>LR994547.1:10943333-13547500 GCA_905187585.1 Cyaniris semiargus
AAATCAGTCCACTAGTACTTAAAGCGTGTATTTGACATAGCACAGACACACTTTCGCATTTGTTTATTACATAATACTAAGGCAAAAATCGCTTACCAATTACGACACCCTTTCAGTCGCGACGCCACGTGTGAAGCGTCAGGGCCTCTTTGATGTGCCGCCCCTTTGAAACGAGACCCGGTGACACCTCATAGTAAGGATCCGTTGATGTTTCACGTCGCGTGTGTCGACGTAGATTTTGTTACTTCACTTATTACGTGTGATGGAAAGCGATCGCTATAAGAATAATATTAAGAAGTTAACAGATAGAATGAGAAGAAGAAGAATTGTATCATAAAAATAGTATATAGATGTAAAAAATGTTAATATTCGAAAAAACACTGCAAAATAAGTCCTTGGCGCGTGACGGACTAAAATAAGATAAACATGAACTTTAAACTTTAATACCTTGGTAGTTGGTACGTACAAAAATGTATAGGAAGCATTGCAAAGTACTCTATGGGTTCCTAATATTGTATTTTTGACATCTAACTTCGCTGTCAACTAACTCGCTAAACTTACGGATGCAATATGACTAAGCACCCAGTTTAAACCTACTATAAATATATTATTCTTAGTTCCACAATTATTTGATAAACTAGGTATATGTCTTAGAGCCTGTCCAGATGAGGCGTTTTACGCGCGTACCCGAGATACTAGAGCTCCAATATATATCGCGTCCAAATGCCTACGCGCGTTTTCTAACTCGCGCGTAAAACGCTTGCAATGAGCGGGACTCTCGACTCGCCCGTAAAACACGCGAGCGACGCGCGAGTCGGGATACTTGGATGCCATTGCAGCGTCCAACTACGCGCGAGTCCGTTGCGAATGGACGTATTTGATTGGAGCCTAATGGAGCATGACAACTTCGAGTCCATGTTTGTAGCGTAAATACGCGCGTAAAACGCGGTATCTGGATGCAATATAAATTGAAACGCGCGTATGGACTTCGCGCGTAAAACGCCTCATCTGGACAAGCACTTGATAAAATTGAGTTTTTTGGAATGACCAAATGGATGGTTTGTGTATGATCAACTTTAGAAAGCTTCTTTTTAAACAAATATTTAACCACGAATAATTAATAATAATAAAATAATATTTTAGTAGTTTGGGATGATAAATAAATGTAGAGTCAATAATTTTCTTACGTAATAGTCCTACTAGATGTAAAAACTGCGTACTAGTTTAAGCAAGAATAAAATTTGAATAAGCTTTTGAATAGTTTGCTTCTTGATTTTAACTAACAGGTTGAGCACACAAGGAGTAATACAAGTACACTAGTAAACTGAAATATGAAAAAATGTATTTCAAGATGTTTTAAAATTTTTCGTTGCGGTATCAAGTATTTTCATCGGTTGTTTTTTCTCAGAAAAATTGTTAAGGCGTCTTATTCTAAGTTGACCTTTATGAAAAAAATTGGGAATCATCTGATTCGGATATATTTTTTGGCTGGTGTGCAATGATGTTTTCATAGCTGGTGTGCAGATTTGAAATTAAAATCGTCTATCAATCGCGACCTTGTGAATTGACCCTAAAACTCTTTTTTTTCCTTTATTTTGGCATCAAATTTTTGGCATTTGATTGTCGTTTGCAAAAGCAATACAATATTTTTTATAGTAGACCTATAGGCACTATTGCCGAAACAGAATATTTAATCATGTTGTAAAGACGCGTATATATATATATATGTTAAATGATAAACAGAACTATAGTTTAAATTAGACAACAGTACATAATATTATAATAAAATTTAGTCACAATTACAGTATACAAATCCAAACTTACAGTAGCAGATCATTATAACTATCATCTGATAATACCGAACAATGGTAGCGCATAAAACGACACCTGCACATGGCCGCTTTCGGACCAACCTCTTTTTACTACTGCAACTTGCAACTTGCAAGGCGGATCTACAATTGATATTAATTTCATGAAGTGGTACCGAAGTAAAAAGCGGTCCTGCGATGCGATGACAAGATAGCGTGCCGTTTTTGCCTCAATCCTGATCAGTGATTATAATTCAACATATATGGCCGATACGTGCGGCCTTAACAAGGTACCCTACTAGCTGGTGGCAAATCACAAGCAGAAACGGAGTCACCAGCGAAAACTTTGATATTAAATATACCTAAGACTCTAAGAGATGCTTTGAGTCATGGGAAAAGAGGTAGGACGGTTTTTATTCCAAAAAAATTAAATCGATTATGTCTATAGTATACTAGGTAACAAAACTATAATACTTTAGGGTGTGTACTGTGTATGTATCGCTGCTACTTTCACAGCGAACTCTATACAAGGGACACATACGAACTCTAAAGTATTATCACTTTGTTTTGTTACACCCTGTATAACTAATTTTAGCCAACTTCCTTTACGACAACTGAAATTTCCGTTATCAAAGTGTTCCCTCGATATAAAAGAATTTTAGCGCAGCGAAGTAACGAGAAAGGTAGAAGCAAGCAGTAATTTTATAGTGCCCAAGTAAGTGCACAATAAAAAAGAGAGAATCTCTTGCTTTTCTCTCGTAACTCCGTGGTAATATGACCGACAAATTGCCTGGCGCAGCACCTATTTTTACGTTTTTTCTTGTCAGAAAATCAGAAAAAAATACTATAATGGTTTTTATCTTCATTATTGCAACATATCGAGCGAAGTCCAGTTCCGATATCATCTAGAGGGTAAGGCCAAATTAGCCTCGAAGAAGCTTGGTGTTCTTAACAGAGCGAGACAGTACTTCAGTCCGGACCAACGCCTACAACTCTACAAGGCGCAGGTTCGGCCTCATATGGAATATTGTTCTCATCACTGGGCAGGGGCGCCAAAATACCAACTGCTCCCTCTGGATCGTATCCAACGAAGGGCCGCTCGAATTGCTGACTGCCATAGTGTTTCAAACAGCTTGGACCACTTGGAATTACAGCGAGATGTAGCTTCACTCTGCATCCTCTATCGGTTGTATCACGGGGAGTTCTCTGAGGAATTGTTCGGAATCGTGCCACCTGCAACTTTTCGCCATCGTCCCACGCGAAAAATATACCATCCTCATCACCTTGATGAGTGGCAGTCTTCTACAGTGCGTTTTTCGCGTAACTTTCTGCCGCGCACTGTAAAACTCTGGAACGAACTGTCATCAGCAGTATTTCCGGACCTATACGACCTGCAAACCTTCAAGAAAAGAGCGTATTCCCTCTTAAAAGGCCGGCAACGCACCTGCAGCTCTTCTGATGTTGCGAGTGTCCATGGGCGACGGTAGTTGCTTACCATCAGGTGACCCGTTTGCTCGTTTGCCCCCTTATTTAATAAAAAAATATATATATCTACCCTATAATACTTTAAACTATATAAGAGTATTTTTTCATTCCAAACAAAACACACATCTACAAACACTTAACAATTATCGTCATGTTAAGAGAAGTCCGTGGAGCCGCTGTTAGCACCTATTCTATTAACCAAAAACATTAAACAAAAAACTCTTTGTTCGAAGCACCTGCGTATTGGAATTGTGATGTTCACACCTAGACCTTAGCAATACGTTTAATTACCCCATATACTAAATATTCAGTAGTTGAAATATCAGAGTACATCAATACTCATAGTATAAATTAATATACAGACTGTGTACAGGCTGTATCAAAAGTGATAATACTTTAGGGTGTGTATCTGTCCCTTGTTATATAGAGTTCACTGAGAAAGTGGCAGCGCTGAAAGAATTTATTTTTTGTGATTTGTATGGGCAAGCGCCTTAGCGTTATGAATAGCGCTGAAAGGCTTTTTATTGTTTTTGTTGGTTTACAAATTGTTAGAGTCCTCCGCGATTCGGAGCACAAAACTTCATAATCCAAAGTATGCACTTATGCTTGTTCAGTTTGGTTTATAGTAATTAAAAGCTTTTATTTAACTTGCGCTGAATGTATGTAAGTATGTATGTTGCGGTGGAATTTTGGAACTCGATTTTGAAGTAGATATTTAACCGATTGAGCTGAAATTTTGTATACGCGTTTAGTTTGGATGACAATGCACGATATGGTATGTGACATCACTCTAAATCTAATATGGCCGACCATCCAAGATGGCGAAATAATTATTTTCTATGCAGTCCTACAATATAGATATTAAATGAAAGGGCTTTTTGAGAGTAACTCGAAAACGAATGTAATTTCATTCTACATCAAATATGGCGGCTCATCCAAAATAGGGGAATAGTTACTTTTAATACACTTCTGCAATATGGGTATCAAATGAAAGGGCTCATTGAAAGTAACTCGAAAACGAATGTAATGTCATTCTACATCCAATATGGCAGCTCATCCAAGATACGGGAATAGTTATTTTTAATGCACTTCTGCCATAATTATGGGTATCAAATGAAAGGGCTTATTGAGAGTAAATAGGAAACGAATGTAATGTCATCCTATATCCAATATGGCAGCTTAGCCAAGATAGGGAATAGTTTTTTAAAGCACTTCTGCAATATGGGTATCAAATAAAAGGGCTCATTGAGAGTAAATTGAAAAGTAATAGTCAAGTCGTGTCGTGTCGTGTCGTGACGTGTCATGTCGTGTCGTGTCGTGTCGTGTCATGTCGTGTCGTGTCGTGTCGTTTCGTGTCGTGTCGTGACGTGTCGTGTCGTGTCGTGTCGTGTCATGTCGTGTCGTGTCGTGTCGTGTCGTGTCGTGTCGTGACGTGACGTGAAGTGACGTGCCGTGAAGTTACGTGACGTGAAGTGACGTTACATGAAGTGACGTGACGTGACGCGACGTTACGTGTCGTGTCGTGACTTTACGTAACGTCACGTGACGTGACGTGAAATAACGTGGTGTGACTTCAAATCGACTCCAGCCGGGTTACAGAAAATGCTCGGTTCAATCCGGTTACTTTTGTTTTTAATCATGCAGAAATAAACGGAATATAACAACTCGCTCAATATACAGATTTTTCACTGGTCAAAGTCGAGTACGATTTCTTAAGGAATTAAGTTAATCAGATTTTAACAAATTCTTGAATCAAAACAAATTAAGTACTATCAAACAGACTAAGAAATCTAGCCAGAGATAACTAAAAAACAAAAAAATTATAAACATAAAACTTTTTGAAAAAAAGCTTTTATTTAAATAGTCTAATAAGAAAAAAATTAACTTCTCCTTAAATTTTTTAACTATTAAGTTATAATCCTCAACATATTATACAACTAGCTGTGCCCCGCGGTGTTACCCGCGGTTTAAGTGATATATAATAAAATACTATGAAAAGTAAGTACCAATAATAGGGTCAAAACGGGACGATATATGGCTCTATAATGGTTTATGGTAGTGATGATGATGAATGTAATTTGCATGGTAGCATATGCTTTCCGTTCTTAAAACAACGTCGAAACTCCCAAACTTGTATCTATAAAGAGTCAGGAGTTCTCTCAGCACCTTCCGAACCATGGTATACCTTGGTGCAAAATCTTGCTTGTTGGTAGCATAATATGCTTAGAATATACTGCTCACGAAACCGAAGTCACCACATGTTTCCATATAAATTTTGAGGAGTTCCCTCGATTTCTTATGGATCCCTTCATCAGGTCACCACTTTTATGAATATGGTACCAAATTGGGATGATAACCTATACACCAAAAGAAAAATTTTGAAAATCGGTTATCAAACGGCGGAGTAATCGTTGAACATAAAAAAACGAACATAACACCTCCTCCACTTTGAAAGTCGGTTAAAATTGTAGCCTTTGTGTTATTCTGATATATAAGCTATATTATTGTAAAGTTTTATTAAAATCCGTTCAGTAGTTTTTGCATGAAAGAGTAACAAACATCCATACATCCAAACTTTCGCCTTTATAATATCGCTTGTCGCACGATTTGTAAATAAACTAGTACCAATTTAACTGAGTAAATTGATATTATATTTTTATTTTAATAAATTTATCAAGTACTGATAGATTGTTAAGTCTCGCGAGTCGCGACAAGCTTTTATTATCATGCAAATTGTATAATATTATACTTATTGAGGATTATAACATAATAGTTAAAATTTTTAAGGAGAAATTTATTTTTTTCTTTTTAGACTTAAGTATTTAAATAAAAGCTATTTTTCAAAAAGTTTTTTGTTAATAATTTATTTTTGTCTCCAAATCAAAGATAATATGAGCGAACATGCAAGGAGGTGTTATTATCTTTTGCTGTCAGCTGTGACTTATATTATGTATAAAAAGATACCAAGGCTGTCTCCTAAGTCTTAGCTAATACCAGAATAATATTATACCCAAGTCCCAAGTTCTAGCCAGGAGACAGCTTTGCCCGGAATTTCCTCATTTCCCAATGGATATTTGAAAAAGCGAAATTTCTGAAAAGATCTTCTTGCATTAGAAGATCTTTCCAGAAATTTCGCTTATCATTCGGTTGTGAAGGTGTTAACTGACATTATAGAGTATCGTCACTCCTACTTAGAGTATGAATGTAGTACACAACATTACAATTTCCATGGAAACTCAGACGTACGCGGTACGAAAGTCGAACATCTGAAATTTGAAGCACGCTCAACGCGCAAGATCATATTCAATAATATTATGATAGATGGACAGTTTTTTTTTTTTTTAATATCCATTGGGAAATGAGGAAATTCCGGGCGTGTCCCAGACAGACGCGGCCTGCGGTGGCGGTGGCGGTGGCGGTAAGTTGGATGACTTGAGAGTTCTAGGAACGACACAGACACACGCGGCCACGCGGCCAAGGCATTCAACTGACCGCCACCGCCACCGCCACCGCAGGCCGCGTCTGTCTGGGAGACGCTTAAGGGTCAATTCAGGCGTTCGTTACTAGTAGGTACATACAGTAAATAAATAATCCGACCAAAATACGACATGTTGCACTCTTCATATCAGAATATTGACAGAAACGTTGTCAACCGTCGAACAAAACGCCGTGAAAACATTGCATTGTAATTTTATTTCTATCTACCGTTTATACTATCTATAATAATAATAATAATAATAATTACTATACCATATACCGCGCCATATACTGCGCAGCTATAGCTGCTACCACTTTACATGTCAAATTTAGAAAAACAAATACAAACAAATCCAATAAAACAATAGATCATAATGGACCAAAATGGCAGGTACGAATTGAAAACCGTATAAAAAAGCTACGTAAAGAAATAGGACAACTTACACAATATCTTAAAGGAAATCTTAATACAAGAAATCAACAAAAACTCAATCCTTTTAATTTATCCACAGACCAATTAGCAGATAAACTAGACAATTTAAAACAAAAACTACAAGCCAACTCAAAACGACTTCGCAGACTAAAAATCAGTAATGAAAGAAGAAGACATAATATGCTATTTAATAATAATCAAAAAATATTTTACCAAAATCTTAATGCAGACAATATAAAAATTACACAACCACCTAATTTAGAGAAGGTTAAAAGCTATTGGGAGAACCTGTGGTCAGAACCAGTCCTACATGACGCACAATCTCCTTGGATTGATGCTGAAACAGAAGAATGTCAAAATATTGACATCATGCCCGACACAGTAATACATAGAGAAGATGTTACTTACGCTGTAAAGAAAAGTTTGAACTGGAAGGCCCCGGGACCTGACAAAATACATAACTACTGGATAAAATACTTCACCTCAACACATTACTACATTGCAAATACATTTAATTTATTGATACAGGATCCCCAAAGAATACCCTCCTTCTTTACGCAAGGAATTACATATTTAAAGCCAAAGGACAACGACACAACTAATCCTTCTAAGTACCGTCCAATCACCTGTCTCCCAACGCTATACAAATTACATACATCTATAATTACGCAAAAACTTAATACACATATAACACAAAATAATATCATACCAGAAGAGCAGAAAGGATGTGCTAAGGGGTCTATGGGATGTAAGGAACAGGTAATTATTTACTCAGAGATTCACAATCAAACCAAACAAAACCATAAAAACCTATACTATTCATATATTGATTATCAAAAAGCTTTCGATAGTGTTCCTCATTCGTGGCTTCTACAAGTTTTAAAATTCATTTCTTGCAACATGTAATGACAACCTGGTCTACTAAGCTAAATATAAGAACTATGAATGCTGACTTTAATACATCTTTAATTCAAATTAAACGCGGTATATTTCAAGGAGATTCACTTAGTCCATTATGGTTTTGTTTGGCTCTGAATCCATTGTCAAAAATCCTCAATAAGTCAGGCTACGGATATCAAATAAATAAAACAAACAATATTAAAATAACTCACTTACTCTACATGGACGATATTAAACTCTACGCTAGCAATAGACAGCAACTAGAAAACTTAATAAAATTAACCGAAAAATTCAGTATAGATATAAAAATGACATTTGGTATAGAAAAATGTAAAATTAACTGTATTGTAAAAGGAAAGCACACACAAACAGAACCGCTAAATTTAGAAATACAAAGCGGAATAATAAATAGCATGCAAGCAAAAGACACTTATAAATATTTAGGATTTCTACAAAGCACAGCGATAAATCATAAGGATATCAAAAATAGCCTTAAATCTAAATATAAACAGAGACTTCATAAAATACTAGCTACACAATTATCTGCTAGAAACAAAGTTAAGGCCATAAATACTTACGCTGTACCTATTTTAACATACTCATTTGGAATAATTAAATGGACCGACACAGAACTTGACTCTCTAAACACCACAACCCGAACTTTAAGCTACAAACACAAAATCCATCACATTCACTCAGCAGTCGAAAGATTCACACTAAAAAGAAAATTAGGAGGCCGAGGTGTTATAGATATAAAAAATCTGCATTATAACCAAATAGACAACATGCGATCTTATTTCCTAAACAAAGCACAAACCAGTCAATTACATGACGCAATAGTAAGACTTCCACATAAAGGTACACCATTACAACTAAGCAACAGTCAATTCAATCCAACTTTAAAGGTTCTTAAAGACTCTGATAAGATACAAAAATGGAAAAGTAAAGCTCTACACGGTAAATATCCTCACCATCTGCAACAAGAACATGTAGACCAAGCAGCCTCATGCGCCTGGCTTTGTAAAGGTAATCTATATTCTGAGACAGAAGGCTTTCTAATAGCGATCCAAGACCAAATTATAAAAACACGAAATTATTCAAAGTTCATCCTTAAAGAGTCAACAGATACCGATAAATGTAGACTGTGTCACATAAGCACCGAAACAATAGATCATATTACTGGAGGATGCAGCACTCTAGCTAATAAAGAATATACACACCGTCATGACAACGCAGCCAAATACATTCATCAACTACTTGCCATTAAATACAAACTCATAGACTCACACACCCCATACTATAAATACAAACCTCGCAATGTCCTCGAAAATAGTACTGTTAAACTCTACTGGGATAGTGACATAGTCACTGACCGAACCATTCTAAGCAATAGACCAGACATAACCCTAACAATAAAAGCAGAAAAAACAACTTACCTCATAGATATCGCCGTCCCCAACACCAATAACTTACATCAAAAACACAATGAGAAAATACAAAAATACATACCACTAGCAGACGAAATTAAGCAAATGTGGCACCAGGATGTCGTCAAAATTATCCCCATCATCATTTCTTCTACCGGAGTAATTCCGAAGACTCTCGCCGCTTCTCTGAAAACTCTAGATCTTCATAAAAACACTTATATCCAAATTCAAAAACCCATTATCATAGATACATGCTCCCTAGTCCGCCGTTTCCTAAACCCATCCTCATCTTTTCCCTCAGTCTAATCGTAACACGTCATCTCTAACATGAATCAGGAAACTTGGCTTCTGCCCGTACCTGAGTCATTTCTCCGGCCAACAGCCGAGACTTTTGTTTCTTTATACAAATAATAATAATAATAATATCTATGGACGCTTCACACCACGTACATATAATGTCCTAAAGAGCCCAACTATTTTGAATCTACTTTCATGAATATCTAAAAACATCGCCATTTGTAGGATTTAAAATATTGAAGCCTGTTGATGGCTTAATATTTTTAAATATTTACACACAGAACAGGTGTTAATGTTAAATTTTTGGCTTTGGCAGTAGTACATACTTTAATTTCCTTCGTCTAACCGCCGTACTCAGAGACATTAATTATGATTAACCTTCAATAATGAAAAGTTTGACAGATAATGTATGAGGCTTATGTCAAATTTTTAAATTAATTACATTTAAGAAATTAATGTTCCACTCTGAGTGCGGCAGTTAGCAATAATAATTCGTTAATAATTCAATAACTTTCAAGAAGCAAAGTAATTATAAATTTAATTAGTTTCTATATCCACATACGTAATAACGCAATATAGAAATTTCATTAATAGCTAGCAATAATAATAAATAATTATAGAAATTCGCTTTTTAGAATTAGCTTTTACTTATTAGATAGATTAAGTTTGTAATGAACAAACAGAATACAACAGTACCTACCTGTTGGAACATAACATTTGGTCGTTTTAATTTATTTTGTATTTTGCTGCAATAAAAAAGTATATCTATAATGCATGCGACTTGCTAACCTCACTCTCTGATGTTTTTTTTTTTTTTGACAGAAGTTTATCTATTTACTAGCGCCTTTGATTGGCTGACGACAAAACATTAACCAGATAACCGCGCTGTTGAAAAGATAAACTCCTGTTGAGCAACTTCAGAAACGAGGTAATGGACAGCCTGCATAACAGTAATATTCGAGGTATGAGAGTGATTGCGCCTCTGGTAAGAATACAGGTAAGGTGCAGTGAGCATGAGTTCTAACTGACAAAGCAATCATAAAAGAAGAAAAGCTTTAATGGTTCGATATTTGGTAACATCAGCTGTCTACAGGAACTCAATCTCAACCTGGTACCTAAACGGTATATAGTACACTAAAAGGTAAGGTATGGATAAATCAATAATTATATATTATATGTAGTCGTATTTATATTCGTCGTAAAACATATTATATACGTTTACAACCCGACGGCGCTTGCCCTATAATCAACGATTTATTACCGCTAACTCTATCAAATTCGAACGCATGTCTTTATTTACTACGTCGTGAGAAACGGAGCTGGGCTCTTCTCGGAAATGTTACCTTTTAATTTCGAAATAAAGAATTCTAACGAGTTTTATTGAACTATAAGACGCATTTTTTGCTACTCGACAATAAAGCGGTCGTCTTTTTTTACGAACGGTACCGCGCTTGAGAAAAAATCGCTAACTTTGTTGTCTTAGGACGGTGTTTTGAGATTCGCGCTTGAGACTCAAAGGAATAATGGAAGTGTCGAGTCACTTTGATGTAATATGCAGGGTGACCGGGGTCATAACTACTTTTTGCTTTTAGATGTCAGCACCGACACTTGGAAACGAACATGGTTGATGAAATACTCTGTAGGAAACTAACAGAACATGGTATTTGTAGTCATGTTATCTTAACAAATACAAGGTGTTTCAAATAAGGTATAGTAAGCCGAAAGGGGGTGACTTAGGGGGTCATTGTAAACAACTTTTGTTCTACGACTTTTGGAAATTCGCGAAAAAAAATTTTGCTTTTCCATAGTAAAAAAGTCACGTGACCAACAAAGTTTCTATAGAGAATCAATAGGGTAATAATTATTATGGTCCAAACCACGCCTAGTCACACAATTTTATTGAAATGACATTAATAAATAATATAACTTTTTGTTACTCTACTTGTGGTTAAACCACTGGACAACTATCGGCTTGACTATTTTCTCACCCAAAATATCAAAT
This sequence comes from Cyaniris semiargus, assembly GCA_905187585.1. Taxonomy (NCBI): domain Eukaryota; kingdom Metazoa; phylum Arthropoda; class Insecta; order Lepidoptera; family Lycaenidae; genus Cyaniris; species Cyaniris semiargus. The sequence continues at coordinate 10,955,163 of LR994547.1, forward strand.
ATACTTTAGGAAAACACTTGCGGACCGGACCGAGTCATTATAAATATACATACGAATATCTCGTATTTAAAGTATAAGAATACCATAAATGGACGCTGTTTTAAGCATTTGTGTACTAACCCACAGAAAAAATATTGTTGAATTATGAATGCAGTCTTGTTCTAAATGATCTAAATTCTAAAGAACGTAACTGCATTCATAGCTCAATGCATATATTTTTGTGGGATGATAAACAAATGCCTAGCAGCGTCCAAAATAGCTGATGATGATGATTCATAAAACAATGGCGCATGATGTTCGTTTAGCACCAGTATATACATCAGGCTAAACACACACGGTCCGAGGTTCGATTCCAATAGTTATGCAAATAGCGACGGAGGTTGTAATGACTCGCCGGCAGTTATTTAGAATCGCCTCGTAACTCAAAAGCTGCTTTGAAATTGAACTTTGGATAGGGAAATGCGTGGAGTCGGAGTGGGTGCATTTTTTTCTTTTTTTTACGCGTGATTTAAAGTTTGGTCTGCACTCTACAGTATTTCGAACATTAATAACAGTAAATTGGAATGTAAATAATAATTATTCATTGTTTTGTTTTAATCAGCTGAAATTGTCGCTTACTAAAGTTGTAAATACGTATTTATTTACATATTGCTATTTGCTACTATGGTAATAATTTAAGATTTTTTTTTATTCTTTTACAATCAATTAGATTTAGCCTAAAGCAAGGGTCGGAAACTTATTAAAAATAACGTTTTTTAACGTTCCTAACAGTTCTTCTTGTTCTGTTCTTTGCATCGTATTCGGAACAAAAATGAAATAAGAACGTTTTCAAAAACCGGTTTAGGTAATCTGTAGGACGGAGACGGGCTGAATGTAATAATCATGAAACATCGTGCAATCACAACACAACGCAAAAAATATAATAAAAACGGTTTAAAACGTTTTATTGAACGAATTGATATATTTTTTCTGTTCTTCAAAAACATTATTTATAACGTTTCGTTCAAACGGAAACGAAACAAATCGTATTTTAGGTATTTTGGACGATAACGTTTCTAAAAATATACCGGTATTCGACCCCTGGCCTGAAGCTAAAGTGATCTAAGCGAAAAAAGCCAAATGATAAAGTAAAAAGCTTTTCTTTCCATTCGTTTCTACATGTTTTCATTTTAATCAAATGACGATAAAATATAAAAAAGGAATGTTCATCTGAAACTCTAGTTTCAGATGGACATTCCTTATGAAAAATTAGAAACCAAAATGCTCAATAAAGTAGTTCAAAGATTCTATCCATAGAATCTTTGAATTACTTTATTGAGCATTTTGGTTCTGGAATAATGATTATAATTGAAGACGTGAGTAGAAGAAGCAGGAAAGTAAGAGTTAAAAAATTGCCTTTTTTGCATAAATTGAGGCTTTAGGGCCGGAAAAAGTATTTTAAATCAAAAAACTGTGCATTTTATTTATAGCCATATTTTATATTAGCCTGATGTTGAAGTAGTTAACTTATGAGGTGTGTTTAAATTATAAGGGAAAAAATGAGTTACTGTCCCTAGTTCTTCCACTCACGTCTTTAAATGTATTTATTATAATATTATAATTATATTTATTATTGTAATTCTTTCAATGATATTATAAATATAGAGGCTCCACAGATTTTCCTGCGCACGCATCTCACACCTCCGCCGAACACAAAATTAATAACATGTTGATTTTTAATTTTTGTTCTCTCGCACTTATTATTATTTAAACTGAATTTCGAGACATTATTTATGACTAACATAACATATGATATAACATATGTTGATCATTTTTCAATGTTTCCATACAATTAACACTTCATTTCAGTATTGATCTCTTTTTGTTTCGACTTGCAATTTATAAATTTTATTATGTCATTACAATGTATAATATGCGATCGTAATGTTTACGGTCTGTGTTATATGTGGTCGTATTATTCTCGTGTTTAAAAATCATAATCATAATCATTTATGATTATGAAACCACATTTTTTTAGATAGAAATTGGTAACATACCAATCCTGGATCTTATTTTTTTTTATAGTTTATTTGCCAAAAAGATACTCTTCTAGACATAAATCTATTCTAGGTAGATCTTATTAATTTTAATGAGATTCATATTTATAGTCAGGGATACCTAGAATAATTTTTTTTTTGATTACTATCAAGCTAATTTTTTGTGAGTAGCTTTATTTTGATAAGACGAATAACAATTTTATCTGCGAAAAATCTCGAAAGTGGTAGCTAACAGAGATAGAAAGGATTTCATACTTTGAATTAATGGTCCTAAAATATGGATTGTCCTATTTGTAGAACAATGTTACTCTGAAATTATATAACTATTCACCTATCAATATACAAAAAATTTGCTGGTTAGGGTTCTGTTTTGGGGTTCTGTAATCAACAAACCAGCGTGCTGTGCGTAATGAAGATAAGAGTGTGGGAGGTAGAGCGGGTGGATTTTCTTTGGCTACTTTTGCTATCTATTGTCACGTAAACGTTATTTTAACGCAAATAAAAATTCAAAAACTTTAGGTTTTATACCTTTTTTTACTTTGTCCCGCTTTTGACTGAAGAATCCCGCTACTTCACTCAAAAAGTTCCAAAGTCCCGACTTGGCACAAAAAACAATCTGGCAACGCTAATTACATATTATAATTTATAAGCTTTACTCGTATTATGTAAATTTTCATATTATTATAATTTGGAGGACACAAATCACTCGCTAAAAATGTTCTTCTTGCTCTATGCCTCTCTTTGAGATTAATATATAGAGGTACAATCATTGAATTAACCATTCGAGAAAACCATCGATTTCATAGATTACTAAATGACGCCCGCAACTCCGTTGCGCCAAAATTCCTGTATCGCGCGGGAACCGTACATTTTCCCAGGATAAAAAGTATCTTACGGGAAAGGATACCGACTGAAACTATCTTCATACCAAGCAAAATCGGTTCAGCGGTTTGGGCGTGAGGAGGTAACAGACAGACAGACACACTTTCGCATCTCTAATAATAGTTTGGAAGTATTGATGATTAAATCATTCGACCATACCATCGATTTCATAGATTATAAAGCTGAGTACACAATAGGGTTTTGGGCGGTAGTATAGTGGTATCGGCGCGTTTATGGGCGAGCGATTATATTGTTTTTTACTGTTTTTACTGTTCGCCAGGCGGTTTATTGTCGGTTAGTAAATGCGGCGATCCGTTCGGATTTTGTTACGCAGTAAAATTTGATTGTTTGGCTTTTAATTGCTTTACTTTGGTGCTGTGTTTTGATTTTACACGCGTTTATCACCATCAACTTTCGGTATAGAAAAGAAAAACATATTTTGATGAGTTAAGTCATTTTATTTAACTCTTAGGGCCCCCGTAGACAGGCGCGGTCCGAAGGTGGGGGTCACAGGGGACATGACCCAAAATCTGAGGTCAAATTGAAAAATCTCAAAATCTTGCCAAATAATAAAAGGAAATTTCTAACTATCCCATAGCAGCGACAAATTTTTAGTGTAGTGAGTGACCCCCTCCAAAATTTCAGGCTGAGATCGCGCCTGCCCGTAGACTGCAGACTTTTAGTCGGCCGATAGTTTAGTCAAACGCTTAATCAGTATAAACTATGAAGGTTTATGGAGGCGCGCACAATAAACGATTTGTATAGGCCGATATCCTTCGATCGCTGATTCTTGGAAATGCTATTGTATTCTATTGTTATCGCGGCCCACTTGGGCCGTATGGGGCTTGACGGGTTAATGCACTTAAACCCTAACATTGTCAAATTATCGGCAGACTAAAAGTCTGCAATCTGCTGGAGGGAGCTCTTAGCAGAACGTAAAGTGCCACCTATAGTAATTTCACTAAGTTATTGAGATCATCTGCATTTATTTTGAATCAAAACAAGAATATGACGATAGCCATAATAAATTCGGGTTGAGCTTGAAAAGTTTATAATTTTATAATTTATTGTAATTATCATGAAATTTTGACGATTAATGCGATTGTGTCATAATTAAGAGTTTAAAAAACATTTGATTGTTGTAGGGACACATGACACATGTAGTAGAATTACATAAAATACAGTATTATTAGTGTGCCCGTGTTTAAACGTTAGAATGTTATTTTTATATGCTGGTGCATTAGAAATAAGTCAGTCTAGTTAAGCCCGCGCCGATATAACCTTTCAGTGTTGTACTCGCGATTTGTAAGTAGGTATGTGACATTTGTGGGAATGTGTAACTGAACAATAAATTTATTTTTGATCGGGTGTGAACTTTCATTTATTCTCATAACTTAGCATAGTCCCGATAATTGTAATTAATTAATTTTCCTTCAATTAACATTTTTATTCGGGATGAATTTAAAAAATATATTTTCTAAACGTTACTATGGTTCATACCTACTACCGGTTCGGTAACTAACGCAGCGAGAATGAACTTGCACGGGGCCATCCATAATTTTCTATTAAAGAAAACTTTTTTTGGAGCAGGATGATTTTGATAGGAGTGTGAAACAAACTAATAGCGTTAAGGCGAGCACTTACCTCAATTCCAAAACGATAACCTTGCGAACGCGAACGCCAAGCGTGTACGCATCGCAATAAGATTCATTTTAGCTTAGCATAAAATTGTAAGTTACGACGGGCGGATCTTCTCTATTTTATTTTTCGTGTTTTTTTTTAATATCTTTCGAAATAAATATTAAGAAAAAAGATTATTCGTTTCAGACCTTTTTAAAATAGATTCATTGACAATTTATTAAAATAAAATGTAAGTTATTCTTGTTAATACTTATATTTCGATGACAAAGAGTTATGTCGGAGGTGAGTTTGTAAATTAATTACAGCGAAAGTATTATTTTTTATTAAAATTGTGCTCTATATCTCATATTTTTTTACATTTCGTTATTATATTGGAACTAGGTAAATCGGGTATCAAGAAATAACAAAATGGGGTTTCAGCCCGCCTTAAACACCTGTCACTGAAGTGACGCTTTACAAAATGGTGGTTTTATTTCTTATTTTAGCTATACCCCAAAAAGCAGCTGCTCCCCCTCCCTCCTGCACTCCCCCCTGGGTACGCCCATGGACAATGCACAAAATTGCAAATTTCTGCTCAAACAGCTCCAAAATATAACCTTCTTTAGTCTTTACCACACAAAACAAGTGACCAAAACGGCTGATGTGCTCAAACTACGTACCTGTAAAAATTATATTATCTGACTTAAAAACCGGCCAAGTGCGTGTCGGGCCACGCGCAATATAAGTAGGGTTCCGTAGTACTTACCGCTAGTTTTTGATAATATTTTTATGGTCAATGAATGTAGATTTATAACGTGTTTTACACTACTAACAAGTCTAACAACATCATCTCAGTTACGTTCAAAGGAATTTGAACGAAAAGTTCCTTTATACTTCGCCGAATAATTTTTTTTTAGTTGATCGACTATAACTCAAAAACTTATGAAGTTTTCTTAAGCCGTGATAGTTTTTCTTTTAAATTCAGGATATTTCCTACCCCGTGAATTTTTTCACATTTCCAGAAGCAACCGTTTAGCTGGTAGAAGGGGGGGACACTGGACTCTAACGATTTTTTCCACTTTAAAACTTCATATTTCACAAATGGATCTCTAAATCGGATAATGACCTGTGAATACTCATAATCTTTTTAAAAAATCTATCCAATGACACCCCACACGATGGGATTAACGCGAGAAAAAAAAAATCATCCCCGCTTCATATGTAGGGGAGGTACCATAAAAAATATTATAAAATTATTTTATATACCATTTTGTCGGCGTCATTAAGATGTACATTCATGCCGAATTACAGCTTTGTGGGCCTTATAGTCTCTGAGAAAAACCGCGGACAGACAGACAGACGGAACTATAAGGGTTCCTTGTTGACTACGGAACCCTAAAAAATATGACAGCCGAACATAGAACTTCATTTTTGGTAGTCGGTTATTTAGCAGGTGTGTTCACACGATCCAACGCATCTGCGATTTTCATTTTATTATGCCGGCAGTGTCGCTTAAAGTAGTCAGTCAGTAGGCTCCAGTAACTCTTTTTCAGAGAACTACATACAAAAAAGTAATGGTCATCAGTCTTGTACCCAATTGTGCATCTCTCCCACGGATATAAAGCTAACTATTAAATTTTTACTGCCTGTATCGCTGCCAGTACATGATTTACTTCTAAATTGGACCACACTTTCTGCAATTAGTCTAGTATGACCATCGCATAATTTTACGTCATATTTTATAACATTTATTGATGCTATAAATCATATTTTATAATTTTATTACTGTCTTTGATCATTATACCCATATTTAAAAATTAAATAAGGTAGAATAATAATGTCTAATGTATTGATATAACTGAATTAATATTGCAATAAAATCGCAGTCAATTAGATCTAAACGAACCTTACCTAAACATATTAAGTACTAGCTTTTGCCCGCGGCTTCGCTCGCGTGAAGAAGTATTATGATTATTAATAATAATAAGGTATCAAAGTACCTTTAACTCATAGATCTAAGCTCCCCTCCCGCACGCGCACCCCTGCCTAGTTGGTGACGCCTACTTCGCAACGGGCCGTGCAGCAGAAATCGTAATATTTTAATTTCGCCATAACTTCAAAACCAAACGTCCAATTTTAGTCATTCGAAGACCACATATTATCTACATAAACTGTACTTAGTGATGAAATAATTTATTTTGATAAGGATAGCATGAGTAAAATAAACCCGTTTAAATGTAGTCCAAAAAATTCAAGATTTTTAAATAAAAAAATGGTTGTTGTGCCTTACTCGACATAGATAGGTATAGTGTGTCGCGGACTTTTTTTGTAGATATTTATAAGATCTACAATTAATTAGAACATTTTATGGTTCTATCTTTTATAGTTTAGGTAGCGTACGCAAAATAAGTAACTTTTCTGGTTAATTTTTTACACCTTGTGTCAGAAAAACCCAAATATCTTACATAACCCTATTTTTTTCCAAAATAAAATTTAGCCTATGTTACTTGTGGATAATGTAGCTTTCGAATGGTGAAAGAATTTTTAAAATCGGTCCAGTAGTTTTTGAGCCTATTCATTACAATTAAACAAACAAACAAAGTTTTCCTCTTTATCCGTCTTAATAATAATTATAATAATTATATAATATTAAGTATAAAACATGCGTAAGTGTTCACCAGTTGATAGATAGTATTATATCATTGACGTTCTCTAGAAGATTCACAATAAAACAAAATCAGTCAATCAACGACACTGGCTCGGTATACTAGGATATATTTTGAAACATACCTACCCCTCGTAATTAATGGTTTTTCTCATTTTTGTCAAATACACGTTAGCCTATTCCAGTTCCATATAATATTTTAATTTAATCATTCCTTCTGTTAAGTACGCTCTCCTTTTATTCTCTCTTATGTCTCGTAGTACAGGTTCCCTAGAACATTTTTTTTTATTACTATCAAGCTAATTTTTCGTGAGTAGCTTTATTTTGATAAGACGAACAACAATATTCTCTGCGAAAATTCTCGAAAGTGGTAGCTAACAGAGATAGAAAGGATTTAATATTTAGATTTGATGGTTCTAAAATATGGATTGTTCTATTTGTAGGACAATGTTACCCTTAAATTATATAACTATTAACCTATCAATATGCAAAAAATCTGCTGTTTAGGGTTCCGGTTTAGGGTTGTGTAATCAACAAGTCCTCGTATACTACGGAACCCTACCAGCAGATTTTTTTCTATATAGATAGGTAAATAGTTATATAATTTAAGAGTAACATTGCCCTACAAATAGAAAAATTGATATTTTAGAACCATCAAATCTAAATATTAAATCCTTTCTATCTCTGTTAGCTACCACTTTCGAGAATTTTCGCAGTAGAAACTGTTGTTTGTCTTATCAAAATGAAGCTACTCATGAAAAATTTGCTTGATATTATTAAAAAAAATGTTCTTGGGGACCCGGATTATCGGCTATTCCAAACTTCTATAACGATAAAAGAATGATAAGTATTATGATTTGTACAATCATCACCATTGGATGATGACGGGGTATGTAACATCACCTGTACGAGTATCAAGATTTACGAGATAACAGTTATCGTTTACTTAATTACCATGGGCAAAATTAAACTTCACCACGATGATTTGATTCTGAAATGGAAATTTTTACGACTGCTCCTTATTTGATTACTTTGAGCCCCCAACTCTTTATGTTACTACAAATCTAAAGTTTATGCTACTATAATTTCTGCCTACAGCTGTTTGTAAGTTTACTGTCTGTCAAGAAGTAGACGGTAGCCTTTTTTATAAACGTAATATCACGATCGAATGTTTTTTTTTTCGTTTGACAATTTGCACAGACGTTTAAACATTTTTAATGTAATGTTATCACATTGAATTTTTACTTGATGAAATAATAAGATTTTAATAGATTTTTGATGTAATTCAAGAAATAACTTCGAGGTCTAACTTTTTTTACTAGCTGTAAATACTGTGTCGCCTGCATTTTGGATGAACCAAGTTCATCCAAAATGCAAGGACTGTGAAATTCGGGAGCTGTAAAATTCGAAATTATCAAAAGATATTATTCCAATATAAATTAATATTATGCAACTATATCTTATCTTATCTTTTGATACGTGCTGCGGTTTGGACCAGTGTTACACTAGTCCAAACTAGCATATGGATATCTAGCTCCCTGTAACGGCCGTTCCCAATATTTGATCTATCTCTGGTTTTGCCCTACTAGAGATAGGAATAGCTCTCATTAGACATTAGAGACATATATTTTATGTCAATTCAATGTTAGCTGCGATCGGTCGTATGTCAAACCAGAGATAGATTGAATATTGGGAACGGCCGTAAGTAAGAATCAAAAATACATAATATATAAGTCTATGCAAGTAATTTCGACATTCGCCTCCGGAGACGCACGTCAGTCATACATGATACATACTAGTCATTTATTTCCCCCCTGGGCTACCATTATAGTCTTAGCCTCTAGGAATATTGTGTATTGTGACATAATTTATTATAATAACTTCTTCGAAGTTCTACATCGGAAAACGTAAAATTGAATATAATACGAGAGTACGGTAGCTCATTATAGTAAAAATATAAAATGTATTCCAATTCTATTATTAAAATGCGACGTGGACGTAGCTTAGTTCCATGTTCAATTCAGTCCCTGTCTAAAATAATAATAAAACTACTTATTACCAAACCAACCTTTGATTGGCGACATGAGAATACTATTTTGCTGTTTTTAATGAATATAGATTAATGTTTTATTAAATAGTAGAATTGGAGTACAGTTTGTAAGCTTGTGGATGCTGTAGAAATCTTAAATCTTAAGATAAACTGTAAAAATGTAGACAAAATTCATTCAATTGCTTCTGGATGTGCATTGTGCATGATTTCTATCTAGTAACTATAGAGTCTGAACTTAAATAACTTAAAAATGGTTTCCGAGGGTTTTTTTTCCCTTGTTATCTGCGATCAACCCGAAGGTTATAAGCAGATGTGATGAAGTCGATTTGGCGGCTCAGAGGCTTAAGCTCAGTAACTAGGCCTCTATATTAAATTAGCTAGAATCTGTTATCCAGGTCCAGTATGTTGTGGCGTTTGAGACGACCATAGCGGCTTTTTTCGAGGAGACCGTGGGCAAGGTCATTAGGGTGGTTATTTAAGCGTAGCTTGTATCTGGTGCATGATTTAGAGATTTCCTCTTTGATGGTGGGTATCGATAAGATTAGAGATTTCCTCTTTGATGGTGGGTATCGAATTTCATGTAGTTCACTATTCCTTGTGCATTGGAGATTCTTGTGCATTGGAGGTCTTTGCCAAGAGGAACGAACTACAATGCTGAACAACCTATATTGTAAATCTGGAGTCGCATACTACACTGATCTCGTGGACAGCGCTAGGAACTTCCGTGCCTTCAAGCGTTTTTGTCACAATTATTATTAGCGACATTCAAACACAATAAACTCCAATATTAACTTAGCTTCAGCTTAGGAGTCACAACTATTCGCCTTATTTCCGTGGTGCTCCCCCTTAAGTTCTTTGACTTTCGGTCATTGCAACTTTGTGCTGTCTCCCGCTTTGTATGGGGAGGGAAACTGGAATTCTTCCTACTCCTCCTATTCTCTTCTGATTAATTTCGGTGCGGGTCCCAAGACAGTTTTAGCATGTCCCTCGGGCTCCCTGAGATCATATCAAAGGGTTTTCGTAGTTGGATACCGCTGTCGATCCTGGTACACAGGAGATACAGTGGTGGGAATGTGTGGTGGGCCAAAGCCCGTTAAAAAAAAATTGGAGATTCCTCTCAATATTATATTTTCATATCTTTGCAATATTTCTATGTTGCATATGGCAGCACTACCCCAAAGCTGAAGACCATAAGTCCAGATGGATTTTACTTTTAGTACTGTTTTGTAGACTAGCAATTTGTTCTTTGAGCTCAAATTTGAATTTCTATCAAGAAACCATGTCAGGTCTTTGTCTACACAAATATTATAAAGGGGAAAACTTTGTTTGTTTAATTGTAATGAATAGGCTCAGAAACTACTGGACCGATTTTAAAAATTCTTTCACCATTCGAAAGCTACATTATCCACGAGTAACATAGGATAAATTTTATTTTGGAAAAAAAATAGGGTTCCGTAAGATATTTGGGTTTTTCGGACACAAAAAAAAAATCAACCAGAAAAGTTACTTATTTTGCGTACGCTGCCTAAACTATAAAAGATAGAACCATAAAATGTTCTAATTAATTGTAGATATTATAAATATCTACAAAAAAGTCCGCGACACACTATACTTATCTATGTCGAGTGAGGCACAACAACCATTCTTTTATTTAAAAATGTTGAATTTTTTTTTGGACTTCGATAAAACGCGTTCATTTTACTCATGCTATTAATCCTTATCAAAATAAATTATTTCATCACTAAGCACAGCTTATGTAGATAATATTTGGTCTTTGAATGATTAAAATTGAACGTTTGATTTTGAAGTTATGGCGAAATTAAAATATTACGATTTCTGCTGCACGGCCCGTTGCGATAGATCTATTAGTAAATGATGATTTAAATAATACTTTATTATTCACAGTCGTGAGTCGTTAGTGTTCAAAGAGTTATCCCAAAGACTGGTTGAGAAGACCAACGATCCCAGAGCTGGCGCTTACCTCGGCCAACGTATCAGTCTTGCGATACATTGCCCGCAGCCTCCGATTTAGATTTAGTTTTTTATATAAAGTCTTGCTTTTTTTTATATTTTAGTAATATTTATAGTAATTATTACAACAACTTTATAATTTTGTACAATATTATATAACTAATTAGCTGTAACTTTATAATAATTATTTATTAAGTTTTTGCGATAAGTGTGTAATATGTTTAAAATATATTTATTATTCACTAAATCTAAATCTAAATAATATATAAAACTCAAAGGTGACTGATTGACATAGTGATCTATCAACGCACAGCCCAAACCACTGGACGGATCGGGCTGAAATTTGGCATGCAGGTAGATGTTATGATGTAGACATCCGCTAAGAAAGGATTTTGATCAATTCTACCCCCAAGAGATAAAATAGAGGATATACCGATCGGGCTGAGACTTTGATACCTAAATAATAATAATACTTCTTAACGCGAAATCAAAAAGAACTTCAAGAGAAAAGCTGAAAAACAGGGAAAACAGGCAAAACAACGTTTGCTGGGACAGCTAGTATCTTATATTTGATTCGTCTCTTTTTGCTTTAATGTGAGGTTTCCATGTTAAACGACGGTCCAGGTGAATACCAAGGTATTTCACTCAGTCAGCGTGAGGAAGTGGCACGCCGGATAGTGAAAATGTTGGACAATAATTGTGTTTTCTTAGGGTGAAGGTGATCTGTGTGGACTTGGCTGCACTCGCTCTGATGCGCCACATGCTCATCCAGTTGCTTATTTGATCAAGTCCTCTTTGGAGTTGAGATGAGGCGGAATCCTTATTCGGGTGGCATGCTAGAACAGCGGTGTCATCGGCATAAGTGCCTACGGTGATATCGTTTGGAACCTTAAAAATGGTTTCCGAGGGATAAAATGTAAGTTTAAGAAACTTAATTATCCGGCCCTCTGTTTAGGCAAGGATGTTTCTAAAATTAGCAGCGGGGCTAAAATGGTAACGTTTTGCAATTCCTCCAAAAATGGTAACGTTACCATTTTAGCCCCGCAGGTCGATGTCTGTCAGTACGAATATCGACGTAAAGGACATTAAAATAACATTCATATCAGCGCGCCTTGTACATTGGCGGTTACGACGCTCGCCGCGTTCTTGATAGGGCGAAATAGGAGAAAATTATACATTTTATTTTATTTTTTTAATGACCGAATCATTTATTAAAAAAACTATTCGGTTATTTTATTACAACTATCAAAAAGCTACCCTTTTTGTAAAAAAAATCATATCATTGTCATTGAAAATTACGAGATGTTCGAATTTGAATTGTATTTTATGGTGATATTCCATATTTTTTTACAGACCGACCATGCCATTTTTCAATATTCTGTTCGGTTATTTTGTTACTTTGTTCCTTTTTGAGTCTACATCAATTTTGGTGTAAGAGAATTCCACATAATTTCTTCAGACTGGAAGCTTAAAAATCAGTATTTTCGAACTGGTCTCGCCTTAAGCGGAATCGCAATTATCCGGACTACCATCGAAAAACGTAGCTCCTAATAATTTCTCAATAATCATTGATTCCCTGTGTCGTTTATAAAAAACACATATTTTTTTATACTGTGGATATGCACCGAACCCGCTTTTTTCATACCATCGTATATTCGGATTTTCGAATATTCGAATGCCTAAAGATAACATACTACAGCCAGTCCGGTTAATCGAGTTGCTACTGTATTATTATTCACAGGCAACCGTGATTATTTTAATAATAATATAGGATTCTGTAGGTATAATTTTGTCATAGCTTGAAACAGAACTCATATATGTTTTAAATACACCATTATAATAACTCCCAAAGTATTTGCCGTGCGATTCCTTTCGGGTGATTTCTTGCTATTCTACTATGCACTTTAACAGCACGTTTTAAATGCTACTTTTGTTTGATTCGGTCTGGTTTATGTGGGTTGTAAATTGAACGCTCGAGTTTGAGCGTAACGACCAGCCCTTCATAATAATTTATAGGGTCGTTTCTTAGCCTTCACTATTCGCTAGCAATCAAACGATACTGACACTTGACATCCGAAGACCCCACCTACTAATTGCGACTTGGTTGACAGACTACCGTCGGGCTAGTAGGAGATAGTTTGAAGTTTTTTTTTTTTTTTTTTATTCTTGTAAAATGTTTTCTTCGTCGTTTTCCCATATCGACAAGTCGAAAGTCGTATCGCATGTTAGTGCAATCAATGGTAATAGAATTTTCAAGTCGGTTGATTTATTAAAATACTTAGTCGCTTAACTAAAGATATGATAATATTATGTTTTGGAGAAAAATTAATAAGCACGTTTCTAGAATTTAATAAATTTTGTGCTTACCTACCGAAGAGGTACCAAATACGTGTCAAATACAAAAAAAGCTTTCGAACAAGATCTTACAAATTATAATCCAGTAGTATCAAGCTGCCGTAGCTTGTAAAATAAAACTGTATCTTTAATATTCTATGACGTAAACGAGAGAGTTAATGATTTAGGTAATAAGACAGAAATTAAACAGAAGCTCACTCCGGAAGCGAGTTAACGACCGTGACCTTCAGATTTTTATGATCGTGACCGAAAGAACATCGAAACCCATAAAACATACATCGAACAGTAATTATAAATTTATGTCTTGAATTTTAATAATAATATGCTACTTCATAAATTAGTTCAGTGACTTTATTTAAGATATTATTCGTCATTTACTATGCAATATGCATAATACATAAATAAATAATGTGAAGGCCCAGTTACACCCGTATTAAGAGAACAGAGATCGAGATTAAAGTTAAACCTGGATTAATAACTATGTTATCTCCTCAGCGCGGAGTTCGTGTAACTGTAATGCCGCGGCCGTACATGCGTCTATCGTCACGAAGCTTCGTGCTATGAGACGATACCATTGGACAATTTTTTTCATTGTCCAATGGTACTTACTTATCGTCTCTTAGCACGAAACTTCGTGACGATTAACGCAGGTGCGGCCCGGGCATTAGGTAGTGTCTAAACACACTAGGCCGAAAATACGCGGCCGAAGTTCGACATGATTACGCCTGCAATGTATTTTAAATTACCGATGACACACCATGCCACCATGCATGTATGCGTAGCGCATTGCTGACGTAATCATGCCGAACTTCGGCCGCGTATTTTCGGCCTAGTGTGTTTAGACACTTATAACAGTTAGCTTACCTCTTTCATTTGGAAAATTGTCATCCGAATGAGTTTCTATATTTTTCCAATTAGTTTCTATATCCATACTAATAAATATAAATGTGAAAGCGTCTGTCTCTTATCTCTTCACGCTCAAATCATTAAACTGATTTTGCTGAAATTTGGTTTGGAGATATTTTGAGTCCCGAGAAAGAAAATAGGATATTTTTTATCCCGGAAAAATGTACGCTTCCCGCACAATAAACGAATTTTGGCGCAGCGGCGGGCGTCTTCTAGTCTAGTTTGATATAAAGAGCTTCTATTTAACACGTTCTCTGCGTAAGATAATTTGCACGATCTGCCAAATTGGCATTACGAGACCGAAAAGTATTCGTATTTATCCTTTCGCAATGACGCACCGAGACTTTTTAGATCTCGTTCGGGTTGCTTCCTTAAAACCTTAATATTTTTCTGAAAACTGACTGATTTCATGTTTTTTTATATGAAACGATAAACAATGAATTTATCTTGTAGTATGTGGTCCCGGCCGGAGATAGCAATAAAAATGATTGAGATAAACTCAAAAGAAATTTACGAGAACTTTAGGGCCTCGTAATTGCACAATTTAACAAAAATATACGAGTTCATTTGGATCTCGTAATTTACATTTTGGTTACATATCGATAAAAAATAGCGATGGGAAATTAAACAATTCAAAAATATTGATAGTATTTATTGAGAATAGGTAGCAAGTAACAAAATATTTAATGTAAACACAACACTAATTAATTTCCGGGTTCGCGTCGTACGACTTACGAGATTGTTACGAGATTTTACTGTATGGTCGCTACGAGACTCATTTGGTCTCGTACGATTTAATTGATAAAAATATTACTACAAACATACCTAATCATCATAAGTTCAGTTATCTTACTCTAAGTTGAAAAAATCGTATAAAAAACTAATTTGCCGGAACGAGTAAAACATACAAATTCACCACGCACCAGACGAAAGTCACAAACGAGATTCATATTATGTTCTCGTACCGCAGCGAACGTGTTAAAGAACCATCAGCTGTCTCCTCTGCATCTTCTTCATAAACAGGACGATTGAAAGAGATAATATCATGATACTCCAGGGTTAACTTTAACTGAGTTATGCGCAAGTGGGCCTTAGATGTAAGGAATAAAATTAAAGATGAAACAATAATAATTTCGTATATCATTTATTTGTGCCGTTTAGAGTTAAAAGCTGCAATTGTGGAGTTTCGAAAAATGACTGGTTTTTTTACAGATATTAAAATTACGGGTAGTAATAATATTATAATATGAAGTAGCTTTTATACGACTCCTAATAACAACGATGATGTAAAGAAATGGCGTAGTAAATTATAAGATAAATTATACCACTTATTGTTAGCTTTTTTCAAAAAGAAGACTGATGATTATCCTAAAAACCAAAGAATTCCTTAGCAGATGAGTGGACCTTTATGGACCTTTGTAATTCGGTTAGGTTACGTCAAGTCCCGCCAGGGGCCGTACCACGAAACCGTTTTGAGACTCAAACAATCGTACGAGAATGCCGCGTCCTATTCTAACAAACGAGAAATGACGTTGTTAGAGCAGGACGCGGCATTCTCATTCGATTGTTTGAGTCTCAAAATGGTTTCGTAGTAGGCCTACAGATTACGATCAACATTGACCTGACGTAGCCCTCCTCAATTTTGTAGATCTACGTTATTAAGTCGGGCCATCCTATAGATCAACATACATCTGAAGCCTCTGCTAACATATTAGTACATTATTGTTTTTAAACGGGCAAATGGCCCACCACACTTTCCTACCTCTGAAACTGCTGTGTCACCAGGATAAACAGTGATAACCAACCACGAAAACCCTTTGATATGATCTCAGGGGTACCCGAGGGACAAGCTAAATCTGTCTTGGGACCCGCAACGAAATTAACCTGAAGAAAGGTAGGAGGACTAGGAGATATCCAATTTATGTCTGCAGACATATTTTCGTTCATGATCTCATGATTAATTTTTATGACATTTAGAATGCGTTGTTACTTATTAGTGCTAAGCTCACGTGTCGTAGCGAATTCTACCCCATGTCAAAGGACCGATACTTTGACATGGATCGTTAACTTGGTGCCTGAACAAGTGACTAACGAACCATTCCAGAACTGCATTCCGAATCGCCACATTTACCTTTTGGACATTTTTGTTTTAGATATTATTTTTTATTAAAAAAGTAAAAATGGTAATGTAATCTAAAAAATCCGGATACATTTTGTTATTTCTAGACTTCCGTGACTTCAATTGCGTGAGACGTCATGCCAATCTGTCAATTCAATACGAATTTACCCCGCGTTCCATTTAGCGTTACAAACGATCAAAACGCTCAAAATGCCTCCTATTTTGAGCGTTTTGATCGTTTTTAACGCTAAATGGAAATTTTCTAAATGTTAAAAATGCACCTACTCGTGGCGTTGCGGTCTGAATTGACTCCTATGGTGGCTTTCCGATCTTTGGCGCTAGCGACTGCTACCGACAAAAATTCAAATAAAACGACTTTATGACCTAGGTTTACTTTAATAAAACGACTTTATTCTCTACGCCACTACAAAGCAGTGGCAGCCAATGTTGTCGGTCACGGTCGCTCGCAGCAAAGATCGCCACCTTTACAGTAATAACGAATCTAACGGCACCTCATCAAGTCGTTCAGGCTGCACTGCAGAGCGCGCCTACAATAATAATAAATAGGTAGCTACTACATAAAGTCGAAATACATAACCTTCCTTCTGACGCAGTCAGGTCGAAACAATTTTATAGGGTAGAGCAAATTTTTTAATAATATGCTAAATCAACTAAACTGCAAAAATACACCAAAGGAAAAAAAAAGTTACAATAATAATTTAGTTAAAACGTGTGATTACTGGTTTAGCATCCAGTATCTATTGTACTCAAATTTACTCAATATTTACTTTATTTCGTAACCTAATAAATTACTGTATAATATTATGCTGTATTTACTATTTATTTAAGCTACAGTAAGTTATTTTAATGTTCCAAAATAACGTTTATAAATTAGGTAATACCAATTATTTAGTTTGCATACTTTACTTCATAATTCCTCGTAATTTAAAAATTATTTTAATATAATATAATTACGATCAAGATTTTTTCACTCAGATAACATACTTAAAATATTTTTGAAATTGAGGCAATTATATTTTTCAAAACGGTTACTTATTTAAATGTATATTTAACAGATTACAACCCGAACCAATTCTGAGAACGTTGGTAATAAGTTCGCTCAATTCTTTTGTTGTAATTATTAAAAAGTTTTATTTTTAGAATATTAATATTATATTATTTTGATTCTAAAAATAAAAAAAATAAAATTTGCGGTATACAATAATTGGACTGTATAAGCTTGTGAAAAACGCGTTCAGTGAAAACTAAACATACATTTACTATTTTATTACTAAATACTATAATTACATTACATTTACTATATTATATTTATTTATGTAGGTATACATTTTCTCCGCTCCGTAATCACTTTGACCTTTCCTACGGAGCGCCTACTTTACTAATTTTCTTTCAGGTCGAGAAGTTTTACCATTAAAATGTAGGTTCTGGTGCTTTATACATAATATAGCATATATCACTTTATAAACGCGATCTACATAATAAAATAATAATTCACGCTATAAAACTATTTTGCTATACCTACCAATTTACGAACTAATACGCGAACAAATTATTACAAAAGCGACAGAAATAGGATATGGGCAAAAAGCCCATAGACGACACAAACTACTAAAATTAAAAAAAAACACAATTTTAATCAAATAAGGAACGAAGCTGCATTATAACATTATAACAGTAGAATCAGAGTACTGACGGACGTCTCGTGTTGCCGGTTTTAGTGCTAAATCTGTCTGTCTGTCTACTGTCTAGGTTTGATATATATCATGCAACATAGTGCCGGTCCAAAGCGTACTTCCGTAATAAATTTAGTTTTCACTACTTTTCGTAATTGAAGACATGATTGAATGAAGCGGGTAAGTAACAATTTAAAAACTGTCGTTTTTTGCATAAAGAGAGGCTTTAGGACAGGGAAAATGACTTGAAACCAAAAAAAGGTGTATTCTATGTATAGCTAGATATATTAACCAGATGATGAAGTAGGTAAGTTACAGGGTTTGTTCAAAATATAAGGGAAAAATGGGTAATTGCTCTTATGTTGTGAATTGTTAGTTACCCGGTTCATCCACTTATGTCTTCAGTTATAATTATTACATTTACTTTGCTGATTTTAATTACAGTGCCCCGCTGATTTTCCAGAACATTATCTTGTAGAGTAAAAAGTACTGTAAAATCATATTGCTAATGGCTCTTGAATGTATATTTTGCTGTCTATTGATAAAAATAATGTTTGTAATAGCATAAAGTTAAAACATATTGACTGAATATCTAGTGAATAAGATCAGTACCTACTCTTACGGCCGTTCCCAATATTTGATCTATCTCTGGTTTTGCCCTACTAGAGATAGGAATAGCTCTCATTAGACATTAGAGACATAATATATTTTATGTCAATTCAATGTTAGCTGCGATCTGTGGTATATCAAACCAGAGATAGATTGAATATTGGGAACGGCCGTTAGTCAAAAATCAAAATGCATTCGCTAGTTTCGATAGCGAAGCTAGATGTCAAAAATGTAATGGTATTTGTCATAGGCTACAACTTACAAGTATAACACCATCGCGTGAGCGGTTTTTGAGGTTTAATGAGTTTATCAATTAACTAGCGCTTTTCACTAAAGTAAAAAGATTAAACTCTACAATTTAACTGTCTCCTCCGAAGTCTTGGATCATACACAAGATAAACTCATATGTCAAAATTTCGATGTCAAACGATCATTCATAGGGCACAGGGAAAAAATATGAGCGATTATTTTGAGGATGTGTCGTGTTTTTGCGTGTTCCGCATGAGCGAAGCCGTGGCGACGGCGCCTCTCCGCGCGCCGACTCACTTTACAAAGGCGGCCCGCTAGCGGCCGGGCCTTACCACATGTTGCAGAAAACCGCAATTTATAAAAAAGACACAAGATTGTCAACCAGTGTTGTCACTAATCTACAATGAGGTTGTTTGATATTCTGTTTGCCACCAGGTGCCGCTATGTAGCCTTAGGGTCTATCGTGTCAAACAGGTTTCGAAACCTACAATGAATGTAGGTTTCGAAAGTTACAAATTTCCTACACGTAAATACATGACACAAAAATAAATAATCATCTTAGCAATACACAATACGAGATATACACTATAAAGACTAAGCAAAAGGACGATTTGATTCGCAACCAAACAGTTTGTTAATAGCATCGCAATTGCCACAAATCAATTGGACTAGCCAAATTAAGAATCACAAAACAATTTGATAATAGCCGTAAAACAATATTGCAATTAGCAACCATTATGTAATTAGCAAACCAACAAGTTGCTATTAACATTTAAACAATAATTAACCACAAAGTATACCGATAATTAACAGTTAAAGAAAAACAAGTTAAATCAGTAGACACAATGTTATACTATTTTTAAATTTACCATAAAGCCTAGCCTAGTTTCATCTGAGTTCATAGATGTTACAAAGAAAAACACATTTTATCGCAGCGTTATTTTAAAACCTGACAAGCGCAGACACAGTAGATACTTATATTATTTGAATAGGTACCTTTATTAAAATCCTTTTCGAGAATCAAAATCGAGTTCCAATGGTAGGCGCTGGTAAAAAGTAAAACTAAAGCTCGGTGTATCGCTCACCACTGTGGGTGTTACATGTCATAATTCATGATACATTCGCTGTTAGAAGAAAAAATATGCCATTTAGGAACCTAAACGATGAACAGTATTAGTTTCCGACGATTAGGGAGCTTGAATGTCGAAATATAACCCCTATTTCGTAAGTGTTAAGATGCCTACTAACCCAAAAAATCAAACAACGTCCTTCTCTCTTCACACTCACGCCCGTCTTTCATATGCCAGGTGAAAAAGGACGACGCGGAATCATCGCCAAGTTAGTTTTACTATAAATAAAAGACGAACTATACTTAATGATTATGAAAAAAGTATTTTGAGCAAATTTAGGTTTTATCAATGCCTTTTAAGATATTAAAAAATATTAAAGAAAAGACAGCATACTTCGAAGATCCAAGCAAAAATGTGTCTAAAACAAGTTTTTTTGTAAAAATAAAACTATCGAGCATTTTTTCAGTAATCGTGTTTTCGTCTTGAGCATTTAATCTTCATGAACTGAAGTTACTTGTGTAAAAAAACAGTTTTCTAGACCTTACAGATTTTGAGATCTAGGTTTAAACTTTAAGTATGTAGTCAAGTTAGGGTCAGGTGCATTCATCGGCAGTGCATTTTGTAAAATATAGTTTTAAATTCATTTCGAGGATGCGTTTTGATAAATTGCAATAGGAAGTGAGTATGTTCATTGTTCATTGAAAATTTTAATATTATCATTTCTCTGCATAAAATTGAGTACATATAAATAGTAAAATTATTGGCATATTAAAAAAATTAAGATAAAAACTATCCTGTTTTATTCATAGTAATCTCCAACTTTCATCAAAATCGCTTCAGCAATAGATCATTGAGAAGAGCTGACAGGCCTTTGCATCCATCCATTCTAATATTGTAAAAAGTGTGTCTGTCTGTCTGTCTTTCTGCCTGTCTGTTTGTATGGCTTTCTGTTACCTCTTCACGCCCAAACCGCTGAACCGATTTTTCTGAAATTTGGTTTGGATATACTTCGAGTCCCGGGAAAGGACATAGGATACTTTTTATCCCGAAAAAATGAACGGTCCCCGCGCGATAAATTTTGGCGCAACGGAGTTGCGGGCGTTATCTAGTTTACTATAATGAGTTTGCCGCTACCATCTTAACAATATCGTAGGAGTTAGGAGCGGTCTTGTTCATTATGTGGAGAGAAGCTACTGCTATTGTGTCCATCATGACCGTCGACCATCGTGCCATCATCGCATGAATCACTCAATCAACAAACACGGCAACTCTTTTGTGGGATGAAGAATGCGATGCCGAAACTGTGGTGAGTTAGCATAACGCTGTAGATAGTTTACGTGGTCTAACTTGAGAGATGAAGCGGTTTCGTACAGAATAGAAAATGGAATCGTTACAAATCCTTCACCAAAGTATTATAATAGAGTCTGACTATTTATAGGCAAATAGAGTCTGACTACCTTTAGGCGCGTGTAATGTGAACTAACGTGTAAGAAACGCATTACATGGGGTTGGGGCCCTAAAATAGTTTTAGCTCGGGGCTAAAACTTGGCGATACACAGCACATCCCATACTAACGTTCCTGCTTGAGTTATTCTGATGGACCAAAATTTCCAGACTACTAAGTCTAGCCCTAAGTTCTGAATGGACTAAAATTTACAGCCTACTTCTTCATATGAGTTTGCTGTTATTGTTCTTTTGTGGTTAGCCCACATACTTTGGTCTAGTCGCACGAAGTCAACAAGATCTTGGTCCTTTTCAGACAAAATACGACCCGTTTCGATGTGCTCTAAGGCTTGCAACTAACAGCCTGTGATTTAGGTAGCATTTGAGAGTTCACCTTGGACCACATAATACGGGAGCAATAAAAACGTTACCGTCTACCCGCAATCATCAATAACGATTATCATTAAATCTGGCGAGATGACCGTACGGGAAATACACGCGCTCCGCCAGCTTTGTTTTACAGTGTTGCCAGTTGCTAGCCGCAAAATTACCCCATATTCCGCAATGAAAACGGAAACCGACGCCCACTATTTGCATAGCAAAAATAATTCCATAAAACCGTGTTAACATGACAGTGATAAAATAGAAGAGAAAAAATATCTTTCGGAGAAGCAGACTGCATTTTGCATGCGCTTTAGTTAATCGAAATGAAAATAGTGAACCGCGGTAATTTCATAATATTTTTGTCGCAACGAATGTGATTGTTTCATTTCAAAATTTCATTACGAACTACCGATAAGTTATTATTATGATAGTAGTTTTGACCCTTGATTAATACTTGAATAATGCTATATTTTTACTGTTTTTATGATAAGCGAGTAAGTATGGAATATTCCACAGAGTGCCTCAGGCTTATTCTAGTTGGAAACAAAGCTCAAAATATAACGATAGCGTGCTAGTGCTAAACAATAAATTACATAAAAAGAAAACTGTTCTAGAAAATGTGAAGGTAACTGTAAATTTACTTTTCATTTTATTGTGGCTGTTGCTAACAGCTATCTTTGCTTTACATTATACATACTGTAGTTATTACATGTAGAGAACCACATTTTAATGTAACTTACTACACGAAAACTCTTTCGGGAATTTGTCGTGAAGGACCAGCATAAATTAAAAACAATTTACGAAATTGACATGGTAGGTACCAAGTAGGAGCATTCCGAACGCATTATAACTAATCTACTTAGAAATAACATATTTAACATATATTTGAATTTTTTAAATAATTTAACATTATCAGGTGAATTAATGGGCAAAAAGCTATAGCATAGCAACACTGAGAATTGGACAGCCGGTAACGTTTCAATCGACGGCAAGTGGCAAGTCACGCTGTTGTACCAAATCGGTTGAGAATCAATGGGATATCTGTTTTATGACTGTTTAATTATTTCCACACGTCCATATTGAATAGCGCCGCGTGAAATGGTAATAATCGTGGGAAATATAAACAATTAAAGCATGTAATAGTTCGCGTTTTCCACTATTGTTATGTAAAATTGATAGACATTAGTATGAAATTCATTGAAGGGGGAGGTCATGAAATTCGATCATGAATTATATGGACCAAGAGCCAGCGACTGACTTTCGTCATTTTATAAAAGCTGCAAATTTTCCTGTATATGACCCTGTAGAGGTAAGAACGACCATAGTCATTATGACCCTGTAGAGATAAGAACGTGGTCATGTCGTGGAACATGGTCGTTCTTACCTCCACAGGGTCATTTACAGGAAATGCAGCAACTAAAGGGTCATATACAAGATAACTCAGACGATGAGCTGTCGCTGGTTCTTACTCTAATACGACTAAAGGAAACGAAGAAATTTGACAGACGCATTATAAGGAAAAAGACCTGTCATTTTTATACCTAGGCCAGAAACAATACCGATGGATTAGGAGGAATGTAAACATTTTTCGATGGAAAACTCAGTACACACAGTAGTTTAGATGCAACCCAGAACAGAACCGTATACAGTAGACTGCTATCATCCTAAAGAGTAAACTGACCAATTTGGCTCATCCACACTTATTACCTCTATAAAACTAGATGACGCCTGCAACTCCGTTGCACCAAAATTCGTTTATCGGGGGAATCGTACATTTTTCCGGGATAAAAAGTAGGTATCCTATATCCTTTCCCGGGAGTCAAAGTATCTCCATATAAACAGCAAAATCGGTTCAGCGGTTTGATCGTGAATAGGTAACAAACAGACAGACACACTTTTACATTTATATTTGTATGGATGTGCTCGAGTTTCCAGAAAACTTAAAAGCACAAAATAATTCAAAAATACTTTGCGTGCGGAAAAACTTGTCTCTGTATTGAGCGAGTTTGATTTTACTGACACAGCTGAGTTACCCTACTGTTTATTATTTATATTGTGTACAAACTATGATTTATTGGTCCAATATGCCCCGGTTAGGCTCAGGTGCGGTGTCAATTGATACAAATGCCGACATAGGGTGAGGCGATGTGCGAACTCTATTTAGTATTAGTATTAGTCTCTGATCCTGATGGCCTGTCTCGATTTTTAAAAATCGAAAAGCTGAATCCGATTTTTCCGTAATCAATAAAAAGTTTGGCTGCCTGTAGCCGAAGAATCATCTATGTATCTAAGACTGGCTACAAAACTTTAATAATCCATACTTCCATACTAATATTAGATATATGCGAAAATGTGTCCTTCTGTATGTCTGTTACCTCTTCACGCCCAAACCGCTGAACCGATTTGGCTGAAATTTGATATGGAGATACTTTGAGTCCCGGGAAAGGACATAGAAATACTTCTTTCAGGAAAAATGTACGGTTCCCGGGCGATAAACAAATTTTGGCGCAACGGAGTTGCGGGCGTCATCTAGTAATTTAATATTTCTTCTTTATACGCAGTTGCATGCATGCATTTCTAAATTTGTATGGATTTGACAGATTTGCAAGACGCCTCACGCAATTGGAATCTGTCAAATCCATCCAAATTTATGCCGCGCCGCGCCTCGCCTCGTCGCGTTGCGGTCTGAATTGACCCTTAGTAGCCTTATTCATATTTACATCAAAATTAATTAAAACGGACAGCTGTTACTAGAAAAGTGCGTATTAATAATAATATTTTAGCTTTAAAAAAAGTCTGACCGTCATTTTATTTGATGTGAAAACTTTTCACTTCGCCTACTTGTTGATAAAAATTACGTTTTATAGGTCACAGGTCAAAAGTTAGATGAAACAAATGTTAGTACAGCGGACGTAGATAAGGGTAACCTTCCGACCTGAACCTAGCGGGTTCCAGGAATCTGTGTTCGTACATCTGATCCTATACAACTTGTTGCCTTCAAATTGTGAATACCGTTAGATTGTTAAATTCCTAAGTGATCGATTGTAAACATAAAACAGTGTTTTTGCGATTTTAATTGATTTTGTTTTTGAAGAACAAATAGATTAAGAATTAGGTGTATAACTATCGTAAATTATTATTTGTGGATGAATTAAAACTGTTATTAATTTAGGTGAATAATTACAGTTTCAACGTCGAATTAGTTTGTTTTGGTCACCAAACAGCTATAAATTATAACTTATAACATTTGAACCTTATCCCTCACTTAATTTCATATTCTTAAATAAATAAGATTATCACAATCTGCGAGTTATTTTAAACACGAAATCAATATAATATAAGCAACAAAACATTGTTTGTTCACAATCGAGCACCTAAGAATATTACACTCTAACGGTATTTACAATTTGACGGTAACGTAATATTATATTTTACTATTTATTGACAAATAGTCCGTAGCTTTTTCGATAAAGCTTTTTATTGAATGAACTAATAAATGAGCTGATAGATCACTTGATAGTAAGCGAAAGCGAACACGGACACTTGTTAAACTGTGACGTCATAAAGCTTTCGACCAGTCACTCTTGGCATACAAATTCTCCAGCACCCTTTTCAGGTGTGACGTAATTTTACGGATGATCGCATAGTTCTTCTGACAATATTCTCTTATTCATTTGAGAATGTTCTCCTGTAATATTCAGTTAACAATATTCTCCTGTTATCTTTATATTCTCTTAGGACATTGGTTTCAGAAATTCTCCTGAAATATTTGGTGAGCAATAATATTAATATGTTTCTGCAGTATTGGGTTATATAATATATTGTACAATAATTGACAATACTCTCATGTAATATTCGAAATATCCCCTTGTAATCCCCACTCCACACGTTTTGAGTTCTAAAGCTGCGCGTCCACTGGATCGGAATCGGATTGTACGCAGCGTACAGATTTGTTGCTTTGTATTGATTTCTATGGTTCTGCGTCTACTATTTTTATTTGTATTTATGCCGATGACGTCATCCGCAGTGAACGCGTCATTCGGATTCCGAAGGTTTCTAGTTCTGATGTGTTTGTTTACTTATTCACGATGAATGACGATATTTTAATTATTTTAGTAGAAAAATATGAAGAACTTTATAATATAAAACATCAACATTATCATAACCAACTGAGGAGAGACAATATTTAGGATGAAATTGGGCAAATAATGAATTTCCTTTCTTCTTGTTTCTCTTTTCCTCTTCTGATAAAATACAGCTAATTACAACAATATCCTCGTCACTATCCTCCATAATGCAAATGCACGTTAACAGGCTATGACGGACTAAAAATAACTAAGTTGCCGATGCTGAATCCGAATGCAGTGGACGCACCCCATCGGCATTTCCGATTTCGTAAATGGCGACGCTCCGTCCGCTCTGTACGCTCCGATTCCGATCCAGTGGACGCGCAGCTTAACTGTAAGCTGAATTCCATGTACATATCTGCGAACTCGTATGATGCCATACATCTAAGTCACAAGTAATTACAAACAATTGCAATGCTACGTTGCATTCTAGTGATGTTCGGTCTATGCGGTAATGCTGTAGAAAATTCACAACTTTTTAAACGAATATTGTTACCGTTAGGTACTAACTTCTTAGAATTTTAGTAAAATTGAATTTCCAAGTGCCGCACTCACAGGCCACTATTAATTATTTAACTGTAAATACATGTATTGTATGGGACTTATATCAAAATCTATTTAATTACAGTTATGTAATCATTATTCGTCTGGGACTGCGGCAGTAAGTTTTGTTCAAATTTCTTTGCTATCGAAATTATCAAACGCAATTTACAGATTTCAATTATGTTTATTGCCAGATTTTGATTGCTCCTTAACCTGCCTCTGTCGATCGATGATCCGCGATAGAAGAGATGATTATAAATCGAGAATCAGGAGCCAAATAAAAAAAAATTGAAGAAGATCCACACTTTTTATTAATAAGAGTATTTTATCGTTGTATGTTTAGTCACTTCTCGTTTAAATCTTTTCTTAAGTAAGAAAGAATGAGTGGGAACATTAACCATTTCATTAGGCAATACAATTAGCAAACACTATATTATTATAATATTGTCTATATTCGGTACATTTAGTAAGTAGGGATGTTGACATTTTTTAAATTAATGCGAAAGTAATTTCATGTTTTAGCACTACCATTAGTAATATTTGTCTATACGTGGGAAAGCCATGCTTCAGTACGAATGGGCCGGCTCGACCGGAGAAATACCACGTTCTCACAGAAAACCGGCGTGAAACAGCGCTTGCGCTGTATTTCGCCGAGTGAGTGAGTTTACCGGAGGCCCAATCCCCTACCCTATTCCCTTCTTTTCCCTCCCCTATTCCCTTCTCTTCCCATCCCTGCCCTCCCCTATTACCCTATTCCCTCTTAAAAGGCCGGCAACGCACCTGCAGCTCTTCTAATGCTGCGAGTGTCCATGGGCGACGGAAGTTGCTTTCCATCAGGTGACCCGTTTGCTCGTTTGCCCCCTTATTTCATAAAAAAAAATTCGGCATCCCACATGCGGTATGCGGCTCTAGTCATGCTAATTCAACAATGGTGGGTTCCCACAAAGCACGTCGCACGTACGTCTTATCGCGACGTGGTGCGATGATGTGGCGATACCGCGCCGCACGTGAAGCGCCCGACGCTAAATCAACGCGCCTTCGACAGAGCTTCTCAAATAGTTTTAGAGTAAAAATTTCTTTAGCGACGGTGTGCTAAAGAAGTTTTTATGGATAGCTGAGAAATGTTAAACACGTCGCGTCAGGACCTTGATCGAAAATTCGTAAGATGGAGGATAAAGGTTCAAGTTGGGAGCCGGCTACATGAAGTGGCGGCAGACGACGTGTCGTCGCGACAGTACTGGTTTCTATGTATTTCTATGAAAAGTGTCGCTAGCTGCGGAGGGTATTTCATAGAAATACATAGAAACCAGTAGTGTCGCGACGACACGTCGTCTGCTGCCGCCTGCCGCTTCATGTAGCCGGCATCCAACTTGTACCTTAAATCGCCGTCCCGGCGTAGGAAAGTAATATTATCCTCTCTCCACCGTGCAGCTAAAATGTATGACTACTGTTTCTATTTTTGCCGGCACTCTTTTAGTGTACATTGTTTTTTTTTTTTATTTAATCCATTAAGGTAACTTTGACGACATGGCCACGACGTGGTAGCGACACGTCCAGAGTGCTGTACAGATCTGTCAGTTGTAACATTACATTTGTCCATCATGACGAATAACGAATTCCTAAATGATAATCCTATTTTACTCGAAAAACACAACTTTCTTGTCGTATTAGAAGAAAAACTATAAGTCGCAAGTCGCATTTGCCTATTTATAGTTTGACTTGTCATATTGGCATACTACTTCCGGTATTCAATTCCACCGTAAATATTTCTTGGAGACATTTCTGTTTAGTCTCAGTTAAGAAAAAAACTTAATTAACTTGAAACTAACTAAAAGGCCAATGACTTTACTTTTTAAATTGCAAGTTTCTGTTATATTTCTCTTTTCAATGAACTAATAAGTACTATTGGAAAATATCTTACAGTATATCAGTATAAAAAGGAGTGCTTGTAGTGGGAGTAAATCTATTTTGTATTGAACTTATTGAAACAGCAGAGTTGGTAGCGCGTCGGAAAATCTGCTTGTAATTAAATCTTGCAGTGTTTACAAAAGAATTGCTATTTTCAGTGGCGGCGCAAGACCAAAATTTTATGTGGGCAAAATATATTTTGCGAGGATGATGGATGATGCAAGAAGACGGATTTCGTTGAAATTTTTTTACGAACTCTGCCGCCATCCTCGGACGCTGCCCCCCCCCCCCCCCCCCCTTACTTTCATGAAGATTCGACATAAACTCTGTAACATTTTCTGTCAAACTCTTCATTAGATTTAAATTTAGAAATCATAAAATGTCTCTGAATGTGGCCCTTACACTTAGCGAAGTTTGAGTGCCACCGGTCTAGATCATCAGGCATTTTGTTTATGTAACGTACTGGGCACTAAATGGATGGTAGATTTCACGGTATAGCGGTCACAGCCTAAACGAGAATGCACTAAGTAACGGGCACGAGAAATCTAAATATAATGATACCATCTACAGGGATAAGTATAACACTCTTTTTCCAATTCGCTGCACATCGTCTGGATCGGACGGAAATAAATATTACACGTATAATTTTCCAACGAAATAACTTATTCTAATCTTAGAATCAGTAAAAATTAATAAGGAAGCGAAGTTAAACTAATTATACACATAAATGGCAAAAAATGGTAGCTTATTTGGTTGCGTGTATGGGTTCAGTAAAAAACTATGGATATAGTTTTGAAAACGCAGAATCAAAATCAGCCACAAAAAATCTTTAAAGTACAAGAAAAAGTAACTCCTAGATAACTTACGTTAAATATCCAGTAGATAACTTGTTATTTGGCCAATTAAGGAATAACTGGGAAATTGCTATTTGCTACTGACAAAAACTACTAAAATAATTCTTCGTCACCATTTATAAATTCATTTTTACAATTTTCGATAAAGTAGCGATAATTTTTTAACTACGGATCACTAAAACTGAGTAACAACGATTTGAGCATGAAGTTATCAAAGGATTAATTTATTTTCCGGACTACATTTTTTGTAGTGTAAAAAAGATAACTTACTCGAACATCATGTTCTTCTTTTACGACAATCACACAACTTTTCCATCTATTCAATAATTGTCTTAATTGTCTCTTCAATAATATAACTGAACACCGAAAATAATAACCTCCTCATTTTTAAAGTCGGTGAAATAACATCTACACGATGTAATAAATTTAAACCTGTCTGAAACGATGATTATTATAATAAATTATAAACAAAAAACTTTTTGAAAAAAAGCTTTTATTTAAATAGTCTAAAAAGAAAAAATAAATTTCTCCTTAAAATTTTTAACTATTAAGTTATAATCCTCAATATATTATACAATTTGCATGATAATAAGCTTGTCGCGACTCGCGAGACTTAACAATCTATCAGTACTTGATAAATTTATTAAAATAAAAATATAATATCAATTTACTCAGTTAAATTGGTACTTACTAGTTTATTTACAAATCACGCGACAAGCTTTTATTGTAATGCAAATTGTATAATATATTGAGGATTATAACTTAATAGTTAAAAATTTTAAGGAGAAATTTATTTTTTCTTTTTAGACTACTAAATAAAAGCTTTTTTTGTTTATAATTTATTTTTTGTTTTTTAATTATCTCTGGCTAGATTTCTTAGTATGTTTGATAGTAATTTGTTTTGTTTCAAGAATTTGTTAAAATCTGATTAACTTAAGTCCTTAAGAAATCGTACTCGACTTTGACAATTGAAAAATCTATATTTAGCGAGTTGTTATATTCCGTTTATTTCTGCATGACTAAAAAGTTGAATTTCATTTAACAAAAGTGACCGGATTCAACCGGGCATTTTCTGAAACCCGGGTGGCTCAATCAAGTCAAATTGATGTCACGTCACGTCATTTCACGTCACGTAAAGTCACGACACGACACTACTCGTAACGTCACGTCATGCCACGTCACGTCACGTCACGACACGTCACGTCACGTCACGTCACTTCACGTCACGTCACGTCACGTAACGTCACGTCACGACACGTCACGTCACGTCACAACACGACACGACACGACATGACACGTCACGACACGACACGACACGACTTGACTATTACTTTTCAATTTACTCTCAATGAGCCCTTTTATTTGATACCCATATTGCAGAAGTGCTTTAAAAAACTATTCCCTATCTTGGCTAAGCTGCCATATTGGATATAGGATGACATTACATTCGTTTCCTATTTACTCTCAATAAGCCCTTTCATTTGATACCCATAATTATTGCAGAAGTGCATTAAAATAACTATTTCCGTATCTTGGATGAGCCGCCATATTGGATGTAGAATGACATTACATTCGTTTTCGAGTTACTTTCAATGAGCCCGTTCATTTGATACCCATATTGCAGAAGTGCATTAAAAATAACTATTCCCCTATCTTGGATGAGCCGCCATGTTGGATATATAATGAAATTACATTCGTTTTCGAGTTACTCTCTAAAAGCCCTTTCATTTAATATCCATATTGTAGGACTGCATAGAAAATAATTATTTCGCCATCTTGGATGGTCGGCCATATTGGATTTATAGTGATGTCACATACCATATCGTGCATTGTCATCCAAACTAAACGCGTATGCAAAATTTCAGCTCAATCGGTTAAATATATCTACTTCAAAATTGAGTTCCAAAATTCCACCGTAACACACATACTTACATACATACAGAGCAAGTTAAATAAAAGCTTTTAATAATAATAAACTAGCTGGATTTTATGCTCTATATCAATAATGGCAACAGGTAGGTACTTGAATTTTTCACAAAATTTTTAGTTATATGTGTAATTTAATATTTAATAATAATATTTAAATAAAATAAAAAATTAAGGGGGGCTCCCATACAAAAAACACAATGTATGGCCTAATTTCGCTCTATAATGGTACGGAACCCTTCGTGCGCGAGTCCGACTCGCACTTGGCCGATATATACATACAGAAACGGCTTGATAATTATCAATTTAGATGGTATTTTGTAAAATAATACAAAAAAAAAACCAATAAAAGCGACTCATTGTGGTAATTATGGCAATGATGATTAATATAATTGAGATAGTAGCATAATATGCTTGCGGTATTTTGAACAACGCTAAAACCTTAATACGTAATATATCTATAATAGTCTGGTTCACAAGTGCCATTTTCCTCAAAACCTGATCTCCAACACCGAAAATTATGATTTTGGGCTCATTCGATTCGGAATACCATCTAGAACATTCTATCAAAATTCCAAGAGGGGGTGAAAAAAAATGCAAAAGTTATAAACAATAAAGTAAAGAAAAAAAGAAGGGTTTGTTTTTTTTCTTATTTCAAAACTATTTGAGATAATCAAAATTTGAAAATAGATCCTTAAAGAACAGGAAATTTTATAAAAAAAAGCTGTACCTCCCGGAACTGTATCAACAATCGTTATAATTTTAATTAAGCGACGAAAATAACGGTAAAAACGCGAAGCTCGGGTTTCGCGTGATTCGCCGCAATCTGCCACGTGAACTAAAAAAAATATTTTAACTGATTAAATATTAATATTAAGGAATAAAAAAAATTGGGTACTAAGTAGACATATATAATACACTATAATCCGGCAACAAAAAAAAATATCACAATTTGTTTATTTGTTATGCTTTTGTTAATTGTCACCATGTTAACATAAAAACGCTGATTATTTCAAAACAAGAAATCTAAAACTTTTTTTTAATTCTTTTGAGCTAATCTTAAAACATTGGTTTGATTTTTCACTTTTTTATGAACAATCAAAGGCATTCAAAAATTATTTCTGTAAATAAAGTTAACATTAAAATGGTGACAATTAACAAATTAACAAAAGCATAACAAATAAACAAATTGTGATTTTTTTTTTTTTTGCCGGATTATTATTTATTGATATTATATTGTCTCCTTAGTACCCAATTTTTTTTATAATATTAATAATAATTAATTTTGCGAGTAGCTAATTTTTGTGAGTAGCTTCATTTTGATAAGACGAACAATATTTTTATCTGCGAAAAATCTTTAAAGTGGTAGCTAACAGAGATATAAAGGATTTCATACTTTGACTTGATGGTCCTAAAATAGGGATTGTTCTATTCGTAGGACAATATTACTTTTAAATTATATAACTATTAACCTATCAATATACAAAAAATCAGCTTGTTAGGGTTCCGTTTTAGAGTTCAGTAGTCAACCAAGTTTTGTTGATTACAGAACCCTATAACGAAACCCTAACGAGCAGATTTTTTAGAGCAGATTCATTTAATTTAAGAGTAATATTATCCTACAAATAAAACAGTCCATATTTTAGGACCATCAATTCAAAGTATGAAATCCTTTCTATCTCTGTTAGCTACAACTTTCGAGATTTTTCGCAAATAAAAATGTTGTTCGTCTTATTAAAATGAAGTTACTCACAAAAAATTAGCAAATTTTTATTATCTCAAATAGTTTTTGAAATATTAAAAAAATCCAAAGCATTCTTTTTTTTTACTTTATTGTTTATAACTTTTGCATTTTTTTTTTAGCCCCTCTTGGAATTTTTAATTGAATGTTCTAGAATCTAGATGGTATTCCAAATCGAATGAGCCCAAAATCATAATTTTCGGTGCTGGAGATCAGGTTTTGAGGAAAATGGCACTTGTGGACCAGAGTATAAGGAGTTAGGAGTTCCGTTCAGCACCTTCGGAAGCCATGTACCCTGGGGTATACCTTGGTGACAAATCTTACTTTTTGGTAGCATATTATGTTCATTTTACTTCAAAAAAGTCAAAATCACTGTAATGTGTTTCCATATCAATTTTGAGAAGTTCCCTCGATACCTCGAGGATCTCGAGAGGATCATCATCAAGTTACTACTTTGTAAACATGGTACCAAATTCGAGTTTATCTATATATATAAAAGAAAGTCGTGTTAGTTACACCACTTATAACTCAAGAACGGCAGAACAGATTTGGCTGAAAATTGGTGGAGAGAAACTTTGAGTCCCGGAAAAGAACATAGGATACATTTTGTCCCGGAAAAATGTACGGTTACTGCACAACATACTTTTATGATTTGAGCGTAAGCTATTCAATATATTTTGATGAAATTTGGTATGGAGATACTTTGAGACTTGGGAAAGGACAAGGGATACTTTTTGTCCCGGAAAATGTACGGTTCCCGCACAATAAACTTTTATGATTTTCGCCTAAACTATTCAATCTATTTTGATGAAATTTGGTATGGAGATACTTTGAGTCTCCGGAAAGGACAAGGGATACTTTTTGTTCCGGAAAATGTACGGTTCCCGCGCAATAAACTTTTATGATTTTCGCCTAAACTATTCAATCTATTTTGATTAAATTTGTTATGGAGATACTTTGAGTCTCGGGAAAGGACAAGGGAAACTATTTATCCTGGAAAATGTACGATTCCCGCACAATAAACTTTTATGATTTTTGCCTAAACTATTTAATCTATTTTGATGTTTGGCATAGAGATACTAATTTTAATCTACTTTTTTTCCTAATTATACCAATTCGAATTAAATAATCATCGTTAAGACAGGACAACGTCTGTCGGGTCAGCTAGTAACATATACAACACAAAAAGAATTTTGACAATCGGGCAGAAAAGTCAACATGAAGTCCTCCTTTTTTGGAAGTCGGTTAATCTTTTTTGTCTATGATGTTGACCGGGGATTTTAGGTATCATCTTGCCAAATTTCATTGAAATCGTTCCAGCAGATTCCGAGATTAGCCTGTTTTACAGACAGAGAAACAAAAATTTTAAAAACAGTAAAATGTGTTTTATTACTCTTCTAAAATGCCCCTGACATGTTTTTTTTAGTTTTTATTAAATGTACAAAAAAATTTCCTCTATGATTTTATTATATGTATAATATGTTACCGTTAATGTAAGTGAGTAAACCAGTTAGACTGCAGATTAACGCGGTATTCTGCAGATTATCTGGGTGAGTCAATTAAAGTGCAAAAAGTTTATTCTATTCTTACATTAACGCGATAATCTGCAGAATACCTAGATAATCTGCGGACTAACGACTATACATACGGTAAATTACATAAAACAGGTTCTTGTTTCAATAAAAACATGTTATTTAGTTCTAGGCAATTATTTTATATGTATACAATTTGCTGAGAAAGTAGCAGCGCTGAAACACATATACACACCCTAAGGTATTATCACTTATTTTGTTACACGATGTATACAATTTGCTGTGAAAGTTGCAGCGCTGAAAGAGCAAAATTTATTTTGTTTTTTATAGGCAAGCGCCCACGCGTCACGAATTTTTCCATACAAATCTGAAAAAAGTTACTCTTTCAGCGCTGCCACTTTTAAGGTGAACTTTTTATAGGGGACCCATACATACCCTAAAGTATTATACACCATGTACAGTGTATAGCCGAAGCACCATAAAAAGAAAAAAAAACAAAGGAATAAAATATCATATCGAAACATCAAACGCGGGAACAGAGGGGTACAGTCCTAGCGGAGGAGTAAAACAAAAGAGTTTCATTCACTGTCTTCCGCAATTTAACTATGTACTATCCGTTACTATGCAAACTAACTGGGTAAAGTGCGAATGTAAGCTTTTTTGATTTAAATTTTACACTTTAACGGATGGTATCAGGAAATCTGCAGATTACCTAGTTAATGTGCACAGTAACGTATTCTGCATTCTAACGGTTACATAATTATATATATATGCTATCCCTGATACCATCCGTTAAGGTGTGAAATTTTTAAATAAAATAAGCTTATATTTGCACTATACCTAGTTAGTTTGCATTCTATTCCTTCGTAAAAGTCCTAAAAACTTTGACTTAAGCTTGTCAACCTAAGACTGTTGTTGTTTTGATTGATTTTTTTTTTCTAGTTGATACGATCTGTTATATTTTACTAGCGGAGTAACATTTTACTTAAAAATTAAAATGTTATAATTTATTCCTTTATTTATGTCCAAAAAATTATATCAAATAATTCTCTACAAATTAATAACAATATGTTTTATTCAAACAAGAACCTATTTTATGAAATTTAATGAGAATAGAATAAACTTTGCACTTTAAGGGGCTTAGAAGAGTAATCAAAATAGACCGACAATTGCATACATTCACAACGCACACGCACGTACGCTAACACCCGTATTCTTAGTTGTTTCCTCAAACCCGCTTTGACTCAATGTCAACGAAGGTGTCCTTAATGAATTCCTCAAATTTGGTATTCTTAAACGTAACTTCTACCTCAACGAATTACTCCTTGAGTGGAGGTGGAGGTGGAGGTATGACGTCACAGAAATTTTTTTTTTAGTGTCAACACCGACGGATATCGACCCCAATTTGACAGATTGTCTATGAACTCCTCGTTTAAAAAAATATAATGTCAGTGCTATTGTCAAATGTCACATTGTTACGTATATTTTTTGTCATATCACAGGCCGCCATAATTAAAGAAGAAGAAGGAGTTTTGCGTTGTGATTTTGTATTATTTTCCTAAAATTGTGTTATTTCGGTTTTTAATGTATAATGTTGGTAGAATACCATTTAATATTCGATGTCGTGCACAAGTGTGGACAAGTGATACAACTTCAAAAAACGTGTCATTTTGTGTTCCCTCCAAAACTCCATCGAAAGTTTACTAAGGGGCCACTTTACTAAAACAACTAACTTGACTCGTTGACTTTACTGACTACTTTTTTAGACTTTTACTAGAGTATCGACTTGACGATAATCTGGAAAAACGACTTTAAATTTGTAAACTTTTCATGAAAAAAATTTTCTCGCCATATTTTACTTGACACTGGCCATGGTCAAAAAGCCGAGTGCCATATTAAGAAAAAAAAAAGGAGAAGAATATGTGTTTATGTGATCAGCTGTTGTTGCGATTTAACTGTTTGCAAACTCGTGTTGTTTTTTCAACTTTAGTTTAGCGTGTTGCATATTAAGAATGCGCTGTCAAATTTTGCTTTGTTTTCTAATAGGTATTACGATCCCGGAAGACGATTGACTTCAATGAAATTGAGATTTATTTAATCATTGTATATTTATCTCATATTTGGTAACCAAAAACACGATTCACTTATTTTGACTCGATAGTTTTATTTTTCGAAATTATGAATATTTCTGGGCTTTTCAACAAATATCTGTTACACTTATTGAGTTACTATCATTAAATAATTTGCACGACTACAATAAAACACTTTATAAAATAATAGCTAAAGGAAATATTAGTATTGTATTTAATTTTTAAGTAATCATCAAAAACATTTTTGGGACTAGCGAACTTTACTTTCGTGCTATAATGCGCCGGACCGTTGTTACGCGATATTGTTCACTATTAGCTGCAGCGCAAAATAAAATTCATGCGGGCACGATTCATGGAATCATTGTATCACGATTGGAGGATAGTGGGGTATGTAGGTGGGGCTAGCGTGTTTAGATAATTTTGGGAGCCCGGTCTTAATGCTTCTTTTGTTAAGTTTCTAAACCTAAATTATTACTTGAAGTCCTTATCACTATACTGACCTAATTCGTTTTAAGCGTCACGCAAATATCTGCGCCAATGAAAATTATGTGAATTTTCATGGACATAATCCAAAACTTATTAAAGTTTTTCATGCTAAACACGATTTCTTGTAAATTGATGGTTGGAAACAGACAGTGAAGATATTCAACGAAGCCTTAAGGTACATCCTGAACTGCCTCAGGTTTGACAGTTCATTCGTCACCTCTAATAAGAAAATCCCTCAAGTCAAGGAAGTTTTATTGAACTAATGATACAATTTTTTGGATTGAGATTAATCTCGCATTTAGGTTAACTGACTCACCCAGATAATTTTCAGAATACCTTGTAAATCTGCAGTCTAACTAGTTTACGCACGGTAACATATATATTAACACTTCGACAAAAGCCAGGCCAAGCTAGGACTTACAAAAACTAAATTTTCTTATTAGCATATTAATTTGCGATCACGAAAGGCGTTGTAGCGTATTATGATAAGAATGATATACGCGATGTTGCTCGAAATTACTAAGGCATAAAGAAAGAAACAACTTTTTTCACAGCGAAAAAAAAAACACTTTTTACGACGAAAGAAAGAAACACTTTTTTTTCACGATGAGATGTAAGTTTCGTAGCGGCACCGGAACCCTATTGAACTAGTCGTTTCACACTCGTCGAAAACACACATAATTACATTATTCGACAGTCTTGATTTTTTGTTCTCGAATTATAAGAATTAAGTCGAGGAGCTGATGATTGTGGGCTTACGGATGACGCAGCGCAAACGGACGGGACGCCTGTTATTTTAATATTTCGCTCACAAATTAAATCAATCAAAGAAAATAAATTATAGATTCCGTTTATTTTATAGTCCGACTTCGATATTTAAGCAACATATTATGCATTCGACGACGGCGAATTTATTTAAAAATTTAAAGATATATTGTAAAAAAAGCTGGTGCGCATTCGAATTCAAAAAGGGGTAAATGAGACGGGATAAACAAATAATAATGAGGTATATTTCTCTACATTTATACAGGTGTAATTTGAAAATACTTACATCACGTTTCTTTTGAAGTTCCCCCTAGAGCCAGCATTAGCGTTGTTGATTTTAAACAATGCGATCAGTTGGGTTACATTTTATATTCATCAGGTGCTGCCCATAGCTACCAGTTAATCTCCTAAATCTGTTTGGGGGTAAAATTTGGGGGTGAAATCTGTTGGGGGCGAAAACTTCGGGGGCCAAACGCCCTACGACTTATCCCTTGAATTATACGCGTTTTGATCTCGCACCTGTCTCTATAATTGTCGAGATTTGAGATAAATACAGTTACCGTATGTTACAAATCCACTTAAACACAAAGAACAAAAATATACTATTGATTTTTTAAAACATTTCTTTTATTAGGCACATATTGTATTTTATTGAAAAAAGATTTCATACTAGCAGCTGAGCTAGGGCTTGCTTTCAAATGTGGGTACGTTTTATCGTTATTAAATCATTGTTAATCGTATACGAGTGAATATTAAAATAGTATGTATTATTCAATGCTAAATATAAAGGAAATAAAAACTAATAATATCAGACAACCATTAACATATTTTAGTGCTAAAAAGTTTGATAAAGATTGATTGTTTTTATTAGGGTTCCGTACCCTATTACTAACGGCCGTTCCCAATATTCAATCTATCTCTGGTTTGACATACGACCGATCGCAGCTAACATTGAATTGACATAAAATATATGTCTCTAATGTCTAATGAGAGCTATTCCCATCTCTAGTAGGACAAAACCAGAGATAGATCAAATATTGGGAACGGCCGTAAGACTTCGTTGTCTATCCGTCTGTCTGTCCGTCTGTCTGTCTCCAGGCTGTTGTATCTGTAAAACCGCTATTGCTAGACTTCTGAAATTTTCACAGATTATGTATTTCTGTTGCCGCTATAACAACAAATAATAAAATAAAAATAAAATTAATATTTAAGGGGGGCTCCCATACAACAAACGTGATTTTTTGGCCTCTTTTGCTCGATATCAATAATGACAATAGGTAGACACTTGAAAATTTCACAAAGTCCTTAATTATATGTATACTTTAATAATCAATAATAATATTAAAATAAAATAAAAAATTAAGGGGGACTCCCATACAAAAAACACTATTTTTGGCCTATTTTTGTTCTAAAACGGTACGGAACCCTTCGTGCGCGAGTCCTACTTGCACTTGGCCGATTATTAAAAATGGTTTAGCCTTTTTGGAACAGCCAACAAACACTAGCGAATTTTTATTTTACTTTTTAATAGTAATTATAATAATTGTGATTACAGCCGTTAAAAAACTAAATCATTTTTATGTAGATAGATAAAAAAAATACATAAGTATTTAAGTTTCGAGTTTTAAATATTACTTCTTTAAAACTCGAAAAGTTTAATTCATTTCTAACTAAAAGGTAAACTAACTATGAAAATATATTAACTGTTGGCTATTAAATATTACTGTTTTTAACACTAATCAAGAGTTTTCCTAGAACTCTCGTTGTTATTTCTCAAATACGTAGATCGTTAAATCGTCTAAGATCCCACCATAGAACGACCTTCACTGAGCTTGTTAATGGATGAAAAGTATTTTATATTCAATTATGTATGTCAATAAATTTATTGCAAATGGTTGCCTAAAAAATTTCAGTCCAGAATAAAACATAAAAACAATTAAAATTATTTTTTTAACATATTACTGGTTTGGTTAATAGACAAATTCCATACCAATCGAAAGTATGAAGCCCGTAGAATATGAAAACGTTAGGTTGTCTATTTTTCCCGTCACAACTCTTGGGTAAGCAGGTATAAACAGGTAAATCGATACTAGTATCGGTCTGGTTAATGCTTAATGCAGAAATATTTGATCGAAGGCTTAATGCATATTCTACGGACTTCATACTTTCGATTGGTATGGAATTTGTCTATTAACCAAACCAGAGAAATGTAAAAAAATAATATTTTTATATTGTTTTTTTATTTTTATTCTGGACTGAAATTTTTCGTTTTGGGTTGGCTAAAAAATTTCAGTTGCAATAAATTTATTGACATACGTAATTAAATATTAAATATTTTTCATCCATAACCAGCTCGGTGAAGGTC
The DNA here is from genome assembly GCA_905187585.1 of Cyaniris semiargus. NCBI lineage: Eukaryota > Metazoa > Arthropoda > Insecta > Lepidoptera > Lycaenidae > Cyaniris > Cyaniris semiargus. The sequence continues at coordinate 10,995,553 of LR994547.1, forward strand.
GTTCTATGGTGGGATCCTATACTAAAAGATAGATGTTATAAGTTTGCTTGAAGGCTTTTTTATATAGCTAATATTATATTCTTTTAAATAACTTATTACTAAACAAAATTGCTTTAAAATATTGTAGTTGCGCAATTGTGCTGTGTTTTATCCCATTTCTCTTCTTAGGGCTGCTATCAGATATATTTTTTTACAAATACTTGCGACCCGCCCCGGTTTCGCACGGGTACAAAATGAGGCGTTTTACGCGCGAGTGAGTGACTCGCGCGTTTTACGCTACGAACTGAGATATACTAGAGCTACATATTATATCGCGTCCAGATGCCTACGCGCGTTTTCTAACTCGCGCGTAAAACGCTTGCAATGAGCGGGACTCTTGACTCGCCCGTAAAACGCGCGAGCGACGCGCGAGTCGAGATACTTGGGTAGCATTGCGGCGTCCAAAACTACGCGCGAGTCCGTTGCGAATGGACGTATTTGATTGGAGCGTGATAACTTCGAGTCCATGTTTGTAGCGTAAATACGCGCGTAAAACGCGGTATCTGGATGCAATAGAAATTGAAACGCGCGTATGGACTTCGCGCGTAAAACGCCTCATCTGGACAGGCACTAAAACGTATGTAACAAATAAGTGAAATTTCAAACGAAGGTGTCTCTGGATCCAAAGACACTGAACAGAACTCCTGAACCTTTAAAGATAAAAGTTTGGAAATTTCAGCATCGCTTAGATAACTGCAAGCATTTACCAGAATTTCGCTTAGGCTGCCTTCACATTACGTTGCGAGTACTCCGGCTGCCGCGCAGCTGCCGCAGTACTCGCGACTTAATGTGAAGGCAGCCTTACAGTAATATAATGTAAATAGTTAACTTTCGTAGTGGTTATCTACGCACAAGGCCTTTTGGTCTTGTAGATAACTAATAAAAATCGGCCAAGTGCGAGTTGGACTCGCGCACGAAGGGTTCTGTACCACAATAAAGCAAAAATAGGCTGAAAATTGTGTTTTTTTTTTTTTTTGTATGGGCGCCCCCCTTTATTATTTCATTTATTTAATTTTTATTACAAATTAATAAAGTACAGATAAAACTGAGTATTTCGTGAATTTTTCAAGTGCCTATGTATTGCCGTTATTGATATCGAGCAAAAAATAGCAAAAAAATCACGTTTGTTGTATGGGAGCCCCTCTGTATATTTAATTTATTTTGTTTTTAGTATTAATTGTTGTTATAGCGGCAACAGATATACTTACACAATCTGTGAAAATTTCAGAAGTCTAGCTATAGCGGTTCTTGAGTTACAGCCTGGAGACATACAGACAGACAGACAGACAGACAAACGGACAGACGGACAGACATCGAAGTCTCAGTAATAGGGTCCCGTTTTTAACCTTTGGGTACGGAACCCTAAAAAGAGTAAAATTATTATTTTTTAACAAAAAATTTAACCCGACTTCCAAGGTAAAACAATCTTATTCTTAAAATAATCTAAAAAGTAGTAATTAATTCTTATTCTTCATTAGTTTCCATTTTCTAAACCTCAACTAATTCTGTACTAAATTCATATTCTTTTGAAGTCCCGGGTAAGTTTTATGTCAAGTATCTCAGTTCTGGGCTGGTACCGACTTCAAACGAATGAAGATTCAGTACAGAATTAGTTTAGTCGAATTTTGAAAAAGGAAACTAATGAGAGTAAGAATTATTTCATACCTTTTTGATCATTTTAAGAATATAATTGCTTTTACCTTGTAAGGTCGGGTTCATATATTGTGCAGTGAAGCAGGACCTTTCTTAGCCTATTGTATTGTTTTTTTTTTTTCATGTCACATTTAGTTTCATGTACAATAAAGTGATTTTTTTCTTAGACTTTACCTTCGATCGTCCAACTGCTGGGCAAGGGCCTTCTATTGTGCGCGCTTCTGCTTCACCGCTAGCCAGCCTGGCTGGTAAGTGGTATGCCTTCAGCTCATCGCGCCATCATAAGTTAACAAATAAAAATAATTTCCGACAACCCTGTTTGTCACCCACTAGTTTCGTACTATTTCGCGTATAATTAATAAAGTTTCCGCCACTCGTGTGATATAGCCAAGAGACCGCGACTTTTCAATAAAAAACAAGTGCAACTAGAGGAGCACACTAATGATAACGACGTTAGTAACGAGCCTCGGAAGCCGACAATGACGGCATCATTACCACGCCGGCAACACAAATTGACAAGCAATATTTCAAACTGGATGATTATCATATCGTCGGCGAATACCATAAAATTAAATCGCTAGGGTTGGGTTCAGTGAATGGAACAATTGCGGGTAAAGTGCATGTGTCGCGCGACAATGACTTCATTAGGTGGCAAATTGCGCCGTGTGGGACCGCCTTATCACAATACTGATGTATACAGTAGACCGGCCGTGAGGATTTTAAGTTCGCGACGTGTGACATGTTTGACATGACACGACAAATAGGCGATCGGTGTCATGAATAAAAAATTCTTCCAGGTTTAAAACATCGTTGAACGTAAAGGATTCTACACTAAATTTTTAGTCATCTACTGATTTACAATATAGTATATTCTTGAACTTGATCATCTCCATTCTATCTCCAACCTAGACGCTAGATTTAAAAGACCCAATTGATCGGCCGCTTAAATGCATGTGAAAAGTGACTATATCAAAATTACAAACCAGACTGAGATTTATGTGTGTCGAATCTACGGCAAAAGAAATATGTACCTATTGAAAATCCTCATTGTGGGTATGTGAGTGGAACCCGCAAAGTGAGATGTCTGGTTTAGCGAGACAGCTGTCAATTGAAATAAGTATTCGCTCAAAAATTGTAGTGCTAATTTGTTACCTAATATGATGCATTTATGTGTGCGTACGCTGGATTCGGGCTATTCGGGAAGGTAGTCTACTGTGATTATACTGTGGCCTTATGATGCATGGCTGGCAGTTGCTACATCACCAGATCCTGTATGTTTACAATAAACACAATTAGTGAATTATGTTTTTGTTCACATATTTTTGTTAACAATAAAATAAAACCTTTCACGCAGGAAGACAATGAAATAAAATTATACGGATTCACACCGATTCGTCGCGACTCGCGTTGTGTCTTGGGGGTAATAAAAACATTAACCTTTTACTAATAAAGATATTGATATGTTTCTGTTTTTGTCTGTCACGTGATAATTATGCTAAGTGTTTTTTATGCTTAAGGCCGTGATTAGATGAAAATATAAAAAAAATGTATGTGGTTGTTATTGTATTTCAGCTTTTCCTATAAGTAAAACTTAAAAGGCAAAGACAACAACATAGATTAGTTAGTTATTGTATCTAATTTCTATCTCATTCTTTCCCTTATTAATATTATGAACTATCATGAATCATAATATTATTGCAAAATTGCAAATAATGGTTTTAAACTTATAAACTATAATATTATAGTACCATTGTATTTACATAAATATTTTGCAGTCGTGAATACCTTACTTTATTAAAATTTTATACCGCCTAGAGAAACATAATATTTTTTTCTATTTCAACACGATACCCTGCACCTAAATTCCTAAGAATCCTAAGGCTGCTAACTATCGAATAAATTTTATTGTATTTAAATTTATTAATGTTAATTATTCTCTGTAATATGACGTAAAATAGTTATAATATTTTTCTATGAGATGATGTAAAGAAGTATAAATAGAATCAATTTTAATAAAGGTAATTCAAATAAGGAATGAATAAAACTTGTGTGAACGAACAAATGTAGGTACACAATATAAAAATATTTATTTTTATTAGATACATACTTTGAATAACTCACAATTTTTCAATACTTCAAAAAACCTGGCACTGATTAGGTTTCAGAAATACTGAAGTCGGCTTCTAACAAAATAACTTAAAAAAATAATTAAAAGTAAAATAATGAATGACTTTTTTATCTGCTGATGACAGATAAAAAAAAACACAATAATATGTCAACAACATGATGCATCAAAATTAAGTCTGGAACAATTACTAAACAAAAATTCACAGATTACAGGTTTCAGAAACACCGACGCGTTTTAAGCAAAACGACAATCATTATATATTACAGGTTTCAGTAACACCAGTGCTTCGAGCAAAATGACTTCATAAGTCAATATGCGCATTAAATGCAAGTTATGTGGTGTGGGGTCTATCCCGGGATAATGATACACTTGGAGACATATGTCAGCGATCATCCCCCCGACCCCATGCCAATTACGTGGGGTTGTTGAACTGTTGCTAATGATTTATTTGCGCAGAGTTTCTGAAACATGTTGTTTACCGAACTTCGTTTCAGTAACTTAATTGTTTCGTGTTTAGTTGCATTTTTTTTTTTTAAAGTAATTTTTGCAGTACATTGAGTATTGCAAAAAATATTATGAAAATTGCAATCAATACAGCGCAAATGTCTTTTATAAACTAACAATAATTTCCAAAAAGAAAATCTTTATACGCTTTGCAAACTAAAATATTAGTTTAGATTACATTAAGTAAATGGAAAATTAACTATAGTTAAGTGTTACTAATTACTATATAATTATATTAAACAATGGCACCAGTATCACAATGCAATAATAAACAGTAGCGTTAGTAAGCATTATTCTTAAAATAAATTCGATAAACACAGAGAGATTATTCTCTCTAATCACGTCACAGGCGTTATATTTTTATGACACCTGTGACGTGATTTTGCATTGCTCTGCAAGTCTGCACTCAAAAGTTATCTCAAATCATGCTGTATCTGCGTGCAATCGATTAATTATATTATTATAGCGGTCTAGTATGAAGATAGTCTACTGTATGTGCATCCTAGTTAGTGCTAGTATAGTGGGATATTTAAAACATTGTTAGAACCAAGTTAGAACTTAGAGCTCTAGTATTTATTAATGCTAGTTCTCATGATGGACATAAATTATAAAATAGCTCCAAATTCGCGGTACGAAATAATTAAGAAATGTAAGTATCAAAATATTTTAATAATTACAACAGCTGTTTTGGTTAGAAATATTGTTAAATAGTTTAATTATTTTTCTACCATTTGCATATCCGTTATGTAAATGAATTTTGGACAATAAAGAATCTAGCCTATTCACAGCCGTTCTGTAAGTACAGTTAATACTTAATAGTAAATACTTCAGAAACATTTTTCTAGTTTACAATTTCATTAAATGTGGTTGAATTTAGTAAATACAATCTTTTAATCTTGGCAATCTTTCTGTAGAAATGAATGTATGATATGTATGTATGAGAAACCACAATTTTCAAAACTTTTTTTTTGTGCGCTTTAGCAAAATGTTGGTAAAGCGGACCAAAAAAAAAATATAAAGTATAGTTATAAAAATAATATATTTGTACGCTGACAAATACTGGTTACTATAGGTCTACCAGAATCTGATGGCAAAAAATGAGAAAATAAATTGACTCTAGCAATACCGGGGTAATTGGAATAAAACATTTTGATCCTTTTTTTTCTTATAGCGGCTGATTCTGTGTGTTAAACATGCAAATATAAAGATTTATCCAATGATCAAGGATATTTTTTGAAAATCTGCTGTCAAAAATTGCCATCAGATTCTGGTAGACCTATAGTTTCATATACAAAATATTAAGAAAACAATTTTATTGTCACTGTTAAAAAAAGGAGAAACGCTATGGGAAAGGACAATGTCTACTTTTTACCTAAGTGTGCGTTTACTAAATTATTAACTATGAAAAAGTGCTTGAAACTAAACAATGGTACAAAGGAATTGAACAATGAAAACAATTAAGAGGAGAATTAAAACAAACATCACCAATTTATCAACAAATAAGTCACCCTTACATCGACTTTGCTTTACATACGGCTAAGTTATAAGAGTCAGCGACTAACTACTAAAACAGCAGCTATCTAAAATAAATGTTGTGAAAAAAAAGTTAACATTTAGTTTAAGTTAGGGAATATAATTAGGGTCATCCGTTTTAAATAAATTTTAATAAGTATATTTAAAATAAAATAAATAAATCTACCATTATAAGGGACATTACAAAAGCCCATCGTTTCGTCAATTTAGATACTTTAAAATAAAATATTTTGTATTTATAAATAAATTACTTAGGTACTTGGACATAAAAGTTTTTATATTCATATTTGCATATTTTGTACATCGTATTTTTTCTAGTTTTTAGTTTCATTTTTAGTACATCTTTAAGTTTTTACCTTTTTTTCCATTACACAATATAATGAACTTACTTGGAAAAAATTGTCATATTATAATAAATATTAAGCAGGTCATTTCTACTCCCAGTTTTTAATTTCGTATTACATCGATTACTATTGTCTTTATTTCTTTCTTACAACAAGAATAAACAATTTGTCATAAAAGCGCCCGCTCTTATATTGGGCCAAACATCATAACAAATAATGTACAGATTATAAATAATAGACGAGAAGGGGTGAAAAGAATTAGGCGTATTTGTACATCAAAAGTTAGTAAATATCATAAATAAAAAAGCTTTATTAAAACTAGCATTATAACCAACCAACGTTATAAGCTAATTGATAAAAATAATAAAATATTATAATTTTTGCAATGGACATATAAAAAAGTTACAGGTTTCCAAATTTTCGAGGCTACGTTGACTATTTCAGTTGTTCGCTTTTTAAGTCTAGACGTATCGATTTTCTTAAGCTGAGTGATAAAAAGAATAATTAGAATTGCCATCAGTAGAAGACTATATTATGTGTAATGTGAGTGGTTGACGAAAAAGGGACCTCAAGGTAAATAATTTGATTTCGAGTAAATCGCGTTTGAAGTTTCGTGTAGAAACAAGCTGTAGAACTTTCGTGTAGAAACAAGCTGTAGAACCTCGGTTCACAAAACAATTCATAAAAAAAACTACGGCACCTAAAAATATTCTGGTTAGACCAAAACAAAGCTAAAGGACCATTGATTAAAAAATTTAAAAAAATTAAAAAACCGTTTCCAATCCCTTCAGGTCTCTTTTTGGTCAACCATTCATATATAGAAACGTTAAGAAAATAATGTAGTTGTTAAAAAATATGCCCTAGACGAACACGATTACGTTGATTACGATGAAGGCAGATCTAAGGTACAACACGGTCACATTAATTGACGCATCGAAATATATATATAACATACGAACTCCATAACAACGTCATCAAACCGTGCGTCTAGTTAAGGGCCTTCCCTACGGAGATTCCGTAATTTACCGTATTTAGAGCCTTATAAACTCATAATTTGAAAGCTACAAAGTTATAATAAAAATACAGCAATAATCTTCAGTGTATCAACATTCCTTTCCACGTTTTAAATTTTCTATTTTTGTTTATTATACTCATGATATCAGCTTCCAAAGTAAAACCAATTTATTAAAATTCAAGCATACATTCAGCATCTCCTTAGTATTTACAAATTACTTTTATTTGAAACACACGCCAATAGATCGATAATATCATTAACTACATATTCCACGTTTTAATTTTTTTTAGGTCAATTTTGAACTAAGATAAGTGAAAAAAATAGGGTTTGGTGCGATCTCGGCAACGCGGCAAATGTATGGTTAAGGTCCTTTGCTCGGGGGACGGCCTTAATTTGACCGTGTTGTACCTCTGGAGATGATATTAAGGTTAAAAGGTAAGATACATCATCTATCTACACCTTTAGCTCAAACTCGACTGGCCGTATAGACCCTTCAGCCGCGTGCCAAATATAAAACGCTTGAAAAACATTTAACCCTCCTTTTAACGCAGTCGGAACTGTCGAAGCTTAGCTCATAGTGTGATCAATTTCAAAATATTAGTGTTAGGAGTAAAATCATCTTTGACAGGTGTCCATTGTTTCTCCAGTCTCGATATCTCTCTCGTAGACATCTCTATCCGACTACGTGTGAATGAATTTTGTGTCTAACTGTCATCATCACTTATACAGAACGGTAGGACTCATCGCACACTATTGACGCCGAAATCTCGTCTTTACTCTTGTTTATAAAAATCACAATTATTAAATAGTTACTAGTAAAACTACGGAAAAATATTATCTAAGTTGTAAATGCGAAAGTGTTTCTTTTTATCTGTCTATTAACTCTTTTCTTTACACATTTATGCGCATAGGATAGTTTTCATGATGGGATATTAATGTACGATATCCGCGTGTACCACGAATTTCGGCGAATCGAATTTGCGGCGGCGAAGAAGGAAATAGTTGGTATTGACTTTATTATTCACACTATACACATGTAAGCTTTTAATTATTTATAACTAAAAATATATAGTATAATGGTACTAATTTTAGTATCATAATAAATATATTTTTTTAGTTAATGGCAATGGCGGGATAATATAATTTTTATTGGGATTGGGTTTAAAAAATCGGATTACAAGTATGTAATATGAATATATACTTGGTAAATCTTTATGAAAGCCATAAAAAATATAAGTTTTGTTAGCAGTACAGATTTTATAAATTATTAGTATTACAAAATCTTGCTATACCAAGTACTAACTATATAAATTATAAATGTTTTATTTTGCTCTTCCAAAAACACAAACAACGTTAAAAAAATTGCGATATTTTTGCCGCTATTTTAAACGTGTAAAGTGTGCGATGGAACGAATGTTTTTTTTGTTGATGTCCCAAAAGCGATAAATGGGACGCAACAAAATGTCTGTTTATCTACCTGTACTTAAACTAAAAGGGACTTTTATATCAATACGTTGAATGAAATGATGGATTTCACTGATAACGCTAAACCCGTTTTAACCGCCTAAGTGAAATGTAGAGTTCTGTATTTTTCAATTGATAAAACATATCGTATTTTAAAATTATAATCTGTACTAATATTGTAAAATATGCAAATGGTATTTGTTAGTTTTTCTGTTCACGCGTAAATTACTGTACAGATTTTGGTGAAACTTTACATGGTACCTTGAGTGCCAGGAAAGGTTAGGTTTTATTCCGGAAAAATTGTGGTTATAAAATTTAGGGTATAAAACTACAAAAAATATTATTTTAAAAAACATACTTATAAATTACTAAAAATATAGAGTTTTAGCAGGCGCTCTACTTTTCTCCAGTACTTATACCAGATTATATAGTCAGATCGATAGAAAAGTTTCGAAGTTAGCTTGCATCGGGTAAAACTTAATAATTCTAGTTACCTAGTTTCGGCTTTGGAGTTGGTACAGTCAAATAAAGTTACCCCCGAATTTGTTGAATTTGACCAACTAGATGTGAAATCGCGAGATAAAGCCTTTTAATAATGTTGTTTAGATGTGGGTCCCATGCCCTAGGGATGCGGTCTGCTCTCATTAGGCCTCACTGGGGCCACGCTGGGGCCACGTGGACGCCACGCGCCTCTCTTCATTACCAACCTCTTTGCAGAGTTTTATTATTTTTCGGCACGCGCCTTATTATGGCGGTTTTTTTTTGTAAACTCCTTTAGGCCGTGTAATCGGATACGGAGGATTATCGTGTAATAGAATAGACGCGATATACGATCAACATAAACACGACATTTAGCGAGGTTAATAGTGTCGTATGACATAATAATTCAACCATTTGCGACTAAAAACATGGGAGAGATAAATCAAAAAGACAATAACTTTTTTAAGAATTTATGTTCGTTTCCCAAAAATTGTGTTTTTTAACTAAGGTCACTTTCATTCTGAGGGTGCGATATTGCTAATATTAGTAGATACCAGTAGGTACTTATAAGTAAATTCGTGATTCGATTGTTTCGAGAGCGTAGTTAGGAAACATTTATACGGATTTAATTTGGCAACGTAGCGCTTACAAATGCGTTTTATGAAATCCCATAATATTATTTTATAATCATGTTACTTCACTGTCGTAAGTATGGAATACCACTATTGACTATGTGATATGTCTCCTGGATACTAGTATGACTAGTATGGATTATCTTAGTCGAGGCACGATCCTCTACTCTAATAGTGTTTATTACTTTTTTCAAATATAATCAAGGCTACGAATGGTGATGTTAAAAACGTTACGATAAGATTTATGCTTTCCACACAGAACTATTTTCACTGAGTGCGCAAAATAAACATTTTATTATTGCTATAATTTCCACGATATCATCGCTGGCTTATAAGCCAGAGCCTCCACCTTTGACATAAAAATAGCAGCTTGCGTATTCTATTAAAATATACTATATTTTTTATTAAAATATATTATTATAACTGGAACATATAGCTACCGCTAATGATAGTTTTATTGCTGCCACAAATTCCGAGACCTTTATTATAACTGACACTTAATTATGTTTGGGGAAAATTAATTAATATGATTTCATAAATATTAAACAAACAGCGGGCGAAAAATGTACATACGGCAGCCTTGAGTTGTTTATGGAGCTGGTAAGGCCTGCTTACGTGATTAATCACTTATCATTAGGTAGAGAAGATAAGAAGTTTCTTAAGTGGTGGTAAGTTACCTCCGCATAAGAAAAATCCTGAGGATTTTAAATACTACAGTCCAGTTCTTCTTGTTTCTACTTTCTACTTTAGTGACTGATTTGGCTATAGAAACAAATATTATAAAAACACTTTGTAGGAAACTAGTAGCCGAGCGTGTACACAGAATCAAAGTTTCTACGAAGCTTGGTAGCTCGTTATCACAAAAAAAAAACGCAATAACAATTTGACGCCGATCCTATTACCGAAAAAGCGAATATTACCCAAAAAAAAACACGTTAAATCGTGTAAAAACAAATAAGTGAGCGTTGAATCGGGCACGCGTGCGCCACGCGTCTTTACAAATCCTACTTGATTTCAGGCGTATACAATATAATAGTGCCCATAGGAAGGGCAGGGAAGGGCATAGGAAGGGCAGGGTATAGGAAGAAAGCCGACAGGCCTCCCTAATGAGCGCGTGCTTTCCTGCGGGGCTGTGAAATCTCATCCGCTAAAGGGCACCCTACGGAGTCCTCCCGTCCCTCGCGATTTGCACGCTTACATGCATGTAATAATTATACACTTGAAAATATTAGAGGTAAATATTGATTATATCATTACTGACAATGCAAATAGTGAGTGGTGTTTGGATATGTTGATAAACAGAAAGATCATGCTAAAACTTTCAAGGAGATTTATGTTTTGGTTGACCCAAAATTGATTGCTAGGAAGCCTTATTACGTTAAAATAAAAAGAAAGGGTATTGATTTTGGCAGTCTATCTAAAATGTGCCCTGGTAACGGCTAAACTACTGGTTCGATTTTAACAAACGAATAGGTTAATCTATAGCAGATTTAGTAATGATGCCGAAGGTGGCATAAGCAAAAAAAAAACATAATTTTATACTTTTCCTTAGTCGGGTGATAGTTTTTTAAACTTAAACTTATTATTATTTTTAATAATAATAAATCATCTATATGATAAATTATAATAGTTAAAAAATTTTGGTTTCTTCATTAAAATTTGTGAGTGTTGACGTAAGCATAAAATCCTAATTAATAATATTTATTACCTATGTGAATTAATTATGAATTATCATTCAAATTGTACGACGATTTCAAAAATCCTTTAAACACGTGCTATAAAACAATATTATAATTGAAGAGGTAAGTGAATGGAGTGGTTATCAAACTTACTCATTTTTTCCTTTATAATTTAAACAAACCTTGTGTCATACCTTCTTAATCATCTGGCTATAATATTATATCTTGGTAAATTTTCAAATTGTTAGTTACCCACTTCATTCTCTTACGTCTTCACTTTTAAAACGCATTTTCCTGCGCAGGCGTTACATTATCTGGCTAATTTTACTACATGGCTAGTTGAATGGACATGGAATAGCCACGTGGTGTCATCACGGCCCCAAACGTGATTACTCTGTTCAGTGGGCTGATCACCGTGCAGGTGTACAACCCCATACAATTACTACCAAATATACCTACTCATAATCATTAATATTATAATCTTTACTGTAGTCTTTACTAGATGAAAAGTAGAGCGCTTGCTAAAACTCTATTTGAGGTATTTTATGAGTATGATTTTCACAATTATTATACTAAACTAGATGATGCCCGCAATTCCGACGCGCCAAAATTCGTTATCGCACCGGAACCGTACATTTTTCCTGAATAAAAAGTATCCTATGTCCTTACCCGGGACTCAAAGTATCTCAGTCGGTTCAGCGATTTGGGCGTAAAGAGGTACAGGCAGACAGACACACTTTCGCATTTATAATAATATACTTACTCATATGAACGCGAAACTTTGTCAGTCTGTCTATTACCTCTTAAATCTAAAACGGCTTTAGATGGGTATGGGTATACTTTGAGAGATAGGAAAGGATAAAGGATAGTTTTTATCGCGGCAAAATTACGGTTTCTGCGATTAACGAATTTATGTGCAATGGAATCACATAACATGTGAAAAATACGAAAGCCTCTTTCGCGACAAAATTTTTCAGAGAGAGAGACAAAAAATTTGCCTAAAATAAATAAATAAAATATGTTTCATTCAGATAACTCATGCCCGTTTTCACCAACCACCTCGTAACGCTAAGTGTCCCCTAGCGGCCATTAAGTGTACCTATCTTTCAAGAATTAATTATTTTTTATGTGTCATCTACGTCCTTGATGCCTAAGAACATTGGCAAAATATAAGGTTTTCTAAAAACGTTTGCGTTAAGATATACAATATGACCCTAAAGACCGCTAGGTAATAGATACATAGCGTTAAGGGCGGTTGGTGAAAACGGGCATCAGATCCACAAAATTGTTAGATAAACTTATCTGTTAGCACTATGTCGGTATTCTAAAAAGAGATTTAGTCCTATTTATCATAGAGTGGATCAAAGGACAATCCCTTAAAAATAGTTAGCCTTCTTGGTTCTCACAATTTCTGCCTTTGCAGAGAACTTAAGTTTAATTCGACCAAGAAATTTTTCATCGAAGTGTGCAGATGGTTACAAAAAGTTTCTTATGTCTCTGTTTTGTATATGAAAGCTCTGTTCTCATATTTTTCTTTTATCTGTACTTTCTGCTATTTGAATCCAACATGAGTACATCTTTGATTCAATCCGGATTCTAATCTAACAGTAAAATAGGCGTTTACCCAAAAAATCCAAGTTTTAGTACAACAAGACTTACCGGGGTTGATATTATATTTTTTTAACAAAAAAAAAATCATTTGAGTAATGTATTATATTTTTTCTTTCATATTAATTGTAGTTTTTTTTAGTTATAGTGCTAAAAGAACCTAATTAGTAATGATAGTTAATGAAATATTAATCCCAAGTAGGCTTCTATCTCATTTACGTCACTAGTAACATCACTTCATTAAACGTATACATAATTAAAAAAATCAATTTTTCTCAGGTTTTAATTAGAGTTCATGTAACATTATCTATAGACTTGGTTGCTTAGATTTTAAATTTAAAATGGTATTTATTTTGTATACAGACCTAATTACTGGAGCTTAACATATACGATTTTATTATATTTCAAATACCTATATATTTAAAATAATACATCCTCAGTAAGACTTCAAAGAAGCCGCTGCGCATATAATTACTTTGTTAAAAATATTTCGCCCATATTGACCGACTTCCGAAAAAGAATTAAGGGCAGTAGATATTTAAATCTATAACACGAACTGCGTGAGAAAAAAGTATTTTAGACGAAATGCAAAAAATAAAGGGTCTATTCTCACATCCTAGGCACACGACCAGCCGACAGAACACAATAGGTGTTCCAATAATACCCGCAAAATGCATTATTCCCAAGACCACTCGACTCAACCCCCGCTCAATCCCGTAGCGCAGAACGTGAGCTTCGGCGCTTTTGACCCCATAACAAGAGGGCACTAGCCACTATGACACGTGTATAATATTATAATAATATAGTATAATATAAACCCTATTCTTTATGCATTAGAGGTTAAGTTACAAGTTATTTTATTAATTAAATCAATAAAGATTTTTGTTGCCTTGACCGATTTGAAGTTAAAAAATAGTATATACCTACTTTACGAGGAAAAAATATTGCGTGAAAATTTGTTCTTGGAATTATGATATCATGTTATGCTTCTATGATAATGCCCGTCACGGGATCCAGACTCATTACCGCCAGACGAAGATTGCAAATACGTAGTTGAAAATGTATAACATTGATAACAAAAATAAATACGTTTTAACAACAAAAATAAATATAAATACTTAATGTCATTTTCATTAGATTTTAGCACTGACCTCCATTATACAAGTACGCTGGACCTATGATACCCACTTTTTTTGTGCCTATTTGAATCGGAATCAGCGCCCCCAGTGAGAGGGAAGAGAACTAAATTTGACGTAACTTGCAAATGGCCACTTAGTCGTTATTGGTTGTCATCACTAGTATTAGTTCCAAATACTCCCACTACTGCTATCAGCGCCAATATGGCGACTTTCAAACGTCATTTTTACGTCAAATTTAGTTCCTATCACTCACATTGGGGCAGCTGATTCCGCTTCAAATAGGCACAAAAAATAGTTGTCATTTCAAAGGGTATCATTAGTCCAGCGTACTTGTCTAATGGAGGTCAGTGGATTTTAGTTAGTTAGTGCCTGAAGCAGGTAAGTAACAGTTAAAAAATTGCCGTTTTTACGTTGTTTTTGGAAAAAAAATGTGGTTTTTATGTATAGCCAGATGATGAAGCACTAGGTAAGTTACAAGGTTTTTCAAATTACTTATAAGGGAAAAAATTAATAATTGTCCTTATGTTATAAAATGTCAGTTATCTGGTTCATCAACTCACGTCTTCAATTATTAAGAGCTGCATTTTTTATAGTTTTCATTTTTATAATTTATCATTTAAATAACACGGAAATTACCTTAAAATCTCACTTATGTTATACCATCAAATACAAAGTTTAAAATACTATGACGTTGAGAGTGAGGTTTTATCTCAAATGACATTTTCGTAGGAACAGCTCTCACTGGTTGAGATAGTGCTACGGCGATAATTCCTACTGAGATAAACTGGAAAATTCCTCACGATAAGTACACAGTTCCCACCGGCTAATGTTAATTTGGCTCCGAGCAGATAAAATCTAAATCATAATATTTGGGAGGCGGGAAGACGATATCTTCTGTCAGGTGTACTCAATGAATCAAACATAATTGATGGTGCGCCGACTTGATCGTGCGATGACGTTGTCAGTCCTGTCAGATCGAACACGGGTTTTTGTCACTTTCAAATATCTTTTTTTTGTGTTCTGTGTTTAGATTACGTTTGCAGGCCACTGAGCACTCGCATGTTAACATGCTAAGCTAATTTTTGTGGTCGGGGTCTTTTTGACCGCAGATGTGTCAGCACTGGTGTTATTAAAGTTCCGTAGCCAATGGCCTTATAGCATTGGAGATTATAGAATTATAGATCACAGTAGCCTTATAGATTTGTCATGTCTGTCTGTCTATCCTGTCCGTATGTCACAGCCAAAACTTACAAGAAGATTCTCATACAAAAGTGTTTGCCCATTTTTGCTCGATGTCAATTATAATTTACGTAGTCTAATAGTACGGCACTAAGTGCCTGAGTCCGATTCGCACTTGACCAAATTTTTTTATAATTGCCGCAACAAACGTTTAAATAGGAAGATTTAAAGAAGATGTGTTTTGTCTTCATGTTTCATCTTTGTTATCACGAAGACAGACGGACAACGCAAAAAATTCTTAGTTGTAGTTTTATTCCTAAAAGTCCTAAAAGCACGCCAAAATAGCACTCTGTAGTTTAGTATAAAATAAAGTTACAAATATTGACCGTAAAAATAATTATATTACCTAACCACTTGAAACTTCTGATTAAAAGATACGTCATGTTAAAATAATATTAAATGTTCTGAATATTGTAGTAATCATTTTATTTGTCTGAAATTTCAATTGTTATTAATACAAAACGATGAATTTGATCGTAGATTTCCTCAATAACAAATTTATTTAAAATCATTGCATAATGTTATCTTTGAAACAACATCATAAAATGTTTTTTCATTATAACATAATATTATTATTATGTCCTTCCCGGGATTTAAAGTATCGCCATACATTTAGCGTAAAAGGTAATAGACAAACTTTGACGTTATATTACAATTTCCGAATGTGTTTTTAAACTACTGTTAAGAAAGGATTAGCAGTTTGGCGAGCTACTAGAATAAGGAAAAATATGTCCGATTTTCATCAATAAAGTTTTTTATTACTATTGAGTCACAATCATAACCACAGTCTTCAACGTTTCAAAAATAAATAAAATCAGCCAAGTGCGAGTTGGACTCGCGCACGAAGGGTTCCGTACCATTGTAGAGTAAAAATACGTAAAAAATGTGTTTTTTGTATGGGAGCCCCCTTAATTATTTATTTTGTTTAAATATTATTATTAATTATGAAATTATAAATACAACTGAAGTATTTTGTGAACATTTTGAGTGCCTACCTATTGCCATTATTGATATCGAGCAAAAAATAGCAAAAAAATACGTTTGTTGTATGGGAGCCCACCTTAAATATTTAATTTATTTTGTTTTTAGTATTTGTTGTTATAGCGGCAACAGATATACACAATCTGTGAAAATTTCAGAAATCTAGCTATAGCCGTTCTTGAGATACTGCCTGGTGACCAGACGGACAGACAGACAGACGGACAGACAGACTTCGAAGTCTTAGTAATAGGGTCCCGTTTTTACCCTTTGGGTACGGAACCCTAAAAATGTCGAATTAATATGCGATATATCATACATAATAATTATATATTATGGAATATAAGTAAAATTTGGTTATTTCTCGCGTTAACTTTGCATATTTTGCTATAACAATTCTGGCATTTTCACATTATTCTAGGTATAACTTTCTGCCGCGCACTGTAAAACTCTGGAACGAACTGTCGCCAGCAGTATTTCCGGACTTATACGACCTGCAAACCTTCAAGAAGAGCGCGTATTCCCTCTTAAAAGGCCGGCAACGCACCTGCAACTCTTCTGATGTTGCGAGTATCCGACGGATATTGCTTTCTATCACATGAACCGTTTGCTCGTTTTCCTCCTAACTTTATATTAAAAAAAAAACAATTTTGCCATTTTTATAATTATTCAGTTTTAGAGTTCTGTAGTTTTTATACAGTTGTGCAGTTTTTACAATTATGCAGACATTATAGTATGCAGACTTTTCACTAATGTAGTTTTTAAACTTCTGCAGTTTTTACAGTTGTAAAGTTTATACAATTATGCAGTTACACTTCTGTAGTTTTTAAACTTCTGTAGTTTTTACAGTTTTGCAGTTTTTACAATAATTATGCAGTTACACTTATGCAGTTTTTACACTTCTGTAGTTTTTGCGGCGTCCATGAATCTTGCCGGATGTGGCAAT
This sequence comes from Cyaniris semiargus, assembly GCA_905187585.1. Lineage (NCBI taxonomy): Eukaryota > Metazoa > Arthropoda > Insecta > Lepidoptera > Lycaenidae > Cyaniris > Cyaniris semiargus. The sequence goes on from LR994547.1 coordinate 11,012,934, forward strand.
GACACGGGGCGACCTATTTCGTCCCAATTTTTTGCCGGCGCTCCGTTTACCGTTGCTACCGGTGTCATTTATTATATTACCCCATTAATATTATTTATAGTCATTTTTTATTCACCACAACATCAGGAAACTTAACACTCGTGACGCGTGGGTAACATTGATAAATAATTCGGAGATATTCGAAATACGTTAGGTCTCTAGAGACAGAAGAAATCATACTGGGTAACTATGATGGTAAAGCCTACAACTATCGCAGTTCACGTCAATCAAAGGGGAATATTATACTCCTTTATGTATTCATAATCGCCTGTATTTATCCAATGTCCTTCATGATTGGTGACCCAATATAAGTACATACATATTTATTAATTTTCACCATCCATACTATTACTATAAGTGGAAAAGTGTGTGTGTGTCATCTTCACGCCAAAGCCGCTAAACCGATTTTGCTAAAATTTGGCTCAAAGTACTTTGAGTCCGAGGAAAGGACATAGGATAGTTTTTATGAATGTACGAAAAAAATGTACGATTCTCAAACGATAAGCATATTGGCGCGACGCATTTGCGGGCGTCATCTAGTCATTTACATAATTTATATGGATACGAGTATAGATTCGTGTGATATGTAGGATATAAAGAAATATTTCGGCGGGTAAATAAAGCATATTTTATCCACCTACTTGTCACGGTCGGGTAGGTGTGTAATGCATTTCAGCTGGCAACGAAACGATCCCGACTCTAAATCGTTTGACACAACCAAATGTGGCCCGACTCCCTAATTTTACTGCACGCAACATTGCTCGAGCTAGTGTTGTGCCGTTCATTTATCGATGTTCGTTTTTGATAATATGTTGTTATTTTGCTTTGGTTACATCTTATTTGTAATAAATAGTAACCCGATCCATAATGACATATTTCATACATCAATTATATCATAGCAATCACTTGCGCAAATAATAATAAAGATATTAATAAATTAAGAATATTAATAGAAAATGTTTATTATTATTTTATTTACTACTAATACTTTATAGTTTTTAACAGAAATCAAAAGCGTGTTAATGTAGTGTGATCAATAAGCTGTATAAGTGTTATCTATTCTTCAAAAGATAAAAAGATTCTCTAAAATTAAAACTAAGTTACATCGCTTTCGTATAATGCTTCACGCCTATCTTCTTAAGTAGGTAACGAGTGCTTAGGAATTTTAAAACAACTGATAAGTATTCATCTATACGTTTACTTGAGTAGAATACAGCTGACTCAATTAAGATTCTTAATTTAGTCCCGATCTCTTTTAATGTAACCAATTAGATGTGGGTTAAAAATTAAAAGTTTCTTAGCACTGTATCGGTCCAATGGAGTAATTGGGCCGTGTAGATTCAGAAGCTTGGCTCTACATGAGATCTCATATCTTTTTCACAGGGTAAACCTTATGTGGTCGTCTCGGCCACATTTTACAAGAAATGTTTTTGGTGGGATTTCAGTTCTTTTTGTAATTTGGTCTTGTAAGTACGTCTTATTTAAAGGTTTTTAGTTACTGTCTACAGTCCCGTGTAAACTCTTATGTCCTAATTCATAAAATTGATGAAAGTCTCATATAAACCTCCACCCCCCATTTTAGGGAATGGGGGCGGAAGTATATAAGTTTATGATTTTTTTTTTGTTGGTTGTATACTAAAATTAATTTACATACCAAATTTCAGCTTTCTAGCACTTCAGGAAGTAGTCAAACATTTTTATGATCATCAGTGTGTCAGTAAGTTAATATGTCAGTGACGAAATCGGTGTATTTTAGATATCAATAAAATCTAAAGTATTAGAGCTATTCAGTTGAGACTTTGTATGTTTAATTAGTCTATTATTGACATCATATCCTGAGAATATGAACTATCTGGTACATCAGAAACCAACTCTATCAGTGTTCAAAAAAACGACGAAACATTTTGAGAAAAGGTAGGTATAGTGCCTTTGCGCTTTGCTTGGCATGTCTAGGCGGGTGCACTACCGTGCACCCAAATAATGTCAAAAGCCTTAACATTTTTAATTTTGTAACGTCATTATAATACATTTTATGGGAATGACAAAATTTTTCATTTTATCGATATAAAATAATAACATACTGCCATCCCTAAGCTAGTTATGATTTATTAGATCAGAGCAAAGTAACAAGTGAAAATAAAATATTTTAGCCGTTCATTCACACGCCGATGAATAATTCGTATTAAATGATACCAATAATATAATATAGCAATGTCAAATACTAACCTTTAGATTTTTCTACGGCCTATGCATATTTTGTTCTAAAATTTCATTAATATTGTCGTAACGATACAAGGAACATACAAAAATCCGTTTTAAGTACAAAAGTAAAGGATTAATTGTTAAGTAAAATATTATATTGAACAAGATGACGCCCGCGACACCATTGCGCCAAAATTCGTTGTCGCGCGGAATTTTTCCGGGACAAAAAGTATCCTATGTCCTTTCTCGGGGGCTCAAAGACAGACAGACACACTTTCGCATTTATAATATTAGTATGGATTAACAATTAAAACTTTGCTTGAGGCTGGCTCATGTCAGGCTCAGGTTAACATAATTTCTAGTTCTACTGTAAATGACTCTAGGCATGACTTTAGGCATATTATATCCTTTCATTCGAATTCTTGCTACCGAACCCCTTACTTCCTTATTTCTTAAAAAAACAATTCATTGGCAAGCTTACATAGAGTCTGAGTAATATTTCGTCGAAATATCGATGCAAAGATCCAGCCTGCGCCAAACTCGGGCCAAAACTTGTCGCGCCGTTACCTATATCTGTCCCTTACTACCCCATTTTCCCCGGCTACCGTCTCTTTTTCCCATGAATGGTGACTACCGGATTGAGAGCGGAGGACCAGTTTTTATTCACCAACCACGATGTAGACGTGCCCTCGGAAATTCGCGAAGATGGAGTCACATACCTATAGTCACAGTTTTATAATGGTATCAATTTATATACTATCTCACCCGGCAAACTATTGTTTTCCCCTTCTATATTGTGTATGTGTTATACATAATTTGAACCTTCCTCTTAAAACCTATCTCTCTATCTATTAATAATCCGTATCATAATCCGTTGTGCAGTTTTAAAGATCTGCTTAATATATGGGGGCAGACAGAGGGAAGCAATTTTGTTTTTATAATACCATGTCAAATTTATCAAAAGGTTTGCTTGAGACTTAATTTGAATAATAATCAACCTATCTCTAACTCTACCTAGTCTTAAAAGCCTATCTATCTACTATATATCTAGGCTATATATCTAAAGATTCAGATCGATTTTAATATCTGGATTCTGTATAAATATAAATTAATTTCAAATTTTGTTAGTCCCGCTAAAACTAAAGAACCGATTTGGCAATTTTTGCCATGAAATATTCATGGAAGTCCAGGGAAGATTTATAATATAATTACTTAGTAGGAAAAAGATACGAAGTACACCGGGTCTTCTATAATGTATAAAATTAGAATTTGCTTTAAATTCTTAACTATTAGTCTTCCCTGTGGTGTTAAAAGTCACCGCTCGAACATAAAAATAGATCATTGCAGTCTTAAAATTTAGCTACTGATTTACTGATAAGAGGTATTTCAAAAGAATTGAGACCACCCAATAGCGGCAGCCATGGCTTATTTATAGTTTTAATTAAAACAACATAACTCAACCTTTGCCGCGTTTACCTGACAGCTAAGAAGAGGGCCACATTGGTGGTTTGATAGTGTAAAATGTTTATTGTAGTGTGGGTGCATCTTCATGAATTTTCTTTAAATATTTTTCACACAAATGATTCTTTGTGATAATTTTTGATATTTCAGCGTTCAGTTTTTTATGTACGAATCTCATAAGCAAGAGAAGACCGCGTTTTTAATATTCATACATAGCCTCTAATGCCTATAATAAACATAATTATTATTATACGGGTAACAAAATAAAGTGAAAATACTTCAGTGTGCGATATCCCCTCTAAAGTGTATCCGGCGAATCGAGGCGGTAGCGATCATTGACCCCTTGTCAAAAATATTGTTATATTGCATTATTTTTCTATATAAACCGCTATTGACAATGAAGTATCAGATGTTCCTAGCCCAAGGGCGATATCGTATTTTGCGTGTAATCTATGTAAACCACTGACCTCCATTATACAAGTACGCTGGACTTATGATACCCACCTGCTTTTTGTGCCTATTTGAAGCGGAATCAGCGCCCCCAATGCGCGGGAAGAGAACTAAATTTGACGTAACCACAACCAATAACAACAGTTGTCATCACTAGTATGAGTTCCAAGTACTCTCACTACTGCTATCAGCGCCAATATGGCGACTTTCAAACGTCATTTTTAACCCCCGACCAAAAAGAAGGGTGTTATAAGTTTGACGTGTCTGTCTGTCGGTCTGTCTGTCTGTCTGTCTGTCTGTCTATCTGTCTATCTGTCTGTCTGTCTGTCTGTCTGTCTGTCTGTCTGTCTGTCTGTGGCATCGTAGCATCCAAACGGATGGACCGATTTTGATCTAGTTTTTTTGTTTGAAAGCTGACATGATCGAGAGTGTTCTTAGCTATAGTTCATCATCATCAGCCTGCTCATTGCTGAAATATCACGGTTTATCTGGTTCGTGATAGGCCGATTAGCAACTTGCAGTCGTTTGATGGGTTTTATATTTTGCATTTTGGTTCGTGACACTTATGAATATATACATATTAATGGAAAGTTAACCCTGGTGCTGCAGCATCACCTGGTAATCAATAGGATACCCAACTCCACACCAACTTAGAGCAGAGGTTTCGTGTTTGGGCTCATTTTAATTGCGACCACCAATAAGACGAAGATAAGCAGTAAATCATCACCTGGATTGTACAGGAGCCGCACTCCGTATGAACCCAGGGTGGAGGTTTCATGTTTGGGCTCATATTGACGGCCTCATTCAAGAGGATATTTATATAGGTCGTATTCATTGGGATATGATGCTGTTGATAGGAACAATTCTGCACTATAACCAACACAAGTTTAAAAAGCATAAAATTAAATAAAATGAAGAAATTAAAAAAAAACCCCGCCAAACAACTTTAAAAAGTAATGAAATAATATTTACTGACTTTAAGTTTAAATAATTCCTAAGTGTAAAGTAATATTTTAGTCCATAATTGTTGTCAAGGTATGTCGGGGGACCGCTAATGTAGATGTTTGATTTCACATAACATTATAGTATAAAGGTCAGTTCACAGCGAACTGAATCGAGACAATCAGCGATACAAAATGCGAAAGTCGCTGTTGTAGTTAACTTGGCGGTCCCCCGATACGCCGTGACAATAATTATGGACTAAAATATTACTTTACACTTAGGAATTATTTAAACTTAAAGTCAGTAAATATTATTTCATTACTTTTTAAAGTTATTTGGCGGGAGTTTTTTTAAATTTCTTAATTACGTCAGATTCAGTACTCTTCCCCCGCATTGGGATTGGGGGCGCTGATTCCGCTTCAAATAGGTATAAAAAATAGCTGTCATTTCAAAGGGTATCATAAGTCCAGCGTACTACTTGTATAATGGAGGTCAGTGATGTAAACTGAGTATGAAGTATATCACTTTTTTTTATTCTTTATTTATAAAGGCCATACATCTTAAAGATTAAGTCAGCCTAGGTATATCACTTTAAACACATAAAAAGTTGGAGATTATCATTCTAAGAGTTACCAAGAGGTTTTCCGTTGAATCTATAATAATATCTGTGCCTTTATAAGAGATTTTTTTTTCAAACAAAAATAACGGAATACAGTGTGAGCATTTTTCATATAGCTTCTATACCAAAAAAGTCAATGACCGCTACGCCTTGATTAGCCGGGTACACTATAGTAATATGTATAGAGTTCACTGTAAAAGTAGCAGCGCTGAAAGAGTAACTTTTTTAAACTTTTAAATGGGCAAATTGATGAGGCTGGGGCGCTTGCCTATGCAAATAATAAAAAAAATTCTTTCAGCGCTGTTACTTTCACAGTGAATAAGGGACCCATACACACCCTTAAGTATTTTCACCTTGTTTTGTAACACGATATATTCAGCCTTTCATAACAGTAATATTATAAATTACTAGACGTTCCGCGCGGATTCGCCCACGTACGGCGTAAATTAGATATTTCACAGACAAATTAGTCTACAAAAAATAGCCTATGATCCTTTACGTGGTCTACTTCTTATCTGTGCCAAATAACATAAAAATTGCTTCAGTAGTTCGTGAGATAAGCCCTTTCAAATAATTTCCCTCCATTTTTTCCACATTTTCCTCTATTTCTTCGCTCCTATTAGTCTTAGCGTGATAAAATATAGCCTATAGCCTTCCTCGATAAATGGGCTATCTAACACTGAAAGAATTTTTCAAATCGGACTAGTAGTTCCTGAGATTAGCGCGTTCAAACAAACAAACAAACTAACAAACTCTTCCGCTTTATAATATTAGTATAGATAATAGTACTGAAAGACCGTTAGCTTATCTTGCCCTATCTACGTCAAACGTCAGTAGTGTAGGAGTCGTTTAATCTAAATTACTCCATATTAAACGACGCGTGTGAAGGTGCTCTAGGGATGAATGAAACGTTCCGTTAAGTTCCTGTACTTTAGAGTTTAGACGACTGTTAGAAAAACGACCGCCATGAAGTCAAAAAATAATTGACACGTTCAAAGTATCTACTAATCAGGGCGAGCGAAGCGAGCCCTATTATATCCCACAGCCTGAGCACTTTTGTGGCACACTTCACGGAAAAACTATCACGCCTATTGATTTGTGCTCATAGTAATATTTATTTATTTATAGATGTAAATATCATCGGTCAGTCATGGTTTGGTTTAGTGATGAGTAAAACAAGACTCAGACAGTCTTGGTTTTGGTATTTCTAGTACAATATTGGTCTTGGACTTGGTCAAATCTGCCTAATCACGGTCTTGGGTTTGGTTTTTTAGGGTTCCGTAGCCAAATGGCAAAAAACGGAACCCTTATAGATTCGTCATGTCTGTCTGTCTGTCTGTCTGTCCGTATGTCACAGCCACTTTTCTCCGAAACTATAAGAGCTATACTATTGAAATTTGGTAAGTATATGTAGTCTGTGAACCGCATTAAGATTTTGATACAATAATGGAAAAAATATTAAAAATTTTAGGGGTCCCCATAGGTACAACTAAATCAAAAAAAAAATTTTTTCATCTAACCTATGCGTGTGGGGTATATATGGATAGGTCTTTAAAAATCATATTGAGGTTTCTAATATAATTTTTTTCTAACCTGAATAATTTGCGAGAGAGACTCTCCCAAAGTGCTAAAATGTGTCCCCCCCCCCCCTCTAACTTCTAAAGTAGGGGCATGATAAGTCTAAAAAAAGTATATGATGTACTTTACTATAAAAACTACCAACGAAAATTAGTTTGAACGAAATCTAGCAAGTAGTTTTTTTTATATTTTTATATTTAAAAAAAAAATTTTTTTTCATCTAACCTATGCGTGTGAGGTATCTATGGATAGGTCTTTAAAAATCATATTGAGGTTTCTAATATCATTTTTTTCTAACCTGAATAGTTTGCGAGAGAGACTCCCGTTTGGTTACTATTAAAATATTTAAAAAATCTGCCTTAAAGATTATTACCACGCAAAAAAACGACGGGAGCCCACACAAAGCTCGGCTTTTAGCTAGTTATACAAGGTGTAACAAAACTAAGTGTGTACTTTAGGGTGTGTATGTGTCCCTTATACAGAGTTCACTGTAAAAGTTGCATCTCTGAACAAGCAAAATTTTTTTGTGATTTGTATAAGCAAACGCTCCCGCGTCATGATTTTTTCCATACAAAGGTGACAAAAAAAGTTGCTCTTTCAGCGCTGCTACTTTTTTAGTGAACTTTTTATAGAGGGGACCCATACACACCCTAAAGTATTATCACGCAGTTTTATTACACCCTATATAATTCGATGATACGGAAATGATACCCGCAACTCCGCCGTGACAAATTTCGTTTATCGCGCGATAAGCGTACATTTTTCCGGGGTAAAAAGTATTATTTGTCCTTACCCGGGACTCCAAGTATCTTCATACCAAAATTCTATGCCAAATTTCAGCAAAATCGGTTGAGCGGTTTAGGCGTGAAGACGTTACAGACAGACAGACAGACACACTTTCACACTTAATGTCCTACAAACAAAACGACTCCTTCGCACTTTAGCTCCATTACAATCAGTTTGAATAAATTCCAGATCATATGGGAGGTTCAGCCATTGTTTCAAATTAGGCTTTATCTAAGGTCATTGACTCCAATTCGGTGATTCTCACGTAACAGTTAATCTTAGTTCTTATACTCACATTCAAATTACCTAATCCCACGAATTTAGTAATTTAACTGTACAGACTTGCTTGTTAATCAAGCATGAAGCAAGTCTGTAGGTGTCTCTAGAATTGAATTACTTTTGAAGGGATTAAGTGCTTAGAACTTTAGTGCGTGGTATTTATCAGGAAGGGTAAAATTAATAGCTACTGCAATGTTTTCACTCTAGAGACAGCACCAGCATAGACAGTAAACAAAAAGTTTTGTTAAGGGGCCGGGTGCCATTGAAATTCTTATACAACGTAATACCAAAATAATTTTCTCATACGACAATATTTAACACGTTTGAGTCATTTTTCAGCTTAAAATAGTAATTACCTAGGTTCCTGCACAAAAATTAACTCCAAAATTTTCAAACACTAAAAAATATTTTTAAACGGTACGTAACCCTTCGTGCGCGAGTCTGACTCGCACTTGGCCGATTATTTGATTCTCAGAACATTGTCGATTCTCTGTTGTATGATAACTGTATTGGAAGTACTTGTTATAAATGTTTTAATAGATGTAGCAATTTCCTTTACGTTTTACCCCAAAAGATTTTTATCTCAATACTATCGTCTATCTGTATTCTTATTCTTTTAAGCTGATCGCACATTTGTCACAATTTGAGCGCGTCGAACGCACCGCATAGTAGGTACCCGAAATGAATGAATTCTTAAATGCGGCGCACGCGTGCTGATAGAACCAGATCCCAGAAGGATAAGACATAACTTACTCTCTGATGGATGAAACCTTAGGTTCTTAGTAGAGTGCCTCATGTATTTAGAATACCTACGTGTTGGTGGAGGTATACGTGTGACACCTGCATGTACCAGGTAAGAAATTTGACTAAAATTAGTCTTACTTAACTTATTTTGTCGTGGAATTTGTAGAATATTATTCTGAACAAGTATCATGTAGTGTAAGACACTTTTCAGTGACCAAAACTTTTATCAGACGCTTTCAAAATAACTTTGTTGCAATTTTTTTAAAGGCGTTTTTTTTTATTTTATCTACACTAATATAATAAAGAGGAAAGATTTGATTTATTGTTTGTTTGTTTGAATTGAATAGGCTCCGAAACTACTGGACCGATTTGAAAAATTCTTTCACCATTCGAAAGCTACATTATCCACGAGTAACGAGAAAAAACAAGCAACAACATACTGGAAAAAATAGGGTTCCGTAACATACAGTGTAAACTCCATATAACGTCACTCTCAACTCTCTAAAGCGTCGAAATCATTTGACTTTGGTTGGTTTAGCTTGTCTACCATACAATGATACACTCTACATAGCATAATACCTCTCTCAATAGCGACAAAATCACAACGATTTAGTAATAAATTGTACCTTTTAAGTTACTAATATTAGTAAAAAATTCGCAGCTGTGTACGTTTTTTTTGTCGCTTTATTACGCCTGCAATGAATTTGACCTTCGGCATCATGCATACCGAACTTTCTAAGAAATTCGTTCTTTTGCTTACGAATTAGGATTGCTTGCACGTGTAGACTGTTTTGACCATGAAGAAGTATCTATACGTTATCATATCCTCAGTTGCTCATAAACTTTCAAACTGTTAATACGGTTACTAAAAGAAAATCACTGTGTATTGACAAAAAAGCTGTGATTTTACTTCTCTCTATTTAACGACAACTCTCTATAAAGCCATAAAATGCACAGTCCCTTCAGTGACGTTATATGGAGTTTACACTGTATTTGAGTATTTCGGACACAAGATGTAAAAAAATCAACCAGAAAAGTTACTTATTTTGCGTACGCTACCTAAACTATAAAAGATAGAACCATAAAAGTTATGTACTTATGTCTTATCCTTCTGGGATCTGGGTCTATGATGTGCGATCACCTTTAACATTCACAACAAAATATTACACTTACGTCAGAAGCACTTGTAAGTTATTTTTATGATTACTAACGGAGTTGAACAATTTGAGGTCTATAAACATAGTTTTTGTTATAGGAAAATATCACTTGACGATTGGTATGGTATTTTATTGTTTTAGTATTAGATGTGGTCCGCATGAAAGTTGCCCGCATCAAAATATGCGCGTCCTGGAGCATGTTGTCACCCGCATGCGGACCAGATCCGCGCGCGGATAACAGGGAAAGCGCCCTTAAATATCACATCGGTCAATGGCTTGACATCTGACAAGTTTAAAAATTTTTTCAGGATATCTAAGGCTTCAGTCTCGAAACCAGCGGGCAGCAGGGCGAGAGCGGCGGCGGCCCGGAAGCGGCGCATTTCAATGTATAGATTTATACGGATAAGCCGTCTAGTACGATAATTTCGAGACTGAAGCCTGAGAGAAAACAACTTCTGCACTACGCTGTCAGACCTTTGTTTATAACATTTAAATCGAAATTAATAGAAACAGAGTATACAGTTGATTTAATAGAATATTATGAATAAAACAAACTTTAAATTGGAATTATTTTATTAACAGATTGTAGTAACTTTTAGCGAAACGCAAAACATTTAGGTTTGCGTCCGCTACGTAACCTACCGAAAGACCTGAACTCAGTTTTACAATTAGTTTCAGCCACTGAATGGATAGGAAATATTTCGGTTCATTAACCATAATATATTTAAATTATTACACTAAGTATATTAAGTTTATACAAAAAAGGAACTACCAGTGCGTAACTTAACTGGAATAACTATACTTATGCTAGACGGTTCCGATTACCGTACCTCGAATCTCAGTTTGATTTTCAGGCTATCTTCATGCTAAATTTAGCATCGGCACACGCACACATGCGCGTGATTTCAGATAACATAACGCAATAGAAGTAATGCTAGATACATTTTAAATACACGATTAAGTTTTTCAGTTTATATTTATATTTTGGCGCCTTGAAACCGGAATTTAATTTGATGTACGGGAATCGGCACTCGGATTATTTGACAAAATCACCTTTAATTCGAAATTAGTCGACTTTCTTGGGCACTCCCAAGCGCCTACGAATAGTCTTCAATATTTACACGTTATTGCTTCACTACCACAGATACCACTTTTAAACCGACTTCCATTAAGGAGGAGGTCCTATATTCTAGTGATGGTTGCAAGAAAGTTTTTACAGAGAGTTAGGCTGCGTTTTCACCGGAGCAGAGCTAAGCTGTGTTGCGAGGAATGTGTTTTTAAGAACCAGTAGAAACGCTTCATTTGCCTGATCACGTTCAGCGCAATGATTCTATTGGTTCTTGTAAAAAACATTCCTCGCAACGCAGCTTAGCTCATCTCTGGTGGAAACGCAGCCTTAAGCATGAGCTTCTGTAGACAAATCGTAACGTTAACGAAAATGATTCGTGTGAAACTATTGGTGGCTCTATGGTGGCTCTATGCATTGTCATTTGATGTCGATTCGATTACGTTACGATTACCAAATTCTTATACAACGTAATACCAAAATAATTTTCTCATACGACAATATTTAACACGTTTGAGTCATTTTTCAGCTTAAAATAGTAATTACCTAGGTTCCTGCACAAAAATTAACTCCAAAATTTTCAAACACTAAAAAATATTTTTAAACGGTACGTAACCCTTCGTGCGCGAGTCTGACTCGCACTTGGCCGATTATTTGATTCTCAGAACATTGTCGATTCTCTGTTGTATGATAACTGTATTGGAAGTACTTGTTATAAATGTTTTAATAGATGTAGCAATTTCCTTTACGTTTTACCCCAAAAGATTTTTATCTCAATACTATCGTCTATCTGTATTCTTATTCTTTTAAGCTGATCGCACATTTGTCACAATTTGAGCGCGTCGAACGCACCGCATAGTAGGTACCCGAAATGAATGAATTCTTAAATGCGGCGCACGCGTGCTGATAGAACCAGATCCCAGAAGGATAAGACATAACTTACTCTCTGATGGATGAAACCTTAGGTTCTTAGTAGAGTGCCTCATGTATTTAGAATACCTACGTGTTGGTGGAGGTATACGTGTGACACCTGCATGTACCAGGTAAGAAATTTGACTAAAATTAGTCTTACTTAACTTATTTTGTCGTGGAATTTGTAGAATATTATTCTGAACAAGTATCATGTAGTGTAAGACACTTTTCAGTGACCAAAACTTTTATCAGACGCTTTCAAAATAACTTTGTTGCAATTTTTTTAAAGGCGTTTTTTTTTATTTTATCTACACTAATATAATAAAGAGGAAAGATTTGATTTATTGTTTGTTTGTTTGAATTGAATAGGCTCCGAAACTACTGGACCGATTTGAAAAATTCTTTCACCATTCGAAAGCTACATTATCCACGAGTAACGAGAAAAAACAAGCAACAACATACTGGAAAAAATAGGGTTCCGTAACATACAGTGTAAACTCCATATAACGTCACTCTCAACTCTCTAAAGCGTCGAAATCATTTGACTTTGGTTGGTTTAGCTTGTCTACCATACAATGATACACTCTACATAGCATAATACCTCTCTCAATAGCGACAAAATCACAACGATTTAGTAATAAATTGTACCTTTTAAGTTACTAATATTAGTAAAAAATTCGCAGCTGTGTACGTTTTTTTTGTCGCTTTATTACGCCTGCAATGAATTTGACCTTCGGCATCATGCATACCGAACTTTCTAAGAAATTCGTTCTTTTGCTTACGAATTAGGATTGCTTGCACGTGTAGACTGTTTTGACCATGAAGAAGTATCTATACGTTATCATATCCTCAGTTGCTCATAAACTTTCAAACTGTTAATACGGTTACTAAAAGAAAATCACTGTGTATTGACAAAAAAGCTGTGATTTTACTTCTCTCTATTTAACGACAACTCTCTATAAAGCCATAAAATGCACAGTCCCTTCAGTGACGTTATATGGAGTTTACACTGTATTTGAGTATTTCGGACACAAGATGTAAAAAAATCAACCAGAAAAGTTACTTATTTTGCGTACGCTACCTAAACTATAAAAGATAGAACCATAAAAGTTATGTACTTATGTCTTATCCTTCTGGGATCTGGGTCTATGATGTGCGATCACCTTTAACATTCACAACAAAATATTACACTTACGTCAGAAGCACTTGTAAGTTATTTTTATGATTACTAACGGAGTTGAACAATTTGAGGTCTATAAACATAGTTTTTGTTATAGGAAAATATCACTTGACGATTGGTATGGTATTTTATTGTTTTAGTATTAGATGTGGTCCGCATGAAAGTTGCCCGCATCAAAATATGCGCGTCCTGGAGCATGTTGTCACCCGCATGCGGACCAGATCCGCGCGCGGATAACAGGGAAAGCGCCCTTAAATATCACATCGGTCAATGGCTTGACATCTGACAAGTTTAAAAATTTTTTCAGGATATCTAAGGCTTCAGTCTCGAAACCAGCGGGCAGCAGGGCGAGAGCGGCGGCGGCCCGGAAGCGGCGCATTTCAATGTATAGATTTATACGGATAAGCCGTCTAGTACGATAATTTCGAGACTGAAGCCTGAGAGAAAACAACTTCTGCACTACGCTGTCAGACCTTTGTTTATAACATTTAAATCGAAATTAATAGAAACAGAGTATACAGTTGATTTAATAGAATATTATGAATAAAACAAACTTTAAATTGGAATTATTTTATTAACAGATTGTAGTAACTTTTAGCGAAACGCAAAACATTTAGGTTTGCGTCCGCTACGTAACCTACCGAAAGACCTGAACTCAGTTTTACAATTAGTTTCAGCCACTGAATGGATAGGAAATATTTCGGTTCATTAACCATAATATATTTAAATTATTACACTAAGTATATTAAGTTTATACAAAAAAGGAACTACCAGTGCGTAACTTAACTGGAATAACTATACTTATGCTAGACGGTTCCGATTACCGTACCTCGAATCTCAGTTTGATTTTCAGGCTATCTTCATGCTAAATTTAGCATCGGCACACGCACACATGCGCGTGATTTCAGATAACATAACGCAATAGAAGTAATGCTAGATACATTTTAAATACACGATTAAGTTTTTCAGTTTATATTTATATTTTGGCGCCTTGAAACCGGAATTTAATTTGATGTACGGGAATCGGCACTCGGATTATTTGACAAAATCACCTTTAATTCGAAATTAGTCGACTTTCTTGGGCACTCCCAAGCGCCTACGAATAGTCTTCAATATTTACACGTTATTGCTTCACTACCACAGATACCACTTTTAAACCGACTTCCATTAAGGAGGAGGTCCTATATTCTAGTGATGGTTGCAAGAAAGTTTTTACAGAGAGTTAGGCTGCGTTTTCACCGGAGCAGAGCTAAGCTGTGTTGCGAGGAATGTGTTTTTAAGAACCAGTAGAAACGCTTCATTTGCCTGATCACGTTCAGCGCAATGATTCTATTGGTTCTTGTAAAAAACATTCCTCGCAACGCAGCTTAGCTCATCTCTGGTGGAAACGCAGCCTTAAGCATGAGCTTCTGTAGACAAATCGTAACGTTAACGAAAATGATTCGTGTGAAACTATTGGTGGCTCTATGGTGGCTCTATGCATTGTCATTTGATGTCGATTCGATTACGTTACGATTACCAAGTCTACAGCAATACTTACTCCTCTGTAGTTATAGTGTACTTAGTTGTAGTTAAAGTAGTACATACCTACTATAAGTATCTGTAGACATGTGGTATCAAACAACAACCTTTAAGATTGTGGTCTATCAATAAATTCTAATGAAACTTTTGCTATTAATACTGGAAGTGTCATACGTTTATATTAAAAAACCAATTATATTTTACGATTTTTGAGCTATAAACATTAACGTTAATTTGTCGCGTTTTCATTTTTTTTTTTAATTATTGTGGGATAGCAAGACGGGTCTTGTCGACATGTTACATAATATATTTATTGCTTTAAAATTTTAAACCTTAGGTAAACCTACCCCGTCTTACCTTACGGTCCCCTACTTATTGCTGTCACAGATTTATGTCTCTAGGGTTTTGCAAAGTTTTATACAAAGTAATAATAAAATATATTTAAGGAAAAATGCATCAATATATTACAAGTATAATGCTAAGCGCCAATTTCAGCAACAACCATTAATGTAATTAATATTGTATATTTTATTTTATATCATATTTATTATTTCAATAAAGAAAAATAAAATATTATTATTATAATAAATCAAATTTTGAATTAATGCAAGGATACAGTCAGACAAGTTAACAGTCGTTGTTGAAATTGGAATTTAAGGTTATATTGTAAGGTTTAACAGACCTACAAGAATGTTTTGATTTGTACGATGAAATTAGTATGTGGATGCGAAAAATATGTCACTGGAAATGACGATTAGCGATATTTCATAATTGAGTCATATACACAGTGATACTTGAATGACATTATAGGGGAGGTAGACTATACCTATGTTTATCTACTGCACCTACGTGTGAAGTGTATCTGTATTTGTACAAGATGGCGGCGTTAATTCTAAATTCAAAAACATCCTCGTAGGACTGTTAAAAATAGAGTTCTGTCAAGTACAAGCATAGAATACATTTTCGCACCTTTTATCTTATTTCTAGCATTATCGTCGATACTAACGTTCTATGGAAATTCATTTCTACCACTACTTAATCTAAGGACATTAAATATTGTTATTCAATAAATAAATAATTATAATATATTAATTAAATCTCCCCATATTCTACATAAAATAAGGCTTAGCAATAATTGCAAAATAATTTTAATAATATACATTAAAGGTACAAGTTGGAAGCCGGCTACTTGAAGTTGCAGCAGACGACGTGTCGTCGCGACACTACAGGTTTTTCTATGAATAAGTGTCGCTAGCTTCGTGTCGCTAGCTGCGCAGGGTATTTCATAGAAATACACAGAAACCAGTAGTGTCGCGATGACACGTCGTCTGCGGTTGCTTCATGTCGTCCGCTGCCAACCGGCACCTTTTAACCTTCTACGTCAAAATTCCAAATATAACAAAAGTCCAGTATTGATGTTTAAGTACCTAATACCTTATTTCTTCGTTTACTATCAGAAAATTTATTCATAGGCTATATATATTTCTTTATTTTGGTCGTGTTATATCTAGTCCAGTCGACAGATTACGACTGAAATTACCTTGTCACAACCCGACCACATAACGTAGATCTGCCATCTGACTATGAATCGATTTCGCTGATAGTACCTACTTACGCAAATCGAATAATTAATTTTGCAGTTATGTTTCCAAAATCAAAATTAAGGAATGATTAGTCTAAGCATTTGTTTCCTTCTACGACTTATATTGTGGTCAAAGCAATAATTATTATTATTATTATAATGCTAAGCCTTATAAAGGAGGTTGGCAAATCCTGGCCTACTACCTGTCCAGGTTTATAAAATATTTTAAAGAATAGAAAAGATAATCTTAGAGGTACAAAAATAAGTTTTATTTTAGAATAAAGGAATTAATATAAATCTCTAAATATATTATTAGAGAATCGATGTGAAATTTAGCAAAATACGTACTTATATGTGGTAAGAGTTGCATAATATTATACCTGAAATTTCAATGATATTAATGTTTTTAAAGTGCAAATCTCAATTTACAATCTGTTGGTTTTTATTAATAAAAATCTTAATTATTTTATAGTTCGGCATGTATGGGTACTTGTACTAATATGTATTCTGTGGTATGGGTAACGTTAAGATACCTACCTATTGGAAACGCGTATTTTAGTTACGAGCCAGACAATGTAATATTTAATATGACGACTTGCCAACCTCCTTTTTTTTCCGTAGTTTAAGTCAGATCGCTCATAAATTATTTCTCATTTCAATACGAAAAGTAAAAATAATTATGTTAAACACATCGCTACAAGCGACATTATTTCCGAATGTAATTTTACAAATGATTAAAATATTTTGAATAAATAACTTTCGAATAAAATTTATTGAACATAAATTCTGTTATGTTTATAATATTCAATTATAAATAAATTAAATGTAAAACTGTTACGCCTGTGATACACTTGCGAGTATACCTGGAAGCGGGCAAAAAATAGGACAGTCGCACGGTGCTTCCATGCTTTTCCAGTAACTATTCATCAGTAGCACAAAAACCAAGTGTGCACTGTGCCGACAAAGAATGTCAGCAAGTTTAACATTTTCAATCGCATGTGAATCACGGACATAACTTGTACTACAAAATTATTACATTTCTATAGAAATAACGTTTAAAATGTGATATGTATAATACAGGGTGATGTAGAACGGTGCTACTAATAATTAGGCCAATTATACATATTATTATTCAATATTTTTAAATATCACTGTTATTAGTCCAGTCCGAAACAAGAACTACAAAAGCATCTTGTAAATGGACGGATACAAAAGATTCTGAGCCTATTACAACTGGCCTAGTAGGCTTGCGGAAACGGACATTACTCTAATGATTATATCGCTACATGTAGGAATATGACAATAATTTATTAATATGAAAACTGAAATGTTTCGAAGTTAAATACGGTGTCCATTTCTATACACTCACAACACTCGGATATGTGCAGGCCGGCTGCGTCCGTGCGGGCTCACTCACAATGTTCAGCCGCAGAGCGCTCATAAGGCGCAAAACTGGGGCTACGGACAGTCCATAGAGTTGGGGCTGGGCGGCCCCCCCATGACGCTGTAGGGCGGGCTGTGGGGAGGCAGGGACTGGATGGAGCCCATCGGCCCGTGGTACATGTCCATCTCCATGGACGCGTCCGGCGAGCACTTCTCCGCCATCTTGTTTTCCTGCTTCGTCACCATTCGCCGCCACTTGGCCCGCGCGTTCTGGAACCACACCTGCGAACAAAAAACCCCCGGTTGGTGTCGTCACACAGAATAATGCGAACGAATCGCATTGAAATGTCGTGAGCAAAAGTCGCCTCTCCATAAAAAGAAAACGAGTCGCGCGGCGAAACAAACGACGCAAAAAAGTAGGCGCTCAGCTCGAAATCTACAATCGCCTCGTATATATTATTCGGTTTAATTAGTTTCCGTTTAGCATTTCGATGCGGAAGCCTCGCTCGCCCAGGATGCGTCACCGCCGCACGTGAAACAATTTCGAGGGTTCTGTTCAGGCGAGGAGAGATCGTATCTGAAATTATATAGATGGCCGACATACCTCTTTTGCGAATTTGAATCTCAGCAGGGCCTTTTGATGCGATGTTCTGAGTGAACGCCTCGCATACCTCGCCGTTGTCGCTATCACAGTCGTAGCATGCATTTCACGCAAGTGTAATTTCAGCAAAAAGGTAATTAGAGTGGAGAATGTAATATTGTCTAAAGTTATGTGACCTTTGGTTGGTGGATTTTTAATTACATTATGATATTGTTGAAAGACAACAATAATTCCTTTATTGGAATTGCATGTAAATTTCTTTTTTATGCGCCTTTGTAATACATTATGACATTACTATACGTTGGCTTTTACGTTATTCCGCCATCTCCGCTATAAATTACAACATTGTTATTTATAGCGAATTGTTACCTTCTTTTTGCTGTGAAACAGAGTAGGTTCAGCTGAGTTTTAATGAATTAATAATTTATACTGAGCAATGCGATTTTATTAAATTATTTTGTACTGCTATATTTACGCAACATAAAAAATATGTACATAAATCAACGAAACTCGCCTATGCCGGCTTCATAATGGAATTTTAAAATACACTTACTAATAATAATAGGACAATTAGAGTTACATAAAAAATACTAAAAATATGATAAAGTTAGAGTATTAGCCACATTTACAACAAATGTGGCTAACTTTGAACTTTCCGACTGTTTTTGTCCATTGTTTTCAGCTTTTGATAACAAAAGATGAATGAAAAAATGTTATGTCACGTATTATTCAAACGTCGAACGTTCCTTGCGCGCAAATTACCATAGCCAATGGCGCGCAACCGTTCTATTGGCTCCGCCTCCGTGTCATGGCCGCTACAAATGTTGCCTAATGCCAAAATTATTTTCAGGTCATAAATCCAGGACAGATTTAAAATTCAGATCGATAAAGTATTAAATACCAGACAATAAAATGATAAATATTAATAGCTTTGTAGAACAAGTAACACAATTTAATAATCTATGAGACGTATTCAACTCGCATTAGCTGAAGTGACTACAAAATTAACATTTTGGCCTAAAAAAAGACTAGCATAGACAAAATTGTCACTACATCCATAAATCTAGTAAGATGAGAAGGCCCGCGATAGTGTCAAAGGTATTCAAATGAGAAATGAGTGAAAAGCGCGGGAGTTGACGCGAGGATTGATGGTCTCACGTCAGCGGAGTCGTCGATACCTCACGGTGGTCTCATAGAAAAAACACGCTTATGAATGATGCGACCAGTTCAATGCTTCATTCAGTTTTTTTTTTATTATTTTATTTTTTATGGTTCTTTGCATACGTTTTTGCTAAACTAGTTTTTGCCTTTGAAGAGAATTTAAAAATATAATATGATTAGATAACATAATTTTCTCATCTTCTATTGATCATCTTTTATTGATAACATTGCGTAGAGCTATCATATCTTTTAAACGAAAATCATTATGTAGAATAATAAGTCCACAATCGGCTCGTATGTTTTAAATAATCTATCCATCCACCATCTAACGCCATCCATTCGAAAACATCTTAATTACCATAAAAATAACAATCTATTTCTGTATCACCTACGAATATGATACATTCACCGGGCAAGTCGTTTGTTATGGCAACACCGACAGACGTTTGAAAATAGCTTTACTCGTCATTTACCATGCATCAATTTGCTTAACATCTTCCATGATAACAAAATATGAGGTGTGTATTTGTCTACACTAGCTAAAACAAATTATAACAGCTAAGTCAAGAAATTACGTTTATTTAGATATCAGATGTGTCAAGTTTAGCTTAATTTTAGAAATACTGCTATGTCATCAGTATTTTATGTACTTATTTTTAATTTTTAATGTTTTTGTACTTTTGAATTTTTTTAAATTCAATTTTAAATTAATTTTAAAATTATTTTTTTATGTATTTTTGAAAAATTCAGAAAATGTATCCATTTTAATATAAATTAGATAAGGCAAGGCACCTACTTAAGATGTGGCCCTAATTATTTTAGTATCCGAACATACTATTATATTTTTTAATGAGTAGTGAGTACCTACCAACTTTCATACCTAAAAATAGAATTTTCAAAATGTTTTAAAATGTAACTTTCACTTTTAATTTGCTATAAATAGTTTTTTTAAGCTCAGACATTATACTATAATCTTCGACCTTGACATATTATCAGACCCGTTAATAAACTAATTTTTATTCCAATTATATGTTCAACGAATAAATTAAAAGAGAAAGCGTAAAATTTGTAAGTAGGTATAAATTAATATTAATTACTAATAACTTATAAGTTTTAATTAAAATTGACTGTTGACTTCAAAATATAGTTACAAAAAACAAACAAGAACAATTTAAAGAACTCGTAGTAAAAAACGTAAAAGCGCCTTAATAAATGCGTTTTAAAATACTGATCATTATAAAACATCTACAAAACAAAAAATCAATTTCACTTGTTTATCCCATAGGTACAAGTTTATGCATGTAGCAGCGTATCAAACGAAATAAAACTGAGTAGTGTAATGGAACTATTTCTTGTACTAGATATAAATCTAGCAGTGTTTCTCGGCCGACAGTGATAGAGTACTCTCCAATATTAATGTGTGTACGTGTATAAACAAGAACACGCTGTATCAGCCATTGAGTACTACCAATATTTTCTTTTCTTTATATCTCGGCTTGGTACTGATGTAAATATTGTTTTTAACCACCAACATAACTTGTACCTGTTTGGTTGTTTTTTATTTCGGTTTTGTACTTTTGGTGATTCCGAAAATGTTTATTAAATTCATAAAATCTGCTTAATAAAGTCATTTTAGAATGTGATCGTTTTATTCAAGTGTAGATTAACATTAGATGTGTAGAATGCTAGTCATAGATCATAAAACAAGAATGCAACGCAAGGAATGAAAAAAGCTCCGGAGGCGCTACCGTTCTTGTCATCAATAATAAGTCATCAAAAAGAAATACATCCATTATTCATTTTCACCGTTCCTCTAAATAGAATTCTCCGTTTATCGTATTATAATATCAGATCTACTTAGATCAATAAAATAAATCAAACATTACAAAGCTCGAGACCACCGCGATCAAAGTAACTCGCATTCCACCGACGTGTAAATAAAAATTTAGGAGATTTGATTAATCGTCTCGTTTTCCTTAAATAAATAATATATGAATAAATTAGGAGGGCAGAGCGGCACGTCCGCTCGGCGCGAGTTCTCGCGACTAAATGACAAATGGTCGCCTTTTGAAATCGCGGCGGAAATTATCTGCCCAACCAAGCGACTCGGGGCGATGCGTTCGCACTAATTACTAGAGCGTTTGATTGTGATCTCAAAACGTGTCACGGGCAAGAATGCGCTCTAACACAAAGGGCGAGCGGTCATAATTCAATGTAACGACGTTATTTATTATTGTCACCGAACGTACTTAGAGTGAAATTATATCGGTACTAATGTAGAGGTGTGACCATCCGCTACTAATTGCAGGGGCTGAGACGCTGCGTTATTTGTGTGCTGTCAAGACGCGTCTTTATATCCTCACAAACGTTTTTCATCATTTAAATATAGACGCAATTTAATTTAGATTTGGAACGTGAAATTGTATGTTTTGAAATTGGATTTTTTGTAGCCTTTATCATTTTCGTGAGTCAATTTATTAAACTCTGTATTATAATATTATCTCTATATTTTTCTTACCTAGTTCGAAAACTGAATACAAAATCTAGACAGATTAGAAATAGATATCATGTATTTTATAAATAACCAAATCCGTATTCCTAATATAGTAGCATAACATTATCAATTAAACCCCTACCTACTTACAAGTTCACAAAAACACGGTAGTTTTTCAATCGTCTAATTACAGCTACTCGAAGCGGGGCCATTTTTCAGTGTGCTATAAGAAGTGGCTCGGGTGACAAATCACGGCTGAGGACGGCGAGAGATAT
Organism: Cyaniris semiargus; assembly: GCA_905187585.1. NCBI lineage: Eukaryota > Metazoa > Arthropoda > Insecta > Lepidoptera > Lycaenidae > Cyaniris > Cyaniris semiargus. The sequence goes on from LR994547.1 coordinate 11,035,366, forward strand.
GTGCCCCGCGCATGCGCCCTGACGCACACCAATTAGGGAACAACTAATAATTCAATGCACATTCTGAATTTGTTCGAAATTCAAAAAATAATAATCAAATTTCAGGATTTTATAAGCATAATACCTTTTACTTATAAAACATACCTTTGAATTATAAATATAATATACAGCGGATAACTAACTATTCAAGGACGCTTGCTTTGGTGGCACATTAAAAAGTCACAGGTCAAGAATAGTCTATACCCAATTACACTGTGATACGGTACGTAAATATATTTATTAGTAAAGGAGAGAATGTAAAGAGATTAGATAAGTACAGTGATTTGTATCTTAAGGCGAGCACTTACCTCAATTCCAAAACGATAACCTTGCGAACGCGAATGCCAAGCGTGTACGCATCGTAATAAGATTCATTTTAGCTTAGCATAAAATTGTAAGTTACGACGGGCGGATCTTCTCTATTTTTCGTGTGTTTTTTTTAAATATCTTTCGAAATAAATATTAAGAAAAAAGATTATTCGTTTCAGACCTTTTTAAAATAGATTCATTGACAATTTATTAAAATAAAATGTAAGTTATTCTTGTTAATACTTATATTTCGATGACAAAGAGTTTTGTCGGAGGTGAGTTTGTAAATTAATTACAGCGAAAGTATTATTTTTTATTAAAATGTTTTTGATTTAAACCCTTTTAAATATTGTGCTCTATATCTCATATTTTTTTAACATTTCGTTATTATATTGGAACTAGGTAAATCAGGTATCAAGAAATAACAAAATGGGGTTTCAGCCCGCCTTAATGAGAAAAGATAATTTTGAGATGTAGAGATAGAGAAGCTAAATTCAGTTTGGTGATTACTTAGAAAAGATAATAATGAAATAGTGGATTAGCTTGAATAAAGACTACGGATCTTTCAAAAATGGATGAGTTTTCGTGATAGAGCTCTTGTATGTACCAGACTTTTTCCTTTGTGGGACTATTTCAATATTATGTTAGTATCAATTAATTGCGGATATAGTAAAAACATATTTTTAATTAACTTACTTTCAATTGTTCAATATTAAACTAACTCTATATACCTAACTCTACAAAAATCGCAATCAAGTAGCTGAGAGGGAACTTCCAAATAATAATAAAGTTTTAAATCCGAATTTACTGAATAACTGATGTTATCAAATCACGGGAGCGGCAGACAAAACGAAAACGAGGCGTTTTCGGAACAAAAATCCCGATCAATATGAAGCGGAGGGCGCACATAGAGATATTTTACATGGAAGACTGCATAAAAACGATCCTTATGTCTTCGCCATAAAGATCATGATGGAGGTCAAATGATTTTGAACAGTAATTGGGTATAGCTATCTCGTTCCCGATACAAGAGAATGGAAGATGTCGCCGATACATATATTAAAATACTTACATGTGAATACTACCATTGTCTTGTATTCTATGACCTATTCGTGTAATTGTGGATCGAGTATGTTTTTTTACTAAAAAAAAAATGTTATTTAAATGGTTTACCAAAATTCACTAACTATAACACAAATAGTCATCTATTGCCCATAGGCCATTTTGGCTAGCGCGCGGTACCGTCAAACTAAAACTATATATTAGTGACATAGAGCTCCTACAACGCTATTTATTATTATCAACTTCCCTCATTTTGAAGAATCCTATCTGTAAGTGCTCGTTCAGAAGGAGCCTTCGCCTATCGGCTAAAAAAAACTTTCAGCTTTGACCCGACGAACAAATACAAAAGCAATCGTACATTGAACAAACACGTAGAAAACATAATATACGCTTTACGAGAGGACTCTAAAAGGCAGTAATTAGGGAAACAAAGAGGGGCCCTTTGGAGGCATCCTCAGGTCCACATTAAAGTGCCGCATATTAGGGCCAATATGAGGCTCTAAGTACTGAAATAGCCCGCGGTGTTCACTACCTATTAGACCACTCTATGTAACTGTTTGCTCTTTGAATGAACTTTTGACAACGCGCGCGCTACAAAAGGTTTTTTCTCTGAAACGGATAGCTGATTTGTTTTTAAACGTAAGTTTTGTTTGCTTGCAAAATCTGTAGTTTCTGATAAACGGTGTTACAATAATACAGATTTGATTTGGTTTAATGAAACTGGCAGCAATGGCTGCCTCAGTATAATAAAAGTACAAAATAGTATTTTCATAACATACCAAACCAACATCAAAGCATTCTGATTGTTCAGAATTTTAAAAATCAGTAATCTTTATCTAAAATAAAAAAATCTGACTTTTCTTTGTTCTATCTTACTATTTTACTCTATCATTAGATCTAGAATATATTTGCACTTAGTTAATTTTGGTTGCACCTAGTATAATTGTAGAGTATTGATTAAAATGTAATATGCGTTTGAAATCTCAATTAGTAATAAAAAGTAATGCATAATAAAATACAAAGTTAGGATATGCTAATTAAAGACATAAAAATATTGCATTTGATCACATTATTTATAATTTTTAATTTATGGTGCAATAAAAGAAAGGAGTTTCAATGTCGACAAGTTCAAATGTAGCTAGGTATTTAAAAGGATAATCTTTTTAGGTCCTGTTCTACTTTTTAAACATATTTTTTAAATAAAATCTGTAATAATCGTGCTAAAATCTACAGCCTACCAATATATTTATTATTTGCTGATTCTAAATAATTATTATGTTTTCCATTTTATTATTCTTAACACAACAGCAACTTTAATTTACAAAATTTTATTTTTCCTTTAATTATGATTTATACGACACTGAAATGATTATTTTAGAAGAAAAGTGGCATAACTTTCGAGCGTGCTTTAGACATTTTGGTATGAAGGTAAGTTTATATTATTAAAAAAGAAAAAATACTAACCTTTACTTCGAAGAGCCAACATTAGTCAAATAATCCAATTTACCTTTTACACGTGGACCGTAGGCCGGAAGTTATAGAACCTGTTTGTTAAAGATAATTTACATTTTACACAGCACAAATTCGCAGAGCAAATCAATCAAATCGCACATAGCTAGCGAGCCTTATACAGACTTAACCTGAAATATACAAAATACATACTATTTAAAATATGTTTTAAACTATAAATGCCTGTAATATTACCTGTAGAACTCGTTTCGGTAGACCGGTCTTCTGGCTGAGTTGCTTCAGGTCTTTCGCGTCTGGGTTATGGTTGATGGCGAAGTAGGACTTCATGGTCCTCAGCTGATGGTGCTTGAAGCTGGTCCTCATTCTCTTGGTGCGCGAGGTGGACCCCAGGGCGCCACCGCCACGGAAACCAATGTCCAAGTACTCCGGATTCAGATCTGGTACGAAAAGTCATGCTGCTAAATGCTAAATTTATTTGTTAAAATAGTCTTACGAATGCTATAAAATTATTAATTGTACATAACAAATAAGAACCTTGATTTTAGATGATAAGGTTTTTATTTAACTGTTGATAATATTCAGTTCACAAAGGTTTATAATTCATATATTACATCTGCAGATGCAGATACTAAAAATAGTAGCCCGTCAATTAAAAACGCAAACAAACATCAAAATATTAGCAACAAAAATTAGCGAATTTTGTTAGCGAAATGTTTGTTTCCGTTTTTGATTAAAACGTTCAGTCAATACAAATGTATAACCTAAAAGCGTACATAAATACAAAAACCAGCATAAATAGAAATTCGCCACGCGCATTCGCCACGGATATAATTTAGCAAATTGATATAGTTATGGTTTCAAATGACAAACGAGTTGATATAAATCATTTGCGTTAATTACCTTCACACCTTGCCGTTTTATTGATTCGTCGAAAAATAGTCAAGTTATTAATAAAAAAACAGTTATTGCTGTTTTTGTACAATTTACCTGGTAGGTTAAAACTACTGTAGTATAATTTCTAGTAGTACTTATTATTTTTACTACACCTAGTAGGTTAAAATCTACTATAGCTTTAACCTACAAGGTATAGCGAAACCTTTTCCTTTTGTGTTACAATTTCTCACTTTACTATGCGACATACCAACGACAGAAATAACCGCGTGAACGTCATTTTAATGGCCACTAGGATCGCCAATAAATAAGCAGTTCAAATATTGGTAATAACACACTGAAGTCTAAACATAAACACTAGGGTTAATTCTCCCGATTTAGCATAATCTTCTAGGCTTTTTTAAGGTATTACAATCAGATAACTTCTGCCGCTTTGGAAATGATGAATGGATAGATTTTGCTGTTTATATCATACAATTTATCCACTGTATTTATATATATGACAAGTCTGAAAACCTAATAACTAGCAGGTAGCCAAAAAATTACATCAGTAAAACTCAAATTTAAAAAAAAATCTAATAGGGACAAAATCTCAGACCAATGTTTATCCTCCGCTTAATTTATCCGTCTCTAAAGATTATTGCAAATTAAGAAAACACTTTACAATTATTATTATTGTAAAATAGACATATCACTATTACTAAATACTGACTAATCATCTATTTTTTCACAAAAAATATCACCATCCTATAAGAATTTATTTTCCGAACGGAATCCGGAAAACCTACAAGTTTATTCTAAAGTCATAAGGAAAACTCAAACAATTTAAATACTCAATAACATAGACAAAAAGTCTAAAATTTTCCATTATTTACTTTAGCCAGAATTTTCCTTTACTAGCCAAAATTACTAACCAAAATTTTCCGCATACCATCTGTTTATCGGCAGAATGTACCTAATTCTCTGATCGATATTGCGGCAACTCGTGCTAAAAGCCGCGCAATTAGTACTCGTAATTGCCCGTTCGCAACTTTACTGCCACTACGGTCGTTTAACGTCACCACTACACGCTCCATTTTGCTCACAATATTACGGGAACTGAGGATTAATCTCGATAAACTACTGTACATAGACGTTCAGAAAAATATATTTCTAAATTCAGTATTACTTATTATTACTTAATTTCACGATAACATAGACTAAAGTAAGCCAACAACAACAAAATTTACTACCCTATTTTTACCATTTTAATGCAAAATTTAAAACTCTCGGTCATTTGAGATGCAACTGTCTTTAGGCATCTTCGAGTGCTTCGTACAACAATAATAATAACCTGCCTTAACACTGTCGTGTCTCAATCAAGAGTGGTAGGGCATTTTGTAGTTTCATAGGAAATGGATTTAGTGGAACAAGGAACGAAGCTGCATGCAGTGTAGTTAACAAATAAAATACCAAGATATGTAGTATCGTTGTAGTAGTGTTGTAGTATCGTCGTTTATACTTCGGCAACTTCATTTACACGCACACACAATCTAATATATAAAAATAAGTCGAGTTTTCCTTCCTGGCGCACGCACGAACCAATTTCCACGGTTTTGCATTCGTTGGAAAGGTCTCGGGCTACGTGAGGTTTATAGAAAAAAAAATCAGAAAAAACTTCAAGAGAAAAGCAGGAAAACAGGGAAAACAGGCAAAACAACGTTTGTCGGGAAAGCTAGTATATATCTAACTACACTACTTGATCCGGATGTGATCGGTCCACTGGTCTATTGACCTGCAGTGGCTAATATTGCTATTACTACTACTTATCATCACACATTAATAACGGACCTCAATTTTCAAATTCGTAAAATTCTATCTTCACATTTTATTCTGAGTGTCCACAACATTCAGCTACCCATGTGGTCTGTAGCTTATGCAAGAATATTAACTACGCATAGCTTAATTTTGCATGACTATATTCATCGAAGTTAGCATAATATTAGTGCCTACTCCATTTTTAGACACTAACAAATTATATTAATCAAATTATTTACTTCAGTTATTAAATCACTCATTCACTTTAAACTTTGAAGTACTTTGGACGGCACCTTTGTGCAAAGTAAAATAAAATCGGAGCCACGCTTCCGTACATTTCATAATACTTTGTAATATCAATACACATTCCGTTTTCTTAATTAAAATTTTAATTGGTATTTCATCTATTTTAGTTATACGTAATAAAATTCTTAGTAACATACCGCCATACCTTGACCAGTTGACTAGAACATAATAAAGGTGGTCCCACACTGATCGCAGCCGAGATTCGCCGCGTTGACGGAACGTTTGTATTTGCCTGACATGATTTACGCACCCGCCGGCAGCGATAACACCGCCGACAAAACAATTAAGACCTCCGCGCACAAACAATAACTACGACGACTCCAAAACGACCGAAGAAACTAGGTCCGAGGACGGCTCATCCTACGCTGGTGGCCACGCCACCGCGCCGCTTCGGGCGCTCGTGCAAAGCCTAGGCGATACGGTCTCTTGCTAAACAGACGAGTATTTGCATACAAGAGAATTTCTGAATACCTAAATGGCACTCGATCTCGCCATGGGAATGTGTAAAATGAACCGAATATATCACCGGGCTATTTAGGGCCGGGGCAAAAAAGTTTCGGGTTCATCGAGTTATCGAAACGTTACATCGGCGGGCGCGTCCTCAAATAAGACATTATTAATAGATTGAGACACAAAATGTACGCAGATAACGTACAGGATGGGGAAAAAATTATAAAAAAAGGGCGGGTGGGCCATAAAAAGATCATTGCGATCCCATAAATCGTACACACCATTCATGTAAGGTCGGTAAAAAAACGGAGATTTCCTACACGATAGCTCCGTCCGGTGGCCACTAAATTTTTTATACCTGTCGTTATTGTCCTTTGGATGATGATGCAAAAACGAGAAGGTTAAATGACAGTAGTAAAACATCCGAGTCATACTATTGCACAATGGACGGGCTATTCTGAGGTACGGCTTAGGAACACAAATGGTTTAGGGTCAAGAAGATCTGAAAGGATTGTAACAACTGGAATTCATAATCATCGTAGAGTAGGGTTGCTCTATTTTTCTCCCTCAAAACTCTCCATACTAAAAACTTGCAGTCAGTTGCATATTAAATTTAAGCCGCCCTGTCGTAGCAACCTAACTTCTTAATCATAATATGCTGTATGCTTCTCTGTACCGAGCAAGTGCTGTTCTTGTAAAACTTAGCTAAAGCTGTGGCCTGTGTCAACATATACAAGAGTGGATACCGCCTCGCCGACACTATTAATAGTTTCAAAACTTCCTCGTGCGTTTCAGTCTCAAATCACTCCAACATCTTAAATTAGAATTTGAGGGAAACATCTCTAATTGGCCAAAATTCAGGCAAAAACAAATGTTCGATAAGTTCTTTTTATTTAACACGAGTATTAATATCGTAGATAAGATGTCCGAGTATCATCTTATAGGAGACCCCGCTGCGCGGTCGATAGGTGTTCTAATGCATTCGAATTGAAATATAAACAATTATGTCTAACATTCGATTAATTTATTCGACGCTTAAGAACCGGTAGGGGGCGCTACCGACCACTTAACCTGAGGCCGCTCATATTTCATGTTATTACTCCAAAACGTATAGATAGACATCAACATCAAAATACACGTAATATATTACAATGTACGCAGCATGTGACAACTTATAGAACGACTAAAATATCAACATGAATTTTGTCGCGAATAAAATGTCGTATTTTAGTGATCATTTATTTTATGGACTATACGGCTCGGGGAAAAAGATTTAAAAGTTAGAAATTCATACCAAGAAATGGTTCTGTCCGGACGTCCATTGATAGAAATCTGCAATGGGATCGCAATTGATAAAACGGAAATAAACAAAAAAGGTAGGCCACAAAGAAAGTATCTATTACCTCGGCCGTGAGTAGAGGTCTTATCCTAGCTGGCACCTGGAAATATTGTGTCTCGAAGACATCTAATAATAGTGTTTTATGGATATTTTGATATAAGTATATAGTTTTGTTTTCAATAAACAAATGATATCATGTCCGTTATTGAATTAGTTAGTCATCTCAAAAACTAACTTTCCTACTACCATCTTCAATTTACTACCCAAGAAAAAAAGAAACCAATAAACCAAATCAACAGCCTTTGTGCATTTGGCAGTATAAAATTAAAAACAAAACTTTTCATTCCAAATTCAAAAGAGGTCCGAGTAATAAATAAGGTTTTAATATAAAGCTATTGGGTCGGTGTGCCACTGATACAGATGTCTGGTGCGCGATAGCGGCGGTTACAAAACGAAACAACATGGATATCACATTAGTCGACTGACGTGTAGTGAGACCATAAGTAAAAGAAAATTATAAATTACATTTTATTCATTACCGTATTAAAGAGTCGTTATTTATTTTAAAGATAACTAGTGTTTAGCGAGTAATCTACGCCGATGACTGCTACCTAATAAATTAAAGATAAAACTTCCTTTTTCTTTCACAGCGGAATAGCGTTTGTAAAGAGCCGTCTACTAGTATTCCGCGGCTTTATATACGCACTTATTTATTGTTTCTTTTTTGATGATTTATATCATATTAATGTAGTTATTTCATCTCAAGCTCTCTTAATGGTTTTAGTATCTGCAACAAAATACTTATTGAAACGTGGTAGTTCACTAACGGCCGTTCCCAATATTTGATCTATCTCTGGTTTTGCCCTACTAGAGATATGAATAGCTCCCATTAGACATTAGAGACATATATTTATGTCAATTATATGTTAGCTGCGATCGGTCGTATGTCAAACCAGAGATAGATTGAATATTGGGAACAGCCGTTAGTAGATTAAGTTAGGTTAGTAAACATATAAAAAAAAAACATATCACATTTTAAAACTAAAAAAAAACTCATTGAGTCATATAAATTTCTATCAAAGTTTATACGATACTATGTGAAACTTTTACGAAAATGAAAAAAGTATAACAGCCCGCTCTCTGTTGACAACTTTCGTGACATTGTTATCTTTTATCGGTACAAAAAACAAAAGAAACTTTAAAAGTATCGGTGCAGCATTTTTGTAAATAAAAAAAAGTAAAAAATTTATTCTTTTTCCGAACCAACTACCGTCCGCAACGGAACGCAGCCACCATATCAGTTTAATCGTCGGACGCTACTCGAAAGGTCCCTCGATACAAAAAAATGTCCACCCAGCACATATTTTGGCGGGAAATAAATCACCACACGTATATACAACTTATTGGTTGGGAAACTGAAAGATAAAAAGTTTGAGAGTATCGGAATTGAAAAACGTTTTAAGATGCTAACCCCAATATTGTGAAAGAAGATGATGATGAATTGATGAAAATTCTCAACCACTTCGGCTAGATAATTTCATGAACTTCTATCACGTCAGCTTTTCAAATTAAAAGTTATATCAAAATCAGATAATCCGAGCTGCGATGTTTAAACCGGGAAGAAAACGGGGTGCTATATTATATAGCACCCCGATATTTAGGACCTAGGAGACACCTTTGAGAATGCCTTTGCTTGCAGTGGGACACTATGGGCTCATAAAAAATATTTAGAGCATTATATAATTGCTATGAAGCAGGTAGTGAGGGTGACAGGGCAGATGCGACTTCATTACGACATAACTAACTCCCGTTAAAGTAGGAAATGTTTTTTATACGCCCCTTGTAATTTATGGTGACGTCCCTAAACGACTTCTTGCTGTCGAAATATTTCAGTTCGAAACTCAATTCCGAGGAACAATTTAAAAAGTAATTAGTCGTGTACTTCGCGAAGGATTTTTATGATAAACTAGTTGTAACCTCGTTCGCGTATTCGTTTAGTGCGCTTACAGCACTCATAACTATTTATTTTATTACAGCAATCATAATTATTGTTTATCCTTTCCCTGGACTAATCCCCCATACCGATAGCACTCAAATCCGTTCAGTGCAGCGTTTTAAGCGTAAAGAAGTCACACTTTCGCATATTTTAAATCGCCTAGTTTTTTAACCGACTAACTAAAAGGAAGCGGTTATTCACGATTGTTAAATTGCAATTTACTAGTTTCATTTTTGTGTCGTTTATAACACTTTTCGAAACATTAATTTTTTTCTAACCTACACCTGCGTTATCTTAACATTAAAATGCTTTAAATAAATTCAATATATTTTTTGACAGTCGGTTAGATGGCAACATAATATCAAGGTTAATCATAACATAATATATCTTGGTCAATTACGTACATATTCCTATCTATACTTATATTATAAAGCGGAAGAGTTTGTTAGTTTGTTTGTTTGAACGCGCTAATCTCAGGAACTACCGGTCCGATTTTAAAAATTCTTTCAGTGTTAGATAGTCAATTTATCGAGGAAGGCTATAGGCTATATTTTATCACGCTAAGACTAATAGGAGCGAAGAAATAGAGAAAAATGTGGAAAAAACGGGGGGAAATTAATTGAAAGGGCTTATTTGAACGCGCTAATCTCAGGAACTACTGGTCCGATTTGAAAAATTCTTTAAGTGTTAGATAGCCCATTTATCGAGGAAGGCTATAGGCTATATTTTATCACGCTAAGACTAATAGGAGCGAAGAAATAGAAGAAAATATGATAAAAACGGGGAAAATTATTTGAAAGGGCTTATCTCACGAACTACTAGAGCAATTTTTCTGTTATTTGGGTCAGATAAGAAGTAGACCACGTGAAGGATCATTTAAAGCTATTTTTTGTGGACTGATTTGTCTGTGAAATATCTAATTTACGCGGGCGAAGCCGCGCGGAACGTCTAGTTATATATATTTTTGTTGAAAACTTGCAATTATCTTGTTCGTAAATTGCCCGTAACAATAAGTTTTGCACTCACACTACAGCTACAGTTTTTACAATAACACTACTCATTATAGATGTATTTCAAACTCTACCACAATCAAAATATCGATGCACAATATTTTATACCTACATATTTTGACATATTACATGAAGTTTTGTGCCACGATTTGCCGTTTGGACTATAGAGTTCACACAATCACACACTTATATACCGTATTCTGTGCCTTTCACGAAAACCGGGTTTCCTTATAAATGCAACCAAAGATGGCGAGGCTAAAAAACGGACCTTATTTGCGAAAACGGATGGTTACATACTTGCCCTTATACGTCGAGCGATGTTGAAAATTTAAGGAGGCATAAAGAAGCTTTATATAACTTATATATACAAGTTTTATATACCGATTGTAGAGCTTCCGTAAACGGTTGAATGGCTTTTTCATCGTATGTATTTCGGTTCAGTTTTATGCACCTTTTGGATATACATAACATTTTTATTCAACTTTTGCATTTCTTGTGCGACCTTTTGATCGCATATGAAATTTGCAAGACTATGAATGTATGATCCAGTTACCAGGCAATATATATTTCAACAAAACCTTTAAGGTAAATTAATACGGAATTTCCAAAGTCCACTTAAGAAATGTCGTCTCTCTATCAGATTTAAAGACGTGAGTTGAAGAATACGATAACTAACATTTTGTAACATACGGATTACAGACATTTACTAATTTTTTATCCTTATAATTTAAACAAACCTTGTAACTTATCTACGTCATCACCTGGCTTATGTATGTGGCTACACATAAAATGATTTTTTTTTTATTTCAATTAATTTTCCGGCCCCAAAGCCTCCATATATGCAAAAAAAACGGATTTTTTTTTACTGTTACTTATAGTGTTCTTACAGTCACGTCTTCAATTTTGTTAGATCTATCAGTGTTTGTGTCAGTGAAGAATTTCTAAGTAACAGTCGTTATAGTTCGTAAAAGTTCGAATTCATTCAGATAAAGATAAAGTAATATATTTTCTACTCGACAGAAAACTCTACACACTACTTTTTTATCTTTATGTTTACACTTCTTGGACAATAACCGATTCAAATGTGATGATTTTTAGATCTGTTAAGAAGATTTGATAATAATTTATAACCTTATATTATAAGCATGTATTCTATATTACGTTCCGTTACACGAAATCCATGAAGAGAAAAGTACATTTTGGTAAAAAAACTTCACATACTTTTTGTATAGAATTTCGACTATATTTTTTAATACTTAAAAATGTTCTAATGTTAGGAGTATCTGTGACATTAATGTACGATTTATGAGTATATTATTTTACTTGAAACCTTATTCAATGTTTTAGAAACATGGAATGTATCAGCTCAGACATCTAACATTAACATTTTTGACTTGGAATATGATATAATATGTCGTCTTACAACTAAATACCAGTTTAAAGAATTTAACGCATAATAAAAATATTACCAGGAACCTCAATTAAATGATATGATACATTCCATAATCCATAATTGTTATAGTTCCTAATTTCAAAGTTATTTAAGATGACACGATAAGTCCCTGCTGCTATTCCAATATTATAAGATTACAACTTATAATAATAATATAATATTGACTGTTTAATATACCTACAAGACACTATAGAGTCAGCAAACGCTTGAAAAATTTTAATTTCCTTGCAATATCATTATGTAATATTTATTTGTAACTAGATGACGCCCGCAACTTCGTTGCGCCAAAATTCGTTAATCGCGCGGGAACCGTACATTTTTCCGGGATAAAAAGTATCCTATGTCCTTTCCCGGGACTCAAAGTATCCCCATACCAAATTTCAGCAAAATCGGTTCAGCGGTTTAGGCGTGAAGAGGTAACAGACAGACACACTTTCGCATTTATAATATTAGTATGGATGGATGATATTAAAAAAATAATAAAGAAATATAAAGTATTTAAAACTTGTATCGTAGATTTGAATATTGTGTAACGAATATAAGCACAATATCTGTACACTCAGAGCTATACAATTTTAACGCTTAATTGTTCTTGGCACTTTTAAAATATATCAAGCCTGCAAGAAAATCGTATCTAAGTAAAAAGCTTGGTGAGCTTTTTACTTAGATACGATTGTTCTTGCAGGCTTGATAATGTCATAGAATACTAATATTCCTTCTTTCTGATTGGTCCTAGAGTCAAGACTATTTCTAAAAGCGTATGTAGTAAGACTCTACCAAGTAGGTAGTGTTTTACTACATACGCTCTTTTCCAAATTCCAAAGAAAAACAGTGCAAATGTAACAAAGAAAGTAACTGATAGAGGAAAACTTTATTTTATTCATAATAATATTATTTATAAATAAAATAAAGATTATAAGACTAGAGTCTAGACTAGTAGTAGGTATTAACCAAGTACAAATTGTACTATGTTTATAATTTGGTAACTAATAAATAATTATTAATTCTGCGCTCACCATGAATTCTAGGAATATAGTCTGCCATTTTTTTCAATTTACTAAATTAAACTCCATGACAGCTATTATTTATAAATTATTATAAAACCAACACAAATTAAAAAATTCTCTCTCTACTTAAATGTATTAAATTTACAATAATTAAACATAAATGGTAATTTTATGAATTCATTGAATTTCCTCGTAAAGGCGCGGAAATGAGCGGGTTGTGCTGTTTATGATCACTCGAAATGACTTTTATAATTATTTTTATTAACCTTATGCCTATTAATGTAAGTGTGAAAAAGTTTATGTAGTAAAAAGAAAAAAATATCGAAATGAAAAAGCTTTTCTTGGAAAGTTGACTGAAAAATCTGTTTTTTTAGGTTTTTATGTAAAGAATGAGATGAGAATGCTAACTTGCATTCGATAGTACTTATCGAAGCGAAGTTAGTCGTCAAATATTTTTTTATTTCTAAATTTTCCGTGAAAATTACCGAATGCAAGGTATTTTAAAAGTGCCAAGAACAATTAAGCGTTAAAATTGTATAGCTCTGAGTGTACAGATATTGTGCTTATATTCGTTACACAATATTCAAATCTATACAAATTTTTCTATACTTAATATTATAAAGCTGAAGAGTTTGTTTGTTTAAACGCGTTAATCTCGGGAACTACTGGTCCGATTTGAAAAATTCTTGCAGTTAGATAGCCCATTTATCGAGAATGGCTATATAACATAACGCTACGACTTTTAGGAGCGAAGAAACAGAGGAAAATGTAGAAAAAAGCGGGGAAAATTATTCATCTTTGAGGGCTTCCGTTGCATGCGCTGCCAAAACGGTCCAAGATACCCAAAAAATATGTATGGAAGAATTATTCCTCTTTAAATGATCTTAAAAAAAATCCCTGATAGTACATATCTATCTTTTAAGATTAACTCATAATAATCGTTTTTATGTGGTCTAAGAATCAAATTTGGTCGAAATGATTAATGCATTAATGAAATAGACGCAGACGAAGTCGTGGGTAAAAGCTATAATTTATAAAGCTGAGGAAGTTGTTCGCCAAAATAAATATGATGTCCATAATAACTATTCCACGCGAACGAAGTCGCGGGCACAGCTAGTGTAAATATAAAAGTTGAAACTAAAATATGCATGTCGAGTAAGTATAAAGCTCAAAATTTTAATACTAAACGAGTGAGTAAAGATAAAACGTGTATTTATTTTTTGCAACTAGGTTTTAAGCTGTGAATAATAAAATATTATATACAGTTTGTTGTCACACTCGGGTCGGTCATACAATTATTTTAGTTGCCAGTAAATTATACATTTTTGTAACAGTAACAAGAGCCATATTAATTGAGCAGTCCCGTGTATAATCGTTCTATACTGTATTCTGTTTCGATGGTTTAAGTTATGGTTATAAAAACCACTGTAACTATGGAGCTAATAATACTCCATAATGTCTATGTATACACGCCCCTTTCCGTCTAAGATTTATGCTTACATAACTGAAATTGCGCTCATATTTTGGTTTCATTTTACTTGGGGTGGCGCACCCTTCGATCCTGGATCAGAATTAGTAACAAATATAAAATATGATATCCTGTGTGAATACGCTTAAGCCTGGTTACAAGTTTCTTTTGATTGCGTATTAAACCAGTTGGAAAAGATTTTTAACTGACTTCCGAAAACGAGGAGGTTATTTAATAACGCTCATTACAGCTATTTGCAAAAAGCCCTGAATATCTCTGGTCTAAACCACGAACTTTTTGAAAAATAGATCAGGTACAATGTTTAATTTCTTTAAATTAACCAAAATGGTAAGGTATCAAAGTTCTATAGATAATATTGAAATCTTTATAATAAAATTTTTTGCTAGCTAGCTTAAAAAGTGAAAAAAAGGAAAATTAATAAATTAAGAGCACAAAGAAGAGCAACAAAAGCAAGTCATTATTATTTATCGGCATCAACCATGGATTATACAGATATATACGGTACACTGCAAACTCAAGCTACGAAAAATATAGACTTATTTGTTGGTGAAAATAAACTGTCGGTAAGTCGGTTCATTGAAATGCGGTGAGTATGATGAACCCCGATGTCGGACACGCGAGGAACCTGTTGCCGCTAAAATAAACCTAGACTCATTTCGGTGTGATTTATACACACTCACGTCAAAATTATTGATAAAAGTATATTCGGATTCCTGTTGAAAATACGGCAGCGGCTGCATAAATGTGCGATAAATTGTGTTTCTTAGCTGTAGGTTGTATGAATTTATGTCTTATGACCTTAATAACGCAAATAATTCTAAACATAAGTCGGCATAATATTAAGTAACTGTATTTTTACTTTTTCGTAAACAGAATAAATGTGAACTTTAATATTTAAACATTTTTCAAACATAATAAATGTATTATGCAGGCAAAACATTCATTATATTTTTGATAGCCAACTTATTCATGAATAATAAATAATAAATTCACAAGATACTCTACAGTCACTAGAAAAAATGTAATTATTCAAGTAGTATTCTTATATCGGCGCCGACGCAGCATGTTCAATTGTATCTGTCACCGTGATCTTATCAGACAAAGCTCCGTAAAATTAATCCTATCAGAGTAACATGTACAAAAGAGGCCACTAACCATCACAAAAAACCCGATAAAAAATGTCGCAGGTTCATAGAGTATGTAGTCGGTTTGTTTAGAAACTTTAACAGGTGTAAGGTAACCTATTTTATTTATTTACTAGACGTTCCGCGCGGCTTCGCCCGCGTAAATTAGATATCACAGACAAATCCAGTCTAAAAAAAAATAGCCTATGATCCTTCACGTGGTCTACTTCTTATCTGACCCAAATAGAACAGACAATAACTCTAGTAGTTCGTGGGATAAGCCCTTTCAAATAATTTCCCCCGTTTTTTCCACGTTTTCTTCTATTTCTTCGCTCCTATTAGTCTTAGCGTGAACAAATATAGCCTATAGCCTTCCTCGATAAATGGAGTATCTAACACTGAAAGAATTTTTCAAATCGGACCAGTAGTTCCTGAGATTAGCGCGTTCAAACAAACAAACTAACTAACAAACTCTTCCGCTTTCATCATATCGATATTTTTAGAACACATTACTATATTAATAAATGAAATATGTGGTCAACACATGGAAAAGGAACCTGTATAAATTGTATAGCCTACTTTTGCAGACAGTTATGTTACAAAAACTGACGTGGATTGAATTTTTACTAAATACTTTGTAGCGTATGTACACTTTACTGTTTATTAATTTTAAAAGCTACTGAGACACACTTTACGCTGTTGTGTAAGATTAATTCAGCATTCGTATACAACAATGATTTCACGAAATTTAAAAAAAATGTTTCATGTTAAGCTACATAGTATATAAAATACAATATTCTGTTTCGATCATCGCAAACATTAAATCTATATGAATGTAAGTTGCGACATGAAATTTATTAAACGTTCAAAAGTTAATAATCTTGTAAAAGAAGTTGTTTGGCCATATACAGAACGATTCGTGTTTCTATCGATGCAATTATTAGGAAAATGTATCGATTATTCAAATTAAATCGTATTGGCATCTTCTTAATGTGTAGGATCGATAATATCGATTTGTATAACACGACAATGTTATTATGTTGTAGTGTTGTATACACGGTCCATTACAAAAGTTCGAATTTTGAATACTTTAAAATATTTTTGAGAAGAGATTTTTTTATGCTTGGAAGAAAGAAAAAGTTAAAAAAATTACGTAATTTTACAGTTGCTTTGCAGATTTTTATATTTTGTCTAAACATTTAAGTTGTATCTTCAAATACTAATTATATACCTGTTAATAATTAACACTAAGAATAAATATACGAACATTTTCGTATACACGTTAACGTAATTTCGAAATTAAGACGGAATTCTCGTCAAGAGAGTCGGTGTCGGTAAAACAAGTACTGTCGGTCAGATAAACGGACAGGTTTCGTTATCTCGGAAAGGGCAAAATGTACTTTTTATACACGGAAACCCGCCGTCGATAATCTGTGATGGTAAGTGCAGTTTTGACTTTAATGTGTTAATAAAATTGTAACCTTTTTGGCCGTCGAAATATTCGAGCACCGATGTGCCGATAAACAACATCGAGTTGGCGTAACTACACTTAGGTAAGTATTCTACGTCGATAGTCATAATGTCAGTCATACACGCTACGGTCTATCGGAGAGGTCACCTGTGCAGTTATGCCTGCGCAGGTGTCACTCGAAAGAATTGGATTTCGATTTTGCGCCGGTCGCCTGCGCAGGCAAAAAAAAATGCACAGGTCTATTCCCACACACATACCATACCTGCATAGGTGGAAGTCCACCTGTGCAGGTATGCCTCCGGTAGACCGTAGCGTGTACGGCAGCCACAACGTTATCGAACGTCAAATGTATGGGAGCTGGCAAAAAGTTTAGCGCGGTCAAAAAACCTAAGCGTAAATTATTATCACTAGAATCACCAATATGTATAATATATTATTTGGTGAAAAAGAAAATGTACCTTAAAGTGATCTTTATGTGAAATTACCCGATCCTCATTTCCATTGAAACCATAACTTCATCAATAGACTTCGCCAGTCGCCAGCGGTACTCACCAAGGTTAGCGGACATGAGGTCTTGGTCTTTGGGCTTCTTTTTTCGAGGGCGCCCCTTCTGTCGGGGCGGTGGCGCTACCGCTCCGTTGAAGAACGGACCCTTCGGTACGTCAGGTTCCACTCGCGCAAACTCCGGTGAAGGGTAAGGTGGGTAGTGAGGACCTTGAGGTTGTCCCCCGTAGGGACCAGGACACATCTGCGGTGGTCCTGTCACGGCCATATGCGGGCCGTAGTCCGGCATCGTTTCGTAGTGTAGCCTGCAAAGGAGGTTTTGCTTTAAAGGTGCCTCTTCATAATGGTCCATGCTGGCCTACTACAAGCCATCGCCATTTGATGGCGGACGATGGCCAGTGTATTGCCAGGCAGTAATGAGCCATGCGCCTACAGTTCCTGCAGTGGACTATCGTGGGCCATTGTGTACTGGGGGCTTAAAAAGGTAACACTTTATTGATTACGTTGGATAGGCGCCAAAAATTAGTGCAAAAAGTAAAAACTAGACTGATATTGATGAAGAACTCTGGACTTACTATTCCATTAATCCCAGTGATTTTCATCAATATCAGCTCCGATAAATTCAGTTCCAGACACATTTATCGCCACAATGTAAGTACCTACATGAATGTGTGTAGTATGGCTATCAAATTAATTATAAGGCATACCAGCATTTCCTCACTCCATCCAACTTCTTGGAAGTTTAAGTCTTATATTACCTGCAGTATACAGCCGAATCTCGGATGCCGAACGTGTCGCCCTTAGTCAGTCGTGTGCTGCACAGCGCACAGGAGAAGCAGTGCACGTGGAAGACCAGGTCCCTCGCCCGCATCACCAGCTCCGAGGCCGAGATGGGCGTGTTGCATCGCGCACACCGTTTCGAACCGTATAACCTGGAAAGAAAGCTTTAGTCAAATCGCGTTCCATATAGTTTCGGCAGTAAGGTTTAATATCAGAAATGTATGGGATTGGGCATATACTCATTACTCATAGCCAAATTGTATTCGGAAGCGAAGTCGATAATAAAATGGTGTTGGATTGGGCATGAGTCAAATTGCATTCGACAGCTGAGTTAGATGTCAAAAATGTGTGGGATTTGACCTGAGGATTTGACAAAACGGATCGCGTGACATGGCGCTTGCGAAGCGTTATGTCAGTGCTTTTAGGGTTCCGTACCCAAAGGGTAAAAACGGGACCCTATTACTGAGACTTCGATGTCTGTCCGTTTGTGTGTCTGTCTGTCTGTCTCAGTCTGTCTCCAGGCTGTAACTCAATAACCGCTATAGCTAGACTTCTGAAATTTTCACAGATTGTGTATTTCTGTTGCCGTTATAACAACAAATACTAAAAACAAAATAAAATTTATATATAAGGGGGGTTCCCATACAACAAACGTTATTTTTTGGCCTTTTTTGCTCGTAATCAAAAATGGCAACAGCTAGGCACTTGAATTTTTTATAAAGGCCTTAGTTATATGCATGCCTACTTTAATAATTAATAATAATATTTAAATAAAATAAAAATGTAAGGGGGGAAATATAGGCCATAAATTTTTGGCCTTTATTCATAATTTTTCCTTTATAACGGTACGGAACCCTTCATGCGCGAGCCCGACTCGCACTTGGCCGATTATTTTTTTAAGTGACTGCAGATTCGTTACTACTAGACTATTTAAGGCAGTTTTACTTTGTAGCCATATTCTGATCTTACTAACCGAGTATAAAAAGATCAAATAACTATGCACTTAATTATTTTTGTCTCAGCGATTTTTGGTATGATCTCTGAAGGCAACATAACATACATCTTCTAGCTCAGGGGTTCCCAAACTTATTTTGCCTACTGCCCACTTTGAGAACAAATTATTTTTAGCGCCCCCTTTTGTTTCACTTACTTTCTTATATTTATTTAAATTAACCCCTTTTGCCGCAAATTTTATAAAAATAAATACAAAATGCTATATTAGTCGTTTTCAAAGCATATTTTTACCATTATCACCGACTTAATTTGCATTCCCGAATTTTCTCCAATTAGATTTTTGTTTAACAAAATATTATATTTTAAGAAGTCGCCTCCAAAACTTAGTACCAAAAAAATTAAAGAAAATTAAAACTAATGTGAGGGAATAGATGCATTTAATTAAAAATGCATCCAGATGAAATGAAATTACAAATCACCCCCTAAGCCCCCATTTTTTATGGGTCCCACAGCGCCCCCCTTTAGGCCTTCAGCGCCCACAAGGGAGCGTTATCGCCCACTTTGGGAAAGGCTGTTCTAGCTAGTATACAATAATTACCTGTTATCAAAACAGTCGGGAAATAAAAAAGAGGTAAAAATGGACAAGTAAATAGTATGTAGACGTATAATATTTTAAATGCTCTTGGCTACTGTCTTACTGCTTACACCGTCCAAGATCGACTTTCTTTTTTAGAAGAATGACAAGTAATTAATAAATGTCAATAAATGATTTATATCAGCACGATCTCAGTTAAAAAACAATCCACGACCAACATAGTTCTATGAACTTCTATGTCACTTCACACTACCGTTTAGAATATTCGACTCCACTCAAAACTCCTAATTTAAATTCAATTTTATGTTAATTCCCACTTAATTATAAATTTAAATCTCATTATGCTATACGTGGAAGTATTAATTTATGTCCCATACAAAGTATAGATTTATCTGCAATAGATAATATTTATTTACCCCAATAAAAAATCTATTATAACTTTTTTGGATACTTTTGAATTACATTTAGATTTTATTCAAATACGTCGTTAAAAAATGATCATGCCTTCAATAAAATATTGCGATTTACAAAAGTAAATCGCAATATTTTATTGAAGGCATGATTAACTTCATAATCATGCTTAACTTCTTAAACTATGTAAAAACATAGTTTAAGAAGTTAAACGTTATACTATAATCACTGTGAAAACGTCACTTTAATTATTTTTAAGCTAAAGTGCGTTAAGTATAAATTTTAACATATTAAGTTACATTATTATCGTTCGCATTATTAATAAACGAATGGCAAATGGAATATCATATGTCATTCCCGCTCAGCTTATCAAGTAAATGGGTTTTAGTGAATCAAATAGATTGAGAATTTGTAATGAAGGAAGCAGGGACAGCTTTTGATAAACGTAATTGCACTAACACTTTAGTGGTATCAGCAATTTATCGTCGGGAAAGAGAGCGCTAAGTCATTTGTACTGATATTTTCTAGTGAAAATTTGCCAGTTTTTACTGGCCTGTCTCGTAATGAATAAGTTAGCTGGTAACTAAGTAGTTTAATAATATTCCAATATTATATTGGCCTTAGTAGGCGGTTATTTGTTATAAATTATAAGGCGAAAGTTTATTTTATCTTCACAAAAACTACTGAACTGATTTTGATCTTTGACGTGATAGGTACTTATAGGTAGTTCAGGCTCTGGATAACACTTAGGCTGACTTATCTCGAATAATAATGTTGCCATAAAATAATTAACAACAGCGGAGCTGCGCTTATAAAAGCTAATAATAAATTAGGAAAGACGTTATGATTCAGATATCAAAGCTTGTCGTACTCTCACACGCAATAGAGGACAAGATTTCGAATATCGGATGGATTCAGATATTCGAATTAACATTTGCAGCTGATTCATATAAATCCAGGTGATACAGCCAGCTGTCTACATTCTAGTTAGATAATTAAAACCAGTCAGGGGTCGAGATTGAAGATAGCGGGTTTGACTCCCGAGTAAGTCATCCGTGTGGTCCCGATTCCACGACTCACCTATCTGCGATCGAGGGTTTCTTAAACTCGAACGAAATTAAAACATTGGTATGTATTTTATAGAGCGATAAATGCTGGTGTATTACGGATTTTATTAGTTCAATCAAATGAACACTTTTAAGGCCCCGCTGCACCCACGCGATCAGGTTTAATGTCTACATTTAATTACAACATCGTATTATGTAGGGGTCAGCATGAAATTTTACTAATATAGCAAAGTTCTTAAACCCACATTGATCAGCTGATTATTATAAACTAGCCTCTTTTCACATACCTGTGGAAACAAAATAACTAAACATTCGTGTGCCACAAAAAGAGGTAAGTAGCGATAAGTTAATGGCTGGTTTTTTTTTTTTTTTTTTTGTTATTAATACGTACCTATATTATAGTCTACAACTGAAAATACTAAATTGGAATCATCATACTGTAATAAAAGATATCGTTGAAATATTGGTTACTTTCACATAATAATTTCCTTCAAAAATACAATACTGTTTTACACCTATTTTGTGTTAGATCCTAAACAGTTGAATCCTTGGTATTCTGGTATTCATCATTATTATCTTATTCCAAGTTAAAATTAAGCTATTCAAGCAGTCGTGGACGTTGGTCACGAGCGATATTATCTAGATCCTAGACGGTCTGGGCTTGCTGTTGACCTAGGTCTCGCAGTAAACCCTAGGCGTCAGGCGATTAGATCTTTAACGATTTTTACAAAAGCACTAGATGTCTGATGTTACAATGTTTTGTATAATTTATGTTGAGGATCAATGTTGCAAAGATCTTTTTTGTTTTTAAGAGTTAAGCTATCGAAAACTTATTTATTGCTTTACTTTGTCTGCTTCCAAAAAAAAGGAGAGTTTTTTCCTAGTTGTTTTTTTACGTTGGTTAGATTTAAAAATACAAATGCCTAGTTATGTTGTACTCAAACTGTACTATAGCAAGATAATTTAGAATACTCTACCTAGAGCTTTTTAGTTCAAAAAAGATAACCAAAATTACCTTTGCCAACGTAATCGTAATCTCAAGTAATAGCTGCTATTACGTATATGCTATAAAATAACAAAAACATTCACAATAATAAATAAGAAACCCTTTGTATATGTATAATGTCACAAGGTTAGCTGTGTAAAGTTTATGGGCGGTTTGGCTTTTAGATTTTTATTATATTCAGTGATTTGCTAGCTCCGTAGTGTTTTAGCACCTTTATAAGTATTTCGCATGTCTATTCGCGCAGGCATTCTATTTCTCTTGGTCGGTGCCTTTCTGTTGTAAACTATAGTGAGTCTGACACATTTTGACACTTAACCAAAACATCAATGCTCAAGAAAGCACCTGACCCTAACTTGACTACATACTTAAACCTGGATCTCAAAATCTGTAAGGTCTAAAAAACTGATTTTTTTACACAAGTAACTTTAGTTCATGAAGATTAAATGCTCAAGACGAAAACACGATTACTGAAAAAATGCTCGATAATTTTTTTTTTTACAAAAAAACCTTGTTTTAGACACATTTTTGCTTGGATCTTCGAAGTTTGCTGTCTTTTCTTTAATATTTTTTAATATCTAAAAAGGCATTGATAAAACCTAAATTTGCTCAAAATACTTTTTTCATAATCATTATAGTTCGTCTTTTATTCATAGTAAAACTAACTTGGCGATGATTCCGCGTCGTCCTTTTTCACCTGGCATATGAAAGACGGGTGTATATATGAGTGTGTAGAGAGAAGGACGATGTTTTTGTTTTTTTTTGGGTTAGTCGCCCTCTTAAAGGAGCTTAGAGAAAGCGCTAAAAGGCTGTTGTACCCTCAGATGGACTTGGAGTCCAATTTTGCGAAGTTGGAATTACGACTTTAATGAACACTTTTTGACTTGGTAGCTAATTAGAAATTTTGGAATCCAATACTAGAAAAAGGCAAAATATATTTTCTCTTGCTCTTCTGGATTTTTTCGTTTCATCTTTTGTGGAATAAAGCTGCTCGTGGTATTCTACTACCTTTTAGTATTACCACAGAATACATATTAGTTCTAAGGTACAAACCACTACTACTACAAAGTTTTTCTTCTGTCGTGCCTAAAAGTCTAAAAGTGTTGTTATTTATCATATTTCTGAAACTTTTAACGGCATCATAATGTTTTTCGAATGCATAATAGTAACAAATATAACACGAAACGGTGAACCGTGAAACTTTCCAATTCATTAATGAAATTCGATAAGTAATTAAAACCCGTCTAAGTTTCGGATACAAATGACCGACCAAATCCGAAACACCTAATCTTGGCATTATACTAACGAGTGGTTAGCCTGGATGTGTTAGATTTAGATTCACGTGATATTATTTCTCATAGGATAGAGATTATAAAAATTAACGGATAGTAAATATTTCAATAGAAAAGTATTATTTGACACAATACGATACAATTACTGCAATGTTTTTACGCTCGACGGCATGGCAGCACCAGCATAGACAGTAAACAAACATTTTTGTTCGACGTTTGACAACGTTTCTGTCAATATTCTGTTAGGTGTGTGCAACATTTGTTCAGTGTCGGGTTTTGGTGCTTGTAGCGCCCTCTGCTCCGATCTTTGCGTAGGTAATATTCCCTATTACTTATTAGGTTAATAAATATATTTTAAATACTTTACTAAGTAATAACGTAGGTAATACATTACTCTAAAAATGTAGAGTTCCTGAGCTATACTTTTAATTTATATAATTAGGTGAAACTGTTCTCAGATTTGTACATTTAGTAATATTTTATTATTATTTTTCTGGTGCTATGTGGCATCAACTTTATAAAATGTATTGGTATGCCGTGTTCTATGATTTTTTTTGTACCTTTTACCAAACACTTTATTTTCTTCTTCTACACAACTCTTTCTCCGTTGTCACATATCGCTGGCATTTTCGGTAGAATTTGATACCGTATGTTATCGGAGTTCGCATTGAGCACGTTTCACGCAAGAACCGCGAGGATTCGTCACGCGTCCACCAACAATGGCCGGCCCGCTGTATTGTGAATAACGTGTCACGCTAAACTAACACGCTATTCCATACCGATAAAACCGCGCGCGATAAATGAAATACCTACTGGCGAAAATAAAAGTCGCAGCAACAAATATTGATGGCGATAGAAGGATGGATTTTATGCGTCCGCGCGAACGAGCGGCTTGGCCGCTACACCGCGGGATCACAAGCGATCGTATGTAAATAGCGAACGCGCCGCTATTTAAATAAATCATCACACCCAATTGCTTGTGATCTCGCGGTGTAGTGGCCAAACCGTTCGTTCGAGCGAACGCATATATAAATCGAGCCAAAGTGTTCAGTTTTCATGGAGCATACTGACTAGGGCATCGAGACCAGGTTTACTCGATACTTGAAAACCCGGGAAAACCGGGTTTTGGGAGTCACGAAAAACCCGGGTTTCAAAAATGGATACCCGGGTAAAAAAAGCCAAGTCTCTCCAAGCGATCTATCCATCGCAAGTTTTAAAATCTCATAGAAGCCACGGCCTCATAACGGTATGAGGCCGTGGCTTCTATGAGATTTTTTTGCTACGGAGCAAGCCAAAAAAAAGGGAATTTTAGGTAAAAACTATGGCACAAATATTTTATTACAGATACAAAGTATGCCAAACATCAATTAGGACTAAATTATTATTGATTTGACCATCAGCAATAAAAATGTAAAAAATTTTGTCTCTTTCGAATGAAAATTTCATACGTTTTTTAAAGTTTTCAAGTTTTATAAAACGAAATAAAGACTATTTGGCATACATATTTTCTATTTTTCTTTTTAAAAATCCGGAAACTTTTTATATTAAAGGTTATCATTATTCCTTTTACCGTCTTAGAAAATTCCTGATAGATTTTTATATATTTTATAACATAGGGGAGAGGAGGGCTAGATTTAACAGGGGTAAGTATTAACAAGTCTATAGACTATAACTACTAAATTAAATGACTATACGGTAAGACGTTCAATGTTATAAGTTCGGGCGACGTCGGCGAATGATTTGCGACAAGTGTGTTGCCCACCGGCCGCCGCGTTGTGATTACTGACATGGCGCAAATAAAAGTCATAGCAACAAATGAATAATTGATAGGAATGATATTGTTCAAAATGTAATGCAATATAAGATTTCGCAAAACTTTGCGGATTACGATTCAATCAATAATAATAATTAAGATTTATCTCAAAATCAACGTTTAATAAACAGCTACAAGTTTAAATGGCAGTTTTCATATGCACTTAGATTAGACAATTCTTATATCTTTGCATCAACCTTCTCATTCCATGTTTTAGGATCTCAATTATATTATGTGTGTGATTTTTGCAGCCCGTTAAATCTAGCTTGAACGGCATAAGCGATTGTGGTGAAAATTGTTAGAGAGATATTTGCGACCTCGAACTTTTCTATTATAGTTTTATTCGAAAACTACAGTTTTCGCGCAAGAAAGCTATTGGCCCAAAAGAAAAAAGTTTCCGATAGAAACACGCGGAAGGTTTCGCCAACATCCTGCGCTTAATTACGGAACCGCGAAAGAAATGAGTAAATAGGGTATATTATATATATAGTGATAGACCATTGGAGAATATACTAGACATTCCAATATCTGAAAAAACTCTCGACTAAAACTATCGACGGTCATAATGTTTCTCTCAGATGACATTCCACTTAGTACGCACAGAGAATATTTAATTGTGCAGGTGGTCTTTGCGATAAGTATTCACATAGTCCTCGCTTCTATTTACTAAAAAGAAGGTTCTATGTTCGGCCGTGGATGTTTTTAAGCGAAAAATAAACAGTAAAAATTATTTTTAATGCAAAAAATATAAATAACACATTTGATGTAAAAAAGTGTAATTAATTTATTTTTCCAATGTCATCCAGAAAAAATTAAAATAAGATTAAATGAGAAAAATTTTGAATGTTACTTAAATGAATTGGGAAATATATCATAGTACGGGAGCCCTAGAACAATATTTTTTATTATTATCAAGCTTTTTTTTTGTGAGTAGCTTCATTTTGATAAGACGAACAATCAAACCTGTAGCAATGTTTTTGCATGCAAAATGTGTATCGAGAAAATATTGTCGTCCTTTTTTGTCTTACAGTAATAGCATTAACTACTTTCTCTTTCACTCATTCACGCTTTCAATGCATATTTTACGTAATCAATGCATTAAACACGTCCGACTGTCACCGCGTACTAAGGCACACTGCTCTCAGATGAGTGAGCTCACTCATTTCGAGGGTGACACATTTTTGCGCTGACGATTGTATGGAATGCCTCTTCCAAAGGTTATAATTCTATGACTTAAATATAATAATAAACAATTATAAACTTCTTTATAATTTCTTATGAGGTGAAAAAATCGACCAAGTGCGAGTTGGACTCGCGCACGAAGGGTTCCGTACCACAATAGAGCAAAAATAGGCTGAAAATTGTGTTTTTTGTATGGGAGCACCCCTTAATTATTTAATTTATTTAAATGTTATTACTAATTATTAAAATACAAATACAACAGAGTATTTCGTGAATATTTCAAGTGCCTATGTGTTGCCGTTATTGATATTGAGCATAAAATAGCAAAAAAATCACGTTTGTTTTATGGGAGCCCCCCTAAAATATTTAATTTATTTTGTTTTTAATATTTATTGTTATAGCGACAACATATATACATAATCTGTGAAAATTTCAGAAGTCTAGCTATAGCGGTTCTTGAGTTACAGCCTGGAGAAATACAGACAGACAGACAGACAGACAGACAGACAGACAGACAGACAGACAGACGGACAGACGGACAGACATTGAAGTCTTAGTAATAGGGCCCTGTTTTTACCCTTTGGGTATGGAACCCTAAAAAACAATTCATTTATATATATTATAAATAACAAAAGAAAGAAATCTAGTTTCAGAATTAGTATTTCTTATCAAATAGAGCGTCTAAATTTTCTAAAAGTCAAAACTAAAAGTAAGGTTAAATTATTTTACAGAAAGTAAAAAAAACAGTTTTCGGTAAATTATGTACTTATTTTAATTTTTAATAAATACTTCGCTATAATTTATCCAATTGCTCAGTATACAATAAGTACCTAGTTAATACAAATACAAAGACACAAGAACTCTATTGTATACAATTCAGTACCAATTAAATAATACCTACATAAGAAAAAAAAACAACTTGACAAGCAGGACTGTAAACAAAAAATACTAATTGTGATTAATTATAATAGCTGAATCAATTTTATGAGCAAAATTAGTAGTACGATACTCAAAGTGTACTATAAAAATAACTTCAGCCCTAAGTGCCTGTGTAGGTTCTAGAAATAACTGAATCGTGTTAACAAGTCACAATAGCACTATTAAATTTAATAATATCTAGAAAAACCTGTACACTATACATTATTTTATTACAGAACTAAACTTAAATACTAATAATATATCAATAATAGTAGTAGCGACTTTGCGGGCGTAATTAAAATTTTGCCTAAAACGCTACTTGGTCTACTTCCATTTTTAATAAATAAAATCTGTTCAATAGTTTCGGAGGTCTTTTAATATAAACAATCAAATCTTTTGTCTTTATATTATTACAATTGTAACAAAACTAATTAGTAATGAAACTTTAAGGTGTGTCCCTCATATACTACTTACGTGACATTTTAATGGTTGTTTTCCCGCGGTAAAATGATTCTATCTTAGTAGTACAATAGATTTGTGAAGTTTTTTTTTTATTCAAATCATAAATAAAATACGGCCGGGTCATTGCCGCTATCGCCTATCGGCATAAAGTTGCCACGTACGTCATACAAATATTTTTTTTTTTTTTCAAAAAATAACTTGCATCATTCGATAGTACTAATATAGGTAAATCGTTCTGCTGCGGGAAAACAACCACTAAAATGTCACGTTGTAGAGTTCTCTGTGAAAGTAGCAGGGACACATCCTATAGTATTATCACTTTGGTTTGTTCCACCCTGTATATTAATAATAGACACAGAACGGAACACCTTGGATATTTTCAGCGGATATTTCAGTGTCTGTGAGTTCGTCACGAGCGATTGGCAGGCGACACCGTGTCGGGAGGGCATAACCTCAGCTTAATTAACGGCCCCATCTATTGGTGTCGCCCCCATCTATTTGACATACGGCCTGGAAGCTGCAGTTGGGATAAAAATAGGTAACTGATGATACTATGTCATAAGGTCAGAGACCGCACTGAGGGTCAATTCAGACCGCAACGCGACGCGTAGATGCATTTCTAAATTTGTACTGTATTGACAGATTTCAATTGTTGCGTGAGACGTCTTGCAAAACTGTCAAATCCATACTTTAGAAATGCATCTACGCGTCGCGTTACAGTCTGAATTGACCCTTAGTTGCCATCTATACTGTTTTAAACAGTATTATACTGTTTTTCACTTAATTATACCTTTTACTGTTGAAAAAAAATAAAGTATAACAAATATTGTCTTCAAAAGGCGAACACTTTATTATGACGTATTAAACTTAGGCCCTTAGGCATTTTTTTTTAGTTTGTCATGGGAGATGCTCTTATAATGTAAGTACGTATTCAAAACAATAAATAAATAAAATACTGTTATTTTTATAAAATACTTGTTTAAAATACTTTACAGATCTGAATATACTTTATTTCTTGTAAAAAAGTTGGCAACCCTAAAAAATAGGGTAGAACTTGCTGATATGATGTCATACTTAAGGGCCTGTATACAAAACTGCTATGCGACGCGATGCGAATTCGCAACGCAAAAAGTTGCGACGCGAATTGTTGCGATGCGATTTCGTGCGGCATGGCGTCTTCCTTCCACGATTAAGGTGACACATCTCACACATCTCCACGTCCACATCTCCACGTCACGTCG
Organism: Cyaniris semiargus; assembly: GCA_905187585.1. NCBI lineage: Eukaryota > Metazoa > Arthropoda > Insecta > Lepidoptera > Lycaenidae > Cyaniris > Cyaniris semiargus. The sequence continues at coordinate 11,064,801 of LR994547.1, forward strand.
TCAACGTGGAACGGTGCGGTAACGTGGCACGGTACGTTGACGTGACGTGTAAATTTACGTCAACGTAACGTAAAAATGCAGGTCTTTTTTCTTCTCTTTCTCCGTTTTTAACAATAGCAAAAGCAGAATACGTATTGTGCGGTCCACATTTACATCAGTAGTGAAGAATGTAGCAGTTTTACAAGGCATGACGACGTACAATATTCCTATATCGTGATGTGCATTTTACGTTACGTTGACATAACTTTACACGTCAAGTCAACGTACCGTGCCATGTTACCGCACCGTTCCACGTTGACGACGTCGTGACGTGGACATGTGAACAGGCCCTCATCCTATTTCATATTTTGATGACAATAATTCTTACTATGTCATAGCTAGTTTTTACTTTTATCACATTTATCTACGTCTGTAAGCACTTTTGCATGAAATATCAGATTTTTCTATAAATAAAACTAAGTAACTCGTGATATTTTACTTGATGTATTATATTTTTAGAAGATAAAACTTAGGTACCCACACAAAGATTATTCAGTGGGTTGGCGGGAAAGCCAGTACTTAGACATTTTGAAATTCGAATTTCTAGTCCGTTCAACCTTATTTTACCTCTAAATTTCTGTGAAAATGATCTTAAGGTTTTGGAATAAAAGTCCTTTTAGATGTACTCTGAACGCACCGTTGTTGGGGGCGGAGATTTTATCGAGATTCTTGCCCAACTAATGTTACATGTTTTGTTACGTAATTTTAAAGGTTATGTCACTTTTCTGTTTGTAAGACTTCGTAGATAGTTTTTGTAGTAGTGAATTCAGGGTAGTCAGAGTAATTACTAATTTTTTTTCAAACTAATTTAAATTTGTGAGGGCTCGCGTCGTCACACCTTGAGTCTTGACTGACTGGTGATAACACATCTACATTATATAAATAAAAATTACTATGCTAAAGCACAAATCAATAGGTTTTTCCGTAAAATGTATTACAAAATGAAAACATTGTGGGATATACTAGGGCTCGTTTCGCTCGCCCTGATAATTTTAACAATAAAGTTATAGACATCATATTATGGGATTTAAGATTTAACATAGCTAAATGATATGGCAAAAGTTTATTATCATCAGATAGAGTCTGAAACGAATGGGACGAATTTACTTGTTATAGATACTATAGAGTAGACTGTTACTCTTCGAAAATTTTGGATACAAAAGTTGTTTAAGCTAACCGTATTTTTGTGATGAATGGAGCACTGCATGGTTTTTTGACCACCAGCCTCAAGGATTAATGACGACCTAAAATTATTACATAATTACTTTATTTATATCTTTGAAAATACTTTTTTGTTTAATTCAAAACTTCATAAAAAGACATGAAAATGACTGTAAATCATTTTAAGTGCCTACAGACGGACAAGTATGTAATGTATGTTACGTGAATTTTAAATCTAAAATGTTGCTTTTATTCATAAAATTATTATTTTTTTAAAGCAGACTAAATATATAGTATAAAAAAATAATAATTCATTATTAATTATGTCCTTTACAAGGTTGTTGCATTAAGGAAAAACGATATACTAATTATTCCCCAGGATTAAAATAAAATCCACTGCCAATTTCGATAATATTGCTGATTTAAATTAAATTAACTGTAATCAAAACATTGACTGGCTAAAAGCAACCGCAGAAGCGCTTAAGCTCAGCAATTTCTAGGCTCGCAATTAAAATAGTAAAAGTGTAAAAACATAATTGAGCATATCATCAGGTTACGACAACTATAAACAATGCACACCTCTTACACAGTCGAGTGACTCGTTTAATAGGCGATACACTTTTTGCACGGATATTTCCCAGCTCGGCCAATGGTCCGGAAAATCAATTTAACTGCTTATTGATTTAAAGATATGATGAGGGATACGCTCGGTGGGCTGTAATTGTTACTTTTTTTGATTGACCGCTTCTGACTGATGAAGAAGTCAAATGGGGTAGGAAACTTGGTCAAATTGCATTGCAATTATTCATAGATTGGTCAGCAAAATTATAACTGTCAAAAACGTATGGGATTTGACATAATCTATTCTGTCGACTCTGCTGACCGATTCACGATCGTCGGAAAGATCTCACGCGGAATATTTTCACTTTCTGTCAGATACTTACACAGCGATTCACAAACTAGTTTCCGTCGCGGAAATGAATCCGAAACCAAAGAGAATAACTGATTTTTTTTGGCAATAAGTGCTACGGTATATAGCCTTGGATATTCATCGCTGTCAGTATCAAGATAAAAGACCGAAAAATAATTATAATTGTCTCCAAATTTTCCTGCACCTCTTAATTTAATGAACTAAATTTTTAAGACTGATTAGTCTCACCTTACAAAAAATATATTTCCTGCGTTTATTCATTAAACGCTGCTGAAATAAATTTTATAATATTTTTGTAATATTCAAAATCATTCGCTCTGTCGCTCATTAAACTTTAATGAGCGACAGAGCGAATGATTTTGAATATTACAAAAATTGCTACGTCTTATTAAAATAATTAAACCAAAAAAATAAGATTGTCTATGTGTAATGTGCCGACTGCCGAGTGACAAATTTATGACACTTTGTCAAATCTGCGAGATTTGTATATGTGACACAAACCGTCACCGTTGTGTAATATGCTAATCTTCATCATTCAGCTCTGCTGGCAAAGAGCTCCTGCGTGGATGCACCCTCCAAACAGGCATTAGTTCCCACTTCCCGGACCATTGCCAAAGCTATATCGGGCGTTATGTCGGCACTACTTATAGGCGAACGCGTTGGCCGACGCGTTGGCCGGCGCGTTGGCCCAATGTGTAGAACGGGCGTTCGCGCGTTGGCGGTAGGTATTTAGACGTTGGCCGGCGCGTTTGCGAGCTTGCCGCGCGGTGTCGGAAAGATCAAAGAACATATTTTGTCGCAAGCTTTGCACTCCATCCACACAGGCCGCGCGATCAGTTCGCCCGAAACGGCGATGAAGTGTGCACGTTTCCTTCTTGTGGCGAATTAATATCTAACTTGAAGAAATGGCGAACAATATGAGTATCGAAAAAACATTTAAATTTATTGAGCTCTATCAGAGTAAAAACTGCCTGTGGAACCAAAAAATCATACCAAAAGTGCTAAAAAAATAAGGTTCTTGGACATGCTATTTTCCTCACGATGTTTTTTAAGTTTCCGTACCCAAAGGGTAAAAACGGGACCCTATTACTAAGACTTCAATGTCTGTCTGCCTTTCTGTCTGTCCGTCTGTCTGTCTGTCCGTCTGTCTGTCCGTCTGTCTATCTCCAGGCTTTATATCAAGAACCGCTATAGCTAGATTTCTAAAATTTTCACAGATTCTGTATATCTGTTGCCACTATAACAACAAAATATACTAAAAACAAAATAAATTAAATATTTAATATATAATAAATATATATTAATCATGATGATAACAATAATAAGTAATAATAATTATATGTAACGGTTTTTCCACCGTCATATTAACGAGTGACGGTTTTCTTTATTATTTACAAAGTAGAAACATTCTCCTGTATAAATTTTGTACGGTATAAAAGTATAAAATGACTTTTTAATCAAAATATTTATTGTTCAATGAACACTTCCTAAAGCTTTAACCATTGAAATGTACATCTCAATGGCTTTAACACATAATTATTACAGTACTTACGACATTTATTTTAAACAAGACACGACTGACTATTAATAATTATTGCTTTATTTTATTATTCTTATCATTAAATAATTTCATCTAACAATATCCGCCATGAGTGACATGACCTCGAAGTGAAAAGATTTCACGAGTCTCGGAGGTGGCGGGAACATTACGCGGAAACGACTCTAATCCTCGGAAAATTTTCCGCCGTCGGATGTCAAACTCCCATCCGCGGTGAGATCTTCTCGAATCCGTGGCGGAAACTATTTCACTCATACAAAAGAAATGTCACTACTGTCAAAATGACAGCAAAATCGGAAAGTTTTCACTTGTCATTTGCATTAAAGTTTAATGAGCGACAGAGCGAATGATTTTGAATATTACAAAAATATTATAAAATATATTTCAGCTGCGTTTAATGAATAAACGCAGGAAATATATTTTTTGTAAGGTGAGACTAATCAGTCTTAAAAATTTAGTTCATTAAATTAAGAGGTGCAGGAAAATTTGGAGACAATTATAATTATTTTTCGGTCTTTTATCTTGATACTGACAGCGATGAATATCCAAGGCTATATACCGTAGCACTTATTGCCAAAAAAAATCAGTTATTCTCTTTGGTTTCGGATTCATTTCCGCGACGGAAACTAGTTTGTGAATCGCTGTGTATCTGACAGAAAGTGAAAATATTCCGCGTGAGATCTTTCCGACGATCGTGAATCGGTCAGCTGGTCTCGGTAAATTACATGGTGTAAATCCGCAGTCTGCGTTGATTTCTCTAATATTACGAATCTACCCAATTTTATACACTTTGTCAAATTCTTGGAAACAAAATATAAAAGAACGGTCGACTGGGAAAGTAATAATATTTGCCATCCGTTACTTAATTTAAATAATTAATTAATAATTACCGTAAATATTACGAGGAAAAAACAACAAAATTATATGAACTTTCCTGAATAATTCCCTGTTGGTAACTGTTGACAAATAATAATAGCAACCTCGTTTAGATTTCCATAAAAATAACCAACATCTTACAGGTTACAACTTACAGCGATGTGTGAAATTTGCAAAAAGGAAAAGTAAAATATAAAAAAATATTATAAATTGAATTTCAAAGCTTGTCTTTATCTCTTTTATCCGTGCAAAATTATGTTATCTCCACCAAACAATAATTAAGCGTTATCCAAAAATTGTAGAGTTAGAGATTTTAGAAAATTAAATGTAGGTATGTCATGTACTTAAATTTTCCAAAATCTCTACTCATGTTAAATTGAAGTATTATAAAGCAGCTGTTAATTTTTTACCGCTTAAACAATTTAAAAAATATATGGAGTTATTTTAGTCCCGCAAATATTAAAAGAATAATTTTTATTCCGATAAAATGAACGGTCGCGCATACGATCAACTAATAATCCTGGTGAATCGAAGTCACGCCCAACATCTAGTTTCTAGCATAAGGCACAAGCTCAACAATAACACAAGAAAGTAGAAAGTCATCCCTGCACTTATCTCCAATTTTTACTGTTTTATTGTATTGGCTTTAGATGGCATTAAACAAAATGAAATTTATGAGTGTTAATTGAAGTCATGGGAAGAATCCACTATTTATGGCTCGAATACTATCTCGGAAAGCTCTCGGCCTAACCCCGATATCTTCAGATTAGAAGATTTTAATTACTTTAAATTAATTTTTATCGAAAGTAAAACGTCTTTGAATAGATAGAGTTTATGTATTTAAATTTTATTCAGTACGATAAAGACGTTTCGGTGGATGTCCGCGCGGTGTAGTGAAGAGAGTGCCTGGCTTACATTTGTCATTTCGAATTTACAATCGCTATTAATATAATCTAAATGTGTTTTTTATTTCGCCGTTTGTTTCCTACCGTTTTACATTTTATAACAGTGTTACATCGATAACATTGAAAGCCTCACGTCGATCGCTCTAATGGATTTCAATGTTTACGAAATAATAAAACTGCTTTGGAAATTCGACTATCTCAAATCCGTTTTATCAATGCGGCTTTGTTTTGTAATTGAGCTATGAATAGTTAAGTATTTTGAATGGAATAGCCTTACGATTTTAATACCAGTGTTTCTCAGCTATTTCTTTTTTCTTTAAACCGTTTAGAAAATATTATGATTCCAAAAATGTCACTAAAATTCTCTCCTCTCCTACCTCTTATTTTTTTTACTTAATTGCCAAAAATTTCGAAAATAATATAAATATCAAATAATATTATATTAGTATCAAATATTATATAACATTCAAAAAGGCATTTAAATCAGTTTGTGGCCGTCAGCTGGCCTCACCCGGAACTCGGAACGTCGGAGGCTCGTATCATGTTGCGATTCGTAACAAATTGCGATATCAACCCCAGAGTAGGCGCGCCGCGGGGGGGCACGCGCTGTGTTTGCAAATAAACACCCGGCAGGAACCCGGGGCATACAATAGTCGCGGGGCACCGGGCTTGCACAATGCCGACCAGCGGGGCCTCGCGGGGGCCCACCGCGCGATTCTCACGAAATAGGAAACACGCCTCTATGGGAATTCGACTCGCAACTCCTTACACATTCACACGCATGATCACCCGCTGATCGCATCATTGATTCGAACATATATGACGCGTACCCACTGTGTAACACGACAATTTTGAATTAATATTTATTTTAATTTAAAACGTATTTAAAAACGATTTTTATTATCCAACGACATTCACACTGAATAAATAAGCGTTTTGTTTTACGATGCCACCGATGGCCGGCTTTGACATAGTTAATGGCATGGCACGAAACCCACACAATTTATTAGTTATTACAGTATTCCCAAGGTTAAAACACTTAAAACTTTTAAAATCGCCACAAATTGAGCAGAAAGAAAAACATCGTATTGAGTAGGTAGACTGTTAGACACTTAAATATTTTAAACTTAACAAAATGTATACTTCAACTACTTTTTTTTGGGTTTTTAGATAGACTCGTCTAGTTAAAAGATTAACTTTGTTGTGATAAAATTTTAAATTTAAATAATTTGAAAGAGTTATCAAGTCAAATTTTCTTTTCTCAAAACATAGTGTTTTATTATACAATACCTATGATAACAAAGAAATCCTTTGTTTCTAGTTTAAATAATGAATAAAATATGTAAATAGCAGATATGAAGCAAACTTAATTTAAATAAAATGTCTCGATTTTTTATAAATTTTATTAATTGCATTTTAATTCGAAAGAATTTCTAAGTCAATTATTAAACACATTACATAAATGAAACACAAAAACAATCAATATCAATTATAGACATTAATAATATTTACATAAATTTACTTTATCGAAGAGTGTTAAACAATAAAATAATTGTAACCGCTGTTGTAATTTATTTAAAACATTAAAATTATGATAATTGCATTAAATTGTTAGTCGAACTTTTGTTTCACACTGACTAATAGCTTTAGGGTTGATTTGGCAAACTTAAAAAAAAGGATATCATTTGAAACAATTATACGGTTGTCAATAAGTTAGATTAGGTTACCTACCTTTGTTAGGGATAATAAGTATATTAGAGAAATAAATACTCTTAACAATAGCTCTTTGAGAAAACCACAATTCGACGCAACCAACACCACTATTATCGTATTATTAATAAGTGGGTCAACATATTCGAACACTCTATCCTACTTCCTTCACCATTGCGCCATTACCTGTTCCCAACTTTAAGAATTTGATAACGATAATTATTAATTTCTTAGAAAATTAACGAGTTCCGTTACTTTCGCGTATCAAGTAAACAAGTTCTATGTTGACCTAATATTATATTTATTATTTATGTAAACATTAAAATAATTATAGCACACCCAAAAATAGTTTCGTTATGATCGGGGGCCCCGCCTTTATTTTAGGGTTACGTTAGGTTAGTTAACAACTCTGTACGGTGCCCCAATTTGGATGGATGCTCTCACCGTGCACAATAAGGCCCTGCTGCATAAAATGCAGCGGGTCATTGCGGTGGCCAGTGAGAGTCATCAGGGGCTACCGTACAGTCTCTTGGGCGGCAGCTACTGCTCTGACGGGGGAACCGCCATGGGAACTCACGGTGAGGGTGCTCGCTGAGTTGAATCTCCTCATCACTGAGGGGAGCTCGAATGGCGAAGCCCCTTTGTGGGAAGAGCTTAGGCGGTTCCGGAGACTCGGAGAGCAGTGGCTGTTGAGGAGGTGGGGGGAGTCAAGAAAAAACCCCTCACCTTCCGCCTTACCTCGGTACTCACTCACGACAGAGAGGACAATCCCACCTCTCTGCCGCTCCGCCGCGCCGGCGTATGACAGGAGTGCGGAGGTAACGTTATGCGAACCTCCTAACTCTCCGGGGTGCTTCAGTTTAACTTAGGCACATCCCCAACCCGGGGCACCCATAAAGGGTTTCCCCTGCGCATCAAAAAAAAGGTTATTTAATAATAAGATTACCAATCTTATTGTTTATTCATTAATTTGCTTATTTTTTATCGATGTACACTTAAAAATACTAACTTTGGTTACTTATAATGCGTATTTTACCCAAAATTTTCCATAACCGCAAAGTTTAAAAGGTCACAATCTGCTGAAAGTCGATTCGTAGTATGAGACGAAAATCGTTACGTTATCAGATATGACTGTATCATTAGGTTAATGTATCTTCACCTCTGGCCCTCGTTCTGTTAATAGCTTCGACGCGTGGCCGCCGAGTCGTTGCATAAACTACAAATCGCTGCGACTTTACTCGAAATCTGATGATGTTTTTTTTTTGTAGAAATCCCTTATTATATTCAAAATTTTGCATTTACTACAATTTAAGCATTATATTAGACATTTTTATTTTATTTTATTTTTATGTCTTCGGAAAACTTACAGCTATTATTATAAATTAACTTAACTAAATTGTAACTATAAGCCATTTAAAAGTTTTCGCAAATTGCAAGTCTAAAATTTAACTTTTCGGGAAACTCCTGTAAGATTATAAACAATATTGGAAATTGGTACTACAAAATAATATCATCTTCTTAATACGATACCGTCCAAATTGCACACGCACACATTCGCGTTATTTCAGATATTTTTAAGTATAAGCTGTATAACGCACGCGTGTAAATTTTAATGCTCTGATTTTACTCGAGTCAGATAAAAGCTCTAATAAAATCAAATTTCAGATGATTTTCTTTTTACAAGAGTTTTTAACGGCGTTTTGACCTTTAGCAAATCAAAGGCACTTACTTCTGTCAAAAATATCAGAAACATAAAAGTATTTAAACAGCTGAATGGCTTATAATATTTATAGTGTACTTTTACTACACAAAAACGCCCAATGACTTCAATAGCTCATGATGAATACAACAAAACAATAACAAATACTTACTCATCTTTTATACAAAAACAAATAAAACACTATAAACGCCAACTTACACTTGACTTGCGTGTATTAAAAAAACCAAAATAATCTATTGTGTTTTGTTTGCGTAATCAGTCAAGAGCCTTCCACCCTTCATCGAAAGCTAACAGAGGACAATAAAGAATTGCTACGCGACACCGAACTGTATTACAATGGCATAAACGCTAGGTTTTTTGAAACAATTCGGCAAGCTTTGTCGTACAATGCATTGAACAAGCTGTGAATGTGTCTGCTAATCGTCATTATGGTTCGGCGAAGCATAAAACCGCATTATCTACTAATTCCATTTTCAAAAATGTATTGTACACAGTACAAACAAACAATACCTTTTCTTATACCAGTGTGGTTTTACCGTTCAATACACTCGAACACGAATATGAGTCGTGGTATGACGAACGAGACTTGAAGTGAAAACTTATTTTGTGGCGTTGCGCACTTTTTTGGGATGGGCAAAAAATTTTAGACTTGCATCAGAAAAATGGACACGTGACCTGACTGAAAATTCACAAGACGGAGAGAGAGTAGGGTGGAAAAGTGTCCTCGTAATCCTTGCAGCAGCTGCCACTGTTTTGATTTCCGTTCTTCCGGGTCCCGGAATGCGAGCTGTTGTTGTTCTATAGACCAAGAAACGAGCAAATTGGATCACCTGTTGGTTGACCACCCACATTTAGGTAAGGGGCCCGATTGTCATACCTCGATTATCACTTCTACTTATCAATCTGTGTCCACTATCTTTTTACTTAGTAGGTAACAATATATATTATGTAAAAAATTACTACAAATTTCAACGCGTAGAGAGGCATTTGCTTTGTTTCATAAAAAACTACATTCTACAGTATAATTTGAAATGAGTTGCTTAATGTAAATTTTGGAGTAGTTTATTTTTTTTTTGAGAAACAAAATTAAATTTTATGCTAAGTAGGTTTGGTATTTTTCCACATTTTATCCAAGTTTTTGAATTTTCTTTTTGATATTTTTTATATACTTAATATCAAGAAAATATACTTATATTTAAATTTTTAATATGGTTTAGATTTCTATTGAATACTTTAGTTAATGAACCGTAAATTTAAATAACCAAAAAGATCAAAATATCATTTGACATTTCTTATCACTGCATGCCGTTGAGGTAAATTAAAGTAAGTAATAAAATAATTTAAAAAAAACTTTATAAATCCTTGTTATTCAAAATTACATATTATGTATTTTAAATTACTAGATTACACGTAATAAAAAAAGGTTTGTAAATTACGAACTTTTGTCGATTTCTTTCAAAACAAAAACGGTACATCTTAAAATAATTAGTGGGACGGATTAACAATAATATTAGTTATTACCCTATTGATGTTATGCATCCTTTATATGCTTACATGAAATATAAGAGTACCTACCAATGATAAAAACCAACGTGTCTTTCCTGTTAAACTCGTTACCGAAACCTTTCTTTGGGAAAACAGGAAAAAAATGTTCTATAATATCCATTTCAATATTTCTAAATGCCAACTTATCTAAATAGACCTATGGCTATAACCAATTTTTAAAATAGCCACAGATAACATTTGTTCCGTTCGAAATTTAAAAAAAAGCTGCAACCGCGAGGGAACAAAATAGAGTCGTCAATATACAATGGGACAACCACACAATATAATTGTCACCGTTCATTTGTCAACAAATCCTTAGACCGCAGACCCCATGACCCGTATTACGTGGACTTAGAGGCGAAAAAAATCTCTTCCGCCAGGGGCTCCTAACAATACTCAAATAGGTCAAATGTTTTTGTAAACAAATACCGGGGGTTACTTTTACGGTGACTCGGTAAGAAATGAAACCGTTACTGCAAAAAATTGGGTCTACAATATTTCAAGTAAACAAAAATCATATATTAATGTCACATTTTAAAGACGCCAGAAAAGAATCTAAAATATTTTACTGCGCTAAAATATGTATATACAAATATTAATAAAAATTTTCTCACAGCCCATAAAATATTTTGTCGAAAAGTCTTTGAATAATTAGACAATTTACTTTCGAGGAACGTAAAGATAGAGATCGAAGAAAGCCAAAATAGAGTTACGAGCGGGCAAAAAAAAAGGAAAAATGATGTAATCAAAGATACACGGTATCAGATCGTACAGAACAGTATTGTTATACGTGTAATGGGTTCAGGAGTTTATCTGCCGAGGTGACTTACATGAGTTGATATTCTTGGTGACGACGCAGAGATAGACTACTAGATGCGACATGTCTGATTTTATATTTAGCTTTTTTATGCTGCAGCTGCTATAGCTGCAGATAAAAAAAAGTGATTTATAGGTGAAGTGTTTTTTATTAGATTTTTTTGGTGACTGCAAATAAAATTAGTTGAATGATTTTTTAGAAAAAAACGAGTAGGTAAGTATAGTGAGTGTGGCAAAGCGCACCACCCCGGCAAGTGCGCCTAATGCTAAGTACTCACGTACGGTTTTACTCGATAGTTTTACTCCAAATCGAGCAAAAACCACCGTGTGGACCGCAAAACTCACAGCTCGAAGGCTCGCATCGACCCGGCCCGATGTTTCCTTCGAACTTACTCGACGCGAGCCATCGAGCTTTACTCAAGCGTGTGGACGTGACTTCGGGTGGCGCGCGTGACTTCTGAAAAGAAAAGATGTCTGTTCAACTAATGAACAGACATCTTTTGGCTCGGACGGTTCGGTGAATGCTGAACGGTGAGGCGCGAGCTTACTCGATAGAGTAATGCTGAATGTGTGGACGAAAGCCCAAGCCGCGGGTTTTGCTCGACCGTATTTGAGTACTTACTTAGCATTATAGCTATAATTCCATACTGCTGATAATCTCCAATCGGCAGTATGGAATTATACCTATATGGCGCGCTTTGCCACACTCACTATAATATCATGTAGTTTGAAGTTCAAGCTTTTTGCAACTGCTCTCGAAAGTGTCACTGAGGTTGCTTACAAATGCTATTTAAATACTGCTATTAGGAGATTATAATTCTGAGGTCAAGACTACGGTTCGGTTACAAATTTCAACATTAGACACAAATCAGTTTTTAAAAAAAAATTAATATTAAAAAAAGAGCAGTTAGAAGTTACAAAAAAAGCAAAAATAGCTTAAAATATAATTGACCAACAAAAATTAGTTAATGTTGTAAATAGTTATGAAGTATGAACTGAAAGCTGTTAAATACAAAACATGAAAGTCATACATCCAAAATATATAAAAAAAAGATTTAACTTCAAAATTTCCTTAGCCTTTTTCGTCCTAAAAAAAAATAAGCAGCTGATCTATTGTCTGTATGTGTGTGTGGGACATGCGCGTAGTTGGTGCGTGTACTTTGTCTGCCCACTGGCACCGATAAGCTATCTCGAGCAGAGGTTACCCTGCATCCATGTGCTGCACTGGGTATAAAGGCCGCTTTATTAACCTTGGCGCACGTAAAATTACGTCGCACTTATGACTAAAGAAAACGGATATATTCTTATCTCCATTAAAATGTTGAGACTGTCAGTCTCTTAACATAATATTTTATTACATGTTTATAACGTACACCGCGCGTTATTAGCTATCCGTCATTCCTTGCGTTATGTCTAATTTTTTCATTATTGATCTTTGTGGTATTTTTTTTATCTTCTTGATTTTTTAATACTATAATAATTATAAAGATAGCTGATCCAGCAAACATTATTTTGTCATAAACGTTTAACTTATTAATCTTGTAAAACACCGTTTCAAAATCAGTTCATCATCAGTTTTAAAGATAGCATATTTATTATAGGGACAAGCAGCTAGAAGCAACTTTGTTTAAGAGGGTACGCTAGCACTGTTTATCGATACAAACGTATTCCCCAATTACTCCCCGGACAATACGTCTAGAGTCTAGACAAATTATTTTTTTATACAATATTGAGATCTGTTAATGCTATGGGCCCGTCCGCAAATTACGTGAGGTGTTTAAGGGGCGGAGGAGGTCGAGTCAAATCTCATCTAATCTTACGTTGGAGAGAGGGGGGTCTCGGCAAATCTCATGTAATTTTATCTCTCATTGTTACAAAAAAAAATTATACTATTTTGGTCCATTTCATCTAGATTGTACGTATGCTTAAGATTTAATCGTAAGCTTAATCGTAATACGATTAAGAACTTTCGCTAATTCGTTCGAAAGAAAATAATTTCATTCATACTTTAACGTTATACATCTACTGACTGTCAAACAATCCAACGCGTTTACGTAAGAAACCCACATTTTGAAAAATCTCACGTGAGATTGGGGGGTGGGAGAGGGGGTTGAATAAAATCTCACGAAATCTCACCAGGGGGGAGGGAGGGTCAGAAAAATAAAGTTAGTAATAAATAAAACAATATGACCCTTCAAAAATTGCAAAAAATGAATGCCCCGTACGGCGTACCCCGCTAATCCTACGACCATAAAACAAATTTGAAAGATCTTTAAGATAAAATAAAAACGTAGAGGCATAGACTCACTCTTTCTGAAGATATTTAAAAAAAATAGATAGGATCTATTTTGAAGGAGGAATCAGAGGACTACGTCCTCGATTTACTGTATCTGTCTCTATCACAATAAACGTGCCGGCGCAGGGTGAAGCGTGATGGCAATAGTTTCTTCGTTTAAATGCACCCGCGTTCCCTTTTAAGAATAGTTCTGCGTTTGTATTGATAATAATTTAATAATTATCCGAAACAATAACATGCTTAGCACAATCAACCAATACGAATAGCATATCTGTCTAAATTTTGAATGTGGGAGCATAATTATTCGTGCTTAACATGAATTTTGCTGTTTTCATTTGCGGAAACAGGGAATCTGCATATTCGCGAGCTACGCGCCAACATCCTTAGAGTATTGTGTTAAATGGGCTACAATTTGTACCGTACTGTATCATACTGCACATTCCGTATTTCAAAATGGATATAGCTAGTAGCTATGGGAAAAGATTACAAAATGGATATATCCAGCGAAGAGCAAAGAATAAAGATGTCTAAATTCATCCATACAACTCATTCATAAATCATACCATAAGTCGAGAGAAGTGTCAACATTTTTCCGCTTTTCACCTCAATTCGCCATGTCAATTCGTCTACCGCTAGGAGCTGAAATTCATTGTATGAAATAAATGCGAGCAATGAAAATGTACAGTCTTATAAAATTGCGTTTCGTGTCTTAAAGGTTCCATTCAAAATGTCAAAATCGAAGTTTAGATTTAACAACCTAAAGTCATTTAGGAGTCACCTAAGAATATGCAGCTTTCAAAAAAGTACGTAAAAAAACTGCTCACAACGTACGCAGTACGTAAAAAAATAACTGCTCAAGTTTCTGTGAGTGTTTACAGTAATTATGAAATGATACACTCATTATGGAAGTGAATTAGAAAACTATATGGTGTTATATTATATTGAAATCATCCTAAAGACAACCTTTAAACATTTACGGTCTTACTACAAAAGATTTAAACACCTGCTGAACAGTTGATTAGAGAAAAATTCAGTACAAAATGGTCTCAAAACAACTGTTCAATAGATGTTTAGTTTTTTGTGGTAATACCGTTACAGTCTGATAGGATGTTTCAAATAAGTTAAAATCGATAAGCAAAAACTTGCCATTGTTTGCCGGTTTTTTGATAAGTTTTTGTATGTTATGTTGTGTATTGTAGTAAAATGCTTCTTGTAATTGGAAAAATAGGTCAATAATAATATAATTATGTGTATACTTAAACGAAACCCTTCACCCTTATCCTTTTTTTCGAGTGACGATTCTCCTGATCTAGACCATAGTCACCCAAACGTTTGGTGTGATTTATTTGTGCTACAATGTTATTCTAATTAATTAAATATTAGTATGAGAAAAAGGCTTATAATATTATAGTCTAGTTTAATAATAAGTATTAATTCATCAAGCCCCATACGGTCACCGGCGTCCGAGACACCATAGAATATCTATTGTGTCTCGTTTTCCCACAATCGACGGGTTAATAGCATTAAGGTGTACGTTACGAAATGTTGCGTAAAAACTTGTACGGATGGATAAAACAAATATGGTGGTTTGTCAATCAGTAGATTTTCTTTCTAACGAATTTGTGAATGATCTTAATCGTATAACGATTATGCTTACGATTAAATCTTAAGCATATGTACAATCTGGATGAAATGGACCAAAATAGTATTATTTTGTTGAGAAAAAAATTACATGAGATTTGCCGAGACCCCCCCTCTCCCCAACGTGAGATTAGATGAGATTTGACTCGACCTCCCCCCCCTAAACACCTCACGTAATTTGTAGATGCCCCCTAAAGAACAGAAAATTTTGCAGATGCCTCTATAATTGCCGATTAAATTTACTATGGTAGGTCATAGCTTTTAAAAGGCAACAGTAAATAAAGCTAGAACAGGAGGAAAATCAATAGCGTACAGGCAAATTTGCCTGTGCAAATTTGCCTGTACGCTATGGGACAACCCATGCTTCTTGCCCAATCCTTACTTTACTAAACAAACAACATCCATCCATCCATCAAACATCAATTGCGCCAAAGCACTCAAAACATCTCAAAACCGTCCGTCACCTTTGGAATGTACAATCGCGATTCGGCGCCGAATCGTCGCGTTAGGTATTCTGGGCACCGTCCGTATCGCCACTGGGCCCGGGTGACCCGGACGCGATAAGTCCGCGCTACGACCGCGTGACAATACTGTTTACATTATAGGGCCATATGCGTATGCGCGTGGCGCGAAAATAGGAGACTTCAATGACAACTTGCGTCATACGGTAGCAGAGGAAATTATGAGGATATACCATGAGGAAAGTACATTACGCACCTAGGACAGAAAGAAGAAATGTCTCAGATGACAGATCACATCTAATGTGATCTGAGGCTTTCTTATTTACTGCCCATGGTGCGTATACTATTTTTTTCCTCGACGGAGGCGGAAAACGGCAACATCGGTAAGCGCAGCGGGACAAAAGTTGACGTTTTCCGCCCGGAGGTGAGAAAAATGAATTTCTAAGCAGATGGCAATTAGGCTGAGTTGGGGATATTTTTGTATGTTTTGGTTTTGGCAGACTTATGTTATTTGGTCGGGTTATGATAGGTCAAGGCGTAAATTATCAGGTGGGCTTAACGTAACCCGCCCAAATTATAATCCGCCATCTGCCTATTAGACTACAACCCCATGAAGAAAATAACGGGTGAATTGAACCAACGTGAATATCGCTTAGAGGGCTGTTACTATGTCTGAAAATAACTCTGAGCTGTATGTCGTCATTTCTGAGCGGTACAGATGAGCACGCGGTGAGGTTATAAGGGTTACGAACTTACGACCCCCTTTCCGTCCCTGCGCTGGAAAATGTACGGCATTAATGGGTAAAGTATATGTACCTTTACAAATTAAATTACACAAATGCTGAACAATAAATGACTTCTACAACTATCGCCGAATCAAAATGTTGCAGTGACTTCTGGCACCATCACTTTAGAACGGCACTTGTGTTTCTTTTGTATATAATATTATACGGATACTTTACCCATGAATGCCGTACATTTTTCCAGCGCAAGGCGGAAAGCCATGGGTCGCAAACCTTATAAAATTATAACCTCACCGCGTGCTCACCTGTACCGCTCAGAAATGACGACATACTGCTCAGAGTTATTTTCAGATGTAAGTATAATAACAGGTAACACAAAACATTATATCTTAGTAATGCACATAAGGATAGATATCCTTATGAGAATTTCTATGGTATTCAAGAAAGCAATAATTTAAATAGGTCTCCCGCAAGAATTAAGATGCACAAGTGATGAAGGGTTATTCGAGGTACATGGGAATTGGGCCCCTGTACGTCAGCTTTCGAATATGTTGAACGGGAATTCTGAGCAGCACCGTAAGCTACGTGCATATTGCGACGGGGCACGGGCCGCATTTTTATTACAATTATGGCCCAATGTGCACTGCGCAATAAAACTTGTAAGATGCGGCCCGCCCCGCTGCGCTCCGTCAAAATGTGCACGAAGATGTAAAAAAGCGCATAAAATCATCGAGCACGTTACTCTACTTCATCTTGAGTGGTGTAACGAGGGTGATATTATCACAAGTCCAAACAGCGATACGCGCGTGCTACACGCCCAAAACATTATGTCCGGTTATCACATTGTCCGGTTATCACATTGTCCGGTTATCACATTATCTGGTTATCACATTGTCCGGTTATCACATTGTCCGGTTATCACATTGTACGGTTATCACTTATCAACCTTGATCGTAGCCGAAACAGTCTTATCCACGAGTCAGCGCGCCCCCTAAATACGTAATGCCCATAACCCTTATTAACTTAACCCTTTAAGTGCCTCGCGGGTCTGCCAGAGCTAAGGTGACATTTGTCGTCACACAACACCTGCCAAAATTTTTAATAAAAAATATTCTTTACTACTATTTTATAAAGAATATTTTAATTTGAAATATTTTATAAACACTGTTTGCTTTTGTAGCTTGTACGTTGTAAATATTATTTCCATTATGAAAGTATAATATTATGTGCCCCGTTTTAAAACTGCTTTCTTTTTATAATTTCATACTTTTAAAATAAAAATAACAATGGCTTGTTTAACATAAATATAACTATTCTAAATATAGAAGTAGTTACTTAATCCAAAAGTAAATAAGTTTATTTTTAGACAAGAATAGAAATGTTCTATTAAAATGCGGAAGAAAGCATTGTAATTTTGAATTTAGTATTTTAAACAAAAGATAATTTTATTCGTTATTTATTATACTTTTACTTCATTACAATATTATCATTTTTATCAAAAACACGATAAATGCTCTGGGTGGTCTATCACGGGGGGCGTTTAACGTTAAAAATGATTGACCTTATAAAAAATATAATAACTGTTCGCGTGCTCGTGCAGAGTTTGATCATACTAATCCGTCAGGCAATGCGCAGGAGCAACACCCGTGACGTCACGCGAGCTTCCGACAGAATATAATTTTTAGCCAGTAGCCAATTAAAATCCGCCTGGCAACCGCCCGTCGGGCGAAAGTAGCACCTATGCCACACACACAAGACATATTACCTGGCAGACGAGTAGCACTCAGTTTGTCAAAGAAAGTTTATTGGCGACACGGTCTGATAGAATGACTGATCTCAGACTTCAATGTCCAAGTAATACAAACTTATAAGTGACGTGTTCAATTTCGAAAAAGGATTAAGTTTTGTACCTAAAAAACGTATCTATGCATTCAGATGTTGCTGAAATCCAGTATCAATACAGCATTGATACGATCAAAGATAAAAAAAAAACATGAACTGATTTTTGGGTCATCAATTATGAAAATCTGGCAACAATGAATATGATGGGAATGACCAATGCGTGGTAGGCGCTAGACAGCTAGACGTTTGTTAAATATTTTATTAATGGTCTATTTTGTAGTTTAATTATACCGTGATTGCATCAAAACCGAATCATAACCGTATCATCGTGGGACTATTTAGCAGAATCGACCTACCGGACTACCCACGGTACTACCGCGTAATGAATTTTATATTAAGAAAATATTAAAAATTGTTCGTAAACATAGATCAAGATGAGCCGATAAGGCGCCACAGGAGTGATTAATAAAGATACGGTACGGTAATTAAAGTTTATCTATATAGATGAAAAAGTTAACAGTATAGAATAACAGACTACTGTTATTTCAAATGATTCTGTATCTTCACTCGTAATACCATCGAATCTTTTTATAGTAGAGTTTATATATTTTCATTTTCCTTGTAATCAAGAATTCTTTGCTACATTAATCAAAGTCTTGATAACCCACTCTTTTTATAGGTACTTTTAGGATTATATCACAGTTTTTATTGTTCATAATTTTAGTGAATTATCAATAAACAGTAATTAAAATAATTCACTTACAGCTCCACCTGTGTATGTTGTCGCCTGTCGCGTAAAAGTTTATTTTTATTACGAAATTATTTTCGGCGTAAATAACAAGTTTTAATGAAGTTGTTTTGGTGTAATGAATAAGGTCGCAAAGCAGTCTATTCACTTGAGATTTCACCATTTCAATTGGGCATTTCATAGATAAGTATCTGTATACTATGATTCGAAGTACACGAGAAATATATGTAATTGCCTAATTCTCATCCGCGGAACAATAGTAAGTAAGTAGTTTCTGTGAAAACAATACATTATATTTTACCGACACAAAAAATTCTTTAAATTTATACCTATAATATAACGAGATGAATTATAAAAATAAAATACCCGTTTTGGGTAACTTTATTTTTGTTTTGTTATTTTTAGAGCCCGTGTATAAATAACTTTTTCGCGCCTATCAAATTTAATTTACTAGTTATATTCAAATTGTACGATTGACACAGAAAAACTACGATTTAAGTAGTGAAATATATTTTGAGTACATATTTGTATATATGTATTATTAAAAATATGCAAAAAAAAAGAATATTTCTCACCTCCGGGCGGAAAACGTCAACTTTCTTCCCGCTGCGCTTACCGATGTTGCCGTTTTCCGCCTCCGTCGATGAGAAAAATAGTATACGCACCATGGACAGTAAATAAGTAAATAAGACATTTCTTATTTTCCTGCCCTAGGTGCGTAATGTACTATTACCAAAAAGACTAACAAATAATTCATTCAACTGTCTCATCTATTTTAACGTTTTGAGAAAACATAATATTATGACTTTTTCATTCACTATTTATTATTTCAATCAGACAATATAGATTATATATTTTAGTAACAATAAAAATACAACTATAAATTAATTAATATATAAACACTATTTTAACTTATTAACTTATGACTTTTACATTAATTAAAAGTTTGGCGCATATCAGTGTAAGTGGTCGCGACTGGTGTAGTATAATTGGAATTTGCAGATACAACATCATAGTACAAGAACGCGTCTGCGACTACGGTTCACCGGCTACACTAATTTATTGACTCTCTGCCGACGTATTTTATGTCCGACGCAATATTTTTACTACACATTTTTTTCTTTTTTTATTGTTTTCTTTTTTAATACGATAAAATTAATTGCTTTTAAACTTTTGCGAGATCTCCGCTTGACGTAATGGGATTTTGTTTTCGTGTTTTCGAGATCCGCTTCTTCCGAAGGTTTTGTGATAGTCCCCACATTGTTTATTAGCATAACATGCCTATTTCACATAAAAAACGTAATCTCTTTTAATTTATTCTAACTGTAAATTGTATAACAATATTTTAATGGACAATATATGTTAATAAAGCTTTATCTTTATTCATATTTTTTCTCTTTTTGTACATTTATAGCGTATGTGCGTATAAATTTTACTACGATGATATTATATTATAAATATTATACTGCCTATATTATAAATTTATCCTGCTGTGCAAAATTGACATTATTAGAATTTGATATTATATTGAACGAAGAAAAAATTTTTATAGTTCAAAAATTTAGAAAAATGTAAAATGTACCCGAAAATATTTTTTTTTCCTGCCGGGCAAAAAAAAACATCATTCTTTGAATTGAAAAAAATAAAAACACAAAACTTAATCTGAAATTAATAGAGATGCAGATTCAGCTTTTATGTCAACAAGTTTCGTAATTAGTTAATTAATTGTAATAGATTAATTACAAAACTTGCTGCTTACTTGTTGCTTTTTTTTAATAAGCAAAACTACTACACCAAAAAAACGTAGAATTTCGTAGAAAGTAAAATAACCTGTCGAATTTCGAGAAGTCGCAGTGACTTTATTGAACCTTCGAATAGCTTTATCAGTCCCGAGGATGAAATTCAAGTAATAATAAAGTAAAGTCGTAAACGTTATGTGTACATAAATCAAATGCAACCGGGCTACGAGACACTTGTTAAATTGCTCATAAAAGTCTTCAACGCAACGTATACGCGTATATTAGAATGACTTTATGGTATCGGCCTGCATCGGCCTGTTTGATTGGTCGGCCTGATGAATGGCCGGGCTAGACGGAGACCCGTGTCCTAACATATAGTGGATTTATGTTGTTGATGACTGATAGGGACTGTTTTGAATAACATGATGCTCGTGAAGTTTCGACTTAAAATTGAAGGCAAATGTTAGAAACGAAATGGGGCAGAACAGAATTGTCTAAATAAACTTAAACTGTTTCAACTAACTGAGTTTGAAACCTGAAATACTCGACAGTTTAAAAATAGTGCAAGTTACAACTATATCTCATATCAAAAAAGGGCTGCAATGAAAATTCATGCTTGCTCAATATTCATTTCCATTTCACAAATTAGTCCAATTTTTTTATTCAAGTTACGTCTATGGCTGCAGGTGATAATTAATAGTTTTCGACGATTTTACAAAAAGCTCGTTGTCGGCGTCACATCATATTGGACGTGACGTCCGTGTCGCGTCACTTTACATTTTGTCTGAATCGATGAACCCCCGCTATGTTACGTCCACAAAAAAAAGAAAAAAAAAGCTTCGGTTTATTTTACTTTCATTGCATTTTTGTTAATTTTCAGCGTTATTTTAATTTTTCTTTGTATCCTATTCGGTCCCAAAAGTTTATTTTTATAAGCCATTTAAAAATAAATTAATTAATAATTATGCTCTACATATTTGAGAAATATTCAAATTTCAAACCGATTAAATTATATATTTAAAATTGAAATTCACAAATATGTAGAGTATGTATTTTATTTGTAATTAAAGTATTTCAAAATAAACTTTAGAGAGCGAAACAGAATGTTGAGACTAAAATTAAAACGTGGCGTGTACTGAAATAAAAAATAATTAATTTGAAGAAAAAATTAAAATAAGGTAGCAATTAACATGTTTACTTTTTATATGTTGTAGAGGCAATCGCTTCTAACGGTACAGCAACAAAAATGTTTGAATAAACATAGAGTTTATTCAAACATTTTTGTTTACCGTGGGAGGGCCATGCTTCAGCACGGATAAGCCGGCTCGACTGGAGAAATACCACGGGCTCGTTTCGCCGAAAACTCACTTAGAGTTTACCAGAGGCCCAATTCCCTACTCTACTCCAGGAGTGTTACCCAACTGCGTTGGAGAGTCCCTCTCTGGACGTCCATACTCAGGAACCCCCAGAAATGAACGTGGACGTCCAGGCTGCCCCTCGTATTCTGGGGAAAGCAAAACTGCGCTCCAACCTGCTCGGGGCATGAGCAAACACACAAAGGCACCCCCCTCGATGTTAAACATGTATTTTTGTAATATCAGGGGATTTCACTTTAACTATTGCTGCCTTTTTTTTATAAAAGAAAAATCGGCCAAGTGCGAGTTGGACTCGCCCATGAAGGGTTCCGCAGCAGCAATAAGGTTAATTTTTATGAAATTAAAAGGTTTTTGATTTATTTTTATATTTCAGTTGATTTAATGAAAGTTAAATTTAGGTTTACCATTTATAACGTATAAAAAAACTACTTGCTAGATCTCGTTCAAACCAATTTTCGTTGGTAGTTTTTTATAGTAATGTACATCATATATATTTTTTTAGACTTATCATGCCCCTACTTTAGAAGTTAGAGACACACATTTTACCACTTTGGAAGAGTCTCTCTCGCAAACTATTCAGGTTAGAAAAAAATGATATTAGAAACCTCAATATGATTTTTAAAGACCTATCCATAGTTACCCCACACGCATAGATTGGATGGAAAAAAAATAAGGTGTACCATTTATGACGTATAAAAAAACCTACTTGCTAGATCTCGTTCAAACCAATTTTCGTTGGTAGTTTTATAGTAATATACATCATATTTTTTTTAGACTTATCATGCCCCTACTTTAGACGTTATACCCGTAGGTTAGATGAAACATTTTTTTTTTTGTTTCAGTTGTAACTTGTACCTATGGGAACCCCTAAAATTTTTAATAATTTTACGATTTTTGTATCAAAATCTTAATGCGGTTCACAGACTACATCTACTTACCAAGTTTCAATAGTATAGTTCTTATAGTTTAGGAGAAAAGTGGCTGTGACATACGGACGGACAGACAGACAGACAGACATGACGAATCTATAAGGGTTCCGTTTTTTGCCATTTGGCTACGGAACCCTAAAAACATCTAAGTGTAATTAAAAGTACGATAAGCCTACTATAATTAGACAAAAAATGATGTTATTATAATTTTGTTCTTTACTTACTTACCTAATTAATATTGAAACTTTTTTTACATAATTAGAGGTATGTAAATCTTTTCAAAAATACATTTTTACAGAACGATAAAAATACTATAAAAACAAATGTTTTGTCATAATATTTTTTTGTTTATTTTTAATTGTTTTTAATTACTTCTCCCTTTTCCTTGTTCTTGTATGAACACTGTCAGTGAACATTTTATGAAAATAAATGCATAATATGTTTTTCAGTCAGACATAGTAAAAACTGTGTCGAATGCAAAAAAGTTTTCACATCGAAACGATTGAAAGATTTATAAATATTTATTCTCATATAAGTAAATTGATCTCATGTAAATGGAAAAGACATTAAATATTTTAGTGTTACATTGAATATTTTGTGTCGACTAAAATTACAATTACCATATGCGCTTACTGTTATCGACACACGGCTTCCCGTAGAGTAAATGTAGAATGTGGTCTGAGAGACCGCTAGCGATAGCTGAAGGGTTAAACTCCCGGTAAAAGAAGACTTTTGTTCGTTTGCTTTTTTTGTTTGAATTTTAAAATAATATTCTTAATATTGTATTGTTATATAAATATTTCATAACATAGAAAAATAAGAAATAGAATGATAAATCTATTTTAAACATGTCTAGCGTAAAGTGTCTAGAGTTCAGTACTCTAAAGTGAAACGGGTCAAGCTTGAAATTGCAAGGTGGAGAGTATGAGGAATAGTCAAAGACAGATCTTATGAACCTATTGAACCTTATTTCAAAGGAATAGAGTTGAATAGTTATAAATTGAATCTGCCTTCAATGATAGAGATGAGTTGTGACCGGGGCATTATCTAGACGTGATGAATCTTGGCGCCAAACCTATATTAAACAAGACGCGCGAGCTCCGAGGAATCCCTGTCAGAAGCGAGGGGGACAGGGCCCGATCTAAGGGGGGGCGAGACGGGCATTTGCCCAGAGCAGCAAAAAATGAGGGGCGGCAAAATTATGTCATTTTGTTTAGTTTCTCTGTGTGTGTGTGTATACTTAGCATCCCCCAACAAAATTAGCTAGTGACCTATATGGTTTTCTGTATGTAAAGGGCGGCGAAAATGATCTTTGCCCGGAGCGGCTAAATAACTAAATCGGGCCCTGCAGGGGGAAAGCTCGACTATGAAAATCTCCCTAGATTTTGACAATTCTTTGGAGCCGTATACTTTGAATGCAACGTAGGATAAATCATAGAAAGCTGTCCCATATATTCATTCTATTAAATTGCCGAGACTGAAATAATTAATATTACTAAAATAGCTAGAAATAGTTCTAACTGTTTGTAATAATTTTATCACTATTTTTTTAAACTTTTTATGCCAATCATAAAATATTATGATGATAATAATCATTTCAAATTCTCATTTCAAAATTTTTAAAATAATTAAAAAACTTTACGTGAAATTGTATTTCGACAGCAATTCAGTATGGTAATTTGGAATAGAAGAAACGTATAAGACAATACTTCCAGGTAGGTACAAGTTTATTCTAATGTGGAGACTAGAGATATCCGATTTCATTCGATTCGAAACCAACACCTCAATATATTATTGTGACCGCATCGATTGTTAAGTTTTGTTGTCTTGTTATAATATAGAGTACTTAATCTCCTAAAGATAGGTTTAGACTTTAGTGAGTAGAAACTTGTAGAGCCGTAAAGATAATAATATTATGGCCAGAAAAGTGTAGATAAAAGATATTGTACCTACCAAACTAATTTACTACCTACTTTTAACAATCATTTTTGTTTATTTTGTTGAAAAACTACTATAGTCCTCCAACTTAAGGTACAAATACAATACGTTTAAATTATTCGCTGTGTGAATACATAGAATATTAAACGATTCTTTTTCAAATAATGTGGTATTAATTACCGAATAACTATGTCCACACTGTGCCTTTTTTTGTTCATCAAGGGCATGCGTCATAGCGCAGTCAACAGCGCACGTGAGGCATGCCCGCGGGCCGCGACGCTAGGCTATGCTACGCGCTCTGACCGTATCCAAAACTTTCGCTGTTTTTTTTTTTGTTTTTTTTCTTGTGACCAAATAAGCCGCACATATTCCACCCAGTAAAATGTTCTGGTCGCACATGTTAACAATAAGCTGACAGACACTGCAACTGAACAAAAATGACAATGTTGCCGTTGCACTTGCGTTCGTTGAAGCATTCAATTATTGAAAGCGCTAAACAAGAGTTGAATACAAAGAAGATGACGAAAATTGAAGATGAAAGTGCATAGTGTGGACATAGCTAATAATAATTAAAATACACTTACACACAGCATAAGGACCATAAACTACCACCGCAACATTTCAGGCATATCATTCTGAAGGAACATAAAATTTGTCAAGAGTACATGAACAAAATGATTCAACGCAGCCTCAGATGATTTACACGACGCCAGCCACTATAAAACAACGTGTAGCCAATCTTTAAATCATTATGTCAGATTCGAGAGATATAGACGTAACACACCGAAATAAAATATGATAATGTAGTTAAATGATGCCCGTTTATACGTAAAAGAGCCTCAGGATAAGATATAAGATAGAAAGAAAGAAAATTTTGTTTGGTATAACATCTTACAAAACTAATAACAATAATTGATACTAACTTAGGTAATACGCAAATATTATGCTTAAGCGGAGAGTGGAGCACCATGGGATTTTAGTAGGCAGATCCTACGGGGAGTCCCACATATCCCGGCCGATGTCCCCAATCCGCCGGGGATGTGCAAAGCATAACCCCGTGTAAAAAAAAGCCTAATACCAAATTGGTTCCCATGCAGCAATGTTTCGAACGGATCCTCAACGCTGATTTTCAATTTGGATACCCGTTTTAAAGCTATTATGGGGATATTCGAGGGAGACCCAAAGGAAGATCTTCCAACCGAGCGTGGTAGTATCACCAGCGGAAGCTTGATTTCCGTCGCACTTAGAAAACTTTAATAGCGCGATGCAGGATTCCGGCGCTTTTTGGTCCGCTACAAGCCACAATCACAATGGTGGAAAAATCGATATGACATCCAAACCAAATGAGGGTTAAAAAGTGTATTTAACTGAAAATCATCTACTGATTGATATATAAAACCAACGAACCAAAACAACATTTCACTATTAAAAGCTAGTATTAAGCTTTTAAAATCCGTTAATCAAATGCTCTTCGTCATGTGAATATTAATTTATCAACAAAATCAACAAAATGATGCGAATATATCCATTCCATTTTGTTGATAAATTAATATTGATGTTTGCAAATGCAAATACAAATTTTATTTTGTCATTTAAAATGTAAAATTTTCTGTTAAATACCAGTAGCATCGGTAAATTAAAAAATAATGATGATGATGATAAATAATGATGAAAAGTCCTACGGCCTATTACATATTTGAAAATACAATTAATTCCTAATTTTAGTTAATTCTCTGCCTGCTTCGCTTTTAATACTCCTCTACCTGCCTCATTTCATACTAACGTTGATTTGATACTCATAATACTCGGTTCTCGTGTATAAATTATAGAGCCTAAGAAAGGTTGGGTGTTTGGAAGACGCTGTTATAAGATTGCCTCGTGTAAAGACAAAAATTTACCTGGCTCTACTCAACTTTAATATATATGTACTACCTACATGCGGTATGTAACAAGTACTAAAACCTGCCGCACGTACTAGTTATAGACTAAGCGACTACAACTTACCTAACATAGTCATTCTTGCAGAATATATTACTGTCGCGCGCGTAGCACTTCTGTTCGGAGTCTAGCGGCATCTTGCACTCGCAGCAGCGAAGGCAGGGGGTGTGCCAGCGACGCTCCAGAGCGAGTAGGTAGTATCTATCCGTTATTCTGGCGCCGCAGCCAGCACAGGCGTCCTCGGGGGGGTTCGCGGGGGGCTCATCCGGGGGTTCCCGCTTCCTACACGAGGTGCAGTCGCGAGGGGAACCGGGTGAGGTGGCGGGTGCGACTGGCGAGAGCTCCGAGCCCCCTTCGTATGCCGAGGATAGATACCGCTCGCTCTGTTGCTGGAACAAAGTAAAATTTGAGCTACTATGATAAACATTGTGTGGATACTAACTTCTTATCGTTAGAGGCAGGTTATGGCAGCGGTAAGGGCGCTTGCTTAGAGATACGGCTGCCTTAGTACAGCTATACTCAAACAAATATTTTTTATTTCAATGAAAAAATTGACGACCTCTGTGGCTCAGTGGATGAGCGCGTTGGTAGCTCAAGACGGGGGTCGCGGGTTCGAATCCCGCCGACGAAACAAAAAGTCTTGAAAGTTCCTGGGTCATGGATGTGTATTAAATATATGTACCTATAATAGATATTATTATTATTATTATTTTGTTATTATAATTATGTCCGTCATAGCACTGTCACCTATCAAGTTATCACGCGGTACGCCATTCAAACTTTTCTATTCTCTTTCTAGAAGGTCTTTGATTTTTATCATGAGAGGAATTCGAAAACTTAAAAAAATATAGATATTATAAATTGATGTTAGGTTACCTTAAACACATTCGTATTAATGTCCGATGTACGTATGTATTGATTCCTAGGCAGTTGACAGACCAACATCATTTGGTCGGATCATGTCAATTCAATTTTAATTGTGATCTGTCGGCTGGGTTTGACGTAACGCGACCAAACTACGTAGGTCCCCCATCTGCCTATTCTCAAATCGTGGAATTCTGTCTGTAGCGGTCATTGACTCTCTGTCAAAAAACTTGTCATTTTCTATGCAAATCGCGATTGACAATGAAGTGACAGATGTTTCTAGTCTAAGGGTGATATCGTATTTTGCATACACGATGTGAACACAGTATGAATTATATCACTTCAAAGTTCAAACTCATATTATCATACGAAGAGGTAACCAAGACGTTTTCCGATGAAACTACATAATATAATAGACTGTTTCTTTACAAGAATTCACAATTTACAAGAATAAGCCCACTTTCGCCTATCTTGGTTAAAATTAAGCATGTAGTGTTTCGTATTCATGAAATAAATAAATAACTAGATATTTAAACTAGAAAAATGCAAGTGGGCCTTAGAATTGAATATAATATTTTTTCGAAGGACATATCGTCAGTTTTAAAATTAAAAAAATGGGAATTATTTTTGACGAATATAATATAATACGACAGAAAATAAGTTTAGTAAAAGTATCTATCTGTATAATATGTCGGTTACCGCTTCATGATTAAGTTACTTAACGGATTTTGATGAAATTTGATACGAAAATTCATACATTTAATCCTGGGAAAGGACAGAGGATAGTTTTTCCTGAGAAAATGTATGGTTCCCACGAGATAAGCAAATTTGACGCAGTTATTATTAATATAACAGATACCTAATATTATAATATAAATACTGCATTATTTCAATATCTGGGTGCACGGTAGTGCACCCGCCGAGATGAGCAAAGCGAAGCGCAAGGGCACTACCTACCTTTTCTTGAAGTGTATCGTCGTTTTTTTGAACCCTCATGGGTTTCCGATGTACCAGATAGTTCATATTCTCAGGATATGATGTCAATAATAGACTAATTAAACATACAAGGTCTCAATTGAATAGCTCTAATACTTTAGATTTTATTGATATCTAAAATACGCCGATTTCGTCACTGACTCACTGACTCACTCATACACTGACACACTAATGATCATCAAAATGTATGGCTACTTCCTGAAGTGATAGAATGCTGGGTATGTAATCTAAGTTTAGTATACAACCAACAAAAAAATTCAAAACCTCATAACTTTTGCCCCCCATCCCCTAAAATGGGGGTGGAGGTTTATATTATGAGACTTTTACCAATTTTATGAATTAGGACATAAGAGTTTACACGGGACTGTATACAGTAACTAAAAAACCTTTAAATAAGTACTTACAAGAACCAACTTATAAAAAGAACTGAAATCCCACAAAAAACATTTCTTGTAAAATGTTCCCGAGACGATCACATAAGGTTTACCCTGTGAAAAAGATATGAGATCTCATGTAGAGCCAAGCTTCTGAATCTACACGGCCTAAATCTACTGACCCTAACTTAAACAAGTGCTACATATCAGTAAATATGTATGGCTTGGCTGTTTCGTTACTAACTTCAGATCAGAAACTAAATATTCGCATTAACTCCGCGACGGTAGCGAAACGGCGAAGCCATACATATTTACTGGTATGTAGAATTTGTTTAAGTTAGGGCCGTGTAGATTCAGAAGCTTGGCTCTACATGAGATCTCATATCTTTTTCACAGGGTAAACCTTATGTGATCGTCTCGGCAACATTTTACAAGAAATGTTTTTTGTGGGATTGTATTATTTTAAAAGTGGTTATTTTTTGTCTTTTGTCTTCTGCATGTGGAAAATTTATGCACAATAAAACATGATTTAATTTACAATCTTATGATAAAAAATAAAGATAATATTACGTTGTTTACTAGCACACGTATATTTTTTTAAAATTTGATGTCTCTTTGGTAAACATCACCATTGTTATAAATTGGTAATAAGATCATTTTATTTGCTATTGTGTAGTAGAGTGTAAGCCTATAGAATTCATGAAATCAATGAAAAGCGATAAAATATAATTTACTAAGATATTCAAACAACGCAACGTAGCACAGAATTTCATCCGAATAAGTTTATTAAATGGCTATTGAAGCTAGGTTAAAAAGAGATTTATAATATGATACCTTATTAAACAGAGCATTACTTGATAATTTGTTTTCTTAATTTATTTAGTTAATAAACGAATAACAAGCATTTTCCCGTTTGAGTGGCCTTACATGGTTCATGGTCATTACAGAGTAAATCATAGCCGACGGCAAGTAGCAGCTAAAATTGTTTTGAAATTAAGTAGGTTTAACTGTTTTAATCAAAAGTTCATATACAGGAAAGTTTTTAATTATATTACCCAATCATTAACGAGGTATAATCTTTTAATAATAAAAAACTTAAAAATTACAATTTTGCTATTTGTTTGTATAGATGTGTTTTAACTATTACCCAGTTTCTTTCCCATAAACTGGGTAATAGTTAAAACACATCAAAGTAAGTAAGAACGTTCTTCGTACGCTACAAGTAGGTATTAATCATAAAAATATTTTATTATTCCTGATAATATTTTAGAAAGGTAACAAAAAACTCAAAGAAACTTACATTCAGCACAAACACATCGACAAGTTACTCTCAAAGGTGAATGATATTGATAAATTAAAAATACAAAATCATATTATTTTTTTTATAAACAAAATGGAAACAAACACGAAACCGAAATCATGAATGAGCCGTCGCCCGTCGGGACTCAATTAGAAGGGCCAACAAAAAGTAAAAGACCAAATTGATTTCTTATGTCGATAACTCGAGCTACATTTTTGGCACTCGATAAAACATTAATGGAAATTATAATACGCAAAAATCTATTTAGGCTTCTAGCATATAACCTAACATTCTACATTCCATATTATGAAGAATGCAGGAAACATATTTTGCTTTTAATTTCCATATCTCTATCCATTATTATCAATAAGAGAATCAGGAAAAAGAGTGGTAAAATTTATTTGAGTCGTAGGCATCAAAATAAAAAATTATAGCAATCTCGTGAAACTAGGTGTTGCGAAGTTAGGCCTCTCTTATATTATAATCATTAATCAAGTTACTAATGTAATGTATAGACATCGGATTATATGCATTTGCATATTTAATGCATATGCAAATGCAAACAATGGCACTTTTTAGGCGGTAGTGCATATTTTGAAAATTTTTTGTTGATAGTGCATAATTCGGCCATATTATGCCATCGTAGTCTCCAAACTAGCTATCATAATTCATAATACACACCGAGGCCACGAAACAAAGGTACCTACGATAGATCAAAATACTTCAAATAATATGTGGCCGTAATACACATCTGATAGGTACAATATCTTTCTAGAAACAAAATGTTTCTCTGTAGTTGGCAGCATTAGAAAAAAAAAACTGAATAAAGTATATGTAATGAACTTCCATGGGCACTAAGATTGCAATCGGAACGAAGGAAATAATCCTGGTTTTGATGGAATTATAGAAATTGGCGCATTTATTATGGGCAACACCGGAAAACTCTTCCAATAATAATAAATTTTAATAATAAGTGACTTTTAATTCTGCATATTTTGTGCATATTTCGGCCATTTTTCGTGCATATTTGCATTCATAGTTCGGCACTTTAATCGTGCATATAATCCGATGTCTAGTAATGTACCTGAATTGCATTCCACTGCATCCCAGTGTCCGTTTACATTATTCCAGTAATAATCCAGCACCTGAATTGGATCACTGGATTGGAATAATGTAAATCCGCTATTAAACCGAAAAAGCGAATGAATAACAGTGTTGTGTCGAAAAGAAACTTCTAAATCGCACTGACCATCTTTTCAACCTTGCACCTTTAAAAAATAAGGTACCACTACCAATTTTTACGTTACGTTTCATATTTTTAGTTAAGACTAAAAAGTACTTACTTATGACAGTTTAAAAACAGTTAACGGTGTTTAATGTAAATTAAATCAAAATTCGTAACCCAATAGGCTTTTGATTAAGCCACATAATGAAAATTTCTGTTTATTATTCAAAATGTGTAAACAAAATTATTTAACAGTGTTGTATTAATATATCAAATTGGATTTGCATTGAAATCGTTAAGTTTTACAATATTTAGTTCATTGATAAAATATACATTGTGTTTGTTGTTAGTTGGTTAAATGCGTCTATCAATACTATTAATTTGCAAATATATTCAACAAAACAACGTTGTAGGTAATGGCGTGAGGTATAGATAGTTAGGCGCGATATAATATAGGTATGTGTCCGCTCGAACGCGCGGCTTGGCGGTTACACCGCGAGACCACAAGGAAACTCTAAATTCTAATATATAAAATTCTCGTGTCACGGTGCGCGTGGTTGAACTCCTCTGAAACGGCTCGACCGATTTTCATGAATCTTAGCGAGAATATCGGCTAGGGTAGAGAATCGGACAACATCTACTTTTTATATTGATAAGTGCATTTGTTGAATAAATAATATTAGTAAATCATTACAACTCGAGACTGACGGCGACCATTGTGTGTGCGACGGGATAGCGATGGACGTTGCCATGGTGCCATACTTATTTAGTCACTTAATCAATAAAATAATATGGGCGAAATATACTTTATATGGCAAAACAACGTTTGCCGGGACAGCTAGTAATTATATTATGTCAATGACAGTACGAACACCTCGCTTTTTAATAAATATTTTTTCAACACTGCTACTTTCATAGTGAACTTTAGGTATATATTAAGAGACACGTGACACACCCTAAACTGCCCTAAAGTATTATCACTGTGTTTTGTTACACCCTGTAACAAAACTGTGCAAATCTGAAGATGGAAAAAGCCTAGCAATATTTTATGAAAAGGCCTCATTGGAAACAACTCTTTACAAAATGTAGTTCTACCTAAAGTGTTCCTTTGTAACAAAGAACAAAATATTATATAGGGTGTAACAAAACAAAGTGATAGTACTTTAGGCTGTGTATGTGTTTCTTGTAGTGAGTTTACTGTGAAAGTAGCAGCGCTGAAAGGGCAATTTTTTGTGATTTGTATTGCATGCGCCCCAGCGTCAAGAATTTTTCCATAGAAAAGTAAAAAAAGTTTCTCTTTCAACGCTGCTACTTTCATAGTGAACTCAGTACCTACGGGGGACTCATACACGCCCTAAAGTATTATCACTTGTTTTTGTTACACCTTGCATAGAATTTTAATTAAGTGACCTTTATAGTCCGGGTTCCGTAGAACATTTTTTTTATTCATATCATCAGATATTACTTTTGGATTTTAGATCTCAAAATGTTCAACGAAGCCAGTTAATTTTTGCCGCGACTACCTAAAAGTGAAATAAATTTACAAATTCAAAAAATATGTAGCGTCCTTTTTTTCACTGAAATATTTATTTCTTCGCTTCGTAATTCATATTAACATTTAAAAGGATGTTTATTTTTAAACCAAAAATAAAGATTAAAGATAAAATGGCACCTGCAAAATAGTTAAAGATTGGGTACTATTTTAGGATTATATTTTGTTCTAGCATTGTTGAAGAGAAACTAAAGGCATGCCTTTGTGTTGTTAATTTAAACGTTTCTGAATTACATTTTTATCATAAGAAGAAAATAGTAAAAGGAAGAAAAATTCTAAGTTTACAGTTAAGTAATTGAAAAAACTAACTTTACCGCCAACCGTCAGTTTAAAACTTTTATACCATGTTTTAGAATTAACTAGCTGGCTAAGTTAGTTAGTTGTTACAGTTACAGATTGAAAAATTGGCCAAGTGCGAGTAGAACTCACGCACGAAGGGTTCCGTACCGTTATAGACCAAAAATAGGCCAAAAATTGTGCTTTTTGTATGGAAGCCCCCGTAATTTTTTTATTTTTAACCTTCCCGGTCTTACCCTTTGGGTACGAAAGTTCTACTAAGCCTTAAATAGTGCCGCCGCTTCAATATTGATTTAAGAAGGCGAGCGAAATTGTCGATTTTATAATTCATTTTTATACTTGAAAATAAGCCCCAAATCGTTTCATTTTTTAAACATAGATACTACATTATATTTCCAACGGTCTGACCTATCGAAAACACGATATCCTAAAATTTTCTCGATGGAAAAAATCACAAAGTAAATATTTTAACACATTGTATAAAATTCTATCACCGAGGGACTGGCCTGCCGGTTTTTTAAATGTTGTATACTTATCGAGTTATTAAGAAAAAACTAACTTGGCGATGATTCCGCGTCGTCCTTTTTCACCTAGCATTTTTTCCTTTATTTTTTCCTTTATTCGCCCTCTTAGCGTAAAACATTTTCTATTTTACAAAAGGTTTCTTAAAAAAGATATTTTTTACAAAACACAGTTTGTACTAAGTGTACAAGTACTTAAGTAGTAGATAAATATCTATTAAAATTAAAATTATAGAAGCCGAGAAGAATAATTAAAAAAATATAGAAGTAAACAAACGTAAAGCAGTTTCCTTCGTCTATGAATTAAATAGATATATAAATATATTTTTTTTTAGATTAGTAATAATTTTTCCTTAACTTTTTAAAATGTAAATATAAAAGATATTAAAATTGGAAAAGATTTTGAAAATACGCAATGCGACTCGGTTTGCGCGCCCAATGCGTCAATGATTCCGACGATATGAAAATATAAAACAATACAAAATATTTCAACCATTCGTCCCTCATTATAGCACATAAAATATTTAAAAACACACTAAAATACTGTTGACTGATAAATATGCAGTATTTTAAATATTCACCTTAATTAAAATAACTGTTTATGCTTATTAAATTAGTTTATATTGTATTTCTTCAAATATCTGTATGGCAAATGTATGCGAATTTTACCCAGCACGAAAGTCATTTTAAAAATTCTAATAAAATGTACCTACTTACATTTTAGTAAAATACAATAATTATTCAGTTACCTACTGACGTCCGCGTTCTAGATAATATTATGAGGCCTTTTATTCCTACCTTAAGAAGTCTGACAAACAAAAAATATTTTTACATGTTTTTAAATTTTATGTTTAATTTTAAAAACACTTCAAAATACTTTCTTATAAGGTGATTTTTAACTATTACGTACAAGTGACCTTATTATGTTCCTTTCAAGAATTATCCTTTGCGAACTACTTAAGTTTAGTATCAAAACCTACAGATTATATTACCTTCTAATTAGATTCTTTATAATATACCTATATTATTATTATTATAATTTTCATTATTATATTATGTTAATAATGTCTATAGACGCACGTCTGATGTGTGAGAAGAAGCTTTTGATATTATAAGGAAATTAAGCTTTCGCATTGTAATAAGTAAAAGCCACTGATAAAGGTACTGATGTAAGAAGACCTTCAATTAAAATATTTTATAATAAGGTATGGTTACTTATATTATTAAATATTTTTTAAACTATTTTTTTTATATAGATAACGTTAAGATACTTTAGGCGTAATAAAAAATAGACGATGTAGAAAAAACAAAAGTTCTAAATACAAAAAGCCCTACTCTACAATTACCTCACTACACGCATAATAATATGATGTGTCATTATAACCAGAATATATCTTTGGCCAAAGGAAAAATATATTTATTGTTATAGTGAGACTTTAACTAAATTTTAATTAGATTAACTTAGATCTCGTGAATTCAGTTAGAGCTTAGAAAGCTTACTGCTCATGTACCTACACTAGGTACTTGACACATAAATATACTGAATAATTATTATACTAAGGGCCTGTTTCACCACTTTCTGATAAAGTGCCGAATAGGCTTTTCACAACTTTTTTGGCAGATTCTCTATACTTGATCTGTCAAGTTAAGTGGTGAATAGCCTATTCGGCACTTATCAGGAAGTGGTGAAACAGGCCCTTAATAATATATAATAATAAATAACATTAAAGTATGTAATAAATAGCGCCTACAACCGGTTTTATAATACTTAATAATTACCATTAAGGTAACAATTCTTGACATAAAAAGCTCTTAGACTCTACATGGCTGAAAACCGACTCTAAATGCCTACAATCAGATACATTTACTTAACTTTAAATGGAGAATTTGTCATAAAAATATGGAGTTTACATCAAAATCTTCATTAAATTTAAGTGATCATTAAATTATTGTGCGGCGCTACTCTCAAAGCCTTACCCAGTGCATCGCTCCCCTCTCTTCGTAAACTCCCATCTGGGGGTCAATTTTTCCGTTTTCTATTTTCGAACGTACGGGCTGCAGCCCCACTACACAGTCACTCACACAGGCAACATGACGTCCGCGTTACGTCGCGTCGGCCGACCAACTGTGGACGCAGTGCCGACTCGCCGCAAGAGGAGGGGCGACCCCGCCCCTTGATCCGCCTCTGGGTCGATTCTGACACGAGTACACTTTTTTTTCACAAATGTTGTTATTGAATTTTTTGACGCAACTTTTTGCCACTCGAAATAGTGTCGCGCTTTGATAATGTAATATCATTCGATTTTAAAGGTTATAATCGCGTGTGCGTTTGTTTTGTTACCCGCCATGATAATTTCAGAGTTATTATTATTTTGTCTCGATTATTTTCGAGAATTATAACATTTGATTTTCATAATTTCAATAAAAAATAAAAAATACAATCTAAAATTATGTCGAAATTCGACCTTAAATTTAATTATCTTCTTCTTTTGGCTCCCCTTTTAAGGGGGGCTGCCATACAACAAACGTGATTTTTTAAGGTTTTTTCGCTCGTATACAATAATGGTAACAGCTAGGCACTTGAAATTTTCACATAATACTTAACTATATTTTCACTTTAATAATTAATAATAAAATTTTAATTAAGTAAATATTTAAGGGGGGCTCCCATACAAAAAACACAATTTTTTGCTCTATAACGGTACTCTATAACGGTACGGAACCCTTCGTGCGCGAGTCCGACTCGCACTTGGCCGATTATTAATTTGACAACAGACTTAGAAATATTTGATCGAAGACTTCAACCATAAACAACATATTGTGTATAGGCCAAGTATAGGCTAGTTAGTCAAAACCAAAGATCTCTAAACCTAGTCAAAACATAGTAAGTAGGTAGTTAGTGTGCGCGTTGTAGTGTGTGTAATGTTTTATTTATTAAAATAATGTAGGATAAAAGCATAATTTTGAAACAATATTAACTCGATGCACTCCTTCTCCATATAAACTACAACTGTACGAAATTTCATTCACCTACGTTTCCGCATTTTTCGTAAAAAGGGTTCCAAAGTTTTTCGCTCGCGTATTAATATATAGATGAATGTTTAAAACGTATAATTTTAGGTTAATGTATCTGGGCTCTACGTACGTACTATGCATCTTTTGATTCTATAATATCTCTTGTAAAAATATGAAACTCAAACTCAAAAAAAAATACTTATTCAGAATATATTTTTTTCAAAATATGTTCTCTGAACGTCAGTAATATAGGTAATAGTGCCTACCATATAAAATATAGGTACAGGATATTTACTGTTCATGTTCGAAAAAAATAAAAATACTGCAAACATTTTTTACACTTTCTATGAATCTGCAAATAAAAATTATTAGAGGCTGAATTAACGATTTGCAAATAACAGTTTTTCCGTTAATTAACAGATCCGATGAACGTAATCTTGAAGGCCTTCATTAAACAGAGCTCATCCATTTTTAAAATAAACTGTACCTTGTTAAAGCGAAATTCAAAGAATCGAGAAAAGTACTATAATTGAATTTTATTAATTACAGGTTTTTATTATTCATAGAATTATTATAGTAAAGAGGGGTTTTATTGATAATATATTAATTTAGGGTTTTATTATTATAGTTAATATTGAGAGGCCTTTTTATGATTTAAAAGCTCCTAAAGAACTAACCCGGCGAGAAGAACCGGCGTAAGAAACTCGCACGGGGCCCACTTTTTTACCAAAAAAAGTGAGAAAAAAATTAATCTTTTTAAATAAAATTTACAATGTTGTAACTTAAAATTATACAATGTCAACATAATTATAAGTCATACACTAATGTAGAAGTAGCCTTGCAAGAAGCCATCCTACTCCCAAGATGTGCCATCGTTTATGAAATCATTGACCTTATAATAGGCTTTGGCACACAAACGTTCTTTGACTACTTTTTTAAATTTATTAATGGAAAGATTTTGAACGTTTTCTGGGATTTTATTGTAAAGGCGTATACACTGACCTTTAAAGGATTTACTGACTTTACTAAGTCTGATCACCGGCATATCTAGCTTGTGCTTATTTCTAGTATTTCTACAGTGAATGTCACTTTTAACTTTAAAGTTACTTATATTTTTTCTAACATATATTACGTTATCCAAAATGTATTGAGAAGCAACAGTTAGAATACAAATTTCTTTAAATTTATCTCTCAGACATTCTAAAGCAGACATTTTATAAATTATGATTGAGAGCCAGTCCACACGGCGCGTTGCGTTGCGTTGCGTCGTCGCAACGCAAATATTTTGTATGCATAGCCGGCCACACGGGCGCTGCGCCATCGCAGCGTTATTACGAAGCAGTCTTAACGTCAACACCCCGTCCCGCTTCGTCTCGGGGGCTGCTGTCCGTCATGTGTGCGTTGCAACGATGCAGCGGGCCGTGTAAACACCTTGGTTATTTGTATGAAAAACAACGCAACGGCAGCGCTGCGTCGACGCAACGCTGACGCAACGCGCCGTGTGGACTGGCTCTAAGGGTCAATTAAGACCGCAACGCGACATTTGTATTGATTTGTCAAATCAATACAAATGTCGCGTTGTCAATTTTTAACAGACTTCAATTGCTGATTTGATTGCTTTCAATTCAATACAGAAATGCATCTACGCTTCGCGTTGCGGTCTGAATTGACCCTTAGGGTCAACGCAACGCGTAGATGCATTTCAAAATTTGTATGGTCTTGACACATTTGCAAGACGTCTCAACTCTCAACTCTCACGCAATTGAAGTAGGTACAGAATGAATCTACGCGTCGCGTTGCGGTCTGAATTAACCCTTAGAATGAAGTAGATACATCATATTATATTACTAGCTGTCCCGGCAAACGTTGTTTTGCCATTTAAAGTATTTAAATCGTACCCCCTCTTTTGTCCCCTAAGAGGGGTGGAGGGAAAAATTGTATACACCAGATGTTAAGTTGGAAAAAACAGTTAATAATATGAAGTAAGTCCATTAAAGAAAAAAGTTTGATACAAAATCTGACCCCCTCTTTGCTCCCCTTAGAGGGGTAGGGGGGGTTGATTTTTATACACCAGATTTTGAGTTGGAAGAAGACAAATATATCTGCGAAAACCGTATGCAAATCGGATCAGTAGTTTTCGTGTTAAAGCAAAAGTCTTATACAAAATCTGACCCCCTCTTTCGTCCCTTTAGAGGGGTGGGGGGATTTTTTTTATACACCAGATGTTAAGTTGGAAGAAGACAAATATATCTGCGAAAACCGCATTCAAATCGGATCAGTAGTTTTCGTGTGATAGTGGAACAAACATACAGACAGACAGACAGACAGACAGACAGACAGACAAAAAAACTAACCACATTTTTGGCTTCTATAGCGATGTAGTAACACCCCCCGCTAATTATTTTTTGAATATCTTTAATGTACAGAATTTTCATTTCTACAGTTTTATTATATGTATAGATAGTAAAGGTAATAAAGGTAATATTAAATATACTATAACTAGCAAAGTATAATAGTTCTTGTTCGTGGTCTAGTGGTTATTAGAGCGTGGCTCTCGACTCCGGAGGTCGTGGGTTCGAATCCCGCGTTGGAAACATGTTATTTCCAAGTTTGGTTAGGACAATGTAGGCTGATCACCTGATTGTCTGACAAGTAAGATGATCCATGCGTCGGATGGGCATGTAAAAAGTCGGTCCTGCGCCTGATCTCTCGCCAGTCGTGCCAGTCCCACTGGGTTATGAGAGTAAAAAGGAATAGAGAGTGCTCTTGTGTACTGCGCACACACTTGGGCACTATAAAAACTACTCCTGCGTAACAGGCCTGATTTCAATGAAACTGGCCACCGTCACCGAAACCGGTGTGGGGAGTATTATTATAGTTCTTGTTATTTTAGTTTTTGTATTAAAAGACAATATCAAAAAACCATAGATAAACATGCATTACATGTTGTGTGTGTGTGTGTGGCTCCTTAAAGGCCTTATAGGGGGCCCCGCGAGCAATACACAAATTGTTTTCACAGGCTTGGAGACAATTAATTTGAAGACAAAAATCTTACTTCTTATAAGGGTTCCACCACCAAAAAAGTTTGAGAACCGCTGGCATAGACTATAGCTAGTAACCAATAATTACCAGATAGAAGCCACTAACTGACGTACCTATTTCGCTGATGGAAGCTATCATATAATTACATCAAAAAGACACAAATGACTATTGAATATTGATATAGTTTATAATACAAGGTGTAACAAAACTAAGTTATAGGTAATACTTTAGGGTGTATAATATGTGTCCCTTAAATAGAGTTCAATGTGAAAGTAGCAGCGCTGGAAGAGCAAAATTTTTTTTTCGATTTGTATGGGCGAGCGCGCGAGCGACATGGATTTTCTATACAAAAGTAAAAAACAAAAGTT
The DNA here is from genome assembly GCA_905187585.1 of Cyaniris semiargus. Taxonomy (NCBI): domain Eukaryota; kingdom Metazoa; phylum Arthropoda; class Insecta; order Lepidoptera; family Lycaenidae; genus Cyaniris; species Cyaniris semiargus. The sequence goes on from LR994547.1 coordinate 11,105,267, forward strand.
ACTCTTTCAGCGCTGCTACTTTCACAGTGAACTCTATATACACACCCGAAAGTATTATCACTTAGTTTTTTACATGACACTGTTAGAGCTCTACATACAGTAGAGCTCTAACAGTGTCACTGTTTTAGTTTTAGTTTGCTTTTTATCTCTACTTTTATAATATTTTAAATACCGGGCTTACAACTTACAACCTCCGGGCTCCGAATTCCAAATAGAATCCAATGATACAGCGCCATCTTGTGAATATAACGGTTTTAAAAAAGCTCTCGCCATCCTCGCACCACTTTATAATTATTCTAAATCAACGCAAAAAGTTCTATGTAGGTACCTGATCTATATAAAAGTCAACTTACAATATATATTCTATGCTAATAATATTTTAAATGCAAAAGTTTATGTCTGTCTATCTGTTACCTCTTCACGCCCAAACCACTGAACCGATTTTGCTGGGTATGGATGATACTTTGTGTTCCGGGAAAGGACAAAACGACCATGCACTATAGAAAGCCACGTTCCTTTGAAGGCCAACTATTAAAAAGTCGTAGTTATCGTCATGAAAAGACATATTCCTTCTACTACACACTTAGATCCATCAAACTTAAGGCTACAAACGCGGCGGCGAGTCGATCGCGCCGCAATTGTGGCAGTGAGATGTCACTGTTTGTAGACTTTGGTTGTCGAGGCTACAATTGTAATTTCCGCACCCTGAAAAACTTTAGTTTTTTTTTTAATTATATAAATATATTGAGCATTTAATGTGTTGCTTAATTGAAAGAAATTATAATGTCGTTTTAGTAAAAGCAAATAAATAAATACTTGTAACTCTATTTTCAAGTTAAACGACTGATGTATAATATTAGCCTTGTTTGGAGCTGTGTTCCTTGCAAGGCCATTTAGAAGAGCTTAACAAAATTTAAGTTTATTAAATGGCTATTGAAGCTAGAATCTAGATTAAAAAGAGATTTATAATATGATACCTTATAAAACAGAGCATCACTTGATAATTTGCTTTCATAATTTATTTGGTTAATAAACGAATAAAAAGCATTTAAGCAAGCCGTTAGAGTGGCCTTACATGGTTCATGGTCCTTAGTCTATATCCTGGAAAATTTACGGTTCCTGTGAGATACGCGAAATTCTGCGCAACTAGTGTAATACAATTCAGAATATCTCTACTACCTCTAACATCATCTGTCATCAATGCAATGTAATAATAATATAATAGGTATTATTATTATTATTTCCTTATTTCTGTACTAGTTAACTCATTGCTACACAGGCACAGCAAATAGCAATGCCGTTCGAAGTTATTATATCTCGAGTTTCTGCGATAACAAGCCTTATGGGATTGACAATATGAGCTATCGCCGTCTCTACATATCCCTCTAGCGCCCATCGATATAACATAGCTAGAATACCCTACAAATGATTCGGTAGGTATAGACTAGAGAGTCTATATCAGCCTTTCCCAAAGTGGGCGATAACGCCCCCTTGTGGGCGCTGAAGGTCTAAAGGGGGGCAGTGTGGGACCCAGAAAAAAATGGGGGCGTTGTGTAGAGGCTTGGGGGGTGATTTATTTCATCTGGATACATTTTTAAATTGAAACAATGGGGGCGCTAAAACATAATATTTTCTCAAAGTGGGCAGTAAACAAAATAAGTTTGGGAACACCTGGTCTATATATAGACACTGTTAATATTTTGTATCAGGCATGATTCTTTATAAGTAAGATCTAAGAGCACCTTCGTTAGTATAAAATTAAAAAGGTTTCGTAAAATAACTAAACTGCAATAACTCTACAGGGTGTAACAAAACTAAGTGATAATACTTTAGGGTATGTATTGGTACCCTGTATCGAGTTCGCTGTGAAAGTGTCAGAGCTAAATAAGTAACTTTTTTTTTTCACTTTTGTATGAAAAAATCCATGACGCTCGGGCGCTTACCCATACAAATCACAAAAAAATTGATCTTTCAGCGCTGCTACTTTCATAGTGATCTCTATATAAGGGGCACATACAAACCCTAAAGTATTATCACTTAGTTTTGTTACACCCTGTATATTTCCAAAAGATGTAAATTGTAGTTGTTGTATGTACTATCCGAGAAATTGATTCCTAGGCAGATTGTGGACCTACGCTGCGTAATTTGGTCCAGTTATATCAAATCCAGTTCATGACTATAATCCGCGCGCGATCAGAATGGGATGGACCCTTGTCGAAATAAATAGAAAATGACAGTTTGCAATACTTACTATTTTTTTGACGTTTTCCGACGCTACGGTTGGCTAGCCGTCAACGCGCGTCTCAGTTCCAAAAGTTTGCATCCCATTCAAATCGCGCGCGGATTATAATTTTAAATTTAAATTGACATATTAATTCGACCAAATGACGTAGGTCTGTCAACGGCCTATGAAACAATAATTCCTTCGACGGTACAGGGTACTATCTGAGAAATAGCACTCTACCAACTATCCGAATCAATTTCTTTGGCACGTACGCTCGAAAAACATCTATCTTTCGACAAGATTCACCTTGAGAAATAAAAACATCGATAATCAACAAGTTCGTCGCGTTGTGGGCATGCGTAGTGTCATCAGATAGACACATAAGTCATAACAGCCGCCTTGGCACACAAACGCACCTGTTCTCCAGCCGAGTGGCAGGTGCCCAAAGGGTTATTGACTACATACCTTGCGCCGACTGCTAAAAAAATTCGACAATTAAAATAGAACATGTCCAGTTGACCCCAAAAATAATTAGGTTTATATAGTCCAAGCCACAAGAGAAGTGACGAATGCGAAAGTGCCTGTCTGATTACCTCTTCACGCGGAAACCGCTAAATCGATTTTGATGAAATTTGGTATGGAGATACTTTGAGTCCCGAGAAAGGAAATAGGACACTTTTTATCCCGGAAAAATGTACAGTTTCAGCGCGATAAGCGAATATTGTTCTATTTAGTTTCATATAATTTTGATAATAACTATTTGGAATTGGACCATACCTTATACTTAATTTAGGAATTATCTCTTTTGCTCTTCGAATTTCAGTTTGGCAGTTTGTTTATAATTTATTATAAATAAGTATCTAATAATAAAGTAATGTAGTATTTTTTTTATCTTTAATTTTTTTTATTCTTTATTTTATAAAGGCCATACATCATTAAGATTAAGCCGGCCTAAATTAAAATTTTAAAAAATTAGACGACATACATAATATTATTATCTAATAATATAAACCAAAAATGGAATATTTTATGATTACAATGTTTTTATTAAAATCCTCTACAATTACTTAGTCTTTTTGAGGTAGAAAATAATAATTCTTCCATTTCATTTCGACAAAATAGAATTTTTAGAGTAGCATCCGCATCGATTGCTGGTATTGCGCCCTGAAAGAAAAAAATAGATTAAGTAAGTAGTAGTAACTTCTGTCTACTGCCTACATACAGTAGAAACTCAATTATCCGGCCCCCAGTTATCCGGATTCACGATTATCCGGACTATCATCGGAAAATATTATAACTATCATTCTCTTTATATATGTTGGTTTCAATAAACACATACCCCCTTACTATAATAATATCATGATTAATGTACCGTTCTTAATTCTTATGCAACGAGCCCGCTTTTATTCACACATTCACAACAAGAAAAACAACAACAACAATAGGCTACTTGACCTACTTTTTTTCTTCATGCTAATCGCTTCTTAATCATTCATTTTCAATTGCCAAAAAATTAGAAAAGAATTAAATAAGAAATTAAAAATCACTTGTAATGTTGAAAACTTTTGGGGAATAGTTTTGGCCATTTCATTTCCCAACTACAGTTAACGGAGATAATATAAAATCGGCCAAGTACGAGTAGGACTCGCGCACGAAGGGTTCGTACCATTATAGAGCAAAATTAGGCCAAAAATTGTGTTTTTGTATGGGAGCCCCCCTTAATTTTTTTAATTTATTTTAATAATATTATAAAATATTAAAGTACACATATAACTAAGTACTTTGAGAAAAATTCAAGTACCTACCTGTTGCCATTATTGATATAGAGCAAAAAAGGGCAAAAAAAATCACGTTATTTGTATGGGGGGCCCCCTTTAATATTTATTTTATTTTATTTTTAGTATTTGTTGTTATAGCGGCAACAGATATACATAATCTGTGAAAATTTCAACTCTCTAGCTATTACCGTTCTTGAGTTACAGCCTGGAGACAGACAGACAGACAGACGGACGGACAGACGGACAGACAACGAAGTCTTAGTAATAGGACCCTTTGGGTACGGAACCCTAATAAAACTGATGTTTTATTTGAATTATTCAAGAAAATATATTTTCAGTACAAATCTTTCTAGGCTTATTCTTATTATTTATGTACAGATAAACTTACATATTATAACCAGCGCGTTAAATAAAAGATATTAAATGACTAGTGTGATGACGTCACATCCAAATCGGAAGTACCGCAAAAGCGTTTTTGTCAGTACAAATTAAAAAATATAAAATCATATTTTCAAATCGACTTTATTTATCAATCATAAGCTTTTATTTGATGATAAGGGTGAAATACGGTTTCCTAGGCCAAGTTCTACTAGAAATATGCATTTGTTCAATGAACTTGAATATTGGTCGAGTAGCCTATTAGTCCGGTTAATCGAGTTCCTACTATAACTTTAGGCAAGAAAGGGTTTTCGCCGAGTCGGAAGGTCTTTATTTTCTAATAGCTTCGGCAAGGTGGTGTTAGAGTACTGGTGAGTTTTAGTGGGTAGGGCTGCGTCCACTAACATCATTACGAGGGTATCAGAATATGATTCCTACATATCCGCTATAGGAGTCCTCAATATCCTGCGAATGCAGAACGTCATTTCTCGATATAATTAAAATAGAATAGGTTTTAGAAACGATCAAAAACCTACGAATAGTAAAACTCAAAACATTATTATTAATTATTCTTAACTTGTGTTTTAGATACTACGAGTAGATTTAAAAGAACATAATACATAATAATATTATTATGTAACATATAGGTATAATTTATTTTTGAAGAAGATAAAAACATATTTTGCATAATATTTATACTGCTAGGTTTATTTTATTTGTAAGCAATACGGTTTAGTATTATTTGAGCCAAAGCCAAAATCCTCTTTGGCTTACGAGCTTTTAAAGTGCCCACAAACACCTGTGCAGAGCCATCTATCGAAGACATGGCGTATTACTAAACAATAGATGATAGTGAATGTTTTTTTTTTATTATATTTTAACAATGTGACGAAAATATATCCATAAAGCCTACCATAAAGCAAAAAAATCGATACTTGATAACATTATTTGGCCTCGAATTATGTCTAGATATAGGTTTTCTCTGAGATAGAATAATGCCGTATAGAGACTGTACCTATATGTATAGCTACTTTGTATTAATTATATTGTATCATTTATATTATTTAAATAAATTAATATGTACAAATTATGCCGTAATTGTAAACAACCAATAATTAAGACTTTACTAAATCAATGTGTAATTCTATTCACATAATGCACTATTAGTACGTAACATTTAGGTAATTCTGCAGCATTATAGCCATTACTGTGTAGGTACTAACAAAGTTCGTAAAAAAATTTAAACGGAGTATAAAAAAAAGGTGATCGCACATTTATCAGCAAGCAAGCTCTGAACGCGCCGTTTTTAGAATTCGTTGTATGAAATTCTGTGAAACCTCGCAGTGATCGCGTCTTCGTCCGCAGTCCGCACCGTACGCGCCGCTTTTTGTGCTCTCTCGGTGCGTTCGACGCATACGCCGCGTACGATGCTGACGATGCCAATCAGCTTAAAGCAACAAACCGTCCCAAAGATGAATATGTGGCTTCGTGGTACTATACGGGTAGTATGCCCGGTTGGTACCAGTCAGGTTCTCCTCATGCGGCAGCAACCACTGCTTCGCCTGGACGTCGTTCATGAGATTCACCCTCGGACAATCTGCTTCTGGGACCTTGTCTGTCTTGTAATGAAGCCAGCCGAACCATTCTGGAGTGACCTGCGTAAACATGGTAAGAGAGGCTATAAAAAGAGCTGAAGCCGCGCACGCAAATGGCTTGCTAAGCAGACACATTTTTAAGGCCTGACATGCTCGGCTAACAGATTGAACTGCAGGCCAAACATTGGCCAAGCTGGCACAAACTTCCAAAAAATAATTGGTTAGCAAATTGATACTTTAATACTGAATCATGATTTACTTATGTAGATTAAAATGTTTGAACCATACTACACGATTTCAGGATTATCAATAAGTAGGTACTTATGTAAGTAGTAAGTAAAGTAAAGAGTTAAAGACTGATGCTTAAATTAGTCTAATATGGTAAGTAATACCTATCTTAAGATGTATTATTACAGCTACAGTTGTTTGTACTATCAAGTACCAACTTATAAATAAAGTAGGATATGTAAACATGTCTTGAAAAGAACAAGGGGCATTTTTGTATGGAACCCGTACCCAAGCTGTAGCACATCCAGACATATATCAAATGAAAGGAGTTGAAAAGCTGTACATTTTATTGTATGACATAAAATCACTAAACCATAGGAGAAAAAAGTTAACAAGGATAGAAGGTAAGAAAAAATCACAAAATAATTTCCTGTATTATTGCATCAATTTATAGTGTAGCTGGTAAGGAATCGTTTCTGGAAAGTAATCGTATATGGCAAACTTGAGGAAAGTGTTGTATTTTAGTATATTGTTTCATATTTTGAAGAAATCTATGAGAAAACAATAAAACCTTAAAAACCGGCCAAGTGCGAGTTGGACTCGCCCATGAAGGTTCCGAAGATTCCGCAGCAGCAATAAGGTTTATTTTTATGAAATTAAAAGGTTTTTGATTTATTTTTATATTTCAGTTGATTTAATGAAAGTTAAATTAAGTTTACCATTTATGACGTATAAAAAAAACTACTTGTTAGATTTCGTTCAAACCAATTTTTGTTGTTAGTTTTTATAGTAAAGTACATTATATACATTTTTTTAGACATCAGAAGTTAGAGGGGGGGACACACATTTTACCACTTTGGAAGAGTCTCTCTCGCAAACTATTCAGGTTAGAAAAAAATTATATTAGAAACCTCAATATGATTTTTGAAGACCTATCCATAGATATCTCACACGCATAGGTTAGATGAAAAAAATAATTTTATTTGAATATAAAAATAAAAAAAAAAACTACTTGGTAGATTTCGTTCAAACCAATTTTCGTTGGTAGTTTTTATAGTAAAGTACATCATATATTTTTTTTAGACTTATCATGCCCCTACTTTAGAAGTTAGAGGGGGGGGGGGGGACACACATTTTACCACTTTGGAAGAGTCTCTCTCGCAAACTATTCAGGTTAGAAAAAAATGATATTAGAAACCTCAATATTATTTTTGAATACCTATCCATAGATACCCCAGACGCATAGGTTAGATGAAAAAAAAATATTTTGTTATTTAAATATAAAAAGAAAACTACTTGCTAGATTTCGTTTAAACCAATTTTCGTTGGTAGTTTTTATAGTAAAGTACATCATATATTTTTTTTAGACTTATCATGCCCCTACTTTAGAAGTTAGAGGGGGGGGGGGGGACACACATTTTAGCATTTTGGAAGAGTCTATCTCGCAAAATATTCAGGTTAGAAAAAAATGATATTAGAAACCTCAATATTATTTTTGAATACCTATCCATAGATACCCCACACGCATAGGTGAGATGAAAAAAAAATTTTTTTGATTCAGTTGTACCTATGGGGATCCCTAAAATTTTTCATAATGTTTCCATTATTGTATCAAAATCTTAATGCAGTTACAGACTACATCTACTTACCAAATTTCAATAGTATAGCTCTTATAGTTTCGGAGAAAAGTGGCTGTGACATACGGATGGACAGACAGACAGACAGACAGACATGACGAATCTATAAGGGTTCCGTTTTTTGCCATTTGGCTACGGAACCCTAAAAATCTAACCTTTCCTGGATTTTATCGTATATGATCACTTTGGAGAAATGTTTTATAATAATTAGCAATAATAGCGAATGGTGCATTAATACAGAATATTTTATGTTTTCCCAACAAGAAAAAAATACATCCTGTATTATTGAATTAATTTGTAGTGTTAGGAATAATTTCTGAAAGTAATCATATATTAGGCAAACTCAAGGAAAGTGTTGTATTTTAATATATTGCTTCATATTTCAAAGAAATGTATGAGAAAACAATAAAATGCTGACTGTCGAACCTTTGCCTGATTTTTTCGTTTGATATCACTTTGGAGAAATTGTTTATAATTAGCAATACTAGCGCATGGTGCAATAATAAAGAATGTTTTTTTTTTTTTTTTTTTCTTAGGAAAAATAAAACACCCCTGTATTATTGCACCATTCGCTAGTATTGCTTATTATAAACAATTTCTGCAAGGTAAATAATATACGGTAAAATCCAGAAAAGGTTAGATTTTTAAGGTTTTATTGTTATCCCATACATTTCTTAAAAATATTAAACAATATACTAAAAAACAACACTTTCCTCAAGTTTGCCATATACAATTACTTTCCAGAAATGATTCCTTACCAGCAACACTATAAATTGATGCAATAATACAGGGTGTTTTTTTTGTGATTTTTTCTTACCCTCATTAACTTTTTTCTCCCATTGCTTAGAGATTTTTCGTCATTCAATAAAATGTTCAACTTTTCAAGCCCTTTCATTTGGTATATGTCTCAAAGTGCTACATTAGTGGGTACGAAGTGCCCCTCCTTCTTTCCAACGAATATATTTATAATATTGTAGAGCTAAAAAGTAGAGATGTTCCGATCGTGACTTTGGCCGACTAGCCGACTAGCCGATTAGTCGGCCACAAAGAAGCCGAGTAATCGGCCGACTAGTCGGCCAAGCCGATCTTGGTTTCGGATGTTTCCGTAACGCTTCGTTTACTGCTGATTCGAGGGTGAGTCGCATACACCGCCTGCGAATGTGTCGGATTGTATTTTGATTATGTTGACGTCATGAATCATGATACAGACTACGGTTGATGGTTTTCAGGATATATTTTTACTGTGCCTACAATATCATGTATAATATAACATGCAATCTTGCTTTCCGAGTCTTTTATTTAAATAAGATTTTTTTAAATTAGAAATATTTATTATAGAAATAATATCTTCTTCAACTGTTTTCCATTCAGTTGTTCTGTTTGGTATTGAACATACAATTTTTATTTTATAAAAAATCATAAATATTTCTTTACAAGCATGTAATTTCAGAAACAATTCATTTAATTTCAAAATAATCAAGGTTTTTGTTAAATGTAATTTTAATAATAGTAAAATAATAAGAAGCCGATTAGTCGGCGCTTTTTGCCGACTATTTGCCGACTAGTCGCCGACTACGAAAGTGGCCGGATAGTCGGCTTTACCTTCTAGTCGGCACATCTCTACTAAAAAGATATTCTATACAGTTGTAATGTATACGCTTTTCATCGGAAACTTAGCAATTCCCGTTGGCTTTGTCTGACAGAGCAGTGAGATATAAATGCCCTATTCCACTGTAAGTCATGAATCATGATTCAATTTATTTATGTACTAGGTATACTCGTACTAATTACTAAACCTACGGTATACTTATAGCTGACCCAGCAAACTGTATTTTGCCACATATCTACGTTATTTCGGGTATAAAAAATTAATGTTGACCAACTTCCACATCTACCCTATAAACATTAAACACACAAAATCAAAATCGGTGTAGACTCTGGTATTCTACAAAGTTAAAAACGCCTAAGCAGCATAACACTATGATGTCAGTTGTTACTTAACATCAGTCTGTAGTCACAAAAAACGCTTTTCAAATTTTGCAGGACAAAATCAAATAATATATCAGTATAAAAGTATTAAATGTATTCCGTTGCCTGCTACGCGAAACACAAGTCCCTCAAAGGTAGCACGGCGCCAGACTGACGTGGTGTAAACCGTCCATAGACCATAGATATATATATAAAAGCAGCCTTTCCACTGTAGCGCATGGAGTAACTTGCGTGATTTTTAAAATATATATATATATATATATATATATATATATATATATATATATATATATATATATATATATATATATATATATATATATATATATATATATATATATATATATATATATATATATATATATTTAAAAATCACGCAAGTTACTCCATGCGCTACAGTGGAAAGGCTGCTTTATAGAAGCAGACGGCAAGTTCTATTGATCTTCATAGAAATACGAAATATGAAGGGGGGACTGAAATAATAGGATATACTCTATTATGTCAGTCTCAAACTCTCAACGAATGCTTTGACGTTGTATTTAGATACTATATCTACTGTATAGTAGCCGTAGGGAGATGGGGCTAAACTTTGATATGCAACTAACTTCATTATATACCCACTATCTATTACATATTATATCAAACTACAGTGTTTTCAAGGAGATTATTCTAATCTATACCTACGCTATTCTGTATACGCCTGCCTATAGATTAAGGGCTCTGCTAATTAGTTTTAATACTCTTGGAGCCTTTGCTGTTACCAATGTACCATGAACCATCAGAGCTATTGATTCATTGGGAGTTGGTGAACTTTTATTATTTGGTCGGGCTATGTCAGTAATGAGCATGACTCATGATCTGTTGGCGTCATCTGCAAAGTATGAATCAATTTCTCTGATAGTGTAATAAACGCACCATTTAACATTTTATTCCCCTATACGCACGTGAATCCTAAACGCCGAGAAAAATTATCTATAATAAATAATTATCTATATAGAACTCTGGTCTGAATTTGAGATTTGAGAGACACTCGGCACTTCTATTTCCAACTCAGTAGTGTTATAACTTATAAAAGCATGAAGTTCTATTTTAACCGACTTGAAGAAAGAGGAGGTTATCACATCGACCAGGGTATTAGGTATTTTATTGAACAGTGATTTTTATATGCTTCGAATTTTCCCCAGCGTCTACTCACTCTGGAACGAACTGTCCAGCAGTATTTCCGAACCAACGACTTGCAAACCTTCAAAAAGAGAACCTATTCCCTCTTAAAAGGCCGGCAACGCACCTGCAGCTCTTCTAATGTTGCGAGTGTCCATGGGCGACGAAGGTTGCTTTCCATCAGGTGACCCGTTTGCTCGTTTGCCCCCTTATTTAAAAAAAAAAAACGTTTAGGATTTCGGATCATAAGTCGCTCAATACCTGGGAGGCGTCATAGTGCCACTTGACAGCGGGATTGTACTCGACCCAGCGGCTCCGTCCCACCATGTAGTAGGGGTTTTCAAAGTATTTGTTGCCGAAGCTGTCGGTGCCTTTGTAGGCTCCTATCTAGATTGTATAAATATTTGTTTTTAGATACTGTTATAATTTCACAGAGAATTAAATGATTACCATTATCAGCATACATTACTAAAAATAGTGTAATGTTTTTTGTAATCTTTTTTTTTTTTTGTTAGGTATATTGTTTTCTATTAGCTATTAGACAAACGGCCGAAACCAAAAGGAAGGGTGCTGAATATTTGCGCCTTCATAGCATCTAAATTACAGCTCCGATTTTAATTACCTACTGCAAGCACCAGCATCACTGACCTCCATAATGGAGGTCAGTGACCAGCATAGACAGTAAGCAAAAAGTTTTGTATAAAGAGAAAATGATATATAATTCTGATATGACGTGTGCAACATGTTGGATTTTGTTCGATTATTTACTGTATATGCTAGTAGCGCAATCTGCTCCGACCTTTACTTAATGAATTTACAGCTCCGACTTCAATGATTAAGTATCGGCATGTTAGTTCCTACATGTTGCCCGCAACTCTGTTTTATCCAGTCCAGCACCCATGACCCAGTCTGCCTGCCTATGGTGCCTGATCAGAACAGAACTTACCTACGGTATTTAGTGCTTACTTTCAACGTATCCATACGCCATATTTTCTCCAGTGACTTTATGATTCCTCCATTATGCTTGACGATATTAAGCGCAAACCGCCACTTCTCGTATGGCATCAATTTTAATAATTTACTCATGGTTGTATTTGCTTAAGAATTTTCCCCCAATTTTTTTGATGGCAAGATATCAATCAGCTTGTAGATATATTAAATTGTAATTTTGATTGTAATGAAGTATGTTTATTTTTCACTATGATTGTTATATTATGTAATATTCAGTAATATTCATTGACTTATGAATTTGGTAATATTTTATTGTAATTGTGGTAATTTTCAAGAATTTGTAATGAAAATAATTTGACAGTCTCAACCATTTGACAGTCTCAAGACTCAACGACAGGCAGCGTGCTGATATCGGTCCGATTTCGGTTTATATTGGACCGATGTGATCCGAGATCGAATTGTTATGAAAGACAACATTTTATAGATTTTTGATTTTATCTGAGATCAGTGCATGAATTTTTAACTCTTTCTCTTTATGGTTATTATGGCCTTTTAAACTATTAGGGGCTGTTTCACCACTTCCTGATAATTCCCGGATAGGTTATCCACAACTTTATATGTGACAGATAGAGTATGGAGTATCTGCCAGATAAGTTGTGGATAGCCTATCCGGGACTTAGAGCGCTTACAGACGAACGGCACGTGTCGGCGGCACGCGCCAGCGGCAGTCGACGGCAGGCGACGGCACGTGTCGGCGGCAGTAGACGGCAGTGACGTACCGCGTAAAGGTAAGCGTCCACAGGTCGGTATCGTACGCAACGGACGTCTCACATCAAACGGATAATTTAATCATAGTACGTCCACTGTATCGGCAGCGTACGCATTACCGACTAGCCAGTATCTCATACAAGTTAGACCAAAATACCCCTGTAACCTTGCATAAATTCGCACTAAACTGAAAATCGGTAATATTGTTAAGAAAGTGATTAGGAATAAAATTTGAAAGTTCCTCATAATTCCCATGTGTGTTAAATTTTTTATTCAATGTCAAAGGTCCAAAAAATTAGTTTTTTACGATTTTGGTCTAACTTGACTGGAGTATATGTTTATCTCCTAATTATGCTAAATAATTTGTGATGATCCCATGCACGCTGATGTTACAATAATAATATACTTTGCTGACGTTTCGTAGGACCAAAATCTTTTGCACTGGATGCGAATTTTAGGGCCAATAAATTTCAGGCAGGATATTTAATAAATAAAACAATGGTAAGGAAAAGCAACATAATAATTTAATATAACGATCGCCGTTTACACAATATTCACAGCCTAATCACGAAAAAAACATTCGAGTGTAATTAAAGTTGGGACTTGGGGCAAGAACGGCCAATTTTTTTCTCGTGAGTCGTGAATCATAGATCGTGAGAAGTGAATCATCCATGAGGAACACAGTTTCTGCGTTGTAAAACAAAAAAAAAAAAAATAAAGTTTAATGACAGAATTTCTTTTGCTAATAGGTAATATAATATAAGGTGTAACAAAACAAAATATTAGATACGGCAGAACAAAATATAGATCAGGCCGAGCGGGCGCCTCGACCCGAGGCTGCGCTTACGTTGTCTCGAGTCGAGGCTGCCGCGACTCTGAGGCAAAATGTGCGGCCGCGGCGCGAGCCAAACTTTGTCGGTAAACGGGTGTGCTCAAAGGAGCCTCAGTGCGCGGCGTGCGTTCAGTGAAGACGGTCGTGAGTATGCTCGGATCGCGGCAAGATGGACTATAAAGAAAAATGTGTTCAATTAATTAAGTTGTATGAAAAGCATAGATAATTGTGGGATCCAACTTCACCAAATCACTATAATACTAATAATGTCCGAAAACAACTGTATATTACGATCATTTCGCTGACGATATAGTTCCTTTATCCACCATCGTCGTTTTCGTTTCTCACATTTTTTCTGTATTACCATATATCTACCAATGCTGCAGCAACTTTACGTATGTCACACAAGGTGGTAAGTAAAACAAATACTGAGGAAATTTCGGCTCAGGTTCGAGGCTTGCCCCTCAAAGGTATTTTCGTAAGCTCAAGTGGAGACGCATTAACTTTCCGCGTGTCGCGGCAGGCTCAGGGTGAGGCTGCTCAGCCCGAGGCTGCCTCTAGTGGATACCCAGCTTACGAGAAATTCGCCAACGTCATGAATTTGAAAATTAAAAAAAAAATTGAAAAGCTACTTTTTCAGCGCTGCTACTTTCACAGTCAACTCAATGTTAGGGGCCCATAACTGTAAATAATTATCACTTTGTTTTGTTACAGCCTATATTTAAACAGAAGAAAGCGCTACAAGCTGGTAGGGATAGCACGATATCTTGACAGTGGTATCCAGCATCGAAACCAGTGATAGGTGCTGGCGCCAGATATAGTATCAATGTAAATTAGCTCTTAGGCTCGATTTATATGCGTCCGCGCGAACGAGCGGTTTGGCCGCTACTACGCGAGATCATCAGCAATCGTATGTAACGACTTATTTAAATGGTGGCGCGGTCGCACTGTCATTTACATGCAATTGCTTGTGATCTTACAGTTTAGCCGCCAAACCGCGCATTCTAGCGGACGCAAATAAATCGAGCCTTAAGAAAAATATACTACTGTATGGCACTGACCATATTAGCACACTCTTACCCCAACTGTCACTACATATCTCATCGTACAGACCTGCAAGGATGATTTCGTCCGTACATTGTCATGGAAATGTGTCATGAATCATGATGCCAAATAGGTGTCACGCTAAGTAGTCTTAGCGATTCTACTATTTATAGTAGAATCGCTATTTATATTACTTTGATAGCAGCGATAACGGATGTTTCTTAAGAGCCAGTCCACACGGCGCGTTGCGTCAGCGTTGCGTCGACGCAGCGCTGCCGTTGCGTTGTTTTACATACAAATAACCAAGGTGTTCACACGGCGCGGTACGTCGTCGCAACGCACACATGACGGACAGCAGCCACCGAGACGAAGCGGGAGGGGGTGTTGACGTTAAGACTACTTCGTAATAACGCTGCGATGACGTAGCGCCCGTGTGGCCGGCTATGCGTCAAATGCGTTGCGTCGACGCAACGCTGACGCAACGCGCCGTGTAGACTGGCTCTAAATTAGAGATTAGAGATTAAAT
The DNA here is from genome assembly GCA_905187585.1 of Cyaniris semiargus. Lineage (NCBI taxonomy): Eukaryota > Metazoa > Arthropoda > Insecta > Lepidoptera > Lycaenidae > Cyaniris > Cyaniris semiargus. Next base: position 11,120,378 of record LR994547.1, read on the forward strand.
GGTCTCTTAAATACCGCACTACGCGGCAGCGACGCGACGCGACACTGCATGTTCCATAGAACTGACGTTTTAAGGCCTGTATTCACTTTGATTAGTGATAATTGCAGGTGATTAGTGATTAGGAGAAAGTAAAGGACTTGCACTAATCAGTCGCTATCCACACTTCCTTTCTCCTAATCGCTAATCACCTGTACTATTCACCTGCACTTATCACAAATCAAAGTGAATATAGGTCTTACATGAATCTGACGTTTTACTAACGTCAGTTCTATAGAACGTAAACTGTCGCGTCGTGTAGTGTCGCTTTAGTGCTGTCTCGCCTTTACACTTTTTAAGATGGCGGGATTAGTTTTGATGTCAGATACGCGCAAAATCATCCTTGCAGATCATATCAACGTCATTCATTTACTTATTTGAATAATGAATTTCAAACTCAATATACGAGACACTCAAATTATACGAATTCTTGTCATTTTGTCGACACAAAAAATTAAGCAGCGTTAAAAACATTTGAAGAAAAATCACAATTTATGTAGATAACAATGAAGTAACAAAACATTTGCAAAGATTATAACTTTTTTATAATACTTAGGGCCTGTTTCACCACTTCCTGATAAGTGCCGAATAGGCTATCCACCACTTAACTTGACAGTTAAAGTATGGAGAATCTGTCAAAAAAGTTGTGAACAGCCTATTCGGCACTTACCAGGAAGTGGTGAAACAGGCCCTTATAATATAAATTAACTTATAGGTTAAAAAGATAGGGATTTACACAAATTACGATTTCGCAAAAAAGTAAATGGAACCTTGAGGCTCGATTTATATGCGTCCGCGCGAACGAGCGGTTTGGCCGCTTCACCGCGAGATCACAAGCAATAATTGTAATTGTGATTGTGAAAATCTAAATAGGCGCGCCGTTACTTAAAATAAATCGTTACATACAATTGTTTGTGATCTCGCGGCGTGGCGGCCAAACCGCTCGTTCGCGCGGACGCATATAAATTGAGCCATAATTATTATATGAAAACGGTGTATCACTTTTCGACAACATTATGCAATAATGTTCAACATTTGGCTGCGACTGTACATTGATAAATAATAAACGTTATTATTGTACGCTTAAATATAATATGACAAATATGAAGGAAGACTACAAACTTACATACTTCTAAAACCAACTCGCTAATGACTCTCGACAATTTTCGTCCCGAGAGCCACTATGATTCGTGGTCGCATAACCTTAACCTAAGTTTTAACTACTCGTACTTAAAAATCGCTTAAGTATTTGGGCGCAGGTGAACGAGGAATTTAATCCTAAACAAATATTTTAAGTTATAAGCACCCTATAATATAATATGACTCTCGCTATTGTATTCATATAAAATGATAATAATATCTTGGCGAACTTGCAGGCGGCCTAAAGAATTAAAAAAAAAAACTTCGTTTCGCTTGTTCTAACAAAGTCGATCCATGTGTAGACCGGGCATGCAAAGCAGTCTATCCTTCGCTATTCTCTCACCGGTCTTGTCGGTCAGCCATCCCACCTGATGGGAGAGAGTGATGGAATAGAAAGTGCACCCTGTGTATTGCGCACACATTTGGGCACTTTCATATTTCCAGCGTATTTGGAAGTTCGACTTGGAAAATATTAACATTACACAGACACTCACGGTAGCCGCCGCCGTTGGTGCGTTGTTTTGAGTTTCAATCAAACTGCCCTAACTTAGTCAACATAGCCTATGTCCATCACATAGGATGTAGCTTTCCGAGGGTGAAAGATCTTTTAAAATCAGTTCAGTAGTTTTTGAGCCTATTCAATACATACAAACATACAAACAAACAAACCAACTTTTCCTCTATAATAGTGTAGACATATTGTAAAGATATGACGTGTGCAACATGTTGGACTATTTACTGTATGTGCTAGAAGCGCCCTCTGCTCCGATATTTGCGTAATATTCCTTTTGTTTCAGATTTTCATTAGATATTTAAAATTGTATAAATCAAGCCTCTTATTACATGTCACTTAAATTTTAACATACATATTATGTTAACATAGTTAAAAATACATTCTTTAATATTTATAGTATTTTCAATCAGTTGAATTTTCAACTTTGTAACTTTCAAAACTTCACTACCCTGCACTTTTTAATGTGCTTAATTTACACGTTTCTAAGTAGGTATTTACAATATTATAGACACCCATTTATATTTTAAATTATAAGAAGTATATTTAAGTTACAATCATTAACAAGAGAATCCAATTCATATACATTATTCATACCATACAATAGCCAAGACATTGACTGCCATACTCTGAGACATTAAATAATTAATTTTAATTTAATGAAGATTTTGATATAAACTCCGTACATTTTCAATTAGTCTTCATTAATTAAAGTTAAGTTATCATTATATCCCTCTGAATGCGCCGTTCATCGTAAAACTTTGATGGGTCTCAAACGCTACTCAAAGGTCACAATTCATAGGCTATCTCTTTTTTGTCTGGTACAATGACAAGGACAGCTTTATATCTTGAATAGCTTTCGAGTATAAATTAATAATACTATTTCCATCCTAGGTGTAGACTACTTTACATCGTCAAATACATTATTCTGTTGAGTACTACTTACAAAATATTATAGTTGGCATCTACAATGGAAGAATTTGGTCTACGTTCCATTAAAAATAATATAAAGTATTCGAGTTTACGAATAAAAATATGGTGTAGAAGTTATTGTTACAGAACGTTCTGTCGTCGTCCGTCAAGCGACTGTTCTAACGTATCATAATATATTATAAGGACAAAAGTTGTGTAACTAGAACGTCTATATAATATAACACAGTGTGATTTTTTTATACAAGTAAAGGAGTTAGTAAATAATTACATACCTACATGAAAATAATTGTCCATAGACTTCAATAGTAGAAATTTAAACATCATGTCGTAATAGTAAAAATTGATAATAATATATGTAAAACTATAGATAGTGTAAAAACTGAAATACCTAATTACTAAATTAAGTATAGTAGGAGGTTGAAATAGGTCATCAAGTAGTAAAAATATTTTTTTTGGCAACGCGAGAATAGGTACTTTTTAACGTTTAGGAAGAAAAACAAAAATAAGGCTTATAGAGATTCTGATGCGGCGACAACTTAGATGGTGCGGGCACGTCCTTCGCATGGATGACTGTCGCTTGCCTAAAGCCGTCTTCTTTTCGGAGTTGGCAGAAGGCAAACGTAAGCAAAGTGGACAACATCTGCGATATATGGATGTTCTAAAAAGACACTTGAATGCCTGTGCTATTGACCCCGCATGTTGGGAAAAGCTTGCTACTGAGCGGTCATCTTGGCGATCTACGACCAATAGCAAGATTAAAAAGTTTGAGAAAGACCGTCTACAGATGCTTGAAGCAAAGCGCCAATTGCGTAAAGAGAGATCCTACATCCTACATCACCTACATCTATACTTACAACTCTGCCGGCCAACTCTACTGTAGCACTTGTGATAGGGCATTCAAAACCAAATTCGGTCTAGCAAGTCATACAGGGTGCAATTAAACCTTCCTGCCAAATTTTGATATATTGATCCTTGTTAAAAATAAAAATACACGTATCACTCAGTACTAAAATGTTGAGAAATAGCTTCCGAAAGTTATCCTAAAAAACACTACAATTAATGGACACGATGCGTCGCCCGCGCGTGATGTGACCCCGCGTTACCCCCTCTCATTCCCCCGCGCCGCGAGTGACCGTTCTGCAACGATTTTAAATAGGATAAAATATGCCATAGAAAAAAAAACACCCAATTTTTTTTTTTTTTTTTTGGTTAAATGGACTCTCCTAGTGATACCTAAGCCCTGGAAAAATTTGGCAGGAAGGTTTAATTTCACCCTTTATAAGGGCTCATAATAGAAACAATCCTTAATTTCTGGGGTCGCCGTTATCGAAATCGATAAGGAGGACTATATAAGTACAGTACTTTTGTTTTAAACATTCTGAAATTTAAGTTTTGATTATTTTTACATTAAGACATCATAAAATTTCATTAGTATTTACTAAAAAGAAAAGCTAGAAATTGCTTATAAATAATTCCAAAATTTATTTTTTCTTTAACATAAACCTAGTATATTCACTGAGAAACTAAGGGATATTCTTTATATTTTATATTGGCACAATATGGTTGTGATGAAAATAATTAGAAATTATCTTTGTGCAAATCATTAAAACCCGAGTTTCAAAGGATTTGGTGGAATGTAAGTGTACCATATACTATTATAAAATACATTAGTAAAAGACTAATAAACATAATTACCTAGAATTTTTACACGTGATCTTTGTCTGCTACATTGGAAAAGTTAAATGACAGATACGGTGAAGCCACAATCCCATTTGATGACGAGATAAAAAGTAAATAGTACTTTCTCAAAAATAGTACTTTAATTGGTTTAATGCTAATAAGATATTATTGAGTTCTAATAAAACAAAATATTAGAATTGTATACGAATATTCGAACTTAGAAAAACAAACGCATTAAGAGCAAAAATGTATAGGCATTGTTGGCACTATATGACCAATATTTAGTAAAAATCTAAATTATTTAAGAATTCATTCCTAACACAAATTTCATATTGTAAATTGTGATTAACTATGTGACCGTAAGTGATGTTAAGAAATTATTACTTATGTAACTTGTACTTAAAATATAACAACAAAGCTGTACTCCTATTTTAAACTAGCCTTTAACTTGCTATGCTATGCAATCACATTTTATTCATTCTATTTTAAATTCTTAACTATTACTATACTATGCTACCAAATTTTATTAACAACCATGACACAAATCACGTTATAAAAAGTGCCACTTCAAAAATTATCTATAAACGACGAACACTCTCAACTATAGCATTTATACTTAAAACTAAAATAAAGAACACAAAAATACATAACAGTCACTCACAAAATCGTTGTTCTATCATTTAACCGACAACGTTTTCACATTATCCGATCCGATATCGGTGTCGGACGCCGATCCGTTATCGCGGTAAGTACAATGTATGAACCGACATCCGATATCGGGCCGGACAATATGAAAGACAGGTACATATTTCATACAGTTTACTTACCCCATACATTCAAGTCCATTTATTTATAAAACGAACAAGCTCTACTTTTCGAGAGCATTTATAAACGAGGCCATGCGTTATGTCGTCGAAACAGATTAAAGGTAAAACCGCACTAGTGCGATACGACGCGACACTTCACTTCCATAGAACTGACGTCTTACAAACGTGAATCTGACGTTTTACAAACGTCAGTTCTGTGGAAGTAAAGTGTCGCTGCTCGCGTTTTTTTGTGCTGCACTAGTGCGGTTTCACCTTTAAGATGAGACCGCATTAGGCGACACTAGGCTGCAGCGGAGCGGTGCGACGCTTCACGGCCAAATATTCTTCGTATAAAATCGTTTAAGCTAAACTGCACTTCGCGACACTAAACGTCAGTGCTATGGAACGTGTCGTGTTGCGCCGCGCCGTTCCGCTGCAGCGTAGGTCGCTTAGTGCGGTCTCGCCTTAACGAATTGTGCGTTGCGACGACGCGGCAAATACATGACGGTGACAGCGGAAAGACACCCATACTCCTACTTTTTTGCTTCCGATGAAGTAAATATTAAAATATACAGTTTTATCCAGTTGTTACGAAGTATAATAATTAGCCTCTCCCAGCCTACCACGAACAGCGATGAGCGAATCCTAAAAAACTTGGTACATCATAAAAATGTGTGTAAAACGTTGGAGCGTCGACGTTGCGACAACACAACGAACGTGGCGTCGCTCTTACAAAAACAATCCAACGCATGGACCACTTAGCACAATTTATACTCACAGTATACATAATGTGATGTCATTTCATTTACCCTTAAAAACTTAACATCTTTAAGTATAGTTTGAAACATACAGTATATTGTATAGTATTACCATTTCTCTTGTTTTCCCAAAAACATGGTGTCTTTAAGTACAGTTTTTACAAGGCAGTGTACAAGTCTTAGGTCTGTGATGATCCGTACGTGCCGGCAGGCGGTCTGTAGTTGAGTGGAAGCGCCATCACTTGCTTCTTTGTAAACGCGTATTTTCGTACGTTGATGTTTTTGAATGTGTTTTCTCTGCGACAACCCTCGCTGTAATTTTTAGAGTATTTGATTAAAATGTGTTTTTTTATCAGGATTTGGCCCACCACTCATTCCCACCGCTGTCTCTCCTGTGTCACCAGGATTGACAGCGGTATACAACCACGAGAACGCTTTGATCTGATCTCAGGGAGACCGAGGGACATGCTTAAGCTTTCTTGGGACCCGCAACGAAATTAATCATAAGAAAATGGGAGTAGAAAGTATTCATTAAAATGCTATAATGCTAATAGCTAAACTTGTGAACTACGCTTACACAGGCAATATGTTATAAATTTCGTGGAATTAAACATAGAAAAATCAAAGCTTAAGAAAAAAAATTGTGTATTATAATATTAATGACTTTTTGTGAAAAATCTAGCGCATTAAACTGGTTATTTTTTATTTTAAAAAGATAGAAGAGGTTTTCATCCTAAATAAATTCTTTACTTCAATGCTCTAAGTCAGATAGTTTAGAAGTTATAACGATTTTCTTATTAAGTATAGGTCAGCCGTCAGATTAGTATGAAGCCAGAGATTTTTTTTTTCAATAGTTGGAGAAAAATAATATTTGAAAGCCAATTTGTTACTAAAATATGCCATAAATCATGAGTTCAAATTTTTTTTCTACAAATTTTTTAAAATAACATTTTTTTCTGACTTCATACTAATCTGACCTATATATACTTCATAGGAAAATCGTTATAACTTCTAAACTATCTGACTTAGAGCATTGAAGTAAAGAATTTATTTAAGATGAAAACGTCCTTTATCTTTTTAAAACAAAAAAGAACCAGTTTAATGCGCTAGATTTTTCACAAAAAGCCATTAATTAAAAAATACACAATTTTTTTTCTTAAACTTTTTTTTTCTGTTTAATTCCACCAAATTTATAACATATAGCCTGTGTAACCGTAGTCCACAAGTTTAGCTATCAAATGAGACCTTTTTTATCTTCATAGGATATTTACATGAGTCAAATTAGTGTGAAAGCCCGAGAAAAACTAAAATGGCTGCCATTTTACAACCGTGAGAGAGAGAAAAAATTTGAGAGCCAATTTATCGATAAAATATGCCAAAGATTAAAGGATCGGACTCCGGGACACATTGTATATTGGACCACTTGATACAAATACTTTATCATTATTTGAGAGTCAGTACTAGTGTGTTTCACACATAATTTGTTATTTTAACAATAGCGTTTTCCGACCTTACTTTTTTCAACTTTAGTCGCTACGCGTTTTTTAACTTACCTCCTCATAATATTTAACGCTTTCTTCATCTCATGTTCAGCTAAATGATATTCTGAGGCGAGTATCGAACACTGTTCTAGAGTAACTGACATACCCGTCCTGTCTTTGGCACTTTTGCACGACGTAAACCTTATTCCTGTAATTAAATTTAAGAATGAGATACATATAATATAAAACTTTAAGAGTGGGTTGCACCAACTTACTTTAACTATAACTTTAACTTTAACCATAACAAAAAGTCAAATGAACTGGCAAATCCCTAGTAAAAGTCCATTACGGACGCCATATTTGACGATAACCTTAAATTTAACTTTAACTACGCCTCTGGTGCAACCATAAAGGTAATATACCTAGCGGAATAGAGCAACAATGTCGAGCTGTCAAACGAAACCGAAATTGGTTTACATCTGTGTGTAAAAATATGTGTACGTATACACTTACACAAGCATGATTGAACATGAATTCTATAAGATTAAATTGTCAACGTGCCGATAAGTGCCGACTGGACGTCAAAAAAAGAGTTCTGCTGTCGTGTATCACCCATTACCACGCAGTGTTACTGATAGTGGCATCTCGCTTGCTCAGGCCTTTGTTTCTCTATTCCGCTAGGTATATTAACTTTATGGGTGCAACCCACCCTTAGTCACACTTTAAAATAAATTATAACTTTATTGTTAACTGGTTAGTGAAGTTCTCGATGTCAAAATGAAAAATAATAAGTAACGAATTCCACAAGACAATTAATGGTTATTGTGATAACTATATTCTAAGATATTTTATTGGCTTTCTTATATGCTGCAGTTCTCTGGTTTTTGAATTTCATATAAAGGTGCTCCGTCACTAGGAGCATTCGCGAGTAATGTAACGTTACTTTGAGCGTTTCATCAGTGAAGGAGGAGAACCGAGCATTACAATGCGCACCTTGTAATGATACAATCTATACTATATAATATTGACGATAACCTTAACTTTAACTTTAACTACGCCTCTGGTGCAACTCACCCTTAGTCACACTTTAAAATAAATTATAACTTTATTGTTAGCTGGTTAGTGAAGTTCAGTACTCGATGTCAAAATGAAAAATAATAAGTAACGAATTCCACAAGACAATTAATGGTTATTGTGATAACTATATTCTAAGATATTTTATTGGCTTTCTTATATGCTGCAGTTCTCTGGTTTTTGAATCTATACTAATATTATAAAGCGGAAGAGTTAGTTTGTTTGAACGCGCTTATCTCAGGAACTACTGGTCCGATTTGAAAAATTCTGTCAGTGTTAGATAGCCCATTTATACAGGAAGGCTATAGCACAGAATATATATTAGTAGTACCAACAGAATGCCCACTCGCGAAACCCGTTTAAAGAAATAACGACTCATGCTACGATACTATAAAGTTCAAATTCCGACCGCGCAGTGCTAGGTGCCTACAATTATATTTACCTACATGTGCGCTCTCTTTCTATCGCGTAAGAGGTACCCTTTCTGACGAAATCAAGATTGTCACCTTTTAGAAAATAAAATAATCTTCTTTTAATTACTAAAGCTACTAATAGCAAACATTTTTATAGTAATAATCAAATTTTAGTAACCCAACCTATATTTTATAATAGTTTTATATTCGATTATAGTGCAGGAACTGGTCAGGAATTTTTTACAACTTAAACATAGTAACTTGTGATTATATATGTGTAGTATGTGGTTTGTTTGTAACAAATTTGTTTATTTGCTATGTTTGTGTATATTTTATCTTTTTTTTTTTGTATTTTAAAGTCTTAAATTACCTTTTTGAAATATTTCTTTGAGCTTTTTTCAATTGTTCATATTTATCAGATTAATAACGATTCTGTCACAGCGGTTAAATCAGTACGTAGATATTATATGCGACGAAAAAATCTTGCGCGTGCGTCACCGCTCGCTTGTGAGTCCCTAGTGATCTGCCCCTTTAAAGGGGTACTTACATTTCGATACCTACACGCGCGAGTGGGACAGGCCTGGCTATGGCAGGCGTCCGTCACTCGCTCAAAGCCGCGCGGAGGATCCTTTAGGATTCAAATCGCAAAGGGGCGCCGCACGCCCGACCGAGCGCTTGCACCGCACGTTTCCCGCGCTTTCTTGTAAATATTGCCGAAACATGTAATTATTGTGCACTGGATGGGTGTAAAACTAAAAAAAAATCGTTATTGTTCCTATGAACATTTATTAACATTATATTTACGCAATTCAGAATATTATTTTTAATGATTAAATATTTTAATACTTATCAGAAAAGGAAAAAATTATAAATTATTTTATTTCCTTATTTTATTACATTAATTATTTAAGTTTATTTAATTTTTAATTACGACATAAAAATACATAATTTAACTCTTTATCAATAAACACTACAAGTAAAAAATTACATTAATAAAATAATTTTAAAAAGTGAAACATATTTATTTGACTAATAAAAAATATCTTCATAATAATATATTAATTATCCCCAATATATTTTATTTTATTACGATAAATCGTCATAGACAAGTGACAACCCTACCGTATTCTTGCGATGACTCACTTGTGCGTGAGTTAGACGGCGGGCAACACAATCTCGACTCTATGTACGGGTACTTATGGTACATTTCTTTTCGCTGCGAACAGTTATTATTATTACTGACGACCTCTGTGGCTCAATTGGTTGAGTGTGTGGCAGCTCAAGCCGGGGGTCGCGGGTTCGAATCCCGCCGACGGAACAAAAAGTTTTCAATGTTCCTGGGTCTGGATGTGTATTAAATATGTGTATGATATAATAAAAATCTTAAATATATGTATAGTATAAAAGTATTAAATATATTTCCGTTGTTTGGTACCTGTAACACAAGTCCTTCAGGTACTTAGCACGGGGCCAGACTGACGTGGTGTGAAGCGTCCATAGATATTATTATTATTACTAAGATTTTGTAGGTACCTATTGTAATGTAATGCTCGAAGACGAATCTACAATATTGTTACAATACACGTGAATGCTCCTTAAGAATATGATCGATAGTTAAAAAACTATAATTGACTACTCTTAAATGATTGTATTTTTTAATTTTTCTTTGGTTCTTGCCACAGACATAGATCAAGATAGATACCGCATGTGTATGTACTTCGCGTGCCATATCGTGTTCCCAAACGACGAGCAATGCTCGTCTTTCGAAAGTCGGTTCTTTAGTCTGCGCTCCACCGTTGCGTTATCGTCAATCGGAATTTTAAAAATGCCTAAATGCCTAATTGTGCCGTATTGAGCTGTAGAAATTCGAAATAGAAACGTTGGCCTAGATCAGGGGTCACCAAATGGCGGACCGCGGTCCGCATCCGGACCGCCGGCCCATTGTGTGCAGACCAAGCATTTTCGAAGATGAATATCGTTAAAAATAAATTTCGGTCTTAACAATAATTATTGTTTACAAAAATTGACACTTTCTCATTGATATGTTTTAAATAAATACCTTTGTAATTTCCGTAATTACCTTTGTTTAATAATTTTTTTATTTTATTTTTAATGTGTAGACCGCGAAGTCATTTTGTTTCTTAAACTGGACCCCGAGCGAAACTAATTGGTGACCCCTGGCCTAGATAATGGACACGTTTCTTATCATCGGTACATCACAGTAGGTAGGAAAAAAGTGGCACGCTCGTTTTCATACAAATGGAGGGACATGCGGTATCTATCTTGATATATGTCTGTAGTTCTTGCCGTAAAAAGTAAGATTTGAAAATATTTACCATTCATAAGTCTAGTAGCCAGCGCAGCTAAATGTAATACTTCAACATTCTTTGGTACTTTCTTATGGACAACTATACGTAGTTGCTCCATAACATCTTCTAGCGGTTTAGTTCTTGAGGACGCTGTAAGGAAAAAATAGATAAAGAGACGATAAAAGTAGGAAATGAGATGTTATAACAGACATTTTTAGTATTTTAGTAATAGCTCGTTCAATCTCGGAATAATTATTTAGTATGTAATATATTTTAGTAATTTATGTAATATTTAGTAGTTCAGTGTTAGTTATCCTATAAATTCCTTGAGAACTGTATTATATAAATTATTATTAATATTAAGGTCTACCTCTATTAGGTGCAGAGTGGTCAGTCGGAAACACCTTGTTGTATTTGTGGTAATATTTGTTGAGTCGATCTAAGTTGTCGTTATTGGAATGAAACTGCGGTGTTGTTTCGCCTAGCGCCTCAGCGAAAGTTGCTTTCTCATTGATACCGATGTTAAAGAAAACCGCCGTTATTGTAAAACTTAGTTGCTGAAATATTAAAAGATGAAAAATTACAACTTTTTGTATAAAGGTTACTTAATATTAAGAAGCATGACTAAAATCTAATCTTTAAATAGACATTATTCAACTTTACTTCAAGCCAAAACAGACATTAAAAGTAGTCGCGTCTCAACAGACACTAAGCAGTCAATTACTTTGATAATGAGCTAAATTTTGTAGCAGTAGCAAAAAATGGTTACCTTTTTATCTGTAAATTTTCCGTATAACGAATCCGAAACTGGAATTTGCACATTCAGAGATCCTCTCGTACCGCTCACTTGTGGTATCGACATATTACTAAAATAACAATTAAAATAAATTCACTATTACGCGACTAACGTTGAATCCCCCGTCTGCAATACGGCTAACGGTGATGTTTTGGTTAAGCATGACCTCAATAATCATCCATCAAACTTTCATAGGGTAAAAAATTACTTTTAGCAAAAATTTTTCCGACAACTTTGAGACACTCTCAATGTAAACCCACCGCGGGTGCGGCGACTGACGCTCATTATGTTGATTATTAAATACTGGACAAAAATTTGGTCGGTATGAAATGACTTTGCAAAATATATGATTTTTTGATTTGTTTACGTTTTGATAGATTGTGTCATGATATTAAATTAATTCGACTTGACCACGACTTGACCCACTGACCTCCATTATACAAGTGCGCTGGACCTATGATACCCACTTTTTTGTGCCTATTTGAAGCGGAATCAGCGCCCCCAGTGAGAGGGAAGAGAACTAAACTTGACGTAACTTGCAAATGGCCGCTTAATCGTTATTGGTTGTCATCACTAGTATTAGTTCCAAATACTCCCACTACTGCTATCAGCGCCAATATGGCCTTTCAAACGTCATTTTTACGTCAAATTTAGTTCCTATCACTCACATAACACATTGGGAGAGCTGATTCCGCTTCAAATAGGCACAAAAAATAGCTGTCATTTCAAAGGGTATCATTAGTCCAGCGTACTTGTATAATGGAGGTCAGTGACTTGACCATAGTGGACGTGTTTTATTCATCTTTTTCCTAAATAATTTCTAAACATCTTATTCCTAAAAAATAAAAAATCAATTTCCTAAATATAGTTTATGAAATATTGGCAAAAAACGAAATGACTTTTTTTTCATCTTTAATTGTTTATAAATTTTATGTGCTAATAAACGCTTTTGGCACATTTTTCTAGGCGTCATTCCGATTCCAATGAGCTATCGTCCATAATTTTAAGAGCATTATCTCTAATTTGTACCTTTTTCAACTTGTCGACTAGACTACAATCTTATAGCGGTTAAGAAGTTACGGCGGTTAAATTTGGGGGTTAAAAAATATATATTTTTTTGGACTTTACAATACTGAATCATTCAAAGTTACCTGTGGCCAACCTTGGTGAGTGTAAACACCACTGTCTGTAGATCCTCTATAGCCACCACCATATCACCCCACATGGCTTTCTCAGCAGCGTACAGACTGAGTAGACCCTCGAACTGACACAGTGGACCCAGGTCCGAAGTCAGCACCTTCACCACAATGTCACAGGGGGTTGAGCAGAACCAGCATAGCAGGCCCGATGTCACTGTGGCTAGCTGAAATATAAAATTAAATAGGTTTATATATTAGAATCTTGCTAGCAAATTGTGATCCAATTTTGATAGACATCGAAGCCACAAACGACACAAAAAAAAGCGATAGAGTTTCAACATAAAATAATGTAACTTTAGCGACATTTTAACTTTAACCCGCTTTCTACTGACTACCAAAAATGGAACCTCCATTTTTGGAGGTCAGTTTTCGCTCGAAAAGCTAGCTCGTGTTCCAGCTCGGTTGTGAATACGTAGTTGCCAATCGGTCCAGGACCCTGATTCACAATGCGTAATTCGACTCGGATACGGAAACTTCATCGCGCGACATCCAATAAACGCTCGCCGCGCTAGGCATTGACCAATGACCGCACGGTAAAGTTTCCGAATCCGTATATAATACCCATAATAATTATTGTAGCACACATAGGTAATTATTTTAACGTCCAGAAAAGGAGGTGGTTATTGTACTCACTCCGTCCCGTCTCGTCTGTAATGCGGCGTGGTCTCTGGTACACTTGGGCAGCTCGCAGCACAGTCTGAACGACGCGTGCGACACTCGCTCCCAGCGTACTAGACGCTCGCTCGTCTTAGTTCCCGCTTACCCCGCCTATTGAACTCACAGCCTGCGAGAAGCACGCGTCCCGTCTCGTCTGTAATGCGGCGTGGTCTCGGGTACTCTTGGGCAGCTCGCAGCACAGTCTGAACGACGCGTGCGACACTCGCTCCCAGCGTACTAGACGCTCGCTCGTCTTAGTTCCCGCTTACCCCGCCTATTGTACTCACAGCCTGCGAGAAGCACGCGTCCCGTCTCGTCTGTAATGCGGCGTGGTCTCGGGTACACTTGGGCAGCTCGCAGCACAGTCTGAACGACGCGTGCGACACTCGCTCCCAGCGTACTAGACGCTCGCTCGTCTTAGTTCCCGCTTACCCCGCCTATTGTACTCACAGCCTGCGAGAAGCACGCGTCCCGTCTCGTCTGTAATGCGGCGTGGTCTCTGGTACACTTGGGCAGCTCGCAGCACAGTCTGAACGACGCGTGCGACACTCGCCCCCAGCGTACTAGACGCTCGCTCGTCTTAGTTCCCGCTTACCCCGCCTATTGTACTCACAGCCTGCGAGAAGCACGCGTCCCGTCTCGTCTGTAATGCGGCGTGGTCTCGGGTACACTTGGGCAGCTCGCAGCACAGTCTGAACGACGCGTGCGACACTCGCTCCCAGCGTACTAGACGCTCGCTCGTCTTTTCGAACGCGTGTATCAACGCGCGCAGGCCATCTATCTCGTCGTCGGTTTTGGCTGAAAAAATTGAGTTGTCATTTATTATGTCATAGACTACATTCCTCTTATACTTTTGGCTAGTGCTTTACGGCAACGGCTATAGCAGATATAAAACTACACTTCTACAGGGCCTGATAGTTAGGAAAGGCCCCTTGAAAGGGCGCCGATACTAGCCTTTTTTCCTTTAATTCAGCTATTGTAGTGCTCTAAATTAGGGTATTAAGGTGCCTGAGTACTGTGTGTTGTAATAAAGGCCACACAATAGTGTCATATTAGTTTCGCATCATCGTCATACAGATTTACAAGCCTATTAAACGAGTGGCCAAGTATTTTAACAGATAGAAGGCATGACCTTCGAAATAATGTCTATATCGATAACCTTAATTGGCGCACATAGGCCTTATTAGGCTCCTTTTAAGATATTTTAAGGGCCTTATTAGGTCTTGGCTCTTATAAACAAGTATTTACCTCTGCTCAATGATGACAGACGAACGGCTGCATCAAGACAGGAATTGCAGCAAGACTCTAAATCTTCTCCAAAGCTCTTCAGCTGAATCAAGTTGCTTTTCTTCATAGGCTCATCAACAGCGTTGGGTATACTGTCGCTTTTCTTATCGGAGCCCTTGAAATTATTTTTTTTATTTTACTTTTACTTTTACATAATATTAAATAGTAATAGTACAGAATCACACGATGTCAGAAAAGCCGAATAGCTAAATGTATATAGAGTTTTATATTTTCATAATATTATGTTTGTGATAGAAATAATAAAATAGAAAAGTTTGCGAAAGCACAAAGTACATTTAACTTTTTTTTCTTTTTATGATTTTAATTAAATTGTTTTTAAAAACAGGTAAAATAAAATTGCAGTGCAATTATAATATTTAAAAATATATTTTTTAATAATAACAAACTTGAGGTTTATTAAGGCTGACTGCAAGTTGCAGTGCTTAAAACGTTATATTATTTTGAACCAACATACTTTAGTGGCTGGTACAGAAGTATAAGTAAATACTATTAAATTAATTGTAAGCCTTATAATAATAACATAGATACCACAAATATTTTAGTAATTGATCTAAGCTATGCTCTAAACAAAACAAGGCCCTTGCATTCGTTGTGGATTATTTATACAGTATTTTCAAAGCGAAGTAACAACTCTTCAAATACTGTAGTGCCTGGGACAAGATTTTAAATGTCAGTATGGTCGCCCAAGCGCATACGGCATTCTCGCAACATAGTCGGCCTATGCTAAGTCTCAACTTAAAACACATAGCGTTAGCATTTTTTATAATAATGAATTAATGAGAGTACATTCTTAATATAAATTTCGCTCTTGCCAAAACAATTAATTACAATAACTTTTTTCTAATTCGCTTCGGTTGTTCTCATCTGCTAGCATTTTTTATTACAAAATATTTTCCTAAAAAAAAGGGTAGGCAACATTATTATGCTTTTTGGCAATTTTTTAACACTTTTTTTTCAGTGCATGGCCTTACTTAAAATGTCTCATCAAATTCGCAAGCAGATATTCTTACACACACACAATAAATCTTTTGCAAAGCTGTTATTTATTTACAACCGAGTTCTCACGATAGAAATAAATAATTTTTATTATGTTGGAATTTTTATGGCTTTATTATAAGTCATATTAGCCAGTCGCTGATAAAGATAATAAAAAATAATAGAAATTATTAAAATAGAACAAAATTATACACCACTATTTTTCTCTAAATAAATGATATAGAGATATAGAGAATAGATGAATAAAATTTTCCCTCGAATATACTTTCGTTTCTAAAAACTGCATTAATCTGTTGAATTCGCAATCGCATTATAAAGACTTAAGCGTAAATAAGGCGGGAAGTCAACGTAAATAGCATTTTATAACCTCCATAATATGTATACAAAAATATTTTGTGGCCTCGATACCACAAAATTGTTTTTATAAATAATTACGTAATTAAATTACTACCTTTTGTAATTTTTTGCAACCTTAAGTAGCCAGTACTGTGCCAGTAGTTGTACTATATACCACGATCACTTGGTTTTAAACACAATGGCGCATGGCTCATTACTGCCTGGCAATCCACAGGCCATCGTCCGCCATCATACACCATTACCCCGTCTACACAATGGCGATGGCTTGTAGTGGGCCAGTGGGCATTGTGAAGGGGCACCTTTAGACACCGGAAAAAACTTCCAGGTATTTCGTTATATATAACTATGATAATGTTCTTTACCTTTTTCTTTTCTGCCCCGCTGAGGCTGTCCATAAGGCATCTATACGAAACTTGTTCCAACGACGAGTTCTTGTAGTCGTGCTTCAAACTCCCTCGTCTCGTTCTATTCGAATCGAACGACAGACTTTCGTTCTTGCTCCTGACCGGCGACCGAACTGAACGGAACGAGTAATTGAATCGATTCCGTTCCTCGATATTGAAGTAGTCGTTGTAGAATTGGAGATCTGATCTCTCTAGTGTATTTCGGTTTGAGTCCGTCCGTTTATGGAATATATTGTGAGCACTAGAGGACAATGTTGGAACGTCAACGGTCGGGGATGTATCCTTAGAACTCGAACTGGATGAGGCATCGAATGTATCACAGTCGGAATTCGCATCGAACATATTGAGTTGCTCCGTTAAACGCACTAGTGATGACATTGTCTGAAAAAAATGTCTAATGAGCAATATTAAAACCTTTCGTCTGCCTCATCTAAAGTAGGTATGTTGAACAAATTTCTTTCTATCAAAAAACTGACATTCATACAGCTTGATCATCATACTGTTAGCATTTTTCATAAATAATCTCATTTCTCAATGGAAAAAGTAAAGATTGTAAAGCACCATTCAGAGGATTTACATTAAATTCATTTTTAAGAACAACAGACGGAAAACAATTTTTTTTAAAATGGTAACAACGTTTACCTGCGGCTCAGCCTCTTCATTGGATGCCTGCTTCGGCCATCCTATCATACTCATCGACTCCACTACCACGTCTGGCTCCCATAGAGCTAGCATACTTTTAGACTTGCGTTTGATACCTGCAAGCGAGGATTATATTCTAGACTAGCTGTGCCCCGCGGTGTTACCCGCGGTTTAAGTGATATATAATAAAAGACTATGAAAAGTACCAATAATAGGGTCAAAACGGGACGATACATGGTTCTGTAATGGTTTATGGTAGTGATGATGATGATGATGAATGTAATTTGTATAGTAGCATATGCTTTCCGTTCTTAAAACAACGTCGAAACTCCCAAACTTGTATCTATAAAGAGTCAGCACCTCGGTGCAAAATCTTGCTTGTTGGTAGCATATGCTTAGAGTACTGCTCACGAAACCGAAGTCACCACATGTTTCCATATAAATTTTGAGGAGTTCCGTCGATTTCTTATAGATCCCTTCATCAGGTCACCACTTTTATGAATATGGTACCAAATTGGGATGATAACCTATACACCAAAAGAAAATTTTTGAAAATCGGTTCACAAACGGCGGAGTAATCGTTGAACAAAAAAAACGAACATAACACCTCCTCCATTTTGAAAGTCGGTTAAAATTGTAGCCTATGTGTTATTCTGATGTATAAGCTATATTATTGTAAAGTTTCATTAAATTCCGTTCAGTAGTTTTTGCGTGAAAGAGTAACAAACATCCATACATCCATACATACATACATCCAAACTTTCGCCTTTATAATATTAGTAGGATTCGCAATGGCGTTAAGTTTATAGTAAGTCGTTAATATAAATGCTAGATCATTAGACTACGAAAGGCATAAATGTAGAGTTGACCACGGGAAAGACTTAGCTACTTATACACTTGGATTTCCTACCGACAACATAAAAATATAAGGTACTGAGGTTACAAATGGCTCAAGGTAATATTATGTTTAAAATCAAACACAACACCAAACAATTACTCTAACTCGACAAGCCACAAAATTTTCAGCAGTGAGTGTGCTGTTCACGATGAACTATTGCTAAAAACACACTCAACCTTGGCTGCTGATTCAAAAAAAATAGCTAGATCGTAGTCGGTTCACCCGTTTGGATGCACCAATGCTACGTACACACACAAACAAACATACAGAAAGAAAGACAAGCCAAACTCAGGGCGCATTTCCTGTCATGCGCGTTGTCACTCGCGCGCGGATGTCCGCATGCGGGTGACAACAAGCTCCTGGCCGCGCGCGTGTTGCCCGCATGACATTAAAAACATCTATGAATTGATAAGAAGCCGGCAACTTTCATGCGGACCAGATCCGCGCGCGGGCGATGACACGCATGACAGGAAAAGCGTCCATAAAAGACCACTGTGTTTTCGTCGGGGGTAAAGTTACCTTCAACAGTATCAATGACGTCATCAACTCGGCTCGCCTGCAGCAGCACCACAATACGCTCCATATCCATGACTATTTCGTCGCGTAGACGAATCATCGCCAGCACGTTGTCATAATCCGTCTGCACTTTGTTCGCGATTGCGAAATTGATTGCCGATTTCGGACAGTTTATCCCCTTTAGTTGCTGAACCAATCTGAAAATAATAATAATACTCCCCGCACCGACTTCGGTGACGGTGGCCAGTTTCATTGAAACCAGGCCTGTTACGCAGGAGTAGTTTTTATAGTGCCCAAGTGTGTGCGCAGTACACAAGAGCACTCTCTATTCCTTTCACTCTCATAATCCAGTGGGACGGAAGACAGACACGACTGGCGAGAGATCAGATGCAGGACCGACTTTTTACATGCCCATCCGACGCATGGATCATCTTACTTGTTAGACAATCAGGTGATCAGCCTGCATTGTCCTAACCAAACTTGGAAATAACATGTTTCCAACGCGGGATTCGAACCCACGACCTCCGGAGTCGAGAGCCACGCTCTAACCACTAGACCACGGAGGCGTTGAAATAATATTTTAGGTGTAAAACTATATTACAATAGGACAGGAAGAAAGAAATAACACTATTTAATCTCTGAAAAATGATTTCTTCTTGTAATTTTTGTATATTTGGTTATGCCAACTTTGGGTCTGCCCAGTTCTTTGGCAGGTAAAAACTTGATATTATTATGTTCAAAGACCTCTAAATCTGTACGCTAAATAAAGACAGTGATACTTATAGGTTATTTGGTAGTAAATTAAGTATTATAAGAAAATATATTAAAGCATATTTACAACATTCCAATGTTTTCCGACAATTCAACCATTAGCGACTTAGTTTATATTATAATAATATATACTAAGACATACTATAAAGCATAAACTATGGACTATGTGGAAATACAAACGACATAATATAGTATATGGACAATCATTAGATGGTGAACTCTAAACAATAAACAATTACGAATTAATCTATTGAATGTTTAATAAACAAATATACGGAAGATGACATTGCAAAAAGGAATATATTTAACTGTTTACAAAAAGTTAACGATTAATGTCGTATGTGATTACAAAATATATCTAGCATAGAACACAGCAAAATCGACTTTATAGGCAACCTATAACTTTGAATTGATAAGATGTTTCAATTGCTTATTACAAGGTTTGACTTTATAATAAATATCCAAATAAAGAAATAAATAAATATCCAAAAAAAAAATAAACAATGTCCAACTATCCTAGTACCTAATTCGTAACATTGTGTCGGTTAAAATTGTTGGCAGTAACTTTTATAATTATACTAGACGTTCCGCGCGGCTTCGCCCGCGTAAATTAGATATTTCACAGACAAATCAGTCTACAAAAAATAGCCTATGATCCTTCACGTGGTCTACTTCTTATCTGACCCAAATAACAGAAAAATTGCTCTAGTAGTTCGTGAGATAAGCCCTTTCGAATAATTTTCCCCGTTTTTTCCACATTTTCTTCTACTTCTTCGCTCCTAATAGTCTTAGCGTGATAAAATATAGCCTATAGCCTTCTTCGATAAATGGGCTATCTAACACTGAAAGAATTTTTCAAATCGGACCAATAGTTCCTGAGATTAGCGTGTTCAAATAAGCCCTTTCAAATAATTTCCCCCCGTTTTTTCCACATTTTCCTCTATTTTCTCGATTTTCCTCTATTTTCTAGCTCCTATTAGTCTTAGCGTGATAAAATATAGCCTATAGCCTTCCTCGATAAATGGACTATCTAACACTGAAAGAATTTTTCAAATCGGACCAGTAGTTCCTGAGATTAGCGCGTTCAAACAAACAAACAAACAAACAAACAAACTAACAAACTCTTCCGCTTTATAATATTAGTATAGATTGAGAAGTGTAAAAAAATTGTTACTTTATCTCCCGGAGATTACCTTATTTAACCTTATGGGTTTACTCTCATTCCTGTCCAATACACCTTCAATATGTCATGAAAAGCGAGCCGTTTTAAAGATCTACTACAAACAATAACGAGATACAAGAATTTTATACATAAAGCAATTAGTGAAACATTACCTAATAAGTCCGCCCGTACGCTCGGACTTGTGCGTGTGCGCCGCAAACGCGCCAGCAGTGATGACGTCATGGAACCCCGTTTTGTTCAGCGTATCGTTGTATACCCACATCCTCTGTAGATGCAGGTTGATAGGCGCAAACTCTAGACTCGAGTCATCTGTCAATATAGAAAATAGTACCATCAATTAAATCGATGACGAACGACATAATTTAGTCGGGTTATGTCAAGCTCAGACGATAACATGGACTTGATATTATAATCCAACCAAAAAGCTAAGCCTCGCCATCTGCTTATGAATCAATTTCTTTGACAGTAAGTGCAGTTAGCGATCAGATTTAAGATCACTCGGCAAAATTAAACTGGGCGTGTGCAGTTGTTTTTTTTTGTCTACTGCTGGTACTTGGTAGATCAAAGATCAGGAGACATGTTATGTTATGCGTCGATTACTCCTACCAATTTCATTGAGCGATCTTAATACAATGCACGGCTTATAGCTCTTTTAAACAACAGGTAAGGCTGTGTCCACATTTCATTTTGCGTCCACACTGGCGAACATGATACGCTTCGATGCTACGCGACGGAGATCTGATACGCGAAAATGATACAAATGTGGACAAAGCCTAACTTAAGCAATGTCGGTCCTTTAATTACTACATTCACATTGTATGATATTCTGTTGAGAAGTCATTGACAGGCAAAGACAGCTTGAATATGCAATGAAATAGTATTCTATTTTGTATACAAATGCAGGTTTAATGACAATTTTAGTGCCTAACTGTTATGAGTATAAAACAGTTTTACAAGCATTTCGTTATAATATGTTATACTTAATATAAGTGAACATAATAACTGTATTATAGTTACTATTTTTATTATAGCAGCAATATAATACCTTTTTTACAGCTCGCTTTAAAGTAAGCGTGTTCCGATTGTTGAAGACACCGCTTTGAATGACAATAATGTTTAATTAATGACATATGGATGCCGGCCAATTCCAGTTGTTTCTTCTGGAACATTCCATTTATTTCTCCAACCGATAGTAACTCTTCCAATAATTCCTTTTCCCTCTGTATAAAAATGTCTCTACAATATAAAATATTGGATTAGAATACCGATTTGATTAAGATAATAAGGATGTTGCCTAACGAATATTACATTTTTACAAATCTAGTATTAAAATTGCTTAATAGTTATCTCTATAGATATCTAGGTTACCGCGATTAAGATTTATTACATGCATACATAAAATAAAAATGATTGCTAATCTCTTTCTCACGAAACGATTTGTTACGTTATAGTCTATTATTTCTAGACTTTTAAAATGGCATTACTACACTCTTTATTACTACAAGAAGAAATTGTAATATATTCGTTATATTTTTTAAAGATTTTATATTATATCTTTTGAATAGGGCTTATAATAGCTTGCAATGGCAACTTACAATAGCTGTACAGGCAGCTGATAGCATAGCTTTGGTTCAGCCATTATTTCGTGTACCGTGATATCTCCACCGAGACCAGAGTGAAACCTGTACGTAACTTGATGACTATTTACGAAGTTCTGCTTCAACAGGCTACCGTATGACGGGAATTTCAATTTGAGTCCCAATCTTGGAGGTAGAGATTGAGATCTGCGATGGCATAGGACTCTCTGAGGGATGTCTATGGAATTTTTGTCGTTGGAGTGAACGGGGCTCGTGCCTATGTATGAAGGTTCTAAGCTCCAGCCATGTAAGGTAACGAACCCAACGGTTTTGCTGTCACGCGTCATCAGTGCGACTCGTAGCCTTTGTGCTTCCTGTGAAATAAAAATAAATTGTAAATATGCCTTATAATTTTACCCATATAAGTACTAATAAAATACGTATGGCACTCGGGGATAGCATTTTTTATCAACTTATGCAATTATAATTATTTATTTATTTTATTTAAGTATGCAGTATAAAAAGCACGCTGTTTCACCTAACATTGTGTCTAAAAGTTATAAACAGTTAGCAATTTGTTTACACGTATACGTCTAGTCGCACCCTCACAAACACCGTGCCAAAGTCTGCCGAACTGAAAGGACGTTAGACGATGCACGGCTTCCAACGGCGCACCGCTCTGCCGCGGCCGATCGGAGTGGGGGGTGTTAGGTTTTCGTTACGGAATTTCTTGATTCGGTCGCCGCGCTCAAAGCCCGCGATAATAGCTATGCAATATCTTAAAAGGTCTTCATTGAACATATCATATACTACAATGTTTTGCTTTGATAAGCCAGTCTCGTAACATATCAGATAAAGACGACTGTCTAACTATAACATTTGTACAGTGTAAATGTTTTATTAGTATGGGGATCAATAATTTTACTGACCAAACTTATATTCGTTACTATAAATGAGGGGAACTGTGACTTGCAAATAATACTTTGTAAGCAGTACTTAAGTTTCTTGAGAAAAATGTTAGTATAATTTAACAATTCTCCTTTAACCGCTATGAAAACAATGAAATTGCGACATGCCTTATAAAATGAATAATGTATTTATGTTAAAGCCATCAATTCTGCATTTACGTCACAAGACATATCTATGGCGTGATTTACCATATTTTACTTGCTATTGTCTTCAGTATGACTATGACTTTATTAACGGAGCATCAACCTACTAAATACCACTGAATGTTCCACTCAGTTCTTTCATCATCACATCTGAACCAAATAGCTTTGAAATTTAGTTACTCAAAATGGATATAATCAATATTTAATATAAACTAGACATTTCCCGTAATTTTGCAGCACCGAAATTAGTTTGTCGATCCATAATCCATAAATTTTCCAATAACAAAGATTCTCCTCTATCCTCCCTTACAAAAAATATCTGCATAGTAAATATCTGAGGATAGTAAAACATAATAAATAAATATATTTTTATTCAAAATAGGTATTATAAATACACTTTTTGAACGTCGAGTCTACGGTGCCTACCACCGGTTCGGGAACTAGCCCGGCGAGAAGAACCAACGTAAGAAACTCACACGGGGCCATCTTTTACCAAAAAGATGGGAAAGTTTTTCTTTTGAAATAAATGATATGCATTTATAATATTAGAATTAAATAAGAAAATGATAGACATTTATAATATTAGGATATATCAAGTTATAAAAACTTACCTGTATAGTGCTCAACTGCATAGATGTGAATCCCATAGGCACTGCGGTTTCTGAAACACGTTCCTTCACGTTGTATACAACTATCCTCACAACTGCGTCCCTTGTTAGTCCATCACTAGCACGAAACAATATTGTCTTCGAAAAACAAGGATTGCTGCACTTCTAAAAATATATTTTTTTTTTTCAATATTAATATATTTGTTACTAAAATGTTCTCTAGGGATAATGTATACATACAATGTCAAAGCAATTTAAATTACATAATTTAGCATACACAAGTCAACCCAACAAAACTCTATATTCTACAAAGCCGAATATTAGTAAAATACTAATATTATATTACTCACATCACATATTTCAGTTGTGCCGTATTTTATACACAGTCCTTTGGAATGTCTAATATAAATAACAATTAACGGAGATGGAGGCTGTCCGTGGGCATCACACAACAGATTATCACATGACAATGCTAATTCACAGAGAGGTACCTCGTTCATATCTACAAAACATATTCAAAACCTCTTATAAGGAATCAAACTTTAAAACTTAGCCACATTGCTCCTCTGCGTTGCAGTGCGTCACCGCAACGCAACAGCGCGATGTGGCTTCGCTCTAATCCATGTACTCAAACTTGATCGTAAATAACATTAATTATAGAGCAGCTGTAGTATGTAACTACAAATTAACAGAAATATATGTACAGAATTCTAGTTTTACATAAAATTCCATAATATCAGAAGAATAACACAAGCAGTAATTAATTTAGTAACCTAAAAATAAACAAATTTTTATCATACTATAAGGTTTAAGATAAAATTACTATTAATAAGAAGAAAAGAAACACAAATTTGTAAAGGAGGGGCATATCGTACCCACTAATGTAACACTTTGAGACATATACCAAATGAAAGGGCTTGAAAAGTTGAACATTTTATTGTATGACGAAAAATCTCTAAACCATGGGAGAAAAAAGTTAACGAGGGTAGAAGGTAAGAAAAAATCACAAAAAAACATCCTGTATTATGGCATCAATTTATAGTGTTGCTAGTAAGGAATCATTTCTGAAAAGTAATCGTATATGGCAAACTTGAGAAAAGTGTTGAATTTTAGTATATTGTTTCACAATTTAAATAGATGTACTTATGAGAAAACAATAAAACCTTAAAATCTAACCTTTCCTGGATTTTACCTTGGAGAAATTGTTTATAAATAGCAATACTAGTGAATGATGCAATAATACAGGATGTTTTGTTTTTCCTAAGAAATAAAAAACATCCTTTTTTATATGTCCAAAATGATAGTAAACGAAAAAATCAGGCAAAGGTTCGACATACAGCATTTTATTGTTTTCTCATAATATTTATTTGTTTGAAGCAATATATTATTGAAATACAACACTTTCCTTGAGTTTGCCATATAATATTACTTTTCAGAAATAATTCCTTGCTAGCAACACTACAAATTAATTCAATAATACAGGATGTTTTTTTTTCATTTTTTGGAAAAAATAAAACATTCTGTATGATTGCACCATTCGCTAGTATTACTAATTATAAACAATTTCTTCAAAGTGATTATATACATTAAAATATAAGAAAGGTTAGATTTTTATGGTTTTATTTTTTTCTCATACATTTCTTTAAAATATGAAACAAATTTCAAAAATACAACACTTTCCTCAAGTTTACCATATTATACTTTCCAAAAATGATTGCTTATAAGCAACACTATAAATTGATGCAATAATACGGGGTGTTTTTTGTGATTTTTTTTTTTTACCTTCTACCCTCGTTAACTTTTTTCTCCCATGGTTAAGAGATTTTACATCATACAATTAAATGTTCAGCTTTTCAAGCCCTTTCATTTGATATATGTGTGGATGTGCTACAGCTTGGGTACAGCTTCCATACAAAAATGCCCCTTGTTCTTTAATATAATCTTTTTGTGCAGTCAATAAACTAAAAATAAACTACTACTTACCTACTACAATCCCTTTTTGCAATCTATAAGTATTTATATCTAAGACTGGTCTTATTCGGTTGAGTTGTTCCCGAAGAGCTGTTACTTGTGCATTAAGTACATCATAAGGGGCCAAGTGTATGGCCTTCAACCACATTGTTCTTTCTGACTCATGGTATGTGGCCAGTCTGTAACAGACCCCATTGTCCCACACTAAAACAGACCAAATACATTCTCCATCATAATGTAGAACATCTATCTAAATCTAAATCTAAATATATTATATAACTTAAAGGTGACTGACTGACATATTGATCTATCAACGCACAGCCCAAACCACTGGACGGATCAGGCTGAAATTTGGCATGCAGGTAGATGTTATGACGTAGGCATCCGCTAAGAAAGGATTTTGATCAATTCTACCCCCAAGGCGATAAAATAGGTGATGAAAGTTTGTATGAGAGCTAAACCAATCGGGCTGAGACTTTGACACTTTTGAAACTTTGATAAAAGAAACAAAAGAGGAGAAATGTTTATAAATTTCTGTCTGCAAAACAAACTCAAAATTACTAATACTATGTTCAAAAAACCCGATAAACTAAGATGGACTTGGATGTCTCCAAATCAAGAATCAAATAAATTTCATCGCCGCAAACCAGCACATGAATGTACAAAACATAGAAGTAATAAGCAAATTACAACACCCGAGTGACCATAGACTTATCAGACTAACTATGACTTTACAAACAACAAGAGAACAAGAAGATTCTATACAAGTCTACCAAAAACCTCACTACAATACGATTCCACATGGTAGAATACCATGTGGATCGTATTGTGGTGGTTTGCCTCTTTCCGAATGTGAAGAAAACATACAATGTCTTAACAATGCGATCGAGAACCTGCTACTTCAAAGCCCAAAGGTACAAAACACGAAATGCGAAAAACGAAAAATAATATCACCTGAAATTGAGACACACTAATTAACCAAAAATATGAGCTCAACTATAAGAAAAACAAAAACAAAGAAGAAAAATTAAAACTAAGCAAGTTATATAGAGCTATACACAAAAAAAAAATAAAAAAAAATAAGCAACAGTGATTAGAAACAATTATATAGTAAATACCTAGAAGAAAAGGGAGGTGTTAGAAAAGCATATAAAAAAATTGACAATATAAATCAACAACTACCACAGCTGACAGATAAAGCAGAAAACACAACTACAAACAGACAAGATATAATGATGATAGCTACTAATTTCTACAAAGATCTATATACATATACATATACAGAAAAGAGAAATAACATATAGACACTCGAAAAAGAAGAATTCAACGATGACCCAGTTGCACCTTTCCTGGAAAGTGAAGTAGAGTTATCAATTAAAACACTCAAAACAGGTAAAAGTCCGGGACCTGACGGAATCATAAATGAAATGATAAAAGAGAACAAAGAGTATACCATAAAACCATTAACTAAGCTTTTCAATCTTACTTTGAAGGAGAAAGAAATCCCGGTTTCTTGGTCAACCTCAGAGATAGCAGTATTGTATAAAAAAGGAGATACAGGCCTATTAGTTTGATATCCTGTATTTATAAAGTATTCTCTACAACTCTCCTAAGACGCCTTACTAGAACTATTGACGAAAATCAACCCATCGAACAAGCGGGCTTCATGAAATTTTTTTCAACCATAGATCATATACACACACTAAAAGAGTTAATTGGAAAATATATAGAGTATGATCTCCCAATCTACATAGCATAAATAGATTACTCAAAAGCCTTCGACTCTATTTCACACAGCTCTATCTGGCAGGCTCTTAAAAAACAAGGTATAGAACGGTCCTATATAGAAGTAATTAAATATATATATATATATATATATATATATATATATATATATATATATATATATATATATATATATATATAATTAGTTCCGCCGACGGAACAAAAACTTTTCAATGTTCCCGAGTTTGGATGTGTATTAAGGCGAGGCCAGTTCGAAAATACTGATTTTTAAGCTTCCAGTCTGAAGAAATTATGTGGAATTCTCTTACACCAAAATTGATGTAGACTCAAAAAGGAACAAAGTAACAAAATAACCGAACAGAATATTGAAAAATGGCATGGTAATTCTGTAAAAAAAAATCTTGAATATCACCATAAAAATACACTTCAAATTCGAACATCTCGTAATTTTCAATGACAATGATATGATTTTTTTTACAAAAAGGATAGCTTTTTTATAGTTCTAACAAAATAACCGAATAGTTTTTTTAATAAATGATTTGGTCATTTAAAAAAAATGTATAATTTTTTCCTATTTCGCCCTATCAAGAACGCGGCGAGCGTCGTTACCGCCACTGTACAAGGCGCGCTGATATGAATGTTATTTTAATGTCCTTTACGTCGATATTCGTACTGACAGACATCGACCTACTAATTTTAGGGACATCCTTGCCTTAAATGTGTGTATGATATAATAAAAATCTTAAATATAAGTATTAAATATATTTCTGTTGTCTGGTACCTGAAATGCTACGTTTCCATGCTTGCCGAGCCTTGGCAAGCGTCCACAAGTCACAAGTGTCCACAAATCTCGCTAGGCATTTGGAACTCGTTTACACGCTTGTGAATGCGTCAGTGTATTACGTACATCAAAGCATGGCGGACACCGAACTTGTGTCGGCTATTAACATCTTTGGGATTCCAGATAAATTTTTTCGGTTTGGTAATATTCCAAAAACGAATAAGGTCTCTTCGTTCGACCAGCTACTCATTTTTAGGGTTCCGTACCCAAAAAGGTAAAAACGGGACCCTATTACTGAGACTTCGATGTCTGTCCGTCTGTCTGTCTGTCTGTCTCCAAGCTGTATCTCAAGAACCGCTATAGCTAGACTTCTGAAATTTTCACAGACATGACGTTCTGCGCGGCTTCGCCCGCGTAAATTAGATATTTCACAGACAAATTAATTCACAAAAAATAGCCTATGATCCTTCACGTGTACTACTTCTTATCTGACCCAAATAGCAGAAAAATTGCTCTAGTAGTTCGTGAGATAAGCCCTTTCAAATAATTTCCCCCGTTTTTTACACATTTTCTTCTATTTCTTCGCTCCTATTAGCCTTAGCGTCATAAAATATAGCCTATAGCCTTCCTCGATTAATGGGCTATCTAACACTGAAAGAATTTTTCAAATCGGACCAGTAGTTCCAGAGATTAGCGCGTTCAAATAAGCCCTTTCAAATAATTTCCCCCCGTTTTTTCCACATTTTCCTCTATTTCTTCGCTCCTATTAGTCTTAGCGTGATAAAAATATAGCCTATAGCCTTCCTCGATAAATGGACTATCTAACACTGAAAGAATTTTTCAAATCGGACCAGTAGTTCCTGAGATTAGCGCGTTCAAACAAACAAACAAACTAACAAACTCATCCGCTTTTTTATTAGTATAGATTGTGTATTTATATCGTAGCTACAACAACAAATACTAAAAACAAAATAAAATTAATATTTAAGGGGGGTTCCCATACAACAAACGTGATTTTTTTGGCTTTTTTTGCTCGCTATCAATAATGGCAAAAGGTAGGGACATGAAATTTTCACAAAATCCTTAATTAAATATGTGATTTAATAATTTATAATAATATTAAAATAAAATAAAAAATGTAGGGGGCCTCCCATACAAAAAACACAATTTTTGGCCTAATTTTACTCTATAACGGTACGGAAACCTTCGTGCGCGAGTCCGACTCGCACTTGGCCGATTATTGAGTCAGAACTAGACGTGCGTTTGTCGCAAAATCACAGCGGCTACGAAGCGCGCGCCAACTTGTGAACGCGTCGCAAACGTTTGCCGCAAACGCCCTTTTACGACACAGATTGTCCAAAAACCGACACTACTCCGGATCGTATACAAGCGTCCGCAAGCTCACGCAAGCCTAGCCAGATACTCTCTTTCCACGCTCGTGCTTGTGGACGCTTGCCGAGGCTCGGCAAGCTTAGAAACGTAGCATAACACAAGTCCTGCAGGTACTTAGCACGGGGCCAGACTGACGTGGTGTGAAGCGTCCATAGATATTATATTATCTGAAAACCCAGAACAACTGCAAGATATGCTAACATCTCTCTGCCAACATAGCAAGGTTGTGGGACTACAAGTAAACAAAGACAAGACAAAAATAATGACAAACTGATGCAAGAAACAAATATTTATTGAGTCAGAGCCAGTGGAGTATGTAGAAGACTATGTATATCTGGGCCATATCATTTCTTTCAATTCCTGTTCTGATAAAGAAATTGAACGGAGAATCAAGATTACTTAGAACAAATACTGGTCAATGAAGGAATTGTTCAAAGGAAAAATACCAATAAAACTAAAAAGCCAAAGCCATGAACACCTTGCTTAACATATGGAAGTCAAACTTGGTCATTGAAAAAATCACATATAAACAGAATAAAGTCCTGTCAAAGAGGCATTGAAATAAGCTTTATGGGTATGAAACTTAAAGATAAGATTAAGAGCAAATTCATTAGGAAGAAAAACGAAGGCCAGAGACGCTGTTAAACAAAATATACTATCCATGAAATGGAAATGGGCAGGCCATATTCAAAGAACGACAGATGAAAGATGGTCGCACTGTGACTAACTAGAGCCCTATATACAAAACCAGAAGGCGTGGTAGGCCAGCCAAAAGGTGGAAAGACGATATCATAGAAGTAGCTGGAGTGCTATGGACGAGACTAGCTCGAGACAGGAGAAAATGGCAAAATTTGGAGGAGGCTTTTACCGCCATAGGCGGGCCTTATATAGAAATAAAACATATATTAGGAAAAAAATTGAAAAAACTTGTAATAAGGGACAGTAACAAAGCTTATTATTATTATTATAGTATAAATTGCTTTGAGGACTTTAACTCTTCAACTCCCAAGCGGCCACATACGGCCGCGAGAACAATAGATTTCCAAGAATCCGCAGTCGAAGAATTAAAAGTCTAACCACCGTACTCAAAGACATTTAATTATGATTAACCTTCAATTTAATGAAGAGTTTGACAGATAGTGTATGGGTCTTATGTCAAAATTTTGAATTAATTACATTTAAGTAATTAATGTTCCACTCTGAGTGCGGCAGTAACTTACCAAGACTTCAATTAAAAGTTTATTTTATAATAATAATTAAAAGAACTATTTACCTATGTGAAAAGGCCAGTGTCCGTTTTCATCTTGGCTCTGCAATTTCACTTGATGCTGGCCGAGTATTATAACTCCTATAGGTTCATACCATGGCTCTGGGCCTTTCAAATAGAAAAGGAGATTACCACGAAGGCGAAACCATCTGGCTGCGCATCCTAAAAAGATAATTTATTTATACAAATCAAAGCCGCATGGACTATTCTGATTTTTTATGGTCATGCTCTTTCTTATTTTTCAAAAAATATCACAAAATTTTACAATGTAAGTAATTAGAGAAGTGTAATATAAAATTATAGAAAAAAAAAACAATGTAGGTAGCTGTAATAAAATATAATATTACGGAAATATAGTTGAAGAAATTTACCTTCCGAACGCCGAAAAAACCCCTCTTGTTTCTCTTTCATAACCATCACACCTTCACGGTCGAAATTTTGTGCCGTTTGAGAAGCTAATGCAGCTAATTCTTGCTTATTGTACCGCATATTTAATAAATTATATCATTATCACCGTCAAACAAAAAGAAATACCAAACCACACCTTTTTGTATTTTTGTTATTCTTTACGAAACTTAGACATGTCTAAAGTAATTTTGTTTAAAATACACTAATAAATGATTACACAATAATTACATAAAAGTAAGCATTCCATTGTATTAAATAAAATCATAATATTTATTTAAAACTATTTATGAAATTAAAATCAAAACACTTGAGAAATCACTCGCAAAATGCAAACCAAACTTGGTGATTGGTCCGAAAAAGAAAAAAATGTCAGTTCATAAACCAGAGACGCTTAATTTTTTATTCTCGATATTAGCTCAGCTCACGTATTAAACAGCCTTTTAAATACCTTTCTCGGTACATATATGATATACCTTTAATAATAAAATGTATGGCTATTTCTCCAGACCGCAAAATTTAGTTGTCCGGACGTATAAAGTACCCGCAGAGTTACATATATAGACTTCTGTATTTTTTTATAGTAATATAAGGTGAGATCTAACTGAGCCACTTAGGTTTTTTTTATTATTATGAATTTTCGTACGGATGGCGGCAAGATGGCGGATACACACTGAAAAAAATGCTGAAAATCATTTGTACCTACTAGTTTTAATACAACCACACTCCACATCGCAGAACACATACCGGAGAACATGCCCTTTTTTGGGTTTTGTGATCTCACGTTCCTTGGCACCCGAATCGCGTCAGCTAAAATTTCATTATAGAAAATAAAAAAATATTCGTACTCGTTATGAATACATTAATAAATTTTTGAATTAACTTTTGAATTAACTTTTTACGGTTTATAAACTAATAATTTTTATTATTTAAATCATAATATTAAAGTTTTGACTTTTGAACATGAATTATTAGGTGAATGGCGTCGAACGAAACGTCACAAGAGGCTTGGATAGGAGGGAGGGAAAGATGCTATCCATCGTTGGGCTAGGATAGATAGGTCCTATCGTTGATTGTGAAACGCAAATTACGGATAGATAGCAGCTTACTGTTGATCGAGGATAGCTATCTATCTTTAACTGTAGATACGTTATTGAAAACGGCCGTAAGGGTGAAGCCAAACGAGCGTAATTTTGTAAGTTATTTTCGGTCGCGTAAATTATTTTTCATACAAAATATCATGACTCACAAAATTATTACGCTCGTGTGAATCAATCAATCAAACAAAATCAATCAATCAATCAATAAGTAAATAAGTTCATTCGTTCAATTTATGAGCAGTATTGGTGTTACTTATAATATGTATTCTGTGGTACATTTTGGGTTGGGGACGGTACTCTAATGCCGCGGCCGCATATACGTAGTGCTTCGTGATAAAAACGATGCCATTGGACGATCTGCGTGTATCGTCCAATGGTATCGTCTCATAGCATGAATCTTCGTACGATAGGCGCATGTGCGGCCGCGGCATAATGCGAAGGAGTCACAAATCACAATAGATCCTCAAGGGTTGCAGTGACGTCAGGGCTACAATGACCCGCCTACAATGGAAAAAAAACAGGTAAGTTTTAAGAGCTAATTTGGACCAGGAACGTGTGGAATAAGCCCCTTGAAGGGCCCATTCACTATCCTGCATGACAATCCGCCGTGCAGTCATTCATGATATTCCTGGTTTTTAATTCCCGGCTTCCTAAAATATATTCTATTTATTACCATAATTAATTAATAAAAAATCATAAAAGATAAAACTGTAGATTTACTGTTTTTTCAATTTGATATGGATATTTACAGTTTTGTACAGTTTTTTTCTAGCATAACTACAGCTTAGCTCTGTGATGTGGTTGGCAACATTGTTACACTGCCATAGACAATCTGTCTTTTCTATCCACGCCCGGTGGTGGCGGCTCATACCCGCCGATATAAATTAATTTATTTTAGAAATTTAATGTTAAATAACGAAAAATGGACACTAGAAAGCTGACGGAAATATTGCGCGCCACAATAGAGCCTAATCAACGGCAGCAAGCCGAGGAACAGTTGTCGCAGGTAATGAACATTCACCATCCACATGCTCGGCAATTTGACAATATCAATTTGCTCACTCCATTGTCAATAATACTTAATCGTATTCCTTGTTTCTAATAATAATCTTAGAATAAAGGAAATCTATAATAAAATTAGTACACAATAAGTCGTTTTCTTGCGAATCAACCTAATATTAAGCATTTCAATGTTTAATCTATAACCTGGAAACTTCTAGACACTTTGGCATTGTTTAAAGTTAATGGCAATATGAATTCCTAATTTTCATAATAATTATGCGGCGAATAATGTATCTTTTAATGCACGACTTTTATTTCCACTTGTGTGTTTCACGACAAAGATGCTAAAGCGAAAGATTTTTATACTGATTTGCTTTACAGGGTCATAAATTCATTTAATTTTCATATAACCTATAGGCTCACACTTAGTGTCGTTTTGTAAACATTAACACCATTATTTCAGATCCACAAAATCATTGGTTTTGCTCCATCATTGCTTCAAGTGGTTATGCAAAATGATGTCCCAATTCCAGTCAGACAGGCTGGGGTTGTGTACCTCAAAAACATGGTTACAATGGGTTGGCCAGACAAAGAGCCCGAAGAAGTGCCCACTGAGCCTATACCGTTTAGTATTCATGAGCAAGATAGGGCCATGATTCGGGATATGATAGTGGAGGCAATCGTCCAAGCTCCCGATATAATACGCGTACAACTGTGCGTGTGTCTTAAAACAATCATCAAGCATGACTTTCCATCGAGGTGGACCCAAGTTGTGGACAAAATTCACATCTACCTGCAAAACAATGAAGCTAACACCTGGATGGGGGCACTTTTGTGCCTCTACCAGCTGATCAAGTGTCACGAGTACCACATCGCAGAAAAGAGGGTTCCGCTGATTGAAGCAATGAACCTCCTGCTTCCCATGATGTACAACTTGATTGTGAATCTTCAAGCTGACCAGTCTATGGAATCTGTTTTGATTCAAAAACAAATCCTCAAATGTTTCTATGGGCTTATAAAGGTAAATACAACCATACAAATTGTTTTATACATGACTGATACATCACTGATTGCTGCAGCTGTTACAAGATTTATTACGTTTATGTTGTTTTAGTACATCCTGCCCCTGAATCTGATTACAAAAGAAGTATTCACAAAGTGGATGGAAGTTCTTCGGTCGGTCATGGAGCAGCCAATCCCCGAACATACTCTGCAAGTTGATGAGGATGAGCGTATGGAGCTCCCTTGGTGGAAGTGCAAGAAATGGGCAGTACATACATTGTACCGATTATTTGAACGGTAAGAAATATACTTTATTCCTAATAAATATTTTAGTCTTGTAGGTCCAACTAGCCCAGTGGCTTCTCCCTCGAATTGTTGCTTTCCCTATAAGTCTCTAGGATTTTTCTCTTGAGCCCTTGAAATTTTGTATCAATGTGTTGCTAATATGTTTGGATGTTTGTTAAATATAATTTTTTTGTAGGCTTCAACTGAATATTTTGTCTCTTCAATTGATTAATTATTTACTGGGGATTTTTAATACCATAGAAGTAGTTAGAAATATGTTATATTTTATGTATTTTCAAATAAATTTTTACGTTAGGTATGGAAGTCCTGTGAATGCCCGTGATGAGTATGTCGAGTTTGCTGAATGGTATCTCACTACATTCACTGGTGGCATATTGGAGGTCTTGCTGAGGGTTCTGGATCAGTACAGGAACAAAATGTATGTTTCTCCGAGGGTTCTGCAGCAAACTCTGAGCTACATAGATCAATGGTAAGTATACCACTACTTTCAGCTAGTTGTACAAGTTCTATGGAGCTGCATCAAAATTTAAAAAAAAAAGTTACATTTTGAAATGGAATTTAAAAGCTTTTTAAAACATATTTTTCAGAACATTTTAATTTGATTACATATTTGATTTTAGTGTAAGCCATGCACATTCATGGAAGCTGTTGAAACCTCACATGTTTGCAATCATTCAAGATGTGCTCTTCCCGCTCATGTCATATTCTGAAGCTGATGAAGAGCTTTGGTTCACTGACCCTCATGAGTACATTCGCATCAAATTTGGTGAGTAGCAACACTTGGCAAACACATTCAGTGATATTATAACCTTTTACCACTTCTTAGAATACCACACAATAATATTCTCATACCTTTTAGACATATTCGAGGACTTTGTGTCTCCAGTGACAGCAGCACAGACTTTATTGATATCATGCTGTAAAAAGAGGAAAGACATGTTGGAACGGACAATGCATCTTTGTATGCAAGTGCTGACCAATCAAAGTGGGGAGTATGGCCCGAGGCAGCGAGACGGTGCTCTACACATGGTGGGCACGATCAATGAGATTCTCATAAAGAAGAAGTTCTACAAAGATGAAATTGACTCACTGCTAAGTCAATATGTATTCCCAGAATTCCACAATCAATTGGGTTACATGAGAGCCAGAGCCTGCTGGGTCCTTCATTGTTTTGCAGCCATACGCTTCAAAAGTGAACCACTCTTGATAGAAGCTCTCCGACTGACTGTCAATGCACTGCTGAATGATACAGATTTGCCTGTTAAAGTTG
Source organism: Cyaniris semiargus (assembly GCA_905187585.1). Lineage (NCBI taxonomy): Eukaryota > Metazoa > Arthropoda > Insecta > Lepidoptera > Lycaenidae > Cyaniris > Cyaniris semiargus. The sequence goes on from LR994547.1 coordinate 11,156,785, forward strand.
AAGCAGCTATTGCTATTCAAATGCTTCTCACTTATCAAGAGAAGGTTCAAAAACTGCTGGAACCTCAAGTAGCAGCTGTCACCACTGAATTACTAAAAGTCATTAGGGAGACAGAAAATGATAATATAGCGAGTGTGCTGCAAAAGATCGTGCCACTTTATGCTGAGCAACTGATCCCCATGGCATATGAAATAACTGAACACTTGGCAAATACATTCAGCAAAGTTATTGAAACCGACTCTGGTACTGACGAGAAAGCTATTACGGCTATGGGACTCCTCAACACGATGCAGACAGTTCTCAATGTGATGGAAGACAACCCAGAAATTATGGCGCAGCTAGAAAAAACTGTTCTGCGTGTAGTTGGTCATATACTGCACCACAATATTATTGGTGAGTAACTTGGTTATATCCTACTCTAAATTTCATTTGATCTCAATGTAAAAGAAGCTTAGTGGAACAATGCTATTTATATATTATGCAATAAAAAACATTTATTTGGTTGACTTAAAATTATTCTTTACACCAGATTAAAATGCATTGAAACAGTATACCTATTACTTCATTAAAGATCTTTTTTGATAAAAATTTTATTTGTAGAATATTATGAAGAAGCTATGACATTGCTGTGCAACCTGACGGCGAAATCAATATCTGAAGATATGTGGAAAGTACTAGAAATGCTGTATCAAATATTTGAGAAGGACGGCTTTGATTATTTCACTGACATGATGCCAGTGTTGCACAATTATATTACAGTTGACACAAATGCATTCCTTTCCAATGAGAATCATATTCTGGCTATGTTCAATATGGCGAAAACCGTAAGTCTCGTTTATATGTGGTTAAATCAATATATTTTCGGCATTTGATCTACTGTTTGTAAATAGATGCTTCAGAAAAAAATCCCTCTAAGTCAGTGGCCGTAGAACGAAACTCAACGATTTTGTTATCTCATCTCATCTATCTGTAACACTTGATGCAAACTCTCCTATATTTTAAAGTGATTTTGCAAGTGCCATGCTATTTTGCAGCCTACACACATATAATAGTGGATTTTACCGTACATATTAATATTTGGAATTTATTGGCTCTGTTTCAAATGTATTTTCTTTTTTTACTTTTCAATTAGATCTTGAATGCTGATGCTGAAGATGAATCCGAGATACATGCAGCAAAACTTCTGGAAGTAATGGTATTGCAATGCTCGGGAAAAATTGACAACTGCCTTCCATCATTTGTAGAGTTGGTTCTTAGCAGACTCACTCGAACAGTTAAGACTTCTGAGCTCAGGACTATGCTGCTGCAGGTAACTTAATTTTGTTTTTAATTACTTTTTTTAAAAAGAATTATGGCTTATTTGAAAAGCAGGGCTTCCCAACATTTAACGTTTATTTCTCTGTAAACAGGTCTTGATTGCAATTTTATACTGCAACCCACATCTGCTGTTCACAATCCTGAACAAATTACAAGAATCTGTACCAAACACGTCAATAACTCAGCAGTTCATTGAGCAATGGATTCACGATGCCGACTGCTTCATGGGGTGTGTATAATTAGAATATTTGCATGTGTGATTAAGCCAAACTGCTTTGCCATGCTTTGTGCATACAGTTTAGCTAAAGTCTCTATTCAAAAAGTATTTGGTTTTTGTAGTGAACACTTACCTAATATTTATTTGATGATCAATGTGCACTGATTTTGAACAGAATTGTATTAACACAAATAGTAATATTATAATAATAATATTTATTTGTTTCCCCCAAAATTACTATGTAGTAATTTATGGGAGACATTGAGCCCAAACTAAGCCTAAGCCTGTATATTGGTGCCCCAGATATATTACAACTTTACACAACTCAAGTACAAATACTCAAGTTGACTAATTTGTCTATATTTCTATACTGTACTCGGCGAAACATGGCGGTAACGGTCATTGACTCCCTGTCAAAAACTTGTCATTTTCTATACAAAGCCGCGATTGACAACATCTGACACTTCATTGTCAATCGTGGTTTATATAGAAAATAACAAGTTTTTGACAGGGAGTCAATGACCGCCATGTTTCGCCGAGTACAGTATAGACGCTATAAAACATTTTTGGTTCCAGATTGCATGACAGAAAACTGTGTGTTCTCGGCATCTGTACATTGCTTGAAATGGGTCCTCAACGACCCAACATAGACAAGGTCCTGCCAAAGCTGCTGCCTTCATGTTTGGTGTTGTTTGAAGGCTTGAAACGGGCTTACGAAGCTAGGGCAGAGGCTGACGAAGATACATCTACTGAAAATGATGACGATGAAGAGGATGAAGGTAATTAAATCACATATCTGAATTATTATTTAAACTGATAACTAGACAATCTTCATACTAAACTGCCTGAAGTGGCTCATTTAAGCATGATTTATTAGAACAAAACAACTCTTCCCGCCCAAAAATTGTATCTATTATGAGCAAGTTTGCTTTCAAAGACACAACTTACTCTACAATTTATTTATATTGTGGTGAATCTGTTATAATAAAAAAATGTAAAATTTTTCGTGCTTTTTCAGAGGTCCTCTCAAGTGACTATGACGACATTGACCAAATGAATAGCGAATATTTAGAAAACCTAGCCAGGATGGCGACTAAAACCAGTGCAGCACAGGGCATAAATGTATCAGCAAAAGTTGAAGAGTATGACAGTGACGATGTTAGTATCTCTTTAATTTTAAGATTGTATCATTGACAGTTTTATATTATAAATACTTCTCTATTGAGGGTTTTCGATTATTATTTGCCTCCAGAGGGACGGTAGGGTCTTTCGTGTCAAATGGCGTGTCAGCTATTTCGTGGAAGCTATTTATTCGTGACATATGAAAGGTGTTTGACACGACGCGATAGACCATACAGCTACATACCCCGCGTTCCACTTAGGGTTAAAAACGATGAAAACGCTCAAAATGCCTCCTATTTTGAGTGTTTTGATCGTTTTTAACCCTAAGTGGAACGCGGGGATAGCACCATATACGTCTCTCATTTGTTTTTTTTTTTTTTATTGTCAGGACTCTGATGAAGATTATGAGGTAGATGAGACAGCTATTGAATGCTACACAACTCCTCTGGATGAGTCGGATTGTACTGTTGATGAGTACATCAAATTCAAGAAAACATTATTAGGTAAATTACAATTAAGTAATAACAATATGATTTATTACAGAATTTAACGTTTTTAATAATATATGAGAACACATTGTCCTGCAGTAAAAATAGCATCCCAGTCAACTATGTCTGTAAAAATTTCATCAAAATTGCTCCAATAAAATCAGTATTATTATTTGCAAAGAAACCTTTTCTATGTATTAAATTGTTAGTCATTTCTATAGGATTATTGCTGACGGTCATAAAAATATAAGAAAGCTTCATCTGTTTTAATTGTTTTATTTAAAGAATTATTAAACGGCGAGCCAGCGCTATACCATGCACTCACAAGCGTATTAAATGAAGAACAACAGAAGCAGTTAAATGCTGTATTTGTACTAGCTGATCAGAGGAAAGCGCAGCAAGACAGCAAACGCATTGAACAGAGTGGAGGTAAATATAAGGTTTTTTTTACTGAAGGTTTTAAGGAAGATTTTGAAGTAATTGCTTACAACTTTTAAGTAAATGTTCCCCTCAAAAATTCGACTCTTAGGGGCTGTTTCACCACTTCCTGATAAGTGCCGAATAGGCTATCCACCACTTAACTATGGAGAGTCTATCAAATAAGTTGTGGATAGCCTATCCGGCACTTTATCAGGAAGTGGTGAAACAGGCCCTTAAAGTCATAACTTAATATGCTTTGGCATGCTCAAGTCTCAAGTTTCTTAAATACCAATGAGTATATAATAATTCAACAGTATTGTTTCTTTTTAGGTTACTCATTCACTGTGCCAGCACAAGTACCAACGACATTCAAGTTCGGATCCTAAGTGTGTTTCATCGTCGTGAATAAAAAATATCACAAGCACTTTTTGGTTAACACGCCAAATCTTTTTGTGTCAACCACCGGGCAAGAATGGATAGGCTAAGATTATATGTCCATCTTTATTCTACGTGTAAATCTGTTAAATGTTTTAATAAATAAGCTGGTGCGTTTCTTTCTCTTGGTAAATTTAATAGGTAATGTATCCAGCTACCGAATATACTCTGGCCGCTGCCGCCAATTTCGCGAGTACAGGCTTCTATGTTCTGAACATGCCGGTGCTTTACGTGGCAGCATATTTAAAGTCAATATTATTGTAAAAGTTTCGAATTAGCGACACCAGTGACTAATATATCAGTGACAACACCGCGTGGCACTCGCGATGGCGGCGGTGTGGCAAATTTCTGTTTCTAAAACTCACTCCGTAGATAATAATAATATGTGTACTTGGAAATAATAAAATACAGATGTATGTTGTAAATAATTTTTATGATGCATGTTAAGCTTCCATTAATATTGTGGGTAGATCGTCTAGACGCGTGGCCCTAATAATGTTCAATTTAGAGAAATTTGAATCAATTATTTTGCAAAGGTTATTTGGTAAACGAAAAGTTTGATTTAATAGCATGTATCATGTTTATAGTTCCTGTAACACGTTGAAAGAATCATGCTAACAAGCTATTTCATCCTTTATTAGATTTATTGTTAAAAGGTGCTAAAATTGTGACGGATTTCTTGGGGCTGGTTTATGTATAATAATATATAAACCTTACGTTATATTTAAATATCATCTTTTCATGTTAATTGGCTGATGACAATATTTTTTATCGTGATTACAAAATTTTATCCCTTATCAAAAAGTATACAGTGTGAGGTTTCGAAAATGATAGCGAAATACTCCCAGAGTTGCGAGACAAAAAATTCGCGCTGTATATCTTATCGGAAACTGTAAAGTAGCAAGTATTCTAGCGCTATTTTGTGACATAATTTGTTTTGCGAAATTTAAAATGTTGACGTGGTTGTTATTTTTTTGATGTACAATTGTAAATTTGTGACGTCACACTAGGAAGTGGGGGTCTCACCAAATCGTGTGACGTACTTTATGGATGGTCTCTATGCATGTGCATTTATTTCGCCCGATTTGATCTTCCAAGTTCCATTACTGCTTGGATTAGATTGATCGACGGAGACAAAAATAGCAAGTGAGCTGTCAGACACATTTGCACTAGTTAATGCCCGTAACTCCATTGCGCATCGTTTATTGCGCGGGAACCGTACATTTTTCTGGGATAAAAAGTATTTTGTTTCCTTTCCTAGAAATCAAATTATCATACCGAATTTCATCAAAATAACCTATTTGCGGTTAAGCGTGAAGAGGTAACAGACAGACAGACACACTTTCGCATTTATAATATCTGTGTGGATGCATTTTGTGATTCCACTGTTGACAACTATTTAAAAGATTATCCTAAAGTACAATCATGACGCAAAGATACAAAATAATAAACATCCATCCATGCAGTATGCATTCAAGCTATGCTTCATTTCCATGTCACTTTTTTGCGTAAGTAACTTTGTAGTCTGCTTAGGTTTTCCAAATTACGATAAAACTCGCCTAGACTTAGAAATTCGATTCTATATTTATGCATATAAAATATGCAATATTGTTTGACAAATAATATTAAAAAGGCAACAACGCATATAAAGATTTACCACTTTCACAGGCGCAGCCAAGTCTTAATTACTTAAAATTTTTATTTTTATGTTATAAAAATAAAACTTAGTATTTTCAAATTTTATAAATTTTATAATAATCACGTAGAAGTTTTAAAGCTATCAGCTACGCCTGTGACCTCACTGCATGTCCAAAAATAAATTTTATATATAATATGTCTCAATAACTCTCTACAGCCTAAACTGATAATCATGGATTTATTCTAACACGTAAGGTCGCTTTCCTGTCATCCCGGATTATGGCGCACGCGGATTTGGTCCGCATGCGGGCAACTAACATGCGGACCCGCGAGCGGACGATAATCCGTATGACAGGAAAAGCGCTCTAAGCGTATAGAGTCTGTGCATTATGATAAATTTGAAGTTGGGTGTTTCAAACAAAGTATTTATTGTTTACTTTTATATTATTGATGACTAACCACTAATGTTTATAAAATATTTTTTAAAGTGTAAAATAAAGTTTAAGACTGAAGGATTTTATCTTGACCATACAATAAATGTAATCAAAATTGTTAAAATGTCAGTAGCATACGCGATTTTAATCGAACGAAGGATTTTAGCATAAACAATCTGCTTGTTTATATATTTTATTATATTATATACCTATTTCAATATAAATTTTTCACATCACATTGAGATATCCTCAGATGATGATTGCTATAATGTTAAATGTGTCCTCACATGGCTGATGTAACCTATTTTGGTTGAAATTTTCGGAAACAAATGCTGCACGTGAGGACACCGTTGTCACACGATCATAATATTATTAATATTATATCAAAAGGTTGTGTCTGTAAATAATTGCTTATCTGATTTGCAAATGAATTTTGGTTCAATAACAAAATTATGTTTTTTGGTACAGGTTACAAAATGAAATTAATACTTGCGCCACTGAAGCCATTTAATTATATTATCATTAAAATTGCATGAACATGATAAGTTTATTTTTATTCAACTTAAAACGGTATTGTGCATTTATTATCTTAAACTTCTCTGTACTTTTGGCAATGTTTTGTTACTAGTTATTAACTCGATATTAGTTTTTTATACATATTCCTTGTTTATTTATTAATAAGAAAAAATATTGAGTTTATATTATGTAAGGCGTGGAATATTGTCATGTTTATCCATTGTTTCTATGACGATTTGTTATCCTGCTTTTTGTAAGTTTTGTAATAAGACCTGTCTACATTATGATTTCCTTACGAATTAATTGGAACTTAAGGTTTTATTTTTATAGCTATTGATGTTAGTATTTGAAAGCATTGTAGGTACATGTATGTAGAATTAATATATTGTGTGTCCATACTATGTACGTTCATTGTAGTTACTTCTCACATCGAAATTCAAAGTTATGCAAAAATTGTTATGTTAAGGATTATGGAAAGCGTGCTACTGTCAATCACTTACCTTTTATGTCTGTGTAAACTAAATGGCTGCTTAAATGTATACACAATACAAATAATCTGTATTTTCTAGAAGATCATTCTTTCATTTAATTCCTTCTCCTAAGTACTCACCCCAAAATTTAAGGCCTCAGCCTCGAAATCGGCGGGCAGCGGCGCGGTGGCGGCGGCGGCGCGGGAGCGGCGCCGTCTAATACGCGGCGCGCCGCTGCATTCGAGGCCAGTTTCATACAGGGTGCAATTAAACTTTCCGGCCAAATTTCGATATATTGATCCTTGTTAAAAATACACATATTTTTTCTTTTATAATCACTCATTACTAAAATGTTGAGAAATAGCATCCGAAAGTTATCCTAAAAAACACCACAATTAATGGACACTACGCGTCGCCGGCGCGTGACGTGCTCCCCGCGCGCGCCTCTCCCTGACACCACCCCCCGCTTTACTCCCGCTCTACCCACCGCCGCGAAGTGACCGTTCTACAACGATTTTAAGACTGCCTTCACATTATGTCGCGTATACTAAACAGAGTCGCGCCGCAGCCGCGCGACTCTGTTTAATATGGAAGTCGCGCGGCTGCGGCGGTACCCGCGACAATGTGAAGGCAGCCTAAGTGGGATAAAATGTATTATTGTAAAAAAATTAACATCCTATTTTTTTTTTGTTAAATGGACTCTTCTAATGATACATAAGCCCTAAAAAAAATTTGGCCGGTAGGTTAATTTGCACCCTGTATAAATATATACATTGGAACACGCCGCTGCCACCGGCACCGCCTCGCTGCAGCTGCCCGCTGATTTCGAGGCTGAGGCCTAAGAACAGGCTCACGGGTTAAGTATAGAATAAAGACCTTGTCACACTGGCGGCATGCGGGCGGAGCGGTTGCCCGGCGCCCATACTCTGAGAAATTGTTCGGAATCATACCTCCTGCAACCTTTCACCATCGTTCCACACGAAAAATCATACCATCCTCATGAGTCATCACCTTGATGAGTGGCAAACGGCAGTCTTCCAAAGTGCGTTTTTCGCGTAACTTTACTAAGAGTAAAGAATAGTGCTGTTGTGTATTGCGTACCCACTTTGGCACTTTGAAATTACTCCTGCGTAACTGAAACCAGAGTGCTCTTATGTATTGTGCACACACTTGGGCACTATAAAATTACTCCTGCGTAACTGGCCTGGTTTCATCGAAACCAGAGTGCTCTTGTGTATTGCGCACACACTTGGGCGCTATAAAATAACTCCTGCGTAACTGGCCTGGTTTCATTGAAACCAGAGTGCTCTTGTATATTGCGCACACACGGGCACTATAAAATAACTCCTGCGTAACTGGCCTGGTTTCATTGAAGCCAGAGTGCTCTTGTGTATTGCGCACACACTTGGGCACTATAAAAATAACTCCTGCGTAACTGGCCTGGTTTCATTGAAACCAGAGTGCTCTTGTGTATTGCGCACACACTTGGGCACTATAAAAAAATACTTCTGCGTAACTGGCCTGGTTTCATTGAAACCAGAGTGCTCTTGTGTATTGCGCACACACTTGGGCACTATAAAAAATTACTCCTGCGTAACTGGCCTGGTTTCATTGAAACCAGAGTGCTCTTGTGTATTGCGCACACACTCGGGCGCTATAAAATTACTCCTGCGTAACTGGCCTGGTTTCAGAACGCGTCGTGGCCGTTTTCATTAGGGCCACAACACGAATTCGCATCGTGACTGTTTTAAAATGCTCAGAACGCGTCATGGCTTTTCTCGATTACCACAACGCGTTGTGGTCGAATAGCACGTCAGCCACGAGTCACGACACGAATTCGCTATGTGGTATTTCTGTGATTACCAGAACGCGTCGTGGCCGTTTCACTATGACCACAACGCGTTGTCAGTAATTTTTTCGCTCACTGAGCGTATCATACGCTCAAAGACCGAAAACGCTCATTATACATTATAATAAAATCGTAGAGAAAAAATTTTTGTACATTGAAAATAAACTGGAAAAAACAAGTTAGGGGCAAGTGTAATAAAACACATCTTAACCGATTCAATGCGGCGAACATTTTTGAAGACTTTCAGTTCTTGCCGCCACGCATACAATTTTCTCGTGACACGTTAGCCGTGTCATACGCCATAGGAGATGACACGGCTACCGTATCACCCGCCACGTTCAAAAAGGTTTATTGTTTTTCTTGGTTTTTACGCGTGTATTAACTTGATTTATTTAGTTGAGCCTAAACCATTGATGTTAACGGAAGGCTACGTTGTTTTGAGTTTATTTCGAGTAGTTTTACTAAGTGTTAACCTGAAAATGGCAGGTAAGCGATTTTTTTATTCAGATGTTGCAAACCTTTTGTAGGTTTCAAAGTTAGAAAAATGAGTATATTAAATAGAACGTCTATTGTTTCCCGGCCCTCAACTAGCGCTCACCATTTTTATGCACTTTAATAGTTTATAGATGAAAGCAAAAATTAACCGCATTGCCAAAGCACAAGGTTTCTTTTTACACGGCGATGGCGAAGCTTATCTAAGCAGGAACTTTTTAATAAATTAATAAAAATAATATATTAACTAGCCTATTCCATACATAAAAACTAAGTTTTCTCGATATATATCGATTTGTTTACTGGATTAGTTAGTGGATTAGTAATACTTTGATGTCAACGCAAGTATTTTTTTACATTATTGTTTAAAAAAAAATTGCGAGAACTTGAAAGTCTAAAATAATATAGAATAATATGGACTCCCAATATTACTTCTTTATTTTCTTAAAAGTTTACTACTAAAAAGCCCGGCTGCACATTATCCGAATTTCTGATCAGAAAAATTCGGACGCTCATACATTTTGACATGTCAGAATTCTGATAGTATGCGGGGTCCACAACAAAATGTATGAACAGAGTGCGTTCCAGCGGGCGTCCGAATTTTTCTGATCAGAAATTTCGGATAATGTACGGCCGGGCTAAAAAAGGAGACAGCCCCTACTTTTTTCAATTCACAGAAAATTCAGAAACGAAGCTTGTTTTACGTGGAAAATTAAGACGGTTTTGTTCGGAGTAGAACCTTCTAAAGTGTAATTTGAGGGAGATACAATCGCTTTCTAAATGACACGGCTCACGTGTCATACGTCACACGTTAAAAACCCATAAGACGCGGCTGCCGTGTAATCCGCAATGAATGCACCTTTAAAAAAGGTTGACGGCCCCTGCTTTTTTTCAATTCACAGAATATTCAGAGGCGAAGCCTATAGGCTTGTTCTACGTGGAAAATTAAGATGATTTTGTTCAGAGTAGAACCTTCTAAAGTGTAATTTGAGGGAGATACAATAGTTTTTTAAATGACACGGCTCACGTAGCCACACGTCTTATATGTCAGTGATGACACGGCTCCCGTATCATCCGCACTGAATCGGTTAACTGTTTTTGAAATTTTTGTTTCTCTGTCTGTTTGTCTGTTTGTACAGGCTAATCTCTGAATCCGCTGGACCGATTTCAATGAAATTTGGCATGGTGATACCTTACATCTAAGATACTTTTTTTAACCGACTTCCAAAAAAAGGAGGAGTTAATGTTTACTTTGCTGTTTGTGGTCCAATTGTCAAAACTCTTTTTTTGTTGTATAGATTGTAAGCCCGAATTTGATAGCATATTTACAAAACGGTGACTTGATAATAATTCTCTCGGGATCCTCGAGGTATCGACGGAACTCCTTTATAACAAAAACATTACAGTAATTTTCACTTTTTTTAAGTAAAATTAACATAATGCCACCAAAAAGTAAGTAAGATTTGCACCAAGACATATCCCAGGGTATAGGGCTTCCGAAGGTTCTGTTGCTGAACGGAACTCCTGACTGGTTGATAGCTGATATATTTGTGTAGGTGTTTTAGCGTTGTTTAAAATACTGGAAGCACATGCCACTATGTCAATTATATTAATTGACATAGTGATGAAACTTGTATGTACGAGGAGTCATAGTGACGTCATATTGATATTTTTGGGGTGGTGGACACTCCATACGCAGCATGATTTTTGTCGGACAAGTTGACCACAATTTTCAAATTAACTTTACAAAACAAATTCCAAAATATGAAACTTGTACATGTACGAAGAGTCATAGTGACGTCATATCGACAATTCCAGGAGTCAAGCATTCGAAAACGCGCAGCGCCGAAACTTTTCGCATTGAAAAGTTTGTCAGACTCATCGCAAAAAAGGCACTCACAAGTTTTACATTTGTATGTATCAAAAAAATTTTAGTTCCTTGTACTGGGGACTAAAATATATTGTTATTAATTATTATAGAATAGTAATAAAGGTCTATTATAAATAATAAACACATTTAAAGGTAGTATAATATTACTTTTATTGTAAAAAATTAAATATAACCACAACCATTTTTTGAGATTAAAAATAATTGTAATTTTAAATTACAAAATTTATGCACAGCATAAAATCAATAATATTATGCAAAACAGGCAATTTTAAGCTTACTCCCCAAGTAAATAACTGGAGTGTTCAGGTATGTTTTATGAGACACAGGCAAGCATCTTGGCGGAGACAATAATTAAGAAGTTTTATTTGAGCCAAGCAAATAGACAATGTTAAGTTGCTGATTGTTTCAGAAAAAAATATTTTTTCTTTGCCCGTTATTCAGATCATTATTTTTTTAGTTTACAGCATTAACTTAATTTTAAAATACCCGATACCAATAAAGCTAAAGTTCCAAAAACCATTCACCAACTTAGTTGAAAAAAATATAGTCAAGAGAAAATAATTCTAAATTTTAGGGGTGTGAAGCTGCTACACTCTGCCTTTAAATTTTTTTCAAAACTTAAAGTAGAAATGAATAGTAATTGAATTAGCAGTGCGATAAACCTTCTTGACTAAATAACCTAAAAACTATTTATGTATTTTAAAATCTTAAATAGCGAGGCCTCTTAAATAATCATATCGCCAGTGGCGTTTGTCTTGCATTTGTGATACTTTTGTGGCCACATTTTGTTCGCGACATGCACCACAGAAAACACAAGTGAGTACATGAAAGGGACTGCGGTAATACAAGTTCGGATCTTTTAAAAGCTTATTTTTTTCGTGACACCTCAAATGTAAATAAACTTCAAGCATAAACAGGAGAACACAGCATAGTTTTGAGAACACAAGAGTTGTTATTATCAACAGCAGTCTAGGGCTTGTAGTATTGGATCCTGCCAAGATGTTAGCCTTTAATTCTTGAAATTGTTTGGAACGATTAAAAGGACCAATCGGAAATAGGGCGCTGTTAGGGTTATAGGTTTTTTCCGTCACAGATTGACTGTTCATAAGTCGCGGTTCTCCAGTTTCATTGTTAACTTCATAGGTAATAATTTCTCCGGTTTCGTCATCGCACCTATATCTCCTCGATGTACTCATATTGAAGGTATGGGCAGATCTAAAATAAGGATACACCAATGAGGCCAGTTTTGCTCAAATTAGTAATGAGTTGTGTTGTTTTTTCCTGTTCACTATGATGACTTGGAGGCGAAGCAACCTCCCAGAATATTTAGAAAAATAGAATAACTGCTCAAGTTTACAATTCTGTCTTACCTTATTACTAATTTGTGAGGTAAAAATAAACGAGTTTCCAAGCGATTTATGTTCCAATTAAACAATTTATTATTAAAAAGTGTAATTTCTCCCGTGTTTTGACTTTTTTGAAAGGTTTTGAAATGTCATTGAAATTTTGACATTCTGACAGATTGCAGCACAGATTAGGTTTGTATTTATAGATAGAGTGCGTTTCATCTAACTTTCATCGAATAGTTCCTTTGCCGTCATGTTGGCACTAATGCAAATTAGTGTTGCCTCATTACCCTTACTGTGCTACCTTAAATTAGGGGAGATAATATTATGTTATCACAAAATATTCTTTAATAATTCCCTAAAGAAAATTTTATATAATTCTAACTTTCGCCCGCGGCTCTGCCTGCGTAAACGTCTATCGCTCGGGAACCGTTCTTTTTCCCGGGATGAAAGGTACCCAATGTCCTTCATACCCCAGACAATGTGTACCTATGAAAGTTTCATGATGATCCGCTTAGTACTTTATGCGTGAAGGCGTAACTAACAAACAAATTCACTTTCGCATTTACTAGCTAAAATCCGAGATTTGTGAATTGTGAGGGCTCGCGTCGTCACACCTTGACTGACTGATGATAACACATCTGACATAAGTTTTTCCGCAAAGTGTACCACAAAATGTACAGACTGACGGCTGTGGGATATACTAGGGCTCGCTTCGCTGGTAACCCTATTTCACTAAGCTGTAATGGCGGCAACCCGAGCTTGTACACATCTTAATGGAATTATTGGGGCCTCGTTACGTTTTTCACGTTCACAAAACTCTTTCACTCTTAGCACCATCATTCTTTCACCACTCTTTAATGATTTCGGCATGATTTTCTCACGAAATCACAGTAAAACTTATGAATACTAGCACAGTGTGTCTACCGTATTTACGTTATTGACCACAGATCACCACAGATGACAGAATACCTAGAGTGCGCGCACGATAACTCTGCGCGCGACAGGTGGCGTGCCAGCGTAGGGATTCATTAAAAAAATGGGTAATCTCAATGATATTTTTTAAATAACATTGGTAGTTTTAAGAGCTATAACCACTTGTTCTCAGGAGCATTGTATTAAAAACATATGCCTTCCAGAATCTGATGTTTTAGTCAAAATAAAAGAAACCTTTAAAATCGAATTTACAAATTTTTGGAAACAGACCATGGAAACCAAAGGAAAATGGTATTCTAAGATTAAACAGGAGTTGTCAGTCCCATGGTTTACTAAAGGTGTTTCATTTCATGACAGGAAATTTTATTCTACCATTTGCCGTCTTAGACTTGGTCACTGTCGATTTAATGCTCATCTTCACAGATTGAATATATTGTCTTCACCCGTTTGTAATTACTGTAATCATTCTGAACAAACCTTGGATCACATTTTCTTTACTTGTAACAGTTTTACTCTTCAAAGATTTATTTTTATTAATCACTTGATGGATATCTTTAAAACTGCTGAAGCCATCCCGCACTCCCTTCAGCAGCTTCTGAAAACACCCGATTGTTATAAGCCAATATATGAGTACGTCCTTTCTACCATTGGTGATATATAAATAAATACTCACCAGTCATTACCTATATACCTTGAGATTGTATATAGTAACACAGAGATAGTTCTCTGTAACGGTTATGTGTTGTAAATTTCCTAATTACATATAAGTACTTTGTGGTTGTAAATAATTCTCTTTTATATTTGCTTTTCATCTCGTTTTTCTTAGTTTTAGTAATAAAATATGATTTAATTAATGTACATAACTTTGAACTGTTTATTAGCAGACTTTTTAGGCATCTGTCAAGAGTCAAGACCACGTCAAGACAATGAAGACAAAGACCAATGACGATAATATTATGTCAAATTGAAGAAGGGACAGTAAAATACTATCAAAACATGAGAAATGGCTTCGGCGCGGCGCGGCGGTCGGCCTGATGAAAAAACTTATTTCATATTATTGATATCAAAGAATTGGCTTCGGCCTGATGAAAACTTTATTTCAGATGGTTAATATAAAAGAATTGGCTTCGGCCTTCACTATCATTCATTAAATAGAGAAAACATAGAAATGGCTGTATGGGCAACGCTCCCTTTGCCTGTCCCGACCGGGACGAATTAACAAAAAAAAAAAATCTATGGACTATGGTCATAGGAAAATTTCTATTTTCTAAGCTGTCATACTTGAGGCATCTACGTGCATCTACTTCTATTGAGTATTGCATTTTCAAGTTAAAAATTTGGTATATATTGTTTTACTTTTTACTATCACATGTATTAGATACACTATAAAATTTTAGTCTTTGATGTGTTTTGATTAAATGCTATAAACAGTTCAAGTGTTACGGAAAAACCTTCTCTTTTTGAGGTATTTTGCGAGTGTACTTCTTAATGTAACGTTATTGCTTTATTTTACAGTGCTTTCTATGTTAAACGATAATACATTTAAATAAAAAAAATGCAGTGAATTGTACCCCTATTTAACTAAGACGTCCAAAAATTTTGATCAAAATGTGGACTAAATACATTAACTTGTGGAACAACATTGTTTTCTTTTTAAACTATGCATCATTAGTTGCTATGATATAACTACTTGCATAGAATTGGTGCGGCGATTTCATTTTCGTCCCTATTTTTGCCTTGCATTGTAAGTCAGTATAATTATGGTAAAAATCTTTTTGTATGTAATGTTTAATTTTTATAGTCCTTTGTATACAAAACAGTACAAATTTTAATTATGTGCATTAAAACAGTAAAAATTGGCACTATTTTAATAAATCTGATAAAATAAATAATTGCTTTCTTGAATGATAAAATGATATCATACACTTAATATTTATAATGCTTGTAGGTTAGGTATGTTACATATTGTTGGCTATGCGAATTGAAGGGGCTCTATACAGTAATATAGTATATATTATGTAGTATATTGTAATTAACCCTTCGATCGCGGATTCTTGGAAATGCTATTGTATTCTATTGTTGTCGCGACCACCGGTGCCCGTATGGGGCTTGATGAGTTAAATAAAAATTAAGCTTAAAAAATGCAAAAAGCTATGATATGCTTTTTTTCTTAATTTTGGGCTCATGATATTTTCTTGTGGTTACTTGTAATAATTTGAGCTTACCAAATATTTTACTTAATTCAATAAATGAAACACAATTATTTCACATTTACATCAGCTCTAAAATAGTTGCTTAATTATATTATTAAACAGTGTTAAGAACAACAATTTCCATTTAATTTTAATATTATCAAGATCATATAGTTTCCTTAATATATTTATTACTATTAACAAACAATATTTACATGTTGTTGTGTCACACTATTAACCCGCTTAATGTATTTAACAATTATTGGTGTACTAAACTTTTATCAGGGGTGAAGCATGCCTTAGTAGGGCCCCATATAAAATTTGTTTGGAAAGGTCGCTCTTTTTTACTCTTCTCATATTTTGCGAATGTAATAAAAGAAATGTTTCTGTTAATTCTTGCTAACACTCTTTGGGGGCCCCATATAATTCATATGGTATATACCACGGTAGCTACGCCCCTGATCTTAACACTTTTCTTGTTTTAACCACACATACAATTTATATTTGCTGAAAGAATTTGATGTTCACAAACACAATAATCTTTCAGTTCAGTCTTTTAAAAAACAATCAATACTGCTAATATTATTGACTGTTAAAGGTAATTACTGATGAATTCTATTTATTTCAGATAAGATCATCAACACTACCAAAACGATGGGCAAAGAGTAAGTTTTTTTGATGTAGCTTTTGTCAAAAAAGATTTTTTAATTTTAATATGTTCTTACTTTTTAATATTTTTAATATATTATAATTATAATTATTGTGATTCTTTATCAACATAATTTTTTTTTTTCTGATAGTCTAATTGAAATGTGGTCTGTGCTTTGACTGGTTTATTTCAATAAAAATTGCATTAACAAAATGTAAGGGGTGATTCAGTATTTCTGTTTGACTTGGATTCATGGGCGCCGGCAGGGGGCTGCCAGGTGGTGCACTTGCACCCCTTGGGAATCTCGGGATCAAAAGGAATTATTGAAATAAAAATCCGTCTATTGGAAATTATTTTACCATGCCGTACAAAGATACTTCGTAATGTGTCGGCACTAAATGTATTTTGTTGACGTAAATAGACAGTCACTGTTGTTCGTCAAAAGTAAAAAGAAAAGAAAGAAAACTAAAATCTGCACCCCTTGGAAATTATTTCTGCCGGCGCCCATGCTTGGATTCTGAAAATTTACATTTGCTTAGACTGGATTTATATGCAGCGGCGCGAACGCGCGCTTTGGCTACAACGTGATAACACGCGCCGCGCCGCTATTTAAATAAACCGTTACATACATATGCTTGTGATCTCGTGGTGTTACAGCCAATTTGGACAGAAGCATATAACCAGCCTTATAGGCAATATTCAGAATGGCAAGTGTTTATTGGTAAGGTTCTCCTAATGGTTATTAGTGGCTGGCTGACACATAAAGGACTAGAGTCTAGACTTCGACCGGCCACAATGTGTAAACATAAAGTTAATATAGGTATATTAACGCTATGTATATTAACTTTGTGTGTATAACATATTAAAAAATTATCTTGACTTTTCCCTCTCATACTTGTCATTTGTTGACATATTATCTATAAACAAATCAGTAGTGATGGTAGTGATTATATTCTCTTTGAAACAAGTCTCCATTTTGGTTCCTTCTGTTTCAGTGTTAATTTGTTCATTGTAATTTGTTTAAATAAGCACAATGGATATAAATATTAGTATAAAACTTTGCAAAAGAGAAACAAAACAACGGTATTATTGTTCACAACAAGTAATTGTATTTTGATTTTTGAATGAGTACTAAAAAGTAATTAAAATAAAAAACACATCTTACAGACCTGCTAAGAAAAACGCGGAGAACCGAGGAACGTCTTATCATTTTGTAAGTATTTTTTTTGTTTATTTGTTTCAGACCAAGTAATGACTTTGAAAAGTCTGCTAACGGTGCTACACAAGATGATGAAAATAAAAAGAAAAAGAAGAGCAAGAAACATAAAAAGTTGAAGAGAGCCAATGACGATGACAAAAGGGAACACAAGAAAAGGAAAAAGTCAAAAAAGGAAAAGTACAAAAGCCCTAAGTCCGAGAGTGAAACATCTTTGTCTGATATAGAGGAACTATTAAAAAAATCAAGACAATGTAAAACTCTCACTTCACACTCAGGTTCAGTCGCAGATTCCGTTGATTTTGATTCAAGTAAATCAAAAGTTAAGAAAAATAAAAACGGTAGTGCCGCAGTAAAATCCCGTAGCAGTAGCAGAAACAATGAACGCGACAAGAACGTGGAATCCTTGGAAATAATATCATCTAACTCTGAAGCAGAGAACTATCAAGAAGATTGTGCCAGTCCCGAACTAACTATGATCGAAGATGATCTTAATCTCGAAGAATTAATGAAACAAAAAGAGTTACTACAAGCTCGTCTCGTCGCTTACTTCTCCGAGTCCGACGGCGAGAGTATAGACAAAGAGAATGACGTCGTGTGCTTAAACGACGAGAAGACGACCCATCGAAAAAAAAACACGAGCGAGAGATCCACAAAACACAGTAAAGGTCCCAAACATGATTCGAGTAGGGAAAAACTTGGGGAGAGGGAAAAGTCAAAAACAAAGCGTAACGAGGAAGATTTAAGAGTTATTATTAATAGAGAAAGTAGAAAAGAATTCGACAGAAAGATGGAGGAAAGAGAGTATCGGGAGAGAAAAGATCGCGAACGCCGTCGGTTAGAAGCCGAAAAGGAGCGTGAACGTGACCGAGACAGGGAGAGGGAACGGGAGAAGGAGAGAGAGCGCGAACGCGAGAGGGAGTGGGAAAAAAGGGAGAGAGAGAAGGAGAGAGACAGGGAAAGGGACAGAGAACGGGATCGGGAAAGGGACCGAAGATCTTCGGAACTGAGACGTCGTGATCGCGACTCGGTGCGTCGCCGGTCGAGGGAGCGATCTCCTCTGTCTCGTGATCGAAGACATGGGGACAGAGATAGGAGATCAGCTGACAGGAGCAGGGACAGCCATCGGGGCAGGTCACGGGATAGGAAACACAGAAGTGATAAGAATGATAAGCGAAAGGTATGGTTGCAGGGAACTTTGCATGTTTTTATTGTTTAATAGGACTTTATAATAATTTACTGTTTAATAACAAACCTAACCTAACCGAAAAGTATATTAATACTAGCTGTTGCCCGCGACTTCGTCCGCGTCCACGTCAACATTAAATTTTATTTTCGTAAAAAATAATTTTAAAAATAAAAAGTATCCTATGTTACTTCTGATACCTCCAAGAGTATGTGTACAAAGTTTCATGATGATTCGTCAAGTAGTTTTTGCGTGAAAGCGTAACAAACATCCACGCTTTCACATTTATAATATTAATAATTAATTAATAATATTAATTAAGGATGTTAAAACGAAGTAGAAGTAAACATTTAATATATTTTCACGATGAAATCAGAAATACATTCTTATGTCTATGAAGGTTTTCGTCTTATATTTCATTTATGGTGCCTCACAAGTTCATACAAATTTTCTGTGACATTTGAATTTTATTAGCGTCAATTCACACAAACCTCAACTCTACGACTCTCTGCGCAACGAAACGATTCTGAAAATCATTGAAAATACAAATGTATTAGCTAAGAAGCTACTGTATTTCGTATAGCGCTCCCATC
Source organism: Cyaniris semiargus (assembly GCA_905187585.1). NCBI lineage: Eukaryota > Metazoa > Arthropoda > Insecta > Lepidoptera > Lycaenidae > Cyaniris > Cyaniris semiargus. The sequence goes on from LR994547.1 coordinate 11,176,192, forward strand.
CTCTTTTAAGCTTCTATGAATTTTAAATTCTTAGTAGATCTTACGAAGGAGGGGGATCTATGTCATGTAGTCAATACTAGATGATGCCAGTTACTAATTACTTCGTTGTGCAGTAATTCGTTTATCGTGCAGGAACCGTACATTTTTTCGGTATAAAAAATATGCCATGTCCTTTCCCGGGACTCTAAACTATCTCCATACAAAATTTTATCTAAATCCGTTCAGCGGTTTCGCATTTATTATATTACTATGGATATTATGGTTTTTATAGGAAAATCTAGCACCCCATGTTTCATGTTTACTATATTACCTCTATACAGCATGACTGGTGAGTGGTGAGACATGATCAATACTTAAGGAGAGTACTCGGTACTCGATTCTCATTATAATTATGTAATAAAATTAGGTACTTAATTTTTCACCAAATTTCCCTTTAAATAAATGAATCGTGGACACTTAGTAAATTACTATCCCCGCCCCGCCCCTAGCCCCGCGCCGCGCGCTACCCCTCCCGCGCGCTGTGTCCATGCGTTGGTTAAATAATTATTTAACTTTAAGTTACATTTACTCAGTGATCAATTCATTTTATTTTTTTATATATATTTTTTTTAACTAATATAATAGCCAAATATCACGTTCTTGAGTATTGAACATGTCTCACCAGTCACCAGTCATGCTGTATATAAAAGATAATGGGGCATTATGAATACAGATGGTCGTAAATTGGGTATGTTTCCTTACTGGACTGATAACTTTCTTAATTCTTTTAGGATTCTACCAATGAAGTGGCACAGATAGTACCGAGCTCGAGTGATGAAGAGTTGGATATATCCATCAATACCGATGATGAAGAGGAAACTGAAGAACAAATCATTGAAAAGAGAAGGAAGCAAAGGGAGCAACTGTTAAAAGTAAATTACCTTTTGTTATAGAAATATTACCACAATATTATATTATTATATTATGCAGTATATTATATACCGTAGACCCTTTTCGTACTAGGGCACCTGAATCGGCCGCACGCACAAATATATGCATGATTTCAAATTTTAATTAACTTATAATATATTATGTTATTACTGTAAATATATATTATATATTGGTTTATTACTCACTAAGTATATTAAATACTTAATTGTACGCCTTACTAGAAACTTTAAATTACTCTCTATAATTATTATATTACTTTCAAATGAGAGATTGAGAGGTTGGGTCTTCACAGTACGGAAACTTTGGTATAAACATTTAAATGGTTTTCAGCGACTCGGGTGCAATAACACTACAAATAGCGAAACACAACCTACAGACCTAAAAGACAGTCTATCACCGAAATCACCACCGGCTCCCAAAAATGAAGAAATCACAGTCACAGAAACAAAACATAAAGAAAAAGAAAAAGAAACTACCACAGTATATACCACGAAAAGTGAGAAAAGTGAGTACAAGACTGAAGCAAAATCACAAGCAAAAACCACCGATGATTCAAAAACACAGAAGACGGAAAGATCTTTAAGGACCAATGAATGGGACATGTTTGCGGACCAGGATAACTTTGAAAATGCTGACGTGAGTGTTTGTATTTTTGCTATGGTATTATATCCCTTTTTCCAATAAATTTTATAAACTTTACAACGTAAAATCGTTGAAGCCACATCGCATGTTGAAGTCATCAGAATCTTAAAGGCCGCCATTTTTAGCAATTTTCAAAATTAAAATTATTTGTGTTTTATTATATTTACCAAAAACCCTAGTATTTGTGTACACTGTTAATAATAATTATTGTGATCTATTCTAGACTCCCACCACAGCTAACTACCGCAGTAGAAATGCATTGGAGAATCCGTCACTCACAGACAATTGGGATGATGCAGAAGGCTACTACAGGTATAATATTATTATATTGTTTTACTTTTTTATAATTTACTAAATTGCTTTAGGATTTACACTGCTTGGCTTAATACCTCGATCGTGGGAATCGCAGACACAATAGATTTTCAATTGTTATGCGGCACCTGGGTGCCGCTTGGGAGTTGATGGGTTAATATCAATGTGACTTTGGACCACAGACTATTTTAAGTTTTTTTTTGTTAAGTAATGGATTGTATGAACCACTGGTCTTTGGTGTTCACTAGTGTTTATATACAGGTTGTAATTAAACTAATGCGGCATTTAGATTTTAGACTCAACTCTGTTGGATAGGGATTAGGGTAGGGGGCAGGGAAGTGGGCAGCGCGAAAATGTAAATATTATGTCACTCGAAATTTGAGCAAAGGCGGTGGCTGAGTGTAAAAGGCCCATTAGTGATAAATGATAATACTTTAGAGTTTGTGTGTACTTATTTTTTTTTACACCCTGTATACTTCGGCGCCCAGGGTGCTGGAAGTGCTGAAAAAGTTGGCGCCCCTTTTGTTTGCCTTTTTATCCGGCGCCCTGGGCGGTACCCCCACCCACCCCCTACCCCTAACGCCACTACTGTGTATACTCGTATTTCTCGTATTCATAATGTTTACTATAAATAATTGACCTTTTCAGACTGTTCACTGTAAATAAAGATTTCAGAGCATTTACAATATCATGACACTTTCAGAGTGCGCATCGGCGAGACATTGGACAATCGGTACACGGTGTACGGTTATACTGGTCAGGGCGTGTTCTCCAACGTGGTTCGGGCGCGCGACCAGGCGCGAGGGAACACTGACGTCGCCGTCAAGATCATACGTAACAACGAGATTATGTGAGTTTACTTAACCAGAAAAAATAAATTAAAAAAAAAACCGCCGATAAAAATACTTAAGGATGTATATATTATAACATTTATGAATTCAAAGATTCTGACCTAAATTCGAAATATATAGTAGAATCAAACATCCTGCATCGATTGATACCAAAAAATCAATACCTTACCGACAAGTTATGTGAAATAATTCATTTTTAAAATTTCCATTTATCATACGTAATTTTTGCCGGAAGTGTTAAAATTTTTGAGAATTCGTCAGAATTGGGAACTTTGTATCAAAGATAAACGGCTGAAAAACTGCTTATCAATTTTTTTGTACGATTTGCGCTTTTAAGCCCAAAAAAAAGTGGGTTCACCGGTAATTCTGCGGAAATATTTCAAATTGAAATTGATGAAAACTATCATTCGATACAGCTGTTAGAAATTAGACATATTATTATTATTCGTTTTATTTCCAAATTTCAATGCGTAGCTTTCGCGCATGTGCAATAATAGAAATTATCATCAATTTCTGTCAGATTTTGGCACATTGACACTAATTTTTAACTTTGCGCATGCGAAATGACTTTTGTGTTTGTAATATAGTAGCGGCGCGGTGGTCAAATTACATCTCAATTTTTTTCAATAATAATTAAATATCGAGTAATTCCTTAAAAATCTACTATTAACAATCATTATAATCTATACATAATAAAATCGTAGAGGTAAAATTTTTGTACATTGAAAATAAACTTGAAAATACGAGTCAGGGGCATGTTAGAAGTGTAATAGAACACATCTTAACTATTTTTGACATTTTTGTTTCTCTGTCTGTTTGTCTGTTTGTACAGGCTAATCTCTGAATCCGCTGGACTGATTTCAATGAAATTTGGCATGGCGATACCTTAAATCCCCGGTCAACATCTAAGATACTTTTTTTAACTGACTTCAGAAAAAGGAGGAGTTAATGTTAACTTTGCTGTTTGTGGTCCGATTGTCAAAATTATTTTTTTGTTGTATAGATTGTAAACCCGAATTTGTTACTATGTTTACAAAAACGGCGAATTGATAATGATTCTCTTAGGATCCTCGAGGTATCGAACTCCTCGAAATTTACAACGACACACAAGTGATTATCAATTCCAGGAAAGGTCGACATCTTTATAACTTTTCCCTAATATTCGTGAACGTTATCCAAACACTGGACGGATATTGACCACTGCGTATCTCAATTCGTTACCGGCCATGGAAATTTTAAAGTCAAACTTTATGGATCTAAATAAGTAGCACCTGATCACCATATTGTGTGCTCGACCAAAGGCAGTATGTTTGAACAAACCGCTCATCATGTTCTCTGGGAACGTTTTTTTTTGGCAAGACGAAGAACTACAATCCTAGACAACGTACATTGTAAATCTGATGTCACATACTACGGCGATATCGTGGACAGCGCTAGGAACTTCCGTACCTTCTAGCGTTTTTGTCACAATTATTATTGGCAACAGTCTAACATAACAAATTCCAATAATAATTTAGCTATAGCTTAGTACTCACAATTATTATTACAGTTTATTTTCGTGGTGCTCCCTCTTAAGTTATTTGACATTCGGTACTGCAACTTTGTGCTGTCTCCACTTTAAATGGAAGGAGAATTAGAATTCTTCATACTTCTATTTTCTTCTGGAATCTGAGAGTAAGAGGTAGGTTAAAGAGGGATAGATGCCTACATTAAATATCCCGTCTTCTGTCGTCTATCCTCTATCTCCGTCACATGTTCCTGTCCCCTCTCCTGTGGCCCCTATCCCCTGTCCACGCCAAGCGGTCTTCGAAGAAAGGATTTTTAAAAACGATATCTGTGGTTCAAGCCCCACCGACAAATTTAAAGTTACAGTTTAAGATCTTTCAATTTTCCTGGGTCTTTGATGTAAATTAAAAATTTTGAGTGTAATATAATATTAATCCTTATCCAAATAAAGTAGTCGTTGGTGGGTATTCAATTTTCTAAATCTCGATTACAATAACATACATTCACGCGAACGAAGTTGCGGGCAACAGCTAGTTCTGGGTGTCCATTTTTTTTACATATTTAGTACTTTCATAACTTAATTGGATGTACTACGGAATTTGACCTTATAATATACATCCTTAAAGCCAGAAATGAAGGGCGGAGTCTAAGAAGAATAAAACTGCTAAAATTGTTTTTGGATGATATTATATAGCCTGTGTGTTAATCCAGACAGTAACAAAAATATACGCGGACTGTAACAAAACCATAGACAAAATTCTGTTTGCCTTTGTCAAATACATTACAATGGCCAGATCCCCCCATAGAACGACCTTCACATAGCTGTTTAATGGATGAAAAGTATTTTATATTCAACTACGTATGCCAATAAATATATTGCTAGTAGGTTGCCTAAAAAATTTCAGTCCAGATTTTTTTTTTAAGTTTTACATTTTTGGTTTGGTTAATAGACAAATTCCATACCAGTCGAAAGTATGAAGCCCGTAGAATATGCAAACGTTAGGTTGTCTATTTTTTTGCCGTCACAACTCTTGTGTAGGCGGTAAATTGATACTAGTACCGGTCTGGTTAATGCTTAATGCATATTCTACGGGCTTCATACTTTCGACTGGTATGGAATTTGTCTATTAACCAAACCAAAAAATGTAAAAAAAAAAATATTATTTTTTTAATTTTTTTATTCTGGACTGAAATTTTTAAGGCAACCCACTTGCAATATAAAATACTTTTCATCCATTAACCAGACCGGTGATGGTCTCTCTATGGGGCCGGGGGGATCCTATACCACAAATTTACAAACATTTCTCTGATAATCATAAATACTTGACAAACAAAAAAATGCATATAATAATATGTATTACAATATAATAATAATTATTAGTGTTAATCTTTTCTATATTATTAAAAAAGTTAGTGTAATAACTCAAGTGATCTAATTTCAGGCATAAAACGGGTCTACGCGAGCTAGAGATACTAAAACGATTGAACGACGCTGATCCCGACGATAAGTACCACTGTCTACGATTGTTCCGCCATTTCTTCCACAAGAGACATTTGTGCATGGTTCTAGAACCATTGTCCATGAACCTGCGAGAAGTACTCAAGAAGTACGGCAAGAACAGTGGCATACACATAAAGGCCGTTAGAAGCTATACGCAGCAAATACTGCTGGCGCTGAAATTGCTCAAGAAAACTGGCATCCTGCATGCCGGTAGGTATCATTTATTATACACATATACAAGGTGTAACAAAACTAAGTGATAATGCTTTAGGGTATGTGTCCCTTACATAACGTACACTGTCAAAGTAGCAGCGATGAAAAACTTCTTCCATGCATTTTTATTTCAATAGCTTATCGTAAAATTTTTTGTCAACCCTAATACTACTACAAAACGCGAGAGCGATGACCTTATCAGCAGAGGGTCCAGGTGTTTCAGGGACCAGTAATAAAATAAAATTTAGTTTTGAAAGAGAAGTTATAACTTTATAACATTACAGTTTAAAAAGTTTAACACATTTTCAAATTTATTAAATTTCACATTTCCATATTAAAATATGTCAGTAATATTTTTACTCGAAATATGTTTTATTATTTATTGTTGAATAATAAAATTAGTTCATAACATTAATCTAAGATAATAACGGTAAAAAGGACATAAAATTAAATACATTTAAATAAATGCAATATCCTATTTTTCTTGAGTTATGTATGCGGAACCACTAAAATTGAAAAGTATTCATGCTTTTCAAAAGTGGGCCGCCGCTAGCTCCGCCCACTTCGGATGCCATGACAAATTTTTCGACGCGAATTTTTGGTCGCGGCGCATACACATGCTGCCCGCCTTAGACCAATCGACGCGTTTGATTTTGAGTCTATGAATGAAAGTCCACGTTGACTACAGATAGGGCTGTAACTCAAATATATTTTTTTAATTTTCAAATTTGTTTTTCTCTAAAATCATGTGGCTTACAAATGCTTAGACTTAGACTTTTTCGATAGACCTACACCCAAGGATTACCTCAGTTAATTTTTATCACTTAGTTTTGTGGACCTATCTGGTAGACCGTAGCGTGCGTATGGCGGTAAGATTATGTTTCTCTCTTTCAGATATAAAACCTGACAATATACTAGTCAATGAAAGTAAGTTGATGTTGAAGCTGTGTGATTTCGGTTCAGCGACACTAGTGTCTGACTGTGAAATCACACCATACCTTGTGTCGAGATTCTACAGAGCACCAGAGATCATATTGGGGGTTTCCTATGACCATGGCATAGATATGTGGTCTACTGCCTGCACTATATACGAGTTGTCCACAGGAAAAATTATGTTCAGCGGCAAGTCAAACAATGAAATGTTAAAATACTTCATGGATTTAAAAGGAAAGATACCAAATAAGATCATTAAGAAGGGACACCTCAAAGAGCAACATTTTGATGCCAATTGCAACTTTTTGTACCACGAGCTGGACAAGATTACGGAACGGGTATGTATTTTATGTATTGTTAGAAAAAATTGTATTACTACAATACGAATAATATACAGTACTTCATCTTCAAATGCCACTAGAATTGGGCGTACGCGGACGCAAAACTTGTCTCTGTGTTGAGATTTTCAGTAGCTAAACTACTTCAGAAATTTACCCAGAGATACTTGCAATTATGTTCCTACAACCACATAATATTTCATGCTCTTTTATGTATCTATATCCTTGAGTATAGAGATTTTCGAAAATACACTGTAACTTTGTTTTTTTTTTCTATAACGTTTTATTTGAGGATATTTAACTATTTATTTGTTCATTAAATATGCCTATTGTTACAGGAAAAAGTGGTAGTTATGTCCAGCATTAAGCCCATACGCGACTTGCAGACAGAGCTGGCGCCGGCTCATCACAGGCTGCCAGCTACCGAGGCTAAAAAAATGAACCAGTTGAAGGATCTGCTAGAGAGAATGCTGATGCTCGATCCCGCGAAACGCGCCTCCGTCAACCACTGCCTAGCCCATCCGTTTATACAAGAAAAAATATAAACTTATTTTTTTTTAGGACAATAGCACAGTACAATAAAACAAGGGCTATGAACGTAGGAGTAGTATGCTCCATCGGATCCACCATAGCCCCACAGAATTTCGGTGAAAATAACAGTTTTTTTTTCTATGAGATGATCGAGATGAGTTCGGGGCCTACCGAAGACTCAAGGGCCAATAATCCAAGAAGGAAAGTGCGCTACACCATAGGTTACAATCGTAACATCTGTGATGATGCGAGTTGCCAAGGTCAGCGGTAATCGCTTACCATCAGGCGATCCGTCGTACCCTGGTCCATTTCATCAAAAAATGTAAATTCATAATGTTAAATCTTTTATCCTGTTTAATTAAGTTTTAGATAATCGCGTAGTGTTCTCTAAAGATTTAATTAGATGTTAAAAAAATAAATTTTATACTGTATTTTGAAATGAGACTTGTGTATATAGACATTGCGTTTAGATAAATGTAAGTTGTTAACATTAATGTTTTCATAACTGAAAGAAATTAATTAGTAACATAAATACATTGTAATATGAACTATAAAAGTGGACGTTTTATTTGTTTATGAACTACTAGATGACACCCACAACTCTGTTGCGCCAAATTTATCGCGTGGAAACCGTGTATTTTTCCGCAACAAAAACTACACTAAAGGGGACCCTAGACGGTAATGCAGCATGACATGCGTTACTTGTGATCGTTTATTGTATTGATTGATGCGAATGACATGCAAACTACGTGCTGTACATTGATTGACAACTTCTCTAACGTCCTGCAATGCAATACATGCATGACATGCGCGCATGATCGTTTCGCGATCGGCACGTCATGCAACAATTAATACTGTCACGTAAATGAATGTCATGCTGCATGCAGCACCTAGCCTGTCATGATCGTCTAGGGTACTAGAAATAGTAGAAGAGCGAAATAGCAGCTATTGTACTATCAGAGAAGTTGATTCCTAGGAAGATGGGTGACGTAGGGGGGGTTACGTAGTTTATATCGGCTTTGGGTTGTGCGTTGACTATGTATATTTTATTGGTTAAATCCATCTTTAGTGATTTTGCATGCAGCTGAATCTGAGATTAAACTAGCCCTGGCGTAATTTTGAGTTGCTTTTCCTAATCCTATTTCAAAGTTTTCCGTTAAAATACATTTGCTGTTGGCAATGACTTGTGTTCGTGCCGTAAAAAAAAGAAACTTCAAATACGACATGATTGTCAGCTCTCTGTCAACTGATGTCATTTGTCAACTGTCAAAAATCAAAACAATGGACTTAGAAAATCTCATATCAAATAAATATAAATATACCACTATACGCACAGATTAGTAGTATATATTGTAGAACTATACGTTACATTCGCAGGTTATACAATTTATGTAACTTCAAGATTATAAATAAAGATAAAAGTGTTAAGTAATCCAGGAAAATCGGATCGTCTTTCAAAAAGTTTGTAGAAGCATAGCTCTAAATGTCAGCTTCAGAACATGTCTTTCGAGTTCGGCGCCTATATAAACTTATATTTCGGGTCCACCGGGCTTTGCCACCAGAATTGCGTATAATGGGAGATAATTATGCAAGAGATGAGTTTAAGCGACATAAAAATTGCAACCCTCAGGAGGCCAACATATTTTTAAATGAATGGACGGTAATATTCATGTTTTTTATTGTTACAATTATTTGGCAAATGTAATTGACCTTATCCATAAACTGCTCAAGTAATCAATTCAGGCTTCAAAGGTTTTGCTAAAGGAGGGACATTTCGTTCCCACTATGTAGCACTTTGAGACATATACCAAATGAAAGGGCTTGAAAAATTGAACATTTTATTGTATGACGAAAAATCTCTAAACCATGGGAGAAAAAAGTTAATGAGGGTAGGTAAACTTGAGGAAAGAGTTGTATTTTAGTATATTGTTTCATATTTTAAAGAAATGTATGGGAAAACAATACAACCTTAAAAATCTAACCTTTCCTGGATTTTACCGTATATTGTTCAAGAAATACCTTCGAGAAATTGTTTATAATAAGCAGTACTAGCGAATGGTGCAATAATACAGGGTGTTTTATTTTTCCTAAGAAATAAAAAAACATCCTTTATTATTGCACCATGTGCTAGTATTTCTAATTATAATCAATTTCTCCGAAGTGATAGTAAACAAAAAAATTATAGACCGGGAGATAGTGACACAAAATTCTTCTTCTTCACCATCTCCCGGTCTATCAGGTAAATGTTCGACATTCAGCATTTTATTGTTTTCTCATACATTTCTTTGAAATATGAAGCAATATATTGAAATACAACACTTTCCTTGAGTTTGCCATATATGACTACTTTTCAGAAATTATTCCTTACTAGCAACACTACAAATTAATCCAATAATACAGGATGTTTTTTTTCTTTTTTGGGAAAAATAAAACACCTGTATTATTGCACTATTCGCTAGTATTGCTAATTATGAAACATTTTTCTAAAGTGATTATATAGGATAAAATCCAGGAAAGGTTAGATTTTTAGGGTTTTATTGTTTTCTCATACATTTCTTTAACATATGAAACAATACACTAAAATACAACCCTTTCCTCAAGTTTACCATATACAATTACTTTCCAGAAATGATTCCTTACCAGCAACAGTACAAATTGGTGCAATAATACTGGGTGTTATGATTTTTTCTTACCTTCTACCCTCGTTAATTTTTTCTCCCATGGTTTAGAGATTTTACGTCATACAATAAAATGTACAGATTTTCAAGCCCTTTCATTTGATATATATGTGGACATGCTACAGCTTGGGTACGGGCTCCATACAAAAATTCCTCCTGGTTCTTTATTATTAACACCCCATTTCGATTTATTTTTATCTATATTCTAAATGAACATTAACCTCGCTCAATTTAATGTTTATTTTTACTGTATATTTACTACTACTTTACTGTACATTGACATTTAAATTGGTGGCATTGTTGTAGCCAATACTAAGGATTGCTGATAATTTATATTCATATCAAAATAAATTAGATCAGAGCATACTGTAAGCAGTAAATAAAATAATTATAAATTATTTTTAGCTATAGTAATTAGATTCGTTTTTGTTTCCAGGATTATGCTATAAACTTAGCAAAACAGATGAAACCACTGCAACAAGCAAAGCAGAAGAAGGTAGGAAAGTATCTTGATCCCAAAATGCTGGACTTCATGAGTGATGAACAGCTAGTGCAATTGTATGAATTACACAAAGCAGCTTCGAGTGACAGCAGCGATGATTCCGATCAGATCAATGTCACTGATAACAACAAGGTCAGATAATACTGAGTGTTTAACAACAAAATTTATCATATCTTCAAATTTTAAATTGATTTTTATTATAAATGGGCATTTCTCTGTAAGCTCGTACAGGTCCCATACAAATGCTGTCCTGGGAATTATTTTAAACACTTGTCACAAAATATTATGTACTGTATTAAAAAAAATGAACTATGATTTTAGTTAGATAAGCAGGCCCACTGAATTTATGCGTATATTCAGGGATATTAGCGATTTCTTGACAGGGGACTGTTAAGTGTGACAGATTTTTGTATGGGAGCCCCTCTTAAATATTATAAACTTTAAATTAAGTTTATTAATATTTATGAAAGTACAAATACAATTGAGTATTTTGTGAATATATCAAGTGCCTACCTGTAGGCATTATTAATACTTCAAGCCCCAAGCGGTAACTGGCTACCGCGATAACAATAGAAAGGCTATTGTGTCTCGTTTTTCCACGATCGAGGGATTAATAACAAGCTAAAAAGGAAAAAATTGCGTTTGTTGTATGGGATCCTTAAATGTTAATTTTATTGTGTACAACCCTAAACACAGTCTTTTCGCTTAAATATTTGATATTGCTATCGATATTTTCAATCAAATCGTAATATTAAAGACAGGGGACTGTTGGCAGGGGACTGTGTATTTTGGTCAAATTTCAAAATATGAACTAAACTGATGAAAATAGTTTCTAAAGAAACTACTGATCAGTTTAGACAAGTACATTACAAATGACCTTCCGACACTTAAAAAAAATGCATCTCTTCGCCACATTCGACAAGGTTGCTAACTTCACGGCAGTTACGTTTTGTTTCACTCAGAAAAACGTTTGTAAATATTATAATTTTTATTTTAAATGGAACGAAATTTTTGGCAGGGACTGTATAAAAATTTTGGGGACAAAGTTTACAGGAGTTTTCTAAATACTTAAATAAAATTGGCTGTGAGACTTTGTTTTACAAAAATATTATAGTTTAATCATTTTTCTTTGCAATATTAACCGCCTTTTGTATGTAGTTTCATAAACTTCTTCGTAAATATCATTTATAGGTAGGGATACAGTGACGGGGACAGCCAGGGGACTGTTTTTTTTAGGATTTCTATAGCTTCTAGAAAAAAACTAAACAGTTACGGTTCTGAAAACAAAAGGCCTATAAAGTTTCGAGGTTTAAGGTTAATGAGGAGTGATTTTTTTATAAATTATTATAATACTTTTTGAGAAAATCGGTCAGGACAGCCACTTTACGAGCTTATAGAGAATCACTCAAATACAACATTTTATATATTATATAGTTTGAAATAAGACAATTATTTTCAATGTAATATATTACAGTATGTACAGTATTTTGTTATATATTATAATGTAATTATATAACAAAATACTGTAAGAATACTTTACAGTATTTTGTTTTAAAATGATTATTATTTTGAAATGTGTCTAAAAATGTGTAAAAATAAATGTGTAGTTTGGGTGCAATAACTTCTAGTCCCACCATTTAATTGTTATAATAATAAGAAATTGTTATTACTATGGCAAAATAATAATATTAAGCATAATTATTTAAGTGGGCCCCTAGACGATCAATTTTATTGTTCAATATGATTGAATAATATTATTGAACAATTTATTTGACAATAAGATTAAAAGGCGGGCTCGTTCAATATCAACCCTAGACGGTCAATAATAATGCATAATACATGATAATGCACAATAAAATAAAATTGATCGTCTAGGGCCTCTATATACATATGTGACAGTCACCACTCTTATGACAATCCATATTCCATATAAGTTAGAAAAGTAACTGACGGACTGACATGGATTAATGTAGGTGCAGTGTTAACATTTTAACTAATAAGGAGGTACTGTTTACATTTAGTTAAAATTAAGCAAGATGGAGTAGGTTTATAGTTTATACTCAAATTAGTAAAAAAATAGACATCAAACAAATTGAATAATGCTGTTTTACTAGCATCAGAATAATAATTATACCACTTTATGTTCTATAGAATATTTTATTAAGTAGTAGAATTTAAATTTAAAATGCAATAAGTATAATATTATTCAAATGTTTTTGAAGTTCAAGTTAAATATTCACAAGGTTTTTAAATTATTTGGATACTATGTTCTTATATAATAAATCAATTAGAACCATGCATTATTGTTAGGTATGCTTTACTTTTTTGTGACATTGTGACTATATTACTATATTACCTTTAAATTATTAAAAATATATTATTATACCATTTTATTTACTCACATCGTCAAATTATTGTTATAATAATATTTAAAGTACTTACTTAAACCTTCGATCGTGGGAATCACAGACACAATAGATATTCAATTGTTACGCGGCCGCCAGGGGCCGCTTGGGGCATGAAGGGCGACTAACCCTAAATAGTCGATTTTATAATTCATTTTTATACTTCAAAATAAGCCCCGAATTGTTTAATTTTCTAAACATAGATACTACATTATATTTCCAAAAATTTGATCTGAGCGAAAACACGATATCTTAAAATTTTCTCGATAGAAAAAAATCACAAAGATGCATCTAATTTTTCATATATTGCCGTAACCGTGCATGAAACTAAGTTAATATTCTAACACATTGTATAAAATTCTATCATTGAGACACTGACCTGGCGGATTTTTAAAATGTTGTATATTTATCGAGTTATTAAGAAAAAACTAACTTGGCGATGATTCCGCGTCGTCCTTTTTCACCTGGCATATGAAAGACGGGCGTGAGTGTGAAGGGAGAAGGCCGAAGTTTGATTTTTTGCGTTAGTCGCCCTCTTAATACAAACGTTATAATATAATGTCTATAGACTATCTAAAAATATGTAGTGTTGAAAATATATTATGTTAAAATAAGTAACATGAAATAAAATGCCTTTTAATTTTAATTTTCGTTTATTCATGTATGTTAAAATACTAACAATAATAAATAGGTTTAAATATAATTGATGAAATGTTTCAGTGTTCTTCCTTTTAGATTTTTTCTTATAATAAGGCCTTTAAGCTTAAACGCACGACCTGTTAACTTCTTCATAAACTTCAAAATAAGAAAGACTTCCATTATAGGCTACTACTAACGTACAGTAAAGGTGGCTTTCGGATCATTGCCGCGAGCGACCGCGACCGAAAAAATTCAAACAAAATGTCACTTTATGACCATAGGCTATAGGTTTAATTTTACTCTACGCCTCTAGCTTTTACGCCGCCGCCGGCGGCAGCATGGGTCGCCACACAAATGTCAGTAGAAAATGATACCTATAGTGTATGCGATAGAGTAGCATTTTATTTAAATTTTTGTCGGTCGCGGTCGCTCGCGGCAAAGATCCGAAAGCCACCTTAAGAATCAAAAGTGGTGTAATGTTTTAGTTTTTACATTTTTATTAATTACTATTTACTTACAATTTTTTGGGTCCTTAATATTTACAATTTAGTTGTACACCACTTTTGAACCTTTAATATCATGCAAACACAACACTTCACTATAGTCTCTGATTCCAAAGTTATTCAACACCTAACACGTAAGAGTTGAATTGAGCCACTGTAACAAAAGAAAACATATATTTTTTTCAAGTAATTAGGAACATGATGATTAAGGGGGGGGGGGGGGGGGGGGGAGGGGCGACGCTGGGCGACCGCCCGGGGCGCCGGATAAAAAGGGACGCTGAAGGCAAACAAAAGAGGCGCCAAAATTTTTCAGCACTATCAGCACCATGAGCGCCGAAGAAATCTCGTCCAGGGCGCTGGTAGTGCTAAAACCGGCCCTGCTATAACCTACAGGTTAATTTCATTTCTGGTAATAGGAATTGATGGTAAATCAGCGAGTACCTATTGTATTTTGCCCCAACCCATGCCCCTATGATATATATGTCGCAGTCATGTGATTTAATCTGCTACGTAGCTACTTGATTAAATGACTAGCGAATTACTTGAATGAAACCATTTAATTTACAGTCAAAGACTTGACGAGTTGGCCTTTACTCATCAGATTAAATGGTTTCGTTCAATGAATTCGAATATACATTATTAGTTTGTGGTTGTGGTGTTACCCTGATTATTATTTATTATTGATTAAACCTAATACCTATAGAAATTCAATAAATAGTCACAAAAGGATATTACCTCAGAAAACGTGAAAGTAACTCTGTATGAAGGTGACGAACAGTTGCGGAAGAACGTATCTGAAATACGTAAAAAAGCTGTAAAATTAAGTTTTTAAAATATTAGGTTGTTACATGTCTTCTGTGGACTACAAGTTTTGAGAAGGCACTCCACTGGGTAAATGTTTAATTAGGATCCATCCAAATATAACAGCATACAAAGGGCAGTCACAGCAAACCGTGTTGTCATTTAACACGTAAGGGACTTAAGGTAAGGCACAGTAAGTATGTCATGAGTCATGACTCATGAATGCGTTTCAGTTTGGGGGTTCAAATATTATACAGCAGAAGATAGATCGCCTCCTTTAAAGTAATAACATAGACTAGATGACGCCCGCAACTCCGTTGCGCCAAAATTAGTTTATCGCGCGGGAGCCGTACATTTTTCCGGGATAAAAATTATCATATGTCCATTCCCACGACTCAAAGTACATCCATACCAAATTACAGCAAAATCTGTTCAGCGGTTTGGGCGTGAAGAAATAACAGACAGACAAGACACTTTCGCATTTATAATATTATAGTATGGACATTGGTCAGCGAAAGTCACTTACGAAACGCTCTATGTAGAAAGACGACTGCTGACACGAAATCTCCGAATCGGACCATTCCGTCTTTCCTCATGTACTTGAAGACCAGTAATGCCAGTGCTCGCTCCGGTATCACAAACCCTACGTCTCTTAGCGCGTCCCTGAATCTCTCTATACGCAGCACACCCACTTTCTCCGGAGCATGGTCCTTGAAGACCGTCTGCCAGTGCTTCAAACTACATATCAGGTCCTTGAAGTCTTGCAAACACATCCGTCCGGAACCATCTTTCTATGTTAGCGTTGAGGAAAATATTGAAAAATCGTCGACTTTTAAGTTACTACTACTACGTAAAAAAGTTTTTAAAAGCCTAGTTTTAAGACTATAGAAAATTCTACGATTGAATAGTGTTAAAAAACCCCAAAAAGTCTTTTAACAGTTAAATTTTTTAGTTATGTAACGATCATAAGAAATATACTTATTTGGAGGAATGTTCCAATGGACATTCCACCAAAAATCCAATTATTCTACTCTCGCATTTCTCTTTCATCTATACGAGACTATAGTAAAAGAGATAGATGTCTTTACTTTTCATGATTCATAAATCACTTTGGATCGTAGCTGGTGGATAATATTTGCTGAATTTTTTGAAAAGGATACTTCCAGCGACAGTACAATCTGTCTACAGGTCTCTGTGGTGGCGCAGCTTTTAATGTAGTCATTCGGTAGACACCTCTCCAACAATTCTTGGAGTTCAAAGGCGTTTATGGTTTTATGTTCGTCAGCTAAATGGAGAAACTGTGACTCGTATTGCGCAAAGCTGCTCGCGTCTGTACCCACTGGTGCCTTTAACATCGCCGACTTCAACATTTGAGGCGCACAGTCTAATACGTTCATTTTGACTGACATCATAGAAAACACTCTCAAAGAGAAGTTAGCCTCCTGCCTCGGTTCAAACGTAGTGGGTATCACCAAGTAGGCGCCTGATTCTAAGTAGTATCTGTAATTAAGTCATGATAAATATAACTGCTGTCTATCGTCCAATCCATGAAACGAGACACTTTTAGGCTTTTGTGTGAAGTTTTGTGACTCGTCTCCGAACATATATTTTATATTTAGCACAATAAAATCGCAAGTTTATATCTAAATGTTTCGCATAGCAATTAGCATTCATAAATAAAGTTGCAGATTGCAAAGTCAATTTACTAAGGGCCTGTTTCACCACTTTCTGATAAAGTGCCGAATAGGCTATTCACAACTTTTTTGAAAGATTCTCCATACTTTATCTGTCAAGTTAAGTGTTGGATAGGCTATTCGGCACTTATCAGGAAGTGGAGAAACAGGCCCTTAGTATACCAGTATATTGCAAAATTTAAATTCAACTTGGCAAATTAAGTTGCTAAAACAGTCAAACATTTATTATTTCTTTTGCATCTTGTCAATTATTATAGGACAAACTACGAAGAAAAGCGACACAAAGTTACAGCTTATCTTACGTACGAGCTTCAGCAGTCCCATAGTGCTCTCTTCATAAAAAATATTAAAGAAAGACGCACAGCAATTGCAACGCGAAAATAATAATCGTTATACAGGGTGTAACAAAACAAAGTGATAATACTTTAGGTACGGTGTGTACGTGTCCCTCATATAGGGTTCACTGTGAAAGTGGCCGCGCTGAAAGAGCAATTTTTTGTGATTTGTATCGACAGTCTCTCCAGGGTCATGAATTTGCCCATACAAAAAAAAATCATTTACAGCACTGCTACTTTCACACTGAACTCTATACAGGGGACTGTGTTTTGTTACATCCTGTAATCTGTATGGGCCAGGCCACAGCCCACAACATTGCGTTACGGCTTCGCATCGTAAAAATCTACGACCCGCGACGCCGCAGACGGCAGAACGCATCGTAGAAACTTCTAATGTAAAGAGTGCTATGCTATAGGTATGGAATTTTTGCGTTGCAACATCGCATCGCTTTTTAGGGTTCCGTAGCCAAATAGCAAAAAACGGAACCCTTATAGATTCGTCATGTCTGTCTGTCTGTCTGCCACTTTTCTCCGAAACTATAAGAGCTATATACTATTGAAACTTGGTAAGTAGATGTAGTCTGTGAACCGCATTAAGATTTTGATACAATAATGGAAAAAAAAATTAAATAATTTTTGGGGTCCCCATAGGTACTATCAGAGAAGTTGATTCCTAGGCAGATGGCGGACCTAAGTAATTTGGTCGCGTTAAGTCAAACCCACCGATCACAGCTAACATTGAATTGACATAAGCCGACCACATGACGTAGGTCCATCAACTGCCTAGGAATCATTTTCCTCGATGGTACAACTGAATCAAAAAATGTTTTTTTCTTCTAACCTATGCGTGTGGGGTATCTATGGATAGATCTTCAAAAATCATATTGAGGTTTTTAATATCATTTATTTTCTAACCTGAATAATTTGCGAGAGAGAATCTTCCAAAGTGGTAAAATGTGTGTCCCCCCTCTAACTTCTAAAGTAGGGGCATGACAAGTCTAAAAAAATATATGATGTACATTACTATAAAAACTACCAACGAAAATTGGTTTGAACGAGATCTAGCAAGTAGTTTTTTTATACGTCATAAATGGTAAACCTTAATTTAACTTTCATTAAATCAACTGAAATATAAAAATAAGTCAAAAATCTTTTAATTTCATAAAATAAACCTTATTGCTGCTGCGGAACCCTTCATGGGCGTGTCTAAATCGCACTTGGCCGATTTTTTTTACCTGAGTAATAAATAATTAACTTTATAATGTGTATATTATATACCCTTATAAGAACCTCATGCACTGATCTCCATTATACAAGTACGCGTACTTGTATAATGGAGGTCAGTGACCTCATGTCATAACATAATATCTGACGATTGAAAAATCACCCCAAACGAAAATGTGTATCTACAGCAATGACAAAAGAACAGTATAATAAAAGTCTATGGTTGCAAGTTGTCCTAAGCACAGAGAATATCGATATGTCTTATGTCGACACTACATAATATAGGCGATCGCGTTGGCCGACGCGTTGGCCGGCGCGCTGGCCCAATGTGTAGAACGGGCGTTCGCGCGTTGGCGGTAGGTATATTTCGCCCGTTCTACACATTGGGCCGACGCGCGTTGGCCAACGCGTTCGCCTATAATATGTAGTGCCGACTTTATATCTGAGCAAATATCTGAGACATATATTCAAATAATACTGACAGAAGTGGCAGTGCTCATGCTGTCATCATAAAAGAAAATATAATATGTCACTATGAAGTATACAAATATGAGCAACAAGAAATACAGGCAGTGGCTGTATGTGTAAAAACAAAATCATTTCCGGTAACTCTAGCCTCTATTTATATCTACTCTCCAGTCTCCACCGAGGTATTCTATAAAATCAGATGTGTACATGAACTTGTGGGAATAGGCGTAGAGGCCGCAAAGGAAGTTCTTCCGACCGAGCGAGGTGGTATGCTCGGTCAGGCCGGAGCCCACGTGATACATTTCAGCTGTCGTATATATACCGACGCGCTCAGAAAACTTCGATAGCGCGATGCAGGAATGTTAGGCGAATTGTGGGTACCGCCACAAACTTATTAGAAAATCTTGGCAAATGGCAATAGGTTTATACTCGGTGTAGTACGGTAGTATGAAGAAATCAATTATAAATATAAATAGAACAATCCATATTTTAGGACCATCAAATCAAAGAATGAAATCCATTCTATCTCTGTTAGCTGCCACTTTCAAGATTTTTCGCAGATAAAAATGTTGTTCGTCTTATCAAAATTAAGCTACTCACAAAAAATTTGCTTGTTAGTAATTAAAAAAAAATTGTTCTAGGGCTCCCGTACCAGTGGTGAATTTAACGCTAAAACACCTACTGGGGATCCAGACTTACTACTACAAAAAGAAAAGAGCTATTAAACGCTATAAACGAGACAAATTGCAAAGTTATATCAGCAGGAAAGCCTACATACTGGCCTACAGATCCCAATAAAATTCCTGACTTAATTGATTTCTTCATATACAAAAATATATATCGTCCAATTTTCTATGAATCGATGAAGGCTTTGATATGAGCTCGGATCACTCATCCATAATTCTGACGCTTAGTGAGAAAATCATAATGAGAGAGCGCCCTCTCACGCTTGTAAATAAAAACACGGACTGGGAGAGCTTTAAGTTAGGTTTAGAATATATCATAAACCTGAAGGTTACTCTTAAGACTCCAGAACAATTGGATCTAGATGAATAGAGACTTTGTATGAAACATCCAAAATTGCACAACTCTAATACTTTAGATTTTATAGATATCTAAAATACGCCGATTTCGTCACTGACACACTGATGATCATCAAAATGTTTGGCTACTTCCTGAAGTGCTAGAAAGCCGAAATTTGGTATGTAATCTAAGTTTAGTATACAAACAACAAAAAAATAATAATCATAAACTTGTAATTCCCCCCCATCCCCTAAAATGGGGTGGTGGATACCCCCCATCCCCTAAAATGGGGTGGTGGAACTTAACACTCATAGAGTTGGTTTCCAATATAGCAGATAGTTCATATTCTCAGGATATGATGTCAATAATAGACTTATTAAACATACAAAGTCTCAATTGAATAGGTCTAATACTTTAGATTTTATTGATATCTAAAATACGCCGAAATTTGGTTTAAAAGAGACTTTCACCAATCTTATGAATTAGGACATGAAAGTTTACACGGGATAGACATTGACTAAAAACTTCTTAATTAAAAATATCAATAAAGACTAAAAGACTGCCTAGCAAGTAGCAACTTACAAAAAGGACTGAAACCCCACCAAAAACATTTCATGTAAAATGTTACCTCGATGACCACAAAAGGTTTGCCCTGTGAAAAAGACATCAGATCTAATGTGGAGCCAAGCTTCTGAATATATACGGCCTAACTCTATCGACCCTAACTCCAACAAATTCTACATATCAGTAAGTATGTATGGCTTGGCTGTTTCGTTACTTACTTTAGATCAGAAACTAAATATTCGTCTCACCTCCACGACGACGGTAGCGAAACAGCGAAGCCATACATACTTTGTTCGAGTAAGGGTCGATAGAGTTAGGCCGTGTATATTCAGAAGCTTGGCTCCACATTAGATCTGATGTCTTTTTCACAGGGCAAACCTTTAGTGGTCGTCGAGGTAACATTTTACATGAAATGTTTTTGGTGGGATATTATTATTTTAAGCAAAAACACAAGCCGTGCGATAACTTGCTGCGAGATATAGCAGCGAGATCTGTCGCGAGTCCATGCAGACGTGTTTAGACATGCTTTCGCAACTACTCGCAGAAAGCGCTTGACAAATTGTCGCGACAGCACTTGCTACGGGGTTTACACTTGCAAGCTGCTGCCAGACAGACTGTCGGACACTTCTCGCGACAGTTGTCTTGCAGGTGGAAACACGGCCTAACTATTAACCCATCAATCCCCAAGCGCCACCCGGCTGCCGCATAACAATTAAAAATCTATTGTGTCTGCGATTCCCACGATCGACGATCGAGGTAATAGGTATACAATATACAAACTCAGCACCTTGTACAGGCGGTTGCTTATAAAATAAGTATCTACTTAACAAATATTTTGTATTTTAATTTCTTAACCACGTCTTATGTAACATAATATTATATTATGTATTATTTGTTTCTTGATTTCTTATATAAACAATTACAATAGTGCATGAATGAAAGTAATATATTTTATGAACTTCTTTAGACCTTAATTTTCTTTAGAAAAGAATTCTTTTAGCGAGTAGAAACATTTTTCAGTTAGGTAGCTTTTTAATTTTCTCGTAAATGATAATAGTTTTGTTTCATTTTTAATTGTATCTGGGAGGTGATTAAATATTTTAACTGACATGTAGTATGGGCTTTCGTTTCTCGATTTATCGAGTTACTGTAGTGACTCAATGCAGTATCTCTAACCTTCTGTTTAAGTTTTAGTCAGGAATAAAAAAAACAAAGTTCAAACGAAGAAAAAATTTGGTATAGAAATATTGACAACCCTAAAACCATAGTTACCATAGAAAACTTTAGAAGCCTCTAACTTCGGTGCCCTTTATTATTTGGATCTAATTTTTTTTATACGAATTCTAGTACATTTAAGTAACAATTCTGTATAAAAATAAAATTCAAATAATAAGAAATACGTTCATAAAAAAATAAAGAAAAAAAAAACATAAATCGTAAATAAATCTTGAAACACTTATTTAAGAAATATTTAAATCAGGTTAAATTGTGTGTTTTTTGATTATTGTCGATCAGAAAAATCAAGACCACAATTAAGTACTTAAATATTTAAAAAGTTATGGCAATTTTTAATTTTATTGAAAAAAAAAAAAGTGTTGTTTTATTGTTCATAATAAGAAATTAACGCATGTAAATACTAATAAATTATTTACATAACATTTCTGTATGAGATTTCCAAAAAAAGGCATGGCCAATTTTTTGAACAAAAAATACACTGTGAGGTGTAACATAGGTAGACTTTATAAAGTTTAATTTTTGATATACTATAAATACTTAGATATGACGTATGCCGTCAAAACTGTAGCAATGTTTTTGCATGCAAAATGTGTATCGAGAAAATATTGTCGTCCTTTTTTGTCTTACAGTAATAGCATATACTACTTTCTCTTTCCTTCCTTCTTATTTACCGACTTCAAAATGATGAAGATTGAATACAGAAATAGTTGAGGTTTAGCCGAATTCGGAAAAAGGCACTACTAGATACGAAAAATTATTTAATAGGTACTTTTTAGTTCATATTATAAAGATGTTATTATTGTTTTTACCTTGGAAGTCGGTTTTAATTTTTTGTTAAAAATAATTCTCGTAACTTTCTGCCGCACACTGTAAAATTCTGTAAGTTGTGGAACAAACTACCACCTGACGGTGACATTTGTTCCAGAACTTTCGGTATACAATACTGCTGTATTTCCAGACCAATTCAAGAAGAGAGCGTAACCCCTGCGTCGGCAACGCACCTGTAGCTCTTCTAATGTTGCGAGTGTCCATGTGCGACGGTAGTTGCTTTCCATTTAGGTGACCCGTTTGATCGTTTGCACCCTTATTTTATATTATTATTTAAAAAAATATTCAATCATGTGTGTTTTGTCTTTCCTACGATTTTATTATAATATGTATAGATTAATAAAAAATTATCGAACAAACAATTAGTTTTATTAAATGTCTCTTCTGTTCAACAATAACAATATTCTCTTGATCTTGGTCGCGCCATATCACGCATGCGCCTGTCAAATGTAACTCAAAACATATAGGTATCCTTTTCTATATCATTCGTTACGTATTATCTGTCGCATTCATTCTTGTAACCATAGATATGTCAGAGGTAACTATGTATATGTCGTATAGGAACAAAATCTGAGGACAAATGAATATCTTTACTAAAATATCATTGGTGACGTTTCTAATATTTGCTAAATTACTGGGAAACCCGTGGATGAATCTGACACAAAACGTATCTGGACATCAGTTACTGTTCTAGCAATATCACAAAAGCTAAATTTTAAACTTTAATATATTTTTTTCGGTCTATAGCGATCAAAAAGTAAAATACTTAAATATCTCTGGAAGCTGTCAACCAAATTGACACAAAATCATTTTTTAGGTTTACATCCCAAAACTATACGCAAAAAATTAGAAACTACAATTTTTGAAACCCTAAAACGTAGCGCTATCGGTCTATGCGTAGGTTTGTTCAAGTTAAGTTGGTTCCATAAATTCATAATAGATGTCGATGAACGTCACCTACATCGCGCAAGCGGTATTTATTCGAGTTTCAATAAGAGGTAAGGTTTCGAAAAGAGTCAGTACGAGTCTAAAATTAACGATATCATTTACATTGCCGTCATTCCATCATTTTTTGAACATCCGCGAAAGCGGATCTTAAGAACCAAGAGGCACACAGTGACGGATTAACGGCCGTTCCCAATATTCAATCTATCTCTGGTTTGACTTACGACCGATCGCAGCTAACATTGAATTGACATAAAATATATGTCTCTAATGTCTAATGAGAGCTATTCCTATCTCTAGTAGGGCAAACCCAGAGATAGATCAAATATTGGGAACGGCCGTAAGACTACTTGATGACCTAAGCATAAGCAATCCATGCCTGTGTCCCTCCCCCTATCCGTGTGTCAACTAGAATCGGTCTTTAAACTTTAACCATCTAAAAATATTAGTTTTTTGATGCCCTAAGGACGGATGTTTTTTGTCCTTCTTCTGGTGCCCCCTCAGACGTGATGCCCTAGGCAATTTCTTAATTTGATTAAGGGTTAATCCGTCACTGGAGGCACACATCCGCGGATACTGATAAGGGTAAATTCAGACCATAACACGACCCGTAGATTCATTTCTAAAGTATGGATTTGACAGATTTGCAAGATGTCTCACGCAATTGTAGAGATGGACATAAAAAAAATACCATCGATGTTTTTTTCGATTTAATGCATCGGATAGTGGTATCGATGTAATATCGATATATAAAAAAATACATCGATGTTATCCAAACATCGATTGTTTTTAGGGGTTGTTACGTGATTTTCAAGAAAATTAACGTATCCGGGGACTTGGTCGCCAAACAACCATGTTTGCATTTTTCCACCGACTATGCAAGTTATACACGGAATGAAGGACATACATAGGTACAGTACTCTTGTTAATACAGAACTCTTGCAGTGCAACACAAAACAGGTGCATTTTGTGTGCTGAGAGAAAAAATCTAATATATAAAAATCTACGGTATACACATAACGATTTACGAATCAACCTAGAATTCCACAACAGCTACACTATCTAGACTTAGATGTATCTACAGTCTATACAAGTTCACTGAACAGTCACAGTAATTGAAATAGATAGGCCCAATATTTTCAGCTAATAACTAGCCAAAATAATTGTAAAATATTGTATCACATACAGCGTAAAAATACATAATATTAAAACTATCTGGTTAAATTATGTAGTCAATTCAAAGGCCTAGGGCGTTAATAAGCCTTAAGAAAAGACACGTCATTATATTATTTTCATAGGAATAACCAGAATCACCGAATTCGTTTCACTTAGTACACAAAAGGTCAACAAACATCTATACGAGCAAATATTTCCACGGAAACGAAATTTCCATTTTAATGAACGGGCTAGGCGTCTAATTGGTTTCTTAGTAACAAGGTGGCTGCATCGAACACATCTTGTACACTGACTGTTGGAAATGTAATAATTTGTTTCTAGCTTCATATATTCCGTGAGTACTTCATACCACTCAACGCAATAAAAACGTTACAAAAATCACTACTCTACTACACGACTCGAAAGTAGTTATTCGATTACATGCTATGTAGCTAATTATTGTAACTTGTGAAGTGAAATAACGCCCACCCCTAATTGTTTTTACACTACTGTGCAAAATAGGAGAGTAATGTGTTCAAAGATACACGATTGCCCAAGAACAGCAGTGTATAATGCGTACAGAGCTCACCCGAGTGTCTTTGACTTGACTCATCCACCATCTTCTGAATGGCTGAATTTCTTTGAAAAAACTGGTTTATTTATAGAACGGCCGCCGGCCGTAAGAAGACCATTTTGACAGTTGTTGTCCTTTTTTTTTTGAACAAAATACCGTTCGAGTGCTTCTTAATAAAAAAAAAATACTTATAGAATTAATAAAAAAAATAATTCGATGCATCAAGTAAAAAAACATCGATGTATAGCCGATGTTGAAAAATGAACAATACATCGGTTTGATTCGATGCATCGTCACGATACATCGAGTGTTTTTAATACATCGATGTATATCGTCCACCCCTACGCAATTGAAATCTTTCAATTCAGTACAAAATATTTAGAAATGCATCAACGCGTCGCATTGCGGTCTGAATTGACCCTTAGGGCTGCTACGTTTTTTAAGGTAAAACAGTATTTTTAGGGTTCCGTACCCAAAGGGTAAAAACGGGATCCTATTACTAAGACTTCGATGTCTGTCCGTCTGTCTGTCTCCAGGCTCTATCTCAAGAACCGCTATAGCTACACTTCTGAATTTTTTTTACAGATTGTGTATATCTGTTGCCGCCATAACAACAAATACTAAAAAAAAAAAATATTTAAGGGGGCTCCCATATAACTATCGCGATTTTTTTGCTATTTTTTGCTCGATATTAATAATGGCTATAGGTAGGCACTTGAAATGTTCACAAAATACACAACTTTATTTAATACTTTAATAATTAATAGTAAAATAAAAATAAACTAAATAATTAAGAGGGCTCCCATAGAAAAACCACAATTTTTTGTCTATTTTTTCTCTATAATGGTACGGAACCCTTCGTGCTCGAGTCCAACTCCCACTTGGCCGATTTTTTTGTGAGATGTGGTTTTTGATACGACGCCGCAACGTAGTGTTGTGGCCTGGCCCTAAAAGTGTACAGAGTGTAAATGAATAGATACCTCTCGCTGACTTGCCGGCTGTTCGTATATTGGGAATTGATTGTACTCTTGGTGGTCTTAAAAAATAAAGGCGGCGCGGTTTCCTTGAACAATTTAGGGATCTTGTAGATACTGAAACCGATGACTTTGGGCTCCATTATACTGTGTTGGTTGAGCGATATCACCACGCAGCCTGGCTCATTCAGCACTAGTTGGATTTGGGGGTTCATGTGGAAGAAATCTGAAAATAGTGAAAAGTTACGTTATCATATAGATTAGGAGTCCTTAGGGTCAATTCAGACCGCTACGCGAAGCGTAGATGCATTTCTAAATTTGTATGGATTTGACAGATTTGCAAGATGTCTCACGCTCACGAAATCTGTCAATTCAGTGCAAATTTAGAAATGCATCTACGCGTTGCGTTGCGGTCTGAATTGACCCTTAGAGCCAGTCCACACGGCGCGTTGCATTGCGTTGCGTCGTCGCAACGCAAATATTTTGACGCATAGCCGGCCACACGGGCGCTGCGCCATCGCAGCGTTATTACGAAGCAGTCTTAACGTCAACACCCCCTCCCGCTTCGTCTCGGTGGCTGCTGTCCGTCATGTGTGCGTTGCGACGACGCAGCGTGCCGTGTGGACTGGCTCTTAGGTTTCTTACACATTGGTGATTGGACAATTTTGTCCGGACAGGATCAAGCTATATATTCATGGACCGTTACTGTCAATGACAAGGACGGCCGAATATTAACTTCCTGTATGTATAAAGGTGCTCCCCGAATCTATAATGTTACATTACACGTGAATGCTCCCGGTGAGGGAGCACCTTAATTCGAGTACGAAAATGTGTGTCAATTTATTTGTTACTTGCTGTGCCCCGCGGTGTTACCCGCGGTTTAGGTGATATATAATAAAAGACTATGAAAAGTACCAATAATAGGGTCAAAACGGGACGATACATGGTTCTATAATGGTTTATGGTAGTGATGATGATGATGAATGTAATTTGCATAGTAGCATAATATGCTTTCCTTTCTTGAAACAACGTCGAAACTCCCAAACTTGTATCTATAAAGAGTCAGGAGTTCTCTCAGCACCTTCCGAACCATGGTATACCTTGGTGCAAAATCTTGCTTGTTGGTAGCATATGCTTAGAATACTGCTCACGAAACCGAAGTCACCACATGTTTCCATATAAATTTTGAGGATTTCCCTCGATTTCTTATGGATCCCTTCATCAGGTCACCACTTTTATGAATATGGTACCAAATTGGGATGATAACCTATACACCAAAAGAAAAATTTTGAAAATCGGTTCACAAACGGCGGAGTAATCGTTGAACATAAAAAAAACGAACATAACACCTCCTCCATTTTGAAAGTCGGTTAAAATTGTAGCCTATGTGTTATTCTGATGTATAAGCTATATTATTGTAAAGTTTCATTAAAATCCGTTCAGTAGTTTTTGCCTGAAAGAGTAACAAACATCCATACATCCATACATCCATACATACATAAATACATACATACATACATACATACATCCAAACTTTCGCCTTTATAATATTAGTAGGATTTCTTCACGCTTAAACGGCTAAACGGATTTAGATGGGCATGGAAATACTTTGAGAGACGGGAAAGGGGGCTAGTTTTTTTTGCGATATAATTTACCCACGATAAAGAATTTTTGGGGAAATGGAATTGCGGGGATCATCTAGTTTAGAATTTAGAAATAGAATCATTTTACTTACTGACTGGATTCCTACAGCCGCCGGCGGAGACCCCCTTCTTCCACCTTCCCTGATGGCACTTGACTTGCCACGTGAGCTTGTCGCACAAACTCGGCTCCGACTTGGACGTGTCCACGTCCAAATGCACCACGTCTACCCGCGGGAACGTACACGCGAAGTTCTCGTATGACATCCAAAATCCTCTAGTTGGTGACATGAACCTCTCTCTGCATGCACTCCCAACCAACAAGTTTGCCCTATAACAAATCCTTATACCTCAAAAAAACTGGGTAAGCGATATGTATAAATATTTCACTGGTAAGTGGTAACCGAAGGTTTAGGTAGCTCTAAAGTTTAACACTGAATATTTATACAGCAAAAACGACCTATCAAGTGACGTAAAGGCCACTTTATATGGTCGCTGTTAAGCATTAGTGTCCTAACCCACAATTTTTTTTGTTGTTAAATTTTGAATGCAGTCTTGTTCTAAAACATCTAAAGAACATAACTGCATTCACAACTCAATACGTAATTTTTTGTGGTTTAGTACACGGATGCTTAACAGCGTCCAATTATAGGCTCTGTTAAAAACAGAATATATTCAGCCATCCAATAATATAGATGATTCAATACGTAATCGAGTGAGTCGAGAGCCAAGCTCTAAAACACTTTACCACGGGAAATAATATTATTATAGTACTTATAAGTAAGATATCGGATATTGACTTACATAGCTGGATCCAACATACATCGATTTGTTTTCCCAGGTCTTCCCAAATGTACGAAATACTTCATACGTCCATCCAGATCCTCGATCTTAGAAAATAAAACGGAGGAGTTTATTAGCCATTCGCGTTTTGTTTACAATCAGCAAGGTTTATAATAGGATATATAACTGAAATGTTTCCACGCTAGAGGCAGCACCAACACAGACAGTAAACAAATTAATTTGATCGACGCTCGACAATGTTTCTGTCAATATTCTGATAATTATGACGTGTGCAACAAACATGTCGAATTTTGGTCAGATTATTTACTGTATGTGCTAACTAGTGCCCTCTGCTCCGACTTTTGCGTAATATATACCTATTTCATAATAGTGCCAGAAAAAAGAAAGTTTGTTTCAACTTTCAACTATATATATTGAAAGTAATAAGAACCACCTGTACCTTTTCAACATTATATATCATGTAATTCATCCCTGGTTCAATATTCTTCGATATTGGAGTGTCTGTTACCTGTAACAAATTTAATGTCATATAATTAAATAAAAATAACGGCCGTTACATATTATATTGTGAAGGATTTAAATACAGTAGACATAAGTAAAGATAATCGCGCGGAAAGTGTAATTTTTAACAGGGTCAAAACTTCTTTTGTCCTTTCCAGGCACTCAAAGTATCTCCAAAGCATAAAGATGTAACATAGATACATGAGATAGTTAGACAGACAAACACACTTTTGCATTTACGATATTAGTATAGATTTTCCGAGGGAAGTTATTTTATAAATTACCGAGCATATTTTGTAAAAAAAATAGTGAAAAAATAAAAGATGACGCTCGCAACTCCGTTTCACCCATAAAGATAATATACCTAGCGGAATAGAGCAACAATCTCGAGCTGTCAAACGAAACCGAAATTGGTTTACATCTGTGTGTAAAATTATGTGTACGTATACACTTACACAAGCATGATTGAACATGAATTCTATGAGATTAAATTGTCAACGTGCCGATAAGTGCCGACTGGACGTCAAAAAAAGAGTTCTGCTGTCGTGTATCACCCATTACCACGCAGTGTTACTGATAGTGGCATCTCGCTTGCTCAGGCCTTTGTTTCTCTATTCCGCTATGTATATTAACTTTATGGTTTCACCAAAGTATAGTTTCACCGTACATTTTACTTCAACGAAAACTCCTACGTCCTTCCCGGGACATAAGTATATCTAGTACGTAAAATTTAAGCGTGAACAGACAGATGACAGATGACTTTCGCATTTATAATATTAGTAAGATGAGCACTTGAGCACTTACGTTAGGAGAACAGTAAGCCGTGATGATAGTTGCCATTTTTGTAAAGTTGTATAATGAATTGTGGTCGACGTTTACCGACAACGGTAAAGACAGTGGTATGCCGCCTGTGAAATCGGCAAGGCCGTCCAAAAGGTTTCCATACTTTAAGGCCTCATAGGACCCATGCATTCTGAAATGGGAAAAAATAATAATTTAGGTCAGTGTTTCCCAACCTGTGGTCCGCGGACCCCTGGGGGTCCGCGATTATATGTAAGGGGGTCCGCGGTGTCATTTCTGTACCATACCTAATCCGATTTTTTTGCTGTTTATTTCATTAAGGGGGTCCGTGAAAACTGTGATTCACTTCCTAGGGGTCCGTGGCTAAAAAAGGTTGGGAAACACTGATTTAAGTATTTAGATAAATCAGTAGTCTTATCCCCGAAACTGATACGATTTTGATTTACGAGTCTAATTAGTATCAAATTGAGCCGCAGCACAATCGTAGCTAGTATATGTCCGAAGTAGCAAAAGATTTGAGATCGAGCTGATTCGATTCTCGATTCGATTCTGATTCTGTCGGGAGTAAGGCGGGGAAGTTGATTCATAGGAAGATGGCGGACTACGTCATTTGGTCAGGTTATGTCAATTTAATATTAGTATTGATCTGTCGGCTGGTTTTAACATAACGCGACCGAATTGCGTAGGCCCGCCATCTACCTATGAATCAACTACTCTGATAGTACATTATCTGCTTTAAATTATTGTATATTATTATGTGTAAATAAAGACATTGTATTGTACTGTAGTGTTACAATGACGTTATTAGCTGCACTATCATTTAACTAAGTACACTAAAAAACTGACTTTGCGTAGGCTTTCTCCAACAACGCCGGCCACATCTGTTCGGAGTGCGTGGAGTGCATGAAGGCCAGTATACCGTTGACTGTCGGCAGCCGGTCATCAACTAGCACCTCCGTCCATTTGCCGCACCAGAACAGACGGAACCTGCAACACAATCATGATAAGTCTGGCACTGATAAATCCAACGGCCGCACTCAGATTTAAGAGCGGGCTGCCAAATTTTGCTGTGTTTTCTAATAAGTATTACGATCCCGGAAGACGATTGACTTAAATGAAATTGAGATTTATTTAATCATTGTGTATTTATCTGATATTAGCCTAACGGAAAACACGATTCACTTATTTTGACTCGATAGTTATATTTTTCGAAATTATGAATATTTCTGGGCTTTTCGACACATATCTGTTACACTTATTGAGTTACTATCATTAAGTAACTTGCACTACTACAATCACACACTTTATAAAATAATGGCTGAAGGAAATATTAGTACTGTATTCAATTTTCAAGTAATCATCAAAAACATTTTTGGGACTTACGACCTTTACTTTCGTGCTATAATGCGGGAACCGTTGTTACGCGATATTGTTCACTATTAGCTGCAGTACAAAGTACAATTCATGCGGGCACGATTCATGGAATCATTATATCACGATTGGAGGATAGCGGGGTGTGTAGGCGGGGCTAGCGTGCTTTGAAATTTTTGGCAGCCCGGTATTAACGATCAATTAATTCAAGATTTTGACATAAACATTAAACACCACACATCTGTTAGAAACTTCTTTACATTACAGTTCAGTAATTAAATGTCTCTGAGTGCGACCGTAATTAGTTCATACAGATTTTCAGCAGCAGTGCACGTCCGCCAGCGGAGCAATTTTTTTAAAAAGATATATTCTTATCAAAACACTAGATTTGCTTTGGATAAACTACTATTTGGTGTAAGAACCTAAGAAAGAATGTAGCAGAGCTGTTATTAGTAGTCTATTAACTTACCGAAATATGCCTGTGTAGTTTGAATCTATGTGTTGGTCTGAAGGCACTACTTTGTGAAAGAGACCTTTACATTGATACAGCACCTCAATACATGAAAGCAGCCATTTGTCACCTGCAAAATATTACGTCATTAGATGTTACTGACCTACATGGTTTGGTTATCCCCCGCGTTCCATTTAGCGTTAAAAACGATCAAAACGCTCAAAACAGTAGGCATTTTGAGCGTTATGATCGTTTTTAACGCTAAATGGAACGCGGGGATCATGATGTGTTGGTGACATTTTCGGTTTTCCAACAGGGAATATTACGCAAAAATCGTAGAGGGCGCTACTAGCTCATACAGTAAATAGGCCAAAATCCAAAATGTTGCACACGCCATATCAGGATATTGGCAGAAACATTGCCAAACGCCGAAGAAAACTATTTATTTACTGTCTATATATTGCCTACCGGTGCTGCCTCTAGCATGAAAACAGTGCAGTAATATTATATCCTATTGCAGAGCATAATGCGATTCAGTAGCGTACAAAGCAAATGTTTAATTGGAACGTGAATGATTATATGATTATGCTTAATTATGCGAAGCTTTGCTGTAGTTGAAATATTCGACGTTGGGCATTATACCTCACAAATCACAATGCGGTCTAGGACTGCAGTATGAAAAGAGGGAAATTTAGGGATGCTAAACAGTTGTCAGTTATGGCTGTGGGTGGGAAACAACTGACTCTCAAGTCTCAAGTGACACCTTACAAAATGGCGTAAGTGACTGGTGATTTTGTAAAAGCGTAAGCGTAAGGTATAATACAACTATTTCCTTTCCATTACCTCATGTTTCAAATAAAAGAGTTCGGTTGTAAGGATAGCGCACATTGTGACAGTACAAAGCGGAGCGGGCCGTATTATGCACGCTTTAAAATATGACCGAGTACGTAGAGGATAAAAATTATGGAAAGTGCGGCTCTTTCAGTTTCGCTCCGTCAAAATGCTACCTTTACTCTGAAGATCATGTATTACGATTGAGTTATGCTTGTATTATGCAACGATTGTGATAACTGACAATACGCGGGTATATTCCCACGCTGCGCTTGAATAACACATGATTAATAAGTCTCGTGCTATTCGTGCTTCGAGATGAACCGATTCTCATATGCTGTTAATTAGTATAATTGATTTACCGACACGAATATTTCATTATCTTATACTAATAAAAAATATGTTATATGCACGGAAAATATTCAAAAACTATTGGACTGATTTTGATGAAAATCGACGCAAAGGTGCTCTTTGCGCGTACGATGTTGCGAGCGATTGTAAAGTTTGTGCGTTTTTACTTGATTACGTAAAAAGTCTAAACCGATTTTAATGGAATTATGTTTGGTATTAATTTTGGCCCTAGATTAGATCCCGAAAAAGTAGAGTTCCGGTGGAATAAAGTGCACATTTCATCGGACGCGAGCGGGGACGCGGACAAAAGCTAGTATTAAATTAATTGGCTCTAAAAGTTGTGTGAAGTCTTGGTGTGGAGTCTCTCTGCGATTGTCCATAATGTTTCTAATTAAACAGGTATCAAAGTATAATTAATAATAATAATATTAATACGATTTATATTTTATACTGTTACTAATTGAAACTTCCGTTGATTTGATTAGTTCAACCATAGACAAATGAAAATTTGTATGGGACTCAACAGTCTATTGTATATTAGGTCAATGGTTCAACATTTTGCATTTCGATTCCTGATACTTGTTAGTTGTAGTTTTAAATGTGGGGGCTATTTTTATATTTCTGAGTTTAAAATTAAACATACGGTTATTTTTTAAGGCTCTTTTCTTGTCATGCGTGTCCTGCGCGTGTTTTTGGTCCGCAAGAAAGTTGGCCACATCCTATTTCATAGAATATGTTTATCGTGTCATGCGGGCAACAAGCGCAGCCGGAGCATGCTGTCACCCGCATGCGGACCAGAACCACGATGAGGTGCCAACACGCGTGACAGGAAAAGCGTTCTAACTTGAATGCGGGTTTTTGATTTTCCATTTGCCACCAAGTGCCGCTATGTAGCCTTAGGGTCAATTCAGACCCCAACGCGATAGCGTAAATGCATTTCTACCATAAAGTTAATATATCTAGCGGAATAGAGAAACAAAGGCCTGAGCAAGCGAGATGTCACTATCAGTAACACTGCGTGGTAAAAAGAGACGTATGATACATGACAGCAGAACTCTTTTTTTGACGTCCAGTCGGCACTTATCGGCACGTTGACAATTTAATCTCATAGAATTCATTTTCAATCATGCTTGTGTAAGTGTATACTGTATACGTACACATATTTTTACACACAGATGTTAACCAATTCCGCTCCGTTCCGTTGCTCTTTTCCGCAGTCCGCTAGGTATATCAACTTTATGATTTCTACATTTGTATGGATTTGACAGACTTCAATTGAGTGAGACGTCATTGCTAATCTGTCAATTCTATACAAAAGAAATGCATCTATGCGTTGCGTTGCGGTCTGAATTGACCCTTAGGGTCTATCGTGTCAAATAGACATATTATTATGACAGCTATATCGTGACGTATGACAGAAGTTTGACACGATAGACCCGGCTACAATATAGCGGGACCTGGTGGCAAAGGAAATATCAAAAACCCTAATTGGCACTTGGCCAAACACTTACCAAGTCGTCCAGACACCACGTCGAAAGTTTCATTCTCTGCGATAAAAGTCGGCTTGTCGTAGTGGAGTTCCTGCAAATTGTGCAACATGTCAACTGGATCGTACTGTCACGAAACCAAATGAAATAAGCTATAAAACCTGTATTCAAAGTCTGGCAACTGGACAAAGTTACAGCATAGTGCAATTTATCTTAAAAATAAACACTTGTAATTTATTTTGATCTAAATACATATACCAAAACAAATCGGTTCTGAACTCCCTTCGTAATTAATTGATCCTTTTTAGTGTTATCCTTACTAATATTATACATGCGAGAGTGTATCTGTCTGACTGTCTGTCTGTCCGTTACCTCTTCACGCTTAAATGGCTGAACCGATTGAGGTGAAACTTGGTACTTTGAGTCCTCGGAAAGGACATAGGATAGTTTTTATCACGGAAAATGCCGTATATTTTTCCCTCACCATAAACGAATTCCGGCGCAACGATGTTGCGGGCGTCATCTTATCATCTAGTTCAGGAGTTCCCAATCTTTTTCAGCCTGTGGCGCAGTTACACGTTACAATATTTTGTAACGGCGCCCTACTCTACCTAGCTTTAGAAAAATATACATAAACTAGCTGACCCGGCAAACGTTGTTTTGCCATATAAATTATTTCTAGTATCAATATAAAAAGTTGATAAAAACCTATTCTCAGACCTAACGAATGTACATACAACATTTTATTTAAATCGGTTGAGCTGTTTTGGAGGAGTTCGCGCACAAAAACTGTGACACGAGAATTTTATATATTAGATAAGCACCTTTAATGATTATTATAGTTAAGTTAAGCGAGTAATTGGTAAATAATAATAAACAAATATTTAATCATCTACCTGCTTTACATATTATTATAATTTTATTTTATAACTAGATGTCCCGCGCGGCTTCGCCCGCGTAAATTAGGAATTTTACGGAAACCGTAAATTTTCCTTCCAAAAATAGCTTATGTCCCTTCAAACAAAACAAACAAACCCTTCAGGTTTATAATATTTTATTAGTATACATTTTTTTAAATCGCTTGACAAACTCGAGTCCCGATCTAAAAGACTACGAAAAGTACCAATAATAGGGACATAATAGGCTCATAATCATGGGACGATGCATGGTAAGTATAATATAGTAGTGATTATGATGATGACGATGAATGTAATTATAGTAGTAACATTTGTTTTCCGTTCTTAAAACAACGCCGAAACTCCCAAACTTGTATCTATAAAGAATCAGAAGGAGTTCTCTCAGCACCTTCCGAACCATGGTATACCTCGGTGCAAAATCTTACATGTTAGTAGCATATGTTTACAATACTTCTCACAAAACCGAAGTCACCACATGTTTCCATATAAATTTTGAAGAGTTCCCTCGATTACTTATGGATCCATTGATCAGGTCACCACTTTTGTGAATATAGTACCAAATTGGGATGATACCCTATACACCAAAAGAAAAACTTTGAAAATTGGTTCACAAACGGCGGAGTAATCGTTGAACATTAAAAAACAAACATAACATCTCCCCCATTTTGAAAGTCGGTTAAAATTGTAGCCTATTTGTTATTCTGATGTATGATGTATGTATGTAGCTACATTATTGTAAAGTTTCATTAAAATCCAGTCAGTAGTTTTTGCGTGAAAGAGTAACAAACATCCATACATACATCCATACATGCATACGTTCATACATACAAACTTGGTGCCCCTCTTACCTTTCCACGGCGCACCAGGGCGCCGCGGCGCACACTTTGGGAACCCCTGATCTAGTTGAATTAAATACTAAACGTCTAGATAATATCAAGACGATTAGTATTTAATTCATTATTGTCTTAATCCATATACTATTTATAAATGCGAAAGTGGGTCTGTCTGTCTGTTAAATTTGGTATGGAGATACTTTGAGTCCCGGGAAAGGACATCAGGATACTTTTTATCCCGGAAAATGTACGGTTACCGCGGTATAAACGAATTTTGGCGCAACGGAGTTGTTGGCGTCATCTATAAGTAATATCATAAACTAATTTTTAGAGTTTTGACCTATCAGAACACGTTTGTAGTCGTTAGTCGATACCCGTTGGTTATTTTACGTTTATGAGAAATTGTAATAAATAATTTTGTAGTATTATTGAACGGCCTACTCAAATTTCCCTGCGCTATCTATATTATGTTTCTAGATGCTTCTTGAAAATTTAAGATGTTCAAAGATCCGGTCATTGGACTTGATTCCAGATCGCCGGATCTAATTACAGCAATAAAAAACGCAGAGTTACGGTTGAAAAGATAACGAAACAACGTGGTGAGCCACAATGTGCGTTAAGACGAAATTAGAAAAAAAAAACCTGAGTGCTTAGTCAAATTATTATATTGGGTAGTTTTAAACAACATAGTTACATTACACATCTAACTTGGCTATCGAAACTAGCGAATGCAATAATTTGACAAACTCTCAGATTCGTCTCACAGACCACAGTTGAATTCAAACACCTATTCTTATTTCTTAAAAACGTTAGAGTGCTAACCTAGACAGTGGCGTAAATATAACATCCGGGGCCCGTGGCAAATTGATGGGGCCCTATGAGTAAAAATCGTCACGTTAATAATAAAACAATGTATTAAAAATTTCTGACCTCACGGCCTCTTGGGCCGGGCCAATTTTTGGGCTCGGGGGCCCGTTTGCCACCCTATAGTTACGCCACTGAACCTAGGGACTATTGGACCGATTTTTATGTAATTTGGCAAATATAATATTATAAAGTAGACGTGGGCTAAACCACGAGGAACTACATAGGTTACTTACTTTTTTCCAGGAAAACGGTTACCGTGGAATTCCTTATAGAGGCAGACCCGCGCGAAATCGCTGGTAGGAAATAAAGCTCATTTTTGAAAGCGCTATTGGAAAATTGTGATTTGCAGCGCTGCCTCGCATCTCTGATCTCGTACTAAGTAACATTAGTTGATCATATTGTGGTCTATATTACTGATTTAGCAATTTTAAGCTACGTTACTACGTTTTACTACGTGGGAGAGCCATGCTTCGGCACGAATGGGCCGGCTCGACCGGAGAAATACCACGTTCTCACAGAAAACCGGCGTGAAACAGCGCTTGCGCTGTGTTTCGCCGAGTGAGTGAGTTTACCGGAGGCCCAATCCCCTACCCTATTCCCTTCCCTACCCTCCCCTATTCCCTTCCCTTCCCACCCCTACCCTCCCCTATTACTCTATTCCCTCTTAAAAGGCCGGCAACGCACTTGCAGCTCTTCTGATGCTGTGAGTGTCCATGGGCGACGGAAGTTACTTTCCATCAGGTGACCCGTTTGCTCGTTTGCCCCCTTATTTCATTAAAAAAAAAAACGTCCTTATTGCATATCAATGGTCGAAGTATGGAAGTCGCAGTACGTGTGGGTCGGCCTTGGAATGTCGCAAGGCAGTCTCCACCTACGAAATTTCAATTTCTATATCCGTCTAGATTAGTATGTTCTACATTCTGAACATATTGAAATAACAATAAAACCTTATATAGCGTAGCTTAATGTCAATGAAAGCGTTAATATGTAATATTGTAATAGCTAGTAAATATAATAACTAATCATAATAATATTATGTTAATGGTAATAAGGCTTTGGAATGGTATAAAGTATCGAGTTTGTTCGAAAGTTTTGCGCAGTGAAAAACCTGCTTTTCATATTTTGACAACAACTTTTTTTTCTCGTAGATTAAACTAGCATTAGTTTGCCAAGATAACAGAAAGAACTGAGAAAAAAAAATCCCTCAATTTAACAAATTATAGAGTTTCTCTCTGAAGAAGTATCCCACTGGTGAAAATAACGCCAAAAATTGACCATAATTCACTAACTTAACTCGAACAGACTTCTTGTATTCACTGACATAATTTAATTAAATGAATCACTGTATAGTTTGTGTTGTATTAACGAACCAAAAGTAGTGGCCTTCAAAACCTTTCACTGTACGCTTTATTGCGAATTTAAGTATAATTGGAGCAATTTGTGCTGAGAACTGCTCAAATTATAAGTTAGTACGATATCCTGATTCTATTATAATCCAACAATAAGTCCGGATGCTATAAAACATTTATAGAATTCTCATAACGTGAAACAAACTTTCAATGACTAAGTTTACCATGATTGTAACAAAAGTGTATCGAAGATTATTAATTGTAGGTTTATAGGTTAGTTAAATCACACATTCTCAAAAAAAAATCAATTTGACAGTTGATATTCTCATAATATCAGCTGAACCGATTTAGATGAAATACGTGGAGATATCTTGATTTCCGGGAAAGGACATAGTTAGTTTCTAACCCGGAAAATGTACAATTCGCACAATAAGCCGCGCAAAACCTAGTATTATATTGTGGCTATTTCGTTAAAATTCCGTTGAGTAGTGGTAACAATAAAGGTCGAGTTTGCTTGCGCCAACTCGTAATGGTACGGGGTTCCATCTCGTTTGAACCACTTTCCACTGGGCGTTGACAGGTACAATAAACACGTTAGAGTACAGTTGCGAACATTTACCGGTTACTGTGACGTAAAAGTAAAACCACGTTTGTGCAAATAATTCAATTTAAAATTATTAAGATTAATGCTTATACATACTCTCATATTTTTAGGGCACCCATTGTTTACCTTATTTCTTATCATTATTTAAATTAGAGGCTTTTGCCACAAATCCTATAAAAATAAATACAAAATTAGTCGTTTTCAAACCGTATTTTTACCATTACCACTGACTTAATTTGCATTCCCGAATTGTCTAAAATTCCGGAATTCCGGTATTTTTGTTTAACAAAATATTATATTCTAACAAGTCGCTTCCAAAACAAGGGGGGGTTATCACCCACTTTGGGAAAGGCTGCTATATTCTATTCATGTTCCTTTCCAGACTAGCTATCCTGAACGCGAAAGTGTGTCTGTTTGACTACTTCACGTTTAAACCGTTGAACCGATTTTATGGATTTGTTTTAAGTCTCAGAAAAAGACATAGGATAGATTCCCTAGAAAAATTGTCGGTTCCCGTGTCGTTAATCGGATGTGTATCCAGTGCCGGTTTTAGCACTACCAGCGCCCTGGGCGAGATTTCTTCGGCTCCCAGGGTGCTGTTAGTGTGTGGGGGCTATCCGCGCCCCTTTTTGTTTGCCCCTTTTTTCCAGCGCCCTGGGCGGTCGTCCCCTTAACGCCGCTACTGTGTGTATCAAGGGCATAACGGGTGAAAGCCTGGCCATTGACCATGGGCTGCTCATCATGACTCATGATGACATGAGTGATGTCGGGAAAACAAAAGTGATGCCACTTGATGACGTACTTGAACCAGATTGTAAAAAATATGCAGAAACGGCTACTCAATGGTGAGAAGTCAATTTGTAACTAGTACAAGCAAACGTGTCAGACCAACACGACGCGACGCCTAGGTATCATTAGTCAAAAGTCAACACTATACCAGTTAACCAGCTATTTGTTTGACGTTTATTTTAAAACTAGATGACGCCCGCAACTCCGTTGCGCCAAAATTCGTTTATCGCGCGGGAACCGTACACTTTTCTGGGTTAAAAAGTATCCTATGTCCTTTCTAGGGACTCAAAATATCTCCATACCAAATTTCAGCAAAATCGGTTCAGCGGTTTGAGCGTGAAGAGTTAACAGACAGACAGACACACTTTCGCATTTATAACATTATAGTATGGATATAGTATTATAAAATATAATAACATTTTGCGATTTGATAGGATTCGGACTGAATTATTAATGTTGGATTTAAATAGCAGAATTGCGGTACCGCCAAGAGTTTCTCACTGTAAAGTATACCACACATACTTTGACCCTCTACAGGCTACAATTTAAATACACTTTTACACACTTACTGTTTAAGGCCATCCCCCGAGCAAACGACCTTGACCATACATTTGACGCGTTGCCGAGATCGCACAAAAATTCTATTTTTTTACTTATCTTAGTACAAAATTGATCTAAAAAAATTTAAAACGGGGAATATGTAGTTAATGAAATTGTCTATATATTGTCGTGTGTTTCAAATAAACGTAATTTGTAAATACTAGGGAGATGCTGAAAGTATGCTTCAATTTTAATAAATTGGTATTACTTTGGAAGCTAATATCATGAGTATAATAAACAAAAATAGAAAATTTAAAACGGGGAAAGGAATGTTGATATACTGAAGATTATTGTTGTATTTTTCTTATTACTTTGTAGCTTTCAAATTATGAGTTTATAAGGCTCTAAATACGGTAAATTACGGAATCTCCGTAGGGGAAGGCCCTTAAGTATTTTACCTCAGTACATCATACCAGTACCCAGTTACTTTTATCACTTACTGGGGTATACGCGCGACTCCGCCCGCGTAAATAAGGAATTTCGCTGGAACTGTACATAATATTTCCGCAACAAAAACTATTCTTCATCCTTTCGCGTATCTCAAAGTATCTTAACCAAATTTCATCTAAATCGATTCAGCGGTTTAAGCGTGAAAATGTAACAGATAGACAGAGATACACAAAGACAGCAGTGCCGAATTAATATTTTTTATGAGAGTATGCCTATATATTTCCGCCGCCCCATGTACGTAATCTGTAGGGCCTCTAATTTAGGGCTGCCATCACCTGAATTGCCATCGCCGGTCAGGCATGACAAAATTCCCGGACATTTGGCCAAAATATGGTTATT
Organism: Cyaniris semiargus; assembly: GCA_905187585.1. Classification (NCBI taxonomy): domain Eukaryota; kingdom Metazoa; phylum Arthropoda; class Insecta; order Lepidoptera; family Lycaenidae; genus Cyaniris; species Cyaniris semiargus. Next base: position 11,217,482 of record LR994547.1, read on the forward strand.
TCCCCGGACACCTCTTAAACACAATTTACGATTACGTCTTACCAAATTTTTGCTTTTCCAACAAGAATTTGTAAAAATCTGATTAACTCAAGTCCGTGCAAGAAAAGTGTATGCTTAGCGAGTTTTTATCTTCCGTTTATTGTTCGATAAAAAAGTTAAATTTCTCTCAACAAAAGTGTCCGCATTTTACCCGGACAATTTTCAAAAACCCGGCCGGACGCTCCCCGGACGCCCTTCAAACTAGGACAAATTCGGGGAAATCCGGACGGATGGCAGCCCTAGCCTCTATGGATGCTGCCGCCCCTCCTAGGCCGTGGTCTATAATGGCCTGTTTATAAATGATGGTGACAGATAGCCAGATTGACAAAAAGACAGGCAGACAAACAGATACACAGATGCTTTTTCGTATTTTAATGCCAGTACGGAAATATAGTTTTTGGGAATAATTTGGTACTCACTCTCGGTCGCCTCCACTCGAACCTGAACGGCGGGACCTGGTGATAGAAGACGGAGGGCTGGATGGCGGGGAAGTCCGGGTCCTCCCACAGCTGGCGCTGCTGCAGCAGCGTGCCCCGGATTCGCTCGTACTCCGACATCCTGGACAATCCAGCAGTTTTGTAAAACAAACAGACTTAATGCATTTTTATTATTAAATAATAGTATTTTAAAAAGATAAAACCCACTTTAATTGTACGTAATTGAGAAATAAAATTTTCTATCTCAAAAACTACTGAACCGACTTTTAAAAAACTTGCAGTATTCTCTAAGTTGAACAATATATCTAATACAAAAAAAAAAGAATTACTTAAATCAGACTTGTAGTTCCGGAGATATGCTAATACAAACATAAAAACATATATAACATACATACATACATACATACATTTATAACAACTCCCCCACACCGGTTTCGGTGACGGTGGCTGGTTTCATTGAAAGCAGGAGTAATTTTATAGTGCCCAAGTGTGTGCGCAGTACACAAGAGCACTCTCTATTCCTTTTTACTCTCATAACCCAGTGGGATGGAAGACCGACACGACTGGCGAGAGATCAGGCGCAGGACCGACTTTTTACATGCCCATCTGACGCATGGATCATCTTACTTCTCAGACAATCAGGTGATCAGCCTGCATTGTCCTAACCAAACTTGGAAATAACATGTTTCTAACGCGAGAATCGAACCCACGACCTCCGAGCCATGATCTAAACCACTGGACCACGGAGGCGTTACATACATATAGACTAGCACAGAGGTTCCTAATCTTTTTCAGCCTGCGGCGTAGTTACACGTTACAATATTAATTTGTTACGGCGCCCTACTCTACCTAGCTTTTAGAAAAATATACAATAAACACCTTTAATGATTATATAGTTAGGTTAAGCAGGTAAATACTAAATAATAATGAGCAAATATTATATTAATCATCTACCCGATTTACATAATAAATATTTTAATTTTATTTTATAATATTAGTGGTTTCGGATAATGATGGAGGATCGACTCCCGGCATCCCTCTTGCCTTTCCACGGCGCACCAGGGCGCCGCGACGCACACTTTGGGAACCCCTGGACTAGTACCTATATACGTAAACTGAGCAGTTCTTGAAATATTACATACATACGAGTCGAATTGATAACCTCCTTTTTTGAAGTCGGTTAAAAATAAAAGTTCACCCATGTCAAACTCTCAAAACTCAAACCATCTCCATGCCTTTTTAGATTAAATTAGCTTATAGTTTATACGTAATCGTTAACAAGGGCGCAACTATATAAACAGACAATCAGTAAACAATAAAATAATATTCAAAAATGATTTATGAAATGATGAGTAATTGTAGTAAAATAAAATAATATGATTATTTTACTACAATTACTTTACGCAATAATTACGAAATAGTAGCGCATACAAAAGAAATCAACGCGTTGCTACAGACGTATTATATGGTTCGTTTACAATAATAAGGGCCTGTTTCACCACTTCCTGATAAGTGCCGGATAGGCTATCCATCACTTAACTTGACAGATAGAGTATGGAGGATCTGTCAAATAAGTTGTGGATAGTCTAATTGTTTTTGCTTTGAAGTTTAAACATATACTTTGCACAACTTACTTTTATATTTTTGTTTAACGTGTAAACATTTATCTATCTATTTTCATGCTCATGGTCATGACACTAAGTTATTTTTAGAGGTAAAACATGTTTTCCAACAAAGATAAAATTTAATTGTATTTGTGGCTCAGTGAGTAACCCACTTGTTCTTTCCGTGTAAACCGAGATTCATGATAGGAATAATCATTCGGTTAACGCTAAACTACCGTTCTACTTATTTTGAACCACATAATTACAGTACAGTCGAGGCCGTCCGCACCTCAGCCTTATTGCAGTAATAACACCTTTATGCCAACGGCATAAGAACCATTCTAGAAACTTCGAGGTAAAATATATGATGACATTGAACGTGACATTTGAACGGCACGTGCTTGCATGATAAAGAAATAAATAAAAACATGTTATAAAAAGAGGCACGCTACAATACTTACATAACTATTGTAAATAATATAATAATAATAATATCTATGAACGCTTCACACCACGTCAGTCTGGCCCCGTGGTAAGTACCTAAAGGACTAGTGTTACGAGTACCAGACAACGGAAATATATTTAATACTTTAAGTCGTCTAGCTGTAGTGTTGAACGTTGCAGTCAACAAGTCGGCTTAGCGACGTATAGCCGTGTGATTGAATAGCGTTGTTCAGTCAAAGGGCTAGCTGTTTGACTGACCGGCAATTTTAACCAGTCGGCTGCGACAGGGTGTAACAAAAATAAGTGATAATACTTTAGGGTGTGTACGTGTTCCTTGTAGAGAGTTCACTATGAAAGTAGCAGCGCTGAAAGACGAAAAATTTTTTCACGTTTGTATGGGCAAGGGCCCGAGCGCCACGAGTTTCCCCATACAAAAGTGAAAAAAAATAAATTGTTTTTTCAGCGCTGCTACTTTCACAGTGAACTCTCTACAAGGAACACATACACACCCTAAAGTATTATCACCTATTTTTGTTACACCCTGTCGCAGCCGACTGGTTAAAATTGCCGTTCAGTCAAACAGCTAGCGCTTTGACTAAACAACTCTATTCAATCACACGGCTATACGTCGCTTAGCCGACTTGTTGACTGCAACGTTCAACACTACAGCTAGACGACGCTTAGCTAACTGGTTAAATGGCAAATTAACTGAGGTGAATTAGTTTAATGATATTATTACACAATAATATCATTAAACTAATTCACCTACAAATACCTCACAAATACCTTGGTGATGCATTTCATAATCCCGTAATTTCTCCTCGAATATTTGATGAACTTTGGCGTTTTAGCAGGAAATTTTAAAACGATATTTAATAAGTTTTTTTTTTTTAATTTAAATAAGAGTGTATTTATTTTTTATATATATTTGTAGGTGTAACAAATGTACATCTGTAAAATAAATATATTTCCTAAAAATAGTCTACACCTCTATTTCTGTCTCTTTAATAACACTTGTAATGTATATTTACGAAAAATATCTTAATACAACCACAAAACACCGGCTAATTAACGCCATATTGTAAACAAAACGCACCTAGCCGCTAGCGCCGCAGTGGTGAGCAATGAACTAATGCAATTATACGGCGGCTTTTGGATCAGCTGTAGTGTTGAACGTTTGGAGCGACTAAAAGATTCAATTAAAAAGCTAGACGTGTGATTGAATGGCGTTGATCAGTAAAATGGCTAGCTATTTGATTGAACAGCTATTTTAACATATATACGATACGTGCACGTCGTAATTCGTATATTCCTAAAACAATAATAATCGTCGTAAATACACTCAGTCTGTCACCTTTTCACGCATATACCACAATAACGTTTATGATAAAATTTGGTAGGAGTCTTAAAGAACAACAAACAAAAATTTCAAAGTAAATCAACAATCAACAAGAAGATATAGTTTTTACTTTTTATCTCAGTATATCTCTGTATATTATGCGGTTCTGGTACAATAAACTTTCGCTATAAAGTTACTGGAAACATAGCAATATAGATTTCTAAAACATAATATGAAGATAAAACAATATGTATATATTGTTTTATCTTTATATAACGAAATAAAATATTATGTACTTGTTATCAACTCGCAACTAACTCTCACTTACTTTTATTTTACTTTCGTATATATAAACATGATTACTTATTTAAATAAAATTTACTTTCACTAGTTAGTTTATTAACATACTGACATAGTTAAGATAAAATCAAAACTGATATTTAAGGTCATTTTAAACATAAAAAATCTTACTTTCGGCGTTTTTTTCTCTTTATTGGTCTCATATAGCTTGCTGAAGGTTAAATCAATAATAATGATATTTTTGTTCGGGTCACTATTTCAAAGTTATATTTAGTATTGTTATAAATAAAACCTACCAAATGCAAAAATGAACTAATCAACACCTCCTTCCACGTCCCTACGAGAGATACGAACATTACTTAACTCTAATTAAATGAAGATTTTGAGATTTTGCCGTAACATACATAATGCCGACATAATGTCCTATGTTCTTATCCGGAAGATAAAGTATCTCCATACTAAAGTTCATGCAAATCGTTTTATTTAGGCGTGAAAAAGTAATAGATAGACAGACACATTTATTAAGTATCAATTAATACCTATTGTTTTGATAAAATTATTTTTGATTTAATGAGTTTTAGGCATTTCAGTGAAAAGTTTATTAGATAATTATTTATGAGTTGCTATTAGTAATAATGTTTTACAAATCGTATTCCATTTTAACACTCACGTTTTCTTGTATATATACACTTATTACTAGAAACACGTAATTTAAGTTGCAAACAAAAGTATTCTATAGATATTCTGTCTATTTATCACACTTGTACTGAGATTTAACTAAACAGGGTATATTACACTATGTAGAAATTCAACTCTTCTGTTCCTTCAATATAATAATAAAAACAATGAAAAAGATCGCACTGCACAAAAATTAATTAGATGTTAGATGAAGAAATATCAACGAGTATAATCCAAAAAAAACTTTATATCGAAAACGGCTGACTTTAGAGGTTCTGTACTTTGAGAATAGATATAGTGCCTGGGAGGTTTTATTGTATAAATACTTAACGCTTGAAATGTAAATACGGAAAGAAAGTCAAGGTAGAAAGCAGATAAATGGACGGGCCAGTTACATCTTAATACTAAACACCATAACATTTGCAATAGAAAAAAATCATGACTAAAAGTGGTCCATTGCTCATTGAAACATCGCTTAGCCAAAACAGCAAGATATCTTTAGTATAAGTTATAGTTAAGTTAAACTTACCCTATCTTTACACTGTACTCATATTAAACATTATTTCGTCACAATCCAACGGTTCCACGCACTCGCACTGGGAGTCGGCCACTAACTGGTTTACCACAAGTCGCAACACTTCTCAAGCACTCCCCACCGAGAAAGCGGCTCTTAATCCATAAGTAACCTCCGAGCAAGAGTGATCCGTATACCGTTGGAATAAAGACCCTCTGAGACGTAAAATAAGTCTGAACAGACCGCGGATTCTACTTAAATTTGATCTTTTATAAACAAACTTTGGATTTTGAATTTATAGTTTTTTTTCGTATTGAATTGACCTTTGGAGTCATCAGTGCGAATGTCAAAATGACCTTTTGTAAAGACGGCTTTTCGTCATAACTCATAACTCTTAAGTCACTTCTACTAACGACTCACTGCAAACTTAACTTTAATATAGTAGCTTGTTATATTGTGAAGTGTGGGTTACTGAATGTTAAGTAAATGGTAGTACTGCCTACCAAAAAGTAGTCCACACTACAAAATTTGATCAGCTGTTTAGCTAATTTAAATAAAATAGGGGTCACACTTTTTATTAACGCTTGGATTCAACTGTATTTATAGCGAATTACTTGTTCTTCGTTGTTGGACTAAGTTTTAGTTCTCGGTAAACTATAGTTTGTTATAAAAATTTATCTTTGTAAGTCTTGAGTTTTTTAAAGATAAATTTAATTATTTACTTGTTAAAAACTGTACACTATTACCACCTTAAACAGATGGGAAAGTGTACCTGTCCGTGTTCATTTGTTACCTCTTCACATACTTTTCAAATTAGGTACAAATTTAAAATAGGTACTCTGAGTCGCAGGAAAAGTAGGAGATCATAAATTTTCTGCGGAAAAATGTTGTACGGTGACAAACGAATATTGACGCAAATATATCTCGGGCCATAATATGTAGCAAATTGTAATCTAGTAATATTTAATTTAATTATGTCTCTTTGAACCTAAGTATTTTCAAGTAAGCATGCAACACTTTCTCGCTAATAAACGGTTTTGCGCGGTTCTAGAATGTGCGGATCTACTTACACAGTATGCACGATTTTGTGCGTGTCTTATGTTAATTGGTTATGATAATAATTTCCGATTGATTTATGCATTTCTATTCTGTCTGCCTTGTTCTAGAGTATCACTCACATCGATCTCATTTGATTGAAAGCAGTTTCCAAGAATGTCACATCTTCGCACCCAAAAAGTATTTAGCAACGAAAAGAGGCACAAAACATTACATTTAAAAAGCTTGTATGAAATTCTGTACCCAGTTTCATCATTTTGGTTAACACTTATCAGAAGATCTTGATGTCCTTCTATGTTTTGGATTGGAAGTTGATTGAAATTATGAAGATTGAAGACATTGAGATCTCCTCATTGGTTCCCGAATCAGTCAGTGGTAGGACAAACAAGTAGGATAATAATTTTTAAAAACACCGTTTTTCGTATTCATTTAAAAATTAAACTTTTTTTTGTTTACTTAAACGAATTTATTAATTTTAAATCAAGTCGGTATTTTATGATTAGTCATTGTTCGGTAATTGGTTTATCTCGAGTGGTATGTTTTTTCCGGGAATCCATAGATGAATGAAACTTTTCCCAAATCGAAGCAGCGGATTAGGCTGGTCGCATACACATGTTTGCCGTATTGGACTTCCGAATAAGTTTTCAGTGTTCGGAAATCCGAATGTATGGAATCAGTAGAAAATACATTAACTGGCGCACACGTTCGTTTTTTTTCGTCGTTAAGTCGTTCTTACCCCTATAGAGGTCATAAACAGGTAAACTTACAGTTTTTTTTATATGACGAAAGTCTGGCTTTCACTAGCTCCTGGGCCAGAATGTCTGCGCAAATCAAGTTGTCGGCAATACATAGTAAATTATATCTTTATTAGGGCATATTTTATGCTCTATGAGCTACAATATTGAGATCAGTAGGTGTCACACGATAACTGCTAACCACCATAACCATTTGGTAACTGAACACTGATGGAGCCACTCATTTGGAAGACTATAGATTTCTCTGGTGATCAAATTCAAAAATCCAACTCAATCTTTGTAGGTACATACAAATGCAGATACTTGTGCAGAGGTTTCCTTTAAAAAATAAGTTGGATTGAACTTCAAATTGTAACGATCACGTATAATATAATATAAGGAACTTCTATTACTTTGTTGTTTTGTCTATTATTTTGTTTATGGTAAGTTTTTGACGTATATTCTAAAATATTATCCAATTTAAGGATATAAGTCTAAATACATTCGTAAAATTTTAATTGTTTATTAATTTTCTGTAAAATAAAAGAATCTCGGACAAAGCAAATATTAAACAAACGTTATTTAAATAGTCATTTATTTTCGAATACATTCAAATGCTAAGCAAACAACGTAGAAAAATATATTTACAAAATATTTACCCTTTTACTTATAAATATATCTACGGGGCGTATAACTCTTTAAAGTCCGCTGTCTTTGTCTGTCATATGACTTTTCTAAAGTGCCAGACATACTAAGCAGACCTTGTATAACTTTATAATCAATGTGTAAATATATATATTAGTAATAGGGTCAAAATGTACACGTATCTACAAACTAATTGTACAACATGAAAAAAGATTGTAATTAATATGTCGTTTATATTTAAGATTCGGATTTTGTTTTTAATGCTAAAGTCTAATAGTACAGGTTCCCTGGAACAATTTTCTTTGATTACTATCAAGCTAATTTTACTGTAATCAACGAGTTCTCGTTGTCTACGGAACCCTAAAACGGAATCCTAACCAGCTGATTTTTTGTATATTGATAGGTTTTAAGAGTAACATTGTCCTACAAATAGAACAATCCATATTTTAGGACCATCAAATCGAAATATTAAATCTTTTCTCTCTGTTAGCTACCACTTTCGAGAATTTTCGCAGAGGAAATTGTTGTACGTCTTATCAAAATGAAGCTACTCACGAAATATTAGCTTGTTAGTAATCAAGAAAAAATTTGTTCTAGGGGACCTGTACATAAGCGATATGTTAGGTATAAATATCAAGCCAGTGTAAATATCAACTCAGACAGCGTATTTTGCTGATATGTATCATCAGAAAAATTCATTCATAGGCTGATGGCGGACCTACTTTATTTGGTCGGGTTATGGCCAATGTTGAATGGGCTTGACATAGCCCGTCCAAAATACATAGGTTCGCAACCTGCTTATGAATAAATTTCTCTGTAATCAAGTCAATAGTACCTAATACTTTTTAGTAATTATAATAACTTAAATACGTATGAGATTTCGTTTGGTTTCTTGGAATTTTAGCTTTTAGGCAGCTGTATTAACTCATCAAGCCCCATACGGGCACCGGTGGTCGCGACAACAATAGAATACAATAGCATTTCCAAGAATCCGCGATCGAAGGGTTAAAGTATTTCGTATCTAAGGTAGATTGAATAATCAAATATCAGTCTTAAGTCGGGAGAGATCGTGAACTTCTTAGATTCATTTTTATAAAATATTATAATAACATTGTATTTATTAACCGCTGACTGTAGATACCTATAACGTTTGTAAGTTTAATGTTTTGTTATTACATTTATATATTTTTCTTTATAAAAATATATTTGTGTTATTATTAATTAATTTATTATGCCTTCTTACGTAAGAAGTTTCTTTTTTGGAATATTTCATAGGCAAACATGACTAGTGTGACTAGATTTTCCATAATAATATATTTTCAAATACTTATTTCAATTTCTACACGTACCTTATAAGCTTAGGTTTGGAAATCTACAATAATTCCATAAAAAAATTATACATAACTAACATTGTTGTTATGTGGATATACAATAACTATATTTCCATTTTTAAGTACCATCAGGAAATTGATTTATAGGCTGATGGCGGACTTTCGTCATTTGGTCGGATTATCTCAAGTCAATGTTAGTTGTGATCAGTTGGTTGGGCTTGACATATCCGACCAAATCGGCGTTTTGTGGTTGTGGTTATGTGCCGCTACCGGCATATTTCCTGTAGTTTTCATACATTTTTTGACGCCGGTGGCCGATACATGCTTCAACGATTCACTTTACGACCTATAGACTAACTTAAAACGGCGTTTGTGGCTGTTTCGTGTGGCCCATGTGCGGAGACACTAAATCAATTTCTCTTATACCTATATTAAGCTTTATACGCTAAATTTTGGGCTAGAAAAATATAACATTATTCAAGTGAATAATCTTACTACCGCACTCAGAGGCAGTTAATGATACTCAACTTTATTTTGATGAAGAGATATTGTATGATTAACAAAAAATGTATGAAGTTTATGTCAAAATCTTCATTAAAGTGATCCTTAGATCCATCTGTGTGCGGCAGTTAACTATTTAATATTATAAAAGTTTCACGGCTCTCAGTGCTTTCTACTACAATACATTGCTACCAGATAGTGGAGGCCTACTACGAAACCGTTTTGAGACTCAAACAATCGAACGAGAATGCCGCGTCCTACTCTTACAACGTCATTTCACGTTTGTAAGTGTAAGGACACATCTGCCGAACGTACGGCGCCGAAAGTTCAGCGGCTGCTATGTAAAATAGATCAAATGCGTTAGCTGAAAAAATCGCCCGACGGAAGGTTACGCACTACGCCGAACGCGGCGTAATTTACGCTGATGTGTCATAGAGAACTTGAAAGCGTATTGAGCCGAACGTTCGGCGCCGTACGTTCCGCAGTTGTGTCACGACACTTAGAGGACGCGGCATTCTTGTACGATTGCTTGAGTCTCGAAACGGTTTCGTGCACCAGGGGCCGTCCCCTGGTGCGCTACTATGAATCTTATAGTTTAGACGTAGTATGAGTGTTGTGTGGCGGGGCAGTCCTGGGACGGGGATCTCGCGGCGCAGCCCACCAGCACGCGGCACGATGGCACAGGCGACGTCGTGTACTGCTGTTGGACAATACTGGATGAGTTTACTATTTATAATAAGGGGGCAAACGCGCAAACGGGTCACCTGATGGAAAGCAACTACCATCGCCCATGGACACTCGTAATATCAGAAGAGCTGCAGGCGCGTTGCCGGCCTTAAAGGGAGTACGTGTTCTTTTTAAAGGTTTGCAGGTCGTACTATTACAACAAATAACAATTATTGATTCGTAGGCAGATGGTGGACGACGTAAATAGATCGGATTATAACAAGCTGAGTCGAAGACTATCGTTGTCTTGGCATAACCCGACAAAATAATGTACGTCATCGCCATCTGTCTATGAGTCGAATCCTATGATGGTACCTGGGAGGGTTTATAACATTATGTGCCTGCTGATTATAGGCGAGGATTTGGCGTAAATGCAACGCGGATAAAAAGAAGTGGTAGATTTAATGTTGACTAGATAACCGTTGCGCAAAAAATCGTTTAAATGCCGAACCTTACATTTTTTCGAGATAAAAAGTATCCTATGTCCGTTCGCGGGACTCTGAGTATAACTAACCATATCTCAGCAAAATCAGTTGAGCGGTTTGGGTGTGAAGAGGTAACAGACAGACAGCCACACTTTCGTATTTATAATATTAGCATGGATTAGTTTTTGCTTACATTAGGACACGATGCCAGTTGGTTGACGGTAATATTGGTGGTGCCGAGTAATCGCTCCTCTCTTGTGAAGTCCGGCTCTCGGTGAAAAGTACCTGCGTACAATAATTTTGTCAATCTTCTTACACGAAGTTTTGTCGTCATCATAAATGGAAGTTTAGGTGTGACCACGCTAAGCGTAAAAATGAGACCGCACTAGGCGACACTACATTGTAGTCTGTAGCGGATCGGCGGTACACGTCAGGGTGCGTTCAGTCGTGCGCGTTTTCTACGCGCGGATGCGTGAACGCTACAGCAGAAAACGCGCACGTCGAAACGCGTCGTCACGGTCAAATATTCTTCGTATAAAATCGTATGAGCTGCATCGGCAGCGATGCTACGCGACACGAAATGTCACTACTATAAAATATAAATTGTCGCGTCGCTCCGCTACAGCGTGGTTGTAAGTTGTAACCTCGCTTTAGTGCGTCCTCGCTTTAACTACATTGCAGCGGGTCGGCCGTTCAAATCACAGCCAAACATTTTTACGTAACTGCAGTAGTACTTACGCCTTGCGGTCAAGTAAAAAGTACTATCAAAAAGTTGATTCATAGGCGGATGGCGGACCTACGTAATTTGGTCGCGTTATGTCAAATCGAACCGACAAATCATGTTTTACGACTTACATAACATTGAATTGACCAAATGACTGGGTCCGTCAACTGCCTATGAATCAATTTCTTCGATGGTACCAGGCTATGACCCCGTGTAATACCGGCCGCCTAGACGAGCAATTATTGTATTGTCAATATCACGCTTGAATTTTATTGAACAGTTTATTTGTCAATTAGATTGAAGGCGCGCGATGTTGAATAACAACCCTAGACGGTAATAATATTACGCAATACGTGATATTGACAATAGAATTGCTCGTCTATGCGACCGGATAGACACTCACCATCAGACCGCGGCACCAGATCCGGGTTATGCTGGTCCCTCTTGGCCCTGAAGGCTTTGACGCAGAGCGTGGTGGCCACCAGCGCCGCCGCTACCGCCACCGCCCCTGCTCCCACTTCCAGCCAGTGCGTCCATGAACGAGGCTCCTCGTTTTCTGCTATTGCTGGAAATTCACCAAAAAGTTGGGAAATGTGATTTATATTAATGGACGCATTTTTTGTGGGATGATACCCACAAAAAAAAACGTATTGAATTATGAATGCAGTCATGTTCTGTAGATCATTTAGTACAAGACTGCAATCATAACTCAACACCAAATTTTTTTGAGGGTTAATACACAAATGCTCAACAGTGACCATTTAACTGTGTGTACTATCAGAGAAGTCGATTCATAGGCAGATGGCGGACCTACGTAATTTGGCTGCGTTATGTCAAACCTAGCTGACAGATCAAGCCTAAGGCTGGAAACCCACCGGAGCTGCGTTGCGAGGAATGTGTTTTTGAGAACCAATAGAATCGCTTCATTTGCCTGATCTCGCTAAGCGTAGTGATTCTATTGGTTCTCAAAAACCAGAAAACACATTTCTCGCGACGCAGCTTCGGTGGAAACGCAGCTTTACACTGAATTGTGTACGTGGGAGAGCCATACTTCGGCACGAATGGGCCGGCGTGACCGGAGAAATACCACGTTCTCACAGAAAACCGGCGTGAAACAGCGCTTGCGCTGTGTTTCGCCGAGTGAGTGAGTTTACCGGAGGCCCAATCCCCTACCCTATTCCCTTCCTTTCTCTCCCCTATTCCCTTCTCTTCCCATCCCTACCCTCCCCTATTACCCTATTCCCTCTTAAAAGGGCGGCAACGCACCTGCAGCTCTTCTGATGCTGCGAGTGTCCATGGGCGATGGAAGTTGCTTACCATCAGGTGACCCGTTCGCTCGTTTGCCCCCTTATTTCATTAAAAAAAATTGACGTAACCCGATCAAATGACGTAGGTCCCCGTACCTAGGAATCAATTTCTTCGATGGTACTTACTAGATGTTGCCTGCGAGGTGCGGGATCCGTACATGTTTCTGGAATAAAAACTATTCTATATCATTTTTCGGGACTCTAGTATCTTTATACCAAATGTCATCTAATTCGCTTGCATAACAGACAGACAGACACACTTTCGCATTTAAAATATTTGTAAGGATAGTAACATTTTTTATAAATTAGGCTAAATCTAAAAGTTATAGTACCAAGTATTACAAACCACAAAAAAAAAGAGATACGTATAAAGATATTTATGTTTTCTATCTCTCATCTCACACTCACTGACAATAACTTTCCCAAAGTCAGCCGATCTTCCAAAACTTTTTGTTTTGGGTTAATCAACTCCTTGTAAATATGAATAACTAAAAATTTAAATAACTGTACCATATTAAAGTAACCGTTCCATATTAACCGTTGGCCATATTAAAGAAGAAGAAGATCTCCCAAAATACCTGAAGCACTAAGCGGCGTTATAGTCTGTAGATGCAGGACCCTCTTCTCGCTTCTGCCCCTGGAGCTGCTGGCATAGACCACAGCGGTCCTGTTCCTCTCATCATCACCGTCTGGGATGCTGAAGTGGCCCGCCTGGTTTGATACGTTGTGGATGAGAGTGCCATCCGATGTGAGGAGTTCAAGATGTATCATCTGCGGTCTACCACCGTCCCATTCTGAAATTAGAAATTGATTTTGAACAATAGATATTCGCTTTATGGTGATTGGCGTTAGTTAGGTATTATGTTAATGTCATTAGGTGTGGATTTTTTTAATATTAATTGGTATATATTTTATTTGCTACAAAATCGATAAGCAATTCAAAACAAAGTTTGAAGCTTTCTTACCCAAAGGGTGCAAAGAAGCCTGCCTACTTTTTCCTGTCTGTATGCCTATAATAATTTTTTTCCGCTATATAATAGCAGATTATTAAAATCAGACTTAAATTAATAGGTAATTTCATTCACACTAAGTAAAAACTTAGGGAACTATTTGTCCTTCCATAAAGAAGGCAAACGAACGCACCTTTCTGACACTGCACCCTTATGGTCTTCGGGAAGGATCTCAGCACCACACAGTCAGGTGTGCACGGCGGTCCGCCTTGGGCGATGGAGTACGAGCACGGCTTCCTCTGTTCCCCGAACGCGTTGGTCGCGCGACATAGTACCGCTCCAACGTCGCCATCACGCGGACGCCAGGTTAGAGATGACGTGTAGCGGTTCTGGTGACCCGACACTGACTGTAAAGGAAGCAATGAATCAAATAGTATTTTAAAAAGATAAAACCGAAATTCCCTATCTCGAAAACTACTGAACCGATTTTGACGAAACTTGCAGCATTCCCTAAGTTGAACAATACCTAGTACGAGCGAGCTTTGCGATTCCTGAAAGGATTTTAGAACGAATGAAGAATGCAGGTGGCATTCTAAAATTTAAGGCTGGATTTAAGTGCATCTGCGCGAACGATCGGTTTGGCCACTACACCACGAGGTCACAAGTCTCATTTATTTACCAAATAAAACATATAATTATTCAACTTAATAATAAGGTAACCTTCGCTCGTGATTGCCGGGAAGAGATTGCTACCTAGTTATAAGGCCGCCATTGTGACACTTATGTATTATTTTTTAACCGACTTCCAAAAAGGAGGAGGTTATATGTTCAGCTGTGGATATTTTTTACTTTTTATTTTTATTTTTGTATGTTCAACGATTACTCCGCCGTTTGTGAACCGATTTTCAAAATTTTCGTTTGGTTATATTAGGTTTCACTCCAATTTGGTCCCATTTTCACAAAAGTGGTGATCTGATGATGGGATCCATAAGTAATCGAGGGAACTCCTCAAAATTCATATGGAAACATATGGTGATTTTGATTTTATGAGAAGTATCCTAAGCATATGCTACCAAAACGCAATATTTTGCACCAAGGTGTACTATGGTTCCGAAGATACTAAGAGAACTCCGGATTCCTTATAGATACAAGTTTGGGGGTTAAGGCACTGTTTTAAGAACTGAAAGCATATTATGCTACTATGCAAATTACATTCATCATCATCATTCGTCATCATCGTCAGGGTCACCAATGTCACATGGTTGTATCCAGTGTTGCCAACCCCTCAGTTTTAGCTGTAGATCTACAGTTTTTTGGAAATCCTCTCAGTTTTCAGTTTAGTCCTCGAAATCTACAGTTTTTATGAGCTAGCCTAGCGTCATCTATTTTATTATATTAAACTTAATATAATCGAAACAGAGGTAATGGTCATCAATCGATTTAATAGATGGTGTTAATTGCAGACAGTCGTAGAAAGTTAGGTTTCTAATTAGGACATCTAAACTCTAAATTTAGTAAGGTGGAATAAGCCCCAAGTACGTCGATCTTAAGGGGCCGGGTGCCATCGAAATTCTCATACATACGTAATACCAAAATCATTTTCTAATAATTACTATTTTAAGCTGAAAAATGACTCAAACATGTTGAATATTTTCGTATGAGAAAATGATTTTGGTATTACGTATGTATGAGAATTTTGATGGCACCCGGCCCCTTAATCGATTAAGCATCGATCGATGTCTGTTTTACCGACATAATGTCGGTAAAACAGACATATTTCATGATATTTATGGTTTTTAATTCGGAAAAAGGCACTACTAGATAGAGTAGATAGGAAAAATTATTTAATACTTTTTAGTTCATATTATAAGGATGTTTTTATTGTTTTTACCTTGGAAGTCGGTTTTATTTATATTTATTTGTATTCTCCAATGAGTTTCTAAAATACTAGAGTAGCATCGTATTACAAACGATTCTCAGAAATGCGTAACCACTTGATAGCTCAAAAGACGATATCAAGTCATTATGGCATTATGTCATTATGTAAGTCAGATATGCCTGCAGCACTGACCTCTATTATACAAGTACGCTGGACCTATGATACCCAATTTTTTTTGTGCCCATTTGAAGCGGAATCAGCGCCACTAGTAAGAGGGAAGAGAACTAAATTTGACGTAACTTGCAAATGGCCGCTTAATCGTTATTGGTTGTCATCACTAGTATTAGTTCCAAATACTTCCACTACTGCTATCAGCGCCAATATGGCGACTTTCAAACGTCATTTTTACGTCAAATTTAGTTCCTATCCCTCACATTGGGGGAGCTGATTCCGCTTCAAATAGGCACAAAAAATAGCTGTCATTTCAAAGGGTATCATTAGTCTAGCGTACTTGTATAATGGAGGTCAGTGGCCTGCAGGCATCTTCGAATTGGCAACGCGTTGCTGCCGTAAACTGCCAATCTAGTTACGTTAGTAACATGGAATATCATTGGTATTCTCTCTGTATTGTGTGCACAATAAATAATTATTTGTGTAATGCTGCGATACAGTATATAACGATTTATTTAAATAGCGACGCGGTCGTGCTGTCATTGTAATCTCGTGCCTCATGATGTAGGCCAAACCGCGCGTTCGGTCGAACGCATATAATTGAGCCTTATCATTCAGCGTGATCACGATAAAAGTAAAATAATATAACAATTAATTAACACACACCTTTTTGGACTACTTAATGCATTGCTAGCCTATCTTACCTTAACGCTGGTATACAGTATTCTCGAGTCAGCAAATGTCCAACTGAATTGCAGCGGCGGCGGCGAGGCTTCTACCACGCACGTTATAGTTTCAGTTTCGTCCAATATGGCGCCGATCGTTTCTTCCCGCGGCGAAAGGCAGAGAGGACGATCTAGAAAATTATGAATTAATTTCATGATTACTCCAAGTCGTTTTAAGCCCGGCCGATCCGAATTCGAATCCGAATTTCTGATCAGAAAAATTCGGATGCCCCGCCGGAACGCACTCTCATTGAATACATTTTGTTGTGGACCCCGCATACTACCAGAATTCTGACGTGTCAAAATGTATGATGGTCCGAATTTTTCTGGATGATCTAGAAAATTATGAATTAATTTCATGGTTACTCCAAGTCTGTTTAAGCCCGGCCGCTCATTATCCGAATTTCTGATTAGAAAAATTCTGACGCCCCGCGAGAACGCACTCTGTTCATTGAATACATTTTGTTGTGGACCCCGCATACTATTAGAATTCTTACGTGTCAAAATGTATGAGCGTCCGAATTACTAATAATTATATTATTTTTTAATTACTTTAATCGAACTATCGAAGAAATTAATTCATAGGCAGTTGACGGACCTGTGTCATTTGGTCGGATTATGTCAATTTAATATCAGTCACAAACTGTCGTCTGAGTTTGACAAACCACGACCAAATTACGTAGGTCCACAATCTGCCTATGAATCAACTTCTCTGATAGTACATTATGAAAAGGTACCTCTTCACGTTGAGTCCTTATGGATACTATTACATATTATGATCACATCGATCACAGTCGATGTTAATCAGGGGTAATCGTAGATCGCTTGTATTGGTCCATCATAAGCCAAGGTAGAGAAGCCGCCTTCAATTTTGTGTTACCAACCGCCACACTCAGAGACATTTATTAATTACTTAACTTCAATTCGATTAAGATTTTGCTATAAGCTCTGAACATTTTATTTAATGAAGTAATCAATAACAAACTTTTTAATAAAATCTGAGCGCGACTTTTAGTAACGACTTTTCATTAAATGTCTCGTAAGTGAGGCCGTTAATATAGATCAATCTTTTCTGAATCTACTTACATCCAACATTTAACGTGACTTTGTCTTCAAACACGGACGACGGGAGATGGGAGTTGTGAGCTCTACACACGAGATCATGTTTCGAATCACGCAGTGAAGGTGCTAGGGTCAGTGACGATACTGTGTAGTTGCCGTCGTGTAGTTCCTAGAAAAATAAAAATGTATGAGGTAATAGAATTAATATACCTACATGTATTTTTCGATCTTATTAAACAGTTTCCGGAAAAAGGAATTTAGTTCCACGTGGCCGTCGAAGAAATTGATTCAGGTAGATGGCGGACCTGCGTCATTTAGGGTGGGTTGCACCTACTTACTATAACTATAACTGTAACTTTAACAATAACTTTAACAACAACTATAACGCAAAATGTCAAATATTTGGTTAAAGTCAATAATGGACGCCATATTTAACGATAACCATAACCGCTCAAACTTATATCGAAATTTGTTCGTGAAAATTTACTATGGCTCACAGTGTTATTACAACAAAATATATTTTTCCTGTAGATTTTTACGGATAATTCATTTTTTATACTCTCAACCCCATTAACTGCACGTAGCTTTAACAAAAAAATAAACAAAACAGACATCTGTCAAATTCTGTGGTCAAAGTTAAGTTAGCCTTAACTATAACCATAACTTTGATCATAACTGCAGTGACGGATTAAGACTACTTGATGCCCTAAGCAATCCATGCCCTTAGGGGGGCCCCCTCTCCGTATGTCAACAAAAATCGGTCTTTTAAGCTTTACCGGCTTTACCGCCTAAAAACTTAATTTTTTTTCCTAGAAACTTTTTTGGTGTGGTTTTTGGTGACGTAAGAGAGTGATGGCCTAAGGACGGATTTTTTTTGTGCTTCCTCTGGTGCCCCCTCAGACGCATCAGCATCAGCCCTAGGCAATTGCTTAATTTGATTAAGGGTTAATCCGTCACTGCATAACTGTAACTATAACCTCGCCTCTGGTGCAACCAACCCTTAGGAGAGTTTTGTTAATACAATATTAGGGTCAATACTCAATTCAGACCGCATCGCAACGCGTAGATGCATTTCTAAACTTCTACTGAATTGACAGGTTTCAATTGCGTGAGACGTCTTGCAAATCTGTCAAATCCACACAAATTTAGAAATGCATCTACGCGTCGCGTTGCGGTCTGAATTGACCCTAGTGTCTAAACACACCATGCCGAAGATACGCGGCCGAACTTCCGTGGCCGATATTACGTTCCAATGCATTCGGCTGATACGACACACGATAAGAATTGAAATTACGCGGCGGAAATTCAGTTGCGTGACTTTGTCCGAGTATTCAGTTTCACGAACGCTGCCGAATTGACGCCGAAAAAAAAAACATTATCGCCGAATCGCTGCTGAACTTACGCTTGACCGAAGTTCGGCTGTACGCTATTACGCGACGTTATTTTCGGCATGGTGTATCATCGGTAATTTAAAATACATCGCAGGCGTAATCTTGCCGAACTTCGGCCGCGTATCTTGGGCATGGTGTGTTTAGACACTATAAAGGCCCGTATTTTTGGTCAGTGCTCAAGATGCATCTCGGTCACAAGACACGGTTCAGGCTCTGTGATTGGTTGGCTGTCGAAATTTGCACCAATCACAGAGCCGAACCGCGTCTTGAGACCGGGTCGCATCTTAAGTACTGACCAAAAATACGGGTCTTAGTCGTGATCTGTCGGCTGGGTTTGACATAACGTGATCAAATTATGTAGGTCCGTCATCGGCCTTAATGAACAAACTTCTCTGATGAACACTGGGTCGAAAGATGATCGCACATTTGTCAGCACGCACGCGCCGAACGCGCCGAATTTTAGAATTCGTTGTATGAAATGATGTGAAACCTCGCACATTCGTCCGCCCGTACGCGCCGCATTTCGTACACTATATGCGGTGCGTTCGGCGCGTACGGCGCGTACGGTGCTGGCAAATGTGCGATCAGCTTTAGCACGAAGTTCCCCATGGAAATTGTACCTTATGAACACTGGGTCTCAGCAGCGTGTCACCCAAGTGCCAGGTGATAGATGGGGGTGGCACACAGCCAACTACCACGCAGTCAACCACTCTTGGTTGACCCGCCTCGAAGTCGTAGTTGTTATTCAACCGAATCTCAACCTTCATTGGCGGCACTGTAATGGAATATAATATTATTATTATAGTTGTTAAATTTATTGGGTTTAAGACATTTATTTCTCATAAGAACTTACAATTCACTTAACTGAGAAATTATACAATTATTAGTTTGCTAACTCTAAGCGTACCGCGTGTACAGGCTTACAATAATACATTAAATTATAAAACTTTGCTCAGAACAATACAACACTTATTCATAACTAATTACTTTTTTTTTTTTTTTTTTTTTTCGTTTTGATGGTAGACAGTAAAAACTTACGTAAACACAGAATAACATCATAGATCTCATATTACTGGATGTGGCAACATATATTTTGTTTATTATTTAGTTTTTGAAATTATCAATATAGCAAGTATTCTATTTAGTTAAAATATTAATTATGTGTGTAGTTAATTATGAAATCTATAATAACATACATATATAAGCACGACATACATATTATATAAATTGCCTAAATTTTTAATTTTAGAGTTTTAACGTGCTGTTTAATTAGATTTTTAAATTTAGACATTGTTTTTGAATCTTTAATGTTTTTTGGCAGTTGATTATATATCTGTACTCCCTCAAATAATAGATTCTTTTTACCATAGTTTGTTCTTGGTAAGCTGAGTACGATGTCATTCGAATTTCTTAATTTTATTCTTTGTATCTGCTGTTTTTTTGTTAATTCTATTTCGGAATGGATTTCCTTGTTAATAATTTTTTTAATGAGTATAGCTGTGTAGTAAGTATATGTTTGTATGATATTCATTTTATTAGTTTCTGTATATATCTTATCACTTGGCGTTAGGTAATCATAATTAAACAATATTTTTAATAATTTATTTTGAGCGGTCTGTATTATTTTTAAATTTGATTTGGCAGCAGTGCCCCAAACTTCTATAAGGAAATCAATATGTGGCTTAATTAATGAATTATATATTGTATGACGTACTTTTATAGGCAAACTTTGGGCAACTCCATGTAGTAGTCCAGTTAAAGATGTTATTTTGGATTTGACCTTTTCTATATGAGGTCTCCAGGTTAAATGTTTGTCCAAAATTAAACCCAGGTACTTTTCATTATCTACTCTTTTAATTATTTGATTAACTTGTTGCGCCGAATTCGTTCGCGCAAGTGTCTAGTTTTTCCCGCGTCGCGGGGTTAAATCAGACCGCAACGTAACGCGTAGATGCATTCCTTTTGTACTGAATTGAGAGATTTCAATTGCGTGTGACGTCTTGCAAATCTGTCAAATCCATAGAAATTTAGAAATGCATCTACACGTCGCGTTGCGGCCTGAATTAATGAGCCAGTCCACACGGCGCGTTGCGTCCGTTGCGTCGACGCAGCGTTTGACGCATAGCCGTCCACACGGGCGCTGCGTCATCGCAGCGTTATTACGAAGCAGTCTTAACGTCAACACCCCGTCCCACTTCGTCTCGGGGGCTGCTGTCCGTCATGTGTGCGTTGCGACGACGTAGCGCGCCGTTTGAGCACCTTGGTTATTTGTATGTAAAACAACGCAACGGCAGCGCTGCGTCGACGCAACGCTGATGCAACGCACCGTGTAGACTGGCTCTTACGCATGTGGACGTCGGCTCGCAGGATGCCGGTTCGGACCGTGTAAGCGCGTTCTATCATTACGCCGTTACGACGCTAGTAGCTAGTGTACTGGCGTCATAACGGTCGTGTCTGTCTTTTACGTCTTCAGCTTAAACGGCTGAACGGATTTAGATGAAATTATGGGAAAGGACATAGAGTAGTTTTTGATGCGGAAAAATTTACGGTTCTCCTTCCCGCGTACCGTATCGCATTCAGCACGTGCATGTCGGCTCCCAAGACGCCGGGTAGGATCGTGTGTGCGTGCTCTATCATCACATCATTACGACGAGAGTAAACTAGGACGTGTCTGCCTATCTGTTACCTAATGATATGTAAGTTGTAATCGAATGATATGAAATTTGGTATGGGGATACCGGATACTTTGAGAGACGGGAAAGGATATTGGATAGCTTTTATTGCGGAAAAATTCACGGTTCTCGCGAGATAAACGAATTTCGGCGCAACGGAGATGCGGACGTCATAATATTATAATATTATCTGCGTACTTACAATACATTTTGATAACGACACTGGCGCTCAATGGCTCTGTGACGTCAGCATTCTGCGCGAGACATTCATAATGCGCGTCTAGTTCGTCCCGCGTCGCGTTTCGCACGTGCACGTCAGCTCGCAGGACGCCGGGTCGGACCGTGTGTGCGCGCTCTATCATTACGCCGTTACGACGCCAGTACACTAGCGTGTCGGGCTGGTCTGCAAATTTATTTTAAAAATACCATAATATTTCATACATTTTGGATATACGATTCTATAAAGAGGCTATAAACAAAACGTACTGGCTAGCCGCTAGGGGCTAAGAAGAGTGTAAAATACTTACCATCGTCTACTTCGCAAATAAGGGTCAGGTCTGACCCCAGGCTTAGGGGACCAACGTATCCCCGTTTCAACTCCTCATTCGCTTCATTGTATATCCTCGGTATACCTGGTGAATCTAAAATATGTAATTCAACATTATATGAAAGGATTATAAGGAAATAAGAATAGAACATAATATTTTGTTAAAGCTTAATTTTGACGATGTTAAAAAAGGATTGGGTCTTAACTCTAAATTCTATTTAAAAATTTGAATATTAAATCTTTCTAAAAACCTATTATAATCTTCTGGGTAAATAATCGCCCAAGTGCGAGTCGGACTCGCGCACGAAGGGTTCCGTACCGTTATAGAGTACCGTTATAGAGTACCGTTATAGAGCAAAAAATTGTGTTTTTTGTATGGGAGCCCCCCTTAAACATTTACTTAATTAAAATTTCATTATTAATTATTAAAGTGCAAATATAATTAAGGATTTTGTGAAAATTTCAAGTGCCTAGCATTATTGATTACGAGCGAAAAAACCTTAAAAAATTACGTTTGTTGTATGGGGGCCCCCTTTAAATATTAATTTTATTGCGTTTTTAGTATTTGTTGTTATAGCGGCAACAGAAAAACCACAATCTGTGAAAATTTCAGAAGTCTATCTATAGCGGTTCTTGAGTTACATCCTGGAGACAGACGGACAGACGGACAGACATCGAAGTCTCAGTAATAGAGTCCCGTTTTTACCCTTTGGGTACGGAACCCTAAAAATGGCTTTTAGGCAAAGTGAGCCGGACACATGGTCGGACAAAAGCCAAAAGGTGTATTATAATATTAATTATTATGTTTCAACCATTTCGTAAAAGTTTTAGTTTTGACGGAATTTGTTGAAACAGATGTACCTAGTACCATCTGAAAATTCCATCAAATCCAAAACTTATTTTTCTGCCGCCTTTGCATTGAAGATCTCGAGTAGTTTCATTTTCTTGCCTATAACAAGGAATCAGGAACATTATTCATAAACAGATGGCGGACCTAAGTTTGGTTTTTAAATATGTCACTTCAATGTTAGCTGATAGCGGCTGCGTTTATCATATACTTAATTACCTAGGCCCGCCATCTGCTTATGCCTTAATTTCTCTAAAATTACATTAAAAAAAAACTCAGTTCACTCACCGACCAACCTAACATCAATAACATAGTCCAGCGACGGCGACGCTTGATAGTGTACCCGGCAGCGGTATATACCGCTGTCCTGCTCACTCACACGCTTTAGAAGGAGAGAGGTGTCGTCATAGCAAGTCCCCGAGTCGCACGAGGTCCCATATATTCGGTCACGGTTGGCCACCCTGGAAAATCGATAGATCCCCATGGGGTGAGGATAATTAAAATATGATCATCAACTCTCGCGCATTTTTTAGGGGGACTGTTGATAGGTGTATACGTTGAAATACAATATTTAATGGGCTTTATAAAATGGATTGTTGATGAGTATTGTATCTATGGAATAGGATCAGGTAATTATTATAAACTTTATCGCTATTAAAAAAAAACTGTAAAGGAACAAATATTGATGGACAATTTCATGGTTGTACCCTCTTACTTGTGCCTCTTACAGATAAAGACATTGTCAGCGTATATTTAAGTTTCGCTGCCTTTTTCTGTCAAGTGATCGACTTTCTCAACAAAGACAAGCAGATCGTAAACTACAAAACTCAAGTTGTAAGAAATCACTGTTTGAATATTTTTATTCGTAAGGACTTCAGTGGCTACATACCTAAGTTTAATAGGT
This sequence comes from Cyaniris semiargus, assembly GCA_905187585.1. NCBI lineage: Eukaryota > Metazoa > Arthropoda > Insecta > Lepidoptera > Lycaenidae > Cyaniris > Cyaniris semiargus. The sequence goes on from LR994547.1 coordinate 11,241,434, forward strand.
CTAGCTTTAAAGCGACTTTTTTAAACAGTTAGAACTTATACAAGTCAGTTAACAGCGAGTAGTACTTACCTACAAAGGGTTAAAGTTTATTAAAAACCCACTAAATATCTCTAAAGCAAAAAAAAAAGGCAGGTATAGTCGCAATACAGTACAGTTTATACTTTATAGTTTATACCAATGAATTACTAGTAAAGTAGCATTTAGTAAATTATCACATCCCAAGAAAGGTTTTGCAAACTCAACGCTATTGAACTATAGCTAAAATACATAGGTAATAATAATTTAAGTTAAAAAAAAAAAAACTAAAATAATCGGCCAAGTGCGAGTCGGACTCGCGCACGAAGGGTTCCGTACCGTTACAGAGCTAAAATAAGGAAAAAATTGTGTTTTTTGTATGGGAGCCCCCCTTAATTATTTATTTTATTTTAATTTTATTACTTAATATTAAATTACACATATAATTGAGGATTTTGTGAAAATTTCAAGTGACTATATGTTGCCATTATGGATTACAAGCCAAAAAGACCAAAAAAATAAAGTTTGTTGTATGGGAGCCCCCCTTAAATATTAACTTTATTTTGTTTTTAGCATTTGTTATTATAGCGGCACCAGAAATACATAATCTGTGAAAATTTCAGAAGTCTAGCTATAGCGGTTCTTGAGTTACAGCCTGGAGACAGACAGATAGACGGACAGACAGACAGACAGACGGACAGACAGACGGACAGACATCGAAGTCTCAGTAATAGGGTCCCGTTTTTACCCTTTGGGTACGGAACCCTAAAAACGCGCTTTTTTCAAATTCATTTTTTAATTATTTTTTTTCATAAATTTTTAACAAATTATTGCATTGCCGTTGGCTCTACGTATGCAAAGTTTCGAATTAATTAGACTACTGGAGATAGGTCAAAATCGTGCTCAAATATTCCGGTACATACATATTATACAGACCAAGCTAATAAAAGCGTGTTAAAATAGTCACCTTTGCTCACTATCCTCATTGGGGAAGCGGTATATGAAGTCTCTGTCGTTTTTCAGCCAGAGGACATAGGAGTCTGGTCCGTCTAGGAACACTTTGCCCTGTCCGCACGGGAGCCTCGCGTCCAGACCTCGCACAGCTCGTAGGACTACTACTTCTAGAAATATCAGAATATAATAGAAAATTCTTTATTTGTACAAAAAAAAAATACAATTTAAAATAAAACAATATAAGAATCTGTACAAACAGGCGGTCTTACCGCTGAAAGCGGTTTCTTCCAGAATATTAAATAAGGACAGGTTTATAAAGAACTTCATCATCGCCTGATAAGTGAAAAATAGCTACTGATAATAGTGAGAAACGACTCAACAGTGTTGAATAGACAGTCTGAATATTATGCGATTTTGATTTCGTAACAAAAAAATATGTATCGTAATTCGTAAGAGTTAAATGATTTAGCCATGCAAAATAAGGAGGCACGCACTGCGCACACCAAACAAAATATGCGCCGAACAGCGAACGCTAGCTAAAGGCCTGTATTCACTTTGTATAGTGCGAGTGCAGGTGATTAGTGATTAGGAGAAAAAAAAAACTTGCCCTAATCAGTCGCTGTCCACACTTGCTTTCTCATGATTAATAATCACCTGCACTAATCACCTGCACTTATTACTAATCAAAGTGAATACAGGCCTTAAGTACCAGTGGCGGCGTAAGGCGTAGGCGATGTGGGCCACCGCCTACGGCCTCGCGGTCCAAGGAGTCTCGCGCCCCATGGACCGCGAGGATTTTTTAAGGATTTTAATTTTATATATTTTTTTTACAAATAAAAGTCTGAGTATCAAAAAATTCTTTCTCTCGGCAAAATCTATCCTATCGCGTCATCCATCAGGGGGCCTCTCAAAATATATGTTGCCCATATCAAATTTAGGTCTTGTCCCGCCACTGCTAAGAACTTACACAATTTAAACAAGTTAATGTTTCCTTAAAAAGGAATTTAAATATCGTTTACAAACTATAATCCAACAAAATACAATACCTGATTCTAAGCTTATGGCGCTCGTGAAGAGAGTGCACAGGATTAAAATGTTCTGTACAGTCATATCGATCCTGAAACAATATGAAACATATTTTTTCATCGTACTACAAAGCGAACTTTAAACAATAAGCCTGAAACACTAGCAGTTTTCCGGCTTTATAAAGTTTAGTTTTCAGCCGCGATAGCTAGACAGTACTAGACAGTAATGAATTTAATTTTATAGCTACAAACAAAATACATTTTGTTTTAAATCACTACATATTATAAAACAAAGTCGCTTTTTTTCCCTCATGTCCCTTTGTTCCCTTTAATCTTTAAAACTACGCAACGGATTTTGATGCGGTTTACTCAGTTGACCCATTCTTTTAGAACAGGTCGAATGGATGTCAGCATGTTGAACTGACTTGCGGCGGCTCTAGTCTCTCAACCCAAAGCACAAGCGCTCGTTCTTTGGCGCTATTCCGCCATCGCCGGATAATGTCAAGTGACGGATCCTGTCCCGTGTCTCAATAATATATGTCTTAAAATAAGTTCTATTACATATTATGTCATAAAAAATTGTTTGACCTTGAATAACAACTCGGAGACTCGATTTAGAACTTTGGTGTAATAATAAAAATTATTCCTTACATTATAATATTCTATTAAAATAATGGGTTTTTTGGGGTTAGCCGGCACTTTTAAAAATAGCTCAAAATTGTATGGACGTTTGATCTTGTCCTTTGGTATGGAGATACTTTGAGAGACAGAAATTAAGGACATAGGATAGAGAATTGTTGCGGAAAAATGTACGGTTCCCACGCGATAAACGAATTTCAGCGCAACGGAGTTGCTCGCGTCATGTATTAAATACGTTAAATTAATTTTAATTGAGAAGTACCTAATTATAATAAATAATAATATAATAATATCTATGGACGTTTCACACCACGTCAGTCTGGCCCCGTGCTAAGTACCTAAAGGACTTGTGTTAAGGGTATAATAACCAGAGAACGGAAATATATTTAATACTTTTATACTATACATATATTTAAGATTTTTATTATATCATACACATATTTAATACACATCCATGACCCAGGAACATTGAAAACTTTTTGTTCCTTCGGCGGGATTCGAACCCGCGACCCCCGGCTTGAGCTGCCACACACTCTTAACCATTGAGCCACAGAGGTCGTCAAGTAGGTACATAAGTAGATTGAAGGTAAGAATTAAGACATTGGCCCATCATACATTCCCACTTCTACAACTCTTGTGGCGCCAGGTTTGATATCGGCAACCAACCACGAAAAACATACGATATGTACAGGGATCACACAAATTGTCTGGGTACCCGCAGGCCGGCAACGAAAAGCAAAATAAAGTAAGAGTAGTGTTTCTTATGTTCAATTTTTAAAAAAATAATTGATCATTTATTTAACATAGCTTTTGCCCGCGGCTTCGCTCGCGTGGAATTCAAAAATCGCGTAAAATACGAATATTCTTGTAAACCTCCTTTGGAAACATGATGTTTTTCCAAGACCAAAAGTAGACTATGTTATTCTACATCCTTTCAACTAAGTATATGCCAAAAATCAAGTCGATTTGTTGCTTCGTTAGGCCGTGAAGGAAGGACAAACAAACAAACACACTTTCGCATTTATAATATTAGTGTGGATAGTCATGAAAAGCTTATAACCAGCAGTGGACGGTAGATATACAGGAAGTATAGTAATACAGTATACTAATCAAACGATGAAAAAGTGTATGTTAAGTTTAGGTTAGAATAAATTCAGTTTTAATTATTACTTAGTTTGTTCCTAAAGAGGAGGATTGAAACTCAACACTAACGACGCGACACCATTTTGATATATTAAGCTACAATTAAAGGAGGGGGGGGGAGGGGGGGGGGTAGCCCCCCCAAGTAGTGTCCAGGGGCAAAGCCCCCCGCATAATAATCAAACGACACTCGAAATCTGTATGTTTAGTTTAGGTTTAAATAATTTCGTTATGATATTTACTTTTAATAATTAATACCTTAGTTTGTTCCTAAAAAGGAGAATTACAACGCAACACTAACGCCGCGACACCGTTTTGTTATAAGCAACATTTCCAGGTGCGGGAGGAAGGAGGCGCAGTAAGTAAGGCTCGGGGGGCGAAGTCCCCCTCATAGTAATTAAATTACACTCAAAAAGTGTATGTTTAGTTTAGGTTAGAATAATTGCACTTTTAATTATTAACTTACTTTGTTCCTGAAGAGGAGGATTAAAACTCAACACTAACGACGCAGCACCATTTTGATAAAAGCTACTTTTCCAGGAGGGGGGGGGGGGGGTAGCCCCCCCAAGTAGTTTTTGATAAATACCTCTGTTTGTTCTTAAAAAAGAAGAATTACAACGCAACACTAACGCCGCGACACCGTTTTGTTATAACCATCATTTTCAGGGAGGAAGAGGGCGCAACCACTAAGTAGGGGGGCTGGGGGGGCGAAGCTTAGTAATTAAATTACACTCAAAAAGTGTATGTTTAGTTTAGGTTAGAATAATTGCACTTTTAATTATTAACTTACTTTGTTCCTAAAGAGGAGGATTAAAACTCAACACTAACGACGCAGCACCATTTTGATAAAAGCTACTTTTCCAGGAGGGGGGGGGGGGCTGCCCCCCCAAGCAGGGTCCGGAGGGAAATCCCAGGCGCGGGAGTTATGATATACAGGGTGCAATTAAACCTTTCTGCCAAATTTTGATATATTGATCCTTGTTAAAAATAGACGTCGCCCGCGCGTGATTTGACCCCGCGCGCGCGCCTCCCCCCGCGTTACCCCCTCTCATTCCCCCGCGCCGCGAGTGACCGTTCTGCAACGATTTTAAATAGGATAAAATATGCTATTGAAAAAAAATAACACCCAATTTTTTTTGGTTAAATGGACTCTCCTCGTGATACCTAAGCCCTGGAAAAAATTTGGCAGGAAGGTTTAATTTCACCCTGTATATGACGCGTTACCATTTTGTTATAAGCAACATTTCCAGGTGGAAGGGGAGGGAGGGGGGGAGTGGTGGGGGGGGTTTGTTAAGTTGGAAAACACAGTAGATAACATGAAGTAAGTCCATTAAAGAAAAAAGTTTGATATAAAATCTGACCCCCTCTTTGGTCCCCTTAGAGGGGTGGGGGGGAATTTTTTTATGCATCAGATGTTACGTTAGAAAAAGACAAATTTATCTGCGAAAACCGTATGCAAATCGGATCAGTAGTTAACGTGTTAAAGAAAAAAGTTTGACACAAAATCTGACCCCCTCTTTTGTCCCCTTAGAGGGGTGGGGGGAATTTTTTTATGCACCAGATGTTACGTTAGGAAAAGACAAATTTATTTGCGAAAACCGTATGCAAATCGGATCAGTAGTTAACGTGTTAAAGAAAAAAGTTTAATACAAAATCTGACCCCCTCTTTTGTCCCCTTAGAGGGGTGGAGGGAAAAAAATTTATACACCAGATGTTAAGTTGGAAGAAGACAAATATATCTGCGAAAACTGCATTCAAATCGGATCAGTAGTTTTTGGGTGATGCGGGAACAAACATACAGACAGACAGACAGACAGACAGACGGACAGACAGACAGACAGACAGACAGACAAAAAAGTAACCGCTTATTATTTTTTGAATATCTTTAACGTACAGAATTTTCATTTCTACAGTTTTATTATATGTATAGATTTTAACTTATAACCCAACAAAAAGTTAGCCTAATGAGTAAAATGTGAGTCATACAAGAGACGAAAATTTATCGGGTACAAACTAATCGCGCCCAACCATAGTAGATCTCTGTGTGGTGAGGATTTCCTAGCTTTTTTAATCCAATTAGCAAATGTACGAGGGGGCATAGGGGTCATGTTACAGTTGGTTTAGAGAAGTGCATTTGTACACGCAACCAACATTCGGGGGTGACTCATTTCTTATGTCGTAAAGGGGAATGTACAAGGAGGTTTGTTAGCGGCATTTTGGTAAATTGGTATGTAACATTAATTTTATTCGCATACATTAGTGTTATATTATAACCGTAAGGTACTAATTATGTATTCTGTGGTTATAATTATGTTACTTGCAGCCAGCTGACTAATAGAGTATTTATAGTCTATGATATTATATTATTGATTTATAGTGTATTACATTTCCAATAGTCAGGGCCAACGATATCAAAAGTCAGGGCCGGTTTTAGCACTACCAGCGCCCTGGGCGAGATTTCTTCGGCGCCCAACGTGCTGATAGTGCTGAAAAAATTGGCGCCCCTTTTGTTTGCCTTCAGCGTCCCTTTGGATCGGACCCCCCTCCCCCCTAGCTACTATATTAATGCTATAAATATACACCCGTAAACTAAATGTGAACTCTTAAATGGAGTAAAATGCTACATGGGTAGCTGGATATAATTGGCCGTACAGTGTTGCGCAGCAATTCATTTAACTTACAATCACGAATATATCTATTTACGTTTTCCAGGACTCTATATTACTCTACAACTAAATCGGTTTAACAGATTACAGCTGAAACGCTAAGAGATAACAGACAGATAGAAACATAGATAGAGAAAAACCAAACACACGTTTGCCTAAATACATATTATATATATCGAGAATTAAAAATGAAAAATGTAATTTTCTCGATTTCATTTAATTAATCACAAAACAATATTTTTTATTAGACATAATCCCCAGCTTTCTTATGATCAGTCTATAGATAAAGGTGTATACTAGGTATATCGTAATATTAGTCACGGAACTTATGGTAAAGGATTTTCAGCGGCGAAGCCTTCCCGTACGTGTTCCCGTGTGTTCGGATATCCGGTGTCCTGTAATCCTTTACTACAAGGCTTCGAACCTTATTACCAAGTACTAAAGTCGAAAATCTATACACCTAAGTCTGTACCACCGACACTTTGTTCCAGATTTGAATTTTAAATGGCGACTTTGAAGCTAGAATGTAGGTGTTTTGAGCTAGGGGACAGGGCTCTATTTTTCCAACAGCGCTAGTACCGTCCTTTGGTCCAGGTCCCTAAAACCACTTGATCACGAATTCAAGTAGGACTTTACTACAATTGAATCGGTCATTTCAAAAACCTCTCAAGTCACTCAAATTAAAATTTTCAGGAATCAACAAATACTGTTTTATGATCAAACAAATGAGTTTTAAACAACTTTTTTGTTCTGAATGTAGTAGTGTATTTGGGAGGTAAACAATTAAAATATAGAATAAAAAAACCTGAAAAACTATTTCTGATTTATGTTGTTTTAGCAAGAAATAAGTAAGAAATAGTATATAATTATGCCAAAATAATCGTAGTAACAATTTGTTTATTGCTTATTATCAAACATTACACTTAAAAATAGCATTATTAACATTTAACATGTATTACTTTGTCACTTTTTAATAACTTTAAGGTACGCAGTCAAATTCCCCATACATTTTCATTTTGATTATTTTGATTTTATAACAACATTTTTAGCTGGCCAACTGCCAGCTAAAAATGTTGTTATAAATATCATCAACCTATAAGGAACCATTTTCAGTAAAAAAAAGCATCTTGAAAAAAATGTGACTAATGAGGTTTTTGAGTCGCTCTTCAGATTGCTGCTGAGCTCTCTATTAACACAATACAACAACATATAGTAGTGTGGCTGGCCGCATATTAGGGATGCCACGAATAGTGAATTGGCCGAATACCGAATACCGAATATTCGGCAACGCTGTCGGCCGAAGCGCCGAATATTCGGCCGCCGAATATTCGGCACGAAATACATACCTTTCGGGGGCGCGGTAGCTGGATTAAGACAAGTCGCAACCTGTTTTCCTCGTTGCGTTTTCAAACGAGTCATTTGCGTCAAACGAGTTGGATTTTTATTTAAAAACAGTTCGCCTAGATCGGAAGGCCGATCCTTACAAGTGGTGGTTAGCAAACGAAAAACAATACCCAAACCTTTTGAAATTTGCCAAAGTTTATCTCCTGGAAGTAGCGTGTATAGTGAGAGGTTATTTTCTGAGGCTGGTAATATTTACGATGAACAGCGTAATTGTTTGCTACCAAAAAATGCTAAAAAGCTTGTTTTTATCCATCACAACTTACCACTGATCAATTTTAATTACTAAAGTGTTGTAATTTGGAAATAAATACATAATTTTGAGTAATATAACGTGTTTTTTTACATGATTTGGTATTCGGTATTCGGCCGAATAGTACGTATTATTCGGCCGAATACCGAATAGTTGCCGAATATTCGTGACATCTTTACCGCATATACAAGTTTTCCGTATTCGATTTTCTAACGTGGAATTTTGATTTGGAATTCCCTCAGTTCCTGCGGAAAAGTCCCGTTCGGAAAAAAGCGAACGTGCGCGTGTGCGTCAATATATTTTCTACTGATTCCATGCATTCGGATATCCGAGTACGGAAAACGAATTCGGAAATCGAATACGGAAAACGCCTAGCTCAGCCGTATTCCTGAAATTAGTGCAATACAGAGATAAGTTGAGAGCGTGTGATGAACGTTCTGCTCTCTAAAATTATCACTTATAAGTAAAATATACGCTTATGTATGCATGCGCTCTATGATAGAGATGGTTTTCTCTATTATTATTTATTGTATAGTACAGTCTACCACTAAACACCATTCACCATACAATATAAAACTTTAATAAAGTGACAAACAAGACCACAGACATAGATCAAGATAGATACCGCATGTGTATGTACTTCGCGTGCCATATCGCGTTCCCAAACGACGAGCAATGCTCGTCTTTCGAAAGTCTTTTCTTTATTCTGCTATCGGAATCGGACGTCAATCGAAATTTTAAAAATGCCTAAATGCCTTAAAGTGCCGTATTGAGCTGTAGAAATTCAAATAGAAACGTTGGCTTTGATAATGGACACGTTTCTTATCATCGGTACGTCATAGTAGGTAGTAAAAAAGTAGCACGCTCGTTTTCATACAAATGGAGCGACATGCGGTATCTATCTTGATCTATGTCTGTGGACAAGACTTTAGAGTATGTATGTGCCCCTCGTATACAATTTATTGGGAAAGTAGGAGCGCTGCAAGAGTTATTTCTCGTTGGACATTTCTGATCCACACTTATCCATACTTATCCATACTTATATTGTAAATGCGAAAGTGTGTCTATCTGTCTGCCTGTCTGTTACCTTTTCATGGGCAAACCACTGAACCGATTTTGCTGAAATTTGGCATGGGTATACTTTGGAGTCTCGGGGAAGGACATATGATACTTTTTATGCCGGTAAATCTGGGGTCGACGCGCGATAAACGAATTTTGGCGTAACGGAGTTGCGGGCGTTACCTAGTATTATATTAAATTGCAATTGTTTCTGAACTGAACGGAAGCTGTGAGTGGTTCGTATTACATTGCAGCAAATGCTCAGGAATGTAATCTTCTTTAGATAATTGATATTGTTCTCGACTCTCGAGTCTCGACCTTGCTCCATCCATCCATTCCATCGGAAATCAATATACTAATTTACAAAACTTTCTTAAACTTTTTTAACTTGCTCAAACTAGTTATTTTTGACTAAACATAATATGTAATTTTGTTCGCCAAAATTCGCATATTGAGTGAGAAAATTTTGTCGTGATATAATCTCAATATTCAGTCTTTAGGATTTTAAAGTACTATCACAAATTTTGCTTAAACGGGTTTAAAAGATAACAGACAGACAGACACGAAGGTTGAAGACATATGGAATACGGATATGGATTAGTAAGTTTAGGAAAATTAAAACGCAGTCATCTAACGCAGGACCAAAGTACGAAAGACAAAGCTACAAGTCTGAATGTCACAAACAAATAATTATTACACAACTAGATGACTCCCTCAACTCTGTTGCGCCAAAATTCGTTTATCGCGCGGGAACCGTACATTTTTACGGGATAAAAATCCTATTTCCTTTCCCGGGACTCAGAGTATCTCCATACCAAATTTCAGCAAAATCGGTTCAGCGGTTCGGGCGTAAAGAGGTAACAGACAGACAGACTGTAAACTAACTATAAATACAATCAAACCCTATCTTGACCTATAACTTCTAAGCAAAGGAAATATTTTCAAGTATATGAAATAAATTTCCAACAAGTGTCTATTAAATGCGAAGTGGATCGCGCACTTCGTCTGATTCTGAACCGTACACGTTTTACGTAAGGGGACGTCCATAAATTACGTAAGACCTTTCACATTTCACATTGGTGAGATAACGTAAGATTCCTCAATCCTAATAAATTTCGAGCGCTATAGAACCCGGTGAACTTCGTATCACTTTCCTCCTAATATAATCAATTTCCTGGACTAAGGAGACTAAGAAAATTTTGAATAATTCATTTTATTTATGTACTATCAGAGAAGTTAATTAATGGGCATGGACGGACCTACGTAATTTGGTCGCGTTATGTCAAACAATCCGATAGATCGCTAACTAACATTAAATTGGCATACTCCGACCAATTGACGTAGGACCGTCAACTGCCTATGAATCAATTTCTTCCATGGAAGAACATAAGGGCCAACCCACACGTACCACAACCACACGACAACCACAACCACACCACGTGGTCGGGCGTATAATTTCGTATTGTAAATGAACTGAACCATTCACACGTACCACATTTTGCAGTCGTTGTCGACCACTTGTGTGATACCGACCACATCGCAACCACATCGCAACCACAACGTTGCGTCGATGCAATGACAGTGCGCGCACACAGCCCGTGCTCTTTCCCCCCTCCGTTTCATTGACTTTTGTACGTAACCACATCGCAACCACTGGCGACAACGCAACCACGTTGGCATTTTGTCGGTACCACAACGCAACTACAAAAAGCTGCAGCGACACCATTAACTCGTAACCACTGCTCGTCGACATTTTGTCGTTGCGATGTCGTGTGGTTGTGGTACGTGTGGGTTGGCCCCTAATGGGTTCACACAATTTCTTAATTTATTTAATTTTTTAATAAATACTAATCGTACTATCAGAGAAGTTGATTCATAGGCAGATAGTGAACATACGTAATTTGGTCACTACGTCTAACCCAGCTGACAGATTACGACTAAGGGTCAATTCAGACCGCAACGCGATGCGCAGAAGTGAGATGTCTTTCTTAATTTGTATACTGAATTGACAGATTTCAATAGCGTGAGACGTCTTGCAAATCCGTCAAATCCATACAAATTTGGAAATGCATATCTACGCGTCGCGTTGCGGGTTGAATTGGCCCTTAGGGTCAATTCAGTCCGCAACGTGGAGGAACGTCGCAAAATGAGATGAATGGTTTGCTGTCTGCTTATGAATAAGTTTCAGTTTTATTCTAACAGCTACTAAGCACAACAGAGTTTTTAAAATTTTAAATATGGGTAACCTAATTTTCTACACTTTAGAGGCCTTTTTTGCAGAATAAAAATACGGACAATTGCTGGTTCGTCCCCCCACCCCACGTGCAAGTTGCAACTCGGTGACATTCAGCATAACCCCTGCTAAATACCTCACGTAATTTATGATTGCCCCTTACTTCTTGTAAAGGAGAGCTATTTATTTAGCCTATAGAGAGTAGTTCAAAAGAAATGAGATTGAACATAGCTCAAAGGCGGCTTCACGGAAAAGCATTCGCACTTGCAATCGTGTTTTATTCTTTTTAAGGGAATAATTGAGAAAAGTTTACCCCTACTGTTTCAATGCAATATGCAATACAATATATTAGATGACGCCCGCAACTTTGTTGCGCTAAAATTCGTTTATCGCGCCGGGACCGCACATTTTTCTACGATAAAAGTATCTTATGTCCTTTCCCGGGAATCAAAGTATCTCCATACCAAATTTCAGCAAAATCGGTTTGGGCGGTTTGGGCGTGAAAAGGAAACAGACAGACAGCCAGACAGAAAAACAAATAGACAGACAGACACACTTTCCATTTATAATATTAGTACGGAAGTATGGATATGTCGCAGTCGTATTGTATAATCCGCCGTAATATATTACTGCTAGCTGTTATCAAAAACAGGGCCGTTTTGTAATGCGGCGGTTCAACAAGTAGCCGGATTGAATGCGGCTGAATAAAAAACCGCCGGAAAGTATTCGGCGCCATTTATGTCATTCAACACGGCTAGCCATAATGTAATGAAGCGAGAGATTAGTCGCCTCTTTGACAGTTTTTAGTTTCGATTCTTAACACTCGTGGCGCTGCCTGTGATATGCCAACAACAATGGCGTTGGTTACAGAAAGTATGATGCTAAATTGCGAAGTTTTGAGTGAACTAAACAAATAAAACAATTAATTCAAAAACACACAACACAATTACACTGTAAAACAGTAAAGAAACCGTTGACAATGGACCGAGTTTTGAAAGTTATAACGCACATTCAAACGCCTAAAGTGGCTGTGGTTTTCGCCGGAATCCTCCTACACAATATTATTGTTGAAAAAAATAGTATGTTCTGAATGTGGCCGATGAAGCAGAAAAGATAATTTAAGTAGTAATACGATCGATACGGCTAAACGTGGGCCGCCTTATTGAAGAAACTATCGCAATGACAATCCGGCTAATCGTTGAACCGCCGCATTTCAAAACGACCCTGTGTTTGATAACAGCTAGCTGTATTATAATATAAAGGTCACAGCACACATATCAACTCGGAAAGGGATCGGCACCGTATCGCCTCGAGCCGTTCAATATTGTTTGTTTGAAACTCCCCACTGCAACGCACACTAAGCGGAACCGTAACGTAATCGCCTCGCCTCGGAATAGTGATGAGCAAAATCGGTCTTGCAGTCTCAGTCTTGGTCTTGCAAAAAAGCAATGCCGAGACCAAGACTATCCTAAAACTAAAAAAACCAAATCCAAGACCGAGATCAGGCAGATTTGACCAAGTCCAAGACCAATATTGTACTAGAAATACCAAAACCAAGACTGTCTGAGTCTTGCTTTGCTCATCACTACCTCGGAACAGGCTCCGAACCGAGATGCGACGTGTGGTCAACTAGCAGTCAACCCGCTTACGGCTCGTCGTCCCCGTGCTTACGTCTCTCCGTACTCAAGCTTACGTTTCTTCGTGTACCCTTGCCCCTTTCCCCTTCCCCGAGCCGTAAGCGAGGCGTCGCCTAGCCGTAGCCTAGTTAACGTGCAGGCACTACTGATACGCTTTGGTTACGTGCATACGTTAGGTTGACGCCTGGTTGACGCCTGGTTGATGGCGAGGCGAAAGGCGATACGGAGACGATCCCTTTCCGAGTTGATATGTGTGCTGTGACCTTAATCCGACTGCGACAGATATACAGACAGTAGGGAATATTATGCAAAGGTCAGGACTCACTACTCAGGGCAGAGACCACGTCATACAGTACGCAGAGGGCGTTGCTAGCATATACAGTAAATATTCTGACCAAAATCCGATATGTTGCATACGTCATAATATCAAAATATTGACAGAAACGTTGTCAAACGTCTAACAAATTTTCGTTTATCTTTGCTGGTACTGCCGTGTAGCGTGAAAACATTGCAGTAATATATCCTATTTCTCATGTACGTCAAACAAACGACAGACAATAATAATTGAGTTTTGTCCAATTTGACGTTCAGAGAAAACAACCATCTAGGCTGCCTAGATCTAATAAAGAAAGCTGCATTCATGTTTTATGTTGTATTTAAATATAACATAATATCAAGAATGGCTATTCTCGACACGCGACATCTGAGTAATCACAATATTAACTGTTAATGCTCCATGGGAAGTCGGACTTGCAAAACGAAAATACCGCTTGTATTTTCGCTTTCCGATTACTTACTCAGAGCAGAGATTAAGACTACTTGATACCCTAAGCAATTTGTTTTGGTTTGAGGTTTTTGGTGACGTGAAAGTGAGACGTGATGCACTGACCTCCATTATACAAGTACGCTGGACTAATGATACCCTTTGAAATGACTGCTATTTTTTGTGCCTATTTGAAGCGGAATCAGCTCCCCCAATGTGAGTGATAGGAACTAAATTTGACGTACAAACACAGAATACAAATTACTCACGGACGTAAAAATGACGTTTGAAAGTCGCCATATTGGCGCTGATAGCAGTAGTGGGAGTATTTGGAACTAATACTAGTGATGACAACCAATAACGATTAAGCGGCCATTTGCAAGTTACGTCAAATTTAGTTCTCGTCCCTCTCACTGGGGGCGCTGATTCCGCTTCAAATAGGCACAAAAAAAAGTGGGTATCATAGGTCCAGCGTACTTGTATAATGGAGGTCAGTGGACGTGATGCCATAAGGACGGTTTTTTTTTGTTCTTCTTCTGGTGCCCCCTCAGACGTGATGCCCCTAGGCCTAGGCAATTGCTTAATTTGATTAAGATTTAAGGTTAATCCGTCACTGGCTATTGCATAGCTTTTATCGCGGTCTTTGAGCGACCGATTAATGAAATTCCGTAACAAAAATAAACGTAACATCCCGCACTCTGACCGACACAGAGCGGTGCGGCAACGTTGCTCTGCTGTGTCGGCCGGTGTGTTGTTGCCGTGCATCGTCTAACGTTGCCGTGCATCGTCTAACGTTGCCGTGCATCGTCTAACGTCGTTTCAGATCGGCAGACTTCGGCACGATGTGTGTGTGCGTGCGACTAGACCTATGCGATTTAAGTATTGCATAGGATAAAAATGCTATGCAATAGCTTTACCACGGCAGTTCCCGAGTGCCACATGTGTTTTTTTCAAATATAATATGTACTCCGATTATCTTCAACATTTTAGAGATCATAATAGATATATTTTGTAAACTAAACATATTTATATTGCTGTGAGCAAGTACCAATATCTGCACTACATTGACGCTAGGCGACGGCCCAGGGCGCCGGATAAAAAGGGGCGCCGAAGGCAGACAAAAAGGGGCGCCATTTAGCACTACCAGCACCCGGGGCGCCGAAGAAATCTCGCCCAGAGCGCTGGTAATGCTAAAACCGGCACCACCAGGTAGTAAAAGTAGGTAACAAACTTTTATTAAAAGTTGTTATCTTCAACTGGTATTATGTAGTTATGTAGCGACTAGCATTATATGACTAGTTGAAAATTCGCAAAGCAGAAAAAGTATACCCAAACGAGCGTAATTTGTGAGTTATGAGTCGCAGAATTTCGACTGGCAGAAATTCAGCTGCATTCAGTTTCATACAAAAGTCCTGTTTGATTCACACGAGCGTAATTTTGTGAGTCATGATTTGTATGAAAAGATAATTTACGCGACCGATTTTCTGCGACTCACAACTTACAAATTACGCTCGTTTGGCTTCACCCTTAGTGAAAAATTGTTACAATACCGGCTTTTACCTATTAAAGTAAATTAAAAACTTTAAATATAATTCGCAATTTATAAACTTATAATTAATTTAAACGCCTAAATAACCTACAGTTAAATAGTCCGAGTGACACAATACTACCTAAATAATCAAAGTTTAAGACCTTAGGTAGTTTAAGTTAGCTGGAACAAAATAAATAAACGTTAAATACCTACTACTGTTTTTAATATTAAAATGGCAAAGGTTTGTGAGTGTGTTTGTTTACTTCTTCACGCAAAAACTATTGAACGGATTTTAATAAGCATAGTAGTTTAGGCACAAAATTAACAAAAGTACACAACTTTATATCTGAAACGAATATCCTGCGCGTTACTGTTATAAAAATTTCCTGTGGGAAAAAGAATACATAATATTTTCATTAAAAAAAAATAAAAAAAAAATCTGTCCACTAACGGCGCAGTTATCATTGAACATACAAAAAAAATATATAGAGACGAACATAATATAACCTCCTTTTTGGAAGTCGGTTAAAATATAATTCTTAATATTCGCGCTGATAAATAAAATGAAACATACCCTTTGTTTTGTTTCCTGTTGTTCCGGGACGTGCGTTTCGCTCGACAACTTTTGTCAGAATAAACTTTTCACCTAGGACCTTTGATGCCAGGTACGGTTTAATTCAGGGCTCGTCAAATATGGAGATGGACTTCTGTAAATATTAAAGGGGTGTTTTATTTTTCAAAATGTTGAATAAGTATAATGTTTTATTGTACATAAAAAAATATTTGAAAAATTGATTTAATTTCTTAACATCAGTTTGGAACTTACAATCTTTAAAAACTTAACTAATGATATTATTAAAACTTATTTAAAAAACTTAATTATTTAATGCAAATTAATAAATAAACTTTTATTATCGTGACTTTCTCTTATGTATACTGCCCTCCTACCATGAGCTCTTATAGCAGTATTACTTTAATATTACTTTTGGATTTCGTATAAGCAAACATGATCTCTATTTATATAAAAAAAACTATGTTTTTTGTTTGTTCCAAATTGGCTGGATTCTGGAATAAAAAGTTAAATTACAAATTATCAGGGCGAGCTCAGCGAGCCCTAGTATATCCCACAACCTGTACATTTTGTGGCACACTTTACGGAAAAACTATCACGCCTATTGATTTGTGCTTTAACATAGTAATTTTTATTTATATGTAGATGTGTTATCATCAGTCAGTCAAGGTGTGACGACGCGAGCCCTTACAAAGCTCGGCTTTTAGCTAGTTTAAAATTTTAGTTAGTGAAATATAATCAGGTCAATAGGCACAATTTTAATTTCGATGTCTTACGAAAGCTGACTCTACAGAAAGTTTTTGACAATATTTTGAATCGTTACCTAAATAAGGCAATGCTCCACGAATCTGTATCTATACTTACTTACCCTCGTATTAAATTAGGGGTGTAAAGTTAAAAAGCATTGAAAAACGTACAATTTTAATTTTTATTGTTGAAAAATAGAGCTCGTTTTCTAGCAAAAAGCCATTTACATACGCCCTTTTAAAAATTCGTGTGATATGATCTATCCACTGGTATAGACCCTGGAATCGTATTAGTTTGTATATTTTGGGAGGTCAAGTTACGTTGGTATTTATTATAGCTCGAATGTTTTCTTGATCCCTCGCAGTATAAGTCATTAAAAACCCTTTTCATTTAAGTGTGTTTTCGTGCAATTACAATTAGTAGGTCTTGTCGTATATTAAAAAGCCGAATCTTTGATAATATTTTCTGGTTGCATTATTTTGGTAAATAATAATGCATGCTGGTTGTTTGTAAATAAAATAAACTTGCTTTTGTTCGTCGGCTATGTCGAGTTTAATGTTTTTAGGATTCCGTGCCCAAAGGGTAAAAACGGGACCCTATTAGTAAGACTTCGATGTCTGTCCGTCTGTCTGTCTCCAAGCTTATATCTCAAGAACCGCTATAGCTAGACTTTTGAAATTTTCACAGATTATGTATTTCTGTTGCCGCTATAACAACAAATACTAAAAAAATAATATTTAAGGGGGGCATTACAACAAACGTGATTTTTTTGCCCTTTTAGCTCGATATGATTAATGGCAACAAGTACTTATTCAAAAAATCCTCAATTAACTATATTATTTGTACTTTAATAATTAATAATTAAATAAACAGATTGTTAAGTCTCGCGACAAGCTTTTATTATCATGCAAATTGTATAATATATTAAGGTTATAACTTAATAGTTAAAATTTTTAAGGAGAAATTTATTTTTTCTTTTTAGAGTATTTAAATGAAAGCTTTTTTCAAAAAGTTTTTTTATTATAATTTATTTTTTATTTTTTAGTTATTCTCTGGCTAGATTTAGTTTAGTTTTTTTTGTTTGATTTAGTTTGTTTTGTTTCAAGAATTTGTTAAAATCTGATTAACTTGAGTCCTTAAGAAATCGTACTTGATTTTGATCAGTGAAAAACCGTATCTATTAGCAAGCAATTAGCAAGTTGTAATTATATTCCGTTTATTTCTGCATGACTAAAAAGTTTAATTTCACTTAACAAAAGTGACTGGATTAAACCGGGCATTTTCTAAAACCCGGCTGGATATTACTTGACATAACATGCCACGACACGTCACACGACACGTTACGTCACGTCACGTCATTACACGACGCGACGCGACACGACACGACACGACACGACACGATACGATACTTCACGACACGACACGACAAGACACGACACGTCACGACACGTCACGTCACGTCAGGACATGACACGACACGACACGACACGACTTGACTTGACTCTAATATTACTTTTCAATTTACTCTTAATGAGCCCTTTTATCTGATACCCAAATTGCAGAAGTGCTTTAAAAATAACTATTCCACTATTTTGGATGAGCCGCCATATTGGATGTAGAAATGACATTACATTCGTTTCCGAGTTACTCTCAATGAGCCCTTTCATTTGATACCCATACTGCAGAAGTGCATTAAAAATAACTATTCCCCTATCTTGGATGAGTCGCCATATTGGATGTAGAATGACGTTACATTCGTTTTCATGACTCTCAAAAAGCCCTTTCATTTATAATTTATTCTCCATATTGTAGAACTGCATAGAAAATAACTATTTCGCCATCTTGGATGGTCGGCCATATTGGATTTAGAGTGATGTCACATCACATACCATATCGTGCATTGTCATCCAAACTAAACATGTATGCAAAATTTCAGCTTAATCGGTTAAATATATCTGCTTTAAAATTGACTTCCAAAATTTCACCCGAACATACATACTTACATAGCAAGTTAAATAAAAGCTTTTAAAAAGAAAAACTTCCCCAGGTCGTCCCCATCTGGCAGAGTGCCTAGCAAGCTGACAGCATTGCCACGTTGGATTGCAATTGCTATCCGCTGTGCCAGGTAGCTCCCGGCTCTGGGTTCTCGGGTGGCTTCAATAAGCTTCTTAGTCCTTATAGATATCTGTCTAAAAAGCTTATGTGCCCCCGGCCCCCATGCGCCTAGCCCACCCCAAATGGTTCAAATATGAGATCTCTTTTTCTTTAAGTTAACAATGTTATATTCTTTGAGAAAGTAATTGTCTTTAAACCTAAGTTATATATTTTCATGGATAAAGAAAAATATTGCTTCTTTGAACCGCTGTGATATGAGTTTTAACCGTAACTCCCTGGTGGAAGGCAACAAGCTAGTAGTTATTACGAGAAATGTAGGCTGTAAGTATAATATAGACTTACAAGTTACAATGCCTTGTTTCTTACTTACAGACACTAATATCTATTGTCCTAAGGCCGCCTTCACATTTAGGGTTGCCTGGTGAGCCACGAAAAAATACCACCAACTTGAAAGGGGAGGGGGGGGGGGGTGTATGGTCGGTCACAAAAATACAGTTTTTTTCATTATTATTATTGCAGTCATAAAATTGTGGTCGCCAAGACTTGCTAACTTTGAGAAGGCCTATATTGAACAAAGGTTTGATTATTATATTAAACTACAACTTACTTAACAAAATAAAGGTAGGAACTTCTAAAAATTAAAATCACCTAAAAGTAGGTACCTGCAGTAGTACCGTCTTTTCTCAAAATACTGGACATTGTTCTGTCCGGTATGACCATTTATTTTTTACCGGACAGGCATCGAAAATACCGGACTGTACGCTTAAATACCGGACATCTGGCCTATCAACCCTATACACATTACGCCCGCGCGGCTGCCGTGCGACTTACGGCCGTTCCCAATATTCAATCTATCTCTGGTTTGACATACGACCGTAACCACCGGTAAACCGGCATAACCGACGGTAAACCGTAATATAACTCTCATTTGATCAACTGAAATATAAAAATAAATCAAAAACCTTTTAATTTCATAAAAATAAACCTTATTGCTGCTGCGGAACCCTTCATGGGCGAGTCCAACTCGCACTTGGCCGATTTTTATTTACAAGCCAAATTCGCTTACTGTCTGTCTCTTTCCTACCAATCCATGCAAACCAAATGCGCAAATCGCGAATAACAAAGACTGTGCAAATAAAAAAGCGTATAGCTGCTGTGCACGTCCTTAGCAAAAGGGCGGTATTGTTCGAGTGTACGGTTGAGGACATTCGCAGTGAATCATTTTAAACTTTATTGGTCTAGGAATAAGGCCGAAGTTCGGAATGCACTCCGGAAATGTTCGCGACTGTACCTACTTGTTACGCATAATAACCTCGAGTGATTGCTTTGACGTTTGACAGAATGTGGGTAGTCTGAAAACACCGGATTATGCGATCAGTCTGCTCGTTTTTTGTGAGTCGGATAAGTATGTGGGGTATGAATTGTACGGTTTGAAGTGTAGGTATGTTACAGGGAAAATGTCAATAGGTAATCCTACCGGGGAAAATGTATGGAAAAATATAAAGACAAGTCTCTTTGCGTTGGGCCATCCATTATGACCGATAGTTATATTTTATCATAATCACCATATTTATTGCGAAGCTGTCTATAGCATGCACAATCGATATTGCAGATATTACATCTTAGGGTCAATTCAGACCGCAACGCGACGCGTAGATGCATTTCTAAATTTCAAGTATGGATTTGACAGATTTGCAAGACATCTCACGCTCATGAAATCTGTCATATATCAATTCAGTACAAGAAATGCATCTACGCGTTGCGTTGCGGTCTGAATTGACCCTTAGGGCCTGTCCACATCTCCACATTACGACGTCGTCGTGGAACGGTGACTAGTGATGTAGCAGTTTTACAAGGCATGGCGACGTACAATGTTGCTATATCGTGATGTGCATTTTACGTTACGTTAACGTAATTTTACACGTCACGTCAACGTACCGTGCCACGTTACCGCACCGTTCCACGTTGACGACGTCGTAACGTGGAGATGTGGACAGGCCCTAACTTGTTAAACGATCAGGTGATCAGCCTGCATTGTCCTAATCAAACTTAAATTTAACGTTTCCAGCCGAGAATCGAACGCACGACCTGCGAGTCAAAACTAAAGACCCTTGGTCAAACGGTTTGGAGCAACTATACTCAACCTGCGGCCCGTCGGGACTTTGTCAGTGGCCCTTTTCAAATTCACGCCAGAATTCAAAGTCAACACTTTTGATATAAAATTGGTAAAAGTACAATAACAAAACTCTTTTTAAACATTGAATCTACCATGAAATAGGTAGAAAATATTCAGTATTTTTTTAGCCGAAAAAAAACAGACGCGACGAAAGTAACAAAACCAGAATTAACAAAATCCTAAAGAAAAACAGCTCATGGCCCTTTACGTGGTTTTGAAAGCATTGTCACGTCGGTCGTTCATCACGAAATTAGTTTGTTTATATTTATGGGCGAAGGTGCGAATACCCTGTTCGTAGTAAGGGGTGTACAGTTGTGATAAGGGAGTGACTCATACTGTGAATCACTGGCATGAATGTTCACACTGTTCGGCAAGGGTTTGCAGTAGCAAGCGTATAAATGTGAAATGGTATTCTTTACAAAATAGTATACGGCGGTAATTTTTTTTTACTAAAATCGTTATTTTTGTAGAAAGAGCTGTTTTAAAGTAGTTTTCTGAGCCTCAAAATTACACATAAAAGTACTAATGCGTTAGTTTTGATGAGCTTGTCAGTTTGCTCAAATGACCATATCAAAGCGAATGTACAATATCCGAAGGTAGTGCGTATGTTTACACGCAACATCGGCAATATTTTGTACAATTTTTATGCAACGTGTAATAAAACTAAATGATAATACTTTAGTGTGCAATTGTGTATGTGTCCCTTATATAGAGTAATTCTCTGTGAAAGTAGCAGCGCTGAAAGTGAATTTTTATTTGTGATTTGTATGGGCAACCGCCCCGGATGAATCCGCTCCGCCCCGCTCATGAATTTTTCCATACAAAGGTGAAAAAGAGATTCAGCGCTGTTACGTTCACAGCGAACTCTATATATAGGGTACCTAATTACCCATACAGACCCTAAAGTATTATCACTTACTTTTGTTACACCCTGTATATATTTTTAAACTTATTTACTCAAAATCTAATCGGTTGGTAAATTTTGACATTACCACGGATGAATCACTGCAAACTTAACGCGAATAAACTACAGCAGCCTTAGCATGGCCACAGCAGAAATGCGAAAGTATAGAAACACTGCGGAGATAAACTGGTACGGATGGTACCGTTTCGATCTTTACCGCGGCTAACCGCGACCGACAAAAATTCAAATAAAATGCCACTTTATTTGAATTTATAGACTATAGTCTATGTCATGAAGTGGCATTTTATATGAATTTTTGTCGGTCGCGGTTAGCCGCGGTTAAGATCGGAACGGTTATAAGTAACCTTCAGTTTATTTCTACAGTGTTTCTATACTTTCGCATTTCTACTGTGGCCATACTAAGGCTGCAGTTTTAGCCGCGGAAAAAGTCAAGAGAAGAGCAAACAAGGAGCAAGCGGGGTTACAGGCCTTTGGTCCTTCGATCTTAGAGATGTTTGCCTACTTACCCCTTGGACTTTTCAATGTCTCATAGGTACTCTCCACAAAGTAGCGAAAGTAGTAATATATTGTACTTCAGACAGTATATTTGCATCATCTGAATATATTTGGTAATAAACTTTAAATAAACTAATCTCATATTACATATAAATATATTTTATAACAACAAAACAATGTTCTTTTGTTAAGTATGAAACACACACACAAGGGCAACGTAAAATACTGGCTTGTAGGCTGTAGCTCAGAATCTGATATTTTCGATCGAATATAATAATAGTGTTATACTATACTCGTATAGATCGAAATTGTTGGACAGCAGAATATACAGCCGATATGGTTTAGCCAAGAGATTGAAACTTAATTATAATTTATTATAATTGGGATGTTGACAAGGTAAAAGATTAGCAGATTTCTTAAATAAAATAAAGATATAACGGTAAAAAATAAGCATTTGTAAAATTTCAGCTTTACTTATGTATTTTTTTTTGTAATGAGCCTTCAAAGTTGGATAGTCAAAACGTTTTTTTTAATTTCTAAATATTTGTACCATTGGATAAATTATGCAATTTATAACAATTTTTCTTATGAAACCACTTTTATAAACGCAATATGTAACATAGCGATCGAACAAAGTTCTCCCGCGATGCATACAAATTGAGGGTTGTGACGTCATAACCCACAGTCATTTTGTATGGAGCGTTTTGGGAAGGTATATTTATATGATTTTTGAATTGTTATATCTTGGAGAGTTTTTAAGATATCAGAGTCAGACTTTCACTGATGTTTATATTTATTAAGGTTCCTTCAATTACCAATAAGAAGAAAAAATAGGCAACTAGCATATTATTATAATTTGAGGTATTTTCTCTCCTTCAAAATTGGCGGACAATGTAAAAACGTTTTGAGGGGGTAAACTGTTTAAGCAAGTTATACAGGAGACAATAAAACGAAATAACTCCCAAAAAACGTTTTAATTAAAAAGTTTAAACAATCAAGCAACAAAATTATGACGTAGGAAAAATGCATCTCTAACAGGCTAAACACCTTTAAATTAAACGAACTTGTCTAGTTAGGGTGCGTCCAGACTACTGTGACCGTGACCGTGACATTTTAGAAGCGTGTGTCAGTACAGTGGGTACATACATATTATGCCACGAGTCACGACATACATACATGTCAAGAAATAGTAAACGCAGTACAAAATTGTCTAAACGTAATCACGCTCAAAAGGTGGTTTTTTTCTCATTGTATTTCCACAGAGAACGCTTATACACTTTAAATATTATCACCTTGCACATTTCTATCTCGATTTAATTCATCAAGCCCCAAACGGTCACCGGCGTCCGAGACACAATAGAATATCTATTGTGTCTCGTTTTCCGACGATCGACGGGTTTAATAAGGTTTTCATATTTTTTATGTGATTTCAAAATTGTGTATAGCGTCTACTCTTTTTTGACAAGCTATACATCCATCAGGGAAATGTCGGCTGTCCGGTCACGGTCACGTCTAGTCTGGACGCACCTTTATAGTTCGCGACAGTCGGGACGTACACACGTCATAATACGCAACGCGAAAATTAGCAGGCAACACAGGTGATATTAATTAAAGACCAAATATGATTTCGGCAGCAGAGGAGGATAATCATTACTCTATAATGACTTTTACATTTTTAAGTTAAATTAAAATACATAATATACCAATGTAACGTTTTGTAAAATAATAAGTCAGCTGACTATGTGGGGTGGGGTCGATGTGGGGAGATTTTTATTGATTTTCTACTTTTTTATTCATAATAAATGATTGAACATAGGTATGGTCAAAACTACAAGACTATCCAAAAAAATTCATAAAAATAATTGTTATATTGATATGAACTTTTAGGACTCGCCTCGTAACCGTGACCGTGACTATAGTTAAGCCTGGCCCTGCTATTGATCCTACAAAACGTTACATTATAGATATTTCTGGTATACGTAATATTTGGTCATCAATTTATATCATTTGGTCGAATTGACGTTAAAATACGCAGCAATTCGAAAAATATCACGGTTACATAAAAAGAGCCATAAACATGATATGAAAGGGGTTCAGTTCTTGGCAAAGCACTATGTATTTTCGTCCAGTGTGTAGCCTATGAAATCAGATTAAAGGTAAGACCGCATTAGGCGACACTATACGTTGCAGCGCAGCGACGCGACACGGCACGGCCAAATATTCTTTCCATGAAATCGTATGAGCTAAGCCGCACCATGCGGCAGCGGCGCTACGCGACACAAAACGTCAGTGCTCTGGAACGTGAAGTGTCAGGGCCTGTCCACACGTCCACGTTACGACGTCGTCAACGTGGAACGGTCCGGTAACGTGGCACGGTACGTTGTCGTGACGTAAAAATTTACGTACCGTGCCACGTTGACGACGTCGTGACGTGGAGATGTGGACAGGCCGCGGTCGCTCCGCTGCAGCGTAGTGTCGTTTAGTGCGGTCTCGCCTTAATTTATCCGTCATAATACGACTAGCGCTTTCGACGCCAATAAATATATCAAAGGAAAAAAATCTCTATGCATTCTTAAACAAATGCAAACATTGACACTCAATCGGGGGCTCGTGCCTCCAATAATTTTATAAAAATAAAACTGAAAGACGCAACCCGCCGCCAGATTTGTCGTGCGTGGAACCACTTGTTGTTCTAATCTAATGAAAATATCATTTACCGGACGACGCACGCGGAAATTTTTATCTCACTCGCACCTTTATTGCTTATCGCGATTTCATAATACGAGTGGTCAAAAAATTCCTCCATGCCGACCGAACTTTACATTATATTGCCAACGAAGCCTGAGTTTTGGGATCTACGATGACATTTCTTGCAAATACTATCATTTCGCTTTAAACTTCAGAAAATATAAAAATATTTCAGAAAAAGCTAGTGAGACCATTCTCAACTCTGCGAGGATTCTAGAAATTTGATGTTTACATTTCACTTCACCCAAAATTGCGGCTTTCACATCACAATATACAAGTACCGCTACATATAATGTAAGAGATCCTTTCCATTACTTATTTTAAGGAAGCTATCACAAGACCCACTTACATGACCATTGACAAATCTTAGCTAAGTTTAAATAAACTAACGGCAAGACGACAATAGTTACACTGTGAACTTTTAAGGTAACTTTCTGATCTTTTCAACAAGCAAATGTCCCGCAAGTATACGTATACTTGCGGGACATTTGCTTGTTGAAAAGATCAGAAAGTTTACACGTGTAAATACGTAGTTCAATGACGTCTGCAGCTGTTGCGGTCACTTTCTAGTGTAATATATCTACATCTTGCCCTGCTTGTATTTTTGTCAACGCCTAACAAGTGGACTTCAGTATTTACATTGTTTTACAATAATCATGTTTCTATAAATGAAATAATATTTGTTAAGAGTAATCTTCTACAATACGGACGTCGAACGATTCCACGACACTCACTCTTAATCTAACAATAAATACGTCTAATGCCATACATACAACGATGTAACTATACAGTTCGATCACAGTAGATACACCTTTATAATACTCCTGTCCATATCGGCGCACTCTCCAGCTTTTACATGTTTTATATCTTTCTAAGACCGAACTGTAAGTTCTATCGTCGTGTAGCATGACTAACAAAGCAACACTGCGTCGAATAAATTTCTTACAACACAAATTAATATGAAACAAATCCGAGAGTCGCATTAGGGTCTTTAAACAGACCATTGAGAGTATAATTTTTCCTAGAAAAAACATCTAAAATAATTTAGTATTAAAACTATTTTACAATAACATTACATAGGAGTAACAAACACAGTTCATTTTCAATGGTTTCATTTCAAGTTGCCCTTCTATTCGTGTCGTTGATCTATTTATAATTTGTAAACTGTTAATTTTCGGCCCACTAGCGCCAGCTCAATCCTGCCTTCTCTTTCATAAATATGAGTAATGAGTGAGACATGAAACCAGTCTGGCATGTGGGTCTCTTTAGGCCTTTAATATGAGTGAAAATTGTAAGTCAAGTAAAATACACTACCATCTATTACTGGAATAGAGCAAGGCACTATTGAAATGTTATACGCAGAAATCAACTTGCCACCTACGTCCATAGAGTTTCCTTAGAACGAGGTGCCTACTAAACTTCTGCGCTTTATATATTGCACAGTATTATTCTACGGAACCAAATTGAGCCATCGAACATGTGATTTCATTGCACAATAGAATACCGAACTAAATATATCTTTTATATAAAACAATTTTCAGCGTCTATTTTTAAGTTATTTAAAAAATAAATAAGAAACAATATTTACATAATGAAGACGGCGTTGAGTCTCTCAGCTATATATTACAGCCTTACTATATTTATACACATTCCTCTATATATAGAATTACAGATGTATCACCAGCCTTATTCGTCGCTGCCCATTACCCAAAAACATTAACACTCTAATGTTATAAGACAAGCGAGTCGATCTAGTCTAGATAATACTAAACTAGTTAATTACATTACCTGCCTAAATAGTCGCATGCGTTGTTGCTATGACTTTGTTTGCTCTGTTGCCAGGAAATATCATTAATAATATACAGTAGTATCTTCATATTAAACCGCCCGAATCGGATAACGCACACATTGGCGTGAATTCAGATAGCTTGAAGTAACAGTACAGAGACACAAAGCATGTCCGTGTTGAGCGAGTTTGATTTGAAAGACACGGCTGAGTTTCTAGATACTGTATGATATAAGATATTAATCATATAACTCAGTAGTTGCAACATTTACAAAATTGCAATAGTTACATTTTTAAAGGCTTTCAGTAAGCCTCATTATACAACCATATAAAAACGAAGATCGCTGAGAAAAATTAACAAAGTGTCACATTTTCCTGGCAAACAAAGTATAACGGGTCCAAACAGTAGAGCTACTTTATTATAAACTAGCATGCGTTTCGTGCAGTCTTGGGACTTGATAATTGAACTACTGTTATTGGCCACATGAAACCCACATTCTGCTATTTAAATACAACGTTAATACAGCACTGATTCAGTCCGGAATCCGGATCCTATCAGACATTAAAATACATAGTATTATTTCGCGATTCTAACAAACTTGCATCGAAGTTTGACTATAGCCTGAAGGTTTGTCAATTTGACTTCAAGTGACATAGACTAAAAATAGTGTAGTAGAATACCGCCTTTCGCTAACACTGCTAACAGATTAATAATAATTTACAATTAATAGTAAGTTTATAGTGTAAGTAAAATAGCAAAATTGGGGTACTCGTGAGTCGTGTGTGCGACTGCGTACAAAATATCACACTGAAGGAGCACAGGGTACTTTGTCAAATTGCGTTCGATTATTTCGAAATTTATTTTAGATATATCACCGATTTGACATATCGCATCGCTAAGGGCCTGTCCACATGTCCACGTTACGACGTCGTCAACTTGGAACGGTGCGGTAACGTGGCACGGTACGTTGTCGTGACGTGAAAAGTTACGTCAACATAACGTAAAAATGCACGTCACGATGTAGCAACATTGTACGTCACCATGCCTTGTATAACTGCTACATTCTTCACTACTTATCTAAATATGGACCGCACAATACGTATTCTGCTTCTGCTATTGTTAAGACGGAGAGAAAGATTTAAGAAAAAAAAGACGTAAAATGTTGCTACACCGTGACGTGCATTTTTACGCTACGTTGACGTAAATTTTTACGTCACGTCAACGTACCGTGCCACGTTACCGTACCGTTCCACGTTGACGACGTCGTGACGTGGAGATGTGGACAGGCCGTACGTGACATTGGATTTGCGATGTCTTCGAACACATTAATTTTTGACATCTGATTTCCTTGTCGGAACCATCGATTTTGACTAAGTACCCAACTTTGAACATGGTAAGGCTCACTCACAATAACTACATCCCTAAGGTCTGCCCGAAATCGTCTATATTTAAGGTTCGTCGCATACGCACGTTTTCCGTATTCGGAATTCCGTGAGACGATTCGTTTTTTTCACGCGCGAACGCGTTGGCTTGCACTTGCAACGTACGAGCGGAATTCGTTTCGTTCGAAAAAAGCGAACGTGTGCGCCAGTTAATGTATTAATATTTTATGCAATCGGATTTCCGAATACGAAAAACGTATTCAGAATCGTATGCGGAAAACGTGTGTATGCGGCCAGCCTTGAACTTCCGTATAAATAACAATAATTGTCAAGAGACATAATAAAGGTAGTTGTAATGCTTATGGTCTGATTGAAGTTACATTTTACAGCTAAAACCTATTTCAAACAGACCAAAAATGTATGCAATATTTAGACCCGGATGCTGTATTTTTCTAAAAAAAACCGTCAACCTTACAATTCTTTTTCTACCATAAAACGATTTGACTATCGACCATCCAGATACATTGAAAATCTATGTTACAATAAAGGAAATTTATATAAATAAAAAGTACAAAATTGTGATAACTACGAGTACATAGCATAATAAGTTAAATTTTATGATTTACAATTATAATTTTTGGGAAAATATTCTAACTCTAAATGTATCAAAAGAGGCGATAAGACGCTTTGGATTCAAATCATATGAGATTAATTAAGTAACGTTGTGATTTAACAGAATTTCACAAAGGTCAAGTTCACAATGAAAAGCAAAAGGTACTGTAATGATCAACAATTCAAATAAAATGCCACATTATGGCATAGGCTATAATCGTGGATTTATATTTTTTATGAGTATAGGCGGCTTTATATCTGCCGCCCAACGTACGCCGTTGCTGCCTCCGTAGGAAGCTTCGCCCCTAGGCCGCGGCCCATACGGCCTATTTATAAATCCATTGCTAGGCTATAGGTTTCATTTTGCTCAACGCCACAACAAAGCAGTGGCAGCACCGGTCGCTAGACCAATGTCGGTTTGTTATAAAGCGGCATTTTATTGGAATTTTTGGCGGTCACTTGCCGCGTTGATCGGAACGGTGCCTTAACATTGAGAATCTACGAATTCGAACCACGATGCAGCAGTAATATTTTTTAAGTTTTAAAACGAAACAATATTTTTTTAAGTTTATTTTACTTTGTGGTAAATAAAGTTAATTTTTATCAATAACAAAAAATACAGCGCTCTGTTTCGGTGAGAACTAACCCTTATAGAAAGAAAACTATTTCTGTATCACATCAACTGATAAATTTTTATCTATATTTTATAATAAATAACGAACACTAATTTCTAGCCAGAAATTTCATTAAACGTTTTTAGAAAAGATAATTTCTAAAGCTAAACTAATTCATCGTTTAAAGATTATACTAAAGTATTAGAATACGCAAAATAATTTCACTAGTCGAAGAAAAGTCTAATAAAGTGTATCTATATTTTATAAATAATATTATGTGACTAAAAATTATTGATTAACAATAATAATAATTAATAGTGAATTAACCGCCTAGTTATTATATGAGTCAATATTTTGCAACATCTTCACACAATATTATACTGTAAGTAATTATACCATTTTCATACCGCGGAAGAAGGTAAGAACTTTGACGATTTAAAAACTTATTCGTTAGGGAAGAATCCGTAGGATGGAAGGATAAAATATTAAAGTAAAAATTTCTAAAATAAAAGGAACTATCCGAAGATAATTTAAAAAAATATTTGGCTAATCAATAATAATGATTTATAAATTGTGACCTGTAAAA
Source organism: Cyaniris semiargus (assembly GCA_905187585.1). Classification (NCBI taxonomy): domain Eukaryota; kingdom Metazoa; phylum Arthropoda; class Insecta; order Lepidoptera; family Lycaenidae; genus Cyaniris; species Cyaniris semiargus. The sequence goes on from LR994547.1 coordinate 11,271,508, forward strand.
CTTTATAAAAGAATCCATTCATAAAATTAACGCATGTTTTTTTTTGCTCGATATTATGATACATTTCATGGCCTTTAAATTTCATTAATGATAATATTTTAAATAATGGCATCATGAAATATGACCTTCCTATGAAAACGGAAGAAAAAACTAAAACATCAGGTAGGTTATAGAAGTTATTTTTCTTAGGCCGATTTAGGACTATGTGGGCAGTATTGGCATATAAGTATCCCAATTTTGCTATTTTAATCCAACATTAATACATCTTCGATCCACTCCGGATCCTGTGAAACAGCAAAATTGTGTTCCATAAGTCACACAAACGTCAAATAACTGACTTTTCGGGTTTTAGCCAATCGAAATGCGTCCGACGTTGCATTAACGTTTTATGAGAATACAATTTAAAATATTTACTAGCTAAAAGCCGAGCTTTGTGAGGGCTCGCGTTGTCAAAAACCTTGACTGACTGATGATAACACATCTACATATAAATAAAAATTACTATGTTAAAGCACAAATCAATAGGCGTGATAGTTTTTCCACAAAGTGTACCACAAAATGTACAGGTTGTGGGATATACTAGGGCTCGCTTCGCTTGCCCTGATTATACCCAGACTAAATCGAAACTGCATTGATGCTAGATTAAAACAGCAAAATCAGGGTACAGGTGTATAGTCTGCAGGCCTACTAGGAAACCGTTTTGAGACTCAATCGGACGACAATGCCGCGTCCTGCTCTAACAACGTCATTTCACGTTTGTTAGAGAAGGACGCGGCATTCTCGTTCGATTGTTTGAGTCTCAAAACGGTTTCGTGGTACGGCCCCTGAGTCGAATTAGGCTTCACACTTTACAGCGTATCTATACTAAATACTGAACTACATATATTAATTATAAGCTAATCTTTATGATCTCACAGTTCTGAGAGAAATGTGTAAGTGCCCTTACATGGTCTATGCTATAGTCAAAATTATGAGGTACAGGATTTCATACAAGTATTGACATTTTATATGAAGTTTTGTGCCCCGATTCGATGTTCGACATCCCAAAAATGTGCGGTTTCTATGATTTTTTTGACAGCAGTTTATCTTTTCAACACAAAAGATGATTCACGTTTGAAGTAAACCAACTAAAAGATACAGACAAACTACTGTCAAAACAAAACTAAGCAATATCCTTGAATGCTATTAAGTTTTAGTTTATAAAGGTGTGACACTTGTGTGGTGGTGAAAACTTTACATTTCTTTTTTAAAACAGTACAGTCGCCACGAGTGGAGTCTTAAATGTTAATATTAAATATCAAAATCGTGTGATTTTTTTTTTAATAGGTGATTGGCAAACTCTTATGGTTTCTGAAACCATTAAAATTTGACGTTTTGAATTTTCAATATTGGTACAGGCTTTCCCTTGCAAACTTTCCCTTTAAGAGACCATGTAAGTATACCTTTAGATCATATTTAAATATTTCAGCTAACAAAATACTACTTTATATATAATCACGAGTTTTATTGAGTGTTTTTATAACAGCCGAGTGTGATATGGACGGCAATACTAAATAAACGATTTGAAAGTCATTCCAATTATTCAAATTCTTATTATTCTTTAGTAAATTATTATTTAAAGTGTCATTTAGAAATTCTACTTTCCGTTGGGTATTCATTACACTTATATTTTTCCTAATTAAAAAAAAATATTTCAGACGCTAATCCATGTGGCTGTCCTTTTCTGTCAAGTGGGTATTCGAAAGTGTAAGACCAGGACAGCAATATGGACTAACGCTAGTGTTGTAATATTTTATGATTTTCTGTGTTTATAAAACTTTAGCAAAAATTGTATTTTAATATATTAATGACGCCGTTTTCGTCACACTTAGGAACCGATAGAGTTCTTATATTACATTATAATTGTATTTGTTTATACAATCTGTCGCAGAAATATTATATATCACATTAATATCTATTTGTAGGTTACCTTGGTGTTCTAGTTTTTCTGTAACAGCACGTTATCACATAGCTTTTGCATTAAATATACTGAAGAATACAAGACCGCATTTACCTGCATCGGAATCAGGCTGTGCTCTCAAAACACGCTGTCCGTACTCAGTACTTACAAAATGCCGATTTATTGAAAACACACTTTAGTCGCTTGTATTAAAGCTCATTTTAAAACCTGGAGCTTGGGAGCCCGAATCACGTGGTCGCTACGGATGATGTCCTGGCCCCTTAGACAAAGTATCTTTCTTTTAAAACGATGACGAAATTGATGCGGTTTGACATAAGTCATCGCTAAATGACATTTCGCTTGCGAAGACTAATGTCAAATCCCATACATTTTGATAACGAATTTTGTCATCGTTTTTAACGAAAAGGACTTTGGCTACGGCCTCTGAGCAGAAAATACGACCGAATTTTGACGTTCAAAACGACCAGATTTCGATGCAGATGACGCGCAGCTCGAGAGTTTTTTATTCGTCAGAAAACTGTTTATTGGACAGCTGACATATTCTGCATATTCATATTATACATTAGAAGCTGTCCACAAATATCCTACGAATATTTACCACGCTCCAGGGCCCAATTATCATTTCTCGAATACCCAATCGAAACATCGTCACTATACGAAAATTGGGCCTCTGGTAAAATGCGGCCCCTAATATAACAAATTGATTTTAATTTTATTGTGTCAAATATCATTTCGTCAAATGTAAATGTCTATTCACTGATAGCATTTAAACAACAAGTAAAACAAATTTTAACAAATTTAACAGTCAAAATACAAAAATAACTTAAATAAAAAAAAAAATACAATCAATACGCGAAAGTATTTCAAATCTCATCCATTAAATTAAACAAGATATCATATTGAAAACCTTTGTGGAATAAAATTAGGGTCATCAATCAGGAAAATATTATACAAATACTGACTTATAGCTTGATCAGTTCATTTGCATGAAATAAAAACAAAATTATTGACAACCCTAAAATTATAAAACTAATAAAGTGTATATTGCAAACTTTCGTCAAAGTAATAGTAGTATATTGAATATTGATGGTATATTGAGTAATAGTGGTATATATAAATCTTATATGAAAATCACATTTTTGTAAATATTTTCATGTACCCATTTGATTGGAACTTACTTGACTATTTTAATATTTCATAAGCATTATCTGTACTTTACACATAATATAATATATATTACTCTATACTTTAAGTAATAGATACATTACTTAATCAGCGCTTTTAAATTCTGTGTCGATTCTTCTCTCCAACGCCTGCAATTCTTCCTCCAGTTCCTGTAACAAAACAAAATGGAATATGCATGAAAAATGTAATTTTATAGCAATAATAAACCATGTTACGACAACCAAACCAAAGTGACAGATTTACAAAGGGAAATCTTTTACTTTCAGAATTATTTTTCATGTCTAATTTATTACGGTCTTGCTTAGTCTGCAGATTGAAGAATAAAAGAAATGGCCACAAAATATTCCATTATTTTTCGAGCACAAAAATTATTTTTAGAGTCCCATTATTAAGTCTGGGATTCCTTTTTATTATTCAATTCAGTATACCGTCCAAATAGTAAGTGGTAGAATTATAAAACTTGCAATTGGTATGCATTATATTTTTGGCACCTCCGACTTTATTATATAAGGCCATATTTAATATAATAAAGAAGAAAACTTAGCAAAAACAATCAGTATAGAAGAAATAAATTGAAGAGAAGAAGAGATAGACATATATTGCGAGAGAGAAAAAAATCCTTACGTCATCAGCTCTATTTGTGACTGCGGTCAGCCTGTCTGCGCCGACAGCCCACCGGTCGGGCACCAAATATACCTGTTCAAAATTTCATTACATTTTAATATACCGTTAAACTACCAGTCATTGGACACCTAAGGTTTTTTTTACAGAAATAACTGTGAAAAATCGGCCAAGTGCGAGTCGGACTCGCACACGAAGGGTTCCGTACCGGTATAGTGAAAGTAGCCAAAAAATTGTGTTTTTTTGTATGGGAGCCCCCCTTAAATATTTACTTTATTTTAATTTTATTATTAATTATTAAAGTACAAATATAATTAAGGATTTTGTGAAAATTTCAAGTGCCTAACTGTTACTATTATTGATTACGAGCAAAAAAGGCCAAAAAATCACGTTTTTTGTATGAAAACCCCTCTTAAATATTAACTTTATTTTATTTTTAGTATTTGTTGTTATAGCGGCAACAGATATACACAATCTGTGAAAATTTCAGAAGTCTAGCTATAGCGGTTTTTGAGATACAGCCTGATGACATACAGACGGACAGACATCGAAGTCTTAGTAATAGGGTCCCGTTTTTACCCTTTGGGTACGGAACCCTAACAATTAAATGCTTAGCATGAAATAGAAATAAATATTTATTTGTGTTCATAAATTATCTAACTTTAGATAATATGCAAACATAAAAATGCGACTGTTTTTGATTTGATTTGATGATTGATTTTTTGGTAAAAACTAAATGGTAGGAAAAAACAGTCGTTGGACAGAATTTCAGTTATTGGACATCCAAAACCAGTTATTGGACAAGCAAAGTTTGATTAAAATTTGGTTAAAATACGTATTGTAAGTAAGAAATATTATAAATACTTGTTGTTTCAACACATTATTTTATTATTTAATACAAAAGAAGGTATTTTTAATTAAATATTTAACAAAAATTGACTTGAAAAAATTAAATACTTACCAATACTACATAGTATTATTATAACATATCCATACTAATATTAACGCGAAAGTGTTTCTGTCTGCCTGCCAATTACTTCTTCACGCCCTAACCACTGAACGGATTTTGCAGAAATTTTGTATGGAGACACTTTCCAGGGAGGAAAGGACAAAGGGTACTTTATATCCCGAGAAAATGTACGGATTTTGACGCAACCGAGTTGCGGGCGTCATCTATTAATATTATAAATGTGAAAAGGTGTCCGTCTGTTTTTTTATCTGTATGTCTGTATATTACCTCTTTACTCTTTAGGCTTAAATCACTAAACGAGTGTTCAGGTATTACGTAACTCAAATATTTAGAGATTTCAGATTGTCCTCATCGAGCTAATCGGCATACTCAGATAATATTTCAATATGGAGCAGAATGCAGAGCAGCTCATTTGCCCTTCAGGCAGAATGTCGCTGTGACCGTACTCTACTATCAGGAGGGATTTGGGCAGCCATGCACGTAACGACTGTGCGTTAACAATATCTTTTGGGATGTGAAACAGATTCCTCAGGTTGCACAATATGTTCTTGAGTTAGGATTGTACTGATGTATAGCAAAAATTGTATGTCAATAGTTTCATTTAAATCATATTATACACAAACTCGAGGAATTTCATGAAACATAAACGAAAGGCTTGCTATTTGCCTACTTAGGAAATAAAAATAAAAGTAACGTACAACACAATCCAGGGATCTACTAATAAAACATAAACGAAAAGGGTAGCCTATTTTGAAAATTTTAATAAATAACAGCCCTAGTGACGCACCGTAACATTTTAGAAGATTGAAGATCCCCTTCCCTCCCCCCAAATTGCGTTAAGTAATACTTAAGCATTCTCTTATTTATTCTATAGTCCATAGCAATAACAGAAACAAGTAGTTTCTTGAAGTATTCAGAAGACACTCAGCTGCAAATTAACTTTCGTAATGAATAATATTCTTATCATCTACTAACTTGTCCAATAACTGTTTTTCAGGACTTTTACATACCAGTTATTAGACAGGCTAAAAAAACCTTTATATAAATGAGATAAAAGGTTAATAAAAATGTACAAAACATACTTAATAGATTGTTATTTATACATTATCACGTTTATAATAACACATACCTACAATGTGTATCATAAAAAATAATATTAAAAACTTTAGCATTTTCCTTAATTTTTTCTTATCATTTGCAAAAACAAGGCGCACGCGATGACCATGGTGACAAAAAGATGTTTTATTTTGGTTCACCGCAACCTGATAAAAAATACTCTATTTTTATTGTAACATGAATGCCCCTCGATATTAATTCCATTTTTATTTACGTCATATAAAAATGACAAACTTTTATTTTTACGTTCAAAGTGTTAAGTGTCCAACTTATGTAAAATTCTAATGACTCGTATTTTACCCTATTTCGTTTTATTACAGCGCAACTGATAGAAGATGATAATAAATAATTTGGACTTCAGGGTTTTTGATTTAATTTAATACGTGAACAATCTTACCTCGTCTGAGTTAGGCGCTGGCGGCAGGGTGCTCCTAATTTCGTCGAAATTAAATACCTGGAATAAATATTTATAGTTAATCAGGGTAAGTTCGGACACAGCATAAGTCCAGATAATTCAACTTATCACTAAATTAGTAAGTGGTTTTTTTTGCCTGGCGCTACGGTGCATAGACGCCATACTGCACTGCAACCGCAAACTGTAGTACCAGGCAAACAAAATATTTAATTTAGCGTTAACTTGAATTATCCGGACTTACCCTGTATCTGAACTTACCCTGATTAACCATAATATTGTAGTACTCTTTAAATTCATGCTTAAAAATTTACTGTAAGAATTTGCAGATTTACTATAACTATCGAGATCAAGGTTTGAATACTATGGTTTTACATTACTTATACATGAGAATAGCACTATATAGTTTGATAGGAAGAGGTCTGAATCGAACAATAAATGCAAGTCCATTGACGTAGCATAAAATTATTGTAAACTCGAGTACTGGCATGAAAATTCATAGTTCGTGTCTGGTCTCAGGGTTTTGTCTATAGAAGTGATATTTAAAAAAAGTTACATTATTAGCAGGAGCCCACGTCGGGTCCATGCGCCTCTCGCACGGTGCCGCAGGAAAACCACCGCATGGCACTGCAAACAAAATAAGTCATTATTATTTTAAAAAACGGCCAAGTTTGAGTTAGACACCTAAGGTTACATATTAGTTTGAGTACCCTTAAATATAATATGTGCTATCAGAGAAGTTGATTCATAGGCAGATGCGTAAAGGTACAAGTTGGAAGCCGGCTACATGAAGTTGCAGCTGACGACGTGTCGTCGCGACACTACTGGTTTCTATGTATTTCTATGAATAAGAGTCGATAGCTTCGTGTCGCTAGCTGCGGAGGGTATTTCATAGAAATACATACAAACCAGTAGTGTCGCTGCGACACGTCGTCTGCAGTTGCTTCATGTCGCCCGCTGCCAACCGGCACCTTATTTCAGTCGCGTTATGTCAAACCTATCCGATAGATCACAATTCACAGCTAACATTGAATTGAAATAATCCGACTAATTGACGTAGGTCCGTCTGCCTATGAATCAATTTCTTCGATGTTAGAGCAATAGTGCACTAGCGGCTAGGTGGCGGCGGCCTTCGAGAGCTTGGTGTGGCCGCTGGCCGCCACGCGGCCAGGTGCGTGTGGTCTATGGTGGTTTCATACTAATGGCCTAAGATCCGACCGTAAAATCCTGCATGAATCGTTTTTTTTTCGATGAAATATATTTTAAAGTAATCTTTAGAACGTATGGAATGGATTAAGGTTGGGTTGCCTTGTTAAAAGTAGCCGCAAGTACCTCTAATTGAGTTTAATGTTCATGAGATAAATGCATAATTTGCATGTTTTTTTTTTCAATAAATTTTACATCATTTGAAAGAAAATGACGTGACAAAATAAGGTATAAATGGTAGCCAGCTCTAAGTCGGCCGCAACCTAGGGTTGCCAGCCCGTAAACAGCTATACTTGTGTTGAAAAATTGAAGCATCGATTTTTTAAATAATTTTGATACAAAATTAAAGTTTTATGCATTTTGTACACTCGAGGAAGTTGATTCCTATGCAGGTGGCAGGTTTTTTAGTTTGGGCCGGTTGATCGGCAAAAAGAGTATAACAGAATTATAATATATCCATCTTGGTCATTTCGTGTTTGCCAAAAACATAGCAACCACCTTAGCAACGAAGTTATTTACAATTTGTCAAGAACAAAGAGAATATAATCACGGTGGTAAAAAAAATTAATGATTATAATCATAAAGTTTATCGCGTGTGTATCGCATATTAAATAATAGTTTAATGGTCAGGCACATTTTCAGAAAATTTTCAACATGTGCTACTTATGTGTTTTGTGCAAAATATGAAAGTCCAAAAGTGCTATTCGTGATAAATTATTTGTTTAGGTATGCATGAAGTCTCAACGCAATATTTACACTGAATGATGAATTCGGCGGCTACAATTATATAATAAATTCAGTTCACTTTAAAATCGAGAACTCTAAAATGCCTGAAACTATAAAGAGTGGAAAAAGGATACCGAATTCTGTTGGGTTAATTCACGTTGCAGTTCGCAAAGGACATAACATTTTTTAAATAAAGTATGTTTAGTTATATCCAAATAAATACGTATTATGATAATATTTTTATCGTTTTGTTTATATTTTAACCAGTAATTTTAAAATTTGCGTCCGCCCGTACCCGCGGTTTAGCGGCTATATCGATATTGCGTGTGTATAATCAAAGCGATATTGCTACATTGCAAGCCAATATACGCTATTTAAATCGACATATTTTGCTTGTTTCGCGGTATAGCCACAAAACCGCGCGATCGGGCGTACTCATATAAATCAAGCCAAGGTGACTTTATGATTCTTATCGCAAGCGGCCGCGACCGACAAGAAATCAAATAAAATGCCACTTTATAACATACCCTATAGGTTTCATTTTTAACGACATTGGTCTAGCGACCCATACCGCTCCTGCTTTGAAAAGAGCAAAATGAAACCTATAGCATCGGTCATAAAGTAGCATTTTATTTGATATTCAGTCATTTTCATATGAACTTCATGTACACTGTTGCATGCAGCATGGCTGTTGCCTTTTCGCACGATGTTCGAACTGGCAACGTCGCATTGCAGTCAAACTGGTAAAATTATATCTTTAAAATAATTGTGCTTACATGGTATAGGTACCTATTCCTGAAGTAAGGACAGGTCTTACCTATATATTTTTAAATATTTTTATGTGTTTGCCCCAATGGAACAACTCTATCAAAAATCTAAGGTCCACGAGATCTGAAAAATAATGTTTATGGCTACACTGCTCTCAGTAGTCGGCGATTTTGAAATCTTTAAAATTAAATTTTTAATGATAAAATATACATCACTTAAAATCTAAGCGCTGAATAAATTTTTGGTACCATAATATGAGTTTTTCAGGCACATAGTAGGCGATTAAAACCTAAGTGACGCTATAGTAGTCGGCCTTAAAATATAATACCTATTAGTTTTTAAATTCACAATGTTTACTCGTTTTCGTACTTAATTGTTTCCAGATGCCCCGTCCATACTTTCGAAATCATTGTTTCGTGTTTGATATTTTTCATTTTAATTCGAACTCAAAAATTGACACAGCAGTTTGTTGCAATTTGTTCTATCAAAAATTATTAACTAACCTTATTAAGCACGTCTTAAAGATCATTTTCACAGATACTCAGAGGCAAAAAATTCAAAACCAATGATAATAATTACTGTAAAAATAATATTGTCGTAATTTGAGCTCAGATACCTACCTATAAATTTCTATGTGGTCGCACATTTGTTAGCTAAGTGCGCGCCGCATCTTAAAATTCGTTGTATGCCTCGTTTGTTGTAAACCTCGCACATTCACCCGCAGTCCGCACCGCATAATAAACGAAATGCGGCGAAGGCGAAGGCGAGGACTGCGGATGAATGTGCGAGGTTTCACATCATTTCATACAACGAATTTTAACCGCATAATTCACGAAATGCGGCGCGTACGGCGCGCAGGCTGCGGATGAATGTGCGAGGTTTCACATCATTTCATACAACGAATTTTAAAATGTGGTACGTGCAGCACGTACGTTGCTGATAAATGTGCGCTCACCTTTAAATTGTTTTTTGGCTCGACGATCTTTTTCGCCTTAAAAACGCGTACTTTTAAGGTGACACAGAAGTCCGCGTACTTCTACGCACGTCTGTCACCCCTTTTAGGGTTCTGTAATTAACGAGTCCTCGTTGACTATGGAACCCTAAAACGGAACCCTAACCAGCAGATTTTTTGTAATTACTGATAGGTTAATAGCTTGTATAAAATTTAACAGTAACATTTTCCTACAAAATATAGAACAATCCATATTTTAGGACCATCAAATCGAAATATGTATTAACTTTCGAGAATTTTCGCACAGGAAATTGTTGTTCGTCTTATATTATACTATATAGCTTCTTGGTCTTATCAAAATGAAGCTACTCACAAAAAATTTGCTTGATAGTAATCAATGTTCTAGGGAATCTGTACTACTATTAATTTTTATGTTTTGCGTAATGTAAAAACGCTCTAAAGTCTAAAGATTAACATATTTCTAATCTACAAGAACCTTTTATAAAAATCACAACACAAGTTTAATATCGTGATAATATTTTATTTGAGCGTTAAAACAATATCATAAAACTTAAAACTTATAAAATTATTATGAACATTTATTCTTCTTGATGTATGATTATGAAATCTGGGTTGTTATAATGATCAGCAATGTGAATATAATTATCAAAAATATAACATAAGTGTTACTTAATCCTTCTGGGTAGCATTTTCCAACTAACCAAGTCATGATATTTGACGAAGATATTAGGAGTAGAATTAGGTTGGCCAGTTTGATCTGCTCAACGATTTGATGTTAATAAGTCCATTGTTTTTGTAGCACATGTGGAATGGATTACAATGTTTCAATAAACACATTTTACTTGCTAAAATATGCTTACTAAAATAAGCCAAATAAGAAATGAAATATAGTACAATCAATTCCGAATATTTGCAAAACATCTTTCAAGATGATCGTGTCAAAAACTTCAAAATGTAAATACTTTCGTTGCTTGGGCGGTTGCTAAGTAGATTATTTGTCAAAAGCAATGCGACCAATAAAAATACGATTATATCGTGAACGAGCATAGCCGACAGATAGCGACCAATAAACCTATCGTTGCTAAGGAGATCTCTATGTTGATATTTTGGCAAACACAAAATGGCCAAGATGGAAATATAGAAATACGATTCTGTCCTTTTCTTTTTCCCGACCAACATAACTGACCAGTTTAAGATGACCCGCTACCTGCATAGGAATCAACTTCCTCCAATGTACATGAATATCCATGGTTGCCAGTTGCACAATAGCCGCAAACTGGGGTTGCCATCACTTTTGTATACGACATCGCGTGAGGTTAGGAAGCGCAAGAGAAAAGAAGCACGCATTGTTACGTGCGATAAATGTGGATATTGCATAGCAGCTGCGACACTGATAGCCTAGTCAACGAATATTTGTGAATGGAAAAGTCCAAAACAGAATTTGACTTAGGAATTTGAGCGAAAAGTTCCTTTAAATACCCCCAATTTTTTTTTCTTTAAACGAGTATCCATACTATAAAATTATACTATAATATTATAAAAGCGAAAGTGTGTCTGCTTCTTCAAGCCCAAACCATTGAACCGATTTTGCTGAATATTGGTATGTCTATAGATACTTTGAGTCCCGGGAAAGGACAAAAATACTTTTTATCCCCGAAAAATATACGGTTCATTCGCGATAAACGAATTTTGGCGCAACGGAGTTGCGGGTGTCATCTAGTTACTCAATAAATTATGAAGTATTCTTAGCCGTGATAGTTTTCCTTTTACCATATTTTATATTTTTTAAAGATTTACAATTTGGTCGGCATCAATTTCGACTTTTAAACTTTAAAGGTCCTATGGTCTCTGAGCATAACCGCGGACAGACAGTCGGACAGACCGAAGCTATAAATTCCCTGTTGACTACGAAAACCTTAAAAAGTTACAAAATGCAAACGATCAGATTTAGATTTTTTTTTATGCATTTACTTAGGTTCTATTGTTTATGCCAAATTGAATGTCGAATATTTTTGATCTGTCTGTCTGTCAGTCCGTCCGTCCGTCCGTCCGTCCGTCCGTCCGTCCGTCCTTCTGTCACCTCTTTGCGCCTAAACCGCTGAGCCGATTTTGCTGAAATTTCGTATGGAGATACTATGAGTCCCGGAAAAGGACATATATGATATTTTTTTATCCCGAAAAACGTACGGTTCCCGCGCGATAAACGAGCTTTGGCGCAACAAAGTTGCTGGCGTTATTTAGTGTAATTCTAATTATTATTCTATTATGTCAGTCAAATTTAGTTATTTAGTTCAGTCCATCCGCCCGCCCGCTCGTTTCTATGAATTTTTTTGCCTGCCTGCCCGCCTGTGTGCCTGCTTGCCTGCCTGCCTGCCTGCTTGCCTGCCTGCCTACCTGCCAGTCCGTCCGTCCGTCGGTTCCTATGAATTTTTTTTTGTACTACATAGTAAAACAAATAATTCTGTTTGGGACTTTTCCATCCACGAATATTCGTTGACTAGGCTATCAGTGTCGCAGCTGCTATGCAATATCCTCATTTATCACACGTTACAATGCGTGCTTCTTTTCTCTTGCGCTTCCTAACCTCACGCGATGTCGTATACAAAAGTGATGGCAACCCTAGTTTGCGGCTATCGTGCAACTGGCAACCATGGATATTCATGTACAAAATGGGAGTTTTGCCGGGTATGTGAAAGAGTGATGTTGTGTTTTTGTATTATTTTCCTAAAATTGTATTTAAGCGTTTCTGGAAATTCTACCCCTAAGGGGGTGAAATATGGGTTGAAAGTTTGAATGAAAGTCCGTCATCTCTTAAGTTAGAAACATGAAACTTTATTTTTGGGCTGCTGAATAAAAATGAATGAATACTTATTTAAGCGTTTTTGGACATACTACCCCCAAGGGGGTGAAATTGGGGTAGAAAGTTGGAATGAAAGTCCGTCGACCGTCATAAATATATTATGTATATAACTCAAGGTGTCCGACTGACATAGTGAACTATCAACACACAGCCCAAACCACTGGACGGATCGGGCTAAAATTTGGCATGCAGGTAGATGTTATGACGTAGGCATCCGCTAAGAAAGGATTTTGATCAATTCTACCTCCAAGGGGATAAAATAGGGGATGAAAGTTTGTATGAAAGTTTGTCAATTTTAAACCGATCGGGCTGAGACTTTGCATGCATAAAATATGACGTAGGCATCCCCTAAGAAAGGATTTTATAAATTCCACCCCTAACGGGATAAAATAGGGGATGAAATTTTGTATAAATCTTCTTAAATTTTCGACTGATAGAACTGAAATTAAAGATTGGAGCTACTATGATGAAGACGTTTGCTTAAATAGGGTCCCATATTTACCCTTTGTATAAGGAACCACAAAATCCGGCCAAGTGCGCGACGGGCCACGCGCAATATAGGGTTCCGTAGTACCGCTAGTTTTTGATAATGTTTGTATGATCAATGAATGTACATTTATAACGTGTTTTACACTACTAACAACATCATTTCAGTGACTTTGAAAGGAATTTGAACGAAAAGTTCCTTTATACTTCGCCGAATATTTTTTTTTTTAGTTGATCGACTATTACTCAATAACTTATGAAGTCTTCTTAGCAGTGATAATTTTTCTTTTAAATTTAGCATATTTCCTACACCCGTGAATTTTTTCACATTTCCAGAAGCAACCGTTTAGCTGGTAGAAGGTGGGGACACTGGACTCTAACGATTTTTTTCGCTTTGAAACTTCATATTTTACAAATGGATCCCTAAATCGGAATATGATCTATGAATACTCGTAATATTTTAAAAAAACCTATCCAACGACACCCCACACGTGGGTACGCGCGAAAAAAATATCATCCCCGCTTGATGTGTAGGGGAGGTACCATAAAAAAAAATATTTTGAAGATTTTATATACCATTTTGTCGGCATCATTAATATGTGCATTCATGCCAAATTACAGCTTTGTAGGTTAGGACCTACAAAGCCGCGGTTTTACTCAGAGACTATAGGTAGTCTCTGAGTAAAACCGCGGACAGACAGACAGACAGACAGACAGACAGACAGACAGACAGACAGACAGACAGACAGACGGACGGACGGACGGACGGACGGACAGATGTTGACTACGAAACCCTAAAATGGGGAAACTATTCATCTTTGTTATTATACTATGTTAAAGCGCACGAAGTCGCTGGCAACAGCTAGTAAGAAAACAGATCTCTACAACCGAAAATTTGCATGTGTCTATGAAAGTACTTCCTTAATACGAGAAATGATCTTTTGTGTTTTAACTATTCCAAATATTGTGCTTTTTTTAGGAAGAAAAATATAGATGTATTATCTATATTTTTCTTCCTAAAAAAAGTTCTTTTTTAGGGTTCCGAACCCAAAGGGTAAAAACGGGACCCTATTTCTGAGACTTCGATGTCTGTCCGTCTGTCTCCAGGCTGTAACTCAAGAACCGCTATAGCTAGACTTCTGAATTTTTCACAGATTGTGTATTTCTGTTGCCGCTATAACAACAAATACTAAAAACGCAATAAAATTAATATTTAAGGTGGGCTCCCATACAACAAACGTGATTTTTTTTAGGTTTTTTCGCTCGTAATCAATAATGGTAACAGCTAGGCACTTGAAAATTTCACAAAATCTTTAATTATATTTGTACTTTAATAATTAATAATAAAATGTTAATTAAGTAAATATTTAAGGGGGGCTCCCATACAAGAAACACAATTTTTTGCCTACTTTTTTACTCTATACCGGTACGGAACCCTTCGTGCGCGAGTTCGACTCGCACTTGGCCGATTTTTATTTCTTATACGCCCTTCTGGCTTGAAGCCTGCGACTTATACTTACAATCATCAAAGTTATACGGGCTGACGTTCCTCGGCGCCTCGTGTTGCACCGGCATAAACATGTTCGGCATCGGCGATATGGCCTCCTGGGCCGGGTACCGCGGCACCGGGTACACGGGACCCACGAACTCTGGCCGAGGGTACTTCATATTGTCCTCGGGCAGGGACATATCATTGAAGCGCCCGTAGTAAGGTCGCTCCGGTATGGGCACTATGAGGCCGTTCTGATTCATCGACGGTGCGTTGTGGACGACGTTCGATGGTGGGAAGTTTCTGGAATAAAATTATACATTAAAGTAAAAGTAATAATACTTACTAATATTATAAATGCGAAAGTGTGTCTGTCTGTCTGTTACCTCTTCACGCCCAAACCGCTGAACCGATTTGATTGAAATTTGGTGTGGAGATACTTTGAGTCCCGGGAAAGGACATAGGATACTTTTGATCCCGGAAAAATGTACGGTTCCTGCGCGTTAAGCGCTTTTTGGTGTAACGAAGTCATCTAGTTTAACATAAAAATAAGAAGAAAATATGAATCGCTCTTTGTATTATATGTATACTTTAATATTTAATAATTATAAAATGAAATAAAAAATTAAGGGGGGCTCCCATACAAAAAACACAATTTTTGGCCTATTTTTGCTCTATAACGGTACGGAACCCTTCGTGCGCGAGTCCGACTCGCACTTGGCCGATTATTTTTTACTTTTTTTGCAAATATTTCGTTTTCTATGCGTTTTACGTTTTTTGTATAAATAGGAAAGTTGTAGAGGATTAAATTCTCTACAACTTTTCTATTTAACATTTTTTTACACCTTGAACTGTTTTCAAAATAGAGGGCGTAGAGCGCGCGGTCGGAGAATTATCTGAGGTCAACTGGTAGTCTCGATCAAAAACTCGTTTTATTGCTAAACATACAATTATAATTTTTTATTAACTTTTAGATTAATTTTTTTTGGTTAGTTATCTATTTTTAATTAAGTGTCAATTTATTTTATAACACTTACTTACCTGGACATGCAATTAAGAAATTGTTGAGGAAAGTACTTAAATTGTATTTTAATTCTTATCTAATTTTAAATACTAATGTCTTTCTATATAAATAAAGAAATACATTTTCATTTGATGTTTTTATTAAACGTGTCATTTTACAGATTTATTATAGTCAAAATTAATAAAAATTTCGAGAACAAGTTCTTATTTCAATTCTCTTCTTCTTCTTCATCATCATCTTTTTCTTCTTCTTCTTCTTCATCATCATCGACATCGTCCCTCTGCTGCGGAATTTTCTCTTCATTACCGTCTTCAACGACATATTTTGTCTCCAAGACATTCATGATTTCTGGGTCAAAGTTTCTATCATCATCACTATCGGTCTGATATGGTACAGAATTATTGAGACAAGCTTGTCCATTATACTGGCCGCAAGCTAAGGAGCACTGTAATTTGTAACCCCGCTTTCCTGCGTCCACATCTTGAGCCACAGCCACTTTTGCAGTTACAGACTATTGTATTGAGTAAATCATCTGGAGCAGGTGGTAAAATAGTCATGACAGGTTCCAGGAATCCGTTTTTGATAGAGACTACCAGTTGACCTTAAGTAATTCTCTGACCGCGCGCTCTACGCCCTCTATTTCGAAAACAGTTCAAGGTATAAAAATATATTAAATGGAAAAGTTGTAGAAAATTTAATTCTCTACAACTTTCCTATTTATACAAAAAACGTAAAACGCATAGAAAATGAAATATTTGCAATTGTATGTTTAGCAATAAAACGAGTTTTTGATCGAGACTACCAGTTGACCTCAGATAATTCTCCGACCGCGCGCTCTACGCCCTCTTTTTTGACAACAGTTCAAGGTGTAAAAAAATGTTAAATAGAAAAGTTGTAGAGAATTTAATCCTCTACAACTTTCCTATTTATACAAAAAACGTAAAACGCATAGAAAACGAAATATTTGCAAAAAAAGTAAAAAAAAAAATCGATTTTTGTGACTTTAAAACTTGCGACCATCCCATTATATGTGAATTTTGAGAACTGTTTTAGGATGCCAAACTACAAGTTTTTACGTGGTAATATACTGGATACCTTAATTTTCCGAGATTTCCTCCTAATTTGGCCCTAAAGTGATTGGACTATTAGTACATTATTTTGATAAATCTCGTAGGGTTCAGCCTGTGTTTGCAATGTAAGCGGAAAAAAATGTAATTATTTACGACATCACATTAGAAACCTCAAAAATAACAGATTTTCTTCACTATTTAATGAATGTTATTATACTTACAAACCTTCTTCTTCAATCACTCTATCTATTAAAGAAAACCGAATAAAATATTAAAGGAAAGGGATTAAAAAAATAATTAAAGATTAAAGAGAACAAAAGGGACATGAGGACAGAAAAAGCGACTTTGTTTTATGCTATGTAGTGATTATTAAAGTACATAATATATAATTAAGGACTTTGTGAAAATTTCAAGTCCCCTAGCTGTTGCCATTATTGATATCGAGCAAAAAAATCCAAAAAAATCACAATTGTTGTATGGGAGCCCCTCTTAAATATTAATTTTATTTTGTTTTTAGTATTTGTTGTTGTAGCGGCAACATAAATACACAATCTGTGAAAATTTCAGAAGTCTAGCTATAGCGGTTTTTGAGATACAGCCTGGAGACAGACAGACAAACAGACGGACAGACATCGAAATCTCAGTAGTAGGGTCTCGTTTTTACCCTTTGGGTACGAAACCCTAAAACAATAGCGTGCATTTGCTGAAACCAACTATTGTACAAGTGACTAGGCTATAGCTTCAATCAGCTGAACTTTTTTACATCTACGAGTATATGCCTGTTTCAGTACTTTTTCAAAACGAATAAACTACAGTTAGTATGTAAAACAATTTTACACTCACGCGTTCTGGACACAGTCTGTTCTGTTGTCTGGTGGGAACTCGCTGTTGATGTATTGTTCCTGCGAGAAACCTTGAGCGGGGTACTGGCGGAGCGCTGGAAATGAAACAAAATCAAACATAAATTTAACCAAAACCTTACTTTTTTTTTTTGAGTTTAATCGCAATAGAAATATCTAGTATGAAGATGACAGTCATGCATTTTTATTAAAACACATTACTGTCATTATAGTAGGGGAGGTGGTGCTCATTTTGAAAAGCCATTTCATACCGAGCGAAAATCGTAACAATAATAGTATTCTATTAATACATACTCGTAAGTCGTAAGAGTTTTGATCGTCAGCTACTTCAGTAGCGATGGAATAAAAATTGAGAGTATCTCAAAGTTGTCGAAAAAATTTTTGCCAAAAGTAATTTTATACCGTATGAAACTTTGATGGATGATTATTGAGATCATGTTTAACCAAAAAATCACCGTCAGCCGTATTGCAGACGGGGGATTCAACGTCAGTCGCGTTACTGAATATGTAAAAAAATTTAGAATATAAAGTCATTTTATACCCTACAAAATTAATACAGGCGAATGTATCTACTTTGTAAATAATAAAATTATGACGGTGGGGAAACCGTCAGCTAGCGATATAACTAATAACCATACTTCGCGCTCAATGTGTCTGAGGGTGTCGCGTAGACAACATTTCCACCTACAAATATAATAATATAATAATAATATCTATGGACGCTTCACACCACGTCAGTCTGGCCCCGTGGTAAGTACCTGAAGGACTCGTGTTACGGGTACCAGACAACGGAAATATATTAAAAATATATTTTTATACTATACATACATTTAAGATTTTTATTATATCACACACATATTTAATACACATGCAGACCCGGGAACATTGAAAACTTTTTCTTCCGTCGGCGGGATTCGAACCCGCGACCCCTTGAGCTTGAGCTGCCACACACTCAACCAATTGAGCCACAGAGATCGTCAGACACATTCAGCTGACGGCGATTTTCGTTTGAATTTGAACTATAAAATTGTCTCATTCAAATTTTATTCGGTAAGTAATTAATTCGATAGTCAATATTTGTGAGGAAGAAATATATACGTTTTACTTCTCTCACTTCTCTGTATCCAATAAAATAATCTGCAAATAAAATAAAATAATGTGCTCTTTCAGCACTACTACTTTCACATACACACCCTAAAGTATTATCGCTTAGTTTTTTTACACTTTGTATATGCGTACTTGTAAAGCGCCATCTGTTGTCACATATTAAAACTGAAATAACACCTATCGGACTTAAATTTGCCTAGATGGGATACCTTTGTTGGGTGAGAACTGGGATCTTCATAATGTCAATATTATTGAGTATTAAATTAATGTAATACCCAATGAAATTGCTATAAGAGACTATTTTATTGTTAATTCAAACAAAAAATGCCGTCAGCTGAATGTTTGTAGGTGGAAACGTCGTAAGTTTATGTGCTAGACTACGCGAGGCCCTCAGATACATTGAGTGCGGAGTATGGTTATTGGTTATATGAATTAATGATTTAGGATATTTTCTAATAAGGCCAAGATCCGTTTTGAGAGTAATTTTTCAAAAACCTTAGGATGGGCAGAAGACTAATTGGTCTATAGGACCTCACCTCGTTTGCTGGTTTTCCAGCCTTATATATCATAAGTATCCGGGAGACCTTCCAGTGGAATGGAAAGTGTTGCACTCTGAGGATACCATTAAATAATGAGGTCAGGAACGCGATTGCTTTTCTTGACAGTTCCTTTAGGACTTCAGCTGTAATTAGATCATAGCCAGGTGACTTTTTAGTTGTCAGTCCTTTATGGTGCTCCATACCTCTCGCACTGATATAGGTCTAGGGGGTAGTGACATTTGGAGAGGCTGTGCCAGGTAAGATTCTACTTCAGATACCATTTCTGTATCAGTAACCTCATTTGGGTGAAATACCTTCTCGAGATGTTCAGCAAATAGGTCCGCTTTTTCTTGAGAGGAGCGGGCCCCCCACTAAATGTTCGTAAGGGGGGTTTAGCCATCTTAGGTCTGTTGTGAGATTTTATAACTTTCTATAAGGAATAGTCCGTTTTCGCTGTAGCGGTCAGGGATTCTTGTTGGTCTTCCAGAGTTTTATCTTGCCATTCCTTCAGGATGTATTTTAATCGCGAGCCTTGCCTGTTAAACGCTGTTTTATCTGCAGCAAGTCTGCTCAACTGCTAAACACGTCTCAGCCGTCGCCTTTCCTGAATCTCATTTTTTATTTCAAGAGGGAAGTCATATGTCGTCTTATTAGTTCCTCGGGATGGTGTGTTCTTCCAACAAGCTTCGTGTATCAGTTGGGTAATATACTTTGTAGCGTTCTGGCGTCCGCAGTTTTCAGTGGAATGTTAAGCATTTTCGTCAATGTACTCTCTGAAGCTTTCTCAGTCGGTTTTTTTACTATAATATAGTTTTTCCGGATCTTTATTTTCAATTATATTATTGCTTAAGGTTAGTATGATTGGAGTGTGGTCTGAGGAGCTATCTTGGCAAGATTTGCATTTTATGTAGTGACTGGAGAAGCCCTTTGTAACGAAAAAATCCAGCAGGTCAGGAATCTTGCACGTGTCCGTAGGCCAGTATGTAGGTTCACATGACGTGGAGATTGCTGTTAATTTGTTTCTGTCTATAGATAGTTTAAGTTGTCGTCACTGAGTAGTAGACAATCTGGGCCCCCAATATTATGTGTTCTTGGCATTCCAATCTCCCCCTGCTAAAAATTTCTTACCTAATGTTTTGAAAAAGTCACTAAACATGTCTTCTGATATTTTATGTTTCGGAGGGCAATACACAGAAGAAATGTTTATTAATCCCTTGTTATCTTGTATAGCGATTGTAATAGCTTGGAGGTATGATGTTTTATATTCCGGCATGATGTGGTGTTTAAGTGATTTTCTCACTATGATTGCTGTGCGGGACATGCACCGTTCCGTCAGGATGCAGAGTTAAGTAGCACATCTAGCTTTTGTTGGGTGAGTAGCAGTTCAGCGTCTTGTTTGTTTGGAGTCAGTCCATTTATGTTCCAAGTTCCTACTCGAATAGCAGTCATTTGGTAAGCCTGTCGACCAGTTTTGTAATGAGCATCATCAAAGTACTCATTTGTTGTAATATTATTTCAAATTTTTCCGTTTGTTTTAGTAAAATTTGCTCTACGTTCATAGTTAGTGAGGAAGGCCGCTAAACAAATTAAATACATTTAGAGCGAAGCCAAACGAGCGTAATTTATGAGTTGTGAGTCGCAGAATTTTGGTTCGACAGAATTCTGCTGCATTCAGTTTCATACTAAAGTCCTGTTTGATTCACACGAGCGTAATTTTGTGAGTCATGATTTGTATGAAAAGATATTTCCGCGGCAGAAATTCTGCGACTCACAACTCACAAATTACGCTCGTTTGGCTTCACCCTTACCATCAATCAATATTAATAGAGGAAACAAAAAGGAGAACAACTATTGTTCAATGCCAAAGGTCCCTAGGAGGGTCCTAGGCTGCGTCAAATGCGGTCAATCACACAAAACGTCTGAATGCAAGAAACAGTATCGTTCAACCCTCGCTCACTGCGCCCTATGCAATGGCCCAGACCCAGCCAACTACAAAGGATGCGACGTATATAGGCAAATTTTACTAAAACCAGGCCTGTCTCATACCTACGCGCGGGTGCCACTGCGCAGGGGATAATTCAGTAGGGGCTCGCGAAATGAGTTTTTAAAATATACCGAATTTTTATTTCTTAATCAACACTCAATTCAAGCTAACACTATTAATATAATACGCTATAAACTCATCACAATAAATTTATGCATGAAAAGTAAATAACTTACTAACTACATAATATATAATATTAATCAGTCTAATTATTTAAATTATAATGACTAGAAATCAGCAGTGGACATCTTTTGGCTGAAACGATGACGGCGACGACTAGAAATCTTAAACAATTTCCATAACGAAAAAAAAAATAGATGATATTTACTTTTGGTGCATAGGTAATTATTGGAATAAAATGTTAAGTTTGTATTTATTAAGTGTGAAAGGGATCGTTCTTTTTATATACATAATTATTTTTGAAAAAAGACATTGTTTATTTATTAATTATGAAATTATAATATATCGTTTTCCATAGTCATAAGAATGAAATTGGCTTGTAATAGATTTTGGTAGGCATTTAAACGGACAGGCGCTGAACTCTGAGGCGTGCAAAATTGTACCATATATGTTAAAGATTTAAAGACGACATTTTGTTGGATACATTTTCTAAGATAAACTTCTGTACGGAGTACTATTATATATTCTGTGCTAAAACGGACCAAGTCTATACCAAAAAAACACATCCCACCAAAAACATTTCATGTAAATGTTACCTCGACGACCACAAAAGGTTTGCCCTGTGAAAAAGACATCAGATCTAATATGGAGCCAAGCTTCTGAATATACACGGCCTAACTCTATCGACCTTAACTCCAACAAATTCTACATATCAGTAAGTATGTATGGCTTCGCTGTTTCGCTACCGTCGTGAGACGAATATTTAGTTTCTGATCTAAAGTAAGTAACGAAACAGCCAAGCCATACATACTTACTGATTGAATGAATGAATTTGTTGGAGTTAAGGTCGATAGAGTTAGGCCGTGTATATTCAGAAGCTTGGCTCCACATTAGATCTGATGTCTTTTTCACAGGGCAAACCTTTTGTGGTCGTCGAAGTAACATTTACATGAAATGTTTTTGGTGGGATTTCAGTCCTTTTTGTAAGTTGCTACTTGCTAGGCAGTCTTTTTAGTTTTTTTTATATTTTTAATTAAGAGGTTTTTAGTTAATGTCTATCCCGTGTAAACTTTTATGTCCTAATTCATAAGATTGGTGAAAGTCTCATATTTAAACTTCCATTACCCCCTTTTTTTTGCGTTGGGGGAATGCGTTTACGCATCCCCGGGGCCTGGGGAGGACCACCGAGGTATGTGGGACTCCCCGGGGCAGACGTAATATCCGCACCCGGGACTACCCACTAAAAACCCCAACGGTGTTCCTGCTCCTGAAAGTGGGACCACGGGAAACGCGTGATACACTACCGCAGCCCCACCAAACTTCCATTACCCCTACTAAACTTATTTTACGGCGTAACCAAATTTCGGCGTAAGTATTTTAGATATCAATAAAATCTAAAGTATTAGACCTATTCAATTGAGACTTTGTATGTTTCCCGGGATTCAAAGTATATTCTATACTAAATTTCAGCAAAATCGACTGTGGTTTGGGCGTGAGGAGGTAACAGACACATAGACAGAGAGACACACTTTCGCATTTATAATATTAATAGTAACTATAGTATGGATTATGTTTAACCGACTTCAAAAAAGGAGATTATCAATGTATGTATGTACGCGTATGTATGTAATACAAAGATCTCTGTAATATATTTTACAGAACTGCCCAGTTTTTTTTATATGTTTGTCTATATCAGTGTTTGAACAAATGTGCCAAATTTCAAAAGTGCATGCATGCATGTATGTATGTATGTATGTTTTTATGTTTGTGTTTGCATATCTCTGGAACTACAAGCACAGAATAGATAGGTAATAAATAGTACAAGTACAATGCTACATTTTAGTTATTCTTTTTTGTTGCATTATTATTATTCAACTTAGGGAATACTGCAAACATCAAAATCGATTGTAAAATTGTGTTTTATTTGTGTTTAAAATGAAATTCCACCAAGAACCGACAGTAGGTACATCAATTACATAGATACAATTACTTATGTAATTAATAAAATTATTTTAATTACTTTAATCCTTCAAGCCCCATAAGAGCACCGGTGATCGCGACAACAATATAATACAATAGCATATCCAAGAATCCGCGATCGATTAATATGGCGAAGGTCTTGCAGGTTCTTAGTTTTTTAGTTACAGTCTACAGTCCCGAGTAAACTTTCATGACCTAATTCATAAAATTGGTGAAAGTCTCATATAAACTTCCACCTCCCTATTTTAGGGGATGGGGGGGCAAAAGTTATATGTTTATGAATTTATTTGTTGGTTGTATACTAAACTTGGATTACATACCAAATTTCAGCTTTCTAGCACTTCAGGAAGTAGCCAAACATTTTGATGATCATCAGTGTGTCAGTGACGAAATCGGTGTATTTTAGATATCAATAAAATCTTAAGTATTAGACCTATTCAATTGAGACTTTGTATGTTTAATAAGCCTATTATTGACATCATATCTTGAGAATATAAACTATCTGGTACATTGGAGACCAACTCTATGAGGGTTAACTTCCACCCCCCATTTTAAGGGATGGGGGAAGAAAATTACAAGTTTATGAATTTTTTTGTCGGTTGTATACTAAACTTAGATTACATACCAAATTTCAGCTTTCTAGCACTTCAGGAAGTAGCCAAACATTTTGGTGACCATCAAGTGTGTCAGTGACGAAATCGGCGTATTTTAGATATCAATAAAATCTTAAGTATTAGACCTATTCAATTGAGACTTTGTATGTTTAATATAAGAAAAAAACCATAGGCAAATAGCCTATTACATGTATGATATTTGGACCTGGGATGTATTGGAAGTTTTCGTTTGTTATTACGGTGCGTCATTAGTATGTAATGAAGCGTCTTTTGCAATTCGTTTGTATATTATCTTTCATTAAAATTTCGAATATAAAAAATACTCACGTGGCACATTCGGCACATTGAAGTTGTCGATATGTGGCGCGGGCGGATATGGCATGGCGGGGTACATCTGTGGCATCATCGGCTGTGGCATCGCCGGTGGCATCGGCATAGATATACCTGGCATGTATTGGAAGTTGCCATTCGTTACCTCTTGCCCACTGTTGTTGGTACCCCGGTACCTAAAGAAGATTTGTTCGGTAAACAATGTTAACTGTAACCTAGAAATGGTAGGAATATGGCTGCAAAAGAAGCTCTTCTGACCGAGCGAGGTGTAATGCTCGGTGAAGCGAAAGCCGACTATTAATTTCAGCTGTACATATACCGACACAATAAGAAAACTTCGATAGCGCGATGCAGGACCGCGGCGCTAGTTGTACCACAAAATATATTAACAGCGGGTACCAAGACCAAATGATGTTTTCTCAATCCGTCAAGTGTTTCTTCTATCGCGTCAAACAATATCAACATAGGACAAGCGTAAATATTTCTAGTAACAAGAAAGTAAACGTTTTTTACTAAAATAATTAAATTTAAAAAACTTGAGAGGTGTCCAGGGACACCTCTCAAGTTTTTGCCCTGCCCCTACTTCGCAGGTACTAAAATAAGTGTCGGTCAAAAAGTGACGTTACAACTTTTTCCGTCTAGCCCCCTTTCGCAACACGCGATAAGGAACTTCGTTCCGAAAGGTAAAGTAAATAGTAATCGCTTACAAAATAACATTTTAATAGCAAACAAAAGTGATGTGAATTCGCAAATTAGCAGAATAAAATAAGAAAGTCGATAGGAGGAAACTAAAGGAGGTGAAAGCTTACTCAAAAATAAACAAAAAGAAAAACCACTGCTATCCTCACACATAAAAAAATAAAGGTATAAACATCTTCAATCCACATTGACAATAGTATGTAAGTATGTAAGTAATACTCAAGTGACAGTTATAAAATATATATAATATTCATTCGCTAGCATTTTCAGCATTTTTATAATAATATATAAATAAATAAAAAACTTGAAGCATAAGCAAGACCAAGACTATTTCAAGACTGATTAGTATGGGTTCCGTACGTATGAAACCTTTACATAAGATTTTATATCATTAACTAGAAGAAGCCCAACTGCGTTGCGCCAAAATTCGTTTATCGCGCGGAAATCGTACATTCACAATCCTATGTCCACACAAAAGCTATCCTATGATCTTTTCCGGGACTCAAAGTATCTCCATGTCAAATTTCAGCAATATCGCGTGAAGAGGTAACAGACAGACAGACAGACACACTTTCGCATTTATAATTAATATATGGATTCTTATTTTTATTTTTTACCGTCGCGATTGCAAAGATAGGCATCCAAGATTAAAGAAATAAACATTGCAAGTCAGGTAGGGAATAGACAGACGTCAGACAGCCGTATGGATTATAAATACTAAGATTTTACTGAAAATAAACAAAATTAAATATTTCGCTGAACATAAAAGATAAGACAGACATCCGAGATTTAGACAGCCGTACAAACAGTGGGAAATTATTTGAGATAATAATTTCGCACGGGAACCGTACATACTGTATTAAGTCTACTTTAAGAAACAATTAATGAGCTTTATCTTTTCAAAATATTATCAACTAAAAATAAATCGCAAAGCTTATAATATGAAATTTTAAATTTAGATGAGACCTCTCTAGAAGATCTACTAGGAGTAATGTTGTTATATTTAAAATATTGTTGTTACACATCTGTAAATAATTGTACATTTTACATAATTTGTTTTAAAGAAATCGCAAATATATAATAAGACAAACAAAAACAAACTACACAACGAAAATCAAATGAAAAAAATTGCAAATAATCACAAAAAAACTTATGGTTTTGAACAAATATCATATAAGTAATGGACAGCTTTATAACAGATTCATAAGTTACTAGATGACGTCCGAAACTTCGTTGAGCTAAAATTAGATTATCGCGCGTGAACTGTACATTTTGCCGCAACAAAACTATCCAATGACCGTTTCTCGGGTCTTTAAGTATCTACATACCAAATTTCATTAAAATAGGTTTAGCGGTTTGAGCGTGAACAGGTAACAGACAGACACACTTTTGCATTTATATTATTAGGTATAGTATTGTGGCGTATGCGTAGCGACCCTAAAGGAAGATCTCCCGACCGAGCGAGACGTTGTGCTCGGTCAGACCGAAGCCCACGTGATTGATTTCAGCTGTCGTGTCGTCAACCAACGCACTTAGAAAACTTCGATAGCGCGATGCAGGAATGTGGCACTAAGTGTGGGTACCTCCACAGTATATATTAAGGATCTCAAAGTTGTAATTACCTGCACATTGTCTTGTATCTTGCGTGCGTTGGAGTCATGGCTGCATTCTGTGGGGACGGCTGACCTGCTTGAAATAAATTGACTCTATTAGTTTCAGACTTCCAAAAGATTAAGTTTGTCAAATTTCGCCATACGTTTTTCGCTTCTTATGTCCTCTCCCTTTTCTCAAAGTCTCTCCATAGCAAATGTCATCTATATAGGTTTAAGCGTAAATGGTACAGTGTATACGCCGTGCGGTACTTTAAGATCACAAAAAAATTATAGGGAATGTTTGTAATCAGAGAAATTGTTTCATATACGTGTTTTTCAACCTTTTTCATGATGCGGTATTAAAAAATATTTCACGACCCCTCACCCTTTGTAGGTTTAATAATAAATCTAAGATTCTTTTTATGCGACCCACAGGTTGAAAAACACTGATTTATACATCTTTGTCGGAACTATAATTTGAAAGCCCAGCTAACCTAGTAACTACATATTGACTTGAAATAACCCGAACAAATGAAGTCGGCCCTCCATTTGCCTATGATTCAATTTCTTTGATAATACGTTAGTCGGTAGATCGTCCCCTCCAGCTCCGTCTAGCGATCTTAAAATATAGCGTGGCCCGACTTAAGGACCCATCCGCACTGCGAATTTTCACCGCGCGATATTTATTCTCGCGAATTTATATATATATATATATATATATATTTTTTTTTTTCATCGGCAGTGCGGATACTCTTCGAAAGATTCGATGTGTTACAGAATTGCGAAAAAAATCCGCGCAGTTAAGGTTCGCGCACACTTTGTCGGCGCGTGCCGGGGCGTGCCGGGGCGGGTCGGGGCGCAGCGCAGCGCAAAATGCGGGTATATTGCCGGGTCGGGTCGCATCGCATTGACGGATTTTAACGCTAACTGTGCCGGGGCGTGCCGGGGCGGGTCGGCGCTCAATGCATCACATCATATCCATCGCATCACATCCGCGCGCCGCTTGCTATAGCACACTGTTGCCGGGGCGCAGCGGGTCTTGTCGGGCCGTGTCGCATTGACGGAAATCCGCCGAGCAAAAATCCGCGCCGAAGCGCCCCGGCACAGTGTGCGATACGCGCAACCGCTTCCATACAAATTGTATGGAGGCGGATTTTTGCGATGCGCCCCGGCACGCTGAGCCCCGGCACGGCCCGTCTCAGTGTGCTCACTCCATTAAAATTCGCAGTGCGGGCAAGTCCCATAAATTCACGGTATGGACTTACTTGTCGACGGCTCCAAAGTTCTGTCTTGTACATGTTTCTGATTGTGGTTGGTGTCACGACAGTTCGCCTGCTGTAGATAATGCACGAGACCTGACACCACTTCCTTGATCGAGTTTATAATTTCCGCCAGTTGTTGCCACGTTGGACTCTCTGCGTCTAAAATGTAAAAAAAATTGTCAAATCCACCAAAAGGCAAATAAAAATGAAAGTAAAATAATATAAAAATATGTGAAAGTTGTATGTTTGTAACTTCATGCTTATACGACTGAAATTAATTTTATACTCATAAATATTGCCATATAAAACTGTTTTCACATGATAACTACATCTAATCAAAAGGCAAGGGATTTTAACACTTCTAATTTATCAGATGGAGAACCAGAATTTTGCCATACGTTTTTCGCTTCTTATGTCCTCTCCCTTTTCTCAAAGTCTCTCCATACCAAATGTCATCTATATAGGTTTAAGCGTAAAAAGTAACAGACATACACACTTATAATAATAGTTGAAAAAATAAAAAAACACGCTTTTAATTTTTTTTTTACATACAGCCCAAGCTTATAAAAGCGTGTTAATTAGTAAGGATTTGAATATAATACCAACCGGGACTAGCATCGATATTGGCGAGTCTGTCTAGGTGCATACTCATTGCGATCAGCTGAGCCGGGTCACCCGTTCTCTGCAGCGCTATGAACAGCTCCTGAACCGACTGCGCAAAAGATTGAGGGGTTTGGAGTTTATCTATTATGCTCTGCATGTGGCTCTTGTGTGCGGTGTCCCCGTAGAGTAGAGCGCTCCATTGATCGGGAGCTATTCTGAGGCCAGCTTCTGTGGCGATTTGGACTATCTGAGCGTCGTGTTCTCGCCTCAAAGATTCGTACGTACGAAACTCCTCCTTCAGTTGCATCAACGACGAGTCGCATTCCCGCTTTGATACCTACGAATATACATTCTGATTAAATAAACAAGTAGAGACAAGATTAATTGTGTAGATGTATGGAATGCAAGTATTATAGATAAAAAATATTCTGGATACTAAATCAAGTAGTTGGTGCACATACATCAAAATATACATTTTTGTTATCATGGCCATGGTGAAGGAGGTTTTGCATGGTTTAAAAGCCAGTTTTTGGACTATGAATTATATTATTTCTTTATAAATTATAATAATACCTTAAAACAAGAAGCTCTGTACAAAAGCTGGACCACATGGCCTATACTAGTTTTAGAAGCCTGCGGAAAATGAGGCTCTAATCTTTGGACGACAAACATCACTAAAACCTGTTGAAGAAAAAAAAAAGTTACAATGATCCACATCAACATAATTATTATAAATTATTCTAAGTATATCGTTAACTTTAAGGCATTTTTAAACGCAATTAATTATGAATAACTGACTGAGAAGATGTAAACCGCTTGAAAACATTATGTATGTTGTGATCATTGGCTCACTGCTAGTAAATTTTCGGGGGTTTTATATAATTTTTTAATTAACCCCTTCGTATTAGAGACACCGTCCCTTGTGAGTTGACTAGAGATGTGGTTGGGATTGGAGCCACGATTTCCTTTTTAGTAGAGTAGGAGAGTCAAGAAGAAGGTACATGGGTGTCTCGTCCTTCTCCTCACAGAATCTGCAAGTCGTAATGCTATTAATTTATAATACCTTTCTCGACAGAGCGGAGCCGTCTTCTAATGCCAGAAGAACCAACTTCAACACTTCTTCTTGCATAGCCGGGCCGAGGAACTGACAGCCACGCGCGCGCACCGCCGCCCATAGGTTCGCGCTCAGTTGTTGAGGATTCTAAATAGGAACGAAAAAAAAAGAAAAATATTTATTGTTCTCACCACAATACACAATATTTTTACAAATAATTTTAGATATAGTACAATTATTTTGTGGGAGACTGGTGCCTAAGCCAGGCATAGCCTACAGGCTATGCCTAGCTTATATTATATATACCTCAATGAAATACATTTCAGGACTGGACAGGATAATGATGTTTTAGGAATTCCGTACCTAATTTATATAAGATCATGGTAGGTCAATCAAGATTTACTAATTATGTTCTATAAGACAATGCACGATAAGTCAATAAAGTTTTACTGAAAGAATTAAGGGCGACCATTATTAACATGAGAAGTTTCTCATGTCTCCTGTTCCTTTGGTGAGATATTATATGATTTAATATGATGTATGTTTTAAAATACTTATTAATAGAAGAACTGACAACTACAAATTTTAATTTGACAGTTATGTGAGACTGACATTTTCCAAATTTCAAACTATAGTAAGTGTTTAATAAACTTAATATGTTATTAGCTGAGACTTCACCTCTCTCCCAATCGACCTTTGGTAAGATTCGGCTGGAGTTTCGTCCTTGGCTCGATGATGATACTCAAAAATCCATTTTTAGGGTTCCGTACCCAAAGGGTAAAAACGGGACCCTATTACTAAGACTTCGTTGTCTGTACGTCTGTCCATCCGTCCGTCCGTCTGTATCTCCAGGCTGTATCTCAAGAACCGCTATAGCTAGACTTCTGAAATTTTTACAGATTGTGTATATCTGTTGCCGCTATAACAACAAATACTAAAAAGAAAATAAAATTAATATCTAAGAGGGGCTCGCTCGTTATCAATAATGGAAACAGGTAGGCACTTGAAATTTTCAAAAATGCTTTAATTATTTTTTATATTTAAAATAAAATAAAATTTTAATCCCATACAAAAAACACAATTTTTGTCTTATTTTTGCTCTATAACGGTACGGAACCCTCCGTGCGCGAGTCCGACTCGCACTTGGCCGATTATTAAACGACTTAAAAAAAGACGAAGGCTTCAATTTGATCTGTATATTATGTTTGTTTATATTTGTTCGCGGGTTCGCCGTTTGTGGACAGATTTTGATGATTCTTCTTTTGTTGAAAGGAGATTACTTTATAGGTGGTCCCAAGTGGATTGAATGATTTTGCTTAAATCATTCTTCCACCAAGTAACCTTCGTCGAGATTCGGCTCGAGTTTTGTCTTTGGCCTCGTAGTTACCTGGTGCTGCAGTATCAGCTCAGTAATGGGGACTAAGTGACCGTTGGTGAGATTCAACTACAGTTGGTCTTTGGCTGATACTTAAGACTCCCTCCTAGTTACCCGGTGCTGCAGTATTAGCTCAGTAACGGAGACCAAGTGACCTTTAGTGAGATTCAACTAGAGTTGGTCTTAGGCTGAGACATAATACTTCTGCCGTCCTCCATCTTGGTTACCTGGTGCTGCAGTATCAGTTCAGTGACGGTCCTCTCGCCAAGGGACCTGGCTGCGCGCGCCGCTCGGCCCCTGCCCTCCTCATCGGTGACGGCGCATTGTAGCAGCGTCACCAACTTGCGCTGCATCGGCCGCGACAACCGGTTGCCGGATAAATTGCTGCCCGCTGTGGTGCACAATATAATATAACATTATAGGGCTTTGTAATGTAAGCAATAGTTAAAGAGGAAAGTCTCAATTTACTACTAGTCCCCAGTACAAGGAACAAAATTTTTTTTAATACATACAAATGTAAAACTTTGTGAGTGCCTTTTTTGCGATGAGTCCGACAAAATTTCTAATGCGAAAAAGTTTCGGCGCTGCTGCGTTTTCGAATACTTGATTCCTGGAATTGTCGATATGACTCCTCGTACATACAAGTTTTTTCGTAAAGTTAATTTGAAACTTGTGGTCAACTTGTCCGACAAAAATCATGCTGCGTATGGAGTGTCCACCACCCTTAAAATCTCGATATGACGTCATTATGTTTCCCCGTACATACATGTCGGACAAAAATAACAATGATAGATAATATTATTCTAAATGCAAATATCCACTTGTCCGACAAATAGGTATATTGAGTTAAATAGTCCGACAAGAAAATATTTTATTATTAATTATTAAAGTACCAATACAACCGAGTATTTCGTGAATATTTCAAGTGCCTATGTGTTGCCGTTATTAATATCGAGCAAAAAATAGTAAAAAAAAACACGTTTATTGTCTGGGAGCCCCCCTTAAATATTTAATTTATTTTGTTTTTAGTATTTGTTGTTATAGCGGCTACAGATATACACAATCTGTGAAAATTTCAGAAGTCTAGCTATAAGGGTTCTTGAGTTACAGCCTGGAGACACACAGACAGACAGACAGACAGACAGACAGACGGACAGACATCTAAGTCTTAGTAATAGGGTCCCGTTTTTACCCTTTGGGTACGGAACCCTAATAACTTTAAAAACTTCAGTTTCGGTGTTGATTTGAAAGCCTCTTGAATTTTGGATTTTTTTTTTTTTAATATTGAAGGGCCTCACCTTCCCATTACGGAATTTGTCGGACACATATTTGTTTACAATTAGTACTTTATTTTAAATCGAAAAATATTAAATTTAAAGTTGTATGTACGAGGAGACATAATGACGTCATATAGACATTTTTGGGGTGGTGGACATTTCATATGCAGCATGATTTTTGTCGGACAAGTTGACCACAATTTTCAAAATATTAACTATGTACGAGGAGTCATAGTGACGTCATATCGACAATTCCAGGAATCAAGCATTCGAAAACGCAGCAGCGCCGAAACTTTTCGGATTAGAAATTTTGTCGGATTCATCGCAAAAAAGGCACTCACAAAGTTTTACATTTATATGTATAAAAAAAAATTAGTTCCTTGTACTGGGGACTATACCCAATCTATCTATACTAATATTATAACGCTGAAGAGTTTGTTTGTTTGAACGCGCTAACCTCAGGAACTACTGGTCCGATTTGAAAAATTATTTCAGTGTTAGACAGCTCATTTATCGAGGAAGGCTATAGAGTATAGGCTATAATATATCACGCTAAGACTAATAGGAGCGAAGAAACAGAGGAAAATGTAGAAAAAACGGAGAAAATTATTTGAAAGGGCTTGTCTTACCGCTCACGAACTACTGGAGCAATTTTTATGTTATTTGGCAAAGATAAAAAGTAGACCACGTGAAGAATCATAGGCTATTTTTAACCCCCGACAAAAAAGAGGGGTGTTATAAGTTTGACGTGTCTGTCTGTCTGTCTGTTTGTCTGTCTGTGTGTGTATCTGTCTGTGGTATCGTAGCATCCAAACGGGTGGACCGATTTTGATCTAGTTTTTTTTTTGTTTGAAAGCTGACATGATCGAGAGTGTTCTTAGCTATAGTTCATCATCATCAACCTGCTGCTGAAAAATCTGGGTTTATCTGGTTCATGAAAGGCCGTTAGCAAGTTACAGTCGTTTGATGGGTTTAATATTTTCTATCGTGACATTTGTGTATATACACTACATATACACATTAATGGAAAGTTGACCTGGTGCTGCATCATCACCTGGAAATCAAAAGGATACCCAACTCGTCACTAACTTAGAGCAGAGGTTTCGTGTTTGGGCTCATTTTAATTGCGACAACCAGTAAGACGTAGATAAACAGTAAATATTTGCATGCTGCTGCTGCAGCATCACCTGGATTCTATAGGAGCCGAGCTCCGTATTGACCCAAAGTGAAGTTTTCATGTTTGGGCTCATATTGACGGCCTCATTGAAGAGGACATTTATAGATGGTATTCATTGGCATATGATCCCTTTGATAGGAATTATTCTGCACTATAACCAACACAAGTTTAAAAAGCATAAAATAAAATAAAATTAAGAAATTAAAAAGAAACCGCCAAATAACTTTAAAATGTATTGAAATAAAATTTACTGACTGTAAGTTCAAATAATTCCTAAGTGTCAGACAATCAGGTCTGACAAGTAAGATAATCCATACGTCGGATGGGCATGTAAAAAGTCGGTCCTGCGCCTGATCTCTCGCCAGTCGTGTCGGTCGTCCATCCCACTGGATTATGAGAGTAAAGAAATAGCTGAGAGTGCTCTTGTGTACTGCGCACACACCTGGGCACTATAAAATTACTCCTGCGTACCTGGCCTGGTTTCAATGAAACCGGCTACCGTCACCGAAACCGGTGTGGGAGTTATTATTATGATTATAGATTCAGCTGTTGCTTTATTCCAAGCAAGCAAAGCACTAGAGCTGTATGACCTTACACTAAGTTACTAGGCTTTTTTTTATAAGGCACTTCACTTCTTGGGCTATGATGGGTACCCATGAAGCTGATATTAAAATCAACGACAATCATGGCCAAAAGAGTGGGGACAGGGACAAAGCTCTACCAAAGTCATACAGACCAATAATTAGCCTCACCTCTTTCATGCTTAAAACAATGGAGAAGGTGGTCAACCTACACATAAGGGACACCTATCTCACTAAAATGCCGCTGCATGAGAGACAACATGCCTACCAAAAAGGCAAGTCTACCAAGACGGTCCTAATGGACTTGGTAGATCGGATTGATAGAGCAATTGAAGATAAAGAGATTGCGTTATGTGTTTTCCTTGATATTGAAGGCGCATTCGACAACACTTCAACCAGCTCTATCACAAACGGCCTGGCTTCAAAGAATATAGATCCAACTACTAGGAAATGGATCAAAGCCACGCTCGACAACAGGGTAGCCTCATCGACTATTATGGACCTGACACTCAAAATCAGGCTGCTGTCACCCCTGGAATGGTCCCTGGTAGTGGATGAGCTACTAAGGGAACTGAACCTCTTAGGTTACTACGCTCAAGGGTACGCTGACGACCTGGCGATTATGGTGGTGGGAAAATGCGCATCGGTGGTCGCTGGGTTGATGCAGTCAGCACTAAGAGTCGTCGAGGATTGGTGCCAAAGGGTCAAGCTAACAGTAAACGCTGATAAGACAGTCTTGATACCTTTCACCAAAAAGAGAAAGTTGGAGGGACTAAGACCCCCAACACTCTTCGGAAAAACTATTAAGTTTGCGGGTGATGTCAAATATCTAGGAGTAATCCTAGACAAAGGACTCACTTGGAATAAGCACATCGAGTATATTACGAAAAAGGCTAGATGTGCTCTGGGTTCCTGTTGGAAGCTTGTCAGCTCTAAATGGGGTATTCGGCCGAAGGCAATGCTATGGATATATACAGCCGTAGTGAGACCGATAACCACATATGGCTGCGTAGTGTGGCATAAAAAGGCTGAACAAGTAAACTGTAATAAAAGTCTAAACAGCGTACAGAGACTGGCATGTCTTATAATCACGGGTGCACTCTCGTCAACAGCCACCGCTTCCCTCGAGGCCCTGATCAACTTAACTCCGCTTCCTATGCTTGTTCAGATGGAGGCCAAAAAGGTGGCTCTCAGGGCCAGGACGGCGGGCAGGACGAATTGGGCCTCTACCCCTTTTCGACAGCTGGAACAGTCTCTCAATGAATCACCTGTCATGGCCATGCCATCAGATGCCATGATCAAGGTGCACAGCTTTTCGAAGCTATACCAGGTTTTTATACCTTCCAGGGAAGACTGGGATAGAAAAATCCCAATCGATGTCCGCCCTAGCGACATAGTTTGGTTCACGGATGGATCAAGGAAAGACAACCGTGCGGGAGCCGGATTCTACGGAGGCAGGCCACCAAAAGGGAAATACGCCTGTTTGGGGGAGTTTGCGACCGTGTTTCAGGCTGAAGTCTTCGCTATCCTCGGTTGTTCACTAGAAAGCCTGAAGATGGCCCTAGTTAATAAAAACGTTTTTATCTTCTCCGATAGTCAAGCTGCACTTAAAGCATTGACTGCCGCAGAAGTCTCGTCCAAATTAGTTCTGGAATGCATTGAGACGTTGAACATGCTGGGAAGGAACAACAACATCCGCCTAGTATGGGTCCCGGGCCACAGTAACGTCCCCGGAAATGAAACCGCTGACGAACTGGCTAGGCTTGGGGCCGAGAGTCTCATATATGGCCCAGAACCAGTCTGTGGTATAACTCCCAGTACCACAAAACAAGTGCTCAAGGAATGGGGTCACAGACTATGCAGGAAGCAATGGGCTGAGACCCCTGGCCTTGAACACTCCAAGGCACTAATTCCTGGCTTCAACAAGAAACTATCAGAATTAGTGCTCACCTTGGGTAGGAACCAATTAAGAATCCTTACCAGAAGCCTAACTGGGCACTGCAAGCTCAACAAACACCTAAACAGAATGGGCAGTTGTAGCACAACGACTTGCAGATTCTGTCAGGAGGAGGATGAAACACCTACTCACCTTCTCCTCGACTGTCCTGCTCTACTACAGAGCAGGAACAGACACCTTGGTCGCCAGGAATACTCATCCACAGAGGAAATGCGTGACACCAACCCCAACCATATCGTTCAATTTATGAGCAGTATTGGGTTGGGGATGATACTCTAGTGCGAAGGAGTCACGATAGATCCTAATGGGTCGCAGTGACGTTTTTTTTTTATTTTTTTTATTTTTATGAAATAAGGGGGCAAACGAGCAAACGGGTCACCTGATGGAAAGCAACTACCGTCGCCCATGGACACTCGCAACATCAGAAGAGCTGCAGGTGCGTTGCCGGCCTTTTAAGAGGTAATAGGGTAAAGTAGGGTAGGGAAGGTAATAGGGTAGGGGAGGGTAGGGAAAGGAATAGGGAAGTATTAGTTACTAGGTAATAGGTAGATACTCTTTCAGTTACTTTATTTTTTTATTTTTGACCGAGCCCAAAATTTTCATGAAAGAAATTTTAATCAATTACTATTTAAATATTAGAGAGAATCGAGTACCGAGTACAATCCTTAAGTATCGGTCATGTCATGGTGTATATCACTTATTTCTATGTGGCACTTACCATTGCTGCAAAGCTTGAGGTATATGGCGAGGTGTTCGAGACATCGTACTATGACGTCGTAGGCCTGCCGTTCGTGTTCCGGCAGCGCCTGTATGCAGGGCGGGTGGTAGGGCTGCGCTGGCGGCGTGTACCCGGCGAGCTTTAGCAACGCCGTGTTAACCACCAGCTCTTCGGGCTCCGATTGTATCACTGTCTGTGATGATATGTTACATTAAAATTGACATATGGATTACCTTGAAGTTGGCACGAGTATTAAAGTCCTACTCTGAGCTAGCTTTGAGGGTCTGAAACGTAGGCTTATCCCCCTGCATATGCTGCATGCTTAAATGACAAGGAATCTGCATTCTCTCGCGTCATTTTAACAAATCCTTGAAGCTGGCATGCACAGTATAGTCATTTGTTCTATTGCTACTAGTATCTTTTACTTGTGCTAAAACATTGCTACAAAGTAAGAGGTGGCACAAGAAAGAAGCTGTAGGTGTAATACCATATTATATTACGTAGTATTTTTAATTTACAGAACACTGCTCATTAAAATATAAAGGGATGAATTTTTATAATACAAAACTTGTTATAAATTATAATAAAGTCTTCATGTGACTGCCCAAATTAGTTTGTTTCGATAGTTATATGTATCATTATTAACTCTTCAACTCCCAAGCGGCCACATACGGCCACGAGAACAATAGATTTTCAAGAATCAGCGATCAAAGAATTAAATATGTACCTGGTCAAAAGGGCATTGTTTTCTGTGGAGGTGTTTAAGACAATGGCCGCAGAGCGTGTGGCCACATCCAAGGCTGATAGGACTCCGGGGTGGTGGACCAAACTCTCGGCAGCACACTGGACAATTGAGATAGTCCGTCCATTGCGGCGCCTGAATTGGCATTCTGCAACAGCACAATAATGTTAGATTTTCTTATACAAAATATGAAATATGCACTTTATTTTTATTGGAGCATTTTAATTAGAACATGACAATGGTTTCAGATAACATTAAAAATAACATAGAAACAGAGTTTAAAGATACTCAATCAAATGTTTCAATCAAATATAATATCTATAAGAAAATATGTGAACTATATTCTATATTATACAATGAAGCTATTTTGAATTGATCTTGGAATATAATTTTTTACCATTTTTATTCAAGTCATTAATTCATAAAGCCCCATACGGTCACCGGTAACCGAGACACAATAGAATATCTATTGTGTCTCGTTTTCCCACGATCGACAGGTTAAAGTAAACTAGTGTTGGTTATTGATAATTATTTGAAATGATATGGCTCTTTCCACAAATAAGAATAGCAAGAGTGATAGATATACATACATTATAATGTCTTGGGAAATAACATATTATTAAAAAATTAAAACAAAAATTAATTATGACCCAGACTGGCATAAGCTAAAAATATTTTCTTCATCAATGAAGTCCTCATACATTTCCCCTAAATATTAGTATGTTACAATTGTTGTGGTAGCATTTTCATGATTTTTTTCCATCTTCACTTATTTAATCAGACTTTACAAACACTTCTTTAAAGGAATTTTGATAAAAGCCATGCCAGTTTATTAGGCTTTGGATTACCCAAAAATGTAAAAGGTTAATGTATTATATCCTGTAACCACTATATTTTATCCAAGTAAAAGCTAGTATCCAGAGAGTTTATCAATATTTTGAAACAAAATCATCATGGGTGTATTTGTTTTTACTACATTCATGTGCTTAACATTTTAAATCATATATTTTTCCTTTGTTGTTTAAGCACATACAACACGAGAGGTGTATTTTAAGATTGCGATAACTGGCGAGTTTACTGCACGTAATGTAAATGTGTAAAATGTATTATGTCCCGTCATTGATGCTCTATGTGTCATGGTGGTAGAATAGTATCGCATATTATTTGTTTAGAATGTAATTTCAGCACCACAGAGATAACAGGACGATACTTTATATTGTTATTAATAATATAGATTTAACAACAACTAATCTAGATTAGTCTAAAATTCTGACGTGCAAAAATTGCCACCTAAGCAGTCGATACGGACTAGATAAGCCCCGTGGCTGAAAGTGGACATAAAATATATTTTTATATTTTTAATAACACTAATGGTGGTTGCACTTTTTATTAAATTACCTTATTAATAACACGAACACTCATCACAAAAATAACACATTTATTTTCTTCCCACTTCAAATCATGATCCGTCAGCAGCAGTAAACATAGACTAGAATACCCATAGAGAAAAATAATACACCGGGCCATAGAGCACACTGCACAGATTAGTTATAATAAATTTGACAGTATTGACGGTCCGCAGTCCGCACTCCGCACTCCGCAGCTGTGTTTCCTTTTTCATTGCAGCGGACCGTCAAATTTGACACGTGGGCTTCGTGCTGCCAATTTAACAAAATATAATATCTGCCTATATATAAGGAAAAATATTTATTATATTCAATTTAACGCAAAACTAAACATTACTTACTCCTGTCTTTACTTTTAAAATAATTGGGGTTGTAGAATAGAATAGATTTTTTTTATTTGTACAAAAACTAAACTACAAAAGAAAAACGATAAAAGAATCCGTACAAAATAAAGGCAATCTTATTGCTAAAGTGGTTTTTATATTATTTTTTTTTATCTCTAATGCTTGCGCTTTTGTCTCCACATACGACTTTTTCCCTTGGACATTTTTCGAAATTTGTTTTTAGTTTTAAAGCTGCTGTGCTTTTAATTCTTCTTGAGTAGTTAGAGAGAGTAGAGTAGTAGTTCATTAATATTTTCGATCCGGCTCTAATGCGACTAAAATTTTATTTTGATAATGTGCACTATTTGTACACGAACGGTTCGACAATAATTAATTATGGTCAAAACTTAGCAATTCAGAGGAATTTTAAAGTGAAGTATATTATGCTGATTGTGATGCTGGTGAACACAAGCGGTTTGAAAACGTTACAAAATTTGCAATGAGTTTATTATCAGTTCCTATTTCTAATACTAGTGTTGAACGTGCTTTTTCGACGTTACATAGTATTGTTATAAATAAGTTGAGAAATAAATTGTCGTTAGATTTACTACAAAATTTAATGATGGTGAGGTTCAGTTTACACCAAAAATTATGGTTCATGCGTAAATTTTAATCCATCTCCTGAGACGATAAAATTATTTAATGTAAAAATGTATGATTTTAAAGAATCTCAGTCTGAAGAAGAACAATTAAAAGCAAAGGCAGGCAGCTACAAAATGAAAATCTTTTAAAAATTGATTATTTTATTCTACTTACATAATAATTCTTTATTTTATGCTAAAATAATATTTTATCTACTAAAGTATTAAAAGTTAAAATTTTTATTTTTAAAAGAGAACGTTTATAATTAAAATTAATACTTTAAGTAATAATATTTTGCAAATAAAAAAATAATATTAATATTAATAAAAAAAGCATTAATCATTAAAATTAACATTTTAATAATAAATGCTTACTGATTCTTTATTTTCTGGAATGTTGAATTGTTTTTTTTATTCCTACAACTAGCTTTTGCCCGCGGCTTCGCTCGCGTTAAGAAGTATTATTATTATTTAGGTATCAAAGTCTCAGCCCGATCGGTATATCCTCTATTTTATCCCTTAGGGGTTGAATTGATCAAAATCCTTTCTTAACGGATGCCTACATCATAACATCTACCTGCATGCCAAATTTCAGCCCGATCCGTCCAGTGGTTTGGGCTGTGCGTTGATAGATCACTATGTCAATCAGTCAATCAGTCACCTTTGAGTTTTATATATTATTTAGATTTAGATTTAGTGAATAATTAAGTATTATTTAAATCATCATTAATTACTAATAGATCTCCTTAAATCATCATTAATTACTAATAAACTCCCTCCAGAACGCGCACCCCCGCCTTGGTGACGCCCACTTCGCAACGGGCCGTGCAGCAGAAATCGTAATATTTTAATTTCGCCATAACTTCAAAATCAAACGTCCACTTTTAATCATTCACAGACCAAATATTATCTACATAAACTGTGCTTAGTGATGAAATAATTTATTTTGATAAGGATTAATAGCATGAGTAAAATAAATGCGTTTAAATGAAGTCCAAAAAAATTTCAAGATTTTTAAATAAAAAAATTGTTGTGCCTCACTCGACATAGATAGGTATAGTGTGTCGCGGACTTTTTTGTAGATATTTATAAGATCTATAATTAATTAGAACATTTTATGGTTCTATCTTTTATAGTTCAGGCAGCGTACGCAAAATAAGTAACTTTTCTGGTTGATTTTTACACCTTGTGTCCGAAAAACCCAAATATCTTACGGAACCCTATTTTTTTTCCAAAATAAAATTTATCCTATGTTACTCGTGGATAATGTAGCTTTCGAATGGTGAAAGAATTTTCAAAATGGGTCCAGTAGTTTTTGAGCCTATTCATTACAATTAAACAAACAAACAAACAAAGTTTTCCTCTTTTTTAATGTAGATATCAAAATATATTGTAGATATCAAATAATCTTAAATAAATAATTGACTGCCTTTTTCTTTCGTTTTTACCGAGATCGAAACGATCGCGATCGCCAGAACACACCCCAAGTAATGAATATTTTGATTTTTTGGGGACTTTTGGATGAAATTTAGTGGGTTTTGACTTTCGAAGTTGCTTTAGGGAGAAAATGTTTTGAATAGTTGGCAACACTATTGTCAACTTCAAATTTGAGAAATCCAACGTCATTTGTAAACATAACCCTAAAATTTGCTTTTCAATATTGTTGATCAAATTGGTGTTTATTTGTGATATAGTTATGACTCATAAAATATTTCATAAAACCGTAAAATAAATCATGCGATAAAATATTTTTCTAAGACAGCGTACATGAAAGATTCAGAATGAAAAGAAAGTTATTTCTTATATACTTTTTCTACTTGCATTCTTGTGTTTTGGTAATTACTTTGCAGCCCTTTTCTCACATTTTACAATAATATTTGATTTCTGACTATACTATAGTTATTAACAAATAGTCATAATAATATTATTATGCTTCATTAAGAAATGGAAAGTATCTCAACAATTACCATTATAGTTTGTTTACATGATAGAACGC
The DNA here is from genome assembly GCA_905187585.1 of Cyaniris semiargus. Lineage (NCBI taxonomy): Eukaryota > Metazoa > Arthropoda > Insecta > Lepidoptera > Lycaenidae > Cyaniris > Cyaniris semiargus. Next base: position 11,313,371 of record LR994547.1, read on the forward strand.
CCAAGTTTCTTCATATTTGAATGTTTAAATATTTAAAAAATCAGGAGCAATCATCTACCAATTTGTAATTATAAAAACTTTTGTACAAAATATTCACCAAGTTATAAAAAGGATCATCAACCCACTTGAACACAGACTAATTTTTAACTTTATTTTATTGCTATTTTAGGCTCAAATGTATGAGGATAAACGATGCCGTTGTGTGTGTCCAAATCCCAGTTCTATTATAAATAGTACAATCAAGACTGACCGTACACTTTATATTGCATATGTACCTCCCAATCAGTGGTAAGCTTTAAACATTTTTTAAGTCTGTCATGTTACATTAATTATTATGAGAGAAGTATCTATCAATTATTATTACAATAAATTACTTTTGCTATTGTAAACTGAAAATTAACAATTTATGGATTAGTTCACATGGAATTTCTTCACAATTAAATTAGATAAAAATTTGTCCTTAATCCTCTTTTTGAAATTCCAAGTTTGTTCAGACATATTTTAGCAAAACATATTTTAACTGACGGAATGACACTTTTTAATTATATATTTTTAGGGTTCCGTACCCAAAGGGTAAAAACGGAAAACCTATTAGTAAGACTTCAATGTCTGTCTATCTGTGTGTCTCCAGGCTGTTTCTCAAGAACCGCTTTAGCTAGACTTCTGAAATTTTCACAGATTATGTATTTCTGTTGCCGCTATAACAAATACTAAAAACAAAATAAAATTAATATTTAAGGGGGGCTCCTATACAACAAACGTGATTTTTTCGGCCTTTTTTGCTCTATATCTTAAATGGCAACATGTAGGCACTTGAATTTTTCACAAAGTCCTTTATTATATGTGTACTTTAATCCTTCAATCGCGGAGTCTTGGAAATCTATTGCTATTTTATTGTTGTTGCGGTCACGCAGGTTAATATTTAATAATAATATTAAAAAATATAAAATTTAGGGGGGCTTTCATACAAAAAACACAATTTTTTCCCCATTTTTGCTCTATAATAATGGTACGAAACCCTTCATGCGCGAGTCCGACTCGCACTTGACCGATTATTTAATTTTCATCATAAAACTGGCCCGAAAACTGGTGCATCGAAATTCGTTCATTACACGGAAATCTTAAATTATCCTGTGTCTTTCTTATCGGGACTCATTGTCTATATAGTAAATTCTATTCAAATTAGTTCATTAGTTTGAGCATGGAAAGGACCCACTTTTACATATATAATGTTAGTATTTATGGATTTGTACTGCTTGAACTATCATGAACTAGTAGGTTGTTTCATCAAAAGTTAATGTTTCCCTACAATTTTTTAGTAACTGTGATGGTGTTATATTGCCTAGAGTTAGTAACAAAGTCAAGGATAATGCTGAAATTTTCTGTCCAAGATGTGAATGTAAATACGAAACTAGAAACACTACTGTTATAATGGTAACTATTGTTTACATTTTATACCACATAGCTTATATTTTAATTTGTTCATAATATTTTAAATAATTACCACTTGACTCTAGTCCTGTAGCTGTTCCATTCCAGTTATGTAAAACATGTATTTGAATTAAAAAAATGTTACAGGTTGTGGTAATATTAGTTGTGTGGGTGCTAATGTTACTCTCTGGATATTTGGTGTTTCTTGTGATATTGGAAATGCTGGTAAATAAAAAGAAGTCCAAAATGTATCATGTTCAAACTACTGATGAAGTGAGTATAAAGTACTGGCCACAAAATAGTTGCAATCACTCATGCCACTGGAGTCTGGTGCTGGACTGGCACTGTATCAATGCAAATTTTTCAATCCCGTCTAGCCTATATCCATTATTTACATTGACACAGTCCTGGTGCAGCGTTGTAATCTAGGAGTGGTGGCGCCCACTATTACATGAATGTAAATGAGCATTAAAAGTTTAAGTGTTTTAAGGTTGAACAAAAATGATCAATAATCATTTTGAATTTTTATTAAAAAACAGTTTAACAATACAAGTATGATTTTGCTTTAACTAAAACTTATATTTCAGGCTCAAAACCCTCTCATACATGGTGAGGATTTAGAAGATAATTTATGATTATTTTAAACAAGGTACTAATTGTTATCTAGTATTAACATACTAATAGGTGTTGTGTAAAATAATTACATTTTCATTGCATATTAAAGATCTCATGTAAAATATATTATCTTTATAAAATTATATAAAACAATACTGATTATTATGTAAAAATTATAATGCAGGAGAATAAATTATGTTACTCATAAAATTGTTTTCTTCCTGAACCCCTATTATACTGTTTTAATTCCTTCTATAAACAATAAGGCATATCGGAAAAGAAATAAGGCCAACATTGAAGATGGACTGAGTGAGAAGAAAATGAGAGATATTTTACTGCTGCAACATGTAAGAGCCAGTCCACACAGCGCGTTGCGTCGACGCAGCGCTGCCGTTGCGTTGTTTTATGTACAAATAACCAAGGTGTTCACACGGCGCGCTGCGTCGTCGCAACGCACGTACATGACGGACAGCAGCTCCCGAGACGAAGCGGGAGGGGGTGTTAACGTTAAGACTGCTTTGTAATAACGCTGCTATGGCGCAGCGCCCGTGTGTCAAAATATTTGCGTTACGATGACGCAACGCAACGCGCCGTGTGGACTGGCTCTTAGGCTTTATCTATCTATATTCATTATTGCCTTAATTACAAGATAACTCTTAGCTGTTAATAACTAACTGCCACACTCAGAGACGAATGATTATTATTTATTACATAACTGTAATTAAATGAAGATTTTGACGTAAGCCATACATTAATTGGACGCTGTTAAGCATTCGTGTACTAACCCACAAAAAATTACGTATTGAGATAGAATGCAGTTATGTTCTTTAGATGATTAAGAACAAGACTGCATTCAAAATTTAACAACAAAAAAAATTGTGGGCTAGGACAGTTAAAGCTTAACAAAATGATAGAAAGCCAGTTAAAATTCGAATCTATCTGGAATCGAATCAAATATTTCTTGCAGTTTTTGAGATCTTATATATTGGCCAAGCTGTTATATTTTTTAGTCTTGTAATAAACCTATTAATACAAAAGCTTAGCTACCAATCTGACTTTAAAATATACTTACATCAATAATGTATTATGTATTAACTGTTCATCACATTTCTATTTTTATGATAACCATTGCAGTATTTCCTTTAAAAATGATAGAAAGCCAGTTAAAATTCGAATATATCTGGAATCGAATCAAATATTTCTTGCAGTTTTTGAGATCTTATATATTGGCCAAGCTGTTCTTCATATTTTTTAGTCTTGTAATAAACCTATTAATACAAAAGCTTAGCTACCAATCTGACTTTAAAATATACTTACATCAATAATGTATTATGTATTAACTGTTCATCACATTTCTATTTTTATGATAACCATTGCAGTATTTCCTTTAAAAATGATAGAAAGCCAGTTAAAATTCGAATATATCTGGAATCGAATCAAATATTTCTTGCAGTTTTTGAGATCTTATATATTGGCCAAGCTGTTCTTCATATTTTTTAGTCTTGTAATAAACCTATTAATACAAAAGCTTAGCTACCAATCTGACTTTAAAATATACTTACATCAATAATGTATTATGTATTAACTGTTCATCACATTTCTATTTTTATGATAACCATTGCAGTATTTCCTTTAAAAATGATAGAAAGCCAGTTAAAATTCGAATCTATCTGGAATCGAATCAAATATTTCTTGCAGTTTTTGAGATCTTATATATTGGCCAAGCTGTTCTTCATATTTTTTAGTCGTGTAATAAACCTATTAATACAAAAGCTTAGCTACCAATCTGACTTTAAAATATACTTACATCAATAATGTATTACATATTATTTAAAACTAAAATATATTTTTCTCAATTTTGAATATTTCAATTTTCAACAACTGATTTTTGAAAACCACAAAAGTATTTGGTTAGGAAATTGTGGTTCTGTATTAACATCTCCATCGTGGGTATCACAGACACAATAGATTTTCAATTGTTATGCGGCAGCCGGCTTTACTTTGCTTGCTTTTTACTTTTCATTACAATATACCATCAGAGAAATATCATAGGCATTTGGCGGACCTTCTTTATCTGGATTATGTCGGATTGGTCTGGTTTATTATTATGTCAATTATTGTCAACTATGATGAACATGATCTGATTAAATTACGTTTACATAACATTAGCCTATGTATCAATTTCTCTGAAAGTACTATCAGAGAAGTTGATTCATAGGCAGATGGGGGACCTACGTAATTTGGTCGCGTTATGTCAAACCCAGCCGACAGATCACTATTAAATTTGAATTGACATGATCCGACCAAATGAAGTGGGTCTGTCAACTACCTATGAATCAATTTCCTCAATGGTACATATTACAAGAGCTCTAGTTTAACATTGTGTGTCTATCATATATGTTACGTCGCTGTTCCCGTACCTGTCTCTTCCACTTATCTTGTTGATGAGTCACACGATTGAGGACATTTCCTCGAGAGCCCATTTGCTGCGAAGGTCCACTTATAGAACCCTCATCCTGTCAAGCGAATAATGTTACATTTCAATATGATTTGATTGTAGTCTGTCATTTTTGTGATTCTGAATTGTAATCGTCACTTAATTTAGAGAAAAATTTAAGGAAACTGGAATCTTAACTGTTGCTTCTCAATATGTCCTATCAAATGTATTGTATGTCAAAAAGAATATATACCAATTCAAGAAAAAATGTGACACCCATGGGAGAAATACTCGTAATAAACATAAGCTTGAATTTCCGGTGACTAGACTTACTAAAGTCAAAAATTCTTTTAAAGGTCAATGTGTATACATTGACCTTTTTATTTTTGACTTTGCCTTTATAATAAGATCCCAGAAAACGTTCAAAATCTCTCAATAAAAAAGTTGTTAAAAACGTTTGTGTACCAAAGCATACTATAAAGTTACTGATTTAATGAATGATAGTACACCATGGGAATAAGGTCGCCCCCTGCAGAGCTGTTTCTGTATAATTGGTATTGTACACTTGTTGTATTTTATTTAGTCATTATGACATTTATATATTTTTTTAATTGTAATTTTTCATCTTTTTAGTAAAAGATGGCCCCGTGCGAGTTTCTTACGCCGCGCGCCGGTTCAACTCGTCGGGTTAGTTCCCGAACAGGTGGTAGGCACCAATATAGTCCCGATGTTCAGAGAACATTTGAACAAAAATATTCTGAATAAAAATTTTTGAGTTTGAGTTTGTACAAATTTTTATATTGGCCTATAATAATTTCTTGATACTGGGTATGCAGATTAGATAGAATTTATATTTAGATAGAATTTATCTTTAAAGTATCATCTTGATCATAGCCTTGTGTGAAAATAGATACATCCATACTCACATCTTCATTGGTGTGCTCTTGGTAAGAAGCTTTAGCTCTTTTGTTGATGAGTGGATCAAGGCAAATGAGGAATCCCATGTACGCCACAAGCAGCATGATAACCCAGATGACAATAATTACAACTACCTGTAAAAATAATAATTGTCAAGCTAAGAGGAGGAAAGGATAAGTTTTTGATTTATATTTTACTAGATGACGTCCAAAATCCTATTGTGGCAAAATTTGTTTATCGCACAAGAAGTGTACATTTTTTTCAGACTAAAAAATATCCTATTTCCTTTCTCCCAACTCATAATATAAAATCAGTCCAGCCGTTGGGGAGGAAGAGGTAACAACCAGACAGACACCCTTTTGCATTTATAATATATAAGTATGGATGTATATGTATATATATATATATATATATCTGTCTGGTTATATATATATATATATATATATATATATATATATATATATATATATATATATATATATATATATATATATATATATATATATATATATATATATATTTTTTTTTTTTTTTTTTTTATAAATGTTATTAGGACACAACTTTGTGGAATGGAGCTGTAATAAAATATTTATTGCATACTACAACTTTAAGGGGCAATGGACTTATAAGCACCTGAGCCTAATTACACTTATTAATAACCTTATGTAGTTGAAACTTTGACAAACCTTGATTATAGTTGTGTTCCTATTTTCATATTTGCACTCACATCTCGGACAAAACTCTTGTTCTCTGCCATTTATGATTTCACCCACACGAGGCAAAATTACTCCATCACAGTTGCTGCAATGAATTTACTGTTAGTACAAGATATTTTCCTACTTTATGAAAGGAACAAAAATGCTGTTGTCAAATCTTACTTTTAACTTTTTTTTGGGATAAAAACTATACTATTAGAGTAAGAGCCTGCGAGGGCCAGACCTTCCTCAGTTTCGTAAAGCTGAAAGTTCACCTGTTTGTGGCCTTTACAGAGGTAAGAACAAACAGCAACTATGGAGTTTCGGTCGCGGTTACTTTAGGAGGTATCCAGCTCTGAAGGTCTACCTGACCTTCCAGAAAGAGTAAAGCTCAATTTCATAGCTTATATTCTTCGTGGTAAGTGGAGGAAACTTCTTCCAGTGCCGGACATTTTTGACAGCTGCCACACACCCTCAAACTTTCTTAAAGTATTAGACTTTGAGGGTGTCTAGCAGTGGGAAGCAAGTATCAAAAATTTCCGGCACTGGAAGACGAGATTCCTCCACTTACCGCGAAGAATATATAAGCTATGAAATTGAGCTTTACTCTTTCTCGAAGGTCAGGTAGACCTTCAGAACTGGATACCTCCTAAAGTAACCGCGATCGAAACTCCATAGTTGCTGGTCGTTCTTACCTCTGTAAAGGCCACAAACAGGTAAACTTTCAGCTTTACGAAACCGAGGAAGGTCTGGCCGTCGCAGGCTCTTGGTCCATATGTACCATCAAAGAAATTGATTCATATTATGGTCAGGCTAAGTCAAATCAATATTAGTCACTGTGCTTGACATAATCCAACCAAATGACGTACATAGGTTTGTCATCTGCCTATAAATCAATTTCTCTGATGCTACACCTGAGTCCTGACTTAAATTAACTCCATACCAAATTTCATCCAATAGATCAGTGGTTAAAGTGGGGAAAGATAGAGTTTATAATATTGGTATGTATGGATAAGGAAAATAGTAGCACTAACCATTTGTTTGGAGGCACATTACCAATGTACAATTTACGATCAGAACCAACTGTGTTGTTTAATACAGCTGCTGGACTAGGGCAGACACATTTACATCTCTTGTCTTCATAAGAAGCCTGAAATAAATTTATTTTAGCAATTAATATACCAAGTATAAAGCTTCGGCCAAACCTACACAACCAATGCGACTGCAAAGCGAGAGTGTCTGCAACGCGGGACGTTCACATTGGCAGAGCGGGAATAATCTACGGTTTCACACCGTAGTCCCGCAGGTGTGCACACCAGTTTCGCGTTGCAGACCCTCCCGTCCCGCGTCTTGCGTTTCTGATGCGTAGGTTTGGCCGAAGCCTTAGTTTTTGTGGTTTATGGAGAGAGTATATTTTTAATGACATGTGTGATTTATGAAAATAAACAAATAAAAGTGTATTGTGCTCTATGATGTAAAAGATAATCACACAAAGTTGTATTATAATCTAAATTCATAACATTCGGTAAGGCAAGGGCACAAGTTCTTTTGAAAGTGTTGAGTTGATTAATTTAAAATAATACTTTATAATGTTTTTTACATTTTGCCTGGCTATTTTATTGGGAAAATAATTAAGTGCTCTGATTGTAATAACATTAACCCCGCGTTCCATTTAGCGTTAAAAACGATCAAAACGCTCGAAATGCCTGCTGTTTTGAGCGTTTTGATCGTTTTTAACGCTAAATGGAACGCGGGGTAAATAGTTAAACGCTTGATATAGTCAATTACATATTGCAGACTTGTTGCAGACCCAGAAATTAATTGCATGTTGACTCTTGATACACAAGTGTTTGCAACCATTGTTGTTACGAAAATATGTTTGTTGGTAGCCAAAGTGCATTCAGCATTGTATTGTAAGATGTGAATTCAACACAATATATTACATACCGAGACTAATGTCGAGCCAATAACAAAAACAAGTAAAATAAACTTCAAATACATGATGAAAACTTTGGATGAAATCTATAATATAAATTAATACGTTGCACCAATTTTAGCACAAATTAAAAAACATTCCGAGGTCCGAAATTATTTTTTTAATTACACAAGTTCAAAACTCAAAATATCTATGTTCAAATGCAAGTCGCCATCACAAAATCCGTAAACGTCACGACGCCATTGCTGTAAGCGTTTCATTACTCATCCAGACGTAAGACGTCAGATCACAGATGTCAGAAGTCATTACTCATTGTCTATGGTATTTGTTTTTTTTATATATAATAATTTATAATGCTAACGGTTTTGGATCACGTATGCATAATATAACGTGGTGTTTTTACAAGTTTATTATACTGATTTATGTACTATTACGGTTGTAATAGAACATAAATCAGTATAATATATTTTGACAATAATTATTACCTACCTAAAGTTCCTGTTTACATTAGTATTAACATAAAATATTATGTCAATGGACTACCAATTGGAAAGTTGTCACTAGATCTAACTAGATGGCAGCATCAAATCATTTTCGTAACGATATTATTATTGAGCTATTATTTTCGGAAAGATAATTACGTACGCCGGTGAGCCCTGGATTTATACATAAGCCGTATATACCGCGGCCTAGGGGCGGCGGCGTCCTAGCAGGGCGGCAGCGCGTCCTAGAGGGGCGGCAGATTTCGTACATGGGGCGGCAGAAATGTAGTGGCCTACACTCATAAAAAATATAAATCCGGCACTGACGCCTGTAGGAGTAATAGTGTTATGTGATTTACGTATCTTGAGACAGCCATGTGCAACAGGCGTTTAGCAGCTACGCAGATATTGCACAATAATATAAGCTGTCTAATGCCTGTTGCATAGCTGTCGCAAGATACGTTATCGTCCTGCCGAAAATTTTGTTACGAACCGTGGTTCGTTTGGTTACGAACGTATGCGGTAGCAATTTTGTAATATTTTTTTTAAACTAGTTCTTTACTTTGGTAGTCATTACTGTGTTTGGGATTTGTACATAGGACTCAATTACGGCAACTACTACTTGAGAAACTCTGACGGATCTTGGTCAGAGAACACCATTCTTATCGGACGGATCGATATTGCTCCGATAGGTCAGATTACGGGTGTAACGAGTTTAAGTGGTCCGCCCTTTGCCTTGGTACAGTGCACATAGTTTAATTTTAATTAAAATTTAATAAATCGAAGTGAAGAGTAAAAGTGATTTAATTTCAAGTCATCAAAGCTAAAATATATAGATATATAAATATCAACAAAAATCATACAGTCCACAATATTGTCTGGTCCTTCGAGCCGGATGAAGAAGAAGGTAGTATGGTAACACTAACAGGTAATCTGTAAACCATGGGCGCGTTCCTCACTGCACACTAGGGAGAGTTTCACATAATCTGAGTCTCATCTCTCAATCAAAAGTCATCTCTGGAATCTTTAATGTAGTCCCAAAAAGATATAAGTAACAGGTAAGTTCATTAGTTCAATTTTTGAGCAGTATTGGGTTGGGGACGGCACTCTAATGCGAAGGAGTCACAAATCACAATAGATCCTCAAGGGTCGCAGTGACGTCAGGCTACAATGACCCGCCTTCAATGGAAAAAAACCAGTTAAGTTGTAAGAGCCAATTTGGACCAGGACCGTGTGCAACACTAAGTGTGTTGTAAAAAAAAATCTGATTGAATCCGGAGACAATGCGACTTACGTCGAGTATCCTGTGTGCATCTGGTTGTCGCTTACCAATAGGTGATCCGGCAGCTCGTTTCCTGATTATTAAATCAGTACCAGACTTGTACCTACAGTTTGTGGCGATAACTTCTTAGGATTAGAAGTAAATATAATATTTGCAGGACCAAAAGTTATCTTCCACTTTCCAAAAGTAGCCTATGTCCTTCCTGTGCAAAAATGTTTGATTAAGGACTAGTTAGGTAAGCCTTACAGCACACTATAAAATTGAAATAAAAAAATAATAAGTAGGTAGGTACCTAGTAGGTATAAAAATATTTGATAAGCATTTAGGTATACAGGGTTGAGCAAAACTTAATTGATAATAATACTTTAGGATATTTTGTATGTGTCTGAGGGAACTGTGAAAGTAGTAACTGAAACATTTCTATCCTTAATGATGACCAAAGTCGACATGAACATGACGCATAGGGGCATATTACACGTATCAATATTATCACGATTCCGTGATAATATTGATGGTGTAATAGGCCGAATCGCAGTATCGCAGTAGTACTTGTGATACGCGTGATACTAGAATCATGATAATATTGATGCGTGTAATACTTGCCATTGAGATATACCCCTTTATAAAACAGCTAGCCAACTGCTAAGGTAGCCTGTCTAGTACCTACCTAACCGTACGCCAACAAAAACGCACAATTACAACTAAATCGTTATTATAATCAAATAAACATTAAAATATTATATTATTAATTTTAAATGTGTCTATTGTAGTTTAATTTCAGAAAATATAATTTTCTTTTCTCAGAAACAGTAATAAAAGTTTCCTGTAAGCCTGTTTACAGGTTCACTTATTTACTATTTATGTATTGTAAACATAGTACAAAGGAAGCGGTCACACAGGAGCAGACCGCGCGGCTATTCAAACTTGGGCTTGTGTTCAAAATATGACAATGCTTCGGCATACACCGATGTGTGCATACCTTTAGGTACAACGACGAGTGCTAAAATGCCGCAAAATTCAAAAAACATTTGGGTAGGTTTGGGGTGGTCATAGAAATTTGCATGCGTAAGATTGATATACTTAAATAATAATAATTCTGTTTTGACTGTTTGTTTAAACTGATAAAATTTAAAAAAATAAGTATGAAAACCATTTGTCATTTAACTTCGCGAGAATCCACTGACCTCCATTATTAATGGAGGTCAGTGCGAGAATCACACCAGTTTTAAATTTTATTTTTCACAACACAATTAACATTACATTTGAAAGATAAGACGTATTGTAGATAATAGTTTTATGTACCAAAACTCTGTGTAATAAATTTCGGCCACATTCATTTACCGAATTTAAAATAGTAAACTGGACAGCTATTTTAAAATTATAATCAAAATTACATTTTACCTGCACTCTAATTTCAAGAATTGGCTCAAAACGCAACATATTTAAAATGAAGACCGCGACCGATCATGCCTCTCATAATATCACACACACTAGACCAGTGGTCCCCAACCTTTTTTTCATGCGGGCCACAAACATTTTTGGTCTTGGTGTCGCGGGCCGCAACAAAAATTTTTAGCTTTAAAAAATAACGTTCTTCAAAATTAACGATTTAAAAGTGAAAAAAAAAATACACGACTTTCACGATGACTACATTATTTTGCCGGTGGGCGTGAATTTCAAAATGGTTTAACATCCGCCAAGAACTCCGCGGGAACCGCAAATTTTCCCGACAAAAGTAGCGTAGGTATGTCATTCCTCGTTGTCTACTCTATATCTGTGTAAAATTACATAAAAATCGGCCGGTTCGTGAGATTAGCGAGTTCAAATAAACAAACACTTTAGTTTTACAATAAAGATTTAGAAATTAAAATAATAAGTATTTCAATTTTCAAATTTATATTATAAAGCTGAAGTAAAATGTATTATGAATAACAGTTATATTATTAATATGAGAAATGTATTTATTTTGAATTTAATAAAATTGAGTTTAGTAAAAAGCGTCATCTTAGAGCTATCGCCAACCGTTATTGTTCCCAACGGAGCGGCGCGCGAAATTCAGCGGAAAGACTACCTACGTACACCTCCAAAGTTTATTGCGCACAAATTGTATGCATTATTTATTTAATTTAAAAGCGAAGAAACCCAAGCGCGATCATTCGGCTACACGACGAAATGAGAACGAGAAAGAGTGCAAAATATAAATAAGGAGGGAAAATAGGAGTACCTTTCTACTACGAATCGGTTTTATTATTGGAAACGCTATGGGAACTAACTAACTACAAAACTAACATTAAAAAACATTGTGATATTTTTTTTATTTCATCTTACATAAAATATAATTATACCTAACTGTTTTGTATTATATTGTAAATTTAACTGTAGAGTATGGGTAAATTTTGTTTGTTGTTGTGTAATTGTTACCCGCAATTTCGTTTTGGCGAAAATTCGATTATATCACGCGGTAATTGTTCAACCGACAAGTTAACACTTGAAGCAAGGATTATAATCCTTGCTAAAATTATAAATGCGAGAGATGTCTGACTGTTACCTCATCACACTTGAACCGACTGTGTGGAGTGGAGATATCTACTTTGTGAGACGGAAAAAGACTCAGAGATATGTACTCCGTACTCGTAGTTTATAACTCGAAAAATGTATGGTTTCCGCGCGATAAACTAATTTCGGCGGAAAGGAGTTGCCGGCGTCAACTAGTGTATGATAATAATAATAATTATAAATAAGATGCCTGATACACCTACCTATATAGCCAAGGTAGATTATGCGTAGCAGAAATTATAGTTAAACGCGTGAACCCAATTTTTTAAAACTACCATAAATATTACGGAGAAGATAAAACCGGCCAAGTGCGTGTCGGGCCACGCGCAATATAGGGTTCCGTAGTACAGTATCGCTAGTTTTTTAAAAATTTTGTATGATCAATGAATGTACATTTATAACGTGTTTTACACTACTAACAACATCATCTCAGTTACTTTCAAAGGAATTTGAACGAAAAGTTCCTTTATACTTCGCCGAATACATTTTTTTTAGTTGATCGACTATTACTCAATAACTTATGAAGTCTTCTTAGCCGTGATAGTTTTCCTTTTAAATTCAGCATATTTCCTACTCCCGTGAATTTTTTCACATTTCCAGAAGCAACCGTTTAGCTGGTAGAAGGGGGGGACACATATGTACTCTAACGATTTTTTCCACTATAAAACTTAATATTTCACAAACGGATCCCTAAATCGGAAAATGATCTATGAATACTCATAATATTTTAAAAAAACCTATCCACACGATGGGGTGGACGCGAAAAAAATTCATCCCCGCTTGATGTGTAGGGAAGGTACCATTTTGTCGGCATTATTAATATGTGCATTCATGCCAAATTACAGCTTTGTAGGTCCTATAGTCTCTGAGCAAAACCGGGGAAAGACAGACAGACGGACAGACGGACGGACAGACCGAAACTATAAGGGTTCCTTGTTGACTACGGAACCCTAAAAACTAAGTCTGTCAAAACATTTTGTTCACGCACCCAAACCACGTTCGCATATGGAATAGCCAGATGACAAAATGTCGTATAAAATACAGGCGCGAGTTGTGTTTTGCATGTTTCATGCACTATGAGAAATAAGAAATATGTGTTTAGTATTGTAATACGGAGAGCTCGTCATGTAACTTCTATGTATTCAAGCCTTGCTTTTTACTGCGGCAGTTTTGTATTTTGTCCTATTTTTACTTTTATATAATTAACATAACTATAGGTCTACCAGAATCTGATGGCAAAAAGTGAGAAAATAAATTGACTGTAGCAATACCGAGGTAACTGGAATAAAACATTTTGATCCTTTTTTTTTCTTATAGCGGCTGATTCTGTGTGTTAAACATGCAAATATAAAAAATTATCCAATGATCAAGGATATTTTTTGAAAATCTGCTGTCAAAAATTGCCATCAGATTCTGGTAGACCTATATTATATATCTAGGTTTAGGGTTTTAATTTAAAGAAACAGTTTTCTCTTTACTGTATTCATAAATAATTTTAGTTTTAACATACAAATTCTTGTGAGCGTATTACCCTATTTTGCACTAAATACTTGAGTCTACAGAAAAGAGTATGTATGACCTATCCAGGCCAGATAAAGTAGGTAAAGACAGAAAACCTTCATCTTATCCACAACATGAAAGTCCATCCAAAAATTAAATTACCCCCAAACAAATTCAAACCAATTGTGAAAACATAAAAGAGGAAAAATCCTCCTTCATTAGTCGTAGTTGTATCAAACGCTTTGTCCACAAACGATTCACAAAGGAACATAAATAAACATCACGTAATAATTTATGTTGGAGTTGGTTCGAAAATTTGCTAACAATATACAAACCCACAAAATTGACACTGAAAATAATGCTACATCTATTAATTCCCTCGACAACCTATTAACAAGGGGTAGCGCTCGTATTAAAATGATAAATGATTGTAATCATTATTTCCCGGTAACCAATGTAAGTGGAGCTGTCCCTCTTCTGGAGCTAAACAAACGTGGTTGGGGTAAGACGGAGTCGGTCCGGCCTTGCAGGTCTTCCTGGGCTGGTTATTCTTACCCCAAGTCGGTCGTTCCATGCGTTAACTTTAACAAATTACAGCGGCAATGAGAGTAGAGTTGTACAACTCAGTTTCGTCTACCGGAGATGGCTAAGATAAATTGTTCTTTTGACCCTTTTGTAAAAATTATTACGCTTATTTGTAATAGAGGTGAGCAACCGAAATGAGGATATAACGAGAGAATTAATAGAACCATCGAAACTTTTGCCAATTTGCGGAGCGACGGTGGAATTTCTTTTAACCTTTATTAAATTTGGACTGTATTTTGTCTAATAGAATTGGGGTTTTATTTGTTATGAATTGAATTAAACTTTTAAATTCAATTCCTGCTTTTGTAAGAAAACATGGCAACGCTAAGTACTAAAATTACGCAAATGAAATAATAATTAATAAAAATAAATAATATTTTTTTTTTCAGCATGAAACTAACGTCGAAATCCATTAATATATATTTAATATATTCCTATTATATTCATTTGGTAATTTTTTCTAAGGCTTAATTTATACCGCCGCGAAATGGAAGGGAATGGAAGCGTCAAATTTGCCTCATGCGAGGGCAATGGAGAATTCTCGAGAATTCCGCGGAACACGCGCGTCGGCCAATTCTGTGGCTTGTTACTATTGATATAAAGTTCATTGTGCTATGTACAGTTTCGTTATAAAAAGTCGCTTCCGTTCCATTCCGCGGCGGTATAAATTATTGAGCCTAATATTTACACAATCTTATTAGTATTATCATACATAGTAATGGCGTAGAGCTCGTAGAGCTTTGCGTAGGCCTCTACGCAAAGCTCTACGAGCTCTACGTGTAGCAAACAATAAAAATCGGCCAAGTGCGAGTCGGACTCGCACACGAAGGGTTCCGTACCGTTATATAGGAAATATAGGCCAAAAATTGTGTTTTTGTATGGGAAATTTTTGATTTTATTTAAATATTATTATTAATTATTATTAAAGTAGACATATAATTATGGACTGTATAACAATTTCAAGTGCCTAGCAGTTGCCATTATTAATTACGAGCAAAAAAGGCCAAAAAATAACGTTTGTTGTACGGGAGCCCCCCTTAAATATTAATTTTATTTTGTTTTTAGTATTTGTTTATATAGCGGCAACAAAAATACACAATCTGTGAAAATTTCAGAAGTCTAGCTATAGCGGTTATTGAGTTACAGCCTGGAGACAGACAGACAGACAGACAGACGGACAGACATCGAAGTCTCAGTAATAGGGTCCCATTTTTACCCTTTGGGTTCGGAACCCTAAAAATATATAATTAAAATGTGTCATTCTGTCTGTTAAAATATGTTTTGCTAGATGTACAAATCTTTTACTAAACGATTATTGTTACTATTTATTTATCCATACTTTTACTAATATTATAAATGCGAAAGTGTGTCTGTCTGTCTGCCTGTCTGTCTGTCTGTTACCTCTTCAGTCTTCCCGTCCAAACCACTGAACCGATTTTGCTGAAATTTGGTATGGAGATACTTTGAGCCCTGGGAAAGGACATAGGATACTTTTTATCCCCGAAAAATGTACGGTTCCAGCGCGATAAATGAATTTTGGTGCAACGGAGTTGCGGGCGTCATCTAGCCGTTTATAAAAGCTATAAGGAAGTTTACATTTTTAATCAGAATATAGATTTACCTATGTTAAAGTTTTATCAAAAACCATCAATTCTGTTATAAATACGTGGGAGAGCCATGCTTCGGCACGAATGGGCCGGCTCGACCGGAGAAATACCACGTTCTAACAGAAAACCGGCGTGAAACAGCGCTTGCGCTGTGTTTCGCCGAGTGAATGAGTTTACCGGAGGCCCAATCCCCTACCCTATTCCCTTCCTTTCCCTCCCCTATTCCCTTCTCTTCCCATCCCTACCCTCCCCTATTACCCTATTCCCTCTTGAAAGGCCGGCAACGCACCTGCAGCTCTTCTGATGCTGCGAGTGTCCATGGGCGACGGAAGTTGCTTTCCATCAGGTGACGCGTTTGCTCGTTTGCCCCCTTATTTCATAAAAAATAAAATACTTTAAAGTAGTACAAATCTTTTACTAAACGATTTTTGTTACTTTTTATTTATCGTTTATACCGCTTTAAGGAAGTATACATTTTTAATCAGAATAACTTATATATAAAATTCTTGTGTCACAATGTTAGTTACCGTACTCCTCCGAAACGGCTTTACTGATTTTTACCAAATTTTATATGCATATTCAGTAGGTCTGAGAATCGGCTACTGGCTACTTTTTATATTCATAAGTGCATTTGTTGAATAAGTAATAGTAAATTATTACAACTCGAGACTGACGGCGACCATTGTTTGTGCGACGGGATAGCGATCGACGTTGCCATGGTACCGTACTTATTTAGTCACTTCAATAAAATAATAAAGAACTACATTACAACTACAAATAATTTATATGGCAAAACAATGTTTGCCGGGTCAGCTAGTTATAATATATTTATAGTATACTAGCTGTCCCGGCAAACGTTGCTTTGCCATAATATAAAGTATTTCGCCCATATTATTTTATTGAAGTGACTAAATAAGTATGTCGCCATGGCAACGTCGATCGCTATCCCGTCGCACAAACAATGGTCGCCGTCAGTCTCAGGTTGTAATAATTTACTATTATTTATTCAACAAATGCACTTATCAATATATAAAGTACCCAGAAGCCGATTCTCAGACCTACTGAATATGCATATAAAATTTGGTAAAAATCAGTAAAGCCGTTTCGGAGGAGTTCGCTGACTAACATTGTGACACGAGAATTTTATATATAAGAAGATTTACCTATATTTATCTATGTAAAAATTTTATCAATAACTATCTACAATAATTATTTTTATTTGTTAATCGCGTATGATATTTGTAAATAAATTCGCCAAAATTTGTAACCTTCAGAATGATTCAATTGTATTTCTTCGGACGCGTTTTGCAGAATGTGATACAAATCATCTCATGGTTTAGGTAGCCAATTGACACAGAAAGGGGTTAGGATGATTAGGCGACATTTACCCAACGGAAAAAAGGATGATTAGGCGACCATAGAATTATAACCTTTAGAAGAGGCATTCCATACAATCGTCAGCGCGAAAATGTGTCACCCTCGAAATGAGTGAGCTCACTCATCTGAGAACAGTGTGCCTTAGGACGCGGTGACAGTCGGACGTGTTTAATGCATTGATTACGTAAAGTATGCATTGAAAGCGTGAATGAGTGAAAGAGAAAGTAGTATATGCTATTACTGTAAGACAAAAAAGGACGACAATATTTTCTCGATACACATTTTGCATGCAAAAACATTGCTACAGTTTTGATGGCGTATGCCATATCCAAGTATTGACATCGTTGTAGGCGATATCTACCAAGTGTGTCAAACTAGTCATGAAACTCGAAAGATTTTAGTTTTAATCAGCTATTAGGTACATTATTTTTCTTATAATCACATATTATACACAATAGCCCTGTCTCTATGTACAGAGAAAGTGCCCAGACGCACTCCCCATTTACACTACCGTCTACCATCATGATGAACATAAGCTCGGAGTAGGTACCGAAACTGATTACAAAGGATCTTCAAAGCCGTAACTTTTATCCGTGTTGGCAGCCTCAAACGCTAATAAAGCCAACCGCTAAAAACGGAAATTCAAAAGTTGCTCTCTCGAAAGGGTTGCCATTATTAAAATTAAAATTAGATTACGTTTTTCGTTTAATGCCGTTATTTTGTGAGGTAATTATCTCGAGGGGAGCGGGGAGGAGGGGCGGGTGATTAACAAAGTATGATCTAATTCGATAGCTGTTGTAATATTAACAAGTATTTCGCAGGAGCAGTTTTTGGTACGTTTTTGATTGCAGTTTAGTCCCGATGATAATTACTTTTGGGAAAGGGTTGTGGGAGAGTTTGTACAGGGTGTTTGGGATTTGATGCCTCCATTTTGTATGGAGTTCTAATGTGTTTATTATGCAACATGCATTGTTCTTAGTGAATCGATAATCTTAGGCTGATTTGCAGCTAATGGAAGCTTCTTGAATAAATTATAATATTAACGAGATTTTTCTTCTTGTTATTTAATGTTTTATTATATTTTGCGTGAAAACTTAACGATACCGTAACCCCGACTTAAATACATATTAAATATTATTTGGTACATTTTTAATAACAATATTCTATTATATAAGTTAACAACATTTTTATGATTTAACAAACCCACACACCACACCCTGACTATCCGTGCGGGAATTATCCTCCAAACATGCGTATAATCTGCGTATAACTTGTTTATATTATCACTGTGAGGACACCCTGTAGACCCCGCTCGGCTGTTACTGTTATTGTGATTATGTTCAGGCAACTTAACTGGGTAGAATATGACAGTGTTCCACGGGAGTACATTAATAATGAAATTACAAGTTATGTGTGCGTACTTGCTCGTATCAGCTAAATTACATAAGAAACTTGTCATACAGATTATTATTAATTAGTTTGTTTGTATTGCCTATTATTTATGTATGATTTATTTACTGTTTGCTAAATGGGTTATTTTGTGAGAATCTTTGGTAGTGTGCCTTGTTGTTATACTGTCTACAATTATCTAGAAAATAATAATTATTATTATCTTGTATTACAAGCATTATTTGAAGATGTGCCATATTTCACATAACTCTCTACGCACAATTCATATAAAACTAAAAGATACTCAAGCCAAGACTGTTGACAGAACAAAGATATTATAATCATTACAAAATTAAAAACTGTTTAGATATTCTAATAACCTCCTCCTTTTTGGAAGTTTGTTAAAAAGTAAAAGAGAACAAATTAGTAGCGTTTCATATTTCCATTGACACATGGTGTTGTTGGCGGGAAATCTGTGGAAATCAAACGTCGGACTTGTTGTTTTGCTCCCCATCTCCACGGCTTTAGCTCCAAACTAAATCCGGTCACTTAGCCACTCTTTGATGGGATCAGCTATTTATATAAGTACGAGGAAAGATTACACAATGTTTTATATAGGTAAATAGCAATGAACTTAGTGGTAATTATCTATCCATACAAATATTATAAATGTGAAAGTGTGTCTGTCTGTCTGTCCGTTTGTCTGTTTGTCTGTCTATCTGATACCTCTTCACGCCCAAACCGCTGAACCGATTTGGATGAAATTTGGCATGGAGATACTTTTCGTCCCAGAAAAATGCACGGTTCCCGCGCGATATACGAGTTTTGGCGCAACGGAGTTGCGGGCATCATCTAGTCTTCTATAATGTAAAAATCGGCCAAGTGCGAGTCTGACTCGCGCACGTAGGGTTTCGTACCGTTATTGAGCGAAAGTTGGCAAAAAATTGTGTTTTTTGTATGGGAGCCCCCCTTAAATATTTATTTTATTTTAATTTTATTATTAATTATTAAAGTACAAATGTAATTAAAAATTTTGTGAGTATTTGAAGTGCCTACCTGCTACCATTAATGATTACGAGCAAAAAAGACCAAAAAATCACGTTTGTTGTATGGGAGCCCCCCTTAAATATTTATTTTATTTTGTTTTTAGTATTTGTTGTTATAGCGGAAACATAAATACATAATATGTGAAAATTTTAGAAGTCTAGCTATAGCGGTTCTTGAGTTACAGCCTGGAGACAGACAGACAGACCGACAGACGGACAGACGGACAGACGGACAGACGGACAGACGGACAGTCGGACAGACGGACAGACGGACAGACATCGAAGTCTCAGTAATAGGGTCCCGTTTTTACCCTTTGGGTACGGAACCCTAAAAATGAATCGCTGAAATCTCAAAAACAGCTGAACCCATTTCGTTATTAATTTATTTATATTCCTTTAAGGGACGATTTCACCAAAGAAATGGAACGCGTTCAGTGCACACTGAACCAGTTCTAAACGTATAAACGCGTTTATAACACCAAATTGCATTTAACCAACATATATACTAAACGCGTTCACAGCAAATCCGAGTTTTATCTTCTGAACGCCCAATGTTCGAGGTTTACTTCATAAAACCCATTGAAGTCCTGTCAGTGTAGTGTCATGGCGGATCGTAAAACATAGACAAAAAAATGTCAAGATGACAGTTACGACAGATGCGTTTGGTTAGTTTATGTATTGTTTCTTGCTATTTTGCTGATAAAATAACGTGACAAGGCTCCAAAATGAAGAAAACATGTAAAATAATCGTGTAATAACTTAGATTTATTAATCGCGATCAAAAGAAGATTGTAAAATCCATTTGAAACAAAACGAGATTTACGTCGCCGTATGAACGCGTTCGATGAGAACTAAGTTTTATAAAACGAAGTTTTAAGTGTTTGGTGAAATCCCACCTAAGTATGGGACGGGACTTCGTCTGTCGGGCCCGCTAGTATTGATTAAACCGGATATCTAGATTTAGCTAAAGATTATGGTAAGCTGTTAGCGTCGATTGGCTGCAGATTAGTGGTACCCAACCTTTTTTTATACGGGCCACAAACACGTTTTGGTCTTGGTGTCGCGGGCCGCAACCAAAATTTTTTATGGTTAAAAAATAACGTTCTTTAAAATTAGCCATTTCAAAGTAGAAAACTTTTAACGGCTTTCACTACGATTTTGTACTATTTTGCGGGTGGGTGTGAATTTAAAAATGGTTTAAGTTCACGCGGGCCACTGATAAAGTCCAGGCGGGCCGCAGGTTGAGTATATAGCTGCTGTAGGTGGACAACCAAGCTGAGCTGCCCAATCTTTGCTCTCAAACGGAAACTAACTAGATTTTAGTTAAAGTGATTTGATGCCAAGATTGTTTTTTTAAATAAGTGATTAAGGTAAAACTTTGCGAAATATTAAAGTTGATGGACTCTGACCGCCTATCAACACTCAACGATCAGCGGGCAACTAAGTAATCATTCTAAAAGCCTACACTCCACCTGAAGTACATTTTAGTTGTTTATCAAACTTTTTTGTAGTATCCAAAAGTATTAAAGCAAAATCAATTTTAAAAAGCCGCTCTTCTGAGTGTATTGCAAGGATTTTTGTTGGGTTCTAGTAGGTTTCCGTTTTAGTACATTCATTAAAAATATTGAAAAATCAAATCCAAAATAGGCACTTGCTTAATTTTTTTATAAAACTTGTATGCTCTGACACTGATCCTACGAGTAGCAAAAAAGCCATGTCACATTACGTCTCGCTCTATCACTTTTTTGCTGATTTTGCACAGATTTCGGCGTCAGTGTGTCAACAACGTAAATCTTAATAATGCTCTCTGTTTTCTAAAGTATTTTTTGCGTACCTATCATCACGTCTTGTCATTTTATTAACCGACTTCCAAAAAGGAGGAGGTTATACGTTCTGCGGCGGGTATTTTTTTATTTAGCTTTTTGCATCGCTTTTTGTTATGTTTTGAGGTGAACTGACCTTAAACCAATATATTCTGAAATTAAGAGTGAAAATGCTATAGGTTGAGTTTCCCTACGCTTCTACGTCTCTTCGCTATAGTTATACAAATTGACTCTACGATATTGAATCGTCACAGAACACCTGTCTTAATATCAAGTAAATGCTCTTAAAAGTGCACTTAGTGATATCATGTAAATTATGTCACTAAGTGCTAGCTGATATCACTAACTTGGTAATAATGGTAAAGTAAATTGGTAATAAGGTAAAAATAAAAAATATAAGTGTGCGGGCGCGGCATTTTTCAGTTTTTGCCCCAGCTAAAAAAATTGAAGAACAGGGGCTGGCACTCGCAACTTAAGAAAAAAAAAATACTTAGGGCGATTACAAATAATAAAGAAACATGGAGTTTTGTAAAAATTAAATTACCGCAGTATGAGCGGAGGCCGAGTATATTCCCCCTAGTAGCACCATCTAATCGCTATCCTATGGTCTCTATAAAATCACATTAGGGCCCACTGTGTTCGCCTTGGGGCCGCTAAGGGCTAAAATAAACATAAATAGCACTACCTACTGGATACGGCTTCGTTGCATGTACTTTGTTGTTCAATGAAATTACATGTAAGGTGTTGGGACTTGGAAGTAAAAGTGGAGGATGATTATTATTTTAAAGTTCAAATTAGAATTTGGTTTCAAATTCAGAGTTTATAAAATATATTATAATATTATAATTCAGAGTTTATAAATATATACACCTAAGACTTGTTGTTTCATATTTTAATTTTTCTGGTGTCTTGATAAGGTAAATGATTCATGTTTCTGTGAGTAAATGCTTTGAAAATTTTGAATAATTATAATGTATAAACCTAATAGTCAGGGTTCCCCAGAACAATTTTTTTTTTATTACTATCAAGCCAATTTTTCGTGATTAGCTTTATTTTGATAAGACGAACAACAATTTCCTCTGCGAAAATTCTAATAAAAATACAAATAGAACAATCCATATGGGAGTTTTGCCGGGAATGTGAAAGAGTGCTGTTGTGTTTTTGTATTATTTTTCGATCATTGTGTTAACTGGGTTTTTAATGTGTAATATTGAAAGAATATTAACCATCAGATATTCGCTATCGTGCACAACTGTAGGCAAATGCTGCAACTTCTAGAAACGTGCTTTTTTGTGTTCCCTCCAAAACTCCGTCGAAAGTTTCAGTAAAGCGTCTACCACTTTACTGAATTGACCGACTTGACTACTTGACTGCTTTGACTTTTACTTAGACTTTGACTAGACTTTAGACATGACGATATAGTAAAACGATGATGAAAGTTATTGTACGAAGAATATTGTTTTTCCCCGCCATATTTTACTTCACACTGGCCATGGTTAAAAAGCCGAGCGCCATAATAAGAAAAAAAAAACAATCCATATTTTAGAACTATCAAATCAAAATATTAATCGTGGGAAAACGAGACACAATAGATATTCTATTGTGTCTCGGTCACCGGTGACCGTATGGGGCTTGATGAATTAAATCCTTTCTATCTCTGTTAGCTACCAATTTCGAGAATTTTTGCAGAGGAAATTGTTGTTCGTCCTATCAAAGTGAAGCTACTCACGAAAAACGCTTACGCTTGATAGTAATAAAAAAAAATGTTCTAGGGAACCCTGACTATAAAATAAATAAGCTAAAAATTAAAAATAATATATTTTTAATAATATTATACAATAATATTATAGCATGGTTGATGGTATATCCAGTAAACATATTTCAAAGTAATTCACCTTCTGCGCACGTTTTTGTAGATTAAAAATGTAATTAATTTTTTATTCCCTACTTTATTGGCTTGTGCAAATGTTGTTTTTATTTTTGGCCTCCAAATACGCCCGAGGGCCATTCCGAGGATTATAAAGTTTGCTTTGCTTCAGCTTACAAGTATGAAGTATGGTTCTTAGATAGTTGTAAACTTTTTCAATGTGTTCATATCGAGAAGGTTTTTTTTTTTTTTTTTTTTAATAAAATAAGGGGGCAAACGAGCAAACGGGTCAACTGATGGAAAGCAACTTTCGTCGCCCATGGACACTCGCAGCATCAGAAGAGCTGCAGGTGCGTTGCCGGCCTTTTAAGAGGGAATAGGGTAATAGGGGAGGGTAGGGACGGGAAGAGAAGGGAATAGGGGAAGGAAAGGAAGGGAATAGGGTAGGGAATAGGGTAGGGGATTGGGCCTCCGGTAAACTCACTCGGCGAAACACAGCGCAAGCGCTGTTTCACGCCGGTTTTCTGTGAGAACGTGGTATTTCTCCGGTCGAGCCGGCCCATTCGTGCCGAAGAATGGCTCTCCCACGTATATTTTGTGGAGGCAGTAAATTACTTACAATTTTTACAGGAAAATTGAGAATAACATATGTTTTTCAGATGCATGTAGCATGTAAGCTATTGGTATTATAGTATTGTTTTATAAATTGTGATTCAAAGTGAGGTATTTATTAACTTATAAAAAAAAATCTTTATAACTTTCACATAAGTAAAGAAATACTACGTCGCACATCACCCTTTATGTAATATTTTTTACATAATACTTATTGATTTTTTAAGAAAAAATTGGACACGTGCTAAAATCCTATATCGGTTTTACTCCCACAGACTTTAAAATCCTTTCATTGAAACACCAAACGTCATTCGTGGCTCCAAAAATAATCAGATCAGGGGTACAAGTGGAAATTGAATTAGGGAAAACTTGACCCAGTGGGCACTATTTGGCCAACTTTGGGCTCAGAAATAACTACTTTAAGTCTTAAGCTCCAAAGCTTATAATACCGTGCAAAACTTTGACGAGTGTGGTGTTCGAAATAACATTGTATGACGTTCCCGTGAAGTGCACAATCGTGTGGCCCGTATCTGTAAGTTCTGGCGAGGGGTGACCAGCGAGATCAATGCTTATTTGTGTCTAATAGCAAAAAAACCAACAGATGCAGACATTTTACGGGTATAATAATGTGCTTAGCTGGATTTAGGCGACCTCCCTTTGATCTCGGCTTTGCACTTTGCCGAAGTTTTATTGTCAGGTGACATTAGATAAGTTTTATTTAAAGCCTGCGATGTGATTGGCTTACGATCGCGTAGAGATAGTGTAACAAATTGTGACGTAATGCTATTTGTTTAAGTTTGTGTGTCTTTTGTCGGACAAAAGTACCTCGCTTGGAGCTACGTAGCTGTTTATTAGCAGATGTCTGAACGCGCTATTTTAAATGTATTCAAATTAAGCTCGTTTGAATATATTTTTTTCGAATGGTATTAAGAGGTTCACAAAATTAAAAAACTTTTTGCTAACAAATTAAGTTTTTCTTTCTCACTTATTAATGGGAATTTTATCCAAGCCAACTCTGCACTTTAAGCAGTGAGAGGTAACATACTTACATTCACATTTTTTCATATCCATTAAGCTTTAATTTTTTTACTTAGAAATAAGTAGGTTGATGTTACGAAGTCGTTAATGGTTTCGACAATAGTTCGAAAAAAATAATAGTATCTAACATATTTCGAACAAATAATCTACATCAGCCCCATAAGTGCTCACTCCCGTCCCAAGTGTAATGAGATATAATATAACATAATCGATTATACACCCTCAAAATTTTCTCGTTCGGGTATTGTTTAATCCATCGGGGTTGAGCAAATGTGTGTCCCGTATTGCAATGTGGTAAAGTTGATAATAGCAAGCAAAAATCTCGCGCACTATCAGTTAAGTTGAGCATACTACAATCAGATGATTTTCTGGGACATATTCGGAATTTTGGCACAATATTTTGAGCTCTATGTCCTGGGGTTACGGATGGTTATCACTTGGAGGTATTTGCATAACAAGTGTTTGATGGTTTGGTTTGCTGGGCCAT
This sequence comes from Cyaniris semiargus, assembly GCA_905187585.1. Taxonomy (NCBI): domain Eukaryota; kingdom Metazoa; phylum Arthropoda; class Insecta; order Lepidoptera; family Lycaenidae; genus Cyaniris; species Cyaniris semiargus. The sequence continues at coordinate 11,339,054 of LR994547.1, forward strand.
AGAGCCGGGACCCTCGCTGAGCGTATGGGCGGAATGTTGTATGCTCCAAACTAATTTTATTGTTATTTCAATTCCATTTATTCTACCCTACAATACGGGGATCACTTTTTGATAATCATTATTTGTATTGTTGACTTTTATTGTTACACGTAATGCGTTATAACCGGTTGCACTTTGCAACGCTTTTTGTAATTTTGAATAAAACTTTGAATAGTAGATATTTATATCTTAATTCTTGATGTCGTCGTAATTATGTCCACGTGTTCGTTTAGCATTGATGTGTAAGTACATTTTGCCACGAGAAAACAGTCTTATGTTCTTTCCGGGGACTAAAAGTATCTTCATACCCGTCTCAATCGATTTGAGTATGAAAAAATTTAAGCGGATACATTTGCATATTTTAAATTATGAAAAGTGTCGATGTTGCTTACCTTCCTGACTTTTGTAATTCTAATAATAATTCCATAGAAAATGTATTTTATTAGTATTTAAAATCGTAGCATGTTATTTTAGAAAACGTAACTTAATAATTTCACTGAATATATGTTTAAAAAAACTGTACTTTAGATAGTTGTCGCGTTTCGTCTTGGGATTGTCAACAATTTTATTTGCTATTAAGTTGCCTTACACAATAGTCTCATAAAGTGCCATAATGGACAAAAGAGACTCTAACGATGCGCTGGGAGACTTAATACTGTAAATAAAATATTACAAGGAAATCACTGAGGGGGCAAATAAGAAAGAAGTATATATCATAAACTTTTATAGATTTAGTATGGCTACAAATATTATGGTGTCCAAACTGTAAACATCTTCAAGTCCTTAAGTTTTTTTTCTGTTTCAAGTTTCCGTTGGTTATAACGATACACTACAACATAATATATGACTATACTTTATGTTAAAATATAATATGCGGAAATGTAATGATAATAATTATTCTGAAATATGATACGATTTTGTAAAACACGTTAGTATTTTGGAAAACTATTTCATTGATTGAAGTAATAAAAAAATTGAAATTCTTGACACGGTTTATAACCTCAAAACGTCTCCGTGTAAATCAGGCGTCGGGTTTTGCGGGCGTTCTCTACGTGCGTATTTTGGACTTTTATGTGTCGCATTCTCTCGGAGGCTCCCTCAGGTTTTTTAACATGAATAATTCCCTGTCCTCCTCCACAAAGACATAATTAAGCCCCACGGATAACAATTCGGTTAACTGGCCTCTTATGCGGTTATTCCCTTTAGATTTTATTCGGTTGAAATTTTAATGCGCACGAGTCGTCAACCTCCTTTGTGCGATATTAGCGTGATTGCTCATGACTTGTTACACGATTTGCTTAATATGTGCTTCCAGTTTTCCGATGTCTTTTCTTTAATTATTAGCAAAGGGTCGGTGAAGTATGTAATATTTACGGCTTCGTGCCTTTGAAGTGCCACAGCCTCAGGTGATATTAGTCGACTGGTCATTTAATACAAAACGACGTCTATTATATGTAATTTTCAGTTGCCATGAAGCTTTAACGAAAATCGCAGGAAAAACCGTCGATATGGAACGTTACTGTCGTGATTCATGTGTTAGAGAACCTTTAGAATATTGAATTTAATACAATAACTCGCATACCGGTTTCAGTGACTGAAACCGTTTTCTTTAAAATCAAACAAGTTATGCAAGAGCAATTTGAAGTGCCCGAGTACACGCAAGAATTTCATCTTCCTTTGCCCATTCTCGTAAATATTTGGGACAGATGACAGAGACAACTGGCCGACTTTTTAGATGCCTATAATATATGTCGCATGGATCAGCCGATTCTCAGACAATCAGATAACCAACCTGCATTGTCTTAACCAAACTTGGAAACACATTTTTGCAACGCGGGAATCGAATCCAATCTGAATCAACAGAATACTTTATGCTCTAAACACTGGTCCATAGAGACGTCATAATGATGTAAAAGTAATAACACAAGTCTTGTTATAACACAAAGTTACAATCTCGCCGCCAGTCAACTCGGTATAGCTTGACTTGATGACTTAGAAAGTCAACGGAATATCAGCCCACTCGAGGAAAGTTTGCGTATTTTTTATCTCCCCACGGAACATTGACTGGTAATAATTTGTATAAAAACTGCTTTTGTAAAGAAAAATACGAAAGCTTTAATCTTAGCTTTCCATATTTAATTTTTCATAGTAAGAAACAGAAAAGTAAGTTGCATAAAACCCTGTAAAAATGCACAATAATAATAGTACGGGAGCCCTAGAACAAATTTTATTTTGATTACTATCAAGCTAATTATTTGTGAGTAGCTTCATTTTGATAAGACGAATAACATTTTATTTGCGAAAAATCTCGAAAGAGGTAGCTAACAGAGATAGAAAGGATTTCATACTTTGAATTGATGGTCCTAAAATATGGACTGTTTTATTTGTAGGACAATGTAACTCTTAAATTATATAACTAATAAAGTAATCACCTATCAATATACAAAAAATCAACTCGTTAGGGTTCCGTTATAGGGTTCTGTAATCATCAAAACTTGGTTGACTACTAAACCCTAAAACGGAACCCTAACAATCTGATTTTTTGTATATTGATAGATTAATAATTATATAATTTAAAAGTAATATTGTCCTACAAATAGAACAATCCATATTTTAGGACCATCAAATCAAATTATGAAATCCAGAAAGGATCTCTGTTAGCTACCACTTTCGAGATTTTTCGCAAATAAAAATGTTGTTTGTCTTATCAAAATGAAGCTACTCACAAAAAATAAGCTTGATAGTAATAAAAAAAAAATGTTCTAGGGCTCCCGTTCTATAAGTCCTGCTGAGTTGGTAACGTTAGTAAATCACTATTTATATTATTTGGGTAATTCTCAACAAATTCAGAAATTCTTAGAGTTTATAATATAAAAATCCAACAAATAAAAAGATGTTACAAATAAAGCTATGAATTTATAGCTTTACCTCTAACACACCAAATCAAAAAGTGTACACACTTTTCTATTCCTTCAATGCACAAAGTTTCTCACGCAATAAAAAGTACAAAACAAAATGTCCAAAATGATAACAGCTCAACTTTCAAGAGAATAGACAAGCTACACCGCTGACACCCAGTCGCGTGGCCCACGCGTGTCGGCAAGCATTGTCCAGCATAGATACAATCAAGTGTCAAGTCCTCAATAGGCAAAGTACGGGCAAAATATAATCATCATAAAGTAGAGTAACTCTATCCTTAGATAACATTGTATCCTTGAAATTAAGTTCGATCAAGAGTTCGACACAGAGAATTCAAGCGACGTTAATATTTATTATTAGATTATTCATTGTTTTGATATTATCCGCGCGCTATCAGACTGGGATTCGTCCTTTTGGAACTGAGACGCGCGCTGACAGCTGGCCATCCGTAAAGTCGGCAAACAAAATGACGTTTCTGTTCGCGTACATTTTTTCAAGTTTTGTTTTAATTTTTTTGTGATATTATTATAGTAATTGATTAATAATGAGTGAAAAAAGCGATAAGATTTTTAATGGTCAATTACGATTCACGTCAAATAATTCTGCCAATTGATAAATATTTCGATGAAGAACGGAGCTTATGAAATAATTACCAAGAAATTTTTTTCATGAAAATTTTGGGTTTGCTCAAAAATAAGAAAATAGTAACTGAAAGAGTTGTAGCTGGCACAGGGTTGACCAAAAACACAGACTTAATATATTTAATGTACAGAATCAGTTGATTACGTATTTTATTATTTACTATTATGTATAAACCTATAAATTAATGTTTAGAATATTTGTGCTAACGGTACTTCATTAGCAAACAAAACTGTCATTCCCATGTCATTCCCATCCCATTCTGATCGCGCGCGGATTATATAAGTTATCTGAAATGATGTGCGTGCGGCCGATCACCAAGACAGTGCTACTGTATAATATTAGATTGTGGCATGGTGGACCCTCGATTTTCAATATCGTTAAAAACACTATAGAAAAAAAGTTTTGGATTTTCCAAAACGGGAAGGTTTTTAGTGTGAGTCACGACGGTCTCAAAAACGTGGATTTGCGGCGCGGTGATTAGTTTGATACAAGTTTAATATTATATTAAATAACTCGAAGTAATATTTTAGCGTACGACGTTATTTCACGCCACAAAAGTACATTTCGCCCGAATCTCTAAAACCTACAGCTTAAGCAATAAGCATACAAAACTTTATCGAAATCATTTTGAATAATGATCAACATTTTAAATTGTTAACCCTAAAATGAGCGCTGACTTGTTAAACGCCTGATAATTTTGTATCAAGGGTTAAGAGCTACAGAGTGCATGTAATCAATTTGCAAGGCGTCACGTGTCGGGCCACCAGAGACGCGCACGTTCATTCCCACTTTTATTTGATGTGCTCTCGACCTTAACGATTATTTATAATCAATATTGTTATTAGATTATCTAACTACGTTATTGATTCCTAGTTGGTATTTTTAGGATGTGAAATATCTTTAGTTTAATTTTTAACTTTAGGAAAAGGAAAGGTATTTATTTTAGCCTGACTGGACTTTTGGTTTAAGGGCTGGCAACGCACCTGCAGCTCTTCTAATGTTGCGAGTGTCCATGGGTGACGGTAGGTGATTTCCATCAGGTGACCCGTTTGCTCGTTTGCTCCCTTATTTTATAAAAAAAGACTGCTGAACCGATTTTTGCCAAAAACATAGATATAGATCGCGAAACTTTTGTTAGAAAAATCTTATATATCAAGTTCTTAGGTCGCTGTGTTTGTTACCATATACTTTTGAAATCGCACAACACATTGGCAAGTTGTTTGTAGATAAAGAAGATTAAACTATTAGGTATTTCTATAAAACTTCTAAACAAGGAATATACTATCTTATATCTAGACACCAGCCCTAGTAGGGTCTCTGTTCGGCCTGGGGGGTTTCTGAACACCCTCACTCAGACGTGTCTGCCGACGACCAGGTAAACGCACACTGATAGAACTGCGGTGGCCCCACATTTCTCGTGGATCTGTCAGGAGTGGCGCAGAAAGGAACACGGTCGGGTTTTAGTGGGTAGAGCTGCGGCCACTTACCATCTCATCGGTCGCAGCGAGTCCCACATACCCCGGTTGTCCTCCCCAGCACTGCCGGGGATGCATAATGGCATTTCCCGACCAGGCCAAGCCAAGTAATATATTCTACATTAAACTTTGATAAAATTCAAATAAATTCACATACAAACCACGTAACTTAACCAAGAATAGAAAAAAATCAACCGAACCCAAAAATAATCACCTAAAACTTATCCAACGAAAACGTGTCTGTCAGAAATTTTAAGAAAATAAATACATTACGAGTGTCCCAATCGTGTTGTAAAATAATTGGGACCCTCCAGCCACGTGACCAGCAATCATACAAATTGGGACACGCTCGCTTGAACCTGCTACCCTCACACTAAAACTATTAAAACTCACCGAAATATTTGGATAATTCGTTTTGGGGTACACAACGAGGTGGAACTGCGAGTATACTGGAATGTGGTCTGATTGGTAATGTATTCATGACGGTTTGAAGATATAGACTTTTATAAAGTTTTATAATAGTCCTCATTTATAGGTTCACTTTTATACAGTTACAATTCAAATAAACCATTAAACCATTAAACAAAAAAAAGGCTTTTTTTTTACAGTCCATATTCAAAAATGAATTTAACAGTTCCCATTCAAACAATTTAAGTTGTGTTTTACATTTTTATATTAAGTATTTTTTTTTTGTTACTTAGATGTTTTGCTGGTTAATCTTAATTTAGCACAGTTACACCAAGATTAAAACTGTCCTGACCGAGGCTCAAAGTATCTTTACTCTAAAATCCACAAAAATCCTAACAGTCGCTTCAGCGTAACAAGTTAGCAAAATGAACAGACACATTTTTAACAAAAAAAAAAAAAAAAGATATAAAAAAAAAATCGTCGAAAAAACTTATACATTTGAGGAAAATTTTGAGTTCTGCACCAAACTTCATCCTAATGGTGATTCAAATCATGATAATAATTATCTCTTACTCACTGTTAAATCATTGATCGTAATTTCGCCTACATTGTGAGGACTTTGTTTTCGTAGACACCGTGTAGCATCGTTGTAGCACCTCGTAGCATTTCGTAGAGCGCTACGTGTCATTAGGGTTCCGTAGCCAAATGGCAAAAAACGGAACCCTTATAGATTCGTCATGTCTGTCTGTCTGTCTGTCTGTCTGTCCGTCCGTATGTCACAGCCACTTTTCTCCGAAACTATAAGAGCTATACTATTGAAATTTGGTAAGTAGATGTAGTCTGTGAACCGTGAATATTAAAAATTTTAGGGGTCCCCATAGGTACAACTGAATCAAAAAATTTTTTTTTTCATCTAACCTATGCGTGTGGGGTATCTATAAGTCTTCAAAAATCATATTGAGGTTTCTAATATCATTTTTTTCTAACCTGAATAGTTTGCGAGAGAGACTCTTCCAAAGTGCTAAAATGTGTGAAATATATGATGTACTTTACTATAAAAACTACCAACGAAAATTGGATTGAACGGAATATAGCAAGTAGTTGTTTTTTTATACGTCATAAATGGTAAATTTAATTTAACTTTCATAAAATCAACTGAAATTGAAAAATAAATCAAAAACCTTTTAATTTCATAAAAATAAACCTAAATAATATTGCTGCTGCGGAACCCTTCATGGGCGAGTCCAACTCGCACTTGGCCGGTTTTTTTATAATGCAATCATTGAAGTTAAAAGTTCATAATTGCCTATGAGTTATTATTATCACTAATCTTGTAATATACAGGGTGTAACCAAACTAAGTGATAATACTTTAGGGTGTGTACATGTTGCTTGTAACGAGTTTACTGTGAAAGTAGCAGCGCTGAAATACCATTTTTTTTTACTTTTGTATGGGGATACTCGACGCTGGGGCGCTTGCTTTTTTCGTGTTTTTGTTGCCATATTCCCCCGAAACTGTTGGACCGATTTTGTTGTAATTTAGTTTGCTTAATCTGTGGGTCTAAGTATCGACCCTCATCTATTTTTCATACCCAAAATAATATAAAAGGCAAAACAAAATTTGCCGGGTCAACTTGTGTGCTATAAATAAGAAAATGATGTTAACTATTTTATAGCAATTCCTAAACTGGGTGACAAGTTATGAATTGCAAATGCCAAAAAACTTCGATCGGTATTTGCGCTCCAACTTTTTAGTATTTACTATGAAATTTAAATTAGGATATCAAAGTTACGGACGGTTAAAGGATTTACGGAATTTTAAGGAAGGATAGATACCGCATGTGCCTCCATTTGTATGAAAACGAGCGCGCCACTTTTTTCCTAGTGACGTACATATGATAATAAACGTGTCCATTATCTAGGCCAACGTTTCTATTTCGAATTTCTACAGCTCAATACGGCACAATTAGGCATTTAGGCATTTTTAAAATTCCGATTGACGATAACGGTGGAGTGCAGACTAAAGAACAGAGTTTCGAAAGACGAGCATTGCTCGTCGTTTGGGAACGCGATATGACACGCGAAGTACATTCACATGCGGTATCTATCTATCTATATCGGTATCTATCTATAATCTATGTCTGTGTTACACACTAATTTTTAAAATCTAGGTCCTAGATTGTAGGAAAATTGTTACACTTTTTTACGTTTTACAAGATAATGTAATTCTAAATAATGTAAGTGGGTATTTAATTATTATCTTTTACATAATATGCCTACTTTTTCCAGAGTAAAAAATTTATACGCCTAAAAAGCAAACCCTATAATTTATACTAATAACACATTAAAAAAAAATATATATATGTATATATATTTTTTAATGTTGTGTTATTAGTATAAATTATAGGGTTTGCTATTATATATATATATATATATATATATATATATATATATATATATATATATATATATATATATATATATATATATATTTTTTTATTCCCCATGTTTATTTCATCACGGTCAAAGATCTTTTTCCAGGTTAATAGTGTATTCTTAGCGATCGCCGTTAATTAATAATTACGGAGGTTGTGGCACAATGGTGACAAGTGAAAGTTATGCACGACTTTGCGTAGTTAAACCACTAGTTAAATATTCCTCTGTACCAGCGTTGTAATATGCACCTGTTTTACACTCGCGTTTGTGTTCGTGATAGTTAATTATTTATTTATTAATTAATAATTAAATTACGACACATTTTGTAAAAAATCTTTCAATAATAATTATTACATACAGAAACTGATTCAAAGGCAGATGCGCATTGCGGGCCTACGAAATTTAGTCGAATTACGTCAAGCTCAGATGTCACTAGACTAACTTGGTCCTTTGACTTCTTATAGTCCGACCAAATAATGGTGTCCGCTAAACTCTAATGGTACATTCGTACTTTGTACCAGGGGGTTTGAAAAACCAAAAGTTACAATAATAATTGACAATTCAAACAGCTCTTCATTCGATGATGATTCTTCATTCTTCAAGAGGATGAAGCTTGTATTGAAATTAATGCGTAGGTAGATAGCTAACCTACATTATTTGATCGGGTTATTTCAAGACAATATCAGTCGTGATCTGTCTTGACATAACCCGACGAAATTACGTAGGTCCGCCATATTAATCCTATTATTTTTGTAATAGAGATTATTACGCTAAGGTCGGAGCAGAGAGCGCTACTAGCACATACAGTAAATAATTCAACAAAACTATGACATGTTGCATACATCATATCAGAATATTGACAGAAACGTTGTCAAACGTCGAACAAAACTTTTTGTTTACTTTCTGTGCTGGTGCTGCTGTCTAGAGTGAAAATATTGCAGTAATATATCTAATTGAATTTCGATTTTATCTTTAAGCGTCACCGTTGCGTAACGCAAAAGTATACGTTGATACTTTTACGTTACTATTAACGGTAACGCTACACGGTAACGGTTATCGACCCTAAAACCTCATTTTGTGACAATTCAAGTCATAATTCGTGATTTGCGGTTGCGTTTCCGCCGCGTCACGTGCAGAGATACATCGGACGTCCGTTGATATTCCGCTTCATTATGACGTTTTTTTTAAACAACAAACATAAGGGCGCTTACACACCTTGCGACTTTAAGGGCCTTCTTCACGTTGGCTCACGAACCGAAATTGCCACTATAATTCATTGGCTTCGATGGTCGATTCAAAACGAATAGTATGCTCTACAAGTTTGTGTTCTCTTTTATTTGTCCATCTTGGGCTAAGATTGAGAAACCGCTGGACAATGTAGCATCTCGCATGTGGCTGGCTCTATATGCTGCTGTATTATTATAATAATATACTAATCTGATCTAGTTTAAGGACATGACAAAGTTGCCCTACTGTATAATATTGATCCTGTTACCACATTACAAAACTGTACACAAATACCTAAACTCCGTCTAACACTCATACATAATATCCGCTGCTTAATATAACCGCAACCACATAAACTCCCGTACATACAGCCTTCCTGCTAAATTTATATACATAGTTATATGCACAAAAACAAAAGAGAGTCGTAATTGGGATTAGCGTTCGCTTTTAATACAACGTTAATTATGGTTTTAATTGAGGCTGTGCGAATAACATATTTTCCCGTTTTCACGAGAGCAATTCTGCTCTACGGTCGGCAAAGAAAATGTACTGGTATTCTATTTTATTTGGAAAATTTACAATTAACTGTATATAGATTGATAATAAAATCAAGAATTAAGCTTAGTACACATTTCATTTCATTTTCATTACACAGTAATATTATGTTACATTGATTAAGTATTTTTTAAATAAAGTGTATTTGTTGAGAATAAACACAAGATATAATGATTGTTCTTATTTATTTCAGGTTCAAAACCAATATTACATTCAGACACGTCGTTTTTTTACAAATTTTCCTCGTCGTTCTAAAATTAGCTTTTTCGACATTTGACATAAAATAAAATATAAAACCTATAATATCTATTGTGCCAATCTGTAACACACTCCCGGGGGAGACAACAGGTGCACTATATTTATAATATCCTATAATAACACAATAATCTTGAAAACCTATTTTAAAAAATGCTTCATAAAAATAAACAAAATCAATTCTTATAAACAACCTAATAACTAAGAAGTTTTGTCTTCTAATTTTAAAAAGCCGGTGACTCTGCTGGTAATTTGTGTAGCCACTCTCGCGAAACTGCAGAGATCTCTAGTGGGAATGTTGACGTTAATCTTTCCCACCACCCTCCCCACCACGGCGCGGCAGGTGCTATTACGTCAAACGGCGCTGTAGCCACTATGCGTTTAAATCGTGCGTGCTTTAAATCTTTTACAGATTTGACATTCTGAAACAACTTTCTTTAATAATCATCGTATATTGTCTCTGTATCTCCGTATAGTATCTGTAATCCAGTAAGTGTTTTTTAATTCAACAATCATTGTTTGTGTTCCAGCACGATGCATTTCTTTATGTTTTTGTTGAATCTTTCGATAAATCAGCTCATTATTTCCTGGCATCAAAATTGGATATAATATAAAATCTCTATCTTCTCAACTATAAGTTAATCTCGTCTTTACTCTAATAATCCCGTCTATTTCTATAGTTAGTAACTTCTTATTTTTTATTTTTTCTGTATAAGTCTCTTTCTGTACTATCTTTATTATAGTCTCTTCAGCATTATTATACTCTTCATACCAAATATTTGTAGACTTTGTAATATATTTTTGTCTTATTCTTACTACTGGATGTATCTGTGTTATTTTCTTTATAAACAGTTACATCTCTGCTTAACTCGCTTGCTATTTTTTCTTCTTCTTCAATTTTCTTAATATTTTCTAACTTCTTAGTAGTAGACATATTTAGTCTTCGATTTGCTTGTTCATAGTTAGAGTCAAAATTCGGATTGCCTTTCCACATTAGGTTCATTTCGTATCTTCCCTTACCATTTATTCCCTCTGCTGTTTGTCCGTTGAAAGTTTGATGACTGTCTTCTTTAACGACGTTACGCTCTTCTTTGGAGATGAGACATGCTGCTGAATCTGCTTTTTGTGTTACCTTCGGCCCCTTTTTGTAATGTTTTATTTTAAGCCATTCGGGCTGATATTTCTGGCTCTCGTCAAATTCGTAGGTCAGAATTTCTTCTTTGCAATCCGAGTCTTGTAACATGACGTCTTGTATCTTTTCGTCTAGTCTCGACAACTCAGATGCTTTTGTTTGGAGGAACTCCAAATCGGCATCCTCTATCTCATCACTTTTGCCGATTTGTATAACGTGTCTGTTAAAAATACGCCTCAATTGAGACCTCTGCTTCTCTCAAACCAATATACTCATTCTGAAATCTCAATGTTTTCACGTATTTTTCTCTAATGGTTTTTTGCCTCACGGTCGCCACTTTATGTTGAGAATAAACACATATATAATGATTATTCTTATTTATTTCAGGTTCAAAACCAATATTACATCCAGACACGTCGTTATTTTCCTCGTCGTTCTAAAATTAGCTTTTTCGACATTTGACATAAAATAAAATACAGGATGCAATTAAACCTTCCTGCCAAATTTTTTCCAGGGCTTAGGTATCATTAGGAGAGTCCATTTAACCAAAAAAAATTGGGTGTTATTTTTTTTCAATGACATATTTTATCATATTTAAAATCGTTGCAGAACGGTCACTCGCGGCGCGGGGAAATGAGAGGGGGTGACGCCGGGATGAGGCGCGCGCGCGGGGGCACGTCACGCGCGGCCGACGCATCGTGTCCATTAATTGTAGTGTTTTTTAGGATAACTTTCGGAAGCTGTTTCTCAATAATTTAGTACTGAGTGACTATAAAAGAAAAATACGTGTATTTTTATTTTTAACAAGGATCAATATATCAAAATTTGGCAGGAAGGTTTAATTGCACCCTGTATAAAACCTATAATATCTATTGTGCCAATCTATAACAGTATTGATTAATTATCTAAAACACATATTAATACATATAAAATCATTTTAATTTTAAACAATACTTAGGCTATACAATGTTTTGGTGTTGTTTGTTTCGCAAGAAATGGCGCTTGATTAATACCGACAAAACATTGTATAGCGTAATGCATAATTATTTTAATAGAAAGTTAGAAAGTATGTAATGAATATTTTTTAATTAATTTCTCAAAATGCAGCGCCGCATCGGCATGATTTGATCCTAACACGACTTGATCGGATTTACATTCAAAAACACAGGTCAAAAAAGAAATAATTATGTAACAAATTTTTCTGCTGGCCATACACATTATGTGCGTCGGAGGCTCGGGGCCGCAGGGTGGGGCCACATCCGGCGGAAGCCCCGCTCTATGTAAACGTCAGCCTACTATTTCTTCGCGCTCCACGAATACTTTTGCATACAATTAATTTTATTATATGAACTTGTTTTTAATTAAGTTTTAGTTTTAACATGAATATGTTTTGTGTTGCATGAGCTTGTATACTATATCGTAAATACTGTAGTATATATACATTATATATTTTCATGATATGTTAGGTATTTGATAATATTAATTGGTGCACGATATTTAATTAGATAAAAGCACAGTAGCAACGTCTGAGAGCTCTGAAATACGTACATTATTTTATCAGGTATTGACCTGAATACCATTGATATGTCAACAAACGAATTCATATTTCAATTGTGTTGGTTCTAAAAATGTTATGTATACCTTCTCAAAAATATTAATACCAGAAAGCTACGGCCTTACAAAAATGTTGGCATATGCGAGATAGGGTAAGGTATGGTTTAAAATCCATTAAAGACCACCACCAGCTTTGTTGCATTTACACGTATTGTACATTTAGAGTGCTGCCGGCGCCCAATCTTAGTTCCACCTCGATCCGCGATACCCTAAAAAGGGTACAACAATTGATGCTTGGTCCAATTCATGAACGTTCGAGATTCATATTTTTGTTCCCCTTTAAAATATTTACTCTATGGATACGCTGTGTTGCTGTCAGCAACACAACTTGCTGACTATATCTGTCTTTATCTGATACAGCCGTACAAGGATATTGTGGCACTTAAGGTGAGTGTCTCAACTTTATATAAACTCTGTCTATAAAGTGAATCTATAAAGTTTATAAAGCGTCGCGTCGGCATCAGTTCTAAAAGTCAACGCATATCAAAATTTCCTTGTCTAACTACATGGATTATCGTCATTAATGTAAAGTAATATTATGGAAAAAAATCAAGGCTGTCTGCTGGCAGGCTCCTTATCCACATAGGATAAGGAGCCTGCCAGCAGACAGCCGTTTTTTAGGGTTTCGTACCCAAAGGGTAAAAAAGGGACCCTATTACTTAGACTTCGTTGTCGGTCCGTCTGTCCGTCCGTCTGTCTATCTGTCTGTCTCCAGGCTGTAACTCAAGAACGGTAATAACTAGAGAGTTAAAATTTTCACAAATTATGTATATCTGTTGCCGCTATAACAACATATACAAAAACTAAAATAAAATAAATACTTAAAGGGGGCTCCGATACAAATAACGTGATTTTTTGGCCTTTTTTGCTCTATATCAATAATGGCAACAGGCAGGTACTTGAATTTTTCTCAAAGTACTTAGTTATATGTGTATTTTAATATTTAATAATAATATTAAAATAAAATAAAAATTAAATTTTGCTCTATAATGGTACGGAACCCTTCGTGCGCGAGTCCTACTCGTACTTGGCCGATTTTTTATTGGAATCTGGTCATACAAATGTATAAGCGTCAATTAAAACCGCAACGCGACGCGTAGATGCATTTCTAAATTCGTAAGCATTTGACAGATTTGCAAGACGTCTCACGGAATTGAAATCTGTCAATTCAGTACAAATTTATAGCGTTTTCGGCATTTGGAACTGCCCCAGGGGCCAGGACAGGACAAACAGGGCAGGCCGAATAGATACGGAAATAGCCGAACAAAACCGATGATCCACGAAGTACGTAGACTTAGTACTATTGCAATACGTAGTTTATGTTCTTAATTTAAACTTCGGCCATTTTCGTATCCGTTCGGCCCGCCCTGCCTGCCCTGCCCCGGAGCAGTTCTAGATGCCGAAAACGCTATTAGAGATGCATCTACGCGTCGCGTTGCGGTCTGAATTGACCCAGGATGTAGTCAAATTGATGGCAATCATAACCGCTCGGCGCGTATCACTCGAGCATCATGCGATATGCTCCCGAAGGAACCGCAGCGAGCGATAAAAGCGTCATGCATAATGTACAGCCGTCCGAAATCGAAAAATTAAACTCCCTCCGCCGGCCCTAGTAATTACGTGAAGGGTTGGCTCTGTTTTGACATGTATCCGACGGTTCGCCGGGTTATGATCACCGCTAATTATCTGCCGCGTATCATCGCGTCCGTTGTATTTGTCTAAATTTTTCTTTTTTATTGTGGAGATTACATTGTTTGGACGATGGAGATTTTTTTTTTGGGTGTAAAATGGTGTGAAATAACGTAAACAGAAATGAAGACAAAGAACATAGAAATGAAGGGGATTTTGTTTTGTAACTATTTTAGTAATATCTTTAGTAGACCGTACATTCTGATAAGAGGTCGATCTGTATCGAAAAAGGTGAAGGTGAAAATTACTAAGAATATATTTTATATGTAACTTGTATTACTGACAATAAAACAATAATATACTTAATAAAAAATCTATAATTTCTTCTGTTATCATATTCTATTAATCAGGGCGAGCGAAGCGAGCCCTAGTATATCCCACAACCTGAACATTTTGTGGTACACTTTACGTAAAATCACGCCTATTGATTTGTGCTTTAACATAGTAATTTTTATTTATATGTAGACGTGTTATCATCTGTCAGTCAAGGTGTGACGACGCGAGCCCTCATAAAGCTCGGCTTTTAGCTAGTATTTATCTAATTAACTAAAAAAGTTAAAACTTGCAACTGAAATAATTAAATTACATTTGGCAAAAAAATTGACTGAATATATTATGTCCACTAAATACATATTCAAATTTAATTTTCAGTGAGTAACATAATTCAGCGCAAATTAAATATGTACTAGAAAGCTAGTGTGGCATAGCTGCGGAAAACCAAATATAATATTAGATCAATAAATGTTTTAGGTAAATGTAAAAACTTTTCAGTGTAACATATTTTGTCACAAAGCAATTCTGATGCTTCCTTCCTTTAATGGTGATTGCTGACTTATTTAAAGAAGTATCAGAAGGGCGGAATAACATAGAAAACTATAACCAGTAAGGCTGTGTTTCCACCGGAGCTGAGCTAAGCTTCTTGCGAGGAATGTTTTAGCGTGGTCAGGGAAATTAACAGATTCTATGGTTTGTAAAAAAAAAAACCATGTCTTGCAGCTACGGTAAAGCTAAAAACAAGGCCTTTGCATATATTGTGGATGACTTATATACAGTATTTTCAGAGCGAAGTAACTACCTTTCAAATACTGTACCTGTGCCTCGGACAAGATTTTAAATGTCCGTATGGTTGCACAAACACATACGGCATTCTCGCAATATAGTCGGCCTAGTCCAGAGGAATGAGCAGGTCATTGCTTCTGGGACCAACCATGTGGTTTTCCTCACGATGTTTTCCTGCACCGTACGAGCGTCCATATTAATGTACTTGAGATCTGAAAAAGGCCTCCACCCGGGATCGCCCCAGCACTCTATCGATTGCGGACCAACGGTCTTTCCATCAGGCCACGGACGCTCTCAAGGTATAGCTAAAACATGTAGTAAGTTCTAAGGCCTAAGACATTAATTTCCCACATTTCCGGACATCCTGGTTTCAGAACAGCCGTACGGGATGACGACAGGAAACGACTAGCGTCCGGAATCCAGGACACTCCATCTTGATCGCTCAGGAAATCCATTTAACGCAGTATTATTTAGTAGTATAATAGCTTCTTGGTGCATGCATCAAGAGCGACAGGTTCTAGATAAGTGGTTGGTTGGTTGGTTGTTTTGGAGGCAACGGATTTTGATGCGGTTTTCTTTAATATATAGAGTGATTAAAGAGGAAGGTTAAGTATAATAACAATAATTAAATAGTGGAGAAATACTGTTATTTTTGAGGTTTCTAATCTGAGGTCGTAAATATTTTTTTTTCCGCTTACATTGCAAACGCAGGCTGAACCCTACGAGATTTATCAAAATAATGTACTAAGTATAGTACACAATGAAAAGGTCTACAGAAAACCTCGCGATGGTATATGTCTATCTCTTATGGATATCCCACAATAAATTTTTTTTGTCATTTACTTTTTACTACAAATAATGGCTTATTTTCGAAGTGATTTTAACCAATACAGCATTAATCTTTATTCATTTAAATACTTTAATTTATACATTGTTGAGTTAATATAGATCTATATGGCCCTTTACAGCATATGATTTAAATGAATATTTTCGAAGATATTACAGATTTAAAAATTGCGGGACGTAGCTTTTGCGGTTGTACCGGCCCGTTAATGCGGGCCACGGGAAGTAATGAATATAAATCAAAACTACTGAATCGATTTTAATCATTTTTTCAGTGAGTGACATAGGCTATGTATTTTATATCCGTGCGAAGCCGGGGCGGGTCGCTAGTATTACAATATTTACAGAAACGTTGTCAAACGGGGATCAAAACTTTTTATTTAGTACTGTCTATGCTGGTGCTGCCGTCAAGCATAAAAATAAAGCAGCTATAATTCCTTTTAAGAAATGGAGTATATATATATGGAATTCATCATGTAAGTTGTTCTGATTGTTGTCGATGTTAATAACCCGACGAATAATAAATGCTACAGAAGAGCTACTAAATCATAAAATGGTTCCACGAAATGGTTCCAGGCTTGCACTTACTTAGGTCGTCAAACTTGGGTTGTTCACACTATTTCTTTGCTCTGGCTACGTATTTACGTCTGAAACTGTAGACAAATTTGAGCGGTCAAATGTGTGCAAGTTATTGTTCTAGAGGCATCTTATTTCCATAGTGCAATTCATATTAGTTCTCATGGCGATGGCTAGAGAAAGACCTCATAGAATCAGGGACAGGTTCCAACTTGAAACGAGGTTCCTTCACACATTGATACAAAATAGTAAGATATAAAAAGGGTATATACATATATTTCTTACTGGATGACGCACGCAAATCCGTTGCGCCAAAATCGTTTATCGCGCAGGGACCGTACATCTTTCTAGGATAAAAAGTATCCTTTGTCCTTTCCCGGTAATAAAGTATCTCCATATCAAATTTCATCAAAATTTGTTCAGTGGTTTAAGCGTGAATAGGTAACAGACAGACAGACATACTTTCTCATTTATAATATTAGTAGCTGTCCCGGCAAACGTTGTTTTGCCATTTAAAGTATTTCTACTTCATCAGTTGATACAAAATCTTATCCCCTCTTTTGTCCACTAAGAGGGGTGGGAGGAAAAATGTTATACACCAGATGTTAAGTTGGAAAACACAGTTAATAATATGAAGTCCATTAAAGAAAAAAGTTTGATACAAAATCTGACCCCCTCGTTGGTCCCCTTAGAGAGAGGAGTGGGGGGCGGGGGAATTTCATACACCATGTTGAGTTGGAAGAAGACAAATATATCTGCGAAAACCTTATGCAAATCGGATCAGTAGTTTTCGTGTTAAAGAAAAAAGTTTGATACAAAATCTGACCCCCTCTTTTGTCCCCTTAGAGGGGAGGAGGGGATTTTTTTTAAACACCAGATGTTAAGTTGGAAGAAGACAAATATATCTGCGAAAATCGCATTCAAATCGGATCAGTAGTTTTCGTGTGATAGTGGAACAAACATACAGACACACAGACAAAAAACTAACCACATTTTTGGCTTCTATAGCGATGTAGTAACACCCCCCGCTTATTATTTTTTGAATATCTTTAATGTACAGAATTTTCATTTCTACAGTTTTATTATATGTATAGATAGTATGGATATGAATAGAATATTAAAAATGTAAATAAATACTTTAATGTGAATCATTATAAATTACTAATAATCATATTGATGCTTATCGATCGATTTCGCAACTCGCAGGCAACTACTAGACATACAAATTGCTATGTAGTGTGTTCATTTATTTTATGTTATCTACTTATTAAATGTACTAATACAGTTTCGAATCAGTCTCATATAAAATTACTCCTGTGTATCTAGTCTGGTTTCAATGAAACCGGCCACCGTCACCGAAACTGTAGGCCTACTACCAAAACTGTTTTGAGACTCAAACAATCGGACGAGAATGCCGCGTCCTGCTCTAACAACGTCATTTCACGTTTGTTAGAGTAGGACGCGGCATTCTCGTCCGATTGTTTGAGTCTCAAAACAGTTTCATTGTACAAGGCCTGGTGTGGGAGGTACTGTTATATTATTACTAGATGACGCCCGCAACTCCGTTACGCCAAAATTCGTTTATCGCGCTGGTACCGTATAGTATCCTTGTCCATGTCCTTTCCCGGGACTCAAAGTATCTCCATACCGAATTTCAGCAAAATCGGTTAAGCGGTTTGGGCGTGACGAGGTAACAGACAGACAGATAGACAGACACACTTTCGCATTTATAATATTAAGTATGGATTCAGTTTCAATATATCTCTTGACTGCAAGCAAAATGGTATTCTCGCAAACATACGACGTTACGACTACGCGATGTTACGACTTTGAATCATTTATAAATAAAGGGTTAAAAACAAGACAGTTATGCAGTTCACTGATATTAAAAATAAAGTTATTTTATCGAAATTGATTTTCGGGCGCTTCTATACCTAAATAGATCTGGCACCAATAGCAAAATCTGTTCTGATGCTGGAGCTATTTGTATGTAGGTTAGTCATAATGTCAATTCCAAAAGTGGATCACGAAATGAATAGAAGTGGCGAAAGTTTCAAAGGTGTGAATTTCTAAAGTTTAAAAACGTTACTGATTTTATAAATTTATACTAGTGTATTAAGGTGCTCCCTCACCGGGAGCATTCGCTTGTAATGTAACGTTACAGAGTCGAGCATTACATCGGTGAGGGACGAGAGACGAGCATTACAATGCGCACCTTGTAATGATACAGTGTGTAATATCTTAAAGCTGGTTTCAGACTACGCTATAATATAATAGTATATACTATACAGCTAATAACACAAGAATATCGCGCACCATATATAGCGTATAGCAAGCCAATAATATATAGTGTGTGAACGTGTCCATAACATTGTATGTTATTATATATTATATACTATATACTATTATTAATTATATTATAGTCTGAAACCAGCTTGATACAGCTTGTAACATCAACTAGCTATGGAATGCTCAAAGTCGAATGTTACATTACACGCGAATGTTCGTCAGTCAGGGAGGTAGCATTGTAATATAATGATCAATGTCGAATTTTTTATGTTACCTTACACGTGAATGCTCGTCGGTCAGGGAGATATTTTTGTAATGTAATGCTCAAAAACGAATCTATAATGTTACATTACACGTGAATGCACCTTTATGTATCTAGCTATTATAAGTACTGACACGTCTATTTTGATAGCTCTATTCAATACAATACTGCAAAGTTAATAATAATTGCAGACACAAAATTAGTTTCAAACAGCCAAGACTTTGTCTGATTTTCTATGATTTTTATCTTATAATATGTTAAAAACAAGTAATTGAAATGTTTTTTTCGTGTATTTCCTCGACTCTTAAATTAAGGAAAACCTATAAAATAATGCCGAAAAATTAGTGCTTTATATTTTTTAACACAAAGATTTTTTACTATTGCGTATTTCCCTTTTTACGGTTCCAATTAATAAAACGTATTCTACAAAAATGAATCGCAATAACTTTTTTTTTGTTCAAAAATTGTCATTTTGGAACTTAGTACTTTATTCATTGATTTTAGTTTAAATTTGAAAAAAAAAACTCGATTATATTACAGTATTATTGTACAGTATGTGTGTACTGTGGATGAAAATAATTTTGTTACTACGTCATACATATTTTCATCATAATTAGATACTTATGCGAAATACAAATTATTTATATACATGTGTAAGTGATAATTAGTAAATTTGGCACTTGCATCCATCAACCTTTCCGAGTTAGAAGCGTGAAAAGGTAACAGACAAGAGAAGTGAATGGACCAATTAAATAATTCAGTTAATCGTGGAGCCGGCGGCGGCGACGTAAACATGCGTGAGAAGGGCGAGCGGTGCGCTGCGGGGTGGTGCGGGGCGCGGGCGGGGCGGCGGGGGCGGGGCGAGGCGCGGGGGCGGGGGCGAGGGCGTGGCCGTGACGTCACGCCGCGCTCGCTTCAGTCGGCTATCACCCGGCGAACGCAGCGGCCGCGGCGACGCGTCGCCATTTTAACCCCCGAAGTACGATAAAGTCGCCAAGATTTTCGACCGCCAGTACCACTCACCTTCCAAGGTGTTGAAGCTCGAGGACGACCCGTGGGGGTCATGCGCCATGTACTCCCCGGACAAGATGAAGTCCGGCGGAGGGCTGATGGCCCCCCCGGGGTGCTTCCCGGGCCGGTACAGCCCCACGTACCGCAGCGCGGACCCCCGACGGTGCGTCCCCAACCCATCCGTGAGTACCACCTTGTTTACAAACACTCCACAGCCGGAGGGTTAAGAACGTGACAAAATCCGTCAATACTTAACGATACTAACCTAAAAAAAAAAAAAAACATTAACATCCTAAATTGAATCAAAACTAAAAAGTAACCTGAAACCTAATACACCTATAAGGACAATATAGCTAAACAAACTAACATTCTTTTTAAGGAGTGTATAAATGTTTTTGCTATGCGTCTGTGATATGCTGGCTTGCTTGCGACTTCAAAATGGAGCTCCATTTTTGTTGTGTCTGTAGCGAATTAATTTTGTTTTCCTTAACACAACTCTCAGTGTTTACATTGTTTTTAATTGACAATTTTCATTAAAATTCAACATAATTCATAACAACAAAACAAATATGTATATATTAAAATTCTACTTTCATATCACTACGTTGTTTACTTGAATTATTTTAACTACTGTCATTAATGGAAGTAAATTTTCAGGGTGACTAATTATTTTAAAAGTTAAGGTTTTTTTCAGTTACCAATGTTAGTACAAAACGAGGAACTCTTGCAATAAAGAATAATAATATATTTTACTTTTTACGAAAAATTATTAAAGTAAAAACAAAATATCGTCGCGCCGTCGTCGAAAGCCTTAAAATTTTGTTTTTAATTAAACAAAACAGTTAAATACACTTTATAATAACAATAAAATACTTTATATATTACAGAATAGTAATAGTGAGTTCCAGAAACAAATTGATTGTAAATATCTAAAATTAAAAATACCAAAATAATGTATTTATTTTATAGAAAAAATTATTAACCTTCTATATTTTTTAATATAACGCGTTAATTTTAAGTATGTTTATAAACTACAACAAATAGTCAAACTCAAATTTAAATAAACTAAACAAATTTAACTTTACAGAGAAAACAAAATCATACTTAAATAATAATTAATAATAATATACAATATTCAGATCCAGTCAATTTTTTTTACAACGTTTGCCGTGACAGCTAGTTTTTAACTTTTTTTGTTTTTATACAATTATTTAAAATAAAACGAATGTAAAAATGTATTAGAAAATAACTAAATTGATAATATTATTATCGGTATAAAATTACAAGTTTTTTTACTTGTTTGTGGCTTTTACATGAATATGTTAAATAAGATGGTAAAAAACTATAAAATAATCGTTATGACAATAATAATAATAACTTTTTAATTATATTTTTGTAATGACATATTTTTGTAGCAGCCTACGCCGTAGCCCTCGCGGCTACAATAATCAAATTTTGTATGAATCACATGTTTTTCGTAGCAGCCTACGCCGTAGCCTTCGCCGCCGTAGCCGCCGTCGGCTACGGCGCTACGCCGTAGAGCCGTCGCGTAGCTACAGAACGTAGCAATAAACAACGCAAATTCTAAAATAAATAATATATACTTATTATATGCTTTGTTATTCATTTTTAATTTCGAATATTTAAAAAGTGTTATCGCGAAATAATTAATCTATTGTAAAATAGTCTTTAAATTTTCATGATTATTATTTTAACTGCATTTTAGTTCATAATTACATAAAAACTTCCGATAGAATTGAACGAACGCGAGATTAAAAAAGAATAATTGTCAGTTTAGGAGTTTAGTATAAACGTATTTTATTATTTTTTAGCTGAATTTTTAAATAGTAATTAATATTTTATAACACTGAGAGCTGTGTAACAGGAGTTATGTTGTTTTGTGCTTTACAGATTTTCAGAAAGCAGTTGACGCAGAAGGAAGCGGATTTTAAATAATTAATTTAACTTACACAAAATAAAAAAAAAAAACTTCATAATAGTTTTGTAAAAAAATACTGCTGTTAAAATATTTTAGTGATAACGAGAAGACAGTAAAGTTAATTAAGGTTTTTAAATAAAAAAATGAAAACACTAATGTCTAAAAATAATTTGCGATATTTTTAATGATCATATAAACACTATAATACTGTTAATGTGACAATTAAGTGGATAATATTTCGTTTTAAAATGTCATCCGTAAAACGCGTAATACGTGAGCGCTCAAGTTATGGTTGTTTTAAAAGAAACGACGTTTTGACAGCCTTTAAAACGAATCGCCGGTAAACACTCAAAATAAACCTAATGGATATATTCTGTTAAATGACACTTCCCAGTGCCTATTAATTTGATTGAATGATGTGCTTAAATTGTTTTAATATATATTGATCAAGACAGCTGTAATGAACTATATATAATTTATTTCTCACATCGGTACAATCTAGTTACTTAAACTAAACTTAAAGTGCTTTTAAAACATTTATATCTAGACACGCGCTAGCGTATCAAGTCAAGTTCAAGTATAACAGAACTGGCAATAGACAACAATCAACATAAATCGTAATAATTATAACATTATTTTAATTGCACAAATATTTTCTATTTAGGTTTTCTAATACGGTTCGTGCCAGTTAAAACAATATTTTTCTTTATTATTACTTTTGTTATGATAGTGTTTTACGAATCATAAAATGAAATTATAATTAACTTATATCGCTAACAACTCCGTTGCATCAAAATATCGCGCAGGAACCGTACTTTTTTTCGGGATAAAAAGTATATCTGTGTATGGATAAAAAATATTCCTTAATCAGAAACTGGAATTAGGGATTATTAATAGGAATTCTAGTTGACGAGGAAACACATTAGAACCAATCACAAAATATTGCTACTTTTAGGACACTTAAATGTTGAAATATTAAAAAAAATCTTGTTTTAAACTTTATCAAAAAATACTTTGTCCCCAATAAAACGACCTTCGTGGCTGAAATGTACCGCGACCTTCGCCCATTTTAAATCTATTAATAGAAAAAAGGGGTTCAAATTTATATTTTACTTACAAATTGATATTTTTATATTTAAATATTTGGTTTACAAAACTTGTAACTATTATATTTTATGTTGTTTATTATTTATGTTTTCCGTTGTTACATGTTTTCTTTATTGATTTGTGAAATATACTTTTTATTAATTTTATTTATATTATTCTTTCCTTCTTATTTATTTCTAGTTTATTTTTTACGATCCAATTCATAATCAAACGAGTTTTATTTAGTGGATGAAGATAATATTATCGATGTTTAGGCTGGATGTGCAATTCAAACATTGATGTAATTGAAAAATTATCAAAATAATTTTTGGGCTACGGCTAAACCGGTGCTTTGTAGTGGCGTAGAACAAAATGAAACATATAGTCAGGTCATAAAGTGGCATTTTATATGAATTTTTATCGGTGACGACGGCGATGGACAAACGGCCTTAGCCGGTTTGTACTAGGTGTAGCTATTCTTGGTGAAATCTAGTATAAGCCGATAGTTTTCGGGTAAAACTAATTTAATAGCCGGCAAATAATCTAACTAAACTATAGGAGTTTCTTCAAGGCTTAGCCAATACTTTTTATATTGGCTAGGCCTTGAAGAAACTCCTATCGTTACGTTACAACTACATCCATTATATTATGCAGAGAATTACTAAAATTAATTTTATATTAATTAATTTTTAAAAGATAAAAGAGAAATTGAAACTCGACGAAATTAATGTTCCTCTGTATTTATTTATTGCGCGATGGAAACGTAACGTGTTTGTATTGGTAGCATTATAGCCACCCTTTTTGCTTTGTTTATATTTAGATCAATTTAATTCAAATGAGAATAAGAATACGAACCATTGCATAGTATAATATTATATTACATTGCATATTATATAATAATTATTAATATAATATCGTCAATACGTTTCGCGCACAATGCAATACTCAATTTGTGGTTAAAACTGATTCAATGAAATGAATATTTAAATGTAACTATACATAAACAAGTTAAAATTAATTATTAAAGTAATACCAAACAAAACCAATAAAGCAACTATTAATTTACACGGTTTTAGATTAATTACATTATTTAAATGAATAGTTTGAATAATATAAAATTATGTTTCCAACAAAATTATACTCCCTACACTACATTTTAACTATCCACCAGGTGAACATTAAAATATATATTTTGGACACTTATTTCCGGAGATGTTAATAAGGTATTTCTGTGTTGCTAGTCTTTGTGTCGTTATTAAGGTATTAAACATATATATATATATATATATATATATATATATATATATATATATATATATATATATATATATATTATACAGGGTGAAATTAAACCTTCCTGCCAAATTTTTTCCAGGGCTTAAGTATCACTAGGAGAGTCCATTTAACCAAAAAAAATTGGTGTTATTTTTTTTCAATTGCATATTTTATCCTATTTAAAATCGTTGCAGAACGGTCACTCGTGGCGCGGGGGAATGAGAGGGGGTAACACGGGGAGCTGCGGCGCGGGCGCGGGGTCACATCACGGCTCACGCGCGGTCGACGCGTCATGTCCATTAATTGTAGTGTTTTTTAGGATAACTTTCGGAAGCTA
Source organism: Cyaniris semiargus (assembly GCA_905187585.1). Taxonomy (NCBI): domain Eukaryota; kingdom Metazoa; phylum Arthropoda; class Insecta; order Lepidoptera; family Lycaenidae; genus Cyaniris; species Cyaniris semiargus. The sequence continues at coordinate 11,364,121 of LR994547.1, forward strand.
TTTCTCAACATTTTAGTACTGAGTGATTATAAAAGAAAAAATACGTGTATTTTTATTTTTAACAAGGATCAATATATCAAAATTTGGCAGGAAGGTTTAATTGCAACCTGTATACATCAGTTGCTGATGTGCATTTATATATTATTATGTTTAATCTCAGATCAATCCCCGATTTTTTCTAGTAATTTTTAGGGTTCCGTACCCAAAGGGTAAAAACGGGAACCTGTTACTAAGACTTCGATGTCTGTCCGTCTGTCTGGCCGTCTGTCTGTTAGTCTGTCTGTCCATTTGTCTGTCTCCAGGCTGTATTTCAAGAACCGCTATAGCTAGACTCAATAGCTGCCACACTCAGAAACAAATATTTTTTGCTTAAATGTATTTAAATGAAGATTTTGAAATTATCTGTCAAAGTCTTCATTAAATTTAAATTTGATCAACACTAAAAGTCTCTGAGTGCAGTCGTAATGTCTTTAAAATAATATAATACAAAATTCAATCATTAGAACGTTAAATCATATTCCCAAAATCGGATAAGAAAAATTTACAGTTTGTCATGTCAAAAAGAATGTTTTTATGATTTATGATTTTTTTTACATATTGGTCGCGACATAATATCATGCTGGAAATGTTTGAAGCTGAAACTAAGCTATATGATGTATAACGGTCGCGGTCAGAACCGGCATATCATATTTTTCAACTTTATCGCCAAGTGATAAGGTCGTAAAGTGGTACACCATTTCTGATATTGACTGTACCCACATGCACCTAGATTATAATAATAATGAAGACGTGAGTGGAAGAATCGAACAAGTAACATTTCGTACCATACGGACAATAACTCATTTTTTCCCTAATTATTTTAATAAAACTTGTATCTTATCTGCTTCATAACCTATATTACCTAGGTCTAGGTCCTCTGGCTACACATATAATCTATAGTTTTTCTATTTCAAATAATTTTTCCGGCCCTAAAGCCTCCATTTAAGCAAAAAAACGGGAAGTTTTTTTTATTTTACTTACCTTATTCTTCCACTCACGTCTATACGTACCTAATTCACATTGAAATAAATTACGTAAACACATAATGACTATATGACCTGACTTATATGTTGTCCGTATGTTTACACTGTCTTCGGCTAGAGCAATTGAAAACGTAAACTTATTACGTATAAAGACGTATCTAATTTAGGTTAATAGCTAGTAAATTACGCTAGTTTCAATAAAAGAAGTTAGCGCGAGTATAGGCACCATTAGAACGGTTAGACGTAAGTGCCGGAAGCGATTCTCATTCCTCGAATTTCGTTTCCACTGCAGGCTGTTGCCCTCGCGTGTGGGTTTGAATGAGACAGTCAGCGGTCGAATTGATATTCGAAGTATGAAAATCGGACCCCAGCCTAACAGCCGCTTGGCGTGACCGTTCAGGATATTGTAATGACAGCCGCGAAATTGATCCCCCGTAATGGTTGGAATTTTAAAATACTTTAAACACTGTTCTATTATTCTAGGAACATTTTTCTACTACGCCCCCTTCTTGTACGTGCGACGTGTCAATGTGTCCGTTGCAACTTGCAGTCGATTTGAAATATAGGGAAAATTTTCCCCGCATTTTAGATAGTAACTAATAATTATACTATAGAGATATACTATAGTGACTAATTGTAACAGAAAGTAACGGTCAGTTTTAGGACTTGTGTGACTATTCCATTATTAACATAAAAAATATATGCGTAAACCACTAAAGTAAAACAAACAATTCGTTGTAGATTATTCCAGTTCCAAGAAAGCTTTTTCAAGCTTTAATCTGCTTCTGTATATTTTTATAATGTGGGAAATATGCATGGTGGCCACAAAGGAAGATCTTCCGACCGAGCGAGGTGATATGCTCGGTCAGGCCGGAGCCCACGTGATACATTTCAACTGTCGTATATATACTGACGTGCTCAGAAAACTTCGCTAGCGCGAAAGCAGGAACGTCAGGAGAATTGTGGGTACCGCCACATGTGGCGTTGTGCATGTGGCGGTACACACAATTCGCCTAACATTCCTGTAACATCCGTATATTTCAGCTATCGTATATATACTGACACGCTCAAAACTTCTATAGCGCGATGCAGGAATGTTAGGCGAATTATGGGTACCGCCACAATAACATAAAAAATTTTACGTTATTCAGGTGTAACCTAGGTAGACTTTATAAAGTTTAATTTTTGATATACTATTGTATTCAATAGATACGACGTATACCGTCAAAACTGTAGCAATGTTTTTGCATGCAAAATGTGTATCGAGAAAATATTGTCGTCCTTTTTTGTCTTACAGTAATAGCATATACTACTTTCTCTTTCGGTTATTTTACTCTTCAATCGAATCGAGAAAATATTGTCGTCCATTTTTGTCTTACAATAATATCATATACTACTTTCTCTTTCACTCATCTTATGCTTCGCTTTGATTTTGCTCTTAAAATGGAAGACAATAATTTAAATATTAATAAAATCTTAGTAATTACGTGTGATATATGACACCTTTGGCTTTATTTGTATTCCTCGTGTTGTTACTGCACTGTCGGAAGGCACACGACGGCATTCTGGAGCGAAATGTAGCGAAAAACAACGCGGTAATTAATGAATTAAACACGTCCGGCTGTTACCGCGTCCTAAGGCACACTGCTCTCAGATGAGTGAGCTCACTCATTTCGAGCGTGACACATTTTCGCGCTGACGATTGTATGGAATGCCTTTTCTAACGTTCTAATTCTGTGATTGTATTGACAACTATATTTGTCAATAAATCAATATGTACATTGTACATGTATGGTGTTTATGTTACAAAAAACTTATGACGACTATGTAAAGTGTGAAAATATCAAGATACAATTTCAATGGAATCGTTTCTGTAAAGGCACAGAATACATTAAGGGTAAAATTAAGTTACAATTTCAATAGTATATGAAATAAAATAAGCATCATCACGCCAAATTAAACGGAATTTAACACGTGTGCTGGACGCCTGAAAAGCAAATAGCGCAAAACATTACATACTATACCTTACACTACACGCTTCTATATAGTAACAAATCTCTCGTGTAGGCGCAATGTTTTATTGCATTTCAACTCTGAGTTACCAATGGCTTTCTCGTTTTGGCAAATGGCATAATTGGCAGTTTGAAGTGAGACAGGTAGAGTCGGCCGGTACTATCTTATTTTATTCATGGAGGCGAGAAGAACGTAGCGAGGCGAGACAGACTTATGCTAGGAGTATCGCGAAAGGCAAGGACGGCCGATGCCTCTCGTGACCGCCTGCAAACAAAACACTGCGAGGGTGAGCGGCCACCGATTGTTATTCGACTTATATTATAGTGACGTTTACCTTTATAAAAGTAGGAATGATAATCGTAACAAAAGAATGCAGCTATCGAATATTTTCCGCCAAACATTATCGGAACGTTAGAATATTTAAATTACAAGTTGCGCTAAAATCTAATATATAAAATTCTCGTGTCACGGTGTGCATAATTGAACTCCTCTGAAACGGCTCGACCGATTTTCGTGAATCTTAGCGAGCATATCGGCTAGGGTTGGGAATTGGACAACATCTACTTTTTATATTGATAAGTGCATTTGTTAAATAAATAATAGTAAATTATTACAACTCGAGACTGACGGCGACCATTGTTTGTGCGACGAGATAGCGATGGACGTTTCCATTATTTTGTTCCAAAATAATATTTTGTTCATTTATCGAAATAAAATACGAAATACGGGTTTTAATAATATTAAGTGACGGTATTTAATCGGGATTTTACCTATATTTTAAAACTTTTTGGGAACTGTAGCCCAAGTAAAGATTTTTCGTAGAAGATTTTCGGGTCTATGTAGCCCCGGAGCTAAGAAGAGTAAGAAGAGAAAAATATATAGAGAAAAATATATATTATTGTTATTTATTATTTAAGTATATTTTCTATCATTACTATCAAACTTTTGAATCAAAACTTCAGATTCATTAAATGTGACATGTTTTAGCATTTAATTAGTTTTTAGCTCATCTCACAATTATTAGAAACATAACATAGTTTCTTCGTCAAATGATTGAATTTTCTGTTTTTGTATCACTTGTAATATTTACGTAACTTGCTTGAATTCTATTTGTTTTAATATTCACAGAATAGTGGCTATAACTTTTTCTGTAATCGTAAAATAAAAGAATAAATCGTCACAAAATATTATTATTGTTACAAAGAATTTAAGAATCAGTTTTTCTTACGGAATCCTAAAAGATTAAAAATATTTCTAGGCTAACGAGACAAAGAAGAATATCTAAATGAAAATATTGTAAAGAAACCGTAAGGACGACTTTTCTATCAAAATTTGTACTATATCAATGGATTCGACGAGCATTATCTAAGAAAATCTTCAAGCCATTCTGAGCTTTGTAAAAATAAGAAGCAACGTAGCGTTTCTTATAAAAGGGGCAAATAATAAAAATATTCTTATGAAAGAAAGACAGGGTACTAAATTATTCATGAATGTTTAGTTCCTTGTTTGAAAGAAAACGCACTTTACATTATTTTGGTCTTTGTAGTGGAATAACATTGCAATGCGGAATTCGCATTTTTTCTTTTACAATATTTAATTTATGCAAATTGTATCAATATGGTTTACTTTGTGCGAGCAGCCATGTTGCTTCCATACTTGTATATAACCTTTATGTGTTTTACATTAGAATATTTTGTGCTATCGTGTGTTTTAAGTGTTCGCATAGTAACAACGCTAAGGTATAATGGCAGTAGCGTGAAATAATTACGTATCTACTTACGTTGCGTAGAATATAGGTACACCTTCGGATCCTTTCTGTTGTTATGTTAAACGAGCAAACGGGTCACCTGATGGAAAGCAACTTCCGTCGCCCATGGACACTCGCAGCATCAGAAGAGCTGCAAGTGCGTTGCCGGCCTTTTAAGAGGCAATAGGGTAATAGGGGAGGGTAGGGATGGGAAGGGAAGGGAATAGGGGAGGGTAGGGAAGGGAATAGGGTAGGGGATTGGGCCTCCGGTAAACTCACTCACTCGGCGAAACACAGCGCAAGCGCTGTTTCACGCCGGTTTTCTGTGAGAACGTGGTATTTCTCCGGTCGAGCCGGCCCATTCGTGCCGAAGCATGGCTCTCCCACGTAGAAAATGATATTGAATGATTCTAAATAACTTGACTTCTGTTGACTGTTGATAACATTATAGCACCTCCGTGGTCTAGTGGTTAGAGCGTGGCTCTCGACTCCGGAGGTAGTGGGTTCCGATTCCCGCGTTGGAAACATGTTATTTCCAAGTTTGGTTAGGACAATGCAGGCTGATCACCTAATTGTCTGACAAGTAAGATAATCCATACTACGGATGGGCATGTAAGAAGTCGGTCCTGCGCCTGATCTCTCGCCAGTCGTGTCGGCCTTATCCGTCCCACTGGGTTATGATTATGACTTATGAGAGTAAAAGGAATAGAGAATGCTCTTGTGTACTGTACACACACTTGGGCACTATAAAAATTACTCGTGCGTAACTGGCCCGGTTTCAATGAAACTGGCCATCGTCAGCGAAACCGGTGTGGGAGTTATTATTATTATAGCGGCCAGTTGTAGACGTGGCTTCATTTATGATATACTACTATCGTTTGGTACCATTTATTTTAAAACCTCGATGCTCAGTTTGTATCGCGCGCGAATTTTTCTAAGTCCTTTATCGGGACTCGAAGCATGCCAAGCTCGTCAAAATCGGTTCATCGTGAAGCAGTTAAGTTAGACAGAAAGCTTTCTAAGTTACAATATTAGTAGTGATTCTTAATAAACATCAAAGAGATTTGAGTATTAGATATATAAAACGATTAAATGAATATTTATTATTTTAAAATAATAAACAACTATCACTTAACATTTAAAAATAGTGTTTGAAATGTTTTGTATAAATATCTACACTTCTATCTACATAATACATAAAATCATAAATTTTTTTATTTTTTGGTAACTTCAGATTTTCCATATTATTATAAAAATTAAAAACATTTCACATTGAAAAATTGACAATGGTTTATCCTTGTATGATACGTAAAATGTCACTTAATAGACTAGATAAAACTTAATATTAACTATCCATCTCATATAATATGAGAACATACTACTAAATCATATAATTTTTCATTATAAAAATCCGTAATATTAAACTTATTAGTGCTAGAATTCTAAATGATATTTTCCATAACAAGAAACAAGAGAATGGGTGTTAAAATAGACACTTTAAAAACAAGTTTGTAAGAGGCTTACAGGAATTGTAAAACAAAATATAATAGCGAGCTTCCTTGGTGAGAGCTTTTAGGACGCTTTCTAGTGGCAACTTATTAGTAATTACTGTATTCAACAGTCGCAAACTTTAAAACAAAGCAAACATTTTTGTATTAAATGTTGCTTATTAGCTATTTATGGCTATATTATTATATTGTATTGTATTTCAATTTATGTTTTGCCGTATTTTACTCGTTTATTTTCGTTACGGAATTTCTTCATTCGGTCGCTGCGCTCAAAGCCCGCGGTAAAAGCTATGCTATTGCATAATACATATTTAGTTGCTTAAAAATATTAAAATTAAATTACGAAATTGATTTCATTATGTAGAATATAACTTGTTATACAAATTTTTTGAGAAATTAACTGACATGATGTGAAGCATCCATTGATATTATCATTACATTTCATGTGACTAATTTACAGTAGGTAGTAGTAGGTGGTACTTGATTTTTCCATATTCCAACCACGCGAGTCCAGGCACGCGAGTTATCGCGCGGGAACCGTATATTTTTCCGGGATAAAAAGTATCCTATGTCTTTTCCCGGACTCAAAGTATCTCCATACCAAATTTCAGCTAAATCGGTTCAGCGGTTTGGGCGTGAAGAGATAACAGACAGACAGACAGACACACTTTCGTATTTATAATAAAGTATATTATAAATTATTTTGGAAATCATCCCAATAGCTGAGGAATCAGGATATTTTTTTAATTACATTTTTATTACATGATTCAAGTGAATGCTTTTTGTTTGTCAATCTTGTTGATTTATTCAACTGGCTGGTTAAAATATTAATTATATTAATTTGGTCAGATTTGTAATTCATCCAGTCAGATCGAATAATATAATATATTCTATTATCGATCAGCCAATTTAGTCAGACTTCAAAGAATTTGGATTATTCATGGTGTCAGATTAAGTCAGGTCAGCATTTTCTAAAAAAATCAAGTCAGATCAGCACGAAAACTAGCCGAAAAGCACCGAGTCAGATCATTTTCACATTCTATGTCAAAAATAATGAATCCATAATTATTATTTTTACATTATTCGGTTAAGTCAGTTTACTCGTAGTCAGAGTGAATTAAGCAAATATATTAGGCATCGATTCATATCGGTAAATCTTTATGATTTGATTATTTTTGATTTGATTATTGATATTGATACAACCATATCAAGTCAGGTCAGTCAGGTATTCAAGTATCGAAACTAGTCGGAGTCTGCAGGAAATTAAAACAGTTCTATATCTCGACTCGGCGTCCGGCTCGTGCACAATACGCCTGCTGAATATTTCACCTGTAGTTAGCGACAAACTCGTGATGCAGTTAGCCCATAATTGAGTGTGCAACGTTAACCGAATTGTTAGTTTGTTTTGTTAATTCACAATTTACTATACGCTGTTTTCTTTTAATATCAACCGTACACGCTTTTAACACCTTTAAATCTTATTTACGTAAAACAATTAAAACCTTTGTACTACGAGTATAGTCCTTGTATGGCCCATGTATTTTAATGGAATTATAGACTTGCGGTGGATCCAAACGTGTATGAATATTAATTAGAAGCGGGTTTTGGTAAATCTTATTTTCTACGAAATATTGAGAACATATTAATTTTTACATTCACTGAAAAACGCAATTAACTGCAACTACCGGGTTTTATTTTGCCGGAAAATACTACAGAGTTTTTTAATTGCACTGTGGTAACGCCATTGAAATATTCATTCAATTTTGTGTAATAAAAGAACGTTAATTAAAATACTTACACACTTTTACTACCAAGTAGATACTAAGTCTAAGGTCCTGAGGACACAAATTTTGCGACTGTATAAACACGTCAGACACTTGTAAATGAAACATACATGTTTATGCAATTCTGTATATCACATATATTATATATAGTCTCTTTGAGCAGATTATAGTTGTAAGCGTGGATGCGTTAAAGTGAGATTCATGCACGGTTGCATTACCCATTCTCAGTCAGATTGGCCGTACGTCCGACCAATGCTACTGGCTTAAACTACATTACGGTCTTAGTATTGTTCGGGATTTAATCTAGGAATTAAGTCGTTTTAATGCTCTGAACTTTAGTAAAATATCTATTATGCGGCACTTCGCCGTATGTGCCCGTTTATGCATATTTTGTGTGCTGAAATGAATTGAGTGTTGGACTTAAGCGCTTTCAAATAAAATAATGTGGGTGTGATGGATAGATACTTGTTTTTATTTACAAAAGAGTGCCTTGTATTGTTATTATTTATTAACGTCTTGAAACAAGTTTTAAGACTCGGTAGGAAGGCAATAATGTTATGATCGATTTCAAGGGCAGTAGTGCTCTTGAAATTTATTAAACGAGTGATACACAAAAGTATCTGAATATCATTAAATAACTTAAAAACATTAAACAATAGACATTATGTAACACGGTTCTTTATATAAACTAATTAGGTAGAAACTAGCGCATACGAATTTTCCTCAGCAGAGTAGTTTCCAAAACCTATTAAGCTCCAAGATGTTGGTATTTTAATAACTGAGCGCACGTCTCGGCTCCGTAAACTTGAAATTAACTTGGTGCCCACGGGAGGGATATGCACTTTGCCATGAATACGGCTCCTACTTCTATTGTTACCTGTTATAATAAGGTTCTACGTACCTATTTTAATCTTGCATTAGGGTGCAGTTACTCTCTTGTGTACAGTTAATACCTAATTAGTTATATACGAATTGAGAACTCGCTTTAGGCTTATGAGGAGGTTATGCATATTTGATCCTGGCTCTCCGCACCCATTGATAACACCGTATAAGCCATGAAACAAGACAAGTATATAATTCTGACACGTGTTTATGTCTTTTAATTTATAAGTTTATTAAAATTATAAGTTTCATGGTAAATATATTATGTTAACGTTCAGAAAAGCTTTTCTCGCGTTCACTTCCGCGAGTCGAGCTCTTAGGCTTTTACCGTATGTTCAGAAGCTATGCGCGTTTTATTCGTACGAGAGCGCTCCTTGTTGCTACAAAAAAGACGGGGTAGAGTTATTTTGTGTATTACTACTGCTTACATAAAGCCGTTTTGGTAAAAAAAATATATTTTACTCAAAGTAAAAATGACGTATGTGTGACTCTACGCTCAACACATCAAACGGACCTAGCCTATCATCCACAAAATTCCAATTAGTAATCACTAATCAGGCAAATCAAAAGGGTAAACGCACATTAGAATGAATAATGGCGATCCCAGTGTAATTCGTTCGGGGAATCACGTTGCTCGGGTTCAGATGCATAATAATATTATATACATTTTACGAGCGAATTTATGTCTGATATCATTTTTATGCCCACAGTACAACATAACCTGTCAGCGCGTAAGGGTTGTGGTTTATGCCAATAGTTCTCCGGTTTGTGCGGGATAGCTGCTATTAATGGTATTTTATGTCACATAATCAACAAAGTTCATCTATTTTCACTTTATTATTTGTCACGTTGCAATTGTTTAAGCGAACGAAAATATAATTTAAGAAGTAGTAAGAAAGTCTTCGTGTACAAATAAATATTTATTAATTTATACCTGTTTTTTTTTTCTAAATTATTGTTTTTAATAATTCAGTAACTAAAAAAACGCACGCTGAAAATAAATTAAAGAACTAAATTAGATTTCGTTGACAACTCAACACTCAAATACATCGACATTTTTAACCCCCGACAAAAAAGAGGGTGGTTATTATAAGTTTGACGTGTCTGTCTGTCTGTTTGTCTGTCTGTGTGTGTTTCTGTCCATGGCATCGTAGCACCCAAACGGGTGGGCCGATTTTGATCTAGTTTTTTAGTTTGAAAACTGACATGATCGAGAGTGTTCTTAGCTATAATTCATCATCATCAACCTGCTGAGTGCTGGAAAATCAGGGTTTATCTAGTTCATGAAAGGCCGTTAGCAACTTGCAGTCTTTTGATGGGTTTAATATTTCATTCTAGTTCGTGACATTTGTAAATATACAATATACGTATACACATGAATGGAAAGTTGACCTGGTGCTGCAGCATCACCTGGTAATCAATAGGATATCCAACTCCTCACTAACTTGGAGCAGAGGTTTCGTGTTTAGGCTCATTTTAATTGTGACAACCAGTACAGCGACGTAGATAAACAGTAAATATTTACATATTTACTGTTTATCTACGTCTATAGGATTCTATAGGAGCCGAGCTTTGTATGAACCCAGAGTGGAGGTTTCGTGTATGGGCTCATATTAACGGCCTCATCGAAAAGGACATTGATAGATGGTAATCATGGGAATATGATCCTACTGATTGGAATTATTCTGCACTATAACCAAAACAAGTTTAAAAAGCATGAAATAAAATAAAATTAACATATTGAAAAAAACCCCGCCAAACAACTTTCAAAAGTAATGAAATAATATTTACTGCCTTGAAGTTCAAATAATTCCTAAGTGTAAAGTAATAATATAATAATAATAATATCTATGGACGCTTCACACCACGTCAGTCTGGCCCCGTGCTAATGTACCTGAAGGACTTGTGTTACGGGTACTTGCAGACAACGGAAATATATTTAATACTTTTACACTATACATATATATTTAAGATTTTTATTATATGATACATGTATTTAATACACATCCATGACCCAGGAACTTTTTTTAAAACTTTTTGTTCCGTCGGCGGGATTCGAACCCGCAACCCCCGGCTTGAGCTACCAACAGCCCACCAACTGAACCACAGAGGTCGTAATATTTTAGTCTACGAATAATAAAAACTAAGGAAACGTAACTCCCATACTTCAACCGCTTTGAATTTGGTTCCTTTTCGCACACTAAAGTATGAAAATAGCTACGAAACACCAAATTTACGAAATAAAGCCGTTGACAATAATTATCACTTCTATAAATACACAAAATTGTGTACCGAATACATGCATAAAGTATGCATGTATTCGGGTCTCATTTTGTAGACTCGCGGAACAAATTTTTGACACAGTTACTTTCCTTAGTTTTTATTAGGTATTCGTAGATTTTAGTCCATAATTGTTGTCAAGGTGTGTCGGGGGACCGCTAATGTAGATGTTTGATTTCACATAACATTATTAGGTATAGTTTAAGGACCAGTTCACAGCGAACCGAATCCAGATAATCAGCGACTTGGCGGTTGTAGGTTGTAGTTTACTTGGCTGTCCCCCGACACACCGTGACAACAATAGGCTACTTGACCTATATTCAATTTCATTGAACAAATGCATATTTATTAAAGCATTTGTTCAATGAAATTGAATTATCATCAAATAAAAGCTTATGATTAATACATAAAGTCGATTTGAAAATATGATTTTATATTTTTTAATTTGTACTGGCGAAAACGCTTTTGCGGTAGGTACTTCCGATTTGGATGTGACGTCATCACACTAGAAATTTAATAATTTTTTTTAACACGCTCGTTATATATGTAAGTTTATCTGTACATAAATAATAAGAAGCCTAGAAAGATTTGTAAAATATATTTTCTAGAATAATTCAAATAAAGGTTTTATATATTATCTCCATTTACTATACTTGGGAAATGAAATGGCCAAAACTTTTCTCCAAAAGTTTTCAACATTACAAATGATTTTTCATTTCTTGTTTAATTCTTTTCTAATTTTTTGGCACTTTTAGACTCGTACGTTTAGCACATAAAAAAATGTTCAGTAAAGAAAGTATAAAATACAAAAAATATGACACGTCACACTATGGCGGACAGTGTTTTTGGCGCCATCTTGTACTAATAATGTATTCTGTGGCGCCATTTAAAAGGCATATTTTTCAATCAACATTTTTATGGGTTTCTACTGTTTAAAATATTAAAATATTAGTTTTTTTGGTGAAAATAAATGATTAAGAAGCGATTAGCATGAAGAAAAAATCGGCCAAGTGCGAGTCGGACTCGCGCACGACGGGTTCCGTACCGTTATTGAGCGAAAGTTGGCAAAAAATTGTGTTTTTTGTATGGAATTGCTTAAATATTTATTTTAATTTTATTATTAATTATTTAATTACAAATATATTCAAGGCGAGGCCAGTTCGAAAAGACTGATTTTTAAGCTTCAAGTCTGAAGAAATTATGAGGAATTCTCTTACACCAAGTTGATGTAGACTCAAAAAGGAACAAAGTAATAAAATAACCGAACAGAATATTGAAAAATGGCATGGTAATTCTGTAAAAAAATCTTGAATATCATTATAAAAATACACTTCAAATATCATAGCTTTTTTATAGTTCTAACAAAATAACCGAATAGTTTTTTTAATAAATGATTCGGTCATTAAAAAAATAAAATTAAATATAGTATACTTTTCTCCTATTTCGCCCTATCAAGAACGCGGCGAGCGCCGGCACTGTACAAGGTGCGCTGATATGAATGTTATTTTAATGTCCTTTACGTCGATATTCGTACTGACAGACATCGACCTGCTAATTTTAGGAACATCCTTGCCTTAATAATATTGTGAGTATTTCAAGTGCCTAGCTATTACCATTATTGATTACGAGCAAAAATGGCAGAAAATATCACGTTTGTTGGATGGGAGCCTCCCTTAAATATTTATTTTATTTTGTTTTTAGTATTTGTTGTTATAGCGGCCACAGAAATACACAATCTGTGAAAATTTCAGAAGTCTAGTTATAGCGGTTCTTGAGTTACAGCCTGGAGACAGACGGACAGACGGACAGACATCGAAGTCTCAGTAATAAGGTCCCGTTTTTACCCTTTGGGTACGGAACACTAAAAAAGTTGGTCAAGTAGCCTATTATGGACTAAAATATTACTTTACACTTAGGAATAATTTAAACTTAAAGGCAGTAAATATTATTTCATTACTTTTTAAAGTTTTTTGGCGGGGGTTAATTTAAATTTCTTAATTTAATTTTGTTTAACTTAGTTAGACATTAGAATAGCAACTGGCTGAATATCTAGTATATTATGTATTTAATATTTACTACTTACCACTACTACATTAACTATGAAAACCTTGACTGCTTAATTAACGTAATAAACCAATAATAATTTATTATTGATACGCTATTATATCCATACTAATATTATAAATGCGAAAGCGTCTGTCTGTCTGTCTTTCTGTCTGTTACCTCTTCACGCCCAAGCCGCTGAACCGATTTTGCTGACATTTGGTATGGATATCATTTGAGTCCCGGAAAAGGACATAGGATACTTTTTATCCCGGAAAATGCACGGTTCCCGTGCAATAAACGTAGTTTCGGGCATCATCAGTTGACGGTCCCTACGTATAAAATGTCAAGTCCAAAATAGCATTTTTTTTAAAGCATCATACACTTCCTTATAATGAGACGCATATTCCTACATTATTATTTTTTTCCTGGGCGTCAACAGATGGCGTTTTTTTGGAACGAATTTTTTTATAACTTCGTTCCATCCGGGTGTCTCTTGATACCTCTCAAGTTTTATTATTATACATGTATTTTTTTATATAGTATAGAAATGTAAATGAAGTCATGTCGTACATGTCCGTTTCTACCTATAAAGTAGCGAGTAATTTTTAGACTTGGTATCATTTATGTTCAGTTGTTATGAGACTTTTGTTCTTTTTCAGTGGGACTCGTGCCACAAATTCAATCAATTTCAAAGCAATATGAGTCTGTGGGTTTTATAAATAATCAGCAACGTGAAATAATAGCTGCACTGGAGGCTGAGGCTTCTTTTCATGATGAATAACCATCAGGGCCTTACTATTATGGATAAAGAGCAAAAAAATCACGTTTTTTGTATGAGGCCCACAATAATCAATAATTTTATTTTAATTTTACTATATTTTGTTCTTATAGCGCCAACAAAAATACGTAATTTGTGATATTTTCTACTATTGCGGTTCTTGAGATAAAGCTTGGTGATAGACGGACGGACGACAGATAGAAAGCGAAGTCTAATGGGTTCCCGTTTTACCCAATAAGCACGGAAACCTAAAAACTTGAAAATATAATATTATAATACTTTATTTAAAAAAATAAAAGAAAACATTTGTATGTTTGCGGTTTTGCAAGAACATTAAGTATGAGTTTTGACTGCATATTTGTTTTACGTACAAAATGCGTTAAATTGGTTATGTATTTAATGGATTGTTATTTATTTAATATAAAACAATATTAAAAACGTTAATAAATAATATAACATTAACTAAAAACGATTAAAACACTCCTTGCTCACTCGATAGACGGACTCCCTCTAAAACGCCGTACCGCTAAAATTGCAAGATGACCGTTTTTACGCTGACAATTCAAGACTCCCCTTAACGGTTAAGTCGTACATGTCCGTTTTTACGTTGAAAGAATTTAAAATTAAAATATTATATTAGGTTCTAAATTCATTCGGCACTATATAAAATGATTCGTATTGTCATAATTTATAAGTAATAGAAATTCTGGCTCTTCAGTAAGAAAAACTAAAAAAAACACAGACATATCTTTTATACGCTGCTAATTTAAGTAAGTACGTTTTTTCTATGTTATAATGCAACAAATAAAAGGACATGTCATCAATAACTATAGGTCCATAATAAAAAATTCTAATAAAATGTGATCAATTGATAAATTAAACGCCATTTGTTGACGCCCAGGAAAAAAATAATAATGTAGGAATATGCGTCTCATTATAAGGAAGTGTATGATGCTTTAAAAAAAATGCTATTTTGGACTTGACCTTTTATACGTAGGGACCGTCAACTGATGATGCCCGAAACTACGTTTATTGCACGGGAACCGTGCATTTTCCGGGATAAAAAGTATCCTATGTCCTTTTCCGGGACTCAAATGATATCCATACCAAATGTCAGCAAAATCGGTTCAGCGGCTTGGGCGTGAAGAGGTAACAGACAGAAAGACAGACAGACAGACGCTTTCGCATTTATAATATTAGTATGGATATAATAGCGTATCAATAATAAATTATTATTGGTTTATTACGTTAATTAAGCAGTCAAGGTTTTCATAGTGAATGTAGTAGTGGTAAGTAGTAAATATTAAATACATAATATACTAGATATTCAGCCAGTTGCTATTCTAATGTCTAACTAAGTTAAACAAAATTAAATTAAGAAATTTAAAAAACCCCCGCCAAACAACTTTAAAAAGTAATGAAATAATATTTACTGCCATTCCTAAGTGCCTCCTTCCTATAACCTCTTAGAAATTAAAAATTTGTTGGGCTATCGTTATTTTTGCTCCAGTAGTTCTTGAGATAAGGCCTTTCAAATAATTTTCCCCGTTTTTTCCACATTTTCCTCTGTTTCCTCGCTCCTATTAGTCTTAAGGTGATAATTTATAGCCTATAGTCTTTCTCGATAAATGAATTATCTAACACTGAAAGACTTTTTCATATCGAACCAGTGGTTCCTGAGATTAGCGCGTTCAAACAAACAAACTCTTCAGCTTTATAATAGTAGTATAGATAAGATGTTCTGGAGTCAATTTGGTAGTCGAAAATTGGGATGAAATACTATGAAATAATACTATGAAATAGTAGTTCCTGCGAGGAACGTGTTAGACGATTACATCAATACAGCTCTGTATTCAACGGTAATGCTGAATATAATAATCGACTCAGAAATATATATTTTACCGTTCAGACTTGTACACCGTAGAAGTTATAACGAAGTCTCAAAGAATATGTCACACAAAAATGTCATTACAACCGCAGTCCGCACGGCTTACAACTATAGCAAAAATGAAAATATATATAGCAAAATGCTGGGTAGTGGAAGTTGCGAATGGCCGCTTTAAACGAGATTTAAAGCTGCTACGGCAAAAATATTTTTATTTAACTTGTAAGGCAACGCTCTAGCCTTACAAGTTCATCAATTTTTAAATAGCTGCTGCTATTATAAACCACTTTCACACACGCACAATGTCATATACGCCACAAAGTGGATACAACAAACATCCTCTAAAATTATGTAAAAAGCAAGTGCTTAAATAACAGGACGGCAGAATTTCAGAGAATAGAAGCTAATAAAATAGCTTGGCTAGCCTTGGGTAACGTAACCTTTATATCTGAACTTACAAGTCTCATAACTCGGAACGAACAACTGTAATAACAAATGTATCTTAGCAATTGCTGTTCCAATTCAAGAGACCTATCCGATGACACCTATTTCAATGTCATTGGTGGATGGTCCCAGGTTCCATACATTTTTGCCCATTGGCTTTTGTAAAAATATTATATAAAAAAAATCAAAATCATAGCAACGATGCATTTTGTAAATAAGATCAGTCTTCTTCATCCTCAACATTATTTATATGTTTTTGTTTTACTCTTTAGTAAAAATGTATAACGTGAAATTAATACATAGATACCAAAATTTGTAGACTTTTTAAAATTAAGCAGTTTAATTTATCAATTGATCACATTTTATTAGAATTTTTTATTATGGACCTATAGTTATTGATGACATGTCCTTTTATTCGTTGCATTATAACATAGAAAAAACGTACTTACTTAAATTAGCAGCGTATAAAAGATATGTCTGTGTTTTTTTTAGTTTTTCTTACTGAAGAGCCAGAATTTCTATTATTTATAAATTATGACAATACGAATAGTGCCGAATGAATTTAGAACCTAATATAATATTTTAATTTTAAATTCTTTCAACGTAAAAACGGACATGTACGACTTAACCGTTAAGGGCAGTCTTGAATTGTCAGCGTAAAAACGGTCATCTTGCAATTTTAGCGGAAACATTGTAAATATTTGAAACTGTATTATATCATTATAAACTAAAATGCAGGCCACATTTAGCTTTGCAGATCAACAAAAAATATTGTGTTTATGTTTTATGATAATCTAGAGTAACAGTTTGAATCTTAAAAACGCTCTCATGAAAACCACTACTTTTGACATGTCGCTTTATACGTAGGGACCGTTGATCTACTCTTACCCTTGGTTGGTCGCGCTTTTAAAATAACGCCGTCAGGTCTTTGAAAGCCCGAAAATTAAGTTATATAAAAATGACATTTTATATATTTATTAAGTTTTTATTAATTTGTATTTAATTCAATATCTGATATCAATCAGATTCAATCAATAAATTCATGATATTTTGAAGATTTATAACCTAATTTTAAATTTTTTGACTTAAATTGTAAGTTTACACAATTAAAGTCAAAATTTTTTAACTGGAGACCGTAAGATAGGAAAATTTTAAAAAATCAACAAAAACAATTTTAAAAATTACTGGAATCATACTTAAATTTCCTAAAACATAGCCTGAAGTTTGAAAAGTCCAAATAAAATAAACTATTGAATGTTAAACATTGACATATTTTCAGCACCAAAACCTTTTATATCCATACTTAATATAAATGCGAAAGTGTGTTTGTCTGTCTGTTACCTCTGTAAAGATTAAAAATGCATTACCCCAAACTGGTCAATTGATTTGGCTAAAATTTGGTATGGAGATACTTTGAGTCCCGGGAAAGATACATAGGATACTTTTGATCCCGGAAAAATGTACGATGCCGGCACGATAAACTAATGGCTTGGCTCAACGGATTTCCGGGTGTCATCTATTTTATTTATTTTTCTGTTCTAACACTTTAGGCATAGATATGGTAAATATACCAATAATTACTTTCCAATCATCATCAAAAAATAATTATCATCTTCTTCATCTAGGTAGCAAAATATGCATTTTTGGAAAAGTGCGTCTAAACCTTCTTAAAAGTATTATATGTAAAACAATAAGAACCAATACACGATCATTTTTGTTGATTTATTATTAATATACAATAAAAATCACAAAAGAAATCCATTTCGGTGTGAAAACTGTATGGAAATATCAAATAAAATTTTGTTACGCGGTCGGTCACCTGGGGTCTTTAAATAGCCCAGCGTGAATAAACGCATCTGTAACACACAACACATGCACGTGAGCTCAGATGAGTGGTGATTATATCGTAATATAATTTCTTTTAGGAAGTTACCTAAAGAGCGGAGTTGTTTCGATTAATTTAAATATAGTTTTGTTCACGTTTTCGCAAATTCCGGACTTTTAAACGTGACCAACCGAGGGTTTTAAATATAACTTTGTTTACGTATCCTTGATGAACTTTTCCACGTTTTCTTTTTTCATATTATATTCTATAATGTGGAATATATTGAAGCGAAACGAACCCTTTCCAATGCCGATTACGTCTAGCATGGTTATAGTAATTTAGTCCATTATTTGGTGTTATTACATCTAGGAGACACATGCTAACTCTCACGCTTACTCATGTTATGTTTACATGGTACTGGCGAATACTGCATTATTTTTTACAGATTATGTTTAAAATTGACCAGAAGTTTTAAAATTAAGATTAGCCCTTAAATAAACAATAAGTTAGCTCTTCTGTAGTTCATCTTTATCTTTGGTAAAATGTATTTTCCCCCAATACCAAATTTATTCAAAGTCGGTTCAGGTAGTTCAACAATTTTCACCTTAAAAGCACATATACCTTGAAGAGTTATAAATTTCCATTTCAGTCACCTAAAACTTAGACAAACTGTGTGAGCATGGCTGAGCAATATTTTAAGATTCATCAAATTACGTTTTAATAAGTAAACGTAAATGACGTAACAATAGATGATTCGATATGAATGTGAAATATGGTTTCGACCCGCTGAGGTCGGTAATTAGTAGCACGTGTGGCCGAGTGCTCCTCGATTTGGGGTTCGCTTCCGGCCTCGGCCACGCGATTTATAATCTTTACACAGGGGTGCTCTACTGTTTTATTGTTTACACTTTACTCAGACAAACAGACAGAGAAACAAAAATTTCAAAAACAGTTAAGATTTGTTCTACTACACTTCTAACATGCCCCTGACTCGTTTTTTTCAAGTTTATTTTCAATGTACAAAAATTTTACCTCAGGTACGATTTTCTTATATTATGTACTTATAGATGAATTTTGAGATATATTAATAAAATGGACCGTGCAAAATGTAAACGTTCAAATAAAGAATGCAATAAGTGCGTTTTACACATCAAGGATGTCGCAGTAGCAGTCGCACGCACACTAACACCGTGCCGAAGTCTGCCGAACTGAAGCTACGTTAGTCAATGCACGCGGCAACGCCGCATGGACCGGCAAAGCGATGCGGCAACGCAACGACAACCTAAGAGCCAGTCCATACGGCGCGTTGCGTCAGCGTTGCGTCGACGCAGCGCTGCCGTTTGACGCATAGCCGGCCACACGGGCGCTGCGTCATCGTAGCGTTATTACGAAGCAGTCTTAACGTCAACACCCCCTCCCGCTTCGTCTCGGGGGCTGCTGTCCGTGATGTGTGCGTTGCGACGACGCAGCGCGCCGTGTGAACACCTTGGTTATTTGTATGTAAAACAACGCAACAGCAGCGCTGCGTCGACGCAACGCTGATGCAACGCGCCGTATGAACTAGCTCTAACACCCCCCGTGTAACGTTTATTTTCGTTACAGAATTTCTTGTATTGAAAAGCTATGCAATAGGTTAAAAGAAAGCATTTTCATATTTATTTGACAAAACCGTTTAGATAATTATTTATCCCCATACAATTCTTAAAAAAAAAGGCTTGTTTTCTTAGCTTAGTAAAAACTAAAAACCATTCAGCATAGAATGAATAATTATGAACTCTATTCCCAAACAAATTAGGTAGTCTCCGAGACATTCGTCAATCATGATCAGCTAAACAGGAGCGACACGGTGTCAATAAAGCCAATAAACTCGTCGCAACTTTCTTAAGTACCAGCCGAACACAATTTATCGATTACAGACGGCCTCTGCCACCCTAAATGTCACTTTACTACCGATATTGATAGTCGGTGACAGAGAGCGCACCGACTTCCCCCATATCCGATTTGTTCACGAAAAATTGTCGTCGACTTTCCCAACGGCTTCCCAAACTCGACCTTATCACCACCCAATAGAGTACAACCGGAAATAATAAGCGGCAAAACAAAAATGCGAACGAGCCAAACTTACGCTATTTCTAAGAAAATATTTCCTTTGATAAAACGCGCTGAGGTTTTTCGCTGGCGCGGGTTTATGTGGATTTTCTTCTCGCACAAGTTGAGGTCTTTTCATAACTGTCGGGGCTCGATCTTATCGGCTTTGTTGATACTTTGCAAATCCCGTGATCTGTGATCTGTCTGTCCGTCACAATTAACATACGGCTAAGAATTATTAAAAAACATGAATACCCAAACTTACAAACTTACTTAAAATTTATAAACATATTTTATAAGTTTGATGGTTAACTACTAATACCCCTTATATTTTAAGCCCCCACCAGCCGGCTTCGTAACCGACTTCCAAAAAGGAGGAGTTTCTATATTCGGCTGTACTTATATATTTAATTTTTTTAGTAGGTACCCGATTCTTCAGAGCTCGTGCGTGAAGTATGATCGAGAATCAAGATGAATCCAATAATAATACGTCACAAACTCGAAGACACTTGCCAAATAATTTTACACTCAATAAACATTACCCTCCTTTTGGTGTAGTCAATTAAAAAATTGGTTTAATAATTTTTTTTCTTCAGATACATCCATTTTAGTATTTATATTATATAATTGGTAACGTTCAATTAATTTAGTACGTAAATAAGATAAAAAGAAAAAACAAACGAATGTTTACCAATTTTAAAAGTTTAAATAAAAAATTCATCGAATATAAAATTACGGTCCTTCTTCAAAATTTGATTCACACACGAGTGCGCCGGCCACCTCTCAATAAAACTTTAATACAATTCTCCGACCGTTGACGACCGCTGCATTTTACGTGTACCGCACCGGAAGTGTGTAGTTAAACAAGATGGCGGCGGGCCGGTCACGTGACCGCGGATTCACCCCGACTTCCGGGGCTCATTCACAAACATGTCAAGTGTATTGCGGGTAGTTAGATAATTATCGGCGTCATTACATCCAACCCTAATGTTTTTATGAGTTTTGTATTTTAAAGGAGCATCTGTTATGATTTTATTACCGGTAATGTACGGTGGCGTTTGTTTGTAGTCAAATTGATTTTTAAGTTATTTTGATTAAAATAATCGTGTTTTGATTATATCAGTGAAGTTGATGAGTCAATCAATTTTTTTTAATTAAAAACGCTGCATCGAGAGCAACGTCACTCTAGCTTTGAAATTTGTACCAATTCACTTGTGTAGGTAGAATTCTTACAAGTTTAAAACAGCTACAATGTGTCGATGTGTCCTGACCCTAATGGATACCACGACACTCGGTAGAATAGTTTCTCAGTTTAAAATATGTGTAACTTACTTGAATATTGTCACTAGCATAAAACAATGCATTAAATAAAATCCACTTATCACATTGTCCGTACGAGATTATAAATTACAAATTAGCATTGTAAAAGGTTTCACATTTTCGAAATTTTGTTTATGCTTATTTTCTTTAAAAAAACTGCAAAAATTCAGATTTATTGGGTTCGTCTGAACTTCTATTATCTTTTTATTCTCTTTACGGTGAGGTACTCCTACGCTTATGAACGGATGTGCGCTTTTTTGTTCGGCTTAGTAGGTATTGGAAAATTTGCATCAACTCTACATTTTTATTCCAATTTTTAGCATCACAATATTAAAAACTTATTTTTTTACAAAACTTTATTT
This sequence comes from Cyaniris semiargus, assembly GCA_905187585.1. Lineage (NCBI taxonomy): Eukaryota > Metazoa > Arthropoda > Insecta > Lepidoptera > Lycaenidae > Cyaniris > Cyaniris semiargus. The sequence continues at coordinate 11,386,105 of LR994547.1, forward strand.
CGTATTCAGGTGGAGATTATTGGATTCAGGTGGAGATTATCTTTGCACCGTCTAGACGGGAATTATGAGCATACAAATTTTTAATATTATTTTAACATCAATTAATATTAATTCTTGGTGTGAACAGTGAGCACACATTTTTATTTATATTATTGCGCAAGTAATTTACATACTCGAATATTGTTGTAATTTTCTTGGATTATAATTAACGAATAATTATTGTCATTATGATCCTCTAGAATGAAATTCTCCCTAAAAGTTTTTGCCATGTCCTTCGATTTATAAGTCTGTGAGGGAATTTAAGAATTGTAGACGTTTTACACACGGCACGGACGCGACGTTAGGTCTCGAGTTTATGGCACGACTGTACTTGTCGCGTCAGACAGATGACCCAACATAAAACGTTTACCTCCACATAATATCTTACCTTTACTTATTCCTTTCTGTTTGTTTAGTATTCGAATTTTCAAATATAGAATTTTTAAGTTTACTTTTTTATTTGGGCGGCATTTTTATCGACGCTGTGTAATTCTATACTTTCACAGGAATTTTCGAACATTGATAGCTTATATTTTTTAAAAGTTTTAGACACACCGCACATGTTTAGATAGGTATGTATTTATGACTGAAAAATTTTAAAATGATTTTTTTAATTTTATATTTCTACGTAGAGGGTAGAATTGAACCAAAATAGAATAACATAACTTTAACAGGGAAAATATAATAAGCTCAGAGTTTTTTTTCATGAAATGATGTTTTTCATATTTCTGATGTGACGAAAAAGTAAATCGAATACCTACGTTCTATTTTATGCTCAATATTTCACCGCCAAAACGGAATGTTAAAATCTGCACCGTTCAAAAGCCAATAATTGCATAAAATTAATCACCGTTACATTCGACCAGAATCCCCCTGTTTCCCCTCAAAGGACACAATAAAAAGCCGCCAAAACGCCGTGCGTCTGGCTGTCAGTCCATCTGTGTCAATCAATTAGACAGACATAGAGCGCAGACTGGCACGCAGCGGCAAATCTCTAGCCCCGCCCCTTATTGATCAGGCCCGCCCAGTTGCGCTGAATTTCGTGGTGCGCATTTTGCCCTGTCTACTCTTTCGTGAGCCCCCGCGTTAGAAGGTATCACTGTCATATTTGTAAAATTCCTTTGATGGTGGATTTTAGAGTTCAGTCCGCTTTAGACGTCCGCGCGCCGGACGACAAATTTTGTTGTGCAATTTTGTTGTCCAACATGCGACTGAAAAAGCATTTAAGTATTTTCGGAGCATTTTTAATTTAAAATGCTGTTTCCTAAAATTGTCATAGTACTATTTTTATAGCGAAATGAATCCTACGTAATTCAGGAACGAAATTTTATCCTAATCATAACATTACATAATTCATGAAAAAAAGTAAACTATGTTTAAAAGTATGCATAATATTTCAACTATTTTAATATAACATACAAACAAAAAAACAGACAGCTTCATATTTATAATACATATTATTGATGGTTGTTTACGTTTAACACAGTTCTTATATTGAAATGTCGTTTGAACCTAGCTTACTAAAAGTAAAATCCCAAAACAAAAGTTTGTTTACTAGGTCTAGGTCAAAGGTCCGTAAACCACATTTATCTGACTTGACAAAAGTTTTAGGTAGAGACAAATATTTTAGGTCATTTCGTCTAGAATGTAGAGACTAGGTCACGTGTTTGAAATTGAAGACGTAAGTGGATGATGTGGATAACTAACATTTTATATTATTAGAACAATTACTAAATTTTATCCTTATAATTCGAACAAACCTTGTTCCTAACTTACCTACTACACATAAAGTCTCATATTCAAATTATCATCTATATCCATTTCCAACTCCATTTATGAAAAAAAAACGTCAATTTTCAAAAAGTGGATGAAGTGGGTTATGGGTAACTAACAAGTTACCCATAACCCACTTCATCCACTTACGTCTTCAATTGTTTTTAACCTTATATGACTTGATTCCATCATATCAATCTAACGATAATGCTTACATATCTAGATCTAAATTTTATTAACAAACAGTTCTGACTTCTTTTACAGTAGGCTTACGGCACATAATATCTGATATATCACTGAAAAATACAACGACGCAACTTTCGGTACAAGCACGAATCTTTTATATTTTTAATAAACTAATTTATAAGAAGAATTGGGGTACAGATTCAAGTTTTAAACAGGCAGTTAAAGTTAACCAACAAAACTATTGAATATCCTATCATTACAATATAAGGTGCAGCTTGTCAAAAAAGAGTAGACGCTGTACACAATTTTGAAATCATATAAAAAATATAAAAACCTTTTTAAATCGAGAAAAAAATGTGCAAGTTGATAATATTTAAAGTGTATAAGCGTTCTCTGTGGAAATACCAAGAGGAAAACCACCTTTTGAGCGTGATTACGTTTAGAAAATTTTGTATTGCGTCTACTCTTTCTTGACAGACTGTACAAAGGTAATCGTAAACTCTTGAGTTGAGTATACCATACCTATCGTAAAAGTATTAGGCGCATAAAGGCAAACAAAATTGTTGAGTATACCTATCATAAAAGTATTAGGCACATAATCGCAAACCAAAGATGGCGGAACCAAAATCTCATTTAGTAATTTTCTCGGCGGGGTTGTGAATAGGGAAGTGGCTCCATCTGCCGCTAAAATCTTACCGTTGCTAAGTAACCCATTGGCAATAACAATTAACTGGTAACGGTTATTGTTACGGCGACCGCTAATGCAGCCTGTTATTTGCGGCGCCTCCCTTTTAACGTTCCAATGTTATTTGTATCGCCTTAGATATTATACACTTCCGTGTGTACTATGCCTTATGGCCTGAATTCACCTTGATTAGTGATAAGTGCAGGTGATTATTGCAGGTGAATAGTAATCAGGAGAAAGTAAGTGTGGACTGCGACTGATTAGTGCAAGTCCTTTATTTTCTCCTAATCACTAATAACCTGCACTCGCACTAATCAAGGTGAATACAGGCCCCGTATGAAGTGCGTAGGTGCATATGAGGCATTTCATTTACGGACTCGGTGAACTTCGTATCACATTTCCTCCTAGTATAAACTCTAAGGGCCAACGCTAAAACACAAGCGGACGCGGGCGCGGGTGCACGCGTCGGAAGACCGCCGCGGGCCACGAATCCGCGAGCGGGCACCCGTCGCGTGCACCCATCACATTTAGCGCTGCTAGTATAATTTTTATCTCGAGCTGCCCATACTATTTTTCATTAAACTCACGCGAGCGTGCGCCCGCGCGAGTTTTAGCGTTGGCCCTAAATAATTCAAGACAAAAAATAGTCAAATCTGTTCAGCCGTCCACGAGTTTCAGGGGCACTAACAATATGTAAAATTCATTTTCATTTTTAAACCAAGAATAGTAATTGATTGCCTCTTTTACAGAAATGGAAGGAAACGAGACAGGACGCGGCAGCGCATTTTAGGTGATCGCACATTAAAATATCAGCACGCACGCGCCAAACGGGCTGCATTCTAGAATTCGTTGTATGAAATGATGTGAAACCTCGCACATTCGTCCGCCCGTACGCGCCGCATTTCGTGTACTACGCGGTGCGTTCGACGCGTACGGTGCTGACAAATGTGCGATCAGCTCAATGGTCCTGATTTGGTGTAAACTGATAAAGTTTTCATTATCTTAAATACAGAAATTGATGGATACAAAAAACAATTGAATCATATTTTTGCCATTAGTAGATTGTAAAAATAAAGGCTTCTGTTATGGTACCCACCTACTTCGTTATCCATACTAATGTTAAAAATTGCGAAGTAAGTCTTCACGCTTAAAATGCTGAACCGATTTTAAATAAAATTTGGTATGCAGGTACGAATCCCGGGAAAGGACGTAGGATAGTTTTTTTCAGAAAAATATACGATTCTCACGAAGATTCTCGCGCAATAAATGAATTTCGGCGCAAAAGAGTTGCGAGCATCATCTAGTAAACCTACATTATTTTGCATTTTGATAAGTGCATTTGTTGAATAAATAATAGTAAATTATTACAACTCGAGAGTCGAGACTGACGGCGACCATTGTTTGTGCGACGGGATAGTCATGGACATTGCCATGGTGTCATACTTATTTAGTCACTTCAATAAAATAATATGGGCGAAATACTTTATATGGCAAAACAACATTTGACGGGACAGCTAGTTATATTATACATTTATATAATTTCAACGTTCCTAGAGCAGTAGTTGCTATGCGCAACTGATTATGAGATCTAATTAACTACAAATACAGTCGATCATGGCTAATCCTCCTTAGGCGATTAGACTAATTGATTTGGAATTTGGTAACTACAACTCCATAAGCTCCATAAGCTTATATTGGTGTTAGGAATTTTTAATCAAGCATTGTACGGTGTACAACAAAACAAGTTCTATTTTAATCTATATACATACTAGATGACGCCCGCAACTTCATTGCGCCAAAATTCGTTTATCGCGCGGGAACCGTACATTTTTCCGGGATAAAAAGTATCCTATGTCCTTTCCCAGGGCTCAAAGTATCCCCATACCAAATTTCAGCAAAATCGGTTCAACGGTTTAGGCGTGAAGAGGTAACAGACAGACAGACAGACACACTTTCGCATTTATAATATTAGTATGGAGGATTTTAGGGAAGCATCACGATTCCTGAAGTAAACAACTCAAGCGTTATTTTATTCTGGTTTAAGTGTAGGTCAGGAATCTGAGAGTAAGAGGTAGGTTAAAAAGGGATACATGCCTACATTAAATATACCGTCTTCTGTCGTCTATCCTCTATCTCCGTCACATGCTCCTGTGACCTGTAATCGTTCAACATAAAAAACAAAGATAACACAACCCCCATTTTGAAAGTCGGTTAAAATTGTAGTCTATGTGTTATTCTGATGTATAGGATATTATTATTGTAAAGTTTCATTAAAATCCGATCAGTAGTTTTTGCGTGAAAGAGTAACAAACATCCATACATACATACATACATAAATACATACATCCAAACTTTCGTCTTTATAATATTAGTAGGAAGTAGGATAGAGGTAAAATTTTTATACATAGAATAAAAACTAAAAAAAAAAACAAGTCAGGGGCATTTTAGAAGAAAAATAGAACACATTTTAACTGTTTTTAAAATTTTTGTTTCTCTGTCTGTTTGTCGGTTTGTCTGTTTGTCTGTTTGTACAGGCTAATCTCGGAATCCGCTGGACCGATTTCAATTAAATTTTCAATGAAATACCTCACATCCCCGGTCAACATCTTAGATAAAAAAAATTAACTGACTTCCAAAAAAGGAGGACTTCATGTTGACTTTTCTGCCCGATTGTCAAAATTCTTTTTTTGTTGTATATGTTATAAACCCGAATTTGGTACCATGTTTACAAAGTGGTGACTTGTTGATGATCCTCTCGAGATATTCGAGGTATCGAGGGAACTTCTCAAAATTTATATGGAAACAGTAAATTACATTACAGTGATTTTGAATTTTTTGAAGTGAAATGAACATAATATGCTACCAAACATGTACATGGCTTCCGAAGGTGCTGAACAGAAGTCCTAACTCCTTATAGATTAATTACGTAAGGTTTCAGCATTGTTCAAAATACCGCAAGCATATTATGCTACTATCTCAATTATATTAATCATCACCATAATTACTACAATGAGTCGCTTTTATTGGTTATATATTATTTTCTTTGTATTCTTTTACATCGAAAGGATTAGGATCTAAATTGATAATTATCAACCCGTTTCTGTACTGATTTCAAAAATTATTTTATTAATTTAAGGGCAATACTATGTATTCGATGTTATGGTCACAATAAAGGCCAAAAATTATTTTTTTAAACAAAAAATTTGTAACCGACTTCAAGAATTAAGACAATAATATTTTATATGAACTAAAATGTATTAAATAACTTTTACTCTTCAATAGTGCCTTTTCCAGAATTCCCCTTAACCCTGAACTATTTCTGTACCTACTCAATCTTCATCATTTTAAAATTTAAAGTACAGGTCGGAGTTTTTTTAGCACCTTAGAAACATGGTAGGTATATCTTGGTGCAAAATCTTACTTTTTGGTAACATACACTTCATATAAAACCAAAATCACCATATGTTTCTGTTTAAATTTCAAAGAGTTCCCTCGATTACTCACGGACGAAGTTGCGGGCAACTAGTTAAATATATAATAAAAGAGTAAACAGACTTTAATACAACTTTCTCCTAATACAAAAAAATATTTTTATTTTCTTCTTGATTAATTATTCGTGTATCTTCCTTAAGCTTCGGCCAAACCTACGCGACCAAAGCGACTGCGAAGCGGGAGCGTCTGCAACGCGGGATGCCCTGCCGACGCGAACGTCCCTACGTTCGCGTCGGCAGAGCGGGAATAATCTACGGTTTCGCAGCGTAGTCGCGCAGGTGTGCACTGTGCACACCAATTTCGCGTTGCAGACGCTCCCGTCCCGCGCCCCGCGTTACTGACGCGTAGGTTTGGGCGAAGCCTTAAATTCCCGCTATAAAAATATTCATACATAAGTAGTGTAGATCTTTTTATTGGTATATTGGTAGGAGGGTTATCTTTGCCACAAACAAAAATTTTACAGAATAGTGTTTGCTTTACTTCTGACATCGGTGGACGAGACTCAAAAACCCCGCTGGAAACTGTCGATAAAGTGCACCTCAATTATCAATTCACAAATCCCGCTCGCATCCCCCTTCGCTCCCCTCGCCCCCTAAGCTCGAATGACGCCCCCGATCTCCTCTCCGAAACATTAAATACAATATCTTTAAATTGCTTCTAAGTACCGCCACCCTCATCGAGTATTTTTATCGTCATTACCATAATCTCCAATCAGTCATCTCGCTCGCTCGCCCATTAAAGCGTTCTCGCCTCTCGCTCACTCAAAGCTTAAAATTCGACGCCAAATTTAAGGTTCATTCTCATGATTTAGGTAAGATTGTTTTGAGCTCTTAGTATTTGAGACGCGATTACGGGGATGTAATTTGAAGTACTTTTTACAAACATTTTATTTGTGGCGCGTCGTGCGAAGCGTCAGGTGGTTAGGAGTACGTGCATGTGAATTAAATTGTCAGTTATAATAACGAGTAATTATATTGTAATGCTATCGTTATCAACTCTAGCAACAATATGAAGTCGGTCGCTAAACATTGAGTCGAGGTTTCCATTACTTTATTACTTATTTGCATTTATAATTTGATTTTGTGGAAAATATTATGAATTATATTGTGTTTGCAATTTTGTGTCCTCGAAAATTAAATACGTCTCCATAATAATAAATGCATGATTAAAACGTTACTACTCAGTCAAGCAATCTACCTCGGCTACTTCAAATTGTAGAAATATTATTGAAATAACATACATAAGGAGCCCAGCTCAAAGCGGCTACAGGAGGTAAAGCGGCCACGCTTAATATTTCGGTTATTTATAAGGGCAGAGTGACGTTGCTGCTCTGACGCATAGTGAACATCCCGCCCCGCCCCGCACAGTGATGCGGTAGGTGTTGGGGAAGGCGCGCGCTTGTAGCGACAAAAATATTGGAATTGCATGTTTTATTAAAAATATGCAAGGTAAATTCTTCCTGTTTTAATAATTTTCTTGTATATTTGAATGCTTCCATTGTCCAGGGGGGTGTGCCAATATTTTTTCGTTTTCGCTTCGTTATAGAATCGCCGATGAAAATGTATGGAATTGACATAAGCGTTCGTTAGTATGACGTTGACGTTCGACTCGTCTTATGTCAATTCCATACATTTTCATCGGCGATTCTATAACGAAGCGAAAACGAAAACGTTTCGGCTAAATGGCCGTGTCGTTGCTTATTTATTTAGCTTTATCTATGTTGTTTTTATTCTAGAGTATGATCAAAAATGCAAAAGAAGATTATGTTTAAAAGAGAACGGTTTCCAAAAGGCAAAGTAAACCGGGCAAAGCGGCCTATTGACCGCTTTGCCATGAGTTAAATTATAGTTTAATACTTAAAAATATTTTTTAGATGGTGAACAAACTATAAAAGGAAAACTAACCATGGGTCATGGGAAGAGACTACGATGGCGCGAGCTATTAAAGATGTTCAAAAAAAAATTCGTAGCCACTTGATAGTTCAAAAGACGATGTCAAGTCCTTATGTCATTATGTAAGTCAGATATGCCTGAAGGCATATTCGAAGTGGCAACGCGTTGCTGCCGTAAACTGCCAATCTAGTTACGTTAGTAACATAGAATATCATTGGGTTGTCGTAATATGTAAATCATGAGCTAATTTTAAGATTTGGGTCAATATGAATTATACATAGCAGAAATATAATAAATGCACTTTCTGGTAGTACATTTTTTATTTATAAATATATAATATTTCGTCTTTTTTTTCAAATTGACAGCTAAGGTGGCCGCTTTGAGCTGACACTACAGTTGGTATTCTTATATTCCTAATTCATAATAATTGATTACCAGTTTGTTTCGCTTCCATTAAAAAGTTATAGTACCTATTAGCTATTATATTGTGTTAAAAATTTTGATCATTTTTATGTCTTCGAAAATTAAATACGTATCCATAATATTATAAGCATAATTAAAACGTGACTATGAGTACTAACGTTTGTAAAAAGTAGGAACTTGACAGAGGTCAAGCGAGTATTTCATATACAGTTTCTATTTCAAATTGTATTTAATAATTGAAATATGACACAAATAGTATTTTGCATACCCACAGCTTTGAATTCCTAATTCATAATTGAATACTAGTTTGTTTCCCTTCCATTAAAATGTAGTATAGAAACAGGCGATTAGTTCGTCACGTTTAAACGTCTTAAGTTGTAAATGCCAGGAATTAATGGAACCCGTCTGTAAACTAACCTGTAATCGATTAACATAGGTTTCATGTTGTAGCACATTACACATACGATACGAATAAATGTTGCAACCGACATGAAATATACAATGTAAAAGAAACCGTCGTGAACAAATGCCATTTGAGAATTGAGCCTCATCAATAAAAAATAATTTTCAATATTTTTAGTCTCGCTAAAACTCGAGAACGGTTGAACCGACTTGGCTTTTAGTCTTGAAATATTCGTTGAAGTTCAGAGAAGGTTTGTACGGTGAGAAAATATGATCAAATTGCCATTAAATACTAAAACGACAATTTTTATTTTCCTAAGTGATACAGAGATCATCGGGTCGTCTTGTTAAAAATATAAGGATTTTTGCATACACCGAGGCTATAGGTTTTTATCATTTAGCAGTTTAACGGACAGCTAAAATAATACCTTGACGATAGCACAAAATATAATAATTCTTAATTTCTATATCCGTAATCAAGCAATAGATTTATTTAACAACGCAGTATAGTTAAATAACAAACATGTTGTGAATGCGAACTTAGTTTTACTCGCAGTATACAATATGTATTTCAAGTTGAAAAGTCTGACGTAGATAGGTATTGTAAACCGTAATGTATACATATAAAATGTGAATAAATTTAGAGTTGCCCTAACTTAAAGTTTACCACTCAAAATTATCCTCAAACAAACGTTCAGTATTAAAAGTTTTTAGCGGCCTGCGAGGGTGGGAGGGCCGTCCCTCCCTTATTTAGTCACGCCATTTAACAGGCGCGGCAAAGGGCTAAGAATTAATTATGTATGGCCCTGCGAGCGGATTCGGAAGATGTCACTCCGAGCTTTGGACTCTCATATTTTCTAACCGTTTCCCGGATGGCAAATGGAATGATCATTAACATTATATAATTCATTTTTCGAATTAATTCTCTTTGGAGATCGAGGTGTAAAAGCAATATTAAATGCAAACGATATTGCAGAACTCGTTATTGCACTGAATTGAGAATGAGTTGATGAGCTGAGTTGAGAGAATGAGAAAATAGATGCTGTTGTTATCTATGCGTAGCACAAATGCACAATGTTAAATAAAATGAAACATAAACCTTTAATCAAATATGTCTACAGCAATTTCTTTGTGCAGAAATTTCTTTACAAAAACTATCCTTGTTCCGTCCCTGGGACTTTAAAAAAATTCGTACCAAACTTAAAAAAATGGACGGATAAAGGTACAAGTTGGAAGCCGGCTATATGAAGCGGCAGCAGACGACGTGTCCTCGCGACACTACTGGTTTCTATGTATTTCTATGAATAAGTGTCGCTAGCTTCGTGTCGCTGCGGAGGATGTTTCATAGATATACATAGAAACCAGTAGTGTCGCAACGACACGTCGTCTGCAGTTTTCGCGTGTCGCTCGGTTCCAACTTGTACCTTTAAGCACGAAGTGGAACTAGGTAGAATCGAAGAGGTATACTAGATAGGATTGACAGACAAAAAAAAATACAATGAAAACATATTAATATACACATTACGAATCAACATCGTTTAAACGTTTAAAAGCACATAAGGCACGTCACGTTCTAGAAAACGGTGGAACAATTAAGTTCCTTAAAGTAAATATCGCTTTATCGACCGTTAATAAACTAAATTACAAAGCATCAATACAAATTACAAACGGAATATTTAATATTGTGACTATTCTCACGTCTGTTTCCACCAGAAGGCAGTGACATTGTCTTGTTAACTCATATTATATAAAGCTTCAAAATATTCTACTTTGTTTAGAAGTTATTTTTTAAAATAAGAACTTTATTTCTAGTGAACTGGATATAATTTTTTGGCCAAATCTTGTGTATTTTTATAATTAGTATACATTAGGGATTTTTGCCATAAGCTTATTACATATACGGTACTTAATGAGAAAGAAACTAAAATTTATAATTAATACATTATTATATATTGATTATACTTTTTAGAACATGACGAATTAATAGAATTCCTCCTTTTTTTCTTTGAAAACATCAGGTATCTGGACCAAAAAAAATGTTGCTAGACTGCATAGCGCATGTCACACACATAGACCGAGCACACTTCAGTCCAAATCCTCAGGGTATAGAACCCCATTACAGGCGCACTGATCGCAGCCAGGTCTATTTTGACCCTCGCTACTAACCAGATTCATATTCAAGTAAAATTAGTCGTCGTTACCATAATATTGACAAACACGGGTCACCTAGCTATGAATAATGTATCAAGACATCATGCACACCAGTTTAAAGCTAAAACTGTAACACACAAATTGCGGCAATTTTCTTGACACACATCCTAAACTCTTTTATAATAAAATACTAGCTGTCCCGGCAAACGTTGCTTTGCCATAATAATATAAAGTATTCCGAGCATATTATTTACTAGCTGTGCCCCGCGGTGTTACCCGCGGTTTAAGTAATATATAATAAAATACTATGAAAAGTACCAATAATATGGTCAAAACGGGACGATACATGGTTCTATAATGGTTTATGGTAGTGATGATGATGATGATGAATGTAATTTGCATAGTAGCATATATTTTCCGTTCTTAAAACAACGTCGAAACTCCCAAACTTGTATCTATAAAGAGTCAGGAGTTCTCTCAGCACCTTCCGAACCATGGTATACCTTGGTGCAAAATATAACTTGTTAGTATATGCTTAGAATACTGCTTACAAAACCGAAGTCACCACATGTTTCCATATAAATTTTGAGAAGTTCCCTCGAATTCTTATGGATCCCTTCATCAGATCACCACTTTTATGAATATGGTACCAAATTAGGATGATAACCTATACACTAAAAGAAAAAATTTGAAAATCGGTTCACAAACGGCGGAGTAATCGTTGAACATAAAAAAAACGAACATAACACCTCCTCCATTTTGAAAGTCGGTTAAAATTATAGCCTATGTGTTATTCTGATGTATAACCAATCTTATTGTAAAGTTTCATTAAAATCCGTTCAGTAGTTTTTGCGTGAAAGAGTTACAAACATCCATACATCCATACATACACACATACATCCAAACTTTCGCCTTTATAATAGTAGTAGGATTATTTTATTGAAGTGGCTAAATAAGTATGTTACCATGGTAACGTCCCGTCCCGTCCCGTCGCACAATCAATGGTCGCCGTCAGTCTCGAGTTGTAATAAATTACTATTATTTTTTCAACAAATGCACTTATCAATATAAAAAGTACCTAGTAGCCGATTCTCAGACCCACTGAATATGCATATAAAATTTGGTTAAAATCAGTAAAGCCGTTTCGGAGGAGTACGCGGACTAACATTGTGACACGAGAATTTTATATATAAGAAGAAGATTGAACGTATTGTCCTTGCCGTGCTTAGCTATAAGGAAAGTATTAATTTTAAAAAATATTGAATCGTAAACTATTATTTTCTCTAATCTTCTTCTGTTCATACAGTTACATAAATAACCAAAAAAGTGTATTTTTTATATTTTATTTGCTTCGTAACTACATTAATAATATTATTAACACGCTTTTATTAGCTTCACTTATAACTATGTATGTAATCTTGGAATCTTAATTTGACCCACTTCCCGGTCTTCGATTAGGATGAAATTTTGCACACGCTCTGAGTTCTGATGACAATACATGACTAGTTTCTTAGCTACAAATCCAATACTCATTACAAATCCAATATGACGGCCTCCCCAAGATGGCGGACAGGCTATTTGAAATGCACCAACATGATATGGGTATCAAATGAAAGGGTTTGCTGTCAGGAATACGAAAAAAATATTCACGTGACTTAAATCCAACATGGCGGACGTCCAAGATGGCGGTATTCTGTAATTTTCTTAACTATTATATTATTTACAACTGATACCAACCTATGCACTGTGATTAGAGCTTTTAACATATTTTTGTATCATATTAAGGAATATTAATAGTTTTAATTCTAAGTTTAAACTAAACATGTTTTCAGATCAGACTTTTGATCTATCCCCGGTCCGAACTTACTTCAATGACTATTTTGGTACCTAAATACTTAGGTAATTAGACCGTCCACGTAGCTTTTAATTCTAAACATTTTAACAGTATTTGCTCCGTTCACTTTCGAAACGATCAGCAAAAACAGATGGTGTAGCATTTATTAAGCACTACCGGGTGCAGCTAAATATAGAAGCTATTGTTGTTTTAAGGGCTATTTTGCTGATCACACTCTTCTATTATTTACGCTATCAACATGCTTTATAATAAGAAGGTAATAAGCACGTATAGGGTTAATTCAGACCGCAACGCGACGCGTAGATGCATTTCTAAACTTGTACTGAATTGAGAGATTTCAATTGTGTGAGACGTCTTGCAAATCTATCAATTCCATACAAATTTAGAAATGCATCTACGCGTCGCGTTGCGGTCTGAATTGACCCAAATGGGTAAAAATATTATAGAGACGCAGGATAGTCTATTCTTTTATTAAATCTATCACACTAAAAGTATTAGATCTACGAACTTGAAATAGATCCGCGAATTGACAGTGCAAATTGAAATAATTGTGCTGTCGCCTACGAAAAGCTTACAACGTCCTATTTTAAGTTTTATTTGATAACATGAATTAGCGTTAACATCTACCTGGGAAATCTAGCTTTTGTTGAATTGAAAGGAAATTGAAAACACAAAAATATCCTTAGAATAAAATTTAAAATACTCAGAACAAAACTGTTAAAATGTTTGCATTTTGCCGACTAATGTTCATAAGAAATAATTCCACTTTAACGTCGTATATGAGTTTGCGATGGGCGGAGTCGACGTATTAAAAACACATTTTGATCGGAACGAATGCGCCTATTAATCATATTGAATTACTTATTGCACTTCTTGTAAAGACGTCGTTAACAAATGGTAAAAAGCAAACAAGTTTTAAATGCTTGTAATTTAACTGAATATGCAAGCTATACCTAACGACTGCAAGCCATTAACATTGTTAACTAACTTTAATATACTAGTACAGAATTTATAGTGTGGATGCGCTATACCTACAATATTTTGACCTTGTTATAAAAATTGGAACAGTCAGTCGAAAGACAAAAAAAACTTTTCTTATTAGTAAGAGGAACAAAAGACTGATTGACGGATAGCTGATACACCGACGCAAACTTTTATAGCCTTAGAGCTAGAAACTTGAAAAATCGCACACTTCTTACATTAGGTATGCCCTTAGAAAGATTTCGCCGCCCTTAAGGGCCTTCCCCTACGGAGATTCCGTAATTTACCGTATTTAGAGCCTTATAAACTCATCATTTGAAAGCTAGAAAGTTATAATAAAAATACAGCAATAATCTTCAGTATATCAACATTCCCTTCCCCGTTTTAAATTTTCTATTTTTGTTTTTTATACTCATGATATTAGCTTCTAAAGTAATACCAGTTTATTAAAATTAAAGCATACTTCAGCATCTCCCTAGTATTTACAAATTACGTTTATTTGAAACACACAACAATAGATAGACAATTTCATTAACTACATATTACCCGTTTTAAATTTTTTTTTTGATAAATTTTGAACTAAGGTAAGTAAAAAAAATAATAGGATTTTTGTGCGTTCTCGGCAACGCGTCAAATGTTTGGTCAAGGTCGTTTGCTCTGGGGATGGCCTTAAGTGGATTTCTTTATGGCAAAGCCTCGGGAAAAACTAATATAATTTGTTCAAGAGTAGATAAGTTTATACAGGTTTTTACGATATTTAACGGCGTTAGCTGTTGCGTAAATCAAGTTGATCGAAGATGATCAATTATTATTATCAGCTTAATGTAATGCCCACGTCAGGCCTTTCAGTGAAATGGACGGTTGCTTTAATTATTCCAAGCCGAAGAGCAAACTGCATCTATTTTTGAGTCCGATTACCATGAAATATCTAATATCCAATCGATAGACATAAACCTAATATCTAGTAAATGGATTGTAAAAGTCGTGTAAATTTTTAACATCTACAAAATATGGTAGCTAGACTCATTCATTCTTTTAGCGAGGTTTTCAGAGATAAACTAAAGATAAAGTTTGATCAAGTTTCGTAAGTAAAAAATATAATAGAACAAAATAATTTAATTGATAAAAATAATTAGTATATAATGTTGAAATCAATAACCTCAATAATAATAACGATTTACAATAAAAATTTACCTCTATATTTGCGTAACAGAGAGAGAGAGAGAATAACGTTCTATAACAGCTAGAGTGTGTTGCATGAGCCAGTGTAAATCACTAAAAGACCGTAGATTTTTGTTTGCAGAGTCGAATACTGGAGGACGCATCGTTGATGTGTAACTCATGGTCACCGCGCCACAACGTAAGTTACATTCATATTTTACACATCTATCTCGCTCTGCGAACTGCGCTGGCGCATCTTTGGCCAAAGATTTTCTGGGCTAAGCGATTTTGTTTGTCTACTGCAATGTTTTTCTAGATTTTTTCGTCAGTTTTAGTGGATACAACGGTAAGGTTCAGTAGATTTCGATATTGCATGGTAAACACTCTAAGTTTAATTTAAAATTTATTTTGTCGAATTAATTGAATGTGTCGAACTATTAGTATTTTTTGGTGCCAATAATATCTAACCAAAATAAGGCATTGTTTAAAAAACTATTTTATTTTCATAGATAGGGATTTATTGAAAAGTAATAATACAAGGTCGAGTCGAGTATTTCGCGTGGAAAAAAGTTAAAAGGCCTCAATAGGCAATTAATGTGGAATTATGGTTTGGAATACAGCCTGTAATTTCATCGCGATGAAATAAAATTTGAGAGAAATTCCGTAATTCATCGAGGGAAGTGGAACTCAATTAATACTTCAACCTTATCGTGATATGCCAGAACAACGCACAACAAGGGTCATCTAACTTCCATTAAACACACAAAAATAAAAGACGCCATAAAAGTTACGTGGACCTACAAGTATACAGTTCTTTTATAAATGTTAAACTTGTTTATATTTTTTCTTTGTAATACTTACTCCAATTATACTATAATATTTAAAACATAGATGATGATGAAGTAACTGCAGAAAGAATATTATTTTTGAAAAAAAAATAGATAACGAATTTCCGTCGAAAATTTTAATCAACACGGTCTGAATGTATAGAATTGAAAATAATTACTTAGTAATTTTTATCTTAAAAAAAATCCAAAGGCAGCGAAAATAGTTTGTTTTAAAAGTCCTTCAAATGTTTTAATAATATTATCCACACTGCGCCAAACAAACGCAATATTATTTCACTAACAACAGTAATATTTGTTTTGTGAAATATTAATAATTTGCGTTTGTAACCTAGTGAATTAGATTCGATGAAACTGAAAACTAATCACGATTTTCCACTAATTTTCAAACAAGTGGTGGAGACAAACACGATTAAAAGTTAGGGCTTATAATATATTTTTGGCAATTCAAAATCATATCATTAATAAGTAATAACAAAATACTTATTTGAGAAATTAATATAATCTCAAGTGATTAACATTTAAGTGTTATGAACTGAGAATTTGTTTATAATTGAAAAGTAACACCCCAAAAAATCACTCTCAACGTGTCTATAAAGTTTCACTTTAGAATTGATTATTAGTACGGGAGCCCTAGAACATTTTTTTTTTATTACTATCAAGCTATTTTTTTGTGAGTAGCTTCATTTTGATAAGACGAACAACATTTTTTTCTGCGAAAAATCTCGAAAGTGGTAGCTAACAGAGATAGAAAGGATTTCATACTCTGACTTGATGGTCCTAAAATATGGATTGTTCTATTTGTAGGACAATGTTACTCTTAAATTATATAACTATTAACCTATCAATATACAAAAAATCAGTTTGTTAGGGTTCCGTTTTAGGGTTCAGTAGTCAACCAAGTTTTGTTGATTACAGAACCCTGTAACGGAACCCTAACGAGCTGATTTTTTGTTGTTGTTCTAGGGCTCCCGTACTATAATATGTGACCTTTACAGTAATCAGAATAAAAAAAAAAACATAATTTAATTATTGAATCAGATCTATGGGTGTCGTGAGCTCGTTGTGGCTGTTTATAATAAAGATGTGAGTGGATGAACACGATAACTAACATTTTGTGACATACGGACATCCCTTGTAATTTGAACAACCCTTTAAACTTATCTACTTCATCAACTGGCTAATATATCTGCCTACGCATAACATGCACAGTTTTTTTATTTCAAACCATTTTTCCGGCCCTAAAGCCTCCATTAATGGAATAAAACGGCAATTTTTTTACTGTTATTTATCGTGTTCCTCCACTTACATCTTCAATTAAAATGTAACACAAAAAAACCATACGAAATTTTACTTTAGAAGCTCTAGTCTTTGCATTGATCAGATTAAATAAAAAACATAATTTAATGATTGAATAAGGTCCGTGGGTGCATGTAATCGCGTGTGGGACCCCTCGCAGACTGTCTCTATGACACTCGATACAGGCATTACGCAGATGTACCGGGGGACAAGATGTCTCCAGTTAACCCTAAAATGAGAACGCTGATGAGTAATAATAGTAATGGATTATTTCATTGCTTTGGGTATTAGCGAGCACTTTTGTTTTCATGGCAAAATTATAATAACAAGTTGGAAGAGCACAGTCCGAACGACGAATCGAGGCCAACTTTATATAAATATCAAAATTTGTAATAAATTCTAGTATAGTATAAGTCCTAAAAAGTAGTTGCAGGTAGGTAATAGCAGAATTTTCTCACTTTCAAAATTGTTTTTCCGATACAAGCCCATAAAATGAATAAAATATCAAGCTGAAACTGTTTTCGAAATGATATTAAGAACATCACGGCGCGGCGTTAAAGCTTCGCTTTCTTATTCAAATTTTCAATCTTTTAATATACCTTACCACTGGTAGATGTTATAGTTCTACGAGAATTGACAAAAAAAAAAAACTATAAATGTAATCGGTAAATAGTATTATTTATAAAAAAAAAAACAAACAAGAATCGTAGAAAGTAAAAGTAGTATAAAAAAAGATTAAAGATATTTTTATTTACTACGAAGCAGATACAAATGTTAAAATAGAATACGCTGAAATATAAATGAATCCGAATCCATGTGAACTGATTAAATTAAATAATACATTCAGGCGTTTTAAGTGAAACCTTTTACTTTTGTTAATACAATTCTAAGCAAGCAATACACATGCGAAGCCTGTCCCACAGTGGAACGGGGAAGGTACACCGCCGGTAAAAAAGAAAGACTATTACTTTAAAAGTGGTCTCTTAAACTAGCTTTGCACAATATAACATCAGTAAACCGCCTTCATATAAGACCGTCCGAATCAGACGCATGCACACATTAACGCAATCTCAGATTACATGAAGTAACAAATTAGCAGTAACGTTGCTCACGTGTAAAACTTATCTCATTCCTTGTTTTTAATGACGCGGTTGAATTACTCTTCTGCCGTTATACTGTGCTATTTGTGAGTCAGATCTCGCTCGAGGAGGTCTGAGGAGGTACCACCGGGTCGGAGTCACTCATAAATAATTTAAAGTAATCCGGGAAAAACCCCTGTCCGCAGCCTACGGGTTGGACCGCCATGACTATTTGATGCGGGGAACATATTACGCGCGAATTAGCGCTACCCCTTTGAACTCGAATAGTGTTAACATATTTTTATTCCGTTAATTAATTTGTTTACGTGATTTGTAATTCAAGTTTAGCATATATAATTCAAGTTAAAGGTGTTGTGGCATTTAGATTTTTGTTCGAAGTTTATATTATTCACTTGAAAAATCCATTAATTTATTGTCGATTTTTTTGTAATTATTTAATTTAATATCTATTAATTTATGGGCTTGTTACATTCTACGTTGGTATTTAAAAACCAAGGGTACAAATTTTCATATCGTTATACCACACTTAATAAAAAACGAGTTTAAAAAAATGATTACTTAAAAATCTATCCTAATTCAGAAAGTATATCCTTCGAAGATATTCTAAGAATAGGTAATAGTTTAAAACGAAGTCTAGATTTTAGAAAATGAATTAGAAAAAAAATAGGTTTCTTTACCTACGAACGATATACTAATTTAATCATACTGAACACCATGTAATAACCTCCTAATTTTCATCAGGGTGACCTATTCAGTGGGTTAAACGACGGCCTCCTGAGTAGAGCGGAGGCGCTGGCGGCGGTGGACATCAGCAAGCACCAGTCTGGCCCCCAGCCTGGCCCACCACTGCCACAGCTGAAGCACGACATGGTCTACCACCATGGCGTGGGTGCGCCACCACCACACAACGCGAGGCCGCATCAGGTAACATCGTAGATATAACGACGAGTGCGAGTTGCAAGTGACCAGCAAGCTATTCGCTTGAAATTTATAAATGAAATGAAATCAAATTCAATTTTCGAATTGGTTACAAAATAGCACTTCCTGGAAAGACCACATATGATGTCTCCTAACGGTTTGGGAACTAACACAGCGAGAAGAATCGGCGTAAGAAACTCGCACGAGGTCACAACGTAAAGATAGTTGTTATTACATTATAATATAGACTCCTCTGGTATATGGCCTTAATGCTTATAGGCATGTTAGACGTAAAATAAATGTAAACTGACTGTATTTAGGTGACAACACGGTCTTCACAAATTTAAATTGGTAAGAAAACGGAGTCCTTTTATTGCTTCTGGAACTATAACGTACCTACCTGTGCAAATTAAGAACTATATCAGATATAGTAACTTATATGTTCAGAGCAGACTGTTACAATTTACAACTATAATCTTACATCCATTCCTTTTAAACAGTATCGGTAGTGGACTGTGGAGCACCGCGATGAAACTAACATACTTATATGCATATTTAGACTTCAAAACGATTACAGGCAGACTTTCCCGTAGTAGGCTAAAAAGCTTTTGTGAAAAATGGTGCAGTTGTTGCTCGTTATACATTATACATACATACTCAATGATGCAATATCTTTCGATGTTTTGAAATGAACTCATTAGACCACTTATTATTCGAAACTAAGCTAGACTCAGTTATTCATAAATGCGATTACCAATATGCCCATTATCTGACAAATTCAGAAGCAAAGAAATAATACAAAAAATAAAATAACTCTCCCTATTATCTCTTATACCTAACATGCTTAGAAAATAAAATACACAACAAATGTCAGGTTATCAGAGAACACATTATGCATAAAATAGCAGAAAAATAGAAGGGTTCGCATACATTTGATACGTAACATCAGCTTCTATCATAACTTCTACGAAGGGACGAAGTTTTTCTCATGGGCGTTGAATTTCCAAGTCGTACCAATAATTCCAATCGAATTTTCCGTCTATAAAACTAAAGCGTACTCGTAAAATTGTTGCCAAATTGGGCCGCTCTGCGCCTCCGCTGCGACATAAATAATAATAATAAAAGTAAATGCATTTTTGTATGCCCCATACACCTTGCAAAATCTTTTAGTCTTCGTACATCGGTGGCCGGGCGAGGGTAGGCTCCTAGGGGATTTGCTGGCATGGGGTAGCGAGAAGGGATATAACATGTAAGAAATATACTCGCTTCGCAATAAAAATGAGGTAATTTTATGCACTGTTCGATATAATGTCGATTGTGCATCTTACCCTTAGATTGCGTGAGGGAGGTGCTTTGTTATCATTACTTTATTCTCAGATAGACATTTTATACTCGATCGCCGGAGTAAATGTAGTCAAAGATAATTATCTTCTATGGTTTTTTTATTGTTTGTATTCTTTAATATAACAATAATAATTTGTCATTAAAAAGCTGAAGTGCACTTTTTGTAATTAACTTTTACCGTATTTTGGTTCCTATTTGCATTTAAAAACGAATGCAAGTACGCATTCGTTTTTAGATGCAAAAGCAAAATATTTGTTAGTATTCCAATTATTTAACTATGAACTTTTTGCATCTACTCGTAGCATAAACCAAAAACTATAAACTTTGCTTTTAACAAGTTAAGTTTTTTCAGGAGACGAAAAAGAAAAATAATTCTAAGCCTCGTGTATTTTTCTTTTATTACATCCCCTTCCCCAAGTAAGGGTTAGTCTTGTGTGTACGTAATGCGTACTTTACAGCTACGGAACCAAATATTGAAGCCGTTTGGGGTCCCGTATATGTCTCTAATCTGTCTAACAAAGTTGGGGGCTTGTTCTATCGAATTTAAGTGCGTGTTGTTTTTCACCAATCCTATAGGATGTATTAAAGGTTGTTTTCCCATTGTATATGGATTTTTTTTCTTTAAATTAAATAGTCAATGTTGTAAATAACCAAGTTTTGTTAAAAAAATTTGTTTTAAGTGCCTTTTATTTGCTTACTTTGTGAATGATGATGACAAGTTATAAAATAGACTTATTAAGCTAAGGTGGGATTTCACCAATCACACTAATTAAAACTTCATTTTATAAAAGTTAGTTCTCATTGAACGCGTTCACGCGGCGACGTTAATATAGTTTTCTTTGAAATGGATTTCACAAACTTCTTTTAATCGCGATTAATACATCTAAGTTTAGGTGACGTCACGCGATGATTTTACATTTTTTCATCATTTTGGAGCCTTGTCACGTTAATTTAACAACAAAATAGCAAGAAACAATACATAAACTAACCAAACACATCTGTCAAAACTGTCATCTTGACATTTCTTTGGTCTATATTTTTCGTTCCGCCATGACTCTACACTGATAGGACTTCAACGGGTTTATGAAGTTAAACCTCGAACATTGGGCGTTCAGATGATAAAACTCGGATTTGCTGTAAACGCGTTTAGTTTATATTGGTGAAATGCAATTCGGTGTTATAAAGGTGTTTATACGTTTAGAACCGATTCAGTGTGCACTGAACGCGTTCCATTTCTTTGGTGATATCGCCCCTTAATTTTAGTCTGCTCATTCAGCTTCTGCGACCATTGGTAACATTGTAGACCAGGTATCAGCAATGAAACCAATATATGTATAATATACATTATACAAGTCATCTCATAAGCGGGTGTAAGATACAGTTATGTTGAATTTGAATAAACGAGCTGTAAGGTGAACTGTTATCTGTATCGTGATATATTTACGTAAACAGTAGATCATAACAATATCCAGTATATTATGTACACTTAGTTCAGTTTACACAACTTTATAATAAGATATACTGGTATGTAGTCCATCACCTGATGTGATGAATAGTCAATAATAGTCATCTAGAATATCCAGTACCACTATTTATACTAAAGGGTCTGAGTTGTGAAATTATTCAGAATAGTTTAGTTTCAATTTATGTCACCATAGATTGGCAAGTCCTAAACGAAACACAAGAATGACAAAATCAACATAGTGGGTTTTGTAAATTGTATTCTACTTAGTTCTTTACATAAACTAAATTAGGTTCTCTTCCTTCAACTTTGTCCTTCTATATCTGGTCAAGTTATTTAAAAATAAGATATTTTAAAATTAAATGTCCTTCGTGCTCCAAACTCCAAAAACCTCAAAAACACCTCCGAGATGCTGAATCGCGTGCTAAACGCCATAAAGTTCATTAAACTAGTTAGTTCCAATGACATATTCCGCTGACCCCACGACAAATATACAATACAAATAACGGGTAGAATTTAAACAAAAACTGTTAACTGGCAGAAAGGGCGAAGCATAAAAAACGCACGGCCCGAGGGAATACAGGACATTCGAGCATTTTACTGCCGCGCGGTTGTCGCCTGCCCGCTGGGACTACACACGACAGACTCATTCTAAAACATTTGCTACCTCATTATTGTATAGCCCATAAAATACATACTTTTGCTATTACCCGACAACGGCGAAAAAGGGTAATGATTTTGGCGGTATGCTGTTCAACCGCGTAAACTCAATATCAAGTCGAGTGCCAATAGAATCGAATCCATGCGCAAATTCTTCTTGATAGAAAAAAATAAATTAAAAAAAAGTTATGTAACATAATTTATTTCTTTGAAAACAGGATAAACACTAAACAGTTAGCTGGCGTAGCAACGCTAAGTTTTTAGAATGCCGCAGTCAGAGATTTAAAGCACTGTGAATTGAAGTTAGCTAATTGACCGACGCGATGAAACTATAAAATAAAAATAAATCCTTTGAAAACGCACTATATTCCATTACACGCAGTACAGAATAGCTCTACGCGTCGTAGAGGTGCTACGCCAGTGAGCCGCGTTGGATGATTCACGTAAATACATACTTAATATAATTATTTTAAAATTAGCGTTATATTGATACTATTTTTTGTTTTCTGTTTAAGCGGACAATATTGCTCACTACGAAAAATGTAACATCGGTTTGCAAAATTCAACAAATGCAGCGAAGTTTAAGTGAACGGAGATTATTATTTTCGAATTGAAATTACTCATAATTTGTGCCCCTCACTGATATTTTGCCACTTGTTCAAATCATAACGCTGCGATACAAATCACTATTAACAGAGTATAATTTATTTAATACCCACTCGCGTTCGAGCGAACCCCAGTTTAGTGACGCAACGTCGTCGATAGCAAATTATCGATAAGCAAAACTTTGTTACCTTGTTCTTTTACAAAAACAGTGCTAGGTTTATTGACATGAGATAAATGCGTTTTATTTCTTTAAAAAGTATGCATACGTTACTTAACTTGAATTCAAGAAGGTGCGTGTTATAACGTTCAGTTATAAAAAATATACTTCTATAGTTCACTTTCATTTCAATATATTGTTAATAAAAAGTGTTTTACTATTACTGTAGTTTTAAATTGCATTTCAATTTACGTGAAATTAAACTTGATATCGATAGATTGACATTTTCCACCCTATTCATAAGCGGCACAAAAGTAGGGTGAAGTGTTATTATACAATGACATACGTGGTATCCCCATGCAGGGAGCATATCAACAAATTGTTGCTACTTAAAAACTACCTACGCACCTGCGCGGCTTTGCGGTTTTCAAAAACGTTTCCACAAATAGACTATCGATTATTTCATTACAACACTTATTTAAAGCTTTTTAAAATTGGAATATTGAAAAAATGCCGTAAAAGTGGAGGCGTACCGACCGAAACTTTGATACTTTATGCCCAATGATATTACATATGTAATGTAATTATAAAAAGTTTATTTGTATGTATTTAACAAAGATGTAATAGGGACTCGCTTCTGATTTACAAGAATTAAATCTTTTCAAGAAAAGGAAGTGGAAAAGAGTAAAGTGATTAAGACTATCGTGAAATCTGAAAGAATAATCGGCTTAAAGGATTTGTCCCAAGTATTATCTTTTTATCGTCATTTTCAAGCTTCTTTTATCGCTAAGGATTAATGCTAATATTTAGCTTAAGCGGACCTAGCATTACTGAGTCATTTTTAAAGTAATAATTAATAAGGCATTGGCCTTAGTTAATTACTAATTACACTCTGCAACTGCCATTTTAGATTTGCAATTAGCAAATTAATTAATAGAACTTCTAGTGGCGGGCACCACAAACGCTTTTCATCGATTATGTCTATTGATGTTCTTTTTACTATTTCAATACATAATCTTCTATTTGGAACGATTATATTATTAAATATCCCGAAGTACACGCATTTTTGAAAAAATCTTTTTTATTGCTATTCCTATTCAAACTTAATATTATAGTTATACGGCGGCTTATAATTATTATTCCAAAACAATTTTTATTCCAAAAAAAGTTTCCGCAACAATTAATAATTTTGGCGTAGTGAACTAGTCATGCAAGAACCACATAAACAAAGATGTGTAGGATGAAAAAATGCAGCTAAGAAATCGCATAGAAGACGGTGGCAAACAAAAAAGCGTGCACGCGGGATAGTGTCGGGTAATTGTGATCTACCGCACACCAGGGAGACGCGCCCCCAGCCTGGACAACGGTAAATTGTACACGTATCATACTGATAAATGTACTAAAGTGGATTGATATCCAACGTAGAGTCTTCGGATGTGGATGATTAAAGTTGTGTCCAGCAGGGGTGGTGTTTTCTTGCCTTATCAATAATTTCAATTCAAATATATTGATAGAAAAATGTATATTTTTTGCAACTAATTCAGCATGATATAAAAGTAATAAATCCAAAGTAAACATAGCTTAGTATTAAAACTTTTTGCATTCGAAGCAGTCCAAACATTAATTTTCACTACAAAGCCGGTCGCAACAGAAGCATATTGGTAAAACACTTGCGACCAATCAACGTCACAACAGACTCACCCTCCATGAAAAAACAAGTGTTTGCACTCATAAAGAATGAGTACAAATCTGCACAAAGATGATTGTTTATGTTTCCATATCGTCCCGAGTGCGCCCATTGTTCCCGCCCCCCGCTTTATTTACAATAAAACGAATGATTTAACACGAATGCACAAGTTAATTCAACGCAGCGATCCTCGCGCCCCTCGTGATCCTCCTAATAGTCGAGAATTTGACAGTACGATAAAAATGAATTACAAAAAAAGCCTTTCTTTCCGCAGATGGGGCACCACGGCATGGAGGGCTTGGACATGCTAGACCCGTTGACGTCGTCGTCGATGACGACGCTGGCGCCGATGGGCGAGGCGGCGCCCCCGCACCACCAGCTGCACGGGTACGGCATGAACCACGTGATGAACCACCACCACCACGCGGCCGGCCTGGGCCACGCGCCCCCCGCGCACCTCGCCCACCCCGCCGCCGCCCTGCACCCCGACACCGACACCGATCCCCGCGAGCTCGAGGCCTTCGCCGAGCGGTTCAAGCAGCGCCGGATCAAGCTCGGCGTCACGCAGGCCGACGTCGGCAAGGCCCTCGCCAACCTCAAGCTGCCCGGCGTCGGCGCCCTCTCCCAGAGCACGATATGCCGCTTCGAGAGCCTCACGCTGAGCCACAATAACATGATCGCGCTCAAGCCCATCCTGCAGGCGTGGCTCGAGGAGGCGGAGGCGCAGGCGAAGAACAAGCGGCGGGACCCCGACGCGCCGAGCGTGCTCCCCGCCGGCGAGAAGAAGAGGAAGAGGACTTCTATAGCAGCGCCCGAGAAGAGGAGCCTCGAGGCGTACTTCGCGGTGCAGCCGCGGCCCTCGGGCGAGAAGATAGCGGCGATCGCGGAGAAGCTAGACCTGAAAAAGAACGTCGTCCGGGTGTGGTTCTGCAACCAGCGGCAGAAACAGAAGCGCATGAAGTTCGCGGCGCAGCACTGACCGGCGGGGGGCGGCGCGGCGCTGCTGTACCCCGCCTCCGGCTACGGGTACTAGTCGCCGCCGCCGCACCACCGCATCGGCGCCACTCGCCCCGACATTCGACAGCAATAACCACATCTTTTTGAACCGTTCTTCGACCTAGGCGTCGAGTAGTTTCCGGGAGCGAACGCGACTTCCGTCTAGTGTAGATATTGTACAGATGTTTCGTTTCGAGTTTCGTTGTTCGTATGATTTTCGAGACACAGGGTATGTTAATATACAGCATCGGCTAGATGAAATAGGTTTTTCTTTCCCGTCGAGTTTGATTTTACGTGCGCCGTGTTCGATGTCTTCGGAGCGTCTAGTGTGTACATGAAAAATTAAAATCAGGATTTTTAAGAAAATGTGCCTTGCAAATATCAATATTCTGTGTTTAATATTAGTATCTTCAATGCTGCGTGTCGCAGATTAGTAAAGGATGCGTCCGCGAGAGACGGGAGCAGCCGACGAACATGTGTTAAATAATAAAATTATTATTGTAACTAATTGTACACGAAATGATAAGTTTAGGGCGAAGTTTGTACTGTCAGCAAAAATATTCGCTGTTAAAATATTTTATAGCCTAAAGGACGGCCGAACCTATTGTGATGACTCTAATAATTCTGCATTAAACGGTCATTCTCCGGTTTGCCTAAATACCGTAACCTTTTTTTTTTTCGTTGATTTAACTTGAACACATTGAAATATTAAAGAAATGAAAGATACGAACACATTAATAAATGAGGCATGTAACAGTTAATTAAAGTTTTTTAGATAATAAGACTTAAAATTTTTATGGGTACGGTAATTAGACAAATGTTTTTTTTTTCGTAACGGTACAACGACACAGTTTGCAAATACTAGCTTATGGCAACGCACGTAGGCCAAATTATGTAATATAAACATAATATACATAATGAAATCTAATTTAAACATAATTTAAAAACAAAGATCACGGTTTTTTTTCTGGTTTAATTTGCAATTAGTCTCATGACTAAAAGCAAATGTGTTCTGTCATGGTTTGTCATCTTAGGTCTCTCCACAGTAGGAGACACCTTTCAGTTTTACCAGTGGTCTTTTAGGCTTTGTATATCAGAGCGCTTCAGGCGTTTATTGTAGGTGATATTCAATAGTTGGTTAGCCAAGTCGTTTGGGTGGTTTTCAAGTCGGTGGTTATAGGCGGTAGAGGCGTGTTTTATTTCCTCTTTTACTGTTCTCATATTAAGTTTTTCGTGTATCTCAGCATTGGTGATAAACCATGGCACATTAGCTATACTTTTCAAGATAGTGTTCTGTAGTCTTTGCAGGATGGCAATGCTGGAGTTGCATGCACTCCCCTATAGCTCTATGCCGTAGGTCCATATGGGTTTGAGAATGGCCTTATATTATATCAATAGCTTGTTTTCGATCGATAGTTTAGAAGTTCGTCCAAGCAGCCAGTGTATTGACTTATATCGGTAGTTCAATTCATCTCGTTTCATTTTGATGTGGTTTTTCCAGGTAAGCCTTCTGTCTAGATGTAGTCCAAAGTATCGGACAGAGTCACTTTGTAGTAGGGTGTCATTTCCCATTTTCACAGGGCCGCAGTTACCTTTCCTCAGTGTGTAAGTTACGTGAACGGATTTTGATGGGATGAGAGAGCTTTGATGCGCCATTTTTCAAGCAAAGCAAAGCAAGTTTGTAACCAAGCTACGGTAATTAGATACTCACGTGATTTATCGGCGGCACACTAACATTAACGACGTGGGACCGCTGATGGGCCGTGGCACACACTAAGGAGAAGCGACCCGTGCACTTGTGATGTGCCAAATCCTGTTATTTTTGGGTGGGTATCCAAAAACAGCATGTGTTACGGTAATTAGAACTTTTGATCGGACAAGCGATTATTTCATGATAACTATTTATAGGCTGGGCCTATTGAGCTGATATTTTGCAATGCAATAACCAATGTTTATAAGCGTTTAAAACGATGAATAGATTAAAGTAAATATGTACGTTATAAAAATTACAAGCAAGTTTCGAGATCAAGTTGGCGTGGGGACACGTTACGGTAATTAGAAAAACACGGTTTTTGAACACGACTTCAATTAATTTAGTCTGAATTACTTAAATTAGAAGCCTGTGCTTAAGTTTGTAGCTAGATACTGATGCTATCTACCGTTTAAAAATATTGCATACTTGAATAAGATAATATTACAGAGTATACAAGCCAGAGAATGACCGTAAATTAGATCAGCTCTACTTTTAAATAAAAACTCAAGATTAGGTACCATATTTTTCATCTTACACTATGTAGTTTTGGTTTCAGAACAATGTCTATTTTTGCTGACTGTACTGGTAGGAGAACTGTTTAATTTTTTATATTATCGTTATTTTGTACGTTATTAATTTGTAATTATATTTAAATTCTTGTTAATTATATCGTAGGCGTGCTAGTAGCCCTGGACTTATTTAGTATGTATATTGTATTCTAATTTATTATTCATTACTTTATAATTGTACAAAGTTCAAACGTATTGAACATACCTACATTGTAGATACATCTGACTCGTTTTGTTTTAATTTCGTCAGTCTCTAAAAAACGGCACAATCTCTAGTTGTAAGAAGTAACTAGTGACATTTAGCCAAAATAGTATGTAATAACATTGTAAATAAGTTACACTTGAATTTATCATAGGAATCGGTTTAACACTACATTAATTTCGTTAATGGTTATCGATTTGCAGTTCAAAGCAAGCGTAAATTGTTTTAAAAGCTTTAAAATGTTTGACACAAGGGCCAAAATTCGATATTTATACTTAGCTGGTTTCATAATTTTTGGTCGTAATCACCAATCGTAGTTATAAAATGGAAAGGCCACAAAGCTTAAAACTAAACGAAAAAAATGCGAATTATAAATAATATTTTTAAATGATATTTTGTAAATATAGAATATATTATAATAATATAAGTAAAAATGTGCAATGTACTTCGATAATTAAAGTCGATAGAGTAAGTAACTTATAGGAATTTATTGAGTTTTAGGATAACGAAGTAGGTTTTGAACGCTTTACTAATTTACGATTCTAGTCATGGCTTTAATTTTATTTTTTAATGACAAAAACAATTCTTACCATATCAGTAGATACTTTTTAAGTGTACAATTTTGATTTTCAACTCAATTTTTTAACGATTTTTTTGTAAAGGTAATTGATGAAATATGTAGATACTATTGTGTACTTTAATTTTGTATATTATCACAAGAAGAATTGATTTAATTTATTGTAGAAATAATAATAAATCTCTACGTAAAAGTATTTGTAATGTAATAAATATAACCTAAATGATTTTTAAACCAATTTTTTTCATATGACATTCCAAAATTATGAAATGCTCAACTTCATAATTTTATAGAGAACATAATTTTGTAGGGGCCAATGCACGTTTGTATCACTACACTCTCCGGGGTCAAATTGTTCCGTAGCTTATAATTTGCATTTTTTACATCAATTGCGGAATCATTTATCCACTCAATTAAAGAGGTTTTATTGAAATGGCTTTATTATATTTTTTTTTTTTGGCAACGATAACAAGTTGCTGTAGAAAAACCCGCTAGGTGATAAAGATCTTGCGACAGATAAGCAACAAGCGTTTGACAGCAGATATTTTGCAATATCTGCTTATTGCTTACCTGTCGCAAGATACGAATCTGCCGATCGAGCCACTGTTTGTTGTATAATTATAAAAAAATAATTACGAACTCGTGATTTTAGTTGTATCCTAAACTAAGCTCAAATTTTGTAAATGCTATCGCAGTTTCATCAAACGTACCATAGTAAACCAAAAAGCAATTTTATTACTGCTAAGCATTTTTTGTGTACATAATAAGGAATAATAGACAGAATTTAAACAATTGTATCTATTATCAACCATTATTAGTTTACAAATAAAACATTGCTGTGTTAAGTAGGCATTAGTAGATTCCTTACGATTTATTAATTAAATTATTATTGATAAATTTAAAAAGGAAAAGTTTATTTCGAAAACCAAATAAAACAATGAATAAAAGAATAGAAATATTAGTTAACTTAATTTGTTTTATTAAACCTTCCCTAATATGTTTGCTATTGCTAACAGCGTACCGCTGCTTCCTAGGGCTTCACACGAGACGAGAGTAAGCGAGGGTAACAAAAATCTCGTCTCGGTCTCGTCAATCCTCAAAAAATTGAGTCTCGTACAAGTCTCGATCTCGTGTCGTTACCAGTTGTCTCGTCTCGCTTAATTGTAAATAATGATCTATTTCTATATAATTAAGAGAATAAGGAATATTTTATGACTAGCGTATTTATATAATAAAATGCATTTTTATATATAAATTTAGTATCATCGGAAAGGTCTTGACCTGAATTTGTGGCTTTTCAAGGTTTCATTTATTTTCGGGCGGTTATTCATTAATTACATTGAGTTTTCGGAGTAGTTATAATTAGATTCCGAGTTTGTGCTAGATGTCATTTGTTTATCCTGCATTTATTTTATTTTAAATATATAAAAATTTTTGAGGGTCAAATATTGACTATTATTATTGGAATAGGTTTTAAATAATATATAAACTGAAATAATAAATAATAATAAATGATTTTTAATTATATATTTATCACGCTATTATACAAAAACATTTTCACCTAGACATACATTTTATAATTTTACACTCTTAATTTTACTTTTTAAACTACTCGATGACCAAGAATTTAAACATAACAATGGTACGTGTCATCTTTCAATAATGTACGTGCTTTTGTCACGATCATACCTGTTGTAGAAAATAACAAAAAAATATTTCACAGATGGTTACCAGATTATATATTTTGTAAAATATATTGTTTTCTAAGTAGACCTTTTCTGATTTTTCGAATTAAAACGTAATTTAAAAAAAATTAACGAGACCCAAAACGAGACTCTCGGGTTGCCCTGTATGTGGTCTCGGTATTGCCCATAATATTTTCCGAAACGTCTCGTCTCGTCTCGTCTCGAAAAAGCGAGACGAGAAAAATCTCGCTCTCGCGTGAAGCCCTACTGCTTCCTCGTTTTAGGGTTCCCTACCCAAAGGGTAAAAACGAGAACCTATTACTGAGACTTCGATGTCTGTCCGTCTGTCCGTCTGTCCGTCTGTCTCCAGGCTGTATCT
This sequence comes from Cyaniris semiargus, assembly GCA_905187585.1. NCBI lineage: Eukaryota > Metazoa > Arthropoda > Insecta > Lepidoptera > Lycaenidae > Cyaniris > Cyaniris semiargus. Next base: position 11,417,384 of record LR994547.1, read on the forward strand.
CAAGAACCGCTATAGCTAGACTTATGAAATTTTAACAGATTGTGTGTATCTGTTGCCGCTATAACAACAAATACTAAAAACAAAATATTATTAATATTTAAGGGCGGTAAACCAAAGGGTAAAAACGGGACCCTATTACTAAGGCTTCGATGTCTGGCTGTCCGTCTGTCTGTCTCCAGGCTGTATCTCAAGAACGGTGATAGCTAAAGAGTTGAAATTTTCGCAGATTATGTATTTCTGTTGCCACTATAACAACAAATACTAAAAACAAAATAAATCAAATATTTAAATTAGTAGCATTATATAAGCATACCAGCTTAGTATTTATTACAATTTACATCCTGATCAAAATGAATTCGCACGATGTATGCTGTAATATGTTTTAAAGTAGTTAAATTGAATTTGTATGCATGCGAATGTGTGTGAGCAAGAAACTAATCAATTACTCTGTTTAAACAAAAAATTTGGCGCGCGCCGCCCGAGGCGTTTAAGGGGTTTTAACTTGTACTCAATAACCCTAACCCTATATTTAATTTCTCTTAAACCTTTAATTACACAAATAATTGATACATATTAAAATATTTTAATACAATTTATTACTAAATATTCTATAATTGTCTTATTCTAAAATATTATTTCAATTGTTATTTGAAAATGATAGATAAAATGTAGAATCCATGTTTTAGGCACAATATACATTTTTATACGTTACTATTCTTGAAACTATTCGCTAAATATTATGCTTACTTTCTAAAATTTTAAGTCTCCGATGTTATTAAAATATAGTAGAAAGCGGGATTATTTACGGTTTTAAGTCTGGTTTCTCTGATCCGTGCTTCTAGATTTATATCTAGAAGCACGTAACCAAAACTAAAGTTTCTAAATAACAAACAATGCTTTAAAAAATTAAATCATATTTTTTTTACACAATACAAAAAATTTTTTTTTTCTTTATTGTATACCAACAGCGTATTACAATTTGGAACTTAACACTAAACATGCAATGTAAAAATTAGTATGGCCAGTAACAGGTATTACATTATTTGACAAATAGTAGTGCTATTTATTTTAATATTATAACAAAAACAAAAACACCATCATCGCGTTATTATTGACATAATGAAGTCTTGACATGGTTACTATATTAAACAATAATCCATGGAAATCGTACCATAAGGGGTCTTCACTTGCATCAAATGCAAATATTTGAACAGCTGTATCTTTGAAACTATTAAGTTTATCGAGACCCAACTATTCTCATTTTGTTGCAAATTTAGTCTACTTTAAAATAATTTGTAGTGACTTCTACCATTAAACAGGTCCTTGGTGGTAAAAAAATGGCTATAACTGACATCTGATCAAAAATTTAATGGTTTCTCATAAATTACACAATGTTCCGGAAGGATTTCGAGGTGGAAAAATTATATTTGTCATTATAACTACATACAACATATAAAAAAATCAGAACTACCCCATTTGATGCAAACCAAAATGTACCAATTCCATGAACTACAACTCCCAGTATTTAACTGTCGTTGTAATAAAATACAAAATCTTGTCGTCTCCTAATTAATATTAAGAGTGTATTATGTATGTGTGTGTTGTGTGTGTATTGTGTAACTTAACTATATTCTTCAAGCCGCTATTCTAATTAGAAAATTTCAAGTCTCTAAAATGTTATCAAAATATAGTAGGAGGCAGGTTATTTACGGTTTTCAGTCTGGTTCCTCTGATCCGTGGTAGGCGTGTTTACTCGAGCAATCGCCTCAGGGCATCTCTCCCCTCGCTCCCTAATATTGGATGTATGGAGATTGGTCTTGTATTGTGTAACACAAACAATATTTGGCTAATCTAACTGTTTGGTTTAACGTTCTAATTGGATGAATGTTTGCCGATATTTGGACTGAATCGGTTTGCTTACGTAAAGGAATTTGTACAGACTAATCGATATCGACCGGACGCATTTGAATGTTATAAAATTTGATACTCGAAGCTACAAAGCAACATTACGAAATCAAAATATAGAGGGTAATTTTGCTATAGAGATTTTTTTGTTTTAATGTTACCACTAGGCAGGTGCTAAACTTCACAGGACATGGCCCATGGGGGATTATTATATATAGTAGTGTGATACGCCTACATCCATATCCATACTAACATCCATACTAATATTATAAATGCGAAAGTGTGTCTGTCTGTCTGTCTGTCTGTTACCTCTTCACGCCCAAACCGCTAAACCGATTTTGCTGAAATTTGGCATGGAGATACTTTGAGTCCCGGGAAAGGACATAGGATACTTTTTAACCCGGAAAAATGTACAGTTCCCGCGCGATAAACGAATTGTGGCGCAACGAAGTTGCGGGCGTCATCTAGTACGAACATATTTACGATAATGTTGGTAAGTAAATATGGTGGATACGTAATAAGTGTTATTAGTAAATATGCAAGAGCCAGGATTTTAATCTGTAGTATTGGACCTAGGTTCTAGAATTCAAGATGCGGACGCAGTTTAATGAAATTGTACACTAAAGAACATTTTACTTGATTAAAAAGTTAACAGATAGAGCGGGGGTATAAATTCGACAGGTACATCGATTGTAACTTAAAACGACCTCGATGTTTTCATCTATATAATATTCGTATTCCAAGCACACACCTCCCATCCGACGAAAAAAAAAGAAATCAAATCACTTTAGCCTCCTAAGTGGCGTACCTGGTACAGAACCAAAACACTCACTTGGAGCAATAAATAAATCAATTCTCAACCGCGTGGGGTGTCCACATAGCCTGGGGAACCCTAAATTTAGATAGGGTGTCACTAAATCACCGTTATTGTTAAATGTAACGTCCGAAAGGTGGTATAGTGGTTACTATAATTTTGCACAAACTAATATTAATATATTGCCTCTTGAACGGTTGATTTTCCTTTGTTTGTGTTTGTAGTTATTTGTTTACTTACGAAGCCGGTATAATTATTTGTAGTTATAAGTTTTATTACAAAGTTCGGTTTTTGGAGTACCATTAGAATACTAGAGAAATTTTAGGCATTAAAACTACTTCAATGATCATCAAATTTGCGTTAACTGTCTAAAAAACCGTTAGTATTAATCATACCTACATAAAGTAACTTTCGTAATCACATCCATATATTTCGACCTAAAAATATATTAACATATTATATAAATGTCATGAGTTCATGACATAATATGCGTTTCTTAATAATTAGTACCTACTCTCCTTCGCAACTGCCCTGACTATGTTATAATCAATGTTAGTTCTATATTAATACAGATTGCAGTGGGGATACAATCTGAGGCCAATCAGCAGGACAATAGACGTTTTCGTCACAAACAATAGACGATTATATTCACAACAGATTGTCCATCACATGGTCCTTAGCCAAGTTGCATTCAACAATATTAAAGTTAAATAATATCAAAAACTAGATGACGCCCGCATTCTGTTGTGCTAAATTCGTTAATCGCACGACAACCGTACATTTTTTGGGACAATAAATATCCTATGTCCTTTCCTGGGACTCAAAGTATCTCCATACGAAATTTCAGCAAAATCGGTCCAGCGGTTTGGGCGTGTAGAGGTAACTGACAGACAGACACACTTTTTCATTTGTAATATTAGTAGGAAGTATAGACATATGGGATTTGGCTATAAATTTCTCAAACATTTGAGAATAGAAAAAAAATAAAAAAATAGAAAAAAGATACGTGGGAGAGCCATGCTTCGGCACGAATGGGCCGGCTCGACCGGAGAAATACCACGTTCTCACAGAAAACCGGCGTGAAACAGCGCTTGCGCTGTGTTTCGCCGAGTGAGTGAGTTTACCGGAGGCCCAATCCCCTACCCAATTCCCATACCCTCCCCTATTCCCTTCCCTACCCTCCCCTATTACCCTATTCCCTCTTAAAAGGCCGGCAACGCACTTGCAGCTCTTCTGATGCTGCGAGTGTCCATGGGCGACGGAAGTTGCTTTCCATCAGAGGGTCTAGACAAGTGGCAAGCGATTATCGTAATCGCCAACAAAATGTATGGGATTTGACATTAGTATTCGCTAGCGAAGCGATGACTTATGTCAAATCGCATACATTTTGTTGGCGTTTACGATAATCGCTTGCCACTTGTCTAGTAGGGCAGGTGACCCGTTTGCTCGTTTGCCCCCTTATTTCATTAAAAAAAAAATGGTCACAAATGGTCTGACCCGATAGAATGCATACCATGGCCTTACAGAAAACCGGCGTGGAACACCGTTTATGTACCGTTTATGGTAGGCCTCATGTAGACGTTCTAAGGTGGGATTTCACCAGGCGCACTCAAAACATCGATTTATTAAACCTAGTGCTCATAGAACGCGTTCACGCGGTGACATAAATCTCGTTCTGTTTCAAATGGATTTCACAAACTTCTTTTGATCGCGATTATTAAATCTAAGTTTACGTGACGTCACGCGATTATTTTACATGTTTTCATCATTTTAAAGCCTTTTTACGTTAGTTTAACTACAAAATAGCAAGAAACAATACATAAACTAACGAAACGCATGTGTCAAAACTGTCATCTTGACATTTCTTTTGTCTGTTTTTCGTTCCGCCATAACAGGGCTTGAACGGGTTTTATGACGTTAAACTTCGGACTTTGGGCGTTCAGAGGGCCTAGACAAGTGGCAAGCGATTATCGTAATCGCCAAAAAAATGTATGGGATTTGACATTAGTATTCGCTAGCGAAGCGATGACTTATGTCAAATCGCATACATTTTGTTGGCGTTTACGATAATCGCTTGCCACTTGTCTAGTAGGGCAGAAGATAAAACTCGGATTTGCTGTGAACGCGTTCAGTTTATGTTGATGAAATGCAATTCGATGTTATAATCTCGTTTATATGTTTTGAACTGGTTCAGTGTGAATTGAACGCGTTCCATTTATTTGGTGAAATCGCCCCTTAAAGTGTTAACTTTGTTAACCTATTTGGAAATAAATATTTTTATTTTTATTTTTGTTGTGTTACGCGGTACGCCGAGCGAGTAAGGTGACAGAGTGCACTAAAGAAGTTTTACGTGCAACTCTAACTAGGTGTCCATGGGAGACGCCTCGATTATCAGGCGTTCCCTGTGCTCGTTTCCTTGTTAATTAACTCATCAAGCCCCATACGGGCACCGGTGGTCGCGACAACAATAGAATACAATAGCATTTCCAAGAATCCGCGATCGAAGGGTTAAATAAAAAATACGTACAAGTAAAATGATGCACAATACAAGAAATATTTTCGTAACTTGAATGAAACAGTTCTCTCTACAACCGAGAGGAATGATATTCTCTAGCATGTGTTTGCATAGACTTGTGTCACTGCGAGAATAGTACTAGTGATGTCCAGTTTTCACATTATAACAAGAATATTATTAAATGTGGATGAAATAAAACTAAAATTTGCCAAGTGCGAATTTGACTCCCGAATGTAGTAGTGAAAAAAAATGTTAGATGCTTTAAAGTTATTTAAATATTAGATGACGCTCGTAAAAATTTGTTTATCGTGCGGGAACTATACATTTTTTCGGGATAAAAAGTATTTAAATATTATATCTTCTCCATACCAAATTTCAGAAAAATTGGTTTAGCGGTTTGAGCGTGAAGAGGTAAGAGATGGACAGACAGAAACTCTTTCCTATTTATAACATTAGTATGGATTGACTTTTTCTTTTTTTAGGATTCCCAAAGGGTAAAAACGGGACCCTATTACTAAGACTTCGTTGTCTGTCCGTCTGTCTGTCTGTCTCCAAGCTGTAACTTAAGAACGGTAATAGCTAGAGAGCTTAAATTTTCACAGATTGTGTATATCTGTTGCCACTATAACAACAAATACTAAAAATAAAATAAATATTTAAGCGGGGCTGCCATACAACAAACGTGATTTTTTTTGCCTTTTTGCTCTATATCAATAATGGCAGCAGGTAGGTACTTGAATTTTTTACAAAATCCTTAGTTTTATGTGTACTTTAATATTTAATAATAACATTAAACTAAAATAAAAAAATAAATACCCATACAAAAAATACAATTTTTGGCCTAATTTTGCTCTATAATGGTACGGAACCATTCGTGCGCGAGTCTGACTCTCACTTGGCCGATTTTTTAGTTCTTGTTGTACTAGCTACATAAATACTTACATTAACTGAGAATCCGTACCGTTATAGACGAAAAATAGGCCAAAAATCGTGTTTTTGTATGGAAGCCCGCCTTAATTTTTTATTTTATATAATATTTAAATATTATTATTAATTATTAAAGTAGACATATAACTAAGGCCTCTATAAAAATTTGAAGTGCCTAGCTGTTGCCATTATTGATTACGAGCAAAAAAGGCCAAAAAAATAACGTTTGTTGTATGGGAACCCCCCTTAAATATTAATATTATTTTGTTTTAGTATTTGTTGTTATAGTGGCAATAGAAGTACACAATCTGTGAAAATTTCAGAAGTCTAGCTATAGCCGTTATTGAGTTACAGCCTGGATACAGACAGACAGAAGACATCGAAGTCTCAGTAATAGGGTCCCGTTTTTACCCTTTTGGGTACGGAACCCTAAAAATATCGTCGAAGTAAAGGAAACAATTCGTAATGTCTATCAAAATTGACTGAAAACTCTCCAGATATTTCATGTAGGGTTAACTAATTGTCATTATGGATTTCAAAGAATTACGTTAATAAGACGAACTAGATAACCTAATACAAGCCAAATAACACTAAAAGTTAATGCTTATAAAGTATTAGCAATTTTAGAATGAACAAAATAAAAGAAGAATAATTTAAAATATTCACGACGCCATAATTCCGTGAACTCGCGAGAACAACGAAAAACATTGTACTTTAATAGGTGAAGAAATTGAAAATAAGAGTTGATATGTTAATGTTCGCGAAACGCCATTATTTTATCTTTAGTACATCCCTAATATCATAAAAGTTGCAGAAACGCTCCTCATTACCAGTTTTTTCGCGTTAATACTTCAGTAGGCTCGCTAGTGATTTTTCAGCGCTTTACGGACTAATGTAAACTGTGTGTCTTTTACTTTGTGTCCGTATTTTTGAACGAATTTTACTTTTTAAAACCCTATTTATTTTAACCCTATTGATTGTTAAAGTTCAATTATCACTTGTTATTCATTGTTTGATTTAATAACTAAGTACCTCCAATTGTATTATATAATAAATTTTATGAATTTATAATTTTTAAGTTTCAAAATTAGTAGGTAGGTTTGATTTTTAATCTTTCTTCAGGTAGGATGCCTTTGCGGTTGTATACAAAAGTAACTCTCAAACTTTTTATTACTTAAGACATCCGAGAAATTTGAACTTTGATTAGCAAAACTTTCCCCCACATTGGTACGAATTTTATTGCGTGAGAAATGAAGAAAATTAAAAATTACCTTCTTTTTACGACACTTAAAAGCGACTCGCTCTCCCCAGCAAGTTCATTAGACCGTGACTAGCTAATTAATTTTTTTATCTAAATTAAACAAGCGCGAACGATGCTTATTTCAGCGCGAATTTAGTAATTTATTCCCCGTTTTATTAGCCGCGGGATTTCCAAATGACTTTTTTTGCGAACTTGTTTCAATGAATTTTAAATGGCCCGCCCTTTTACGATTTCGGTCTGAATAGATTTTAACAGTAACAACAAATTATGTAATATATAAAACTTTTTTTAATTTCGCCAACAGCTAGGTAGATTTTACGGAAAATTGCAATTTTAAAAGACACTGATTTCAAATGTGCGACCTAAAGCTTGGGGGTGAAACACGGCACTTAGCGAATAAATAGCGACCCGAATCCTTTAGTCTCTTCTAAACCATAAAAACACTTTAATTACATAAACAACAGTTACTTAGTAAAGATTAGAAAAAAATCAGAGCAGGCGTTGACTGTATCAGTGTGCTGAGCCGTCAGATGTAACACTTCCGCTTAATTCGTTCGGGGAGTAAGTTACGAATGTAATTAAGAAAACTTTTCGAATTACCTCAGTTTTTCAGGCCACCATCCAGTATAAACTGATACCTTTCCCCCTGTTTTTTCCTCCCGTGCGCCTCGATATATTATGATAATGAAGTCCAAATTGGGGGTCAGCTTGTGTTGGTCGTTCGGTGTAATTTTTCCGCCACTTATGTTTTAGTTTAACGCGGTATTCCGGCGCTGAGCCCCTAGACAGTGAGATATTTGCTAATTTACTTGTTGTAAATTTGTTTTGTTGGTAACACGTTCACGTGTTTATGTCGGTTTGGGGCTATGGGAAAATGAAAATGTTGTTGAGAGTTGTTTTGCACCTGCCTTTGTTTTCTGGTAGGATATGCCTTTAAAGGCCGGCAACGCACCTGCAGCTCTTCTAATGTTACGAGTGTCCATGGGCGACGGTAGTTGCTTTCCATCAGGTGACCCGTTTGCTCGTTTGCCCCCTTATTTTATAAAAAAAAGGATGTTAAGAGAGATTTCCAGTTTTATAACATTCAAGTTTAATTTGAGTTATACTTAATATTAAATGATAAATAAAATATATCATGTACTTATGTGCGTTGTGCAGTATGGGTAACCAAATTAGAAAAAGCCTCTATAAATGTATATACGTTTAACTTTTGACAGAGTACCTAGTAAAAATACATGTGGAAAATCCAATTATCTCTACTAAGTCTATAAACATTTTTAATGTTTAAAGTTTACAACGGCATATCTAAGTTTAAACAATACTTAGATACACTATACTGTAGTCGGCGAAACATGGCGGTAGCGGTCATTGACTCCCTGTCAAAAACTTGTCATTTTCTATATAAACCGCGATTGACAATGAAGCGTCAGATGTTGTCAATCGCGGCTTTGTATAGAAAATGACAAGTTGTTGACAGGGAGTCAATGACCGCTACCGCCATGTTTCGCCGAGTACAGTATAGGCAGGTAGGTAGGTAGGTTAGACGTATATTCGTATATGCCAGTTGTATAGAAATATAAGAGATGTGTAAAGAAGCGTTACTTTTGAAAAAACAAAAGGAAATATAGCGGAATGCTCGCCATAAATTGTACTACTCACGGGAGTTGTAGCGTTTGCATACCGTCCGAGTAGGGTGACCATGTGATACACCGGTGCACGGGACAATATGAGGTAATAGTCATTGACAGACGTTGTTCTGTTTTACCTACAAAGAATAATTATATCTGAGTGCTTACTCAGAATTCATATTTCGCTAGTTTCGATAGCGAAGCTAGATGTACAAATGTATGAGATTTGAGTTATGACACAACGCATTGCAAGCACGACACTTAACTAGATGGCTTATGTCAAATCCCATACATTTTTAATATCTAATTACGCTATCGAACCTAACGAATGCATGTTTTTTTTTCTAGAGGTACACCTACTGTTTACTCAATTCAAACATTCTACATATTATGCTGAAATACTACTTAATTCAATAACCTACTATTGTAACTTTCACCCACTACAATTACGCAGTGCTATATAATATTATAAATCTACTAAAGTCTGGTCGCCGGATACAGAGAAACTTGCCCTAGTTAATAAGTACTAGTAGTGTTACAATATTATCCAACAGTCTACTTATCAAGGTGAGTATGGTCACCGTATCCTCAAGAATACTCACCGAGTACGCACACTGGCGCGGCGTTTAGGGTTATCCTCGCTGTATCGGAGGAACATTGTTATGACCCCCTGTATGTGGCATGATTTCCCGCGTGTACCTGCACAACTTTATCATCTAAACACATATTTACTAACTATTACATAATGTTTACGCTCTTTGCTATATCTTTGATATGTTTTTGAGAAGTCTATTTATTAGTTTTATAAAATCTTGAAATTATATTTGTTTTATTATAGAAATAATACTAGATGACGCCCGCAACTTAGTTGCGCCAAAATTCGTTTATCGCGCGGGAACCGTACATTTTTCCGGGATAAAAAGTATCCTATGTCCTTTCCCGGGACTCAAAGTATCCCATACCAAATTTCAGCAAAATCGGTTCAGCGGCTTAGGCGTGAAGAGGTAACAGACAGACAGACAGACTTTCGCATTTATAATATTAGTATGGAAGTACGTTATTACGTGTTTTCATTCCGTTTTAGGTTTCCGTAGTCAACGAGGACATGTTAATTACAGAACCTAAATGAAAATGAATGATTTTTGTATATATTGATAGGTTATTAATTATTATTATTGATATAATTTAACAGAAACATTGTCCTACAAATAGAACAATCCATATTTTAGGACCATCAAATCGAAATACTTATTAAATTCTTTCTATATCTGTTAGCTACCACTTTCGAGAATTTTCGCAGAGGAAATTGTGTTATCAAAATGAAGCTAAAAAAATGTTCTAGCTAGGGAACCTGTACTATAAAGCGACACGTTTGTAAAAGGTCAGTTCTATGAAACGTGAAGTGCCGCGTAGTGCGGTCTCATCTTAAGGCTGCCTTGAGCCTTCACATTAGGTCGCGAGTAGTGCGGCAGCCACGCGACTTCTATACTAAAACGAGTCGCGTTAAATAAAAAGTCGCGCGGCTACCGCACTACTCGCGACTTAATGTGAAGGCAGTCTAATTCTGATATTTCGTCACGATCGAAATTCGACCCAAAATTCGAGCAATAAGATGTGAGCTTCAAAATAGAGATAAAAGCATGGAAAATAATTAAAACGAGCAAAATTTTTGATTATTTATATGTATTATTACAAATAAATAGTCTAGTATACAAGCTATGAATTCTGAAAACCTTTCGTGGAAGTACAAATTTAATAAAAATCTAGTCGTAATATCATTTTACCTTCTTTGGCGAAATTATTATAGAAACATTTAAAAATATTAAAATGAATATTGATAAACTATCATCCTTCTTATCATACCTTACATTATATTTATCAAATATTTACAAAAATGTACCAGAAAAATATGGCACAAGCAAAACTTAAATACATTATAAACGTCAGTAAAACCATTTATTCATACATGTTGTGTAAAATAGCCTCAAAATCTCATTCGCGTCAATACAACTAAAGCGTTATATATTACATTATTTCGTCCTGCAGAGACATTCAGAATAACTGGAAATTGTAAAAATGCATTGTAAAGACGCCAACAAACCCGATAATCGGTGTAAGTTGTAACGCTGAAACCTTAACATAAAAGTACCAAATTGAGTATTACATCGGACTGTTACGTCATAATAAAAATGTTATGATTTACGAATAGGTGTCTTAGCGCGTGTTCAGACCAAACTTAGTATACGCCGCCGAATGTGAGCAGGCTCACTGTGAGCCCCAGTGTGAACGTGAAAATATACGGTATCGAATGTCCGCGCCTACGCCTAGCGTAATGGCGTATTGTCGGTTAGGTGTGAACGAAAAAGTGAATATGTATGGAAATACAATAAACTGCGTAACGTTCGCTCACATTCGGCGGCTCACGGTCGGTTTGGTGTGAACACGGCCTTAACGATAATATATTCTCTGCAGACCGAAATACTGTATCTAACTTTTATAAATACACAAAAATGCATGAAAGGAATACGTTGAATTAAATACCTAATAAGTACTAACTACATTGTTATATTTTACTGTAGCACTTACGATACGTTTTTTAATCGGACAAAGTTCTTCAAATAGATTTTGGATGAAATGTTTTGTTCTATTCTTAAGGCACTCGAAGCGTAAAGTACTCAGCTGTGGTCAAATTGACTTGGTTGTTGGCACATTATAGATATTATTGGCACATGTTGACGATCAATGAGCACAGTTCGGTTACAGTATACTTATGTACAGTACTATAAAAAACGTATACTACTACTTACTTATTGTTATTAGAATTCTAATAAAAATAAGACGCCTAAGAGACGCCCAAAACGAAAAGAACAGTTTTGTATATCTATTTTTAGCGAACTGTGCAATTTTATTGTTGTCGTCGCATCATAAGGGCGAGGTCACATTGCTCCGTTGCCGCAGCGGCTTAACATAATTATATAAATTTTATAATATGCCAAATTAACGCGTTGTATCGTCGGATATGGTATTTTAACCAAACAACGGAATAAAGATGAAGTGGGATGAAATGATGCTATCGCCGCCTTGTATTGTGTTGACGCAGATGGGGCCAACGCGTTATTCTACGTCAATGCAACTTACCGGAACATTGTGGCCTCGCTTTACTGTACTTTTAAGATTGTAATTTCAATTTATTTTCATTTAAAATAAGGGTCTAGCTATAGCCCGCGCCTCTACTCGGTCCCTCGGTGGGTTCTAGAACGATTCTCTTGAAGCATCCATCTGGCAGCTGATTGAGTATGTCCTTCACATTGTCCACTTCGGCACGAAGTTCGTCTTTCTCGTCTTGGTATTGCTTCATCCACCTGAAAGAGATAAAAAAGGGGTTAAAAAGTGGTAATAGCCTTTATGGCTTGCTTATTTTTTATTGTGCAATATCACGTATTGTGCAACATTATTGACCGGCTAGGGTATTGAACGCGCCCGCCTTTCAATCTTATTGTCAAACAAATTGTTCAATGATATTGCACAATAAAACTGATCGTCTAAGGACCCACTAAGATACGACATAACGCATTTCTGTTTAAGTTGTGAAAAGGAAGGAACAAACAATTGATGAGAAAGAAAGACGCCTTTAAAATCGACTCTTGTCAGTTAAATCATTACATCCGTGTTAGTGTCTTTGACTGATACGTAAAACCAAGTGGCTATCTGTCAAGAGACAGACAGACAGAACGACAGCAACTACAAAAACAGCTTATCTTATAATAATGAAAGACAAAGAAAACTTTTTATATCACATAATATAAAAAACTCATTTTGACCCCTAGTGTCGCTTGGTAACTTTTGCCTTTCCACCGTCGATATGTTTCAAGTAAAACAAAACCTGCAGGTGTAGCTAAGGTTTTTAAATTTATAATTACCTGTGATGGTTGTTTTTGGCTTCGGTCAGCGATTTGATCTTCCCATCAAGGTCAACCTTGATCAAGTCGCCTTCTGCTTTATCGAGGTTCTTTTCTGTAAAAATATTTGTATTTAATGACTCAAAATATCGTATTGAAAAAAAGCGTGTTAAAAAGTAGTAACAATTTTCAACACAAAAATAACAGTCCATAATAGTCTCAACCAAATAGTCTCAACGAAAATTATGTAACTTTACTAAAATATGAAATAAGAATACGCGGAAGCCGACATTTCAGTATAGCATAACGGTAAAAACGCGGTATTATGCCCTAAATCACGCGACAAATACCAAAACTTTAAAATTAAACTAGGTGACGCTCGGAACTCAGTTGCGCTGAAAGTCGCTTATCGCGCAACATTTTTCTGCAACAAAAACTATCCTATGTCGTTTCCCGAGACTCAAAAAATCTCCATATCTTTCATAAAAATCGGTTCAGCGGCCGAAGCGTGAAAAGGTAACAGGCCTTAAAGCCAACATCCTTTCCGGTAAAAACGATCACGAACTTCGTTAATGTATGGGATTTGACATTCATTAGTCTTCGCAAGGCAATTGATGTCATTTTGCGATGACTTAGGAAGTTAGGTCAAACCGCATGCATTTTGATAACGAATTTCGTCATTGTTTTTAACGAAAGGGGCTTTGGCTAGGGCCTCTTGTCTCATCTCATATATATATATATATATATATATATATATATATATATATATATATATATATATATATATATATATATATATATATATATATATATATTAACTTACGCAATCTATCTAAAGCAGCGTCATCAAGGGTCGGTAAATTCTGTAGCTCATCCATTATAGTCTTCAGATCTTCTAGACCTTTCGACACCTGCTTTTCCGCCTCTCTAGCGTCGGTATTGGCTTGTCCGACCTACCACACAAAATAAACATAGTTAAACTAAAATAAATTAATATTTTGGCTGCGTAACTGGGACCTTCGGAAAGTTGCATTCGATAATTTTAACAGTGAAGTTAGTCTAATTACTCAGTTAAGCCCTTAACTGACTTTGCTTACGACATGGTGCTTGCGATGCATTTTGTTAAATCACAAACATTTATAATTTCTAACTTACTCGTCGAAATTATTGAATACAAACTGAATAAACAGCCAAGTTGGCATTTATTCAAGCATTGCACACACTTTTACTGACTGTAGAATTATTATTAAGAAAATTATTGTTTGTAGACATAAGATGATAACAAAAATTCAATTGCCAAATTTTACCAGCTCTAAAAAATCTTGTCATCTCTCTCGTTCTTCGTATTAACAAAAGAGAAGGAAACGTTTAAAATGAACACGTGTCGGTGAAATAGGGACATAATATTTAACGTTTACCTTCATCTTGGCGTCGCTAGTAAGCTGCATGTTTTCTTCAGCTTGTTTCTTTAAATCGTCTATTTGTTTTGCGGTTCCTTGTACACGTGCTACAAAAAAAAGACGACCTATTATTATATTATTATCTACATGCAAAAAAAAAACTAAGCATTGTTTATTTTTTTAATTCAATTTACTCCGTGGGTGCTATTCGTTTTTCCGCAATAAAAAGTAGCAAAAATCTTTATTTGTTTCTTAAATTTAAATAATTTCCTGTGCATGTACAGACCAAACTTAATTAAGACGGATCCTCTGGCTTCGGAACTTCCTTAGGAAATACCTTTAATGGTAGCAGTACTCTTGAGTCTTGACATTAGAAGGTAACTTACTTGAAAGTTTGTCAGCTTCGTCCAAAAGTCGACCAGCCTCACCCCTGGAAGACGAGGCCTTCTTCCTTATTTCGTGAGCTGCCTACGAAGAAAAAAAACTTTTTAGTTCTAGCAGCGAGGAATTAAGCTCTATACCCAATTTCTAAGGAATTAGGACAGCAACTTATATAAAAAATGTCCAAGTGCGATTCGGGCTCGCGTACAAAAAGATCCGCACCATTTAATGATATTAAGCAAAAATAGCCAAAAAATGGCTAATTTATAAAAAAGTAAACTAATAATCAAAAAAAGAATTTCCTGCGTGCTTAGTCAAAATGCATTTGCCAGGATATGACAAAACGCAACGCTAAGTAGTAAGTGCCATGGCGCTTGGGTTATATCAACTACATTTTTGACTTCGCTATCGTGACTAATGAATCATCTAATGAATCAAGCACTTGTTCCAATATAAACTTACTTCGGATGCCTTATCGGCGTACTGCTTTTGTGCCTGCTGAGCCAAGTCCCTCGCTTCCTTCGCCTTGTCACTAGCATCGTTCAACTCCTGGATAATATTCTGGATGTTCAGATCAGCTGTGGCCACCTTCTCTTGTACTTCTGGCACATCGAGCGCGGCCTGTTCCGCTCTCTGGCGAGATTCTGTCACTTGGTCACTGAACTCTGTAAAGCAAGTGGATAATATATTACTGCAATGTTTTCAAGCTAGAGGCAGCACCAGCATAGACGGTAAACAAAAAGTTTTGTTCGACATTTCTGACAATATTTTGATATTTCTTGTGCAATATGTCAGATTTTGGTCGGATTATTAACTGTATGTGCAAGCGTTCTCTGTTCCGACCTTTGCGTAATATTCGCTATTGTATGTGTACACTGTTATTAATGCGAGACTTGGTACAAAAATGTATACACACAAATTTTATGAAATTAAGGCACAAATCACGTTTATGATTCTAGTGATAAAGATTTTGAATATCTAAAAATTTTTTATGTAAGTACTTACATATAATTTAAAAAAATTAAATACTTTCGGAAATTGTTTATGGTAGGTACTACTTTATTGTTATTTCAAATTGTTTAACTATTTAGTAATTTAGAATATCTTCAAAATTGCATACATATTTATTATGGTGATTTTTGTTTTCATTAGCTACTACAACCTTCCAAGAAAGACTTACCTTTCAGAGTTTTGTATATTTCATTGGCGTCTTTCAAAGTGGCGTTAGTAAGTTCGACGTCATTTTTCGCCTGCGCTTGTATTTCGTCTAACTTGACCAACAGATCGTTTAGTTCGTCCTGTCTGTCGTGTCCCTGTTCTAGAATGTCTTTCCCTTTTTGAGTTTCTTGTTCTAATGCGTGAAGAGTATTTTCGTTCTTCTCAATAATGTTGTCCAACTCTGCTAACTTTACGTCGATCTAAAACGGATTTAAAAATAATGAAGTCTATGAGTCTTTGAATATTAATGTGTAAAGATGTGATTTAAATTTGTAGATACATCTTAGGATACAAAAAATACACAAAGGTACAATTCCGTGCATCGCGATCGATCGCGGCCGCGCGCGGCCTACGACTGTCATCGGCCGCTCGCGACAATAGTCAGTGTATGAAAATGTATGGCACCGCTTCCGAGGCCCGCGACTGACGCGCGCGCGCGGCCTACGATTGTCGTCAGCCGCGCGCGTCTGTCGCGGGCCGCGCGCGCCCGTGTTTGAAGTTATATTACAACTTCAAGCCACGGCCGCGCGCGGCTCACGACAGTCGTCGGCCGCGCGCGTCGGTCGCGGGGCCATACATTTTCATACACTGACTATTGTCGCGAGCGGCCGACGACAGTCGTTGGCCGCGCGCGGCCGCGATCGATCGCGATGCACGGAATTGTACCTATAAAAATAATTAATGCATCCGATGTTTTTTGACGTTAATTTATTCAACAGTATCGTTTAGTGCTTAACTTTTTAAAGTTAGCCAATATAACTAGTAAATAGACTATATCATAGATAACTAGAAAATGGTGTCAAAAAAACTCAGAAACAATACATTTATTGATTGGTGAACTGAAACAGAAACTTACAGTTTTATTCATTTCTACCGAATCGTGATGTAATTTGTCCATCTTGATATCAGGTAATAGAGTTGTGTTCACTTCAGCGTACAGCCCTAAAGCTTCGTCGTAGACTCCTTTAGCCCTTTTCAAGGCCTGGTCGGCCAATTCAGTCATGCTATTTAATTTACCTGACGCTGCATTCAATTCGTTGGCCAAAATTTGAACTTCATTGCTGAAATTAAGATAAATATATTAAACTAGCTGTTGCCCGCGACTTCGTCCGCGTGGATCGATTGAATAGTTTACGCGCAAATCATAAAAGTATATTGTGTGGGAGCCGTACATTTTTCCGGGACAAAATTTATCCTATTTATTACTCAAAGTATCTGTATACCAAATTTTAGCAAAATAGATTGAATAGTTTAGGCGAAAATTATAAAAGTTTATTGTGCGTGAACCGTACATTTTCCGGGACAAAAAGTATCCCTTGTCCTTTCCCGAGACTATACCAAAATTCATCAAAATCGATTGAATATTTTACGCGCAAATCATAAAAGTATATTATGCAGTAACTGTACATTTTTCCGGGACAAAATGTCCTCTATCCTATCTCCTTTTCCGGGACTCGAAGTATCTCTATACCAAATTTCAGCAAAATCGGTCCAGCCGATTACTCGTGATGTCGTGACCAAGGGAAATATGGATTCATTTTTATTTATATAGATTACTTATAGAGGGAGAGTTCCAAAATATAACCGAGTATACTAACCAATACTAATGACGTCAATAATAGGTTACATACTGTTGATTCGCTCCGAATCATTCTGACCCGTCAATAAACTTTATTGTGATGTCATTATTGCAATTAATATGACATGTACTACTTATAAGTGACACATGTCTTACCTGTACAATATGGCGTAGGATTGAAGACGTTATGAGCACTGACCAGTATACTGGGATTAATTTCGGAACTTACTATAAATTGATAACATTATTGCAATTAATATGACATGTACTACTTATAAGTGACACATGTCTTACCTGTAAAATATGGCGTGGGATTGAAGACGTTATGAGCACTGGCCAGTATACTGGGTTTAATTTCGGAACTCACTATAAATTGATAACATCAAATTTCAATAACACATCAATATTTAAACATTTACAAACCTGATGTTAGCTTGTTTGGTAATTCCCTCCTTAGCGATTGAGTGAGCTTGCTGAGATATATTAAACGCCTTCTCGGCTATATCTCTGATATTTTTGGCTTCATTTTCCAGTTTTTCCGCAAGTAATCTAGACTCTTTAGCTAGAGCTGACATGTCCACCGACTGTTTACCGAATTGGTCAGATCTGTTGCGAGCTTTCGCTAAGGCAGCTGCTCCTTCCCCGTCAAGATATTCCAAGGCACTCTGTAAATACAATACATTTTCTTGAACTGCAAGAGTTTCAATTAGTCTGAAGTGCCATAGAGAATAGAGATTACCGCGAGCCCCTCGAACTTTAGTAGCTAATAACAAAACTTCAGTACCAAGTTGTGGTTCTTTTATTGGTTGTTACTTAAATACTTTACACACGGTTTATGGATCAACAATTAATGTAAAAATAGTTACTGTAGTTTGAGAATGTATCTCAAACTACAGTAGCTATTTTTATATTAGCAACTGACCATTTGGTATCGTTGATTGGAACAAAATCTAGTTATAACTAAAATATCAGCTTAAAATACAAACATAACAAAAATACTATTATTTATTTTTATACTCACGTTGATTTCTTTCTGAGCGGCCTCTATTGTGTTCTCTGCTTTGGACGCGTTGCTCTTGCTCTTTTCAACCGACTCATTACCTTCATAGCTTTCGTCTTCTATTTTGAATAGCATGTTACTAAAATTTAAAAAAAAACAATTTCAAAACACTTGTAGATATAGTTATTAGTAGAGATGTGCCGACTAGTCGGTAAAGCCGACTATCCGGCCACTTTTGTAGTCGGCGACTAGTCGACGAATAGTCGGCAAAAAGCGCCGACTATCCGGCTTTTTATTATTTTACTAATGAAATTACATTTAAGAAAAACCTTGATTATTTTGAAATTAAATGAATTGTGTCTAAAAAACTTGCTGGTAAAGAAATATCTATGACATATTATATTGGCACAGAACAACATAATAATATCTTCTTCAATAAACATTTATAACGAAATTTTATTCTTCTTTAAAATATAAAAGACTCGGATTTTGTATTAACAAATTAGGTAATTATTAAAGCAAGTTTACATGTTATACTGATGTACAGTAAAAAATATATCCTGAAAACCATCAACTGTATCATGATTCATGACGATCATTACTCCGTGTGACGATCACACGATCCGACACGTTCGCAAGCTGCGTATGTTGCGCAACACGCGAATCAGCAGTAAACGAAGCGTTACGGAAACATCCGAAACCATGATCGGTTTGGCCGACTAGTCGGCCAATTAGTCGGCTTCTTTGCAACCGACTAATCGGCTAGTCGGCTAGTCGGCCAAAGTCATAATCGGCACATCTCTAGTTATTAGTTAGCCGTGTTGACAATAAGATATCCGAAAAAGTAACAAGTTATTTCACACATTTAATTTCGAAAGCTTATTCCTTAGACCGTTTTTCCACCGCCGCATACAGTGGCATATTATCGTCCCAAAATAATCTCGTTCTCGGGACTCGGTGACGGTCCACCGCCGCTGCGCGCCGTCGCCGGACCGTCACCGAGAACGAGATTGTTTTGGGCCGATGAAATGCCACTGTATGCGGCGGTGGACAAACGGCCTAAGGAATATAGGTAAGCTTTCTCGTGATTAGATATTTAATTTTAATATGTGATTGCCATTTTTTAAATAGAACATCACTGTCAGGCAAGTACCAATTATTACCAATATGTTACCTAAAAGTGAGAAACCGCCTATTCTGTGTATAATTACTAGATAACGCCCGCAACTCCGTTGCGCCAAAATTCGTTTATCGTGCAGGAACCGTACATTTTTCCGGGGTAAAAAGTATCCTATATCCTTTCTCGGGACCCATACCAAATTTCAGCAAAATTGGTTCAGGGGTTTGGGCGTGAAGATTACATCTTAGACAGACAGACACACTTCCGCATTTATTTATAACTAGCAGACACGGCAAACGTTGTTATGCCATATAAATTATTCCTAGTATCAATATAAAATTAGATAAATACCTATTCTCAGACCTAACGAATGTACATACAAAATTTCATTAAAATCGGTTGAGCCGTTTTGGAGGAGTTCGCGCATAAACAGTAAACACTGTGACACGATAAATTAAATAATGACGATACTTATTCATAAACGTGTGTCGTTCCTGAGCACTATATAATAAATATTATACTACTAAACAAAGATTATATTTAAAAAAAAACCGGCTAAGTGCGTGTCGGGCCACGCGCAATATCCCTAATATAAATATTAAAATCACAATTAATAATCGGCCAGTGCGAGTCGGACTCGCGCACGAAGGGTTCCGTACCGTTATAGAGCAAAATGGGCCAAAAAAATATGACACTAATTATTTTATTTTAATTTTATTATTATTTATTAAAGTACACATATAATGTAGGATTTGTGAAAATTTCAAGGGCCTAATTGTTGCCATTATTGATATCGAGCCAAAAATGCCGAAAAAATCACGTTTGTTGGGAGCCCCCCTTAAGGCCGTTTCCC
Organism: Cyaniris semiargus; assembly: GCA_905187585.1. Classification (NCBI taxonomy): domain Eukaryota; kingdom Metazoa; phylum Arthropoda; class Insecta; order Lepidoptera; family Lycaenidae; genus Cyaniris; species Cyaniris semiargus. The sequence goes on from LR994547.1 coordinate 11,437,884, forward strand.
GAGCAAACGACCTTGAGGATTTCACTACCTCACCGCCCCGCCTCACCTCTACAAAGTTACGTAATTTTATTTAGCGACATCTATTGTAGACTGCTTGTACCAATATAAAAATCGAAGGCGTTGTGGTGCCATCTAGTATTTATTTATGATACTAACAACAGACACGACTCTCTTCAGAAACCGTGTAAGTCAAATAATTGTGTTTTTGAGTTAAGTAAAATAAAAAAAAATAAATTATATTTAAAATATTTATTACGATTTACGAATATACTTTTATTTACAAAACATACTATTCACATTATAATAATAAAGAAGGAGAGGCATATCGTACCAAGAAATGGAACACTTTTTATTAACAAATTAAAGGGCTTGAAAAGTTGGACATTATATTATTGTATGACAAAAAATCTCAAAACCATAGACAATTATTTCCGGAATGTAATCGCATAATTATGGCAATATAGAGGAAAGTGTTGTATCTTAGTATAATACTAGCGACCCGCCCCGGCTTCGCACGGGTATAAAATACATAGCTCTGAAAAAATGATTAAAATCGATTCAGCAGTTTTGATTTATATTCATTGCATTGGTCGGTACCGCCGCAAAAGCTACGTCCCGCAATTTTTAAATCTGTAATATCTCCGAAAATATTCAATTAAATCATATGCTGTAAAGGGCCATATACATCTACATTAAATCAACAATGTATTTAAGGTATTTAATTGGATAAAAATTAATGCTGTATTTATTAAAATTGCTTCGAAAATTAGCCATTATTTGTCGTAAAAAGTAAATGACAAAAAACTGTTCTTGTGGGATATCCATAAGAGATAGACATACCATCGCGGAGTTTTCTGTAGACCTTTTTAATGTGTACAATACTTGGTACATCATTTTGATAAATCTCGTAGGGTTCGGCCTGCGATGCAAGCAAAAAAAAAAATGAAATTATTTACGACATCACATTAGAAACCCCAGCAATAACAGTATTTCTCCACTATTTAATGAATGTTATTATACTTATAAACCTTCCTCTTGAATCACTCTATCTATTATTTGGCATGGAGATACTTTAAGTCCTGAGAAAGGACATAGGATAGTTTTTATCCCGGAAAAATTTACGGTTCCCGCGCGATAAACGACTAGAAACAAACGATAAACTAGTTGTTTATAATTATAGCAAATAGTGCAATAATACAAGTGTGTTATTTTGCATGAGAATAAAAAAAACATCCTTTATTATTGCACCAGCGATAGCGATTTAACGGCTGGACCGATTTTGCTGAAATTCGGTATAGAGATACTTTGAGACTCGGGAAAGGACATAGGATACTAGTCCGGGTTCCGTAGAAGAATTTTTTTTATTACTATCAAGCTAATTTTTTGTGAGTATCTTCATTTTGATAAGACGAACAACAATTTTATTTGCGAAAAATCTTGAAAGTGGTTTCTATCTCTGTTAGCTACCACTTTCAAGATTTCGCAAAAAATAGCTTGATAGTAATCAAAAAAAAAAAAAAATTGGTCTACGGAACCCGGACTATACATTTTGTCCCGGAAAAATGTACGTTTACTGCACAATATACTTTTATGATTTGTGCGTAAACTATTCAATCGATTTTGATGAATTTTGGTATGGAGATACTTTGAGTCTCGGGAAAGGACAAGGGTTACTTTTTGTCCCGGAAAATGTACGGTTCCTGCACAAAAAACTTTAATGATTTTCGCCTATAAATTTGGTATGGAGATACTTTGAGTCTCGGGATTTCGTTTCGTTTTCGTTCGGGTTTCTAATGTGATGTCGTAAATAATTACATTTTTTTCCGCTTACTTTTTTTTCAGCCTGCGTTTGCAATGTATTGCAAACGCAGGTATATGGTCTCTACAGTTATAAAAGATAAGCCGAAGCCCACGAAAAGAGACTTCACCATCACGTGAATGTCGAGTCCATCCAGCTCCTCGACAACACGGACTTAGAAGACTGAAAAGGACAAAACCTTTTGAGTTAGTGTATAAAGTGTTAAAATCAGTGTGAAAAACGTAAAGTGACTGTGATGAACACAAACAATAATGTGTATTCTCCTTTATAGAGACTTTAAGAAAGTGTTGATGGACACAATCTTAGTAAACTCTACCTAGCAGATTAAGATAATGTAAAATTACTTATTAGTCTTAGTTAGGCTAGATTGTAATAATTATAAAATACTAATATATGTATTTTATGTAAAAAGAAAAAAACAATTTGGTGACGTTTCTAATATTTGCTAAATTAGGTACTGGGAAACCCGTGGATGAATCTGACAAAACGTATCTGCACATCAGTTACTGTCCTAGCAATATCACAAAAGCTAAATTTTAAACTTTAATATTTTTTTCGGTCTATAGCGATCAAAAAGTAACCTAAATATCTCTGGAAGCTGTCGACCAAAATGACACAAAATCATTTTTTAGGGTTTTCGTAGTGCTCCCAAAACTATACGCAAAACATTTTTGAATTTTTGAAACCCAAAAACGTAGCGCTATCGGTCTATGCGTAAGTTTGTTCAAGTTAAGTTAGTTCCAAAAATTCATAATAGATGTCGATGAACGTCACCTACATCGTGCAAGCGGTATTTATTCGAGTTTCAATAAGAGGTAAGGTTTCGAAAAGAGTCAGTAAGACTGATAAGGCTTGAGACCAATATCAACAAAATATAGTTTACATTTCTGTCGTTCCAATTTTTGACCTCCGCGAAAGCGGATATTAAGAGCCAAGAGCACTGACCTCTATAATACACTGGACCGGCGAATACTATCAATAAAATGTTCCTATTTGAAGTCGCCATATTGGCGCTGACAGCAGTGGTGAGTGTACTTGGAACTAATACTAGTGATGTACAACTGTCTTTTCTATTATCGATTAAATGTTTCCAAATTCAGATAATGTCGACCATTAGGACAAAAATATTACGCTATTTGTGGAGCGTAGACTAAAGAACAGACTTTCGAAAGATTGAAATTGCTCTTCGTTTGGGAACGCGATGGCACGCGAACTACATACACATGCGGTATCTAATCTTGATATATGTCTGTGTGCTATAGTGTATGGTATACACCGCGGCGCTTCAAATCGGCACAAGAAATAGCTGTCATTTTGTACGCCATAGCACAGAATATATATTAGTAGTACCAACAGAATTCCCACTCGCGAAACCCGTTTAAAGAAATAACGACTCATGCTACGACACTATAAAGTTCAAATTCCGATCGCGCAGTGCTAGGTGCCTACAATTATATTTACCTACATGTGCGCTCTCTTTCTATCGCGTAAGAGGTACCCTTTCTGACGAAATCAAGATTGACAACCTTTTAGAAAATAAAATAATCTTCTTTTAATTACCTACTATAGCTACTAATAGCAATTAGCAAACTTTTTTATAGTAATAATCAAATTTTAGTAACCCAAGCTATATTTTATAATAGTTTTATATTCGATTATAGTGCAGGAGCTGGTCAGGAATTTTTTACAACTTAAACATGTTTATTTCTGTGTAGTATGTGGTTTGTTTGTAACAAATTGTTTTATTTGATATGTTTGTGTATTTTTTCATCTTTTTTTGTATTTTAAAGTCTTAAATTGCCTTATTGAAATATTTCTTTGAACTTTTTTCAATTGTTCATATTTATCAGATTAATAACGATTCTGTCACAGCGGTTAAATCAGTACTTAGATATATGCGACGAAAAAATCTTGCGCGTGCGTCACCGCTCGCTTGTGAGTCCCTACTGATTTGCCACCCGCGGGTGGTACTTACAGTTCGATACCTACACGCGCGAGTGGGACAGGCCTGGCCATAGCCAGTCCAGTGTATTATAGAGGTCAGTGGCCAAGAGGCACACAGTGACGGATTAAGACTACTTGATGGCCTAAGCATAAGCAATCCATGCCTGTGTCCCTCCCCCTATCCGTGTGTCAACTAGAATCGGTCTTTAAACTTTTAACACCTAAAAACATTAGTTTTTTGATGCCCTAAGGACGGATGTTTTATGTCCTTCTTCTGGTGGCGACGTGATGCCCTAGGCAATTTCTTAATTTGATTAAGGGTTAATCCGTCACTGGAGGCACACATCCGCGGATACAGATAAAGGTAAATTCAGACCATAACACGACCCGTAGATGCATTTCTAAAGTATGGATTTGACAGATTTACAAGATGTTTCACGCAATTGAAATCTTTCAATTCAGTACAAGAGATGCATCTACGCGTCGCATTGCGTTCTGAATTGACCCTTAGGGCTGCTACCTTTTTTAAGGTAAAATAGTATTTTTAGGGTTCCGTACCCAAAGGGTAAAAACGGGATCCTATTACTAAGACTTCGATGTCTGTCCGTCTGTCTGTCTCCAGGCTGTATCTCAAGAACCGCTATAGCTACACTTCTGAATTTTTTATAGATTGTGTATATCTGTTACTAAAACCAAAAAAAATATATATTTAAGGGGGCTCCCATATAACTATTGTGATTTTTTTGCTATTTTTTGCTCGATATCAATAATGGCTATAGGTAGGCACTTGAAATGTTCACAAAATACACAACTTTATTTATACTTTAATAATTAATAGTAAAATTAAAATAAACTAAATAATTAAGAGGGGCTCCCATACAAAAAATACAATTTTTTGTCTATTTTTTCTCTATAATGATACGGAACCCTTCGTACGCGAGTCCAACTCGCTCTTGGCCGATTTTTTTCAAAATATTGCAAACATATAGTCCTTTTCGGAAATTCAAGAAAAAAAAAAATAAGTGCACACATTTTTAGTAATTATTTATTTTTCCATGTAATTAGTCTTAGCTTTGGTTAACAAAGAGTTTACTTGCTATGACGTGCGGCCAACGAACTACGTGAATGCCTTTCGTTCTGAAATTACCAACGCTGCATTGTGGGTGCGTTCCAGTCAGTTAATAAAAAACCAGCCAAGTGCGTGTCGGGCCACGCGCAATATAGGGTTCCGTAGTACCGCTAGTTTTTGATAATTTTTGTATCGTCAATGAATGTACATTTATAACGTGTTTACTACTAACAACATCATCTCAGTTACGTTCATAGGAATTTGAACGAAAAGTTCTTTTAGTTGATAATAACTTTTTTCGCGTCCACCCCACATGGTGGAGTGGATGCGAAAAAAAATCATCCCCGCTTCATGTGTAGGGGAGGTAGCATAAAAAATATATATTATTAATTATTTTTAACATTTTATATACCATTTTGTCGGCATCTTTAATATTATGTGCATTCATGTCGATTTACAGCTTTGTAGGTCCTATAGTCTCTTAGCAAAACCGCGGACTGACAGACAGACAGACAGACGGACAGACAGACTTTTGCATTATTAATATTAGTAATGATATTTATAATATTATAATAACTAATTAATAAGCAATAAGTATGGATATGGAATATGGATTTGTATGTGTGTGAATGTCAATTACAGCTATATCTTACCTGACATCAGCCAGTCTATCAGCCAGCTCAGCCAGGCTGTTGGTAAGATTGTCGCCAGCTCCGTTGCCAAGTTGCTCCTGAGCTTCTTCTACCAGTCGCTCGATGTCGTCTCGAACCCGCTGCAATTCGTTGTCGAAGTCCGCGTTCTCAACCACTGTGGGAGCCTTCGATATCTTCGCTAGGATCTAAAACGCAATATTGATCAGTGACCTTGAAGTGCAGAAGCGTAGCGTGTCTTGGCGAAGTCCCGCATAAAAATGTGTCTGGGCTCTAAGGTAAAGTAAGCACGTTGGCCTGTGGCCCGGGGGCCCCGTATACTTGATACGGCATATACGGCGGTAGCTACGCCCCTGTTGAAGTGATATAAGGCGAATTTCTAGGAGTTCCCCCGATTTCCCGTAAATACCAGCACCGAATCTACCTTTATATCTAATCTTTGGGGTCGATGGGACCACCTTTGTAGTATATCCCACACATTTAGTTCCGTTCACTAAATACCCGTATACCTAGAGCCATCGCAAACAGTGCGACTTGTCGTTGCGTCTAGTCGTTGCGTCTATTCGCCGAGCTGTCGCTTGCATCGACGACTAGTCATTGCGTCTAGACGCCGAGCTGTCGCTTGCATCGACGACTAGTCGTTGCGTCTAAACGCCGAGCTGTCGCTTGCATCGACGACTAGTCGTTGCGACAGACGCCGTGCAGGAAGCCATCATTAGTAGTAGAGTATTCGAGAGAGACGGACGTGTTGTTCATCTTGTGAGTGAATATGGATGAAGTTCTAGTTGCACTTGCCTTGGTGCTTTTAGGCAGAATTCCTCCCAAACCTGTTTTTTCTTCCCTCGGTCACTATACTCATTCGAACGTAAGTCCCAAACAGCAGAACACGCTTCGACGTCCGAAATGAACACGAACGTATCCATTTTGAGATTATCAACAGACGTGCACCTTGGATAGCGCTCACAGCGAGACTGACGCGCGACTGTCGTCGTGTGTGCGCGTGTACGCGATTGCAGACGCAGCAACTTGACGCGAGCGCGCGCGGCTCCCCTAGCTTGTCGTTGCGACTCTGCGACTCAGACGTCAAGTGTGCGGAGCTTCGAACAAAATATATGAAAATTGTCGGCCGTAGCCTGTCGTTGCGTCTAGTCGTCGAGACGCCCGTCGCATCGTGTGCGCCTACACCTAAGGTATAATTTAAAAAAACGAGGCACATAATTTCATACAAATGACATTGTGCCTCGAATCTCGATTCGCCGTTTGATTATACAGGGTGTAACAAAACTAAGTGATAATACTTTAGGGTGTGTACGAGTTCCTAGTAGAGAGTTCACTGTGAAAGTAGCAGCGCTGAAAGACGTAATTTTTTTTTCACTTTTGTATGTGCAAGTGCCCACGTCACGTCACGTCACGAGTTCACGAGCGTCACGAGTTTCCCCATGCAAAAGTAAAAAAAAATTTGGTCTTACAGCGCTGCTACTTACGTTGAACTCTGTACAAGGAACACGTACACACCCTAAAGTATTATCACTTAGTTTTGTAACATTATGTATACCAGAGTGAAGAGTCGTAAGTATACTTACGTCATCTAACTCCTTGAGTTCCTTTCTGTGTTGGTTGACAGCGTCTTGGACTAAGTTGTAACACGGCGGACAGTCCTCGCAGCCGCGACCATCACCTCTTCGCATCTTGTTCTCCATACACCTTGTTTTAAGTAAAGCTTTTTATTCATACAATTTGTTACATTTACCGTTTGTATACATATCAAATACGTATCATGCATACTTTATTATTATTGAAATAGGGTAAAGTTAGCCGAAAACTATATTGACCACACTTCGCTTCATCACGTGCCTCGCTATTCGCCTTATAACCAACTTCACGAGTATATGCCCTAATAGACTTTTATATCTTTATTTTATTCTTAAAAAAATCGGCCAAGTGCGAGTTGGACTCGCGCACGAAGTGTTCCGTACCATTATAGAGCAAAAATAGGCAAAAATTGTGTTTTTTGTATGGGAGCTCTCCTTAATTATTTCTTTTATTAAAATTTTATTATAAATTATTAAAGTATAAATACAGCTGAGTATTTTGTGAACATTTCAAGTGCCTACCTATTTCCATTATTGATATCGGGTATAAAATAGCAAAAGAATTACGTTTGTTGTATGGGAGCCCACCTTAAATATTTAATTTATTTTGTTTTTAGTATTTGTTGTTGTAGCGGCAACAGATAAACACAATCTGTAAAAATTTTAGAAATCTAGCTATAGTGGTTTTTGAGATGTATCTTGAGATATATCTGTCCGACATATATATCAACATCATATATCTCAACACAGATATATCACAGACGGACAGACAGACGGACAAACAGACGGACAGACGGACAGACGGACAGACGGACAGACGGACAGACGGACAGACGGACAGACGGACAGACGGACAGACAGACAGACAGACAGACAGACAGACAGACAGACAGACAGACAGACAGACAGACAGACAGACAGACAGACAACATTCGCCGATACAAAGTTCGCCGGGTCATCAAGTGACAATATAAAAATAATACTGTAACTAGATTTTTTCTCTTCAAAAATGTGACTAAGGGTCTTTTTAATTAATTCAGACCGCAACTCGACGCGTAGATGCATTTCTAAATTGATATTGAATTGACAGACTTCAATTGCGTGAGATGTCATGCAAATATGTCAATTCGATGCAAATTTAGAAATGGACCTACGCGTCGCGTTGTGGTCCGAATTGACCCTAAGACTTACCTATCACACCGTCGTCCCTCGACGAACTCTTGGCAGGGACACTGGCCGAGCTTGTCGCACTGGTAGTTCGTCGAACCCCAGTCGTCGCAGTCACAGTCCTGACAACCCTCCGTCGAGAACCCGTAGTGGTACACACGACAACGATCGCAGTGGAGACTGGAATACAAATTAAAACTAATTTGTGAGCAGATTTTTGGTAGCTATTGTACTATCAGTAATTGATTCATTTGCAGATGCCGGAACTACGTTATTTGGCAGGGTTATGTTAATTCAATATTAATCATGATCTGTCAGATGAGTTGGACAAAACGCAACCAAATTATGTAGGATCGTAATCTGCCTATGAATCAACTTCTCTGATAGTACTATCACTAATTGATTCATTGGCAGCAATGATTGGCAGATGCCGGACTTAACCTTTGGTCGCGTAATGTCAAAGTCAGCAGACGAATAACATTGAATTGACATTACCGGACCAAATGACGTAGGTCTGCCTATGAACCAATTTCTCTGATGATGTCTCAGCGCTGATTGACCTTCGTGTTTCAGCAAGTGATTGTTAAGTTGTGCTCGGCATATACAAAATCTTATTTTATAAATATTACTGCCTATACCTACTTGAATGTATACTTGAATGTGCACTTACCCATCAATACCAGGTTTACAGTAACACTGTCCTGTCTCAGGATGGCAGGTGCTGTTGAACGAACCCTCCAGATTGCAGTTGCAAGGCTTGCAGCCTTCCCCAGAATTAATGTTATAATAACCGTCCTAGTAACAGAAATAATAGTTCATGTAAACAAAAAAGACTAATAAATTAACCTAACGCGAATGTTTTTAAAAGAGAGATTAAGTTCGTGGCATATGACAGCTGTTTCAGACGGCAATAGTCACGAAAAACCCATGTCTAAGACAACTAGCTCTGGCTGGTGTCAGGTGGTAGGTAGAAAAGTACGAGAAAGATCTTATTATCCGGGCGGCGCTTTGTGAATTTTCGAAAACCCTAACTTAAAGTCACACTTACACCAATAACACAAAATGGCGCTCAACGTGGGGCCCGAATCGATTCTGATATAAAGAGTCTCATACAAGAATAATCTCATCGAAGAAATTTAGTTCAACATCAAAGAACTTTGGTTCAACATCAAATAACGAAATATGATAACGTAATCGTAACGTTATCTAATGGAACATGTATGAAAGCTGTCATAAATTCTATAAAAATCACTTTCTGCAACGTTACGACAAAAAAAAAGCGACGTACCTATCTTTAATAATAAAAGTCTACTGAACATAGTACTTACTTCACATTTATCACAGTTTCGGCCTATGACATGCGGTCGGCAAGAACAGTAGCCGGTCAAGCCGTCGCATTGCGGGGGTCCCTCAGGGCTCTCCAATGTGCCCGCCTCGTGACACATACACGGTTTGCAATCTCCCTTCTTCTTTTGGTCAAGAGCATAGCCGAAGTATCCTGGAAATTAGAGTACTAAAATAGAAAATTCATCGGATAATCATACTCAGTATCCTCAAGGGATATAAACAAGTCGTTATAACCGAAAGACTTTAGTTCGAAATAATGCTTTTAATGCAAGGGGCGTAAGTTTGATGTCGATATAATCAAACAGTTAGGGAACGTTTCCTGTCCCTATTATATGGACCAGACTCGCAGACCCAGCTCCTGGCCGGGCGCGATTTTCCCGCATGACAGGAAAAAGGTATATGAAATTATAGGATGCGGGCGACTTTCACGTGGACTATATCCGCGCGCGGGCGATGACACGGATGGCAGGAAAAGCACCGAGGTTGTTATTGATGAAACTGTACAACCAAAGACCGACAAAAATTCAAATAAACACCACTGCCACTATATGAACTAGGCTATAGATTTCATTTTCTACCGACATCGGTCTAGCGAAGTAGCGACCCATGCCGCCGCTGCTTTGTAGCGGCGTAGAGCAAAAGGAAACCTAAGGCCTAGTCAAAGTGCCATTTTATTTTTGTCGGTCGCGGTCGTTTGCGGAAAAGATTGGAAAGACCTTAACTCACCACTCAAACACTTGTCGCAATGATCGCCGGCGGTATTGTAGATGCACTTGAGACATTCGCCAGTAGTTCTGTTGCAATTGCCGACGGCGTTGGGATCGACGTTGCCGTTGCACTGACACTCCTCGCACTCTTGTGCCGGACCGAACTGACCCGTCGGGTCGCCGAAGTGACCGTCCGCGCAAACTTCGCACCTTGGACCTGTTAAATAAAAAATTCTTTGGTCGTACAAAAAAACTGATTTATAATAAATAAAATCCATAAAAGAATCTGTACACATAGGTTGTCTTACTGCTAATAGCTGATTCTTCCAGACTACCTTTAATACAGGATGTAACAAAACTAAGTGATTATACTTGTATGTATGGGTACCCTAACTGAACTCTATTTCATCATAACTAAGTGAACTCTATTTTACCGTGAAAGTAGCAGCGCTGAAAGAGTAACTTTATTTTTTACTTTTGTATGGGGAAATTCATGACGCTGGGGTGCTTGCCCATACAAACCACAATTTTTTTTTTGCTTTTTCAGCGCTGCTACTTTCACAGCAAACTCTATATAAGGAACACATACACACCCTAAAGTATTATCACTTTGTTTTGTTACATCCTGTATATTTGAGTGGAATTCGTTTATGGGATTTTGAAAGTAGCCGAAATTGAGTTACATTTTAAGTCACTTAATAATAGGGATATTTACGAAGCGTTTTTTTTTTTATTTTATAATAATATCTATGGACGACACCACGTCAGTCTGGCCCCGTGGTAAGTACCTGATGGACTTGTGTTACAGGTACCAGACAACCGAAATATATTTAATACTTTGATACTATACATATATTTAAGATTTTTATTATATTATACACATATTTAATACACATCCATGATTCAGGAACTTTGAAATTTTTTTGTTCTGTCGGCGGGATTCGAACCCGCGACCCTCGGCTTGAGCTACCAACAGCCCACCAACTGAGCCGCAGAGGTCGTCATATTAACATGCTGTATTTGTCTGTCATTTACCTCTTCCAACGTATAAGGAAAGGCAGACCTTATATTATAGTGATACGCTGTGTAAATATTTTCATTAGTAAGAGGATCAATGTCGATTATTCAATTCGAATAGCCTTTAAAACCCTCCCTTTTCAAGTCAAATATATAATATCTAGTCAGGGCGAGCGAAGCGAGCCCTAGTATATCCCACAACCTGTACATTTTGTGGTACACTTTACGGAAAAACTATCACGACTATTGATTTGTGCTTTAACATAGTAATTTTTATTTGTATGTAGATGTCAAGTCACTGTCATCAGTTAGTCAAGATTATTATATGTAGATGTGTCATCATCAGTCAGTCAAGGTGTAACGACGCGAGCCCTCACAAAGCTCGGCTTTTAGCTAGTATATAGATATTGTGACATCTATATTATATCAATATGATATATATATTTCTAATTAGTTGAACTTTCAATTATGGTTTAGTTTATACTAACAATGTAAAGCTTGAAAAGAGGCAAGCCAACTTACCGGCATAACCAACGGGGCAGTCAGTGCACACAATGCTTTGATCCATCAACTGGATACACCCGCTGTCCTTGGGGCACGGGCAGGGCTTGCAGTCGTCTGGCGTGCCAGCTATAGCGTTGCCATAGAAACCTTTGGCACACAATTCACAATTGCTGCCAGTCGTATTGTGTTTGCAGATACAGAAACCTGGAATTGTTAAAAATAATAACTGCTGAGATCATTATTATTGAGCAGGCCAAAACGACTAACAATGAGTAAGTGAATAACAACAAGAAGAAATAAACATTGAAATTAAATTCATTGTAAAAGAACAACAAATGGAACAATAAACAAACCTGTTGCTGTGTCGCAGATGTGTGCGTGCCCGTTACAATCGCAGGGTATGCAGGTAGAATAAGGCCCACCGTTCGCTGGCTCGTGTTTGAAGCCCGGCGCACACTCCTCGCAGTAATCACCCACGTAAGCTTTAGGACAGGAACATTTCTCGACCCAATTCGCAGCCGCCGAACCCTTTTCCCTTCCGATCTTTGCGGTATCCAACTTGAAGTTCATCAGATATCCCTGGCCACCCTTGTTGTAAGTTCCTCTGATCTTAATGGCGGTCAAATTCTGAAGAATCGACATAAACTCGAAGTTCGATAGTGTAGGTGTCCATCCGTACCTTGGGTCCTCGTGCAATCTAAATTTGTATTCTTGAGCCTAAAACAATGACATAATTTTAAATATTCCTTCTCTTCCTAAAAACACAATTCACTTCGCATGCACATAAGAATTCGCTTAAAATACGCCCAGCAACAGGAATTCGCCAATAGCATATATACTCAAAATTATTATACCTGATCATTTGGTTCCGGATTGTTTTGTCCGTATATGTTCATAGACACAGAAGTTCTTGCACCTTCCAGAATAATATCCTGAGACGACGGGTAGCCTCTATCTTCCCCGAGTCGAAGAGTGAACTTAAGATCGTGATTGTACGAAGGTCTTTGGTCTCCAAGGAATTGACTGGCAGCCACAAAGTACACTATATCTGAGTTCTTCGATAGAACGGCTAAAAAGAGAAAAAGTTAGTTGGGAATTTGAGAAATAAGTATGCATAAAATATGTTTATGATAGCAGGATGGAATATACTTAAAGGTTTTTTTACCTATATTTTGTGTGTTTGCATTAAACTGTAGCTGAGCTGGCTGCTTATTGATATCCTCTGCGCTCCATTTCTCCGCGTCTCTGATAAAGTGCGCGCTTATTTCATGAGCCTGATATTTTGGTGCCGAGCTACATTGAGAGGAGTGGCCGAAACAGAAGCACGGCGTGCAGCCAAACTCATTTGCGATATCAAGGTTGAAAAATCCGGGTTTACACCTACAAATAATCATGATCAGTAAGGGAAATGACCAGAAATGTCTCGAATTGTATGGCATTAAAGTTACTTACTCCTTACATTGTCTTCCTTCCACATTTTGTTTGCACAAACAGATACCAGTTTCGGAGTCGCACTGAGGCGTATTGGCGAAGGAGCCGGACTCGTTGCAACCACACGGTTTGCAACCTTGGTTCGTGAACTCGTAATGATTAGGAGCACACACGTCGCATTTGTCTCCCGTCACTCCTGGCTTACATTGGCATTTGCCTTGGGCATTGCACTGAAGACTGCGAGAACCTAAAGATGAACGTAGTATTTACTTTCGGTTTACTTTAGGAAGTCCAGAACATATTTTTTGAAGTATTATGAGCATAATAAATCGGCAAGGCTTCATAATATAAGAATAACTTTGTGTCAAACTTTGAGTCAGTTACATAAATGCTAAACAAAATATTAATTTAAGCTGTCTATACACCAAAGCCGCCGGCCCGGCGGCACGAACCCGGCGGGTCAATGGCGGCGGGCAAACCCGGCGGCTTTTGAATGTTGCGATTCGGACGCCGGCCCGGCGGCACGAACCCGGCGGCTTCTGAATGTTGCAATTTTGTTTGTTTCAAGTTTGTTTAGGCCCCGGCCTTTTCCGGCGAGTTATGCCGCCGGGCCGGCGGCTTTGGTGTGCCGCCGGCAAGCTTGTTTTAAAATGAGGCCGCCGGTAAAATGATAGAAAATTCTGGATGTCTTACCAGTGGGGTTACAGTTGCAAGACATACAGATCTCCTCGGTGCCTTGGAAGAAGTTCTCTTTGCACCTCTCACAGTTGGCGCCATCTCTATTCTCCGCGCAATCTATACAATGGCCGCCGTGTCCAGTGCGTTCATACAAATCCTTGTCAAAGTAGCATTTGTTCGAGAATCCGTTGCAATTGCACGCTGTGGAAAATTATATTCACTAAACACTTGTGCTTACAATATTTGCAAATATTGACTATCGCATCTTTTAGGCTAGCAGATAAGTGTCATTTTAAAAACATAGTTATTGAAGAAGATCTCTTTCTCTTTTTTGATGACGCAATTGAAACATTTAGTGATTAAAAGCTTGGATCAACGTTGTGAGGTGTGATTTCGATGCAGGCGTTGAAACAACAAAAAACTGTTGTTTAATTTACTGACTGACTTATGCAGCTAGCTGGAAAAGCATAGTAGTATAAGTAAAGTAGTTGCTGCGCCTGATCTCTCAATAGCCATGTCGGTTAATATTTGTTCACTAGATAAAAAAGTGAACAAAGAAAATGTGCTGCAGAGCACACACTTGGAATTAGTCATTTAATAGTTAATCCTGCGAAGCTGGGCTAGTTTTAACAAAACCAGAAATCTAAGTATATACGTTTTTCTAAACCTTATAAAATACTTAAATAATATATTATGTTCTACATTCAAAAGACAAAGTATAATTAAAAAAAGAAATAAATAATAACCCGTTAAATAATAAATTCGCTTGCATTGAATAGTATTATTAAGATCAAAAATTAAATGCACTATATTCTTATGAGGTACTAGCTGTTGCCCGCAACTTAGTCCGCGTTAACATAGTATAATAACAAAGATGGATAGTTTTCCCCTTTTTGTAGTTCCTTATACAAAGGGTAAAAACGGGACCCTATTGCAATGACTTCGCTGTTTGTCTGTCTCCAGGCTATATCACAAGAACTTCGCTAGCTAAATAGTTGAAATTTTTACAAACTATGTATTTCTGTTGCCGCTATAACAACAAATACTAAAAACAAAATTAAGCAAAAAAATAAAACAAAACAAAATTATTTAAACCTACTTAAGGGGGGCTCTCATACAACAAACGCTACTTTCAACTTTGGCCTTTTTTGCTCGACATAAATATTGGCAACAGGTAGGCACTTGACAATATGACCACAAAATACTCAATGATTTATTCGTCTTAATTTATTTGTTCCATTAGGTACTGATAGGTTCAAACTAATACATTTACATCCTCTATTATCCCTTATTTTATCCCCATGGGGGTTGAATTTATAAAAATCCTATTTAAGCGAACATCTTCATCATAGAAGCTCAAATCTTTAATAATTTCAGTTCAATCAGTCGAAAGTGTAAGAAAATTTATAAAAACTTTCATCCCCTATTTTATCCCCTTAGGGGTGGAATTTATTAAAATCCTTTCTTAGGGGATGCCTAAGTCATAGTAGCTTTATGCATACACAGTCTCAGCCCGATCGGTTTAAAATTGTCAAAGTTTCATACAAACTTTCATCCCCTATTTTAGCCCCTTAGGGGTGAAATTTTTTAGAATCGCTTCTTAGGGGATGCCTACATCATAGTAGCTTTATGCATGCAAAGTCTCAGACCGATCGGTTTAAAATTGACAAAGTTTCATACAAACTTTCAACCCCAATTACACCCCCTTGAATTTTCAAAAACGCTTAAATACGTATCCATTTGTTTCTAATCAGCAGCCCAAAAATAAACTTTCATGTTTCTCACTTAAGAAATGACGGACTATCATTTAAACTTTCAACCCCTATTTCACCTCTTTGGGGGTAGAGTTTTTAGAAACGCTTAAACACGTATCCATTCATTTTTAATCAGTAGCACAAAAATAAAGTTCTATGTTTCTAACTTAAGAAATGATGGACTTTCATTCAAACTTTAAACTCCTATTTCACCCCCTTCAGGGTAAAATTTCCAAAATTCGTTCCTTAGTGGGTGTCTACTTAATAAAACAACTCTACTCACCTTCGTGGCTGTAACTTTAACAGTTTTTGCTCAGCGATGATGAATCAGTCAGTCAGTTAGGACATGATATTTTATAAATATACCTAGATAATATTTTGATTTCTACAAAATTTACCAAACTCGGGAATCGAACCCACTTTCCAGATGTTTAACTTAAAAGTATAGGTTCTCCATTTTTATTTACATCGTCATAATGTTATTTAATTTTATGGTTAATTAATAAAGTATGAACACCTAACCAAATATTCGCCAGAAACCACAAAACATGAAAAAAAGCATAGAAATTCGCAGAGCACTTCAAAACTTTTACCAACCTTTACATTCGTGTACATTAGTAGGGGAAGCTCGACCCCAGGGGGCGTCATTGTAGAAATCCAAGCACTTCTCACACTCTCTACCAGCAGTATTATGCTCACACCTGCAAGGACAGATCCATGTTAAAATACGAAATATAGTCGCTGATAAAAGATCTGTAGCAGATCTATTATAAAAAAGAAGATTAAGAGTGCACTTCCACCGAAGCTGAGCTGAACTGCGTAGCGAGGAATTGGTTTTAAGATCTAATAGAATCGATGTGATGCGAGTTCTAGAAAATGAAGCGATTCTATTGGTTCTCACCTACGAATAATAAATTTTATTATTCGTAGGTTCTCACAAAACACACTGCTCTCAATACACCTTAGTTGAAGCTTTGGTGAAAACAGCCAAAAGGAGGAAATTTCAGTCCCCAGCACTTACCTACAGTACCGAGCCCTAGAACCGTCGGGGAGCTCTTGGGCGTCGCAAACAGAGGCGTGCCCATTGCACTTGCAGCGAGCACCGACCGCCACGTCAGCTATAGCGTACCAATAAGATTGCAACACTTGGACGTCACCGAAAATTTCATCTCCGAATGTGTTCAAACGATCCAAAGATATACGCAGGTCAGTCGCAGTTACCCATTCCTAGAAAATTAAATTGTTTAGCTCCTAATTTTGCATAAGACGATTAATTCATTTTATAGTCTTCAAAACACAATATGCTCTGTTCAGTAGCAAAATTTCTTATCTACTTTTGATGAAATTACTGAATTAGTATAAACGTTTTCCGGTGACACACAAAATTATCTTTGTGTGTCGGTTTGTTGAATCATCCTCGCTTGTAGAGCTTTTACTGATATTCGTAACAATGATAAAAGTTAGTAACTTTTATAATTAACGATATATATATATTATGGGCTATCACGGTAGTATGTCCATAGTATCGTACCTATTTCGATGTTTGTTATTAAGTTCTGAGAGCCTATGGGATCCTTACCCAATGGCTCTCAGAACTCACCCTAAAACATTTTCTATAAACTAACCTGTAATTCAGGGCTGCTGTCGAAGGTGAAAGCGGATGGACGGCCTTCAAGTGTGGAGAACAGGACGTTACCACCAGATAAGGGAGATATGTCTGAATATTCACTGGTGCACAGGGCCCTGGTTTCCGCTCCCATCTCCGCGGCTCGCTGCTCTTGGACTCCGTAGGTATCACGACATGATGCACTGTGGTACACACACAGTACTAATTATCATCAATTATTATTATCGTTATCGAACATCGAAATATGATCTAGATTTTTCCCTCACTCTTCCATCTAATCTTTTTTGCTGATATATTGCATCTACCGATCCTTACTATTGCATAGCCAAAGTCTGCGGATGGGTATTGTCACTCTTTAAACTGCAACTTGCAGAGTTGCAAATTGCAATGGTTTTAAAAGTGACAATCCTTACTATAAAGGTCAATTAGCTTACTAACGATTACACTTAACCACCTTTGAGAGGGGTGATGGATGTGCTCAATGGGGTCTTACCTATAAGGACTACCTTGAATTCCGTTTAAGCCAAGAACAACTTGACTTTAATCTTAGGATCGTATTCTTAAAAAATAACAGATATAAAAACGAATAATTTACCTGAAATATTGATAGGGCTCCCATTCTGAATTTTCACTGGTTTTTTTGTATATAGCGAAACTTTGTGGTCGTGGAGAATAGAAAACTATCCTGACGTATGTGATGTCAAACGCCTTACCTATAAAGTGATACATAGCTAAAGGTTTCGGTCGGGCTTCCTCACTTATCTGTGCCATATTGGTCGTGTTCAAAATTTGACCTTGAGATCTTTAAGGCCTTGTCAAAGTTTGTCCTATTTATATTATTCAGATAATTCGGACTTGGTCATTCACTTACCTAAATGCAACGTTAAATTTACTTGATTCGGATATTGGATGCCTTCCTTCATCGTTTCAGATTGCCACCATGTTTGATTGTCCTGTTCGTAATGCAAGTCAGTCAAATAATAGCTGGAGAACTGATCCCGTTGACAATAATCACAAGACCTGGAAGTTATTAAAAATAGGATCATAATTTTGCAAATCTCTATAATGGCGAAGAATTTTCAGTCAGCTTTTGAAAAAATGCTTCGGAATTATCAACGACATATCCATCACTGCAGTTATTGAAACTAAAAACCGGCCAAGTGCGTGTCGGGCCACGCGCAATATAGGGTTCCGTAGTACCGCTAGTTTTTTTTAAATTTTTGTATGGTCAATGAATGTACATTTATAACGTGTTTTACACTACTACTTAACAACATCTCAGTTACTTTCAAAGGAATTTGAACGAAAAGTTCCTTTGTACTTCTACGAATACATTTTTTTAGTTGATCCCTCTCTCTTTTGTTGAAGTTTTCACATATCCAGAAGCAACCGTTTAGTTGGTAGAATCTATAAAAATAAAAATGAATCCAAATATCCCTTGGTCACGACATCACGCGTAAACAGCTGGACCGATTTTGCTGAAATTTGGTATCGAGATACTTTGAGTCCCGGAGAATACATTTTATCCCGGAAAAATGTACGGTTACTGCACAATATACTTTTATGATTTGCGCGTAAACAACCGGAAAATGTACGGTTCCCGCACAATAAACTTTTATGATTTTAGCCTAAACTATTCAATCTATTTTGATGAAATTTGGCATGGAGATACTAATTTTAATTTATTTTTTTTAATTATACCAATTCGAATTAAATAATCATCGTTAAGAGAGGACAACATCTGTCGGGTCAGCTAGTATTGTAATAATAATGACAAATTCAACTTAATAATAATATTTCTTAACGCGAGCGAAGCTGCGGGCAAAAGCTAGTAATAAGTAAAATTGAAGAGATCTTTCACCTTGTCGAAGTGCCAGCGGAGGTCTGTATACAATACATCTTCACACCATTGTCACCGCATGTGTTTGTTGCCTCCATTTGCACCATAAAGGCGGCATTTTGGAACTCCGGTATACATCTCTGAAACACATAACCGACTATTCACATTTGTCCCTTTCGGTATCATTTGCAATGGCAGGAAGAGTACGAAACAACAAAACATCATGAGGTGATCTGCGTGTCTATAAAATATATTTCCTAACGCGAAATCAGCTAACACGCTATTCTATTAGGATAATAACCAAATTATCCTAATTTGGGAACAAACCCGAGATATGCCCCAAGGGATTGTCGATTATGATTGCGATGATGATGATAGATCAGTGTGATGGGAGAATTCTACAAAACCTGGAAGCACAGTTTTATAACTGACATAAAACCAGTCTGTTTAGCTAAGCAAAGTACCAACTCTTAAAGCTAGTAGACAGCGAATATTTATATGCGTTTGACAATCAGGAAACAGGTTTACGATCTACGTTCCAGATGATGGTTTTGCCGCCAAAATAGTAACGCTATATATAGATCTCCTGATTCACAGGACGTTCACATCTCGCCTTACAACTACTGGTAATATTACATAAATAAAAGGTTACTTTAATGATAAACAAACTGATGATTAATAATAAGGAAATTACAATTTGAGGCTCTAGCATTACTACCTCTACATAAATTATTATTACTACCGCCACTACAAAGTAGTTACTGATAATAATTCTATTTTAAATGCATCTTTTATTCTAGTTTATAGCGGTAGTAATTCTATGTTCAAATAACCATAGCTTATCATATTTTGTATACAGAAATGTTATTATTAGGTCTGGGAGAAAGCTAAATAGAGATTTTTTCACCATCATCAATTTCACTATAATAATATTATGGAAGTTCCTAATAATGAGACAAACATTCATCAGCACCATTAGTTACATGACGTAAAGTATAATGCTGAATTTTAATTTTGTCTACGAGAATATCAGAGAAATTGATCGATAGGTATGACGTACCTACTATCTAGATCTAGTTTAGTTGCTACTACTATGTCAAGCTAATGTCGATCGACTGTGTTTGACATAAGCCGACCAAATAACGTAGATCCACATGTAGCCTATGAATCAATTTCTTTGATAGTACTTTAATTAGAACCCTCTGATGACGATACCTACCCAGTCGATTTAATATTATTAATTATTATAAATGATTGCCGCCGATAATTCAGTGTGTCATGATATTTCAATCTTATTAATATCTCAATAAGGTCCATAAGTGGTACCTGATAGTGGTAACTGGTATGTATGTGCCATCGAGGAAATTGATTCCTAGGCAGTTGACAGACCCACGTCATTTGGTCGGCTGATGTCAATTTAGCTGTGATCGGTCGGATGGGTTTAACGTAACTCGACCAAATTACTTAGGTCCTCCATCTGCCTAGGAATCAACTTCTCTGATAGTACATTGGTGCATCCAATATTTTACGTTGTGCCTGTGTACATTGAAAGATACATTTTTAAGTGACCATGGTATCAGCGATTAAAGATCATCATTTCAACTGTCACGTTGTACAACCACGACCTAAATGTTTACGGGAATCGTCATTTACACGCTTCGTCCCTTTTCCATAAAAGATCATCATCAAGAGCTATTAAATTTATTTTCCTATAAGCTTGTTACAAAAATTATGACCTTGTCAGATTTTTTATACATTTTTAGGGTTCCGTAGTCAACAAGGATCCCTTATAGTTTCGGTCTGTCCGTCCGTATGACTGTCCGCAGTTTTGCTCAGAGACTATAAGGCCTACAAAGCTGTAATTCGGCATGAATGCACATCTTAATGATGCCGCCAAAATGATATATAAGTAAAATCTTAAAAAAAAATTACGGTACCTCCCCTACACATCAATGCGGGGGTGATTTTTTTTCGCGTCCACCCCACCTTGTGCGGTGTCGTTGGATAGGTTTTTTTTTTTTTAATTTTACGAGTATTCATAGATCATTTTCCGATTTAGGGATCCATTTGTGAAATATGAAGTTTTAAAGTGGAAAAAATCGTTAAGAGTCCAGTGTCCCCCGCTTCTACCAGCTAAACGGTTGCTTCTAGAAATGTGAAAAAATTCACGGGAGTAGGAAATGTGCTGAATTTAAAAGGAAAACTATCACGGCTAAGAAGACTTCATAACTTATTGAGTAATAGTCGATCAACTAAAAAAAATATTCATAGAAGTACAAAGGAACTTTTCGTTCAAAATCCTTTGAACGTAACTGAGTTGATATTGTTAGTAGTGTAAAACACGATATAAATATGCATATATTGACCATACAAAAATTATAAAAAACTAGCGGTACTACGGAACCCTACATTGTGCGTGGCACGACACGCACTTGGCAGGTTTTTATATTTAATAACAGCCAAAATATTTAATAACTGGTCACTTTTAGTAATAATTTGGATTTTTTAATGTAAATTACACATGTGACATGCTAAATATCTGTGGGACAGCGGATGCTATGATAAGCTTCGTTCCGTTGGCCCCTGATAACAAAACATTGGGCTCTAAGAGTAAACGAACTCATTACTATATCAATCGACTTACATTTTATAGTTGTATTCGAGTGATAACCCCACGATTGTTTTCTTAAACTAGAACGTTACTAACTCAAAGTTTTAATTCATAAATTACATGACTCTTTATAATGACTATACTTACGTCCTACTTGTATGATAAATTATTTATAAATAAAGTTTTATATACAAATCTACACGCTCATGATATTTTAATTGCTTCGGTATCTAATTTATCGTCGTTAGGAGGAACCAATCTCAGTCGCGCCTTTATAAGTTTACTTTTACTAGACGTAGAGTAGGTAAGAACTATAAAGTATTAAGTAGATAACTTTAAGTTCTTCGGTAGACTGACATGAATGAAAATTCATTGATGACTTTTTGGCAATACTTGTGATGCATACTTATAACATTATAACATAAAATAATTATTATAATAGTGACATTATGAAATCAAAGGATGAATTCAATGTTAAGAATTCTCATGATACTGGGATGATTTTAAGAGAAGTAACATAAGCTTCCACGATAAATGAAATATAATAAATAAATGTTTGCATAAACATGAGATCCATTGTAAGCTAAATTGAAAATTTGAATTTTGCTCCAAAACATGACATACACCAATGACATAGATTAAAAACACTAGACATGTCAAAAAGAACACAAACAAAAATGGAAAGCTCCACTTAAAAAGTGACTCACTTGCGGTTGGCCCTCGTTGTTGTAGCACGAGGCAAGTTTTTGCGATCCAATCCACGGGGTTTGGTAGTAATCCTGTGCGAATGCGAGCGTCATAAACGTTAGAAAGTGTGTACAGATGAGAGGGCGCGCCATTTTGTATAGCGCGTGGAGCCCGCGTCGACGCGCCTGCTGGTCGACCGAGCACTGACGCCTCAGCCTGTTTCACAACACTAGCGCAAAGATCAGCTTACTGCACGTGTCACGTTCGCACAATTGTCTCTCGGAGGACAACTTCAGGTTTAGCTTTAACTCGCATTAACCGTGCGTTTTTCGAATGTTTTTTAACATGAGTATTTTTCATTCGTCTGTCAATTTCTAAAACAAAATGAAATTGACAAAATAAATAAACGTTTTGGTTTTATTGTTGCCTATGGTTGACTTTATCATCTACAGTACTCTACACATCGATCGAGTTTCGATGCATCATCTATGCATCGAAACCCTTTTTCGATGCATAGAATAAAGAAACGATTTCAATATAGCTAACCTACCCATCTGATGATGATGATGATGATGGTGATGAACCTAACCATCTAGGATTAGAACATTTTTTTATATTATAGTATACATTTAACTATGACATAATATCTTAATTTTTTCATCGGAGTCACTCTGGATGATCATAATATAATAAGATATAATATGTATTTATAATAATTATGTACTATGGCACGATTAAATAAAATGTAGAGTTGCATTGTTTACTTGATAAGCACTTAAATTAACACACTCAAAATATAATTATTATATTAAGGCATCTTTTTAATTTACATAAATTCACAAAAAATATTCGCAGAAAAAATATTATGTAACAGTTATTGACAAGCCATCTATTTATCAAATTAGGTAGTGAAAATGCTTAAAGAAGCAGAAGTACATTTTATTTTTTTATTTTATTAGAATTTTTCCTTGCTTAGAAAGTGAATATTATTCGCCATTGTTTAACAGACTTAACTGAGGCTATGTCTCAAAACAATAAGCTTCCATTGAAGCTAAGGACTCGTGTTTTATACCTACGCCCTTGGAAGTTAATCTGTGACCATTGTGGAACGCATTTCTAAGCGCGGTAAGGTGGCCTCATAGCAACTATTTTTTGTGAACGAACCTGAAAAGGTTTGAGCTTTTGTTTTCTGTTACAACTTACGAACTCTACAATGCGGTCTAATCACAATTCACAACTCTATGGTTTTCGAGGCATCTATTGTTATGAATGAAGCAATGCTGAATGTGCAAATATTTATGAAAAGTAAATAAGTTTAATATCTTCCGACTAAACCGTAACTTTATCTTTTAAAATCATTGAGATATAATTATTACGTAGTACTTATATCTCAATGTTTAAAATTAAGTTTTTGCTAACATAGCATAATCTATTAAAAATCAAATTGACGAAAATAGATGAATGACTTATTTGGATGATTTTTTTATTAGTGTCAAAGACGGTATAACACATTTTTATAATATAAATCCCTGCACATACAAAACACTCAGTAAATTTTGTATGCACGGACCACGGCTGACGCAGCCGGGTGCATTAGGTCATATTATGGGCCGCACTCTTTCCTCCTCCATGCCTTTCACTCGCACGACGATAGTAAAGGACAGACTCAATCACTGCATCCCATGACTATGACTACCAGAAAACTTTTAAACCATTTTATATTGTTCAAGATATAATAATAGTGGCGAAGGCATTGCAATTTGAAAAACCGGCCAAGTGCGAGTTGGAATCGGCCATGAAGGGTCCCGCGGCAGCAATAAGGTTTATTTTTATGAAATTAAAAGGTTTTTGATTTATTTTTATATTTCAGTTGATTTAATGAAAGTTAAATTAAGTTTACCATTTATGACGTATAAAAAAAACTACTTGCTAGATTTCGTTCAAACCAATTTTCTTTGGTAGTTTTTATAGTAAAGTACATCATATATATTTTTTTAGACTAATCATGCCCCTACTTTAGAAGTTAGAGCCCCCCTCTAACTTCTAAAGTAGGAGCATGATAAGGACACACATTTTACCACTTTGGAAGAGTCTCTCTCGCAAACTATTCAGGTTAGAAAAAAATTATATTAGAAACCTCAATATAATTTTTGAAGACCTATCCATAGATATCCCACACGCATAGGTAAGATAAAAAAAATTTTTTTTTTGATTTAGTTGTACCTATGGGGACCCCTAAAATTTTTAATAATTTTTCCATTATTGTATCAAAATCTTAATGCGGTTCACAGACTACATCTACTTACCAAATTTTAATAGTATAGCTCTTATAGTTTCGGAGAAAAGTGGCTGTGACATACGGACAGACAGACAGACAGACAGACATGACGAATCTATAAGGGTTCCGTTTTTTGCCATTTGGCTACGGAACCCTAAAAAGGAAAGACGAAAAAAGTCCCAAAATAGTATGAGAGCAGCAAAAAGGAAAAATTGAGGACGAACCTCATTTTGGGCAGGACCACCCACACTTGGCGGAGAACAAAAAATGATAACCACCCATTCAGTGAATGAGGAAACGGTAGCTAATTGCAATTCATCATATTATCATTTGAAGCCCACAAATAACGGGATTTTAGTTTATAATGTAGGTACTGAATGTTGTCCATTCAGTACTTTATAAAATAAAAGCCGCAATCACAACCTCTTTATAACTATATTATTTTATTAATGGGCGAAACCGTAGATTTTCTGGGATAGAAATGAATTAGCCTATATCCTTTCCTGGACTCAAAATATCGACATACCAAATTTCACAATCTAAAAAAATAACATTTTGACCGAAAGATACAATAAATGGAGACACATACTACATAAAATTTTACACTTTTTTATCATTTAAATACACTAACATTACCTTGGATTAAAAGTGAAGAAATACAGCCAAAAACCGTAAGCATCTTCTAATGATTCTCCTAAAACGTTTGAATGGTCTACTTACTCGCTAACACATATGGCTACCATCTGATGTTCTAATAATATCTGTAACAGTCATGTGAAACCAATTTACCAAGAATTACATAATATATCATAATAATATTATTCTTCGACCGAACTTAATTGTATAGTACGGGAGCCCTAGAACATTTTTTTTTTATTACTATCAAGCTAATTTTTTGTGAGTAGCTTCATTTTGATAAGACGAACAACATTTTTATTTGCGAAAAATCTCGAAAGTGGTAGCTAACAGAGATAGAAAGGATTTCATACTTTGAATTGATGGTCCTCTTAAATTATATAACTAATAACCTATCAAAATACAAAAAATCAGCTTGTTAGGGTTCCGTTTTAGGGTTCAGTAGTCAATCAAGTTTTGTTGATTACAGAACCCTATAACGGTAAGAGTAACATTGTCCTACAAATAAAACAGTCCATATTTTAGGACCATCAATTTAAAGTATGAAATCCTTCCTATCTCTGTTAGCTACCACTTTCGAGATTTTCGCAAATAAAAATGCTGTTCGTCTTATCAAAATGAAGCTACTCACAAAAAATTAGCTTAATAGTAATCAAAAAAAAATTGTTCTAGGGCTCCCGTACTTATTTTATATCAAAGTTGTAGTTAAATTAAGTATAAAATAATTTAAGTAAGTTCTAATAGAAAATAAGTAGTATAGGTAAAATATAGTTTAGTTTAATTAGTAGGTACACCTAATATATTATTTGAAGCACATAATATTGCTACTGGAAATGGACGACAAGACCAAATGACTTACGATTTAAAAGATAAATATATAGTGCCAATTAAAATTGATATTAAAATTAACCTACTTCATTATTATTCTAATAGATACTACACATTACACTCAAGCGTATTCGATAACTTATAATAAGTTTTCGTTTGAATACAATATGAACTGAAATAAAAATGTAACATTTCTGTTGATAAGAATTGACCTCTTTGCTAGTTACTGTGATGTTTCAAATATAACTACTGAGACAATACATACAACTATTTTTTACTATTCAACAAATGTATATTATAACGATTAGATGACGCCCGCAACTCCGTAGCGCCAAAATTCGTTATTTCGCAGGAACCGTACATTTTTCTGAGATAGAAAATGCTCTATGTCCTTTCCCGGGACAAATCGATCGGTTTGGAAGAAAAAAGGGGAATCAGAAAGACAGACAGACAGACACACTTTCGCGTTAATTTTGAATATCAAAATCGTTTATACCATCTGTAGGTACCACATTCCGTTACTAATTTATAAGTTTCAGTTTTAAAAATTGTGTTATTGAATAAGTGGTCTCTATTGAAAACTCTACCTGCACTGATTTTGATGTTGACTTAGTGAGTAGTTTTGTAATTAGAGCAGCCGATTAGCCGATTATCTCAGATGATCCCGGCCGGGTCGTTGAACTATTATCTCGGTACACAAAATAATAACTTCCGTGTATTTTAGATTTTGACATCGAGATCTACAACTTATAAAAACAGCCATCATTAGCATTTCAGCGGTTAGGTGTTTCAAGTACAAATAAAATTTTCAGTGTTATTAAAACCGTTTTTAGGGTTCTGTAGTCAACAACGAACCCTTATAGTTTCGGTATGTCCGTCCGTCTGTCCGTCTGTCCGTCTGTCCGTCTGTCCGTCTGTCCGTCTGTCCGTCTGTCCGTCTGTCAGTCTGTCCGTCTGTCCGTCTGTCCGTCTGTCCGTCTGTCCGTCTGTCCGTCTGTCCGTCTGTCCGTCTGTCCGTCTGTCCGTCTGTCAGTCTGTCCGTCTGTCCGTCTGTCCGTCTGTCAGTCTGTCCGTCTGTCCGTCTGTCCGTCTGTCCGTCTGTCCGTCTGTCCGTCTGTCCGTCTGTCCGTCTGTCCGTCTGTCCGTCTGTCCGTCTGTCCGTCTGTCCGTCTGTCCGTCTGTCCGTCTGTCCGTCTGTCCGTCTGTCCGTCTGTCCGTCTGTCCGTCTGTCCGTCTGTCCGTCTGTCCGTCTGTCCGTCTGTCCGTCTGTCCGTCTGTCCGTCTGTCCGTCTGTCCGTCTGTCCGTCTGTCCGTCTGTCCGTCTGTCCGTCTGTCCGTCTGTCCGTCTGTCCGTCTGTCCGTCTGTCCGTCTGTCCGTCTGTCCGTCTGTCCGTCTGTCCGTCTGTCTGTCTGTCTGTCTGTCTGTCTGTCTGTCTGTCTGTCTGTCTGTCTGTCTGTCTGTCTGTCTATCTGTCTGTCTGTCTGTCTGTCTGTCTGTGCTGCAGCATCACCTGGTAATCAGTAGGATACCCAACTCCTCACCAACTTAGAGCAGAGGTTTCGTGTTTGGGCTCATTTTAATTGCGACAACCAATAAGACGTAGATAAGCAGTAAATATTTGCATGCTGCTGCTGCAGCATCACCTGGATTGTATAGGAGCCGAGCTCCGAATGAACCCAGGGTGGAGGTTTCATATTTGGGCTCATATTGACGGCCTCATCCAAGAGGATATTTATAGATCGTATTCATTGGGATATGATCCTGTTGATAGGAACAATTCTGCACTATAACCAACACAAGTTTAAAAAGCATAAAATAAAATAAAATTAAGAAATTTAAAAAAAAACCCCGCCAAACCACTTTAAAAAGTAATGGAATAATATTTACTGACTTTAAGTTTAAATAATTCCTAAGTGTAAAGTAATATTTTAGTCCATAGTTGTTGTCAAGGTGTGTCGGGGGACCGCTAATGTAGATGTTTGATTTCACATTTAAACATTATAGTTTAAAGGTCAGTTCACAGCGAACTGAATCGAGACAATCAGCGATACAAAATGCAAAAGTCGCTGTTGTCGTAGTTAACTTGGCGGTCCCCCGACACACCATGACAACAATTATGGACTAAAATATTACTTTACACTTAGGAATTATTTAAACTTAAAGTCAGTAAATATTATTCCATTACTTTATAAAGTTGTTTGGCGGGGGTTTTTTTTAAATTTCTTAATTTAATTACCCTTTGGGTACGGAACCACCTCTTGTGACTGACTGAGAGACTGACATGTGAATGACACCTCAAAAACAAAAATCCATTCGTATTACAATTTTTGGAGGTTAAAACCTGCACTATATTATGTACTATGTGTTTTTTACACTATAAATGCCATCATGTGTTTAAATTTGGAACGTAAATATTTTTGTTCCAAAGTTAAACAGGGGAAGACCTCAATGATTTACAGCAGCTCTGTTTGCTACTTTGTGTTTGGACCTAATCCATATTATCTACTAATATTATAAATGCAAAAGCGTATCTGTCTGTCTGTTACTTCTTTATAGTTTAACCGCTCAACCGATGAAACTTGGCATTGAGTCCCGGGGATGGATAATGTATAGAATACTTTTATACCGGAAAAATGTACGGTTCTCGCAAGATAACAAAAATTATTTGCGCTAAAACCGCTGAACCTATTTTGATAAAATTTAGTATCCAGATACTTTGAGTCACTTAAAATGACATTAGATACTTTTTGACCCGGAAAATGTACGGTTCCCGTGCAGTACTAAGCCCTATAGCAATTTAGCATTAAGACGGGCTGAAACCCCATTTTGTTATTTCTTGATACCCGATTTACCTAGTTGCAATATAATAACGAAATGTTAAAAAATATGAGATATAGAGCACAATATTTAAAATAATTTAAATAAAAAACATTTTAATAAAAAATAATACTTACGCTGTAATTAATTTACAAACTCACCTCCGACAAAACTCTTTGTCATCAAAATATAAGTATGAACAAGAATAACTTACATTTTATTTTAATAAATTGTTAATGAATCTATTTTAAAAAGGTCTGAAACGAATAATCTTTTTTCTTAATACTTATTTAGAAAGATATTTAAAAAACACATGAAAAAAATCTCGGATTCTTGGAAATGTTATTGTATTCTATTGTTTTCGCAATCACCGGTGATCGTATGAGGCTTGATGAGTTAACCCTTCAATCGCGGATTCTTGGAAATGTTATTGTATTCTATTGTTTTCGCAATCACCGGTGATCGTATGGGGCTTGATGAGAAGAAACCCCCCCGAAACTACAATTTTATGCTAAGCTAAAATGAATCTTATTGCGATGCGTACACGCTTGGTCTTTGGTTGTGTGCAAGGTTATCGTTTGGAATTGAGATAAGTCGCCTTAACCATTTTTATACTTTTTCTCTTAAAACTGAATGTAAAATTAAAATGTTTTATCATAATCATAATCTACGCATTTAAAAAAAATGATACCGCTCAATAATATTTTTTTGCTTAAAATAAGCAGAAAAGAAAGATTATTTCAAAAATTATTAAAACGCCGATTACTCAAAACTAGTTCGATGTGGGATAGTATACGAATGCGTTAAAAAACAGTTTATTGCTACCTGTCTTTTTAACAATAAAACTATTTATTGTTAAAAAAAGTTAAAAAAAACAGTAGTAGTTGTAGTAATAAAAGGTGGTCAAACCTTCAGCGCTCGTAAATATCGCTTATTTCAACGTGTTTACAAAGTCAACACTATAGTTAATTTGTTCTGACATCACAAAGAGTATGAAAGAAAAATACACTTACGGTATTGCAGGTTGTTGTATTAAGGTAAACATAAATATATCACATCTTATCGATACTAAAATAAAATAGAGAAGGGCAGTTTGTGACGTTTTAGGAGATGATCTGGGTCTTACCGTTAAAAAAAAATTATTTTACGAATAAAGCACCATATTATGTTATCTAGAAGTGTCATAGAAATGTCTAAAGATGCTCCCTCACTGGGAGCATTCGCTAGTAATGTAACGTTACGACCATTACATCAGTGAGGGAGGTGAACCGAGCATTACAATGCGCATCTTGTAATGATACAATGTGTAATATCTTGATACTACTTGTAACATCAATGCTACGTGACAGTGAAGTCAGCTTGCTATGGAATACTCAAAGTCGAATCTATAATGTTACATTACACGCGAATGCTCGACAGTCAGGGAGGTAGTATTGTAATGTAATGCTCAAATTCGAATCTAAAATGATACATTACACGTGAAAGCTCGCGGTGGGGAGCACTTTAAAAAAATATGATGTAGAAAAAATCAAACTTCTGAGGATAGCAGATCAAAGTATGTTTGCTAGAAATACAATATCAAACATTCAAATTATCCATGCTATACTATAATATTATAAATGCGAAAGTTTGTCTGTCTGTCTGTCTATCTGACTGTCTGTCTGTTTGTTACCTCTTCACGCCCAAACCCCTGAACCGATTTTGCTGGGTGTGGTTGACTTTTAGTCCCGGGACATAGGATACTTTTTATCCCGGAAAAAAGTATGATTCCCACTTCCCACGCTATGAACGAATATTAGCGCAACGGAGTTGCGGGCGTCATCTAGTTTATTCATAAAAGTGTAGTGTATGTACATGAAAATTTAGATCCAAAGAAATACTTCATGTGAATTGAACATTATCTTCAGTACCTGTCTATCTACGACAAACATATTAATCGTGTTATTGTTGTAAAGTCATTAGTTAATTTTCACTTTACTTAGGCGTGGTTAAAATTTTAACCCGATGAAAATTAATGAACATACCTAAGTAATTAAGTAGTAACTTACATGAACTATTCAGTGGACAGCTAGTTTCACATAGTAGAGTTTATGAGAATGGTAAATTATTTTGACTATCTACCTGAATTTTATGTTGTTAAAATTTGCAGAAACCCCAAAATTAGTTGTAGCTATTTCAAAGCACTGATAATAAGAGAGATAGCTAAATCCTGGTCGTCAGCAAAAATAAAAACTGCATAAAAATAGGGAATTTTATTTACAGGAGCCACAACGACAGCCACAGATATAACACGCATTAAAAATATATTAGAACTAGATGACGCCCGCAACTTCGTTGCACCAAAAATCGTTTATCGCGCGGGAACCGTACATTTTTCCGGGATAAAAAGTATCCTATGTCCTTTCCCGGGACTCAAAGTATCCCCATACCAAATTTCAGCAAAATCGGTTCAGCGGTTTAGGCGTGAAGAGGTAACAGACAGACAGATACACAGACAGACAGACAGATAGACAGACAGACAGACAGACAGACGGACACACTTTCGCATTTATAATATTAGTATGGATGAATAATTACCGATCAGTCCAGAGTAGTGATCGATAATATTATCTATGTACACTAGATTATTATTATAAAAGCGAAATTGTGACTGTCTGCCCAAACCGCTGAACCGATTTTGCTGCAAGATGCTGCATAAAAATATCTACATTCAAGTATCAAATCTTATTGTCTAGTCATCTTTTATTCGTTTATTAAAATCAAACAATAGTGATTGAAACCTTTTGAGTAAGTTAATTTGCTATGTTATTTGCGGTGAAAACGTTCTCTTTGTACTACAAGCAATACTCTACCTATATTAGTAGGGGTGTAAGCTGACCTGCGTTGTCTCACCCCTTTTTGACACCTTTGCGCAACGTTTCTCTCTAATTAGTAGTTGTCGACGGGCAAAATGATGTAAGTCACAATTAAATGTTTTTTTTAATCTAGATTAAGTGTTAATTTGGTTGTTTAAGAACTAGAACCAAAATAAAGAAATAATGTGATACAGTTACTATACATATACTGCTGTGCCGCAAAATTACATTAATTAGAAAATAAAACTTAGTTAATTTAGTCCAGCTTCCTTAAAGGTCTTTATAAAATTCTCTGATATACCTTTTAATCTTATTTGAAGGGTGTGGATAGAAGATTCAAATTAGAGGAATAAGAAGCGAGTAGAAAAAGCTTTTATTAATTTGAAAACGCAACTGAAATACCCACAGTCACGCATGAAAAAAGTTTAATACATTAGCCGTAAATGCCTTTTGAATAACAGTAATTAACTAACCTATGCTTAATAGGTTTGCGTTCATCGCAATTTTTATAAATGTGTAGAAATGAAAATAAACGACGTTAGGACATTTTGCCACGAGAGTATGAACACGCGACATAAAGGATATTATACCAGTTACACTTAGTGCTTGATGGCGAACACTTGCCGACCATGGATAATAAGGTAAAATGCGTTAACTTTTCCATAATGTCTTGTTCAAAAAAATATAACAGATTCTACGAATATATTTGGTACGGTACAAAGACACGCACGCGATTGTTAAGCAAAACTTTATTTAACAAGTTAAAATTTAACATCCGCATATAAGACATACAAATAAATAAGACTAATAATATAGAAACAGTTAATTAATTTTGTATTAGTAATTTAGGAACAAATATAGATATCGATAATCGTATATTAAAACGATTTGCGCCACATTTTTTTCTTTGATAAATACATACTTACTTTTGATCAAACTCTAAGAAGTATAGTGCAAACTACAAAGTAGCTAATTTTTCCTAGCTAAGATAATAAGTTTATAAGAAAATAAAATATTACACTCTCCATTTCAGGTGAGTGAGCGAGAGAAAATTTAATAAAACAACAAAAATGTTCTTTTACATCCTAAACGTTTTGTTTTGGTAATATTCTTCAACAAAGTAGAGCTTGTATGCTTATATATATATTTATATATAATCTCATAATCTCACAAAATCTCACAAAATGTAATGTACTTTTTATTATATATATTTTTATTCAGCAGGGCAAAGAGAGAGGTATACTCAAGCTGGAACCTAGAACGCGACCACCCCCGGACAAAAAATCGGAACTAAATCCACAGGTTCATTACACATTTTCTATTGGATGTAACCATAAAGTTATAATAATTTACAATGTGTCCCTTGTATACAGTTCACTGTGAATATAGCAGCGCTGAGAGAGTAGTTTTTTGTGATTTGTATGGGCAAGCATACAAAAGTAAAAAAAAAGTTTCTTCTTTGGTATCACTGGTAAAGTACCAACGATACAGTGAACTCTATACAGGGAACTCATACACTTTCTAAAGAATTATCATTTTGCAGACACAATACACATATGGCTTCTTTGTAATTTTTTTATACCCAGAAGACCAAAATAGAGTCGGAGGCAATATTATTATAAATGTGACTGCTTTTATGTTATGGCATTTAGGTACATATTGCAGGTTATACAGGGTGTAACAAAACAAAGTGATAATACTTTATAGTGTGTATATTGTGTTCTTTATATTGAGTTCACTGTAAAAGTAGCAGCACTAAGAATATTTTTTATATTTGTATGAGCAAGCGCCACATCGCCAGAAAGCCCATACAAAAATTAAAAAAAGTAACTGTTTCAGCGCTACTACTTCCACAGTCAACTCCATGTATAAAGGAACCCTAAAGTGTTATCACTTTGTTTTGTTACACCCTGTAGAGCAATCTGATGTATAGTAACTAGCTTAATATGCTGCTATTTTGTTCGCTGAAATTTTTATTGTGTGTGTATGTAAAAATCTGCTAGTCCGACAAAGATTATGCATAGATGATAGATGTATATTGTATACATTTATAATATAGTTAAATAGAGCTTAGCGATCGTATAGCCCAGCCTTTCCCAAAGTGGGCGATAACGCCCCCTTGTGGGCGCTGAAGGTCTAAGGGGGGCGGTGTGGGACCCACAAAAAAATGGGGGCGTTCCGTAGAGGCTTCGGGGGTGATTTGTAATTTCATTTCATCTGGATGCATTTTAAATTGAAACAATGGGGGGCGCTAAAACATAATTTTTTCTCAGTGGGCAGTAGACAAAATAAGTTTGGGAACCCCTGGTATAATATGGTGGCCTTACATACTTAAGTATTATATTATATTATACTATTCAGTCTAAGCCGGCCCCTAGACGAGCAATTTTAATGTCAACATCACGCTTCAATTTTATTGAACAGTTTATTTGACAATTAGCTTAGATGAATGATTGGTCGCGCGGCGCTACGTCGAAGCGCGAGCGCGAGACCCATCATTCATCTAAGGACAATTAGATTGAAGGCGCGTGATGTTCAATATCAACCCTAGACGGTCAATAATTATAATTAATATAATACGTGAATATTGACAATAAAATTGCTCGTCTCGCCGGCTAAGAACACTCAATCATTTTAAATGTTGAAGAAAAAAAATTAAAAACATTAATTCGATCGGAAGTAACAATGGCACATACAAGCAGAAAAACAGTAACTCATAACATTTATTTGGTCGGAATTAGAGTAAAAAAAGTGGGTAACGAAAGTGATTAACAATAAATTTGCCTTTTGATCACAGCTGACCTTTTTGTACCTACGTAAAAATCACTTCTTAATTATTATTATGCGCGCTCTATAAAACAGGGCTGGAGGGAGGCAGGGCTTGTTAATGGAACGAGGGCCCAGGGTTGCGGATCGCGTTACTAATTTGCCTTTATTTACCTTTGTATGTCGGTGTCGGATTTTTTCATTGTGACCATTATTAGAATTAAGTAACAACTCATTTAGATCTATGACGTCAGTTATAATAATGATATAATGAATGATTATAAGAAAATTTTCTTTACCATAGTAATCTAAATAATATACCTTGGAGGAGGCCTTTGACCAGCAGTGGGATAGTATAGGCCCTTAAAAAAAGTAATTAAGAAAAATAACAAATAATTTAATAACTTTTTAGTAAGTACAAAAATTAATTTTATCACATAGCCACAAATCACAATATTAACATGAAAATAAAAAATCATGACATAAAGATTTCAGCACGGTACCTACTTTTTAAACATGGTGTTTTTGATCACACAGAACGTAGTAAATTGTGATAAAATTTTATTTCCTTTTTTATTTGATTGATCGTAATTTGTTACCTCTTATGCTTTGTAGCTTTTGTAATTTCAAATAATTAGTTTTTGTTAAATTATTTAGGATGTGATTAAATTGTGATCAATTGTAAATAAACTTTAGTATTTTATTGGATATAGACAATTTATTTGTTATTATATAGATCTCAATAATATTTTTAGCATTTGGTGACAAAAGGGCAAAATGTATTTACAAAATCAACAACCCTAGCAGAAATTACTAATAAGTGTCACTGATCGGTCAGCACTCATTGCCGCCAAAAGACTAAATGCGAGTCGTCACGATATATTTCAGGGCGTGGTGGAACTGAAAATGATTCCAATACACAATTGTGTCGAATTATGTAAATATTACTGCGTTGTTATCTAATACTACTTAGATGATTTCTGTCGTGTTATAAGTGCAATCGTTTCCAAGACAACTACTTTGATACAGAAGCCTGGTTCAGTTAATTTTCGTGTTTCTTGTCAAGAATTAGCGAAAGTTGTTGTTACTCTTCAGTACATTGATAAATGCAGTTGTTATCGAACTGCGAATTTAACAAGCTTGGATGGGATTTGATTGGGATAATATACGTCTTAAGAAAGTGCTTGCACAGTTTGCCTAGATAGGCTTAACGGAATCTGTCAGAAGATCGTTCATATTCATATGGATAATTTTCTGAGAACTTAATTTTATTCATTCGACTAGCGGGCCCGACGGATATTGTCCCGTCATATCTATGGAGTTTTAATTATGAGGTTACGTCTATCATTTGAAATAATTCTATGCGGTGGTAAAGTGTTATTTTTACTTGTTGTCCACGCAATTTTAAATTTTTTCTCCCTGTAAGGAGTAAGGATCATTCTTGTACATCAAGGAATATTCTAAAAAAGAATATGCGATATCGATATAGCTGTTATGCTTTAATATTATAGAAGATGAATACCCTGTATATTACATTTTGTGGCACATAGTGTTCCATTCTTATAAGGTACTAAGAATGGAGGTCAAAAATTAAGAAAATCGTAAAAATTGTTCTAGGCACAAGAAACTGTTTCGCGCTTATTGCATATTTACTCATTCCATAAATACTGCCAATGAACTATATATATGCTAGATTTAGGTTAAAATGATACTTAACACTCCCTCATTTTTGTAAGATTAGAGAAAAACACAAAAAGGAAAATCCACCATGCTAAATAGTGGAGGCAATAAATCGTTTAATTAATTGCATTGCTTTCGCCCAACCTAGTCCAGTGGTCTCGTTCAGCCACAGTCCAGGTGACGACGTCTCATCGAATAGTGCTGTTCTGTGACAAGTCAGTGGTTAGGTCAGTTTATACTTCACACTCAATTTCATCCTTTAGTATAAAGCACTTTTGGTAACTAATAATCCTTGAAAAAAAAAACCCTTGAATAACAATAGTAGTTTCAATTAAAAATAAAACAAAAACAATGCTTAGTATTTCTTTTCAAATAAAATAAAAAGGAAACCGATATCTAAACCTAACCAATTCCAACTTAAAAAAATATTTTTAGCTTTATTTTATTTACCTATATGATTCAGGACCGTGCCTTGAAAACGTATTGGTGCATTGGGAGGTAGTAGGTACAAATCACAAAGTGGATTAAAATCGGAATTGGAATGATTTGAATAATTTAAATTTTAAAAACAAATCGTATTTTGAATCCGTGATTCCGTTTCTATTAAATAACTGGTAGCCACTAGTTCAATTTTGTTTTATTTTATACTTTTTTAAAACTTCCAAAAGTCAAAAACTTCATAAACATAATTATTTCGTCGCAATCAAGTCGCATCTCACGTCAGTCATATCATTATCATTCCCGCGATTTAACTTTGAAAATCTACATTACATCTAGAACTATTGTATAGCAAAAACCTTCACTAATAAATAACCTAAGCAAGGATAAAAACCTCGTCCAAATAGCATCGGTACTTTTTGAGAAAATCCTGGATATACACGTCATACAGATCAAACTTAGATGCATGAATTTGTTACGCAACATCAACATTATTTTAAAAATAACGTGGATATTACAAGGATGGCAAATAACAAAACCTAGGTACTCGTTAGTTAAGCTTATCAAAAACTTGTCACATTTAGTAATTAATATTTCAACAGAAAGCTTACTAACCACACGCCATTAAATTAATTAGGTACTTATATCTAAAAGGTATTCAGATTACATGTTTCATAAAGCACACGTAACAATTATTATAATAACGTCCAATAAATAACATTCCGTTAACATACCCCTGCGAAAACTCATTCAATTAGAAAAACGACGAACGTAGGCAGGTTCAAGGACGTAGCTTTGATTAATTTAAAGTAGCCACTAGCCAATAACATTAAGTTAAGTAACTTTTGTAATAAAACAATTATTATCCGTTAACAATCATGTCCAACTCAAAGGGTTCCTGTGATCGTCCCATATCTTCACCGCAGCCGTCTGTGGATCGGCTTTCTGTGACTTGGGCGGATCCTGGCAGTATGACTTCATCCGGAGTCAACCTTTTCCATCTGCCTTCTGACACTCCCATCAGTAACGAAGTGAACATCTCACCCACCGGTGATGGTAATTAATTTATTCGTTTTATTTTCTTTTTGCATTTTTAAAATGCGACATTGCGAAGATTTAAATGTATACCAACTGATTATTTGGCTTAGCGAATGTGTTAGTTTATAAAGTGTATCTTATTTGGTTCTATTAAACCGACTCTCCCTCTCATTAAATCATGATTTATTGAGCCTTGTTTTCTCTTAGTAATATGCGATTTAATTAGTTCAATTGTTTTGCAATTGACAAAATATGATAAATTGGTTAAATGCATATGAACAGAGAAA
Source organism: Cyaniris semiargus (assembly GCA_905187585.1). NCBI lineage: Eukaryota > Metazoa > Arthropoda > Insecta > Lepidoptera > Lycaenidae > Cyaniris > Cyaniris semiargus. The sequence continues at coordinate 11,475,952 of LR994547.1, forward strand.
GTATGTGGATTGTTCCTGAAAAGCTGCCGTTTCTGTGTTGCAAGGAACACATTTAATATGATCAACAATTAAAGACGTGAGTGGAAGAATCGAACAAGTAACATTTCGTAACATACGGACAATAACTCATTTTTTCCCTTATTATTTTCATAAAACTTGTAACTTATCTACTTTATAACCTAGCTAATATATCTGGCTACACATATAATTTATTAAACAGTTTTTCTATTTCAAATAATATTTCCGGCCCTAAAGCTTCCATTTAAGCAAAAAACGGGAAGTTTTTTTATTTTACTTACCTTATTCTTCCACTCACGTCTTGAATTATTATTTACTTAGATGGAACCGATGACGAAGATTATTCTAAGAGTCTGAATGCGGTCATACGACAACGACGCGCGAGTGTTCGTCGTTCGCGCAAGGGCAGAGTTAGAAGATCCTCTTCACCATTTCTGCCCGATGAAAGTATATCACGAAGACGCTCCTCTGTATTTACTACAAGTTCCGGAGAGTAAGTTACGGCTTAAGAATTACGAATATTCATTTAATTGTTATTTCAATCATTTTTCAATTTTACTACATTTTATAATCTCCCAAACAACACTTACACACAACAAAAAGGATCAACACTTTAAGCGCCTTTTCTTTCTTGTAACGAATGATTAGTAATAATTTAAAAATTATAAATAAAAAATTTAAAAATTATTAAAAGTATTATTTTAATTTATTTTAAACCACAGTACAGCTATTTCAATTGAGGAGCAACCTAATCTGAGTCAGGAGCAGATCTTTAAAAATATTGGATTGCACAAGGAAGTGCTGGGATCAGTGAAGCTTATGCCTTTAGAGATGAGAAGAAAATTAAAATTAGTACACCAGGTAAAATAAATATGGAAAAAAACTTATAAATCTGACGGCTATTCATATTTAATGACTACTATTACTGTTTAAGGCTAAAAATTATATAAAACAACATGAAGGGAAACTGCAGGAAAGGCTGGCACAATCTAAAAACACCAGAGACATCTACGCTCGCTTCACTATACTTGTTACAACTGTGAGTTTCATATTTATTTTCTAGTTTGATTTATATGCAACTTACATACTTGTGTCCCGAATTATAATATATTCAATCATTTTAAAATCATTTTGTTTCAGAAATGGCAACAAATAAAACGTGAAGCAGCAAACACATCTAATTTATTGATACCTTGGGAGTTACGAATTAAAGAGATCGAATCACACTTTGGCTCAGTAGTGGCATCCTACTTTACGTTTCTAAGATGGCTTTTTTGGGTTAACCTAGTGATTGCCTTTATACTTCTCGTTTTTGTTATAATACCTGAGGTAAGTATATTCCTTTTCAATAAAATATAGGCATTATTCATCACAGAAGTACAAAGTTATTAATTATATTTTACAGTATTTAACAGCAAACCCAGAACAAGACGGCGAAAGGAAAATTATATTGGACGACGAAAAACAGAACGCGACAAACCTATTAACTTTATGGGAGTTTGAAGGAGTCCTTAAATACTCCCTAATATTTTACGGCTATTACAGCAACGTGGAGCGGCCACAGTATAGGATGCCTGTAGCATACTTCCTTACTGGCTTGGTCGTGTATATTTATAGTTTTGTCGCCATATTAAGAAAGTAAGTTTATTTTTCGTACGTCTTCCCGTTTCCAATTTTCATTATAATGCAACTCATAGCGTAATAACACGATAAAACAATCAATTAAACAATCACTTTAAATTAATTAATCTACTTTTTGCATTTTAGAATGGCAGAGAACTCTCGCATGTCAAAATTATCCGAAAAAGAAGACGAGTGTATCTTTTCTTGGAAACTCTTCACAGGATGGGATTTTATGATAGGAAATGCCGAGACAGCCCACAATCGTATCGCGTCCGTTATCCTAGGATTTAAAGAAGCTTTACTTGAGGAAGCTGAGAAAAAAAGAAAATCTAGAGAGTGTTGTATAGTTTATTATTTTTACTTACAAGGTGGATTAGATTAACCGAAAATTATGCCATATTTTATGTTTCAGCTGGCGCATTCTATCACAGAGAATAATAGTAAACTTATGTGTTTTGATTCTTCTTGCTGTGTCGGCATATGCAGTGGTACACGTTGTTTCCCGATCTGATGATAAGCTCAAACCTCGGAGCTGGTGGCGTGAGAATGAAACAACAATAGTTGTTACCGGAATTTCCATTACTTTTCCCTTTATTTTTGAATTCCTTGGACTACTTGAACATTACCATCCCAGAAAGCAACTCAGGTTTCAACTGGCAAGGTAATTACAATTAATAGAGCTGGTCTATAAATAAAATATCTCAAGTAACAAATCTATTTTATGTTTTCAGAATTATGCTCCTTAATTTACTAAATCTTTATTCATTAATATTTGCATTATTTAGCAAAATCGATGGCATGAGCAAAGAACTTGGTTCATTACAACCAACTTTATCTTTGAATGCTACTCCAATATCTGAAGCTGTACTTGATATTAATGAGTCTGTGCTCAAGAAAGTGCAAATAAATTCCGAATATTGTATTGAAGAGCTGATCCCATGTATACCTTGTGATATGGGAGCTTACTGTAGTGTCAATAAGCCTCCTTATTATGAACCTGATAATTTAGAAGCAAATGATTTTACAACTCCACAAACCACTGAATTGACAGATATTAGTACATACGAAAGCGATGAGTTAAAAAGTTTTATCAAGCAAAAGCATCAAAAAACACCATTTGATTACCTACATGCTGACAGTTTAATACAATATCAGTCAAATAATTTTAATCAGGATGAGTCATTTCTAAAAGAAATTGAAAGGATTAGAAAATTAAGTGCTGTAAATTATTCCGCTGAGACTACTTCATCAGAAACTGAAGATTACGATTTAAATGATACATTTTATTCGACTTATGGGGACTTTGACTCAGCATCTCTTTCAACGAATAGCGACGAATCATCAACTTCTGAAACTATAACAACACAAGAAGTTACATATTCCACAAATAATTATTCCAATTCCGATTTACCAAATACTCAATTAACGACCCAATCAGATGAAACTGTCAGCGACTTTAATAACTTTTCTGAGACAAGCCCTAGTTCCCCATTAGATAAAGCAGACAGTGTCTTTAATAACTTTTCTGAGAGTTCAGCTCCTAGTACTCAATCAGATGAAACTGTCAGTGACTATAATTACTCTTCTGAGAGTTTAACCCCAAGTACTTACACTTCAACATATAATACAGAAACAACTACAGATGAACAGAAATATTTGAATTTAACAAATACGACCAAATTATCTACATTCACAGTGACAGATAGTTATTATTATACACCTAATACTGATATGAGTAATACAGAGTCAAGTACCGACATTTTGTCCACAAGTACCCCAAAAATTGAAAGATTCTGCCCAAAGGCACACTTTAACTGTTCACTGAATTGTGATAGCAAAAGTATTACTCAAGTTATATTAATTTCTGATTGTGTAGTAACTAGAGTTAGATGCTATTTAAGAAAGTGTGTACAAAATATGTTTTCTAAATCCAACGTAACCAATGTAACAATGGTAGATACAGTTCAGATTGATAAAGACCGTAAAATCTACAACTTAACTCTTGAAACTAAAAAGAAACTGCTAAAGTTATGCTGGGAAACAATGTTTGGCCAAGAGTTAGTTAAACTAACCATGATGGATTTGGTAAGTTTAGCACTAATTAATATAGAATAATTATCTTATCTATATGATATGCAATTAAACTTATTTTCTCATTACAGGTATTCGTAGTCCTGGGAACTCTCTTTATGGATTTTTTCAGAGCCTTATTCGTGAGGCATATGAACCGCTGTTGGTGTTGGGATTTAGAAAAAAAGTGTCCACAATACGGAGACTTTAAAATAGCTGAAAATATTTTGCATCTTATTAATAATCAAGGGATGGTCTGGATGGGAATGTTTTTCTCGCCAGGCCTTGTTTTGTTAAATGTTGTAAAATTAATGATGATGATGTATCTCAGATCTTGGGCTGTTATGACGTGCAACGTTCCACACGAAGTTGTATTCAGAGTATCTAAAAGCAATAATTTTTACCTAGCTTTGCTTTTAACCATGCTATTTCTTTGTGTTTTACCAGTTGGTTACGCAATTGTTTGGGTTAAGCCTTCATGGCACTGTGGTCCATTTTCTGAATATGACAAAATTTATAAAATTTTAACAAGTAATATTTACAAGGTTCTTCCTAAAACATTAAACTTTTCACTAGAATACATCACGTCACCAGCAATAGTCATTCCGATGCTTGTTTTACTTATTTTAATAATTTACTATCTTACATCTCTTACAAATTCACTCAGAGAAGCAAATAACGATTTAAAGGTGATTTCTTATATTGAGTTAATGTAATGAATAAAAACCTTTAACTTATATTATATTATATGTCATATGCATCATTATTAAATACTTGAATTATCGTTTAAATACAGATTCAATTACGAAGAGAGAGAACTGAAGAACGAAGAAAAATGTTTCAATTAGCTGATACAAGGCGACGAGGTGGATCTTCATCGATAGATAACACACCATTTGCAAGATGGAAAAAAGCTTTACCAGCTTTACCTATCAGCAAATCCATTGACTCTGACGATAAGAAACCCGGCGTCGATGAAGACATGAAAGACTCCAAAAAAACATTTAAAAAGAGAGGTATACAAAATATTGTATCAAAACATTATTTTTGTAATATATAAGGCCATCTAAATGTCTCGAATAACCAACTTAGGGTGAAGCCAAACGAGCGTAATTTTGTGACTTGTGAGTCGCAGAATTTCGGTCGCGTAAATTATGTTTCATACTAATCATGACTGACAAAATTACGCTCGAGAGCAGCAGAATTTCTGCCGACCGAAATTCTGCGACTCACGACTCACAAAATTACGCTCGTTTGGCTTCACCCTTAATCTTTGATATTATTAGGGTTCCGTACCCAAAGGGTAAAAACGGGACCCTATTACTAAGACTTCGATATCTGTCTGTCCGTCTGTCTATCTCCAGGCTGTATCTCAAGAACGGTGATAGCTAGAGCGTTGAAATTTTTACAGATTATGTATTTCTGTTGCCGCTATAATAACAAATACTAAAAACAAAATAAATCGAATTTTTAAAGGAGGCTTTCATACAACAAACGTGATTTTTTTGCTTTATATCAATATTGGCTACACTTATGCACTTGAAATATTCACAAAATACTTAATAGTACTAGTACTTTAATAATGAATAATACAAAATAAAATAAATATTTACATACAAAAAATTAAAATTTTTGCCTATTCTTGCTCTTAAATGGTATGGAACCCTTCGTGCGCGAGTTGACTCATACTTGGCCGATTTTAGTAATAAATTAGTTATTTTGGCCTAATACGCTTGAAAGAGATTTGAAAGTTTATTATTTCAATCGAGCATCATATAAAATTTTTGCCCTCGATATAAAATTGAGATTTTACACTTAATAATTTAAAATAACAACTGGGAGAAATAGGGAATATTCATCTTATCTATTCTAAAAAGAAACTAAAGTATGTCCGATGAAAAGTATTCAGAAAATAGCAAAGTACATATTTGTCATTTCTAGTTCGGTCATTTTAATTATATTTGAATTTTAGGAATATTTGAAAAAATTGTCAACATGGCTTGGGACAAAAGAGATAAAATAAGTAATGGTGATAAAAATCCGAGCGCTGAAGATGAAACTGACACAGATTTTCATGAAGGTCTCCCAAAAGAAATTTTAAAAGCGAAGGAAATAGGAATTATAAAAGATGAATATTCTGATAGAGATAAATCAAGTTACAATGTAAGTGACGATAGCAGAGAGAAATCCACTATAGCATCTACTGAAAGAGATTGTTTTAAAGAACTTGGCAAAGACAATTTACCTACTAATAATGAAGAAGTAGAAAAACCAATTCACAAAATTAGAAAAATTACAAACAGGAAACAAAGTTCTGAATCTAGTAATCAGTCAAAACAGTCAGATTCTATAGGATCAGTTATACCAGTTATTACCATTAGTACAACTGAAAGTGATGATGAAATACTGCAAACATTCAAAGAAGCAGATAAACTGACGCCAAGTTCAAAACAAATAAATAAAAGAGACTGTTTCGAGAGACAACTATCAAAGATCGAAGACGAATCACAAGAAAAAACAAACTTGAAGCGAGTTCAAAAGGCTTGTGATTTAAAATCACTCAGAAGGCAAAACAGTGTTGAAAGTGTCAATGAAAATAAAAATCCTAAAGATAGCAAGTGTAACGAAGGCGGTCATAAATATCAATACTCATTGTAAAAAAAAATATATATGATATAGTATTAGTACGAGTATTAATAAATAGTAGATTACGCACCAAGGGAGGAAAGTAGGACATTTCTACCCGCGCGATATTGTGCGGTAACAAAAGCGTCGGTTGAAATGTCCGGCTATCCTCCCGTGGCGCGTATAGAACTTTTCATCATACCGACCGAAAGTTTAATGACATCGTATATAAGAAAAACTAATGTGGTTCAAATTATTCATTGACGGGGTCCGAGGCGAAAAAAAATCAAATTAATAGATTTAATTGGGTCGATCAACTTTTATTTGTCCTGTAAGCACTATGTTTTGTCCCTGGCCAATAATCGCAGTTATTTAGAAAATTAAGTGGTTTGTTGGCATATGTAGCATTTATCTCTTTATTAAGCAAACATACGACAAAATTATTTTAAATTAATCACTATTATACTGGAATTTTAATGGTTGTCCGGGTGACAAAACCTCTGATGAAGCATTTTATTGTTTGTCCCCCAGTATAGGTTAGTACAAGAAAACATTACTATAAACAAAAAATACTATATGACAATTAATTACGTTTGTAAATAATTATTTATTACTATGTCTATAATAATGCTTACATCGTAATTTAAACAAGGTAATTTAAACAAGGAACAGTGCAATGACGCCTAACGCGAGTTCGCGGAGTAATGGCGGGGTGGCGCGAGCGCCTCGTCCCCGCCCCGCGCGTCGTTTCACGCACTCCAAGAAAACGGCCACTGAAGCCTTTGTTGCTTTTTTTACCGGGGAATTTAAGAGCTAACAAATGTGGCATTTTTAAAAAAATAATTTACTGGTTATTAAAATTAACTTTTTTTATTTTTTACACTGAAGGTTATAGATAATGAGCTGCCGATTTCGATTTTGCAATAAAAGTAAAAAGCCATAGTGACCAGGGCGCCCTTATTACATTGTTGTATCCTAGGAATAAGGGCGCCCTGGTCACTATGGCTTTTTATTTTTATTGCAAAATCGAAATCGGCAGCTCATTATCTATAACCTTCAGTTTAAAAAATAAAAAAAGTTAATTTTAATAACCAGTAAATTATTTTTTTTAAAATGCCACATTGTTAGCTCTTAAATTCCCCGGTGAAAAAAGCAACAAAGGCTTCAGTGGCCGTTTTCTTGGAGTGCGTGAAAGGACGCGCGGGGCGGGGACGAGGCGCTCGCGCCACCCCGCCATTACTCCGCGAACTCGCGTTAGGCGTCATTGCACTGTTCCTTGTTTAAATTACTTTGTTTAAATTAGACGTTTGCTTTAAATTAAAATGAAACGGAGGAGACAGAATTTAGCCGTGCCTAAAAATGAAGCAGGTTGTGACGAAAAAAAAAAAATGGGAACACACAGTAAGTACAAAAAATGTTTTACATTCTTAAAAGTAATTACCTGGAAAAAAGACACTATTGCGTCTGTGACCTTTTTCCACGGAATCGTCTCTTAGTACTAATACTATAATAATAATAATAATAAATACTAGGGAATCGTTTGCCCTAATGGTTTTTGTTGCTTTTTTCTATGTACGAAATTTATTTCTTTAATTTTTCTTTATTTAAACAGCTATTATTGGCAAAATCATTACATGAATTTGCCTTTTATTTATTCACCATTTCGAAAAGTATATAATTGAAAGTTTATAATGTTTTGTTATAAATTTTGTTCAAAATCCGCAGTGAGCTTTGTGGCTTTTTCCGTAGTATAGAAAAAAAGTTAAAGGTTGTGTGCTACAAGAATATTTGAAATATAAAATAAAATTCCACATTATAATTTGAGCTTTTTTTGTATTTTTAGGTTCTAGAAAACGAAAACAGTCCCCGGTACCTGAAGAAAATGAAAAAAAAGAAGTTTTGTTTTTATTAAAACATTTAGGAAAAGAGCTTTTGGTGTATGGAGAGTTAGTATATCGAAACTGTTTTTAATACACTATTATTTTTTTTTCTTTATTGGACGAACTGTTAGTAACTGAACGTACCCAAAATTTTAAGTACATCTCTTGTGCTGTGCTGATGATGTATCATCAGTCATCACACTCTACCAAAAGCGACACGAGGGATGTCGTGTATTGTCTCATTTTAAAAGCATTTGATTTAAAATACAAAATATTGGCGTTATCATCCTAAGCTGATGTTGGTGTAGAATAGGCACCGCTCCGTCATATTGTAACTACTCATACAGCTAAACCAAGAGCCAGCGACAGCCAGACTTTCGTCATTTTATAAAAGCTGAAAGTTTTCCTGTATCTATAATATGCTATATAACCTATACTTATATTATAAATGGCAAAGTATGTTTGTTTGTCCTTCCTTCACGCCCTAGCGAAGCAACCAATCGACATAATTTTTAGCATAGACTTAGTTGAAAGAATGAAGAGTAAGATAGGCTACTTTCGGTTTTGGAAAAACATCATGTTCCTAAAATATTCGTGTTTTTACGCGATTTTCGAATTCCACGCGGCCGAAGACGGGGGCAAAAGCTAGTAACTCATATAGAGGTAAGAACGGCAAACAACTATTATAGAGCTTCGGACGCGGATACTTTAGGAGGTATCCAGTTTTGAAAGTCTACCGCACCTTCGATAAAATTTAAGGCAATTTTTTTCCCTAAGGACTGTATGTATAACGTCTCCCACTGCCGGACCCTTATGACAGTTGCTCCCTACTGCCAGACAACTTATGCCAGTTACTTCCCACTGCCATACCACCTTAAAATAATACTTTTGGCATTTTAGTGAATAATTAAGGGTGTCTGGTAGTATAAAGCAAGTGTCAAAAATGCCCGACACTTTGAGATGAGATTCCTACATTTCCGTAAGAAGTAAGAAAAGAAAAGTACTTTACACTGTATCGAAGGCTAGGTAGACCTTCAAAACTGAATACTTCCTAAACGCGATCGAAATTCTATAGTTACTGTTCAGTCATACAGGAAAACTTTCAGCTTTTATAAAATGACAAAAATCTGGCTATCGCTGGCTCTTGGCTAATCTAATTGTCATCAAAGTTAACCAATGCTGTAGTCAGAGTAACTAGTCGTTAGTTATAATGTTATTTGGTAATTTAAAATAACTGTCATAAAACTGCGAAGTCTTATCACGTTATATTATATTTAATAAATTTTACAAGTTGAAGGAAACCAATAGTTATTGTGATTGCTTTCAGGGTCAAGAAATAGAAAACGTTCCTTATTATTAACGTTAAATTATGTTTTTTTCCATATGCCTATTTATATATTTTTTTTTAGGGTTCCGTACCCAAAGGGTAAAGACGGGACCCTATTAATAAGACTTCGATATATGTCTGTCCATTCGTTTGTCTCCAGACTCTTCCCAAGAACTTTTTACAGATTGAGTATAATATCTGTTGGCGCTATAACAACAAATACTAAAAACAAAATAAATTAAATATTTAAGGGGGCTCCCATTACCCATACAACAAACGTGATTTTTTGCGATTTTTTGCTCTATGTCAATAATAACAACAGATAAGCTCTTGAAAAAATGTTCCGTTGTATTTATACTTTAGTAATAATTGACGACAAAATTAAAATAAACTAAAAAATTAAGGGGGCTCTCATACAAAAAACAAATTTTTGGCTATGTTTACTCTATAATGGTACGGAACCCTTTGTGCGCGAGTCCAACTCGCACTTGACCGATTTTTCAATGTGGTTTTAAAAAGGAAATTCTTTGATAATGATCAGAAAAAAGACATAAATGCTCTTACGACCCCCTTGAATCCGTACAAAAAAGGCATAACGTTACTTGTGTCTGACGAGACTTGTTTTACCCCGCCGAAAAAAGACATAAGGGACAAATCTACCCGAAATATTTGATTAAACGTCTCATTTTAAATTTCATAGCAACCGCTACGTAGTTATGCGATAATTTTATAATTAATTTCTAAAAGTTCTTTAGTAATATTTTTAAATAAACACAAAAAACCTTCTCCTGTAAAGTAGGGTTTTTGCAATAGCGCCCTTATTCCTAGGATACGACGACATATAGATTTATCTTTACTTCATAATTTTAACGAGTTTTTTGCATGTTCTTTTTCGTCCCTATTACATTTTATTATCCAGACGTCTACCGGACAACTGCAAAAAAGTTCCGAAACCAAAACGCAGATGCCTTAAGATATAGTCGATTCATTTGGGGACAAAACTCATCCAAACACCATTTTGATTTCATTTTTGCCGCGGCGTCAGTTGGCCCAGTGTATTTGAAAAAAGCGGGTGGCTTTTTTGTGTGTCTACCGGACAACCAGCACAAAAATGTAAGAAATCTATTCTATTTAATCCCTATTTTTCACTGCGCGTAAGACCTAATTCAAAATATCATTATTTATTACCAAGAAGCCCAAAGACTGATAAATGTCGCTCGGACAACCAGTCACTTGGACAACCAAAACCGTTGATATTTTGACCAACTTTTTACTACTTTGTACTTGTGTGTTACCTTACTGAACACATTTTTATAGTCCAATACTTCTCTATTCTAAAATATATTTGTTTTTATTTTTAGATGATGGGTTTGACAGAAAAATAAAAATCAAGACGCTATAGAGAAAAACTTAAAATAGACCCAGAAAATTTGCTGAGCGAAAGAGGAAATAATCAGCCAAGTGCGAATTGGACTCGCACACGAAGGGTTCCGTACCGTTATAGAGCGAAAGATGGAAAAATGTGTTTTTTGTAAATTGTATATTTTATTTAAATTAACCGTTCTGCTCTATTTAAATTCTTAAAATATAATTAATTATCTACAGGCTACAGCAAATATGTTAAATTAAAAAAAAAACAGATAAAATTAAAATAATAAAATTTCATTGATGTACACTTAAAAGTTGATCGACCCAATTAAACAATGTTGTGTCGTTAAAATACAATTTTATAATGTAGTGCTATAATTGTAAAGATATTTATTGAAGTGACTTAACAAGTATGGCACCAATCACCATGGCAACGTCCATCGCAGCTGTCCCGAGTCCCGACTCAAAGATAAAGTAGATAGTATAATATAATATGTATATCAGCTCTCCCCCGCTTTTCCTGACTGCTGGCGATGTAAGGACCTTGTAGTGTAGTTGGCCCAAGCGACGTAAAATAGCTAAGTTAGTAGCCGCCTCCTCAACTCTTAGATCAATATTATTTTATTTTTATTAAATTGCCACGTGTATTAATAATATGGGTTTGAAATAACAACTCATTATATCAAATAACTCATTACCATGGTAACCGTGTTACCATGGTAATGAGTTATTTCAAATAGGTAACGGGAAGAAAATTATAAACTGTCACTAAATGTGAGCAGTCTGAAATATGCATCTTTCTTCCCGCAAACAAGAGAAGAATTTCAAACTTTCGGTTGAAAAAGTTATAAATTAGTCGAGGATTTATGTATAGCTATTGTTTTAGGAAAATCTGTTGCACTAATTAAATTTTTTGTATTATAAAGAATGAAAATTATTTAGCTAAGTATGTATCTACATATTTATAACGTTCCTGATCTCAAAAAAATTATTCATCAAACAATTAATTAAATTTTATTTATAAAAAATATTGTGTTTTATTCCGCTTCACTGACGATATTTTTTTTAATATGCACCTTTTTGAATGACATAGACACAAAACCAATTTTTTGATAATATTATGTAACGTATTTAAAAAAAATTTAAACATTAGAAATTTTGTAATTAGCAGTTTGGTAAAATACACAAAATGCTACAAAAACTATTTGATTCTAAACACACAAATCATAGTCGTCAAAACAATATTAGTTTTTTGTGCGGCAGCAGTCTGTATGCAATATGCATACAAACAGGTCGGGCAGCTCTGTTTCTCTGAATTTTAATATAATATAATCGCTACCCTTCCCGAAACGGTCGGCTATCTCGGAACGAACGTCATTCAGCGGGCGACTGCCGTGCGCTTAACATGGCGCGAATTGTCGCGCTGCTTTTGTTTATCAGCGCCGTGGGCGCAGAGGTGCTCACTCCACCATACTTTAACTTGGCGCTAGGGAAAAAAATTACGGCAACGGCGACATGCGGAGATGAAGGACCGGAGTTGTATTGCAAGCTCGCCGGGGCCAATGCGGACCACGATGAACACGTCATCCAAGGACAGGTGATTTACCATAACAAACATTACCTTACTTTAATTAACTTCGACTATTTGATTTATCGATAAACGTTCCTTGTTGCGATAGTAAAATATATTCTATTTAGAATATATCTTGTACGTAGTAAGATTTACGATTAAAGTATTTTAATTTAACTATATTGTTTTAAATCTATGTGTAAACAATAAACATGCAATTGTAATACGCTATGTATTACCACCTATAGCCAAGAAAAAGAATAATTTCTTCTATTAATGATGACATATTTAAAAAGCAATTATTTATTTTATAATAATAATATGTTTTTTGTTCTACTTGTCCATTAACAAGTATTATCTTTTTTTATTTAGAATGATAAAACATTTTATTTTTCAAACCACTTAACTGGTTGTTTTCACTTTTCACTCTACAAAACAGGTAGAAACATCTCTTTTTTTTAGTTTTTAACGTAATCCTCGAGCTAATCAAATATTTTGATATGATCTAAAATTTGAAATAGTTATAAATGAGACGAAACGCAAAGAATGGTTAGGACAAACCAAAGCTATAGAGCTCTGCCCTGATAATTTTAATTTTAAAATTTGCAATTGTTAATGGTGATTTAAACATTTGACAAACATACACCACAAGGCAGAGGAACTAAGTTTTATAATTTGTGACTTAATATTAAGTTTAAAGGATATCTCATAGAAAATCTAGGTATGCAATAATAGTAATGCTGTGTTGTGATTTTAGCGGGTAAATAATAGTTATGAAATCCGATATTATGAATATCAACAAATCGGGAGCGTCATCTTACTTCATATATGAATTAATTTTATTGTGCAAATTAAAGTGTTACAAGAGTAAGGAGGATATCAAATCTTCCCATTAAAAATAAAGACTCATTCAGTTTGAAAACGTTTCATCAGAGCAAAACAATATAACATTATATTTGTCACGTAGTCAGTTATCTTATAAAAGCTCTCCCAGATTTAGACAATGTGTTTAAGGGCCTTCTCCTACGGATATTCCGTAATTTACCGTATTTAGAGCTTTATAAACTCATAATTTGAAAGCTACAAAATTATAATAAAAATACAGAAATAATCTTCAGTATATCAACATTCATTTCCTTGTTTTAAATTTTCTATTTTTGTTTATTATACTCATGATATTAGCTTCCAAAGTAATACCAATTTATTAAAATTGAAGCATACTTTCAGCATCTCCCTAGTATTTACAAATTACGTTTATTTGAAACACACGACAATAGATAGACAATTTAATTAACTACATATTCCCCGTTTTAAATTTTTTTAGATCAATTTTGAACTAAGATAAGTAAAAAAAAATAGGATTTTTGTGCGATCTCGGCAACGCGTCAAATGTATGGTCAAGGTCGTTTGCTCGGTGGATGGCCTTAAGTAAACTGAGCTTAATATAATAGAGTAGATAACAAAAACCAGATGTGCGACTATTTCAGAGACACATGTGGCTTCCATGTTTCGTAGTAAAATCAAAATACATACTATATTATACAGAATGCCTAGCAATGCCCTAGCAATGGCCTAGCATGTGAATATTGGAAAATGAGAATAATATAGAAGTAAAACATTTGTTTTAAAGTCATGTTTAAACTTGGTTTTTCCTGATCAATAAGAAATACATAGTAATTTAAAAATAGGAAACCCCTCACCTTTCTAAAAGAGGACAAATTGTGAACCTTAACTTTGTCCACTTTTAGAAAGCCCCAGTGTATTCAATTTAAAAGTTGAGTATATTTTCGAAAATTTATGACACGTCATACGTACCTACTTTTCATATGAAAATAATAATCTTGTCTATTTTAATAATTGATATTATATATTACAAAAACAGTTGACGAGCTTCCAGTAGAGTATCAGAGGCTGATAGCACTTATCTCCCGCGTCCTGTATACTGGGTACCAGAGTGATAACGAGCATAACTGCTGGTTAAAAACTTTAAAATTAGGTAATTATTATTTTGAATCACCGCGAAATACTTTTTAGAGCATCTTAAGCTTTAGTATTTGAGTGCAACAGATATTTGGATGACGAGAGAATCACTCTAAAGTCAAAATATTACAAAAATAAGACGGTACTCAAATGAACTGTCATAATACTTAGTATTTAGAACCAGACGAACAACTCTTTCATTCTAATGTACCTCTATAGAAGAGTAAAGACAACTTTGCATTGAAACAGCTGCTATCTGTAAAGCAAGTGCCAAACAAAAGGGCATCAGGTAGAAAATGAAATTGAAGTTACTTTCTTACTATTATTATTAGTGGTTACTCAGTATTCTTTGTTAGATTCGAAAAAAACCGCACAAACATAGAAGACACTAACAATTTGGAAATCACGAGTGAGCTTAGTTCCACAACACAAAAACACGAAAAAAGCCCCACATAGGAATGATGTACAAAATAAAAAGTTTAAAAAATATATAGGAATTTAATACAAAATATGGTTTCTTTCGAACTGTCATGTAACGTCAGCCTGATACCGCTGAAGGTCACCTAAATATTGCAAATGTATTGAAAATGTGTACCTAGGTCCTAGGTACACATTTTGACAAGTATTGTAGAACATGTTTTTTGACGGAGTTACTTTTCCTACGTTTTTATTATTCATAGCTTTGACGTTATACATCGACTGACTGTCAAACAATTCAAACGCGTTTACGTAAGAAACCCATATTTTGAAAAATCTCACGTGAGATTGGGTGGTGGGGGAGGGGGTTGAATAAAATCTCACGAAATCTCACCAGGGGGGAGGGAGGGTAAGAAAATTTTAAAAAACACCTCACGTAATTTGTGCTCGCCCCCCAACTGCCTATGAATTAATTTCTTTGATGGTATATAATATTATGAAGACAATAACGAGAATCCACTACTCTACTTTGAGAATCATCAAAGTAGAGTAGTGATTCATAAACTAAAGTCTCAGGTTTCGAAAACTAAGCTCTTCTAATGATAGACTAATAAATAACAGAACAACTGACACATGATATATAAATTCATATACAGTCAAACATACCCAGATGAGAACTGGATAAGTGAGAAAACTCTATAAGTGAGAGTAATAGCCAGGACCCGTCATTTTAAGCTCCCAGAATTTCTATTAGCGAGAAACAGAAACCTCTGTAAGAGAGAGTCGTGTTTTCCCTCATGGACCTCCGTGAGTGAGACTGCTACTTATCTATACCTCTATAAGCGACAGTTGAATTTTATTTATTTACACATACAGTAACAAATGACAAAACAAATTACAAATTGAACACCTGCTATTTTATGACTCATTCTTAACTTTCGTGAAACTTTCTACCATATTGTTTTTGTATTGTTTTTTCGTCAATATTGTACCCATTCTATTTCGGGGAACTAAATAACGTTGTTATTTTATCATATTTTCTTCAAATGGACTTACTTAGTTTATAGTTAATCAATTGCAGAGAAGGAAAGTTCTGTTCTGTATCATGGTAAAACGGAAAATTAAAGTACTTAAAATAGTGAATACGTTTGAATCCGGAAAATCGCGAAATGAAATTCAGAGGGAGTTTAATTTACGAGGATCCACCTATTATTAAACTATAAAATCAAAAGACTATAAAGTCTGAGTGCTCTGATGGACATGGAAATATCCATCCATCAGTACTTTGATACGCGGCGGTTATTGATCAAGCAATATTCGAAAAAAACATTAAAAATACAGATTCAAAACAGAAAACCAAACGAAATTGATGGATTTTATTAAGTGTAAATAAGTTATAAATAAAATAGAATTACATAGTGCATGAATTTTGACTTGTCATTGCTGCGTACCTCTATAAGAGAAACGCTACCCATGTACCTTACCTTACCTTACCTTTTAGAGAGAAACTCGGGTTAGTGAGAAACCTCTATAAGCGAGAATAAGATTGTGCTCCCTTGAACTCTCGCTTATCCAGGTTTGCCTGTAATTAAACTAGGATGAAGATAATGGTAAGTGTAATATGGTGTAAATCTAAAACTATTCGAATAATAACTCAGTGATCAAAAAACTATTCATTCAGCAGTGTTTCATGATAAAGGGTTCGCGGGTCACGAGATAATTTTGAGCACTCGTAGTGGGTCGTTATACCTCTCTTATCGGTATAACGTCCGGTGTCACAACTTGTCCACTTGTTACTAATATTTGAAACTTTAGTTAAAAAATAAAAATGTTTCGTTTAACCGGTTTACATTATTCCAACCCAGCTGGTGGAATAATGTAAACGGACACTGGAATGCACCGGAATGCAAATCAGTGCATTCCAGTCAGAATGGTTATGAATGAGAATACTAGAAAAAGCTTTACAATGTACGTCAAGTTGTATGATAATATAATTAAATCTACACCAGTTTTAAAACGTTATCTAAGTAGTAATATAATAGTAGAGTACTCGCATTGGTTTATATAACGCTAGAATTATTTACTTTTATGGCCAACAAACTTACTTTTCATTTGGCGATTACTAGGTTTAAAGTTATAATTCTATAAAAGATACTCATTAATAAATACTTAATGGATTTGATCACTGGAATGGAATAATGTAAACAGGTCATATTATTTAATACTAGCTGATCCGGCAAACATTGTTTTCCCATATAAATTATTTGTAGTTGTAATGTAGTTATTTATTTGTCAAGAATATTATTACATACAGACAGACAGATAGACAGACAGGCAGAGAGAGAGATAATTTTATACACCAGATGTTAAGTTGGAAGAAGACAAATATATCTGCGAAAACCGTATTCAAATCGGATAAGTAGTTTTCGTGTTAAAGAAAAAAGTTTGATACAAAATCTGACCCCTCTTTTGTCCCCTTAGAGGGGTGGGGGGAAAAATTTTTATACACCAGATGTTAAGTTGGAAGAAGACTAATATATCTGTGAAAACCGCATTCAAATCGGATCACTAGTTTTCATGTGATGGTGGAACAAACATACAGACAGACAGACAGACAGACAGACAAAAAAACTAACCATATTTTTGGCTTTTATAGCGATTTAGTGACACCCCCCGTTTTTTATTTTTTAAATATCTTCAATGTACAGAATTTTCATTTCTACAGTTTTATGATATGTATAGATTACTGACATGCTAAAAACTGTGCTAAGTATTGTACAAACAGACATACGTGTGAATGTGAAAAACTAGTAAAATATTCAAGTGAGCATAGTAGGAGAAATACATAACTCCAAGTTGTTGCAGATTTCGTCTACCGCGCCAATAAATAAACATATTTTATTTATTTGAAAAATTTACTCACTACCATACTACAATAATTCTTGCCTACTTGAATTAATGAAAATTAATTTTATTTTGCCTATAAAAATATGTTTATAATAATAATATTATAATAAGCATTTAAACAACACAAACGGTAAAAGCAATTATTCTTGATTCCTAAATTTAATGTTGAAAAAGTAAATCGGTCGGAATTTTAAAACTGATTTTCTAACAAATTGCTCCCTCGAGGCTGTAATTTAAGGTCGTTCTACCTTTCTGTGAATTTCGGCTGGTCCTGTTAAGTTTTTATGGGCATGTGTTAGCCAAATGCGTTAGCGCATCTCAACAATCTTTTGTTTTCGACCGCTCACAAATTCACAATGAATGCTGAAGGTATTTCGGTCGCATATGCTCATTTAAAAAATCTGAATGGGATTTATTGATCGCTTTCAAAATTGTTGCTAGGTACGTGAATGTAATTTAATATCCCTCTTTTTGTTTAACAATGTTTTTGATAAAATTTAAATAGAACTTTTTAAAGTTTGTAAGTAATTATAATATTATCTTAATTCAATAAAATTTTGTTTATTATTAGAATACCAGAAATATGCCTAAATAAGTACATCATAGTATTGATATAAAAATACAAAATACAATTCATAAAATACCTCTCAATCAAAACGTTAATTTACATTATGTATTTGTAAAAAAATGAGTCTCACGTTTTTACCCTTTACATTTTTACCATTATGTTATTTATAAGTTTTATGAAAGAAATAAAAGCTTATTTATATTTTAGGTTTGCGATATCTGCGACGCAACAAGCGAATCCAAGAAGCACCCTCCGGAATATGCCGTGGATGGCATGGAGACCTGGTGGCAGAGTCCACCTTTATCCAGGGGGATGAAGTACAACGAAGTTAATCTAACGATCGACCTTGGCCAAGTAAGTTGTATATCATAAGAAAACAACTATCTGATATTAATGGTAGAGACGAACAATATTTTGGTTTAAGAAGAGGCTTCGTTCAAGAATTAGATAACTGATAAGAATACAAAACCATTAAATTAGTACATTGTATTAAATTCTTTGTTCTCGCACTTAACCTTAATTGAAAAGTTATCATTTCAACCGAACCGGCAAAAGCAGTAGCAGATAGGATTCCTAACGTAAGAACACTAGTGTGTTTACATGAACACACGACAATCGCGAAAGGCCGCGTTAGTTGGATTCCCCGATTAGGACGGTGCCCGAAATAATCCCATAATGCCGCGAAGTGCATCGACCCGGTCTCCGCCACACTGAAACTAGTAGACATAAATTAATTATAGATCTCCCATTACCAGGGCCGGATCAAGAGTTTATGGATCCCTGGGCTAATACTACTTAAAGTCGGTTCGAAGTACCAACACATAAACGTATACTTGAATTGGATGGATATAATTTATCGTAGGATTCGCAGGACTGCCATCACGATCTGTTGATTTAATAAAATTATGGATTATTTGGCATTACAGTTTATTTTTGGTCTACACTTAGCTGGGGCCCATTAAACTGGCGAGGCCATAAGCTGAAACTCAGAAAGCCCTATGGTAAATCCGGTTCTGCCCATTACAAAACTATTTAACATCAAAACGACTTTCGTGCTTCCATAGCTATTTATCTTCGCTGCTAGAAATAGTTTGTCAATTTTTCAGGTTCCAAGTAAACGTATACAACACTCTAAAATCTTATTCGGTAGTTTCTTTTTTACTAATGTCATGTGTGAATAAAATTGACTTAAAACTCTGGAAAGGGCGGTAAAAGGAATAGGATGAGATGGAACAAAAATATGTGTATTATTCTCAATAAGGTTTGAATCTTGTGTGTGCGTGTCCCAAATAACATTAGTATCGTCAGAATCATTTGCCAATATTTTAGTACCTACTTCTGGAGCTATAGTTATAAACGACACCCACTCTGAACTCTGCTAAGCGAAGTGTTATTTGATATGTTTGTTGCTTATGCAGTTGTTTTATCTGTTGCTATTCCTGCAAATTATTTACTCACATGTATTTTGACATATGAGCACATTTTAACGAAACATTAAGAATGTAACCTCTATATTTACACACTTTATCAAACTTTTTGTTTAATTTCCTTGACAAAATAGCGTTGATCCAGAATATTTTCTATGGGCAAGCGATTACTCAAATTGTTTTCTAGCTGCAATCATGCTGCAGTGACAAAAAATTTGTTTTTCTTTGTAAAATTGTTAATTTTTGCTTTGCGACTTTTCTTTATTTGTTGCATATTGCATACTGCATGCTTATTTGACATTGACTGTGATTCAGACAAGCTTCTTTTTTATAATATAATATCATAGCAAGCTTCAAATTATATATAAAAATGTAACTTGTTTATAATTAAGGCTCTGCGATATCTATTACACTATGTATTCCAAAAAATTCTATTTTATTAATTATATTTCCCAATTACACGAATATTAAAAAATATATTATTAACTTTTAATTAAGTCAAATAATCATTAGATGTTTCCTCAGAATACAGAATAAATGATTCTGTATTTATTATTCTGTATTCTGAGGATGTTTCTGAGTACGGTCCTATAGACCGATCCTAAGTTATTTTTTTTATCTCGCGCCCATTGAAATGTATGTTGCTAAGCGAAGACAGGACAGAGTGGGTGTTGATAGCGTTCGAATACTATAAACTGATTCTGCGAATAATGACGAAAGCGAGAGATCATAAATTGGATATAATATGTACTTACTTCTTTCATCATGTTGGAGTATAGGGAACGTCATAAGTGATTATTGGAACTAGCATTTTAAGTATACAACCTACTAAGGCCTAAACTATTCCAAAGCAAGCATATGGGCTATCGAAATCTATAAAATTATAAACTTAATATTGTACATAATTATGAAAGGATCTAAAATAATATGTGAGTGGTTGACCAAAAAGGAACCTTAAGGTAAATAATTTGATTTCGAGTAAATCGCGTTTGAAGTTTCGTGTAGAAACAAGTTGTAGAACTACCTCGGTTCACATAAAAAATCATAAAAAAAAAACTACGGCACCTAAAAATATTCTGGTTAGACCAAAACAAAGCTAAAAGACCATTGATTAAAAAAAAATAAAAAATAAAAAACCGTTTCCAATCCCTTCAGGTCCCTTTTTGGTCAACCACTCACATATATTGATTTTCCCTACATATCAAAAACTTTGGAAGGAAGGCGTAGATTGTTATAAATTAGCTATAACGAAATGTTTCTTAAAAGTAGAGACTTATATCTTAGATAAAGTTCTAAAAGCACTCACAAGTCACAGCTAGGAATAGATAGTAAATTATTAAATAATGTGTATAACTTAAAAAAATTAATTTTACAATATTTTAATCATACAATTGTTTCTAGGAATTTCATGTTGCATACGTTTTTATGCGGATGGGCAATTCACCGCGGCCAGGTTTGTGGGCGCTGGAGAAATCTACAGATTACGGCAAGACTTACAAACCGTGGCAATTCTTCTCTGATTCGCCTCAGTAAGTACAAAACAATGGCCAGTTTGCATTATTCCAATCCAGCAATCCAATTCGTGCTAGAATACTGGATTGGAGTAATAGAATCTGGCCGTTAAAGCCTTGATCACACCTACCGAGCAGAATGGCAAGACAGTGCTCTCGGCCAATTTGAATGGCAGAGAGCACTTACTCGCCACATGCACACACGCCCTAAGGGAATACATGTTCTGGTCGACGGATAATGCAAAATTTCAAAAAAGTTCTAACGCTACTCGCGTAAGTTAATTCAACGCTTAATCTAGTTTCAAAAGGTCGATGTAGAGACAGTAATGGTTTCATGCGCATGTAAGATACTTGTAAACCGTTTTCTTTATGAGTTTTCTTAACGGTGACTGGACTTTACCAACATTTTTTAATTTTTTTCTGAAGTATAATGCATACTGTAAAATTTGCAAAATTGAATAGGTCATGTTCGTTGTTACTATCTTCATCTTCGACTTACATAGCTTCTGTGATATTTGCTTGAAATTAGCTTTTTGTCCTACAAAATGTGATATTAATAATCTTTCTTTTAGGGACTGTGAGCGGTATTTCGGAAAAGAAAGTTTACAGCCGATAACACGAGATGACTCGGTCATATGTAGTACTGAATACTCCAAGATTGTTCCCCTAGAAGGTGGTGAGGTAATATATATTATTATTTATCAATTATTATATGTAACATTAAGGCGTTTTGCAGACGACGGGGCGGGGCGGGCTTTTTGTCCACGAAGTCATAAAGACCGCATCTGCCCGTCGATGTCTGCGGCTGCCCTTGCCGCGTCCAAAGCACACGACGCGACGGGCGGGCGGGCTCTTTACTTGTCTTTTGGACATAAACTAATTTTTTAGGGTTCCGTACCCAAAGGGTAAAAACGGTACCCTATTACTAAGACTTCGTTATCTGTCCGTCTATCTGTCCGTCTGTCTGTCTGTCTGTATGTCTCCAGGCTGTAACTCAAGAACGGTATATCTAGAAATTTGAAATTTTCACAGATTATGTATATCTGTTGCCGCTATAACAACAAATACTAAAATCAAAATAAAGTTAATATTTAAGGGGGGCTTTGAGTGATTTTTTTGGCCTTTTTTGCTCTATATCAATAATGGCAACAGGTAGGTACTTGAATTTTTCACAAAATCCTTATTTATATATTATGTACTTTAATATTTAATAATAATATTAAAATAAATAAAAAATTAAGGGGGCTCCCATACAAAAAACACAATTTATGACCTAATTTTGCTCTATAATGGTACGGAACCTTACGTGCGCAAGTCCGACTCGCACTTAGCCGATTTTTTCTTCTCAGATTCCAATTTCCCTGTTGAACTATCGTCCTTCTGCGAACAAATACTTCAACTCGTCAGTGTTACAAGAATGGACCAGAGCTACCAATGTGAGGCTGGTATTTTTAAGAACGAAGAACTTACTAGGACATTTAATGTCTGTGGCGAGGCAAGACCCTACAGTGACGAGACGAGTAAGATAATAATTTTACTACATATTTTGTTACTAACGCATAGTTTTCTTCCAAAGAAAGTAACATAACCAGAATAAATAAAATTATGTACTGATATAAAATTAATTGTAACTACAGATAAAAAATTATCAGAAGAAAACAATATTCTAGTGGTTCTTTTTTATTTAATAAAATTCAATATTTTATCAAAATCTCATAGAGATGCATAAAACTTGAAGGATTTTATAATAATTTATTCAATTTCAGTACTACTATAGTATAAAGGACATAAGTATCGGAGGACGGTGCATGTGTAACGGTCACGCTGATACCTGCGATCCGGCAGAACCTGAGAGCGATAGCAGCATCCTGGTTTGTAGATGCCAACACAACACTTGTGGACCCCAATGTGCCGCCTGCTGTCCAGGATATGAACAGAAAAAGTGGAGAATTTCGCAGAATTGGGACAGATTCGCCTGTGAACGTAAGTATTTTTTCTTCGTCATGGATCCGAATGTCGAAGCCTTTGCGTGAAAGACCGCTGAATTGAGGCTACTGTTTTGAGTTTTTGACATTGTTTGGTATTGTACGAGAATACCGGTGTTTGGTTGGCAACTACAACAGTTAAAAAACAACAAATATAGAAAAAATAGAAACAGATTTTCTGTACAAGTAAGATTCAAGCAAAAGTAACAGCGCATTCCCCAAATAAACGTGAGACTGTGCCAAAGTCTACGTGGCATCAAAGTAAAATAATAAAATCATAAGATTTATTATGAATGATATTACTCAGAAACCAAGACAAACCCTAGTGGGTTTAGTTTTTATCTACAAAGCTCTGAGTGGGATAACGGATTAAAAAATTGCCACCAAAATAGCTCCAGTAGATGTAAAGTATATAATATGAGGAAACACAAAACAATTTAATATTTACGTATCCTTGCAGCCTGCAACTGTCACAATCATTCAACGGAATGTGTATATGATGCTGAAACTGATGAGAAGCATCTGAGTTTGGATATATACGGGCGTTACGAAGGAGGTGGTATCTGCCAAAACTGCCAACATAATACAGAGGGGATCAACTGTAATAAATGCAAACCAACTTTTTACCGACCGTACGGGAAGAGATGGGATGAGCTAGACGTGTGCCAACGTAAGTGCAGAACATTTTCATTTGAAATTATTTAAAATTTGCAAAAAAATCATAAGATATAAGTAAAAGACAATCTAATTGTAAGAAAAATATTATGAGTACTAATAATTTTATTTTAAAAGACGACTATTATTGCTTAAATTTATTCAGAAATAATACTTTTTTTTTAATTATGTTTTCACATTCTTTCATTTCAGCTTGTAACTGTGATTTGCACTATTCTACTGGGAACTGCGCGGAAGAAACCGGACGATGCGAATGCCGCGTGGAATTCAACCCACCAAATTGTGATTCCTGTGCTTACGGCTATTTCGACTATCCCAACTGTAAACCTTGCATCTGTAACTTGAACGGTACCGAGGGTGAATTCTGTACTCCTACCGATGGAATGGTAACTACTAAAATTAGCTTTACATTAATTATTATTTTTGATTAATTACTTGAGATTTAATTAACATTCAATATCTTTCTAGTGTCCTTGCAAATACAATTACGCAGGAAAATCTTGTGAAATTTGTGCTGATGGTTACTACTCTCCTGAATGCAAAAGTAAGTATTTTAACATCTTATTATAACAGTGACTAAAACTTTTGTTTTCATGGAAATTAAAGATTTGCCCGAAGGAATAAAAATTGTCTGATAATAAACTTTTTTTCTAGATTGTGAATGTAATTCTGTTGGATCTGTATCACAAGTATGTGACAAAACTAGTGGCAATTGTACATGCAAGAGCAAATACAGCGGACGTACTTGTAACCAATGTGAAGCTGGATACTTCAACTACCCAACATGCAAGCGTAAGTATTTTAAGGAGGGTTTTTATTTTTAACTAGCTGTGCCCCGCGGTTTAAGTGATATATAGTAAAAGACTATGAATGAAAAGTACCAATAATAAGGTCAAAACGGGACGATACATGGTTCTATAATGGTTTATGGTAGTGATGATGATGATGATGAATGTAATTTGCATAGTAGCATATACTCCGTTCTTAAAACAACGTCGAAACTCCCAAACTTGTATCTATAAAGAGTCAGGAGTTCTCTCAGCACCTTCCGAACCATGGTATACCTTGGTGCAAAATCTTGCCTGTTGGTAGCATATGCTTAGAATACTGCTCACGAAACCGAAATCACCACGTTTCCATATAAATTTTGAGGAGTTCCCTCGATTTCTTATGGATCCCTTCATCAGGTCACCACTTTTATGAATATGGTACCAAATTGGGATGATAACCTATACACCAAAAGAAAATTTTGAAAATCAGTTCACAAACGGCGGAGTAATCGTTGAACATAAAAAAACGAACATAACACCTCCTCCATTTTTAAAAGTGGGTTAAAATTGTAGCCTATGTGCTATTCTGATGTATAAGGTATATTATTGTAAAGTTTCATTAAAATCCGTTCAGTAGTTTTTGCGTGAAAGAGTAACAAACATCCATACATCCATACATATATACATACATCCAAACTTTCGCCTTTATAATAAATATTAGTAGGATTTAGATTAATTTGAAAACATAATATATCTATATATTAATACGCGAGTGAAAAACTTAGTATCCCTTTTGACGAAAAATGGGCAAACGTAGGTGAATGAAATTTTGCACAGTTATAGTTTATATGGTGAAGGGGTGCATCGAGCTAATTTATTTTAGATAATACATTTTTTTAACAAATAAAACATTACACACACTACAACACACACACTAGGAAAGATGACAGATTTTTGAGTGACAAGCCTATACATACGAATTATACTCTTTTATTAATGGTTGAAGTCTGTTAACAACAAGTTGACAAATTGAAAATGGATTATAGTTTTTTTTTATTGAATCTTAGATACTATTAGACAATGCTTACACGGCCAGTCTGAGATCAGCTGAGTCCCAGAGACAAGAATTGAAAAAAAAAAATGATAAAGTCAATATTTTTTTACAAAATATAGGTAGTAGACCTAATGTCGTTGAAACTAAGGTCGGATTTCGACCATTGGGCGATCTCTAGTTCATTTAAAAATGTTTCCATTTTGTTTTTTTTTCCAGACTGCAACTGCGATACCAGCGGTACCCAACCTAGCATTTGCGATGATGTAACAGGACAGTGTATCTGTAAGCCTGGCTTTGGTGGTATGCGGTGCGACCAGTGTATTTCGGGGTATGTTATTAATGTATCTAGTCAAAACCATAAAGATAAAATATAACTATAGAAACATTAGCTAAAAAGTTATATCATCCAAGTTTCTTAATTGAGGTACAAATAATCATATCTTGACAGAACCAAGTGCGAGAGTAATTATAATATGGTACACTGTCTATACCACGATCTATAAAATATCTTCTATTTCAGTTATTACATGGAAGTTCGAGGCCGAGACAGGTCATGTGTTCCCTGCAACTGTACCACAACTGGATCGACATCTACAAGCTGTTCAGCTGACGGCAAATGTAACTGCTTAGTCAACTTTGGTGGCAAACAATGTGAACAATGCTCTCCTGGATACTATAAATACCCAGAGTGCTTGCGTAAGTAAAATAAATGTAATGTGTAACATGTATAAACAATAATGCAAAAAAGTGTGATAGTACATTAGAGTTTTATATCCTTAGGACCTTTATGTAGATACTTTATAGATAACTAACGGCCGCCCGCGGCCCCGCCCGCGTGGATGTCGGTTACCGCTGCAAAAAGCCTACCCAGGAAAGACGATCAGCAAAATGATTCCCAGGACAATTCACAGACACCGACACTAACATCGACGACGCGCGACGCAGTCATTATCCGCAGGCTACACAGATTGTCTTTCTGTGGATTTTAAAGGAGCCGACCTCGCGTCTGAGCCGCGCGGGTACCTTACTCATAGATCTAAATCACGCACGCGCACCCCCGCCTTGGTGACGCGGACGCCCACTTCGCAACGGGCCGTGCAGCAGAAATCGTAATATTTTAAATTCGCCATAACTTCAAAACAAAACGTCCAATTTTAATCATTCGAAGACCAAATATTATCTACATAAACTGTACTGTACTTAGTGACGAAATATTTTTTTTTGATAAGGATGAATAGCATGAGTAAAATAAACATGTTTAAATGTAGTCCAAAAAAATTCAAGATTTTTTAAATAAAAAAAATGGTTGTTGTGTCTCACTCGACATAGATAGATATAGTATGTCGCGGACTTTTTTGTAGATATTTATAAGATCTACAATTAATTAGTACATTTTATGGTTCTATCTTTTATAGTTTAGGCAGCGTATGCAAAATAAGTAACTTTTCTGGTTGATTTTTTACACCTTGTGTCCGAAAAACCCAAATATGTTACGGAACCCTATTTTTATCCAGAACTAGACGTTCCGCGCGGCTTCGCCCGCGTAAATTAGATATTTCACAGACAAATCAGTCTACAAAAAATAGCCTATGATCCTTCACGTGGTCTACTTCTTATCTGACCCAAATAACAGCAAAATTGCTCTAGTAGTTCGTGAGATAAGCCCTTTCAAATAATTTCCCCCTTTTTATCCACATTTTCTTCTATTTCTTCGCTCCTATTAGTCTTCGCGTGATAAAATATAGCCTATAGCCTTCCTCGATAAATGGGCTATCTAACACTGAAAGAATTTTTCAAATCGGACCAAGCAGTTCCTGAGATTAGCGCGTTCAAATAAGCCCTTTCAAATAATTTCCACCAGTTTTTTCCACATTTCCTCTATTTCTTCGCTCCTATTAGTCTTAGCGTGATAAAATATAGCCTATAGCCTTCCTCGATAAATGGACTATCTAACACTGAAAGAATTTTTCAAATCGGACCAGTAGTTCCTGAGATTAGCGCGTTCAAACAAACAAACAAACAAACTAACTAACAAACTCTTCCGCTTTATAATATTAGTAAGTATAGATAAAATTTAGCCTATGTTACTCGTGGATAATGTAGTTTTCGAATAGTGAAAGAATTTTTCAAATCGGTCTAGTAGTTTCGGAACCTATTCAATTCAAACAAACAAACAAAATCTTTCCTCTTTATAATATTAGTGTAGATAAAACATAAAATTTATATTTGTTATAGCTTGTTATTGCGACGAGTCCGGTACTATTGGCTCAACTTGTGATGATAACGGCCAGTGTCACTGCAAGCCTAACTTCGACGGAGTCAAATGCGACAAGTGCAAGGAACAATTCTATAACTACCCAGCTTGTGAAGAATGCAATTGTGATCCGCGTGGTGTTAGAGCTTCATTTGCAGGTATACTGCTTTTTAATGAAAAAAAGTTGAAATGATCCCGAAAGTTTCTAATGTTACATAACTTCTCAAGTGTGGTAAATAGCTTATGTTATTACCTCGCGTCTTTTGCTAAGTATCCTACATTTAAGCCAAAAAAATTTAGAGCATTAGATTTGTACATCTAATACCTACTGTTCTAGTTATGACATTAAATTTTTCTTGCAAGTAAAAAGCAAGCAGGAGCTGGGGAAAGTTTTGGTAATTCAGGATATAATAGTCTACTAGAAAAGAAATAGAAAATACTACTTGGCTACTTTGCATAACTAGAATTATTCCCATCAAAAAAAATCCACACCATAAAGTATGAATAGTGAAAGAATCTTCACAATCTTTGTTGTTTATTTGCAGGCTGCGGCTCCGTACCGGCCGGAGAGCTATGCCAATGTAAAGACAGAGTTCAAGGCCGTATCTGTAACGATTGTAGAGAGCTCTTCTGGAATTTACAAGAATACAACCCACATGGATGTGAAGGTTTAATTAAATTTTTAATATGTTTATTTAACGATAGTTATAAATAAAAGTATTTTAAATAATAAAATAGAATAGTAAATATATTGGTGTCGGAAGTGATTTCTTATCTAAGACATCGTTTTTAAGCACAACAATAAAAATAATTCTGTTTCAGAATGTAACTGTAATTTGCCCGGCACTCTTGGTGGTCTTGGGGCATGTAATACCAAAAGTGGTCAATGTACTTGCAAAATGAATGTTGGCCAGAGGCAATGTGATCAATGCGAAGACGGTTTTTATAAACTTCAAAGTCATAACCTATTCGGATGCACAGGTTTGTTGTAGATACTTAATTTCTAAAATTAATACATTAAATTTATGAGCAGATTCAGAAAACAAAACTCAAGTTGATGAAACTCACAAAAAAATCTCATAGTCAACAACTCTTTTCTTCGTATTATTGTTAAATATAAATAAATTTTACAGCCTGCGACTGTGATATTGGTGGTTCAATCGACAATAACTGCGACAAGAACACCGGACAATGCCGCTGCCACTCAAGAGTAGAAGGCAGACGATGTGACAGGCCTATTCCGGCTCACTACTTCCCAACATTACATCAGTTCCAATATGAAGTTGAAGAGGGACTGACTCAATCAGGACCAGTTAGATATAGAAATTCTGAAGAAGTTTTTCCTGGTTATTCATGGAAAGGCTACGTTGTATTCTCTTTGCTTCAGGTAAATTTCCAAAATATCATTACTTTCGTTAATTTTGGATCTCTATTGAATACATATACAATACATACCTCTAAGTATATATAATAATCTGATTTGTAATTACACGCTTTATATTAGCTTCACTTGTAACTAAATATGTACTCGTATGTAAGAAAATCTTGGAATCTTAATTTGACCCACTTCCCGGTCTTCGATTAGGATGAAATTTTGCACACGCTCTGAATTCTGATGACAATACATGACTAGCTAATAAACTTCATTACATATCCAATATGGCGGCCTCCCCAAGATGGCGGACAGGCTATTTGAAATGCACCCCCATGATATGGTTATCAAATGAAAGGGTTTGCTGTCAGGAATACGAAAAAAATAGTCACGTGACTTAAATCCAACATGGCGGACATCCAAAATGGCGGATTGGCTTAATGCGTGCTAAAAGCGTGTATTTTAGTTTTTAAACTATTAATTGTAAATATAAATATTTTGTTTCAGAATGAAGTTATTAATGTTGTCAATATTATTAAATCATCGTTATATCGCATGGTCTTGAAATACGCTAATCCCTTGAAAGATCCCATAACGGCGACCATTATTATCACACCAGAAAGTATAACAGATACACAACAGAGGTAAGTATATCGCAGTAAAAATTACAGAAATATATTTTGAACAAAGTTAATTAGTTTCCTCGCGAATTTTTAACCCTACTGAAAAAGTCTTAAACACAATCATATTGCAGATTCAACGTTCATCTGAGACCGACCGTTCAGCCCCAACTCATAACTGTCCTACTCGACAAAGGGAATGCACCGGCTCCATTTGTAATGAATGCCGGAAATTGGACAGTAACTATTATGACAACAAAGGAAGTAATGATTGTAAGTACTTCATTTACTTTGTTACTTATAGTATTTTAAACAAATTCTTGTTGTAACAATAATGTTAAACTTTATTTTAGGACTATTTCGTACTCATACCAGAGGCATATTATGAAGCAACCGTCTTAACTAAGGTTGTTGACAAGCCATGCATAATAGGAGAAAGGAAACTCTGCAGACACTTTGCTTATCCAAGTCTCAACGGGAAACCTTATTCAGATATCACAAGTATTGTTACTCCTGTCAATGAGTTTATTGATGATCCAGAGGTAAATTAGTTTATTATATTATAATCTTATAAGTTTTATTATAAATGTCGTATTTTTATATAACAAAATAAATGTTTTACAGCAACTAGAAGCATATTCGGCAGAGGCCAACAGCATACCTTTGCTCAATAGTAATCAAAATGAACTTGAGTACAACATGAAAATTGATCCAAGTGGTCCATATATACTAGTGATCGAATATGTCACACCAGTAAATAAAACTGCCTTGACTATTAGCGAAGCTTCAAGTGGCCATTATGACCTTACACCGAAAGGGATAGTTACGATACGTTTCCAGTCTGGAGATGGGCCAGAGATATATGCATTGGCAAATCTAAACGATTGTCCATACACATCACCCTGCAGACAAGTCATTGTAGACGACATATCAAAGATATTCGTTTTCAACGTACAAGATCCTAACAACGTTGTACATTTAGAAGTAAGTAATTTAGACATTTTAAAATTTAAAACAACCTTTTTATCGAATACTAATAATTATTTTTCCTTCTTAGGCTGATATAGGTACATTAGCGGGCATAAAATCAATTGTGGCAATACCAGAATCTGAATGGCATCTTGACAATATAACTCCACGTCCATATTGCTTAAACCGTGATGGACGGTGCAGTCCCGCTGTATTTTCAAAGGCGGTGAATTCTAAAAAGGTAATCCTATCCTCCATATAAATTACAATATTGAGGACCTGTTTCACTACTTCCTGATAAGTCCCGGATAGGCTATCCATCACTTAACTTGACAGATAGAGTATGGAGAATCTGTCAAATAAGTTGTGGATAGACTATCCGGCACTTTATCAGGAAGTGGTGAAACAGCCCCTTGTTTGAAACAGCCTATTGTAATTAAATTATATTGTATTCAATTTCAAACTTAATATTTTGTTATAATTAATTCGTAGGTTGAGGTAGAGTCGGGAATAGGAGGCGATAGAGAAACGAGACCACCGATTCTAGATAATTCAACAGTTGTGGTTTACCTACCGCCCCAACCAGATACGATAAAATTAGAGTCAAAAGTACCAGCGCCCGGTGAATATGTCGTTATCCTACACTATTATCAACCTGATCATCCGGGTAAGTGCAGCAATAATTTAAAACCTCATTTATTTTTAATTTGATCAATATCGAATAACGTCATTTATTATACTAATTGTATCTTTATAGAAAGCTACCTCGACTTCGAATTGAACGCCGATGGTCAACAATTTGAATCCAGCGTGCCAATTGAATACTGCCCATCTAACTCAGGGTGTAGAGTTCTTTTAAAGCAAAGTGATGGAAATAGAAATTTCCCTATTACAGAAAACGTTACAATTACTTTCAAAGTAAGAGTTAATTTTATTAATACATATATTTAATGTTAGAAATATTTTCGGCAACCTTCGGAAATAACATGCAATTTTCTTGTAGGGCGAGAGAAGCAACGGCGTATGGCTTGATTATATACTTATAGTGGATAGAATTGACTTTGTAGACTCTGTTTTAAAAGAATCGAATATGGTCGACTACACACGTGAATTTATTGAGCAGTGTGCAACAAATCACTATTCCATTGCCTCTAATACTACAGGTAATATAATTTTCAACTATGCTCTAACCGAACCTATTTAGTAATTCCTTTCTACTATATATAGTGCATTGTAAATTGTATAATTTGAAAATATATTTTTTGACAATATATATAATTTTTAATATATTTTTTTAACATAATCCTTCCTTCTAGGATTTTGCCGTGATGCGATGTTTTCAATTACGAGCGAATATAATAGCGGAGCTTTAAGTTGTTTCTGCGACTTCCTGGGCTCTACGGAGCTAGAGTGTAACACATTTGGCGGACAATGTCCTTGCAAATCGAATGTTATTGGACGCACCTGTAGCGCCTGCAGAACTGGGTATTATGGATTCCCTGAGTGTAAGCCCTGCCACTGCCCGTCAACGGCAATCTGTGATGACTACGGTAAGTTTATTTTAATAGTACTGCAATACGAACAATGAATACAGATACATACAACCTTCCAGAAACATTAACAGTAAAGTAATCGACCAAACAAGCATAATATCCAACAACAGCAAAAATCAAATATACATAACTACAACAAAATAAAGATGGTGATATAAAACCACCAGAACTAAAGGGATAACAATTATTAAAGTGATACAAGAAAAATCAAAGGGATAACATAATAATAATACGTAGGAATAGACGATACACGATATAAGACATGAATCATAGATTTAGAGAAACAGACATTTGAAAAATCAATATAGAACATCAAAGTTAATTTAGATTTTTATTACAGGTCAATGTATATGCCCAAAGAATGTAGAAGGTGATAATTGCGACCGTTGTAAGCCATACACATTTAATTTCGACGTGCAGCGCGGGTGTGATGACTGTAATTGTAATCCTCTGGGTGTCGTTGACAATCAACTACAATGTGAAGCCGATAGTGGAAATTGCGCGTGAGTTTTTATTATTATTTTGTGTTGAAATTTTGCAAAATTTATTTTAATTGCATATAAATTGCATAAACGATTAGAGGATAACATAAAATCAACAAAGGAAACAAAAACGATGAGAATTTAAAATGTTTAAAAAGTCTAAATAAGCAGAAAAGACGTATAATTAAGCTTTTTGCTAGCAACTTGCAAGTCTCCTGTAAGATTTTATATTATTTTTCAGATGCAAGGAAAATGTTATCGGTCGTACATGTGATCATTGCGTGCCCGGTTTTTATGCATTCCCAGAATGTGTCAGATGCTCCTGTGACGTCGAAGGAACAACTGAAGATGTTTGTGACCAAAACACAGCACAGTGCTATTGTAAGAAGCACGTTCGAGGGCAGGTAAAATGACAAGAATGTTGTGTATCTAATAAAAATTAAAACAAATAGAAATAAACTGAACATATTTTATAACTGAACTTAAGGGTAACAAAACTGTAATGATCAAACAAAACCATGCAGAATATTTGTGGGTAGGCCATGCAAGGTAATAGTAGGGGAGTAGTACTACTTTTTATAAGTCATTTCATACCGACCAAATTTTTGTCCAGTAGTAGATTAATATTTAATTATCAACATAATGAGCGTCAGTAGCCGCACCCGCGGTGGAATATAAATGGAATAAGAGTATCTCAAAGATGTCGAAAAAAATTTTGCTAAAAGTAATTTCATACCGTATGAAAATTTGATGGATGATTATTGAGGTCATGTTTAACCAAAAAATCACCGTCAGCCGTATTTAAGACGGGGGATAAACTTTTTCATCATTCCCTAATAATAAATTAATAAATAAAGTTTTTTTTTTCATATTATTAGTCGATACGTTGTACTTTTTCTCATAAAAATAAATTATCACAGGCTTGCGACACTTGCAAGGATGAATATTTCAATTTACAAGGAGATAACCCAGAAGGTTGCACAAAATGTTTCTGTTTCGGAAAGACAACAAGATGTACAAGCTCATATTCATCGTGGGTAGAGGTAAAATAAATTAATATTTCAACAATTACGTTTGTTTTTGCATTTATATTATCTTATTTTCCGGAAGAACTCTTCCGGAATATTAAACCCGTTAAGTTTCTGTCTACTTATATTGGCAATCCTGTTTGCACAATTTTTAGAAGTCTTGACTTATAGTCAGGGATCCCTAGAACAAATTTTTTTTATTGCTATCAAGCTAATTTTTTGTGAGTAGCTTCATTTTGATAAGACGAACAACAATTTTATTTGCGAAAAATCTTGAAAGTGGTAGCTAACAGAGATAGAAAGGATTTTATACTTTGATTTGATGGTCCTAAAATATGGATTGTTCTATTTGTAGGACAATGTTACTCTTAAATTATATGTATAACTATTAACCTATCAATATACAAAAAATCAGCTGGTTAGGGTTCCGTTTTAGGGTTCTGTAATCAACAAAACTTGGTTGACTACGGAGCCCTAAAACGGAACCCTAACCATCTGATTTTTTGTATTTTGATAGGTTGATAGTTATATAATTTAAGAGTAACATTGTCCTACAAATAAATCAAATCAAAGTATGAAATCCTTTCTATCTCTGTTAGCTACCACTTTCGAGATTTTTCGCAAATAAAATTGTTGTTCGTCTTATCAAAATGAAGCTACTCACAAAAATCTTCGAGATTTTTCGCAGATAAAATTGTTGTTCGTCTTATCAAAATGAAGTTACTCACAAAAAATTAGCTTGATAGCAATAAAAAAAAATTGTTCTAGGGATCCCTGACTATTAATAATAAATGTAATTTTCAGATCAATGGCATGAGTGACTGGTATTTGGTTAATGTTATATCAAACAAAACGCTCAACATTTTCCCGTTAAGCATTCCTCCAACCGTACTCAATGAATCAGTTATTGGAGCTGAATTAGCAGGAAACGACGAGGAAGGCCAGAAAGTAGTATATTTTGGAGCACCTGACTATTACTTGGGTAAGTTGCAGGTTAACAAAAAATCAAACTCCTCCTCCCTTTTGACGTCTGTAGAAGGAATCAATATTAAATAGATTAATTAGGAGGAGGAAGAAAGACGTGTAATAACTATTATTAAAATAAAAAAGGTAATTTTTAATACAAACTTTTCTGACTACAGGAAAACGTCTGACATCATACGGTGGTTACCTTTCGTACTACATCTTTTACACAACTCATGACAATGGTCACGCTATCGCAGCTGCAGATGTTATATTAGGTGGTCCTAACGGATACATAGTACATACCAGCATTGAACAACCGCCGTCTAGAGAAGAATGGTACCATCGAGTTCGACTTTCTGAAGATGAGTTTACACATCTCGATGGTTCACCTGTTACGAGAGATCAGTTTATGAATATGCTAGTGAATGTTACCAGCATATACATAAGAGCTACTTACTGGCACGAGGCTGTTACCACTAGGTTTGTTATCTTTAGATCTCATTTTATGTATAAAACTGCACCACCACACCATTAATTTTTTAAATTTATTTTTTCTAACATTAATTTCCAGATTAACTGCGGTTACCCTGGACATTGCTGTGGACGAATACATAGAAGGAGCAAGAAGAGCCCTATCTGTTGAAGAATGTCAGTGTCCAAAAGCATATAAAGGACTTTCTTGTGAGCAGTGCGCAGAAGGATACTATAGGTTAAGCTCAGGGCCCCATGCTGGACTTTGCGTCCCTTGTCAATGTAATGGTCATTCCAGAGGATGCGATGTTAACACCGGAATTTGTTTGGTAAGATTTTGTTATGGGTTTCTTACAAAATTTGCTTTTTGATATGTAGAGTTGAAGCGAATTTAATTTAAAATTTGCGTTTTAAATTAAATAAATAAAATATTATTGTGTTTCACAAAAAATCGGCATGCTATTTTTACAGGAATGTACAGATAACACAATGGGAGATCACTGTGAGCAGTGCATAGAAGGATATCACGGCAATGCTACTATTGGAACACCAAAGGATTGCTTGATTTGTGCGTGTCCAATACCATACGCTTCAAACAAGTGAGTATTGTAAACTGTAATATTGAAGATATACGAGTATTTCATTATTTAATATATAAAATTCTCGTGTCACGGTGTGCGTAATTGAACTCCTCTGAAACGGATCGACCGATTTTCGTGAGCATATCGGCTAGGGTTGAGAATCGGACAACACCTACTTTATATATTGATAAGTGCATTTGTTGAATAAATAATAGTAAATTATTACGACTCGAGACTGACGGCGACCATTGTTTGTGCGACGGGATAGCGATGGACGTTGCCATGGTGACATACTTATTTAGTCACTTCAATAAAATAATATGGGCGAAATACTTTATATGGCAAAACTACGTTTGCCGGAACAGCTAGTCTTATATATAAAATTCTCGTGTCACAATGTTAATTACCTTACTCCTCCGAAACGGCTTTACTGATTTTTACCTATATGCATATTCAGTAGGTCTGAGAATCGGCTACTATCTACTTTTTATGTTGATAAGTGTATTTGTTTAATAAATAATTAGAAATTTTCCTTACCACCGTATTGAATTATGTCATTACACTATTGATACCTATCCTATACCTACCTATACTAATCTAAACTTCATAGGTACGACGGGACGTCGTCCGTCGAGCCCGCTATACTGTACTCGGCGAAACATGGCGGTAGCGGTCATTGACTCCCTGTCAAAAACTTGTCATTTTCTATACAAAGCCGCGATTGACAACATCTGACACTTCATTGTCAATCGCGGTTTATACAGAAAATGACAAGTTTTTGACAGGGAGTCAATGACCGCTACCGCCATGTTTCGCCGAGTACAGTATAGTATCATAACAATTATATCATTAATTTTATTATTTTCAATCGGCTGCAAATGTCTTTATGTTTTTATTCTATTTTTAGTTTTGCCATAGGATGCAATCTAAGCGAAAATGGATCTTTAATATCTTGTATGTGTAAACCTGGTTATGGTGGGCCGCGATGTGAATTTTGTGCTGCGGGATACTATGGCGTTCCGGAGGAAATAGGTATAGTAATATAATAATTATTATATCATTGTAAAGGTTTACAAGTACCAGTATAACAGATATTATAGAAGTATTTCTAATCAAGTTTCTATAATTCGTTAATAAAGCAGAACTCATTTATCAACAATTGCGTTTATTTTAGGCGATTATTGCAAGCCGTGCAACTGTTCCGGAAATATAAATGCTGACGATCCTAGCTCTTGTGACAGTATAACAGGAGATTGTCTTAAGTGTGTCAACAATACATCTGGAATAGCATGCAACCTCTGCGCTCCAGGCTTTTACGGTGACGCTGTATTCTCCAAGAATTGCACAGGTAATAATACCTACCACGATATAAAATGTTCAACTCCGTTATTTACATTTATCGAAATTCAAGAACTCGATTCTACAAATCTTCTAATTACTTTTTTTATCTCGTCTTCAGCTTGTATTTGTGATGAATATGGTATGGAGCGTTGTGACCCCACGACTGGTACTTGCATTTGCCGACCTGGTGTCATAGGTGAGAGCTGTGATCGTTGCGCGCCAGACCACTGGGGTTTAAGCTCTGGCCAAGGTTGTACGCCTTGCAATTGTGGTATTGCGTCAAATTCATCACAATGTGACGAAGTTGGACAGTGCAGGTATGAATTTCGTTATAAGTGTCATAGCATAATATTAAATCGATAAAGTTTTCGAGTCACTTTGAAATTTTTCCCTTTATAGATGTGCCATAGGTGTAACCGGGAAACACTGTGATCAATGTGCTGCTGGTTATTGGAATTATACAAAATCCGGATGTATCCGTAAGTAAAATAATTGTAAATAAAAGATAGAAATAAAAAAAAACGTTAAAATACATGTATATGTCGCAGCCAACTGGTTTAAATAGCCGTTCAATCAAACAACTAGCCCTTTGACTGAACAACGCCATTCAATCACACGTCTAGCTTTTTAATTGAATATTTATGTCGCTCAAAACGTTCAACACTACAGCTGATTCAAAAGCCGCCGTTTGATTGAATTAGTTCAGCGCTTACAACTGCGGCGCTAGGTGCGTTTCGTTTAGAATATTATGGCGTCAACTAACCGGTGTTTTGTGGTTGTATTAAGATATTATTCGAAAATATACGTTACGAGTATTATTAAAGAGACAGAAATTATGGGGGCACATACGAGTGAATCAAAATTTAAACTAATATTCGAGGAGAAATTACGGTATTATGAAATGCATCACCAGGGTATTTATTGCAATTGTGTTCAAAATTAGTTAGAATACAATTAATCTGCTTGTTATTATTACGCTTGTGTAATAATAGCACTAAATTAATGGTCACCTTAGTTAATTTACCATTTAACCAGTTGGCTAAGCGTCATCTAGCTGTAGTGTTGAATCACCTTAGTTAATTTACCATTTAACCAGTTGGCTAAGCGTCATCTAGCTGTAGTGTTGAACGTTGCAGTCAACAAGTCGGCTAAACGACGTATAGCCGCGTGATTGAATGGCGTCGTTCAGTCAAAGGGCTAGCTGTTTGATTAAATGGCTTTTTAACCAGTCGACTGCGACATATACATGACGACTTCGTTTCTTATAGATTGTAACTGCAAGAGTGGATATTCCGTTGGGTTCAGGTGTAATGAGACTGGGCAATGTGAATGCCTGCCTGGCGTCATTGGAGAAAAATGTGACCGGTGTCCTGATAGGTAATGTCCAACACATATTATATCCCTTCTTCTTATTGTTAGTAAAATTGTTGCTAAGTTATTTTACATTATTTTTTTACCATTTTACAGATGGGTTCTTATCCCACAAGAGGGTTGTCTTGAATGTGACTCATGTACAGATGCATTATTATTTTCCGTAGAAGATTTAAGCTACCTCTTAGCAAATGAAACATTGGAATTTAAGGTATTATTAACATTGATGATACATTTTAATTTGATCTTAAAAGGCATTAAAATAGAATACTTGTAACTAAAACATACAATTGTGTACAGGATAAGGCGGACTCATTCTTTACAACACAACGGTTGAACTATATATCTAATCAAACTGAAGCTCTGAAACCAAAAATTGTTGAATTGCAAGGCGTCGACCTTGATACAGTCACATCTGCAGTGAAAGGTTTAGAAACCAGCGCAAAAAATTTACTGCGATCGGTAAGATATTTTACATTAATATACAAATAAAAGTCAAGATTGAGTAGTCATATATATTGCTTAGAAAAACTATTATCATCAAAATTCTAACCGCTAACGAATTGCACTTTCTTGTGACAGGCCGAATTTGCAGCTACGGACAGTGATAAGCAAATTTTAAGAGCAGCTGAGTTGACTGCTGATGCAGATAAAGTCCTCGCCTCTGTTAGAGAGAATAGCGAAAAGGCAAGGGATTTAGTCGAACATATAGCTGAACTAGCTACAGGACTTGAACTTAGTCAACAACCAAAAGTGGATAGCGCATTAACAGAAGCTATGCAAATCAAAAATGATATCAAAGGTATAGTTATTACGTAAATACCTAGTAACAACAGCTATACGGGTAAAAGGTATCGAGCTACTTTATAAAGCTAAACATAATATAATATCAGCAGGACCATAGTCGATTTAAAATGGACTGACTCAAAATCTTTTTTTATAACTATTGGATAATTGACAATAAGTCTTACGTTAATTTTAGCAAAGAGTCTACAGCCCCAGGAAGAAAATGCGTTAAATGCAGTGACAAATGCATCTAAGCAAATAGAAAGAATGAATGTTTTTGTACAACCGGTCAATGAACAAGGAAAGGTATTTAAAAATATTTATTTCTAGGTTAAAAACCTCGTCTTACTATTCTTATTATCATTCTGATTACTAAATAATATGTTCTACAGACATTTGAGAAAATATCTAACAATACTCGAGAACTCAAGAAAAAATTGGATGAAATGTTAGAATATACTGACCTGGCACAACGTGTGGCGTCAGACGCTGAAAAACTCAACGAGAAAAATAGGTGATATGATATAAATATTTAAAACATTCATTTACGATTGCCTACAAAATCGGTTTACTATTTTTGGAGGTCCAATGTTATCTCAGACTGGATGACCAGTCAACCAGTCATTTAGACATTACATTTCCAATTTTATACATCAATTGTTCTTTAGTTACATTTGTTCTCCGTTAGGCTTTATATTTTATTCTTTTATTTTCAGAAAATCTAAATTTGGTACAAAGGTTCTCTCTGTAACCAAGTTAAATGGAGCTGCAATGAAAGATCTTATAGACGCTGCTATGGACATTAATAATGCCACATTCTATACACTAGTTGTAGATGGGATTGTTAAAAATTCTTCTAAAAATTTAGACAACATTACTAAGATAAATGACGAAATAAAAGCCACATTAGACAGATTCCAAGATGAAATGCCTGAATTAACAAATTTGACTGATGTAGCGTTGCATCATTCGCGAAACCTCAGAGATAGAGTAAGTTTTTCATTTTTGAACACAGTACAATGGTAATGTTTTGTTAGCTTTATTTAATATTTAATAATTATTTTTTTTAGGCTGACAGCTTGAGAGCATTAGCTGAAAGAGAGAACAATAACACAAGGACCCAACATGCTTATAGTGCTGCATCTGCCTATTCGTCAATCGTTCAAGAAATTGGTGATGCTAAAAAAGCGTGTGATGATTCGGAGGAACCTATTGTAAATGCAACGAACATTGTAAGTGAGAAAGCAGCTAAAATCATTTGTTAGTAGATTTAAATGTTATTTTAACAACTGAATATTATTTTTCAGAAAAATGACCTGAATGGAAGAGTAGGGCCTTCGCGTAATAGGTCAATAACTCTTTCCGCCACTGCGTCTAAAGCCCTAGGTACAGTAGAAGAAAAATTAAGACCTAATCTTACATTAGCAGAGGCTGCTCTAAAGAACGCATCGTCTACTCTAAGTTATGCTGATGACGAAAATAATGCTATTAAACTGTATGTATCAAAATTAACTATAACGCATTTACTTGAAAAAAATACTGTGTACATGTGATTGTCGATATATCATCATAATTGGATTTTAGGTCCCTCCCTTCGCCACCTCCTGTTAATCTGGATGACGAGATTGAAAAGGCAAATAGAGTTACCAAAATGGTAAAAGCTACCAAGGATATTATGTCCGGTCTAGGAGGCGATTTAGCTGCGAGTAAAGATTGGGCTCAGTCTTTACCAAAACTTGCTGATGATGCTCAGAAAATGACGTCTAATATAGAGAACTTAAGTAAGCATATTTTATTACTGAAATATACTGTAGTATACTGTGAAAAATACTACACTTTTTTTTTTATTGCAATTGCTAATTTTTATTTTTTTATATAAAACATAAATCAAAGTATTGCTTAAAGTAGATAATTACATTTATTTTTTCTGCACGCCAATTTTTATAACATTTCTTTATATAACATGAATGTTTTATTAATTATACACATACAGTCAAAAACATTGATGATATGAATCCACAAATTTCGTCGACCTACCGCACTGTTAAGATGAAACAAGAAGACCTAGAAAACAGACGTAAAGATGCTGATGAAAAATTACAAAAATTAAAAAGTGTGATTGAACAGGTAAGTGTTAGCTTTATGTAAAGCACACCTATAGCCCTGTCATGACAGGACATGCAGTAATTCGGCGATTGACCTATCTCTACTAGCCTCTTTCATATACACACGAAAACAGAGCTTTCGTTTTCGCGTACTGTGGCAACGAAATAACTCTTAGATATTTTCCTCCTGTGAAGGAATTGCTTACTTAAAACAGTTAGTAAAACTGTTCGATGACCTAGATATGAAACCCAGAGCCAAACTTATAGTTAAAACTTTAAA
Source organism: Cyaniris semiargus (assembly GCA_905187585.1). Lineage (NCBI taxonomy): Eukaryota > Metazoa > Arthropoda > Insecta > Lepidoptera > Lycaenidae > Cyaniris > Cyaniris semiargus. Next base: position 11,517,906 of record LR994547.1, read on the forward strand.
ATCCTCAGTATTTTAAGTTAATGAACTGACAGAAAAATAGTATAATGTTGTCTTAAATTTTAGGCCCGTACTGTAGCCAACCGTATTCAAGTAGGAGTGACTTTCGATCGCTGGTCAACTCTCCAACCTCGCTTACCAGAAACAGTTGATGAAATGTCTACTTCTACACACGTCTCGGCTTACTTCCGCACTAAAGAAAAGGATGGTTTCCTATTATACCTCGGAAACCCGAAAGATACTATGCTGCGTAGAACCAAATCGGTGAGTGCATATATCACATTAGTAAGAATTATTGTCTTATAGGCATTATGTATACCTTAATTTTTATTCGCCTTAATTTCTATTTTAGGATGACTTCATGGTTGTTGGAATACAAAACGGTTATCCTTACCTAGTAATGGATATTGGAGATAGTGCGGAATCCGGCCGAGAACCAGCTAGAATCAACAGCGATAAATTAGTTGACGACAATCGCTGGTATCAAGTCATCGTGGACAGGTAAATACAATAGAAATTAAAAATTATATATGTTTAAGTATATGTTTTTGGTAGTAAACAATTGCGTTTTTGTATAGGGTCGGATCGAACGTCAAATTTTCAATACGAGAGAGCCTTGATAATGGCTCAGAAATCGTGCATGTGAAGACCGACACCTTACCTGGACAGCACACGATATTCAATTTGGATCGCCAAAAGTCCAAGCTATATGTAGGGGGAGTACCATCCGATGCGAAATTGCAGGGCGTTAGTTTCCCTGCTTTTGAAGGACAAATTGAAGAATTAATGATAGGAGACACCCCTGTTGGCTTGTGGAACTTCGAAAGCTCTGCTAACTTGAAGGGAGCTAGACAAAGGTAATAAATAGATAATGAAAATGACTTTGTTATCTCAAATAAGTTTTACTTTTAAAGATGTATTCAAACTATTTATGTATTTTGCTATTTTTAGAGATAAATTAATAACTTCACAATCGGGTCCTCAAGAATACCGCTTTAACGGACGCTCTCACGTAATTATGCCTGGTCAGAGATACCTCAGCCCGCAGAAGAACCAAGTGTTGCTATTCTTTAGAACGTATGCTACAGACGGTTTAATATACCTCGTAGGTGAAAATAAACACTTCTTCTCCATACAAATGAAGGACGGCAAGGTTTACTTACAGGTAATATACACATAATATTTCAAAGCGCACTATGGCCCATATATAGAGAACAATCATAAAGCCTCATATAAATATCAAATGTTATTCAACGTGACTAGTCACGTGGTTTAGGCCGTAGTAAAAAAACAATGTCATCACATAATGTTTAAAAAAAATAATTATTTCGCACAATGTTTACAGGTCTCATTAGGAAATCCTGACGATATGGTTATCATTGCAACCACAAAAACATACAATGATGGTAAATGGCACAAACTCGATGCTGGAAGGTACTTCGGCTCCTGTTCTTTGAGAGTTGATAACGAAATACTCAAAATGATGTCAACATCTGATATTAAAGAAATACCAGTATTAGACACGATGAACTTTGGTGGTGATAACAAAGAAATAAGTCAAGTTACCAGTAAAGGCTTTGATGGATGTATAAGACAAATAAGTATAGATGGTATTAACATAGATTTAAGTGAGAATGTCGAATCTGTTGGAATAGCATACGGTTGTCAGGTAATTATTTCGACTTTTAATGAGTGGTTGCTTTTTTAAGATCAGAAAATAACATAACGTTTATTTCCCTGTAGTTTGCTTCACTAGTATCTTTGTCTGGAGAAGAGAGCTACCTACGTTTTGTGGATATACCAACGGAAAACTTCCAGTTGACTCTGAAATTTAAGACGTCAGATCCAAATGGTCTCTTATTTATTTACGTCAGTAGAACGCAGACAACGTCCATGCCTGATAGTATATCGTTGTCACTAATTAAAGGTATAGTGTTTATTAACGAATCTTTTATTATTAAAACATAGCAAATGTAATTGAATATTGTGATTTCATTTTCTTTAGGAAAGCTCGTATTAATGAGCCAACGCGAACAACTCGACACCGGGCTTAGTACGTACAATGATTCCCAATGGCACGTAGTAACTGTCTTACACAACGAAAAAGCTTTGAGGCTAGTTGTAGACGATTTTGATTACTTTAGGTAAGTTACGACATAACATGTTTAAAAATAAATATAGAAGCAAAAGCCGGAATAGAACTACAATAGTTTTGATCATAATTTATATTTTCTAATTATTTTAGCACGGATTCAGCACCAGCTCCACTACACATCCTAGGTGGAGTATTATTCGTAGGTGGCGTGCAACCTGGGTACGTTGTGGGAGGAAAAGTCGGGTCGAAAACACCATTTAAGGGATGCATAGCCGACGCTACATTGAACGGACAAGTGCTGAATCTTCTGGAGCCGTATAGCAACCAAAGCGTTACGTTCGGAAGATGCGGGACAACTATAAGTACCGGCGGTGTACCACCAGGTAAATCTAGTTATTGTTATGTTTATCCGATTTTAGACTTTCGAAAGTCAAACTACCAATAAAGATGTCTAGAGATACAAAAATCGATTTTAATTTAAGATATTAATAAATGTAATACTATTTTAGATCAAGCATCATGGGCAATTCCAACGAAGAATGACATTCTACCAACACCAAAATTACCTCCCTTGTTACCTGAACCAGAAATACCAGACAGAGGTATATTAAAATATTGTATATTATCCCATGTTTACCAGTAGGTTTTAAGATTGTTTTGAAGACCTATAGGTATTAATCAAATCATAATTTAAAATTATTCTAAAGCCCTAGTCTATACTGTAAATTATTATTGATGATATAATTATCATGTATTCTCTTTTAAACGCAAAAACCGAAAGAGATACAAAGATATTTTACACACAATTGACTTTAACCTAACCTAGGCGCAATAGGGCATGAGAAATTCGGGATTTTTTAATTTTTTTTACTCATTTATAGAAAACGAGATATATGAACCACAAGAGCCTGTCACCACATTACCAACCTTACCACCACCTACATACGCTCCAGCCACAACGAGGGCGCCATTTGTAACTACAACAAAACGTGCACCAACGACAACCAAACGACCACCACCGCAACCTGAATCGGGTTGCGCTCTGGCGTATGATCCACAATATGGCATTGGGGATCCCGAAGAAGGATATAGATTTGGTAAGACATTATAGAAAATTAGTAACCGTAGTATTTTTTTTTAACTAATTAACGATAACTCTGTATGCAATTTATTTACAGGAACAAGGAACGACAGCCGTATAGAATACGCCAAACTACCAGGCAGACAACTAGAAGGATTCGATTTGACTATAACGTTTAGAACGTTTGATGACGACGGTGGACTAATCTTCTATGCAGCAGCAGAAAGAAACCCAAGTCAATTCTTAGCTTTATACATGAAAGATGCAAGGGTAGGTTGTACCTCATAGTATTCTTAAAATTTCGTATTATCAAATACAAATACGGGTCAGTTGCTATTTGTTAAACAATAAACATAATAAATGTCTCGTTCAAGTGTGAAGATGTAACTTTTACATATTAACTAGCTGTCCCGGCAAACTTGTTTTGCCATCCATATAAAGTATTTCGCCCATATTATTTTATTGAAGTGACTAAATAAGTATGTCACCATGGCAACGTCCATCGCTATCCCGTCGCACAAACAATGGTCGCCGTCAGTCTCGAGTTGTGATAATTTACTATTCTTTATTCAACAAATACACTTATCAATATAAAAAGTACCCAGTAGCCGATTCTCAGACCTACTGAATAAAATTTGGTAAAAATCAGTAAATCCGTTTCGGAGGAGTACGGTAACTAACATTGTGATTTGTGACACGAGAATTTTATATATAAGATTATCTATCTATTTACATTTACAGCTCCACTTTAGCTTTAACTGCGGCGGAGAAACAGCATTAGTATCATCTACACAAACGTATAACGGCGCTGAGTGGCACTCAGTGACGTTGGTCAGAAACGGTGGTCATGGGAAGCTCACGGTAGACTCGGAGAGAATCGGTGAAGCCAGCGTCTCGTGCTACGCACCTGCTGTGCTGGCGCCCCCATACTATTATGGAGGCTTAAGAAACATCAGTAACAGTATCAGCCAGAACCTACAGGTAAGTTTTGAACAAACGAAACTGTACACAACATGATTAAATGAATGTAAGCAAACATAACTTCTTACACATAAGAAGACGAATCTAAAGAAACATATGTTTTCCAGAACTTCTATCAACCTTTCATGGGTTGCCTCAAGGGACTTATGATGAACGGTCAATACGTCACAGATGTTTTGAACAGAGTGAATTCTCTTCGGTGCTCGGATAACGTCGAAAACGGTGTATACTTCGGACCATCAAACAACATGCATAGCAATTATTTGAAAGTAAGTAGGAGCTCATAATCAGTCATCATACAAAGTAATGTTACGAATACGCTCTTTTTTTTTTAAAGAGCCTATACTATCCCACTGCTTTTTTTTTTGTGTAATAAGGGGGCAAACGAGCAAACGGGTCACCTGATGGAAAGCAACTTCCGTCGCCCACGGACACTCGCAGCATCAGAAGAGCTGCAAGTGCGTTGCCGGCCTTTTAAGAGGGAATAGGGTAATAGGGGAGGGTAGGGATGGGAAGGAAAGGGAATAGGGGAGGGTAGGGAAGGGAATAGGGTAGGGGATTGGGCCTCCGGTAAACTCACTCACTCGGCGAAACACAGCGCAAGCGCTGTTTCACGCCGGTTTTCTGTGAGAACGTGGTATTTCTCCGGTCGAGCCGGCCCATTCGTGCCGAAGCATGGCTCTCCCACGTATAAAACCACTGCTGGGCAAAGGCCTCCCCCAAGTCCTTCTATTCATCCTGATCCATCGCCACCGTCGGCCAACCTGATGTATGTGTCAAGTTCATCACGCCATCGTTTTCAAGGTCGACCACGGCAGCGTTGTCCATTATCAGGTACCCAGTCTGTGGTGATCTTTGCCCAGCGGTCAGGATGCATGCGGCTAATATGTCCCGGCCAATCCCATTTCAGTTATTCGCTCTTACAATATTTTAAACTTCAGTCTGGGTTTGCGCCCGTCACGTTCGGACGCGCTCCGTGTTACGATCTCTGTGACGCCAATTTTCATTTCGTATTTACGAGTTTTTTTTTGTTTTTTTGTTTAAATATTCTTGATTATGATTATTTCGGTTATAATTATTAATAATTATCAAATCAAAAGTGAACTTAAGTGAATAGTTTTGTTTCTTAACAAACTTTCGTATTATTATTTTTCTCGATCAACCCGCATTGTGTTGTAATTATGAGTGAAACTGAGGAAGAAGGTGCGATGGAGCCTGCACTCAATGAGATGGCTGCGGAGGCTGTTAACATTATCGTACTGGAATCTGGAGAATATGAAGGAGAGGTAGACTTAGAGTGAGATGATGCAGGTATGTCCGTAGGTCATAATAATCTCGACGATTTTGGAAGTGGAGCGATGTTGCAGCCAGGCAACAAAAGGTGACTTGCAGGTAGTTCTCCAGAGCCGCTAGCTAATGATGGCTTTACACTGGTCACGAGATATAAGCGCAGGAACCTGCAGAGAACCCCTCCATCTGCATCACCTCATCCGCCAGTTACTTTACGTAATAATTTTGAAGTTTCTATAACCGCCAAGACCGATTTTCTACCGAAGCAGTTAGCGTTTGAAAAACTATTGGCTAAATACAATATTCAGGGCATAGAGACTATCAAATATAAAAGTCCTTTCAAACTTTTAATTAAATTTAAAACCGAGTTAGACGCAAACAATTTTCTGAATAATAAAATTACACAGGATCATGAGTGGCTTTGTAGAAATACTAATAAGTTGCATTACTGTTATGGCGTGGTCCGGGATATTGACATTGATATAGAAGATAAGGAATTGAAAGAGATTTTCGAAAGTGACACAAAGATTTTATCCATTAAGAGGTTGTTACGGAAAGATTCGGATGGTAAATGGATAAAGTCTGAAACTGTTCGAATAGGGTTCGAAGGTTCAAATCTTCCAGATTTTATAAAAGCTTACGGGTGTCGAATGGCCGTAGATTCTTACATGTATCCTGTGACTCAATGCTCTAAATGTTGGCGATACGGTCACGTCAATCAGATTTGTCCATCTAAGACCCCAATTTGTCCTAAGTGTAGCGGGAAACATGAAAACTGCGAAACGAAAAGTTATAGATGTGTTAACTGCAAAGGGAATCACTTATCTTTTATGAAATCTGTATGTCCTGTATTTAAGAAAGAAAGAGATATTCGAATTTATATGGGAAATCATATGTGTTCTTGTAAGTTTGCATTAAATAAGATGAAGGAAGAGACACTGAATAAGACTTCGAGCAGATTGGAACCTGAGATGCCTTTTGTTAAACCTACTACTTCCCACGCCAGGACCGACGGTGCTTCGGCTCCCACTTACAGAGATGTTACTGTTGGTGATTATGCAGCCATTGAAACTTTACAAGATAGTGAGGATGACAATATGGAATTAGATGAGTGTGTTTCTTCGATGCCTAATCAAGAGTCTTCTATCACTACTGAGTTCAAGAAAAAGAACAAAAATAAATCAAAGAAAAAAAGTCTAGACGTCAGACGCGATAACGAGGATGTTTTTCATAAATTGCAGATAACTAGTGCTGAAATCCATACTGAAAATAAGCAAGTTGAAAAGTCTAGCTCTAGTACTAATCGTAAGGAAAGGAAACGTTTACTAGAAAGGATTTTAGATAAAATAAGAGAAGTTTTTGTAGCAGAAGGAAGTTTAAAAGATAAGTTATCTCTTACAAGAATATTTGAATTTTGAGACGGTGCTTAAGTTTATGGGAAGAAACAATAATGGCCAGTAATATCAATTCTTTACACAGCAGTATCAACATTTGCAATGGAATGCTAACAGTTTAAAACATAACTTTTGATGTCACAAGACAAAATACATATGGCTTTTGTGAGTGAAACGTGGCTTTCATCTAGTATTAGCCTGAAATTTACTGGTTATAATATTGTGAGAGCAGACAGAGAAGAATCATATGGTGGTTTGTGTGCCATAATACATAAATCAATAAAATATTCTGAACGAGCTTCTAATATTTCTAATTCTGATATCCAGATACTCAATATTGAAGTTTTTAACGTACCTACATTAAAGCACGTGATTGCTGTGTATTGTCAGCCATCAATTTCTACAAGTCAACAACAATTGGGATGCGATTTTCAATACATTCAAAACAGGTTGTCTTATAATCGGAGATTTTAATGCGCATCACACTCTATGGTCTTGCAAGTCTGATAGAAGAGGTGAAGCTGTCTATAAAGCTATGTTTGAAAATGATTTTATATGTCTTAATGACGGTGCGCCTACTAAAGTGAAGTGGGTTAACGGTAACCTTCAAAAAACCTCGCCTGATATATCATTTGCATCCACAGACATTGCTGTCAATATGCGTTGGCAGGTTACAAATGAATCCTTAGGCAGTGATCATCTAGTGTTAAAGTTAAGTTGTGGTTTTTATAAAACGAACAGATATATTAAAAAAAGAAATTATAAAGCAGCTAACTGGGTAGAATATACTAACGAAGCAACGACAATGTTTAGTCATGAAAAGGTGAATGATGTCCAAACGAGCTATGATAGTTTTACAAATCAAATTAAATATTTGGCTGATAAGCACATCCCTTGGATTAAAATTTGTCAAGACCCCACATCAAACTTCAAACCTAAACATTATTGGAATAAGGATCTTTCAAAGGCAGTTGCTGAAAGGCGTCTTGCATTGGCGCAGTTACGGCGTAATCCTACACCTTCTAATTTGCTTCTATGGAAAAACAAAGTATCCCAAGCCAAAATACTTATAAGAAAAGAAAAATCTAAGTCGTGGAGAGAATTTTGTTCCAGTATCAACCACGAAACATCAGCACCCGTTATGTGGAGAAAGATGCGATGGATCAAAGGCAACACTGGACGCAGAGATACTGTAGATCCTCTTAATGCTGAAAAACTACTGCATTCCTTGACTCCTGATTATGTTGCTGAGCAGGAACCAACTTTGCCAGAAAGACAACCTTTCATTTTAGAATCACCCATTACTCTCGCGGAGCTCCGTAATTGTTTGAAAAAGAAAGATACCTCTCCAGGAATGGATAATATTTCATATACTATGATCTATTATCTTCCAAATAATGCTAAGTGTATGCTTTTAAAAATTTTCAATTTAATTTTGATGTCAAGTAATGTACCTGATCAGTGGAGCTGGAGAGACATACAAATAGTCCCTATTCTTAAACCGGGAAGGGATCCCACTCTTGCCTCCTCATTACGTCCTATCTCATTAATGTGTTGTCCGTGTAAGATATTCCATTTGATTTTATTAAGAAGATTGGAGTGGTTTATTGAAAGCCAGGGCCTCCTTCCCGGCACGTCGACTGGTTTTAGACGTGGACAATCTAGTGTTGATAACCTAGCTTTACTTACATCTCATATACAATTAGGTTTTGCCAGAAGAGAGCCAACAATCGCTTGCTTCATAGACATTGAGAATGCCTACAACAATGTAAATATAACTGCATTAATTCATATCTTGCAGGAAATTGGAATCGGTAATTTTATTTGTAAATATTTATTTAATTTTTTGTATAATCGTCGGTGTACAATTGTTTTAGATGATCATAGTAAAGTAGTAGCATTAATCAGATGTACAAACCAGGGACTAGCTCAAGGGGACCCCCTTTCTCCTAGTTTATTTAATATGGCAACCAGATGTATTTCTAGAATTATTGTAGATAATAATGTTTGTAACTCCCAATACGCTGATGATTTCGTGTTATACAAAACTGTTGTAAATGGTAATACTGTAGAAGCAGTTAACTCTCTTAAGTTAGCTATAAAGGCCGTGATTAACTATTTGGATAGGATTGGTCTACAATTATCTGTATCTAAATCTAATATTTGTGTATTTAATAGAACTAGAAGAAATTTTAATATTGATATTGAGATTAACGGCTCATCTCTTAATTGTGTATTTAATAGAACTAGAAGAAATTTTAATATTGATATTGAGATTAACGGCTCATCTCTTAACGTGGTGGATAAAGTTAAGTACTTAGGTTTATGGTTGGACTCGTCTTTAAGATGGAATCTTCACGTAAATGAATTGTGTGCTAAAAACTATAAATGTTTGAACGTCTTAAAAGTTCTATCGGGTAGGTCGTGGGGAGTTCACCCTCAATATATTCGCCGTCTTTATATTTCTCTTGTAAGGAGCCGTCTGGACTATGCTAGTTTTATATATGGTAGTTGTGCTAAAACACATCTTAAAAAGCTCGATATTTTACAAAACAGAGCGATGAGAATATGTGGCTCTTTTATACGTAGCACTCCGGTGTTTGTTATGCAGAGTGAACTCTCCATTCCTCCCTTGCATATACGTAGGTACGTGTTGGCGAGTAGATTCTTGTTTAAATTTAAGTCTAGACTAGGCAACAACTTGCTGTATTCTTTACATCAGTTGAATTTGGTACGTAATTATTTTAGTAATACAAATTTCCCAATTCTAGCACAGATTAACTGTGAATGGAGCAATGTTATTGTGTATGAAAGTGAAAAGTTAGAGTCGTATTCGTTAAACACATGGGTGTCTTCAATAGATGTCGAAGAACTCATTGTTGATAAAGTTGGCGATATGGCTCCAAAACGGAGCTTAACTGATTCTGAACTTAAAAATATGTTTTTGCAATTCATATCTGATAATTATTCTGATTGTTACAAATTATATACGGATGGTTCTAAATTTGCTCAAGGTGTTGGAGCTGCCTTCTTCGATCCCCAATTAAACGTTTCACAGAAGTTTAAATTACATAGAGATAATAATATAATGACCGCTGAACTTTTAGCTATTAAGGAATCACTAACATATGTTAAAAACTTGAATAATAACAACAACAGCGTAGTTATTTTATCAGACTCGAGAAGTGCTCTCCAACATCTTCGTCGGTGTGCCACTAAGCTACGCGGTTCTCCGATAGCCTTTGAAGCTTTGGATTTACTAAGGAATGTTTCTGAAAAAGTTTCAATTAAACTACAATGGGTTCCAGCCCATGTCGGTTTGATTGGAAACGAAACTGCGGATGCACTTGCCAAGAGTGCAGTTATGGATGATTCGGTAATCTGTTCTAAACCTTTTGTAAATGAGATTCATCATCAGATTAAGCAGAAGGCACTCGAGAAATGGGAATACCATTTTGGTGAGGAACCACAAAGAGGTGTTGGAATTTGGTACGGAACCATCCAGAATAAGCCAGTATGGGAGCCATGGTTTATTTCGTGTAACTTATCGAGAAAGTTGTTGGTGTCAGCCTTTAGATTGCGATCTGGGCACATTCCAGTAAACAAATTTTGTCACTTGGTTGGAATTAAGCCTTCGCCTAATTGAGATGTGTGCGAGAAGCCCGAAGACCTGTATCATGTTTTGCTGGAGTGTGCTCGGACTGCAGAGCTAAGATCAAGGCTCTTAGGTGACTTTGGCTGCCTGGACGGATCAACAGTGTACTTTCGGAGCCGTTGTCCCCAGAGGCAATAAAATTATATAGTTATTTGGATCTGTCCCTTATGTAGGGAACAGTGTGTTCACCTATGAGGCTGACATTAACACTGAGTGTTAAAAGCCTCTGTAAAATAAAATATAATATATATATATATATATATATATATATATATATATATATATATATATATATATATATATATATATATATATATATATATATATATATATATATATATATATATATATATATATATATATATATATATATATATATATATATATATATATATATATATATATATATATATATATATGTATTAAACTTGTTTCAGCTTCAAGAGAACTTCAAAGTAGGTTACGAGATTTCCATTTCGATGGAAGTGAAGCCGCGCAATTCTACTGGACTTTTACTTAGTGTACACGGAAAGAGAGACTTCATGATTCTGGAGTTGCTGGAAAATGAAGTGATCGCTAACGTCGAGAACGGAAAAGGTCCTTTCCATGCGAGCTACAAGCTTGGCGATAAGTTTTCTTTGTGCGATGGAAATTGGCACAGGATTCATGGTAATTTTTTATAACTTTTTAATTATTTTTTTTACTTATTTGAATATTTCGTTTCATATTGATGAATTTTAAAATTGTATCTAATTTCTATTATCATTACCTTGTACAATTTTTTTGTTAACTAATCGTTTAATGAAACCTATCGATTTATTTATCATATTTTTCCTAGCCGTCAAGTCACGTCACGTGGTATCCGTGGGAGTGGACGGTCACTTTTCTGACGCCGGCCTGGGTCAGTCAGGTTCCACCGACACTCGTTCGGCGTTATACATCGGTGGTCACGAACGCCCAATATCTAAAGTGCGAGGAGTACGATCGAAGAGAGGCTTCACTGGATGCATCAGAAATATTGTTATCAAAGAAACTGAAATACAAATACCACTTACAGCGGCGGGAAGAAATACACACATTGGCGTGTGTCCCAATGATTAAAAAAAGCTTAGTAATGAAGACATGAACGGATGAAGTGGGTAATTAACATTTTACAACTTAAGAGCAATTACTAATTTTTCCCCTTATAATTTAAACAAACCTTGTAACTTACCTACTTCATCATCTAGCTAATATATCTGGATATACATAGAATCCACATATTTTATTTTAAATCATTTTCCCAGTTCTAAAGCCTCCATTTATGGAAAAAAGCGACAGTTTTATAATTGTTAGTTATCCCACTTCATCCACTCATGTCTTCAAATATATTATGACCTGGTAACATTCTAACGATAACATTCTATCAGAAACTACCGGCTTTATAAAATAAATAATGCAATTTAACATTAGTCGACAACCGCTTACGAACCTTACAAAGTTACTAAGCCAAAAACTTCTACTACTTAAGTCTAAAGTTTATATAAAATCAAGGCTGAAACACAATATCACTGTAGTTGAAAATAGTCAAAAGTTCATAAGCCTATATAGTTGAAAATAGTCAAAGTTCATAAGCCTATATAATAAAGTATTTCATAAGTAACATAAGTGACCATTATATTCAGTGCTAATTAAGACATTGTGTGTTAAACCTTCAATTCATGTATTTAAATTAAATAATATACTTGTTTTGGATTAATTAAACAGTAAAATAAAATGTTTTACAACAGTTAAATTTTATAAATGATTCGATACCATAGTTTTTAGTTTAAATGCACAACTAACACATACATATTACATAGGTAGTAAGTATACCAAAGAATTTCTTCCTGCAGTTACATAAATATAAATAAAAAATAAATAAAAATGCTGTAGTTTTATTATGACATTTAATTTGGTAATAACGTACCTATCGGTAGGTACGCTCTGAGAAATTGATTCCCACAAATAACTGCAAATTCGCATCGCATCGCAAATATTATGTGCGGCAAAATATAGACAAATAATAATAAAAACCTTATGAAGCGCACGAGAATCTTGGCGTTCATTGAGAGAGTCTACGTCTAGCAGTGGACAGCTGATTCGACAAAATAAAATCTTAAAAAATACGTGTGGCACTCGGGGTCTGCCGCGGTAAAGCTATTGCATAGCATTTTTTATCAACTTATGCAATTATAATTCGCATACATCTATTCGCACGCACACAAACACCGTGCCGAAGCCTGGCAACGCTGCACCGACCGGCCAGCTAGGCTATTCTCACCCGCCGACCGACCGGCGTGCAGCGGTGCGGCGTACCCGTCGGAGTGGGGCGTTTTAGGTTTTTTTCGTTACGGAATTTCTTGATTCGGTCGCCGCGCTCAAAGCCCGCGATAAAAGCTATGCAATACCTTAAAATTCGCAGATATTTGCGATTCCATGGAAATTCGCAGTTACGTGTGGGAGCTCTATGTCAAGCTCAGCGGGTAGATAGATCTAACTAATCTAATCAAAAATAAAAAAAATAAACAATCTTAACTCTTATTGTATATCTATTATGTACTAGGTATCACAAACTTAAGATACGTTAACATAATATGGAAAGACAACTTATGTGCTTAAGCTAAACGAACGTTACATATTATACGAATTTGGCAACAAAAGCTATTTTTAATTAAAAACAAGATTGAAATATTATTACATACAATAATTGGTAACAACATATTTTTATGGGTAATTCAGCACTGGCTTTTAAAATAATAATATTGTTAGTAATCATAATAAAATAATTATTAATTAATAATGATCACTGCTCATTTGCAATGTGGATCTCATATGATAGTTAATTTGTTAATTGAAATCATTGGCGTATCTAGGTCCATTTTCTAGGGGGAAGGGGTCTAACTGATGGCCAGGGAAGCGGTTTTTGAAGACCAATAACTCGGGTGTGCTTTGACCATGATTGTAATTATTAATAGTAATAATTTGAAATTAGACTGAATGGATATATTACTGCAAAGTTTTGTTCGACGTTTGACAACGTTTCTGTCAATATTCTGATATGACGTGTCACTGACCTCCATTATACAAATACGCTGGACCTATGATACCCACTTTTTTGTGCCCATTTGAAGCGGAATCAGCGCCCCCAGTAAGAGGGAAGAGAACTAAATTTGACGTAACTTGCAAATGGCCGCCGCAAATGGTTATTGGTTGTCATCACTAGTATTAGTTCCAAATACTCCCACTACTGCTATCAGCGCCAATATGGCGACTTTCAAACGTCATTTTAACGTCAAATTTAGTTCCTATCACTCACATTGGGGGAGCTGATTCCGCTTCAAATAGGCACAAAAAATATCAGTCATTTCAAAGGGTATCATTAGTCCAGCGTACTTGTATAATGGAGGTCAGTGTGACGTGTGCAACGCTGCAAGTTGCAACAATCGGGTTTTGGTCGGATTGTTTACTGTATGTGCAAGTAGCGCCCTCTGCTCCGACCTTTGTGTAATATTCTCTATTGCGTTTTTCATTACGGTTTGTAGGGAACGTGTAACAAAGGTGCTGTGTACTAACTTACGTTGCCCATAGGGATCTTATAATTTTATTTATATGACATACACAGCTTGTAGTTTCTGTACGTTCCATATTATACTAACTTGACTCTTTCTTTAATGCCAATTAAACATTTCACATAGTGAAAAACACCTAAAAAAGCCCTTCAAATAAATATATTTTTAATAATTATAAAATGTTATTATGTTGTTTATCAGCCTAACTAAAAATGTGCTATTTTATTCCAATAAAATGATCTCCACAAAAACCCAGAATTTTAATAAATAATAATTTATAACAATAATATATTTTACAACTTAGGGTTAAGACATAGAGCGTAAAAGTTTAACTTGATTTTCAAGCATTTTATACATGTACTTTGTAGTGTAAAAGTTGAAGTAATAAACATGGAGATTTACTGGTATACCAAATACAATATTCATAATTTGATGTAATCTTATAAATTGTTTACAACACCAAGATTTTAATAATTAACATACGGCGTATTTTTAACAAAGAGAATACGTGCGATTTAGAAACGCACGCTTCTAGCGCGGAAGAATCGAATTCGAAAATGTGCAACATCCGTGGTCTGCCCATCCTTCGAATGACGCTTCGATCGTAGTTGCGCCTGAGATAGCATATTGTGTGCGCTTGAAAAGACAACTCGTGACCGAAGTGAATTTTGAGGTGTCGACCCCTAGATGATGGGTCCCAAAGTGGATGGTCCAAAATTGACCCAAAATCGACAAATAGTTGTTAATGTGTTCACATTAACTCATCAAGCCCCATACGATCACCGGTGATTGCGAAAACAATAGAATACAATAACATTTCCAAGAATCCGCGATTGAAGGGTTAATAATAATTTTAGATGCCACCAAAGGGCTAACTTGTAAAACGCTGGATGTGGAAACCTCTTCATGCTTAAACCGCTAAACCAATTTTGATCAAATTTGTTCGTTGCGAACAAGATCTAGTAGGGACAATAGAAAAAAAAATACATATTTTGTATTATGAGGTTTAAAGGGGAAATGACAACAAATACATCTAAACATACACCTCCACGGTCCATAAATTCTATACCCATGTTTTTACAGTTCTTTCAGTGAAACTATGAAAATTATAATATTGATGTCAATCATGACTTTTTTGGTATGAATACTGGATCAAGCCCCTCAGGTGCAGTTATGAAATATGTCCTGCTCAAGCGCTTTAAAAATACGTCGTGTGGTCTTGATCATTAAGATATTAGACATTTAAAACACATACAAAACATCAATGTATTATTTTGTCATATATATTTTAATGTTGTTACATACAGATCAGTCAAAGGACCTGATTTCGGTAAAACTTTAAATTTAAGCTTGGCAGAATCAAAATTATGTTTTCATAAATTACACATCAAAATCGGTTGAATTGCAAGTCAAATAAATATTGTCTTTATTAGATGAAAAATCTTTAAGACGAGTAAACATCTAAATTGTACATTAAAATACTACAACATTCACATAGATTTGAGTGCTGACTGCCGCACTCAGAGACGAATATTAATTACTTAACTGTAAAATGAAGATTAGAAGATTTGACCCATACATTATGTGTCAAACTCTTCATTGAATTACAGTTAAGTAATGGATATTTTGTCTCTGAGTGCGGCAGTAAGTCATATTGCATTGGCTAGTTTCAATAGCGAAGTTAGACATCAAAAATTGATGGGATGGATATGTCACAATATATGGATAAATTGGATATGTCATAACATATGCGGCATGCCGTATGACACTTAGGCCCCTTACACACTGCGACTTTTATCAGCGATGCAGTCGCGATACTGTCGCGATGCAGCATCAGTGCAGTCGCAAATGGACCACCTTTACACTCTTGCGCTACTTTAAGCATCGATGCAGTCGCGATGCTGTCGCGATACAGTAGCGATGCTGTCGTGATACAGTAGCGATGCTGTCGCGATGCAGAAGCTGGCCATTGAACTGTAGCGATGCAGTATCGATGCAATCGCGATGCAGCATCGATGCAATGGCGATGCAGCATCGATGCTGTATCGCGTTAGCATCGCGACTGTATCGATGCGAGGCGTGACGTGAGTGAAGTGATGACGGCAAGTCCCCGCTACCCCGCGTCTGCAATTCTGCATCGATGCTAACGCGCGTCTGCATCGATGCTGTCGCGCGTGTGTATCGATAAAATAAAAAAAAAATAAAAAACTCGTTTATTTATCTCACCACAGGTACAATAACAAGACGTTTAATTAAAGAGTTATAACCAACAATAACAAGATGTTTTACACACTACAATTAGTTAGCACAATTGATGTGGGAGACTGGTGCCTAAACTAGGCGTAGCCTGTATTTCAGGACACCAGGAACTCTCTCGATTTTCCCAGCTAGTCACACAGAGTAGTGAAATTATTATTAATGTGTTGCTTATATAGGGTGTGGGGTAGTGCTTGTGTGTGTGTGTGTGTGTGTGGGTGTGTGTGTGTGTGTGTGCGTGGTGTGTGTCGCGCGCGTTTGTGTGTGTGTGTGTGTGTGTGTGTGTGTGTGTGTGTTATTCAGGTACGATTATCAGTTTTTCTGTGTTTTCGTAGTTAAGGGTTAGCAGCCATTCATTAATTTTAGTTTTGAAAACTGTCTTCGTCAGGGGGTAAATGTTTAATTTTTTATCAATTTTTTTATAGAGATATCCTCCAATGGAACTAAAGAAACGATTGGAGAATCGTGTATGAAAGCGATGCGTGGTTGTATCATGGTTATATCGTCTATTGCGGAGGGATGATGGGATGTAGTTAAGGAGGTTATGGTGTTTGAGAACCGTATGTGAAATGTAGAGTTGGCGTACTGTCAAAGCTTTTGTTTCTTTGTAGAGAGACTCGGTTGGGTAACGGAAAGGAAGACTATTGGACACTTTCAGAATTGCCCGTTGTGCTCTTTCTAATTGTAATATGGTGTCTTTGTGTGTGCCGCCCCATGTTGTAATGCAATATGTGAGCAACGGTTGGCATAGTGTGAGGTACACTATTCTCCTCAGTCCTTCGTCCGCTACGTTTCTTATATTCCTAAAAGTTGGTATCAACTTCCTAATTCGAGAAGTAAGGGCCTCTATATGCGGACGGAAGCTGAGGGAGGGGTCAAGTATAACTCCTAGGTATTTTGTAGTGCTCGTAAATTCCAAAGGCTCACATGTACATGGTTCAGGATACGGGTTCACGCATGTGTGTGCGGTGATAGTGTATGAGGTCAACTCGGGTGGCGTCCGTATTGCGAATGGGATGTATTTAGTTTTTTGTGTGTTGAGGGTGAGAATATTTTTACGTAACCATTCAACAACGGTGTTAAGGCCATGTTGTGCCGTTTTAAAAACGTTTGTCCAAGAATTGGAATGGAACACAAGGGCCGTATCATCCGCGAAGGTGAAAATTTTTCCATCTCGTATGTTGAGCGTACACAGATCATTAATGTAGATGAGGAATAGGGTTGGAGCGATCGCGCTACCTTGGGGAACGCCGTGCGTGGTAGTTAATTCCGGACTCAGGTACTCATCTACCTTAACACTCTGTGTACGATCACTTAGGAAATCCTCAAACAGTTTGAGTTGGGTTCCTCTTATTCCCAAAAGGTTCATCTTCTTTAGTAGGATGGCAACAGAGACCGTGTCAAAGGCTTTTGCTAGGTCGAGAAATATTCCTATAACTTTTTGTCCCATATCGAGCTGTTTTACTATGCAGTCTGTAAGTTCATGAACAGCATCACCTGTAGATTTGCCTGCACGGAATCCATACTGGGATTCTGATAACAGGTTGTTGCCTTCAAGGTAAGCTGTTAATCTTGAGTTCATAATTCGCTCTAATATTTTTGCCAGGGGTGGTAGGACAGCTATTGGTCTGTAGTTATTGATCTGGTCTCTGCTACCCGCCTTATAAATGGGATGAATAATCGCCCTCTTAAAGGCTTTAGGAAAAATGCCAGTTGCAAAGGACAGATTTATGACATGTGTAAGAGGTGGAGCAATAAATTGTATATTGTTTTTTATAATCCCAGTTGGTATATTGTCCCAGCCTACGGCGCAATTACTTCTTAAGGACATTGCAACTTTTGTAACTTCCTTTACGTCTGTGGGGAGGAGCACCATTGAGTGACAGGGAGTTGGCTTTGAGTTATTCGGGCTTTGTGGTGGCTGATGTATTTTTTCAGCCACTGTTTTTCCTATATTGACAAAAAATTTGTTCACTTCGTCTACGGATTTTTCCGGTGAGGAAGAGAGTGATAGTAGCTCAGTGGCTCCGCTGCGATTTTTTGTTCTATTTGTGATTTTATTAATGGAGTTCCAAAGGGATTTTGTATTATTTTTGGAGCTTAGTAGCTCGGTACGATAATATTCTTGTTTCAGCTGCTTTAGAATTTTGGTACAAAAATTTCTGTAACGCGAGTATGTGACGCCAAGAGTTAGATTATCAGGGTTCTTTCTAAATTTTTTGTGCATATTATCCTTGTTTTTTAAACAGCGAAGGAGACCGGGCGTGACCCAAGGTTTTAGAATTTTTTTCCGATTAGAATATCTTATCTGCTTTGTATTGGTCTCTATTTTAGAAGATATGAAAGAAACAAGTGAGTCTGCTGCAGTATTAGGGTCTTTCGATTGATAAATTGGGGAGAAGTCTATTTTGGATATGTCAGTAGCGATTTGTTTGTAGTTTAATTGTGCAATAGTTTTGCGGGTCTCTATCTTTAAAATTTTTGTTGATAAGAACAGTATGACGGTGTCGTGGTCAGTAACAGTGGAATGGGCGACACGCACGTTAGCCGGAAGGTTGGTCTTTAGCATCACGTGGTCCAGACAACTGGTAACACGAGTGGGCAGGATATGCGCTGGAAGCAATCCAAATGATGCAAGTAAAGTTAAATATTGGGCTTTATTCTGATCTTGGGAGTTTTCAGCTATATTTATATTGAGGTCACCAACTATTGCTATATTACTAGATTGGTCTATTTTAGTAAGAAAGTCGTTTAGTGAGTAGAGAAATGGGGTTATATCTTTTGTGGATGGTGACCTGTATATAACCAGCACTGTTGTGTTATTATTCATGGATATTTGCAGGCAGTTAGCATCTGTTATGGGGAGCTCGGTCACTGTCACTGGAAGATTTTTCTTCGTATAAACAACTACACCGTCATTTTGTAATTTGTTGTATTTGGTTGTGTAGGAATTGAATTCCGGTAACTGTGGCATAGTGTCGACTCCTCGCTTCCAGCACTCCGTCAGGGCGATCAGATCCCACTGGATTCGGGTTCGGGCCAGAGCAATTTCAAATTCATGCATATTTTTGTTTATGCTCCGTATATTTTGACAGATTAATTTAAGATTTTTTTGTAAGTTTACTCCGGGTGGAATGCAATCGTCCAGATCGCAGTAAGCAGAGCCAGCGACGACTGAGGAGTCAATGTCGTTCATTGCTTGATTTATGTTATCGAATTGTTAATAATTATTGTTCTTGTGTCACGCGCTATTTTATCTCCCGACCATTTGCAAAATATCTGCTGTGTAATATAGCTGCTATTTGAAAATTTTAAATTAAGAGTTTGGATGAATGTGTGATTTCTGTAATAGTAATGTAAGATAGTGTGAAGTAGAGAGTAGTTTATGTTATGTGTTGTTAAACTATTTTGTTTGTTCTTTGTTATTATGGTGTTATTAATATGGTTAAGCAATTGTGTATATTCTAGTCCTACTTGTAGCATTGACATATAACTAAATAAAATAGATGTGACGTAGAAATGATTAATTACATGTTTTAAATAAGAATTAAATTTGATTTCCATTACATAATAATGAATAATAAATAGCGTAAGAATGTACCTAGCATA
The DNA here is from genome assembly GCA_905187585.1 of Cyaniris semiargus. Taxonomy (NCBI): domain Eukaryota; kingdom Metazoa; phylum Arthropoda; class Insecta; order Lepidoptera; family Lycaenidae; genus Cyaniris; species Cyaniris semiargus. The sequence goes on from LR994547.1 coordinate 11,537,854, forward strand.
AAATTGGTTATAAAAGATTACTACATTATTAAAATTAGGGTTTAAGATACATCTAATTAAGAGAATACTAACGTTTACATGCATGAATATTAAAATTAGTCAGATATTTTGTTTGTTTCTTAGCTTGTCCAGATCGGTTTCAGAACTAATTCTAATAGGTTTTTCGCCCGCCCTCTTCCGTAGGTATACGAAGCCATTTGATGTCCAGCAAAAGTCATAGTCGTGATCCTTCCGAAAGCCTCTGGCCAGTGCAAACAATTTCTGAGCTTTTTTTGTTAACGATTCGGAGATATACAACGATTGAGCTGGATGGTGTAATCCCATATGGATAGTGTTTAATTTTTCAGTTGTATTTTTGTTTTTATTAAAGTCCTTTACTCCTTTGATAATGTTTGTTTTGGTTTGTACCGTATCCAGTTCAATAATTATGGGGCTCGTGTGATCTTTAGAGTTGGTTCTATACACGTCTTTAATATTTGAGTGCGTAACACCTACATTTAGAACCTTTCCCATAGTCAGAACTAATTCTTGGAGGCCTTCTTTTGTCTCATGACTCGTTTTCGGCATGTTTCTGAGCTCTACAATACGGGCCCGAGATTTGCGTTCGAGGTTTTCGATATTCTCTTGGAGTAACTGAATTTGTTTCTTGTCCTCTCTCCTTTCAGTTTCGAGGTGTGATATACGCAACAACAGTTCGTCATGTTTATTTGACATGTACTGTACGCTCTCCTTAAGTTCGGTGTTTTGTAAGATGATATTGTTTATTTTATCGATTAAATCTTCAAACCTTTTCTCCTGATCTTTCGCGAAACTGTTGAAAACGTTCATGGATATCGTGGCGCTAGTGGATGTCTTAGACGCTGTCCTTTTCTTTTTAGTTTCTGTGGTGGGGGCGGACAGAGTTTGTTGTGGAGTTTGCGTTTCGTCGGTTTGTATTGATCCCGATTTTATAGGTTCTTGTGTAAAAGCTGAGGGCGAGGGTAGAGGCGAGGCAGGTGGTGTACGGTTTATTGGCATTTTAATAGGACTTGCTTAAAACTGATATTGTTGGTGATTTGTTTTTACAACAATAGATGGCGCTAGTAGCGACGTTGTTAGTAGGAAGTTGTATGATAATTTCGCGGCGCCGGCTCACGTCCCAGTGGTCGAGCGGTCCGGCCGGTGGGCACTGCGCGCCGAGGACTCGGGTTCGAACCCAGCCGACCTCCGCTCCCTAGGCACTTCAAAATGTGTATCGTCTTACCGACGCTTGCAAATCCCGGGACCCAGAGTGCCACTCTGAAGGGGCGAAGTCTTCAAAAAGTTGTGGCCACTTGGAGACTCAAGCCAGCCGGCAGCACACACAATAACACACACCAACTGCAGAGACGTCCGTTCACTACGAGAGTTGCCGTTGTAATGACGATGCTAACGCGCAACTGTATCGATACGTGCGCGTGACAGCATCGATGCAAAAATCTGTTCATTGCTGGTGTCGCGCGTGTGTATCGATACTAACGCGCAACTGTATCGAAATTAACGCGCGACAGCATCGATGCAAAAATTGATGGTGTCGCGATGCTATCGCGCGTTTCATAACGCGCGACTACATCGCTGTTAAAAGTCGCAGTATGTAAGGGGCCTTAGCGATGCGTTACGTCAAATCCCATATATTTCTGACATCTAATTTCGCCAACGAAAGTAGTAAATGCAAACGCATTGAAGAGTTCTAGGAAATACTTAGTTCAGTGTACATAAGTAAGTTTACTTGTCTGTGTATTTACATAATATTATATTATGTAATAAGTATACTATTGAATAACCACTATGTATTAATCAATTTTTATAGTGTTGCACGAGCACATAATATGAAATATAGTATGGTTACTTGTTAACCTTATATAGCTATAGAAATATAGCCAACTTGACAAACAAGTATATTATACTCAGTACAAATTTATTCAATAGTTGAATTCCATAATATGTAATTAGAACAAAATCATGTGGCTTTTAGTGACTTATGAGACTAATAAATAATATTTTATGAAAATAAATATCAGGTCTGTGAAAAGATTCTAATAGATTAAAATCAGACTGTTTAAATAACAATATCTGTGCCGCAAATAAATAGAAAAAAACGTATAGACTCTATAGTCTATACGTTTTTTGACCAATGTTGATAATTTTTGAAATTGTAACTATTTACAGTAGAATAAAACTCATAAGAAAAGTAAAACATTTTTTCCCACAATTTACTTGCACAAAGGACAAGAGTGACATTATTATTTTAATTCAATTACGGTTTTACTTTCATTTTTAACAGCTAGATACTAAACGTAATAGTTCATTTTTTTAATATTTCAAAACTATACAGCTACTATTATACACAATCAAATTAGTAAAATATTTACAAATATAACCTAAACCTTTTTTAATAAAGGCTTAGTAACATTAAGAATAATGACTGCTGTACATTAAAGATTCTGGCCTTAAGTATTACTATGCAAGGGCAGCGTGAGAAGGCTCTTAAAATGCAACAAACTATATTGTGTCCACCGACTTAATAATATATTATGTAATCAATATTTAAAATAGCTTGACAAAAGCTTTCGTTTTCATTTTATGTTTGTAAGCAAAAAAAAAACTTGAAGAAATCCAAAATATTAATTTATTTCAAACTTTAATTTAAAATTTTCTTTGAACGATCTCTCGTTTATTATAATATTTTTGTAGTTGCGTCAAGCTATAATTAAATAATGTTTATGATCTAACACCAATAACATTTTTATTACACAGAAACACTGATTGATAAGTATTAGGTTTATTATTATCAAAGGCCACTTACTCGAATTTTGGGAAATTTCACGTCAGTTGTGCGTTGGCAGCTGATAGGCGACAGGCCCGCGCCGCGACTTACAGAAGCCTTTAATGGTCTTTAATACCGCAACTATGGCGTGCGTCGACGTTACTCCGTTTATCACAAAATTCGAAGCAGTGGCCTTAAGGTAACATTCGGTTCCTAGTACCCGATCACAATGTGTTCGCTTAGAACCTAAGTGCACCTTAAAATACTGACGTATTATATCCAGTTGAGAAGATAATACAATCATTATTACGATATTATGTTTTCTTCGCAGCTAAGTTGACTCTGAGGTCGCAAGTCTGAACTAGGACCTCAATACGATTTAAGTACTAATTTTTGTACGGCATCCTTAGATATAGTACGTCAATGCTAAAAAATCTAACACATTATCACCATTGAGACAAATAAACCCTTATAATTAAACTATTGTTCTTTCTGGTAATCACTTCAAAATGTTTATTCTGGTGCCTTGGCGTTTCTTGCATTCCTTCCTTTGAAATACTCGTTGGCTTTTATCACACCTACCCTTTCATAGCGTTGTTGTTCAACGCCTGAAATAAATAAACACATTATCATTAGATTTTACATTAGAACATAATAACTGAATATAGTGAATTATTTGTATAATTCACTATATTGAAGTGGGTCAATTATTAATTACTTTTATTATTATATGAAAAAGTACACACATACACATTGGTTATTCTTCAAGCTCCTTACTATAAAGTATAAACAAAGTACTTAAACGGTCTTCGTCTGGCACACTTAAAAAGCCACAATGACACAGGTCACAGTCAAAGATATTTATTTACTTGGTCTAGTTATATTATGTCACGTGTCTGTACTCTGTGATGAGCTCGATGGTACTCTCAGAACTTAAATCAATCCTGTGGTGCGAGGCCATTAAAGCGAAGTTTTCAAAGACAGAAGCCCTAGAGTGGGCCGTGGCCCCGACCCTGTGGATAATTGGTTATGCCTATGATTATTTTACTCTTCAAGGTAAATCCTATTTTTTCACGTTCTTAAAATTAATGGGATATGTCACAATGATAATAATTAAAATACTGCTTTTTAGGGTTCTGTACCCAAAGGGTAAAAACGGGACCCTATTTATAAGTCATCGATGTCAGTCTGTCTGTCTGTCTCCAGGCTGTATCTCAAGAACCGCTAGACTTCTGAAACTTTCGCAGATTGTGTATTATCTGTTGCCTTTATAACAAAAAGTACTAAAAACTGAAGAAATTAAATATTTTAGGGGGCTCCTATACAATAAACGTGATTTTTTGCTATTTTTTGCTCGATATGAATAATGGTAACATGTAGTGAAATATTCACAAAAAACTCAGTTTTAGTCATCATTTAATAATTAATAATAAAATTTAAATAAACTAAATAATTAAGGGGGGCTCTCATAAAAAAAACAGATTTTGCTCTATAATGGTACGGAACCCCTCGTGCGCGAGTCCAACTCGATCTTGACGGATTTTATTTAATATAAACAAATCTAACTACAAAATAAAATTTAACTATACAATATACTAACCACTTATAGCTCTTTCAGGCTGAACTTCATTTTCATCAATTTCAGACTATAAAATTCTTATTTCTTGCTAAGTTTTTTTAAGTGTAGAATGCTGTTTTTTTTTTTTTTTGCATATGTACACTTAATATCACTACACAATATTTTTAACAATAATTAAGTTACCAAACAGGTACTCATTTGGTCTGAACTGCGTTTTCGTCAATTTTAGACCATGAAATTGTTATTTTTATAGTCTTGCAAGGTTATATAAGTGTAGCTTGCTCTCTCCGCAATAGTACACTTATCAAGTGTACTATTTTTTACTACACATTTTTGATAACACGGTTTATTAAACAATTGATAAATATATTTTTGGTGCATCTGTGAATACTGGTTATGAAAATTGATTTCGGTGGCTTAGCGCAAATGATTCGAAACTTTGTGCCTTTTATTTAACAGAAAACGATGGTATCCGAATATCTCTAAGGCCAATTTTGACCCGGTACTCTTACCTCTACCAAGTCAGTAAAATTATTTTACCAGTGTAGGAAAAAGACTTACCTTCTAAATACTATTGATGTTGGCTTTCAACGATCAGCATGATGGACTGATGCTGCTGGCCGTCTGAGTGTATTGTGGGTACGGATCGGAGACATTCTATCTGATGTGATGCCCAATCCTTCTTCTGGCAATACGTTGAGCAGTATGGGGTGCGACGACACAGGGAACACTCCGCCGACGCCTCGCGATTACAATTGGCACACTGGAATATACCATTACTAAGGTTTTCTTTATGTTCACTTAAAAGGCTCAGAGTTTAAAAAAATGATCGTGGCATGTGGCGTCTGTTTGTAGTCCATTGAAATGTTACAATTTATAGTCTAATACAGCATTTTTAGAGGACGCATTATTTTTGGGACACATAGGTCAATAGAAGCTTAACCCCAAGTTTGTGGGATTGCAGCCCTTGTCCCGCTTGCCGCGAGCCCGCGACCTTAGGAAAAAGGGTGCAAACACCTTTTTGGCGATAACTCAGAAACTATGCGTCCTACAAAAAAATCGTTAAGACATAATTCGTAGCAAATCGCTTTGCCAACAAATACATATTATGTTAATAATAACTTTTTTCCTTAAATTTAAAATCTAAATCGAAACCACGAAGCTTCCAGAAGAATGTTGTTGTCGCAGAAAATTCGAGAATTAATGGGAGTGCTCTTGTGCACACACACTTGGACAAGTAAAAAATTACTCCTGCGTGGCCTGGTTTCAAGAAAATCAATTACCATTTGATACGGAACAAAATCCGGCAGGTCCTTACGTATCTACACCAAGTAAGAATAAGGCGTTTGATATCAGATACTGCATAATATCATCTATCAATCAGAAATTTTGTATACCAATTTTTTGTATACCTTCCTGTCTGTATACGGATTTTATAATATAACAAACAAGTTATTAGACGATGACGTTGGATAACTATTAAGGTTAACACTTATCTGTATCGGACACATCGGACGCACGCAACGGAGTATGTTTCATACTAAAACCCGTTGCATGCGGTGCCATTTAGAGGACGCTGTTGTATGAGTTCGTCTAAAATAAGTTGCGTGCGATGCGTCCGATGCGTGCGATACTTATAAGTGGACGCTTACCTTTACGGATTCTTTTGACCCTTACCTTTTTAGCATCAGTGTCATCAACGTTATGTAGTGACACTTGTTCCGCGTCGACTTGGGCATCAACACTGGCAGCTAGGATAGCTGATGCCCTCTCTTGCTCGTACCTCTCGAGCTGTCTCGAGCTGACCAGCCTGACATCCTCCACACACTGCTTCAGATCCGTGGCCAACCGGCTCAAACTCTGCCCTATGTCCTCCAGCCGTTTAAGTACTTTGTTTATATCTGAAAGACCTGAAAACAATTGATTAGATCCATTAGATCCAATCCATGCTTAAGCACGGATTTAAAAATAATTTCCAAATACATAGGAGTATCATAAAAAAAACTGATTACTACTAAAGGTCAATTCATACGGCAACGCGACGCGTAGAAGCATTTTTAAATTTGTACTTAATTGACAGATTTCAATTGCGTAAGACGTCTTGCGAATCTGTCAAATCCATACAAATTTAGAAATGCATCTACGCGTCGCGTTATGGTCTGAATTGACCCTAACAACACTAACATAACTTATATAAGCAAATTGTTACTAACTGTCACTAACAAATTTATGGACAAAATTAGTTAGAAATAAAGTTTTATTTATTTATTTAGAAAGGGTGAATTAAAAACGCAGCTCCTTTCAGCATTTCTTACCACACCTTTTTTATTGTTTTGGATTTCGCCTACTGTGTCCTTTTTAAAATTCAGTCTGTATTTCAATATAAGAATTCATATCATTAATCTCTATTAATATATCTAGGGGTAATACAATTTTCTCCATTTTACCTACAATATTTTCGCATGGCTTTTTTATTTCTCTAAAATTGCTAATAAAAGTAGCTCTACTTTTACACCGGAGTTTAGTTGATATTATTATGAATTCAAAAGTGTATATGCCTATTACTTCTGCATGCTTTTATCGCTAAGCCGGGATAGGACATAAAATAGTTTATAAAGATAATATTATATTTTATTACAATGCCCGCACGACCAAGGAATTTAACATTTTTATCTAGAAACGAATTTTTCAGATTAAGATTTAAGAATTTGCTAGGAAATATAAGTCAATAAATCGCAAATACAATGATAAACGTATAGAAATAGTTCGCTTACAGAGCTAAGTAACTTGTTTTACTGTGCGTATTTTAATACCGTTCCCACTTCTAGATACCATCACAGAAAATAGCGGCAAAGCGTAAATATTGTCTTCTCTTTCAAAAGTACGAAGAACGAGAGAGATAACATACATAATCCATTGTTAACTTGAAGCCAGACTAGAGCAAATTCGTGGTGTAAGCTCACGCAGATCATTGCGGATAGGACCCCCATCCCCCGCAAGAAGGTTTGGGCGTGAAGAGGTAATAGACAGACAGACATGCACACTTTTAACACATTTCTAATATTAAGTATAGATAAACAACAATGGATGATTGAATGAATGAAATAATAAATATAGGATAATATTTAGGAAACAAATTTTTAAAACGCGCAGTTTTTCACAAGTGAAATCATATTATTAAAAATATTAGCGGACAGGTATAGTACATTTTCATAAAAAATAGCAAAACAAAAACAGAACCGTACATTTTCTCAGTATATAAATTAGCCAATCCAGTCCACACTGTACACAGGCTAACGTTAGTTTATTGTACTATTGCAATAAGCATTTAAGCTATTTTCATAATATGACGTTGATAAAAACTGCTCATATTGCATTTATAATAGGTGGGAAAATTGACAAAGTACGCCTTTAAACCAGAGTGCCATTATAACATAAATTGAAGCTGAAAAATCAGTACAAGTAAGTCAAAAATATTAAGCATTCGCTTGTAGATAAGGCACACATTAAAATACAAAGATACATAACAAGCATAGCATTAAAGTTCCAAATCCCAATTATTAACACTACCTACTTTAGAAAATAATAACATAACAGCTACTATTTATGAAAGCTTTAACAAAACCTTTGAATATTTTGTGCAGTCTCCATGTGCTCTAGGGCCTAGGCAAAGGTGTTTTAGTTTACAACTACTGGCTTTCAAGCCTGCACTCTTTGTTATAAAATGTGTAATGTATACATGTCAATCATATTACGCTCAGGTCACAAATCTACATTTGAATTTCATAAAAATCGGTTCACCAGTTTAGTTACAAAGAGGTCACAGACAGACACAATTATAGTTTAGTAAATTATTATGGAAATAATTTTTAGACATGATATTTTATATATTTGCATACTCTACAATAAATATTGCTACATAATTCGCAATTCAGCAATAATATCATACAAAAAAATACTGTCTCGGCGTTTTGAAATACCTACAATCTACATTATTGGTTTACAGTTTAGTCTCACAGCTTTCCTCCAAAATTTTATTGTCTTTAGGCTTTTAGTCTGGGAAATATAGCCAAATAACGCTACATCAATGCATCATACCTGTAGGGTGTAGCTCTTGACCATGACTATTTTGGCGTATCACCAAGAATAATTTATGGAACAAAGTATATTTTGTATTTTATTATTGCAGCATAAACAGAAGTGGGGTAAAATCTGGATATTTTTATAGCTTACGAAATGAATTAATGTCGTATACATATTCTTTATCAGAATATTTAAGGTTTAAACCATTCACAACCGTTTCAATGCATTTAAACATTAATCAATTAAAAAATACCAGTAACACAAGAATATAATAGCATAAGCATAAGCTAGCACACATATAACACAAGAATATTATAATAGCATAAGCATAAGCTAGGCAATCCTTATTAATATTATAAATGTGAAAGTGTGGATGTTTGTTACAATTTCACACAAAAACTACTTGACGAATCATCATTAAACTTTGTACACATACTCTTGGAGGTATCAGAAGTAACAATAGGATACTTTTTATTTTAAAAAAAATATTTTTTACGAAAAAATATGTTGACGCGGACGAAGTTGCGGGCAACAGCTAGTAGCTTTATAAAATGTACCTAGAAGTCGCAAAGCCCATTGTTAAAAATTATTTATGGACTTTTAATTCATACATACATAGACTACCAAAATCATGACGCTTTTTTTGGCTCCACGGTAGTCATTAGTAAAAAATAGTACACATAGTATGTGGGCACATAACATTTAAAATTTTTGCAGTCAGTTTAAGACTTGTTAAAAATATTCATTAAAGGACTTACTTATACGGTATAATTTTGATGGCCATAAGTTATACCCATTAAAATTTGCTTAGCAATTATAATATTGTAGTCATTGCACATAGATAAATTCATGACAATAAAAAAATGACATTGCTATGCTCATTATCACTTTCAATTAGAATATTATCACAGAAACATTTTGCTAATCAGCCATATTAGTAAATAATACACTTGTTTAATATGTGTTTAAAAATCTTTACAATTCTCCAAATTTTGTATGTCCTTTTATGTTACATATTTTGTAGTCAAAGCCAGCCATGTTTTTAACAGAATTAAATACTTGAGCTACTTATTAAACAAATTAAATAACTTCAGCAGAATCATTAATTCAGCAATAATAAAGACATGACAAAATGATAGATAGGGTTAATAAAAATTACAAATCGCTATTGTCTTTTTTAGTCATTAATAATAAAACTAATTCATAAAAATTATATTAGAGATTGTTCTTCTATAAAATCAAAAAATACTATAAGTCTCCATTCTAAAACAATCTAAAGTAAAAAAAAAAAAAAAATTTTAGTGTGCCCAAAATCAGGTCAATGTTGAGTTTCGACATCAGTGCAAGCGTCATAGATAGATCTAATTTTACTATTTTATTATACTATAACTTAATAAAAATATATTTACCGGCAGTGGGATCTGGGGCTGGTTCGGGGTTCGCCAGCAGATGGTAATCGCTATTAGTCTCTAAGTCCTCGGTGATTGCCTGCCATGCTTCTTTGGAGTTGCTATTGTTACTGGATTGGTGCAAGTTGTCAACTTCCACTTCTATTAGGCTATTGTCACGCTCCATCTTTGGTTTTTTATCATCACCACTACCTAGTTATATAAAAAAAAATAAGAAAATAAAAGGCCATATTGATGACTGAATTTTTTTATATTCATTTACCTAAATATTTTTCACTTACACCACCAAGTAAAGTCAACTCAAGGTACATCACCATAAGACAATGGTTGGAACAAGGTTTAATCGTTACGTCATACAAAACTAAATAAGTTCTGCTGTCTCATTTTAACACAGATTTTGTTCAAGAGAATGATTATGAATTCCATGCATAGAGAGGGTAAAATATGTGTACCTTCTTGATTGTTTCTTCTTTTTCTTTTATATGGAGTGAACAGCCTAACTGGACCCATTGCTGTTAACAGAATAAAGTCTTTACAATGAAGTTATAAAAAATATTTTAATATAAAAAATTACAGCAAAAAACTTTTTAATTCAGTATTAGTGAAAATTTTATAGAAATCCCACTAGCTGTCCCAGCAAACGTTGTTTTGCCTGTTTTCCTGCTTTTCTCTTAAAGATTTTTTTTGATTTTTTTTTTCTATAAACCTCACAGAGCCCGAGACCTTTCCAACGAATGCAAAACCGTGAATATTGGTTCATGCGTTCTGGAGTTATAGCGTCAGGAAGGAAAACCCGACTTATTTTTATATATTAGATTACTTTACAGTCAATAAAATGTTAATTATTATTATTACCTGTCTGATCATCACAACAAGCTCCACAGGTGCAGCTGGTAGCGTGGGGAGTCAAGATACCTTCATCTATGAGAGCCTGTATACTTCTGCCTCCAAACCTGATAGATCTCTTCCAGTCTTTGCTGGAGGCTCTACCACAGAGCGCCTCAAATTCACTAGGAGTGTACCACTCCATACCATATTTGATACACCTCCCTCGACCCCCGGAACCTAACCTTTGCTTGTGCAACTCTGCAGACGTATTTTTGCATCTGATAGGCAATATGGGCATGTTGGCTGTCTCAGTCCAAGACCTGTTGCTTGATTTTGTTGGCGCCGGGGAGTTTGTTGTCGTGCTTGTTGTGGTACTATTTTGTTCCTTAGGGTCCTGCACAGACTGTGGTGACTGTGGATTCTGAATTACTATATGGGTCGGCTTTATGTCCTCCGATACCGGTCCACCTGATATGAATCCGTTGTCGACGCATAGCATCGGTTTGAAATTTTGTAGCTGGTCCGATGTTATGACGTTGAATGTCGTCCCGGTGATGAGTGTCCCCACTGGAAATGGCACTGGCACAGTAACAACACCATTAGAATCGGTCGTGATCCTAGCTGTCTTGACTCCAGCGGTCAAAACAGTACCGCCATCAGCACGATCGCTGTCGTGCTCGGCCGCCGTCGCCAGGGGATCGGATTCGGATACTTCGGTAATGTCCGGCATAACGACGTTGTCCGAACTTCTATTCTCTGCCATTACTTTTTCCGCCCACCCCGAAACACCCTTTCGTGTCCTATCCGAATTTTTTATCAAATTTATAGCAAAATTTTAGAAACATTTTCGATAAAATGAATTTTCGCCTTTTTTCGTGTCAATACTTCACCACAGATTAGGGTATATATAGTAGATACTTCACTTACAAATTACAATAGGCAATAGGCATAAAACTCAATTCATACAGTCACTTAATTTGACCAATTTTGACAGACGAACGATTCGTTTTTTTTTTTCAAAAAGTACTCAACTCAATAGAAATTATATTAATTTTAATATTTTTCTCTTAGCTTCTTGAACCCCACCGACACCATAACGAGCCACCCGTAAAAATACCTCTGTGTACCACCGCCGGCTCGATATCGAGCCACCTGATGCATTCGACCTCACGCAGTTTTGTAACTTATTATAATGAATATAAGATTTAATTTCGTTTGTATTACTTTGTAAGATGCGTTATTTTTAAAAGTATGAAGTTGGCTACAAAAAGTAGTGACCGACCGAACTTTCGGTTTCGGTTTCGGTTTCGGCCAGTTTCGGCCAAAAAATCTAGTTTAGGCCTTAGTTTCGGTTTCGGCCAAAATATAGCCGAAACTTTCGGCCCCGCCGAAACTCCAGTGTTCGTAAAATTTCGTGCGTCGTTCGGTTGCGAACTTCGCAGTTAACTCGTGCTTGCTCGCCGGCGAGGCCCCGGCCCATTCCGCCACCGTCTATTTATTCGTGTTTTGAGGTTATTGAGGCAGGATTATTTTGAGGCAAATTAGTGCCAAATTACTAAGTATTTATTTTGTTTTAATTAGTACTTCGTTTTATTTTCATCAAATTATCTAAACTTATTTTTATCAAACATTAGAGGTATATTGTTGAATTTTATTTCTAAACGATAAACGCACGTTTATTTAATATAATATTATGTAACTGTTGGTGAATTACGTACTATGTTCTTATTTTAACAATGTTTCCCAAACAAACGATTAAGTAAATGCTATGATAAATTGAATTTATTTTTTGTGAACTTTATTTACTTAATAATTTTGTTTGACTATGAGATATAGCTTGCGAGATTTTCCTAGTCAATGATCTCGCCTCATTTTTTTTCCTTTTAGCACGTGTTTTATTTATATTTTAAATAATTAACCTTAAACTATGGACGTGCAGTCTCACAGACTGTTCCGACCCTGCTAGAATCTTATTTATCCCACTTCCCCGTAAGCTTCACACTTGCGGCCCTCATTACACAAGTCGACAATTTTTTTTTTCTTGTGCCTGTTACTTAATGACTATTATCCGATTTTTTTGCATTGAAAATTAACCAGACACATAAATTTAAAAAAAAAAGAAAGTTTGCATTTATGGTCTAGGCCAGCGGTCGGCAACACGCGGCCCGTGGGCCGCATGCGGCCCGCGAACATCTTACTTGCGGCCCGTGAATGTTTTGTGAATTTGTGAAAGTTATATGTATCAAAAACAATGTTTTCTAATATTACCAGTAGTTATCGCCAATTCGCCACTTAAGAACCTAGCTGTTTGTGTCATTTTATAACAAACACCTATTTCCCCTCATTATGTTTAGGTATATTGAGCTTCTAGGGTTAATACGAGTATGAGGTCTGCGGCCCGCCTTTGGTTTATTATGCCACCTTGTGGCCCTTCCCTGCAAAAAGGTTGCCTACCGCTGGTCTAGGCGAAGATAAATACTTATTTAAAAATTTTTTTTTATTCTTAGAGACTAACGCTCGTCGCGACCAAGATAAAGGCGTTTGGAGGGATATCAGAGTTAGAACGGAAAGGTTGCCGCTGGCACTTACTGTGCGTATTTAATTTTTAGAGAAATTATGAGTTTTATGTACATACTTTAAAACGTAAATATATCTTTAAAATGTGTAAAATGGATTTATATATTTTTCCTTCTAATTCTTGTTTTAGTGAATGTTATAATGCATATATGCATATTCTACGAAATACACGAGAAAAGCTTTTGCTACATTTGCGGAGAATTTATTAAAATAAGAGTTAAAAAGTTAGTTGCATCAACAAATAAAAGACTTAGTCAAGCCTACGAAATAGTTTTAAACTTCCTATTTAATACCAGAAAAAAATAGGAGCGCCACATACCTATACCAATTTGGTTACCGAAGCACACAACAAGCTATACTATTTGGGGTGTGCTCACCTAGACACAAAAAATATTAATTTTTAAATCTAAATTATATTATATTTTTTCCATTTCCAAATTAGAAATTTGAAAGTTTTTAAAAACAAACTTTATGAGTTAAATCATTGTTTCTCTAATTAATGAAGTGTAAGACATCCAAATTGGGTACACAGAACTCAGGCACAAAAATTGTGTTGACTAGTGTTATCTTAGGTTTAGTGGCAAAACGTCTTCTGAACCAAAAAATTGTGACGCCAACTGCAAGTTTACTTAGTAATTTCGTTTTGAACTTCGACCGCGGTCTGTGAGACTGCATGTCCGTGTTTCCCATACTGAGATTATGAGTCCTGCAATTGATTATTTTTCAATAGTAAATGTCTTGAAATAAATTCTGTTCATGTTTTTTAGGGTAATCCTTCGTTTTAATACATTAAAAACTTGGAATCGGATAAAAAAAACGAAATATAATACTGACAATTTTCTAGGGAACGTATTCGAGTCTTAAGATTACTAATATTTATTTTAAGAAGTGGCACAAAAAGTAAAAAATCCAATTTGGCACTTTTTCTTGTGTTAACAAATGTTACAGAATAGTACATTTCAGTAAATAATCGTTATTTTAAACGTTTTATCGAGTTTCGGTTTCGGTTTCGGTTTCGGCCGAAACTGAAAGTAAGGCCGAAAGTTCGGTTTCGGTTTCGGTTTCGGCTGAAAAATCAGTTTCGGTCGGACACTAACAAAAATTATGCACCAAATTCGTTGCTGATTGGCGCAAATTTGTAAAACTTGAAAAAAAATTTTAGAAAAATTTAAATGGCGCCATAGAACTCGGGCATTGATGGCTCAATAGAATTTTGATATCCCGGTATTCGAGAGGTTAAATTAGTTATGTTTTACTATGTCAATGTTTATGTTTCACTTAAATATGTATATTTTTTTTTATTAATTATTTAAAAAGCCACTTTAATCATAATCGATGTATTGTGAATTGTGATGGGTTCAAATCGATTTTTTGTTTAAACCAATCATAGACCGTATCACGATAATCATTTAGATAAAATTAGCTTATAATATTTAAATCAATGGGTAATAAAACAAAAAAAAATTTAAAAAAAAACGTCATTGGACTGTAGAGTACAAAATTGCCATCGCTAATCGATTGGTACCAACTACCAAATTTGGTACCATTTCGCACCCTTATTCCAATACTGGCACTATCCAAAAATTTTGTAAAATGCGTTTTCAACGCCATCTATAGGTCTACCAGAATCTGGCCAAAAGTGAGAAAATAAATTGACTCTAGCAATACCGGGGTAATTGGAATAAAACATTTTGATCCTTTTCTTTTTCTTTTAGCGGCTGATTCTGTGTGTTAAACATGCAAATATAAAAAAAATATCCAATGATCAAGGATATTTTTTGAAAATCTGCTGTCAATAATTGCCATCAGATTCTGGTAGACCTATAGTTAAAAACTCGAGGACCTATCTCTTGCGCTGACTCTTGTTTCTTAATTCCTACTCTAAGCCCTAGATGGCATTGCTAATGGTTTCGGCACTAAACGATAATATCTTCCTCTCGCTTAAGGTCTTAACTGTGCTTAAGCGGAAAAAACCGCCATTGTGTGATTTTTAAATTGTAATTTTTTTTTTTTTTATTCGTATAGTGGCATAATTATGTTAAGGATGGTGTTGCGCTAAGGTTATTGAAATATTTTTATTAAAACTTTTTTTCCAAAACGTCATTTTTTGTTTAGTAACGCCTAAAAATTACAATCTTCATTAAAAAGTTCTAATGGATTTTTATCAGAAAAGTGTATTTTTACGTATAGTGACGCCTCTCCAATAAATATTTAAAAATCAAAATGACACTAACAAAAATTAAAAATAAACTTATTAAAAGAAAAGTGTCACTTAGAAACACTTTGCATGAAAAAAAAATATTAAATAATAACAAAAAAATTGAAAAAATAATTTTGGATACCAATACTATTTACATATTAAAATGCGTTCCGACAAAGAGGACGCCACGACTCAGCCACGAGTCACGACGGAGGATCCCACGTGATACATATTTCCCACAGTATAAGCTGTAGAGTGCGTGCACGATAACTCTGCGCGCGATTGGCGCGACAGGTGGCGTGCCAGCGTAGGGATTCATTAAAAAAATCGGTAATCCCAATGATATTTTTTTAAATAACATTGGTATAGGTCTACCAGAATCTGATGGCAATTTTGCACAGCAGATTTTAAAAAAATATCCTTGATCATTGGATAAATTTTTATATTTGCATGTTTAACACACAGAATCAGCCGCTATAAGAAAAAAAACGGATCAAAATGTTTTATTCCAATTACCCCCGTATTGCTAGAGTCATTTTATTTTCTCACTTTTTGCCATCAGATTCTGGTAGACCTTTAGTTTTACTTTAATATCTTTATTTACTTATTTAAATTATGTATAGGAATAGGCGTATCGATTATCATGTAAACGTGGCGGCCCGACAATTAGTTCCGATTTCAGCTGCGCGCAAATTAATCGTGCGCGCACTTTAATAGCTATCGTGGATTTAGTTCTACAAAGATGAAACCGAAATAGATTTCGGGTTCGGCCCTATCTCCTACCTCGTCCCTTTTAAAAACGTTTTAAATAATATTGTTTAAAGTACTGTTTGTACTATGTAGGTATATTTTGTGGGGATATGTGTGGCCGCCACAAAGGAAGATCTTCCGACCGAGCGAGGTGTTATGCTCGGTCAGGCCGGAGCCCACGTGATACATTTCAGCTGTCGTATATATACCGACGCGCTCAGAAAACTTCGATAGCGCGATGCAGGAATGTTAGGCGAATTGTGGGTACCGCCACATCACTCCCCCCCGAAGACCGGAGGTCGAATCTTGAAGTCTTGTCGCTTGAGTCGCCAGTGCCAGAGAGTCCCATTGAGTCGGAACTGTGAAGCTGCTGCACAGGATCCAGTGAGTCGGATAGCTGCCGTGCGGGGCCGATGCTACGTGCTGACCAGGAGAGATGTGCTCTGCTTGCTGACCGGTCGGTGTAGTGAGAAAGCCCGATGATGTCATGCGGAGTCCGCCCAGGCCGCGGTACATTGCGGCTAGTGGACGAGGTACCCGATGAGGCGATGCTGGCTGGCGCGGTGCGGAGGGGCGGGGAGTGATGATGATGAAGGAGGCGTGTTCTGTCGAGGGTCACCAATGTGGGGTAAGCGTAGAGGCCGCAAAGGAAGATCTTCCGACCGAGCGAGGTGTTATGCTCGGTCAGGCCGGAGCCCACGTGATACATTTCAGCTGTCGTATATATACCGACGCGCTCAGAAAACTTCGATAGCGCGATGCAGGAATGTTAGGCGAATTGTGGGTACCGCCACAATTTCAATAATCAAAACATAACCTAACTTTTGAGTAAACCACAGATGACAGAACACAAAACACACAAAATGTGACGTTTCCAATACCTACCATCCAACTATATCTATGTCAATGGGCGAATCAAGGGCGTAAACATGGCGCAGCGGACCCGGCTTTATCTATATTTACCTTAATCTGTGGGCTAGGCTCCCTGCCCCCTGGGCTATTACTACTAATCTGTGCCCCTGGGTCCTGGCCAAAAATTATTGATTTCTGGAACAGAATACGCAGTATTATCCTACAAATTTAGGAAGACAGGCAAAACACAACAAGGACTATGCAATTTAGTACAAATTTTAATTGATATCATTATAGTGCTCGCCGACGTGCTTCCTTGAATGCCAAACAAAAATAAAGGAGGGAAAATTTACTTTGGTTTACTTTAATCGTGTCTGATCGTGTCGTAGTTTGTTGAACAATGCTTGCCATTAGTTGTGCTGGTGTTATTGTTATAAGATATAAATTGTTTTAATATAAAATACAAATAAGTACAAGCCAAATGGAGGATTTACGCTCCAAACATAAGTCCATTCAAAGTGCTGCACACCACATAGCTTTGGATTGTATTCATCCTCAGGTAAGTTATTATGCATTTATTAATGTATGTTTGCAACTATTATATGCAATTTTATTAACATTATTTATGTTAATAAAATATGGCACTTGTATCTTAAAAAATATTGGTAAGGTTAGTCATTAATGTACAGTTTGTCTTTGAACTCGCAATAAATAAACATAGGGAATACATACAACTCTTAAACTCTGCTTAATTACTTTTATATAAGTACTTATCGATATATTGCTAATATTATAAGAAATAAATGCACTAGCACTTGTTCACAGTGTGGTTTGTTCACTATGTCTGTACTGATGGATTCAACAGTCAGTTCATGGCTCCCCTTACCATGTCCATCCCTATCCCTCCCCCGTCCGCCTGCAGCACGCGTTTCAAGCACAGCACAGCCCACAGATGTTTCACCCGAAGGGTCTTAAACCACATATTGTAAGTATTATTTCTTTAGTGATATTTTGTATCACTTAATGTTATTTGTGTGTATCATCATATTTATGTATAATTTTTAGGACCACAGAGCATATGCTACTCCCAGTGATAGTCCAATCCTGGGCCGAGCACTATGTCTTACACCAAAAGGAAGTCCTCTGCCTGGCCGCATTTCACATTTGAATGAAAAATTTCAAGAGTCCCTTACCTTAAATTCTGACACAGATGCTTTGGTTGCTAAAATAAGTGCTATGTTTCCAACTGTTAGTGAGACTCACATCAAAATTTTGCTAAAAAAGTAAGTATAACAAAGTATATCAACTTTCTCACACAGAAATGCTTTTTTATTTTCATTGTTTTTTATTGGAAGAGTCACCATCTCGAAGCCTGGTAATTATTTTCTGAATTTATAAAAGCTTACACCAAAACTTTTTTCTTTAATCTCTTTTAAATATTTTTAGATACTACAATCGTGAAGCAGTGGTAATAAGTGCATTGCAAGTTGAGAAACATCCGATCACAACACCTGGTCCTCTCTCAATGTCTCCATCAGTTCACCGGTTGCAGAAAGGGGCTATGGGGGTGTACTCAGCTCTACAATTGGCAAAGGGGGTGTCCGGTTCTATGTATAGTTCTAACCATTTAACTCCAATGACAGGAACACCACAAGGTAACATAATATTATAGCTAATTTATTTTAAACAAGAGGTTATCTGAGAGGTGGTTTTATGGAATTAAAACTATCCTAAGTATTGATATAAGGATACCTTAAGTCCTTCCCCAGGACTGGAGGTATCTTCATACCTTTTTTTACCAAATTCGGTTCGGTTTAACTGCAAATCATTAAAGTTTCTCACGCGGGATCCATACTTTTTTCTGAGATAAAAACTGTATTATGTCCTTTCATAAGGCACAAAATATTTGCTTACCGATCAAAATCATTTCAGCAATTTAAGCGTGAAGAGATAACAGACACATTATAGCATTTGTAATATTAGTATGGATTATTTTTAATTTAGTCAATAAGGAAAGTAAGTACTTTAATTATTTTTTTGTTTCAAGGTTCTCCACTTCTATTAAGACCAACTTCTGGAGCCTCCAGTTATTATGGAACAACAAGGTCATATGATGGACAAACTAAGCACCAATCACCAAAAATGAAATTAAAGTAAGTCTTTCATATTAGATAAGGATTTCTCCCAAAATATTACAACCTTAATATATTTTTCAATCTCTTTACTCTAAAACATATACATTACCTATCACATTGAATTCTATTGATATTACAAAAATGTATTAAGAAAAGTGACTATAACATGATTAAACATCTGACAATCTGATAAACTTATCTGACATGTCATAAAAACTTTTCATACAGATATATGAAGAGCATATTCCCAAAAGCAGAGGAAACACTAATATTAGATGTTCTGGCCAACAAAGATAACAATGTACAAAAAGCAAGTGAAGAACTAATTACTATGGGATTCAATAAGAAGGAAACATTAGTAAGCACACAGAAAAAGAAGGAATCACCGCAGCCACCTAAAAAAGTTGTAACCATCATGAAGACCTTAGAGGAAAAAAATGATTGTAAGTTTAGTTATTCATATAAAATAATTTTACAGGTTTATAAACCTTCCAAATGATTTTCTATAATATGTAAATACTAAATGCTTAGGATTTCATCAATATGGGAAAGTGGTGTACTACTTCTTATGGGGTACCTAAAATTCAAAGCAAAATAGCCAAAAATAAGACAAGAATTATTATGAACCTGAGGTGTTCCATCCCTCTCCTAAATCCCTAACTAGGTCTTGAAATATTAGAAAAGTGATAATATTTTTACCTGTCTACTTTTAGTAAGGGAAAAACTTACAAAGAAGTATAGTAAAGTGGCAGAGAGGGTAGTGGCTATTGCACTAGAAAGTGTTGACTACAATGAAGAACGGGCAGAACAGATTCTTGCAGCAGTACTTATGGAGGAAGAGAACCCCAAACCTGTCAAATCAGATGTCAAAGAAAACAAGCCAAAAATTAACAACGAGCCAAAAAATGGGTATGTAGAATTTTTGTACTAAAACTTTACAACCCCAGCCACTATCACCATCTTGAAATGACTGTCAATATATTTTATGTGCACATTTTATTTCTACATAACTATTAACTATATTCTACTAACATAAATCATAATACTTTTAATGTAAAGTAGTAACACCGTTTCACACTCATATCATACTCAACTTTACTTTAGAACAGGGGTTCCCAATATTTTTCAGCCCGCGGCGCAGTTTCACGTCACAATATTTTGTCACGGCGCCCTACTCTACCTAGCTATTAGAAAAAGATACATAAATAAACACCTTTAATGATTAAGGTACAAGTTGGAAGCCGGCTACATGAAGTTGCAGCAGACGACGTGTCGTCGCGACACTACTGGTTTCTATGTATTTCTATGAATAAGTGTTGCTAGCTTCGTGTCGCTAGCTGCGGAGGGTATTTCATAGAAATACATACAAACCAGTAGTGTCGCTGCGACACGTCGTCTGCGGTTGCTTCATGTCGCCCGCTGCCAACTGGCACCTATATAATTAGGTTAAGCAAGCAAATAATAATGAACAAATATCTAATCATCTACCTGCTTTACATAATTAATATTATAATTTTATTGTATAACTAGCTGTGCCCCGCGTTACCCGCGTTTTAAGTGATATATAATAAAGGCTATGAAAAGTAATAATAGGGTCAAAACGGGACCCTATTATTACTAAATTCTATAATGTTTTATGGTAGTGATGATGATGAATGAAATTTGCATAGTAGCATATGCTTTCCGTTCTTAAAACAACGTCGAAACTCCCAAACTTGTATCTATAAAGAGTCAGGAGTTCTCTCAGCACATACCGAACCATGGTATACTTTGGTGCAAAATATTACTTGTTGGTAGCATATGCTTAGAATACTGCTCACAAAACCGAAGTCACCACATGTTTCCATATAAATTTTGAGGAGTTCCTTCGATTTCTTATGGATCCCTTCATCAGGTCACCACTTTTATTAATATGGTACCAAATTGGGATAATAACCTATACACCAAATGAAAAATTTTGACAATCGGTTCACAAACGGCGGAGAAATCGTTGAACATAAAAAAACCAACATAACACCTCCTCCATTTTGGAAGTCGGTTAAAATTGTAGCCTTTGTGTTATTCTGATGTATAACCAATATTATTGTAAAGTTTCATTAAAATCCGTTTAGTAGTTTTTGCGTGAAAGAGTAACAAACATCCATACATCCATACATCCATACATACACACATACATACATCCAAACTTTCGCCTTTATAATATTAGTAGGAAGTAGGATTTCGCCCATATTATTTTATTTAAGTGACTAAATAAGTATGGCACCATGGCAACGTCAATCGCTATCCCATCGCGTCGCACAAACAATGGCTCGACCATCGAGAGAGAGTCTCGAGTTGTAATTTTTTACTATTATTTATTCAATAAATGCACTTATCAATAAAATAAAGTTGCCTAGTAGCCGATTCTCAGACCTACTGAATATGCATATAAAATTTGGTAAAAATCAGTATAGCCGTTTCGGAGGAGTACTAACATTTGTGACACGAGAATTTTATATATAAGATATTTGTGGTTTCGGATAATGATGGAGGATCGAGTCACTGCGCCCCTCTTGGCTTTCCACGGCGCACCAGAGGGCGCCACGGCGCACACTTTGGGAACCCCTGCTTTAGAAATTGGTTAAACTTTCCAAAATTGAATCATATTATATTTCCGTCTTTGTTAAATTTATACACCCTGATATTATGCTTTTTTTGCTTGAATTCAGATGTTGTACAAGTATAGTAACGAAATGAAAAAAGCATTTTCCAAGTACCTACCTATATTACAATTTGTAGACACAATATATTTAATATCACATGTTACTTGTGCAACCAAATTATTTTCCTTTTTTGTGGTGAGATTGATAAATTAGAATGTAGCTTAAAAACATGGGTTTTGTTTTACTTAATGTAGTAGGCATAATATGGATAAATATTAAATATTGACATGCTAACGGTGAATGTAGTACCAAACGAATAATGCACATGTTAATGAGAAATGCAGTACTGCTTTTTAGTTCTTTGAGCTGTCAGTCAAACAGTAATTCGACTTACTGTACGTACTTTTAAAATCAAAGTACTCAAGAGTTTTTTAAATTCACATAAGCCTCGGCCTAGCTCAGAAATATTTTGGGTAACTTGCCATTGGCCTATTTTAAAATGAAAGCTCCTTCTTAAGAGATATTTTGAGTAACTGTTTATCAATCTCTCCCCGTGAGCATCAGCCATTCTCATTGGTTTCGTGGGTAGTATCAGCGAGGAGCGGGAGGCGAGTCCCCGGCCCGCGCCCGTCGCGCGACGCCTCAAGATTTGGACCGAGCATCTGAAGTATGTTGCATGACGGTCGAATGGTCCTATTAAATTTAACAAAATTAAAAATATACATACATTTTAGAAGTCGGTCAAAAATAAATGGAAAAACTGTCTTGACTTTGATATGCATGATTCTATTATTTAAATTAATGCGGAGTTTTTCCCTACTGAATTTAAAGAGTAATAATATTAATTCTATATCAATAAATAAATAACTAAATTAAAAAAGCAAGACGGGTAAGATAATTCATTTGTTGCAATGAAGTGCCATTTATTTTAATGGGATTTAATGGGACCTATGTTAGACCTCGTTTGAAAGGATTTCTTTAGTATGCAATGGTGTGACATATCTATTAGGCATGGATTTTTATAACTGTTACACATTTTCACTAAAAACTTACCTTTGAATTGAAAATATATTCCATAAGCTATACACACTATTCATAAGAATTTGAAATTAAGGCCCAGTTTTGTCCTATTGCTTACATACAGTAATTAATTTAATGCATTTTATTTTGAAAATGTGAAACAGTTTTGAAATTTCAGTGTGATGTCATTGTAAGTGAGGTACTAATTACTATAAAATATCGTATTGTATGCTTTATAATAAAAGTACAGGGTTTGTTGAATGTAAGTCATAGAGCTATATTATGTGTTTTCTTTGCTTAATTTAGTCTTAATATTGTCGTATTTAATCAAATATTGTATTGTAATAAGAATTTCAATTTTTTGATTCTTGTATGTGTATTTTCATTCTCAAGTATTTTATTTACTTACTTCATAAATATCACGTTTTTATTGTATTGTGTTAGCTATTATGTGACGTGCATTCTTTAGACTAGAGTTAGGTAATTTTCACATTCATTTACTTGTTTTGGCTATTGTAAAGTGTTATTATTTTTTAATATTATTATGTTGTCATTCGTATATTCAATTTTGTTTTAACTGTTCTTATAATGGTTCCAACTTCTTTCACAAGAACTTGAAGAATAGTATGTATTTAATAATATTGGACTGCAGATTTATATAAGTTGTAGTGTTCAAAAATATGTTATGTTAGTTATAGTCTGTAGCCTGTTACTGTATTTAATAAATAAAATAAAATAAATAAAATTGGCTGGAGAAAACTGTCCAGCTGAAGCCTGGAAAAAAAAGTAAGAGCAAAAAACATGTAGGCTAGATGATAGATCACTGAAAAATTGTGGATTTTATCGTCAGTAATATCATTTATAACAGATAATATTGATAGGTTTTGAAAAGAAATCTTAGTAGGGGATGGTAGGGCTAGATAGGGTACCTGAAGCTAAAAGTATAGTAATTGCTCTTGTTAACCTGACATAAGAGCTATTATGCTCTGAACCTCAGTTACCACATCATACCCTACTCTCCCATATCAGTTGTATTTAGCTAGTCGTTGTGATGCGTAGAATAGATTTGAGAGGTTTTCGCTATTACCGCACAGGCTTATAGTGTTGTAGGTAGGTTCCACATGTCAAACAGATTTGTGAGATGTCTTAGCTTAAAATATTTCCTTGTACATAGAACTACACGAGTATTCTAGAAATCACGTGTTTTATATTTAGGTATAAAATGTGTTGTATGTTGAGTAATTTTGGGACTTATTTTTCAGGCCAATTTTAAAAACGAGTAAACATGTGGAAAACAAGTATAAGTCTCAGTATTCTTTGCCGTCCAATGGTCCCAATCCTTCCTTAAGAAATGGACCTAAAGACAGTTTGTTGTTGTAAGTATGCAAGAAAAATCTATATATTAATACGTGAGCAAAAAACTTTGGATCCCTTTTGACTAAAAATGCGGAAACGTAGGTGCATGAAATTTCGCATAGTTATTGTTTATATAGAGGAGTGCATCGAGCCAATATTGTTTTAAAATTATGCTTTTATCATACCTTATTTTAATAAATAAAACATTACACACACTTCAATGTGCACACTACAATATTTTGAATGACAGCAATAAAGTGGAATAAGTGCAAGGAAAGTGTATAATTATTTAATTGGACAAGCCTATACACACGAATTATACTCTTTTATGGTTGAAGTCTGTTGTCAAATTAAAAATGGATTGTTGTTTTTTTTTATTAAATCTGAAATAGTCAATACTTTAAACGGGGAGACAAAAGAAGAAGAAGAAAAAGAATATTAATAGCATTGAAACTAAGGTCGAATTTCGACCATTGGGCGATCTCTAGTTATAATAATTACACGAAATAATATATGTAATAACTTCTCTATCTCTTCTTAATGTGAATCTTTTTAGGGTTCCGTACCCAAAGGGTAATAAAACCGGCCAAGTGCGTGTCGGGCCACGCGCAATATAGGGTTCCGTAGTACCGCTAGTTTTTGATAATTTTTGTATGGTCAATGAATGCACATTTATAACGTATTTTACACTACTAACAACATCATCTCAGTTTCGTTCAAAGGAATTTGAATGAGAAGTTCCTTTATACTTCGCCGAATACATTTTTTTAGTTTATCGACTTACTCAATAACTTTTGAAGTCTTCTTGGGTGTGATAGTTTTCCTTTAAAATTAAGCATATTTCCTACTCCCGTGAAGTTTTTCACATCCAGAATCAACTGTTTATCTGGTAGAAGGGGGGGGCCACTGGACTCTAACGATTTTTTCCTCTTTAAAACTTCATATATCACAAATGAATCTCTAAATCGGAAAATGATCTGTGAATACTCATCATATTTTTTTTAAAACCTATCCATCGACACCCCATACGATGGGGTGGACGCGAAAAAAAATCATCCTGGCTTGATGTGTAGGGGAGGTAGGTACCATAAAAAATATTTTTTTAAGATTTTATGCACCATTTTGTCGGCATCATTAATATGTGCATTCATGCCAAATTACAGCTTTGTAGGCCCTATGGTCTCTGAGCAAAACCGCGGACAGACAGACGGACAGACAGACAGACAGACAGACAGACAGACAGACAGACAGACAGACAGACAGACAGACAGACAGACAGACAGACAGACGGACAGACGGACAGACGGACAGACGGACAGACGGACAGACGGACAGACAGACAGACAGACAGACGGACAGACAGACAGACAGACAGACAGACGGACGGAAACAAGTATAAGTCTCAGTATTCTTTGCCGTCCAATGGTCCCAATCCTTCCTTAAGAAATGGACCTAAAGACAGTTTGTTGTTGTAAGTATGCAAGAAAAATCTATATATTAATACGTGAGCAAAAAACTTTGGATCCCTTTTGACTAAAAATGCGGAAACGTAGGTGCATGAAATTTCGCATAGTTATTGTTTATATAGAGGAGTGCATCGAGCCAATATTGTTTTAAAATTATGCTTTTATCATACCTTATTTTAATAAATAAAACATTACACACACTTCAATGTGCACACTACAATATTTTGAATGACAGCAATAAAGTGGAATAAGTGCAAGGAAAGTGTATAATTATTTAATTGGACAAGCCTATACACACGAATTATACTCTTTTATGGTTGAAGTCTGTTGTCAAATTAAAAATGGATTGTTGTTTTTTTTTATTAAATCTGAAATAGTCAATACTTTAAACGGGGAGACAAAAGAAGAAGAAGAAAAAGAATATTAATAGCATTGAAACTAAGGTCGAATTTCGACCATTGGGCGATCTCTAGTTATAATAATTACACGAAATAATATATGTAATAACTTCTCTATCTCTTCTTAATGTGAATCTTTTTAGGGTTCCGTACCCAAAGGGTAATAAAACCGGCCAAGTGCGTGTCGGGCCACGCGCAATATAGGGTTCCGTAGTACCGCTAGTTTTTGATAATTTTTGTATGGTCAATGAATGCACATTTATAACGTATTTTACACTACTAACAACATCATCTCAGTTTCGTTCAAAGGAATTTGAATGAGAAGTTCCTTTATACTTCGCCGAATACATTTTTTTAGTTTATCGACTTACTCAATAACTTTTGAAGTCTTCTTGGGTGTGATAGTTTTCCTTTAAAATTAAGCATATTTCCTACTCCCGTGAAGTTTTTCACATCCAGAATCAACTGTTTATCTGGTAGAAGGGGGGGGCCACTGGACTCTAACGATTTTTTCCTCTTTAAAACTTCATATATCACAAATGAATCTCTAAATCGGAAAATGATCTGTGAATACTCATCATATTTTTTTTAAAACCTATCCATCGACACCCCATACGATGGGGTGGACGCGAAAAAAAATCATCCTGGCTTGATGTGTAGGGGAGGTAGGTACCATAAAAAATATTTTTTTAAGATTTTATGCACCATTTTGTCGGCATCATTAATATGTGCATTCATGCCAAATTACAGCTTTGTAGGCCCTATGGTCTCTGAGCAAAACCGCGGACAGACAGACGGACAGACAGACAGACAGACAGACAGACAGACAGACAGACAGACAGACAGACAGACAGACAGACAGACAGACAGACAGACGGACAGACGGACAGACGGACAGACGGACAGACGGACAGACGGACAGACAGACAGACAGACAGACGGACAGACAGACAGACAGACAGACAGACGGACGGACGGACGGACAGACCGAAACTATAAGGGTTCCTTGTTGACTACGGAACCCTAAAAATCGGCCAAGTGCGCGTTGTACTCGCGCATGAAGGGTTCCGTACCACTACAGAGCAAAAATAGGCTAAAAATTGAATTTTTGTATGGGAGCCCGCCTCAATTATTTATTTAAATTTTATAATTAATTATTAAAGTACAAATACAATTAAGTATTTTGAGAACATTTCAATTGCCTATGTGTTGCCGTTATTGATTAAGAGCAAAAAATAGCAAAAAAATCACGTTTGTTGTATGGAAGCCCCCCTTAAATATTTAATTTATTTTATTTTTAGTATTTGTTGTAACAGTAATAGCCAGAGTTGTAATTTTCACAGATTGTGTATATCTGTTGCCGCTATAACAACAAATACTAAAAACAAAATAAAATTAATATTTAAGGGGGGCTCCTATACAGTAAACATGATTTTATTTTTTGGCCTTTTTTGCTCAATGTCAATAACGGCAACAGGTAGGCACTTGAAAGATTCACAAAATACTCAATCATATTTGTGCTTTAACAATTAATAATAAAACTTTAATAAAAATAATAATTAAGGGGGGCTCTCATACAAAAAACTCATTTTTTTCCTATTTTTGCTATAAAACGGTACGGAACACTTCGTGCGCGAGTCCAACTCGCACTTGGCAGATTTTATTTAAGCGTTTCGAGATTAAAATTTTACGGTTTCCGTCGTGAAAATTACGATTTGAATTATGTTTTTTCCTTCCCAATGTACTCTGAATTTGTGTACGCCCAGACTTCAGTGAATCTGATTCATAGACATTTCGGACTATGTTGTTGGGCTTGACATAGCGCGACTACAATTTTGTCAGTGAGTATGTGTTTGTCAAAGAAACTTTTGATTACAGGGAAGACTACATGACTTGGAACGGTCCTAACCCAGAGATCAGACATGGCAAATGCATTAAGGTAGAAGGCCCAGAGCCTAGGATACCTAACCTGTCGACACCGAAAGGCGCGTCTAACTTGGCTAAAGGCCCAGCTGGACTCGCCAAAGGGTCAATATACCAGAAACTCAACAAGAAAATCTCGTATAGTGTAAGTTACCTAAAACAAAATATGTTACTGGCGCACTCAAGAGTCAAGACGAATATTAATTACATACCTAACTGTGATTAAATGAAGATTTTGACATATGCTTTGTCTGTCAAACTCTTAAATTAATTATAATTCGGGCGCAATCAGAAAGGGATCAGAGTGTCAGTTTTGTTTGCTAATGTTTCTATAAATGAAGTAGCGTTAGCAAAAAAATCTGAACATTAATTTATAGGTTTATATATAATAATAATAATAAAATACGTAATCGACCGATTCTGTACATTAAAGATATTACTGTGTTTTTGATCAAACCTGTGGCAGCTACAACTCTTTCAGTTACATTTTTTTTTTATTATTGAGCAATCCCAAAATTTTCATGAAAAAGATTTCTTGGTAATATTTTAACAATGGTTGTAATTCAGGTATTATTTTATTAATCAATTACTATAATAATATCACATATTACCTACTATTATCACAAAAAAATTAAAACAAAACTTTAAATAAATGTCCGCGAACAAAAACCTCATTTTGTTTGGCCAAATGTCAGCGCGCGTCAACAAAACTGCCATTCCGATCCCATTCTGGTCGCGCGCGGATTATACAGTTAAGTAAATAATATGAGCGCGGCAGTATGTCTGAAACACATACATAATGGCCCATCCAGCTGGCCGATTCTGTATCGTACATTTGTGAGTTAATCACTGAGTTAGTAACGAAACGGAGGTGTGAGTAACGGAAAATGTCACTTTTGTATTCACTTGCATACAAAATGAGACTTTCCGTTACTCACTCCTCCGTTTCGTTACTAACTCAGTGATTAACTCACAAATGTACGATACAGAATCGGCCAGCTGATTTGATGTAAGAACGTGACTGTTACTTAACTGACTGACAGAAAATCGTATGCCGTGACATGATAATATTATCTCTTTGATTATTTACACGATTATATAGTGAGTTCGAGCGACTAAACGCCAAAACAATATCAGCCAACTGTTGGCTCACAAGCGCGGCTCGCCCGCTTAGTGGCGACACTGTCGTTGTGCGTTAAATACGTTTTCTTGGAGATTCAAAACCGGCCAAGTGAGGCCACGCGCAATATAGGGTTCCGTAGTACCTCTAGTTTTTGATAATTTTTGTATGGTCAATGAATGCACATTTATAACGTGTTTTACACTACTAACAACATCATCTCAGTTACTTTCAAAGGAATTTGAACGAAAAGTTCCTTTATACTTTGCCGAAAACATTTTTTTTTTTAGTTGATCGACTATAACTCAAAAACTTATGAAGTATTTTTAGCCGTGATCGTTTTCCTTTTAAATTCAGCATATTTCCTACTTCCGTGAATTTTTTCACGTCATTTCCAGAAGCAACTAGTACGGGAGCCCTAGAACATTTTTTTTTTAATTACTATTAAGCAAATTTTTTGTGAGTAGCTTGATTTTGATAAGACGAACAACATTTTTATTTGCGAAAAATCTCGAAAGTGGTAGCTAACGGAGATGGAAAGGATTTCATACTTTGAATTGATGGTCCTAAAATATAGACTGTTTTATTTGTGGGAAAATGTTACTCTTAAATTATATAACTAATAACCTATCAATACACAAAAAATCAGCTAGTTAGGGTTCCGTTATAGGGTTCTGTAATCAACAAAACTTGGTTGACTACCCTAACAAGCAGATTTTTTGTATATTGATAGGTTAATAGTTATATAATTTAAGAGTAGTAAAAATTAATATTTTTCCTGTCGCAAAACGGGGTACAATTTATTTTTTTTTATTTATTTATTTATTTATTTTTTCCTCACAAACAGTCTTAAGGGCTAGATAACATTTTTAATTGGCATAGTACATACATAGGTCTGTGAGGAGCTGGTGTTTGTGTTAGGCAAAAGCCTGTGGTACAAATCACCAGGTCCCCAACCTCGGACAATACAGTGAGACAATTCAATAGTTACGGAATTATTAGAGACATAGGAAAAAAAAAAGAAAAAAGAAAGAGACATACAAAATGATAAAAGATAGACAAACAATTAAAACTAAATTAACAACTAGTTATTAGTGTGAATTAAATTTTCGGTACTTTTGTAATTTAACTTTTGCAACCAATCCATGACTGTAAATTTACATTTAGTTTTGTGTAAAGGATATATGGTTAAGATCCGATTTAAATTGTTATAAAGCTTGGGTCCAAGGAAACAGAAAAATTTTTGGGCAAAGGTGGTTTTATACAGAGGCACATGACAAACTCTATCTCTTCGACGGATTTGTAGATTTGGATTAAAAGTTACAAGTGGGTGTTGTTTTAAAATAACTTTTAATACAAAGAGTTGACGGACCGTTAATACCTTCCATTTCAAATAGAGGTCGTTAGTTGGATGGTAATATGGAAGGAACAGGGCTACTTTCAGAAGTGACCTCTGGGCTCGCTCGAGTTTCAGAAGGGTAGTTTTGCACACGCCACCCCATGAAGTAATGCAGTATTCCAATTGAGACTGACCTAGCGCATAGTATACTGTTTTGATTACAGATTTTGGAGCAACTTGTCTTAGGCCTTTAAAAACAGCTATTAAACGACGTATCCTTGTCACCAATAGGTTGATATGGTCATTAAATTTCAGATTTTTGTCTATGATCACACCCAGGTATTTTGTGGACTCTATATGTTTAAGAAAAGGACATTGACAACCTTTATCGTACGGGTTTGAGCATGAGTGCGAAACTAAACGCAGACGTGAATCTAGCTTATCATTAGGTCTGATGGAAAAGGTTATGTAGTTTGATTTTTCGAATCGCAAAACCGATAGACCATATTTTATAAGGTTGGGTTTACATTGAATCCAAAAATTTACATGGTTAAAATAAAACTATACAATTCGTTTCTAAAATTTCAATTGTTTATTACTTAACAACCCTTGAAAACAGTCTCATAAAAAAATATTATTAGCTTGTTTTTCTTCGCGCCAAGCTTTTCTCCTTTTCTCCGCTTCTTGCGTCATTTGTGAATTTTTTTTCTTCTTAGACTTTATCCTATGCAAATTTTTTAGTCTCTGGGCCTCAAATTTTCAGTATTCTCTCTTTTCAATTTTTCTCTATACCTCTGAGATCTTTGTGCGCTAGTAAGTGGCATAAGGCATTCCAATAAACAGAGGTGTGAGACAAGGGGACCCATTATCCCCCAAGCTTTTTAACGCCGTGCTGGAAGACATATTTAAAAAACTGGATTGGGGAAACTGGCCTCAATATCAACGGCAACAGACTCAATCACTTGAGATTCGCAGATGACATCATCCTACTCGAGGAAGACCCTAGAAAAGTGGAGTGCATGGTCAAGGAGCTTGCGGAAAAGAGCAGAGTCGTAGGCCATGAAATGAATGCTGAAAAAACAAAGCTAATGACCAATACTACAGAAGTCACCATAGAAGTCAACGGAATCCAGCTTGAGTATGTATCAGCATATGTCTATTTGGGACAAATTATATCTCCGCAAGATCAAATGACAAGCGAAATAAATAAAAGAGTCGCCTGTGGGTGGAAAAAATACTGCGGACCTAAAATGATCACATTTTGCAATTCCTCTCAAATCAATTCAGTAAATGAATTGTCAAAACTGTTAAACTGACGAATGTCAAATTAGTACGAATTACTAGATATGAATTGCAAGCAGAGTGACCATTTTGCGATTTTTAAAAAATGAATCATATTATGATTCTCCAAAGCGACAATTTTAGCCCCGCTGGTCGCTAAAAGAAATAATGAAAAACCAGGATTTAAGCATACACATTAAAAGAAAGACCTTCAACACCTGCATTCTACCTTGTATGACGTACGGCTGTGAAACATGGGCCCTAACCACTGACCTCCATTATACAAGTACGCTGGACTAATGATACCCTTTGAAATGACAGCTATTTTTTGTGCCTATTTGAAGCGGAATCAGCTCCCCCAATGTGAGTGATAGGAACTAAATTTGACGTAAAAATGACGTTTGAAAGTCGCCATATTGGCGCTGATAGCAGTAGTGGGAGTATTTGGAACTAATACTAGTGATGACAACCAATAACGATTAAGCGGCCATTTGCAAGTTACGTCAAATTTACTTCTCTTCCCTCTCACTGGGGCGCTGATTCCGCTTCAAATAGGCACAAAAAAAGTGGGTATCATAGGTCCAGCGTACTTGTATAATGGAGGTCAGTGGTCTCAAACCAGACAGTAGAAGTCTGTTTTACTCGAAATCTATTAGAAAACTAGCTTTTTAAAAATGGCAGACGGTGAATGTAAAGGATGATATTGCCATTTCAAAAATTCAAATAGTCATCTAAAATTTTCAAATGGCATTATTTAACGTGACAAACCCGTCATGTCCGGTTGGTACCGAAAGGCGCGTCTAACTTGGCTAAAGGCCCAGCTGGACTCGCCAAAGGGTCAATATACCAGAAACTCAACAAGAAAATCTCGTATAGTGTAAGTTACCTAAAACAAAATATGTTACTGGCGCACTCAAGAGTCAAGACGAATATTAATTACATACCTAACTGTGATTAAATGAAGATTTTGACATATGCTTTGTCTGTCAA
Source organism: Cyaniris semiargus (assembly GCA_905187585.1). Taxonomy (NCBI): domain Eukaryota; kingdom Metazoa; phylum Arthropoda; class Insecta; order Lepidoptera; family Lycaenidae; genus Cyaniris; species Cyaniris semiargus. Next base: position 11,570,587 of record LR994547.1, read on the forward strand.
ACTCTTAAATTAATTATAATTCGGGCGCAATCAGAAAGGGATCAGAGTGTCAGTTTTGTTTGCTAATGTTTCTATAAATGAAGTAGCGTTAGCAAAAAAATCTGAACATTAATTTATAGGTTTATATATAATAATAATAATAAAATACGTAATCGACCGATTCTGTACATTAAAGATATTACTGTGTTTTTGATCAAACCTGTGGCAGCTACAACTCTTTCAGTTACATTTTTTTTTTATTATTGAGCAATCCCAAAATTTTCATGAAAAAGATTTCTTGGTAATATTTTAACAATGGTTGTAATTCAGGTATTATTTTATTAATCAATTACTATAATAATATCACATATTACCTACTATTATCACAAAAAAATTAAAACAAAACTTTAAATAAATGTCCGCGAACAAAAACCTCATTTTGTTTGGCCAAATGTCAGCGCGCGTCAACAAAACTGCCATTCCGATCCCATTCTGGTCGCGCGCGGATTATACAGTTAAGTAAATAATATGAGCGCGGCAGTATGTCTGAAACACATACATAATGGCCCATCCAGCTGGCCGATTCTGTATCGTACATTTGTGAGTTAATCACTGAGTTAGTAACGAAACGGAGGTGTGAGTAACGGAAAATGTCACTTTTGTATTCACTTGCATACAAAATGAGACTTTCCGTTACTCACTCCTCCGTTTCGTTACTAACTCAGTGATTAACTCACAAATGTACGATACAGAATCGGCCAGCTGATTTGATGTAAGAACGTGACTGTTACTTAACTGACTGACAGAAAATCGTATGCCGTGACATGATAATATTATCTCTTTGATTATTTACACGATTATATAGTGAGTTCGAGCGACTAAACGCCAAAACAATATCAGCCAACTGTTGGCTCACAAGCGCGGCTCGCCCGCTTAGTGGCGACACTGTCGTTGTGCGTTAAATACGTTTTCTTGGAGATTCAAAACCGGCCAAGTGAGGCCACGCGCAATATAGGGTTCCGTAGTACCTCTAGTTTTTGATAATTTTTGTATGGTCAATGAATGCACATTTATAACGTGTTTTACACTACTAACAACATCATCTCAGTTACTTTCAAAGGAATTTGAACGAAAAGTTCCTTTATACTTTGCCGAAAACATTTTTTTTTTTAGTTGATCGACTATAACTCAAAAACTTATGAAGTATTTTTAGCCGTGATCGTTTTCCTTTTAAATTCAGCATATTTCCTACTTCCGTGAATTTTTTCACGTCATTTCCAGAAGCAACTAGTACGGGAGCCCTAGAACATTTTTTTTTTAATTACTATTAAGCAAATTTTTTGTGAGTAGCTTGATTTTGATAAGACGAACAACATTTTTATTTGCGAAAAATCTCGAAAGTGGTAGCTAACGGAGATGGAAAGGATTTCATACTTTGAATTGATGGTCCTAAAATATAGACTGTTTTATTTGTGGGAAAATGTTACTCTTAAATTATATAACTAATAACCTATCAATACACAAAAAATCAGCTAGTTAGGGTTCCGTTATAGGGTTCTGTAATCAACAAAACTTGGTTGACTACCCTAACAAGCAGATTTTTTGTATATTGATAGGTTAATAGTTATATAATTTAAGAGTAGTAAAAATTAATATTTTTCCTGTCGCAAAACGGGGTACAATTTATTTTTTTTTATTTATTTATTTATTTATTTTTTCCTCACAAACAGTCTTAAGGGCTAGATAACATTTTTAATTGGCATAGTACATACATAGGTCTGTGAGGAGCTGGTGTTTGTGTTAGGCAAAAGCCTGTGGTACAAATCACCAGGTCCCCAACCTCGGACAATACAGTGAGACAATTCAATAGTTACGGAATTATTAGAGACATAGGAAAAAAAAAAGAAAAAAGAAAGAGACATACAAAATGATAAAAGATAGACAAACAATTAAAACTAAATTAACAACTAGTTATTAGTGTGAATTAAATTTTCGGTACTTTTGTAATTTAACTTTTGCAACCAATCCATGACTGTAAATTTACATTTAGTTTTGTGTAAAGGATATATGGTTAAGATCCGATTTAAATTGTTATAAAGCTTGGGTCCAAGGAAACAGAAAAATTTTTGGGCAAAGGTGGTTTTATACAGAGGCACATGACAAACTCTATCTCTTCGACGGATTTGTAGATTTGGATTAAAAGTTACAAGTGGGTGTTGTTTTAAAATAACTTTTAATACAAAGAGTTGACGGACCGTTAATACCTTCCATTTCAAATAGAGGTCGTTAGTTGGATGGTAATATGGAAGGAACAGGGCTACTTTCAGAAGTGACCTCTGGGCTCGCTCGAGTTTCAGAAGGGTAGTTTTGCACACGCCACCCCATGAAGTAATGCAGTATTCCAATTGAGACTGACCTAGCGCATAGTATACTGTTTTGATTACAGATTTTGGAGCAACTTGTCTTAGGCCTTTAAAAACAGCTATTAAACGACGTATCCTTGTCACCAATAGGTTGATATGGTCATTAAATTTCAGATTTTTGTCTATGATCACACCCAGGTATTTTGTGGACTCTATATGTTTAAGAAAAGGACATTGACAACCTTTATCGTACGGGTTTGAGCATGAGTGCGAAACTAAACGCAGACGTGAATCTAGCTTATCATTAGGTCTGATGGAAAAGGTTATGTAGTTTGATTTTTCGAATCGCAAAACCGATAGACCATATTTTATAAGGTTGGGTTTACATTGAATCCAAAAATTTACATGGTTAAAATAAAACTATACAATTCGTTTCTAAAATTTCAATTGTTTATTACTTAACAACCCTTGAAAACAGTCTCATAAAAAAATATTATTAGCTTGTTTTTCTTCGCGCCAAGCTTTTCTCCTTTTCTCCGCTTCTTGCGTCATTTGTGAATTTTTTTTCTTCTTAGACTTTATCCTATGCAAATTTTTTAGTCTCTGGGCCTCAAATTTTCAGTATTCTCTCTTTTCAATTTTTCTCTATACCTCTGAGATCTTTGTGCGCTAGTAAGTGGCATAAGGCATTCCAATAAACAGAGGTGTGAGACAAGGGGACCCATTATCCCCCAAGCTTTTTAACGCCGTGCTGGAAGACATATTTAAAAAACTGGATTGGGGAAACTGGCCTCAATATCAACGGCAACAGACTCAATCACTTGAGATTCGCAGATGACATCATCCTACTCGAGGAAGACCCTAGAAAAGTGGAGTGCATGGTCAAGGAGCTTGCGGAAAAGAGCAGAGTCGTAGGCCATGAAATGAATGCTGAAAAAACAAAGCTAATGACCAATACTACAGAAGTCACCATAGAAGTCAACGGAATCCAGCTTGAGTATGTATCAGCATATGTCTATTTGGGACAAATTATATCTCCGCAAGATCAAATGACAAGCGAAATAAATAAAAGAGTCGCCTGTGGGTGGAAAAAATACTGCGGACCTAAAATGATCACATTTTGCAATTCCTCTCAAATCAATTCAGTAAATGAATTGTCAAAACTGTTAAACTGACGAATGTCAAATTAGTACGAATTACTAGATATGAATTGCAAGCAGAGTGACCATTTTGCGATTTTTAAAAAATGAATCATATTATGATTCTCCAAAGCGACAATTTTAGCCCCGCTGGTCGCTAAAAGAAATAATGAAAAACCAGGATTTAAGCATACACATTAAAAGAAAGACCTTCAACACCTGCATTCTACCTTGTATGACGTACGGCTGTGAAACATGGGCCCTAACCACTGACCTCCATTATACAAGTACGCTGGACTAATGATACCCTTTGAAATGACAGCTATTTTTTGTGCCTATTTGAAGCGGAATCAGCTCCCCCAATGTGAGTGATAGGAACTAAATTTGACGTAAAAATGACGTTTGAAAGTCGCCATATTGGCGCTGATAGCAGTAGTGGGAGTATTTGGAACTAATACTAGTGATGACAACCAATAACGATTAAGCGGCCATTTGCAAGTTACGTCAAATTTACTTCTCTTCCCTCTCACTGGGGCGCTGATTCCGCTTCAAATAGGCACAAAAAAAGTGGGTATCATAGGTCCAGCGTACTTGTATAATGGAGGTCAGTGGTCTCAAACCAGACAGTAGAAGTCTGTTTTACTCGAAATCTATTAGAAAACTAGCTTTTTAAAAATGGCAGACGGTGAATGTAAAGGATGATATTGCCATTTCAAAAATTCAAATAGTCATCTAAAATTTTCAAATGGCATTATTTAACGTGACAAACCCGTCATGTCCGGTTGGTACCACTATTTAAGATATTTTTGGAAATCAAATTGTATTTATATGAGCATAAGACTTAAATTATGAACTATAGGTCTACCAGAATCTGATGGCAAAAAGTGAGAAAATAAATTGACTCTAGCAATACGGGGGTAACTGGAATAAAACATTTTGATCCTTTTTAGTCCTTATAGCTTCTGATTCTGTGTGTTAAACATGCAAATATAAAAATTTATCCAATGATCAAGGATATTTTATGAAAATCTGCTGTCAAAAATTGCCATTTACATGCCACGATAAGCAAATAAAAGTATTTTCAAACGACACTAAAACTTATGGTACCCTAGTATAAAACTTTTCAGAAAAGCTTCTCTAACATCGAGGAACTAGAGTGGGTACACGCCAAGAATTCAATCTATATATATTAATACGCGAGCGAAAAACTTTGAATCCCTTTTGACGAAAAATGCAGAAATGTAGGTGATTGAAATTTTGCAGTTATAGTTTATATATGGTGAAGGAGTGCTGCATCGAGCTAATATTATTTTGAAATTATGCTTTAATCATACATTTTTTAACAAATAAAACATTACACACACTACAACACACACACTAGGAGATTTTGATTGACAAGCCTATACACACGAAATTATTGTACTCTTTTATTTATGGTTGAAGTCTGTTGTCAAATCGAAAATAGATTTAGTTTATTTTTTTATTGAATCTTAAATACTGTTAGACAATTATTACACGGCCAGTCTGTCATCATTTGACTTTATTAATCTGAGACTGTCGCAGGACATAGCCATATATAAATTTTACTTGTTATTCGACTTCAAACACGGGGGACAGACCAAAAGTGAGGCGTACACTTTTTTTGGGGTTCCGTACCCAAAGGGTAAAAACGGGACCCTATTACTAAGACTTCGTTGTCTGTCCGTCTGTCCGTCTGTTTGTCACCAGGCTGTACCTCAAGAACCGCTATAGCTAGACTTCTCAAATTTTCACAGATTGTGTATATCTGTTGCCGCTATAACAACAAATACTAAAAACAAAATAAAATTAATATTTAAGAGGGGCTCCCATACAACAAACATGCTTTTTTGGCCTTTTTTGCTCTATATCAATAATGGCAACAGGTAGGCACATGATATTTTCACAAAGGCCTCTATTATATGTCTACTTCAATTATTAATAATATTTAAATAAAATAAAAATTTAAGGAGGGCTCCCATACAAAAACACAATTTTTGTCCTATTTTTGCTTATAACGGTACAGAACCCTTCGTGCGCGAGTCCGACCCGCACTTGGCCGATTATTTTGAAAACGCTCGGGTCTACTAATAAAGAAAATGTCAAATCTTCCCTTTATACTTCTATTATGTAATGAAACTAACTTGATCGATCCGTCCATGATTGTCTTCTAACTCACTCGCTTTTTTATATCGAGATTTTTCACATCTTTCTTTCATACAAACCTTGTCCTTACATTAACAAATACAACTAAAAAAGAATGAACTATAGTTCTACCAGAATCTGATGGCAAAAAGTGAGAAAATAAATTGACTCTAGCAATACCGAGGTTATTGGAATAAAACATTGTGATCCTTTTTTTGTCTTATAGCGGCTGATTCTGTGTGCATGCAAATATACAAATTTATCCAATGATCAAGGATATTTTTTGAAAATCTGCTGTCAAAAATTGCCATCAGATTCTGGTAGACCTATAGATAGGTTCAGTCGTTCTGAAGTGATGAGCGCATTCGGCAATTGATTTTTATTTATAAAGATATGTAAAAAAACTGCATTATTTAATAATAATAAAAAAAAAACAATATTTCTTAGCCCCTTAAAATCGAAATATACTTTTTACCCACTTTTATGGGAAATACTCAGGAAGCTGGTAACACTGCTGTGACGTAACGCGCTCGTAAAACAATAGTAGTTAAGCATTCTTGTGTGCGTAACACGCATACAAACGCTTAAAAATTGGCCTATCGTTTTAGCGGTAATTGCAGCGCAACACTATCTAGTCGTGTAAATAATCATATACAGCCTGCAGCCTGGCCAAAAAGAGTACTTTGGACCATAAGAAGAAACGTCCCCACCAACCAACAGACTTGAAACAGGTGTCATTTGAAAGATCTACTAGAATAGAGAATTTCTTATTATGGCGACATCTGTCAAATACGTGGGGTTACAGTGCATCTTCATCAAACACGGCGCGGCTCCGTCACCGTGCCCACGACACGACGCCGCCACTCTGACACGTTGCAGAGCCGTACCATGTCACATTGGTGCGAACGGTGCACCACACGACCCTATTCAGGGCGAAACATCAGAAAAAATTGCATTCCAAACGTAAAAATGAGTGACGACGCCGCGCCGTCTTTGATGGTGACGCGGCCAGGGCTTCCACACATAAACACGATATGGCGTCATTTCACGATACGACGTCGCGTCTCTTCTGCTGTTATTAAGAAAACAAAGAACGAAAAGACAAATACTCAGAACTCAGAAGATACTGGATCCACTCATTTCTTTCAACCATGAATTTAACTTTATAAAGAAATACAACGCCAACAACTTATATTATTGTTTTTAATATTTTTTTCTCTTTTACCTACACATTTCCTTAGTGTGCAATAAATAGAGTGAGAATATGGAGATCATAATATTATTATTGTCTTCAATTAAATCGTCATTTGTTTACGTGAAAATAAAAACCGGCACAGTGCGTAATCGGGCCACGTGCAATATAGGTAGTACCGCTAGTTTTTGATATTAACTAAAAACATCGTCTCAGTTATGTACAAAGGAATTTGAACGAAAAGTTCCTTTATACTTCTCCGAATACATTTTTTTAATGATCGACTATCACTCAATAACTTATGTACCTATGATGATATGCAGTGATAGTTTTCATTTTAAATTCAGCGTGTTTCCTACTCTCGTGAATTTTTTCACATTTCCAGAAGCAACTGTTTAGCTGATATAGATGTCCTGTATCAGCTAAACAGACTTAGAATATTAGGTATAAGAGGGGGATACACTAGACTAACGATTTTTTCTACTTTAAACTTCATATTTCACAAATGGATCCCTGAAACGCAAAATGATCTTTGAATACTCGTAATATTTTTAAAAAACCTATACAACGACATCCCACACGGTGGGGTGGACGCGAAAAAAAAACCTTCCCCGCTTGATGTGTAGGGGAGGAACCAAAAATATTTTTTTTAAAGATTTTATATACCATTTTTTCGGCATCATTAATATTTAAATATGCATTCATACCAAAATTATGGCTTTGTAGGCCCATAGTCTCCGAGCAAGACCGCGGACAGACAGACAGACAGACATACGGACGAACAGACCGAAACTATAAGGGTTCCTTGTTGACTACGGAACCCTAATATGCTTTTTGTTTGTAGAAAAAAGTGATTTTTTGTTCAAAAATAAACACATTTTTTGTTGGCGACAAGTAGATTTTTAAAAAAACCCAATTGATTTTGAAACTAACACAGGTACTTGAGACTTTTCTGGGTCCCAGTGAACAAATCAAGACGCATCCCATGGCTCTTGAAGGGTGGGGACGGGGTTCATACAAAATCCCCCAAGGTCCTTTATTAAAGATTTTCCTAACAAGATTGTTGCTATAAGTGTGTATTTTACGTCAAAAATATGACAGCTACAAAGAAACTAGCGCCATCATTTTTTTTACTCTTTTTGGCCAAATTGTACATAGATAATATCTATTGTACCATCGAGGAAATTTATTCATAGGTAGTTGACGGTCCTACCTCATTTGATCGGATTATGACAGTACAAAGTAAGTCGTGATCTGTAGGCTGGGTTAAATTTGACATAAGTCGACCAAACTAGTAACTACGTAGGTCCGCCATCTGCAGAGTAAACAGAACTAACGAGTAGGTCGACTCAGAAGATATCGGCGGCCGGCGCGCGCCGTACTAACGCGTTACTCAGCATTGTGAAACGCGTCCCAACTCGCGTAGATTCGCTCGTTAAATTTGTTTGAAGTCGAGGTACTCCTTACTTCTTCTGTCTACTCTACCATCTGCCTATGAATCAACTTCTCTTTTCAACACACACTTTTGGAATGTCACGGTCATACTCACATCTTGTCTGGTCGCCACTTATGAAATTAAATCTGTAAAATGCGGGAAAGTTATAACGTATTTCGCAGACCAAAAATCATTGGGATAACAATAAAAGCATTTTGCAAGCACTTTAAATTAATAGGTCCTAGTTTGCATGTATAGAAGTAATTTAATGAATTTCTTATATTATAATTTTTATAAACTTTATTTACATTATATATTTTCTAATTTCAGAGTGACGTAGGAAGAAGAACTTAATTTATCAAGAAAATATAATGAATAGCGGTACATTCTCCGTTTTGGTTTCATTAGAATTTATATGAACACAGAAAATGGGCTTGCTTAGTGTAGAGCATTATATGATTTCATATTTTGTTCAAAATAGAGGTTATAGTATATGAGACTTTAAGGGCCTTCCCCTACGGAGATTCCGTAATTTACCGTATTTAGAGCCTTATGCTTGATTTACACGGGTGACTAAAGCCGCACCGACCGTGTAAATGGCAATTCGACTACGCCGCATGCGGCTAAAGTCGCAAGCCCCAAAGTCGTGCGGCCAGCGGCCGCACGCGGCTGGTGACTAAAATCGACCGTGCAAACGCTCAGTCGCAAGCGATCGCTTGCTGCGATTACTACTGTAGCGAGTGACTTGCCGGGTGACTAAAATCGCCCCGTTAGTCACCCGTGTAAATGGGGTGGCGATTCGACTTGGACAGGCGATTCGACTGGTGACTTGCCGGGTGACTAAAATCACCCCGTTAGTCACCCGTGTAAATCCACCATTATAAACTCATAATTTGAAAGCTACAAAATTTTAATAAAAATACAGCAATAATCTTCAGTATATCAACATTCCTTTCCCCGTTTTAAATTTTCTATTTTTGTTATGATATTAATGATATTAGCTTCCAAAGTAATACCAATTTATTAAAATTGAAGCATACTTTCAGCATCTCCCTAGTATTTACAAATTACGTTTATTTGAAACACACGAAAATAGACAATTTCATTAACTACATAATATTCCCCGTTTTAAATTTTTTTAGATCAATTTTGAACTAAGATAAGTAAAAAAAATAGGATTTTTGTGCGATCTCGGCAACGCGTCAAATGTATGGTCAAGGTCGTTTGCTCGGGGGATGGCACTCCTTGACCATCTTAAACTTGGTTAAGACTCCTTGATCTCGAAAGGTTAGTAATATTATTATTATTTATGTTTTGATGAACGTGAAATTCTTAACGTTATTTTTTAAAATATGGCTACATACTTTTCATTTTAAAGTTACTGTATCTTTTTAATCCCTGGCAACACTTAGATATTTAGGCCACTATACTGTACTCGGCGAAACATGGCGGTAGTGGTCATTGACTCCCTCTCAAAAACTTGTCATTTTCTATGCAAAGCCGCGATTGACAACATCTGACACTTCATTTTCAATCGCGGTTTATATAGAAAATGTCAAGTTTTTGACAGGGAGTCAATGACCGCTACCGCCATGTTTCGCCGAGTACAGTATAGTAATTTTTGCACTAGATGAGCCTCGTCCAAATTTAGTAACATTAAATAAAAATATTATACAATATAGTAGCATTATACTAGCAGTATTATTTTAAATGAATACCTTAGTATGTGCCAATATAATTTATTAGTATAATAGTGTGCAATATAGGTGTCGTAATAATGATCTCATTTATTATTTAATAACTTGTTTTAAATACAGTATTATTTACGGGTAAAGTCAGTACATACTGAGATATTATGTAGAAAAGTTTAACAGCCAAATAATTGGCTAAATAACAAAACTAGCAACACATCATAATATAGCAAATGATTTTAAGCTACTTAGGTATAGTTGCGTGAATCTTTAATTCTTAATTAAATATCTTGTTGTCCCTTTAATTTTTTGTGTAAAGGGGATGATGATGGCATAATATTATTATGTTAACGCAGGATTGGCGCTCGTGTGCCTAAATCTTTAATTACGTATTTGGTTTCGTTTTACTGTTGTGATAATGTTAATTTTTTATCACTGTAAGTGTAATTTTATTGTTTAAATCATAAAGTTAATATACCTAGCGGAAGCATTAACTTTATGGTTTAAATAGGCTTCCTGTAATGTACTAAAAATAAAAAGTAGTCTTAAATATGAAATGCCCTCCATTTCATCGAAAATTATTTGTTTAATTATTATCATTAATCACATAATTATAGTGCAATTTATTTTTTTAATCAAATGTGTGAAAATGCGTGTTTATCAGTGGAGTAAAATATGTTTGGAGTTTGACGTACCTACTACAAAAATTAACGCTATTATTAAATTCCATTAATTTGTAATACAGTATTTTTGTTAACATTAATAAACTAGTCTTCATTTAAAGAATAGACTTTTTGATGCCAAATAATTTATTTTTCTATAAATATATTATTGTGTTATTTTGTAATGCGTAAGTTATTTGTAGCAAATTCAGTAGATCCTAGGTAAAATTTTATGTATGTAAGTAGCAAAGTGCTGTAATAATTATAAAAAAACCGAACTGTTCCTTGTATACTTGTATACCAGTAACTTTGGTTGGCGTATACGGCATATTGATTATTGGACTGAATGTAAAGGTGACATCTCAATAGATGCATCCGCGACGTGAGACAGCGATGTGAAAGCGTACGTTACCCCAGCCAGATGTTGTCGATTTCTTAAACATTTTTCGTACTCTAATTAAAGCGCAGGCTCCTATAAATGTGCCCAAATTTTTATAATTAGTGCGCTTGTAGTTTTCTTGAAAAACTCGAAAAACAGATCGGGCTGGGGTAATGTTTGTAAACATTACCCCAGCCAGAAGTTTTTTTTCTAAGGCATATTTTGAGATAAAAAATATGCAAATAATTTAAGCGATGCAGAGCGTTAATATGGGCACAAAAATTTTGTTTGTAGCTTGATCCATTTTGAAGATATTCAAAATCCTGCTGGGGTAACGTTTGGCGATTTGTCAGATCTCGAAGACTATTGGATGGAAGTCTACAATTTTCGGCACACGAGTTCACGCGATTTTGTTTAAATTAGTGCTGTAATCTATATATATATATATAAAAGAAAGTCGTGTTAGTTACACCACTTATAACTCAAGAACGGCAGAACAGATTTGGCTGAAAATTGGTAGGGAGGTAGCTTAAAGCCAGGAGACGGACATAGGATACTTTTTATCCCGTTCGACAGCGTTCCTGTGTGACTTGACATGAAACGTCAGTCACTATAAAACGTGGTATAACAAAAAAGAATCAGACTTGGAATAACAAAACGCAAATGACAGCTATGTAATTGACGTAAAATGACAGCTATGTAATGACGTATGGATGACAATTTGATATTTGTAAGAAATCAATATTAAAACTATTTCTATTAAATAAATAATTAACAAGTGGATTGAAGTGAAGTGAAGTTTAATTAATAATGCCGCGACCAAGACGATCGAATCTTTCCCGACAAAGCCGTAATGCAAGAAGAATACAAAATACTGCAAATGAAAGGACTGAAGAAGAACAAGAAATTGCACGTGAACAGCGCCGCAATAGTATGGCTCGACTTCGTGCTTCTCAATCACGAGAGCAAAGTGAAGCAGCCCGTGAAACAGCTCGGTTGGCAATGCAGAATCGTCGAGCGAACAACAGAAGTCAACAAATAGATAATTTGCGACGAAACCTGAAGAGTTTGTTTGCTTGAACGCGCTAATCTCAGGAACTACTGGTCCCAAACTGGTCCGATTTGAAAAATCTTTCAGTGTTAGATATGTGGATATGATAGTGGCACAGATATAGAGTAGACCACGTGAAGGGACATAAACTATTTTTTTGCGGGAAAATGTACGGTTTCCGTAAAATTCCTAATTTACGCGGGCGAAGCCGCGCGGGACATCTAGTAAAAAATAAATAATAATACACCGTTTAGAAGTTATTTGATGTTTTATAAAAACCACTTAATACGTCCTAGCACTTTAATTATAGTGTCTGAAGATCTAATTCAAATTGCATATTAAAGCCTACATCTGCCTTACCCCAACATCTAGGATCTACTGCTTACTATACAATCTGCTAAGTCTAAATCTAAATCTACTTGCTCCAGACTGGGTTCTAACTTGTACCTAATCGTTTGAAAAACATCCTTCTCTTTCATGTAGCCGAAGAACATTCTATATAATCTACTGTAAACTGTTAACCGACTAGTGCAAGTAAGCTTAGGTGTTCCATCTTTATCCCGAAATTAATGGCCGCATTTAGAGACCTTTAATGATTACTTAACTTATAGTAAAAATTTAACGAAATTTTTACATAACTTTAGTAGAAAATGTACGGAGTTTATGTCGAATTCTTCTTTAAATTAAAGTAATCGTTTAATTTTTCTGATTGCGGCCATGAGGATAACTTTAACGCAACAATCATGTGTTTTTACTGTGTATGCGGCCTCTCTACATTGGCTCATGATGGACCAATACAAGCGACTCCGAACCTTAAAGGTGGCTTTCCGTACCACGCGGCATGCGGCCGTGACCGACAAGAATTCAAACAAAATGACACCTTATGAACTAGGCTTTAGATTGTGTTGCTCTACGCCACTACAAAGCAGCAGCGGCACGATCGCTAGACCAATGTCAGTAGAAAATTTAACTTATAGTCTAGACTCATGGAGTGGTATTTTGTTATATTTTTTGTCGGTCGTGATCGCTTGCCGTGAGGATCTGAAGGGTTCATTTAGATACGAAAACGGCTATTCCTCTTTGATTGTCCATGACCATCCTCGATTATACACAGTTTCGTCATCATGGTGGCAATCATGGTGTAATAATGACTCAACGTAGAGGGGCCTTTGGAACACCGTCTACCCATCAAGCAGTTGAATGTATGTCCAAAACATATCTTAGAGTAATTATAACATGGATGGTCTAGTTAGCATTCTAGTCAATTAGAAGTAAGTAAAAGTGATTATTGTAAAGGCGAGAACATTCCATATTTTTGTGCAAAATACTTAATAAATATTGTTGCTGTGTACTTGGTTTATTATTTTACAAACTTAAAAGTTGAATAAAAGATGTAACCTGTATGTGCACGGCAAGTGAGAAATAGATGAATACGGTGTCTGATTTTCAAAGAAATGAACGAACATTAGAAATGTGTGTGGTTGAATACGCAATTCTGCTATTACAGATCTAGATATTTTAATGATAATATTATACAAAAGAGAATCTGCACTTGAATATGTTTCTTGATTGTAAAATGGAGGTACGAATGCAGATTGGATGTAGCCAATCAAACCTCATCATGGTTTCCGGAAATTATACCTAATCTGCATTGAGCATTCGTCCTGACTTGATTCTAGACCACTTGTTGCGAGCACTGCAGGCAAGGCATCTATAAATAGGTATTTATTTTCAATGCATTTATACCGTCTACTTCAAGTTCATTTACAGTGTAGAATACATGTACGTAAGTGAAAAAATAAGGCACTGCTATGTATTGTAATTAATGCAGTAGTTTTTAAAGCCACTTGTACCAAAAAGTTTTTATTTTTTAATTTACAATCCACGATTTATTTATAAAGTGCAAGTACAATGAGTATTTTTACCCCCTTATTAAAAAAAGTATTTACTAGGTCTGCATGTTTTTGTCTTGCACATCAGAAAAGTCTCATGACAGATAAAGGCAACAGACTTTAAATTGTTATGCAATCCGTAAATATCTTTATTAGTAAAGGGGTTTATATTTACGACGAAAGAACTGCATTATGTTATTCGTTTGAATATCTTTTATTAGTTTTTCATATGGATGGTTGTTTCATTATTCATACAGATAAATGTATGGATTAGATTCGATCAAAGCTATATCTTTCTCTAGCTGCCGTAGCTCTTGCTCCATTTTTGTTTTCTTCATAATTTTCGGTATGGTATCCGTGAGCATTGGGAGTTGTAGAAACGCTTTCTGCATTCGTTGCCAATTTGTTTTGAGGTCCTGGAAAAGATTATGGGTTACAGAATTTTCTGACGAAAATTCGTTATTGTAAAAGGCCTTTTTTTAGGGTTCCGTAGTCAACAAGGAACCCTTATAGTTTCGGTCTGTCCGTCTGTCTGTCCGCGGTTTTTAAGAGACTATAGGACCTACAAAGCTGTAATTTGGCATGAATGCACATATTAATGATGCAGACAAAATGGTACATAAAATCTAAAAAAATATATTTTTAATGGTACCTCCCGTACATATCTACAAGCGGGGATGAATTATTTTTTTCTCGTCCACCCCATCCTGTGGGGTGTCGTTGGATAGGTTTTTTAAAAATATTATGAGTATTCATAGATCACTTTCCGATTTAGGGATCCATTTGTGAAATATGACATTTTAAAGTGCAAAAAATCGTTAAGAGTCCAGTGTCCCCCCCTTCTACCAACTAAACGGTTGTTTCTGGAAATGTGAAAAAATTCACGAGAGTAGGAAATGTGCTGAATTTAAAAGGAAGACTATCACGGATAAGAAGACTTCATAAGTTATTGAGTAATAGTCGATCCACTAAAAAAATATATATTCGGCGAAGTATAAAGGAACTTTTCGTTCAAATTCCTTTTAAAGTAACTGAGATGATGTTGTTAGTAATGTAAAACACGTTATAAATGTACATTCATTGAAATACAAACATTATCAAAAACTAGCGGTACTACGGAACCCTATATAGCGCGTGGCCCGACACGCACTTGGCCGGTTTTTATTAGAATTTTTGGTTTTTTTTTAAGTTTGAGCCAATGGCCATGGGTGGGAGTAAGTTTCGTGTATGTGAAAAGTCTGTCGGTTAGTCTGTCAAAAATTGTTTTTTTTTTTTTTACTTTGTAAGTGTTGTGTCGAATGACAATAATAATATAGCACGGGAGCCCTAGAACAATTTTTTTTTTGATTACTAACAAGCTTATATTCCGTGAGTGGCTTCATTTTGATAAGACGCCCAACATTTTTCTCTTCGAAAATTCTCGTGGTGGCTAACAGAGATAGAAGGGAGAAAAGATGTCGATTTGGTGATCCTAAAATATTTATTACTAACAGGTTGGTTTAGTGTTTAATCTAAAGATAATTATATAAATGATAGGAAAAAACCTTTGTCCTACAAAATATATGGTTTGATCAAATAGTTCCCCCTCTTTCAACATGTATCGATGACGAGTCAAAAAGATTTATTACTAACCAGCTGATTTTTTGTATAATAATTGGCTAATATTTATATAGTTCAACAGTCGTATTGTCCCCCAAATACCGTGGTACGTTATCCCGGTCCTACACTCTAAAGTAGTAGCACAGATCCTTGATGTAAAAATAATTACTATCAAGCTGAATCTTCGTGAATAGCATCGTTTCGATGAGACGCCCAACAATTTCCTCTGCGAAAATTCTCGAAAGTGGTAGCTAACAGAGATAGAATGGACAAAAGATGTCGATTTGGTGATCCTAAAATATTAATTACTAACAGGTTGATATTATGTTTAATCTAAAGATAATTATCTAAATGATAGGAAAAAACCTTTGTCCTACAAAATATATGGTTTGATCAAAGAGTTCCCCCTCTTTCAACATCGATGACGAGTTAAAAAAATATGATTACTAACCAGCTGATTTTTTGTACATTGGTTGGTTAATATTTATATAGTTCAACAGTCATATTGTCCCCCAAAGTTGCCCCCAAACACCGTGGTACGTTATCCCAGTCCTACGCTTGAAAGTAGTAGTACAGATTGACACAATATACCTATTTTCAATTATTTTTATGCGGCAGCCGGGTTCCGCTTGGGGATTGATGGGTTAAATTGCCACCTTGGTAACCGCGGTAGCACTAAGTTTAATTGTATAAAGCAACACACTCACAATCTTTCGCATTTTTAATGTTTGTAGAAAAAAGGATTATTTAAGTAGGAAGTAAGATTTTAGTTTTAAGTTTGTACAAATAAACATGATAATTTTTGTGAGAAATTATCTACGAAAAATAAATACTAAGGAAAAAAAAATGTTTTATTTCTGAATAAATTTGAATCAAATTTTTTCAGAATGTAGATTCTACCTGATGCCTACCACCGCGGTTCGGGAACTACACCGGCGAGAAGAACCGGCGTAAGAAACTCGCGGAAACGCGGCGTAAGGAAACGTATCTCCCATACTTGAACCGTTTTGAATTCGGTTCCTTTTCGCACACTAAAATATGTCAATAGCTACGAAACACTAAAGCTGGTTTCAGACTACGCTATAATATAATAATTAATAGTATAATATAGTATATAGCTCATAAGCACAAGAATATCGCACACCATACATTGCGTATAGCAAGCCAATAATATACAGTACAGTGCAGTGTGAACGTGTCCATAACATTGTATAGTGCGCGATATTATTGTGCTATGAGCTATAGGTATACTATAATATACTATATGCTATTATATTATAGCGTAGTATGAAACAAGCTTAACGCTCAAATTTACGAAATATACCCGTTGACATTAATTGAATTACACAAAATTCTTGCATATTATGTATTCAGGTCTATTTTTCATTGCTCCTTTTGTATTCAGGTCTCTTTTTGTAGCTCCCGGAACAAATTTTTTGAAACAGTTGAAGAAGATTTTTTTTTTTTTTCATTACAAATAAGTACTTACACCAATTTTTGTTCCTTATAAATAAACTCAATTAAATTTAAAAAAAGATTGTGTACCGTATCTTAATTATTATGTTACAAATAGGAAAACGAAAAATGACCATTCTTGAATCTTGTCGGACTAGCGATACATACCTGTTTTCTTGTAGGACATTGCTTTATTTGGGCAGAGAATACACTAAGCTATTATGTAATATTTTTGTCCTACAGTTAGTAATGAGAAAAATAGTCTCATGGTATTAACAACTTTAGAGCGTAGGACCGGGATAACATACCACGGTATTTGGGGGACAATATGACTGTTGAACTATATAAATATTAGCCAATTATTACACAAAAAATCAGCTGGTTAGTAATGATTTTTTTCTGAATCGTCATCGATACATGTTGAAAGAGGGGGAACTCTTTGATCAAACCATATATTTTGTAGGACAAAGGTTTTTTCCTATCATTTAGATAATTATCTTTAGATTAAACACTAAACCAACCTGTTAGTTATAAATATTTTAGGATCACCAAATCGACATCTTTTGTCCTTTCTATCTCTGTTAACTACCACTTTCGAGAATTTTCGAAGAGAAAAATGTTGGGCGTCTTATCAAAATGAAGCCACTCACGGAATATTAGCTTGTTAGTAATCAAAAAAAAAATTGTTCTAGGGCTCCCGTACTAATATTGTTGAAAATCGTTACGTACTATTCCATGGAATAGTAACGTAACGATTTTCAATTAATAATAATTATGATGTAACCATGGTTCAATAGATCCCAAAACCCTAATAGAATATAATAATTATTATTATTAAGGATTTTGAGATATAATTTATAAAAGGTTTTATCAATTTAATACTCACTTCGAGAAGAGCCTGTCGTTCTTGCTCACTAATAAGCTTGCAAAGGCTTTCCTTATGTTCCTTTTCATATCTAATTTTATCCAACTTTTTCTGAATTTTCTTATTTCGTTTCACCAAATATGTGGGCATCTGGCCAAAATCTTTTCGCAAGCAATATTCTGGTATTTCTCCTGACCCTTTCACTTTTTTTATGTGCCCATCTCTAGTGTCTACTAGTCTACAAGTAGATAAGTTACAGATAGATTAGATCAGTGGTCCCCAACCATTTTTTCATGCGGGCCACAAACATGTTTTGGTCTTTGTATCGCGGGCCACAACAAAAAATTTTAGGTTTAAAAAATAACGTTCTTCAAAATTAACGATTTAAAAGCGAAAAAAAAAATCCCCACTCACGATGACTAGGTACATTATTTTGCCGGTGGTGGGCGTGAATTTGAAAATGGTTTAACATTGAAAATCGTTTAGCGGGCCACAAATAAAATCCCGGCGGGCCGCGGGTTCGGGATAGCTGCATTAGATAATATAATATTGTCTGCATAGAGCAAAAGCTGTCTTATAATATTACCTACTAAAATAATAAATAATTATTATGCGTAGGTAAATGTCTGTCTGTTTGTTACCTACTGAGCTACTACGTTAGCTATTGAAGTCTTGACTGAGTTCGAAAATGTTACGGGAAAAGACATAAAATAGTTTTGATCCCGATAAAATACGGTTTTTAGGGTTCCGTAGTCAACAAAGAACCCTTATAGTTTCGGTCTGTCCGTCCGTCTGTCTGTCCGTCTGTATGTCTGTCCGCGGTTTTGCTCAGAGACTATAGGACCTACAAAGCTGTAATTTGGCATGAATGCACATATTAATGATGCCGACAAAATGGTACATGAAACCTTAAAAAAAATTATGGTACCTTCCCTACACATCAAGCGGGGATGAATTTTTTTTCGCGTCCACCCCATCGTGTGGGGTGTCGTTGGATAGGTTTTTTTTTTAAACATTATGAGTATTCATTGATCATTTTCCGATTTAGGGATTCTTTTGTGAAATATGACATTTTAAAGTGGAAAAAATCGTTAGAGTCCAGTGTCCCCCCCTTCTACCAGCTAAACGGTTGCTTCTGGAAGTGTGAAAAAATTCACGGGAGTAGGAAATATGCTGAATTTGAAAGGAAAACTATCACAGCTTAGAAAACTTCATAAGTTATTGAGTAATAGTCGATCAACTAAAAAAAATGTATTCGGCGAAGTATAAAGGAACTTTTCGTTCAAATTCCTTTTAACGTAACTGAGATTATGTTGTTAATAGTGTAAAACACGTTATAAATGTACATTCATTGACCATACAAAAATTAAAAAAAAAAAACTAGCGGTACCTACTACGGAACCCAATATTGCGCGTTGCCCGACACGCACTTGGCCGGTTTTAAATTTTACCGGGATAAAACCTACCCTATGTTTTTTCTCGAACGATAGAATATTTTCGTCTATTACTTCTACATAGTTAACTATTTATTTAAAACAAAACAATACCTTGGCTCTACTGGTTTTGGTTTAGCCTTTATTGCTTTCTTTATATTGATAACTTTAAAATTAACGGCCGGTTTCTCAGATTTCTTGTCAGGCGGAGGTCGTTTTGGAACCGGTGGAAGGTGCTTCGTTGGTTCACATTTGTGTAGCGGCTGTTTTACTGGGTGTAAACCTTCCCCTTTCTTCAAAAATTGTTCAGGAGCCTTGAGTGGTGTTTCCGCATAGCCAAAAGTCCGTCGTGTTTGCGGTCTTTTGGTTTGTTTTAATTCTTTCTCCAACTGAGATTCGTATCTTTAAAAAAAATAGGTAAGTTTAAATTATTAGGAAAGCGCTAAAGTCGAAAGTAGCCAGTACACAATGGCCCACGATGGCCCACTGAAGGCCACGCCATTGCGCGCCACGCCTGGAAATCGCCTACCATCATACACCATTACCCCGTCTGCACAATGGCAATGGCTTGTAGTGGGCCAGCATGGACCATTGTGAAGCAGCACTTTTACGTCTCCACTGCCATTAAGTACCAGGGTCCAATGGACAGAACAGGAGTAAAGAGATAATGCATAATATGAATTTAGTGTCTTATTTCTACTAGATAGACAACAACATAATATTTCTTCTTTCAAGTAGGTATAGTCCTAACTTTCTTCAGTGAAGTATGAATAAACAGTAAACAAAGAGGAACAGTAAACAGTTAGGTATGTTTGTACTTGAGATTACCTTGGTGTTTTTGGCGGATCTGGCGGAGGCTCATCAAGTATATGGTAAATTACCTCATTGTGGTCAATGATATGAACAATCGACATTATAAGGGCTTTTTAAGTCAAATATATAACTATTATTAATGCATAAAATAAAATTAATATTTGCATAGAATATCGAGACTGCCCCTATTTTGTAAAGCGTTACTATAGCAACCCCAGTACTGTATTACAAAGAGGATATATTATAAACTTATAGGTCTACCCACTGACCTCCATTATACAAGTAGGTACGCCACTGACCTCCATTATACAAGTACTTGCGTACAATGGAGGTCAGTGAGGTACGCGTACTTGTATAATGGAGGTCAGTGGTCTACCGTGGGTCTACCAGAATCTGATGGCAAATTTTGACAGCAGATTTTCAAAAATATTCTTGATCATTGGATAAATTTATATACATTTGCATGTTTCACGCACAGAACCAGCCGCTATAAGGAAAAAAAGGATCAAAATGTTTTATTCCAATTACCCCGGTATTGCTAGAGTTAATTTACTTTCTCACTTTTTGCCATCAGATTCTGGTAGACCTATACATAACCTGTATTATTTTGCTCTATTATGAACAACCCGAAATTCAATAGGCTGAAATTCTAACGTCTATAGTCAAAATAATTTAAGGTGGCACCAGCGATCATTGACCTTTCTAGTCTAGGAGCTGTGTGAAAAATGCTCGCGTTGTGTTCTGTTAACTTAGAAAAAAATGAATTCTTATAAAGACACTAGACATACCGCGCGGCTTCGCCCGCGTAAATTCTTTGAATTTTGAAATTCTGATTTGTCTATGATATATCTTCACAGACAAATCAGTCTACAAAAAAATAGTCTATGATCCTTCACGTGGTCTACTTCTTATCTGACCCAAATAACAGAAAAATTGCTCTAGTAGTTCGTGAGATAAGCCCTTTCAAATAATTTCCCCCGTTTTTTCCACATTTTCTTCTATTTCTTCGCTCCTATTAGTTTTAGCTATAGCCTTCCTCGATAAATGGGCTATCTAATACTAAAAGAATTTTTCAAATCGGACCAGTAGTTCCTGAGATTAGCGCGTTCAAATAAGCCCTTTTAAATAATTTCCCCCCGTTTTTTCCACATTTTCCTCTATTTCTTCGCTCCTATTAGTCTTAGCGTGATAAAATATAGCCTATAGCCTTCCTCGATAAATGGACTATCTAACACTGAAAGAATTTTTCAAATCGGACTAGTAGTTCCTGAGATTAGCGCGTTCAAACAAACAAACAAACTAACAAACTCTTCCGCTTTATAATATTAGTATAGATAGGCTGTTATCTAAGGTTCATCGGAAAACCTTTTGGTAACTCTTAGTATGATAATTTCCAACTATTCATGAGTTCGAACTTATCGAAGTGATATATTTCATACTCAGCTAGGGGTTAGTGCGAGTTTTATTCGATCATAAGCATCGAGCGCGTAAACGCGAATTTATATGGGATCAAAGCAGTATCCGCGTTAGCCAGTAGATGGCGCTGCTTTGATCCGCGTTTACGCGCTCGATGCGTATGATCGAATAAAACTCGCACTAACCCCCTGATCGAGTATGCAAAATACGATATCGCCCTGACTGAAACATCTGTCACTTCATTGTCAATCGCAGTTTGTATAGAAAACGTTGACATAATATTATGATTTTTTTTTGACAGGGGGTCAATTACCGTTACGGACAGAATTCAGCGATTTGAGAATAGCAAAATTAAGGCGTCCAGGTATTGCGTGCTGTGATGAAAATAAGCACAAAATAAAAGTATTATAGTAAGTATAGATGTAATCTTAGCCCATCATCGCGTGGCCATTTTGTGCTTATTTTCATACAAGTAGTGTGCGTGTATTTTCTTGAATATTTCTATTTGTCGATCATTTCGAACCACATAATCCAGAAAAGAAAGTCATTTAGTTCATGATATCGTAAAACTATAGTTCAAGTAATGAGAATTCGTAAACACACGTAAAAAGCTATGCAATTTTTGTAGCCAAATTATTAATTGATGTGACATTTTTACCACTAATGCCTTATATAGCACGAATAAGGGATTATTAAACTTATAAATTATCTTTTTAGCTTACAAAAATACCGATTGAAAAGGCCAAAAAACGTTGTTCAAAACTTACGTATTTAATGTCAAATCCACGTGTTTCAGGCATTCTTTGGCCATTCTTATTATGGCTGTATGGGCAACACTCCTTTTGCCTGTCCCGACCGGGATGAATTAACAAAAAAAAAGGTTTATTATTTAGCGGAACCACAAAACTCAACAATATCTAATGAGGCATTTTCTTATTTTTTAAATTTGATTGTCAAACAGTTTTTATTTTAGAAACTAGATGGCGTATGGGTAGACAACTATCGGTAATACCATCCATTAATTACTACAAAACTGGGCAAAAGAATGTAAAACTTGATACATTTCAATTTGAAAAAGACGCAATAATATTCCAACGAATAGGATAATAAAGTTATTATAACGATGTTTTAGTTAATACTCACGGAAGAAATAGCCCTATTTACCGTTATTCACACCAAATGTCACAGGAATTATACATTTTGGTTTTGACAACATCTTACCTGCACTTCTGCAAGATAACGGATAATGAATGGCTAATATTTTACCAATAATGAACATCAAGAACTCAAATAACACAATTTGGGAAAAAATAATAAAAACCACACCAACAATAAAAAGTAGAAGAAGTGTCAAAGTAACATGCCCGCCAAAACTCTTTCAGTTGTCAGTTTCCAGTTTGACAAGTATTATATTATGTCAGTATGTTCCTAAACTATTACCAGTATACTGGCCTAATCGCTTAGGCCAATGATCGCTTAGCTTTTGATTTATGTCACACTTGACAGTACACTGAGATTTTTTAGAAACACAACCCATATGTAGTCAGTGATGACAACCTGCAGATAATTTCAGATCGGTGGGGAACCAATAGAAATCTAGAAGTGTCTATCGTCGCGCCGTCTGGTGGAGATAAAAAAAAGAAAACAACCCATTATCTAGCATTAAATGTTCACTATAGGTGTACCAGAATCTGATGGCAATTTTTGACAGCAGATTTTCAAAAAATATCCTTGATCATTAGATAAATTTTTATATTTGCATGTTTAACGTTATGTTTTATACGTGGGAGAGCCATGCTTCGGCACGAATGGGCCGGCTCGACCGGAGAAATACCACGTTCTCACAGAAAACCGGCGTGAAACAGCGCTTGCGCTGTGTTTCGCCGAGTGAGTGAGTTTACCGGAGGCCCAATCCCCTACCCTATTGCCTTCCTTTCCCTCCCCTATTCCCATCTCTTCCCATCCCTACCCTCCCCTATTACCCTATTCCCTCTTAAAAGGCCGGCAACGCACCTGCAGCTCTTCTGATGCTTCTGGTGTCCATGGGTGACGGAAGTTGCTTTCCATCAGGTGACCCGTTTGCTCGATTGCCCCCATATTTCATTAAAAAAAAACACAGAATCAGCCGCTATAAGAAAAAAAAGGATCAAAATGTTTTATTCCAATTACCACGGTATTGCTAGAGTCAATTTATTTTCTCACTTTTTGCCATCAGATTCTGGTAGACCTATAAAAACCTTTATTAACACTTTTATTACATGAAATATGCAGACGGACTCCTTTGTTATGTCCTGGTAAGTAGGACATAACATTACACGCTTTTGACGCTTATACATCGATATAAGGCTCTCTCGGCTCTCCCATATCTCAATGATCTTTATTTTTTTTATATGTCAATGTCAAAAATACTGTCAAGTTCAAATGTCAAAACACAGAGTCACAGACGTCATTTCTTCAGTTCGAACATGGTTGATGGTTCGAACCGTTCGAACTTCGATTTTCTCCTTTGGTTTTGTCCTGTGAGTCCTATCGTCGTAGCCTCGTAGGCGCACTGTGCAGTAAATATTTTTGGAGCACCTACTAAGTTATTGATGTAATAAGCACTTTGCACTTACTTGGGTGTGCAGTAGTTTATAATGTTAGTAAGACGGGTGAGACATAACTTCCGAAACTATGGCGCAGTCAGCAACAACTTTACAGCCAGATATTTGTCGAGCGTCGACAAACTCGATAAGGAGGAAAGACTTAGCGGGTGCTTAACTTCCTTGCCATCGAAGACGAAAGTTGTAATATGTGGGGGAGGAGTGATGGGGGCCGCTGTGGCCTACCACTTGGCACGTCGAGGGTGGGGTGGCGAAACAATAGTTATAGAAAAAGAAAAGTAAGAAAATTTTTCATAATTACCATAGTGAGATTACTAATAGTCCAGGCTTTCACTTTCACGCTAAGATCCAGCTGCAGGTTACTTATATAACAATCCCATTCCAGTCAATCAAAATTGCAATGGCAATCTTTGTAGAAATATGTTGTTAGTATTTTGTTTCAAATAACAAAACAATATTTTATAATAGGAGCATTATTTATAATTTGTTTACTCGTGTTATAAATTATATTGTATAGCATTGATATTATGCCACTTAATTTATTTGGTTGACAGAATTGGTGCTGGCAGCAGATGGCATTCATCAGGCTTAGTAGGGGCATTCAAACCCTCCCTAGCTCAAGTACGAATAGCTCAATCTTCAATAAAACTCTTGCAAGACCTTGAAGCACAAGGAAGAGCGACAGGATGGAAGCAATGTGGATCATTACTGTTGGCCCGGACAAGAGATAGAATGACTGTATACAGAAGAATGAAGAGTCAATCAGTGTAAGTCACTTCTAAAGCACTCCCTAGACAGTAATTCAGCATGACATGCGTTACTTGCTATCGTGCTGTCATGCATGCATGGTCGTTTATTATATTGATTGATGCAAATGACATGCAAACTACATGCTGTACATTGATTGACAACTTCTTTAATTTTTCGTCCTGCAATATGTGCATGACATGCATGCATGATCGTGTCATGCAACAATTAATACTGTCACGTAAATGCATGTCATGCTGAATTACCGTCTAGGGAGCGCATTATATTAACAATTCTAGACACTTCACACCAATCAGTCTGGTCCCATATCTTTTTTAAAAGCTTTTATTTAACTTGCTCTGTATGTATGTAAGTACTAGATGATGCCAAAGTTTGTTTATCGTGCGGGAACCGTACATTTTTTTCAGGATAAAATGTCTCCTTTGTCCTTTCCCGGGACTCAAAGTATCTCCATACCAAACAGCAAAATCGGTTCAGCGGTTTGGGTGTGAAGAGGTAACAGACAGACACACTTTCGCATTTATAATACTTACTAGATGACGCCCGCAACTTCGTTGCGCCAAAATTCGTTTATCGCGCGGGAACCGTACATTTTTCCGGGATAAAAAGTATCCTATGTCCTTTCCCGGGACTCAAAGTATCCCACAAATTTCAGCAAAATCGGTTCAGCGGTTTAGGCGTGAAGAGGTAAGAGACAGACAGACAGACACACTTTCGCATTTATAATAGTAGTATAGATATGGAAGTATGGATGCGTGTTTGGGTGGAATTTTGGAACTCAATTTTGAAGTAGATATATTTAACCAATTGAGCTGAAACACATTTAGTCTTGATAACAATGCACAATATAGTATGTGACATCACTCTAAATCCAATATGGAGGTCCATCCAAGATGGCGAAATAGTTATTTTCTATGCAGTCCTACAATATGGGTATTAAATGAAAGGGCTTTTTTGAGAGTAACTCTAAAACGAATTTATTGTCATTCTACATCCAATATGGCGGCTCATCCAAGATAGAGGAATAGTTATTTTTAATGCACTTCTGCAATATGGGTATCAAATGAAATGGCTCATTGAGAGTAACTCGAAAACGAATGTAATGTGTCATTCTACATCCAATATGGCGGCTCATCCAAGATGGGAGAAAAGTTATTTTTAATGCACTTCTGCAATATGGGTATCAAATGAAAAGGCTCATTGAGAGTAACTCGGAAACGAATGTAATATCATTCTACATCCATCCATATGGCGGCTCATCCAAGATAGGGGAATGGTTATTTTTAAAGCACTTCTGCAATGTGGGTATCAAATAAAAGGGCTCATTGAGAGTAAATTGACAAGTAATATAGTTGTGTCGTGTCGTGTCGTGCCGTATCGTATCGTGTCGTGTCGTGCCGTATCGTGTCGTGTCGTGTCGTGTCATGACGTGTCATGTCGTGTAGTGTCGTGTCGTGTTGTGTCGTATCGTGACGTAAAGTGTCGTGAAGTGTCGTGTCGTATCGTGTCGTGTCGTGTCGTGATGTGATGTGACGTGACATGTCGTGTCGTGTCGTGTCGTGTCGTGTCGTGTCGTGTCGTGATGTGACGTGTCGTGGCGTGTCGTGTCGTGTCGTGTCGTGTCATGTCATGTTAAAATATGTCAAGTCAAATCCAGCCGGGTTTTAGAAAATGCGCGCTTGAATCCGGTCACTTTTGTTAAGTGAAATTTAACTTTTTAGTCATGCAGAAGCAAACGGAATATAACAACTCGCTAAATACATATAGACACGGTTTTTTCACTGATCAAAATCAAGTTGGTACGATTTCTCAAGTACTTATTAAGTTAATCAGATTTTAACAAATTCTTGAAACAAAACAAACTACATTCAAACAGACTAAGAAATCTAGGCAAAGGTAACTAAAAAACAAAAAATAAATTATACTTAAAAAACTTTTTGAAAAAAGCTTTTATTTAAACACTAAAAAGAAGGAAATAAATTTCTTCTTAAAATTTTAACTATTAAGTTATAACCTCAATATATTATACAATTTGCATGATAATAAAAACTTGTCGCGCGATTTATAAATCCTACTTCCTACTAATATTATAAAGGCGAAAGTTTGGATGTATGTATGTATGGATGTATGAATGTTTGTTACTCTTTCACGCAAAAACTACTGAACGGATTTTAATGAAACTTTACAATAATATAGCTTATACATCAGAATAACACATAGGCTACAATTTTAACCGACTTTCAAATTGGAGGATCTGTTATGTTCGTTTTTTTATGTTCAACGATTACTCCGCCGTTTGTGAACCGATTTTCAAAATGTTTCTTTTGGTGTATAGGTTATCATTCCAATTTCGTACCATATTCATAAAAGTGGTAACATGATAAAGGGATCCATATAGTACGGCTCCTTGTCCTAACAAAAATCAATTTTATGGTACCATCCTGAAGAAAGCATGAAACTTGGCATGAATGTACCTGTCATGTATGTGCTTCAATGTAGATATGGAAGCACGTCCAGACATAATGTTTCCTCCCCCCCCCCCCCCCCCTTTTATCTCCCTCATTCCGGTTTTTCGAATTTTCTACGAAAACGATAAGACTGAGGAGTTTACTCTTCAGAGAACAAATTACCGTCGATAATATAATACGTTGGTGTCTGTAAACAGAAATATATTAATCTTACCACTATATAATGTAGTATCGTTTTTTAGTAGGGAAAACATTGTTTCTGGACGTGCTTCCACATCTACATTGAAGCACATACATGACAGCTACATTCATGCTAAGTTTCATGCTTTCTTCAGGATAGGACCGTATTTTACGTTAAGGACTCCTACTAATAATAAATCGAGGGAACTCCTCAAAATTTATATGGAAACATGTGGTGACTTCGGTTTCGTGAGCAGTATTCTAAGCATATGCTACCAACAAGCAAGATTTTGCACCAAGGTATACCATGGTTTGGAAGGTGCTGAGAGAACTCCTGACTCTTTATAGATACAAGTTTGGGAGTTTCGACGTTGTTTTAAGAACGGAAAGCATATGCTACTATGCAAATTACCGGATCTGATGAAGGGATCCATAAGAAATCGAGGGAAATTCTCAAAATTTATATGGAAACATGTGGTGACTTCGGTTTCGTGAGCAGTATTCTAAGCATATGCTACCAACAAGCAAGATTTTGCACCAAGGTATACCATGGTTTGGAAGGTGCTGAGAGAACTCCTGACTCTTTATAGATACAAGTTTGGGAGTTTCGACGTTGTTTTAAGAACGGAAAGCATATGCTACTATGCAAATTACCGGATCTGATGAAGGGATCCATAAGAAATCGAGGGAAATTCTCAAAATTTATATGGAAACATGTGGTGACTTCGGTTTCGTGAGCAGTATTCTAAGCATATGCTACCAACAAGCAAGATTTTGCACCAAGGTATACCATGGTTCGGAAGTAGGGCATCGAGACCGGGTTTTCCCGAAACTCGAAAACCCGGGAAAACCCGGGTTTTTGGGATCACGAAAAAACCCGGGTTTCAAAAATGGAACCCGGGTTTTTCGAGCTTTTCGGGTTTTTCGTTTTTTTGATTATTATTAAAGGCAAAACCTGATTTAAGGTATTTATAACAAACTAACATACAAATTCTTTATCTTTATAACATAAGTATAGATTTAATTATTTCTATTATTCATAATTAAACAAAATAAAATATATTTTTAAAGTAAAAGTTTCGTTTTTAGCGCGTCACAGATTAATTGTCACAAACATATTTATAAATATTTTGAACATCCTATCAAAAACTATTCAATGTAAAAAAGCAAAGTCTCTTCAAACAATCTATCCATCGCAAAAAGTTTTCAAATCTCATAGAAGTATAATAGTTTTCAATCAACATTCAGTGACTGACCACAGTTTTCTTCATTTTGTGATAAAGGCTTAAGAAATAAAGATTACAATTTCAAAATAAAACAGCTTCAAAGGGTTCTAAGTCTGCTGAAAGTACCACTGAAATTGATTCCTAGGCAGTTGACAGACGTCATTTGGTCGGATCATGTCAATTCAATGTTAATTGTGATCTGTCGCCTGGGTTTGAGGTAACGTGACCAAACTATGTATGTCCACCATCTGCCTAGGAATCAACTTCTAGACTTAGACTTTTGATATTATGGGCAAGTCAGCCACATAGTTGGTAACAAAACGTTGTAACTTGGATCGACCGTTGCTGATAAAATACACCCATCAACAAAGTCTCTATGAAAGAATATCTAAAAACCTGTCAGGAATTTTTGAAAACAGTAAAAGGAAGAATGATAGCTTATGTTTTGGTATCTAATAATGTTTTATTATGTTTATTAAAACACTTTTCTGAATTTTATTGTTTCTAAAACAATCACAGATTTTTCTATGGCCATAAAAAATCAATGATATGTCAACAAATCTTTATTTCGTTTTATAAACTGGAAATTTAATTCGAATGCGATATTTTTATTGCTGATTGTCAAATTTATAATAATAATTAATCAGGGCGAGCGAAGCGAGCCCTAGTATATCCCACAACCTAAGCATTTTTGTGGTACACTTTACCGAAACCCGAAAAAACACGGAAAAAGTACCACGCCTATTGATTTGTGTTTTAACATAGTAAAGTTTATTTATATGTATATGTGTTATCATCGGTTAGTCAAGGTTTGGTTACTATTAAAATATTTAAAAAAAACTGCTTTAAAGATTATTCCACGGAAAAAACGACGTGAGCCACAAAGCTGGGCTTTTAGCTAGTGCTAATTGATGTTTACCTAAAAATACATTTTTGTGCCTTGCTGTGGTATGGGGCCCAGTCTTCTTTGCAATTTTAAGTCTTTTTTTACAGTCGTCTAACTGACTAAAAAACCTCTTAAAGCTTTTTGTCATTATTTGTTATATTATATTCACAATAGTCATAATCATATCAGATAACCTAGCCCTAAGTTGAAATAAACTGGTAAAATGAACCCAATACTAAGACAATGCAACCAGTAAAAAGGCTCCAGGAAAGCAGCCCCTAGAAACCGACAAAACCATCGAGAGGAGTTTCTATCAAGTTGGTTCTTATGATGTGAATGCGGCAGATTGCTTTTCATGAGCTTCGGAGACTAACGATGGTAACACATAATACGACGAATGATCTTTCCATAGCCGGCCGTGGATGACATACTCACTGCGGAATTATTAATACAGTGATTTTAGTTAACCCAGATGAAATACAAGCCGGGGTTGTTATGACACCTTGGTTTAACTTACAAACTCATAAAAAGCAACCTTCCGCATTTGCCGAGTGGTCTGGTCTGGTCAACTAAATGGTTATCTGACATGAATTCTGTCACAATAGACTAGGAAAAATAACGACAAAATTCTTTGAGGGATTTTTCAGTAAGTTAGAAAATTAACTTAAATTGCAAAGAACAATCGGCCTCATACCGTAGCGAGGCAGAAAAAAACAATTTAAGATAAAAACTATGGCACAAAAATTTAGTCACAGATATAAAGTAGGCCAAACATCAATTAGGACTAAATAATTATGAATAATTTGACAATCAGCAGTAAAATATAAAAGATTAAATAAATATTTGCTGGCATACGTTTTATATTAAAGTTTATTCTTCAATTTACTGTCTTCAAAAATTCGTGATAGATTTTTATATATTTCATAAAATGCAAATACATTTTAATAATACATCATGTATATTTGGGGGTGAAGCTTGTTCTAACACGTAATTTTGGCCCGTAAATCTAAATTTTAAAAATTTAGATTTTCGGGCTAAAAGTACGCTTTGATAAGATCCAAAATATAGAAGAGGTAAAATAGTCGCTTCAATAATGATGTATGATACGGCCGTGCCCGTTTACCCGAGACTTGGTTGGGCACTGCTGTGACCCTAAACTATGGTATTTAAATAGTATTTAACTGGGTAGGTGCTGGCAATCGCAGAAAATCATATGTAACATATTTTCGCATTGTTAATATTTGAATTGTAAAAAAAACCCGAAAAAACCCGAAAAACCCGGGTACCCGGTTTTTCATTTAACAAAAACCCGAAAACCCGGGTTTTGTAAATTGGGTCCGGGTTCCGATGCCCTATTCGGAAGGTGCTGACTGCTGGGAGAACTCCTGACTTTTTATAGATTGTGTGTTGTACAAGTTTGGGAGTTTCGACGTTGTTTTAAGAACGGAAAGCATATGCTAATATGCAAATTACATTCATCATCACCATAAACCTAGTCTTTTATTATATATCACTTAAACCGCAGGTAACACCGCGGGGCACAGTTAGTAAACTGTAACACCAATTTAACTGAGTAAATTGATATTATATTTAATATTTTAATAAATTTTTTAAAATACCTATACTAATATATTGTTAAGTCTCGCGACAAGTTTTTATTATCATGCAAATTGTATAATATATTGAGGTTATAACTTAATGGTTAAAATTTCCTTCTTTTTAGTGTTTAAATAAAAGCTATTTTTTCAAAAAGTTTTTTGATTATAATTTTTATATTCATTTCATCTTTAAACATTTTAAAAATTTTAGTAAGTATATAATAATGTACACCTCCATAACTCAAGAACATTGAAAAAAAATTAGGTTCTGTGGTTGGAAGTTGCACTCAGGTTTGCTTCAACCACAGAGCCACTGAGGTTGTCTTATTAGGGTATTTGACAGATTTTTAATTTCTATCTTGAATTACTTGGTTGCGATTAAGAAGTTCATCGAAAGTATTTTTTTTTTTATTATTTTTAAATAAGGACGTTTTTCGTAAGAAACATGTAAATAAAAATTCAAAATACAAATAAGCCGCCGAAACGCTTTATTCAGCAATATGGCGACGTAGTACGGCTCCTTGTCCTAACAAAAATCAATTTTATGGCACCATCCTGAAGAAAGCATGAAACTTGGCATGAATGTAGCTGTCATGTATGTGCTTCAATGTAGATATGGAAGCACGTCCAGAAATAAATTTTTCCCCCCCTCCCTCCCTTTTTATCTCCCTCATTCCGGTTTTTCGAATTTTTTACGATAAGACTGAGGAGTTTACTCTTCAGAGAACAAATTATCGTCGATAAATTACCTACAAAACGATACTACATTATATAGTGGTAAGGTTAATATATTTCTGTTTACAGACACCAACGTATTATGAAATTGTAAAAACAGGCTAACTTTTTTTTTTCTTGCTCCATTTTTAAGAAAACGACAAGAGTGGTGATAAAATAGGCTGAAAAAGTTAGATACCTTATACATTGAGCTACAAAATGACACCTATTTCATAGTCGTAGATGCATTACCTCCAGAGTTACAGGTTACCGCGTCTGACTCAAGTACTCGTTTTTTTACCTTTTTACAATTTCTTAGATTTAGAGCTAAGGGTTTCAAGAAATTCATTAAAAATACAATAAAATACAGTAAAAATTATGTAGTTGTCATATATGTGCTTTAATGTAGATATAGATGCATGTCGATAAATTATTTTTTCCCCCCATTCCCCCCCTTCGTATGTATCGTATGCTATATCGTGGTTTTTCTTATTTTTTATGAAAACGGGTACAGCTATAGAAACCGAGAAACAAAAAGCCAAACATATTTTTGTGTTTTTGGATATATTAGTTGTTATTATTTTTATTAAAACTTATGTAAATCACATAGAAACCATCATTTTATGCATTTAAAGTGTGGCGGTACCCACAATTCGCCTAATATTCCTGCATCGCGCTATCGAAGTTTTCCGAGCGCGTCGGTATATATACGACAGCTGAAATGTATCACGTGGGCTCCGGCTTGACCGAGCATACCACCTCGCTCGGTCGGAAGATCTTCCTTTGCGGCCTCCACGCATATTCCCACATTGGTGACCCTCGACAGAACACGCCTCCTTCATCATCATCACTCCCCGCCCCTCCGCACCGCGCCAGCCAGCATCGCCTCATCGGGTACCTCGTCCACTAGCCGCAATGTACCGCGGCCTGGGCGACTCCGCATCGGCATCATCGGGCTTTCTCACTACACCGGCCGGTCAGCAAGCAGAGCACATCTCTCCTGGTCAGCACGGTAGCATCGGCCCCGCACGGCAGCTATCCGACTCACTGGATCCCGTGCAGCAGCATTACAGTTCCGACTCACTGGAACTCCCTGGCACTGGCGACTCAAGCGACAAGACTTCAAGATTCGACCTCCGGTCTTCGGGGGGGAGGGATGTGGCGGTACCCACAATTCGCCTAACATTCCTGCATCGCGCTATCGAAGTTTTCTGAGCGCGTCGGTATATATACGACAGCTGAAATGTATCACGTCGGAAGATCTTCCTTTGCGGCCTCCACGCATATTCCCACAAAAGCAAATAATGACAAAAAATTTCTTACTGTCAAATAGCCTACTGTGTTATTGTGTTATAACTTATAAATAATACCTACTATATTGCACAAAATTAATAATAACTGCACTTTCAGTGTGCTTTAAGTAGTAAGTATTATTAATTATGAGTGATATTTTAGATCCTGAAATGGATTTTTGTCTTAGACAGTTCGTGGGGTATACCTTGTGAGCTTGTAAGTCCGAAACGCTGCCAAGAGATATGGCCAATGCTTAATGTGGAAAATATATTAGGGGGCTTGTGGATACCTGGAGATGGAGTAGGGGATCCACATTTATTTTGTATGTCATTGATGAGAGAAGCAGTTGCCAAAGGTAAGAATTTTTGTCGATGTTGGACTAATAAAATGATCTTTAGAGACGTTTCTAAAGTATAAGACATGAGTAAAACATTGTATTTAAACTATTATGTCTGTGCAGTTTGGATCATTTTACAAAAGTAAAAGGATTTTTTATCACATCTTCTCCAATAATTATACTCAGAATACTATATTATATAAGTAAAAGGATATATAAGTAAAAGGATTTTTTATCACATCTTCTCCAATATTTATACTCAGAATACTATATTCTTAGGTGTCGGAGTAAAAGAAGTCTGTTCTATACTTAGTGTTGAATCTAAGAATGGCAAAGTATCAGGAGTCAACACCACACAAGGGTTTATTGAGTGCCAATACTTTGTCAATTGCGCAGGTTTCTGGGCCAGACAGGTATATTATTATTCTTGTAAATATATTTAACTTTAATATTGTTTACCTTGGTCTTTGTGATTTGAATTATGTACTACAGAGAACAATTTCATAAAAATTTGGCAGCATTATGTTGCTGCTTAAATGCTTTAAACACATACCTAAATTGCTTCTTTCTTTTCAACCAGCTCATAAAAAGGAAGTTCTAAAAACTAAGCAAATTAAATAAGTTGTAATAATAAGAATTTGAATTTATAGATTGGGCAACTGGCTAAACCACAAGTAAAAGTTCCCTTGTTGCCATGTGAACATTACTACTTGCACACAAAGAAAATTGAAAATTTGGACCCTATGACACCAGGTAATGATATATAACACAGTGTTTATCAACCTTTTTAATGATGGTATGAAAAAATAATATCTCGCCCGACGTCGACGACACACTGATATAACACTGATATAACAGATATTATATTGTTCTATTTCCAGTTTAATTTTGTTGCAATTTAAACCTATTTCCCACTTTTTTGTAGTTGTAAGAGATCCTGATGGGTATATCTATTTAAGAGAAAGAGATGGATGCATCTTAGCCGGAGGATTTGAACCAATAGCAAAACCTGTTTATGAAGAAGAAAGTAAGATAAAACACAATATATTGCCCTTCCATGAAAATATTATATAATTATGTAGATGTCACCGTAAGATTGTAAATAGCGTTAGATTATAATCTATCTCGCGAGATTGTAAACAGTCGAAAGATTGTGAACCGCAACATACTGCTTACAATTTAACGTATTATTATTCGGTAGATTGTAATCTATCGAAGTGAAACCGTCAAATTGTGAAACGGAACGCACCTCGGGCGCTGATTGGTTGAATGGTATATGCCCCGTGTCGCCTTATTCGTTTGTTGTCAAATGTAAACAAACAGTGTTTTGATGATTATAAATAATTGATGTCGAATGTAAACAAACGGGGTTTGGGTGATTGTTAATTGATTTCGTGTTGAAAATAACTCACAGCTTTAGAATTAGTCATATAAAATTGTTGTGGAAGTAAAATGAATCTGTTATTAACCAAAGAAGTGCAGTTTGAATGATAAATAAGTTAGTGTTAGTCACCGAACATAGCCTTTTCCGTGTTTTAATATATTTTATGCTCGTGAACCTATGTGATCTCATTTGATAACATTTACAATGTCGGATATTGAGCCTGTCCATCAACAAAACTCAGAAATACCAGTTATTGTTAATCAGGATGAATTTACCATAGAGTTACAAAACTTTTACAGCGGACATAATAAAAATAGTAAAAAATTTCAATGGACAAAACAAAGAATCCAGTGTGATAAAATTGTTAGACGAGTACAACACAATAAATCTCAAGGTAGGCGATCAATAAACAAGCATTACCATCATGCAAGAAAATACGATGTAATGAATATTGGTAACAAGAAAGTTTTAATAATGAAGAGAAAGGATATCTCAGATCCTGTAGTACAAATAATTCCAACAACAAATATTATGTTGCTGATTTGCTTATTTTAACACAATTTGTTCTTACCATGTGATGTCAGAAGTATTGATTGATTGACCTACTTAAATAATAAATAAATACTTGATGTCACAATTCTTGAACTGCATTTATTTTATTTGACTGACACCTGTGTTTCATTCCTAACTCTATGGTCACAGAACGGTCTACTGTAAGGCCGACCAATCAGGGACAGCCTTCGGACAGTTGACAATTTGACAATTTTAAGATTGTGATTTAACGGTTTCACTTCGATAGATTACAATCTACCGAATAATAATACGTTAAATTATAAGCAGTATGTTGCGGTTCACAATCTTTCGACTGTTCACAATCTCGCGAGATAGATTATAATCTAACGCTATTTACAATCTTACGGTGACATAGACATATTTATGACCATTTTTAAAACCAACAGTACTAAGTAGTACTACAACTATAGTCACTGACTATTTTGAACAATTGGGTATTTGAAAAAAAATAATTATTGATTTTTTAAATGTATTTTAAAACCTTATTATTAATAATATTGATATTTAATGCAAAAACCTTAAAAAATGTTTTTTCAATTAATTATTAACAATTAAAAATTAATGAAATTTAAATAAAGTCACGTGACTTATAAACGCGCCAAGATTGAGATGTGACGTCATAATGTTATATACATTTCAATAGTATACGGCAATATTAACCTTATTTCGTTGATGTTTAAGGTCAAAATTGTTTGCGCTAACTATATTGCCATCTACGTAGCTAAACTTTTTACTTTTTAGTAAATCAACAATAAACTGATGCTCCTATGACTCGAAATAAAAAATGTCTTATGTGCCCGTTTTGTTTATTGTAAAACAAACTCCATTTTAAGTACTGAAGGTGTGTTTTGGTTTTCAGTTTTAATAAATTTAACGCTTATTTGGGCGTCCAATCAAAACATTCGTTTGTTAAAAAAATCGTGGTATGTCAGTTCTACTGTTTTATTGTTCTGTGGTGAAAAATAACATTATGACGTCACACGCGCTCGGGTTTGTGCGGGAGCTGTCGGCGTGTCTTCCAATTTTTATTTTGAAATAACTTGAATTATTGCGAAAAAAAATAAAAATAAAAATGTTTTGTTAAGTATGAAACTTATATAATATGATCTTTCCATTTAAGTATCACCAAAAAAAAAAATTGTTCAAATACCCAATTCTATAAAATACTAGCGTTAGTGGCGTTGCGCCAAATTAGGTTTATCGCGCAGAAACCGTACATTTTTCCGGAATAAAAAGTATCCTATGTCCTTTCCCGGGGCTCGAAGTATCTCTATACCAAATTTCACCAAAATCGGTTCAGCGGTTTTGGCATGAAGAGGTATTAGACAGATATACACACTTTCGCATTTATAATATTAGTATGGAAGTATAGTTTGTATCAGAAGAATAACTCTTATTTTATTGATGTTTATGTTTGTATCAATAATCCAAAACACCCATTTTAGTAACAAATGCGGCGGAGCGATGTATTCAAGAGGACTGGGATCATTTTCATGTGCTACTACAGGAGCTTTTAAAACGTGTGCCGAGCTTAAACCAAGCTGTATTACATAAGCTATGTAATGGGCTAGAAGCTTTCTCCCCAGACTGCAAATGGATATTTGGCGAGACACCGGAGGTGAGTGGTAAAAATATCCACAGCCGAACATATAACTTCATCACGACTTCCAAAAGGCTCCTCCTTTTTGAAGTCGTTTAAAAAACAAAAGAAATTTTACGATAGTATTAAGGTGTAAGTCGTGCACGACTCTAAGATCGCTCGGCAAAAATGAAGGGGCAGTTTTTAGGTCGCTTCGACGAGGCAAGGAAGGACCTATCATGCAGAGAAAGAAGACTGTCATTGTTACTGCGAAAAGTTGGATCTCGCGAATACAGCTGTAATAGAGGCTAGCTTCTAGCCCTGCTAAATTCGGGTGATCAAACGTTTCGTAGAAACATACTCCAACAACAATTCTCTTAGAAAAGCTTCGCCAACTGAAGACATAAGTCGATGAAGTGGGTATAACTAACAATTTGAAAATTTTGGTTTTTTTTTTTTTTTGATAAATGGAGGTTTTAGAACCAGGAAAATGATTTAAAATTAAAAAAAAAATGTATATCTAAATATACTAGTCAGATGAAGAGTAAGAAGTAGGTAAGTTACAAGGTGTATTTAAATTATAAGGGGACAAAAATGAGTAATTGCCATTATGTTACATTGTTAGTTATCCACTTACGTCTTCAATTGCCAACGAGAGAGCGTATAGGTTACGGGGGATTTACAAGGATTTATTGATTCGCTTCGACTTCAGAAACGTATGCAAACTACGTGTCTACTATTCTGCCACTAAATTAAGGCATAAGTGAAGGTCTACCAGAATCTGATGGCAATTTTTGACAGCAGATTTTCAAAAAATATCCTTGATCATTGGATAAATTTTTATATTTGCATGTTTAACACACAGAATCGGCTGCTATAAGAAAAAAAAAGGATCAAAATGTTTTATTCCAACCACCCCGGTACTGCTAGAGTCAATTTATTTTCTCCCTTTTTGCCATCAGATTCTGGTAGACCTACTTATATAATATAAAATCTGTATTTTAAAAAGATAAAACCGACTTCAAAATTGCACGTAATTGATAATTAAAACTCCCTATCTCCAAAACTACTGAACCGATTTTGATGAAACTTGCACTATTCCCTAAGTTGAACAATACCTAGTACAACAAAAAAAGAATAACTGAAATCGGAATGGTAGTTCCAGAGATATGCGAACACAAACATAAAAACATACATACATACACTTTTGAAATTTGGCACATTTTGTTCAGACTCTCATATAGACTAACATATACGAAAATTGGGCAGTTCGGGAAATATTACATACATACGCGTCGAATTGATATCCTCCTTTTTTGAAGTCGGTTAAAAAAATAAAGTATAAGTAGTCTTGGATAACATATTATTTAGGAAAATCTTTCTGAAAGAAAACGATTTACACAAGCCGGATTGGTGCAAGAAAAGTTCAAACACATTATTAGCCGGATAAACCAGCCAATACAAGCGGACATTTGGATAATAATTAATAACCGTTATAAGTATAATATATTGATAGTTATTCGTTATTTCGACAACAGCCAAGAAAAAACGCTCTGTAATGTTACTTTTACTAATATGTATTCTGTGGTAATGTCAAAATCCTAACAAAAGTCGGTTTAGTTTATCCGGACACGAGACTTAAGGGCCGCACTCCCCTACAAAGGCCTATTGATTACTTGCAGTATTCAACGTAGGTATAGAATATAGATTAAGTGTCTGGGGTGCCCAGACATGCTATAACACAGTATAAACATATACAGTAGCGTAACTCTGTTTTTGAAATCAAATTTGTACTAGACACTAGATGAGCACACGACTTAATTGTTTTTGTTACCATGATTGCGAAGTTGTCGACGACGATGAGCAATCTTAAGAGAATATGACCCTCTACACCAGCGGTCGGCAACACGCAGCCCGCGGGCCGCATGCGGCCCGCGAACGTCTTACTTGCGGCCCGTGAATGTTTTGTGAATTAAAGTTATGTGTATCAAGAACAATGTTTTCTAATATTGCCGGTAGTTATCGCCAGTCGCCACTTAAGAACCTAGAGCTGTTTGTGTCATTTTATAACAAACACTTATTTCCCCTCATTATGTGTATGTATATATTGAGCTTCTAGGGTTAATACGAGTATGAGGTCTGCGGTCCGCCTTTGGTTTATTTGCCACCTTATGGCCCTTCCCTGCAAAAAGGTTGCCGACCGCTGCTCTACACCACTGTTTTTCAACCTATGGCTTGCGCTTGCGACCCACTGGTTCGCGAAGCTTGTGTAAGGGGGTTGCCAGAGGTCAAGAGAACTATTTCAATAAAAAAACAATAAAGATTGCTATATTAATTCATCAAGCCCCAAGCGGCCACATGCGGCCGCGATAACAATAGATAAGCTATTGTGTCTCGTTTTCTTCTTCTACCCCACGTTCGACGGGGTAGAAGAATTTTAACAAAAGGATGTATTCATAAACATACATAATAAAAAAGCAAAGGATGTCGCGTAATATTTTTTCATACTGGGGGTGTAAAAACAGTTTAAAAAATACTGCTCTACACCGCCTACACGTGAAGTTCATAATCGCTAGTATTGGTCTGTCATGTGCCACATAAAGATGTCTTAAGTCACGCTTAGTTACCTATATGTGTGTTTGATTTAGGTCGTCTAGTACGAAGATGGTCTACTGTATGATATTTATATTGGGCAATCGGCTGATCAATATAGCTTTCCTAGTTCCTACATATTTTAACTAAACACTTTTGGTACTAAAACTGGGGCTTCGTAATAACTTTTAAATAGAAAGGACCAATTATTATTCAATTCTAAATTTGTTTTCTATAATTGTGTAGACTATCTTTTAAACGCTATGAAAGTGGAGTCCGAAAAAAAATTAAGCAGTTAATTTTATTCTTTTTCAACTCTGTTTCTCATCGCGAACTTCATTTTACATAGTATTTTGAAAATTAGTTTCGAATAGGTAAATAACCTTAACTTCTTAAATCTTAAGTGTTAGATAAGAGAATATCATCTGTAAAATAAGTATTATACTTATCCTAAATAATGCTTATGGTGAATAATAGTTTATCTATGTAAATAACTATAAAATATGATTAAGCAGCTGTAACTTGATTGTATTTTACAGTAAATTATATAATATCCTGTATATGGTCAAAACCGTGAGAGTGGCACAAAATTCAAAATTTGATAGCGTCGGGGATAGTGCAAATACGCGAATCTACCATACAGTCCGCGTATCTGCAATAGGTATAATTTTACAGGGAAGGTTAAAACTTCATAAGTTACAGACAGTATGTAACTATCATCCTTTTTAG
This sequence comes from Cyaniris semiargus, assembly GCA_905187585.1. Classification (NCBI taxonomy): domain Eukaryota; kingdom Metazoa; phylum Arthropoda; class Insecta; order Lepidoptera; family Lycaenidae; genus Cyaniris; species Cyaniris semiargus. The sequence goes on from LR994547.1 coordinate 11,611,044, forward strand.
GGTCCCGCACCCTAAGGGTAAAAACGGGACCCTATTACTAAAACTCCGATGTCTGTCCGTCTGTCCGTCCGTCTGTCTGTCTTCAGGCTGTATCTCAAGAACCGCTATGGCTAGACTTCTGAAATTTTCACAGGTTGTGTATTTTTTATTTTTATTAAAATTAATATTTAAGGGGGGCTCCCATACAGCAAAATCGATTTTTTTGGTTATCAAAAATGGCAAAAGGTAGGCACATGAAATACTCACAAAATCCTTAATTATGTTTGTACTTTAAAAATTAATAATAAAATTTAAATAAATATTTAAGGTGCTCCCATACGAAAAACCCAATTTTTTGCCAACTTTCGCTCTATAACGGTACGGAACCCTTCGTGCGCGCGTACGACTCGCACTTGGACGATTTATACATTTTCCTGAATTACAAGCCTCTGTAAGTTGTCACCCAGGTTTTACAGTTTTCTAAAAAATTTTCACAAACCTGAGTATTCCTAACCTATCATTCTCAATTTCTTTTATTCCTAAACGTTTTTGAAGATATTCGTTCTGATTTTCGTTTCCTTATGCTAGACTCAACTGCAACTTCAGGTTCGAAGTTGCTTTCAGGAACCTGGAACCTGTTTCCTTTCTGAAATAACCAGTGTTGCACTGATTCCCTAATCCCTTCAGGAAGTTGAATTTAATTTGGATCGGCTCTATGAGTCATCTGATGGAAAGTCAAAGTTTGATAGTGCCTGTAATTCTCCTCAGAGGGAATAGGCATATCATTGTTAGTAGCAGTATAGCAGACTCAAAAACATTGTCTGGATTACCGCGGATATGCAGCACTTTAATTATACATTAGACTTTCTATGCGGTTTCGCCCGCGTAAATAAGGCACTTCGCTGAAACCGTATATTTTTTTCGCAAAAAAAGTTGTCTATGTCCTTTCCTGTAGCCTACTCTATATTAGTGTAGAATATCATAAAAAATGGTCCAGTAGTTCGTGAGATTATCGCGTTCAAATAAGATTTTTCCCCGCTTTTTCCACATTTTCCTGTGATTCTTCGCTTTTTTCTGGCTTCCTAATGGCCGAATGAAACTGATATCAACACAGTAGCAGCCAATCAAGTTCTAGAATGGATTTCCCGCAAAAATCATTTTGGCTACATTTGTCAGATACGCGGAATTATCCAATGCTAGTTACGCGGACTTGCACTATCCCCGACGATATGTCACATAATCACTCTCTTATTAATTAAATATTTGCTGCACGTTTAAGCCAATCCATGTTACCATATTTACGTTTGTCTCTACACGTCGGCGGTCAGATCTGCTAATATCTAAATTATAATGCTTTATCTGTACGTCAGCAAGTGACTGCTGCAGACATGAATAGAAGAGACGTTAGATAATTTTAACAATAGGCTACTTGACCTACTTTTTTTCTTCAATCTAAACGCTTCTTAATCATCATTCATTTTCACCAAAAAAAACTAATATTAAAATATTTTAAACAGTAGAAACCCATAAAAATGTTGATTGAAAAATATGCCTTTTATATGGCGCCGAAAACACTGCCCGCCATTGTGCCGCCATAGTGTGACGTCATGTTTTTTGTATTTTTATACTTTCTTTATTGAAAAAAGTTTTATGTGCTAAGCGTTCGAGTCTAACAATGCCAAAAAATTAGAAAAGAATTTCGAAATCATTTGTAATGTTGAACATTTTTGGAGAAAAGTTTTGGCCATTTCATTTCCCAACTACAATAAATGGAGATAATATATAAAACTGATGTTTTACTTGAACTATTCAAGAAAATATATTTTACAAATCTTTCTAGGCTTATTCTTATTATTTATGTACAAATAAACTTACATATAACGAGCGCGATAAATAAAAGATAATTACGATGACGATGTGATGACGTCACATCGAAATCGGAAGTACCGCAAAAGCGTTTTCGTCAGTACAAATCATATTTTCATAAAATCATATTTTCAAATCGACTTTATTTATCAATCATAAGCTTTTATTTGATGATAAGGGTGAAATACGGTTTCCTAGACCCAGTTCTACTAGAAATATGCATTAGTTCAATGAAATTAAATATAGGTCAAGTAGCCTATTAAACCGAATTCAAACAGTATTTACTTATCATGGGACCACCTGTCATGATCCTCTTTCCAACAAAAAAGAATCATCAAAATCGGTTTACAAACGGCGGTCGGCGAATTTATCCGCAAACAAACATAAAAAAATTAAAAAACATTCATACGGTCGAATTGACCAGCCTCCCCCTTTTTTTAAGTATGTACGTTAAAAATCCTTTTTACAGCAAACGGCTTAAGCGTGGATCAAATATTTTATAACCTTCGTGCCTCCTCCCACAGTTTTGTGTAGAAACTTACCCATTTTTACCTAACCTAGATGTTCAATTACCATGTGGCTGCCGGGATGAAAACAGTAGGTATATCCGCTGCTGGGGGAGTGGCAGAGGCGACTGTTGACGAGATCGTCGACGGCTACACCAAGTATGACATGTATGAGTTGGACATCAACCGCTTCTTGGGACTCCACAACAATAAACGCTTCCTTAGAGACAGGATGAAGGAGGTGCCTGGTAAGTAACTTACCAGCACCAACCGTATTTCGTTTTCCGTACCAACAGTTTTTCAACCTATATAACTGTTTTAGGGCTCCCAAACATAACTGCGAATTCGCATCGCATCGCAAATATCTGCGACAAAATTCATATTTAAAAAAGAGAGATTACGATGCGATGCGAATTCGCAGCTTTGTGTGGGAGCCCTTAGATTGAAAGGGCCCAGATCATCGCACATTACACCGACTCGACGCCAACCCACAGTTTGGCATTGAATTCTTAGATGTATGTAGCTTGCTAACTTACGACTTTACGAGCAATTGGTTGACGACTAGTCGCCAACAGCTGGCTGTCCATGCGGTGTGAGTTGACTTTACTCGTATGTCCTGACAATATATCTTACATTTTTCAGCTGACAGTGGGTTGGAGTGGAGTAGGTGTAATAAAGGATGACCTTTATCAAGTTGAATTTCGGATTAATTTATTGTAAAGCTGCGACTAATTTATGCGTGACTATATGAACGTGATATTTTAGAAGTGTGTACTGTGAATGTGTACAATTTGCGAGTCGTCCAAAATGACGAGGCGTTCCAAAACACACGATGATCACACGGTACGTACAAGAATTGGCCCTAGCGTAAAAAAGGATCTTTGAAGCTCCTAATTCTCTATATCATACATGAGTACTTAAAAGTTTTCAATAGGAAATATTACGGTAAGGTCGAAGCAGAGGGCGCTACTAGCACGTACAGTAAACAATCCGACATGTTGCGCACGTCATAACAGAATATTCACAGAAACGTTGCACGTTGTCAAACGTCGAACTAATTTTTTGTTGTCTATGCTGGTTCTGCCTTTAGCGTGAAAACATTGCCGTAATATTCCTATTCAAATTCATTTCTGATATACGACTCTTTCAATTATTATCTCAATGCCCAGGTGTGCATTACGGGATGCCGTATCCGTTCTACGAGTTCGAGACTGGTCGCAACCTGCGCCTGTCCCCCATCTACCCGACGCTGCGCGACAATGGTGCGGTTTTCGGACAGGTTATGGGATACGAGAGGCCCACGTGGTTTGAAACTGTCGGTGAGTTCGCACGGTACTTAAACAAGTTTTAACAGAAAATATGTTAACTTTTTAACCCTATATTAAAAATGCCTTAAAAATTCATGGCGTCGGTCCAAAAGACAAGTTGCAGAAATGTTACCAGAAAAAGCGTGTACACTTTTAAATCCTTTATCTATTTAAAGATACATTTACAAATTTAGAATAACGCTAGTCCAAAATTAAAGGCCACAGCTTTAGTATTGCTTGACATAACTAGGAGGGTAATGCGTTGTGTTCGGCATTTAGGTCTCTTCAGTGGGCTAAGGATTGAGCCGGGCGGGTGCGCATGGAGACACGCGATTGGTAAATCAGCGATCACACACGTTATTCGTAGACTAGAAGCTATTGTACGTTATAGATATTGCACTCAAGCGCTGATTGCCCCCTCCAGTTGCCCTGAGCGATCCTCAAACTACGCTCAGCATTACCCCTGATGTTTTCCAAATGGGTACCTGGACCTTATGGGCAATTATCTGAAAATAAACTTCTTTTCAGATAAATCGGAGTTGGAAAAGCCGTTGCCATTCAAAATAGCCCACACTAAGACGTTTGGCAAGCCGCACTGGTTTGAGACTGTACAGCGGGAGTACTGGTCGTGTCGAGAGGCGGTGGGCTTGGCAGATTACTCATCATTCACGAAAATCGATATTCAGGTGCGGAATTGAAAGGTTAAGAGCGGGCTGCCAAATTTTGCTGTGTTTTCTAATAAGTATTACGATCCCGGAAGACGATTGACTTAAATGAAATTGAGATTTATTTAATCATTGTATATTTATCTGATATTAGCCTAACGGAAAACACGATTCACTTATTTTGACTCGATAGTTATATTTTTCGAAATTATGAATATTTCTGGGCTTTTCAACAAATATCTGTTACACTTATTGAGTTACTATCATTAAATAACTTGCACTACTACAATCACACACTTTTTAAAATAATGGCTAAAGGAAATATTAGTACTGTATTTAATTTTTAAGTAATCATCAAAAACATTTTTGGGACTTACGACCTTTACTTTCTTGCTATAATGCGGGAACCGTTGTTACGCGATAATGTTCACTATTAGCTGCAGCGCAAATTACAATTCATGCGGGCACGATTCATGGAATCATATCACGATTGGAGGATAGCGGGGTGTGTAGGCGGGGCTACCGTGGTTTGATATTTTCGGCAGCCCGGTCTTAAAGCTAGACTCGATAAAAATTCTGTATCTCCCCCCATTGGATACATACAAGCCGTCTATTTGCAATGGCAGCTGGTCCGTGCATTCTAAAACAAACATTTTGATATTAAGTGGATTTTTTAATCATTTACAGAACGATGATGGACATAAAACTTGCCACGTATATGGTTTGCTGTCATGTTCATAAAATATATGAATAAAAAGAGACATTAACATGGCATTTAATGCACGAATAACCTTGTCTGTCGCAAGTGAGCCTTTAGGTACAATTTCGTGCATCGCGACCGTCGTAAGCCGCGCGTGGCCTACGACTGTCGTCGGCCGCTCGCGACCATAGTCAGTGTATGAAAATGTATGGCACCGATTCCGAGGCCCGCGACAGACGCGCGCGGCCTACGACAGTCGTAGGCCCCGCGCGACCGCAATCGATCGCGATGCACGGAATTGTACCTTTTACATTGATTGTCAATTTTACAGTCCCAAGGCAGAGAAGTGGTGGATCTGCTGCAGTATCTCTGTTCCAACGATGTGGACGTGCCAATCGGTAGTATAATACACACGGGCATGCAAAACGAGCGGGGTGGCTATGAGAACGACTGCAGTCTTGCCAGGATAAGTGAGAACCAGTAAGTGTAAATACCCGCTTTTTGGGTTACGGAGGCTAAAAAGCCTGTCCAACTTGGGTCTTGATTAATAACAGTGATTGCCACCTTGAATGCGAAGATGTCTATAGTACACGTAATCGACGTGGATCGTGGGAAATTATTATAGAAAAATATGCCTCTATACGTTCTTAACACCTCCATCGTGGGTATTGCAGACACAATAGATTTTCAATTGTTATGCGGCAGCCAGCTGCCGATTGGGGATTGATGGGTTAATCGCTTATATTGACCCTTAGGTCAACGTAGACGGTGGAGTTGCCGCATTAGATATTTAGCCGAGTTTAGTATGTATCTAACCGCCACACTCAGAGATATTTTATTAATATTGATATTTTATCTTTAATTTAATTATATTATCTGTCAAACTATTAATAGTCTGACATAAGCGTCAAAGTAATTAATTTTCGTCTCCTCAGTCCTCGTAGGTTACACGTTCAATTTGTCATCAATCTGGCGTCAGTCTGAGATTGACGCCAAATTGATGGCTATAAAAAGTAGGTAAATATTAAAAAAATGACCAGTCCATCGATCCGTGGGTTAGACGTTCAGTTTCGCGTCAATCTTTACCAGATTGATGGATCAGATTGATGACAAACTGAACGTGTAACCTCCGACTCTGATTGCGGCAGTAACTTTACTAAGTGATATTGTGTCAGCTTAATATCCTACAATCTACATGATTGTTTTGACGCGTGGCAGAAATAAGTAATATTAACGCTACTATCTTGTAAACTTTGAAGTGTCACTTTTAGTAACTTAACAGCTTATTCGCATCCGTGCCTCCACGACAACGTTTTAGCACTCACAGTGTTTAATTTTGTCTACACAACTCGGTTACGCATTGGCTTTAACACGTAACTTACGCGTTAAAGCCAATAAATGTAAACTTTAGATTTAATTACTTAAATAAAGAAATGAAATAAATCAATGAATATAATTATTTCAGCTACATGATGATAGCGCCGACAATACAGCAGACGCGATGTCAAGTCTGGTTGAGGAAGCATCTCCCTGCCAACGGCTCGGTGACTCTCTCCGACGTCACATCCATGTACACAGCTATATGTATACTCGGGCCCTTCACCAGAAACCTGCTGTCAGAGCTGACTGACACTGACCTGTCACCGACAAATTTCCCTTTCTTCACATTCAAGGAGTTAGACGTGGGTTTGGCGAACGGCATCCGAGCTATGAACTTGACGCACACGGGAGAATTGGGCTATGTGCTGTATATACCTAATGAGGTAAGCTTTTGCGTTTGTATTGTATATTAGGGCCCGTATTTTTGGTCAGTACTCAAGATGCATCTCGGTCTCAAGACACGGTTCAGGCTCTGTGATTGGTTGGCTGTCAAAATTTGGACCGATCACAGATCCGAACCGCGTCTTGAGACCGGGTCGCATCTTAAGTACTGACCAAAAATACGGGCCTAAGTGACCCGTGAACTTCGTATCACTTAACTCCTAATATAAAACTTCCCTGGACTTCAACAAATATTTCAAGACTAAAATTACCCATATCGGTTTAGCCGTTCTCGAGATTTAGCGAGACTGAGCAATTTAAATTTTATTTTATTTATAATAAGATTTACAATGGTATTATGTCACTAGGTTATTACTTATTGGGCAAGGAAAAGATCAAAGTATAAAATATTAATCCATTTTGAAGTGCCACCGACTACCGAGCATACTAGTCGACAAGCTGAACTTAACGACGTCGGGCGTTACAAAAATGCTTGTTATTTTACCCTTGTTTAAATCCACTATTAGAACTATTAGCTTACTGCCGCACTCAGAGACATTAAATTATGATTAACCTTCAATTTAATTAGGAGTTTGACAGATAATGTATGAGGCTTATGTCAACATTTTAAATTTAAGTAATTAAGTTCGACTGAGTGCGGCAGTTAGACTTTAGGTCATCAGGTAGTCACTTATTTTTCAATAGTTTCAATCTATCGCAAATGAACTGCTATGAACCTCTTCTTATGTTATTTCTAAGTTTTATGACATCGAAACTATAGGGATTACAAACGAAACTTTTAACAGTAAACCCTTAACTCTAAAATGTTCAGTTCAGCCCCCTAATTATATAACCTTGATGAACGTGAACTTCATTGTTTACTCACAATTTTGACGTTAAAACTTTTTAAAACGCAATTTAAAAAAATTCTAATGTTAATGTTTTGACGTTTATACTTTTTAAATTAGCTCTTTTTTTCAGTTCGCACTCCACGTATACAACCGTTTAATGACGGTGGGTGAGCGGTACGGCATCAAGCACGTGGGCCACTACGCCACGCGCTCGCTCCGGGTGGAGAAATTCTTTGCTTTCTGGGGACAGGACCTCGACACTATGACCACGCCGCTAGAATGCGGCAGGACATGGCGAGTTAAATTCGACGTGAGTACACGGGAACCGTACATTAGTATCATGCTCTGGGTTATGACAAATGCAGGTAACTCAACGGTTAAAGCGATTTGGATGGATATTTAGTTACTTTAGGGCCTGTTTCACCACTTACTGATAAGTCCCGGATAGGTTATCCACAACTTATCGGACAGATTAAGGGCCTGTTTCACCACTTCCTGATAAGTGCCGCATAGACTTTCCACCACTTAAATTGACAGATAGAGTATGGAGAATCTGTCAAAAAAGTTGTGGATAGCCTATACGGCACTTTATCAGGAAGTGGTTAAACAAGCCCTGAGTGTGGAGTATCTGTCAGATAAGTTGTGTATAGCCTATCCGGAACTTATCAGGAAGTGGTGAAACAGGCCCTAGGCCCCTCGCAAAAGGACAATGTTATTTCGCTCAATCCTTTCAGATGTTGTCGTGACAAAATAAGGATAAGAGCGCTTTTCTAAATTATTATAGAGATACTAATGATTCCATGTCGTTTGTGCTTTCGAATTTACGATCCAAAAGACTTAGACTATTTTTAACCGACTTCAAAAAAAGGAGGTTATCAATTCGACGCGTATATATGTAATATTTCCAGAACTGCCCAGTTTTTGTATATGTTAGTGTATTTCAGTGTCTGAACAAATGTGCCAAATTTCAAGTGTGTGTATGTATGTATGTATGTTTTTATGTTTGTGTTCGAATATCTCTGGAACTAGAAGTCCGATTTCAGTAATTCTTTTTTTGTTGTACAAGGTGTTGTTCAACTTAGGAAATAGTGCAAGTTTCATCAAAATCGGTTCAGTAGTTTTGAGAGGGAATTTTAATTCTCAATTACGTACAATTTTGAAGTCAGTTATATCTTTTTAAAATACAGTTATTGTTCCACAGAAAGACATACCGTTCATCGGCCGCGACGCGTTACTTCGTCAGAGGGAGGAGGGCATCAGGCGGCAGTATGTCCAGCTACTACTCACAGACCACGATCACGAGTTGGACTTGTGGTCTTGGGGTGGCGAACCCATTTACCGAGACGGGAACTACTGCGGACAAACTACCACTACCAGCTACGGATTTACTTTCAAGAAACAGGTAAGAATTTTGTACCGTGAATTGGTTTATAGGCAGATGATCTACGTCGTGTGGTCGGGCTATGTCAATGTTTTCTATAGGCTCGGCTTGACATAACCCGATTAAATTATGTACGTAGAAACTCGGTACGCTCTCTGTCTCTCGAACCAATTACTCTTGAGGCCTTTGTCTCCAGAATATTTTATTTTATATTTAAAAATTATTGATAATCTTTTTCTAGGTCTGCCTAGGGTTTGTACAAAATCTAGACGAAAATGGTGTCCCGCAGCGAGTGACTAATGACTACATTCTCAGTGGCCATTATGAAATAGATATTGCTGGTATAAGGTAGGTAAACTTTACAACGCAAAAAAAAACGTCTCCATCGCAATCCTGATATCACAAACTAAGCACAAGTTACAAAACATCATGAAAATAAATTTTAATCCAGATTTTAAGAAAAAAAATGTAAGCAGTAAGCTTAACCAAATTAATGTGCTGTTACTGTATTCATGTCAGGCAAATACGTATTTACGTGACATTAAAATTGCTAGCATCATAGCCGCCCAATACATACCTTAGTTTTCATTCAGATAATAATCGGCCAAGTGCGAGTCGGACTCGCGCACGAAGGCTTCCGTACCGTTATAGATCAAAAATATTATGCCAAAAATTGTGTTTTTGTATAAGAGCCCCCCTTAATTTATATTTTATTTTTATATTAATATTAATTATTAAAGAACACGTATATAATTAAGGCATTTTTGAAAATTTCAGGTGCCTACCTGTTTCCATTATTTTATTTATAATGAGCAAAAAAAGCCAAAAAAATAACGTTTGTTATATGGGGGCCCCCCTTAGATATTAATTTTATTTTGTTTTTAGTATTTGTTGTTATAGCGGCAACAGATATACACAATCTGTTAAAATTTCAGAAGTCTAGATTTAGCGGTTATTGCGATACAGCCTGGAGACACACAGACGGGCGGACGGACGGACGGACGGACGGACGGACGGACGGACGGACGGACAGACGGACAGACGGACAGACAACAAAGTCTTAGAATAGGGTCCCGTTTTTACCCTTTGGGTACGGAACCCTAAAAATGAAATGGAGTGTACATTCAGTATATGAAACTGACAGATAATAACGAATTCAACAAAACAAATATGTTTTTTTTTATACGGGCAAGTAGCAGATAACATAGGTGTTGTATTATTATTTATTACAGGTATGCAGCCAAAGTGAATCTCCATTCACCAAACTTACCGACAAAGTACCCAGACAAAGAGAGAGACGTGTATCAAGCTACAAGAAGACACCACGAAAATCAACAGTTCTTGGGCCGCCACTATCAACCATAAACAAGTTAATTCGCAATGTGTCCCAAAAGGAGTTATTCCTCATTAATAAAAATATTTACTCCACGGAATTTATTAATATGGCATTAATTTTTATATGAATTAGCTTTTTCGTTGTATCAGTCAAAGACAGCAACAGCAACATGAATTGCCGTAAACGTAGTGTAAATATTTTTTATTAATGACTGATAAACAGTATACTGGCCAGTGCTTTGACGAGATTTCATGAATTGTGTAGTATAACTAGCGCCATTGCCCTGCATCGCGCTATCGAAGTTTTCTAAGTGCGTCGGTATATCTTCCTTTGTAGCCACAACGCATATTTTCCCACAATTGGATATCAAAACATCAGCTAGGACTGGTCAGTGTACTGTCTACAGTTTATTATAAATACGCCCGCATAAGTTATTCCATATTCAATTAAGGAAAGATTGGAAATCAACTTCAAACGTAAAAAAACATTCATATTTAAAATGCAATAAAAAGTACTTATGAAAATGTAATTCTTATTTTTCGATTCGACTATAATTTTACAGTTTCTATTATGAAGTCCATACCGGCCAGACGCCAAATCAATGTCGCATCCTCAACAAATCAATCTAGCATAATACAAAAAGTGGTGAATTTCGTCAAACAAATAAATTTATAGGTTGATGACGATGGCATTTAATCTAGAAGTTCTAGATTTAGGTACACAATCAAGAGCTAACAATTGACGAACTTATAGAAATGCGTAAGCATGAGCAAGACATTGAACAAACTGTTCAGGCAACATTTTTAGAATATTTGAAGGCTTCGACACCAAAATAACTTCGGTTTAGGTTACTTGAATTGTTTTATTTAACAACATTTTTATTTAACATTTTTCTTCTGAATCATTGTTTTCGGTAGACTCTGGTCCCAATCAGACATAATATTTTATATGTATTTATATGGAAAGTTGAACCCCGACTTACGCGAATTCGACTTACGCGCAATCGGTCGGTCCTACCTATCGCGTAAGTCCGGGGTATTACTGTATAAAGATTTTTGATGAAAGGTTTTCAGTGTTGTAATTATTTGAACTGTTAGGGTGAAGCCAAACGAGCGTAATTTGTGAGTTGTGTGTCGCAGAATTTCGCCTAGCAGAAATTCTGCTGCATTCAGTTTCATACAAAAGTCCTGTTTGATTCACACGAGCTTAATTTTGTGAGTCATGTTTTGTATGAAAAGATATTTACGCGACCGAAATTCTGCGACTCACAACTCACAAATTACGCTCGTTTGGCTACACCCTAACAGTTCAAATAATTACAACAATCCTTAAACTGGTGGTTTAAAATGAATAAAATTATAGTTGAACTGATAAGACAACAACGCGACGCACGCGCCGCGTTGTCGCGGCGGCGTCTGCGCTGCGCATACGTTCATCGAACGCCTACGCTGGACAAACGCTAGTGTGAAGGCAGCCTTACAAAGCTGACAGACACTGCAACTGAACAAAAATGACAATGTTGGCGTTGCGTTCGTTAACGCATTCAATTATTGAAAACGCCAAACGAAAGTTGAATACAAAGAAGATGACGAAAATTGAAGACGAAAGCGCATAGTGTGGACATAGCTTATACTCTACTTTCTATCATAAGTCATTGTATTGAAAAAGAATACACCAACGCGAAATTATTAATAAAATTTTTTCTAAAAAACTTATATAAGTACTTAATTTTATTTATTCTGAATGTCATACAAACCTTTGTTAATAAAGTAAGAGGGGATTACCAGGGTGAAGCCCTATAGTATAAATTTTGAATATAGCTGTGGTGTACAGCTGTAGTCGGTTGTAAAAACCTTTTTTTTTACAAAATTCTTGTAGCAAATAAAAAAAAACATAGGTATCCTTATATTTTCAATCCCTTGTTAGTAAAAATATTTACACAGGAAATAACAACACAACAAATGCTTATCTTTGTCTGGCAGATAGGAGAAGCCACATGACGGACAAAGACATCGAGAAACTTGAATAGTTATAATCAGCGTAAACATACAGTATACTATTGTGAGAAAGTTTTGGAAATACTAGTAGGTATACTGAGGTACCCACGCATTGGTAACAGTACCTAGTTAATGAACTATATTTTGTAATTGCCAGGTCTGCTGTACAATTCCTTAAATACTTCTATTAAAGTCCACAGACCAGCGAAACCCAGGGCGGGTTAGCATCATAGTATGTATCAATCCTGAGGGCTGAGAATAAGCAGGTATAAAATATGTAACCATAAGAAGTTTAGTCTAAAACAAGAATATTATCATGGGAGTTGAATTTCCATAGCAAATCCCTCATCGTCGTATCGTTGATAGTTGCTTATTATCCATGAAGGACAAACTACACATTAACGTAATTGTGTTAATTTAAAAATAAAAGAAATATTTACTTATTATAATATTTTAATGTAAACTTACTTAATTTAAAAATAGTACTATTTCAGTACCTAGGTACATAATTTACAAGAACCATGATTTTTCTAATTGTAAAAAAAGGTATTCGTACAAAAATATGATATTATATAATATAACAAAAGTTCTATGATTTCTAGAGAAAGGTTTTAATTTTTTATTGCTTAACCATAACTGTAACAAATGACAGAAAAAAGTATTCAAACAAGAGTTATTTTAAGCAGAAAAAGTAAACTAAATATTTCTTTTTTTTCCCAGTCCAACTGCATGTGTCCAAACTAAAAATTAAAAGAGATCTATTATATCTTTATTCATCACTTAATTTTTATGCTTCAAGTTGTATTAGAACTTTAAAAGTCTAGAATTTGTCATTAAGGCACAGTTCTGCCTATGATAATTATTCTTTAACACTACAGTTAGTCATAAGTTGTCCATATTATTCACTTCTAAAAAGTGATAATTAATTACCCCGTCCGTGCGTCATGAATTTTTCCATACAAAAGTGAAAAATAGTTACTCTTTCAGTACTGCTATTTTCACAACGTACTCTATATAGGGGCCCCATACACACCCTAAAGCAGCGGTCGTCACACTTTACTGGCCAAGGGCCACACATGACAATGTGAGTTCCAGCACCGGGCCGCAGAGTATGTGAAGGGCGCTCCAAGCGCGGTGAGAATGCTTTTTTTTTACACCTACCGAGTAGAGTGGCGAGACAGTACTCTCGGCAAATTTTACTGGTCAAGAGCACTGTCTCACCACTCTACTACGGTAGCTGTAATCCGGCCCTACCGAGTACCGAGTTACACCACACCATAAAACAACTGGATTAGGTTATTACTTTGACATTTGTTAACTAAGCATTACAGGTAACCAGCTAAAATTGGCCGGTTACATTTATCGGCGTAATTTTAACCGTTGTGTAGTATGGTTGACCATTCAAATAATTTACTTTGTCGCGGGCCGCAATTTGACGACCACGGCCTTAAAGTATTATCACTCAGTTTTGTTAATAAGTCTGATGATAATTTACCCCCATACATAGTACATATTTTTATTAGCAAGGAGAATGTGTTCGAGAATTTGGTTGTAAGTGCTACTTATAACTTCGAGTATTAAAGTAAGTATACATTTTAGCAGTTTATCCACCTCAAAGCCTAATATTTAGGTTACTTATAATAAGCAGACCTTAATAATTTAAAAAATAAATTACTATTCAAGATTGAAATGGTTTTGAGCCACAATATCACTAGTTTTCTAATTATTGTACTTAGGCCCGTATTTTTGGTTAGTGCCAACATAAGATGCGACCCGGTCTCAAGACGCGGTTCGGCTCTGTGGTTGGTCCAAATTTTGACAGCCAACCAATCACAGAGCCTGAACCGTGTCTTGAGACCGAGATGCATCTTGAGTACTGACCAAAAATACGGGCCTTAGTGGCATAATCACTATATTGAGTCACAGCCTGGGCTGTGGCATCCTACTTCATAGTTGTAATTACACCACTGTATCCACTATACATAATCAATTATATTATTACCTGTATAAACTTTAAAACAAAAGCATTATTATTTGATAATTATTGATATTCTAATTTGCTCTCAATTGAGACCATAAATGACTATTATTGTTAATCTTAATTATTATAAATCCGTGGCTTCAGGCCACCATCCTTATCAATCTAATATTATGAAGGTCCTTAATTATTATTATATACAGAGGGTTTGTAAAATTGTAAAGTTATCATGAAATACATGAAACTTGACAGATTCCACACATCTGCCATTTGATAATGTTATTATTACATAGCTTTACATTATAGTATATCATGCTTCCCACTCAGTTGTATCTAACCCTATTATCCTTGTTTTTGGATGAACTCTGAAATATAATCTATACATATAATAAAACTGTAGAAATGAAAATTCTGTACATTAAAGATATTCAAAAAATAATAAGCGGGGGGTGTTAATACATCGCTATAGAAGCCAAAAATGTGGTTAGTTTTTTGTCTGTCTGTCTGTCTGTATGTTTGTTCCACTATCACATGAAAACTCTGATCCGATTTGAATGCGATTTTCGCAGATATATTTGTCTTCTTCCAACTTAGTACAACAAGTAGAAATACTTTAAATGGCAAAACAACGTTTGCCGGGACAGCTAGTAATCAATAATATTAAAAAAAACAATTTTTTTGGCCCAATACATAATATTAGAGCAACATTAAAAATTATTGATAACATTACAATGTTGTATAGTATATAGTAATAAATAAGTATAAGTAAGTAAGATGATAATTTACAAAAAAAGAAACCTTAAGTATAAAATCAAAACATGAAAAATCTCATAATTTATTAAAATTACTAGTCTTAATATTGTACTATTGATGTCATTCAATCTTGCATCATTGTTAAATTATTATTATTCAACACAAATTGGAAACTAGTGTAATTTTCCATATTATTGCTCCTCTACATGATGGGCCAGCGCTGGCCCATCAAATGGCGCATGCGATGGCTATACAATGGTTGCAACGCCTCTACATGATGGCCGCGTTCAGTTGTGATCTGAACGTGTTTCAAGATGGACACACGTCCAATAGCCATTACGGCAATGCAAAACGTACATTTTTCAATAATTGATAACTTCACCAGATGACCCGGTGAACTTCGTATCACTTCCCTCCTAATATGAACCTTCCCTGGACTTCTATGAATAATTATTTCGAGACTAAAATTAAAATAATGGTTTATGGTAGTAATGATGATGATAATGACGAATGTAATAATAGCATATGCTTTCCGTTCTTAAAACAACGTCGAAACTCCCCAACTTGTATAATATTTAAAGAGTCATGTGTTCTCTTAGCATCTTCCAAACCATGGTATACCAGGTACACCTCGGTGCAAAATCTTACTTGTTAGCATATGCTTAGAATACTTCAAACGAAATCGAGGTCACCACATGTTTCCATATAAATATTGAGGAGTTCCCTCGATTACTTATGTATTCCTTCATCAAGTCACCACTTTTGTGAACATGGTACCAAATTAGGAAGATACCCTATACACCAAAAGAAAAATTTTGAAAATCGGTTCACAAACGGCGGATTAATAGTTAAACACAAAAAAACGAACATAACACCTCCTTCATTTTGAGAGTCGGGTAAAATTGTAGCCTTTGTGTTATTATGATGTATAAGCTACATTATTGTAAAGTTTCGTTAAAATCCGTTCAGTAGTTTTTGAGTAAAAGAGTAACGAACATTCATAAAAACTATCTCCTTTATAATATTATAACTTCATTCATTATGAGACCACGTACTCGTCATTTTGAATGAAATTCGTAAATTGTCATACGACGTCCTCACTCGACCGTGGTCGGGCACAGACTGTGGTATGGGCCACGTGTAGATGCATACCGCCATCGCTGGGCCATTCCCTTTGATGTGCGGCCGAAAAACCGACACCGCCGCCATCCCACGACCATCGCTGGCGCCATCAGCCATCCGACACCACTACATCCTCCACAGGCTGGGCCATTGTGATGGTCCACTACGCTGGGCCATTGTGTATGTAGAGGCGCAACTAAACACATGTCATTTAATTTTTAGACAACAGAGGAGATTTTCAATCTTAACTTTTTGAGTACTTGAAATAAATGAAGACGTGAGTGGATGAACACGATAACTAACATTTTGTAATATACAGACATTCACTCATTCTTTCCCTTATAATTTGAACAAACCTTGTAACTTATTATATATATCTGGCTACACATAAAATGCATTTTTCTTTTTTATTTCAAATTAATTTTATAGCCCTAAAGCCTCCATTTATGCCAAAAAATGGCAATTTTTGTTACTGTTAGCTATCATGTTCATCCACTCACGTCTTCAAATATTTGTCACTCAAATATGTTTGGTACTTGACTGCAGGACACTGTTGGTCTTCTCAGTCTCTCCTTAATCAAATCACAGGGGGAAGGTACATTGAATGTGAAACGTTTTACCTTCCCATCCACTTTAGCAGGTATATAGCATGGTGCTGCAGGTCTCATTCTCGAGGAAAGCACCTTTCCAAAATTAGAACACTTAGCTTTGTAAATCTTTTGGCTAAGTATGTAAGACATATCAGTGATGCAAGGCAAGAGTGGTTCAGGGGATTGTTGTTTTTCCGGTTTCTCCTCATAGTCCATAAACTGCAGCTTAAACAAGGACTCGCAGGAGCTGCTACTGCTCAGTCCAGCGTCTGTATTATTTTGATATTTTACTGTACCTGGAGTTTGTAGAGCTTTTGTCAAGTCTATCACAAAATCATCTGCTTCATCTGATTCCTCTTGTTTGAGGCTTTTCTTTCTCTCCTCCTCCTGTCGCCTCTCTTTAGCCCGTAACATATTGGCCACCTGGGTAGCTAGAACACTCGATATTGGGCTCTCACTGAGACCCAATTTTGGTAGTGGTATAATTCTATCGGGTGTAAACAGTTTAGATGGCGTCATGATATCACTCGACCTCCCAGCAACCGTCTCAGGGCTTGTACTTGCTGCAGCGTCATTAGATTCACTTTCTTGCAAGCTTATCTTAGAAAGATGACTGTCCACCAAAGCAAATAATGAGGAATGCGTTTTGAATTCATTCATTTTGAAAAAAATATTTTACTTTACACAATTTAGCCTTTATTATTAAAAGTATAGTAAATTCTAACAAACAAAACAAAAAGATTATTATGTAGAAATAGAGTAAAAACCACAGAATACATATTACTCACGGAGAAGAACATTAACTTAGTACAAGAAATTCTCGAATCTTTCAACGCCATCTATTGGTGGCCCCTATTCAACTTCATGAACCCGCGAATTTTAAACGTATGTCAATTCATAGGGTTCTCGTTAAGATTTTACTATTAAAATAATTAGGTTTAGTTTTACACTAGCAAGAAACTTGGGGCAAATTAAGTTTCTTACTAATGTAAAACTAAGTTAACAATAAAAACAACATATAAAATGTAAGTCATTTATTTTCAAATATAAGTAACCTATACACAGTTTCGTTAATGTTTTGTTCTTATTTCTTATTAGGTACCTGTAGACTCAGGTGAATATGCTTCTAAAGTTCTAACAGTGATTAGGGTTAAGACATTGGCGATTCACTAAGGAGCCATTGTTTTAAAAAAAGAAGGAGAAGGAGATTAAAGAAGGAAAAGAAGAAAGATTAATAGGTTATTTTAAAACCAATATCATGCTATGTCCTTTCCCGGGACTCAAAAGTATCTCCAAACCAAATTATTGGTCTTATCTCTTTCAGTATTACAACCTTATTTACACGAATTTATGACTTAAATGTTCACATCAAATGCAAAGTCACTATCACACAATTTTCACAGCACTAAAGCACGGCGAGAAGCACAAAACACGGAGGAACCGAAGCTTAACGCAATATTAATAGGCGAGCACAGTTTAGGTATTGGGATAATCCCAAAAGAACGGAATTACAAGAAAAAACAAAGGCAATGGCGGACATTTTTCTTGTGACGAAATTACACAGATTATGATACTATACTAGGTAATTAATTGGGTGCCCAGTTTAAAAAATTATGAGTTTTAAAATATTTTTACATTGGCATCCCAAGTCTGGCCCCCGCTTCGAGATTGGCTGTAGGGAGCAGACCACCCCTGGTAAAAACATTTACGAAATTCTTCTTCTTCTTTATAAATGGCCTCACTTGAGGTCCTTGAGGAATAGCCAATGTCAGTACAAGTTGTTTTCTTTTTTAAATCTCCACCAGACAGCGCGACAATGAGGCATTTTCTTATTTTTTTAATTTGATTGTCAAACAGTTTTCATTTTAGTAATTAGATGGCGTATGGGTAGACAACTATCGGTAATACCATCATTAATTACTACAAAACTGGGCAAAAGAATGTAAAACTTGATACATTTCAATTTGAAAAAGACGCAATAATATTCCAACGAGTAGGATAGTAAAGTTATTATAACGATGTTTTAGTTAAAACTCACGGAAGAAATAGCCCTATTTACCGTTATTCACACCAATTGTCACAGGAATTATACATTTTGGTTTTGACAACATCTTACCTGCACTTGTGCAAGATAACGGATATTTAATGGCTAATATTTTACCAATAATGAACATCAAAAACCCAAATAACACAATTTGGGAAAAAATAATAAAAACCACACCAACAATAAAAAGTAGAAGAAGGGTCAAAGAGACATGCTCGACAAAACTCTTTCAGTTGTCAGTTTTCAGTTTGACAACTATTATAATATTATGTCAGCGTCTTCCTAAACTGTTACCAGTATACTGGCCTAATCGCCTAGGCCAATGATCGCTTAGGCGTATGCTCTTCGTGAAATTTAAACTAGAGAGACGAAGCAAAAATACATAGAAATATATATGGAAATGTATAAATACATACAGTTTTATGTTCATATTATGCTAATGGAAACTAGGTTTAAGAAATGTTGATTTATGTCACACTTGACAGTACACTGATATTTTTTAGAAACACAACCAATATGTATAGTCAGTGATGCCAACCTGCAGATAATTTCAGATCGGTGGGGAACCAATAGACAATCTAGAAGTGTCGCGCCATCTGGTGCAGATTCTAAAAAGAAAACAACCCTTGTACAATGTACAGTGGCGCGGCCCGCGGCTTGACGAAGGACTGAGGATTGAGGAACGAGTCCATGAACAACAGAGTACAGAACTACAGACAACTCATTCGCGAACTGTCACCACCACTGCCAAGAAGTGAGAATTTCGTGTTGATACTTAGTCAAACAAAAATCCGAAATCGTTATAAAGTTTACTATATCAAATAAAAATCTATTATCAAAAGCTGATATGCTAAGCTGTGAACCCCTACAAGTGTTTTGGACGAGCTGTGTTTGCGATGCCGAGCGCAAAATACGAACAGCTGTCAGTAAAAACTGATGCTGAAGATGATGTGTTTACAAGCAAACCGAAAAGAAAATGGCCAGATATTTGTTTTCAGAAGAGTCTGCTATCCTTAGGCTTAATACTTCTGTACTTCTCTTTGTCCATCGGCCTTACATTCTACCAGAGATGGCTCCTAAAGGTATGCCTTTATAGTTATCCAATCTTTATACTAACCAAATCTTTAAATTACCCAAATGTGTATTATTAATTATTCATTACCAATGTTAACAATTCAAAGTCTGTAATTAATGTTAATTTGAGATAATTTTCATTTGTTAATTTCTCGTAAAATCATAAAGCATTATCTATTTCAAGGTATTGATAAAATTTATGGTCCCAGAGATAACATTTGGAAAACATTCTTATCTGTTATTTTTTACTGATAATCGTAACCTTAGAAAATATGTTTAGTAAACAATTGCATATTATGTACAACTGCAAATAAATATAGGTTACAATGTGCAAAATGGTAAAGGTTCGGAAACCTACCCCAAATTGATGAGCAGCGGGGGTGGGGGAGGAGGGGGGAGGAGGGGTAAACACCCCCCGTACCAACACCACACTGAAAAACCCCCCAGTTTTGGAGCTACTCACCTTTGAAATTTTCGGAATTTTGAGGCTACATCATCTATTCTCGAAAATTTGCATAGTGTTTCCGACTGATGCTGAGGCATCACTAGACTGTTGTGAGTGAAGGACTAAAATTTCAATTTTGTCTAACAATGTGAACCATGGTTTTTAGATAAAATTTAAAAGTAAAAATTAACAAAATTCCGGGCCTGGAAGTGGCACGAGGAGGTTTTTCTTATCTCATCAATAATTTACTTAGATTGTTCTTAGTGACACTTTTATTTTATAATGTTTATGGTAATGTTTTCAGGACTTTCACTATCCACTCACAGTTGTAATGTACCATTTGATAGTGAAATGGATATTAGCAGTGATTGTAAGGTTGGTCCTGTTCTGTATCACTGGTACACCGCAGCTTCTGCTACCTTTCCTAACATGCCTGAAGTCTGTGGGTCCTACGGGACTTGCCAGTGGCATTGATGTTGGATTTTCTAATTGGGGACTGGAACTTGTGACTATATCGTTGTATACTATGACAAAATCTACAACCATCATATTTATACTTGGGTTTGCTATCCTTCTTGGACTTGAGAAAAAGGTATATTATTATAAAATTTTCTGTTAATATTGTGAATGTTTGCATACTTACTATAAACATTTTTTAAATTCTGTGTGACTGATGCTGTGCAAATTTTTTTGTCACTTTTAAAAATGTTTAGTAGTGAGTATAGTTATATTTACACTTTTTGTGTAGTATAATAATTACTATAAAATTCTACACTATAAAAAATGTGCTACACTGTATGCTTAGCTATTCCGTCTAATTAAAAATTCCAAAGTGTTTCTATCTATCCACCTGCTTACTTAAACTGTTAAAACATTTATATTTAATTTGTTATGGTGCCTCTTCCAGCCCTGGAAAAGGACACATGCAAATTTACATTGCGGCAAAATGTATGGTTACCCCACTGTGCACAGTAACATAATGTTAGCAATTAGAAATTGCAGGAAACATGGAGTATTTTTTAAAGTATCTGCTGCTGTGCTTATTTTTATATTAAAAGAAAAGCAAAATGTAGAAATAATTCCTTACCTCATTATTTTGAAAGCTGCAATTTTATTGATTACTATAATATGCTACAAAGTATGAACACATACTAATAGCTATAATATGCATTGTAGGTTTAAATAATTTGAAAAGCAATGCGATTTCATATAACTTTTAAAAATATATATTATAATACTAACTAAGTTCGCAATCATTAACATGCTATATCCAGAAATATTTGATCGAAGGCTATATCCTATAATGCTTGTAAATAAAAAGAATAGTTTTTAGTGACATCAATATTTTATTTAAGATTGTCTTTTTTATTTAATAAAAAAGTTAGGAAGAAAAAATAAACAGTATAATTTAAAACTGATTTTCTCAGAATCATTGGCATTGCTTTTGTAATACAGGAAACAGTTTGTAGTAGTTTTTGTCTGTATTGCTTTTCTTCTTTGTGTTGTTTGCGAAAAGTATAATATGATTTTATGTGACCTAAAATTATTTTGCAAAGATATATTTCATATAACTTTATAATAACATGTTTAATGTTTCAACATAGTACTCATTAAAAGTTATTTTTATCTCATCTTTATTATTCAGTCTGCGAAATATTGTTTAGTGAGTCAGCATGCATTATCCATTGGCGGTTCTCGCAACAGTTGCTCGTAATACTATTAACCTATAACCTTTCCCGCGGTGTACTCTAACTGGACTAATTTTATCAAAATGAGTCCACTTGCTCGAAAGTTTATTTGATGCAAACAAAAAATAATTAGTATGAATATCTACTTACTGCACAAGAGATTATGCGAATAATTTTGTAAAGTCACTGCTTAGCAAAATTAAATGTCTTTAATTTGCGACACTAGTTTGTAAGGCTTTGAGTTGTAAGCAATTTTTTACCTGACTGCGCCAGGAGGGTTATGGGTTATATTTTTTAAGTGTATGCATGAAATGTATTAGGTTTGTGTTTACTGTGAGAGTGACACTGGGTATATCAAAAGCCAGTCTGGTTTTTAGGGTAAACCTATAAGTTGATTATTTCTTTTTTTTAGTCGTGGTCACTCGTGGCCATAGTGCTGACTATAGCGACGGGGTTGATAATGTTCACATACAAGGCCACCCAGTTCAATGTCATGGGGTTCAACTTCCTCATACTAGCGTCCTTTGCTGCTGGTCTTCGTTGGACGTTTGCTCAGCTTCTCATGCAGAAGTCCAAGCTCGGGCTGCACAATCCAGTGGACATGGTGTTCCATGTTCAACCCTGGATGTTCTTATCCTTGTTGCCATTTACAATAATGTTTGAAGGTTAGTACAGCTACATTCACTAATTTCAGCTACAATCACACAATTGAAACTTCATTTGAAAAATAATTTAAGTATGAAAATTTTGTGTTAACCCATCAATCCCCAAGAGGCACCCGACTGCCGCATAACAATTGAAAATCTATTGTGTCTGCTATTCCCACGACCGAGGTATTACATTTATTGCCTCGTTGTTTTGTTATAGTATATCTCTATCCATACTAAGATAACTCGTACTCCTTTTTGTAAAAAAAAAAAAAATAGTTTGAAAATAAGGTACCGTAAATTACCAGTCATTGGACAGCTAAGGATTTTTTTTTACAGAAATAGCTGTAAAAAATTAAATACTTCGCAAGAAATAGAAATAGATATTATATTTGTGTTCATTAATTATCTAACCCAAACCTACGCGACCAAAGCGACTGCGAAGCGGGGGCGTTCTACCGCGCGGCGGACGCTGCCCATGTATTTAAATATTTTATGGCGCTGTGCATGTCGCAGCCAACTGGTTTAAATAGCCGTTCAATCAAACAGCTAGCCCTTTGACTGAACAACGCCATTCAATCACACGTCTAGCTTTTTAATTGTATATTTAAGTCGCTCAAAACGTTCAACACTACAGCTGACTCAAAAGCCGCCGTTTGATTGAATTAGTTCAGCGCTCACCACCGCGGCGCTAGGTGCGTTTTGTTTACAATATGGCGTCAGCTAACCGGTGTTTTGTGGTTGTATTAAGATATTTTTCGTAAATATACTGTTACGTGCTAGGGTTCGAGGATTTGGAGAGAAAGACCTGGTGACTCTCTTGAAGACTTTATTCACTAACACTAGCTCACACAAATCACTAAGTCCAAACACTAAGCACTATCACTGTCCTAGGTCGTAGCCGAGTCGTAGGTTTCACTATCACAATCACTCACTACTGATCACTTGTTTTCACTCCGAAGTCGCCTTGATGATAGCTCGTATCGAACTGAATTGCCGGGCCGTCGACCTGCGGCTATTTATATGGCCGAGGTGTACTCTAGAAAGTTCCTTCGTCGATTCACGTAAACAAGTAAACAAGTGGGGAATGTTTCTAGAAAATACGCGTAAGTAAACATACTACGCCTAACGCCATCTAGTATCGAGTATTGGATTTATGTTGTCTGTGTTTCCCTGATCAGTTTCGCTGGTTTGACGCTAGATGGCACTACGTGTCCGTATCCGTAACACCATACCCCTCTTAGAGGTGCTCGTCCCGAGCATCGTTGTTACTGCCATGGTAACGCGCCAGACGGTCTATGTGTACCACTTTGAATGTCCCTCTTGGTTGCTTTTGAATCCTGTAAGTCACATCATTCAATCGGGTAACCACTTTGTATGGGCCGTCCCACTTGGTCTGCAACTTTGGAGATTTCCCTTTTCGGCGAGTTGGGTTATGCAGCCACACCAGTGACCCTTCTTCGAAGCCGCTCATGTTCGATTTCCGGTCGTATCTGGTCTTCATGTTCTCACTTGACTGTAACCCATTTTCCCGAAACATGGCGTGTATATAGCGCATCTTTTCTCTTAAATCGCAGACATAGTCTTGTACGGTCTTTGGTTCCCCCGGTGACCCTCTTGTCAAGAGGTCTACTGGTACTCGTAGTTCTCTACCGTAATTGACATACGCCGGGGTAGCTTTTATGCTCTCATGCTCGGCGGTACGGTACGAGAGAAGGAAGAGTGGTATATACTTGTCCCAATCTTTTTGTCTGTCACCTACCAATTTCGCCAAATGCCTCTCAAGGATCTGTATAAATCTCTCAACCATTCCATCAGACTGTGGATGGTACGCGGTGGTCCTCGTCTTATGCATTCCCAAAACTCTGCACACTTCCTGGAAAACCTGCGATTCGAAATTTCTGCCTTGATCAGAATGGATTTCCAGAGGCACACCAAAGCGAGATATCACATCTTCGACTAACTTAGAAGCGACTGTTGTAGCTTCTTGGTTTGGTATGGCGAACACTTCGGGCCATTTGGTGAAGTAGTCCATGACGACCATAAAATACTTGTTTCCCGATTCTGTTACGGGAAATGGCCCAGCTACGTCAACTGCAATTCGTTCCCACAGTGCGCCAACGTTATACAACCGCAGGTTCCCACGGCTCCTGGTCTGTGGTCCCTTCACTGCAGCGCAAGTAGTGCATTTGCGGCACCAATCCTGTACATCATCTCGACAATGCAACCGGTAGAATCGTTCTCGCACTTTTGTTAACGTCCTCTTGACACCTAGATGACCTCCTGATACGCCATCGTGTATTTCACGGAGAACATCTGGTACTCTCGTCCTTGGGACAACTATCTGAAGATGAAACTCTCTGCCGTTAGTCTTCTCCCATTTCCGGTAAAGTATTCCATCTTGAAGTATCAGACTGTCCCATTGCGCCCAGTACGCCTTAGTGACAGCGCCAGTGGGTGCAACCTCACTCCAGATTGGTTTTACGTCACCGCGTTTCTTCCATGTGATGATGTGCCGAACGTCGTCATCTCTTTCTTGAGCCTCCCTCATAGCATCATTCTCCCAGAGACCCAAGGGACTTGTTCTCGTTAACTTTAATGTTACTTCGTTAGATTCCTGCTTAACACAGTGTTTGCAGTCTTCTGAACACGGCCTTCGTGAAAGTGCGTCGGCATTCCCATGCGCCTTTCCGCTGCGGTGTTCCGTCTTGAAGTCATACTCCTGGAGTTGTTCAATCCATCGAGCTACTTGGCCTTCTGGGTTCTTGAATTGCAGCAGCCACTTCAAGGCTGCGTGATCAGTTCGCAGTAAAAACTGTCTGCCGGTGAGATATTTGCTGAAATGTCTTCTTTACATGGCGTCTTTACAACAGCCAAGAGTTCTCTTCTTGTCACACAGTAGTTTCTCTCTGGCTTAGATAAAGATTTGCTGAAATATGCAATTACAACTTCTCTTTCGCCCTGTTTTTGAGATAACACCCCGCCAATGCCCGTGTTGCTTGCGTCCGTGTCGACTATAAACTGACCTTCAGGTTGTGGATACCCCAGGATTGGTGTTTCACACAGATGTTTCTTCAGTTTCTGAAAAGAATCTTCGGAAGTCTCGTCCCAAATAAACTGTCGTTTATCTTCTGTCAGCCGATGTAATGGCTTGGCTATCTCCGAGAATCCCTTAACAAAACGCCTGTAGTAGGAGCATAGGCCGAGAAATGCCCGCACTTCGGTTTTGTTCTTAGGGGTTGGCCAATTTTGAACTGCTTCCAGTTTCTCCGGGTCCGTCTGGATTCCATCACTGGAGATAACATGGCCGAGATAATTGACCTTACTCCTGAATAAACGACACTTTTCGGATTCAACTTTAACTTGGTCCCCTCTATTTTGGCGAAAACTCGTTCTAAGTTTCGCAAATGGTCCTCGAAGTCGCGGCCAACAGTGATGACGTCGTCCAAGTAGACTAAGCAAGCCTCTCCAACTAAGCCTGCCAGCACACACTCCATGAGTCGCTCAAATGTGGCAGGTGCGTTGCACAATCCAAAGGGCATGACGTTAAACTGCCATAAACCTTTACCGGTGGAGAAAGCTGTCTTCTCCTTGTCTTTTGGATGAATTTCCACCTGCCAGTATCCAGATTTCAGGTCCAGGGTCGAGAACCATTTCATGCCACTCAAGGTATCCAGAGTGTCGTCGATTCGAGGTAATGGATAGCTGTCCTTCTTAGTGACATCATTGAGACGCCTGTAGTCAACACAAAATCTTGTGCTGCCATCTTTCTTCTTCACTAAGACAACAGGTGAGCACCGCGGACTTGCAGACGGTTCAATTATCTTATGCCTTCTCATGTCCTCCAAAAGGCCTTCAACTTCTTTTTACTTTGCAATGGGTATCCGTCTTGCTCGTTGACGAATTGGGTTCTCGCTTCCGGTATCTATCCTGTGCTGAACCATCGACGTTCTTCCAAGGTCCCCTTCCTGACTGGAGAAGATATTCGCGTGGCGTTGTAAAAACTTCTTAGCTTTCATGTTCTGCGAATAAGTCAGATTACTCTTGCAGTCATCGAGTAGCTCAGTCGCTAATCCGTAGTTGCTGCTGTTTGCTGGGTCTGAGCCTGTCATCGAACTACACTTTCTCATCCAGACAACTTCCTCGCACTTTCCAATGACGTCACCTTTGTTCAAGCAGACCTCGCGATCACCAAGATTCAAAACCCTGACCACAGCGTTACTGCTTCCACTAACAAGGGTTCTCGCCGTCATCAGTTTTTGCGCTGATGTCTTGGTAGGTGTGTCTTCGATCAACACACATCTGTTTGACTTCTTCTTTCCAGCTGGCGGCAGTTTCACCAGCACCTTAGCTTCCGTTCGTCCAGGTATAATGACTTTCTTTACACATGCGACTTTCCCGCAGGCGCCTCCGAGAATGAAAATTTCTTCTTCACCACACTTGAAAACTCCGTCAGCGACATTAATTCTGCAGTTATGCTTCTTCATGAAATCCAAACCCAAGATGCAGTCATTTTTGCCATCATTTTCATTCTTGCCATCTGAGTCTCCTTCTGCGGGCAGTTGAGCTGAAGATGGCCCCTTTCGTCGCACTTGTAGCACATGGCTCCAAAACTTTTCTTCGTAGGAGCCTTTACCTCCTTAACTTCCTCAGAGACCTCGCGGATCTTATAGGTCTGCCGTATGTCACGCCGAACAGCCTCGACCTCTAAAGCATGCGCCAACGCTTCCTTTAGCGAGGTGTGGTGACGTAGCCTTACTGCAGCTCTGACTTCCAGGTCCCTGATTCCGTCGACAAATGCTTGAACAATGTTCGTGTCAACCATCTTGGAATCGGCTCCTGGGTGTGCCTTCTTGACCAGTTTTTCAATTTCCAACGCCCATTGTTGTAGTCCCTCTCCTGAGCGTTGGACTCTGTCACGAAGTTGAGCACGGAACACGTGATCCAGATGTCGCTCCCCGTATCTGGATTCAAGGGCCTCCATCAGGTCTTGGACCCCATTTCCTGTATGTGCTTCCAGGACAGACAAAGCTTGCCCTCTGAGCGCAACAGTGAGAGCGGTCAGGCATTGTTCGTCAGTCCATCCGTTGGCAGAAGCAACCGTCTGGAATTGCTGACGATAAGCGTTCCAAGAAGTAGTGCCGTCGTATGGTGGCACTTTAACTCTTGGTCCTTGTACCACTACTCCGGTAGTTCCACTAGACGTGGCGACTCCTGTGGTTTCCAGTCGTCCTTCATAACCAATAGCGCTAACATCCTTTATAACCAATAGCGCTTTTTCTTGGAGGTCCTTTTGTTGCTCTTGAGACTCCATCATTGCCCTTTGAGAATCTTGCAAAGCGTGAATTAACTAATTAACTCAATTATGCTTTCCAATTGGAATTGAGGAGCCATTTGAGGGGCCGTAGAAACTACGGGCGTGGCAGGATGGATGAAGCTAGTGGACGGGGCCCAGTGGGCGGGGCCTGAGTGGGTGTGGCTTGGTGGGCGGAGCCAGTGGGCGTGACTGTGTCCAGAGTGGGCGGGGCCTGAGGGGCGTGGTCAGTGGGCGGGTCCCGGTGGGCGGAGCCGGTGGGCGTGGATTCATACGAAGTGGGTGGAGCCTGAGGGTGTGGTCAGTCGGTGGAGTCTGGTGGGCGGGGCCAGCGGGTGGGGCCTGTCCCGCAGTGGGCGGAGCTTGGTCCCCAGTGGGTGTGGCCCCCGCAGCCCGTTGCGCCCTTGTCCTGACACTTCCCTCGAAGTCCTCTCTCGGAGTCAATGGCACTGCGCCCTTGTCCTCACACTCCCCTTGAATTCCTCTCTCGGAGTCAATGGCAGCAGCTCGCTGCGCTCTTGTCCTGACACTCCCCTTGAAGTCCTCTCTCGGAGTCGTTACATGCTAGGGTTCGAGGATTTGGAGAGAAAGACCTGGTGACTCTCTTGAAGACTTTATTCACTAACACTAGCTCACACAAATCACTAAGTCCAAACACTAAGCACTAAGTCCAAACACTAAGCACTATCACTGTCCTAGGTCGTAGCCGAGTCGTAGGTTTCACTATCACAATCACTCACTACTGATCACTTGTTTTCACTCCGAAGTCGCCTTGATGATAGCTCGTATCGAACTGAATTGCTGGGCCGTCGACCTGCGGCTATTTATATGGCCGAGGTGAACTCTAGAAAATTCCTTCGTCGATTCACGTAATCAAGTAAACAAGTGGGGAATGTTTCTAGAAAATACGCGTAAGTAAACATACGCCTAACGCCATCTAGTATCGAGTAGGGGATTTATGTTGTCTGTGTTTCCCTGATCAGTTTCGCCGGTTTGACGCTAGATGGCACTACGTGTCCGTATCCGTAACAATACGTTACAAGTATTATTAAAGAGACAGAAATTATTTGGGCACATACGAGTAAATCAAAATTTAAACTAATATTCGAGGAGAAATTACGGGATTATGAAATGCATCACCAAGGTATTTATGCAATTGTGTTCAAAATGAGTTAGAATACAATTAATCTGCTTGTTATCATTACGCTTGTGTAATAATAGCACTAAACTAATGGTCACCTTAGTTAATTTACCATTTAACCAGTTGGCTAAGTGTCATCTAGCTGTAGTGTTGAACGTTGCAGTCAACAAGTCGGCTAAATGACGTATAGCTGTGTGATTGAATGGCGTTGTTCAGTCAAAGGGCTAGCTGTTTGATTGAATGGCTTTTTTAACTAGTCGACTGCGACATGCACACCTGCGCAATCGCAACGCGGGATGTTCGCGTCGGCAAAGCGGGACGTGCGCGTTAAGTGTCAGACGTGTTTTATACAAACAGGTTTTGTAGTGTACATAACTCAACTTCTTTTTAAAGCCTTTTTTTATATTATTTTGTACAACTCTTTAGTTTATGATTTTTTGATTTGTTTACGTTTTAATGGATTGTGTCATGATATTAAGGCGCCTACCACACGTGCATGCTTGACCACAGTTTTGCTGGCGCACGCATGCTTTCCGCATGATAAGACGTAAGACTGACTTATCTACCACACGGCACTATTATGCAAGCGCAAGTCACATTGTTGCCGAGATCGTCGGCGTATAAACAATGAAGTGCTATTCCTTCTGCTTTTATTTTTCCAGTGTTTGCTAGTGACAAAATTGATAATGCAGAAATGAAATCATTTTTTTCATATGCGTATTTTTTTTTATTCCTGTCAGAATAATCTTTCGATTTGATCTTCCACAAAGCGAGCAGAGATTTTTATAATTCAATGAATTTAGTTGCTAACTGACGATTATATGTACGTAAATTTTTTAGCATTTTATAACAGTGTGCGAGCATTTTAACACCATTTGACTGAAAAAGAGCGGCTTGAACACTGAACGTCTAACCACACGCGCAGACAAGTTTGTACACGAAGGCTTGCGCATGCCAGAATTTCAAGCAAGTTTAAAAACCGTCAAACCAATCTTTGGGACTTGCGCATACTACCGTTTTACCAATTACACGCACAATGTTCAGTGTACAAGCCGGCATGCGAAAGCGATGTGGTCAAGCATGCACGTGTGGTAGGCGCCTAAATTAATTCGACTTGACCACTGTGGACGTGTTTTATTCCTCTGCACCTTCCAAATCAAAAGCAAGCTTAGCACCTCGCAACCCTCATGTCCATCCGTCCGACTCTGATTTTAAGTATGAGGATGTCATTACCACAACAATTTAGCAATACACCAGATAAAGTCGCGCGTCTTCAGTGACTGTTCATTAACAAAATATTATGAAGTTTGACGGTTCGCACCGTAGTCGCGCAGGTGTGCGTGCACGCGGCACGCCCAGTTTCGCGTTGCAGACGCGCCCGTATCGCGTCCCGCGTCCCGCGTCACTGACGCGTAGGTTTGTTCGAAGCTTAAGGCCCTTCCCCTACGGAGATTCCGTAATTTACCGTATTTAGAGCCTTATAAACTCATAATTTGAAAGCTACAAAGTTATAATAAAAATACAGCAATAATCTTCAGTATATCAACATTCCTTTCCCCGTTTTAAATTTTCTATTTTTGTTTATTATACTCATGATATTAGCTTCCAAAGTAATACCAATTTATTAAAATTTAAGCATACTTTCAGCATCTCCCTAGTATTTACAAATTACGTTTATTTGAAACACACGACAATAGATAGATAATTTCATTAACTACATATTCCCCGTTTTAATTTTTTTTAGATCAATTTTGAACTAAGATAAGTAAAAAAATAGGATTTCCGTGCGATCTCGGCAACGCGTCAAATGTATGGTGAAGGTCGTTTGCTCGGGGGATGGCCTTAAGATATGGGTATGGTCGCAACACTAAAAAAAAATATTCCCAAATAATATATATTATATTATAAATTTATAAATAGTCCCAATTTTATTTATTTAAATATAATTTTTCTATGAGTATCTACTGGTTATTATGAAAAATTGATAACGTTTTCAAAACTGAATTTGTTTCTCGTATTTTTAAATTTTCTACGTGTCCTAAACGAATTTATAAAAAATATCGCTGTAGTTATAGGTCTACCAGAATCTGATGGCAAAAAGTGAGAAAATAAATTGACTCTAGCAATACCGGGGTAATTGGAATAAAACATTTTGATCCTTTTTTTTCTTATAGCGGCTGATTCTGTGTGTTAAACATGCAAATATATTTATCCAATGATCAAAGATATTTTTTGGAAATCTGCTGTCAAAAATTGCCATCAGATTCTGGTAGACCTATACTTACCATTTCAGTCGATTTAAAGAACGTGTCCACTTTTTTTATGGGTGTGTAACGTCATGAATATAACGTTTGTTTCTTTATGTTCTTTGAGTAATTTGGCAGTTTTTTCTATGTTCATATGTCAACACTGTCGAGTCTTATCGAGTCTGATCTAGTCTGATCTAGTCGAGTCGAGTCAATATACTATAAAATAAAATATGTCCGCGAACAAAAACGTCATTTTGTTTGTCGACCACTGATACGCTGGCCAAATGTCAGCTCGCGTCAACAAAACTCATTCCGATCCCATTCTAGTCGCGCGCGGATTA
Organism: Cyaniris semiargus; assembly: GCA_905187585.1. Lineage (NCBI taxonomy): Eukaryota > Metazoa > Arthropoda > Insecta > Lepidoptera > Lycaenidae > Cyaniris > Cyaniris semiargus. Next base: position 11,642,779 of record LR994547.1, read on the forward strand.
TACAGCTGTTAATATAAGCTTCTTGCACCCGTAGCATGGCTACAATAGAAATACGAAAGTATAGACAAACAGCGGAGAAAAACTGAAGGTGCCGTTCCGATCTTTACTGCGGCTAGCCGCGATCGACTAAAAATCAATTAAAATGCCACTATGTCATAAACATAGACTATAGTCTACGTCATAAAGTAGGATTTTATTTGAATTTTTAGGAGGCTAGCGGAAAAGATAAGAACGGCACCTTTAGTTTATCTCCGCTGTTTGTCTATACTTTCGTATTTCTACTGTAGCGTAGCCGTGCTACGGGTGTTGGTTTTTCCATTCGTTTCTATAGACTTTTTCCTTGTGTCCAAGGTCGTGTCCAATGCTTTGTTATATTTTTATGTAAAATAAGTTAATCTAACTTGTTACGCTAATAAATACAAATAACATTATAACCTCTACCAAAGAAATACTTATCGACTATGCTGCTGCCTTTGTCCATCCTCTGAGTTTTCCAGCGTATCAGACAAAAATGGAAACATCAGCCAACTTTTGCTGTTAAAATATTATGTTCTTTCGATTGAAATTTGATGGTGATTTTTTAAATATTTATTTTTATGATGTTTTCAGGTTATTCATGCTTTGATAACCTTCTCGCGCTGCCGCCTGATCAGTGGTCGCCGACCATTTTGAAAGTGACCGTGGGGGCCACTATTGCGTTCGCAATGGAAATCAGCGAGTTTCTAGTCGTAACATACACGTCGAGTCTTACATTATCAATAGCGGGTATATTTAAGGTAAATATGAATATGCATGTACATTGTACATACACTATGCATATAATACAACTAGATTTTAAGGTACCGTTCCGATCAATGTGACCGCGACCGACAAAAATTCAAATAAAATGCCACTTTATGACAAAGGCTATAGGTTTCATTTTGCTCTACGCCACTACAAAGCAGCGGCGGCATGGGTGACTAGATCAAAGTCGGTAGATAATAATGAAACCAGCCTAGGCTCTAGGAGCTAGGTAATAATGGGGTATTTTATTTGAATTTTTGTCGGTCGTGGTCGCTTGTGGCAAACATCGGAAAGTCACCTTTACCCGCTATATACTTCGTTGCGCTTAAATTCGTTTACCGCTAAGGGCCAACCCACACGTACCACAACCACACCACGTGGTCGGCGGGCGTATATTTCGTATTGTAAATGAACTGGACTATTCACACGTACCACATTTTGCAGTCGTTGTCGACCACTTATGAGATACCGACCACATCGCAACCATAAGCGAACTAATGGCCGACCACATCGCAACCACAACGTTGCGTCGATGCAATGACAGTGCGCGCACACCGCCCGCGCTCTTCCTCCCCTCCGTTTCATTGACTTTCTTACGTAACCACATCGCAACTACTGGCGACAACGCAACAACGTCGACATTTTGTCGGTACCACAACACAACTACAAAAAGTTGCAGCGACACCATTCACACGTAACCACTGCTTGACTTTTCCGGGATAAAAAATTATCCTATATCCTCACCCAACGATTAAAGTATATTAGCCAATAAAAGATTATGGTTCTTATTCTGAGGACATCCATATCACATTTTAATCCAAATCGATTTAGTAAGTTTTGATAGGTAACAGACATACATACTGTCGCATTGATAATAGCAGCTTTAAGAAGTATGAGTGCTGAGTTAGTAACTAAATTACTTTTTAATGAACAAATACTGGTTTTTATCACGGAAAAGACATCCACAGAACCAGTGGAACGTAAATCCTTATCTTTTTAAGTAGGTTAAATTATAATATTGCACGATAAACGTATTGCCGAGCAAAAGAGCTGTGGGCAACATACCTCATTAAATCCATACTAATATTATAAATGCTAAAGAGTGTGTGTCTGTTACCTCTTCACGATCAAACCGCTGAACCGATTTTGCTGTTTAGTATGGAGATACTTTGAGTCCCGGGAAAGGACAGAGGATACTTTTATCCCGGAAAAATGTACGGTTCCCGCGCGGTAAACTTATTTCGGCGCAACTCCGTTGCGGGTGTTATCTGGTTATTCAATAAAGAAAAATAACACTTACCAGTTACCAGTTACCTGTAATCTTACAAAACCACGATATAACTCTTATATTCAATATTCTACACTACTTTTCCTCACACTGTCCTACCGTTACTAATCCTTTCTGGTTTTAAATCCCACATGTAATTTACTGTACTCTAGGATAGTATGTTAGATAGGATCCATTCTAATTACGTACGTACTTAGTAATTACTTACAGTAAAACGTACTCGTAGCGATATTCAATAATTGAAGACATGAGTGGATGAAGTGGATAACTAACATTTTATGTCATTAATGCAATTACTCATTTTTTGCCTTAGAATTTGAACAAACCTTGTAACCTACCAACTTCATCAACTGGCCAATACAGGGTGTAACGAAACTAAGTGATAACACTTTCGGATTTGTATGTATTCCTTGTAGAGAGTTCACTGTGAATTTTTCGGGCCTAAAGCCTCCATTTATGCAAAAAAAGAAGATAGCGATATTTTCGCGTGTGAATAAAATACATTTAAAAAAATTAAAGTGCGTGTACTGTGTATTAAGTACTACTTAATGCCTGTAACTCCGCCGTCGTTTATTTCGCAGAAACCGTACATTTTTGGCATCTAATACTATTTTATGTCCTTTCCTGTCATTTAAAGTACCTATCTCCATACAAATTTTCCTCTTAATCTTTTCAGCCGTTTGACCATGAATAGGTAACAGGCAGACACACTTTCACGTTAATAAAGGATTGTATAATTTACACAGAGCAATGTTATTTTCAGGAAATGTGTATTCTAGTGCTGGCAGTGGAAGTGAGCGGGGATCAACTGAGTCTGATCAACGTTTTAGGGTTAAGCCTCTGTCTCATGGGCATTATCGGCCACATAATACACAAAGTGCTGATCATAAAATCAGTGGCCGGCACCGTCCATGCCATAGACACGGAAGACTTTGAGAATATCAACAGAAAGAGAACTCCGAAGTCCAACGGTGAATACCACGAGCCGCTGCTAGAAGATGAAAAGTGGCAGAACGCTAGCGAGGACAGTGACTTCGATTCTAACGTTGTTCTATTCCAAGTTCTCCAAAGGAGAGATGGTAGCTAAAACTTAAAATATTAACTTGCTAATAAAAAGAGAAATGCTATAGATCATATTAATGGTTTTGTACTTGTCTTATACGTTAGAAAAGCCGTTTGATAGACAAGCACATACAAAGCTTGTGCGTTGCATAGCTTTTTTTATTAGTTAAGAATAATTTGATAAAGAATGGCCTTGAAGGCGAAAAATATTGTAAATGAAATTTTTAAAGTTTTTGACTTACAACTGCGCGATTTTATCAATTAATATGTAATAATATTTTATTCGCTTGTAAATTATATATATATATATATATATATATATATATATATATATATATATAAATTAATAAACCTTATTTTTAATATATTATATACACAAAAAAATGGCTGGTTACGGTTCTGTTTTAGGGTTCTGTAGTCAACAAGTCCTTGTTGACTACGGAACCTTAAAAAAGATTATTAATATATAGAAGAATTATTATACATGGAATATTGTTCGTCTTATTAAAAATGAAGCTACTCACGAAAAAGAACCTGTACTATTAATTTATTTGTGCTGTCAGTCTTAATTTTTTCTTGATATGCTTTCAAATCGTGTTATAAATAATGTTTTTTTAACTACCCTCTTACTACAAAAATGCCAATGCCCGATGTCTTTGTCTGTCATATAATTTATCCAATGTGCCAGGAAAGGCAAGCAGATATTATATATTTATTTGCAGTGTGTAATATTTTTATCAGTTAGGGGGTAAGTGCTTGGGAGAATGGGAACGTATTGGCACAATACACAGAACGAACCAGTAGACCGACTTCAAACAAGCTGACAAATCGGCGGGTTGTACTACGTGGTACCCGCTGCAAGCTTGCTATGAACAGCTCAGCAACGCAGTGTTACAGCGCGGGCCGGCCGATATGACATACTACGTCAAACGTATAAATTTTGTGAACACTTCTGAGGGTCAATTCCGACCGCAACGCGACGCGTAATGCTGAATGCATGACTAAATTTGTATGGATTTGACAGACTTCAATTGTGTGAGACGTCATGCAAGTCTGTCAATTCAATACAAATTTAGAAATGCATCTACGCGTCGCGCCCTTAGTCGGCCTACTGGTTCGCTCTGTCTATTGTGGTTTTGGTATCTACGCGATTTTGTCTGATACACCAGAGAGTGCATCTACAGTAGATATGTTAGCCCTTAAGTTTTTAAAAACAAATTTCATTCGTCCATTTGACATTTTCTGAATACGAAAAGACTGTAATGTTTTTATTTTTGTATAGAAAAACATGCATTTAGAAATAATATAGGTATAGTTATGTACTATCAGAGAAGTTAATTCATAGGCAGATGCTACGCAATTTGGTCTCTTTTATGTCAAACTCAGTCGACAGATCACGACTTACATTGAATTCACATAATTCGACCAAGTGACGCGGGTCCGTCAACTGCCTATGAATCAATTTTTTCGATGGTACACAGGTATATTTTACTTGACAACTGCTTGTTTTAGGCTGCGTTTCCACCAGAGATGTGTTGCGAGGAATGTGTTTTTCAGATCCAATAGAATCGCTGCGCTGAGCGATGCCACGGCAAGCTCACGTCAATGAAGCGATTTTATTGGTTCTCAAAAACACATTCCTCGCAAAACATCTCTGGTAGAAACGCAGCCTGAATATTATGTAAATTGATGTTTTATTAAAATGAAATATTTTTTGTTCATACGTTAGTAACGTAACGAGTTAACGTAGTGTATTGTCATTAAAATTGCATCTAATTATGTTTTCTTTAATGTGTAAAAAGATTTTTAAGTATTATTGAGACGGTAATTAGATTTTATAAAATTGACATTATTGGCAATGCTGAACAAAAATTTTTAAATTAACATTCCATCTTATCTTATGTTGTTAACTTTTCTTTGTTATTGTTTTATTATAATTTCCTGCGTGTACTTTAATTAAAATGTATAGAAAATTCATTCCTAATTTTACTAAACATACAATTTAGTTATAAAGAAAGTAATTAAGACCGGGCTGCCAAATTTTGCTGAGTTTTCTAATAAGTATTACGATCCCGGAAGACGATTGACTTAAATAAAATTGAGATTTATTTAATCATTGTATATTTATCTGATATTTGCCTAACGGAAAACACGATTCACTTATTTTGACTCGATAGTTATATTTTTCGAAATTATTAATATTTCTGGGCTTCAACAAATATCTGTTACACTTATTGAGTTACTATCATTAAATAACTTGCACTACACACGTTATAAAATAATGGCTAAAGGAAATATTAGTATTGTATTTAATTTTTAAGTAATCATGAAAAACATTTTTGGGACTTACGACCTTTACTTTCGTGCTATAATGCGGGAACCATTGTTACGCGATATTGTTCACTAACTATTAGCTGCAGCGCAAATTACATTACTCGGGGCATGATTCATGGAATCATTATATCACGATTGGAGGATAGCGGGGTGTGTAGGCGGGGCTAGCGTGCTTTGATATTTTTGGCAACCCGGTCTTAAAAAACTGCCATTTCTGTTAATATGTCTCTATTATACGCTACCGCTCTTTAAGCGCGTCATCAAAATATCATTTACAGAATTTCATACAAATTTTTACTTTTTCTTTAAAGTTTTTTGCCACGACGCCGTTTGAACTATGTGACTGTGTATCGATGGAACATTCATCCATCCATTTTTGTCATTACAACAATCATCGTTGTTACAACAATGCTAAAATAATAGTTTTACAATCGATGGTTAATATTATAATAATATGCTAGTAAGTAGTTACAACATTGTTCATAAGATTCATTGTTCATAATCATCCATTGGAAAGTTTTTCAACGATTTAAAAATGTATAGCATTTTGCGAAAAATATTTTATCTTAAATATAAATAATAATTAACTGTATAAAAATTAAATAATATCATCGCCATTTGTGACGCGCGTAATAGAATGTAATATTTGTCCAATACAGAAACTGAGAGCAATAATCTTAAATATAATAAATAAATCCAATAATCATTCAAGTGATCAAATCCTCGTTAATATTATCAATTATTAAATTAAATAAATAATAAATTGTGATAGACTCGCCTAGCCTTAACAGTAAAGTATTTGTAATTGGTCAAGAACCAACAATGATACATGGTGATTTTGCAATCATTGAGAGGAACCGCTGGATTATACCAGAATTATACCATCCAAGAAATTGATTCATAGGTAGCTGACCTACATCATTTGGTAGGATTATGTCAATTTAATGTTGGCTGTGAATTGAGATCTGTCTGCTGTCCGCCATGTGACTGAATCAACTTCTCTGGTACCTACTAACAAATTACACTGCTCTAAAACGTGAAGGTCGCGTGCAATTTTAAGATCGCTTTGAAAAAATGCAGTATCTATATTTTTAGCCGCTTCATTTCAATGAGGAAATAGCACACGCACGGACACGCTATTGGTAGCTTGTAAATTTGTGTATTACTCGCTTTCATCTCGGTGACAGTGGCGTAACAATCAATGCTGGATTTATATTTTTTAATGAGTATAGGCCATTTTATTTCCTACAGGGGTGGCGCCCTAAGATGCTGCCGCCCCTAGGCCGTGGCCTATAACGTCCTATTTATAAATTCAGAGATGCTAACAATAGAGTGGCAGGGCTGCCAATGCCACGGGCCCCCGATTCAAAAAGGACCCAGCCCAAGAGGCCGCGTACTCAGATGTTTTTGTACCTGTTACCAACGTGACGATAGGCCTTTATCAAAAGAATTTGCCACGGGACCTAGATAGTATTGTTATGCCACTGCCCAGTGATCTTAAAGTCGTGCGGGGCCAATACTAGTTATTTTACTTCGGAGTTTCTCCTCAGCATAATGATTCCACTATAAAATATATCTAAAGGCACTATACAATCTAAAATCTTATACAATTGGCCAGCGATTGAAAACTCACTATGTTTGTATATCGATCGCCCCTAGTTCAAAAATTGTATGTTCAAAAACCCAATTTTACAAAAGAACCTTTTGAAGACATATGACTTTAAATGGCTTCCCTGTAAAGTTGGAATTACGACAGTAGGTATACATAGAAGGTATTGAAATCAATCGTATGTAAAACATGATATTCATAGAAACATCTGACACCATGATCGGCTTGGCCGACTAGTCAGCCGATTAGTCGGCTTCTTTGTAACCTACTAATCGGCTAGTCGGCCAAAGTCATGATCGGAACATCTCTAGTAAAAATGTGATATCTATAATCTATATCTTTTTTAAACATGTAACGTGTCTAAATTTTAAAGCAAAAACACGATTCTTATCTGTATGTATGTAAGTATAATATACAAAATATTTTAACATTTAACCCGTCGATCGTGGGAAAACGAGACACAATAGATTTTCTATTGAGTCTTGGACGCCGGTGACCGTATGGGGCTTGATGAATTAATACTTGTCTGCATTTTTATGAACTTTATTCACTGCCTAAAATATAATTTGACGCATGTAGGCATTTTGCTAAAATGAAACATTTATCCTACTAATATTATTAAGGCTTTAGGCCGACTCAATCTTTAAGATGTATGGCCTTTATAAATTAAGAATTTAAAAAAAGGCGAAAGTTTGTGAGTATGGATGTATGTATGGATGTTTGTTACTCTTTCACGCAAAAACTACTGAATGGATTTTAATGAAACTTTACAATAATATAGCATATACATCAGAATAACACATAGGCTACAATTTTAACCGACTTTCAAAATGGGGGAGGTGCTATTTTCGTTTTATATGTTCAACGATTACTCCGCCGTTTGTTAACTGATTTTCAAAATTTCTTTTGGTGTATAGGGTATTATCCCAATTTGGTACTTTATTCACAAAAGTGGTGACCTGATGAAGGAATCCATAAGTAATCGAGGGAACTCCTCAAAATTTATATGGAAACATGTGGTGACTTCGGTTTCATGAGAAGTATTCTAAGCACATGCTACCAACAAGTAAGATTTTGCACCAAGGTATACCATGGTTCGGAAGGTGCTGAGAGAACTCCTAATTCTTTATAGATACGAGTTTGGGAGTTTCGGCGTTGTTTTAAGAACGGAAAGCATACGCTACTACGCAAATTATATTCATCATCATCATCATCATTATCATCATCACTACCATATTATACCATACATTGTCCCATGATTATGTCGAGCATATTAGAAAAAATCTATACTAGATATCCTACTAATATTATAAAGGCGAAAGTTTGTGAGTATGTATGTATGTATGGATGTTTGTTACTCTTTTATTATAGATACAAAGTTTGGGAGTTTCGGCGTTGTTTTAAGAACGGAAAGCATACGCTACTACGCAAATTATATTTATCATCATCATCATCATCATCATCACTACCATATTGTACCATACATTGTCCCATGATTATGTCGAGCACATTATGACCCTATTATTATTGATACTTTTCATAGTCTATTGAGACTCGAGTATGTCGAGCGATTAAAAAAAATCTATACTAGATATTATATTATAAAGCTGGAGAGTTAGTTTCTTTGTTTGCTTGAACGCGCTAATCTCAGGAACTACTGCCGATTTAAAAAAATATTTCAGTTTTAGATAGCCCATTTATCGAGCAAGGCTACAAATTATCACTCTAAAGTCTAAAACTAATAGGACCGAAGAAACAGAGGAAAATATGGAAAAAAACGGGGAAAATTATTAGAAAGGGTTTATCTCACGAACTACTGGAGCAATTTTTATGTTATTTGGAACAGATATACAGGGTGTAACAAAACTAAGTGATAATACTTTAGGGTGTGTATGTGTTTCTTGTAGAGAGTTCACTGTGAAAGTAGCAGCGCTGAAAGACCAATTTTTTTATATATTTTTGTATGGGCAAGCGCTCCAGCGTCACGAGTTTTCCCATACAAAAGTGAAAAAAAAGTGCTGCTACTTTCACAGTGAACTCTCTACAAGGAACATAATATACACACCCTAAAGTATTATCACTTAGTTTTGTTACACCCTGTAGGGCAGACCACGTGAAGGGACATAAGCTATTTTTTTTTTGCGGGAAAATGTACAGTTTCTGTAAAATTCCTAAATACGCGGGCGAAGCCGCACGGGACATCTAGTGTTCAATAAACGTTAAAATACCATAGATATTGTAACGTTTAGTGCAAGTTTAAATTCTTAAAGTAGGTTAGATTTTTATACTACTAAAAACTTATATTTTGTAATTTGTAAACGGAGAAAAGAAATATAATAATATTTTTTCTCTCGGTGTAATTTTTTAAATTATAGGTACATGTATAAAGATCTACTTTTATGAAATTGAGATCGAGGTTTAGAGTGTCTTAAAGGCAAAATAATATAAAAATAATTAGGGGCTGTTTCACCACTTCCTGATAAGTGCCGGATAGGCTATCCACCACTTACTTGACATATAGAGTATGGAGAATCTGTCAAATAAGTTGTGGATAGCCTATCCGGCACTTTATCAGAAAGTGGTGAAACAGGCCCTAAGGGCCTTATAATTCATTATTATGATACCGTAAAAATTATTAGAGTGTCTTAAAGGCAAAATAATATAATAATAGGCTTATAGGGGCTGTTTCACCACTTCCTGATAAGTGCCGGATAGGCTATCCACCACTTAACTTGACATATAGAGTATAGAGAATCTGTCAAGTTAAGTGGTGGATAGCCTATCCGGCACTTATCAGGAAGTGGTGAAGCATGCCCTTAATATTATTATGAAATAATTTCAAAGTAGGTTTCATTTGGTAATTGTAAAATATTACTCGTATGTATATTGTAAGTTTTCTTAAAATATGGAGAGATTATACATATTACAATGTTATAAGTTATAACATAAGTATTATTTTCATAATACGTATCATATTATAATAATAAATCATATTGTAATTATAGAAATAAAGAATTTTAGATTTGTAACAAAATCATATATCACTCTATTTTTGCAATTCAATACCTATTAATAAGAAAAATACCTACATCCAAAAGGTACATAGCTAAGATTTTAATATTTTGGAATACGCGTACCATAATAATTATTACCTTTACTCTTTGTAAACTTTCAATTTTAGGTTAGTCTTTATTGACATTTGAGACAGTTTAAAGATTCAGCTTGTATAGGTTCGTGATTATTTCATATTGCATGATTGAAATGCTAGAGACGTCTGCTTCGGTAGGAATGGACCAGCTCTAGTAAATAAAAGTTATATAGCAAATGCAAAATAGTACGTAAGTACGAGAGGAACTAAAATATCACAGTTATTGTTCCCTCTTTATTCCCTGTTTAGTATAAGAATCATTTATGTTGGTAATAATAAAGTATATGCTTTATGTTATTTATGATTTTGTTGTTATGTATACAGGGTGAAATTAAACCTTCCTGCCAAATTTTTTCCAGGGCTTAGGTATCACTAGGAGAGTCCGTTTGACCAAAAAAAATTGGGTGTTATTTTTTTTCAATGGCATATTTTATCCTATTTAAAATCGTTGCAGAACGGTCACTTGCGGCGCGGGTGAATGAGAGGGGGTAACGCGGGGGGAGGCGCGCGCGGGGTCACATCACGCGCGGGCGACGCGTCGTGTCCATATTGTAGTGTTTTTTAGGATAACTTTCGGAAGTTATTTCTCAACATTTTAGTACTGAGTGATTATAAAAGAAAAAATACGTGTATTTTTATTTTTTACAAGGATCAATATATCTAAATTTGGCAGGAAGGTTTAATTGCACCCTGTATTTTGTTATTGTTTATTAAGCGTGTACCTACACCTGCATTGTACAATGTACAGTCAAGAACATTATAGTTACACCTCAATAGTGGTCGTGACTGTACTGACTTGTAACTATAGATGTTTGTAATTAGTACAAAATAAATGCATTTACTTATGTAACATGTTTCATTTGTAAAAATAGAATTGAAGACGTAAGGGGATGAAGTGGATAACTAAAAATTTATAACATAAGGACAATAACTTACTTTTTCCCTTATAATTTGAACAAACCTTGTAACTTACCCACTACATCATCTAGGTAATATGTCTATACTTACTTACATAAAATCCAAAATATTATTCCAAATCATTTTCCGATTCTAACGCCTCCATTTATGCAAAAAAAAAACAAAATTTTCAAATAGTTGTTAGTTACCCACTTTATCCACTTACCTACGTCTTTAATTGTGAAAATACCCTAATGCTTGGCTTCTCAAACTTTGCGTGATGCATCCATGTACTTACATTAAACTTAACAGTATATTGACTTCTCCACTTCTACTAATTAGGTATCATCTTTAATACCTCGAATGTTGCTTTAGGCGAATTTACTCTGCAGCTGAAATCGAAGTGACATTCGAGGTATAAGAATCGAGTACCAAGACTGCATAGTGATGGTAGAAAAGAGCTACTTGGTAGAAAACAAGGACGTGGTTTAAGAGCCTTAATTCTATCTTGAAAACCGTATTAGTATGTAGGCTGCGCCCAACTTTAAGATCGCTCGAGAATTATTTTTAAGAAAAAATTAAAACCGACTTCCAAGGTACTTCAAAATTATGAAGATTGAGTACAGAAATAGTTGAGGTTTAGCCGAATTCGGAAAAAGGCACTATTAGATAGGAAACATTATTTAATACTTTTTAGTTCATATTATAAGGATTTTATTATTGTTTTTACCTTGGAAGTCGGTTTTAATTTTTTCTTAAAAATAATAATTTCACTCTTTTTAGTTACCTAGTAAACCATCGCGTATATTCTACGTATCTTATTACAATTTGTTAAGAGTCACACTCAATGCGATTGTGTTTCTTATTCCTATTACGATGTAGATTGTTTTCCTATGTAAGTATTTTCATACTAAGCGTTCAATTTATTACCTCGATCGTGGGAATCGCAGACACAATAGATTTTTAATTGTTATGCGGCAGCCGGGTGCCGCTTGGGCTTGATGGGTTAATTGTTAAATTAGTGTAATACCTATCGAAGCAACTTACTTCTCTTTTTTCTTTCGAATCTCAAAAGTAATGTCAAATGTGTGCCTTACGCTCTGGAGTTAAGGTTGACTTTGTTATGTTCAATTTTGTGGTACATAAATCGCTTAGAACTTGAATCATTTATTTTGAAACAACATTATATTTTTATTCAAATCGCTATGAAAAGTACCAATTATTATAAGGACATAACGTGATGTTATAATTATGGTGTTGAGGGGCATATTGTATCCATATACAACCATGTGACACTGGTGACCCTGACGTGGTAATGATGATGATGATGATGATGAATTTAATTTGCATAGTAGCATATGCTTTCAGTTCTTAAAACAGCGCCTAAACCCCCAAACTTGTATCTATAAGGAATCCGGAGTTCTCTTAGTATCTTCGGAACCATAGTATACCTTGGTGGACATCTTGCGTTTTGGTAGCATATGCTTAGGATACTTCTCATAAAATCAAAATCACCATATGTTTCCATATAAATTTTGAGGAGTTCCCTCGATTACTCATGGATCCCATCATCAGATCATCACTTTTGTGAAAATGGGACCAAATTGGAGGGAAACCTAATAGAACAAAACAAAAATTTTGAAAATCGGTTCACAAACGGCGGAGTAATCGTTGAACATACAAAAAAAAAATAATAAAAAAATATCCACAGACGAACATATAACCTCCTCCTTTTTGGAAGTCGGTAAAAAATTACTAGCTGACCCGGAAAACGTTGTTTTGCCATATTAATTATTTGTAGTAATTGTAATGTAGTTTCTTTATTATTTTATTGAAGTGACTAAATAAGTATGGAACTATCAACTATGGCAACGTCGATCGCTATCCCGTCGCACAAACAATGGTCGCCGTCAGTCTCGAGTTGTAATAATTTACTATTATTTATTCAATAAATGCACTTATCAATATAAAAAGTACCCAGTAGCCGATTCTCAGACCTACTGAATATGCTTATAAAATTTGGTAAAAATCAGTAAAGCCGTTTCGGAGGAGTACGGTAACTAACATTGTGACACGAGAATTTTATATATATGATAATTACATTGTTTTCGGTTGTATAAGACGTGCATGCAGGTCCATAATAAAACTTAACTCGGCCTTCCGAAGCGTGCGCCCTGCCGGCGCCACCGCTAAGGTCGTTACGTAGCGCTAGCGACCTACTCTTAGGAACAATAAGATAAGAATTAAGAACCACTTTTGAGACCTTTGTATCGACGTCGGTTAGCACGTCTTGTCAATCATTTGTCAGCTTTAAATTGGATCCGTAAATCAACGACTGGACGTGGTGTTAAGAAAATCAATAATTAAAGTCAATTATTTCGAGCGCGGCGCTACTTTACGTATTATGTAACCTGTATTTACATATGTAATAACTCAATTTAAAATTACACACTGCAACTTAAACACGTACCCCCTTAATATTTAATACTTACAGCGAATTCTATTTTCTGCTTCATGTAAACAGTCGCTTAGGGAGGTGTTATCAGGACGAGCGAAGCGAGCCCTAGTATATCCCACAACCTGAACATTTTGTGGTACACTTTACGGAAAAACTATCACGCCTATTGATTAGTGATTTAACATAGTAATTTTTATTTATATGTAGATGTAAGTATTATCAGATCAGTCAGTCAATGTGTGACGACGCGAGCCCTCACAAAGCTCGGCTTTTAGCTGACTTGTAAGTACCCAAACTTTACAAAACAAAACCACCCAATAAATCGTCTGAATTGATTGGAGATGAAGATCATCAATTTACTGCCGCACTCAGAGACGAATATTACCTAGGTATAAATTACTAAGCTGTAATTAAATGAAGATTTTAACATAATTCGTCTCTATATTAGCCATATTCGTCTCTAGTAGGGTAAATAGTCTTTAGAGTGAGAACCTAAACCAGTCAAAAACCAGCTCCGCGTAGATCGTTTGATTCTCCTTCCGAGTGTTCTTAGTTGTAAAACAACACACCATTATTTCAGAAAGGTAGAAGCCGTAGTCTAACTATACAGGGTGTAAAAAACTAAGTGATAATACTTTAGGGTGTGTATGTGTTCCTTGTAGAGAGTTCACTGTGAAAGGGGCAGCGCTGAAAGACCAAATACATATTTTTTCACTTTTGTATGGACAAGCGCCCTAGCATCACGAGTTTCTCCATACAAAAATGAAAAAAAGGTCTTTCAGCGCTGCTACTTTCACAGTAAACTCTCTACAACAGTGGTCCTCAACCTTTTTTTCATACAATTCAACATCATTCAACATCATTGTGGCCCAAACATGTTTTGGACTTGGTGTCGCGGGCCGCAGCAAAAAACCTTTTGGGAACAAATATATAATGACCACCAAAAAATGCTCTGCCCCCCTACCATGAGCTCTTATAGCAGTATTACTTTAATATTACTTTCAGATTTGGCACAAAAAAAAACATAGTTTTGTTTATATAAATAGAGATCATGTTTGCTTATACGAAATCCAAAAGTAATATTAAAGTAATACTGCTATAAGAGCTCATGGTAGGCCCGCTGATACCCTAAGCTTGTTTACCAAAAAAATATACTTAACACCAAAAAAAGAAAGTCTAAAATTGCAATACTACTAGCTATTTTAGTCACGACTACACTTCAAATTGTAATCGAACGCCAAATATAGTGATCTCTAAATCCTAGCGAGCAAATCAATGCGATATTTCTGTCCAAATAAATCACTACGAATGACTACGATTGACAAAAAATGTAAGCATATTAAAAAAAAGTATTAAATATTTAACTCCATATTATGTTATATTGACGCCCAAACCACTGAACCGATTTTGCTGAAATTTGGTATGGATATACTTTCAGTCCCGTATTATTATTATTATTGAATTAAAATGTAGTTCCAATTTGGTTTTTAATTATTTATTATTTTCCGGTTAGCAATGATTTTTTTGGTTCATTTTTTTAATTGGATAGCAAAATGAAAATACTTTGGTTATAATTTTACATTAAAATGCTAGTATAATGTTGGTGATCATTTACTAATTTTGGTGATCATTTACTACTTTTGGTTTAACAATTAATTGGGAGTCATTTTGCATAAATAGGATAGCGAGATGTAAAATCTTTGGTTATTATTTTACATTAAAATGGTGGTCTGTTTTTGGTGATCGCTTACTATTTTTGTCTGTGAAATGTTACTATATCTGGTGGTCAGTTAATTATAAGCCAACAATTTTTAGGGTTAAAAATAACGTTCTTTCAAATTAAAGATTTAAAAGTGGAAAAAAAAATCACGACTCGACACGACGACTGCCGGTGCGCGTGAATTTCAAAATGGTTTAACATCACACGGGCCACAGAATATAAACTTATAAAGTCCCGGCGGGCCGCGGGTTGGGGATAGCTATTAGCTGCTCTACAAGGAAGTCGTACACTCCCTAATAATATATTATCGCTTGGTTTTGTTACACCCTGTATACATAAAGCCAACAGTAGCCGCCGAAAAACAAACCGGATTTGGTATCCTGTTTTCTTGACAGATAGACCAGTCATTCTCAAATTGTGCTCCGCGGAGCCCTGGGGCTCTGCAAAGGCCTTATAGGGGCTCCGCGTGCGATATATACCTAAATTGTTTTTAGAAATGTCACCAGCATGAAAACATTTATTGAAAAACAAAACATTATTTTTGGGGGGTCCCTCAAAATTGACACTTCTTGGAAAAGAGCGTATTCTCTCTTAAAAGACCAGCAACGCACCTGCATCTCTTCTGATGTTGCAAATGTTCTAGGTATGGAACCTGATGGAAAGCAACTATGTAGGTATCTACATAGTTGATTTCCATCAGGTGACACGTTTCCTCCTTTGCACCCTTATTTTATACATAAAAAAAGAGTTGCGCCATCAAAAAAAGTTTGAGAACCGCTGAGATAGATAAACTTTCGCTTAACGCCTAAACCGCTGAATAGTTTTAGATGGTTGGTGACTGGTGAGGTATGTAGTCTTGAATAATTGGCCAAGTGCGAGTCGGACTCGCGCACGAAGGGTTCCGTACCATTATAGAGAAAAATTAGGGCAAAAATTGTGTTTTTTGTATGGGAATAATTAATAACCCTTAATTTTATATTTTATTTTATTATTATTATTAAATATTAAACTACACATATAACTAAGTACTTTGAGAAAAATTCAAGTACCTATAACCTACCTGTTGATATACGTTTGTTGTATGGGAGCCTCCCTTTTATATTAATTTAAAATTTTATTTTGTTTTTAGTAATTTTTGTTATAGCGTCAACGGATATACACAATCTGTGAAAATTTCAACTCTCTAGCTATTACCGTTCTTGAGTTACAGCCTGGTGACATACAGACGGACAGACAACGAAGTCTTAGTAATAGGGTCCCGTTTTTACCCTTTGGGCACGAAACCCTAAAAAGGACAGTTTTGTGGTGGAAAAAAGTACAGGGTCTCACACGTTTTAAACAAATCTACTATAATATCAAGAAAAATAAATGAAAAACTCAAAGTACCATCGAAGAAATTGATTCATAGGCAGTTGATGGATCTACGTCATTTGGTCGGATTATGACAATTCAATGTTGGCTGTGAGCTATCAGATGGATTTGACAAAACGCGACCAAAACACGTAGGTCCGCCATCTGCCTATGAATCAACTTCTTTGATAGTACCTTAAAATATGTGACAACGGTATCAATAGAAAAAACCATTAGAATAAATATCCATATTATCGAACGTACTAAAGTAGGCTCGGTATTGCTTATCGATCTAGGCTTTTAAGATTGACTGATTCCATGTAAGTTATGGTTGGATTTTAAAACGCACGTTTCGTTTACCTCACACCGTCATTCGTTTGTCGTGTTCCGAGCGGAGAGCTGGTCGACACGTCTCCACATTGACCGCCCGACATATGTGAGTGTTTCATACATACATCCATACAACTTTTACATCTCATTATCACCGATTTAACTATAAGCGCCGAAATTCGAAATTTCACTGTTTCGCAAAATATAATGCTATATTTTGTTCAATTTATTCTTTTATACCACGTAAGGGGCGTGCTATCTTTACTTTTTATTTATTTATACGGAGTAATGATAAGTTTTTAAGTTATTGCATGTAATTCTATAATCAAATGTTTTCGAGTGAATCGAGTCGCGGATACGAGAAACTATGTCAGGCGCCTTGCGTAAACTAATTATTTAAATATTTTAAACACATTTAGGTATATTTAGTTGACGTTGATGAAATAAAATACTTAATTGAGTTCTCGGTACCACTTTATTAACTTAAGGATAGAAAGTCTGCTCGTTACCAAATGCAGATATTTAGGTATTTCCGGGAGGTACCTACTTGTTTATACATTAATCTAATTAGTTTTATCCGGAATATAAGAAGTAAAAATATCATTAATTATTAATTAAGTTAAATAAAATAAAATTAACTAAGTCATTTTGAAACATAAAGGAACCTACCTACTGCAATATGAAAATATGCAACTGTGTTAAGAAATTCGTTACGAATTTCAGAAATTTATTTTGATGATAAAATATTGTGGAGTAAGAAAGAAAATAGGAGACTAGAGTTTAGGTTTTGGTTGTTACTTTTAATAGAAGCACCAATAGAAGCCTAATAAGGATGAAAGGTAGAGTCCCGGAAAAGGATAAAATATGTTTTTCATAGCGGCAATGCATATAAATTATAACCACAGTTGACAGCCCCTACAGTTGTCAACCCTTTTTAAGCTGCATTCATTGCGGATGACACGGCAGCCGTGTCATATATTTTTTTAACGTGTGGCATATGACACGAGAGCCGTGCCATCCATACTAATATTATAAATGTGAAAGTGTGTCTGTCTGTCCTACCTCTTCACGCCAAAACCGCTGAACTGATTTTGCTAAAATTTGCCATGGAGATACTTTCGAGTCCCGGGAAAGGAATCCTATGTCCTTTCCCGGGACTCAAAGTATTTATATAAAAAACAAAAAGTTTTTTGTCCCGGAAAAATGAACGGTTCCTGCGCGATAAACGAGTTTTGTATCTCCCTCAAATTACACGTTAGAAGGTTCTACTCTGAACAAAACCATACTAATTTTCCACGTAAAACAAGCCCATAGGCTTATTCTGAATATTCTGTGCATTGAAAAAAAATAGGGGCTGTAATTTTTCTAACTTTGAAACCTACAAAAGGTTTGCAACATCTATAACGAGACATAATATACAACTTCTATGGCGTTTGACACGGCTAATGTGTCACAAGAAAATTGTATGCAGCCCCCACTACTAAAAGTTTTCAAAAATGTGTGCCGCAATGAATCGGTTAAATATGTGTAATGTGTATCATATTATACTAAAAATCTTAAATACATTATGTGTCTATAGTATAAAAGTATTAAATATATTTCCGTTGTCTGGTACCCGTAACACAAGTCCTTTAGGTACTTACAACGGGACCAGACTGACGTGGTGTGCAGCGTCCATAGATATTATTGTTATTGTTATTATTATAAACAGTTCCCACACGATAAACGAATTTCTTTCCGAACAAAGTTGCGGGCAAAATCTAATCTATAAAACTATTCGGCAATTAAATTCCACAAGCGTAGGCGATTAATTTCTTAATTCGATATTAATTACAATTAAAGTAAACACAATACAATTTCAGCTGACAGGTGTTATATAGTTACATAGGTATAACCTGCAACTACTGTTTTAGCCAATTATAATATTATTATTTTTTCATAGCTGATTTTAATATACTTAATTTAAAATAAAAAATAATAAAAAAATATAAAAAATACAGTAAGTATTAACAGGTAAATCATAAAGATATTATAGTATAATATCGTATATTTTCACCCTTCTCGCGAAAAAATAAAACTGTGTACGTCATCTGCCTATGAATTAATTTCTCCGATAGTCCGATAGTAATACTTATTGAGATTATTGTGGAATATGAGTTAATGTCAAGATCACTGGGACACACGAGAACGCACTTGCGGTCATCCTTGTCCTTCATACTAATGTGACTCATAAAGTCATAACACATAATTATTTGCAAATAGTACGCGACCTACAAATTACAATTAATTTCGCTGTAGACTACTAGTAATTGGAATTTGGAATAGGTAATAAAGTTACATAAAGTTTTAAAGAAAAATAATACGTAGGTAATTAGGTATTTAAAAACCTTCACTGTTTAGAGTTTTTTAAGACCTATTTTATTAATACCTAGGAATGATACCTTTACCAGAGTTACCAATATACTCTGCTTTTAATTTTTTTCGGACTCCGGCCGGGACGAAGAGTAGAATGCTGTAAAATATGATACTTACATACAACTTACAAAGTCACAAAACTTTATATTAAATTTGTATAATGTTTTGTAACTCGCCTCTTAAGTACTTTGGAACTTTGGATCATCGTCAAGAAAGTGGAAATTTAACAGTGGCTATAAGAGCATAAGCAATGTAGAGTTAAACCTAAGTAAATAAATTATAAACAAAAAACTTTTTGAAAACAAGCTTTTATTTAAATAGTCTAGAAAGAAGAAAATAAATTTCTCCTTAAAATTTTTAACTATTAAGTTATAATCCTCAATATATTATACAATTTGCATGGTAATAAAAGCTTGTCGCGCGATTTGTCAATAAACTAGTAAGTACCAATTTAACTAAGTAAATTGATATTATATTTTTAATAAATTTATCAAGTACTGATAGATTGTTAAGTCTCGCGAGTCGCGACAAGCTCTTATTATCATGCAAATTGTATAATATATTGAGGATTATAACTTAATACTTAGTTAAAATTTTTAAGGAGAAATTTATTTTCTTCTTTCTAGATATTTAAATAAAAGATTTTTTTCAAAAAGTTTTTTGTTTATAGGTACATAATTTATTTTTTGTTTTTAAGTTATCTCTGGCTAGATTTCTTAGTCTGTTTGATAGTAATTTGTTTTGTTTCAAGAATTTGTTAAAATCTGATATATTTAGCGAATTGTTATATTCCGTTTATTTCTGCATGACTAAAAAGTTTTTCATTTAACAAAAGTGACCGGATTCAACCGGGCATTTTCTGAAACCCGGCTGGATTTGACTTAAAGTTACGTCACGTCATTTCACGTCACGTCACGTCACGTAGTCACGACACGACACGACACGACACGTAACGTCACGTCACGATACGTCACTTCACGTAATGTCACGTCACGTCCCGTAACGTCACGTCACGACACGACAAGACACGACACGACACGACACGACACGACACGACACGACTTGACTATTAATTTTTAATTTACTCTCAATGAGTCCTTTTATTAGATATGTATGTTTAGACCTACGTTTAGACTTATCCCCCCATTGGTATGAAAAAAAAATTCGCGACCCTCTGCTTTATATCGTGTAAGGTAAATGAATAGTGATTGAACAGTACTAGTCATTGGACAGAGCACAAAAATACAATATTTATTAAGGTTGCTTTAAAAACTACCTGTTTTTCTTTAAAATCAGGCGTTCTATTACCTTAAAAACAGGCAGTTTTTAAAGAACCTTGAAAAATATTGTGTTTTTGTGCTCTGTTCAATGACTGGTACTGTCAAATCACTAGTAATTTTACCGTATGTAGTTAATATATAGGGTAAAACGACTAGTGATTGGACAGTACCAGTCATTGGACAAAGCACAAAAACACAATATATATTTATAAAGGTTGCTTTTAAAACTGCCTGTTTTTAAAGTAATAGAACGCCTGGTTTTAAAGAAAAAGTAGTTTTTAAAGCAACCTTAATAAATATAGTGTTTTTGTGCTCTGTCCAATGACTAGTACAGTCTAATCACTAGTCATGTTCACCCTACTTATGTATGTTTAGGAATATTGCGATTCGCAACCCAGAGGTTGAGAAACACTGGTCTACACAAAAATATATAGACTATGTACGAGTCACTAATTAATAACATACATTTTTTTTAATTTTTTACATTATAATATCTAAAGCGACATAGAGCAAGCAGCTCTAAAATGCGTTAAAATAAGCGATAGAGTCTTATCACGTGCGTATAAATGTACTTAAATGAGTATATTTTCTATTGTTTACTAATTAAGAAGATAAAAGGCGGCTCTTCCAATAAAGGGTTTCCCTTCTGTAGTCTACTTGGGCACCTGTTGAGAATATTTAATAGAGCTTTCACATATATAACACAATAGGCACATCACACACAGCAAGGATAATAATTTAAAGTTTTGGCTTATGATAGCGTAAGAAACTCACACGGGGATATTGAGCATATATTTTGTGTTATAGTTAAATATATCTCTATGTTAACGTGTAGGTATAATGTATCCCACCAAAAACATTTTCATTTAAAAATGTTGCCAAGGTGTCAAAAAGTAGTGAGATATCATGTAGAGCCAAGTTTCTAACCTTACATACTCAGCCCTAAATCTAAACACCTTTATTTTACACTAAAGCGCGGCAAAATACTTGATAATTTAATGCAATGTGTCAGCCGTACGAGAAGAATCTAAAAACTCTACACATTAGCACAGAATATAATATATTAGTAGTACCAAACATTAGTCAAAAAGAACAAAATCTCTAGTTAGTGATACATATTATATAATCTATCTTAAAAATATAAATATAATAAACAGTACCTAACAATCAGCATTTTATTCAATATTTACATTAGTTTGCGTTATTTTTTTTTATTTTTCCAAAGAGTTATATTTATCATTTTAAGTATTTTTCTATTATTCTGTATTGGCACTTGGTATGAACATAACTCATAATAGATATTTATTGGGATATTTCAAATCTCAGGGGTACAACTTTTAGGCAGCCCCTAAGCCTACAATAATATTGAACAATATTTTATTGAACAATTTATTTGACAATAAGATTGAAAGGCCACATAATATAGGTGGCGTGAAAAATTTTATGGGAAATGATATTAATATGGCTTATAAGGATTAAGTTAATTTTATGGTCAGTGGAGACGCTCAAAGGATTCTAATATAAACTATAATTTATGTAACAACTCACAAGAAGTTTGAAGATTTTAAGAAGTATTAAACTTAGGTATACCGATATTTTAAGTACTTATATTCTAAAATGATATTTTAACCATCACTTTAAACTTATGTTATGATGAGTACAAGTTTGGTTTACGTTTCTCTAAGTGTAGTATAATAATTAATATATTTTATTCAGGGCCGGTTTTAGCACTACCAGCGCCCTGGGCGAGATTTCCTCGGCGCCCAGGGTGCTGGCAGTGCTAAAAAAAGACGGCGCCCCTTTTGTTTGCGTTCGGCGTCCCTTTTTATCCGGCGTCCTGGGCGATCGCCCAGCCTCGCCCCCCCTAACGCCGCTACTGATTTTATTTAAAGTTGGTATAAACATAGATACTGTTTCTGACCGTCGTCACTACAGTGGTGCTTCCCACTGCACCGGTTCGGTTAAACTAACCCGGCGAGAAGAACGAGCGTAAGAAACTCACACGGCAGTTTAATTTGACTTTAGAAGCCAGTTTAACTCTAGTTCTCTTTAACCAATAGATAATAATTAGGAGTGAAGAAGACATTAGGAGTGAAGGAGACAACTAGCGATTGCCGAGTAGTCAACGTGCTCCCCGACCGGGCTTTAGTAGAAAACATGTTTTTGCTGATATTTACTATTCTTGTTATTCACTTCGGCTTTCCTTGTATGTCTTTCAATAGGAGATAATAAATTCACACAAAGACATTTTCACAGTATATACAGGATGTAACGAAACTAAGTGATAAAACTTTAGGGTGTGTATGTGTTGTAGAGAGTTCACTGTGAAAGTAGCAGCGCTGAAAGACCAATTTTTTTTCACTTTTGTTTGGGGAAACTCGAAACGCTGGGGCGCTTGCCCATACAAAAGTGAAAAAAAAATCTAATAAAAAAAAATAGCCTGTATACTGTAGAGTAGAGCGTTGAGGACAGAGGAATACAAAGAAAAGTCGTGTAGTTCGTGAAGCTAAGTACCTATAGCTGTCAAATGGACATTGAGTGAGCATTCTTTTCTATAATAGATTGTATACTTATTGTAGAGCATGTACCTAGTGTGTGTTAAATACATTACAAATATATTTTGAATTTGAATATTTTGGAATACAGTTCGTTCTTAGTGTCTAAACACACTATGTCGAATTTCTGCGGCGGAAGTTCGGCTTGATTCCGCCCGCAATGTGTTTTAAATTACCGATGACACACCATGCCGAAATTCCGTCGCGTTATATTGTATGCGTTTGGCATTGCTGACGTAATCAAGCCGAACTTCCGCCGCGGAAATTCGGCATAGTTTGTTTAGACTGCCTTCACATTATGTCGCGGGTACCGCCGCAGCCGCGCGGCAGCCGCGCGACTTCCATACTAAAGCGAGTCGCGCGGCTGCGGCGGTACCCGCGACATAATGTGAAGGCAGCCTTAGACACTTAGATGTAGAGCCTAAATAAGTAAATATTTAGTTGTTACTATAACATGTCATTTAAACCTAGTACTTAATACTTACTTAAATCCTAATCTCGCTGTTTGATTTCTAATTGATTGTTTGTTTAGGTAAACAATCATAACTGCATGCAATAGTTTTCAACTTTAAGTCACGAAAACAACTTTTAACCTAAATAAACTATAATTTAAGTTAGATGAGCCATAGCAATACGAGTTTAGCGTACAATCAAAGGCCGTACGCGGTACGATTTCTGTCACCACTTTCCGTATATGTGCAGCTATTTGACTGACCGTGCGCGTGGTGTAATTGCAAAAAGGTATGTGTAGACCAAGAATGCTCCGAGACCTAATAAGCTAAATAACATTTAAATATTGTAGAAAACCTAATTTTACCTGTACTAATTGCGCTCGTGACGATCCTAGATACGCTAACTATTAGCTAAGTTTGGGTGAGCTAACCATCTCGCAGGGTAAGCATGGCAAACTGAAGAAATCCTTCTTTTGATTTCCTTTCTTTGTAGCAAACTGCAAAATAGTTCTTAACTCAAGATCGTCAAAACAAGGCACCATATTACGTGCCGGCAATGTTTTTAAAAAATGGTTGCCGGGAAATATTCTATCATTCATCCCCGATAAATACGAGTAGATATGGATGTGATGGTTTCTTCGGGCAAATTATTACAGCTATTAGCCGCGTACTATGAAATATGATTATTGCCGTATCAAACAAGATTGAAGTGTTAATGGTTATTAAAGTCATATTTGTAAACTTCGTTCCACGAAACTGTATTTTAATGGCGCACGCAATCAACCAGAATCCACACCTTGCCTTTAATAACTATCTCTACATCGGAAATCTAGAGCTCTACATAACTTTGTATGAAGTACCTACTAGATGACGCCCGCAACTCCGTTGCGCCAAAATCCGTTTATCGCGTGGGAACCGTACAATTTTCCGTGATAAAAAATATCCTATGTCCTTGGTGAGGACTCATAGTATCTCCATACCAAATTACAGCAAAATCGGTTCAGCGATTTGTGCGTGAGGAGGTTACAGACAGACAGTCAGACACACTTTCGCATTTATAATATTACGTATGGATGAACAAAGTTTGTTTACCAAAGATTAAATGAACAGCTGCTTAGTAAGATAATTACACTTTTAAAAGCATTCGGTTACGGTATACACAATATTATTGATTGGATAGTAAAAACTGAAAAATTTACTGGATTATGTTTTATAGGTATTTTTTATAGTAGCTACGGAACTCTAAAAGCTGTAACAACTATAAAATTAAGAATTCAACGCTTAAGACTGCAGCACGGACCGCCCGTCGTTGTTTTGATACAATTTGCTTTGGAAAGCCACACAACAAGTATGAACCAAAACTAGTGTGCTCATTTCGCCCCATAACAGACTATGTCACAAATGGTATAATATAAATAATGTAGGTTCAACATGCACATTAAACGCTCCAAAAAAGTCCAGATATGTTACACATACAGTTATGAGATTACAAAAACTGCATAATGTCGCTTTGCGATACTATCTCATGATTTCGATCGAGATAAGCTTTATTAGCTCTTTTATCACTAAAGCACACGCGGTTCTCATTTATCACTATCATCAGTCACTTCAAAAGAGTCCTTTTTTATGAAATTTTGAACTTTAAGGAATAACAAAATTTAAAACGTCATAACTCATAGTTTGGGTTAAGGAAGATATTATGTTCCTATTCAGAGGTTTGAATTATTCGTAGTCAAAGGAATCGCAATTAGGTAATCACCGGAAGATTTTTTGGGAACTGATAATATTATGATTAAACTAGCTGTGCCCCGCGGTTTAAGTGATGTATAATAAAAGACTATGAAAAGTAAGTACCAATAATAGGGTCAAAACGGGACGATACAATATGGCTTTATAATGGTTTATGGTAGTGATGATGATGACTATGAATGTAATTTGCATAGTAGCATATGCTTTCCGTTCTTAAAACAACTTCTAAACTCCCAAACTTGTAGGTAGGTATCTATAAAGAGTCAGGAGTTCTCTCAGCTCCTTCCGAACCATGGTATACCTTGGTGCAAAATCTTGCTTGTTGGTAGCATATGCTTATAATACTGCTCACGAAACCGAAGTCACCACATGTTTCCATATAAATTTTGAGGAGTTCCCTCGATTTCTTATGGATCCCTTCATCAGGTCACCACTTTTATATATATGGTACCAAATTGGGATGATAACCTATACACCAAAAGAAAAATTTTGAAAATCGGTTCACAAACGGCGTTCGTTGAACTTAAAAAACGAACATAACACCTCCTTCATTTTGAAAGTCGGTTAAAATTGTAGCCGATGTGCTATTCCGATGTATAAGTTATATTATTGTAAAGTTTCATTAAAATCCGTTCAGTAGTTTTTGCGTGAAAGAGTAACAAACATCCATACATACATCCAAACTTTCGCCTTTATAATATTAGTAGGACTAGTAGGATGTGTTTGGGTTTTTTGGTGACTAATAATCATAGTGCTTACACAATAATATGTGAATACATCAAACTAAACTCATTATTAGTGTTGTCACTATAGACCGCACTCGGAGATTTTAATGACTTCTTAAGAAGGTTTTGACATAAAGTCCATGCATTTTCCGTCAAAGTCTTCATTAAATAACGACATAGGTAATCCGGTGTACGACTTTATGCATTAATATTATGCTTTAATAGCAAACTACAGACCTAATTAGGAAAAAGTAAATAGAAATAGACCTGCATTAAAAGCGTATGCTAAACTTGTTATAACATACTTTAATGATGAATCAATGCCTCACACCCATTTAGAGATGTGTAGGTTTGCAGTAAATCTGTTAATTTTTTAACAGAATACAATAGGCTGTAAACGTTAGTTTATGGAGTTAATGGGTTATTGTTGATTTAGACAAAGGATTATGCGAAAATTAAGCTACATTTAAACGAAAAATACCGTCAGTCGAATTTTGTATAGTGTGGAAAATCAACCATACGCTACTATGCTTTGTACCTTTTCATGTAATACTATTTTTACATGAAAAGGCACAAAGGTCCTTGAGGGCCCGCTGGTATGTCCCTTTCAGGTTGGAGGACCTTGTGGCGACCATGGTCACCATCTCCAAGGCCCTCCCCACATCGGCTGCCAGGCCCGCGCTGGTCTGCTCCGTATGCTCGGCCGAGATAGGGCTTTATGGGTAACCAGACTAAAAGAAAATAATACAAATTATTGCTCTAGAAATCAAGGTCAGAATCTAACTCTTGTTTACCAAAAAATATTTAAACTTACGAAACCTTAAATTTCAAAAGAATTCCGATTTGGCTACATTTATTTACCTTATAAGTCTATCAACAGATATAATCTCTTGATAGTCCTTTTTTGCTACTACAATGTCAATAAGCCACGATACTAAAAGGACACTGTTAAAAATCTAGCTACAGCTATTCAGGTGTATCCTTAAGAAGATTTCGAAATTTAATATGAGAGTTTGAGATAATTTGTCGAAACCGGTCACGTAAAACATTAAAATTGTAAGATATATTTAATATATTAACTTGGAATATATCTTAAATCCTAAATAGTTGGGGAAAATCAAAAATATTACGAAATCTCACCTGTGGGAGTGGTTTAAAAAAATCCTCACGAAATTTATGGAACCTACCCCTAGCAAGGTATCGTACTATTCTCTTTCCTCTAGTTTTGTCATTATTATTCTAATTGTCTAATTTACCTTCCATTTTATTAAGCACACCTACATAAACTTCAATGATTATTTTGTAATCAAAAATAAATATTAGGTAGTATAATGATTAATGAGTGTTTCATGTAGTTAGATCTTATATTTAATTGTCCTTACCTTTTATATTACGTTTCATATTTTATTATTTTCATTTGATACTGTGGTTTACGTGTTTTGATGAACTACATAATATTATTATTTAGATAAGAATAAGGTTTTTAAATATGCATATATACCCGTATTGCTTTACAAGTTGTTTTAGGCTTCATTACTATTTACTAGGTGTAGGTAGGTAGGGTCGGATGTCTCACATTGAACCAGGCAGCTACATTTAACCACCATTTTATTTCCGAAATGCGACGTTGCCAATTTCTGCAAAAATGGCTGAAAGAGAGGTATTTACTATCTCTGTCTGCCCACTAGTTTTCGTGGCGCCAGCGCGCGAAGAGGTTGTGTGAGGAGCATTTTTACGAAAATTAACTCGAAAAGTAAGTATTTTTGGCAAATTTCTTTCTTTTTTCTCTTTTTTACAATAAATGGTATTGGTCTATTTATATTAATACTGTATACTGTAGTTATCCAGCTGATGGTAAGCAACTACCATCGCCCATGGACACTCGCAACATCAGAAGAGCTGCAGGTGCGTTGCCGGCCTTTTAAGAGGGAATACGCTCTTTTCTTGAAGGTTTGCAGGTCGTATAGGTCAGGAAATACTTCTGGTGACAGTTCGTTCCAGACTTTTACAGTGCGCGGCAGAAAGTTACGCGAAAAACGCACTGTGGAAGACTGCCACTCATCAAGGTGATGAGGATGGTATATTTTTCGCGTTGGACGATGGCGAAAAGTTGCAGGTGGTATGATTCCGAACAATTCCTCAGAGCACTCCCCGTGATACAACCGATAGAGGATGCAGAGTGAAGCTACATCTCGGCGTAATTCCAAGGATCAGAGGACAGCTTGGACCTGTTTGAAACACTATGGCAGTCAACAATTCGAGCGGCCCTTCGTTGGATACGATCCAGAGGGAGCAGTTGGTATTTTGGCGCCCCTGCCCAGAGATGAGAACAATATTCCATATGAGGCCGAACCTGCGCCTTGTAGAGTTGTAGGCGTTGGTCCGG
Organism: Cyaniris semiargus; assembly: GCA_905187585.1. Classification (NCBI taxonomy): domain Eukaryota; kingdom Metazoa; phylum Arthropoda; class Insecta; order Lepidoptera; family Lycaenidae; genus Cyaniris; species Cyaniris semiargus. The sequence goes on from LR994547.1 coordinate 11,671,320, forward strand.
ACTGAAGTACTGTCTCGCTCTATTAAGAACACCAAGCTTCTTCGAGGCTAATTTGGCCTTACCCTCTAGATGATATCGGAACTGGACTTCGCTCGATATTATTATAAATAAGTAGGTATTTGACTGATGCAAGGGTCTAATAATTGAACCAAAGTGGAAGAAAAATGTTTTGTTATGCTTAAAGTAGGTTTAGGTTATAAGATTTAGAGCTATTATTAATTATTTTGTGATAAAAATCATGTTGTTCAAGTACAAATGAAGACTAACATTGTAAACTTAAGTTTTATAGTAAAATAATAAATATAATATTATCGATATTTAGCTTTTTATTACATTACAAAGCAATTTAAATACAAATTAGTCTAAATGTAAATGATTTATAAGGCGGTTCAATGTGGAAAATACCCTGGTTAAATGTGTACCTCCCGATGGACACATTGAACCAAATATAATTTTTTACAATTTATTTTTTATAGCTAAAACCAAACAGAATTTTAAATAAAATTGCTGGCCTTATTGTAGTTAAATAAATTTTCAAACTATATTAAAAAAAAAAAGGGGAATTCATCTAAAAACAAGCATTCTACGAGACTTTGAAATTTACCTGGTTCAATGTGAGACAACCTACCCTACTAGTTACAACTTACACTATGTAACTTACTTGCTTTGCTTATACTATTTGATTTGAAACAATGTATCCTCAATTTCTAACAGTTTTGGCTGTAGTTTATCTATTGACTTGCACTTTTAATTGGCCAACGTCAAAATAATAACCGATCATTTAATTCTTTAAAAAAAGAAAACAAACATCGGGCATCAGGCTAAAACATCCCCATCAATACTCTGAAAAAAATTTCGTTCTTTAAGAAGATAAGTATGTAGTTCCATTTACATAATGCAGCGCACAATCGTCAGTAATTTTTATGGCCATTCTCCGGAGAGCAAAATGTACGTTCCCCGGGTTTGTATACTCTGTAATATTATCTTATTTAACTATGCAATATTTTTTAACGGTAGATAGCATCAGTATCTAGCTACAAACTTAAACACAGGCTTCTAATTTAAGTAATTTAGACTAAATTAATTGAAGTCGTGTTCAAAAACCGTGTTTTTCTAATTACCGTAACGTGTCCCCACGCCAACTTGATCTCGAAACTTGCTTTTAATTTTTATAACGTACATATTTACTTTAATCTATTTATCGTTTCAAACGCTTATAAACATTGGTTATCGCATTGCAATATATCGACTCAATAGGCCCAGCCTATAAATTGTTATCATGAAATAATAGTTTGTCCGATCAATAATTCTAATTACCGTAACACATGTTGTTTTCGGATGCCCATAGCCATGCTCATATGCCCAAAAATAACAGGATTTTGCACATTACAAGTGCACGGGTCGCTTCTCCTTAGTGTGTGCCGCGGCTCATCAGCGGTCCCACGTCGTTAATGTTAGTGTGCCGCTGATAAAGCACGTGAGTATCTAATTACCGTAGCTTTGGTTACAAACTTGTATAATTACCGTAATCTTTATTTTTAAATTGTCTAAATAAGATTTTTATTATGTATATTATGTTTATATGTATAACATAATTTGGCCTACGTAAGTTGCCATAAGCTAGTTTTTGGAAACTGTGTCGTTTTACTGTTACGTAGAACATTACATTTGTCTAATTACCGTACCCATAAAATTTTTAAGTCTTATTATCTAAAAAACTTTAATTAACTGTTACATGCCTCATTCGTATCTTTCATTTCTTTAATAGGTATTTCAATGTGTTCAAGTCAAATCAACAAAGAAAAAAAGGTTACGGTAAGTAGGCAAATATGTAATGACAAACCGGAGAATGGCCGTTTAAATTAACATAATTATGTTCTTTTAGTGCGATATGATCTGTGAGTGCATTCAGGCGCACCCGAGAAATGAAACTAGTGATTACATGTACACTGTACAGTTGACATAGTGAGCCAGATTTCAACCCTATCACTGTAATGATAAGGTTCAAAGGTACGCATCGTCTGTACGTGTTTATTATGATAGGGTGTGTGAGGCCGTACGTGTATTTTGGAGTTGCCCAGCGTCTGTGTACGTCACCTTGCACGGCCTTATACAACGAGTGACTCATGACACACATTGAATAGTGATGCTTAAATCTCGGACTGGTTTTCGGTATTTACCAATCGCTATTTACTAGCGCACTTTACTCCGTTAATATCACGATAGAGTTTGTAAAAGAGACGTTATTTGATATATTTTATCTGAAGGTGCTACACGTTTCGTATTTGATTAATAAATAAAGTAAATAAATAAATAAGTAGACAAGATTTGATTGGTTACATTAATTTATGCCATTAGGCTCTGATGTCTGAATTTGTGAAAAATCTGGCACAAGGAGCTATATTCGTAGACCGCGGAGCAGGATATGGCACATCGTGAAAAATATACGGTTGCCGGGATTTAACTTTAAACGCAAGTAAACGCGGCTATCGAAATATCCATTAACTTTATTGATTCTTGTAGATTGTAATAAAGACTAAAGTTCTGTTTTACTTATTTGCAGATAAGTTTACTTCATCTGGAAGACCACGCACCGTCCTAAATTCGATCAGGCCCGTTGAACTAAAATGACAAATGAAGCAAATAATTCACCAGTGGCATCATTACAAATAGACGAAGAATTAGAGGATATTATAGCAGACGAATGCTCATGCGTTGTTTTTGAATGCAAAATAAGCGACAAATCCCCAAAGTGTAATTCGTACAAATGGTATAAAAACGGCAAATGTATTAAATCCAGACCCACAGCAAAAGCTACAGCGAATGGATCGTGGTATCGATTAGAAATTATCTCAGCGAGCGTAGAAGATGCAGGTGTTTATTTTCTCTTGTTGGAAAGAAATGGTAGTAAGGTTTATTCATATGCAAATTTATATGTGAGACCAAAAAAGAATTCATTCAACAATAACAATGAGGTCATTTATATGAATCCTCACACCAACAATCGTTTGGTAGAAAAACATTTGCTACACACGCGAGTACGAGCCGGTGAAACAATAGAATTGGAAGCGAAGTTTACAGATGTCGTTGACGAATGCCAATGGTATAGAAGTAATCAGCTCATTGTTCAAAATGAAAGAACAATATTTCTTAACGACACGAAGACTACGTCTCTATCTATATTATGTGCTTGCGAGACCGACACAGGTGTTTATCAAGTTATATCAAAAACAAAACATGGCGCCGCATCCAGTTTTGCAAGTGTTGTCGTAATTGACACAGATTTAAAAGAGACGAATAGCTGTGACGTCGTACCTCGTATTATTGACCCGATGGTGGACGAAACAGAAACAAACATAGGAGAAGAAATAAGACTGACTTGTAAAGCTACTATCGATAATAATACATGTATTGAATGGTTAAAAAAGGGAAAACCTTTTAACGAAACTATAAGATATAACGAGGACATCGTACAAGAAATATATAACAATGAATATATATCACTAAGATTTCTCAAACCCAACCTACTCGATACAGGGGAGTATACCCTTAATTTAGAAAACAAACTGACCGATGTGACTGATACATCTTCTTGTTTTTTAACAGTCAATAGTAAGTATTGAATATTATTATGGCAGTATTGAATATTATGAGTCAGATGTTTCGAAAGACAATTATTTATTTGCAAAATAATAACATAAATGATAATAGTAACTGAATTGTATGCAGTAGCACATTGAATAATGAATAATTTATTCTAAATTGTCCTTATTTTCAGAGTCACCAAGCGATTCACTTACGCCGGTAAAAGTAAAGAAACCGCTGATGTCAGCAATGACGTATATTGGATCCAGAGTGCTTTTCACTTGCTCCTTCGATCTACAAGACATGCGGTATTACTATGTTGTTTGGTACATTGGACATTATAGAGTAGAGCGTACAAACCATCGATTTAATGTAAGTTTTTTTATTAGTTTTTAAATTATGATAAATTTTGCCTATCAAGCGGGATTGCTTGAAGATTTCATAAATCCTGTAACATAATTCTAAACCACATAATTTCAGGTTTTTAGCAGAGGTGGAGAATTCTTCTTCTTCATAAAACAAGTTGAGCCGGGGATGGCAGGCGAAGTAATATGCGAGCTTCACATGTCGCTGCCGAATCGCAAACGTGTTTTAGTTAACAAAACATCTTCTAATTTGGTCATTGTACCAGGTGTTTATTTGGATCAAGAAAAGGAATGTTGTGATTTGTCGCATAAGTTATCGATATACAGTATCGATCCAAGTGTTATCGTTCCGGTTAGAAATGAAAAATCAATTGAGAATGGTTTACACAAAAATGGATCGGTGAGTTGATGACGCCTCTACAAATATGCGCTACTATTAAATGCAAGTTGCTTTCCATCAAGTGACTCGTTTGCTCGTTTGCCCCCTAAATGCTATAGCAAAGTCTGGATTGCTTTGGCGAATGTTGTATTGATTTAAACTTGATTTAGGTATACTGTGTACTTTGGCTACTACCTATAACAGTTTAATATGTTACTTTGTTAATACATGTTATATACGTGGGAGAGCCATGCTTCGGCACGAATGGGCCGGCTAGACAGGAGAAATACCACGTTCTCACAGAAAACCGGCGTGAAACAGCGCTTGCGCTGTGTTTCGCCGAGTGAGTGAGTTTACCGGGGGCCCAATCCCCTACCCTATTCCCTTCCTTTCCCTCCCCTATTCCCTTCTCTTCCCATCCCTACCCTCCCCTATTACCCTATTCCCTCTTAAAAGGCCGGCAACGCACCTGCAGCTCTTCTGATGCTGCGAGTGTCCATGGGCGACGGAAGTTGCTTTCCATCAGGTGACCCGTTTGCTCGTTCGCCCCCTTATTTCATAAAAAAAAATACAAGTTATGTGTACCAAATTTTATAAATTCTTTTAAAATTATATCTGCGATCGTAATTTAATATACTGCTATGCAAATGATACTTTTGTGTTTAGCAATAGATTGGAACCCATATTATTATCGTTAATTAGTCAGCAATGAATATTTAATTTTATGAATTATCATTTAATTTTTTATAGATTTATACAAATGGAATACATCAAGATCACAATGACAGTCTCTTCCAAATAACATGCTGCAGGTAGAGTTATATTCCCTTGTTTTTTTTAACATAACACTGTACAAATAAAAATATTATTTTCAAATTTTTCCTAACAATATTTTAGACTTGATGAAACCTGCTTCTATTTCGACACTTGGAGCAAAAGCAATTTTGTGAAAGATTTAAGTATTCGGCAAAGTTCACATAATACAATTAACGGAAACGATATTTCCAAGTCGTTTAACATTGAATGGTGAGTTACTGATATTTATAAAATCAAAATTCAAGGAAAAGTAAACCGAGTCAGCAGTATAATAATATCTTAACTAAAAGAATCCTGCGGAGGCCGTACATTTATTTTCTCACCATAAAAATAGCCTATATCCCACCAAGATATCGCCTGTTTATGATAGTGATAATATCTATAATTGCTTGGATTGGACTTTAAGTATATTTTTTTTTGCAAACATACTTCAATGATAATTAATTATTATTTATATTGTCATAATGATAATCTTTAATCATGGACATTAAAATATTTTGTTCAACAGGAATTACCATAGTAATATCAAGACAAAATGGTACGTTATTGAATTTAGTCAGTCGGATAACGATTTTGTCAAAGCCGGCGTTTCTAGTATGCCTATGTTCGATCTAAAAGATCCTCCTTTAGAACAACTTATGAATTTTAGAATTACAGCCATTGACGCTAGCGATTCCAGTGAATATAGAGTCTCAATAAGTAAGTATCTGTACAAATATAATTGGGAAGTGAATGCGATGAGATAAATTATTAAAAGTAAAGAAATAATATATTGTATAAATTAAATTCAGTATATTGTACAAAATATAGCTCGAAGCCTAATTTGACCGGCTACTGTTAACGTTAATGCTCGAATTAGTATCACGTTACCTTTTTCGTTTTTATATGAATGAAGGAGCTCTTACAATCATATGAAAAACAGCTTGTTAAAATGTTATGTTCTCTAGAGGACATGACATTTTAACAAGCTGCACTAATAGTAGGGGAGGGGAAGGTGCTATTTGTGTAGTCACTCGAGAATCATGGAGACCTAGTAGGTTTTTTACATTAGGTAAAACTGATAAAAAAAATTGCTTATTTAGGTAAATTGTAAGTATATTTTAGACAACAAGAAGTAAATCATTTAGTTTAGTGCAAAATAAAATATCTGCTAACCTTAGTTAGGAAAATGTGAAGCTTTATTTTTTTATATTTTAAAATGTCCCTACAGGCTTACATAACCTTTGAATCGTCAGTGCTTTATATGGAAGCTTTTTTGGTGTATACTAAACATCCTCTATCTTAATCTGGCAGATCCGATGACATTTCAATATTAAAAAAAAATTTTTTTAACCCACTACGTGAGAAATTTGATTTCTATACCATGATAACTAGACACATGTCGGAAGCCTATACAAGCTTAATCTGACACGCTCGAGATTGTCCCAAAATCCCCTCTTCCCCTCCCCAGCTATAATAGACGTTAGTGAAATTGGGCCTAAGTTATACAAAAACACTATATTTTAATAACAACATTGCAAAATATTTTATGTGATTGTAGGTCCCGCTACAAAAGAGTTGATACTAAATAAAAAAGAAGTTGATATTAGGCCAATGGAAGAATTTGCATCGTTGTATACAAAAACAGGAGATATGATTGGATGTGGTGCTTTCGGCAGCGTAGTGCTTGTAAAGGACAAAAGAGACGATTTTTACGCTGCGAAATTTTTGAAAACTAGAACGCAGAAGAAAAGGGATACAGCGCTAAGGGAATTTCAAATAATGAGGAATCTCAACCACTCAAAACTGGTCGAACTCATTGATACTTTTGTTTCCAAAGAAGCCTTTGTGCTAGTAATGGATTAGTAAGTGTCAAAAGATATCTACTATGATTTAGCATACCTTAATAACGATCTGAGGAATTGTTTTCCAAAAAATATTTACATTTAAGCGATATAAAATTTCTGCTGCTTATGATTTCAGCTTATGGGGAGGAGAACTGTTCGACCGAATAGTAGAAGAGGAGCACATAAAAGAAGTGGATGTAGTTCCCTATGTTAAACAAATATGTGAGGCGCTGCAATATTTACATAATTTAGAAATAGCCCACCTAGACCTCAAGCCAGAGAATATAATCTGCCTCAGTCCTAATTCGAGACAAGTGAAAATAATAGACTTCGGACTGGCAAGGGTCTTAAGTGATGGCCACGAAACTAGAGCAATTTATGGGACCAAAGACTACGTCGCTCCGGAGGTGCTGAACTTCGAACAGCTCACGCTAGCCTGTGACATGTGGAGCTTAGGAGTAGTTACATACATGTTGTGAGTACTAATTATATATTTCTTTACTATTCATTGTTGCTGGATGCGAAATTTGAAGTTTGGGTCAATATTCAATTTGCTTTATGTTATAAAAAACTTTGCACGTATGAATCAATAAATCTACAAGGGACTCAAGAAAATTTAACTATATTTTATTATTATTACTACAAATTTTTTTTCAGACTCTCGGGGGTGATGCCCTTTAGTGGCGATACATGGGTGCAGAGATCAGCGAATATAACGAGAGCCAACTATAATTATTCCGAATCTGACTTCGTGGAAATATCAGATTTAGCGAAAGATTTTGTCGACCACTTACTGGTGCTACAACCAAAAAAACGCATGAGTTCGACTGCTGCACTGAATCACCAATGGATATTGGAAGGTCCTCCCGATGGTGCTAAAGCAGGACATATGAAGAGAGCGAGAGAGAATTTGAAGTCATATCTCGCGAATTACAGAGCCAGATGGCAGGTAAGGTTTACGTTTGCTAATAACTCTATTGATTTTTTAACAGCGACTATAAAAAATGTAACGATAGCACCCACTTACACCCAATATTTAAGCGCATAGAGACGAAGAAATGTATAGACTATAGAAAAACTAGATGTCCCGGTGAACTTCGAGTCACCCTAGACTTTCACGATTAATTTGAGACTAAAATTAGCCCAATCCGTTCAGCTGTTTTCAAGTTTTAGCGTGACTAACACAATATATATAGATATTAATCCGCAGTCTACAATCTTAAAGCGTCTCCCAGACAGACGCGGTCTGCGGTGGCGGTGGCGGTGGCGGTCACTTGAATGGCTTGGCCGCGTGTGTCTGTGTCGTTCCTAGAACTCTCAAGTCATGCCTGCGGTGGCGGTAGCGGTGGCGGTCAGTTGGATGACTTGAGAGTTCTAGGAACGACATAGACACACGCGGCCTGGACGCGGTCACAGCGCGGCTTACCGCGGCCGCAAGCCCCGCCCCCTCCGCCACCGCTTCTGTGTGAGCTTCAATGAGCGCGCGGACATGAGGCGGCCATTACGCGATCAGTTGTAAATATTTACAACAGGCCGCGTGTACCGCGTGAAATTATGCCTATAAATTATGCCTATGTCCAGAATTCCCCATGTTTCTGCCGTTCTTTTTTAATTTCATGGACCCACAATTCTCTTTTTATGAAAAGAATAATCAAAATATTAAATACAACGACGTTAGTAATTTTTTTTTCTAAGCTGTGCCTTTATTACTTTGAGCTTACTTACCTTTTTCTTTCATCTTCTTCAAGCGCCAATAAAAGCAATAAAACTTCGTTACGATTGGCCATTACTAACATCCACTCGCAGGTGAGACTCGAGAGCTAATGTGCCGCCGTAGGTTAGAATGACCGCCACCGCGGCCGCGGCAGTGTATTGTTATCACGGTCAAGCAAGAAGGCAACAGCAGATCGCCACCGCAGGCCGCGTCTGTCTGGGACACGCTTTATACATACTAATTACGATTTTTGGACCAATAATTTATAATAGGATCAAATTATTAACATTTTCAGAGAGCGGGCAATGTAATGATAGCCGCACACAGACTGCGCACACATCTGGCGGGACACAACAAAGTCACACCGCACAAGACAGAACTCGAAATAATCCAATGATGTTGGGTAAAGTTCAATTGTTTATAATTACAAATTAACAATTATTGTATTTTCATTAATATTTTTTAAAATTGAATCAATAAATGTCTTTGAAAAGTAAGTGACTTTTTGAATAATTGTTTGTTTTTATTATAGTAAATTGTATAATATTGTCCTCATACAAAATACCAATGAGTTAATTTGTTAACCCAAATTAACTTTATCGCTCCCCAAACTCAACTCCTACAATTACGCATGCATTATGCTTGCAAAGAACCATTAAATTGTAATCAGCAATTTGACTTGTAAAATCCCTGACATCCACAAATTCGAAATCTTTCATAATTTGTGGGTATCAGAATGTCAAGGAAGCATTTACCGTAAATTACAAATACGCATTACGTTCAATTTCCAGATTATAATGTTATGTTTAATGTGTCTTGTTTTCTTTTTGTATCTGCTTCTGCATTAGTTCATAAAGTATCATACCTCCATACTATAGATATTTTGCTTTTGTTGCTATGCTTTTATTTTTTCGTGTTCCTGTGAAATTGTTTTTTTGGTCATTTGGGGTTAAAACAGGCTTTAAATGTAAGCCATGGTGCTGCTTGCCAATTTTGTTGAACCAAGTTTAAGTTAACAAGCTTATATTTAGCTATTTTTTTGAGAAATACATAAACTAATAATTACTGTTTTTTACTTATAGATGAAATGCGAATCTACCTGAAGAACATGCTTAGCTGAAGACTGCACAACTAGTATAATATTATATTTGTTATTTCATATTTTAGATTATATTTGTCATGATAATAGTACTTACTTAACATTTCATGATACTATATCTGCACACGGATCAAATAGCAAAGTTAAAAATGTTGAAGAACTCATGAATCCTAATTTAAACATAGCAAACATTTACATAGCATTTGGAATGTAATGATTATGATAGTGGACAGTAATTTACTTTTACTTGGATTTATTACCTCTATTGTAAATCTACGGAAACAAGCTACAAACAATAAAACACAAAATAACTCACTTTAAAATGTATTTTATATCTCGATATGTTCTACTTGTGTCAACTATTTGGTAACAAACATAACATATCTTAGTAACTCTATATGTTTAGGATCGGACCTTTCAGTGCAACAATATATAAAACAATAAATAATTCTATGACTAACTATAATTGTTATCAAACATAACATAAATTAAAATAATAAATATGAACGTGTAGTAAATACTGATTAAGTACATTTCCGAAAACGATATAAACCTACTGCATTCAGTTTTATCAATTTTTTTCTTCATGTAAAATGCAAGGAAACTTTGAAAATAACTGTTCTACTTCGTATTCTTCCTTATATCCTGAAATAAATATTATAATATTTAAATACACTATAGACGATAATAAATGTCGCACAGCTCTCTACCCTAAACGCTACTACTACAATAAATAAAAGTCGCCAAGCTATAATAAAGGGTACCCGGATATCGCTTAGCAATTATCTTTACCGAGGACACTTACGATTTCAAAATGTCTCGTCCGATTCGAAAGCCAACAGGATTGAATTAATCGTATCTGGAGAGCGACGGTGTTCTTCTTCTAAAAGGAAGAGATCTTCTGGGGGAGGGACTGTAAGATCTAGTGCTCCCATAGAACTTTCCTCTGTGAGTGATGACTTCTAGTCTCGCGGAAGCCTCGACTCTACCGTAGTCGTTTTCCAGAGTAATTCTGTATAGACCGACGTCTTCGATTGTCACTTCCTCTATTTCTAGTATGCGAAGCATTTCGTCTTTCTCTTTTATGCTTATTCTCGCTGTGGGGGTCAGGGGTATACCGTCCTTGTCCCAAGTGGCCCATGGGGTAGGCAACCCTTTAACTGCACATTTGAATACTACAGTTTCCCCTTCTTCCACTACTTTGTTGAATGGATACGTATAGAAATTCGGTGCGGTATCCCTGGCAGGACTTCGAAGTCTTCTTGCCTCTGGACCTGAAACAATATTATGTATATCTATTCTTATTTCTTCAAATAATTTGAATTAGGTACGTCATATTTTTAAAGGCCTAAGATTTTGTGGAATTTAAAGTAATGTTACAAATATATTGCTGTTCTTATTATCACATCAAAAAATGTATGAAATAGTTGATGGAAGATCTTGCTTACCCAAGAATCAATAACTATCTAGAGTTATTGATTCTTGGGGTAGACTTGGTACACTAAATCTTTGGGGCCTGGTATGGGCAGTACCTACTTTTAATTATAACCTTACCAGTCAGTCCCGCTTGGGTATTGACGAGTGTAATTGCTTGTGTATAAAGCGTGTGTGAGTGCATAATTACCGGGTGTCCTGGAAGCGGAGCGGGCGGGTGTGGTGCGGGGGGTGGAGCGCGGAGTGGACGCGGCGGAGAGCAGCGCGGGCGGCCGGCGCAGGCGCTGACTGAGCGTGTTCGGCTCACCCGGCGCTACAAACACACTCACACTGAGCGAGACATCGCACACTTGACACTCGAGTGACGCTTGGTCACACTTGATGGTGACACTCGGTCACAATTCATAGTTTCTCATACTCGAGTGTGTGACACTTGGTCACCATTGCTGCTTTCTCACACTCGGGTGACGCTTGATTGTTTCACACTCGAGTGTGTGAGACTTGTCACACCTAATGGTTTCTTACCCTCGTGTGTGTGCATTTGGTCACACGTGATAGTTTCTTACACTCAAGCGAGTGACACTTGGCCACAAGCTGAGCTTAGTGATACTCAGTAGTCAGTCACATACTCACAATTCTTGCAGTAATTAAAATTCAAAAGTAACAAGAAAGACTATAGGCTTGTCCTAGTCTTGAGCGTACACCAAATTTACCAATAGGCTACAAATTAGGCTTAATTAAAATAAAATCGTTTCAATTTAATTTTAAAGGACAACATTATAGAAAGAAAACATTCAGAAAAATCACTTTAAAAATGGAATCCGTTCATTGTGGAAATGAACGATTAAATATAAAAGATTATTATCCTTACATGGAATATTTTTTGAAAAAAAAAACATATAATTCCAAAACATGTGGTCATATAAAGCATAATGATGTAACTCACGGTAAACCACGAGACATGCGCTGGAAGTGGCTTTGCCAAGTGTGTTGGTCGCCTGGCAACTGTAAGTGCCCTCGTCTTCCGCAGCCACCTGCCTGATCCTGAGTCGAGCCACGCCGACCTCATAAGTGGCTTCAAACTCAGTGCCGTCGGGTATTATCTAAAAATTTACGTGACGATGTTAAATATCTGAGGTCTTAGAAGATAGGTATAAATATTTTCATTGGTAGGAGTTTAATTTTAAATCGTAATAAACTTGGCACAAAAAATACTGTCAAATAAATTATTTTCTAAGCAATGTTTATTACTGTATAATAAAATAAAGTAATTGTAAATATATAGTAAAATAACGTAATATTTTCCAAAACCTCCCCAGTTTTGGACAGATAAGATCAAAAGTAATATAAAGCCATAGTTTGCAGCTCCTGAACTGATATACCTCGTTATAGTGGAACCATCTGATGTCCGGTTCCGGATTGCCGGAGACGTGACATTCGAACTCAACAGTGTCACCATCGTGGCACAACAAATCTGTCAACTCCTTGTCGAATCTAGGTATCACATCCACGCGGCTGGAAACAAGAAAAGCCTAACGCTTATACCAGAGTAGACAGAACTTAGGAGTACCTCGACTTCAAACAAAGTGTGAAGAGTGTCACTTTCGACACGTTTCACAATGCTGAGTACCGCATTAGCAGAGTAGACAGAATTATTATAGCATTAGTAGGTACGGCGCGCACCAGCCGATATGACATTCTACGTCAATCGTATACATTTCGAGATCTCTTCTGAGTCGGCCTACTCGTTATTTCTGTTTACCTACTCTGCTTATACCATCAGCTCTGTTCTGACGCAGACAGAAAATATAATAATAAAAAATATATATATTATAAGACTAAACTTAAATAATACGAACCCGTATCTAATATTGTGAGCGTCATCACTGGAACTTGGATCTGTAGGACAGAAAGGAATGTAATTAATATCACATCATCGATAGCAATGCGAAAATAAAATGTTAATATCTAAAACTCAGCTCTTTAATGCTTGAAATGATGGCCGCAAAAACTTTAAAAATTATTTAAGCATCACTTTCGAGTCAATCTTACAAAATGTTGTCTTACAAAGTGATTGCCGAGGAACAAAGCGGGCTTTAAATAATGTTCTTCTGTCGACTATCTTACAAGACAAATTACATACATTACGTATCTGTATGTCACTAACACTTTAAAATTAATCTTGTGTTCGACTGACATACCTTTTGCCAATATCTGTAACGATATAATCGCTTTGGCCTCGCCATGCACGTTTTTCGCCACCACAGAGTAGGCACCTGTGAAATCTAATTTAGCGTGTGGTATTTCTAATCTATACTCAGGGCCGCCTCCAACACGCTTGAAATGTATTGCATCCCTGTAGTAATCCGGCTGTAACAATAACAATTGTGAGAAAACCGTACTAAGTGGATTAAGGGATGGATTTTAACAATGTAATTTAATTCTTAGAAATGTGAACAATTTGCAAGATTCTTGTAGAGGTAAGAGTATAGGAGCGGGTAGAAGGTTCTCTTTAGTATTTACTGTAACACGAACAAATTATTACAAACATCTATTGTTCATCAGTATTACTAAAGAACTAAATTCTTTGTTTTTTACTAGATCATAAAAACATAAATATATTGTGATGAACTGTTTACCTTCAAAAAGTCTCGTAACCAATATACATCTGGCTTAGGGTCTCCAATGACTTCGCATTCAATAATAACCGTATCCCCTTCGTATGCTTCGCTAGACCGTGGCTTTCTAATGAACATCGGCTCTTTGGAATACCTTGATAATAAAAAAAAAACAAAAGAAAAATTAACACTATTAATATTCATAATATAATAAAATCCGAAGCAAACACCAACACATTTGTGAACTCACAAAAAGTCCACATTTTATTCCTTAATATAAGTAATAATTAAGTATCACACGGTACGACAGATTAGTAAGTAAAAATGCAGATTAACTTACGGTACATCGGGACTGATGACAACAGGAGGAGTTCTAGTCTTATCTCCGCCTTCGCCTTCGATGACTTCCACTTTGCCTGAAGTGGTGGCGCTTCCTACTTCATTAGACGCTGTGCAGGAGTATACACCCGCGTCTCGAGATGTGACGGAAGCTACTGCCAACTCGATCTGTCCATCTCTGTCCAAGGTCATGATGGCCCGTCGGCTGGGCCTCAACCTAACCCCGTCCCTGTACCAGGCTACACCCACTGACGGATAGGCCTCGACCATCGCAGCTATCCGCAACTCTTCACCTAAATTTTCATTATATTTTTAAGTTTCCCATATAATTATGTAATATAGCTGTGGTGACAATTTTGGTTGAAGTACCTCTCAAGCCCCAAGCGGTCGCATGCGACCGCGATAACAATAGAATAACAATAGATTTCCAAGAATCGCGGATCGAGGGATTAAGCAAAATATTTAAGTGTTTGTCAAAATGTTGCGGAAATCAAAGTTTTTAAAGTTCGCGATAAGTGTATTCATTTCATTAAAATAAATCACTAAAATAATGATATCTTATTTAATCTTTACTATAAGTTAAGTATTGCATAATAATATTTAGATTCTATGAGCTGTGAATGTTTGTTTTTAAAAGACCTTTACCTTCTTTCAAGCGATACAGAGGTTCTAGTCCGCAGCAAAACTCCGGTGCCACGTACGCTCTTATACCCTTGTCTACCACGAGACTGCAGCGGCAGCTTATGGCGCCACATCCATTCCTAGCCATAGCCTCATAAACGCCGCCATCATCAAGGTTTGTCGGTGCAATCTCAAGAGTATAGAAAAATTCATCCTGAGAAGTTGAGTGTCGACCTGCAATGACACCTTTTGTTTTAAAAACAGTTTATTGCCAATACATTTTGTACGTAAATAGCATAAGTTCCTCTATAATAATAGAATTACGCTTAAATGAGTAAGTAATAATTATTATAGATATGTTACGCTCAAAGACCGAAAACGCTCAGTGAGGAAAAATAGCTCACAACGCGTCGTGGTCACAGTGAAACAGCCAAGACGCGAAATCCGCATTGTGGCTCTAATGCCCGGGCCGCACCTGCGTTTATCGTCACGAAGCCTCGTGCTAAGAGACGATACCATTGGACAATGAAAAAAATTGTCCAATGGTAACGTCTCATAGCACGAAGCCTCGTGACGATAGACGCATGTGCGGCCGCGGCATAATGAAAACGGCCACGACGCGTTCTGGCAATCACAAAAAGACCATAACGCGTTCTGAACATTTATTCTTACCATATCGCAAATGCAATAGCTTAAAATTAAAATCCCTAATCGTTTTAAGTGAAATATAAGTATTAATGAAAAAATAATTAACAATATTAGTTTGTGTTCAGTAATTTGTTACTTCATAATATTATGTTGTTTTTTTAATATAAAGTAATCTGATCTCAATACACAATAAAAATATAGTTTTATTTTAATTTATATAATTTAAATATAATACTACTAGTTGATGCCCGCAACTCCATTGCGCCAGACAGACAGACAGACAGTAATAATATTAGTACGGATAGTATGGAATTATGGATATTTTATAAATACATAGGCTGCACTAAAAGTATCGGGAATGGAATATTTCCACTGTTCCTGTCATATTCAAATATTTTAATTGAAAACTCCTTGGTTTTAAAAATCGAATACCATTTATTTATTTAAAAAAAGATTCTCGGTCTTGTCACAAGGTCTTGTCAAACTTGTTTAGTCGTTGAGAAAATGGAATTGACTCGAGAAAATTCTAGAACGATGATTTATTATGACTTTCGAAGTGTAAACCACTTCAACATACAAAAACTGCATTTGGTGATGAAGCCCCATCCAAAGCCACAATTTATCGCTGGTTTGCTGAATTTCAACGTGTACGTGTCAAGCTCAGTGATGTTCCCCGTCAAAGTCGTCCAAAAACTGCAGTCACCCAAATAAACGTTGATGCTGTGCGTAAGCTGATTGAGGAAGATCGACATGTGACATACCGCGAAATTCGGGCAACTTTAGACAACAAAATTTTAAATAGTAATGTTGTGTCACTTCCTTGATTCCCGAATTTTTCAGTGCCGCCCTCGTAATAATGATAAACACGCTATGCAGTGATTTAGTAAAAGAAAAATTGTTTATAGTACGCGTGGTAATTCAAATATAATATTCCATACCTGTGGACTTCAAATTAGACTTACAATCAAGAAAAACGAAAAGCATATCAGCCACGACACGAATTTCGCTTTTTGGTCTTTTTGTGATTTCCAGAACGCGTCTAACCGTTTTCATTAGAAATTCGCGTTGTGGCTATTTTACTGTGACCACAACGCGTTGTGAGCTATTTTTCCGCTAATTGAGCGTTTTCGGTCTTTGAGCGTAACAGATACACAAGTTAAAATCAACATTACAATAAAAGGTACCTATTATAAGAAAATCATATGTATTGATGATAATATTATTAAGTAACTGTATAAAGACAAAGTAAAATACAATGCCAACGATTGCTATATAATAATAATTATAAAACTTATCCTGTTAGCTAGTGAACATAATATAATGATTGTGTTTTGAATAACGTGACTATTATTATTGATATGTTTGTTTGTTACCGTCAACAATCACTAGTTCTCCATTTTTGAACCAGGTCACGGTCGGGGGCGGGCTTCCAATAACTTGACACGTCAGTCGAACTGGATAAGTCGCTTGCACACGCCGGTCTCTAAGGCGCATTGTAAATTGAGGAGGATAGTCTCCCTCGACTCCAGCTGACCGCTCTCTAAAAATACAAATTTCATTAAAATATTATAATATTTTCATTAAAATATTTTACTAAAACTACCCCAATCGCATAACTAAAAACTTACCGTTTAAGCTTGGCATCAGCCGCCCAAACCTGTTTATCTGTTATCACAGTCATCCTTGCGTATGTAGACGCTCGACCATATGCATTAGTAGCTTCACAACTATATCTGCCTTCATCCTCTAAACGCACATCTTCGATTTTTAAACCAGAACTCTCGCCACCGGGAGTTATTTTTACGCGATCGGGCTCCTCATCAATTTCGTGGCCATTTTTCATCCACACAATTTCCGGGGTGGGTTTTCCTTTAAAACTACAACTCAGTATCGCAGACTCGCCCACTAGTACTTTTAATTGTCCAGGAAGTATGTCGACAAATTCGGGTCTCTCGCCGGATAGTCCGATCGAGATTGCCCTCGAAGTTTGAACAGGTTCTCCCCAACCGTAGCGATTTCTAGGAGTCACTCTGAAATGATATTCCTCCCCTTGCTTCAAGTTGAAAGCGTCGAAGGTATTGCGTGGCGTGATGCCCAGTTCCGTCCAACGTGCGCCTCCTTCTTTTCCGAGTAGCCAACTTTCAACTTTGTAAGCTAATACTGGAGCTTTCACTTCGTGGTCCGACTTGGGCCAAGCGAGCGACACCCAATTATTTCCTCCGTCAACTACACTCGGCTCGCCCGGGATGCGGTCAGGCACAGCTATAAAACAAATATCATTGTTGCTACGTCAATGACCTTATAGACGCTTGATGAATTGCCAACTGACACGTTGAGCTGAGATATTATTAGCATAGCATTCAATTAAAAATTGACAAAGAATAATTGACGAAGCATTTTAAATGTATTGTTCTACCTCATTAGAATTTTACATAATATTGAATGATATACAGGGTGCAATTAAACCTTCCGGCCAAATTTCGATATGTTGATCCTTGTTAAAAATAAAAATACACGAATTTTTTCTATTATAATCACTCAGTACTAAAATGTTGAGAATAGCTTCCGAAAGTTATCCTAAAAAACACCACATTAATGGACACTACGCATCGCCGGCGCGTGCCTCGGCCGGGCCTCCCGCGCCACCCCCCGTGTCACCCCCGCTCTACCCACCGCCGCGAAGTGACTGTTCTGCAACGATTTTAAGTAGGATAAAATATATTATTGTAAAAAAATTAACATAATATAACAATACCTAAGTCCTAAGCCCTAAAAAACTTTGGCCGGTAGGTTTAATTGCACCCTGTATTTTGTTTTCATTACTTGTTAAAAATATTACATATATATATTTTTAGACTTAATTTTTACGGGTATTTATAAGATTCTTCCTCCGTCTAGTGTTCCAAGAGAACTTTTTTTAACTAATTTTATTTTACTTTTTCCTTAATTAAATTTTAGGAATGCTTAAAAAAATAAACTTACACTTGTAATTTCTTTCTACTGTAGAGCTTGTCGCTTCTTCGTTAGGGTACGTCCAGTCAGATATGAGGTTATCAGATGATGCCCGCTGCCGGACCTAAGTAATTATAAATTATTTAAATTAAAAATATTCTTTCAAGATTATTATAAATTCTAAATTATTATATGCGCAAACGGATTATATATTATTTTATGTACTTACTTCAACTGTAACAAATGCTCTGTCGCAACCATAAGCATTTCGAGCTAGAATACAATATGTGCCAGCGTCGGTAATGATAGAGCGTTTCAATGTAAATTTCACGTAATCATCAGACACCATTTTGCAAACTCTTTGAGAGTTAGTGATGTCTCGTATTCCTTTCATGATAACGACTGAAAATTAAGTACAAACATTATGTTTTGTTCACTATACTTTGCAACTATCATAGTACATGTCACTTTAAGATGTATATATATATATATATATATATATATATACAGAATAATAAAAAAAAATCACTTTTAAGAAAAATATTGTAACCAAGTCAATTTATAACTAACCTTTTGGTTTAGGTTCACCTTGAACACGGAATGATATATTAACGTCTTCACCCACTGAAATTTGGATATCCTTTGCAGGACGACTGACTATTATAGCCGGTTTTCCTTCAATTTCAGCAGGCTGGACAACAGTAACAGACGCGTTCATGTCCACATTGCCGTAAGAGCTCCACGCTCTACAGGTAAACAAACCAGAGTCTTTTTCAGTTACATCACTTAGTGCTAAGGTATAAGTCTCTTGATCTACGTAAGTTTGAGAATTTTTATATGTATCTACTACTGATCTTCCCTCTCTTAGCCATTCAACTCTTGTCGGTGACCCTCTGATTTCAACTTGTAATCCAATCGTACCACCACTAGATACTTTGTAGTCGCTAAGGACGTTAGTAAAATGAGGTCTGCGCGACTCCAATACTTGTTGATGAAACCGAGATTTTTCTAATGTTGTTATATTCATATCAGTTTGGCTTTCACGTCCTTAAACAGACAATAATTTAATAATAAATTTTTGTTTGGTTTCGAACATTTTTGTATGGAGCCTGGCATATCTAGCCGCCGGCCATTTTGTTTTTTTTTTCAAAATTTCCGAGCACGATAAAAGTGGTATATTTGGATAGAGGACACTTATACAAACAAAAAATGTTATATAACATGGTATCCTAAAGTGTCACGTTTCCGAGATATTTGGAAGTAAACACCGCCATTTGTGTCTTTTGGACTCATTTGGCGATATTTACTTCTAAATATCTCGGAAACGTGACACTTTAGGATACCATGTTATTTAATATTTTTTGTTTGTATAAGTGTCCTCTATCCAAATATACCACTTTTATCGTGCTCGGAAATTTTGAAAAAAAAAAACAAGATGGCCTATGCCACAAAGGTTCGTACCCCTTTAAAAATAATAAAGAGGATAATATATGATTTTTGAAATTAAATGTTGTAATCTTACCAGTAAATTGTACAGTGTGTGTTATTTGGTCGGACCACATAGAGTTTTCAGCTTTACAGGTATATATTCCACTGTCTGCTGGGCAAGGAGAATCAATCACAAGACGACAAACACCATCCGCTAAATAGCAAGGATGATATCTGTCCTGTGAAGATATAGGTATTTGGTCCTTTAACCATGTAATTGTAGGGAGAGGTTGGCCACGAATACGACATTCTAATACAAGTTCGTTTTCAGCTAGATGATAGGTATCTGTAATAATAATAAAAAAATGAAATTTTGAAAATTATTATAGCATTAAGATATTATAGAGCGCGCTGAGTACACACTTGCCGTCTGTATCTATTACGACAAAAAATACTTCATACACTAATCTTATTCTAATTGCAAATATAACATAATTTTATACAATAATTAAATACAAATTATTAACATTGAAAATAAAAACGTCAATTACCTTTGATTGAGCGTGTAAATGTTGGAGGTATTGGTGACGCCTCAAAACTAGGATAAACTTTAAGATTAGCTGATGTTGTAATAGATCCATTTTCATTTGCAACGGTACATTTGTATTCGGCAGAGTCTGTAGGTACAGCATTAAGAACTTCTAAAGTAATAAGTCCATCAGTATATTTACTCCTATATTTTTGTTTACTGTCAAGAGCTACTCCATTTTTATACCAAGTGACTGTTGGTTCCGAAGAAGATAATACGCTACACGTAAGTTTTACCCGGGAACCTTCCACAGCCGTTCTGTCTGTTAAAAATGTTGAGAATGCGGGCCTCTTTTTTAAGTCTCTCGATGTACCTGATCTTCTTTCTGATATGCTGCTGTCACATTCGCTCAATGGTTTAGACCTTTGCCTTGTTCGTGACAGCTTCTCTGATGAAACAAGTGGTGGCTGAGGAGTAGTAGATCTTAACTGTGACTCTTGTAACAGAGACTGAGCTTTATAAATTATAGGTACTTTATCAGTTTTATAAAATAAAGTTTCATCATTATATGATGATGATGATGATTTTGGAATGTATGAGGGCGGTCTTAAAAGATCAGAAGAATAGTCTTGTAAATTGTAATCTATATATGTGGTTCTATCTTTTTCGTTGCTTCTCTTTTTCTCCTTGTGTAAGCTGTTATCGGAAGAGTCCTCAATAATGAGCTTTGTCGTATCTCTATAGCCTGAATTTTTATGGTCAATACGTTCACTTGCATTTTTTAAGAGTTCATCGTTATATTCTTGGGCATTTTCATTTTGAACGGAAGAAGCAAATTCCTTTTGTTTGTATTTTTTTGTATTCAAAGTATCACTTATTTTTCCTGTGGCTTTGTTAATGTTGTTTACTTGAGATTCTTTGTTTTCTTTTATTATATTTGTTTCTTTAGTACCAGCATTTGATATCGGTTTTTCGATTTTAAGATTCATATCATCTATCATTGGATCATTTGAAGCCGAAGCTTCAGTTCTGGCTTTGCTATCCGATTTTGTATGTTTGAATTCAAGCTCTTGATTGACTAGTTGCTTGTTGCTAAAGCTTTCATTTTGGTTTTGCTGATCAATATTTTCAATAACTTTAATAATTTCATTTTCAGACTGTTTAATATTTGTTGTCGATGGCTTATTGCTTTCTGTTGATGACCCTTTAGTTAAGCTTTTATTTGGAGAAGCTTCTCCACTAAAAGATTTTTCTTGATTTTTATTTTTCTTCTTTATTTCTTTTCTTTTATCGACTTGGACGTCTTGTACTGATTTAGATTTGCTTGAATCTTCTTTCTGCTTTTCGGCCGTTGCTTTAGTTTGTTCGTGTAATTTTCGTTCTCCATTTTCTATTGTCACCTCTGAAGGTGAGTCAGTTTTATTTTTTTCAATCGCATTTTCCTTCAGAAGTTTTTTATTTCCATCGTCCCGTGCTGTTTCTGGTACTATAGTTTCTGGGATTTTTATTTTTTCTTCAAATGCACCTTTTGGCGAATCGTCTGGTGCTTGTTTTATAGGTTCATTGTGTTGAAGGATATCAACATTTTGAACTAATAGACTTTGACTAGAATCTAGTTCGCCTGGTTGTAAAGAAAAAACAGCTATACACACGTTTTCAGGCGTTTTTAAAGGCAAACTTTTCAGAAGTTCATCGTCATTATTATATTTTTCTTCATTTTCTAAAGCTATCTTTAGTTCGATTTCAGCAAAATTTTGGTCTAAAGTGTTACTTTCTAAATTTTTATCATCATTTCTATTAATTTCTTTAGCGACTATGTCAGTCTTTGTGGGTGGTAATAATACTTCTTCAATTTTAGACGATTTTGATGGTTTTATTTCACCAGTTTTTTCATTTGACACTTTCACTCTTTCATAAGGTATATCAACAATAAGCTGTTTTTCTTCTTGCTTCTTCGGCTTTTGTTCTTGGATATCACCATTTGTCTGTGTGATTTGCGATAAATTATCGATTATTTCTGAATCAATCTTATTTTTCTCAATTATAATATCAGATTCTAGTTTTATTTCGGTCGCTTGATTTATTTCTTTTTCACCATCACTCATGAGCCTA
Source organism: Cyaniris semiargus (assembly GCA_905187585.1). Lineage (NCBI taxonomy): Eukaryota > Metazoa > Arthropoda > Insecta > Lepidoptera > Lycaenidae > Cyaniris > Cyaniris semiargus. Next base: position 11,693,785 of record LR994547.1, read on the forward strand.
TCCTGTACGATAAGTGTCTCCTGAGACTTAGTCGCTTCTTCATTTACTTCGCACAAAGTCTCGTCTGTGCGCTGAGTTTCGTGCAAATGTTCATGTTCTTGGTTCGTTAAAGTAACTTCAACTTTTTCTGGCACAGTTTGAGGAGACCCTAATTTTTCACTTTCTTCGACTTGTGTTTTATCATTCATAATCCCTGATTTTTCCTTATTTTTCTGAATACTAATGTCAACCACTTTTTCTTCGTCTGTGTTTCTAGTATTTGGTTTCTCGATTGGTGATTCTTGTTTTTGTTGCTCTTTAGTGTCACAAATTTCGCTACGAATAGGTGTCTTACTGGATGAGCTCCGTTCTTTTCGCTTCTCTACATTTATTTCCTCTTGTGACCCGGAAGCTATATCTTGCTTCGAAACGAAAGATTCATCACCTTTATTTTCTTCTGTTGCCTCATGACCACTTTCTTTTTGTTCTTCATTTAAGACTTGCTTTTGTTCTTTGCTAGCATCTTGACTCCGGTCTTTATCAGATGAAAGATCATCCTCAGGCAAACTCTCAACATTCTTTTCTGATAAGGGTTCATGTACCATCTGATGTTCTTTATTACCATCATTACGAGTTTGGTCATCGGTTGCATTTTTAGTAATAGTTTGTTCTATTATATCTTTGTCTTTTTCAGCATCAGTTATTTTTAACACATTTGTTGACTCAGGCGATCCAACTTCTTGTTTCAGAAAAGTACTATCGACATTTTCTGATTTTGGTTGTTTTGCTTCTGCTATGTCAATTCTCTGATTTTCACTAGCATCAATATTTTTATCTATTTCAGTCTTTGGCTCTTGTTCCTGGGTTGCCAGAACTGATTCAGTTACAATATTTTCTACATTATTATCATTTGAAATTGGAATGTTAGGCGCATCTTTTTCGTCATCCCTGACTTTTTTAATAATACGTAAAGTTGTATTATGTTCAACTCTTTCCTTTACTATTTTATTCAAAGAATTTGACAAAAGCAAAACATTTTTTGACAACTCACAAAATATTGGAATTTTTTCTCTAACTTCTATTACACTTTTTCCTTCTAAGTTAGTTAATATCTGTTCTGCAAATGTCAACGTACTTAACAAGCTTTTGTCTATATCTAAGTCCAAATCAAATTTAGACACAAATAATAAATCATATAAAGTTGATTGGAGATTATCTAAGATTACTTTTGTAAATGCTGCGTCATTAGGTAACCTTGCTGTTTTATCAAAATTAATGTAAAACTTTATGTCTTCGAAATGATTCAACACTTGTCGAAGGCTCTTTGCTAAAATTTTCCAGTGATGTCTATCATCAATATTTGTAAGAACAAAAATTTGTTTTAACAAACGCAGGAAATGTTCACAAGGACGTCCATAATGTTCGTACATGTATTGTTTTTGTATACTGTTCAATGAACTACGCATATTTGATAAACTCATATAGATTGAATGTGTAGCCGAAGTTATACTCTCTCGTGTCTCCAATTTAATATCTTGTACTGATTCAAGTTCTTTATCTAAACGGAATACCATATCTTCAATTTGATTAAAGGTTTGAATAATATCAACACCTTTGTCTATTAAAACATTCACGTCCGCCGAAAACAGGACTTTCAAACTTATAATATTATCGATTATGTTCTTTAAATTAGATGCTACAGTTCCTAACTCATTGTGCATTTTATATGGATTCAGTTTATTTAGCAAAATTGTAGTTTCTTCTATGTCTCTTATACAGTCTCGTAAAACATTTTCTATCCAAATATTTACATCGGCTGCAGGAGTAGCTTCAGTTTCATAAATATTAGAAACTAAAGATATTAAAGTTAAGCAGGCTTCCTGTAGTAAATCCACTGGTCCATTTTCAACCAACTGAAGTTGAACACTCCTCACACTGCACTCTAAATCTTCAAGAGTTTCATTGAGAGTGTCATTTTTACATTCATCATAATCTTGTTTTAGCTTTATGATCAATATTTGCACTTCCTCAAGAATAATGTTCAACGCTTCTTGTCTTTCAATAGACACTTCAGTTGGATGTGTATTTATTTGCTCTTTGATTTCATGTAGTAATATTTCCAATTTCTTTAAAGACTGTTCACCAGTTTCATATAATAAAGGCTCTTGCTCTAAAACATAAAAGAGATGCACTGAAAAAATACAGCTTTCGAAAATTTTAAATTTCATTTGCATTACATACTTTAATTTAGGTACTTACCACATCTCAATTCATTATTTAAATCACCTGGTGCTGAAGATATTTCAATTTTTAAAGCAATAATAGATTTCACAATTTTTTTCATTGTATCACTTTCTTTAATACTGTTATTTTGTTCAACTTCCGAAATAATAACACTATGCAAAGAGTTTATTGAATGACTTAATTTTTTTGTCTGTTTTTTAAGCATATGAAGACTATGTATTGATTTATCTTCAATTGTTGAAGTTTTTTGTACGTCAATTATACTATCCAGCATCGTTTTAGCTATATCAGATGTTCTTTTAAGTTCCTCAAATATCGTCGGACTTAATTTTCTTACATCTTTAATGTTGTCGTCAGACGTAAATTCTTTTAAACATTTTATGATATTAGCTGAAAAAAAATGGAGAAAATGTATATTCCGAAAAATAGATATCAGGCAAAAATTTACACTTTGTATCTAGGTAAGTTAAACAAAGTTCCTAAGTCAAAGTGTGCTTTCGACTTTTCCATCCACACTTCCTTTTGAGCATTCATTTACTAGGCTATTTATAAAATAATATGTAATAATTTTAAAGATTACCTTCTTTTGTCTCGGGCACAGACACAGAAGTAACCGCTACATCGTCTGCGATTTCAGTTTCAGTAACTGTTTTTGTGTCAAGTTCCTTTATATTTTGGGACATTTCCTGCGTAGTTTCTAAAAGCAATAAAAATAAAATTGAAAATTTTACATTCTTCATTAATACTTAACGATATTATTATAGCTTTGTTATAGTATCCGTGATAACACATGCGATAACACACAAGGAATACAGTCGCTCTGTTCCTCCGTCTACTAGTTTTAACCACTGAACACTAGAGCGGAGCCTCGTCGTGTCCTGACATAGTATTGATAAAGTTATTTAGATATACTACCATATTTTTCAAGAGTCTCCTCCTCATTCCTTGTAACTTGTAAATCTGGAACAACCCTTACATTTGGAGAATTCAAATCTTGAATAGTATTATTGTTTAAGGAATCGTCTATAACAGTAATTTCGCTTATCATTGTTAAGTCTTTTCGTAACTCTTCTATAACTGTTGCAACTTGAGGCTCTTGGTTAGCATCCTTTAACAATAATTCATGTTCATTGCTTATACTTTGCACGTGAATAGTTTCTAATGCGATTTGAAGTTTGTGAACTAATTGAGCCTGTTTGGTTGTAATATTTTCGATGGAAATTTCCTTTTCTAAACAATCAGTTACAATTTCAGAAGCTGCTATACTTTCACGCAATTCGTTAGCTATAATCCCAATTTGCTTCAAATCATCTTGCCTAATATTACTTGATGTAATTTCTTCTGCACTTTGAGTAAGTTCAACATATTGTTCTATATGCTGTAACAGTGCCTGGAACGTATCTAAAATAAAATAAAATCTTTTTGTATTTCCATATTTGAGTAAACGGTAAATAGGCATATTTAAACAAATTCAGTAGGAGATGGTAACGACTCGAAATAAATCTTGTTAGAGATTAAGGCCATCCACCGAGCAAACGACCTTGACCATACATTTGACGCGTTGCCGAGATCGCACAAAAATCCTACTTTTTTTTACTCATCTTAGTTCAAAATTTATCTAAAAAAATTTAAAACGGGGAATATGTAGTTAATGAAATTATCTATCTATTGCCGTGTGTTTCAAATAAACGTAATTTGTAAATACTAGGGAGATGCTGAAAGTATGTTTCAATTTTAATATAAGTAATAAACAAAAAAAGAAAATTTAAAACGGGGAAAGAAATGTTTTGAAAGGAAGGAATGATATACTGAAGATTATATATGTATTTTTATTATAACTTTGTAGCTTTCAAATTATGAGTTTATAAGGCTCTAAATACGGTAAATTACGGAATCTCCGTAGGGGAAGGGCCTTAATATAATATATTATACTTAACAAAACTTACTTTTCTCAATTTCAGACCGCTTTATTTCGGAATAATTTAACGTAGATTCACTGACTTCACTTTCAGAAAGTTCTTTTGTAAAATCATTCTCCTTTTTCCTTGAACTTGGTTGTATTGGAGCTAAAAAGTATTTAAATTACATTTTTTTGACTATACTTTGTGATTATTTGTTGCATGTGTGTTGTAAGTGGTCTTTCTATTTATAATTTTTCTAAATTATAATTCTTCAATTCACTAAGAACTAATTTCTTCTTGTAAAATGAGTTACATGAAACTAGTCAGAAGTAGCATTAACGTCGAAATAAAAGCAAAATATCCGCGATGCTATAACATAAATTCAGATTGAGAATGAAATTGCAGTTTTAATGACTATATTGAAATTCGTACCAAAATTTTAAATTATATGACAAATCTATTTTGTTTTGCTACTAAAATATGATATATAAATATATGGTCACTGATAAACTAACCCACAATTTTTTTTTGTTGAATTTTGAATGCAGTCTTGTTCTAAATGATCCAAAAAACATAACTCAATACGTAATTTTTTGTGGGTTAGTACACGAATACTAAACAGTGTCCATATAATAATATACTATATCATATTTTAGTAGCTATATAAAAAGTAACATGTATCATCAAGTATGTGCCGTCGCCAATGAAAGATTGAACATTATCTAAATTTTCTACGATTATGAGTATATTCAATAATTCAATAATGTTAGTTGTACCCTTTTAATAAATTTGAATATAGACGGCATTATCTTCATTTTAACATTTAAATGTTTACCTTCTATGGCTGTTTCTTCTAGTACTAAAGATTGTGATTCTTTCTCTTTTACAATTTCTTGCACTGTGCGGCCTAAAAGTATTACATATTTTAATATTAAACAAAAATAATCGGCCAAGTGTGAGTCGGACTCACTCACGAAGGGTTCCGTACCGTTATAAAGCAAAAATTGACCAAAAATTGTGTTTTATGTATGGGAGCCCCCCTTAATTTTTATTTTATTTTGATATTTTTATTATTTAATAAAGTACACATATAATCAAGGACTTTGTGAAAATTTCGAGGGCCTACCTTTTACCATTATTGATATCGAGCAAAAGAATCCAAAAAAATCACGCTTATTGTATGGGAGCCCCCCTTTAATATTAATTATATTTTGTTTTTAGTATTTGCTGATATAGCGGCAACAGAAATACATAATCTGTGAAAATTTCATAAGTCTAGTTATAGCGGTTCTTGAGATACAGCCTGGAGACAGACAAATGGATAGACGGACAGATATCGAACTCTTAGTAATAGGGTCCCGTTTTTACCCTTTGGGTATGGAACCCTAAAAAATGGAGTGAAGGATTTATTAATATCATATGATATTATAAAAATAATATACTATACTTTTATCATCCTCATCTTGTTTCCCCAATACTTCTATTTCAGAAAGAGATTCACTTTTAACAGTCTCGTCGTTTAAGGGCTCTAATATTCCTCTACCTTTATCTTCTTCTTTTCTGGATGGAGTGACTTCCGTTGTTATGAACGTTATAGCATCTGTTTAATACAACACAATTTTTTAAAGAAGTATGGTAATTATTATTAATTATAATTAATTAATAAAATAAAAAATATTAAAATTAATATTTTGTCATAAAATGATACGTGGAATTTTGTTTTGACAATTAATATAATCGTTCCTACTTTATAATTATCTTTTCCCTACTAGTCTTTTTGTTTCACTTATAAATGCGAAAGTGTGTTTGTCTGTCTGACTGTTACTTCTTCACGCTTAAGCCTTTGAACCGATCTTAATGAAAGGTATGGAGATATATAGTCAACCAAGTTTTGTTGATTACAGAATCCTAAAACGGAACACTAACCAGCTGATTTTTTGTATATTGATAGGTAAATGGTTATATAATTTAAGAGTAACATTGTCCTACAAATAGAACAATCCATATTTTAGGACCAACAAATCAAAGTATTAAATCCTTTCTATCTCTGTTAGCTACCACTTTCGAGATTTTTCGCAGATAAAATTGTTGTTCGTCTTATCAAAATAAAGCTACTCACAAAAAATTTGCTTGATAGTAATAAAAAAAAATTGTTCTAGGGAACCCGGACCAATAGGGTCAATGGTAAAAAAAATAAAATTAATTAACCTGGTCGTTGATCTAGTTCTTCATGTACATTTTCGATATCCGAAGTAACATCAGATTTTCGCACATTTGTTTCTTGTTCATTTAACGTGACTTGGACTACCTTTTCTTCTTGCTGCAAGGCACCTAAAATACAAATTATGTAATAAGAGACGGTAAGTACAAGTTGGATTGGCTGACATTATTTTTTGTCATTAATTTATAAAGTTAGTTAAAATTTATCCCAAACATTATTTTTATTAAAAACTAGATGACTGGTGAACTTCATATCACTTCTCTCCTAATATAAACCTTTCCTGGACCTCTACGAATATTTTGTGATGATAATTAGCTAAATCGGTTCAGTTGTTCTTGAGCTTAAGTGAGACAGACAATAATATAACCTTGATTCATATCTATATTTAAATAAATAAGATATGAACCAAAGTTGACTTTCCTTATTTCTAAATTTTTCAAAGTAATAAAAAAGTGTGAACTGTAGATTTGTTTATAATAATGCTTGTGAATTATATAATTTTTAGTAAAGGAAAAGACCAAATATTATGTTTAATTGAAAGATTAAAAAATCGGTATTTTGGACTTAATATCTTATTATGTAGATGGTACTAGTGAGTAGGTGAGTGATAAATAAAAGGAAAATTACAAAGCCCTTGAATATGACCAATATTTTGGCTACTAAACTAATGCTTTTATTTATTTTTCGGGATTAATTCTGGTTAAAATTCACCATAGCTTATTATAACCTATGAATTAGTGCCAGTAGAATGAAATTATATTATAATTGAGTGTGATGTAAATTTTTAGTAACATCACGTTACGGACAAACAAAAGCAGAGAAAAAAGATACGTTATAATTTATTACTTTGCTCTTGCTCATGTTGTCCACTAGGCGTACCAGTTTTAAAAACAATCTCGTCGTGCTTGTATTTTTCAAGATCATTTTTGTTTTCTTCCTCAATTTCGCATACATTCATAGTTATAGTTTGCACAAATTTTGTGTTAGCAACCACATCTTCAACAGCAGCATGTGCTATAATTGAAACCAAGTCAGTTTGTAATTGTTCAAAAACTTGTGCTACTTTTTGATAATTTTCTTTATTCTTTGTTTCATTAAATTCTTTCTCCTTGCAGAGACTCTGAATTTGTATGGATTCTAGAGCTTCCTTTAATTCTTGAGCTAAATGAGCTTGAGTGGGGCTGATATTCTGCACAGATGTATCTGATGGCAATTCGTTAGCAACTACTTCGGTTATTGTTAAACTACCAAGTAACTCTGTTACTGCATGTTCTGTTTTTTGTAAATCCTCCAATTTAATGTTCAATGGAACCAATTCTTCCTTCGAGTGTTCAATAACATCAACATACTGCATTATGTGTTGCAATAAAGTCTTAACAATACCTAAAATATTATGAAAAATATAAGTCTCTTTTATCTATATTGTAAATGGTGAGAAGGCAAATTTTGTTTCTCAAAAGCTTTAATAGACGATATGACATATTTGTTTACGAGGCAACTATGAGAAAAGCAAACGTATTTTCTTAAAAGTTTCACTTATCCCGCAACTACGTGTTCATCGTTAGACATATTCCAAAATCTACAGTCTTTGGTTACATCTACTGTTTCAGCAAATATTTAAATCAAGTAAATTATAATGTTGAATTGCCACAACCAATTGGCGAAAATTAGTTTTTATTATTCGTAGGCGAAAATATTAAAAATAAGTGAAAAGAAAAGTGTAACATGAAAAAAAAGCACATTAATGTCAATCAAAGGCAATCAAGCAACACAAAACATATTACTTTGTTCCTGGTTAACTTGTTCACTAGGGACGACTTCCTCTACGGATACGGTTTCAGCCTTTACAGTTTGATCGCCAGTAATTTCTTCAGAAAGAGCTTCTGCTTCTTTCTCCTCATCAGGTTTGTCCAAGGACTTAATTTCTTCAGACATCTTGTTAGTTTCAGTATCTTCGATGACTTTATGTTCTGTTATGGTTGTTATTGTAGCCAAGTCGTCTTGTAATTGTTCAATAACTTTTGCTACTTTCATATAGTTTTCTTCTTCAGCTGTATTCAAATATTCCTCTCTGCCGAGACTCTGAATTTGTATGACTCCCAAGGCTTCCTTTAATTCTTGAGTTAAGTGAGCTTGAGTGGGGCTAATATTCTGCACAGATGTATCTGATGGCAAATCGGTAGCAATTACTTCGGTTATTGCTAAGCTATTACGTAACTCTGTTGCTGTATGTTCTGTTCTTTGTAAATCCTCCAATTTAATATTCAATGGAACTAATTCTTCCTTCAGGCGTTCAGTAACATCAACATACTGCTCAATGTGTTGCAAAAGTGTCTGAACAATACCTAAAATAGTATGGAAAATATAATTATCTTTTTCCTCGATTGTAAATGGTGAGAAGGCAACGTTTGTTTCCCAAAAGCGTAAATAGACATGACCACGTTTCGTGAATTACATTAGATGTTATTAGTCAAAGGACATATTTGTGTACGAGGCAACTATGAGAAAAGCAAACGTATTTTCTTAAAAGTTTCACTTATCCCGCAACTACGTGTTCATCGTTAGACATATTCCAAAATCTACAGTCTTTGGTTACATATACTGTTTCAGCAAATATTTAAATCAAGTAAATTATAATGTTGAATTGCCACAACCAATTGGCGAAAATTACTTTTTATTATTCGTAGGCGAAAATATTAAAAATAAGTGTATAGAAAAGTTTAACGTCATGAAAAAAAAGAACATTAATGTCAATCGAAGGCAAGAACAATCAAGCAACAGAAAACATATTACTTTGCTCCTGGTTAACTTGTTCACTAGGGACGTCTTCCTCTTCGGATACGGTTTCAGCCTTTACAGTTTGATCGCCAGTAATTTCTTCAGAAAGAGCTTCTGCTTCTTTCTCCTGTTCAAGTTTGTCCAAGTACTTAATTTCTTCAGACATCTTGTTAGTTTCAGTATCCTCGATGACTTTATGTTCTGTTATGGTTGTTATTATAGCCAAGTCGTCTTGTAATAGTTCAATAACTTTTGCTACTTTCATATAGTTTTCTTTTTCAGCTGTATTCAAATATTCCTCTCTGCCGAGACTCTGAATTTGTACGACTCCCAAGGCTTCCTTTAATTCTTGAGCTAAGTGAGCTTGAGTAGGGCTGATATTCTGCACAGATGTATCTGATGTCAAATCGGTAGCAATCACTTCGGTTATTGCTAAGCTATTACGTAACTCTGTTGCTGTATGTTCTGTTCTTTGTAAATCCACTAATTTAATATTCAATGGAACTAATTCTTCCTTCGAGTGTTCAGTAACATCAACATACTGCTCAATGTGTTGCAAAAGTGTCTGAACAATACCTAAAATAGTATGGAAAATATAATTATCTTTTTCCTCAATTGTAAATGGTGAGAAGGCAACGTTTGTTTCCCAAAAGCGTTAATAGATATTACCACGTTTCGTGAATTACATTAGATGTTATTAGTCAAAGGACATATATGTGTACGAGGCAACGATGAGAAAAGCAAACGTATTTTACTACAAGTTTCACTAATTACGCAACTACACGTACATTGTTAGATATATTCTCAAATTCTACAGTCTTTGGTTTCTTTTACTACTTCAGCATATATTTCAATAAAGTAAATTATAATGTTAATTGCCAAAAACGATTGACGAAAATATTAAAAATTAGTGTATAGAAATGTGTAACATTAAAAAAAGCACATTAATATGAATTAAAGTCAAGAACAATAAAGCAACAGAAAACATATTACTTTGCTCCTGGTTTAGTTGTTCACTAGGGACGACTTCCTCTTCGGATACGGTTTCAGCCTTTACAGTTTGATCACCAGTAGATTCTTCAGAAAGAGTATCTGTTTCCTTCTCCTGTTTAGGTTTGTCCAAAGACTTAATTTCTTCAGAAACCTTGTTAGTTTCAGTATCCTCGATGACTTTACGTTCTTTTATGGTTGTTACTGTAGCCAAATCGTCTTGTAATTGTTTTACGACTTTTGCTACTTTCATATAGTTTTCTTTTTCAGCTGTATTCAAGTATTCCTCTTTGCCGAGACTCTGAATTTGTATGGCTTCCAAGGCTTCCTTTAATTCTTGAGCTAAGTGAGCTTGGGTGGGGTTAATATTCTGCACAGATGTATCTGATGGCAAATCGGTAGCAATTACTTCGGTTATTACTAAGCTTTTTCGTAACTCTGTTGCTGTTTGTTCTGTTCTTTGTAAATCCTCCAATTTGATGTTCAATGGAACCATATCTATCTTAGAGTGTTCAATAACATCAACATACTGCTCTATGTGTTGCAAAAGTGTCTGAACAATATCTAAAATAGCATGGAAAATATAAGTCTCTCTTATCTCTATTGTAAATGCTGTGACAGGCTTAGTTTGTTTCTCAAAAGCATTTCTAGACATGACACCGTTTCTTGAATTACATTAAAATATGATATAAATCGAAGGACATATTTGTGTACGAGGCAAAGTTATTTACTACAAGTTTAATTATTACGCAACAACACGTACATCGTTAGACATATTCTGAAAATCTACAGTTGTTTTTACCATTTAAGCAAATACTTCTATAGTCTACATAGTAAATATTATAAATTATTATGTTGAATTGCCAAAAACGATTGGCGAAAATATTAAGTATTATTGTGTAGAAACGTATAATATTGAAAAAAGCACATAATAACAAATATCAATTAAACTCAAAAACAATAAAGCAACAGAAAAAATATTACTTTGCTCCTGGTTTAGTTGTTCACTAGGGACGATTTCCTCTGTAGATACGGTTTCAGCCTTTACAGTTTGATCACCAGAAGATTCTTCAGAAAGAGCTTCTGCTTCCTTCTCCTGGTCAGGTTTGTCCAAAGACTTAATATCTTCAGAAACCTTGTTAGTTTCAGTATCTTCGATGACATTATGTTCTTTTATGGTTGTTATTGTAGCCAAATCGTCTTGTAATTGTTCTACGACTTTTGCTACTTTCATATAGTTTTCTTTTTCAGCTGTATTCAAACATTCCTCTTTGCCGAGACTCTGAATTTGTATGTCTTCCAAGGCTTCCTTTAATTCTTGAGCTAAGTAAGCTTGAGTGGGGCTAATATTCTGCACAGATGTATCTGATGGCAAATCGGTAGCAATTACTTCGGTTATTGCTAAACTTTTACGTAACTCTGTTGCTGTTTGTTCTGTTCTTTGTAAATCATCCAATTTATTGTTCAATGGAACCAATTCTTCCTTCGATTGTCCAATAACATCAACATACTGCTCTATGTGTTGCAAAAGTGTCTGAACAATATCTGAAATAGTATGGAAAATATATGTCTCTTTTACCTCTATTGTAAATGCTGCGACAAGCTAAGATTGTTTCTCAAAAGCGTTAATAGACATGACCGCGTTTCGTGAATTACATGAAATGTTAATTGTTAATAGTCGAAGGACATATTTGTGTACGAGGCAACATATTATTTCACTACAAGTTTCATTATTACGCAACTACACGTACGTCGTTAAACATTTTCTCAAAATCTACAGTTGTTTTTACTACTTAAGCAAATACTTCTGTACAGTAAATATTATTATGTTGAATTGCCAAAAACTATTGGCGAAAATATTGAGTATTATTGTGTAGAAAAGTAATATTGAAAAAAGCACATGACAACAAATATCTATTAAGATCAAGAACAATAAAGCAACAGAAAACATATTACATTGCTCCTGGTTTAGTTGTTCACTAGGGACGACGTGCTCTTTGGATACGGTTTCAGTCTTTGCAGTTTGATCACCAGAAAATTCTTCAGAAAGAGCTTCTGCTTCCTTCTCCTGTTCAGGTTTGTCCAAAGACTTAATTTCTACATGCATCTTGTTAGTTTCAGTATCCTCGATGACTTTGTGTCCTGTTATGGTTGTTATTGTAGCCAAGTCGTCTTGTAGTTGTTCAATGACTTTTGCTACTTTCATATTGTTTTCTTTTTCAGCTGTATTTAAATATTCCTCTTTGCCGAGACTCTGAATTTGTATGGCTTCCAAGGCTTCCTTTAATTCTTGAGCTAAGTGAGCTTGAGTGGGGCTGATATTCTGCACAGATGTATCTGATGGCAAATCGGTAGCAATTACTTCGGTTATTGCTAAGCTTTTACGTAACTCTGTTGCTGTTTGTTCTGTTCTTTGTAAATCTTCTAATTTAATGTTCAATGGAACCAATTCTTCCTTCGAGTGTTCAATAACATCAACATACTGCTTTATGTGTTGCAAAAGTGTCTGAACAATACCTAAAACAGTATGGAAAATATAAGTCTCTTTTACCTCTATTGTAAATGCTACAACAGGCCAAGTCTGTTTCTTAAAAGCGTTAATGAACATGACCGCGTTTCGTGAATTACATGAAATGTTAAGTGTTAATAGTCGAAAGACATTTGTGTACGAGGCAACATATTAATTCACTATAAGTTTCATAATTACGCAACTACACGTACGTCGTTAGACATTTTCTCAAAATCTACAGTTGTTTTTACTACTTAAGCAAACACTTCTGTACTGTAAATATTATTATGTTGAATTGCCAAAAACTATTGGCGAAAATATTGAGTATTATTGTGTACAAAAGTAATATTGAAAAAAGCACATGACAACAAATATCAATTAAGCTCAAGAACAATAAAGCAACAGAAAACATATTACTTTGTTCCTGGTTTAGTTGTTCTCTAGGGACGACTTGCTCTTTGGATACGGTTTCAGTCTTTGCAGTTTGATCACCAGAAAATTCTTTAGAAAGAGCTTCTGCTTCCTTCTCCTGTTTAGGTTTGTCCAAAGACTTAATTTCTTCAGGTATCTTGTTAGCTTCAGTATTCTCGATGACTTTGTGTTCTGTTATGGTTGTTATTGTAGCCAAATCGTCTTGTAGTTGTTCAATGACTTTTGCTACTTTCATATAGTTTTCCTTTTCAGCTGTATTCAAATATTCCTCTTTGCCGAGACTCTGAATTTGTATGGCTTCCAAGGTTTCCTTTAATTCTTGAGCTAAGTGAGCTTGAGTGGGGCTGATATTCTGCACAGATGTATCTGATGGAAAATCTGTAGCAAGTACTTCGGTTATTGCTAAGCTATTACGTAACTCTGTTGCTGTATGTTCTGTTTTTTGTAAATCCTCTAATTTAATGTTCAATGGAACCAATCCTTCCTTCGAGTGTTCAATAACATCAACATACTGCTCAAGGTGTTGCAAAAGTGTCTGAACAATACCTAAAATAGTATGGAAAATATAATTATCTTTTACCTCAATTGTAAATGATGAGCAAAACTACCTCAGCAAATATTTGAACAAAGTAAATTATAATCTTAAATTGCCAAAAACTATTGGCGAAAATATTAAAAATTTGTGTGAGACTTAACAATCTGTCAGTATTTAATAAATTTATTAAAATATAAAATAAAATATCAATTTACTCAGTTAAATTGGCACAAGTTTATTTACAAATCGCGCGACAAGCTTTTATTATCATGCAAATTGTATAATTTATATTGAGTATAACTTATTAGTTTAAATTTTTAAGGAGAAATTTATTTTCTTATTTTTGGAGTATTTAAATAAAAGCTTTTTTTCAAAAAGTTTTTTGCCTATAATTTATTTTTTGTTTTTTAGTTATCTCTGGCTAGATTTATTAGTCTATTTGATTGTAGTTTGTTTTGTTTCAAGAATTTGTTAATATCTGATTAATATAAGTCCTTAAGAAAACGTACTTGATTTTGATCAGTGAAAAAACCGTGTCTATATTTAGCGAGTTGTTATATTCCGTTTATTTCTGCATGACTAAAAAGTTAAATTTCACTTAACAAAAGTGATCGGATTCAACCGGGCATTTTCCAAAAATCGGCTGGATTTGACTTGACATAACATGACACGACACGTCACGACACGCCACGACACGCGACGATATGACACGAAATGATACGACACGACACGATTCGGCACGACACGACACGACATGACACGACACGACATGCCACAACACGACACGAAACGACACGAAACGACACGACACGACACGTCACGACACGATTCGACACGACACGACACGACACGACACGCCACGACAATATTTGACACGCCACGACACGACATGACACGACACGACACGACAAGACACGACACGACACGACAAGACACGACCCGACACGACACGATACGACACGACACGACACGCCACGATACGCCACGACACGCCATGACATGCGACACGACACGATTCGACACGACATGACACATGACACGACACGACACGACTCTCAATGAGCCCTTTCATTTGATACCCATATTGCAGAAGTGCATTAAAAATAACTATTGCCCTATCTTGGATGAGCCGCCATGTTGGATGTAGAATGAAATTACATTCGTTTTCGAGTTACTTTCAAATAGCCTTTTCATTTAATATCCATATTGTAGGTCTGCATAGAAAATAATTATTTCGCCATCTTGGATGGACGGCCATATTGGATTTAGGGTGATGTCACATACTTTATCGTGCATTGTCATCCAAACTAAACGCGTATGCAAAATTTCAGCTCAATCGGTTAATTATATCTACTTCAAAATTGAGTTCCAAAATTCCACCGTAACACACATACTTACATACATACAGAGCAAGTTAAATAAAAGCTTTTAAAAAAAGCACATTAATGTCAATTAAAGTCAAGAACAAAAAAGCAACAGAAAACATATTACTTTGCTCCTGGTTTAGTTGTTCATTAGGGACGACTTCCTCTTTGGATACGGTTTCAGCCTTAACAGTTTGATCACCAGTAGATTCTTCAAAAAGAGCCTCTGTTTCCCTCTCCTGTTTAGGTTTGTCCAAAGACTTAATTTCTTCAGACACCTTGTTAGTTTCAGTATCTTCGATGACATTATGTTCTTTTATAGTTGTTATTGTAGCCAAATCATCTTGTAATTGTTGTACGACTTTTGCTACTTTCATATAGTTTTCTTTTTCAGCTGTATTCAAACATTCCTCTTTGCCGAGACTCTGAATTTGTATGGTTTCCAAGGCTTCCTTTAATTCTTGAGCTAAGTGAGCTTGAGTGGGGCTGATATTCTGCACAGATGTATCTGATGGCAAATCAGTAGCAATTACTTCAGTTATTGCTAAGCTTTTACGTAACTCTGTTGCTGTTTGTTCTGTTCTTTGTAAATCCTCTAATTTAATGTTCAATGGAACCAATTCTTCCTTCGAGTGTCCAATAACATCAACATACTGCTCTATGTGTTGCAAAAGTGTCTGAACAATATCTGAAATAGTATGGAAAATATAAGTCTCTTTTATCCCTATTGTAAATGCTGCGACAAGCTAAGTTTGTTTCTCAAAAATGTTAATAGACATGACCGCGTTTCGTGAATTATATTTATATGATATATATTTCGAAGGGCATAATATTTTTGTTCGAGGCAACGTATTTTACTACAAGTTTCATTATAACGCAACTATACGTACATCGTTAGATATATTCTCAAAATCTACAGTTGTCTTTACTACTTAAGCAAACACTTCTGTACAGTAAATATTATTGTTGAATTGCCAAAAACTACTGGCGAAAATATTAAGTATTATTGTGTAGAAAAGTAATATTGAAAAAATCACACGACAACAAATATCAATTAAGCTCAAGAACAATAAAGCAACAGAAAACATATTACTTTGCTCCTGGTTTAATTGTACACTAGGGACGACATGCTCTTTGGATACGGTTTCATTATTTGCAGTTTGATCACCAGAAGATTCTTCAGAAAGTGCTTCATCGTCCTTCTCCTGTTCAGGTATGTCCAAAGACTTAATTTCTTCAGGCATCTTGTTAGTTTCAGTATCCTCGATGACTTTGGGTTCTGTTATGGTTGTTATTATAGCCAAGTCGTCTTGTAGTTGTTCAATGACTTTTGCTACTTTCATATAGTTTTCATTTTCAGCTGTATTTAAACATTCCTCTTTGCCGAGACTCTGAATTTGTATGGCTTCCAAGGCTTCCTTTAATTCTTGAGCTAAGTGAGCTTGAGTGGGGCTGATATTCTGCACAGATGTATCTGATGGCAAATCAGTAGCAATTACTTCAGTTATTGCTAAGCTTTTACGTAACTCTGTTGCTGTTTGTTCTGTTCTTTGTAAATCCTCTAATTTAATGTTCAATGGAACCAATTCTTCCTTCGAGTGTCCAATAACATCAACATACTGCTCTATGTGTTGCAAAAGTGTCTGAACAATATCTGAAATAGTATGGAAAATATAAGTCTCTTTTATCCCTATTGTAAATGCTGCGACAAGCTAAGTTTGTTTCTCAAAAATGTTAATAGACATGACTGCGTTTCGTGAATTATAATATATGATATATATGTCGAAGGGCATTATATTTTTGTTCGAGGCAACGTATTTTACTACAAGTTTCATTATAACGCAACTATACGTACATCGTTAGATATATTCTCAAAATCTACAGTTGTCTTTACTACTTAAGCAAACACTTCTGTACAGTAAATATTATTGTTGAATTGCCAAAAACTATTGGCGAAAATATTAAGTATTATTGTGTAGAAAAGTAATATTGAAAAAATCACACGACAACAAATATCAATTAAGCTCAAGAACAATAAAGCAACAGAAAACATATTACTTTGCTCCTGGTTTAGTTGTACACTAGGGACGACATGCTCTTTGGATACGGTTTCATTATTTGCAGTTTGATCACCAGAAGATTCTTCAGAAAGTGCTTCATCTTCCTTCTCCTGTTCAGGTATGTCCAAAGACTTAATTTCTTCAGGCATCTTGTTAGTTTCAGTATCCTCGATGACTTTGGGTTCTGTTATGGTTGTTATTATAGCCAAGTCGTCTTGTAGTTGTTCAATGACTTTTGCTACTTTCATATAGTTTTCATTTCCAGCTGTATTTAAACATTCCTCTTTGCCGAGACTCTGAATTTGTATGGCTTCCAAGGCTTCCTTTAATTCTTGAGCTAAGTGAGCTTGAGTGGGGCTGATATTCTGCACAGATGTATCTGATGGCAAATCAGTAGCAATTACTTCAGTTATTGCTAAGCTTTTACGTAACTCTGTTGCTGTTTGTTCTGTTCTTTGTAAATTCTCTAATTTAATGTTCAATGGAACCAATTCTTCCTTCGAGTGTCCAATAACATCAACATACTGCTCTATGTGCTGCAAAAGTGTCTGAACAATATCTGAAATAGTATGGAAAATATAAGTATCTTTTATCTCTATTGTAAAAGCTGCGACAAGCTAAGTTTGTTTCTGAAAAATGTTAATACACATGACCGCATTTCGTGAATTATATTGTATGATATATATGTCGAAGGGCATAATATTTGTGTTCGAGGCAACGTATTTTACTACAAGTTTCATTATAACGCAACTATACGTACATCATTAGATATATTCTCAAAATCTACAGTTGTTCTTACTACTTAAGCAAACGCTTCTGTACAGTAAATATTATTGTTGAATTGCCAAAAACTATTGGCGAAAATATTAAGTATTATTGTGTAGAAAAGTAATATTGAAAAAATCACACGACAACAAATACCAATTTAGCTCAAGAACAATAAAGCAACAGAAAACATATTACTTTGCTCCTGGTTTAGTTGTACACTAGGGACGACTTGCTCTTTAGATACGGTTTCAGTCTTTGCAGTTTGATCACCAGAAGATTCTTCAGAAAGTGCTTCATCTTCCTTCTCCTGTTCAGGTATGTCCAAAGACTTAATTTCTTCAGGCATCTTGTTAGTTTCAGTATCCTCGATGACTTTGGGTTCTGTTATGGTTGTTATTATAGCCAAGTCGTCTTGTAGTTGTTCAATGACTTTTGCTACTTTCATATAGTTTTCATTTTCAGCTGTATTTAAACATTCCTCTTTGCCGAGACTCTGAATTTGTATGGCTTCCAAGGCTTCCTTTAATTCTTGAGCTAAGTGAGCTTGAGTGGGGCTGATATTCTGCACAGATGTATCTGATGGCAAATCGGTAGCAATTACTTCGGTTATTACTAAGCTTTTACGTAACTCTGTTGCTGTTTGTTCTGTTCTTTGTAAATCCTCTAATTTAATGTTCAATGGAACCAATTCTTCCTTCGAGTGTCCAATAACATCAACATACTGCTCTATGTGTTGCAAAAGTGTCTGAACAATATCTGAAATAGTATGGAAAATATAAGTCTCTTTTATCTCTATTGTAAATGCTGCGACAAGCTAAGTTTGTTTCTCAAAAATGTTAATAGACATGACCGCGTTTCGTGAATTATATTATATGATATATATGTCGAAGGGCATAATATTTGTGTTCGAGGTAACGTATTTTACTACAAGTTTCATTATAACGCAACTATACGTACATCGTTAGATATATTCTCAAAATCTACAGTTGTCTTTACTACTTAAGCAAACACTTCTGTACAGTAAATACTATTGTTGAATTGCCAAAAACTATTGGCGAAAATATTGAGTATTATTGTGTAGAAAAGTAATATTGAAAAAATCACACGACAATAAATATCAATTAAGCTCAAGAACAATAAAGCAACAGAAAACATATTACTTTGCTCCTGGTTTAGTTGTACACTAGGGACGACTTGCTCTTTGGATACGGTTTCAGCCTTTGCAGTTTGATCACCAGAAGATTCTTCAGAAAGAGCTTTTGCTTCCTTCTCCTGTTCAGGTTTGTCCAAAGACTTAATATCTTTAGACATCTTGTTAGTTTCAGTATCCTCGATGACATTACATTCTGTTATGGTTGTTATTGTAGCCAAGTCGTCTTGTAGTTGTTCAATGACTTTTGCTACTTTCATATAGTTTTCTTTTTCAGCTGTATTTAAATATTCCTCTTTGCCGAGACTCTGAATTTGTATGGCTTCCAAGGCTTCTTTTAATTCTTGAGCTAAGTGAGCTTGAGTGGGGCTGATATTCTGCACAGATGTATCTGATGGCAAATCGGTAGCAATTACTTCGGTTATTACTAAGCTTTTACGTAACTCTGTTGCTGTTTGTTCTGTTCTTTGTAAATCCTCTAATTTAATGTTCAATGGAACCAATTCTTCCTTCGAGTGTCCAATAACATCAACATACTGCTCTATGTGTTGCAAAAGTGTCTGAACAATATCTGAAATAGTATGGAAAATATAAGTCTCTTTTACCTCTATTGTAAATGCTGCGACAAGCTAAGTTTGTTTCTCAAAAATGTTAATACACATGACCGCATTTCGTGAATTATATTATATGATATATATGTCGAAGGGCATAATATTTGTGTTCGAGGCAACGTATTTTACTACAAGTTTCATTATAACGCAACTATACGTACATCATTAGATATATTCTCAAAATCTACAGTTGTTCTTACTACTTAAGCAAACGCTTCTGTACAGTAAATATTATTGTTGAATTGCCAAAAACTATTGGCGAAAATATTAAGTATTATTGTGTAGAAAAGTAATATTGAAAAAATCACACGACAACAAATATCAATTAAGCTCAAGAACAATAAAGCAACAGAAAACATATTACTTTGCTCCTGGTTTAGTTGTACACTAGGGACGACTTGCTCTTTGGATACGGTTTCAGTCTTTGCAGTTTGATCACCAGAAGATTCTTCAGAAAGTGCTTCATCTTCCTTCTCCTGTTCAGGTATGTCCAAAGACTTAATTTCTTCAGGCATCTTGTTAGTTTCAGTATCATCGATGACTTTGTGTTCTGTTATGGTTGTTATTGTAGCCAAGTCATCTTGTAGTAGTTCGATGACTTTTGCTACTTTCATATAGTTTTCTTTTTCAGCTGTATTCAAATATTCCTCTTTGCCGAGACTCTGAATTTGTATGGCTTCCAAGGCTTCCTTTAATTCTTGAGCTAAGTGAGCTTGAGTGGGGCTAATATTCTGCACAGATGTATCTGATGGCAAATCGGTAGCAATTACTTCGGTTATAACTAAGCTTTTACGTAACTCTGTTGCTGTTTGTTCTGTTCTTTGTAAATCCTCCAATTTAACGTTCAATGGGACCAATTCTTCCTTCGAGTGTTCAATAAAATCAACATACTGCTCTATGTGTTGCAGAAGTGTCTGAACAATATCTGAAATAGTATGGAAAATATAAGTCTCTTTTACCTCTATTGTAAATGCTGCGACAAGCTAAGTTTGTTTCTCAAAAGCGTTAATAGACATGATCGCGTTTCGTGAATCACATTAAATGATATAAGTCGAAGGACATATTTGTGTTCGAGGCAACGTATATACTACAAGTTTCATTATTACGCAACTATACGTACATAGTAATACATATTCTCAAAATCTAAAGTTTTTTTACTACTTAAGCAAATACTTCTGAACAGTAAATATTATAATGTTGAATTGTAAAAACTATTGGGGAAGGAAAATATTGAGTATTATTGTGTAGAAAAGTAATATTGAAAAAAGCACATGACAACAAATATCAATTAAGCTCTCAAGAACAATAAAGCAACAGAAAACATATTACTTTGCTCCTGGTTTAGTTGTTCACTAGAGACGACATGCTCTTTGGATACGGTTTCAGCCTTTGCAGTTTGATCACCAGAAGATTCTTCAGAAAGAGCTTTTGCTTCCTTCTCCTGTTCAGGTTTGTCCAAAGACTTAATATCTTTAGACATCTTGTTAGTTTCAGTATCCTCGATGACATTACATTCTGTTATGGTTGTTATTGTAGCCAAGTCGTCTTGTAGTTGTTCAATGACTTTTGCTACTTTCATATAGTTTTCTTTTTCAGCTGTATTTAAATATTCCTCTTTGCCGAGACTCTGAATTTGTATGGCTTCCAAGGCTTCTTTTAATTCTTGAGCTAAGTGAGCTTGAGTGGGGCTGATATTCTGCACAGATGTATCTAATGGCAAATCGGTAGCAATTACTTCGGTTATTGCTAAGCTTTTACGTAACTCTGTTGCTGTTTGTTCTGTTCTTTGTAAATCCTCTAATTTAATGTTCAATGGAACCAATTCTTCCTTCGAGTGTCCAATAACATCAACATACTGCTTTATGTGTTGCAAAAGTGTCTGAACAATATCTGAAATAGTATGGAAAATATAAGTCTCTTTTATCCCTATTGAAAATGCTGCGACAAGCTAAGTTTGTTTCTCAAAAATGTTAATAGACATGACCGCGTTTCGTGAATTATATTATATGATATATATATGTCGAAGGGCATAATATTTTTGTTCGAGGCAACGTATTTTACTACAAGTTTCATTATAACGCAACTATACGAACATCGTTAGATATATTCTCAAAATCTACAGTTGTCTTTACTACTTAAGCAAACACTTCTGTACAGTAAATATTATTGTTGAATTGCCAAAAACTATTGGCGAAAATATTAAGTATTATTGTGTAGAAAAGTAATATTGAAAAAATCACACGACAACAAATATCAATTAAGCTCAAGAACAATAAAGCAACAGAAAACATATTACTTTGCTCCTGGTTTAGTTGTACACTAGGGACGACATGGTCTTTGGATACGGTTTCATTATTTGCAGTTTGATCACCAGAAGATTCTTCAGAAAGTGCTTCATCTTCCTTCTCCTGTTCAGGTATGTCCAAAGACTTAATTTCTTCAGGCATCTTGTTAGTTTCAGTATCCTCGATGACTTTGGGTTCTGTTATGGTTGTTATTATAGCCAAGTCGTCTTGTAGTTGTTCAATGACTTTTGCTACTTTCATATAGTTTTCATTTCCAGCTGTATTTAAACATTCCTCTTTGCCGAGACTCTGAATTTGTATGGCTTCCAAGGCTTCCTTTAATTCTTGAGCTAAGTGAGCTTGACTGGGGCTGATATTCTGCACAGATGTATCTGATGGCAAATCAGTAGCAATTACTTCAGTTATTGCTAAGCTTTTACGTAACTCTGTTGCTGTTTGTTCTGTTCTTTGTAAATTCTCTAATTTAATGTTCAATGGAACCAATTCTTCCTTCGAGTGTCCAATAACATCAACATACTGCTCTATGTGCTGCAAAAGTGTCTGAACAATATCTGAAATAGTATGGAAAATATAAGTATCTTTTATCTCTATTGTAAATGCTGCGACAAGCTAAGTTTGTTTCTCAAAAATGTTAATACACATGACCGCATTTCGTGAATTATATTATATGATATATATGTCGAAGGGCATAATATTTGTGTTCGAGGCAACGTATTTTACTACAAGTTTCATTATAACGCAACTATACGTACATCATTAGATATATTCTCAAAATCTACAGTTGTTCTTACTACTTAAGCAAACGCTTCTGTACAGTAAATATTATTGTTGAATTGCCAAAAACTATTGGCGAAAATATTAAGTATTATTGTGTAGAAAAGTAATATTGAAAAAATCACACGACAACAAATATCAATTAAGCTCAAGAACAATAAAGCAACAGAAAACATATTACTTTGCTCCTGGTTTAGTTGTACACTAGGGACGACTTGCTCTTTGGATACGGTTTCAGTCTTTGCAGTTTGATCACCAGAAGATTCTTCAGAAAGTGCTTCATCTTCCTTCTCCTGTTCAGGTATGTCCAAAGACTTAATTTCTTCAGGCATCTTGTTAGTTTCAGTATCCTCGATGACTTTGGGTTCTGTTATGGTTGTTATTATAGCCAAGTCGTCTTGTAGTTGTTCAATGACTTTTGCTACTTTCATATAGTTTTCATTTTCAGCTGTATTTAAACATTCCTCTTTGCCGAGACTCTGAATTTGTATGGCTTCCAAGGCTTCCTTTAATTCTTGAGCTAAGTGAGCTTGAGTGGGGCTGATATTCTGCACAGATGTATCTGATGGCAAATCGGTAGCAATTACTTCGGTTATTACTAAGCTTTTACGTAACTCTGTTGCTGTTTGTTCTGTTCTTTGTAAATCCTCTAATTTAATGTTCAATGGAACCAATTCTTCCTTCGAGTGTCCAATAACATCAACATACTGCTCTATATGTTGCAAAAGTGTCTGAACAATATCTGAAATAGTATGGAAAATATAAGTCTCTTTTATCTCTATTGTAAATGCTGCGACAAGCTAAGTTTGTTTCTCAAAAATGTTAATAGACATGACCGCGTTTCGTGAATTATATTATATGATATATATGTCGAAGGGCATAATATTTGTGTTCGAGGTAACGTATTTTACTACAAGTTTCATTATAACGCAACTATACGTACATCGTTAGATATACTCTCAAAATCTACAGTTGTCTTTACTACTTAAGCAAACACTTCTGTACAGTACATATAATTGTTGAATTGCCAAAAACGATTGGCGAAAATATTGAGTATTATTGTGTAGAAAAGTAATATTGAAAAAATCACACGACAATAAATATCAATTAAGCTCAAGAACAATAAAGCAACAGAAAACATATTACTTTGCTCCTGGTTTAGTTGTACACTAGGGACGACTTGCTCTTTGGATACGGTTTCAGTCTTTGCAGTTTGATCACCAGAAGATTCTTCAGAAAGTGCTTCATCTTCCTTCTCCTGTTCAGGTATGTCCAAAGACTTAATTTCTTCAGGCATCTTGTTAGTTTCAGTATCATCGATGACTTTGTGTTCTGTTATGGTTGTTATTGTAGCCAAGTCATCTTGTAGTAGTTCGATGACTTTTGCTACTTTCATATAGTTTTCTTTTTCAGCTGTATTCAAATATTCCTCTTTGCCGAGACTCTGAATTTGTATGGCTTCCAAGGCTTCCTTTAATTCTTGAGCTAAGTGAGCTTGAGTGGGGCTAATATTCTGCACAGATGTATCTGATGGCAAATCGGTAGCAATTACTTCGGTTATAACTAAGCTTTTACGTAACTCTGTTGCTGTTTGTTCTGTTCTTTGTAAATCCTCCAATTTAACGTTCAATGGGACCAATTCTTCCTTCGAGTGTTCAATAAAATCAACATACTGCTCTATATGTTGCAGAAGTGTCTGAACAATATCTGAAATAGTATGGAAAATATAAGTCTCTTTTACCTCTATTGTAAATGCTGCGACAAGCTAAGTTTATTTCTCAAAAGCGTTAATAGACATGACCGCGTTTCGTGAATTATATTATATGATATATGTCAAAGGACATATTTGTGTTTGAGGCAACGTATTTTACTACAAGTTCCATTATTACGCAACTATACGTATACGTCAGACATATTCTCAAAATCTACAGTTGTTTTTACTACTTAAGCGAACACTTCTGTACAGTAAATATTATTATGTTGAATTGCCAAAAACTATTGGCGAAAGTATTGAGTATTATTGTGTAGAAAAGTAATATTAAAAAAAGCACATGACAACAAATATCAATTAAGCTCAAGAACAATAAAGCAACAGAAAACATATTACTTTGCTCCTGGTTTAGTTGTTCACTAGGGATGACTTGCTCTTTGGATACGGTTTCAGTCTTTGCAGTTTGATCACCAGAAGATTCTTCAGAAAGTGCTTCATCTTCCTTCTCCTGTTCAGGTTTGTCCAAAGACTTTATTTCTTCAGGTATCTTGTAAGTTTCAGTATCCTCTATGACTTTGTGTTCTGTTAGTGTTGTTATTGTAGCCAAATCGTCTTGTAGTTGTTCAATGACTTTTGCTACTTTCATATAGTTTTCTTTTTCAGCTGTATTCAAATATTCCTCTTTGCCGAGACTCTGAATTTGTATGGCTTCCAAGGCTTCCTTTAATTCTTGAACTAAGTGAGTTTGAGTGGGGCTGATATTCTGCACAGATGTATCTGATGGAAAATCTGTAGCAATTACTTCGGTTATTGCTAAGCTATCACGCAACTCTGTTGCTGTATGTTCTGTTCTTTTTAATTCCTCCAACTTAATGTTCAATGGAACCAATTCTTGCTTCGAGTGTTCAATAACATCAACATACTGCTCTATATGTTGCAAAAGTGTCTGAACAATATCTGAAATAGTATGGAAAATATAAGTCTCTTTTACCTCTATTGTAAATGCTGCGACAAGCTAAGTTTGTTTCTTAAAAGCGTTAATAGACATGACCGCGTTTCTTGAATTACATTAAATTTGATATTTTAGTTTGTTTGATATTAGTCGAAGGAAATATTTATTTACGAGGCAACCATGAGAAAATCAAACGTATTTTACTACAAGTTTCACATATTACGCAACTACACGTACATCGTTAGACATATTCTCAAAATCTACAGTCTTTGGTTTCTTTTACTACTTCAGCAAATATTTTAATAAAGTAAATTATAATGTAAAATTGCTAAAAACGATTGGCGAAAATATCAAAAATTAGTGTATAGAAATGTGTAACATTAAAAAATCGGCCAAGTGCGAGTCGGGCTCGCTCACCAAGGGTTCCGTACCGTTACAGAGAGAAATTAGAAAGTATGCAAAAAATGTGTTTTTTGTATGGGAGGCCCCCTTAAATATTTATTTTATTTAAATTTTATTATTAATAATTAAATTACAAATATAATTAAGGATTTTGTGAAAATTTAAAGCGTCTGTCTAGCTGTTGCCATAATTGATTACGAGCAAAAAAGACAAAAAAATCACGTTTGTTGTATGGGACCCCTTGAATATTAATTTTATTTTGATTTTAGTGTTTGTTGTTATAGCGGCACCGGAAATACACAATCGGTGAAAATTTCAGAACTCTAGCTATAGCGGTTCTTGAGATACAGCCTGGAGACAGACAGATGGACAGACAGACGGACAGACAGACGGACAGACAGATGGACAGACAGACGGACAGACAGACAGATGGACAGACAGACATCGAAGTCTCATGAATAGGGTCCCGTTTTTACCCTTTGGGTACGGAACCCTAAAAAAAAGCACATTGATGTCAATTAAAGTCAAGAACAATAAAGTAATAGAAAACATATTACTTTGCTCCTGGTTTAGTTGGTCACTAGGGACGACTTCCTCTTCGGATATGGTTTCAGTCTTTACAGTTTGATCACCATTAGGTTCCTTAAAAAGAGTTTCTTTTTCCTTCTCCTGTTCAGGTTTGTCCGAAGACTTAACTTCTTCAGACACCTTCTTAGTTTCAGTATCCTCGATGACTTTGTGTACTGTTATAGTTGTTATTGTTGCCAAGTCGTCTTGTAATTGTTCAATGACTTTTGCAACTTTCATATAGTTTTCTTTTTCAGCTGTATTCAAATATTCCTCTTTGCCGAGACTCTGAATTTGTATAGCTTCCAAGGCTTCCTTTAATTCTTGAGCTAAGTGAGCTTGAGTGGGGCTTATATTCTGCACAGATGTATCTGATGGCAAATCGGTAGCAAATACTTCGGTTATTGCTAAGCTATCACGCAACTCTGTTGCTGTATGTTCTGTTCTTTTTAAATCCTCCAACTTAATGTTCAATGGAACCAATTCTTCCTTCGAGTGTTCAATAACATCAACATACTGCTCTATATGTTGCAAAAGTGTCTGAACAATATCTGAAATAGTATGGAAAATATAAGTCTCTTTTACCTCCATTGTAAATGCTGCGACAAGCTAAGTTTGTTTCTTAAAAGCGTTAATAGACATGACCGCGTTTCTTGAATTACATTAAATTTGATATTTTAGTTTGTTTGATATTAGTCGAAGGAAATATTTATTTACGAGGCAACCATGAGAAAAGCAAACGTATTTTACTACAAGTTTCACATATTACGCAACTACACGTACATCGTTAGACATATTCTCAAAATCTACAGTCTTTGGTTTCTTTTACTACTTCAGCAAATATTTTAATAAAGTAAATTATAATGTAAAATTGCTAAAAACGATTGGCGAAAATATCAAAAATTAGTGTATAGAAATGTGTAACATTAAAAAATCGGCCAAGTGCGAGTCGGGCTCGCTCACCAAGGGTTCCGTACCGTTACAGAGAGAAATTAGAAAGTATGCAAAAAAATGTGTTTTTTGTATGGGAGGCCCCCTTAAATATTTATTTTATTTAAATTTTATTATTAATAATTAAATTAAAAATA
Source organism: Cyaniris semiargus (assembly GCA_905187585.1). Lineage (NCBI taxonomy): Eukaryota > Metazoa > Arthropoda > Insecta > Lepidoptera > Lycaenidae > Cyaniris > Cyaniris semiargus. The sequence goes on from LR994547.1 coordinate 11,721,127, forward strand.
TAATTAAGGATTTTGTGAAAATTTAAAGCGTCTGTCTAGCTGTTGCCATAATTGATTACGAGCAAAAAAAGACAAAAAAATCACGTTTGTTGTATGGGACCCCTTGAATATTAATTTTATTTTGATTTTAGTGTTTGTTGTTATAGCGGCACCGGAAATACACAATCGGTGAAATTTTCAGAACTCTAGCTATAGCGGTTCTTGAGATACAGCCTGGAGACAGACAGATGGACAGACAGACGGACAGACAGACGGACAGACAGACGGACAGACAGATGGACAGACAGACGGACAGACAGACAGATGGACAGACAGACATCAAAGTCTCATGAATAGGGTCCCGTTTTTACCCTTTGGGTACGGAACCCTAAAAAAAAGCACATTGATGTCAATTAAAGTCAAGAACAATAAAGTAATAGAAAACATATTACTTTGCTCCTGGTTTAGTTGGTCACTAGGGACGACTTCCTCTTCGGATATGGTTTCAGTCTTTACAGTTTGATCACCATTAGGTTCCTTAAAAAGAGTTTCTTTTTCCTTCTCCTGTTCAGGTTTGTCCGAAGACTTAACTTCTTCAGACACCTTCTTTGTTTCAGTATCCTCGATGACTTTGTGTACTGTTATAGTTGTTATTGTAGCCAAGTCGTCTTGTAATTGTTCAATGACTTTTGTTACTTGCATATAGTTTTCTTTTTCAGCTGTATTCAAATATTCCTCTTTGCAGAGACTCTGAATTTGTATGGCTTCCAAGGCTTCCTTTAATTCTTGAGCTAAGTGAACTTGAGTGGGACTTATATTCTGCACAGATGTATCTGATAGCAAATCAGTAGCAATTACTTCGGTTATTGCTAAGCTTGTACGTAACTTTGTTGCTGTTTGTTCTGTTATTTGTAAATCCTCCAATTTAATGTTCAATGAAAACAATTCTTCCTTCGAGTGTTCAATAACATCAACATACTGCTCTATGTGTTGCAAAAGTATCTGAACAATACCTAAAATAGTATGGAAAATATAAGTCTCTTTTTCCTCAATTGTTAATGCTGCGACAACAAAGTTTGTTTCCCAAAAGCGTTAATAGACATGTCCGCGTTTTTTGAATTACATTAAATGATATTAGTCGAAGAACATATTTGTGTAAGAGGCAACCATGAGAAAAGCAAACGTATTTTACTACAAGTTTCAGTTATTTCGCAACAACACGTACATCGTTAGACATATTCTTAAAATCTGCAGTCTTTGGTTTCTTTTACTACTTCAAAAAATATTTCAATCAAGTAAATTATAATGTTAAATTGCCAATAGCAATTGGCGAAAATATTAAACACTAGATGACGCCCGCAACTCCGTTGCGCCGAAATAAGCTTATCGCGTGGGAACCTTGCAATTTTCCGGGACTCAAGTATCTCCATACCAAATATCAGCAAAATTGGTTCAGCGGTTTGAGCGTGAAGAGGTAACCGACAGACAGACACACTTTCGCATTTATTATATTAGTATGAATTAGTATATAGAAATGTGTAAATATTATAAAAAGCACATTAATGTTAATCAAAGTCAAGAACAATTAAGCAACAGCAAACATATTACTTTGCTCCTGGTTAACTTGTTCACTAGAGACGACTTCCTCTTTGGATATGGTTTCAGCCTTTACAGTTTGATCACCAGTAGATTCTTCAGAAGGAGCTTCTGTTTCCTTCTCTTGTTCAGGTTTGTCCAAAGATATAATTTCTTCAGACACCTTGTTGGTTACAGTATCCTGGATGACTTTGTACTCTGTTATGGTTGTTATTGTAGCCAAGTGATCTTGTAATTGTTCAATGACTTTTGCTACCTTTATATACTTTTGTTTTTTAGCTGTATTCAAATATTCCACTTTACCGAGACTCTGAATTTGAATGGCTTCCAAGGCTTCCTTTAATTCTTGAGCTAAGTGAGCTTGAGTGGGGCTGATATTCTGCACTGATGTATCGGATGGCAAATCAGTAGCAATTACTTCGGTTATTGCTAAGCTATCACGTAACTCTGTTGCTGCATGTTCTGTTCTTTGTAAATCCTCCAATTTAATGTTCAATGAAACCAGTTCTTCCTTCGAGTGTTCAATAACATCAACATACTGCTCTATGTGTTGCAAAAGTGTCTGAACAGTACCTAAAACAAAACAACTTTTTTTAGTTATTTTGTTGCATGATAAATGGTGTAAACAGCGATGTATACGTACGCCATAAAGAGTCGAAATTAATAACTAAAGTAGAACTAAAAATTTTCGACAAAAACGTTACAGCTACGCAGTAACTAGCGTCTTTATTTATTGTCAGCTATTTATGGCTTAGCTTTAGGCTGCGTTTTCACCAGAGATGTGTTGCAAGGAATGTGTTTTTGAGAACCAATAGCATCGCCGCGCTGAGCGATAGCATGGCAAGGTCATGTCAATGAATCGATTCTATTGGTTCTCAAAAACACATTCCTCGCAGCACATCTCTGGTGGAAACGCAGCCTTATTTATGTGTAGAAATTATCGCGTTTCATAATTTAAGTATATTTATAGATTTTTGTAGAGAGATAATTAAAAGGTATGTAATGATTTCGTATTTCAACCGCACATTCTACATCAGTGACACATTCGGCACCAGCAACTATAACTGAAGCCTTTGTTTCCTGCATTGATTCTGTATACGTTTCTGCTTTAAATACTCCTTGGTCTGCTACAGAACAACTAGTTGCTTAGTAACATTCTTTGATTGTTAATTTATTAATTTTAATTAAAGATTTTTAGCATTACGAAAAAATTACCATGTTTCTGAGCCAATTGTTGACTAGGAACTTCGGCTACTGATACATTTTCATCGTGCTTAAATTCTTCATTATAAGTTTCTTTTTCATGTTCTTGTTCCTCTTTGGATTTAGTTTGTTCAGAGGTGTTGTTAGCCAAGTCATCAACAGTATGTGCTTTAATTACAGTCAATTCAGCTTCTGTTGGAGCTTCCAAAGTTCCTCTTTCTTGAACCAAATCAGGCGTGTTTTCTTGTTCATGTAATTCAATTATGTCACCTATAACATCGTACAAGACATTGAATAGAACAAAACGTATTAATTCATGTAGAAACGCTTTATTAAAAACGCATAATTTCTCACAAAAGGCTAATTAACAACGTATAAATAATTACGTAAATTTTTTCGTGTTTTTATAAAATGTACTGATAAAATTATTGTAAATCATTTATTTACTACAAAATTAGTTATTACTATTAAATGAGTTATTACTTTGTACAGTTTCTGACTTGAGTGTGTCGTCTTCATCTTTAAATTTCTCAATATGTTCAATGATTGCTTTTTCTTTGTTCTTTTTATAAGTAGATGTTACTGCTTCAGATGTTGTCTTTGTTACTGCGTCTTCTGATTCAATATGTACTGTAATTATAAAAAAAAATCGATTTACATAAGTTCTTTTTAGGGTTCCGTACCCAAAGGGTAAAAACGGGACCCTATTACTGAGACTTCGATGTCTGTTCGTCTGTCCGTCTGTCTCCAGGCTGTAACTCAAGAACGGTAATAGCTAGAGAGTTGAAATTTTCACATATTATGTATTTCTGTTGCCGCTATAACAACAAATACTAAAAACAAAATAAAATTAATATTTAAGGGGGGCTCCCATACAACAAACGTGATTTTTTTGGCCTTTTTTGCTCTTTATCAATAATGGCAACAGGTAGGTACTAGAATTTTTCTCAAAATACTTATTTATATGTGTTCTTTAATATTTAATAATAATATTAATATTAAAAAAAAAGACACTGACATAATATAATACCTGTCAAACTGAAAACTGACAACTGAAAGAGTTTTGGCGGGCATGTCACTTTGACACTTCTTCTACTTTTTATTGATGGTGTGGTTTTTTTTTGTTATTTGGGTTTTTGATGTGCAATATTGGTAAAATATTAGCCATCGAATATTCATTATCGTGCAGAAGTGCAGGCATGATGTTGTCAAAATCAAAATTTGAAACTTTTGTGACTTTTGGTGTGAATGACGATAAATAGGGCTATTTCTTACATGAATTTGAACTAAAACATAGCTATAATAACTTTATAACACTCTTCATTGGAATATTATTGCGTGTTTTTCAAATTTAAATGTATGATGTTTTATATTCTTTTCCCCTCTTTTGTGGCAATCAGTGATGGTATCACCGATAGTAGAAATGCATATCTACGCGTCAAGTTTCGGTCTGAATTGACCTATAGGTTATAGTAGAGGAGGTGGTGCTCATTTTGAAAAGTTATTTCATACCGAGCGAAAATCGTAACAATAATAGTATTCCACCAATGCATAGGAGTTTTGATCGTCAGCTGCTTCAGAACGGGTGGAATAAAAATTGAGAGTATCTCAAAGTTGTTGTTGGGAATACATATTGTATTGACATTATAAAGATCCCAATTCGCACCCAATAAAAGTTCATATCTAGATTGTAGACATTTAGGTTCGATAGGTGTTATTTTAGTTTTAGTATGTAACAACAGATGGCGCTTTACAAGTAAAATCTATATTATTCTTCCTCGCAAATATTGACTATCGAATTATACTACACACTACTTACAGAATAAAATTGCTATATGAGACAATTTTATAGTTAATTCAAACGAAAATCGTCGTCAGCTGAATGTTTGTAGGTGGAAATGTCGTCTACACGACGCCCTCAGATACATTGAGCTCGAAGTATGGTTATTGGTTATATCGCTGGCTGACGGTTTCTCCACCGTCATAATGACGACTAACGGTTTTATTTATTATTTACAAAGTAGAAACATTCACCTGTATAAATTTTGTATACAGTAAGTAAGTATACATATTCAGTAAGGCGACTGACGTTGAATCCCCCGTCTGCAATGCGGCTGACGGTGATTTTTTGGTTAAACATGACCTGAATAATCATCCATCAAACTTTCATACGGTATAAAATTACTTTTAGCAAAAATTTTTTCGACAACTTTGAGACACTCTCAATGTACAACCCACCACGGATGCGGCGACTGACGCTCATTATGTTGATTATTAAATATTAATCTACTACCTGGACAAAAATTTGGTCGGTATGAAATGACTTTGCAAAAAATAGCATCACCTCCTTTATTTACCTTTATTTCGCCTATGGCATCCATTTTCGGAAACAAAATATATTTTGTCATTATCGCATGTGTCATTGGTATACGTTTCGTTACAATTGTATTTTCATTTTCATAATAAAAATAATATAAACCGAATTAATTAAAACAATACTTACTTTGTTCTTTTTCAGGTTGTTTTCCATCTCCATCTACTGCATAAACTGTTTCAGTCGATACACTTTCATCGTGTTTAGATTCCCCTGAAACAGTTTCCTTAAGATTAATAAAATATTTTATACCTTCAGGCATTTTTTTTCCAGCAATTTTTCAATTATAGATGAAAAATAAGAAAGTATTACTCTATAATTATTGCTGCAGTGATATAAATAAAAGGATCAATAAAGTTAGTATGCCATTTAAAGCATCAATGAAAGCAAATATTTTTTATACTTAACCTTTCATCTGTCACGAACTGTCAAACCATTTTCGAATTTTTTTCAATTTCCAATTACTCTCATTAAACTGATTAAATTATCTAAAGAAATTACCATGAAAGCTATATATAATTTTTATATAATTAGAATTTTTAATAAATAAGCTATTAGTCGCAAATACACATAGTTTTATATTTGAAACAAAATACTAAATCGGTGGTCTGCAAAGTAGAAGAAGAACTTTTGAATAGTTTTAGAGTAAGACGCCCATTTTGGGCGCTTGACAGACGAGAGGTTAATAGAATAAAATTAATAAAAAAAATCGATATACGCACCTCTATTAGATATATTATTTCCTTCTTCAGATTCAGTTTTAATAGAAAGTATATTGGTAAAGGATTTTTCTATTTCAGTTAGAGGTATGAATAAATTTTCAACGGTATTGACATGTTCTATTGACAACAAAGCGCTCTGAACGGAATGTAGCTCATCATCGATTTGTTTGACTAGACCCATATCCTCATCATTAATTTTCAAATCTTTATTTTTGACATAACTTCCTATGGCTTCATTTATCTCTGAGAGTGCCTGGACATAAGATTCTGAAGATGAAATATCAATCGACATACTGTCATCTTTATCAACATGACAGAATACTTGTTCTTGTATATTAATCAGTTCATTATGTAAGTCATCAAGAGGTTTTTTCATCTCAAACAAAATTTCTTTTAAAGGTTTCTCCCTCAAGTCGAGTATCGATATCTGTTTCTCTTCAGGCGTACAAATATTGTGTATAATTTTATAGCATTCAGAAAGGAATTTAATAATGATAAGCTTCTTTCCAATGTTTGTAGATATTTTATATGCTTCATGTTTTTCAAGTAAAATTAGCAAATTATGATAAATATTGTTAGGTACTTCATCTAACTGGCTTTCTTGTAACATATTCATTATATGAGCCTTTATTTCAAATAAATTTCTATTTATTTCACTATCACATTCAAATTCGCATTCAGAAAATGTATTAATTTCAGAAATTATCGATGACTGTAAGTCACTTAGCAAAGGCAAAGTTAAGTGAGATAAAGAAACTAGCATCTTTATCAATTCATGAATAGGCACATGTTCCTTAGATGATAAAATGTAACTATACCATTCAATGCTACTGTTTATATTTGATAAAGGTATTGTTATTAATAAATTACTTTCAGTATCCACAACATTCAACAGTAAAAGTCTAATCGTAGCTAGAAACTCTTGAGATTGTGATAAAAATTTCGACACACAGGTATTTGTTTCATCGGTAAGTGCTTGATCTTGAAGGTTATTCTCGAATTCCTTTATTTCTTTGTTTAGCGAAAAAAAATCTTGAATCAACCTGATGATTCGTTTGTGAGTTGGATGCTTTTGAATTAAACAATTTAGAAGCAATATCTTATTTTTTATATTTTTGAAGAATCTTTTTGATGATTCAATATCTTCCTTTGGTAAATTGTTAATAGAATCTTGAATTACATGAACAATATTTTCTTTAATGTTTTCAGCTTGTCTGAGTGAATAAACGTCTAATGCCGTAGCTTTCATAGGTACTAAACTGGACTCAAAATCTTTGGCTATAGAAAAGTCTATGAAGCTGTGCTCTTCTAAAATGGCTATATTTTTTTCAACTTCGTGTAAAGATTCAATGATATCAATTTCATGCAACGAAACAGTATCCGAGGACACATATCCTAAAATTTCATCTTCAAATTTATTTAAGGCCTCATATAGTGCTTCTATTGAGTTTTTAAGTGCTGCATTATCAATAGAAGTATTGCTTATTTCCAAAAAGTTATCTAATACTCTTTTTAAAAATAAAACGTTTATTGAAAAGTCTGTTGGAACTATTGATTCATTTTCTACTATTTGTAATATTTTTTTCACTTTTTCACGGAGTTTATACAATTTATTGGATACATCCACAGTTTCATCCGTGCGCGATATTGTAGGAAGCAATAAACTCAAACAATTTTCTAAGCTATTTTTTAGTTCTAAGAGACTGGATCTAGCCATATATAATTGGTCAGTGGGTATTTGTAAAACACTTTCAGAAATTGGAATGTTACTAGCGTCAACGACACATAAGCTTTGTTGTAGATGTTGTAATGGTTGCACAATGTTTAAAAGGTTTTGCATATCAATTGATTTTGATAGATCTTGACAAGATTCTAATAAAACTGGTGGAATATTGCCTTCAATACTCTGATGTAATTCTTTGAGACTTGGAATCACAGATTTTAAACTAGCATATTTGTCATCTTCAGATAATGAATCCAACACTTCCATTATTTGTGCATTGTGGACTACCATTATATGGTCATTCAACTTAAGCAATTCCTCGGCTATTTCTTTTGTTGGGTCAGGCAAACTAGAGATTGTTTGAACTGACTGGCCAAGTGTATTTTCTTCTGTCGAAGGCAATATTAAATGATCAACTGGTAGAGACTCAGCGGTTGTCTTAATTCCTGATATATCTTCAAGTGTTGATAAATCATCAGTCATTTCAATTTCGCCATGTTCACGAATAATTAATATACAACTACGAATACTTTGAACTACATTTGCAAGACAAGAACTAATTTCTTGAATGTATATACTGTCGCCGGCTTGTGAATTAACATCCTGTTGAAGGATTTCTATGGCAGAATTCAGTTCAATCAAAGATTCAGCAAACGACTTCTTAAGCTCACAACTTGAATATGTTTCAACGTTCTCGCTAATTAATTGACTAAGCACTGAAATATTTTCTTGTAAATCGTAAAGAGGCTTCGCAATACTAGGCTCTTCTGAGGATACAGGTAATTGTAATATTTGCTCAGATTCAGACTTATTTAGCTGTGAAGCTGCTAGGCAGAATTTCAGGTTTTCTAAAACTGGGTTGACATTTTCTAAGGCTTCTTTGAAAATTAAATCTGTTGTTGATTCAAGCGAGATTATATTATTAATAGCTGCTACGGCTTTTTCAATGTGCTCTATTATTACAGTAGCTTTACTTTCACTACATTGGTCTGTGACCATGTCGTCAGTATGCTCTACTTTTTCTTGGAGGTCAGTACTTTCGGCTTTATTAATAGTTTTTTGGATATTTATTATAATGTCACCAATATTGCTTATCAGCATAGTATTTAATTCTTGCGAGAAGATATTTTTTGTGACATTGGCCTGTATTATTTTTAATGCATCAATTATCCCAATCAAACATAATTTGTTATCGGAGTCAACATTTTTCAATGATGCGTTAACTCTGTTAACAACTGCGGAGACTTCCATTAGTGTAAAGTATTTTTTCATATTATTACTTTCAATAACATTTTCCAAGACTTTGGTTAAGTTTGAATGAAAAATTGTCATCGAAGCTTGAACTTCTGGAATAGGTTCTAGCAAAAGCAAATTATTTTCTAAAGAAATGAGGACTTGTGCAACTTTTTGAAGAACTTCGAGTTTGTTTTCATTAGTAATGACATCAAATATACCAATTCTTTCTTCCATTTCATCTAAATGTAATGAAATATCAGATAGATTTAATTTTATTTCAGATAAAACTTCAAACAATTCGTTATTTTCTTCTATTTTATTTGTAATAGTGGACAATTGCTCAAAGGAAGTCCTCAATTTTAAAACAGAATCCATTACTCTATCTATGATTTCAGTATTATATTTTTGAAGATTTGTTGACGATTCTTTAAGCGCCAGGTTATCTACATATTCTAAGGCATTTTGAAGATCTTGTACTGATGTGGACATGTTATTAAGAATAACTTCGTTATAATTTACACCATATAAATCTACTGACTTTGAAACAAGGGAATTTTCAATAATGTAGGACAACAAATTTACAGGAATTCTTAATTCATGAAGAGCTTTTTGAGTTTCGTTCAAATGCTTTAATTCGAAGTTATCCACCATTTTTCCTTCTTTGCTTTCAATTTTAACCTGTTTCTTCTCAACAGTCTCTATTGCACTACACATAGCTTGTTTAATTTTAATCGATTGTATAGAAATTTTGGTCACGCAAATCTCATCAACTTTGATAAGTTCATTCGCGACTAGTTGTTGAAAAAGTTCCATAGAACTAGTCATTTGTCCTCCACATTTTTTTACAAAAGAAATACACGTTTTTTGTACCAACGTTTTATTTTCGCTCTCTACTTCTATGCATTTCTCAAGTACTGTCAATGATTGCTGAAGCGATTCTAATGCGCTTGGAAGTGTATTTAACAATAATTTATCGTCAAGTTTCGTAACATTATCTGTGTTCTCACTCATCGTCTCTTTTATAGCATTAACAATGCACAGTATTTCATAAGTTGGCGTTATTATACTGTTAATTATCTCTAGACTTCTTGATGCCGCAGAAGTTGAAGACATTAATTGTGATCGTACAATAATATCTTTTTCTATCAATTGAACATCATTAAGGACATTTGTTAAAGATAGACTTATATTACTGAGCAATGGTTTTAATTCATTGGTTCTCTTCATTATTTCATCACTTTCAAATGTTTTAGTTTCCAAGTTCTTGTCGTCAATTTTATCTCTTGATTTTCCTAACGACTTATCACTGCCAGAACTAGATCTTCTGGAACTGGAAGTACGTCTACGAACTTTAGTTGATTCTTTTTGAGATGCACTTAATTCCTCTTTTAACAATATAGTTTTAGTAGCATCAGATGAACCTTGACCCTCTTCCATAGATGGTTTGAAAGATTTAGATTTTGCTTTATCTAAGCTATGAGCACTTGCAAAACTATCTGATAATGGTTGTGTATCATCTTCTTTTTTGCTTTCTGAAATTGATTGATCTCGAGACAAACTATAAAAATCGTCAATACTCTTTTGTGAATCTGATTTCTTTCGAGATATCTTTTTGGGAATGTCTGCTTTTTCGTCAGATAGTAGGGCCATAGTCTTTTCCAAATAATCTTCTCTACTAGTATCTGGATCTAGTGATAATTGTGGTACTGCATTTTCATCTACAATAGATATATCATCAATATCAGCTTCGGTTCTAAGGTCTTCATCGGGAGTAATAAAATATTCAGGTGATACATCTATTATTATAGCTTCCATAAGTAAATTCCCCGAAGTGGAAGTTTCTTTTACGAATCTTAAAGGTGGAAGTTCAACTACGTTGTGCTCTGTTACATTTTCAGACAGTTGATCAGCATACATTTCTACAATTTGTAGTGCCTCTTCTTCTGTTAAGTCAGGTGTTTCATACAATGAAACCGAAACTTCTTTTCCATCAAACGAAAATGAAATTTCTCCTTTGTCGTCCAATGTTATATCACCGACCGGAGTGTCGTACATTTGAGAAGTTCTTTCTTCGTGTATGGTGCTCAGTGACAGATTTCTTTGTAAAGTTTGCTCCTCGGTTTTCTTTTTGCTATTTTTTATTGAATCTTCAAATCCTAATAACGAAGCCGAGCTGGCAGCTATACCCATGCAATTACGTGCTTCACACGTGTAATTTCCGAGGCAACAGGTCCCATCTTGTCCAGATATTATCCTATGTATATCACCTGGTTTTAGTTCTTCGCCATCCTTATACCACTTCAGAACTGGTTGAGGTACGCCTATAACTTTACACTCAAGATTAACCGCACCCTCATCGGACAAAATTGCTTGTAAGTTTTCTAGAAAACGTGGTTTCTTATAATGGCGTGGTATTATTAATTTTAGAAAACATGATGTCACACTATGACCAAAGTCATTCATAGCTACACATTTCCACTCTGCTTGATCTAATAGTTCTAGATTTTGGATATCCAAGAAGAACACGCCGTGGTCTTCTTTACCAAGATGACAACGTGACGTTTCATCTACCGGCTGGTCGTCTCGATACCAAAGCACTGAAGGTTCCGGTGGAATGGCAACTGCAAGTAATTAATAAAACATTATTCTGTGTTTTATGAAACATAAAGTACGTAGTTTTAGAAATTTTACTTAGTTAAATTACCTTTGACTGTAAAACGGAATGGTTCATCGATCTTTGCCTCTACACTTTTTAATCCCTGCAAAAATTTCGGTGCTTGATTTCTGGTAAATAGTTGTAATTTTTCTTCCTCATTTAACTGGTTCTGTATATCTTCTACTGACAGTTCTGCAGAACTACTCGCTTGTCCCATGCAGTTTCTCGCTATACAACAGTATGAGCCGAGAGAGTTGGTTCCAGTGAGTTGATACACGTCACCCGGCTTCAATTCTTGGCCATCTTTAAACCAGCTCAAAACTGGAGTAGGGAAACCTACTACTTTGCATTCAAACGATACCAGACCCTCTTCAGTCAAGATAGCTTGCAGGTTTTCCATAAACCTTGGCTTGCGGTAATTTTTCGGTACTGAAATGAATAAGACCAATATGTTTATTTTATTTATTTTGGAAAACTTACGGCTAGATTAACAAGTAGTTTTAAAATAACACAGGAAGGTCAATTACAAGTTTTCACAAATATAAAATAGACTAGAAAAGTTAGACAAAGAAACAAACAGCAAACAAAGAATAGAACATTATCAGATTTACAAGTACATAATATTCTATATGATATTAATTTATTTAAAAAAGGGATCGCTAAGGTTCTTCTTTAGTCTACTAATACTGGTACAAAATAAGTTTAGTTCTGTGCTCCGAGTCACCTCATTGTACGCTCTACTGGATCTAAAAACATAGGAGTTTTGACGATAGTTTGTTGATTGATCCAGTATCAAAAGGAACGTACAGAAATTGATGACGTCTAAGTGATGCTGATGGGACACTGATACTAAATTTTTCAACGAGTTCGGGACAATCTATGATGCCGTTGAGAAGTTTAAAAAGGAAAATTATGTCGGCAATTTTTCTGCGCTCAAATAGTGGAAGAATATGAAATTTTTTTACAACGCGATAAGTAGTTCGATACATAAGTTCTGCATCTGGAAATTGGAGAAGTCTTAATAATTTTCTGGATTCGTTTATAACTAAAACACTTTTATAATTACTAATATACAACTACTGCTAGATTTAGAGTTTTAATTTTGAACCTTTTTTGCCAGAAATCATTAAATCCCAAAGGGGTACCTTTGTGGCATAGGCCATCTTGATTTTTTTTCAAAATTTCCGAGTACGATAAAAGTGGTATATTTGGATAGAGAACACTTATACAAACAAAAAATGTAACATGGTATCCTAAAGTGTCACGTTTCCGAGATATTTGGAAGTAAAGATCGCCATTTGTGTCCTTTATCAAAATGGCCGGCGGCTAGATATGCCAGGCTCCATACAAAAATGTTCGAACCCCTTTGGCACACTGGATTAAGGCCTCACGTTAACAACGCCTTAACCTAGCCTACCTTCCATGGACACGTAGCATGTTGATATGCCCACCCTGCCGCCGGTGCTGGTGGCCACGCATTTCCACTCGCCCTCGTCACAGTACTCCGCTGACGGCACCTCGATCATGTAACCCCCTACGCCATCCTCGAGGACGTGGTATCTTTAACAAAAAATAAAATCGGTCAAGTTCGCGTTGGACACGAAGGGTTCCGTACCGTTAAAGAGCAAAAATAGGCCAAAAATTGTGTTTTTTGTATGAATGGATTTTGAGTTTCCAAAACTTTCGTGGGACATAAAGTCCATAGGATAGCTATAACATAGAATAGGTTTTTATCCCAGAAAACGGTGCGGTTCTCGACATAACCTAGTCGATCATAATAAATGTAGTTATCTAAATAAAACCAACCTTTCACTAGGCTCAATTTTCCCCTCCTTGTTGTACCAGACGACAGCCCGCGGCCACGGCGGCACCACGACGTGGCAGCCCAGGTTCAGGCGCTCGCATATTCGCACCAAACGGTCTTCCAACTCCTTCGTGAATATAGGTGGCGGCTCTTGGGCACCCCTGGAAATGAAAAATATATATATTTTTGTTTCGTGACATAGTAAGTAAGCAAATGGCAGGCAACGGCAGGTGCCGAATATTCGAAATCAGTCGCCCAATATTCGGCTATACCTACAGCGTCACTGATATATCATAAGACCCCAGTAGGCTTAGCATGGTCACCATAGAAGCAGTTTCTTTCTACGGAAGAATAGACAAAGTGACAGTTAGACAAAGGAAATCCGCCATTTTATCACTGGAATCTGTCAGTATGTCGATTCTTTCCCGTTTCTAATGTTATTATGCTAAGCTTGCTGATGTTGGTGACAGAGCATCTGATAGTCAGTTTCAGCGCAAATTGCTCACACGTATAAGTGAACTGATAAGCGTAAGTCGTCCGTTACATTCGGGTACCCACTGCAGCAATATTATCATTTATTACTAAATATGCATGTAAAACATCGAAACGGCGCTGCTACGCTGCGGCGATGCACTGCAGCAACGCATATTAGGCATTAGGCATTGTGACTTTGCTCTTACAGTTTGGGGGTAAATGACGATACACTGTAGAACCAAATTTACGTACGTGAAACGTTGACAGTGTCCATCCATACTAATATTATAATTGCGACACACTTGTGTCTGTCTGTCTGTTACCCCTTCACGTCCAAACCGCTGAACCGATTTTGGTGAATTTGGTGAAATTTGGTATAGAAATACATTGAGTCCCGGGATAGGACATAGCGATACTTTCTATCCCTAGAATAGGATCTAGGCGAAAAAAAAACTAGCAGATTTAATGCTTTTCTTGAATGATCTGGATTTACCCTGATTACCCCTATAGAAAATCTTTACTTATGTTATAAAAGTGTCTGTCTGTCTGGTAACTCTTAGGGTGAGGCCAAACGAGCGTGATTTTGTGAGTCGTGAGTCACAGAATTTCGGTCGCAGAAATTCTGTTCGGATGCCAGACGAGCGCATTTTATTCAGGATTTAGTCGAAATTTGGTACTACTGATACTTTACTAATACTTCTAATACTGATACTTTAGGAGAAGGGAAAAGACATAAGAAAGTTTGCTATAGCAAAGCTATGGAAAAGTACGTTTCCGCATAAACGAATTTAGGCGCAACGAATTTTCGGACGCTATCTATAGTTATCAATATAGTAAGTAGAAAGTTTTCCCGTAACTGATCATGAAAAGCCGAAAATTCACTTACCCGAAGCTAGGTTTGAGGGACTCCTTCCGTTCCAACTCCGTTGCGGACGCCATAATTATCAAAGTCAGTAGAAAAATTTCCCATAACTGATCATGAAAAGCCGACAATTCACTCACCCGAAGCTAGGTTTGAGGGACTCCTTGCTCGCGTGGCCGACAACATGCACCTTGGATGAGGAGTAGGCTCGGCCCATGCAGTTGACCGCCTCACACGTATACGTGCCGAGGGACGTCGGGTCTTCGGCGTTCGCGGTAAGTGCGAACACATCGCCGGCCTTGATCTCGCGACTGTCCTGTAATTGGTCAAAAAATAATCATAAATCGTTTATTTAAAGTAGGCTTTACGAAGCATTTCGAGATACAGATAACCTTACACCAACAATAATACAGATACCCTATATGGTAAGGTGGGGTAAGATAATCACGCGGAGAAGACTATCACAGTATCGTTTTCACCTTTTGTACGTAAAGTAGCGACATCCGTGTTTTGAGCCGAGAACTTTTTGAGTGTTTACCACCCTACCAGCGTGACAAACTAGAGAATGAAGCTGCGTATAATGAGTTACCTACACTGTGATAGTCTTCCCCGCGTGATTGTCTTACCCCACCTTACTTTATAGCTATATATACGTACTGTCACCGTCAGATCGCGACCTACAGAAAATTTTATCATTGCGCATTTCCCTAAAATTTTTGCCGAGCGATGTTATGCTTCTTCAAAGTTTATATCAAGATTTCTAAGCAGGACTTTTTAGTATAAAATGGCAGAACAGCTAAACTTTTGACAATATGATGCAAATATTCCGGTGAAAATCAGTTTTGGTAAAAAGGTGAAACCGCTCGTCGGATACCAGATAGAGAGAAAATCTTCATTGATCTATAGCTTCAAAATTACACGAAAATAATAAAATATAAGAATGCGGTTCCATATAACGACTTCGTGAGTATGAAACAAACGAGTAGCTATTTTTCAATAAGCCTAGTTTCTCTTTATCCGACGACCTGATTTAAGGACCAATTACTTATGTAGAAGATAAAGTTCAAATATAAAATGACAATACCTTGAACCAACGTAACACAGGTGTAGGGACCCCAACGACTTTACACTCCAGTGACACTGTACCCTGCTCCGTCAGAAGCGCTCGTAATTCCTCCACGAATTCTGGGCGCTTGTACGCCTTGGGGACTGAAATGAGTGAAACAGATGACCATATTAAAATGTAATTATAGAGGATATTTGACTGGCCTTAAGGTATTTATTTTTATTTTTTTATTTATTTATTTAATCATTTATTGTGCACAAAAACATTCACAAATAATAATTTACACACAGTAAGACGACACAATGGATCTGCTTATTTCTAATAGAAATCTCTTCCAGCGGCCCCACGGAGCGAGATTGGATGAGGATAGCAGATAGGACGTGCACAAATATGAATATCAATAATATGTACTTCTGACAAATTATAGAAGTAATGAAATACTAGTAATAATATAATAAGCAAATAAAAATATTATGATAATGACAAAATAAATAAATTATAATATATACCAAGTTCTACAACAACAACATAAGTACAATAAATAATATATAGTTATATAATTATAAAATAAGTATTGTAGGTATAATAAATAAATACTATATGTATATATAATAATGGTAATTAAATGGATGGAGATTCGAGGTAGTGCTCTTTCAAGCGTCTTTTAAAAATAGCAATGGTGGGACTATCACGAATGGTGTGAGGGAGTGAGTTCCACAATCTGACAGCATGAACAGTAAACGAGTAGGAGTAAAAGTTGGAACGATGGGAGGGAAGGGAGAGATTAGACTGGACATTGGACCTACATGGGAGATCAGGAGATCGGGTAAAATTGAATCTATCAAGGAGGTATGGAGGAGATAAAGGATTGTACAGGATATTGTAAAGTAGGCAGAGGATGTGGGAGTT
Organism: Cyaniris semiargus; assembly: GCA_905187585.1. Lineage (NCBI taxonomy): Eukaryota > Metazoa > Arthropoda > Insecta > Lepidoptera > Lycaenidae > Cyaniris > Cyaniris semiargus. The sequence goes on from LR994547.1 coordinate 11,737,731, forward strand.
GCGACGGAGACGGATGGGAAGCCATTTGAGTTTTGAACGGTAGGCTGAGATATGGTCGAACTTTCTCAAGCCAAACACGAAACGTATACAGAGATTCTGTAACCGTTCGAGTCTACCTAACTGCTCCTCAGTGGCGTCAAGGTAACAGGAATCGGCGTAGTCAAGGATGGGAAAGATGAGTGTCTGGACGAGGAAAATTTTGGTATGTATAGGTAGGAAATTTTGGAGGCGCCTCAGTGTGTGTAGTGAGTAATGAACTTTCCTGCTTACTTCGGTCACTTGTGGATTCCACGACAGGTTATGGTCAAGAATTATGCCTAGGTTTTTGGCCGAGTCTGTGTAATTAATAACGGTGCCATTATACATTACGTTTGGAGCATTGCATAACCGTTGAGACATGTATCTGCTGCCTATGATCATAGCTTGCGATTTTTTGGGATTAACCAACAGGCCAAAAGAATTTGCCCAGTTGGCTATTCGCTCAAGGTCAGAGTTAATGTCATTGACTGCAGATACGATGTCGAGAATGTGAGAATGGCGATAGATTTGCAAGTCGTCTGCGTAGAGATGGAAGAAGGATTTAATTATTAGAGTGATATTATTTATAAATATTGAAAAGAGCAGAGGAGAAAGAACGCCACCCTGGGGTACCCCCGCATCAAGAACACACCAGTCCGAGGTGGCCTCGCCGGAGCGTACTCGCTGCAGGCGTCCCCGAAGATAGGAATTAAGCCAGTTAATCACTGACGGGGATAAATTAAGGGAGCGCAGGACGGAAAGGAGGATGTCAAAGTCAACAGAATTGAACGCACTGCTGAAGTCAAGCAACACTAGTATAGAGACACATTTATTTTCCAAGGCTAGGCGCAGATCATCAGTGACCTTCAGCAGCGCAGTTACAGTACTGTGACCAGAACGGAAGCCGGATTGAAAAGGAGAAAGCAAATTATTGGATGATAAAAAATGGGACAGCTGCTGGTGGACTATGTGTTCAAGGACTTTGGAGAGGTAAGGTAATATGGAGATAGGTCTGTAATGGGATGGAGAGGAAGGATTAGGAGTTTTAGGTAAAGGAATTACATCAGCACGTTTCCATGCCGAGGGGAAGCAACTCGTTGCCAAGGAGTAATTAAAGATATGAGTGAGAACTGGCAAGAGTTCAGGAAGGGAGAGGGAAATCATACGGGAACTGAGACTGTCATTGCCTGCAGCAGAAGATTTAATAGCCGCTATATGCTTAGCGACTTCATCCTCAGTAACATATGTAAAGGAGAAAGTGGCACAGGATGGGAGCGGAGAGGATGAGAGATGGGATAATGTGCGCGCTTTTGTGGCTTGGTCAACGATTACAGGAGGCTGAGAGAAATGAGCATTGAGCGAATTTAAGTCTAGGGTGCTGTCAGTACATGGTGAGGGCTTACCTATGCCGAGTGTTGAAAAAAATTTCCATATTTGAGATGGGTTGGATTGGTCAATGGAAGAATGTATGTGGCGTCTTCTAGCGTCTCTACACAGACGACTGCAAAGATTCCGGTGATATTTATATTTGGCTAGGTTTTCATCAGTCGGTCGTTTTCGATATCGACATAAAGCTCGATTGCGCCTGGCCAGGTATGTACAATAAATAAGAGGCATTAAGCAGAACAATCATATTGATTCATGTGGTGATGATAACAATTTATAGTTCAATCAGAATTACAATAATTGCATAAATGCATATCCTCAAGTTTCACGCACATGACACACACACAATAATTTGTCTTTGGGCACTACAGTACTTAATCAAATTATTACATTCGATAAATGCGACAGCGAAGTTAGAAATCAAAATAAATGAGATTTGCCATAACGCATTCTAGCTATCGCCAACGCCTTAGCTATCGCACATAGTGCTTTATACCTCGAGCAGATCTATACTAGGGCTGCATACCTAGGACGTTCAGGTGCGCGGAACAGCTGGCGCGGCCGCCGACGTTCTCGGCGGTGCAGGTCCAGCGGCCCGCGTCGTCCACGCTCACCGCCGCTATGTCCGCGCACCAGAAGTTGCCGTCCCGCACCAGAGCGATCCGCTCCGCTTCGAGCAGCCGTCGCTCGTTGCGGTACCATGTCACCTGGAAAGACAATTTTATAATAGTAAAAGGTAACTTTAGAAAAGCGCACACAGTGTTTTATAATGGTCAACACTCAATACTAACTTTAGGAGGGCTAGCGCACACTTGAGACACGATAGGTGCCAATGACAGTGTTTAGTCAGATTATTTCCACTGCATTTAAATATGCGAGAGGTAAATAGAAAGAACCGAATCTTTCTCAAGAGAGTAGTGATATAGCAACAATCAGTTTTCCCTCTAAGCATTACTATTTACTATATCTAAGGTAGCGTTCTCATAGAACACTCCAAGTAGAGACCAAACTCAAACATACGTGATGCCTTGCTGTATTGTTCACGACTAAATATAATAATGATGTCAACAAACGACCAGATACAATAGGATTCTGAATTTCAGTTAAAATCCCGTTGCGGTGGTTGCGAAATAATACAAACATACACGTACGGTGATAAATACTATATGGACGAACCCGACTAGACGGATTTAAAATAGATAAATTATGTCATTGAGTCGACGTTCGCATTCCCGAAACGTTCAAGGTTTTATGAAATTTCTTAGTATTTATAAATGTATTTTATTCGCTCGTTGGAAAAATATTTACGATATGCATTGCATAATTCAAACAGATCTTAAAAAATATACTGCGTTAAAATGTATAAATACATAAACGAGACGCGAATAGTACATTGAAATTTATGGGCTCATAAAGAGGTATATTTATATGTAACATTACTAAGATTGTGTCACACCTTTATTAATTATTATAGAACGTAGTATAGTAGTTTACAAGTGTAATATTAGATACAAGTAACCTATTTGTCAATTAAATAAATAATAACTCCCACACCGGTTTCGGTGACGGTGGCCGGTTTCATTGAAACCAGGCCAGGTACGCAGGAGTAATTTTATAGTGCCCAAGTGTGTGCGCAGTAGACAAGAGCACTCTCTATTCCTTTACTCTCATAGCCCAGTGGGACGGAAGACCGACACGACTGGCGAGAGATCAGGCGCAGGACCGACTTTTTACATATCCATCCGACGCATGGATTATGTTACTTATCAGACAATCAGGTGATCAGCCTGCATTGTCCTAACCAAACTTGGAAATAACATGTTTTCAACGCGGGAATCGAACCCACGACCTCCGAGTTAAGAGGCGCGCTCTAAACCACTGGACCACGGAGGCGTTAGTCTTAAGAGTAAAATGGATTTATAAGATGTAATGCGTATGAATTAAGGGTCCCTAACTTTACTATGCACTCTAGATTTCCTTCGTAACATTCAAGACCTATAGGTTGTGTTCAATTTTACGTCGGACTTTCAGATCGGTCAAGCCAAGCCTTTTCAGGGGCTAGTCATGACGTTAGCGGTTAGATTGTCTACACTAAATTGCCTCCTGCGACCTTTGTTATAGAACAATAATATAGGCAATCATTTCTCAAAAACGGTTGGTAACGCTATATACTAGACAGTAAAAATCCTTCTAAAAGATTAACCACGCCAACTTATGGCTTGTGTCACTCAAATCACTTAAACCTAACCAAACCGAAATAATTGCAAACCTAAATTACCCCACTAACCCTCAAACCCACACAGCACTCGAAATTTCTTACGCCGGTTCTTTTCACCGGGTTAGTTCTCGAACCGGTGGTAGGCACCGTGTAGACTTTCTGAAAATATTTATTTTAAATTCAGAAATAAAACAATTTTGATTTTGATTTTTGATTTGATTATCGCTCCGCCAAAAGGACGTCTACTCACCCTGCACTCAGACGAGCTGATGATCTCCACCAGGAACCTCGTCCGCGTGCCGACCTTGACGGTGAGGTCGTGAAGGCGCCGCAGGAAGGTCGGCGGGTCGTCACCACTCGGCATATCCTCCGGGGACACCTCCAGTCGGACCCGGGTCGTGTCCGTCCCGGCAGCATTGCTCGCCTGAAACGTTGCGTTACGTTTACGTTACTATCAGTAGCGGCGTTAGTGAAAGGCAACGCTGGGCGACCGCAAGGGCGCCGGATAAAAAGGGGCGCCGAAGGCAAATAAAAGGGGCGCTTGCGGCACTCGACAGGAGGCGCCGAAGAAATCTCGCCCAAGGCGCTGGTAGTGCTAAAACCAGCACTGAATACTATATTCAGGAACTATGTGCGGACAATGAACGAATTCGAGAGCAGACCTCCATGCATGTAAAATTTGGTAAAAATCAGTAAAGCCGTTTCGGAGAATTTTATATATAAGATAACAATTATTGTTGTTATTTAAATAATGTGAAATATTAAAGTAGATTAGCTTTGACTCGGCTAGTTTTTTATCAGAATTAAAATTTTCAAAACCTTTATGAAATTACTGATGTAATGAAAACTGGAAAAAAATGTGCGTTTAAGATTTTTATTATAATCCACGCGCGATCAGAATGGGATCGCAATGACATAGGAATGATAGTCTTGTTTGCTAATGAAGTAGGTAGCGTTAGCAAAAATATTTTGAACATTAATTTATAGGTTTATACATAATAGTTAATAATAAAATACGTAATCGACCGATTCTGTACATTAAAAATATTACTGTGTTTTTGGTCAACCCTGTGGCAGCAACAACTCTTTCAGTTACTATATTTTCTTATTTTTGAGTAAAACTCAAAATTTTCATGAAAGAGATTTCATGGTAATATTTCATAAACTCCGTTCTTCATCGAAATATTTATCAATTGGCAGAATTATTTGGCGTGAATCGTGACTGACCATTCAAAATCTCACCCCTTTTTCCACTCATTAGTTATCAATTACTTTAATAATATAATATATTACCTATTATTATCACAAAAAAAAAAAAAAAAACTTGAAAGAAATGTACGCGAACAAAAACGTTATTTTGTTAGCCGACCCTACGGCTGGCCAGCTGTCAGCGCGCGTGTCAGACGCATCCCATTCTGACAGCGCGCGGATAATATATTATGATACACATTTTATTTAATACACATCCAAGACCCAGGAACTTTGAAAACATTTTGTTCCGTCGGCGGGATTCAAACCCGCGACCCCCCGGCTTGAGCTACCAGTGCCGGTTTTAGCACTACCAGCGCCCTGGACGAGATTTCAAATTCAAAGTCGTCATGCGGTATAGACGCATCAATGGCATTTCGGTGATAATCTTTTTGGCGAGTAGACTAAAGACTTGTTAATAACTTACTTGCAGGGTGTATACGCCACTGTCATCAGTTGTCGCAGCGGATATCGTCAGTCGAACTCCTCGGGAGTCCTGCGACGTAGAGAACCTGTCGTCAAGAGTCGCTCCCGCATGTCTCCTGACACAAAAATAGATTAATATTCGATATTTTCTATTACTCTAGTCGACAAGTTGAAAATGGTACAAAATAGAGATACCTACTGCTCTTAAAATTATGTGCGATAGCTCATTGGATCCGGAATGCGTAGCGTATCTCTATTTTGTAACATTTTCAACTTGTCGAGTAGACTATATTAATTTCCTATGGAATTATTGTCTTTATTCGTTAAAGGGTTTAATTTGCAGTTAACGCCGTTGGTTCCGTAGTAACTAAGTTTTTGTTTATATACACGATTATAATTATGCACTATGGTTACTGTTTGTTAACTTCAATAAATGAAAAAAGAAAAAAAAAAGGGCGAGGGACAAATTATAGCTCGAATCAAACGGAGCTATTGTAAATTGAGCTATTCAAATTCAAAAATTAGCCTGATGCATTAAACTTAACTTCACACTTTAAGATCTTTTCAGCAAATCTTCTCAATTACTTATTGACTCGGTTACTTCTTACAACGCAACGCTTTGCTGTTTGATGTGGCAATACACAAATACATATTATTATAGTATGCTCACGCCAGCGCCGATATCCCATAAAGGTGCCCGATACTAGATTTGGTAGAGGTGCATGAAAAACTCCGCCCACAAAAAATTGCATATAACGACTTCTAGCATAAAATAAACTAAAATGTCGAAAACTAGCCTTGATTTCCTTTGTTTCTATCTCTATCTGAACTAGAGAGAGGTAAATCGTGCAAAAATGTATGGCGTCATAAACGCCATCACGTAAACTCGGCGCCAACTATTTTTAAATTTTACACATTTTATTGGAGATTTTACAACTAAAATAAATTTTGCACTTTTTATATAATTTGCGCTCAATTTTGTACATCGGCTAAGGTATTTTCAAGCATCACTTGTAATCTTAGGACTATCATCCGTACCTAAACTAGCCTATATTTTGATAATAGAGACTCAATCTAAAAACACAACATGGAACACAACATGTATGGTTAATGATGATGAATCTGAAACGTAGATATATAGATATTATATAATAATATGATGTAGACATTAAAGACAAATGCAGGTGCACGGAAGAGTGAAATAGCGAAGGGCAGCTATTGTTTCTCGTTTCAGCTGAGTATGTACTTGAAATGTGTGCAAAACTATCACTGCAGTCAACAACATAGTTTCTACAGACATCAAAATTTCATTGATAACCTAAGAGTCTACGACTTAATTTTACTTTCGGCTCATTCATAAAGGCCATCCGATACCGAAAGTACAAGTAATACTGTGTGGTGTTGTCGACATACTCGTAAAGGCCATGCAAGCGATTTGAGAAATGTTTCTATTCTTCGAAGAAGTTATTTTCTCTATGCACATGGTAGAATTGTTTCCTGTATCCTCTTGCTAGCCCTGCAGTAAACTGTACCTTATCTCGGTCAAAAGGGAAGCGATTGCGCGTCTCGAGTTAATATAGCGCCCTACATCGTACCTATTTTTTCTCGTCAATTGCGTGATAGATCAGACATCGGGTTACGCAAATGTATAGTGACTTAAATATAGATGATGTAAGGCGCGGTGATGAATGGAAACAGTTGGCATAAGATCGATTGGGCCATATAAATAGTTTTTAACTATCCCGAAAAATTAATTGCGTTATTATAGTCACAGACTTATTTATTAGATGCAAATTTTTCATTCACCCGATTCTTTCAATTTATTGATTTTGATTGTTTATACAATTTTGTTTACCTTCATACGTCGGTTGCAAGTAATTTTGATAAGCCGTGAATGATGCCAATCGAAAGTGCTGAATTTTCTTAATTAAGTATATGGAAAATGGAGGTGTAAAAAATAGATTATTATCAAAGTTATATGGCGTGTTACAATTTTATACGCTTGTAAATTTCAACATATCACACATTTACATAAGCAATAATCTTTATCTTCACATTTGGTACCTTACAAGAAATTCTGACCTATATTAAGTATATTATGAAATTCAAAGTTATTATATACTATATACAAAATATGGTGACATTGTATAATATAATGTATCTTATATCTACCGATTTTTTTATACTGATGACTTTGTTGACTTTTCGCTCGTAAGCGCCAATTAGTCCCTGAATTTCAGTTCTTCCTCTAAATATAATCGTTGTGAAACCAATACCGCGGCCAAATGAGTCGCCTAATTACTTAAATACTTCGACCACCCATTAGGATTTAAGCTGAGTTACTTTAAAGTGACACAAAATTCGATAAAATAATCTGGACCATTTCAAAGCGAAGTCTAAATAATCTCTATCTAGAGAAAATAACTAAGATACTATTGTAGATTATGACATCAATATTACACAGGTCATTCAAGATAACATGTAGCTGAAAATCATTTTCAAATGCGACAAATACCAAACCTCTAAACCAAATGACCAAACTATAAAACGAGCCCAGTGCATCGTAAACCCAAAAGGAAGTCCCTTTCTCATCTATTATTATCTCCATTATTAGGTTCATCAAACATAGGAAGTTTACGTTGGCCGGTTTTCTATGACCTAGTCGCTTGTGATCATTTTTCCGCGTACAGTATTTATTAATAACGCAAAACAAATCGTGCATCTAGGCCGGGGTATAGGGCTGCCACACATCAGAAAGGTAGAAAGAAAGAATCCAAAGATTTTGTAGATAAGCTTGTAATAAAAAGGTCATTTAAGTAAAAGCCGGCAGGTTAGAAGACTGATAATTTAGCCTTGGAATGTACCCGGTACCAAATAATCAACAAGACTTCTACCGGATGCCTCACAAGTTGCAAAACTCGCAGCCCTAAGCAAAAGGAACGAGTCGTACGTCAATGTACAACGCGTTATTGGGAATGCGTTAAAATTTTACTGCGTCGAGGAGATTATTGCATGCTTATTACAAAAAGCTTGTGTTCCATATGCATAGTGTAATTAGTAGTAATGGGAATTAATGCTATTTTCTATTAATATCATAAACATGCTAATTTTGATGTCACAGCATGCTACGTGTTATTGCTTTGCTATTTGCTAAAAACTCGGCATCGTGAATATAGGTTCGCATCGCACCGCTCACGTTGAGTATTATTTCGCATCGAGTGAAAAATAGCAATTCATCGCCGACGTGAATTTTTTTATCATGATCGCAGACTATTGCTGCGCACGATAATATTAGCAATCGTATTTTTAGCAAGTATGATTAATTTAATGCTAATGGGCATTTAACAATTAACGACGACCTCTGTGGCTCAGTTGGTGGCGCGTTGGTAGCGCAAGCCGGGGGTCGCGGGTTCGAATCCCGCCGACGGAACAAAAAGTTTTCAATGTTCCTGGGTCTTGGATGTGTATTAAATATATGTATGATATAATAAAAATCTTAAATATGTGTATAATATAAAAGTGTTAAATGTATTTCCGTTGTCTGGTACCCGTAACACAAGTCCTTCAGGTACTTAGCACGGGGCCAGACTGACGTGGTGTGAAGCGTCCATAGATATTATTATTATTAATTATTATTTCTAATGCTATTTTTACCACTACTAGTAATTATTATGTTAGCTATGAATATTAAATGTAGTTGGTATTAAGGATTTTTAGCATAAGTACATACTTAATATCTGGTACTTTTTTGTGGTTGCTACTGCACTTAACATTATGTAATATAAATGGAATAGTACATAATATGCAATTTCAATGTCTTGCTTTTTAAAGCGGGTGGAGCGATTTGATTAAATGTTATACTTTCCTACACTGATTTTTATCTTAAAATAAATATCAGTGTAGGAAAGTAATTACACAACAATTTCTATTTACTCGACAAAAGAACAGGACAGCTGGTTATGTAACAGAATGTTATAAACATTCACAAGCTTCATGGGTAATAAAAATGCACACGCAATATTTTTGGGCGACGAAAGGCGCAGTTTTCCATCTTGAATGATAACTGTTGAAAACACAAGTTCGTGTCAAACGTAGTACGCTGAGTGCTTGGCTTCGTCAACGATTTGCGCAAGAATCGCGAGCTGCTTGGAAAATGGCCAAGTCGCGATCAAACAATGTATATCTATGTAGGCACTAAATTAGTTTGCGAGTTTTTTGCCTGAAATTTATTCTTTTCACATCGCTATTGAATGGATGAACTCCTGTTAAGGGCCTCCCCCTACGGAGATTCCGTAATTTACCGTATTTAGAGCCTTATAAACTCATAATTTGAAAGCTACAAAGTTATAATAAAAATACAGCAATAATCTTCAGTATATCAACATTCCTTTCCCCGTTTAAAATTTTCTATTTTTGTTTATTATACTCATGATATTAGCTTCCAAAGTAATACCAATTTATTAAAATTGAAGCATACTTTCAGCATCTCCCTAGTATTTACAAATTACGTTTATTTGGAACACACGACAATAGATGGACAATTTCATTAACTACATATTCCCCGTTTTAAATTTTTTTTAGATCAATTTTGAACTAAGATAAGTAAAAAAAATAGGATTTTTGTGCGATCTCGGCAACGCGTCAAATGTATGGTCAAGTTGTTTGTTTGTAAAAAATACTAGGGAGATGCTGAATCTTTGGAAGCTAATATCATGAGTATAATAAACAAAAACAGAAAATTTAAAACGGGGAAAGGAATGTTTATATACTGAAGATTATTGCTGTATTTTTACTATATCTTTGTAGCTTTCAAACTATGAGTTTATAAGTCTCTAAATACGGTAAATTACGGAATCTCCGTAGGGGAAGGCCCTCATCTTTCTTGAGTTTGGAAGATATTAATAATATTCTCTGATCTTTATTTTCAGACCGCAAAATGACAGTTATATATTAATCTGTCTCCACTAACAGACAAACTAAAGACAGAGGAATGAAATGAGTAATACTTAAAGTCATTCTACTGACTGAAATGATAAATCAAAGACGAAAAATTAAATTACTGCATTATTTGACTCTAGTGAGAATTTCAACTCGAGACTGTTGAAAGAGATAGTTGGTAGTTGGTATTTTTGCATAGCATTCATAATCATTACTTGCATATGTTACTCATGTAACTTAATTCTAGTAGATATCAAATGCTAAAGCAATATTTCCTGTGCAGAAGTTTCGTCTGTCACAATAATTTAATTGAGAGTTAAAAACTTTTCATCAAAAGAAAGAGATGGATAGACAAAAATATTTCCATCACCACCTGTCATAATAAACAAGCCCTTCCAAAAATGCCTAAGGTAAACATAAATTCAGAAAATATAAATAGCTTTGGAAATTTTTAAAAGATCATCTCGACCTACTTTGAAAACATTTCAGGGTGAAGTGTAAGAGCAGAAACTATTATAAACCATTCTCTTTAGACGTGTTTATTTTTGTCACAAAATATAATATTATGTTAAGTTCCGTTTATGTAAAAAAAAACAATATTATCTCGTGCAGAATATTATCATCATTATATAACACAATATAAATTCTAGAAATAAATAAAAAAGTTATCAAGATGTTCAGTTAATCACGTTTAACTATTTTATTTCAAATTCCTTGATTGTTATTAACTAATACTTATTTTACTGTTTAATTAGATCAGTGACCGGATTTACTAGTCATTTTAAAGCCTTCCAATAGGTCACCATGTGTTTGCACCTGTTACGTTTGATTGTCTCTAAAACTTTGTACATTTTCACAGCGCCTAAAAAACTTTTCTCGAAAGTTATAAATTTTCCTTTTTACGCAAAAAATGCTCGAACGTCAATAGGTCTATAAATTTTAAATTAGCAATCCTAAATTTGGGCCAGCAAACACATTACCGAGAACCTAACCGAGGTGACTTAAAATTAAGAGCTGCCAACTAGAGATCGACTACTAAACAACACTAAATTGACACAACAATATTAATAACCGTGTACTTTGCCTACGTTACTTTGTCCTACGCCGATTTTATATCGGTTTAATGATTTCGCAAATCAGCACAGTTCGCAACGGCATGTTACCACACGGCAAAGCTGATCTAGGGGTCCACTATGACACTGAGCACTCGTCACTACGTACGGACAGGGAGAAAGCGGGCGCAGCACCCAGGGCACACCGCGAATCTCTTGGCCGACGAGAAGAGCCACCCACAAATACCTGCTGTAAATGGAGGAGGTCGACCGCACGACGGGCTTCCCTGCAGCGTCACCCTTGCAACAATTGCTGCCCATGGCGGGAGCGCATCTCGTTTCGAATCGAGTTCGCGGTGGCCAGGCGCGGACTGCGCCGCCCAAGGGATATTTTCGTAGAGGCGACGCTAGCGCCCCAAAACTTTATGTTTACGATTAACTTTACGAGAAGTTGGGAAATCCCGGGTTGCATTCCAGTTCGGATATAAATCGCATCTTTCATGAGTTTAGAAATTCGCAAGCGTTCGCAATGAAACCGTGTAGATATTATGATAAATAAATTTATTTTAATATGTACTCTATTTATGTGCACGATTCGAGAATTTGCCAAAAACCTACACAAATGCAGTGGGAACAAATTACCAGCGAGGGTTTGCAAATATAATGAGAAAATGGAAAATATGGAAACTTATTTATAGATCGCCGCTAGATGGCTGGAGTGTGGGATGATCTAGTCGTGCAACATAGGTGAGAGTTATGATAGTTCGCGACACAACACACAGATGGTGCTTTACTCCTATCTGACCGATGTCTGATACCTCTCATATTTATTTTTGGGAAGTAAAAGGTAAAATACGTCTGACATCGTTTCAATTTCCATCACACCTAGCCGACAAGGTGACTTATACAATGATGCCATGTAGATATATTTTTTAACTCGTTTAATACGATTGTAACCACTAACCCATCAATCCCCAAGCGGCAGCCGGCTGTCGCATAACGATTGAAAATCTATTGTGTCTGCAATTTCCACGATCGAGGTAGTATATCCTCTTAAATTCAAGCACTTAAACCATTGACATTATGAGTACAGTGTGAACTTCAAATGTAACAAACAATTAGTTTTTAAAGGTTTTTACTTCCTATTTCCCACGAACATCAGTTTGACCTGCTCAAGCTTTGATATTTTCACTGTTATGAAAATACCTTTCAATAATATTATAGGCATGTTAGGTATATATAAGTCATCTAAGTCAATTTTAGTGGTTCGTTCTAAAATTGGCAGAGCAGAGTACCTCACTTCTGCATACTTGTAGAATGTATTAATTCTACTGTAAGAGCTATTGAAGTAATTCGTTTGAGCGTACGTACTCTTTAGATATTTGTGACTAGAAACACGCGGAATATTTACACTAATTAAAATGTTATCTTCTTTTAAAAAAAGCTTCTATTCTATATAAACAACATATTGAACATTAAATTGTAAACAACATTGAATATTTGATGAACCTGGAAAAATCATTGCAGATTACAAATCTAATAGGCATGATGACTATTTTTTTCTTACTGGTAATTAAAAGACCTCTCAAAAATAGAAATATCGGTGAAAGAATGATTCTGATAGCTTAAAAATTCTTCAAGATATGACAATTCAAAAATCACGTAAAACAGACCTTCCTAAAATGCTCTATATAAAATATCGGCAAACTATGATGTCACGTCTTAGTAAGTTTGTATGCATCGCGGGAGAACTTTGTTCGATAGCTATGTTAAAATTTGCGTTTTTGGAAGTGGTTCCATAACGAAAGTTATCTAGTGGTAAATAAATATTAAATTAATTTATAAAAAAATCGACTTGTCTATCTAACTTCAAAAGCTCATAACAAAAAAAAGTACAAGAGTTATCAAGGTGAAATTTTGGAACCGTTATATCTTTATTTTATTTAAAAAAAACTGCTAATCTTTGACCTTGTCATCATCCCAATTGCGTTTGATCCTTTTTTTTTTTTGGTGCCCCGGGTTAGGGATGTACCTCAGTTAGCTGAAGCACCCCAGGGGTATGTGGGACTCCTACCCACTAAAACCACCAGCGGTTCGCCTTCAGCCGTATAAAGGAGGGATGTCCTGGATCTAACAAACACAGGACTCCCTCCACTACCGGCCGGTCTACCTCAGAAGGGACCGGACTTCACCAAAGTTAGGGAACGCTTCGGCAAACTGAAGCGTTCCCCTCGGCGCCGAGACTGGCTAAGCCGGGGAGGTTCCCATCCTCTCCCGGAGCCCCGTTAGACGAGACTTAGGAGGTTCGCATAGCGTCGCCTCCGCACTCCCGTCCTACGCCGGCGGAGCGGCAGAGAGGTGGGATCGTCCTCTCTGTCCCGCTCCGAGGCCTTTTTCTGGGACATAACAATTTCGCAGAAAGAGACCGCCACCTGCCAGGCCTCATCGCTCTCGAGCATGCAGCGCACCATGCTCGGGAGCGAGAGGTCCCCGCCTAGCACTGCCATGAGATCGTGGCGCTGCACGGCCTAACGATCGCACACCTCAAGGGTATGCTGGGCCGTGTCCTCCGGGGCACCGTACAGAGCCATACTCCAACACACCCCGGAGTACAGCTGCCGACAGGCTTGACTGGGCCCTCCTATATTCGGCAGGAGTCGACCCAGAGAGGATGCCGCTCTTATGACCTTCGGTCCCAGCTGCTGGAAATGGGGACCGAAGGTCCACCTTCCATCCAGGGTGAGCCCAAGATACTTGATGGTGGGGCTCACCCTGAAATTGCGTTTGATCCTACTCTATTAATTCTTGAACTTAGTTAAGACCACTATAATAGTATTGATGGTAGTCGTTAACAAGATCGGAAAGCACTTTCTTTGGCCTCAAAAAAAACCATCGCCTGTCTCCAGTTTGCCGCTCAGGCTGCCCCATTGCTAATAAGAAGATGTTGGCATATTATAACAGACGTATAGTTACAAAGTATTCGTTCCTTGTTTGATATGTTTAAATACCACCTTCTTTCTTGGAAGTTGGCTTGACAAACAAGAACCGATCCTTGTATAATCCTTCGATCGCGGTTTCTTGGAAATGCTATTGTATTCTATTGTTGTTGCGAGCACCGGTGCTCGTATGGGGCTTGATGGCTATAATATTTGTATTCACAGTGTGATTTTTTTTATTGTTAACTAAGCATTAACGATAACAGGTCAAAATCGACCGGTTATGGTCATTGTTAAATATGGCGTCATTTTAACCTGCATTGTTAAAATAGTGCAATCCATTATTGACCAAACCAGAAATTTGACTGTTGGTTTGACATTTTGTTATCGTTATAGTAAGTTGGTGCAACTGACTCTTAAAGGTACTACGTATTATGCTAACCTCTACAAACAGACCAACTAATATCTGTGAAATGAACGGCGGCGCTAGCAGTAATACAAAATTGTATTTCTACTAATCGCAGCAGCTCTGGAATTTGACATTTCCGTATTAGTGGCCATAGTTCCAATAACGGCCGTTTCACAGATAACTTGGTAGCTCTGTACTTATTACTATGCACGACGCGATGGTACGTAACTTGCGAAATGTGAATGTATGAATTTTTTTCTTTCTAAAGTTGCTTATCTATCTATATATCTATAAGTACTAATATTTGTTTGTTAAAGTTTGTTTTAACGCGCTAATCACAGGCACTAATCCTTCGAACAGATTTTTTTTGTGTTGGATAGTCCAATTATAGCGGGCAACAGCTAGTAACTCATACATCGGATATAAAACATTCTTACTACATACTATATTATTATGTACTACATACTATATTAACAGTAACATAAATAGGGATTGCAATCCCGCGGGATCCCGCGCCAATTATTAATCTGCTGGATCCCGCACCTACAAAACGTGGATCCGCGGATCCCGCAAATTTAAAAACGGGACTGCTTGCTAAAAAATGAGAAGGTGTTAGGTACTACTAGAGGGCAAAGCGGTCTCGAATTAAGACACGCTTCTAATTGAGAGAGAAGGGTGGTGAACTCTTCATAGGTGAGCTTCTGTTCGCTAAGAACACGGCGCAAGTGGTACTTGAGGCTTTTCACTGCTGCTTCCCATAATTCTCCCGCACTCGGCCATGAAGGAGCGTTAAAATGCCACTCGATATGCATTTCACTCAGGTCCTTATAAAACTCCTCAGTTAAGATGGTTTTCAGATCAACAAATTCTCTGTTTAAGATCTTGCTGGCTCCTACGAAGTTCGTTCCATTGTCGCTATAAATGTGACGTGGGCTACCTCTTCGTGCTGATAAACGACGTAAATCCGCTAGGAATGTAGACGATGATAAGCCGGACACCAATTCTAGGTGGACAACTTTAGTGACCATACATACGAATACATCAATACTTATCCTTTGGTAGTTTTGATACCGCGACCTTTGCTACATTTTACGTCTACAAATCCAGTGAAGTCCACACCACAGTGATGGACCGGACTCGTAGGATTTATTCTAGCTCCGGGCAAATCTCCCATCAATAATTGTGCTTGCTTGATCGGATTATGTCTTCTACATATGATAGTCTAGGCGAAGACGAATAAAAATATAAGATTTTTTTCAAAATTCTTAGAGATTTATTAAAATAAGGATAAATTAGGAAATTTTAAAAAAACCCCGCCAAACAACTTTAAAAAGTAATAAAAATAATATTTAACTACTGACTTTCAGTTTAAATAATTCCTAAGTGTAAAGTAATATTTTAGTCCATAATTGTTGTCAATGTGTTGTGGAAATATGAGTGGAAACCACAAAGGAAGTTCTTCCGACCGAGCGAGGTGTTATGCTCGGTCAGGCCGGAGCCCACGTGATCCATTTCAGCTGTCGTATATAATATACCGACGCGCTCAGAAAACTTCGATAGCGCGATGCAGGAATGTTAGGCGAATTGTGGGTACCGCCACAGTATGTCGGGGGACCGCTAATGTAGATGTTTGATTTCACATAACATTATAGTTTAAGGCGACGCCTTGATAATTTGGCTTTAGCGATATCGATTTTTCTCAGCAATGACTAAAGCTAAGAAATTAAAGTTCATTGTCAGTATTCATCATGTCTTTGTCTTTGAATTACCCCCTAGCATAACACGATTGGTCAACTTTTATAACAAAGAATAATCAATCAAAAAGACCTCTGTAAAAAAGGGATTCTAATTTTGCCAAGAGAGGAGAGTGATTTAAGCTTCCAAAATTTGTACATAGATTGGTTCAAGCATACACTTTAATTTGCACTCTGTAAAATAAAGGGATTCTAATTTTGCCAACAGAGGAGAGTGATTTAAGCTTCCAAAATTTGTACATAGATTGGTTCAAGCATACACTTTAATTTGCACATAGCTTATATGAAATATATTTATGGTTTTTAAACAATGCGACAAAAACCATTTTGTCGCTTACGCCCTTTCCATTTCTTGCTGTTCCATTACTTGTTTTCTATGAAAGGCCGGGCCGGCCTCTCATAGAAAACAAGCAATCTACAACCATATCCAACACGGTTTTTTACTTTAACGCGGCGTCACCTCAAAGGTCAGTTCACAGCGAACTGAATCGAGACAATCAGCGATACAAAATGCAAAAGTCGCTGTTGTCGTAGTAAACTGTCGTAGTTTATACGTGGGAGAGCCATGCTTCGGCACGAATGGGCCGGCTCGACCGGAGAAATACCACGTTTTCACAGAAAACCGGCGTGAAACAGCGCTTGCGCTGTGTTTCGCCGAGTGAGTGAGTTTACCGGAGGCCCAATCCCCTACCCTATTCCCTTCCCTACCCTCCCCTATTCCCTTCTCTTCCCATCCCTACCCTCCCTTATTACCCTATTCCCTCTTAAAAGGCCGGCAACGCACTTGCAGCTCTTCTGATGCTGCGAGTCCATGGGCGACGGAAGTTTCTAAATGAAATTTACAGAGCATTGGCGGAATCGATATTAGTCTACTGTATTCCTGTGTGGGGAGGTGCTAATAAAACCAAAATGTTAGATTTAGAAAGGGCACAACGCTCTCTATTAAAAATAATACATTTCAAAAACAGGAGAACACCAACAGAAGAGATATATCGAATCAGTAAAGTGTTAACGGTACGAAAATTGTATATTTTACTCACGATTCTAAGAAAGCATAAAACTACCAACAGTATAATATTAAAAAAGAGAAATAGAATGAAAATTGAATTACCTAAAGTAAAAACAGAGTTTGCAACAAGACAGTATGATTTTAGCTCCACTATAATATGTAATAAATTAAACAATGTTATTAATATTAAAAATAAGACGAACAGACAGGTAAAGTTAATAGTTAAAGAATATCTTATTTCTTTGAGCTACAATGAAGTAGAGAAACTAATAGAGCCGATTAAACTATAGTTAAATATTGTATACACACACGTGCACACACACACACACACACATATATATACACACACACACAAAACTATAAATTAGTAGATAATAATAATATTATGTTTGTACATAATATTGTATTGCTAAAAATTTATATTATAACACTTTTTCTTTGTCTTAGCTTTTTGTTATAATATTATAATAAGTCTGTATTAGATTAAGAGCTTTTTGTAGTATTTAAGATTAGTTTGCTTCACTTTACTTTAAAAAAATATTTATTTCCCTTGTAGATGTGGAAGAGGGATGTTGCCTGACACAGGCTAAGCCTACTAGGTACTTCCATCATTGTACTTTAACTGTAACTTTTGTAAATGAAATAAATATTATTATTATTATTATTATTATAGTTGCTTTCCAGTAAAGTGACCCGTTTGCTCGTTTGCCCCCTTTATTTCATAAAAAAAAAAACTTGGCGGTCCCCCTACACACCGTGACAATAATTATGGACTAAAATATTACTTTACACTTAGGAAATATTTAAACTGAAAGTCAGTAAATATTATTTCATTACTTTTTAAAGTTGTTTGGCGGGTTTTTTTTTTTTAATTTACTTAATTTAATTTTATTTCATGCTTTTTAAACTTGTGTTGGTTATAGTGCAGAATAATTCCTATCAACAGGATCATATCCCAATGAATACCATATTGTATGAATGGCCTCTTCGATGAGGCCGTTAATATGAGCCCAAACATGAAACCTCCACTTTGGGTTCATACGAAGCTCGGCTCCTATAGAAACCAGATGATGCTGCAGCAGCAGCATGAGAATATTTACTGTTTATCTACGTCTTACTAGTTGTAGCAATTAAAATGAGCCCAAACACGAAACCTCTGCTCTAAGTTGGCGAGGAGTTGGATATCCTATTAATTACCAGGTGATGCTGCAGCACCAGGTCAACTTTCCATTAATGTGTATATGTATACTGTATATTCTCAAATGTCACGAACTAGAATGATATATTAAACCCATCAAACGACTGTAAGTTGCTAACGGCCTTTCATGAACCAGATAAACCCAGAATTTCCAGCACTCAGCAGGTTGATGATGATGAATTATAGCTAAGAACACTCTCGATCATGTCAGCTTTCAAACAAAAAAAACTAGATCAAAATCGGTCCACCCGTTTGGATGCTACGACGCCACAGACAGACAGACAGACATACAGACAGACACGTCAAACTTATAACACCCCTCTTTTTTGTCGGGGGTTAAAAAGATAGTTGGATCAACAAATTAAAGACTTTGTCAAGCATATGAAATAATTTTGAGTTCCTATTCAATCCTACTAATATTATAAAGGCGAAAGTGTGTATGTGTATGTATGGATGTATGTATGGATGTATGGATGTTTGTTACTCTTTCACGCAAAAACTACTGAATGGATTTTAATGAAACTTTACAATAATATAGCATATACATCAGAATAACACATAGGCTACAATTTTAACCGACTTTCAAAATGGGGGAGATGTTTTTTTATGTTCAACGATAACTTCGCCGTTTGTGAATCGATTTTCAAAATTTGTCTTTTGTTGTATACGGTATCATCTCAATTTGCTATTATATTCATAAAAGTGATGACCTGATGAAGGGATCCATAAGTAATCGAGGGAACTCCTCAAAATTAATATGGAAACATGTGGTGATTTCGGTTTCGTGAGAAGTATTCTAAGCATATGCTACCAACAATGCGCGGAATTACATCAGCTATCTGCCAAAAAAAGTCCCGTCAAATCGCTCCAGCCATTTCAGAGACTAGCCGGAAGTCGGAACAAACAGACAGACAGACATACAGACAGAAAAAATTTAAAAAAAATGTTATTTTGGTGTATGTACCGTATATAATATAATATATTCATATTATGTTTGTAGTAAAAAACGGTTCTTACAAACAGACACTCCAATTTTATTTATATGTATACTTAGATTAAATTCAGCAGATTTAACTTCCTTTGTATTCTAGTGAACTGCGTAAACACTTAGCCACCACCGAAATTTCGGGATGTTATTATGTTGCTTGTACATTAGTCTACGCTTGTACTACATTTACTGCTTCTAATACATAGACTTCCAAATATTTACCCTTCCTATTGGCTTAGCCATAGGGCTACCTGAATACGACGGTATTACTAATTGCCCAATGTGTGTTACTCACGCCACAAGCACTGGTAACTCGTACATCACACCTCACTCCTCAGTCATCCGAGTTCTATTTACAGGACAAATAATTACATACCCCGAATAAACAATCTCTCCACTCAGTAATGGAAGTAGGGACACTTCCTACTAATTTAACACATGGCAAAAATTCCTCGCGTTCCCCAAATTTCCAATTAGTAAAAATATTTTACATTAGCCAGTTATATGTTCCACATGTTTGAAGCAAACAAGTTTTATAATCGACTACAGTGTACAGGCAGTGCAAGTGTCAAATGTCTACTCTTCCTGGTCTGTATTTATACATCGTCAAAGGAAAAACAAACAACGCTTGCCGGCACGAGTCACGACGCGAGCGCACTCTGACCTATATTTATAATATGCACTTTATGTTCTAGGCTATATGGCTCGGTATACTGCGATGTTTCACTTTATTCTGATTCTGATATCTCCGATTCTAGAAACAAGCCGGAAACTCCAGGTAGAAACACCTCGGAAGCTCTACTATCGTGAATTATCATGCTCATAACAACGTCAACTCATCTCTCCTCGCTCGCTATCACTCACCACTCGTACTGGAAGGGCGGAGTCCCGGCCGGCAGGGGCGCTTCGATGTGGATGTTCCCTGGGGGTGTCCGGAAGACGGGGGGCTCTCCTGGCGGGAACGTAGGGGGTTCCATGGGCGATGCTCTCAGCCCGCGCGCACCGCACAGTATGACCGCCGCCGCCGCCCGCCGCGCCTCACTTTCTATAAATAATACCAAAAATTCAACACGCGCACAACGGATTTCGTCGGATGCGATCGATGCGAATATTTTGCTAATATCGTCGATACACCGTCGAAATCGAACAGCTGATTTGTTTTACGTGTCGTAAATTATAGGTCTACCAGAATCTGATGACAATTTTTGACAGCAGATTTTCAAAAAATATGCTTGATCATTGGATAAATTTTTATATATGCATGTTTAACACACATAATCAGCCGCTATAAGAAAAAAAAAGGATCAAAATGTTTTATTCCAATTACCCCGGTATTGCTAGAGTCAATTTATTTTCTCATTTTTTGCCATCAGATTCTGGTAGACCTATACTTTGCGTGAACGATAAAGTTTTTTTAATTATTAAATAAGTAGTACCGTTTTAATTATTTGTAAAAATGTCTCAATATTAGAGAAAGCTGTATCAGGTAGCGCGTTAGAGAAATAGTAAAAGAGCGGTCACTCACCTGCAGATGTATTATATAATATGCAGAATTACAAACGATCGATTGTAAATACTAACTACCAATGAGAAATAACTATAGTCCAGTTGCCGGAAGGAGATAAATTCGATTATTGACCTATATAATCATAGTTTGTCTCTTTCACACGCGCACAGAGTCTACAGCTAAATATGCCAACGCGACGCTAGGTTTTAGTATTATTATTTTGTATTAAATATTTAAAGATTAGAAAAAAGCTACAAACGTATGATTTTAATATGGATTTACTGTCATTTACACAATAAAAATAAAAAATTCACCTTTATACAAAAAGGAATTTTTAAAAGGTCATACCTCCGCACTCAGAGACATTTAATGATTATTGAACTTATTATGTCAAAATCTTTATTTAAATACAGTTAAGTGATTGATGTTCGTCTCTGAGTGCGGCAGATAGTAGGCAAATTTATAAAATTAGGATATAATAAATATGCTGAGAGGAGTTTCAACTAAGTTCCTGGCATTTTCTATTTGATCTACAACAATAAATGCCTATAAAAAAAAAATACAAAAAAAATAGGACTTATCATTTTTGCAAGAAAATTTTCTGGTCGTTTGAAAATCTTCGCCTTGTATGAACGGCGCAAAAATGCCTTCTCATTTTTCAGTGTAGTCATGCAGGATTGGATTTGAAACTGAAATATAAGCGACGTTTAATATATTTATTCATCAATCAAACTACAATTGGTTTACACTTAATTCAGTACGCTTCAAATGTTCATAACGACTAGACCAAAAACACCTTAGGCTAAACCAGTGTAAATTATAGCCGACAACTAAATACAGATACCTAAAATAATATCGATAATTTCACATGGTAAACAAAACTTTGAGCATAATAGGAAATTAATATTTTAATCTTAAATCCTCAGAATTAATGAAAAAGTGAGAACAGAGCTGTGTCAAAAGTGATACCACTTTTTAACTGACTTCCAAAGACAGCATGTTATAATATGTTCGGCTATAGATTTTTTTTTAATAATATAGAGCAGGGGTCACCAATTAGTTTCGCTCGGGGTCCGTTTTAAGAAATAAAATGACCTTCGCGGTCCACACATTTAAAAAAAAATTAAACAAAATATGTAATTACGGAAATTACAAAGGTATTTGTTTGTATCATTGAGAAAAGTGACAATTTTTGTTGCTACATGTTCATCAGTATGTCGAGACCGAAATTAATATTTAACGAAGTTCATCTTCGAACATGCTTGGTCCGCACACAATGGGTCGGCGGTCCGAATGCGGACCGCGGTCCGCCATTTGGTGGCCCCTGATATAGAGCGTTTGACATACAAACACGCAGAAATTAACTTGGCATCTACTACCACAGAGTTTCCCTTATCTCGAGTTATAAATGAACCGTCTTACTATTAAAGATATTTACGCAACGTACGACTATCCAAGGTCCGCTGTCTTTGTCCCTCATGTGACTTTTCCAATGTGTTAGACAAAAACAAGCAAATCTTATACAGGCTGTTACAAAACTAAGTGATAATACTTTAGGGTGTGTATGTGTTCCTCTTAAAGAGTTTGCTGTGAAAGTAGCAGCGCTGAAAGACCAAATTTTTTTTTCACTTTTGTATGGGGAAACTCGTGACGCTGGGGCGCTTGCCCATACAAAAGTGAAAAAAAAAGTTGGTCTTTCAGCGCTGCTACTTTCACAGTGAACTCTCTACAAGGAACACATACACACCCTAAAGTATTATCACTTAGTTTTGTTACTACATCCTGTATAGTTATTCGAATTTTCAACATTATTAGTAGGGATGTAGTTTTGTTACTAATGTGTGCGTGTCAATGTAGGCATATGGGTAGTTTCAACGACCTCTGATTCACACAACTCTGTCTGTACTTTTTCATTCGATCTGTGCTTAAATCTATAACAATCGTTAAGACGATTGAAAGGATATTGATGATGAAGTAACACAATGTCATGCAAACGCTTTTAATTCGGTCCCACGATAGTATACATTTTACATGAACTAGTATTAGTATATGCCCCGCACAACTTGACGATCGCTCGGCAAAACTGGAGGGGGGAGGCGCATGTGTACAATATCAACCAATAACATGTCACGGTCTGGTCGCGATCTACCAATAAGGACCCGTCTGATCGCTGATTTGCAAACAGCGTGTGACGTGAGCCACCCCCTCCCCGCTCACTCCCGCCCCGCCAAAGCCACCTTCAAAAATGTGTACCGAACGATCAGCGAAAGTTGTGAGCGTCCTATACATGAAGTGTTGGCTATTCGCTCACAAATTTTTAGTATATTACTTGCAAATTCGCTACATATAAATAGTATGCAGCGAAGCTAATCAATATCCTTCCAAGATTCCTTAAGTTATAATGTTAATTCTATTAATATATATTTAATTAAATAGTATCTAGATATAATTATATCATTGGACACCAAATATCAAGTTCAATGCAGTGCTCTCTATATTAACATAATTCTGTTACATAATATATATAAATTACATTGCCTGGAAAAAAATATTAATTCTAAAATATACTCTTTCGAAAATAAATACTTCAAGAATCAAGCCAAATCGGTCCAGGCGTTGTAGAGTTTTAGCGAGTTAAAGAAATTGCAATACATTCATACAAAGATTTCAGATAATATAATCTACTCCTCAAAAACAATAATAAAAATTAATTAATCTCTTTTCAAATGTGTCTGAAATCTAGGTAATTTAATTTAAAATATTTTTTCTCAAACTGTCTCTGCGCTATCTACATTATTAATTATGTTAAATAAACACTTACTCTTACTAATAAATTCTTAGCACTGCATTAAAACTCAGCTTACACTAGCATTACAGTTGAAAATAATGCGCGAGTTGCAGCATTACACAAAATCGTTTTACAAAGTCTCACAAAAATAGAGTAAAGTTGTAAAAATAGTAAATCCCATCCAAAAAGACTTAGGACAGACTCGAAACGTAAAATACAAATATAAAGTAATTGCACCTAATGGTGGCTTTCCGATCTATGCCGCAAGAGTGGCTTTTTTATTTTTGTCGGCCGCGGTCGCTTGCGGCAAATATCGGAAAAGCCACCTTTACACCTACTAAGTAATATAAATTCAATTTAAGCTCGAACAGAAAATATTTCATAAATTTTGTAAAATAAGTAGGTACAACGTGTAAGCCAAGATCAATTATTAACCGAAACATTTCTATAAAAATCAAAAATCAGACTGCTTACTCGGCAATCTAAAGATACCTAGCCCGAATCCGCTAAACAGTTAGGCTTTAAAGCGTGCAAAATAAATAAATATACAAAATAAATAAAAAAAAACATAGCTCTATCTGGCACAGTTAAGTAAAAATATAATAAAATCCAAAATTCCAAAGGAATGTAAATAAATAGTCCCTTAAAGAATATAAATTATTTAAAATTGTAAAGAAAAATAATACACATCTTTATATCTAATATCACACTATACATTGAATAAAAGTCATTGCTCGTAGTAAAATAATGCAATTTGCTAAATATAGATAACAAGGTAATTTTAAAAAATAAATGCAGATTAAAGCAGTTATTGCTTTGCTTCGCATACTAAAAAGTTTGTTAAATTCTTTGGAAATTCTTTGAACGTCCTGTCCCTCTTTGCGATTCCTAATTTTTCTTTTCTCGCACTGTATAGCGTACAAGTATCCTTAGTTAATAATTGAAATTTATTCTCTTAATTATGTTTAATGACAATTATTAACCCCCTTACAAAACGATATCCACAGTTTATACAGACGGTATAGTTATACAAGGTTTTGTCCTCATCTGTCAATCACTTTACTTTATTCAGGAGCTTGACGAAGAACGTATGAAGTTCATGTCAAAAGCTTCATTAATGTCTCCGGGTGCGGCCGTAAAACAAAAACGTCTGTACTCTGTATACACAGGGTGGATATGTTTATTAGTGTGGGGTACTATAACAGTCATCATTATAATAAATTCGCCGGTGGAAATGCAAAATGTATTAACCGCCATTTTTTTTTTTTTTTTGCGATATTGTGTTATATATACCATTGAAATCAGGAGAACGAGCTCATTCGAATGGTATATAATCTAATATATATAAAATTCTCGTGTCACGGTGTGCGTGGTTGAACTCCTTTGAAACGGCTCGACCGATTTTCGTGTATCTTAGCGAGCATATCGGCTAGGGTGGAGAATCGGACAACATATACTTTTTATATTGATAAGTGCATTTGTTGAATAAATAATAGTAAATTATTACAACTCGAGACTGACGGCGAACATTGTTTGTGCGACGGGATAGCGATGGACGTTGCCATGGAGACATACTTATTTAGTCACTTCAATAAAATAATATGGGCGAAATACTTTATATGGCAAAACAACGTTTGCCGGGACAGCTAGTATATTATATTATTTAATATCGCGAAAAAAAATTGCGGTTAATACATTTTGCCTTTCCACCGTCATATTTGGCCTTAATTTGCTTTTTGCAAAACATAGGCCTATTTTAATGAACACTACACCCTGATGAATAAAAAAATACACAAGAGACCGTAGATAGTTTTCACAAACACCAAAAACAAAAACCCTAACAGGTTTTTGTTAGAGCTCAATTTTTCTTGTTTGTGAAAATGTTTACAGCTCTTGATATTATATAATTTTTACATTTTAAAGTAACAGATTTATGAAATTGTTACTAAACTTTCTTAATAAAAATATTATTATATATATATATATATATATTATATAAGCCAACCTGGGCAATTTTAATACTATCATTTAAGCCAATTCTTATAGTTTAATACTCCCTTTATTATGGGATATTTTTAAGCAAGTCAAATTAAGTTTACTTGAGATCAAAATTCCTGATCTACTATTTGTTTTAACCATCTCGATTAGAATTGAGGCTTGAGGCGAGAGATAATAATGAGTTTATTACTATCTTTTTTTTTTTTATTCAATTCATGAACATTACATGTTATACCTCCGTTTTATGTCTTCGAAACGCGTTTTTTTATTTTTTATTTAAAGCACTTCCTATACATTTTTTTCCTTTCTTAGACAAAACCACAATCTTAATTACAACGTGCCAATATGCCAGAAAGATTACTATCAAAATAGGTATTTAGCAAACCGGTGACGTAGTCACTGTGCGCGAATTAGATATATAGGGTGCAATATACTATATAAAAATAGCATACAATGCACTTACGTATTATGCAATAAGCGTACAAAATCAGCAAAGCTCCAAGATCAAAATTCGAGTAAACATTGAACAAAATTAAAATCCTAATTTGATCCCAAGGTGAAAATTGTAATCAAATTAAACATTATTTAACATAAATTAATATATAATATTTATAAAGAGTGAATTATTAAAAGGGGCACTGAAGCTAAATACCGAGCTATAGGAAATAGCGCAAAATGCTGAAAGGTTTCTTTGAGAAGGTCATATGAATTTGTAGAATTCACTATAGATGTATTGAATTCTACAAACTACACTATCAGAAACTTCGACTATTGGCTAGGTAAATTAATTCACCAAAAATTCATCTACCATACCCATTGCCCGTTTTAACAACTCAAAATTTCACATAATGCATAGATATTACTAAAATACTATTAAAATGTGAGTTGGTTTTGTAAGTTACTTTGTAGCTTGTGAAATTAAGCAGTAACATAGCAAAACATATTCAGCTTTGCCATCGAGACACAAAAGTCTGAACAAATAAAACAAACAATAATAAAAATATCACAAGTAACGCGAGATAAGCTTTCAATAGAAAGAGTGAGACGGTCTAAGCAATGATTAATTATTTTTTTGTATAATCCGCGCGCGATCAGAAAGGGATCAGAGTGACAGTTTTGTAATGGTAATGTGTGTGTAAATACACACAAAAATTAGCAAAAATTTTCTGAACATTAATTTATAGGTTTATACATAATAATAATAATAAAATACGTAATCGACGGATTCTGTACATTAAAGATATTACTGTGGTTTGGTCAAACCTGTGGCAGTTACAACTCTTTCAGTTCAGTACTATTTTTAGGGTTCCGTAGCCAAATGGAAAAAAACGGAACATGGTCATGTCTGTCTGTCTGTCTGTCCGTCCGTATGTCACAGCCACTTTTCTCCGAAACTATAAAAGCTATACTATTGAAACTTGGTAAGTAGATGTAGTCTGTAAACCGCATTAAGATTTTGATACAAAAATGGAAAAATTATTAAAAATTTTAGGGGTCCCCATAGTTACAACTGAAACAAAAAAAAAATCATCTAACCTATGCGTGTGGGGTATCTATGGATAGGTCTTCAAAACTATATTGAGGTTTCTAATATCATTTTTTTCTAACCTGAATAGTTTGCGAGAGAGACTCTTTTAAGTGGTAAAATGTGTGTCCTCTCCCCCTCTAACTTTTAAAGTAGGGACATGATAAGTCAAAAAAAAATATATGATGTAATACTATAAAAACTAATAACGAAAATTGGTTTGAGCGAGATCTAGCAAGTAGTTTTTTTTTTTTTATAAGTACGTCATAAATAGTAAACCTTAATTTAACTTTCATTAAATCAATTGAAATATAAAAATAAATCAAAAACCTTTTAATTTCATAAAAATAAACTTTATTGCTGCTGCGGAACCCTTCATGGGCGAGTCAAACTCGCACTTGGCCAATTTTTTTTATTTTTGAGCAATCCCAAAATTTTCATGTAAAGATTTCTTGGTAATATTTTACCAATGGCTGTAATTCAGGTATTATTTTTTTAATCATTTACTATAATCATATCACATATTAACTATTATTATCACAAAAAAATTAAAACAAAACTTAAAATAAATGACCGCGAACAAAAACGTCATTTTGTTTGTCGACCCTACGGCTGGCCAAATGTCAGCGCACGTCAACAAAACTGTCATTCCGATCCCATTCTGGTCGCGCGCGGATTATATTAATATCAGGTTTTTTTTAAATAAGATTTCATAATAAGATTCGAGTCGTCGAAAAACAGCTTCATACATTCAACTGGATAGAGAAATTTATAAGGTAAGAATAACAACTTTAGTAATCTATTATTTAAATTCCAACAGATCGTTAATCAAACTGTAAGGTTTATGCCTCGCTACACTTAAGCCTAAGGAAAGGATCGACTAATTGGAATGTTTGAAAAGCACAATTAAACATTGACTTAGATCTAAAACAATTATGATGCCCACATAATAGAATATATTATTTAATGAGGGTTTTCGATATTTCATTTGTCACCAGGTGGAGCTATGTAGCTGGTCTTCATGTCGATTGTTGGGTTAAGCAGACATATTATAGCAGCTGTGTCAGAGTTAACAGAACTTACGAGTAGGCCGACTCAGAAGAGATCTCGAAATTTTTACGTCTGACGTAGTATGTCATATCGGGCGGCGCGCGCCGTACTAAAGCGTTACTAAACATTGTGAAACATGTTGAAAGTGACAGTCGCGCCCAACTCGCGTATATTCGCCCGTTTGTTTGAAGTCGAGGTACTCCTTAGTTCTGTCTACTCTGGCTATATCGTGTCATAACTCATTACTCATACGACAGCTATATCGTGGCATGTGACAGCTATTACGTGACATATTATGACAACTGTGTGACACAAAAGACCCTAACAAAATATCGAAAACCCTCATTGCCAACTACGGTACAATACTGAATAATGGTAATGTGTATCTCTACGTAACACAAACACATATTTTACGACATTTATACTTGTATATATTTAATATGATTAATCCAAGACGACCAAACAGTCGTTGTATATTCCACGTGGCGTCATATAACCATTTCTTTGAATCTTGACTTCTCATACATTCGATCATTGTTAAGGTTGTGTTTTTGGGGTTGTATAAACATTTTTATGGCATTAGTTTTATTGTTTGCCACTAGCGCTGTTTCATTGTCATACTTCTATTTAAGTCCGTAGGGTAGTAAGTGACGAAAACTTCCTTTCAGCACTTAGCCGGATCCTTCAATCGATCCAAAATTCAAGTTATAACGATTGGATTCCAGATCTTCTCTAACAAATGAGGAACCATGCGGTTTTTATTGACATAGTTATATAACGCCAAAAGAATTGTCAATCTCAATATCAAGTATTCTTTAGGCCAGGTCCGTCAGTAGTATAAAGTAACTCACAATCGCTCAGTAGTAGCAAAGTACTAAAGTGGAACAAAAGATTTCGACTCAACACGATCAACCATGCAATAAGATCCTTCCCTTTCTATCGAAAAACAATAGTTCAATCTTAAAGGAAATATAAAATATAAAGTCGGTGATTGAGTTTAAATCGTTCATATAAAGAAACATAATATAGCAGCTAGAAATTATCTTTGTCGCTCACACATACCATTTATGTGTGAATAATATTATTTATGTGAGCGAGCAAGAAAGTTATCCAGCCGTCATTTATGTCTTTACACGAACGATAAGAGATTCAGAGATTTAGACTTCAGCGACGTCGGATAGATGATTGTCGTTTATCATAATATCCTTGATCATGATGTTTCCGTTGCTCTCCACGATCAAATCCTTCTTTGGCTTCTCCTTGATGGTCTCCATATTGTTATTCTGGGTGTTGTCGCAGACGCACCCATCTTCGGCCATGATAACGGCAGTCGATTTGTTTTCGTTGTAGTTAACGATCATTTGGGTCTTCTTCTTCTTGCGGCGGTTATCGATGTTCGCGCGAATGCCGTCCGACGACGAAGATGTTTGTCGTTGGAAATACTTCACGGTCTTGCGTTGTCCGCAGCGGCAGCCCATCAGAGCGTTTTCACGCCTGGGGAAGATAAATTCAATGATTAAATTTTATTTTTGTATTCAGTTTTAAAACACTATTACGTGAGCAACCTACGCTGAAAAAGCACACAAACTCTCTAGTCATACATCTAACGACAACGCTTTATGTTGCGTCTTTGAAACGACGCCACACTGCTTCCGTGCGTTGCGTCGTCGAAATGACGCGAAAAAGTAATGTGACTTCGCCCTAACGCACGCTAGCCCGCACGCTTAGCATGGCCAACAAAGAAAGGTTTCTTCCTACGTAGAACGGACAGTGACAAATAGACAAGTCAGTAATTTTGTCCTTAAAATCTGTGAGCATCATTCTTTCTCATTTCTGGCCTCGCTGAGCCTGCTGATTGATCAACTCACTCGTCAATATCCTTCTCTCGTTGTTCGAGCTGGAGCCTAACAGCACACTCTTCCATGTGCAGGCTGCAGCTCGTTACCCCGTGACAGCTGTTGCTCTGAAAAGGGGTACTCACTCGGCAATATCCTTCTCTCGCTGCTCGAGCTGGAGCCGTACAGCACACACTTCCATGTACAGCTCGTTAGCTCGCGACAGCTGTTGCTCGTACACGTGGCGGACGTCGCGAGCCTGCTTCACATCCTCGCGACGCTGAGCGCTAGCGTCCACTACGAACGGCTTCGGACTCCTAAGACAAATTATAAATTAAGAAAATAAAAGACACATTTTAATAACCAACAGGCATGATGACTATTTATTTCTTGTTGGTAATTAAAGATACCATTCTGTTCGGTCGAATATGTAACCTAATTAGATTTAAAAATAATACTGTTGACAAGAGAAATGTGTCATATTGTTAGTTCAGTAATATGGCTTGTAAAAGCAACTTGTGAAAATGAATAAATATTATTTGTAATGCTTTACAGCCTTTGAGTATTAAGAAATACCTTTTGGTATTTTAAACATGGTCCTTCGAGCGAAAAAGTAAATGAGAAATATGTATACAATCCACTCAAACAGAAGAACATGATCCAAAAGGACCTTCGAGAAGGTAACATGGTCCTTTATCTCTATAAATCTTCGAGGACTCATGTAGGGCCTCTGAGAACTGAACATGGTCCTGCAGGCTCTTTGGGAAATTAACATGGTCCCGGACCTCTGAGTAAAGAAATTAATATGGTCCCGGACCTCTGAGTAAAGAAATTAATATGGTCCCGGACCTCTGAGTAAAGAAATTAATATGGTCCAGGACCTCTGAGAAGTAAACATGGTCCCGGATCTCTGAGAAGTAAACATGGTCCCGGACCTCTGAGAAGTAAACTTGGTCCTAAAGACCTTCGAGAAATAAATAATATGGTCTTCTTCTTCAACTCGAAAAGAACCTCTGAGAAACTTGGTAAAAAACATGGTCCTTACGAGCAGACGAATGTTGAATATTATAGTTGTGGAGTTGTGGTCGCTGTCGCTACATATTTAAAAGGAGGTGAGTGAATGCATTTATAAAAAGTGAGAAGGGAAAAGAGCCTGAAAAGTAAAGCAAAGAGACTAAGAACAGTAAATAGAAAGTAAAAAAGAAAGGCTACAATAGAAATAAAGAACTCAAATTATTATAAAATATCATAAAATAAATTACATAAAAATCAGTGTGTAAAAATTCAATAAATCAAAGATGTCAAAATAGTCAAAGTGGAAAAATCAAGGTTCTATTTATAGGAAAAAGTACTTTAACAGAACTAGCCAGTTAGACGTCACAGAATAGACTAAAGAGTGACAAAAGTGTCAATTCAAATAAGACGGATTAGAAAAATTGATTGTAACTTGAAAGATAATATTTTGAAACATGAGAAAATTCTATAAAAGGCATTAAAGAAAACAAGCGAGATGTGGAAGGGAGAGTCACATAGTGGAAATGGCAAATAAAGGCAACGTAGAAAAGACAGAGATAGAGTGATATGGCTAAAAAACATTTTAAAAGACTACAAAATCTAAGTAGAGACAGAAGAGAATTGAAAGAAGAATAAAGTAGAAGAGTTAATAGAATATTACGAATTGGGCCATATGAAAGACAAAGAAATAAATTTACTAACATTTTAAATAGGTACCAACTGCCAAAGCGTACTCCCTTCCAACAGGACGATAGTTATTTTTTAGTTTTTTTTTTGCTTGTTTATATTCAGTTTACTTTATTTTCTTATCAATTATCATACTTAGTTACTTTTTATAACTTTATCATTGCTCTCCCGTTAAGGACATTCTAGATGTCCTTGGTGGGCGGCATGTTCGGTCGAATATGTAACCTATTTAGATTTAAAAATAATACTGTTGACAAGAGAAATGTGTCATATTGTTAGTTCAGTAATATGGCTTGTAAAAGCAACTTGTGAAAATGAATAAATATTATTTGTAATGCTTTACAGCCTTTGAGTATTAAGAAATACCTTTTGGTATTTTAAACACATTCTAAAATAGAAACATCGGTTAATAGAATCAGGCGTTACTTTGCGGAAATCCATGGCTTTAAATTTATTTTGTTATTATTTTTAGCAACATTCCGTTGGCAAATCCGTGCAAGTCCCCTCACCACCATGCAGGTTGAAAGGCGGCACTTGCGGACGTCGTTCATAGAGTCCACGTCCTGAGGATGCTCCGGTGTTGGGGCGAAACGACGTCGAGGTTTTCAACCTGCAAGGTGGTGGTTGCTGTGTTTTCTAATAAGTATTACGATCCCGGAAGACGATTGACTTAAATTAAATTGAGATTTATTGAATCATTGTATATTTATCTGATATTAGCCTAACGGAAAACACGATTCACTTAATATGACTCGATAGTTATATTTTTCGAAATTATGAATGTTTCTGGGCTTTTCAACAAATATCTGTTACACTTATTGAGTTACTATCATTAAATAACTTGCACTACTACAGTCACACACTTTATAAAACAATGGCTAAATTAAATATTAGTATTGTATTGAATTTTTAAGTAATCATCAAAAACATTTTTGGAACTTACGACCTTTACTTTCGTGCTATAATGCGGGAACCGTTGTTACGCGATATTGTTCACTATTAGTTGCAGCGCAAAGTACAATTCATGTGGGCACGATTCATGGAATCATTATATCACGATTGGAGAATAGCGGGGTGTGTAGGCGGGGCTAGCGTGCTTTGATATTTTTGGCAGTCCGGTCTTAAATTGGTACTAGTTTATTTACCAATCGCGCGACAAGCTTTTATTATCATGCAAATTGTATAATATATTGAGATTATAACCTAATAGTTAAAAATTTTAAGGAGAATTTTATTTTTTTCTTTTTAGAGTATTTAAATAAAAGCTTTTTTTCAAAAAAAAAATCCTGATAATTTGTATGGATAATTCATTTTTTATACTCTCAACCCTATTAACTTTAGCAACTGACATCTGTCAAATTTTGTGGTCATTGTTAAAGCTAATGTTAAAGTTAGCCTTAACTATAACCTTAACTTTGACCATAACTGTAACTATAACAACGCCTCTGATGCAACCCACCCTTACTACGTTAGGTTAAAAACTTTCCAAGATATCACAATTCGAAGACCTCATAAAATAGACATTCCCGAAATGCTCCTTACAAACTGCTGCTCAATTATGACGTCACTGCTTTGCAGACTGTATATCGGTAAAAGCAAGAATAAGATCACAGAAAAGTCGTCAAATCTAAGTCCTTTTATGAATCTCGTCTCAGTTTAAGAGCCTCTTACCTGGCATAAAGCTTCTCCATGCTAGCGTGCACTTCCTGACGCCACTCCGCCTGCGTAGTGTTGAAACATTCCACGTCCATGGAAAACAGATCATCAGCTGACATATCCAAATGGGCCGCTATAATCTTAAACGGTGGCCTGTAAAAATATTTACATTGTTAGATGCTACTTCAGTATTATTGAAATGTAGGAAGTATAACACTCAATCTTATCATCTATATATTAATACGCGAGCGAAAAACTTTGGATCCCATTTCGGTCGCGTAAATATCTTTTCATACAAATCATGACTCACAAAATTACGCTCGTGTGAATCAAACAGGACTTTTGTATGAAACTGAATGCAGCAGAATTTCTGCCACAAATTACGCTCATTTGGCTTCACCCTGACTGTTCATGCTTTTTAACCACTGTTAAGTATAAATTTCAACAAACTATGAATTACATCTTCCATAAAATACATCAAATAATATTTATGCAAATTTTCAAGCAGATCGGACTAAGGAATCGAGTTGTCCCATACTAACTTAAACCCTCCTTTTCACCCCCTTAGGAGAGGAATTTCAAAAAATCCCTTCTTATCGCACGCCTACGTCATACGGAGAACACTCCCTCAAAATTTCAAGTCCTTACGATCAGTGGTTTAGGCTGTAGCGTGATTCCATTTTCATGTCATTCAGGACAAAGCCTTTTATATAATGATATAGATATAGATGATATAAATTATGTATAAACCTATCCCACCAAAAACATAAATGTAAAAGTCGGCCAAGTGCGAGTCGGAGTCGCGCACGAAGGGTTCCGTATCATTATAGAGCAAAATTAGGCCAAAAATGGTTTTTTTTTTTTGTATGGGAGCCCCCCTTAATTTTTTTATTTTATTTTAATATTATTATTAAATAATAAATATTATAGTACTATCAGAGAAGTTGATTCATAGGCAGATGGCGGATCTAAGTAATTTGGACGCGTTAAGTCAAACCCATCCGACCGTCACAGCTAACATTGATTTGACATAAGCCAACCGCATGACGTAGGTCCGTCAACTGCATAGGAATAAATTTCCTCGATGGTACATAATATATAACTTAGGACTGATAAAAATTCAAGTACCTTCGTGTTGCCATTATTGATATAGAGCAATAAAGGCCAAAAATATCACGTTTGTTGTATAAGAGCCCCCCTTAAATATTAATTTTATTTCGTTTTTAGTATTTGTTGTTATAGCGGCAAAAGATATACATAATCTGTGAAAATTTCAACTCTCTAGCTATTACCGTTCTTGAGTTACAGCCTGGAGACAGACAGACAGACAAACAGACAGACGGACAGACAACGAAGTCTTAGTAATAGGGTCCCATTTTTACCCTTTGGGTACAGAACCCTAAAAAAGAGCCAAGTTCAATACAAACATTTTGCTTGTCTATGAACTTTGCTTTAAAAAGAATGGAGATCTAAATGAGTGCCAAGTTCTATTGAAAATTGAAATATGTATTTATTAGGAACCAAATAACATTATGAACAAATAATAGAGTCTATTTTTTTTGCTTCATTTAATATCTATAACAATTGCTGTTATTTGAATAATGTGAGATCTTAAAGTAGGTTAGATCTAACTTGGCCAGTTTTCATTACATCAGTAATTTCATAAAATTATTGAACTTGGCTCTTTTTTACATTAATGTTTTTGGTGGGATATCGTTACTTTTTGTAAAGAAAACTTTCCGAGCAAGTGTAGACACCTAAATCTTCCCAGTTCAAATTCGACTATAGTCCTTAAGAGGCAGTTTTGCCACTTCCTGATAAGTGTCATAAATAATAATAAATAATAAAAATTGTTTTATTTCTGAATAGATTAAAAAAACCGGATATGATATCCATAACTTATCTGACAGATACTCCAACTTCACCTGTCAGATAAGTTATGGATAGCCTATCCCAAATTTATCAGGAAGTGGAGAAACAGACCCTAAAGGTAGCATTCGAATCAAGACGACCGCGACGCGAGACCGCGAACGGCAACCGGTCGCAGGTCGCGGGGCGACAGCTACCTACGAATCTACGCGACCGAGTCGCGCGACCCTAACGAAAGTAATTAATATTTCGTCTTCGTGCGAAGAAAACACGGTCATTTTGTATCGGTCGCGCCACGGCACTGCCTTGTGAGCGACTGGGTCGCGCGACGCAAGTCACCGGCAGGCCACGCCCACACGTCGCGCGACTCGATCGCTTGCATCTGTCAGCACTTTCTATTAAATCATATAAAGCAGTTGGTCGCGGTCGTCGGTCGCAGTCTCGCATCGCGGTCGCGCGTCGCGGTCATCTGGATTCGAATGCTACTTTAAGTCTTGTTGAGTATTAGTCGAATTAAACGAAAAAAATTTCAAGGGAATGGAATAAGCAACAGCCATCAATCAGTAGGCATTGAAATAATACGGTGTAAAACGAGTTTATTTCCAACTATTAACTCTACGGTACAAGTACAACTTATTATTAAATAATACAGTAATACTCATTTAAAAAGAAAATATTTATTAAACTGTCAAGAAAACTAACTACTTACAAGTGTTTTTATCCAAAGTACTATTTTATTACCGACAGACAGACGAACAGACGGACAGACGGTCAGACGGACAGATGGAAAGACGGAAAGACGGACAGACGGACAGACGGATAGACATACATACAGACAGAGAGAATTAAAAGAATTCTTTGTCTATTCTCGGGACTCTAACTATATCTCCATACCAAATTTCAGAATAATCGGTACAAGCAGTTTGGGCGTAAAGAGGTAACAGACAGACAGACACACTTCATAAAGTCTCTTTCTATTATTTTCATAAAGTTTCTTCACTTCACAAATAAATATTTACGACGGCAGTCGACGGCACGTGTCTGCGGCAGTCGACAGCAGTCGACGACACGTGTTGGCGGCAGTCGACGGCAGCCGTCGACAGTTTCTCACCCTTGCAGTTGTGAGTTGAGTAGTAAAATTATATTTGAAAAGTGAGTACGGTATGACATTCAGAGTCATTCTTTCACCGATGTTTCTATTTTTGAGAGTTCCTTTAATTACCAATAAGAAAAAAAAATTGTCAACTAGCCCATTCTTATTCTAAACAATATAACGCTGTTAGATTTATTTTATTAAAATATTTTAATTATTAAGGTGTAGTACTTATTTAACCTTTCAAATTCTCTAGTAAGTTTTTTCTACATTTGTTTAGACAATTCATTTGTTTACACATTCGTGCGAGAGGGACGAAGCGCTTTATAGCTGCTATCTCGCTTCCACCCATAGCAAAATATTAACAAATAATTTGATATCTTTCGTTCTATCCCATCCCTAAGCAGGAATAAAACAATATTGTTTTCATACACTTTATGAAGCTCATGGTACGAATCAAAGTCATGTTATTGTAATCTTACAATAAAGTGTTCTGGAAACATGATAGTTTTAGGAAAGGTCCTGGTAGGCCCCCTACAAGCGTCATAAACTGTCAATGGCTGCCGTCGACTGCCGTCGACTGCCGCCGACACGTGCCGTCGCCTGCCGTCAACTACCGCCGACGCGTGCCGTTCGTCTGTAAGAAGCCTTAGCAAACAAAACTGTCACTCTGGTCCCTTTCTGATCGCGCGCGGATTATACGTCCAATTAAATACGCCAATAAATTGATCATAAATTGGTTGTTTAAAAATGTTCAGTCCTGATTATATTTTATTACTAGCTGTTGGTCGCGACTTCGTCCGCGTCAACATAATAAATTAATATTATAACTAAGATGATTTTTCCTTTTCCCGATTTGATGATGAGAGAATGATTCTTCCGGGAGATTTAGGTATATTATTTGTTTATATTTATATATTATAATAGGTACTTATACATAATTTGTGTTTGTTTTGTTGCCTCGTGTTGTGTCGCACTATAGTGCGGCCTCACCTTTGAATAGGGAGTTATTTTTACTTAACCTCGGTCGGTCACGTGGGGTCTTTAAAAGCCCGGAGATCGCGAAAACGGGAAAAAAATATTTAAATTAATCGTCGCAACTCCGTTCTTTAGGTAGCTTCCTAAAAGGAATTTTACATTTCTATATAATCGACATTCACTGAACTTGCGTGCATGTGGTATGTGTTAGTTTTGTATGCATTTAAGTAAAATATAATAACATTTTATTAAGCTACTTCTTAGCAAATAACTTTAAATGTTTTTGTACTGGTTTTCTCAAAGGCCATGGTTCCAAATATGCCTTACTGAACATTACACACACCAAATTAGTATTGTTTCAAAAACCTGCATGTATAAAGTACATATGCGCGTGTGAGGCACCAGCCGAGTGGCCGGCCAGCGGCTACCGCTGAGTTGTTGTATGTGTGTACCAATAACGTCATAATGTATGTATGTAGCATGTGGTACCAAATTCGGGTTATACCCTATAAAACAAAATGATTTTGAAAATCAATCAACAAACGGCGGAATTGTAAGGTCGACATAATGTGATGCATGGCATAATAATTATAACGGGGATGGTGATGATTAATTGCAGTATTGACATAATATTATACTTTTACCGAACATATTATATCTATAGGGATTCAAGAGTTCTGTACAGCACCTTCGGATCCAGGGTAATAGAGTAACTACACGAATAGCACTCTGGGCTCCCCTACTACTATGAGTCGATTTCTTCGATGGTCATACCTTTGTCGAGGAACTCTTGCCCAGCACTGGTTGAGGAGCAGCTGCAGTGTCCCCGGCCAGCTGGACGGGATGGGCAGCGATATGGTGTCGGTGCCGACACCCCACATGATGGCATGAGTCTCCATATTCTTGTACGGCACCTCCTGGGTCAGCAGCTCCCAGAGGACGACTCCGTAAGACCACACGTCGACCCTCTCCGAGCAGGGCTCGTGGCGTATCACCTTTAAATAATGTAAAATTATTCTTATAGGCCGAAAACTTTTACTCGGCGGAACTGGAGAGGGCATTAGTGGCAGGTGTACCATCAGGGGAAATTCAGTATAATGACTAGTTTTAACTTGTATTATTTTACATAAAAACTTGTCTCGAATATCATTTAAGTAATTGAAAATTTTAAAATTTTCACTTAAAATATTTTTTTGCTAGTTCTTGTATTTTTGTAGTTGGAATGCAATATGCAGTATGCATATTATTGCATTCCAACTTCAAACCTGTTTTTTTTTTTTTGAGGTTGGCAACCCCACTCTAAAGTTATTTAGAGTGGGGTTGCCAACCCTATATATAATAAGTTCATTGCAATTCCAATTTTGAATAAATAAATTTAAAAAACTACCTCAGGTGCCATCCACGCGACCGTCCCCGTGAAGCTCATGATCGCGCTGACGTCGTTCCACTCGCGGCTGGTCCCGAAGTCGCTGACTTTCACCACCAGGTTGTCGGCGATCAGCACACTGGAATTCGAACTCATGTTGTAGACTCAAATTAAAAATAAAAATTACGGGGGACTCAAATTTTTATGCTTTTGCTGTGACAAAATTTCTCTGTTTGTGCATCTGTCTATTAACACGCTGTATTAATTTATATCGCACAACCTCAGCACTTTTGTGATACACATTACGGAAAAACTATCACGCCTATTGATTTGTGCTTTAACATAGCAATTTTTATTTGTATGTAGGTGTGTTATCATCGGTCAGTCAAGGTTTGGTTAGTACTATTAAAATAAAATAAAAATTGTCTTTAAAGATTATTACCACGCAGAAAAACGGCGCGAGCCTTCACAAAGCTCGGCTTTTAGCTAGTATATCACTTACTTGGGGCTCTTGAGATCTCGATGTATAATTTTATGTGTATGCAAGTAGCTCATCCCCAGGGCTATTTCCTTTGCCCACTTCATTATCTGTTTGGGGGAAAAGCAGGCGCCGCTGTGTAGAAACTCAAACAGTGGTCCGTATTGACAGTACTCCATGATGACACAATAAGGTGCCACAGTGCAGACACCTCGAAATCGGACTGAAAAAATATGCTAATTTGTAGTAACACGCCACCAGGAGGCCTGTTGAAACCGTTTTGAGACTCAAACAATCGAATGAGAATGCCGCATCCTACTCTTACAAACGTTTGAAATGACGTTGTTACGGCCCCAGTACCTCAATTCTACTAACGTCTATTACTACTACTAACGTTTATTAAGGCCTTTGATTGGCTAATATCAAAACATTAACCAATCAAAATCGTGATCAATTATTATTAACCCTTAGAAACCAGGCATTAAACCAATTGCGCCAGTCGCGGGTAAAGTAAAAATTTGGTCAAATATTATTTCTCTCATTACTCGTTTTTTTTTAAAGAAAAGAATAACACATATTTTAACATAAAGACTAATTTGAGTTGGATAGAAATGGAGGATCTAAATCATACAATATTATTTCGTTCGTTTCTTGTTCGATCTAGACAAATGGACTGATTTAGGGCTCCCAGACATTTAATTAATATGCATCGCATCGAAAATATCTAAGGCCAAATTCATAATAAAAATATTAAAAATCCGCAGATATTTGCGATGCGATGTGAATTCCCAGTTATGTGTGAGGGCCCCTGCCCCCTAGACCTATCAAACTACAATAATTATTAAACCAAAGTTTAAAACGTAATGAAAAAAATTTTTGGTGTTTGATGAATTAACGCGGTGTTGATCGAACAAGGTACCAGCTGCACTATAAAATAATAGAATCTCGGTACAGTCTATTTGCAAAATAACGTCAACTATTGAAAATAAAATACCTATATTTTCATGATTTAGTTTCCGCAAGTGCTTAATATTAGTTTCAGATTTTTCTCTCAATTTCTTTACTGCTACGATTTCGCCATTGAGTTGTCCGCTGAATACCACCCCTTGAGCTCCGCATCCGAGATACACCATATCAGTTATAGCATTAAAGGGAACCTCCCAATTATCTTCTGAAATACAAAGAAAAATTCAAATTATCATTATGTATTTATCAAATACTTATGATAAAATCTAAGAAAAAACAAGAACTTTGGAGTCTAAGAAATAAAATAAAATAAAAGTGGTGAACTCAAACCAAATATTATAACAGGTTGGCAACTAAGTAATTGCGGATTTTTTTAAGAAAATCAAAGACAATTTTTTCATAGAACTAAATAACTTTATTGTAATGTATTGAATATTTTGATCAATGACCTTTTGCCATTTTTCAGGCAGCATCATAATCCCCCGTTAATACTTCTGGTTTTTATTAGCAAAAAACTGAATCAGGTACAATTTGATATCATCATCATTATTGAATTTTTCACCATTCAAGGAGTTTTGTAAAGGTCGAAACAAAAAGTAATCAGATGGTCCAAGGTCAGGACTATATGGTGGATGTGGCAAAACATCCCAACCAAGCTCCAATAATTTTTGCCGAGTAACCGAAGATGTGTGGCTTTGCATTGTCATGATGGAATACAAACTTTTTCGATTTGCCAATTCGGGCCGCTTTTATTTATGCATTATTAACTACATTGTTTTATTTTGTGAGTTGTTCAATGTAGATTATATCAGAATTGATCGTTCGGTTGGGTGGTAAGAGTTTAAAGTAGACAACTCCACCACCAAAACGAAATTTGGCAAACCAATTTTGACACTGCCGTTCTTTTAAGAAGGCTACTAACCCAAAAAATCAAACATCGTCCTTCTCTCTTCACACTCACGCCCGTCTTTCATAATGCAGGTGAAAAAGGACGACGTGGAATCATCGCCAAGTTAGTTCTACCACAGAATAGAATATAGAATTTCGCGAGTGGGAATTAGTAGTACCAACAGAATTCCCACTCGCGAAACCCGTTTAAAGAACCGACCGCGCAGTGCTAGGTGCCTACAATTATATTTACCTACATGTGCGCTCTCTTTTTATCGCGTAAGAGGTACCCTTTCTAACGAAATCAAGATTGTCACCTTTTAGAAAATAAAATAATCTTCTTTTAATTACTATAGCTACTAATAGCAACCTTTTTTTGTAGTAATAATCAAATTTTAGTAACCACCAACCCATATTTTATTATTATTATTTATTATATGGTTTTATATTCCGATTATAGTGCAGGAGCTGGTCTGGAATTTTTTACAACTTAAACATAGTAACTTGTGTTTATTTCTGTGTAGTATGTGGTTTGTTTGTAACAAATTGGTTTATTTGCTGTTTTTGTATATTTTTATCTTTTTTTTTTTGTATTTTAAAGTCTTAATTTACCTTATTGAAATATTTCTTTGATAACGATTCTGTCACAGCGGTTAAATCAGTACGTAGATATATGCGACGAAAAAATCTTGCGCGTGCGTCACCGCTCGCTTGTGAGGCCCTAGTGATCTGCCCCTTTAAAGGGGTACTTACATTTCGATACCTACACGCGCGAGTGGGACAGGCCTGGTTCTACTATGAGTAAAAGACGAACTATAATGATTATGAAAATAATATTTTGAGCAGGTTTTATCAATGCCTTTTTAGATATTAAAAAATATTAAAGAAAAGACAGCAAACTTCGAAGATCCAAGCAAAAATGTGTCTAAAACAAGTTTTTTTTGTAAAAAAAAAACTATCGAGCATTTTTTCGGTAATCGTGTTTTCGTCTTGAGCATTTAATCTTCATGAACTGAAGTTACTTGTGTAAAAAAAACAGTTTTCTAGACCTTACAGATTTTGAGATCTAGGTTTAAGTATGTAGTCAAATTAGGGTCAGGTGCATTCTTAAGGCTTCGTCACCATAAACAGCACATAAGTTTTTATGAGCTTGCGATGCGTTTTTCCCTTTGCGGGAATAAAAAAGTAAAATATGACGAAAATGTTCCAGTTGATTTTCCATTTTTTAACGAAGGCCAAACGAAAACTACGCAACCGATCAAAAACTTTTTTTACCGATTAACAGCTGAACTACCAACTATTAAATAACAAAATGTGTTTTACATTTGTACCACGTCTGCAACCCAAAAAATTCAACTGAAGCCTGAAGTGAATGAGTGAAATCCGCAATTACTTAGTTGCCGACCCAGTACAAGTAAACTCGATAAAAACTACAAAAATCCACCTAGCACTATGCCACAGCCCACAGCATAGCTGGGTGACTGTTGAGAGAAAATAAATAAAAAATTAAATAAAAATTGTTTTATTTCTGAGTAAATTTGAATCAAATACTTTCAGAATGTGTGATGAGTACCAAAAAAGTAGTAAAAATTAATCTTTAAAAATACTCGAAATTTAAATTCAATTAAATACATTTTTAAGCTAAATTAAAAGGTTAACCTATAATATAATGTAAATATAAGTTAACCTTGGTAAGGTTAACTTATATTTACATTATATTATAGCTTAAAAACAAAGAAAAAACAATTACGTATTCGGTATTACATAATATGCGCGAGCTATGCATGATGCCTAGTTATTGCAGATTCCCCGTGCATATAGCGCATCCAATCGATCGAGCCCCAGGAAACTGACAAGCCTTCAATGTACTATCAGAGAAATTTATTCATAGGCAGATTTCGGACCTACGTAATTTGGTCGCGTTTTGTCAAACCCAGCGGACAGATCACGAATTACATTGAATTGACATAATCCGACTAAATGACGTAGGTCTGTCAACAGCCTATAAATCATTTTATTCGATGGTACAAAACAATTAATAATTAGATATGGGCT
Source organism: Cyaniris semiargus (assembly GCA_905187585.1). Classification (NCBI taxonomy): domain Eukaryota; kingdom Metazoa; phylum Arthropoda; class Insecta; order Lepidoptera; family Lycaenidae; genus Cyaniris; species Cyaniris semiargus. Next base: position 11,781,064 of record LR994547.1, read on the forward strand.
ATCGCCAAAGGTCGACATTCACCGAGATGGTAATTTGATATTCAGTTGTATAAGTTAAGTAGTTTGATAGCGTTAGTTAGGGGGCGAATAAAGCAAAAAATAAAACATCGTCCTTGTTTCTTCACACTTACGCTCGTCATTCATATGCCAGGTGAATAAGAACGACTCGGAATCGCCAAAATAGTTTTTTTTGTAATAACTCGATAACGATACAAAATTTTCAAAATCCGCTAGTCCAGTCCCTCGGTAACAAAATGGTCGGCGGTTTCTGCCCCCCGTCATCTAGGGTCGAGTTTGACGCAAAGAGCTTGCCCAGAAGATCGGCTTTGTCTTTTGCGTCACGGGCCAACGATCCATTTCCTACTTGCAGGGATGGTAGGGATGGCTTGCAGAAATTCCCTTCAATAGCTTTGGCCAGAGACCAGAATGCACGGGTTCCCGAAAGGAGGCGCTCGAGTCTCTCACCAATTCTATTGACGTGCTGTTTCTTAGCCCGAGTGATCTCTGTCTTGAAGGACCTAGAGGCAAGATTGTACTCCATTTTACATCTGCTGGCATTTTAATCCCGAGCACCGTCACTGCATTGGCCCAGGATTAGTAAGCCTACTGCTTCCGAAGAGAAGCTTTTTCGGGAGATGAGCCAAACCAGGGACGAAATCTGCCGCCAGCACTACAGAGGACGGAATGAAAAGCTCCAACCCTTGCATCACCACATTGGCAACAGAGTTGGCAGTGTTGTTGGGATCATCCGGCGAGAAGCACAAGTGCCCCCAAGGATATGATGCAAAAAAACGATCGCATCCCATCCCAGTCCGCCAGCTTATAGTGCCACACACGACAGTATTTAACAGCACGTTGTCGCAATACCCTCGTAAGTGGCACAGAACTCCTAATAAGGCAATGATCCGATGAACCAAGTGGTGCGGTCACGGATACTTGATAGCCGTCCGGATTAGAAGTCAGCAGAAGGTCCAACAAGGAAGGATTCTGACCGTCCACATCTGGGATTCGCGTAGGCGTATCAACCAGTTGCGTTAGGTCGTTCGCAAGGGCAAAGTCGCAGACAGATCTCCCCGCATGATCAATTTTACTGGAATTGAGCCAGTCGGCGTGGCGTGGGCGTTAAAGTCGCCAAGTAGTATGATCTCTGCGGATGCAGCTTGCAGGTGTTCAAAGAGTCGGTCCGTCTTGGGGTCACCACTATGGGACCTGTAGAGGCACGCATAGACGCGAGGGTAGTCGTTGCAATCAATGCGGAGCCATAATGTTGACAGGTCCCTGACTTCAAGATTGCTGAGGCACCGAGAGCTGATATCATTTCTGATATACACACACACTCCAGCTTTGGGCAGAAATGAGTGCTCGAGATAATACCCTGGGTGGGAAAAGTATGATGTGTCACTCGGAGATGATATCTGCGTCTCGGCTAAAAAGACGAAAGCCGGCTTTGCCGTCTCAAGGTGGTAATGGACGGTATTAAGGTTGGAGTGTAATCCCATGATATAAGGGTAGTCCATGTTTAACATCGAGGGCCTGATGATGAGATGAGATGCCTTTGTGTGCTTGCTCTTGCCCCGAGCAGATTGGAGCGCAGTTTTGCTCTCCCCAGAATACGAGGGGAAGCCTGGACGTCCACACTCAGTTCCAGGAGTTCCTGAGCATGGACGTCCAGGGTAACAAATTGGTTTTTAACTGCGGCATTTCTAAGGGGGTAGGGGATTGGACCTCAGGTAAACTAACTCACTCGGCGAAACACAGCGCAAGCGCTGTTTCACGCCGGTTTTCTGTGAGCCGTGGTATTTCTCCGGTCGAGCCGGCCTATTCGTGCCGAAGCAGGGCTCTCCCATTGTAAAAAAGGGAAGTAATTTTTTTTTGTGTCGGTGGTTTTTTAAATTTTAAATTTAATTTTTTTTTTGCTGATTGAGTACAAAAATAAAACAATCTTATTAATTATGGATTTTATTTACTTAAAACATAACTCTCAATTATGTAACAACGATCTTCTACATTTAAAACAGTTGAATTTAATGAAATCAATATGCATGGTTTCGGTTAGTTGAAATTGGTCTGTATGACAATTGACAACCTATTACGAAGTTCAAAAAGTTTAATATTTTAAAGTAACATCTTGTGCGCATACATGGTAAGACATGCCTTAATTCTTCTTTAATGAGGGCTGAAAAATGGTAATTCCTGTCGTCACATTCCACTTTAGAATGTTCTGAACAAAGCAAACACATTTTATTGCTTGCTTTGCTTTAATTCTGGAAGGAAAAAGTAAATAAAGTGAAGACGAAATCTAGTACAATGGAGTAAATAGAAATAATTAATTCAAATAAAACTCACATCTGTTATTCATTTTGTTGCTAATTTTCAGTCCTTGTATCTGAAGTATGAACTTTGTGAAGGCAGAGACGTGCTAACTAGAGTGCAATTCCAATTTTCTAACTAAATGACATCGCAACATTTGGGCGCGCAAGGGTGCGGGACCAGGGCCGGGGATCAAACATGGTATTAACCGGTTAATTTTAAATACCAAAGCCAAAATTGAAGAAAACCGGTATTCTGCATTTACCGGTTTTTACCTAAATCGATTTAGGTTTGGGGTCAATGACCAAAACTGGTTAAGGATTTCAACCGGTTTCCGAGCCCTGTATTTTATACCAAAAGGCAAATTATTAAATACTTAATACAAACTCAAAATAAATTTAAGTAATAAAAAGACCAGCATATAATAAATCTTTATGTTTAATGTTGGAATAATTATTTACTTTATGTAAATGTCAAAGTTCTGTTCCAGTAAGCCCTACCTACACAAATATCTATTAATAGTTAACCTATTTCTGACAAAATCAATACTATGATGACCTGGAAGTTTAAGCTATATATAATGATTTTGTAAAATTATAAATATTAAGAAAAATTAAACTGTTGAGCTGATGTTTATAATCATAAATATACAAAAAAACTCTAGACAGAAACACATAAATTATAATACTGCATAAAATTGAAAAATCAATTGCAGCTATCCTTGGAATCCCGTGCAGAGCGCATCCAATCGAGCCCCGGGCACGTTTATATACTATACAACGTATTATGTATTGATTTATTAATAAACTAGGTAAAAACAAAACAAGTTACCTTTGGTTTGTTTGTAGTCCGTCCCTCTGAAAAGCGCTACAACTGTTGAAAAGCAGTCCATAACACCACCCATCCAAAACATTGTCTTTTTATCACATTCATAAACTGGGGACCCAACGCCATAACGATTTACAGATACGTGACCTCCGATGTGTTCATAGGTACCCATGATGTTCGAATTATTTTATTCTAATTTCAATTATTGTCCATTTGGAGCCAATAAATTTTACACGAATTCACAATTTAAACTGGCTGCAGACATGCCACCAACACGAGTACCAGCCCGTACAGTAGTTATAAATAGGAGTAAAAAATTATTGTGAAAACTGATCAATGAAATGCACTCGCCAAGCTCGAGTGCTTTTTTGGACATAGACAAATGAATGAACGATACTTGAACGAATATTCAAAACGGCAACACTCAATGCAACACAAATTTTTTTTAAATAACTCTTCTTCCTCTTTAAAAAGCCTTTTCGACGAAAATAGCCATGTAGGTATGATGAATTGAAGGCAGAACATTGACATAAGAAATAAGAAAAGACCACGAAAGAAACCATAAAGTTAATATACCTAGGTCACTGACCTCCATTATACAAGTACGCTGGACTAATGATACCCTTTGAAATGACAGCTATTTTTTATTTTGTGCCTATTTGTAGCGGAATCAGCTCCCCGGATGGGAGGGATAGGAACTAAATTTGACCATTCACTAAATATATTTGTCTATGATTTGACGTAAAAATAACGTTTGAAAGTCGCCATATTGGTGCTGATAGCAGTAGTGGGAGTATTTGGAACTAATACTAGTGATGACAACCAATAACGATTAAGCGGCCATTTGCAAGTTACGTCAAATTTAGTTCTCTTTCCGCTCACTGGGGGCGCTGATTCCGCTTCAAATAGGCACAAAAAAGTGGGTATCATAGGTCCAGCGTACTTGTATAATGGAGGTCAGTGACCTAGGTATATTAACTTTATGAAAGAAACGCACCTGCCTTCAAAATTTGTGGACAGAAAATGGCGGATTTTACTAGAGACGCCACTGAATAAAAAAACATATCGATATCGATACTTTTCTAAATAATAGTAAAGGTGACTATAATTAACATAAATTATAAAAAATCTGGTGACCTCAAATCATTGACATAATAAACCATATGGACACGAAATGACCACGAAAGAAAGGTGAATGTATATCCAGGTCACACCACTTGGATATAAACCACAGAGTACCTTTTTATATAGGAAAATATAAACTGAGTTTGGAAAACAGGCAAAGGGAGAAATTAAATTCAAATATTATGTATTATAGTTCTACCAGGATCTGATGGCAAAAAGCTACGAATAATAAAAACTAAGGAAAAGTAACTCCGTCAAAAAACATGTTCTACAATACTTGTCAAAAATGTGTAGTTCGACAAGGCTGTTTATGAACGTGGCGAGAAAAGGAACTAACGCTTCTATCATACAAAAACGTCATTTTTGACAGTTCTCCTTACCAGCAGCAGCGCCCATTGACAGTTTGATACATTCATATAGAGCCTTGTCGGACTGTATAGTGCGTTTCATCAAATAGTTCCTTTGCCGTCATGTTGGCTACTGTGCTACCTTAAATTAGGGGAGATAATATTATGGTATCACAAAAATATACTTTTAATAATTCCCTAAAGAAATTTTTATATAATTCTAACTTTCGCCCGCGGCTCTGCCTGCGTTAACTTTTATCGCTCGGGGGCCGTTCTTTTTCCCGGAATGAAAGGTACCCTATGTCCTTCTCCATACCCCAGACATGCAGACATATTCTACGTGGGAGAGCCATGCTTTGGCACGAATGGGCTGGCTCGACCGGAGAAATACCACGTTCTCACAGAAAACCGGCGTGAAACAGCGCTTACGCTGTGTTTCGCCGAGTGAGTGAGTTTACCGGAGGCCCAATCCCCTACTCTATTCCCTTCCTTTCCCTCCCCTATTCCCTTCTCTTCCCATGCCTACTCTCCCCTATAACCCTATTCCCTCTTAAAAGGCCGGCAACGCACCTGCAGCTCTTCTGATGCTGCGAGTGTCCATGGGCGACGGAAGTTGCTTTCCATCAGGTGACCCGTTTGCTCGTTTGCCCCCTTATTTCATAAAAAAAAAGAGTGATGTTGTGTTTTTATATTATTTTCCTAAAATTGTGTTAACTGGGTTTTTAATGTTTAATATTGGTAGGATATTAACCATTAGATATTCAATATCGTGCACAAGTGTAGGAAAGTGATGCAATATTCAGAAACGTGCTATTTTGTGTTCCCTCCAAAACTCCATCGAAAGTTTCAGTAAAGCGTCTACTACTTTACTGAATCGACCGACTTGACTTCTTGACTGTATTGACTTTTACTTAGACTTTGACTAGACTTTAGACCTGACAATATATAAAAACGAAGCTGAAAGTTGTTTTATAGAATATTGTTTTCCCGCCATATTTATACTCGACACTGGCCATGGTTAAATAGCCGAAGTGCCATAATAAGAAAAAAAAACCGATTCATTTGCTAATTGCTATTTGTCAACAGTGTTGCCAATTCAGCTCTTTTAGAGCTAGATTTGGCTCTATTTATCAATTATCAGCTCTAAAAAAAACCGTTTAGCTCCTTAGCTTCTTTTTACGACTATTTTAGCTCTTTTTCAGTTAGCCATACGACGGTGGCTTTTTGGCTTCGAATCCACTACCGAAGTGCAGGCTAATGGGGCATTTTCTTATTTTTTTAATTTGATTGTCAAACAGTTTCCATTTTAGTAACTAGATGGCGTATGGGTAGACAACTATCGGAAATACCAGGTAATATCATCAATAATTGCTACAAAAGTCAAAACTGGGCAAAATAATGTAAAACTTGATACATTTTAATTTGAAAAAGACACAATGATATTCCAACGAATAGAATAATAAAGTTATTATAACGATGTTTTAGTTAAAACTCACGGAAGAAATAGTCCTATTTATCGTTATTCACACCAAATGTCACAGGAATTATAAATTTTGGTTTTGAAAACATCTTACCTGCACTTGTGCACGATAACGGATATTTAATGGCTAATATTTTACCAATAATGAACATAAAAACCCAAATAATACAATTTGGGAAAAAATAATAAAAACCACACCAACAATAAAAAGTAGAAGAAGTTTCAAAGTAGGTAACATGGCCGCCAAAACTTTTTCAGTTGTCAGTTTTCAGTTTGACAAGTTTTTATTATGTCAGCGTATTCCTAAACTATTACCAGTATACTGGCTTAATCGCTTCGGCCAATGATCGCTTAAGTTTAAGATATTTTTATTTATGTCACACTTGACAGTAGACTGAAATTTTTAGAAACACAACCAATATGAAGTCAGTAATGCCAACCTGCAGATAATTTCAGATCAGTGGGGAACCAATAGGAAATCTAGAAGTGTCTCCCGTCGCGCCGTCTGGTGGAGATTTAAAAAAGAAAACAACCCATTATTATTGAACGCAGCCATTTCGTATTGTACCTAACCATAGACACTGACCTCTACGCCGCGGTGAGCGTACTGTGAACTAATTACATAGAAAATTGACGTAAAATTTTAGTTCCAAGTACACTCACCACTGCTATCGCATAGCTATCAGTGCCAAAATGGCGACTTTCAAATAGGAACATTTTTTGATAGCGATCGCCGGTCCAGAGATTATAGAGGTCAGTGACCATAGATCATAAAGGGATTTTCCCCGCCCGCCCGAGGGATTTCCTCCACATTTGCCGTACACGATTTCTTTCTTGCGTAAAAAAAATAGGGACCATGGCTTCATATAACAAGGCTGCAGCAGGCCCAAGTGGAAATTCCTTGGTGATTGATTTTCACGATGACGACAACATATGTTACTTATTGTCAGATGAAGATTAATAATACCTAGTGATATTATTAAGAACAATGTTTTTTATCTATACTAATATTATAAAGAGGAAAACTTTGTTTGTTTGTTTGTTTAATTGTAATGAATAGGCTCAAAAACTACTGGACCGATTTTGAAAATTCTTTCACCATTCGAAAGCTACATTATCCACGAGTAACTTAGGATAAATTTTATTTTTGAAAAAAATAGGGTTCCGTAAGATATTTGGGTTTTTCGGACACAAGGTGTAAAAATCAACCAGAAAAGTTACTTATTTTGCATACGCTGCCTAAACTATAAAAGATAGAACCATAAAATGTTCTAATTAATTGTAGATCTTATAAATATCTACAAAAAAGTTTGCAATATACTATACCTATCTATGTCGAGTGAGGCACAACAACCATTTTTTTATTTAAAAATCTTGAAACTTTTTTGGACTTCATTTAAACGCGTTTATTTTATTCATGCTATTAATCCTTATCAAAATCAATTATTTCATCACTACAGTTTATGTAGATAATATTTGGTCTTTGAATGATTAAAATTGGACGTTTGATTTTGAAGTTATGGCGAAATTAAAATATTACGATTTCTGCTGCACGGCCCGTTGCGAAGTGGGCGTCACCAAGGCGGGGGTGCGCGTGCGGGAAGGAGTTTAGATCTAATAATAGTAAATGATGATTTAAATAATACTTAATTATTCACTAAATCTAAATCTAAATAATAAATAAAACTCAAAGGTGACTGATTGACATAGTGATCTTTCAATGCGCAGCCCAAACCACTGGACGGATCGGGCTGAAATTTGGCATGCAGGTAGATGTTATGATGTAGGCATCCGTTAAGAAAGGATTTTGATCAATTCTACCCCCAAGGGATAAAATAGAGGATATACCGATCGGGCTGAGACTTTGATACCTAAATAATAATAATACTTCTTAACGCGAGCGAAGCCGCGGGCAAAAGCTAGTTGATATATAATATAATAAGTTCGAATGGTTTTATTTAGCTTTCTCTAGCTGATAAAGTTAGCTCTTTTTCAGCTCTTTTTTGGCACAACACTAGCTCTAAGCTTGACTACCAACTTGGCAACACTGTTTGTCAATGTCATTTCGTGTCATACTATCGTCAATCGTTCTTCTACCAGCGCTAAGTTAAAGAAGTAAATTAAATATTTATTTAGATGTAAATTCTTAATTTACAATCAAATGTTATTTAACACGTCGTGAGCACAGAATACAAAGTCGTGAGTCGTGACATTGTGCTTTTGTAACTTGCATTGTAGATACGCTACAATTAAAAATATAGTGATAAGAGATAAGTACATAACTTACTAATAACACAATGGATAAAAATACTTCTCTTTCGGGATTGTTATCCTTGTACAAGAAATGGGTTATTAGTAATCCAGGAGTCGTAACCGACGTTGAAACTGTAGCGACATGGTCGTCGTATTTCGTTGCGGGAAAAATAAACAAGTCACCAATAGTTTCTGAACTAGTATATTCGCTGTCTAAACTAGTATCTCTTTTTAATGATAAATTAATAAGAGAAGCATATGGCAATGACATTCAGAATTACGGTCTCAAAGAACAAATCAAGCTTTGGCTCACAATTATTCACTACTGTGAAGTTTTTGTGGAATTGGCGGTGAAAAATAGATGGGGAATCAGGGGTAAGTGGACTGCAGCTACATTATTGCAATTATTCAAATGTTCATCAGCATTGATACTGCTTTATAGATTCAAAGAAATTCCTATAACACATCCACCAATACCTGTACTCCAAAGGAAGAAATTTATTGATGGAAAAGACATAGAAGAAAATTCCAGTAGCTTCATTACATTAAAAAGGTCAGGCAGAATAATGAGACGAGTAGATGGAGCACCCCCTGTCGCCTTGCGAGACTGGCAGCCTGTGAAAATTTTAGACGACAAAACCAACACAACTATACAAGAGAAAGATTTATTACATGCAGAATTGCTCCACATTATAAAACCCTTGATTCACCTTGCAGCAATGAAAGCCTTTGGGACAAAAGCTTGGAAACAATGGATGGTAGCTTTAGCTATTGATGTAGCTAGTTTTAAGTTATATAACTGTCACCTTAAGGAGCTTTCTTATGAACAGAGGCTTGAAATAAGTAGAAGAAAGTTGGGTTTAGTCTTATATCTACTAAGGAGTCCAATGTACAATGGGTATTCCAAGAATGTATTGGAAGGATTACTTACAACCGCATCTAATAGAATTCCACTTATGTCTCTTATATGCGGACCAATAATCCAGTATCTTAATCACTGGCAAGATATTTACTTTTACATGTGGGCTTCATAATTTTTTGTATGGTCAATGAATGTACATATATAACGTGTTTTACACTACTAACAACATCATCTCAGTTACGTTCAAAGGAATTTGAACAATAAGTTCCTTTGTACTTCGCCGAATATATTTTTTTAGTTGATCGACTATAACTCAAAAACTTATGAAATCTTCTTAGCTGTGATAGTTTTCCTTTTAAATTCAGCATATTTCCTACTCCCGTGAATTTTTTCACATTTCCAGAAGCAACCATTTAGCTGGTAGAAGGAGGGGACACTGGACTCTTAACGATCTTTTCCACTTTAAAACTTAATATTTCACAAACGGATCCCTAAATCGGAAAATGATCTATGAATACTCATAATATTTTTAAAAAACCTATCCAACGACACCCCACACGATGGGGTGGACGCAAAAAAAAAACATCCCTGCTTGATGTGTAGGGAAGGTACCATAAAAAAATATTTTTTTAAGATTTCATGTACCATTTTGTCGGCATCATTAATATGTGCATTCATGCCAAATTACAGCTTTGAAGGTCCTATAGTCTCTGAGCAAAACCGCGGACAGACAGACGGACGGACAGACCGAAACTATAAGGGTTCCTTGTTAACTACGGGACCCTAAAAATGATTATTAAGAACTTATGCAAAATATGTTCTGTCTTTTATATCGTCGTTGCGCTTGCTAAATCCTCTATGTGTATTGAGTCAAATTTTCAGGGGTAAACAATAAACTATTTTATTTAATGATGGTTTGACTTATCAATAAATTAAAAATGCAGTATGGTGGCAAATCTTATCTATACTAATATTATAAAGCGGAAGAGTTTGTTAGTTTGCTTGTTTGAACGCGCTAATCTCAGGAACTACTGGTCCGATTTGAAAAATTCTTTCAGTGTTAGATAGTCCATTTATCGAGGAAGGCTATAGGCTATATTTTATCACGTTAAGACTAATAGGAGCGAAGAAATAGAGGAAAATGTGGAAAAAACGGGGGGAAATTATTTGAAAGGGCTTTTTTGAACGCACTTATCTCAGGAACTACTGGTCCGATTTGAAAAATTCTTTCAGTGTTAGATAGCTCATTTATCGAGGAAGGCTATAAGGTTATATTTTATCACGCTAAGACTAATAGGAGCGTAGAAATAGAAGAAAATGTGGAAAAAACGGGGGAAATTATTTGAAAAGGCTTATCTCACGAACTACTAGAGCAACTTTTCTGTTATTTGGGTCAGATAAGAAGTAGACCACGTGAAGGATCATAGGCTATTTTTTGTAGACTGATTTGTCTGAAATATCTAATTTAAGCGGGCGAAGCCGCGCGGAACGTCTAGTTATGTATAAACTGAGACTTTTTTTTATTGATAAGTCCATTAATCATTCAATAAAATAGTTTATTGTCTACCCACCCATGAAAACTTGACTAATTACACATACTTACATGTTTTAATAATAATAATAATAATAATAAGCGTTTATTCAGTACATACACATTACACCACATTGCAATAAAACATTTCACAAAAAAAAGACAATAAGTATATTGAAAACATAGATAACCCAGAAACAAAAATAACATAAAAAAGACATTAATAAGCAGACGGACATGATATAGATTAGTGTCTATTTGCAAAATACAATTACGTTTTGGCAAGCGCAACGATGATATGAGTTTTATAGTAATAATAACAATTTTTTGAATAAGAGAATAATAATAATAATAATAATTTATTTCTTTCAAATCATAATATGTAACATTCAAAAGCTTATAATTAAGACACTGTTGAATATGATTATAATTATTATTATAATATAACAAAATATGGAAAATGTGACATTCAAATGTTTGTTTTTATGTTTAGGGCTAAATAATTATGTTAAAGAAAGAAATAAAGTGGGATGTGTACATATAATTATTTTTTTTATATTTTGGGTTACTAACAAGACAATAAAATATTATAAAGTTGCTCTGTTTTTTATTGTCTTTACGTTTGACTCCATTAGATCATTGTATCCATCATTGTATGGTAATAAGTAGCTGACAAGCCAATAGCCCACTTAAAAATCTTATTGCTATACATTGACATAAGAAATTAGAGGTCTTTGTTGCTATGATACTGTACTCGGCGAAACATGACGGTAGCGGTCATTGACATCCTGTCAAAAGCTTCTTCTTCTTCTTTTAAAAATGGCCGACTCGGTGAGTTGCCAATGTCAGAGTGGCTCGAAAGACTGCTTTATGTAGTGAAGGTCTGGTGAAGTAACAAGTGTACGGTTACAAAACAAAATTACATATTTACAGGAGTTGATTGACCTAAAACAAACACAAACACAAATGTTAGTAGAGACATCACAATCTAATATTGTTAACACGAATATATATACACAAAATTTCAATAAAAGGTATTTACATAAGATAAAACCGATTTAAAATTTATAGGGCGAGGAATGGAATTGGGAAGGCAGTCATATTATAAGGACGATTGGTTTCTAGGACAAGAAAAGAAGATGTGATCTAAGGTACCCTCATCTAGACCACACTCGCAGAGAGAATGATTCTTGACCCTAATTTTAGCAAGGAACACTGGTGAGCAGCAATGAGCAAGTCCAACACGGCACTCGGCAGATTGTCGAGCATATTGGTTTGCTACACTGTGAATATCTAATGAACCATGGTCTTACTTTGAATATCATGGTAGTGCTTGCCTTTGATGGTACTTGAGCCGTCCCATAGTGTATTCCATTATACAAAGCCGCGATTGACAACATCTGATACTTCATTGTCAATCGCGGTTTATATAGAAAATGACAAGTTTTTTGACAGGGAGTCAATGACCGCTATCGCCATGTTTCGCCGAGTACAGTATAGGATATAGGTACAAGTGGTATGCTTATGAGTCAACCACCAACAACCTACTATGTACTATGAATACTACAGCAAAATTTCAACCTATTAAAAAATGAAAAACGGAAATGTTGAAAGAAAAAACAATTTGGATTTGCATTTTTAATATATTCAAATAAGCATGATGAAGAAATTAACTTTTTTGTACATCTGCACACCTTAATTAATACCTATCTACGCTCTACAGAGAACACTTTACATAATATTTAATAATTAAGTATATTGTTTAGTAACATATTACTTAAATTGAAGAACTCATAGCTTGAAGGTAAAATACAAGTTAAAAATGATACCTACTATTAATAGTGCATCGTGAAATTGAACAAAAGCATCCATCACTTTGTGTGAAGCTGCACTAAGTATTTTGTACTTGTAACTTGAATACTTTACGTATTTTGGCAACCAAGTGATAACCAGCTAATTCAAATAATCAAATAGTGACGAGGCCGCGGCCAAAAATCAACATCCCTATGAATTTGTTGAGTACACACTGATATTATGAATCTCTCGTGCTTTGGGCCAGTGTTTACTGTAACAATGTACCTATTATACCGCAGTTATGCGGTATGCCGGGGCCACACTAACGAGAAATGCCATTAAGACCGGGCTCCCAAAATTATCTAAACACGCTAGCCCTGCCTACACACCCCGCTATCCTCCAATCGTTATACAATTATTCCATGAATCGTGCCCGCATGAATTGTATTTTGCGCTGCAGCTAATACAAGATCGCGTAACAACGGTCCGGCGCATTATAGAACGAAAGTAAAGTTCGCTAGTCCAAAAAATGTTTTTGATGATTACTTAAAAATTAAATACAATACTAATATTTCCTTTAGCTATTATTTTATAAAGTGTGTTATTGTAGTCGTGCAAATTATTTAATGATAGTTACTCAATAAGTGTAACAGATATTTGTTGAAAAGCCCAGAAATATTAATTATTTCGAAAAATAAAACTATCGAGTCAAAATAAGTGAATCGTGTTTTTGGTTAGCCAAATATGAGATATTTACAATGATTAAATAAATCTCAATTTCATTTAAGTCAATCGTCTTCCGGGATCGTAATACCTATTAGAAAACACAGCAAAATTTGACAGCGCGGTCTTAATTATTGCGATAATGCTATAACACGTTATAGCATTATCGCAATAATAATGGCATTTCTCGTTAGTGTGGCCCCAGCATTATAATGCTGGGGCTATATATTATTTTCTACCGGTAGGCTATAGCCTACCGGTATCCCAAAAGACATCACTAAGTTGATGCAATGAGTCAATGGCGTCTTATATTTCAAATGCAAGAGTAGAACTCCCGTGTGCGCGTTTTACTTCGTTTTGAAAAATAATTTTTTAAATTGGTCATTTTTTAACTCCCTAAAAACGAATTTATTTTATTTAAATTAATTACGAGGGTTTGTAAACTTGCTATCTAGCTGATTAGATTAATCATTAAGGACGCTATCACATAAAAATTAGCAAGCGTTTCTTACTTTTCTTATAAATGGAAATGTTATTTATTTTTACATAAAATAATTAGCTATTCGTACAGGGGACTAAATAAGCAAAAATTTTTTGTATATTTATTTTCCTTAGTTCAGTGTATTTAGCTATACTGGTACCTAATCAAACCCCATTTTTTTAATCTCTTGCGATTATTGTGATGGTTAAAACGTATTTATGTGAAAATTTTGTATGCGGCTATAAAATTTTTATGGTGTAGACGTGGAGATGAATATATTATCTTTCATTTAAAACCAAAATATCCTCGCAGTGTGACTCCTAATTATTCTTTAAAATGGTACCTGAAAATCGCTGATATTTGTGAAAAAATGTGATGAGACACAAATTTTGTACTTTATTTCATTCCTACAACTCAATACGAGTAGTTCCTGGGATTTTAATTTTTTTTTAAGTATTCAGATTTTTTTTCTTCTTTCCTATATGATTTCTGCAAGTTTTCCGTACTGAAAAATACTTTGGTATAGTCTTTACACTACAATATTTTTATTTTTTGCGAATCGGGTCTAGTACAAGAGATTTACGTATTTCTTATTTTTATTCGCCCTTTAAAATTTAAGAAGCAAATTTTCGTCGAATCTTAATTTTTTTTAATAATCAGGCAAATAATAGGAAAATGGTCCGGTCCTCCAGGTTGTGTATTGGCACGGGGTTTTAGCAATCCCCTTAGGGAGAAGCCACATGGGTGCAGTGCGGCGGCGGCGCGGCGCCGGAGCGGTGCCGCTGCGGCGCCATCTGGCACTGGCAAATCATTGATTTTTAGGCTGCCTTCACATTATGTCGCGGGTACCGCCGCAGCCACGCGGCAGCCGCGCGACTTCCATACTAAAGCGAGTCGCGCGGCTGAGGCGCGACTCTGTTTAGTACGGCGCCGCGCCGCCGCCGCGCCGCCGCGCCGCCGCCGCACCGCACCTGTGTGACTTCTCCCTTACGAGGGTGGACCCGTGCTACACGCAACCCTTCATCGAAGTAAAGTTAACACATGATTATTTTTTTAATACTTCGATGAAACATTGCTCTTAAAATGTTAAAAGGCGCGAATAAAAAAAAAGAAAATTCGTAAATCTCTGGCACTAGACCCGATTCGCAAAAAATAAAAATATTGTAGGGTAAAGACTATACCAAAGTATTTTTCAGTACGGAAAACTTGCGGAAATCAAATAGGAAAGAAGAAAAAAAAAATTTAAATATTAAAAAAAAATTAAAATCTCAGGAACTACTTGAGTTGTAAGAATGAAATAAAGTACAAAATTTGTGTCCCTAAGTTGGGTTGCACCAGAGGCGTGGTTAAAGTGAAAGTTATGGTCAAAGTTATGGTTATAGTTAAGGCTTTTAACTTTAACCTAACTTTGACCACAGAATTTGACAGAAGACGTTGCTGGTCCGACAAGGCTTTAAATGAACTTGGGCGGGGGCGCTGCTGGTAAAGGAGAACTGTCAAAAATGGCGTTTTTGTATGATGACAGCGTTAGTTCCTTTTTTCACCACGTGCATTTAAAGTCTTGTCGAGCTCTATGTTTATGGTTAAATATGGCGTCCATTTTTGACTTTAACCAAATATTTGACATTTTGCATTGTAGTTACAGTTATAGTTAAAGTTATTTATAGTTAAAGTAAGTTGGTGCAACCCACCCTTAATGATTAATCTCATCAGCTAGATAGCAAGTTTAGAAACCCTCGTAACTAATTTAAATAAAATAAATTCCTTTTTAGGGAGTTAGAAAATGACCAATTTAAAAAATTATTTTCTCAAAAATGAAGTAAAATGCGCACACGAGATTTCTACTCTTGCATTTGAAATATAAGACGCCATCGACTCATTGCATCAACTTAGTCATGTCCGATTTTGAGGGTTTCTAAAACACTGTGGTGTGTGTGTTCCTAAAATAGAGTTCACTGTAAAAGTAGCAGCACTGAAAGGGCAAGATTTTTTGTGATTTGTATGGGCAAGCTTCCCAACGTCATGAATCTGCCTCTTTCAGTGCTTTCAGTGACTTTCACAGTGAACTCTACACAGGAGACTTATACACACCCTAAAGTATTATCGCTTAGTTTTGCATTATAATTTATACATAGTACCCGCTTGAATTCATAATATTCATTTATGTAGGTAATGTTTTCTCATTTTAACTAAAGTTTAAGACAGAAAAAAATTTCTTCTCCTACCACTGGCCTTTTATATACGTAATAAATAATGATAATATAAAGTCTACTTTTCCAAAAAACATGATGAGGAAACAACACGTTTGTTAAAGGTGGGCTTATAATACATAATAATAATATATAATATTAGCAATACATTATGAAATACAATTTGAACGCTAAACTTTTTAACCCGTTAAATCGTAATAAAATAGCTTTTTGCTTAATTTTTTCGGACAATATTTAAGTTCATTAGCGTCATTAAAATCAAAATATCAAAATATTATTATTATCATGTAGCTAGATTAGGACAGCTGAGTTATTTAATGAATATTTTTCTTATTATAGACACTACCTAATAACTACTTTTTTTTTTTAATAATTTTTGATTAATATTTTGATATTTATATAGTAGTGATTTTCGGTCTTATTATAAAATAAAGATGTGTCTTAAATATTATTTTTGTGAAATATTTAGTACAAAATAATTGTGAGCTCAGGGTGCGGCGATTATGTATCCAATGCGTCATTATACTATGTACGATATGCAAACAGGTGCCTGTTAAAATATAGTTGCGTTTGCTAATTCAATTTAACGTTATGGAGAGAAGTTTGTTAACCGGAAAGTACACTAAAATTTTAATACCCTTTCTGTGAAAATATTCCATATTATACACATAACTTCTTGTATAATAAAAAGTACAGATCACAATATTAGCATTAGGCATAGCACAAAATATACGACACATCCTCTGTATCTACTAATAACAAATATTTTCTGGATAGATAAATAATAATTTTCATGAGATATGTCTTACAGATAGAAATGTAAGCGTATAATTATAATCCATGTTATAATATAACAAAAAAGGCACAATAGGCAATTTGATCACCAAAGCGTTTGGCAATAAAGCTTAAAGTTAAAATACCATAGAGTAGTCGTATAACACAATAATGGCACTTGTGTAAAGCATTTTATTTTCATATATTTTTAATTATTGAAAATTAGATTGGTATGTACATAATATAGTATCAATAGATCTATTAAATGCATACTCCAACATTTATAACATATTGTATCGGCATTAAAATTAAATATTTTGTGGCCAATAATATTCAAAGTTAAGTTTAAATGTTTATTGATAACACCACAAAATATAATTACATTGGAATGCAAGAATAAATAAAAGAGAGGTATAATAAACAAAAGATGTGTTGTGTTATTCAATTGAAATTAACTATAATGTTTGTACTGAAAACTAAATAACAGACATCATAATTATTATTATAATACCAATTACTATCATGTACAGTGCCATACGATTATGGTACCAGTACCATCGAAGAAATTGATTCATAGGCAGTTGACGGACCTACGTCATTTGGTTGGTTTATATTAATTCCACATTAGGGCTCCCACACAATACTGCGAATTCGCATCGCATCGCAATGTCATTTTTATTATGAATTTTGTCGCAGATATTTGCGATTCGATGCGAATTCGCAGTTATGTGTGGGAGCCCTTATTCGCGATCTGTCGGATGGGTTTGACATAACGCGACCAAATTACGCAGGTTCGCAATCTGCCTACGAATCAACTTCTCTGATAGTACACAAACAATATTATGATATTTACGCGGATTTTAGAGTGTTAACTTGACTACAAATAACATTGACGAGTCGAGACATTCAGCTCCAAGGCAAAGAAATTAGTAAGTATACATAATTTTTTTAAGTAGTGTAATTTTAACGAATGTTTGTATCAAAACCAGAAGCCAGTTAAACTTCATATCTTCTGTTAATTTTTAAGTTTCTTCAAAACTTTCTTAGGCCATCGTCATAATATAATATAAGTATTACAAATCCATTGTGCGAGAGATACAAAAGACAGATCACATTTAAAACATGTTATATTACAATTATACATGTTATCGCCATTTATTTACTAATAATATAATTCTATCCTATTAAATAAACAATGTTTGCAAAATATTTGTTTTTTTAATGTGACTTTTTTTAAAGACAAAAAAAGGTAGGTACTTAATAAGAAACATTAAAATAATTTAAAAAATTTAGCTACACTACTATTTCATCAATTTACCTACTTACAGAATAAACAGCTACTATAACATTTACTTACATACTATACTTTTTACCTAGAATATAGTATAAAGGGCTTTACATAGTCCATTTATCAAGCGACAAAATATTATGACAACTTGACAAGTCACAAGAGGACGGGGGACTAAAAAAAATATCTACAGCCGATTATAGAATCTCCTCCCTTTTTTGGAAATCGGTTAAAAAGGGAGGCTAAATGCTAATAAATAATAACACATTTATTTTTTCAACAGATGTTTAAACCTAATAAAGCAAAATAAATTGTTTTTATAAGCTCGTTAATTTTTCCAATCTAATTAATTATTGTACTTAATATTCAAGATGTATTACAATACACGCGAACTGAGTTATGTGGAGAGGTTCGAATATACTAAGATACCATTACGTTATATGTAGGTCCACTAGAAGGCGAGGGTTAAAAAATATGTTAAAACATCACGTGATTAATGGACTGCCCCAAATTATATTTTTATGAATAACAATTCCTTTGAATAAAAATTATGAAAAAATAAGTAGCAACTAAGGAAATAATGAGGCCCTACTATTTACTATTTAAATTTTAACCTGTCAAATGCATTGATGCACTGTTATTAATGCTATGTGCTGAGACGAATGTGAGAAGAAAATGTATAATTTTGTGTATTATTTAATTGTTGAGCCATTCCCAAGTATCTTCATCTTGTTTCTTCTTGATAGTAATGTTCTTTATATCAGGTGGGGGACTTGAAATGCCCACTTGTGAAAGATCACGAGTATCCAAATTATTCTTAGTCGCTACCGATTCTTTCCATGGCTGAGTTTGCTCATTCCTAAAAATTGTAAGACGTTTATTAACCATGACACCATATTGTGACAACGATAAACAGCTTTGTATGTAAATAACATTACACAGTTTCTATCTCTTGGGAATTGTATTTGTTACTGTTGTAAACACCGTTAGATTGTAAGAGTCCTAAGTAATTGTATGTAAACTAAGATTTTGGGTTAAAACAATATACCGAATTAGATTGATAATTAAAAAAGTTTTAATGATGAATTAATATTTTAACGACCTCTGTGGCTCTGTGGTTGAGTGTTGTCAGGGCTCAAGCCAGGGGTCGCAGGTTCGAATTCCGCCGACGGAACAAAAAGTTTTCTATGTTCCTGGGTCTTGAATGTGTATAAAATATTATGTGTTTCATTTAATAAAAATCTTAAATATATGTAAACTTAGCATAAAAGTATTAAATATATTTCCGTTTTCTGGTACCCGTAACACAAGTCATTCGGGTACTTACCACGGGGCCAGACCGACGTGATGTGAAGTGTCTATAGACATTATATATAATTAACTAGTGATAGTCACCAAACATAACAAAACCCTAGCTGGGGTAAATAAGTAATTGAAAGTAAAAAAATATTTATTAATACTTAAATATACACAGAGAGAATAGTGCATAACCCTACGAATAATAAAAAATCGGCTAAGTGCGAGTCGGACTCGCGCACGAAGGGTTCCGTACCGTTATTGAGCGAAAGTTGGCAAAAAATATATTTTAATTTAATTATTAATTATTAAAGTACAAATATAATTAAGAATGTTGTGAGTATTTTAAGTGCCTACCTGCTACCATTATTAATTACGAGCAAAAAAGGCCAAAAAAAATCACGTTTTGTTGTATGGGAGTCCCCTTTAAATATTTATTTTATTTTGTTTTTAGTATTTGTTGTTATAGCGGCAACAGAAATACACAATCTGGGAAAATTTCAGAAGTCTAGCTATAGCGGTTCTTGAGTTACAGCCTGGAGACAGACAGACAGACATTGAAGTCTCAGTCATAGGGTCCCGTTTTTACCCTTTGGGTACAGAACCCTGAAAACGAAGGAAACGTAACTCCCATACCGTTTACCGTTTTAAATTAGGTTCCTTTCAAACTGTCATGTAACGTCAGCCTGATACTGCTCAAGGCCACCTAAATATTGCAGTATTGAAAATGTGTACCTAGGTACACATTTTTGACAAGTATTGTAGAACATGTATTTTGACGGAGTTACTTTTCCTTAGTTTTTATTATTTGTAGGCACAACCATATAAAGAATGTATACAGATATTCACCATTGAGAATAGGGCTCAGATGTTGAGTTTTTCATAGCTCCATAGCTCTGAGATTGGTGATGAGCGCTTGAGTTACTTGCACGTCGTAGATCATTGGTACCACCCAGAGAACTCCAACCTCCACGATTGTTTACCTGTAATACAAACAAATATGTATATTGTAATGTCTTTATATTCATACCTTAAAGGTATATTTACCATTCATTAGCAAAACAATAGAATTTTTATTTAGCACCTAAACAATACTTGCAGTGTAATTAATATTTTAATTAATAATTATAAATTATATATTTTTCAAATTTTTTATATTTATAAATATAAAAAAAATTGAAAAATTCTACACTTTTTTTTATCATAGAAAGGGTTTAGAGTTCATTAATAAAAAATCGTAAGTAAAAAGTAATAATAATAAATCAAACCTTTTCAGTGACAGTTGTAGCCATCTCTGACACTTTTTGTGAAGCAATACCACCATACTTGACAGCATTTTCTGTGGCGGTCCTTGCAGCTTTGGTTACTGATGATGTCAAGATAGACCAGCCCTGATGATAGAAATAATGTAACAAACAAAAATACTTTTTAATTGAAGTTATGATATTTTTTTCAATGGTTTAATAATTATTGAATATTTTGTAAGTTTAAGAAACTTAAATAACTGTAACATTTTCTTATGAAAATCAGGGCCCCCGCTACCATATGTGCAATGTGTGCAATGCACACGGGCGCCACCCTCTAGGGGCGCCAAATCGCCATCTTTAGGGGCGCCAAAACCAAGGACCCAAAAAATTTGCCTAAAGGGGCGTCAAAATCCTTTTTTTGCACACAGGCGCCAGTAGCCCTTACGGGGGCCCTGATGAAAATAGTCTTAATTTTAATTTATTACACGGAAATACAAAATACTATAAAAATCATAATATTATGCCCTTTTATGTACCCAGTTATCTTGTACAAACACAAGTAGAACATATTATGTATTAATATCTCTAAAGGTCAAATCTGACAACTGTTCAGAACAGAATGTTTTAAATGCTCTAGACTGTAGAGTATGCCAAGGAAATGTACCATCGAGGAAATTGATTCCTAGGCAGTCGACAGACCAACGTCATTTGGTCGGATCATGTCAAGTTAGGGTCACCGCAGATATACAATTTCAAGTTGGCCGACTATCGTACAACTAAATTGCGTAGTATCACAATTTAATTGGACAACTTTTTAATTGTAGGTAATCGGAAAGGAATCGCAGTTCTTATATGATTGGTGTCCAATTATTTAGTTGTACAATTTAGTCGGAAAAATGTGCGAGCTCTCATTAGTCGCTATAGCTATTGTTATACTATGCGATTTAGTTGGCCAACTTCAAATGGTCTGCGGTCGCTCTTAATGTTAATTGAGGAGCTGGCGAACAGAACCGGATTAGTCCGCGAGAAAAAAAATTACACAGTGGCTAAAAAAACTAGTATCAATATAAGGAAATAATTAATAACATAACTTTGCATCACTATATGCAGATGAATTAGGGTCTATTGTAGGGATGCCACGAATAGTGAATTGGCCGAATACCGAATAACGAATATTCGGCATCGCTGTCGGCCGAAGCGCCGAATATTCGGCACGAAATACATACTTTTCGGGGGTGCGGTAGCTGGATTAACCTATCAAGCCCCATAAGATCACCGGTGATCGCGATAACAATAGAATAACAATAGATTTCCAAAAATCCACGATCGAAGGCTTTAAGACAAGTCGTAGCCTGTTTTCCTCGTTGCGTTTTCAAACAAGTCATTTGCGTCAAACGAGTTGGATTTTTATTTGAAAACAGTTCGCCTAGATTGGAAGGACGATCCTTACAAGTGGTGGTAGCAAACGAAAAATAATACCCAATTCCAAACCATTGAACCGAAATTTGCCAAAGTTTATCTCCTGGAAGTAGCTTGTATATTGAGAGGTTATTTTCTGAGGCTGTTAACATTTACGATGAAAAGCGTAATCGTTTGCTACTAAAAATGCTGAAAAGCTTGTTTTTATCCATCATAACTTACCACTGATCAATTTTAATTACTAAAGTGTTGTAATTTGGAAATAAAAACAATGTTAAGTAATATAACTTGTTTTTTTACATGATTTGGTATTCGCTATTCGGCCGAATAGTACGTATTATTCGGTCGAATACCGAATAGCAAAAAAAGAAGCCGAATAGGCCGAATACCGAATAGTTGCCGAATATTCGTGACATCACTAGTCTATTGTAGCCTCAGAATACAGAAAAAACTTTTTTTTCTGTATTCTGATTGTAGCATGAGTAACTATTTTTTTATTTACTTTAATATTCTAGAAATTATTCAAGATGTAAAAATGCACTAAACCAGTTTTGTTTGAAACAGGTGGACTTATCCGGTTGTGACTGCAAACGTGTGACAAGTCCAGTTTTGTTAGTGTCTGAAAAATCAGGTTTTGTCAAAAAGAGGAACTTAAAATGAAAACAAAAATTATAGAATAATAATAAATAAGTTTCTTTCTCTTACGACTACCATCGTTTATACTTTCCACGGTCACACTCACATCCATTATTAACAAAACTGAAAAATTATTAAAAACCAGCGACAATGATTGCAAGTAACAGCTGATTCATTTTTTAGGGTTCCGTACCCAAAGGGTAAAAACGGGACCCTATTACTAAGACTTCGATGTCTGTCCGTCTGTCTGTCTGTCTGTATGTCTCCAGGCTGTAACTCAAGAACCGCTATAGCTAGACTTCTGAAATTTTCACAGATTGTGTATATCTGTTGCCGCTATAACAACAAATACCAAAAACAAAATAAATTAAATATTTTATGGGGGCTCCCATACAACAAACGTGATTGTTTATTTTTTGCTCGATATCAATAACGGCAATACATAGGCACTTGAAATATTCACGAAATACACAATTTTATCTGTATTTTAATAATTTATAATAAAATTTTAATAAATGAAATAATTAAGGGGGCTCCCATACAAAAAGCACAATTTTCAGCCTATTTTTGCTTTATTGTGGTGCGGAACCCTTCGTGCGCGAGTCCAACTCGCACTTGGCCGATTTTTAATCAAATTTTAGTTGCCAGATGCAATATGCCAATACAATAAAATAAAATAAATATTTTTTTACTTCGTGTTGTTTTTTATGACATTATCCGGTTTTGATTGAAAATGTGTTCAAGAAATGAGTACTCTATTGGACAAGTCCACTTTAGAATGGAAATAGATTTTTTTTTAATCTTTGTATTGTCTATTGAACTAATCTGGTTTTATTTAAAAATTGACTTTTTAAAACCTTTTTAAGCCTACTTACAGCCGGTTTTGATTGAAAATATTAACCGGGATTGACGCAGATGGGTCGAGAGAAGACCACTCGAAAAAAAAAAAACTTTCGCACTGGTGGACTTGACCGGTTTTGTTCGCCAGCTCCTCAATTGTGATCTGTCGGCTAGGTTTGACGTAACGCGACCAAACTATGTAGGTCCCCCATCTGCCTAGGGATCAACTTCCTTGATAAAACATATGACATAGACACTATATATGCTACGCTCAAAGATCAAAAACGCTCAGTGAGCGGAAAAATAGCTCACAACGCGTCGTGGTCACAGTGAAACAGCCACGCGTTCTGGAAATCACAAAACGACCAAAAAGCGAAATTCGTGTCATGGATGATATTATGCTTAAGTCTAATTCGAAGTCCATAGGAATGGAAGATTATATTTGGATTACCACGCATACTATATAATAATTTTTCTTTTACTAAATCAGTGCATAACTTGTTTATCATAATTGTTTATAAAATATCCATAATTCCATACTATCAATACCAATATTATTACTGTCTGTCTGTCTGTCTGGCGGGCCTCAACTAGTAGTATTATATTAAAATTATATAAATTAAAATAAAACTATATTTTTATTATTTATTGAGATCAGATTACTTTATATTAAAAAAACAACATAATAATATAAAGTAACAAATTACTAAACACAAAATAATATTGTTAATAATTTGTCAATAATACTTATAATTCACTTAAAACAATTAGGGATTTTAATTTTAAGCTATTGCATTTGCGATATGGTAAGAATAAAATGTTCAGAACGCATTATGGTCTTTTTGTAATTGCCAAAACGCGTCGTGGCCGTTTTCATTAGAGCCACAACGCGAACTTTGTGAGCTATTTTTCCGCTCACTGAGCGTTTTCGGTCTTTGAGCGTAACATATTATATAAAAAAAGGACTGTCAAGCACACTAAAAAAAGACAAATACTTTGCACTGACCGATGCCAAGGAAGCTAGAGTATTATCCACCATCTCATTGCCACTGTGGATTGGTGACATCGGAGTGGAGTGAGATTGTTTTGGTGTATTCCCGAATCCTGTGTAACGACCGCTTCCATACTCACTACTGCATTTAGAAATTGAAAGAAAAAATTATGAAATACATACACCATCATTAAAATTTATTATGTTATGACTTTTTTAGTATGCAAAAATATAATCTATACAAGAAATAAATAAAATATCTTACTGGTAACTAATATTATTGTCAGAACCACTTGTATGAAAAGTGTTTTCATCGGAGGAATAGAAGTTTTGTGACTGATTCCATTCATTTGACTTTTCAACAACATCAGGCTTATAATCTGAAGGACTCCAATCTTTTCCCTCAGCGAGAGCTGCAATCTGTGTAAAAATAAACATGTGAAAACTAAGAATATATAACATATTATGTTATTAAAGAATGAATTTGTACCTTTTGCCTGTACATTGCTGCTGCCTTGGTGTTATATTTTTGAGTTATCTTCATGGCTGGATTATAATCGGGCTGACTTTCTAAAAAACTTTTTGCTTTAGCATTGCCCCCCACCTATAAAATATTATTAGTTATAGCTTACTTCCAGTGATAAGGAAAACTTTATTGATAATTGTGCACCATACCATCATTTTTGCGAGTTCAATATCTTTCCATTTATCCATTGTGACAGAACGCACAAAAGACAAATGAACTCCAAGGCTTCGATGTACCCCTGAACATTCTAGGCATATCCAAATACCATATGTAACAGAAACCCACTGTGGATTCAATGTACCACATTCGAAACATTTCTAAAAACAAATAATATAAAAGTACAAAATAATGCCAAATAAGTGTATAACATACAACAGATTCACGGATATTATAAATAAATCGTCATGAAACTTACGTGGTTTTCTTCTTGCGTTCGGATGAAATTCAATTTGCGACGTGTACGTGGAGATGCCATGGTTAGTAATCAAGCTTTGTTCTTTGAAAGTTTAAATGTATATTTTTAGTATTACTTTAAATGTAAATTATTTTCTTATACAACTTTGTATAGCCAACAAATTAACAAGGACGGATACCGAGTTTCTCAATTTTCTTTCATCATTTTGGGGAAAATATTTGTCATTATCAAATTGTAGTTGCCACGAATTAAGCAGAACTGAAGGCAATAAAATATTGACAGATTTGGACTAGGTATCTCATAACTGTCAATAGTCTGTCAACTAAAAAAAATCGCCATAATCTTCTATTGTCTATGAAATTGAAATATCTTTAAGAGGGCCCTTAGACGATCAATTTTATTGTGTAATATCACATATTGTGCAATATTATTGACGGTCTAGGGTTAAGCAATTAAGGCCAGGTAGTCCTTAAAATTAGCAGGTCGATGTCTGTCAGTACGAATATCGACGTAAAGGACATTAAAATAACATTCGTATCAGCGCGCCTTGTACAGTGGCGGTTACGACGCTTGCCGCGTCCTTGATAGGGCGAAATAAAATTATTCTTCTTTATGTTATGAGCTTTTCGTAGCTACATGATTTTTGAAAGTAAAACTATCATAATATAAGCCAGCGGTCGGCAACCTTTTGGCAGGCAAGGGCCAATGTGGCAAAACAAACTAAAGGCGGGCCGCAGGCCTTATACTCGTATTAACCATAGAAGCCCAATATTCCTACGCATTTCTACACTTTAGAGGGCTATAGTCTAGATGATGATATAGATATAGATAGATGTCTAGACGACAATAATTAAAAAAAAAGTTTCAACCTCTCTGATGGATGGCACCAGTAAAAAGTGAGCTGTCAAAATTTGTAAGAGAGAGTATTATAAGAGGATTCAGAAAAATAAAGTTTTTATTACAAAATGATACAAACAGCAACTTTTTTAAGTTGCGAAAACTACTGGAAATTTTAGAAAACATTGTTTTTGATACTAATAACTTATTTACAAAACATTCACGGGTCACAAGTAAAACGTTCGCGGGCCGCATGCGGCCCGCGGTCCGCGTGTTGCCGACCGCTGATATAAGCTTCATAAAAAATAAGAAAAATATCACAAAATATTCGAATTTAGCCTCCTCTTCGGAATGAGGCATTTTCTTATTTTTTTTTAATTTGATTGTCAAACAGTTTTCAATTTAGTAACTAGATGGCGTATGGGTAGACAATTATTGGTAATAAAGGTCTACCAGAATCTGATGGCAATTTTTGACAGCAGATTTTTAAAAAAATTCCTTGATCGTTGGATAAATTTTTATATTTGCATGTTTTACACACAGAATAAGCCGCTATAAGAAAAAAAAAAAGGATCAAAATGTTTTATTCCAATTATTTATTTATTCCCCGGTATTGCTAAAGTCAATTTATTTTCTCACTTTTTGCCATCAGATTCTATCTCTCTCTCTAAAAGTCTCTATTTTATAAGAGTATTTTGTTTTGATCTCCTTGATTAGTATTTTAGTAATAATTACGTATGTCAGTGCCAATATTTTTTTTTAAAGCTTTGATTATTTAAACAAACAAAAATACTAGTTTATGTTCATAAAAACATTCCCCTGGTTGCTTAGAACAGTCCCCTGTCACAATTTTGCACAAAATCGTCTATAACTCAAAAACCAAGAGGAAAATGTGTGGGCTTCTTTAATATATATATTTGATATACTATTGCCTTTCTTTGTATTGACAGACATTCTCAACATTTAATTAAAATTTGCTCAGGACAGTCTTGTATGGACGAGTTTCCAAATAGCAGAGAAACACCCATATATAGAGAAAGCAACAGTAAATAAAAGAGTTCAAAAATAAATTATACCTTTTAAAAAGAAAATATACTATTCTTCACTTTTATCATACATAATAACTTGGCGGTAGGTGTGAAATTATTGGAAAAACTAAACGACTAGCAAATAAAATGGATAAATTATTAAAATCGTTCGTATTTGGTGGCAGATTGCGCTGAAACTGTAAGTGATATCGCTTTTGTATGTATTAGAGGTTTATAGTAAATTTATCATTGATTATTTCGTTCCTACATACTTTTTATTTATCGAGTACGGTTTTTTTTTAAAGTGGAAAATACCACGCTCCGGGACATATCCGTAGGCACGGGGGGGTGATGCGTAGGGGGGAGGGTAGATTAAATTTAACTTTACTCTGTAACCTACATAGGTATCCTGATAGATAAAAGTTCTCCATTATTTTTGCCTCAGCTAATTTTCTTAAACTATAGTTTCTTTACGAGTTACGACCATAAAGTTAATATACCTAGCGGAATAGAGAAACAAAGGCCTGAGCAAGAGAGATGTCACTATCAGTAACATTGCGTGGTAAAAAGAGACGTGTGATACATGACAGCAGCACTCTTTTTTTGACGTCCAGTCGGCACGTGCCGCATCGTTGACAATTTAATCTCATAGAAATCATGTTCAATCATGCTTGTGTAAGTGTATACCTACACATATTTTTACACACAGATGAAACCAATTTCGGTTTCGTTTGACAGCTCGAGATTGTTGCTCTATTCCACTAGGTATATTAACTTTATGGTTACGACTCACCGACCACCGACCGATGCGTAACGACGGCTCCCCAAAAATTGAAATTGTCTTTGTTTTATTGATAACTGTTGATGGAAAAGCAAAATGTTATTATGATACACATTTAATACACTGTTAATACACTAAAACATCAAAAAACTTTGTTCCTTCGGCGGTGCAGGTCGCGGGTACACGCGAACCCTGGGTAAAAACTAAAACACCGCTTGCTTGACCACTTAGCCACATGACAGGGCTTCTATATATTATTTTAATTTTATTCGTACTTCCTTAATTAACCTAGTTAGTAGAACTAACCAGTTAGTAGAAAAGGCAATGTTAACACACAGGTTAAAGTTCAGGTTTTACTTCTGAGAGTCCCGAGTCCAGTTTTACAAAACTTACTGTATATGGTATAAAACTGTTGATATACTGATAGTTGATACAATAATGAATTATAAAAAATGCTATCAATAAAATATTTAATGTACTTACATGAACTCCCTTTTTCTACTGTTTGAAGTAGCATGGTTCGTTGTTAATTTCTTACGAACAATAACTGTAGTACAAATAAAAACATACTTTTATTAAAATAAGACCATAGAAGTAGCCATAGAAGCTATAAACCAATTAAATTTAAAATTCGTTTTATCAAATTTATTTTTGGGGGTTTATTTTTAATTTTATTTATTCTTACATAGTTTATTATATAAGAATATTATGTTAACCACAGATTTAAGAAGTTAACTAGCTGACTCGGCAAATGTTGTTTTTCCATATAAATTATTTCTAGTATCAAAATAAAAAGAAGATAAAAACCTATTCTCAGGCATAACGAATGTACATAAAAAATTTCATTAAAATCGGTTGAGCCGTTTTGGAAGTGTTCGGGAACAAACACTGTGACAAGAGAATTTTATATATTATTAGATTCAAACTTACTACAAGTCTACGACTATTCATAAATATTAAATATAATATTATGAGTTATGACTGTACTACGATGTTATAGGTAACTATTTTCTAAATATGCCGATACGTACGACGCCGTGCGACCACGTGGCGCCGCAATGTAACTTTAACACATACGATAAGTATATATTTTTGTTTGGCAAATATTATAAATTACATATTATTATGAACTTACTTGTGAAGTTTTCGAAGCTAGGCTTGCAACGCCACATGAGTATTCGTGATTCGAGAAATTTAAATGACGAGGACCCTGGTTTGTTAAAGTACCACTCCTCAACCATTCTAGGAACCAAAATAACACAAAAATGGCTTCTCTCTTTTTTACAGCAAATACGCTTACAGAGTAAAAAATATTAGTTACATTTTGTAGTACCCTAAATGAGGGTAGTCATAAAATTACGTTAATAAAGGGCTTCATACACGGCGTAATTTATAATATATATTAAATATTATTTCCTCAATACAAATACCTCTAAACCTACCTCAATAACGCATAATATAAGATTTCATCTTCGGTATTAGAACTGCTGTTAGTGATGCTGCGGCCGCACATGATATGCGTAGTGCTTCGTGCTTGAGACGCTAACATGAGCTATGTCCACACTGTGCACTTTCATCTTCAATTTTCGTCATCTTCTTTCATTCAACTTTCGTTTTGGCGCATTCAATGAATTCCTTCGCATAGAGCGAGATGCATTATAAGCCATTGTCGTGTGGCGGGTGAAACAGTAATCGGTTCGCCGCTGTTTCACGGTTCGCAGTCGGTACCATAAAGTTAATATACCTAGCGGAATAGAGAAACAAAGGCCTGAGCAAGCGAGATGTCACTATCAGTAACACTGCGTGGTAAAAAGAGACGTGTGATACATGACATCAGAACTCTTTTTTTGACGTCCAGTCGGCACGTATTGGCACGTTGACAATTTAATCTCATAGAATGGGTTATTTTCTTTTTTTTGATCTCCACCAGACGGCGCGACGATAGACACTTCTAGATTTTCTATTGGTTCCCCAACGATCTGAAATTATCTGCAGGTTGGCATCACTGACTAAATATGGATTGTGTTTCTAAAAAATCTCAGTGTCCTGTCAAGTGTCAATATATCAAAATATCTTGAACCTAGTTTCCGTTAGCATAATATTAACATAAAACTGTATGTGTTTGTATATTTCCATATATAACTGTTTTTTTGCTTCGTCCCTCTAGTTTAAATTTCACGAAGAACATACGCCTAAGCGATCATTGGCCTAAGCGATTAGGCCAGTATAATGGTAACAGTTTAGGAACACGCTGACATAATATAATACTTGTCAAACTGAAAACTGACAACTGAAAGAGTTTTGGCGGGCATGTTACTTTGACACTTCTTCTACTTTTTATTGTTGGTGTGGTTTTTATTATTTTTTCCCAAATTGTGTTATTTGGGTTTTTGATGTTCATTATTGGTAAAATATTAGCCATTAAATATCCGTTATCTTGCACAAGTGCAGGTAAGATGTTGTCAAAACCAAAATATGTATAATTCCTGTGACATTTGGTATGAATAACGGTAATTAGGGCTATTTCTTCCGAGAGTTTTAAGTAATACATGGTATAAATTTTGTTGAAAAATAATAACAAAATTTTGCTGTACGGATCCTGCCATTCGCCTTTTGCTATATGCAAAAAATGGAATTTTTGAATATTGATACTAAACAAAATATTTTTTAGGTTAAAGAAATGCTCCTAGAGAAGAGGTCAATGTGATGATGATGACGATTAAGAACCTTTAAGGAAGTTAATATTATATTTACTTCATAAGCTGCGAATAAGAACATATTCAATAAAACCTTGTTTGAATATTTTTCATTTAGTTTCAAATTTTTAATATGTGTGTAAATATATTATTCAATGTGTCCTAACACCGGTATCCGGTCCTTACATGTTATGATGTATGGCATATTTTATTGACTGAAGGATCGGGCACTGGTGTTGGGACAGTGGACACATTATTATGTGTCCCGTCACCAGTATCCAATGCTTTAACGTCTTTATTTCTTCGATAATACATAGTAATTGTTATTTTGCAAAATTGTTGCTTAATAGTTAAGTATAATAGAGTATATTGGTTCTTCTGTAGTTTATGTAAAAACTGTTGATTTTATTGATATTACACTCCGGACAAGCCTTCGTGGCTTATGGAGTATACATATATGTATATTTTTAACTATTATATAAGAGTGTAATTATATACTTAAATATTTTATAAATAAAATAATATCTTTTCACCAAATTGAAAGCGACTTCTAATTTAATGAGCATAATATATCCTACATTGAACATGCGGGTCGAATTGATAACCTCCTTTTTTGATGTCGTTTATTAAAAATCTATAACATAAAATTATGGTCGACTATTGGTCGATAGCTGTAGTCTAATTTTATATTATTATCGATATACAAGCAGATATACGCCCATCCCTACACGCACACTACGGCAATTGCACACAAGCATAAAATGGCCACGCGCTGGCGAGCTAAGAAGCCATCTACCTATATCCTTAATCTGTGGTGCTATGTTTAAAGGAACCCAATTTTTTTTTCGTTCGGAAGTTTCACCCACCTGATTGTTGCTCTATTCCGCTAGGTATATTAACTTTATGGTCGGTACATAGGTATATATCATCTCGTATCACTGATTTAAACTTTGGATTTAAAATATTAATGCTCCCGCTCTTATTGTCTTTGGTAGTATAGGTCTACCAGAATCTGATGGCAAAAGGTGAGAAAATAAATTGACTCTAGCAATACCGGGATAATTGGAATAAAACATTTTGATCCTTTTTTTTCTTATAGCGGCTGATTCTGTGTGTTAAACATACAAATATAAAAATTTATCCAATGATCAAGGATATTTTATGAAAATCTGCTGTCAAAAATTGCCATCAGATTCTGGTAGACCTATAGTGAATGAATAAAATAAGATTTGTTACCAGGCCATAAAATCCTAATAAAAAAAAATGAACGATTAGGCGATGTGACGCAAGTGAACAACTCATTCGCAAACTACACGGCTATTAAACGTATTCGTTTACTCTTTTTCATGTAACGTGTTTTATATTGGTGGTTGTTTAAATATTAGTTAGGTATAAATCCGCGTGATACACTATTTTTACAATATCCGAACAATCGTTTATATCAGACTCATAATTACTTCGTGTTTGTTGAAAAACATAGTGTTATCGGCATCCGGCAGAAGTTGAATACTTTGTTCTAACTGGTTTGAAATGATATAGCTCTACAATGAACGGCGAAAAGATGAATACGAACAACGTCGAAGCCGAATACATGGATATTGCCAACAGAAATGCTTGGACGATTACTTATCAAGTAAGTTTGTATTCTGACGCGTAAGTATTTGTGTAGGTATCTATGCCACGCACGAATTACCTGCTGCTATAACAGAAATATCCGTGCACTGTCTAACAATTTGCATTAGCCACCTACTAGTAATTAATAATTAGCTTTCCCTTGTAAAAGTAGCGATAAAAAAGATGTATGGATATCCAATGTTTTATTAATTGTCAGTTCTAGCAATAATGCTAAGTCTAGACTTATTGTTGAATGCATTGGTAATCTCTGTTCATAAAATACGGTACCCTAAAACTACTAAAAATACTTACAAAGTTTAACCTAAAATACTTCTTTAATACAGTACTCATATAAATATTTACCTACTTCTAATTTTGTGTAAATTTGTAAACATTTTGTTAGTAGACAATAATAATCCAAAAAATGTAGACAAATAAATAAAAAGGAATCTACAGTTAAACCAGTTTGTTAATTAGCATTTGGCATTGCCGAGAGAATCACATCTGAATGACAATGTATCTTAGACATGATAATTTCTGAAAGCCATTTAAAAAATCGCATTAAAAAGTATTAGAAAAACCAACAAAAGTGGTTGAAGCAGTTATTTTTCCTAATTATGAGTAATCTTAAAGAACCCTCGACCTAAAGTGAACTTCTGAGAAAACCCCTTTCATGAACTTCAGTGAATATTCTCATTGTTTATTTGCGTGCTAGGGCTACAAATCAATTTTGATATTGTTATTTCATAACAAATATTCTCCATTTGCTATTAAAATTTTCACAATATTTTTCAGAAAATTGGAAGCGAGTGTCAATTATACCCCTACACATGTACAGAAGCAAAGAAACCTCAAAATAGACCTCTGAACCGCTACAGGGATGTCAACCCGTATGATCATAGCCGTGTTATACTTAAAAGATGTGAAGGAGACTACATCAACGCCAATTTGGTCAAGGTATGTAAGAATATAGAATAGTGCCTTTTACTCTCAGCTTGGCTTAATTGTGACTTGTTATAAAAAAAAAAAAAACATTACAGCATGACTCATTTTACCTGATAGGTAAATTAAAAAAAGATGAAATAGGCCGCCTTAAATAAAATTTATATTATAGAAAATGCATTGAACTATATTAAACTATAATAACATTATTGTTATTAACCTCTCGAACCCTTGATATCGAGCCACCTGACTGCACTCGACCTCACGCAGTTTTGTAACTTATTTTAGTGTGTATAAGATTTAATTTCGTTTGTTCAATCCATTATTTTAAAGATTATGAAGTTGGCTACAAAAAGAATGCACTAAATTCATTGCTGATTGGTTCAATTTTGTAAAACCTGAAAAAAAAATTTTAAAAAATTTAAATGGCACCATAGAACCCGGTATTCAAGAGGTTAATGTTGTCACAAAAATGGCTGGAATAAATTCCTATGGTTAGGTAACATTAATGTGTTTTATGCTTGACTAGCTGTTGCCCGCGACTTTGTCTGCGTCAGTATATGTATTATAACAAACATAGATAATTTTCTCCATACAAACAAAATCTGTTATAACGACATTGAAGGGGCTACTCATATTTAGTCGTAAAAACCGATAGTTGTAACAACCAGTGACAGGTATTAATAGGAAAAACAATACATAATATGTATATTCATGTAGGAAATTAACCCGTCTATCGTGGGAAAACGAGACACAATAGACATTCTATTGTGTCTCGCACGCCGGTGACCGTATGGGGCTTGATGAATTAAACCACAGTTTGTTTACTTCAATATAAAAGGACAATATCATTTTTCCATCATTTTTGTATGCATAAAATCTGTAATTTTAGTTTGTTTGGAACACTTCTGTCATGCATACACAATTTGTAATTCACATTGGATTTTAATCAGTGTATCGTCACAATTTCCCTGCATGTGGAACTGTTTATTAAAAAGAACAATCTTTCGTAATACACTAACAGCATTGAGACCGTTAATCAAAGTTGGCACTGTAAATTGACTATTAAAATTTTTTACAATACAGCTGAGCCAGTCGTTCTACAGATATAATTCTCCGAAAACATTAACCGAATGTGGTCGCTTAATGCGGTATGTCGTAGTAAACAATGTCGTAAAAACCAATGTTTTTGATAAGGCGGTCATATAGCATTCAGCCAGGACCTTTGATTTTGGTCAATTTAACCGGTATGTTGTTCTAAACGATGTCGCCATAAACGGTTTTGACTGCAGTATTTACACCTTTTTTAGGGTTCCGAACCCAAAGGGTAAAAACGGGACCCTATTACTAAGATTTCGTTATCTGTCCGTCTGTCTGTCTCCAGGCTGTATCTCAAAAACCGCTATCGCTAGACTTCTGAAATTTTCACAGATTGTGTATTTCTGTTGCCGCTATAACAACAAATATTAAAAATAAAATAAAATAAATATTTAAGGGGGGCTCCCATGTAACAAACGTGACTTTTTTGGCCCTTTTTTGCTTGATATCAATAATGACAACAGTCATTATTGACACATGAAAATTTCACAAAATCGTGAATTAAAAGTATTATTAATAATTAATAATAATGTTAAAATAAAATAAAAAATTAATGGGGGCTCCCATACAAAAAAACACTATTTTTGGCCTATTTTTGCTCTATAACGGTACGGAACCCTTCGTGCGCGAGTCTTACTCGCACTTGGCCGATTTTTTACTAATTCTTCCACTGATTCGTCGCAGTGTAATATCACATTAACCTTTAACGTCACGGGCGGGGTCTACGCAGACCCCACGCGCTATTTTTTGACGGTATTTTTTTAAATTGGCAAGTTACAATCGTACTTTTTCAGCTAATCTCAATGCAACTCGAGGTCTTTCAGTGTGTGAATGGTCGTCGCTCTTCTGCTAAGGGAAGTTACATTTTTCCTTATGTGGGGATACCTGCAGACCCCACCCGTCATTTAACTAACTTTATTTGCTTGTTTTTTATAATCGGAGTCGCCGACTAACAGAAAATCAAATTGCACAAATCATATACAATTTTAATGACTATTGACTCTGAAAGCAAAGTCACAAGCCTAAGAGAACATTTTGGAAGAGTTAGAGGTAGCTAGACCTAGTGCCCCAAAAATGAAGTAAAGATGCTATTATTGTCTGTAAGCCTTGCTATAAAACTATATTTTGCAAGCCTCATTCAGTACAATTATTATTTATTACTTGCCTACTCAAAAAAAATAGTTTTAAGGTAGTATGTTTCAAGGACTGGCAATTTTTTTTCTGTAATGTTAATGTTAATTTTTCTTTTAATTACTTATTTTTAGCTCTTATTTTATTAGAAAAAAATAATAAGTTAGTCAGAAGTAGACTCTTTTGTTAAATTTTAGTACATTAAACATGTGGCACTCTAAAAATTCTATGCACAAGATTAGTTTTTTCATAAAAATGTTCTTTACTATCTAAATAATGATATAATATGTAAAACAATAGTAATAATGTATTTTCTTATAATATAAAACGGGTTTTAAAAATTATAAAACAATTCTGAATTTATATTTATTATATTTATATTGGGGATACTTCTAGACCCCACGCGTGACGGAACGTTACCCAAAACAACGCGTGTACTTAAAGGTTAAATAGCCTAAAGCCTTCGTTATTAAATGGACAATACAAAAATGATTGTTAATTCGAAAAAGTAGTTCTTGAGATAAGCGCGTAAAACAAATAAACTGTAGGTACAGTTTGAAAAAAAAACTCATTGCCAATCATTAATTTCCTGTACATTGTGCGTAGTAAGAATAAAACCTATTGCAAAACGTGCATTACCCCGATTGTAAAATATTACGCAATATTTTAATAAAATTTCGCTGCCAAACACTAATTTTCTCGAATGTACGATTTTCAAAATTATGAAAAATCTCACTAATAAATAATTATTTCATTTCACCGACTCTACAATATACAAAATAATAATAAAACCCACTGCCAAATATGTATTTCCCTGAAAAAAATGTGCGAAATTTTACTAAAACCTACTGCCATTCATTAATCCTGACTGAACAATGCACAAAATTGGAAGAAAAAACCCTTCAACCAGTATAAATAAAATCCACTGCCAAACATTAATTTTCCCGACTTTAAAATGTGAGTGATTTAAATAAAACTCGCTGCAAAACAATTCATTTCACCAACTCTTCAATGTGTGATAACTTAATAAAATCCACTGCAAATCATTTATTTCCCGGCTTTACAATGTGTGAAAATTTAATATAACCCACTGCAAAGCATTTATTACTTCCTGACACATTGTACAATGTGTGAAAATTTAATAAAACCTACTGCCAAACATTAATTTTCCCGACAGTATAAGGTGCAGCATTTTCAAAACGAATTACAAAACATTAATTTACCCGACTGCCCAACGTGCAAAATATTGGAAATAACCACCACTGCCAAACATTAATTTTCCCGACTTTAGATTGGTGCATTATTTGAAAATTGAATCCAACCACCTGCCAAACATTCATTGCCCTTTAAAGGGATAAAAAGGGGATTTTTTTATAAAAAGATGAAAGGCAAAGCTGATCGACCGACATATGGTTGCTGAACTCAGGCATACCGCATACCTCCTTTGAATGTGTTCTATGGGTTAGAGAAAACTTACTCGTATCATTCTTCTGTCACTTTTTCATAATATTATCCCAAAACATGTTTACAATTAATGTTTTTTACCAAAAAATAATGTTATATCTACATTGGTGTGAGAGCACTTGATCGTTTCCAAACCTTTGTACCAATTTTTTCATAGGACAATGATTAAAAAACTTAACAAAATTGAAATCTTTATTCTTATTGAAGGTCGATCCGCATACCTCGAATGTCGCTTGGGTTTCGATTTCTTACTCGTGTATCTCATACTTTGTGGCGCTAATCACTTTAGTGTGTGTTACACATGGATGCCTATGATCAAAGCGACTTTCGAGGCATGAGAATCGTGCCCCTGTCGTCAAAATAAAAATAACTAGAAGATAAAAGATAATAAAACACCATTATCATAATATGTGGATAGTAGTGATGTGCCGTATCGTTTATATTATGTCCACGGATGCGGTTCTGAATACGATTATTTACCCCCAAGATCTACGAATACGGATACGGATCTTAATTTTCTTTCTCACTCAAAGAGATCTGTTTTGGGAAAAAAATATTCACAATAGGTGAATAGTTTTTTTTTCCCAAAACAGATATCTTTGTTACAAGTTAACTCTCATAACAGATCATATTTTCCCATAGATCGATGCAATATTACCCGCCGCGTACTGTATCGCCTGTGTAGTAGTCTACTGAATCGTTGTTAGTGCGCGAGACCTTTAAACGAAAGTTTTTAAGTAATGTACTATCGGTGTGGTCTAATCTGAGTGGAATGTAACAGATTTTCATTAATACCTATGTATTAATTTTTTTATCTTTGAATTGAGAATTGATAAGGTAAAAGATCCGCCAAAAAGCAACGGATACGGATTACCAGCTACTTCTCCCTTGGATATCTACGGATACGGATTCGAATACGGATATCCGGCACAACTCTAGTGAATATCAACACATGGTAAACGACGGTATAATATCCAGGTCAAGGTTACCTGCTAACAGCAATAATAACTTTCCTTATTATTTCCTTTTAAGGCTTAATAACTCCTTCAACATTTCGTGAAGCTACATCATTTTGTTTTATTTGCTAGCATTATCTTTTTTATTTAATTATAAAACTAACATTTTATGTTTTATGAACATACTATTAACTATTCTTTTCTGCAATAAAATTAATACTATCTTGGAAATGTCTTGATTTTGATGAAGTTGGCTATGTCGTGCATAAGCAATTTAGTATCTAAAGAAATATAAATCTAGCTAAGCTCATTTCTGTAAAGCTACGCATTTTTTATTATTATACTTTTTGCACACATAAAGGTACAGAGGCGGGCTTAATGCCTTTAGGCATTTTCTTCCAGCCAACCTTTGGGTGATGTTGAGACAAGATGAGGTAGATGCAAAGTACAATTACATACTATAAACAGTAATAAATACATACTTATATATATATATATATATATATATATATATATATATATATATATACTAAACATAAGACAAGATCAATGAAAAATGAGCTTACAGCACTATACAAACTAGTTAGTAAACGAATTAAATACGACTACACAAAGTACAGACTGGAAAATATCGAGAAACACCTCTCCCAGACAGGAAGCTCTAGGAAAGCCTTTAAAGAGCTGAAAACTAATAAAAATTGGATAGACGGACTGAAAAGCGGGGGTAGAGTGCTAAACAGTCGCAGAGCTGATGTTATTAAAATTGCAACAGATTTCTACAAAGAACTCTACAGCGCCCAAGAACGCGTAATCTACGATGCGGACGACATAGACTGGTCTAGCGCGTATTCTAAAGACATTACACCATTTCATATAACGGAGACTGTTCAAGCAATAGAAAAATTAAAATCGGACAAATGCCCAGGCTCAGATAATATAACCAACACAGCAATAAAAACGGCCAAATCGGTACTTGCTCTACCCCTCACTAACCTTTTCAACAGAATTTTGGAGAGTTCTCAAATTCCATCACAATGGTCGGAATCAAATATAATTTTAATCTATAAAAAAGAAGACTCCTGTAATATAGCAAACTATCGTCCTATAAGCCTACTCCCTTGCTTATACAAGCTGTTCTCTTCTCTCCTCAACCAAAGAATAAGCGCTACCCTTGAAGGTGAACAACCTGTGGAACAGGCAGGTTTTAGAAAGAGTTTTTCTACTATCGACCACATACACACCCTGGAGCAAATAATTGAAAAATACCAAGAGAGACAGAGAACTCTACATGTAGCTTTTATTGACTACAAAAAAGCTTTTGACACAGTTTCGCATAGAAGTATCTGGAAAGCGCTGATAGAGCAACGAATAGAGGTAGGATACATAAAGGTTATAAAAAGTTTATATGACAACAACATTGGCAGAGTAAAACTGGATAGAGTCGGCCAGAGCTTCCCTATAAAGCGCGGCGTAAGACAAGGCGATCCGATCTCTCCCAAATTGTTTATATCCATCCTAGAGTCGGTCATAAGAAAGTTGGATTGGAAAACTACAGGACTCTATATAGACGGAAAATACCTAAGCCACCTCCGCTTTGCCGATGATTTGGCTCTTCTATCTGAGTCAGTATCTGAACTACAGGGCATGATAGAATCTCTTAATGTGGTGGGTTGAGATGTCGGCTTAGAGATGAATCTATCCAAAACAATGATTATGACTAACAGCTTGGAGAAAATAATAAAAATAGACAACGAAGCACTCAAGTACACAAATAAATATGTTTACTTAGGAAAA
This sequence comes from Cyaniris semiargus, assembly GCA_905187585.1. NCBI lineage: Eukaryota > Metazoa > Arthropoda > Insecta > Lepidoptera > Lycaenidae > Cyaniris > Cyaniris semiargus. The sequence goes on from LR994547.1 coordinate 11,820,781, forward strand.
CAGATAAGTTTCGGAAAAGACAGCAACTATTCAGAAATAGAGCGACGCATTCAACTGACATGGAATAAATACTGGAGTCTCAAAGAGATTTTTAAAAGCAACTTACCAGTTAGCATAAAAACAAAAACCATGACGAGCTGCCTGCTACCGTGTCTAACTTACGGTTGCCAGACATGGAAATACGCGGCTAAAGTAAAAAGAAAAATTATTACGTGCCAACGAGGCATGGAAAGAAGCATGTTAAAGATAAGAAGAATTGAAAGAATTAGACACACAAAAATATGAGAGGAAACAAATGCAACGGACGCTTTGTGCTACGCTCATAAATTGAAATGGAAGTGGGCCGGCCATGTAGCCAGATAGTCGGATGAACGTTGGACCATAAGAGCAACACGTTGGAATGGCCCGCTCGGTAAATGTAACAGAGGCAGACCGCTTAAAAGATGGGCAGACGACATAAAATCGATAGCCCGTCAACGATGGACAAACGTAGCCCAAGATAGAGAAAAGTGGGCATCTCTGGAGGAGGCCTTCACCCGCAGAGGGGTTCTGGATGATTAATAATTAGTTTAACTCTTACATACTTAGTTTTTTATTCTTAGTGTAATAATCGTCTATGAAATAAAGGCTTTTTTTTTTTATTATTTATAATTTTTTTTGGGATCACATACTAACTAATCTCGCGTCAGAAAAAAAGCCAACACAGCTGATCCCACATGAAAATAATAATAATTTTCCTACTTTCAATTAACGCGGGCGACCCCTTCCCACCACCCGATCGATTTCAATTTTTTTTTGGGTGCACAGGAAGTACAGGGCAAATGCTTGAAAAAAAATTAAAGTCGCTGAACCTACATTTTTTTTCCATTTTTTCCCCACCCCACTGGCCACTATACCCACACCCACCGCCCACGGCCTGCCAGCACGCAGATTATCAGAAAAGGTCGTTTAGGGAAGTAGCTAACGGAGTTTTAATACAGCTGAAGCCACATGACCGATTTGGTCGTCAGCTCTCCGTCGATAACGTATAGTTTGTGTTCCGTTGAGGCAGTGGGTGGTAAGACAAGTAAAAGTAATGAGTGCCAGGGTAATGTTACTAAGTAATAGGTTTGCGGCGATCGTAGATATTTTCTTCACATAGTATCATGATTCACGTGCATTTATTTATTAATTAATAGCTGGTACCTTCACGAATGATTGTTTTCGTGTATATTGATATTTTATAGCTATGTATTTGGTACGTTCTAAGGGCTCGATTACACCTACCGAGTAGTGGCGAGACAGTGCTCTCAGTGAGCACCGAGTGCTCGGCTGAGGGCACCGTCTCCCCACTACTCGGTAGGTGTGATCATGGCATAAGGCCTAAACGGATTGAGAGGTGTCGGGTGAGTTTTCGTGATTGTAGATATGCTTTTACTTATACAATATAAAACATATCTTTGTCCACAGATGGATCGCGCGAACCGCAAGTACATTCTCACTCAGGGGCCACTCGTGGGCACTGTCGGTCATTTCTGGCTGATGGTGTGGGAACAGAACAGCCGCGCTATACTCATGCTGAACAAGATAATTGAGAAGAACGAGATAAAGTGTCACTGGTATTGGCCGTACGGTATCGGTGAGCAACAGAAGCTGGTACTCGACGACATCAAGCTTACCATAGAACAGATCAGCGAGGAAGACTGCAACTACTACACCACTAGGGTCTTTAGGTAGGTACGAATAGCTGTAAGTTATCTGTTAAGAGGTTTAAACGGACGGACGTTTTGCCGTGACGTGGTATAGCGATCATCATTTTCACATAATATGTATTGCAACAACCGATCCTATAACACTAAACCGATAATGATGAAAGGTACAGACTATAGTGATTTTAATGGTAAGCTATAGTGGCCGCCCATTAACACCCGTTACATTATTCTGTGGCGTTGCTTCATGTGGGTTTTCTGTAAGTCTGTGGTATTGTGTGGGATTTATATTTTTATGAGTGTAGCCCACTTTATTTCCGCCGCCCCATACAGTATGAAATCTGCCGCCCACCTAGGATGCTGCCGCCCCTAGGCCGCGGCCTATACGGCCTATTTATAAATCCAGAGCTGGGTATTGATCTGGTCGTGCCGGCCAAAATAATGAGGCATAGAATTTCGTCTTTTTGTCATTTTGTATGAACTTTTGTGCCTCGATTCGTCGTTTGGACTTTAGCTTTGTATAAGGCAATGAGTAATGGCAGTCTTGAATGAATATGCCTGATGACCAATATAATCTAACGAGCTATTGTGACCAATTATCGTGGCGTTACGTAACAACGTAACATGCCTATCCATATTACGTATGACGGTGCTATTTATAGGGTTCCGTGCAACAGGAGTCTAAGGCTGCGTTTCCACCGGAGCTGAGCTAAGCTGTGTTGCGAGGAATGAGTTTTTAAGAACCAAAAGAAACGCTTCATTTGACTGACCACGTACAGCGCAACGATTGTATTGGTTCTCGTAAAACACATTCCTCGCAACGCAGCTTAGCTCATCTCCGGTGAAAACGCAGCCTAATAACGTTGCTCCATCTCGCTATGAAGGCGAACTAGTATCGAGGCTCGAACAGTATGACAGCCTGTGATCGAATCCACATTCGAGGCATCAGAATAGGGCCCTGGAGTCTATTATAAGATGATGTTTTCGCCGTTTGTCAACCTGTCTGTTGTCACTACTCGATACTTACGTTCCTTGTTAGATTCAGTCCGCTATGAAATTACTACTAAATGTTTCTACTTGGTCAGTACTCCAAAAGTCAGTTCCATGTGTTTAGCCTATTAGACCATACCAGTTTGATGTTTGATCGAATGAGGAACGAAGCTACATTGCTGCGTTATAATAATATTCTTATGCAGCGTTTTATTTATTTAACCCGTCGATCGTGGGAAAACGAGACACAATAGATCGCCTCGGACGCCGGTGACCGTATGGGGCTTGATGAATTAATATTTCATGAACCGATTGAAATATAATTAATGCTGTGCAATTGTGTATTTTATTTACCAGTATAATGTTGCGATTGAAAATAATTAAATGTTTCTAAGAATACTATAATTGGGAATCTTGAACATAATTACAAAGTATATGCAGATATTTGGCTTTATTGCTTGCTTTTAAAGGTATTAAACAGAAATATTATGCCATTTTTATTAACGTTGCTGGTTCATTTGACGTTGTTCGAAACCGATGACAACATAATTAAGTTCGATGCACGCGATTGTTATAATTGTAATGTAAACATGTTCTGTGTTATTTTTTTTTATGTATTCAAAGCTACCATTACATTTAGCTGTGCATATAATATGTAATATGTGTGTATGTATGTATGATGAATTTAAGAACTTATTTACAATAAGTGCTATCTTTGTCTTATATGTTGAAAATCACTTTACACAAAAAATATAGCAACAACGTGAAAGGTTGCTGTGTATTATACATTTAAATTTTTGGCGACGGAATCCCACATTTACAAAATCCAGCTATGCCATTGACTAAATAATTTTTAATTTAGATTTTCTGTTGTGTGCTTCTAAATTCCGATTAACAATATGTTATTTTTACATTGCATATGAAATATACAATTGTATGTGAATTAGTTATTAAGATTCAATACTTAAGACTAGCTAATTTTTATTGCTATCCATACTAATATTATAAATGCGAAAGTGTGTCCGTGTGTCTCTTCACGCCCAAACCGCTGAACAGATTTTGGTATATATATATTGGGTAGATTATGTACTTAGTAGATTTTGGTATATATATATTTTGGTATATAGTATATTGGGTATAGAGATACTTTGAGTACCTAGAAAGGACATAGAAACTTTTATCCCGGAAAATGTACGATTTCCGCGCGATAAACAAATTTTGACGCAACGGAGTTGCGGGCGTCATCTACTAGTTGTCCAACAAATTGTCATTAACCAAAACAAATCCTCAATGTGACCACTCAGTAACAGGAATGTGAATCAATTTGTACCGTCAATATGTGACGAGGACATGGCAAAAATACCCATATGGCCATTCTATTTAATATGCTAAAAATGTATGTATCTATAAAATATCATGTATGAATGATTGTTACTTTTACACAGTTATTACTGAACGGCGCTGCTGAATTAGGACTCTTTATCAGCAAAATGTGCTGTTTTTTGCCTTCTAACTAATTCCCTAGCAGCATGAATTGTGAACGAATGACATTTGTTTTTATAAATGATTGGGGATATATTATTTCGCTCTGGTTGCTAAATATTAAATGTGTGAAATATTTTGCTATTGCGATATAATGAAATGCCATGGGCTGGCTTGACCGAAAAGATACCATGGCCCAAAAAAACAGAAGTTTTTGCGTTGTTGCTGGAAGCTCAATGTGAGTCAGCGATAAGGAATCAAATCAATAAATTTCTCACAGAATTCAGTTTTCAGAGATGTCTGTGTCAAATTACATAAAAATCGGTGCAGTAGTTCGGGAGATAAGCACGTTGAAAGAAACTTTTCAGCTTTATAATATTATAATAATATAAAAGTATGCATAGATTTCGATTCTTGCTGTAATCTGGTGCATTTGTCATCACGCAATCCGTCCACTCATTGTACTCTGCTCTTTAATAATAATTGTAAGGAATCGTAATTGTAAAATCTGAATTGAAACATTGCGATAGTAATGCGCGCGCGGTGGTTGTCACATAAATATAGGTCAATTTGCATTTAGTAGCGTTACTGTACATTTCCGTTATACTGCAGAATATTGCTGTGCGAACAGTGCGCTATATGATTGTACTATGTTTTGTGAAAGTTTTATGATAGATATGAATATGCTGAACGAAATTAAACTTAGATCACTGATTATTTCTTGTGTGTCACATTGTTTCATGTTTCTGTAATATTTATTTGGCAAAAACTTATTGGTTCATATCACATATTATGTGCTACTTTATTTGTTTTATATAAATAAATAAAAATTGATTTGTATGATACTTGATTGAGATTTTACAGCACGGGAATGATATCCCTGGCAAAATGTACAGTTTGAAACAATTTACCATTTTACCATATTTTGCTGCGCCTTTTTTGTCTTATTTTTTTATTGGAATAATAAAATGTTTAGCCTGCAGAAAGCGATCCCCTAATTTTTGCACGTTTGAATTTTAAGGTCAGGTGATTCTAAGGAAAGTATGAAGTATACCTTAAAAAGTAGTTTTTAAATAAGTACTGACAATTTTATGTTTTTAACATTTATTTTGATTTATACATTTACCGAAACAACCGTCCATCCATACTAATATTATAAATGCGAAAGGGTGTCTGTCTGTTACCTCTTCATGCCCAAACGGTGAACATATTTTGTTGAAATTTGGTATGGAGAATGGAGATACTTAAATCCCGGGAAAGGACATATATAATACTTTTTATCCAGGATATTTTGGTGCAACGGAGTTGCGGGCGTCATCTAGTTTTGTAATACATATATAATTATTATTGCATGTAACAATTTTATGTTCTAACTTCTATGTTAACGTTTATGTATACCGGAAGTATCTTGACACTATTTTTTATAAACTATTATTTAAAATATATAGATAATATACAGTTAAAAATACTAAGAAATGCATAAACACAACAATTCTTAGTGTATATATGCTACGTTTTAAATGTGTTTTATTATTTGTCCAGCTATAATAGACATTGACATCGATTTTCTAAAGCTGGAAATATTTAAAGGTTATAAAAGTAGTTTTAAACCTGATAATTTTAAGGATATTTATGGGAGTTTTCTATTTTACAAGTAAAATATCAGACCGCCATTCGATAACAGCTATTTTATTGTCAAGGCATCCGATGACATCACTGACCTCCATTATACAAGTACGCTGGATGATACCCTTTGAAATGACAGCTATTTTTTGTGCCTATTTGAAGCGGAATCAGCTCCCCCGATGGGAGGGATAGGAACTAAATTTGACCATTGACCAAATATATTTGTCTATGATTTGACGTAAAAATGACGTTTGAAAGTCGCCATATTGGCGCTGATAGCAGTAGGGGAAGTATTTGGAACTAATACTAGTGATGACAACCAATAACGATTAAGCGGCCATTTGCAAGTTACGTCAAATTTAGTTCTCTTCCCGCTCACTGGGGGCGCTGATTCCGCTTCAAATAGGCACAAAAAAGTGGGTATCACAGGTCCAGCGTACTTGTATAATGGAGGTCAGTGGATGACATAGACATACCATAGACATACATACCAGAACCTTTTGTATTAAGAAACTGTACAGTGGACAGCTATGATGTATTTTTCTAAAAATATAAAATTTGACACTGCTTAAAATTGCTATTATTCGCATTAAAGGATCTTCGACATGGAGAGTTCTGAGAGTCGCGAGGTGATACAATTCCACTACACGACGTGGCCGGACTTCGGAGTGCCGTCATCGCCTGTGGCCTTCCTCGAGTTCCTCAAGAAGGTGCGGCTGTCGGGGGCCCTCGAGGCCGACGTCGGGCCCCCGATTGTCCACTGCAGCGCTGGGATCGGACGCTCCGGGACGTTCTGCTTGGTGGACTCGTGTCTCGTTATTGTAAGTACTAGTGACTATGGCGATATCGTGACACAGTTCTGCCTCTCCGGATCGTATTTTCACGGGCTCCAGAATGTGATCAGACGTATCATGTCGTGCGAAACCACTCTAAAAGCCTGAATACACCTACCGAGAGTGGCGAGACAGTGCCTTGGCCGGTAATGTGTTTACCGAGTGCTCGACCGAGGGCACTGACTAGCCACTCTACTCGGTAGGTGTAATCAGGGGCTGTACCACGAAACCGTTTTGAGAGTCGAACAATCGAACGAGAATGCCGCGTCCTACTCTAACAAACGTGAAATGACGTTGTTAGAGCATGACACACCATTCTTGTTCGATTGTTTGAGTCTCAAAACGGTTTCGTAGTAAGGCCTCAGGCCCTAATGTTGGTGCCATATTAGTAGAGGTTTCGATCCTGGGATCCCGGCGCCCGGGATCCTGGAATCCTGGTCATATTTTAGTCCCGAAAATCCCGGGATTTAATTTAATAAATCCCGGGATTTTCGGAACTGATAAATATTTTTAATTAAGTCAAAAAAAAAATGTGCGTGAAACGAAACGCACTTATGTGTTTTTTCTAACGACCGGTATCGTATTATGTGTAAATTTTAAAATTGTGTAAGAACCCCCCTTACGTCGTGTAAGTGTTATGGTGAATATATTACTGTGTCTGAGTAAATATAGATACAAAACGTGTGTTAGTTTCTGTTAGATGCGTTGTTATTCCTTAGATTTAGATTCGTGGTTTAAAAAGCAATTTATAAAGTTCTTGGTCTATTAAATTTAAAACATGAGTACCTATAAACACTGATCTCCTAGTTAGGGAGCATACCCATACTACGTGACCTACTTTTTAAGATTTTTGGACCCCCCTACCCCTCCCCCTGGTGACCACGCGTAGTATATGCCAAGACCCCTCTATTATAATATATATAATAATAATATTTATAATAATTCAAGACGTCAGTGGAAGAATAAGGTAAATAACAACAATTCCCGTTTTTTTGCTTAAATGGAGGCTTTAGGGCCGGAAATATTATTTGAAATAGAAAAACTGTAGATTATATGTGTAGCCAGATATATTAGCTAGGTTATGAAGTAGATAAGTAACAAGTTTTATGAAAATAATAAGGGAAAAAATGAGTTATTGTCCGTATGTAACGAAATGTTACTTGTTCGATTCTTCTACTCACGTCTTCAATTATTACTACTTAATTAAATATGGGAATAAAAATAACGATCACCAAAAAATACTTTGATACCCAATAGTTTGCCAAAAAGAAATACTTGACACCAATCCTACTAATATTATAAAGGTGAAAGTTTGGATGTATGGATGTTGGTTACTCTTTCACGCAAAAACTACTAAACGGATTTTAATGAAACTTTACAATAATATAGCTTATACATCAGAATAACACATAGGCTACAATAATTTTTACTGACTTTCAAAATGGAGAAGTTTTTTATGTTCAACGATTACTCCGCCGTTTGTAAACCGATTTTCAATTTTTTTTCATAAGTAATCGAGGGAACTCCTCAAAATTTATATGGAAACATGTGGTGACTTCGGTTTCGTGAGCAGTATTCTAAGCATAAGCTACCAACAAGTAAGATTTTGCACCAAGGTATACCATCGTTCGGAAGGTGCAAAGCATATGCTACTATGCAAATTACATTCATCATCATCATAACTACCATAAACCATTATAGTAGTGTCCCGTTTTGACCCTATTATTGGTACTTTTCATAGTCTTTTATTATATATCACTTAAAACCGCGGGTAACACCGTGGGGCACAGCTAGTATTTAAGATATACTATAAAGGTGTAACAAAACTAAGTGATAATACTTTAGGATGTGTACGTGTTCCTTATAGTAAGTTTACTGTGAAAGTAGCAGCGCTGAATGATCAAAAATTTTTTTACTTTTGTATGGGCAAGCGCCCCAGTGTAACGAGTTTCTCCATACAAAAGGGAAAAAAATTGGTCTTTCAGCGCTGCTACTTTCACAGTGAACTCTATGTAAGGAACACATACACACCCTAAAGTATTATCACTTAGATTTATGCATGATATATATAATAATAGTCTAAAATTACAATAGAACAATCAGAGAAATTAATTTCTAGGCAGATGGCGGACTTAAGTAATTTGGTCGCGTTTAAAGTTAAACCCAACCGACAGACCACAATTAACATTGAATTGACATGATCCGACTACATGCCGTTGGTCTGTCAACTACCTAAGAATCAATTTCCTCAATAGTACATACTTGCTATTTTAGTCACGACTGTTGTTAAAATTGTAATCGAACACCAAATATAGTAAATGATCACCAAGCTTGACAGCTTCACCAAACTTCAAAATGCCTGACAAGTGACAACAGTGCCTGTTTTTTTTTAATGGCTGTTGGCTAACCATAATAAATGCCAGTATCAAGTATTAAATGGCGAGAAAAAAAAAATCGTATGACGTTTCTCTCGGCGAAATTGACTACGTGACAAAACTCTAGACCCCCTCTCTTGTGACCGAGCGTATTTTGAAGACCCCCCTCCCCCCCTAAATGGGTCACGTAGTATGGGTATGTTCCCTTAGCATATTGTACTTTTATAGTTTATCTAAACAAGCCTTAACAAGTTTAATTTTTAAATTAAAATAAAATAAACAAACTATGCACTTCCAATTTGTTTATTTTATCAGAAGAAAGTATAATTTTGTTTTGTCTAAATATTTAAAATAAAAAGTTGATTTTGACATGTTTTGTGTCCGTCTTTTTATTGCCTTTTTTATTACCAATAATATAATCCCGAAATCCCGGGATTAGAAAAATCGGCCGGGACCGAATCCTCTACATATTAGTGACAGTTGTTTTGCATCTTCGCCCTCATGAAAATGTTATCCAAGTGTCTGAGGATCCTTCTGATGCACATGGATCGTGCACAGTGCATGTTCAGAAGACGTCAATGTCAAAAGTGTCAACCATTCCTAACACTTATTGTACCGTTCAAAAGTTTTTGCCCACCCTATATTTTGCGCGATATATACAATATGATCAATTTTGATAATTATATTTTAAATAACATATTATTTGGATTAAAATATAGTAATAATTAAATTAGTCTGCAATGGTTCCATATTTAAATTTTTAATTTATTCATATTACCTTCTTTTGCTTTTATTATTTCGGTGCACAATCTTGGCATTCTTAGTAACATTTCGATAAATAATTGATTTCTATTTGGTCCCATTAAATTTTTCAGGATATTTCAAAGGTGTGTTGTCATAATAAATGTTCAAAAGTCGAGTGGGCCTGACGGAATCCCTCCTATTGTGTTGAAAAAGTGTACTCCAGAGTTGGCTCCGGTCTTGACGCGTCTTTTTCGGCTCTCCTATTCCTCTGGCATCGTCCCGGCTTCTTGGAAGACATCCTTGGTGCACCCGATCCCCAAAAAAGGTGATCGCTCAAATCCTTCCAATTACAGACCAATCGCTATAACCTCTCTCTTCTCGAAGATAATGGAATCCATTATCAATAGCCAGTTTCTTCGATACTTGGACGGCCAGGGATTACTAAGCGACAAACAGTACGAGTTCCGTAAGGGTCGCTCGGCTGGTGATCTCTTGGCGTACCTAACTCATAGTTGGGCTCAGGCAATTGAGTCGAAGGGAGAGGCATTGGCTGTTGGTTTGGACATTGCGAAGGCCTTTGATCGGGTTTGGCATAAAGCGCTGCTATCAAAGCTTCCATCATACGGGCTGCCCGAGAAATTATGCAAGTGGGTCACAAGTTTCTTAGTAGATAGAAGCATAAAGGTCGTAGTTGACTCAGTCTGTTAATGCTGGTGTCCCTCAGGGCGGTGTGCTATCGCCTACCCTATTCATACTGCATATCAATGACATGTTACAGACCAACGGCATTCATTGCTATGCGGATGATAGTACAGGTGATTCTGTATATACTGGCTCCCCCAATATTTCTCGGCTAAATGTCATTGAGAGTCGAAAAGAACTTGTGTCTAAAATAGAGAATTCATTGGAGAAAGTCTGAATAGGGTAGAAGTAACTTAGTCCAATTCAACCCCGCCAAGACACAAGTCTGCGCGTTCACCACTAAAAAGTCACCAATGGTCGTATATCCTCGTTTTGAGGGCACCTCTTTAACAATCTCCCCTAGCATTGGAATACTTGGCGTTAACATATCAAGCAAAGTCCGATATCATCTAGAGGGTAAGGCCAAGTTAGCCTCGAAGAAGCTAGGTGTTCTTAACAGAGCGAGACAGTATTTCAGTCCGGACCAACGCCTACGACTCTACAAGGCGCAGTTTAGGCCTCATATATAATATTGTTCTCATCTCTGGGCAGGGGCGCCAAAATACCAACTGCTCCATCTGGATCGTATCCAACGAAGGGCCGCTCGAATTGTTGACTGCCATAGTGTTTCAAACAGCTTGGACCCCTTGGAATTACGCCGAGATGTAGCTTCACTCTGCATCCTCTATCGGTTATATCACGGGGGCTCTGAGGAATTGTTCGGAATCATACCTCCTGCAACTTTTCGACTCCACGCGAAAAATATACCATCCTCATCACCTTCATGAGTGGCAGTCTTCTACCGTGCGTTTTTCGCGTAACTTTCCGCCGCGCACTGTAAAACTCTGGAACGAACTGTCACCAGCAGTATTTCCGGACCTATACGACCTGCACACCTTCAAGAAGAGAGCGTATTCCCTCTTAAAAGGCCGGCAACGCACCTGCAGCTCTTCTGATGTTGCATGTGTCCATGGGCGACGGTAGTTGCTTTCCATCAGGTGACCCGTTTGCTCGTTTGCCCCCTTATTTCATAAAAAAATAATAATAGGAGTGTCCTATTTTCTTCTTTCTGACTTCCTTTCCCCCATTTATCCCACAACAACTTAATCGGGTTGAGTTTGGGCGACCATAGTGGCCAAATCATTACTTTCAGTACATTCTTCCTTTCCAATTCTTCAAAATGCTGTTTGTACAGCTTCAAGGAATGCTTGGGATCGTTGTCATGCTGGAAAATAAGATTTCTACCGATTACGCTTTGACCAGACCGTACTACATTTTTCTTTAATATTTTTAATTCTTCCTTCTTTCTTTAAAATCCCTTCAATTTTCGCCAGGTCTCCTGCAGTCACCCGTCCTCCGAAAAATCCTCAAATCATCAACGAGCCGCCACCGTATTTTACTTTCGGGACACATTAATTTAACATCCGTTCTTCCTTTACCTGCGCACGAATATACTTCTCTTAGAACCAAAAACCTCAAACTTTGACTCATCACTCCATAAAACTCTCTCCCACTGATCATGCGTCTAATTTTTATATCCCTTAGCCAACTGCAACCTCTTCACGTTATTTTGACGTCTTAAAGAGGTTTCTTCACTCCCACTCTTCCAAAGAGGCCAGCTTCTCTCAATCTCCTTTTTACTGTTTTTCATTGAAAAAGTACTCAAAGGGAAATCTCTAGTTTCATTGATCTAAGCTGCAATCTCTGGACCCATGAGTCGTTGATCACGTTTACTGGTCAACACACTACGTTTACCTTCAACTGTTCTGACTTTGCGAGGCCGTCCTGAACGTTTGCTATCGCTAAAACTCCTGGCGGATGCATATTTTTTCACGATGTAATCCACGATTTTTGACGTATTTTTAATTTGACGGCAATGTTAGGGTTCCTTTTGCCTAAGTTATGTAGACTTACGATAAATGCACGAGTTTAAACCGATAGTTCCTTGTTTAAACCTATTTTAAAGCTAAACCCTCTTACTAATAAAAACTTCATAAACATGCGTTCAGCGTGTGAATAGTAAAACGGGAGTTTTTAAGTTACACACACGTTACACAGAGTCTACACAGAGAAATTAGTATGGAAATGACAGCATCCTTATACAGGTCTTATGTCAAAAAATGATTATTAGTACAAAAAATCTTATGCACCCTCTATACACGCTGTGTTATTTGTGTAACTTTTTATTAGTAAGAGGGTATATGTCTGAATTTACGAAAACGAAAACAATTAGTATTAGAACTTCACAAAAGAGTGTCTTGGTTCACAAAATATAAATAAAAGCTTGATTCTTGCGACTCACAGGGCTTAATGGAACTAAACTCCAATCATAAACATGGAAGGAATAATTCACAGTTAAAGAATATTAAACAAGTCTTCCATACTTGCAAATTTTAATTTCTCGCACTCACCTACAAAATGTAAACATGCGCTCGTATAATAGTATACAAAATTAAATAATGGACACAATTATTTTTGGTTTTAAAAACATCGTTTTAACCTTCGTTTGACAATATAAGGGCCCTTCCACACGACGTTTTTAGGGTTCCGTAGTCAACAAGGAACCCTTATAGTTTCGGTCTGACCGTTTGTCTGTCCACGGTTTTGTTCAGAGACTATAGGACCTACAAAGCTGTAATTCGGCATGAATGCACATATTAATCTTCTTTTTATGGTACCTCCCCTACACATCAAGCGGGGGTGAATTTTTTTTCGCGTCCAGCCCACCTTGTGGGGTGTCGCTATACGTAGGTTTTTTTTAAATATTATGAGTATTCATGGATCATTTTCCGATTTAGGGATCCATTTGTGAAATATGAAGTTTTAAAGTGGAAAAAATCGTTAGAGTTCAGTATCCCCCCCTTTTACCAGCTAAAGGGTTGCTTCTGTAAATGTGAAAAAAATTCACGGGAGTAGGAAATATGCTGAATTTAAAAGGAAAACTATCACGGCTAAGAAAACTTTATAAGTTTTTGAGTAATAGTCGATCAACTAAAAAAAATGTATTCGGCGAAGTATAAAGGAACTTTTCGTTCAAATTCCTTTGAACGTAACTGATATTATTTTGTTAGTTGTGTAAAACACGTTATAAATGTACTTTCATTGACCATACAAAAATTATCAAAAACTAGCGGTACTACGGAACCCTATATTGCGCGTGGCCTGACATGCACTTGGCCGGTTTTTTACGCTTGTTTGTATCGATACAAACGTAAGTTGAACGCTTAGCAAACGCAAGGAACCCTAAAGTTTTTAACTTTATATCTGCCAAAACGCGCAGAAAACGAGCGCATCAGAAACGCGCGTCGTCAGTGCGCAAAAAAACCGTCGTGTGGAAGGGCCCTTAAAGGAACATTTGCTTATTCGTATATTTTTTAAATTTAATAAATGCATTATGATGTGGGCAAAAACTTTTGACCGGTAGTGTAGGTATCACTCTGGTAACCTGGATTTGCTGGACCTTATGTCGAGCCATAAAGTTACAGTTACTCAAAAACATTTTCTCCTTGTTGCAGATCGAGAAAGAAGGTTTGGAGGGTGTGAACATCCAACAGATCCTGCTGGAGATGCGGCGAGATCGCATGGGACTGATCCAGACGCCCGACCAGCTACGATTCTCGTACCAGGCGATCATTGAGGGTGCGAAACGCTTCAATCCCAATTGGGTACGTGACCCATTATTATCTAGATCGTAAGGCTTAGCCGACACGTTTTCTTTTTGGTTTTTTCATAGAATCGCCGATCAAAAATGAATGAAATTCACATAAGCGTTCGATAATGTGAACTCGACATTCAGCTCATGTCATGTAAATTCAATGCATTTCGATCGGCGATGCTATAAAAAAAAGACATAAAAAAAGTGTTAGCTAGGGGTTCAAGGATGGCGTATCTTTTTTATTAACGTGCCATCTTACTGTAGAATTTTTAGCGAAGTCACAGACGTGCCATCAAACCACATCTTTGTTTGTAAATGCGATGCGCATTTGAAAATTTTGAGAGACTATAATTTGACACACTCACTACTCACTAGTAGTGGCGGATCCATACCTTTCAAAATGTTTTGTCGTTATGACTCGTGTCACTGGTAGAACTAACCCCGCGTTCCACTAGCTATACAAACGCTAACGCTCAAGACCGTTTTTCCGTTCCACTTGCATGTAAGCGTCAGTGATACAAACTCAAGTGGAACGGATTAAGGAGCGTTTTGAGCGTTATGAGAAAAGTAAAAAAAGAACATAGATACATTGAACTGATTTGAACAGAACTTAGATATTACAATCCTTTTCTTTAAATCGTAAATTAAAGTAATTGTTTATAGTTACATTTCTTTTACAAATAAAATACATATATTTGTTTCGTTTTTAGTATTATTATTATTTTTCACTCTTATTTTTACTAACATTTTTATGAATATTTCATCATATTTTAATATAGTTAAACTTTCATCATAATATTTCACATTCAATCATATTTTAATAACAAAACCACAATATACTTTGCATATAGTCACATAAAAGTTAGGTAACAATACCGCGTAAGTCAAATTTGAATAGTTTACAGGAGAGACGAAAATTAGTATTTTATAAGAAATCATTTGACCTTTGTGGACCTTTCATTTAAAATAATTTCGTTTTCAATTAAAATATTTCATTTAATTTTATTTAATATATTTCAATTAAAATTATTATTTCTAATGAAATAGTATGAAGTTTTTTTGTCTCTATTCTCTCCTGAAAACTTTCCGAACATGGCTTTTGCGGTATTGTTGTTAAAATTAAAAAAAAAAACCTTGAACACCCACTTCGATCCACCTTTAATGATGGGTCGTTTTGAGCGTTGCCTGAGCGAAAATGATGACGTCATGAGTGACGTATTCGCCGCGATCAAAACGACCGCGGTCGCCAAGTGGAACGGCGGAAGGGGGCATTTTGAGCGTTTTGATCATTTTTATCGCTAAGTGGAACGCGGGGTAAAAGACATAAACTGACAAAGCCCAGCCAGTAGTTTATACAACGGATAAGCCACATAATTTTTACTACACAAACTGACAAATCACAAAATATCTACGAATATACCTGCCATGTCTTTGGGTTTAGGAAGATTTTTAGATAGTAAATTCTTGAGATAACCACTCAATTTAACTCTTTGGTACATTTACTTTGGAATATATTACTTTCGTATGTAAGTTTTGGAATTTATTATACATATTTTTGTACCAAAACACGTTGGACGTCAAGATATCGATAATGCAGCCTTAATAATTACATTATTCACAAATGGGTGACCTTCTCAATATAACTCGTATACCAATTTGAATGCATTGGAAAAAATAATTTAGTACATATTAAGGACAAAGCAACTTACTTTATCCGTTGTAACAGTAATTTGCCGTAGACATCTGTAAACGTGTAAGGGAGGTCTAAAAGTTGTATAATGATTAATGAAATATCTACTTATGGTACGGGAGGTAGCAACGTTTGAAAAAAAAAAAGTATTTCAGGTCGGCTGATTTTGTCATATGTCGTCATTCTTGCTCTTCTGGTTACAGTCTGGGCGGTCTGGCTGCCGGTAGTGGATGTCATGTTGCTAAAGTATACATAAAATCGATATTTTTTATATTTCCGGTCCTAGGGTTCCATTTATGCAAAAAGCGAACTCTTTCAAAATGTTAGTTACCCACTTCATCCACTTACGTCTTCAATTATAATATTGTACAATTTCTTATTATAATAATTATATTTTTCCAAAATTAAGTTAAAGATGACTCATCACTTACAAGTTAATAAGATGAATGCTTACGACCAATCAATTCCCACCTTCAATAAATATTGACCCCTGTGTCTAAACGCTTAATTGTGTCGAAGGCCGAATCAACTAATACAACAGCAAAAATATTGATTGTAGATCAATGACAAACCGAGTGTCGCCTGTTTTTCCTAATGGTGTTTTCACACTCAACTCTGCTGCTACTTTCACAAAATAAACTTAAAGTATTATCAGTTATCACCTTGTTTTGTTATTACATAATATGTATGTGTTATTTGTCTTTGATATTGTTGAAGTGAAACTTCTTAAGGAACGCTTGGTTTAATGTAGGTTTAATGTGTAAGCTGGCGAGAGCGTTACGAAAAGCGTGATCGGGCGAGGCGAACGAAGGGATATCAGTTCATCAAAATTGAAAGAAATACATAGTTTTTTTTAAGAGCCTATGCTGTCCCACTGCTGGGCAAAGGCCTCCCCCAAAGTCTTCCAGTTACATCTCGTATATTGCTAAATAGATAGTTGCATTTCGTATATTGCTGTAGGGACAAGGGAGAGTGTGCGCACATTTCCCTTTTCTCTCCCTCTCATAGTGTACTTGCTTTTGTTTCCATATAGATAGAGCTAAGGAAGTCGGTCTAAAGCACTTTTTAACCGACTTCAAAAAAATAGGTTATCAGTTCAATCCGTGTGTATGTTTCCAGAACTGCCCAGTTTTAGTATAATATGTTAGTCTATATCAGCATCTGAACAAAAGCCAAATTTTAAAAGTATATGTATGTATGTATGTTTTTATGTTTGTGTTCCCATATCTCCGGAACTACAAGTCCGATTTACTTAAGTGATTCTTTTTTTGTTGTACTAGCTATTGTTCAACTTGGGGAATACTGCAAGTTTCATCAAAATCGGTTCAGTACTTTCTGAGATAGGGAATTTTAATTCTTAATGATGTACAATTTTGAAGTCGGTTATATCTTTTTTAAATTATGTTATGTAATTTTATTAACAGAAGGAAGACGGCAAGATGGAGGAGAGCATATACTCGAGTGTGGCTGAGGAGGCCGAGGAGGAGGCTCCGCCCCCGCCGCCCCCGCGCGCCGAGAGCCTCTCCAAGGCGCCAGCGAGACCGCTCCCCGCCATACCCAATAGTGCCTCACTCGGTGAGTTCAAAAATCGGCCAAGTGCGAGTCAAACTCGCGCACTAATGGTTCCGTACCATTATAGAGCAAAAATAGGCAATAAATTGTGTTTTTTGTATGGGAGCTTCCTTGAATATTTATTTTTACTTTAATTTTATTATTAGCCACTAGACGTTCCGCGCGGTTTCGCCCGCGTAAATAATGAATTTCACGGAAACCGTGCATTTTTCCACAAAAAATAGTATGTGCCAATGCCAAATAACATGAAATTTGCTCCAGTAGTTCTAGAGATAAGCACTTTCAAATATTTTTTCCTGTTTTTTCTACATTTTCCTTTGTTTATTCTGTCTTATTAGTCTTAGCGTGATATGAAACAAACAAGCTCTTCAGATTTATAATATTAGTATAGATTATTTAACTACAAATACTACGTATGTAACGTATTTTCTATATATTTCAAGTGCCTATTTTTTTAAATAAAAAGGTAAAAAAATACATCTTAATATATAAAAATAAGTGGCATTTTTCGTTGTCACTTTATAACTCAAGAACGGGCTCATCTATACAAACCAAATTTTCAGGGTTTGTTCGGACTATTTAGTAGATGGTTTATGTGAAGTTTGCACAAAATCGGTCGAGTGGTTCTTCATTTATCACATTTTTTGTAACAAATGAATCCAATCAATGGCGAGTATATGAATTCGCCATGTATTATTGATGGAAAGTGTTCGAAACGATACCCAAGGCAATTGACTTCAGACACAATAACGGACAATGACGGTTATTCGTTGTATCGACGCAGATCACCTAACGATAATGGAAAAACTGCAATCATTAGGATACGTAACCAGGACGTTGAAGTTGATAATCGTTGGATAATTCCGTATTGTCCATTATTATCGAAAATATTCAATGCTCATAATATAAATGTGGAGTATTGTAATTCAGTCAAATCCATTAAATATATTTGCAAGTATGTAAATAAAGGGAGCGATATGGCTGTTTTCGGTGTTGCTGGTGATAATAGAAATCATTAAATTACTCAGTATCAAATGGGGCGCTATATTAGTAGTAATGAAGCTGTCTGGTGGATTCTGTCGTTTCCAATGCACGAAAGACATCCTATGGTTGTTCACTTGGCTGTGCATCTTGAGAATGGCCAACGTGTTTATTTTAATGAAGCAAATATATTTGGTAAGAGCAGCACAACCACAAGCAACTACGTTAACAGCTTTTTTCAAATTATGCGAAACTGATACATTTGCAATAAATTTGTTATATTCTGCCGTGCTAGCAATTAGCATACGCCAACGAGAAAATTTTGTCTACACGTTTTCGCGATGTTAACTGGTTTATCTCTTCATCTCTATTGACCCTAACATGACATACATTTTTTCTCGTACGTCTGTCGTCAAAATTAGAGATAATTTTGTTTTTTTATATGTGATATTTATGTCTATATATTAACGAACTATATACGAACGAGAAATTTATCTCTCGACCCTCGAGTCTCGACGTACGTATGTTAGCGAAAAAAAGATATATATCGATATCGACAATATCACTACGCTCGAGAGTGAGATATCCATGAGATATCTCGTTGGCGTATGCTAAGGGGGCTGAAGTGCCTCAGTATTACACATGGAATGTGTCTTTGAAAAAATTTCAAAGACGTAATCAAGGAACAGCAGTCGATGGGCATCTAGGCATTTTACGAACAGACGCAATTGGGAGAATAGTCTGTCTGTCTGTCTGTCTGTCTGTCTGTCTGTCTGTCTGTCTGTCTGTCTGTCTGTCTGTCTGTCTGTCTGTCTGTCTGTCTGTCTGTCTGTCTGTCTGTCTGTCTGTCTGTCTGTCTGTCTGTCTGTCTGTCTGTCTGTCTGTCTGTCTGTCTGTCTGTCTGTCTGTCTGTCTGTCTGTCTGTCTGTCTGTCTGTCTGTCTGTCTGTCTGTCTGTCTGTCTGTCTGTCTGTCTGTCTGTCTGTCTGTCTGTCTGTCTGTCTGTCTGTCTGTCTGTCTGTCTGTCTGTCTGTCTGTCTGTCTGTCTGTCTGTCTGTCTGTCTGTCTGTCTGTCTGTCTGTCTGTCTGTCTGTCTGTCTGTCTGTCTGTCTGTCTGTCTGTCTGTCTGTCTGTCTGTCTGTCTGTCTGTCTGTCTGTCTGTCTGTCTGTCTGTCTGTCTGTCTGTCTGTCTGTCTGTCTGTCTGTCTGTCTGTCTGTCTGTCTGTCTGTCTGTCTGTCTGTCTGTCTGTCTGTCTGTCTGTCTGTCTGTCTGTCTGTCTGTCTGTCTGTCTGTCTGTCTGTCTGTCTGTCTGTCTGTCTGTCTGTCTGTCTGTCTGTCTGTCTGTCTGCCTGCCTGCCTGCCTGCCTGCCTGCCCGCCCGCCCGCCCGCCCGTCCGTCCGTCCGTCCGTCCGTCCGTCCGTCCGTCCGTCCGTCCGTCCGTCCGTCCGTCCGTCCGTCCGTCCGTCCGTCCGTCCGTCCGTCCGTCCGTCCGTCCGTCCGTCCGTCCGTCCGTCTGTCTGTCTGTCTGTGGCATCGTAGCATCCAAACGGGTGGACCGATTTTGATCTAGTTTTTTTTGTTTGAAAGCTGACATGATCGAGAGTGTTCTTAGCTATAGTTCATCATCATCAGCCTGCTCATTGCTGAAATATCACGGTTTATTTGGTTCGTGATAGGCCGATTAGCAACTTGCAGTCGTTTGATGGGTTTTATATTTTGCATTCTGGTTCATGACACTTATGAATTAATTATGAATTAATGGAAAGTTGACCCTGGTGCTGCAGCATCACCTGGTAATCAATAGGATACCCAACTCCTCACCAACTTAGAGCAGAGGTTTCGTGTTTGGGCTCATTTTAATTGCGACAGCCAATAAGACGTAGATAAGCAGTAAATATTTGCATGCTGCTGCTGCAGCATCACCTGGATTGTATAGGAGCCGAGCTCCGTATGAACCCAGGGTGGAGGTTTTATGTTTGGGCTCATATTGACGGCCTCATCCAAGAGGATATTTATAGATCGTATTCATTGGGATGTGATTCTGTTGATAGGAACAGTTTTGCACTATAACCAACACAAGTTTAAAAAGCATAAAATTAAATTAAATTAAGAAATTAAAAAAAAAAACCGCCAAACAACTTTAAAAAGTAATGAAATAATATTTACTGACTTTAAGTTTAAATAATTCCTAAGTGTAAAGTAATATTTTAGTCCATAATTGTTGTCAAGGTGTGTCGGGGGACCGCTAATGTAGATGTTTGATTTTACATAACATTATAGTTTAAAGGTCAGTTCACAGCGAACTGAATCGAGACAATCAGCGATACAAAATGCAAAAGTCGCTGTTGTCGTAGTTAACTTGGCGGTCCCCCGACACACCGTGACAACAATTATGGACTAAAATATTACTTTACACTTAGGAATTATTTAAACTTAAAGTCAGTAAATATTATTTGCGATTGTTATTAGTTAACGTCAATTTTGTACTATTATGCAATCGATGGATGAATTGATTGAATGTGTTTTTCCGAATATTCTTCAGAATTATAGAAATCATGACTGGTTGAGAGAACGCGCCATTTTAGCACCAAAGAACATTCATATCTATGCTATTAATTTTCAAATTCAAGAGAAACTGCCAGGTGTAGTCACGACATATAAATCAATTGACAGTGCTATGAATCAAGATGAGGCATTGAATTTTCCAGTTGAATTTTTAAATTCATTGGAACCGGCTGGTATGCCACCGCACTGCTTAAATCTGAAAGTTGGTTCTTTAATTATATTATTGCGAAATATTAATCCACCAAAACTGTGTAATGGCACCAGATTGGCAGTGAAAAAGTTATTACCAAATTTGATCTAAGCTACGATCTTAACTGGTAAATCTTAAGGAGAAGTTTGTTTGATACCGCGTATCCCTATGATTCCAACTGATATGATTACAATATCCTGTTCGTTTACCATTTGTGATGTCCATCAACAAGGCCCAAGGCCCAAAACACTTAACGTTTGTGGTGTGAATTTGGAAGAATCATGTTTTTCACATGGCCAATTTTGTGTTACCTGTTCCAGAGTCAGTACCCTACGTTTGTTATTCACACTCAAAATGGAAAAACAAAAAATATTGTTTATCCAAATGTTTTGGATTAAGTTTTTAAATAGCTAGCAATTAAGTAATATATTTTTTTAAGAAATGAATCGATGTTCTAACCGATTTTTGTATTATTTCACTTTATACGTAGCGAATCACGTACCGGGCAGCTAGTAATTTGTAAAAATTTCAACTGTCGTACTAACGCGGTTCTTGATATACAGCCCGGGGGCAGAAAAAGATGAACAGACAGACGGACAGCGTTCCTGCCCATTTCCAATCAGATTTCAAAATGGTTCTGATTCGGCTAAACTCCCAAAGTCAGTTGTTTGGTGTTGGTTATACATTTCGTGACACTTTTGTAGTTTGAAAGTTAACTGACTGAACCGAACAAGTGACGAAACTGTAATTAAATAAAATGTAATATAGAGCTTGTATTACTTATTTTGGTCACGCGCCTGACAATAAATGTTAAAATTTGTATTCTAGTCCACATAATGTGACAACAAAAGGTTTTCAGAAACAGTCCATGATAATTATAACATGTGACCTTGTGTCATGGCCTTTACCTTAGGGCTTAGGAAGGACAACACGACACAATACGAAAGCATTTGTCGCGCGTGTAGATAATTAATTCAATTTGGCTCAATGAAGTTAATACATAGTTCACTTTTTCATTCACATTTCAACATACTTTCTAGTATTTTCAATTAATAAATTGGTGTATATGTTATTAACGATTATCGTACACGGTCATATTAAGTTTATAACATGGATTATGTTAGCTCGCAAATCCTTTTGCGCATAAATTCGTTTATCGCGCATGAACCGTACATTTTGTCACTTTACAGAGTAACCTTTAACTTAATAAATGGTTTACTTAATATCTGTGCAAAATTGTATTAAAATCGGTCCATCAATTTTAAAGGGACACAAACAAATATACCTAACCGTTTTATAATATCTAGTTAATGCCTACAACTTCGTTGCGCAGAAATTATTTTATCACGCGGAAAACTTTGTCCTTTCCCGAGACTCATATTATTCCCATATTTATCAAAATTGGTTAAGAAGTTTAAGTGTGAAGAGGTAACAGACTGACAGACACAGTTTCGCATTTTTAACAATAATGAAGTATTAATAGCGATATCTCGTTTTTTTTTTCTAGGAAACCTCAACTACACGGGGTCTCCCGAGGAGTCAGGGTCTGATGATGACGAGCCTCCACCGCCGCCGCCCAGAGACACCGCCTCCTCGTCAGCTGATGATGAGGACGATGAGGCAGCACAACAGCCTGAGAGGTATGAGGGGTCAAAGCACTCTCAAAAAACTGACCACAAGCCATTATTAGAAACTGTTTGTTCCTAGTTCTTCCCCTTTAGTTCTTTTAGTCATTGCAACATTGTGCAGTCTCCCGCTTTGTA
Organism: Cyaniris semiargus; assembly: GCA_905187585.1. NCBI lineage: Eukaryota > Metazoa > Arthropoda > Insecta > Lepidoptera > Lycaenidae > Cyaniris > Cyaniris semiargus. Next base: position 11,843,616 of record LR994547.1, read on the forward strand.
TGGGGAGGGAAAATTGGAATACTTCCTACTCCTCAGTTATTCTGATTAATTTTGTTGCGGGTCCCGAGACAGCTTTAGCATGTCCCCCGGGCTCCCTGAGATTATATCGAAGGGTTTTCGAGATTGGACACCGCTGTCGATCCTGGCGACACAGGAGATACAGTGGTGAAAATGTGTGGGGGGCCAAAGCCCGTTTTGGAAAATCAATTATCGCAATGATAATGCCTCCCACGCCAGTTTCAACGACGGGGGCCCGTTTTATTAAAACCGAGTAAGCTATGCATTGGGCGGGCTGAAAATGAAAACGAGTCCTTCGGGTACTCATCACGGGCCAGACTGACGTGGTGTGAAGCGTCCATAGATATTAATATTAAAAAATATAATTTTCAGCGGCGGCGAGAATACGGAGACGCTGCGTCGTCGTCGCACGCGCGAGCTCGCCGAGCGTGTGTCTGTCATGAAGAAGCGGGCGAGGGACGCGGAGAGATGGCACGCCCTCAAGAGGTCACTATACAAGCCACTCACCATCACATTCGGTTTCATACTAGCCGGCATCGTCATTTACTCCTACGTCAAACACTAGGACCGCACACGGCGACGAGAACTGTAGGAGCGAGGTCGGAGTGACGCAGCCACATGTTTGAGAATATTGATGCGTTTTTTCAAAGTGTTTTAGCGGACAGAGGATGAAGTGGTAGGCCGTAGGACGAATGACGCGCTGTCACCGCCTTGTATTGCGTTATCGCGCGTCACTGCAACGCAGCATTATTTTTTAAGTGAGGCCGCACTAAGCGACACTACGTTGCAGCGGAGCGACGCAACACTCTACGTTTCATAGCACTGGCGTTTTGTGTCGCGTAGCGCCGCTGCCTCGAAGTGCAGCTTAGCTTATACGATTTACTCCGAATTTCCGAGTCGCTCCGCTGCAGCTTAGTGTCGCTAGTGCAGTCTCATTTTAAAGCTGAGCTGTGTGGCTTCGCTCTCATAGTTGTAAGCTGCGGCTTCGCTCATTTTTCGTTCGCTATCCAAATTGTTCCTAATGCATAATAATTTCACAATCGACGACGTGAATCGCTAAAGCTTCGAATCATTTGTGATCTCCCGTCTTAACTTCCATCAAATTATTAATGTTAAATCTTATTAATATACGTAGTATTCGATACGAAGCAAACTAAGATTTAGGCAGTGGTATTTTAAAATCATTAATGCTTCAACTCCCAAGCGGTCGAGTTCGACCGCGATAACAATAGAATAACAATAGATTTCCAAAAAAAAAAGAAATATACAGGGTGTAACAAAACTAAATGATAATACTTTAGGGTGTGTATGAGTTCCGTGTAAAGAGTTCACTGTAAAAGTAGCAGCGCTGAAAGAGCAACATTTTTTTTCACTTTTGTATGGGAAAACTCGTGACTGGGACGCTTGCCCATACAAATCACAAAAAAATTTTTGGTCTTTCAGCGCTGCTACTTTCACAGTGAACTCTCTACAAGGAACACATACACACCCTAAAGTATTATCACTTAGGTTTGGTACACCCTGTCTAATTAGTTATGTATAGAAGACTCCATAAGTTTGGATCACCGACAAAATTTAGCGTCGTATTATACAAAAAAAAATTAAAGACATTAAAGTGTAGACATTAATTTTATTTACGTTATATTTGCTTTTGTCAAACTAATCATATATTATTAAAAATAACTTAGAACTATTAAAATAAATTAACGATTATTATTATTATCTTAAAAACTTCAAACGTATTCTACGAACTTGCGTTTGTAAAAAGCTTACTTTCGTAGGATAAATTAATATTAGCAAAGACTCAAAACGCACCGAAGTCAAATTAGTTAAAGTAATTTTAACCTATGTATTTTATTTAACCTACAGAGCGTACACAATTCTTATGCCAGAGGGAATAAATTTTATAATAGCTGCAATTGATATAATATTATATATAGTAATAATATTTTCACTGCAATTTTTTCACAATTTCCCACCCTTCATTTAAGATCAATATTATCCTAATCGGTAAAGCCGTTTAAGTGTGACGTTCAAATTGCAGTATATTTTTAAAATATCACCGTAAAATACTTCTATAACTAGAAATATTATACAATATAAATAGATTACGATATGCAATAAACACTGTGCTTACAATTATACACATATGTGTATAATTGTAAGCACAGTTTTTTCTTTTTTAATAAGATAATTCATCATTCAATTCACATTCATGTCAACTACTTTGCTTTATTACTTATTTAAATTTTGCTTTGATGTGTTTTGACTCTGAGCTAGTAAGAATTGACCCCTTACATTTTTATACTAAGTATGAATTAGAAAAATTATTTCGATTTTATGAAATTTTCATTTTAAATATTAATTTACTTTTACTGAGCATTTATTTTGTATTACTTCGAAACTAACTTTGTATTTTGTAACATTAATTTATTAAGGTATCGATATAAACTGATGAATATTTTGTCAGTATGTGACAGCCGCGTGTGTCGTAAATGAACTTATTGGTTATAATGCCGGGTCTTTTAATACAAATTACATATCTCAGTGATGTTGAGCGTTTGAAAATTTTCGATATATATTTTTAATATTTTTAAAACTTTATTTAAATCAATTGGATGGGGTTAATAAATTTGAACAGCGGTTTATTAATTTCAGGTTAAAATCGGAGGAAACCCCTAAAAACGATCGTGAAGACTGAGGCGCGTAGGAAAATAAATCAATTAATGGTAAATTCTAAAATAAGTTGAACATATCGCCGTTGTTGAGAGGCCTAACTCTAAAATTAATTTTAGAAGACGCATTTGATTTGCCTTTACACAAGTTGTTTGTGTTAGGGTCGGTGCACACCGAGACGCGATGTGGCACGGCAGTTTGTATGCGGCGATTTATTAATAAATTACTAAATCGCTATAAAATGGCGTGCCTCCTCCCATCTCCGTGTAAACTGATGCTTAATATCAATTAGAATAATTTAGTCAATATAGTTGTAGTGTAACTGATTGTCGAAATTGAGTAATCATCACACGAGTATGACACCCGATGAAAATATAATGCCGTCCTCAAAACATTTTGGAACCTTTTTGGAGACGTTTTAAAGAATTACTTATTATAGTAACTGCCGCACTCGGAGACGAATAATAATGAAGAGTTTGACAGATAATGTATGGAGCTTGAGTCAAAATCTTCATTTAATATTATTTGTCTCTGAGTGAGGCAATAAAGCCATTTTCATACGACGACAATCTTAATTGCAATAAATTTATTTACAAGCATAATATTACTAGTCTGGGAAAATTAAGGAATTCAGACCAAATGATTCATGTAGTTTTGAATGTTGCTACAGTTATTCCTAAAGGTGTCCGATGAATATACTAAAAGTCCCCGAGGGAGGGACACGAGCCGGCGGTTGGGTAGGAAGGTCTCTTCAAGGTTTTTGCTTGTGACTCGAAAATTATTTATAATATCTCTTTAGTGACTTCTACATTAATTATCTACATTAAATTTCCTATAAATTACGTCTAAAAGCGAAGCGAGGAGTCGATGGACACTTAGAATCAATCACGACCTTGGATCCTCCTACTCCTGACGCGTCGTTAAATTCAATTTTTTGCCAAGTAAAAGTTGTTGTTCTGGAAAATGCAGTTGCCATAAAGCGGGCATTAAGTGTAGACTTATCTGTAACGGCTGCCTAGGAGCTTGTACTAATGGAGCCCCCATCGATGTTAATGATAAAGATGACGAAGATGAAACACTCTTTGATTGAAAAGTCGGCATACTCGTGCAAAAAAATTTGTTTATTTTCAGAATTATAATTTGTAAAACGATTTAGCTTCTTATTTTTATCACCTTTATTTCCTAATACTCTGTATTTCCTAAAGTAATGATCGTACAGTAAAAATGTTTAGACGTAATTTATAGGAAATTTAATGTAGATAATTAATATTGTAGAAGTCACTAAAGAGATAATATAAATAATTTTCGAGTCACAAGCAAAAACCTTGAAAAAGAGACCTTTCCCCCCCTCCCCCACCGCCGGCTCGTGTCCCTCCCTCGGGGACTTTTAGTATATTCTCGGACACCTTTAGGAATAACCGTAGCAACTTTCAAAACTACATGAATTATTTGGTCTGATCGACGATTTTGAAACTAATTTTCTTAGACTATACCTCTATATTCAAATGAAATATAGTTGATTGATTTATTGTACCATCTTTTGAGTTTAAATTCTGTAATCATCGAAATTTCTACGATCACACTTATTCACACTTCGCCCGGCAAACGTGCACTCGAAATGACTATTCCATTTTACCTACTAGTTTTAAATATTTGTACATAAAATAAATAAGCAAGTAAAACATATAATTTTAGGCTATTATTTATACTATAAATACCTTTATTAGGGGGACACTAGTTACGTTATTTATTGCTGTAGCTAATAGGAATCTGCACCGATGATTAAAATTTGCTATTTAAATTTAAAGTAGCGTAGTTTAGTGTTTAAGCATATTATATCACAAGCATCCCTATATTTGTCACTTTAATAAATAGTTTAATGTAAGATATATTCTTGTAATAGTTTGGGATGATAAATTGTTCAAATATCATAACGAAAGAGTTCCGAGATCAGTCATGCTATATTTCCTGTTGAGACTAACGACTAATGGTGTATGTACTGCTACTAGAGATAACCGATAATGGTAACGCTACACCTTTGTCTTAAATACCCCAGAAATTTCTCGTTATTAATGCCTCTTTCATACACTTCGACCGTACGCTTTGTATTGCTTACTCGTAATAGTCCTACAGAATGGTAATCCTGAGGTTTCTGTAGTCTGTAGACAGCTACGTAATCAAAAAGCCGGTATAAACACCACACTGTAATAGGATGTAGGGAGTAAGGCTACTTAAATTATACTGCGAAATATACGCCTTCCTTAACTACCGGGTTTTTAAAAAGTGTGGTGTAAAAATGACTTTATGTTATAGAATATCAAATGAAAGATGTATGAGAGGTGTCAAAATGTTTATACAAACCATCTTACGTTAAGATTACTGTGACTACAGGAACTCATTTTTACTCTTCAGGTTTAATATTTTCTGTTTCTGCAAGCAACAATATGTATAGTTGTTCATGCTATTACATCTAAACATTTTAAATGAACTTGTTATTTTAGTGTTGTGGCTCTAATGAAAACGGCCACGACGCGTTGTGACAATCACAGAACGACTAAATAGCGAAATTCGTGTCGTGGCTGAAATGATGTTCGATCTCGACGCGTTGTGGCCATAATAAAAGGCGATGACGCGAATGAAACATTATTATTTGATAACAACGCATATTACTTTCCGATACTGATCCTACTAGGCCTAGGCTGGAAACGTTTTGGTAGATGTCCTTATAAAACATTCACACACAACCACAACGCGATGTGAGCTATTTTTCCGCTCAATGAGCGTTTTCGATCTTTGAACGTAACATGTATATCGTTGTATTAAAAAAACCTGGATGATGTATAAATTTTAGTAAAGCAAAACCTTAGTTGTAATAAAACAGTAAGGTAATAGCTAAAACATACTCAACACTCAGATATCCACAGACGCCTTTAAATTTACATAAAAAAATTGTACGATAATGTATACAAGTAGTATTTTTATATAATAGTACTTTTAACATATTTTACTCAAGTTAAAATTGTAAATGCACTCACTTATTTAATTTTTTGAAGAAAAAAGAAATAGAATGGCATTTAAGTGTGTTGAAAGTTGAAAATTGAATCTTATAGCATTGATATAAGATTCCATTTGGTCCATCCAATCTTATGGTATTGAATAGCGAACTGAATAGGCTACTTGACCTACTTTTTTCATGCTAATCGTTTGAAAATCATTCCTTATCACACAAAAAACCCACAAAAATGTTAATTGATGATTGATAAATTACGTCTTTTAAATTCCGCCAAAAACACTATCCCCCATTACAGTGTTTCTTCACATTATTTGGATTATTTACTTAAGTGAAGTCAAAGAGTATTTAATCTACGTGAAGAAGAGTCGGGACTTAGAACAAAAAAAAATCGGCCGAGACTGCCGAGAGCGAGTCGAACTCGATCGAATCGAACTAAAAAACGAAAATCTGTTTTTAAATTGATATTTAAATTATAATTTTTTTTTTAAAAAGAGACGTGAGAAAATGCCAAAATATTTTAAAAATAAATTAAAATAAGAAAGGAGCTTAAATAAATCTATAAATCTATAATTTTACTCAATAATTATTATAATTAGGTTCGATTTTTAAAGCATAATCTTTTTTTTGTGTACATAAAGAAAGTTTTAATGACTAAATTTGTAAATTATTTTTGTTTGTGGCTGAACACACTCGAATGCATGTAATAGCATGACGACACAACCTAATCGGAAGTACCGTAAAAGCGTTATCGTGAGTACAAATTAAGAAATATAAAATCATATTTTCAAATCGACTTTATTTATCAATCATAAGCTTTTATTTTATGATGAGACTAAAATACGATTCCCTAGGCCAAGTTCTACAAGAAATACGCATTTGTTCAATGAAATGCAATATGAGTCAAATAGCCTATTCAGTGTGTAGGATATATTACTGCAATGTTTTCACGCTAGAGGCAGCACCAGCATAGACAGTAAACAAAAAAATTGTTCGACGTAAGACAACGTTTCTGTCAATATTCTGATATGACGTGTGCAACATGTCGGATTTTGGTTGGATTATTTACTGCATGTGCTAGTGGCGCTCTCTGCAGACATTTGCGTAATATCCCCTATTTCATAAAATTCATCTTACGGAATGCATTATGTCAAAACAACCTAGATTAATTTTTGTAACGTTTTATAAATTTTGGTAAGAAAATTAACCTACAAATTATTGATGTCAGACTTTTGGACGTGTAGTCTGTAGATACCCTTAGCAATATTGTTCCTAGTTACATAAGCGAATGTGTCTTATCTATCTATGCGGAGCGACAAAACACAACCTCCCATGTCACCTGAATCCGAGCAATAAAATATTTTTATACTAATCGATTGTATTTAACCACAGTTTGCTTACACCTTTATAGATTATATATAGACGCCTTTATAGATTATATAGACGAAGTTGTATAGATGTCGCCCGCGGATTTTAGTCGTGAAACTAAATATCTTTCCAATGAACGGGGGATTATCGAAACTTTGCTTGTAGTAAAATGTTCACTGGAACTCTACATGCGTGTTACTACAAGCAAAGTACAAGTGCCTTCGACGATCAACAACTAAAATAAGTTACTATAAATACGAGTAAAAAAAACAAAAAACATTGAACACCATAAACATGCCTTAAATGTATTTAAAAGTTAATCTTGCCAGTATGAAGAATACATAATATGATATTTTAATATTGATTGTATTTAGACAATAAATATATACAAAATTTTCCCCTTTTAAAGGTATATATAACTCGTAAACTATATCACTCCACCTGTTACGATAGCACATTTTCGTTGTTGAGTAAATTTTAAACGAATCCGGTAATCGCAGCGGAGAACACCACTTCTGCAATCGTAAGACTAGACTTTAAATTATAATATTTTGTACGCAGTCTTAATTTCAAATTAAAATTTCATAGCAACCCAGCGTGTAGCTATTAAATTTTAAATGAATACTTACCATTTTATATAAATATTTGTGTAGTTTAAAAAGAAACATCATTATATGAATGTTAGAATAATCCTGTAGTTACTTCCTTCCTTAAAACTAAGGTAGCATTATAACAATCACAGTAGCGCACGACCTTTCTATTATTACAGTAATAATCACAAGCTTCATTTACATACTCGCACACATGGAAATGTTAGTATTTACATAAAACGTTAGAGTATTAAAATAATTTAAAATCAATTATTATCTTTTTTTATGGAAAAGTTTGTAGTTACATTAAAATTGTGTTCTTTTCCTCGAAAATTTATTATAAAATATCTTCCTTAAGCAATCTTATGCAGCAGTAATCTAACATAATATTTGTAATCGTACTGATCTAGTTATAATTTTTAAATTTCTAATATTTAATGTATGATATTATGTAATGTAATATTTTGTAAATCACTACCTTATGAATACCATGTCTGACAGCTTATTAAATGTAAAAACTGCATTATGACTGCCACGCTCAAGCTTAAGATAGCTCGGCGAAACTTGATTCAATCGGCGCATGCGTATAATATTACCTACCTATAGCTTGTTAGCTAGCCTTCAGCCTCCTCGCCTTACCCTTACCAAAGAGGCCTCCAAAATCGATCTTAGTGTTAGAAGCCTCACTCAAAAAAATTAAAATGATTAAAAAAATCGATCACTGCGCATATTCCTTTGATTTGTGCGGAGCATTCTTAAAGTTGTGCGTGACATACATCATTATTAATTCATGACGAGTGTGTACGGTGAATCGAGAGACCGGTGTGCCACTTTGAGACATTGTTGTTTAACATTCGGTTTCAAAAGTGACACACCTAATTTGACTGTACCTGAGGGTCGATTCTCAAGCGTCGAATGTCATTCGTGGACCTTAGCCTGCGATCGAAACGACATTCTACACTCGAGAATCGGGCCCTCGGTAACTAATGTATTTTGTTCCCTTTTCAACAGACCACTTACCTTAATACAGCTGATAGTATAGTAAACAGTAATAGATTGTGATGCAATGTCTAAAAACTAACATGCCCCGCGTTTCATTTAGCGTTAAAAACGATCAAAATGCCTCCTATTTTGAGCGTTTTGATCGTTTTTAACGCTAAATGGAACGCGGGGATGGTATTAGCAAAGAATTTACAACGATTTTGCGCATAGAGTTGATAGTGTTAAGTAAAAGAGCGAACTCATTTCTGCCAGCGTGCCACGAGTATAGTCCTTCCAGCCCTATGCGATTCCTGCAGAAATATAGGGTTAACACACCGAGTGCATCGCGTCTCGGTGTAAATGACCCTAACATGTTTTACGAATGTTTGTAGTTCCAAGCAATTAAGTATCTAGAAACACCTTGGAAGGCTGTAGAAAATGATAAAATAGATTATAGAGATTTCCTATTGAATATTATACAAAAGCAGATCTGAGCGATTGATGCAGTATGCAAAGGCTCGGTAGAAATATAACTTTATACTACATAGGGTAACAGACAGGGGCGTAGCTACCGCCGTATATGCCGTATCAATTATACGGGGCCCCCGGGCCACAGGGGCCCCCAAAGTGAATAGAAACTTTCCATTTCTTTTATTAAATTCACAAAATATGAGAAACGTAAAAAAGGCAACCTTTCCTAAGGTTGCCTTTTTTACATTTTGCCCCCAAACAAATTTTATATGGGGTCCCGCTAAGGCACGCTACGCTTCTGGTAACAGAGACTGTTTTGTATGAAATTTTTGAAACAAGTTTGCTAATGCATGGGTGCTTGTGGTCTGTTCTTCCTATATTTGATTAGTATGTGATCTGAATGCAACGTTTCCATTAACATTATTATTAAATGTTACGTTTAATAAATGTACAATTGTATGTTATTCTTATTGTCAAAAACGAATAAACTAATTGGTTTTGATCACTTGTCTTAGTTTTTAATTCCTTTTAAATTTTTCCGATTTGTAAATAATTACTAATTAGGTAATTTGAGACAACGACGACGATGCCATCTGCGGATTGATTTGTAAATCTAAATCATCTGGGGCGCCACAAAAAAAATGAACAAAATTTTAAAATTGTGATTTTTTTTTAAGATTATTGGAATCACAGTTAAATTTCCTATAACTTAGCGTGAAGTTCGAAAAGCTAAGTCCAAATAACATATTATTATAAACTATTGAATGTTGAACATTGACATATTTTCAGCACCAAAACCTTCTATATTTTGTATATTTTCTGTTCTATCTCTTTAGGCATAGGTATGCCATATTATGGTAAATATACCGACAATTACTTTCTCATCATCACCAAAAAAATAATCATCATTTGCGTCTAGGTAGCAAAATATGATTTTTTTGGAAAAGTGCGTTTAAAGCTTCTTAAAACTTTAAAAGTAATATAATATAACAATAAGAACCAATTCACGATCATTTTTGTTATGTATTATTAAAATACAATAAAAATCACAAAAGAAATCCATTTCGGTGTGAAAACTGTATGGAAATGAATATGAAAATATGATAGGTAAGTCTAAAAAAAACATAATGTACATTGCTACAAAAACTACCAAGGAAAATTGGTTTGAACGAGAACTAGCAAGTAGTTTTTTTTATACGTCATAAATGGTAATCCCTAATTTAACTTTCATTAAATCAACTGAAATATAAAAATAAATCAAAAACCATTTAAAAAAAAATCCGAATTTTCGGATTCTCTCTCGGTTGGAAGAGCTTCCTTTTCGGCCGCTACGTATATTCTCAAATTTTTAGTTTGAATGCATGGTTACATAATCGAACAGACAGACAGACCTGGCAGGGGACTTTGTTTTATAATATGAAGTGATTTTTTAAAGTATAAATACAATTAAGTATTTTGTGGTCATATTGTCAAGTGCCTACCGGTTGTATTATTATAGCAGCAACAGAAATACACAATTAGTGAACATTTCAACTGTCTAGCTAGCGCGGTTCTTGAGATACAGCCTGGAGACAAACAAACAGGGAAGTCTTTGTAATAGGGTCCGGTTTTTACCCTTTGGGTAAGGAACCCTTAAAAGGGGAAAATCATCTTAGTTATTATGTTGACGCGGGCGAAGGCGCGGGCAACAGCTAGTTATTAATAAAATCCGAACTTATAAGCGAAAGATGTGCTAACTGCTAACGGACGGATTTGTCATTTGAGAATATGTACGGTAAACTCTTTTACTTAGCATTTCTTAGTATCTCTTTAGTCGGTCTGACTGATCTATGTAGCGCAGTTTCAACGACTCTAAGGCCCGTATAAATAGTCAGTACTTAAGATGCGACTCGGTCTCAAGACGCGGTTCGGCTCTGTGATTGGTCCAAATTTTAACAGCCAACCAATCACAGAGCCTGAACCGTGTCTTGAGAAGGAGATGCATCTTGAGTACTGACTATTTAGTATTTATACGGGCCTAAGGTAGAAAAGTTTTCTGACGCTTAAGACCTTAAGGCGAGCACTTACCTCAATTCCAAAACGATAACCTTGCGAACGCGAATGCCAAGCGTGTACGCATAGCAATAAGATTCATTTTAGCTTAGCATACAATTGTAAGTTACGACGGGAGGATCTTCTCTATTTTATTTTTCGTGTGTTTTTTTTAAATATCTTTCGAAATAAATATTAAAAAGATTATTCGTTTCAGACCTTTTTAAAAAAGATTCATTGACAATTTATTAAAATAAAATGTAAGTTATTCTTGTTAATACTTATACTTCGATGACAAAGAGTTTTGTCGGAGGTGAGTTTGTAAATTAATTATAGCGAAAGTATTATTTTTTATTAAAATGTTTTTGATTTAAACCCTTTTAAATATTGTGCTCTATATCTCATATTTTTTTACATTTCGTTATTATATTGGAACTAGATAAATCGGGTATCAAGAAATAACAAAATGGGGTTTCAGCCCGCCAGATTTTGTGTTGGGTATTACATAATATAGGTTTCTTTAAAGCGACTTTCAAAACTTCTCTTTGAGCTCGTTCTAACTATAGGTTGATAGATGTCGGGAGTCGGGACTGTCGGGAGTTATAAAAAAATCAGGATGTATTTATCATAAATTTTATTTCTATATTAATTCTGAACAATAAATGGCACAACATCAAAACAGACAATGAGATTACCGTAGGTATATGATAATAATTAACAAGACATTGAAAAATAGTTTCTACTTTGAGTAGAGTTTTATAATAAACTATTTTAATATATCTATTTAATTTCAGTTTTTCTAAAACATTTCTTTATAAAAATAAAGGACAGTTTAGTTAGAGTAATTATACACTTATAGAATAGTAAATAGCTTTACAAATATTTATTTTTATTTAAAACTGTTGTACTTAGGTAAGTATCATTTATCAATAAATATAGATCGTTGAGAAAATATGTCATATTAATCCTGTTCTCAAAAATTTAAACGCCACGCCTACTAATGTATTTACATATTTTAAGAACAAAATAATAACACCTCCAAACTTTAATATTGTGTCATTTGCATTAGATCATAGCTTAGGTACCAGAAAAGTACTGGTGTAACTGAATAAATAATATTATAAGGTAAAGTTTTATATTACAGTGAAATGTTTGAAAAACATACGTATAACAATATAGTACTAATATCAAAATAATATAATGTGAAACGCGGCTATTAAGGGTGCTGTGAACAGTCACTGGTTTGTCCATAATATATCGTCACGTGTTCGACCGAAAATTACTAATAATGTCATCGCACATTGGCGTCGAGTTGGTGTAACTCACACGTACCACATTTTGCAGTCGTTGTCGACCGCGTGTGTGATACCGACCACATCCCAAACACAATTACGTTGCGTCGATTCAACGACAGTGCGCGCCCGCCGCCCGCGCTGTACAAGGATAGCAATAATAAAGTTTCCTCTTCGAATTTCATGAGTTTAGTCAACACGTGTTTCCGCTATGAAAGCCGGAGTCGAACCATGTCTGCACACGACGTAATCACATCGCAACTACTGGCGACAACGCAACCACGTCGACATTTTGTCGGTACCACAACGCAACTACAAAAAGCTGCAGCGACGTTATTCACAGCTCGAACTCGCCGGAAGGAAATTACGGATAGTGTGCGGAGTGGCGGTCCAGCGGACGTTCAAATGTTTCTGATCAGAAATTCGGACAATATGCGGCCGGGCTAAATGAGTGAATCACAATTTAATGACTTTAGTATGACAAATGACAATAAAGAAAAGTGAACAAAAAATATATTATGGTGCTCCCCAGTCCCCACTGACCTCCATTATGTATAATGGAGGTCAGTGGTGCTCCCTCACCGTAAGCATTCACGTGTAATGTAACATTTTTAGATTCGACTTTGCGCATTCCATTACAACACCGACGAGCATTCACGTGTAATGTATCATTTAGGGCATCACGCGAGAGCGAGATTTTTCTCGTCTCGTTTCGTTCTCGTCTCGCTTTTTCGAGACGAGACGAGACGAGACGTTTTGGAAAATATTATGGGCAATACCGATACCACATACAGGGGCCAGGGCAACCCGAGAGTCTCGTTTTGGGTCTCGTTATTTTTTTTTTTATTGAAGTTTTTATTCGAATAATCAGAAAAGGTCTACTTAGAAAACAATATATTTTACAACATAAAATCTGGTAACCATATTTTTTTGTAAATAAAAAAAAAATCAATGGCCGAGTATGATTTTTCCACATTTTTACTTCAACTTGTTAACGCTTCTTATAGTAACCCATCTCTTATCGGTACGGACCGGACCGGACGATATGTTGTAAATGGAACCTTGAAAAGGCACAAATTCAGATCAAGACCTTTCCGATGATACTAAATTTATTTATAAAAATGCATTTTATCATATAAATACGCTGGTCATAAAATATTCCTTATTCTCTTAATTATATAGAAATAGATCATTATTTACAATTAAGCGAGACGAGACGAGACAACTGGTAACGAGACGAGACCGAGATTTGAACGAGACTCAATGTTTTGAGGATTGACGAGACCGAGACGAGATTTTTGTTACTCTCGCTTACTCTCGTCTCGTGTGAAGCCCTAGTATAGCCCCTAGTATAGTATAGATTCGACTTTGAGCATTACATTACAATACCGACGAGCATTCACTTGTAATGTAACATTACAGATTCGACTTTGAGCATTCTATAGTTAGTTTATTCCAGTTAGAGCAAGTCCACACGGCGCGTTGCGTCAGCGTTGGGTCGACGCAGCGCTGCCATTGCGTTGTTTTACATACAAATAACCAAAGTTCACACGGCGCGCTGCGTCGTCGCAACGCACACATGACGAGAGCAGCCCCCGAGACGAAGCGGGAGGGGGTGTTGACGTTAAGACTGCCTTGTAATAACGCTGCGATGACGCAGCGCCCGTTGGCCGTGTGGCCGGCGTCAAACGGAAGCGGGGGCTGCTGTCCGTCATGTGTGCGTTGTGCGCTGCTGTCACGACGCAGCGCGCCGTGTGAACACCTTGGTTATTTGTATGTAAAACAACGCAACGGCAGCGCTGCGTCGACGCAACGCTGACGCAACGGCCATGTGGACTGGCTCTTAGGGTCAATTCAGACCGCAACGCGACGCGCATATGCATTTCTAAATTTGTATGGATTTGACAGATTTGCAAGACGTCTCACGCAATTGAAATCTGTCAATTCAGTACAGTACTCCCAAATTAATAATGCGCAAGCAAATCTTCGCTAAGACAATGCATTTGCATTTTCCACCTTGTCAAAAATCATTACATTGATTGTTATTTTTAACCCCCGACAAAAAAGAGGGGTGTTATAAGTTTGACGTGTCTGTCTGTCTGTCTGTCTGTGGCATCGTAGCATCCAAACGGGTGGACCGATTTTGATCTAGTTTTTTTTTTGTTTGAAAGCTGACATTATCGAGTGTTCTTAGCTATAATTCATCATCATCAACTTGCTGAGTGCTGGAAAATCAGGGTTTATCTGGTTCATGAAAGGCCGTTATAGCAACTTGCAGTCGTTTAATGGGTTTAATATTTTAATTCTAGTTCGTGGCATTTGTGAATATACATTATACGTATACACATTAATGGAAAGTTGACCTGGTGCTGCAGCATCACCTGGTAATTAATAGGATATCCGACTCCTCGCCAACTTAGAGCAGAGGTTTCGTGTTTGGGCTCATTTTAATTGCGACAACCAGTAAGACGTAGATAAACAGTAAATATTTACATGCTGCTGCTGCAGCATCACCTGGATTCTATAGGAGCCGATCTTCGTATGAACCCAAAGTGGAGGTTTCATGTTTGGGTTCATATTAACGGCCTCATCGAAAAGGACATTGATAGATGGTAATCATGGGAATATGATCCTGTTGATAGGAATTATTCTGCACTATAACCAACACAAGTTTAAAAAGCATGAAATAAAATAAAATTAAGAAATTAAAAAAAAAACAACCCCGCCAAACAACTTTAAAAAGTAATGAAATAATATTTACTGCCTTTATGTTCAAATAGTTCCTAAGTGTAAAGTAATGTTTTAGTCCATAATTGTTGTCAAGGTGTGTCGGGGGACCGCTAATATAGATGTTTGATTTCACAACAGGTTATGGATCAGTTCACAGCGAACCGAATCGAGATAATTATCTAGCGTCTTGACGGTTGTAGGTTTTAGTTTATTTGGCGGTCCCCCGACACACCGTGACAACAATTATGGACTAAAATATTACTTTACACTCTTTTTTGTCGAGGGTTAAAAATAACAATCAATGTAATGATTTTTGACAAAAACGCTCTTTACCTAACACTTAACCAAACTACAAACGATCATAATCAATATTTAGTTAATGTTTATTATGTATAGGATTCCCCGTACGATTTACGAAAGATTGCAATATATGTCATATTGCAATCTATGTTATTGTGAAATTCCCTCTACATCAAAGAAGCTACAATTTTAACATTTTAAATGTCATGAACTATGGTATGTTCGGAAAAGTTTAGATTAGAGATTTTTATATCTCAAACGATGAAGAAACAATTTAATAATAGTAATTTATCTTCGTTTTTGGTACTTTTAAGGTAGGGCATTGTGATTTTAAGATAGGGCATTGCTCCTCAATGCGCCTCTCTAGCTACGGCCGTGAATGCTCGGCTCTCCTCCCTCTCTGATGTAATGCTCGACTCTGTAACGTTACATTGCAAGCGAATGCTCCCGGTGAGGGAGCACCTTTACATAATGATATTATAGAATGTACAACATTACAGGTATATAATTATTTAATTATTTTAAGAGTTCTTGAATGTTGAATATAACTATCAATAATAATAGGACTATAGGTGTTTTGATGCCTTTGAGTCATACCAGAATACTATTTATACTAAAAAAAACTAAAGAATGTTTTGCAACCTAGAAAAGTAAACTCACTCACACACAACTACGTCTTACTAAGTAAGGCGAGCTGTTGGGGTGTATGGTTTATAATTATTTATATTTATATAATTGATAGCTAAATTCTGGTCGCCAGATAAATAAAAATTCGACCATTGACCTTTACTGCTTGGGTAGTTTACACATGCACGTAAAAACTAGTATCTGGCATATATTAGTATAAAAGCTACTAATATTTCGTTCACTACGTAGTGAGACAAGTAGCGATAGGCCAATGGGGAAATTTCTCTTTGTCCTACGACAGGACTATAGTTGTGCACTACTAATAAACTAGCTAAAAGCCGAGCTTTGTGAGGGCTCGCGTCGTTTTTCTGCGTGGTGTCTTTAAGGCAGTTTTTTTTATATTTTAATAATAACCAAACCTTCACTGACCAATGATAACACATAGCTACATATAAATAAAAATTACTACCTATGTTAAAGCACAAATCAATAGGCGTGATAGTTTTTCCGTAAAGTGTACAACAAAAGTAGTCAGTTTGTGGGATATACTAAAAACCGGCCTCACTTTTTGTTTCACAAAGTTCTGTCTTCACTTCTTAATAATTTGTTTTCTTATTTTCTACTTTGCGCTTATATCACAAAAATCTTCCACGTCATACCGAAGCTTCAACATAATACAAAATTTGTTTTTAAGAACATCTCCATATTTATCAGATTCATCTCACTTGCTAGTTGCTATCATGAAATCTTAATTACATAGATTATGAAATTATATTAACAAAGAATAAGTAAGTATGTAAAACAAAAATTTGAGAATGTAACTATAATAATAATATAATATGTATAACTTCCAAATGTTGGAGAATCATTTTTAGGGTTCCGTACCCAAAGGGTAAAAACGGGACCAAGACTTCGTTGTCTGTCCGTCTGTCTGTCTCCAGGCTGTATCTCAAGAACCGCTATAGCTAGACTTCTGAAATTTTCACAGATTGTGTATATCTGTTGTCGCTATAACAATAAATACTAAAAACAAAATAATATTAATATTTAAGGGGGGGGCTGTCATACAACAAACGTGATTTTTTTAGCCTTTTTTGCTGGATATCAATAATGGCAAGAGATAGACTTGAAATTTTTACAAAGGCCTTAAATATATGTGTACTTTAATAATTAATAATAATATTTAAATAAAATTAAAAAAATAAGGGGGGCTCCCATACAAAAAGCACAATTTTTGGCCTATTTTTGCTCTATAATGGTACGGAACCTTCGTGCGCGAGTCCGACTCGCACTTGGCCGATTATTAACTAAACTTGTAAGTACATAAGTATTTACATAAGCGAAAAGTTACAAAATTAACTATACATAAAGCCATGAGTCAAACCACAGCATCATGGAAAATCGTCTTGACACAGCCGCGTAAATATATTTACTGTACACGTCTCATGGGTTAATATGTAAGATTATTTATAATTAATCAATGATAACTTTAAAGTAACATTCTTAAAAAAGAAGCTTTGATCTCTTAGGATGTATTTCCATGTAAACATGTTACTTGTAGGCCCAATCCACAAAACACCCTCTCGCAATAATTAAATAAAGGCTAAAATTTCTTGCCTTCTATAAGTAAATTAACAACTCGAAAGAAAATAATGAGTAAGTACTAAATATTTCATATACGTAAATACCTATTTTACAATAATTAAGATTTTTAATTATAATTCAAACAAATCTTTATTTTAATTGTCAGTCCAAATCTAGCAACCATGCATCTTTCGTAATATAGCTTCCTATAATACTACTTACATCGAATAACATCTAGAATGTAGGTATACAAATAATAAAATATCTATCTAAAATCTAGATAACCTTGAATTAGTATTGCTTTTATAATTTGTATATACAGGGTGCGATTAAACTAAAATGGTGCAGGGTGTAAATAAAAAATTAAGTATCATTAGGAGTCCATTTAACCAAAAAAAAAATAAAATAGGGTGTTAATTTTTTGACAATAACATATTTTATCCCAATCAAAATTGTAGCTTAATGGTCACTTTGTACAAATTACGATATGGCGACGGCCGGTCTCTCGCCCATTCACACACGTAGGGGAAGAGCGGGGGTGACGCGAGGGGTGGCGCCAGGGAGGCGCTGTTATCAATGAATGCCTAAGCAGGATGGCGGCGCATGGCGCGTAGTGTCCATAATTGTGGTATTTTTTAGGAAAACTTTCGGAAGCTATTTCTCAACATTTTAGTACTGAGTGATTATAAAAGAAAAAATACGTGTATTTTTATTTTTAACAAGGAACAATATATCAAAATTTGGCCGGAAGGTTTAATTGCACCCTGTATTTAGGTACTTGCAGTAGATATTTTACGAATAATTTCTCAGCCATTTCCTCCTTCCTTAACCGAGATTCTCGAGTCTCGGTTAGAGAACATGAGCTTGTATGTATACAGGAACTCTTACAAGCTGTAGCTTGTAAGAGTTCCTGAAAACCCTCAGTTTTCTTCCTCAGCTTCGAGGTTTATAGTTTTATTAAATTATCAATGTATGCATAAAAGCATTCATACTTCTTAATTTTTACACAATGCATTTACATAAAGCATTCTGCATTACATATTTTAAAAAATAAAAATATAATCTTATTCTTATAATAGCAGTAGTAAATATAGCTTTCATTGATAAAATATAGTAGCATTCATTCAAAGTACAAGTGATAACAATTTGTGTAAGCACTCACCAGTACCTGACCCTGTAAGTATTATGAAAATAATGTTACGTTAAATTTCCGCTCTCTCTAACATAGCACATTCGTAAAATTGACGTGTCTCACTCATTCGGTCATATTAACAGTAACGGTAATTTTTATTCAATAACAAACTTAAACTCAAAAGTTTCTACTTTCAACCAAAATTATTTATATTTTAGAAGATTTTAACATGTACCTACTTTGAAATATGAATTTATTCGAAGCTTATACACAATTAGGTAGTAACGATTAACATACACATCGTGCGGTGCACAAAACACTAAATAGTACATAAAAGCGCACATGGATCTGAGAAGATCGCTTCGAAATAGGTTTAAAAACCGAGTCGACGGGCCAGATTGAGATGGGAGGTCATTCACCTGGCGCTGGCGCTGGCCTCGGCGTCCGGGCCATCGTGGTACTCGTGGAAGCAGGGCACGATGCACAGGTTGGTGCGACACTCCGGGCAGTGGTATTGAGTCTTGCGGCGGAGGATCCTGCCGCACTCGTCCACCGTGTTCCAGCAGAAGTTGCAGCTGAGCGGCGGGCCGGATCGGACCGCCGGCGTGTGGCTCGCCCGCTGCGTCTGCGGCGCGTCCTCCGCGGAGCTGACACTGGGGGTCGCCGTGGAGGTCTGCGCCCGCGATTGTCCGGACGTGTCGACCACCGCGAAGGCGCGAATCAGGAGCGATCCCACCGACTGCTCCGCTTTGAGGCGCCGAGTGTCGGAAGTCTGGACCTGAAAAAATACACGTTTTTATGTAAACTGAGGGCCCTTTTCTGTGTTCCTTTGTCGGGCGTTTTATCACTCGAGCGCGGATCTGGTCCGGAACCGGAACAGACGGAATGTTATGACCGGTTAACTTTAATCCAGTCCAGTGATCGAATAACGTAATCGGGCACTAGAATTCACTGAAGTACATTCCTGTTTCCAGTGCCCATTTACACTATTGATAAAGAAATACTATTTGAAGTTTAACCTTAGGTGGTTTATACTGCGGGTAGGAGTCGTGTTTCTGGAGGATGGGCGCGGCGGAGGAGGGCGCCGGCGCCGGCTCCGATGCCTGCTTCTTCATCTCCTGCTCCTCCGGGCTCACCCTGCACTGCCTCTTGAAGATCTTCGACCGTCGTTGCCGCAGGAAAACCGTACTGAGCGGATCTAGAAACAGTTGTTAAGTGACTAATGAAAATAATAAATAATTGAATCATCGATAAGTACATATTTATTATTATTATAGCGGTCGCCCGCGGCTCCGCCCGCGTGGTTATCGGTTACCGCTGCAAAAAGCCTTCCCAGGAAATACACGGTCAGCAAAATGATTCCCAGGTCAATAGAGAGACACCGAGACTAACATCGACGACGCAGTCATTATCCCGCAGGCTGCACAGATTGTCTTTCTGTGGATTTTAAAGTTGTTAATGATGAGAATATTTAAATGTAATTAATACTAAGTTTTCACTTTTGCCGGCAGTCCTGGAGTGCAACCCGTTGTTTGAGGATAGATACCTAACTAAAGCTATTATTGTAGAGCTTCTTTATAAACAACATTTGACGTTAAATTATTTTCAAGTAACAAAATACATATTATACTGATGGTCGGGAGCCCCGGCCCGCGACCCGTGATAGGGCAACCTAAAGTTGCCCATGCGTAAAACATTATTTTCGTAAATCAATTCCTTATAGTAGGGGAGGCCAGCTCAAAGCGGCCACAGGAGGTAAAGGGGCCATGCTTAATATTTCGGTTATTTATAAAGGCAGAGCGACGTTTGCGCTCTGACGCATGGTGAACATTCCGCCCCGCCCCGATCAGTGATGCGATAGCGGTTGGGCTTGGCGCGCGCTTGTAGCGACAAAAATATTGGAATGTATTGCAAGGTAAATTCTTCCTGTTTTAATTAATTTTTTCTATATTTGAATGCTTCTAATGTCCCGGTGTCGTTGCTTATCTATTTAGCTTTATCTTTGTTGTTTTTATTCTGGATTATGATAAAAAATGCGAAAGAAAACTATGTTTAAAACAGAACGGTTGCCAAAAGGCAAAGTGGACCGGGCAAAAAAGCGGTCAATAGGCCGCTGAGTGAAATTATAGTTTTATATGATAATTACTTAAAAATATTTGCTGTGATGTCTGTTGTGTAGTGGGCTCATAAAGCCTGTACGACATACTCCGGCATTGGAGCTTATTTCTGTGACAACTGCCAAGAAATCTGATCTCATTAAGTATTTTTAAGTTTACTGAGAAGAACAAAGTTTTATTGATATATTTTGACTATTTTTATTTTAGAAGAGTTGATTATTTTTTATTAAAAAAATCTGATTGTTGGAAAGGGATTAATAAAAATTGTGTGATTAATTTGATTTAAATGTTATGAATAATAAGTTTAATTACTGCGTATTTAAAAAAGACTGAAGCTCTGAGCGATATAGATAGCAGTTTAAGAATAGTTAGGTATGATAATTTAGAGACTGAGACCAACTTGATACCACTTGTTAATTTGTTTTAATGAATATCTTTTTTACTACATTTTTAGCATTCATTTTATCAAAAAATACATTTATATATAAGAAAAAAAAAATACTATTTCGTGTGAACATTTGGGCTGGCCACGTTGCCCTTACCCCTATGGCCGCTTTAGGCGGGCCCTCGGGCATAGCGATTTTTTGACAGGTTGTCATGATATGTGAATCATGAGCTAATGTTAAGATTTGGGTCAATATGAATTATACATAACAGAAATATAATAAATGCACTATCTGATAGTACATTTTTATTTTTAAATACATGTAATATTTCCACTTTTTTTTATTGACAGTTAAGGTGGCCGCTTTGAGCTGACCTCCCCTAATTTGAATGTTTGGCCCTGGGATTTGTTTATCGTTAGTGCGAAAGAAATTTTTACTGGAAATTGGAGCCTTTTGAAGGGTATAGGCAAATCAGTAGGGATCATGGGTATTCTTGGTATATGAGCTAATTCACCAGCTGCAGGGCCGGTGATAATCTTCGCTACTATTAAAAAATAAAATTCCTGGGGGTAGTGTGCACTGCGTCCTCGATGTTAGTGACGGTGTCTATGGATTTATAGCACTTAACTTCTCCCGGTACTTTCTGCATAATTAAATTGTTTATTTTGTTGACTGTTTCATTCCAGTGAGAAACTATTGCTTTACAACACAGCCAACGAAAATAATTTTGATGTAAGTTTTCAATTTCAGGATATATAGCATATAGATGCTATCAGAATATAGCTTAATTATGGACTACTAGCTGTGCCCCGCGGTGTTACCCGCGGTTTAAGTGATATATAATAAAAGACTATGAAAAGTACCAATAATAGGGTCAAAACGGGACGATACATGGTTCTATAATTGTTTATGGTAGTGATGATGATGGTGATGAATGTAATTGGCATAGTAGCATATGCTTTCCGTTCTTAAAACAACGTCGAAACTCCCAACTTGTATCTATAAAGAGTCAAGAGTTCTCTCAGCACCTTCCGAACCATGGTATACCTTGGTGCAAAATATTACTTGTTGGTAGCATATGCTTAGAATACTGCTCATAAACCAAAGTCACCACATGTTTCCATACAAATTTTTAAGGAGTTCCCACGATTTCTTATGGATCCCTTCATCAGATCACCACTTTTATGAATATGGTACCAAATTGGGATGATAACCGAAACCGAAACTTAACTAAAAATACACCAAAAGAAAAAATTTGAAAATCGGTTCACAAACGGCGGAGTAATCGTTGAACATAAAGAAACGAACATAACACCTCCATTTTGAAAGTCGGTTAAAATTGTATCCAAAGTGCCCAAATTTAAAGACGGAAAAATTCCTTCTTCAAGTTTCAGCAGCTGTTGTGGAAAATTGCTATACGTATTTCCATGTAGATGAGCTCTCATATTGGTGCGCAAATTCAAATGTTGAACAGATGTCCAAAGGTGAGACGATTTTAAACATGCCTTCATAATATCTGCTCGCGTACCTCTGTTGACGACTGGAAGCGTTTGTTTTAAATCTCCAGCAAATACAAAAGTGATACCACCCATGCCATTAGCAGAGCTTCGAAGGTCTTTTAAAGTATGGTCCACGGCCTCTACATAAGCTCTATGACTCATGGTGCATTCATCACATATTACCAACGACGCGTCTTGCAGCAACTTACCAAGAGGCCCATTTTTCCGAATAGAGCACGTAGACCGTTGATCTAAAGATACGGATAGCGGGAGTTCAAACGTAGAGTGAGCAGTTTTTCCTTCGTTCAAGAGAAATGTAGCAATTCCTGACGAAGCAACTGCAATCGCTATCTTCCCTGATTGCCGTAACTTAGCAAGTATCAAATTTGCGAGAAAAGTCTTTCCGGTGCCTCCTGGTGCGTCCAAAAAAAATATCTCCCCAGTCTCCCCAGTCTCATAAGCATGTCTTTGATATGGTACTAATTTTGGCACTTTGTCATTAACAAACGCTGTTAGATCATTTCTGTTGTACTGTTTCTGTTGTGTCAATAGTATTATTCTGGGTACAAATGGGAGAAGGTAATCTAAAAACACTTAAATTTTTGTCGTTTAATTCTAGAAGTTTGTTTTCTATTTCAATTAATCCTTCACTATAAATGACTTCAGTGAAGGGTAAAGTATTACCCTGATTTTGTTGTCTGATACGATGTCTAATATCTTCACAGAACTGATTTTTGAAAGTATCCCATAACTTCAATGGTTCCGAGTTCCGACGGTTGACAAAATAAAAGTATGACTACGAACAACTACCTTAGTTTTTTTGGACAATGCGATAACGATTAAGCTTCGCTTAAAGTGTTACGCCAATGGTCATCGTTTTCAAGTAAACCTCGGTAACGGCAAACTGCTTGATACGTCTCTTTGACAATACCGTTTACAGTTTGAAGGTATGCAAATGAGGTCGGACCGCATACGTGGTGCAGTAGAATCCTAAGATAAAAACACTCTGATTGGGATGGATATATCCCGTAGACTTTACCTAAAGCGGCATCTTTTTTTATCCCCGGATGTCCAACTACATCTTCACCACACCTCCTTCTAGTGAATTTATTATTTGCCCATGTATAGTATTGCGGGACTTCATGATACAGAAGAGTTTTCGCGAATTCATCTTCATTACAGAGAGCAAAAAATGCCAATAATGTGGTATTGCGTGGGTTTTGGACAACTTGATTAGCTGTCCCAGAGGCCTTAGTGCGAGTTTTATTCGATCATACGCATCGAGCACGTTAACGCGAATTTATATGGGATCTAAGCAGCGCCATCTACTGGCTAACGTGGATACTGCTTTGATCCCATATAAATTCGCGTTAACGTGCTCGATGCGTATGACCGAATAAAACTCGCACTAAGGCCTCTGATGTAAAATACACCCTTTGACCGTTCTCTCGATGAACTTCCAAATGCACTACAGGAGGATGCCGGTCGTGAATGGGAAATTCAAATAAGCGCCAGACAGCTACAGATGTGCTTATGTACCTCCCATTTATATAGTTTTCGACCTCATCGTGTGGGTTTCTAAGGCTAAAAGTTGCCTGATCTGAACCTTAATTTATATTCTTGCATATATATTTAATGGATTGGACAGAGTGGCAATACTCCACGTTTATATGAGCGTTAAAAGTCTTGCATAGTAGAGGGGAGTATGGAACAATCCACCTATTATCTATCGTCACCATGTTGCCCCTGATTTGTAGCGTGGTGCTCCGACCGCCATTTCCTGTATAACGCCTACGATAAACTGGATACCCATCCTCTCCGGTCTGGGTATCGTTCATTAAACGGCGAGGGTATTTTTTTGTGCAGACACCGTTCTTCATGCATGGTGCAGCTAAATTATGTTCTCCGCAGGGTCCATTGTACCTACCATATTTTTAGTTATGATGTCGTGTAGTACCGGATCAATTTGTTGATCGGGTAGCTCCGCAACTATGACACTGTCGATCTCATCTGGTTGTATTTTAGTTTCTAGCCAGAACAGCAAATGACAATGAGGTAAACCGCGCTTTTGCCACTCCACACTTGCCATATTATAACATTTTACTTTACCGAAACGTGAAATTATGTCATGACAGTCGAAAGACTGTTATCCGTAGCAGCTCCGCTTTAATTTCAGGCCATTATTCGGGGTTACATCATACATGTAAAAGTGACAAATAAGTCATGTCTACCATAATTTCAGACGTACGTCATCGCGTCCTGCGTTTTCTCGTGCATGAAACGCGGAGAACCCGTAAATGACGATGGCAATATGACATGTTGACCGATATTTGATGGGTCAACATTTGCGTCATGATTTAAGGCATCTCTGAGATGAATGTAGTCATCAGCCCTCAGTCTTTGTTGATTCCGAGAAATATAATTTAATCTTTCTGATATCATTTTCGCCATCATGTCAACACAATATTGACTAAATAAGTCTCTGTAATGATGTAACGTTTTAAAAGAGTTAGTTCTAAATATTAATCTAAATGCATAAAATTGCATACACGAAACAGTTTTATTACGCGCAGAACCCTGCTAAGGGATAGTCAAACAATAACCGCCTTCTCCTGCCACAAACATTATAGGATACTGTAATGGATCATAGGACCGATGTAGCTCAGAAACTCTTTTGAGCTGTCCGTCTCTACCGTGTAAGACTATATCCCTGTGACCTTTGTCTTCATCGACCAAGAGAACGGCTACCTCGTTTACGATAGGAGCATTATATCTGCCTCTGTGTGCTGTCAGTGGAGTGCGATCTGAATGAATAATTAACTTTAAATTATCTGAGGAGTTAAGTTCTAAGTTTTGTTTAAAACTTCGTACATACACGTTATGATTATTCAAAGCGGTCTGTAATTCGCGAATTAAATCCATTTTTAGGGTTGGTGCGATGCTTGATCACAAAGATGATTATTGATTGGTCTGCATCCGAAATAAAATATATTTGCAAGAACTGTGGGTTTTGGCCTGATAGTGGTAAAAGGCTACCAATGAGATGATACACCTGTCCTTCAATTTTAAAAGTGGGCATAAAATTTCCTTCCCTGATTTCTTTTGCGCCAAACGAAGTCATTTGAAAAAGACTATTGTATTTACGTATGTTTGTTAAAAAATGACCAGATAATGGATGCTTATTAGTTAAAAGATTTTTTAATGGTTGTGGCGGCTCCTAAAGGTTAGGAAGATAAACTTTACCTGAAGCACAGCACATACCATTAGGTTCGTCCGCCCATTTCTTGGCAGAGCAGTTAGAGCTGATCTTAATCATGACTCCGATTTGGACGGACGCTTGTTGTGCATAATCAACCTGCGGATCATATCTAAAAGCGAGTCTGTTGCTGTTAGCTAAAATTCGATTGCGAACTCTATTTGTGGACAACTGCTGTCTATCTGCCTGAGCTCTAAGTCGCTGCAAACGCTCGACACTTTTTCGCGCAACTGAGATGTCCTTATATTTTGTTCACGAAGACGTTGAGAGCGCTCAGGCCTTGACTCTCGTGCACGTAACTCAGAATTTCTCTGATTTTGTTCAGCAAGGCGTTGTGAACGTTCAGGTGAAGATTCTCCGATACGACGTATTCTTGCTGCCCGTGCTTGAGAACTAAACTATGTTTAGAAAAATGAGACTTGGCTCTCTTAGGCATTTTCAAATGTTTAAGAAAATTTTAATAGCTCTGAAAAGAAGTGTTGTTTAGCCCTGAAAAGAACTGTTGAATAGCCTTGTGAAGAACTTTTACGTAGGTGTAGTTTTAAAACGAAATCTAAAAAAAACGCATGAAAACGCATCGACTTTGCGCACGACCACTGCGTAGGGAGCCGACCCGCGTCTAAGCCGCGCGGATACCTTACTCAATAGATCTAAACTCCCCTCCCGCAAGCGCACCCCCGCCTTGATGACGCCCACGGCCACTTCGCATTTCGCAACGGGCCGTGCAGCATAAATTGTAATATTTTAATTTCGCCATAACCAAATGTCCAATTTTAATTATTCAAAGACCAAATATTATCCATGAAATTATCTACATAAACTGTACTTAGTGATGAAATAATTTATTTTGATAAGAATTAATATGAATTAATATCATGAGTAAAATAAACGCGTCTAAATGTAGTCCAAAAAAAATCAAGATTTTTTAAATAAAAAAATGGTCGTTGTGCCTCACTCGACGTAGATAGGGTGTCGCGGACTTTTTTGTAGATGTTTATAAGATCTACAATTAATTAGAACATTTTATGGTTCTATCTTTTATAGTTTAGGTAGCGTACGCAAAATAAGTAACTTTTCTGATTGATTTTTACACCTTGTGTCCGAAAAACTCAAATATCTACGGAATCCTATTTTTTTCCAAAATGAAATTTTGCCTATGTTATTCGTGGATAATGTAGCTTTCGAATGGTGAATGAATTTTTTAAATCGGTCCAGTAGTTTTTGAGCCTTTTCATTACAATTAAACAAAGTTTTCCTCTTTAGTGTAGATTATTCATCAGACTTGTTATTATTAAATTTAACTATTATTTTTTATATTTGTCAATTTAAAGGAATATAGTAGTGAAATGTCCCGAATGACCAAAAGTAGTTTATTATTATGCCGAGGCCCTTAGCTTACGGTCCAGCCCCGACTCTAAGTAACAATTTGTTTTCCCTGCTTGCAGTGTCAACAAATTGAGAAGTACAGCGCGTCCCCATCAAACCGTGCGCCACCGTGCATCGTGTCACGGTTTCGCGAACGGTGCACCGCGACCGCGCGCCCGATTCAGGGTGAAACTTCCGTAAAAAGTCGCGTAATGTAAATATTGACAGAATTCAATCAAACTGAACGGTGACACGGTGCACGGTGGCACAATGGCGCGGTGGCACGGTGGCGTGGTAACGACGCTGTGCCGTGTTTAATGGAGACGCGGCCGTAGGTAACAAGGTAAGGTAAAATACAGAAACAAAGGTTACAATGGGTGAAATGAATTGAAATGGCTTATGAAATAGGCATTAAGCAGAATGAAATATGGGAAACAAGCAAAGCGTATGAGGCGAAAAAAAAAAGTACGGTTCTTACGTGATGTAGGTAGGCTTTCGTCGCGGACGAAGGTGCAGGTACCATCTCTTCCATATCCATTAGCGTTAAGTTTACCGTGACTCATCCATTAAACAGTCAGCCCATTAGAGCTACGAATAATAAAAACTAAGGAAATGTAACTCCCATACTTCAACCGTTTTGAATTTGGTTCCTTTTCGCACACTAAAATATGACAATAGCTACGAAACACCACTCAAAGAAGGAGGGGCATATCGTACCCTTAGTGTAGCTCTTTGAGACATATACCAAATGAAAGGGCTTGAAAAGTTGAACATTTTATTGTATGACGAAAACTCTGTAAACCATGGGAGAAAAAAGTTACGAGGTTAGGTGAGAAAAAAATCGGCCAAGTGCGAGTCGAACTCGCCCACGAAGGGTTCCGTACCGTTATAGAGCAAAGTAGGAAAAAAATGTGTTTTTTTGTATGGGAGTCCCCCTTAAATATTTATTTAATTTTGTTTTTAGTATTTGTTGTTATAGCGGCAACAGAAATACACAATCTGTGAAAATTTCAAAAGTCTAGGTATAGCGGTTCTTGAGATACAGCCTGGAGACAGACAGATGGACGGACGGACAGACATTGAAGTCTCAGTAATAGGGTCCCGTTTATACCCTTTGGGTACGGAACCCTAAAAATGACAAAAAAAACATCCTGTATTATTGCATCAATTTATAGTGTTGCAGCAGGCGTAGCATGGTCACTATAGAAACGGTTTCTTTCTACGGAAGAATCGACATACTGACAGATTTTATCGACAAAATGGCGCATTTCCATTGTCTAACTGTCACTTTGTCTAGTCTTCCGTAGAAACCGTTTCTATGGTGACAATGCTACGCCTGTTGGTAAGGAATCATTTCTGGAAAGTAATGGTTATATGGCAAACTTGAGGAAAGTGTTGTTTTTTAGTATATTGTTTCATATTTTAAAGAAAATATGTTTGGGAAAACAATAAAACCTTAAAAATCTAACCTTTTCTGGATTTTACCGTATATTGTTACCTTGGAGAAATTGTTTATAATAAGAAATACTAGCGAATGGTGCAATAATACAGGTGTTTTATTTTTCCTAAAAAATAAAAAAATAAAAACATCCTTTATTATTGCACCATGCGCTAGTATTGCTAATTATTGTAAACAATTTCTCCAAAGTGAAAGTAGACGAAAAAATCAGGTAAAGGTTCGACATTCAGCATTTTATTATTGTCTTATACATTTCTTTGAAATATGAAGCAATATATTGAAATACAACACTTTCCTTGAGTATGCCATATATAAATACTTTTCAGAAATTATTCCTTACTAGCAATCCTACAAATTAATTCAATAATACAGAATGTTTTTTTTCTTTTTGGGAAAAATAAAACATTCTGTATTATTGCACCATTCGCTAGCATTGCTTATTATAAAACATTTCTCCAAGTGATTACATACGATAAAATACAGAAAAGGTTAGATTTTTAAGGTTTTATTGTTTTCTCATATAATAAGGTTTTATTGTTCTTTAAAATATGAAACAATACACTAAAATACAACACTTTCCTCAAGTTTGCCATATGGCATATACGATTACTTTCCAGAAATGATTCCTTACCAGCAATACTACAAATTGATACAATAATACAGGGTGTTTTTTGAGATTTTTTCTTACCTTCTACCCTCGTTAACTTTTTTCTCCCATTATTTTGAGATTTTTTTCCCATTATTTATACATTTTACCTCATACAATAAAATGTACAGCTTTTCAAGCCCTTTCATTTGATATATTATATGTGGACGTGCTACAGCTTGGGTACTGGTTCCATACAAAAATGCCCCTTGTTCTTTATGAAATAAAGCCGTTGACAATAATTGTCACTTCTATATACTATATGTTACCGTTAGAATGCAGAATACATTAAAGGTACAATTCCGTGCATCGCGATCGATCGCGGCCGCGCGCGGCCTACGACTGTCGTCGGCCGCTCGCGACAATAGTCAGTGTATGCAAATGTATGGCACCGTTTCCGAGGCCCGCGACAGACGCGCGCGGCCGACGAATGTCGTGAGCCGCGCGCGGCCGTGTCTTGAAGTTATATTAACTTCAAAACACGGCCGCGCGCGGCCTACGACTGTCGTCACTCGTCAGTCGCGCGCGTCTGTCGCGGGCCGCGCGCGGCTCACGACAGTCGTCGGCCGCGCGCGTCAGTCGCGGGCCTCGGAAGCGGTGCCATACATTTTCATACACTGAGTGACTATTATCGCGAGCGGCCGACGACAGTCGTAGGCCGCGCGCGGCCGCGATCGATCGCGATGCACGGAATTGTACCTTAACGTGCACATTACCTAGGTAATCTGCAGATTCACTGAGACCATCCGTTAAGGCCATCCCCTGAGCAAACGACCTTGACCATACATTTGCCGCGTTACCGAGATCGCGCCAAAATCCTATTTCTAGGGTTCCGTAGCCAAATGGCAAAAATCGGAACCCTTATAGATTCGTCATGTCTGTCTGTCTGTCCGTCCGTATGTCACAGCCACTTTTCTCCGAAACTATAAGAGCTATACTATTGAAATTTGGTAAGTAGATGTAGTCTGTGAACCGCATTAAGATTTTGATACAATAATGGAAAAATTATTAAAAATTTTAGGGTTCCCCATAGGTACAACTAAATAAAAAAAAAAATTTTTTATCATCTAACCTATGCGTGTGGGGTATCTATGGATAGGTCTTCAAAACTCATATTGAGATTTCTAATATCATTTTTTTCTAACCTGAATAGTTTGCGAGACAGATTCTTACAAAGTGGTAAAATGTGTGTCCCCTCCCCTCTAACTTCTAAAGTAATGTAAGTATGATAAGTCTAAAAAAAATATATGATGTACTTTCTACGAATAATAAAAACTAAGGAATCGTAACTCCCATACTATTAACGTTTTAAATTTGGTTCCAGCCTAGTACCGCTCAAGGCCACCTAAATATTGCAAATGTATTGAAATGTGTACCTAAGGTACATTTTATTGACAAGTATTGTGGAGCATGTTTTTTGACGGAGTTACTTTTCCTTAGTTTTTATTATTCGTAGTGTACTTTACTATAAAAACTACCAACGAAAATTGGTTTGAACGAAATCTAGCAGGTAGTTTTTTTTTATACGTCATAAATGGTAAACTTAATTTAACTTTCATTAAATAAACTGAAATATAAAAATAAATCAAAAACCTTTTAATTTCATTCAATAAACCTTATTGCTGCAGCGGAACCCTTCATAGGCGAGTCCAACTCGCACTTGGCCGGTTTTTTTTTTTACTTGTCTTAGTTCAAAATTGACCTAAAAAAAATTCAAACGTCCAGTATGCAGTTAATAAAATTGTCGATCTATTGGCGTGTTTCAAATAACCGTAATTTGCAAATACTAGGGAGATACTGAATATATGCTTGAATTTAAATAAATTGGTATTACTTTGGAAGCTAATATCATGAGTATAAAAAACAAAAATAGGAAATAAATAACTATGGAAGGAACGTTCATATACTGAAAATTATTGCTGTATTTTATAATTTTGTAGTTTATTATAATTTTGTAGCTTTCAAATTATGAGTTAATAAATAATAAGGCTCTAAAAACGGTAAATTACGGCATCTCCGTAGGGGGAGCGTCTTAAAGTGTGAAATTTAAATAAAAAAAGCTTATATTTGCACTTTACCAAGTTAGTTTGCATTCTCTTCCTTCGTAATAGTCACTGACCTCCATTATACAAGTACGCTGGACTAATGATACCCTTTGAAATGACAGCTATTTTTTGTGCCTATTTGAAGTGGAATCAGCTCCCCCGATGGGAGGGATAGGAACTAAATTTGACCATTGACCAAATTTATTTGTCTATGATTTGACGTAAAAATGACGTTTGAAAGTCACCATATTGGCGCTGATAGCAGTAGTGGGAGTATTTGAAACTAATACTAGTGATGACAACCTGATTCCGCTTCAAATAGGCACAAAAAAAAGTGGGTATCATAGGTCCAGCGTACTTGTTTAATGGAGGTCAGTGGTAATAGTCCTAAAAATTTTGACTAAAGCTTGTCAAACTAAGACTGTTGTTGTTTAAATTGGTTTTTTTCTAGTTGATACGATCTGTTATATTTTATTAGTGGTGTAACATTTTACTTATAATTTATTAATTTATTCCTTTATGTCCAAAAAATTATATGTATTAAATAATTCTCTACAACTAAATAACTTATTGTTTTATTCAAACAAGAACCTGTTTTATGTAATTTAATGAGAATAGAATAAACTTTTTGCACTTTAACTGACTCACCCAGATAATCTGCAGAATACCTTGTTAATCTAACAGTCTAGTTAGACGTTTAATGTGCGTAAACCAGTTGGTTTACGCACATTAATGGTAACAATTAACATATACACAAAATTGTGTACCGAATACATGTATAAAGTAAGCATGTATTCGGGTCTCATTTTGTAGACTCGCGGAACAAATTTTTGACACAGTTACTCTTCCTTAGTTTTTAGGGTTCCGTACCCAAAGGGTAAAAACGGGACCTTATTAGACTTACTACCTTCCCTGACCGACGAGCGTTCTTATGTAATGTTACATTATAGATTCCATTTTGAGCGTAAGAAACAAAAATCGCATTGATGCTACAAGTTGTATCAAAATATTACAGTATCAATTACAAGGATTCATCTATTTGATGCTCAACTCTGTAAGGGCCCTTCCACGCGATGTATTTTTTGCGCACTGACGACGCGCGTTTTTGATGCGCTCGTCTTCTGCGCGTTTTCATCGCGTTTTTTTTTTCAGATATAAAGTTTAATACGTATCGGCTTCCTTGCGTTTGCTGAGCGTTCAACTTGCGTTTGTATCGATACAAACGAGCGTAAAAAAAACGTCGTGTGGAAGGGCCCTAACGTTACATTACACTAATTCTCCAAGTGGGGGAGCACCTTAAGAATATTTTTGGTTTGTAATAAAATATGTGCCATTTGCAAAATTATTATTTATTAATACACAATAATATTTTAGTAGGTATTAAATACATACTTAATACAAATTATTACATTAGAGAATACAGTATTTAATAAGAATGGCATAAACTTTCACTGATCATAATACTGAGTGTGTGTGATGGTATAAGTATAATTAAAAATAACTTACGAAAAAGATCTTGAATCAGACAAGCTTTTAACTGGCTCTTTATTAGAGTTTCATTAATATCTAACCATGCACAAAATAGAATATTAAATTATACACTTATTAACTACTCATATAATTAGACGATGTTAAGCATTCGTGTACTAACCCGCAAAAAAATTACGCATTGAGTTATGAATGCAGTTATGTTCTTTAGATCATTTTGAACAAGACTGCATTCAAAATTCAACAAAAAATTTATTTTTGGTTAAGGTTACAAACGGTTAACAGCGACCATATGTGTAGTATAACAACTACTCATACAAGTGTTATAACGGCCAATTGAATTCACATTTCAATTAATCATAAAAGAAAAGACATAATTTTGTTGATGCAAGTAAATCTTTATAATAACAAAAAAAGGTAGTAATGCGCCTTCCCTAAGTGTCTGTTTACATTTTTAATAAGTAAATATATATAAAACATATTAAAAAAATATTTCATATTAAATAAAAAAATTATAGGTACTGTATGTGAAAATAAATCGTTTTTTGTCGGGTAATTTCGAATGTAGATAGATTATTTTTGTATTATTATTGATAAATGAGTGCTTAATCGTTTTTATATATTAAATAAATGAGATGTCTATCTGTCATACTTTCTTAAATTTACTCTTCTTAACATTTTCAGTCTCGTCCTTCTACCTCGGAAGAACGAGTACATGACCTGAACATACGCAGAGAAGATCTTAAAAGTAGACCACCTAATAACATCCGGTATAATTGACATTCCGAAAATTTCAGCTAAATAGATGCCAGGGTCAGCCATGTGGGGTGGTGGTGTGGGGACGCCATCACCCATCGTACCGAGCCCCCGAGTTGGTCGTGATAGACAATGTACTCCTGTGCATCGCGACATTAAAAAGCAATGGCTTATGTAAGCCTCATGAGGCCTCTGTTCGGCCGTGGAAGGCCCTTGGGCCCCACAGAAAAGAGCCTGCAGCCAGCAGGCACTCGCCGGCGTAGCGGTGGTGTAAGCTCAAGTGATCCCGCGGCCCGCCTAAGGCAAATAGTGGAGTGCCACCGAGTTTTTAGTGGGTAGGGGCTACGTCCACTACCATCTTTCGGGCGTAGCAGAGACCCACATACTTGCGGGCAGGACCCCATCCCCCGTAAGATGCTTAAAAACATTAAAAAAAAAAGAAGTCAGCCATGTGTAAGGCCAACCCACACGTACCACAACCACACCACCACATTTTGCAGTCGTTGTTGACCGCGTGTGTGATACCGACCACATCGCAACCACAACGTTACGTCGATGCAACGACAGTGCGCGCACACCGCCCGCGCTCATTCCGTTTCATTCTCTTTCGTACGTAACCACATCGCAACTACTGGCGATAACGCAACGACATCGACATTTTTTCAGTACCACAACGCAACTACTAAAAGCTGCAGCGACCCTATTCACACGTAACCACTGCTTGACAGCATTTTGTCGTTGCGGCGTGGTGTGGTTGTGGTACGTGTGGGTTGGCCCTTAACGTTATAGCTAATAGAAATGGTCGAAGGTGGCCGACACGATCGATAAACATTTTCGTAAACAATGCACATGACACTGTCATAATTATACTGGATGTTAGAAAGGTAGAGGTATTCGTTGATCTCCAATAGGAATGGTCTTGGTTATGTGGTCGTTCTTCCGAGGTAAATGTGTCGACGGACAGGACTGGGAATGTTAAGAAAAAGTTGAACGAAACTACTTATTATTCACCAAAAAGACAAAATTGCATAAAACATACTTAAATATTCTACAAGTGATGAATTTATTGTGATTTTAGATTCCCGTTTGATACGGGTGGACTAAAAACAGTGATATGTATTATTGTATTAAAATAAATTCCTTAACTGTAGGTACTAAAAATCAGTCAAATTTATAGAGATCCCAGGTAATCGAAACGAATCGATGCAAATGTAAAAGCAAATGCAAAAATAAAGCCGAAAATATCCTGCCATAAAATAGAACTTATAAAAATAATA
Organism: Cyaniris semiargus; assembly: GCA_905187585.1. Lineage (NCBI taxonomy): Eukaryota > Metazoa > Arthropoda > Insecta > Lepidoptera > Lycaenidae > Cyaniris > Cyaniris semiargus. Next base: position 11,878,720 of record LR994547.1, read on the forward strand.
CATCTTGGCGGACGCATCGTATGAGTTAACACACGATGTTCGAACCTGACCAGACGAGCTGTTTACATAAGTACAGATCAGCAACTGTGTTGCAACTTCTTAATGTGAGGATTACATTTAAATATTTTTAGTCTACCTTATTTAATTCATCTCACTCAGACCATATTGTATATAGAAAAATACAAACTAACCTACAACTATAAATGCATGATAAAGATTTAAACATAATCTGAGCGTATGAATTACTTATAGATCTAGTTATTTACAAAATACGTAAACCGAGTAACAAAATACCTGGTCGATGTCGCAATCATCCAGTGAATTGCCCACCCAACTCGATACCCGTTACTAAATAAATATATTTTAACGACATATATTTTTTAGGGAACGCCGCCCGAACAAAGGTAGATTTTATTCGAGTAGACAACAGTAGATCAGACGCCCAAAATATTCATAATTGATTTTACCAAACCATAACTGTTATAAATGCATACTGCATTTATTAGTTATGGTTGGCCTGTCTGGTTCAGAGCGACATAGATGTGTGCGGCAGCGATAGCGGCAAATGACATTATCCGCTTCGCACTCAACTACGACCAGTTTACATATCATAAGATACAGAATATTATTCACATGTTATTCGACGTGTAATTATCTTGCACATCATGAAAAATTATAAAATATTGCGAGTAGTGCTCAACACTTTGGTATAAATTGTAAAATAATACAGAAAAAATATTAATAAAACAATCACGGTACTGAACCCTGCAGAAAATGTTCTAAAAGCAGCCTGCAATAAAGACAGATTTGAAATATTATAGAGTATGCAGAGTGCCATATTATAATTTATCTTAGATTATTGCGTACATGTTAGACTTCTTACAGACGAACGGCACTTGCCAACGGCAGATACAACTGCGACAGTCGACGGCTGACGTTGGCAAGTGCCGTTCGTCTGTAAGAAGCCTAACAGGGCCAAAATGAGAATTTGGTTTTAAGATGCTATTTTTACTATTTTAACGATTTAATAAGTTATAGGATATACCTATATAATATAACTCTTTTCCCTTTGAAAGTACGCGGTCATATATTTTGGATTAAGTATAATATATATTTTATGTATTCGGTTTTTATCGCCACTAGGCATGGTCGAGCATGTAAATTGTGCTTATGAATTTAACAGTCAACGACAAGAAGAACAAAACAGTCGCTATCGTAAAAATGCGGTCTAAAATAAGAAGATTTTTTCACCCGTATCATTGATTGAGTGCATGGTATTGGACGAAAGCCGACTCCCTAAAAAGCATGAGATATGAAAGTTAGAAAGTAGAATCTATATAATAGATAGCAATTTTAATGTCTCGCGAACACTCGAGCGAATGGACGGATTTAGTTAAGTTTGTTCTTAGAATCAGTGGTGGATTTACACTAGGGGCAGTCGGGGCTAGTGCCCAGAGCGGCAAATTTTCTAGGGCGGCAAAATTTGGAAAGTGGAGAAATTTTTAGTGTAATTAAAATTTCTGAATATATTTTTTTATTATTCATAATTAAATTATTTATTGGATAATTTAGGAAATTCAACTCCATACTTCTAATATATTTTGTCAAATTGATTATTGAAATTTTAAATCATAAATTTAACACCTTATAAGTTGCACCGAAGGCTATTGATACAGTTAAGGTTAATATAATTATAACGATGACCACAGAACTTTACAAATATTTGTTGCACCATGATCATTTGTTATCATTTAACGTTAATAATATTTTAATAAACTTTTAAATCTTTAACTTAAATATGATAAAACCACTGGAGTTGGTTATAATTTTGAAATTTATTAACTAAACATTAACGATAACCGGCCAAAATTGACCGGTTACAGTTATTGTTACATGTGTGACATCATTTTAATCATTGCTAAAATAGTGCAATCCATTATTGACTAAATCAGTGATTTGACTGTTGTTTTGACATTTTCTAATCATTATAGTAAATTGGTGCAACTCAATAAGTGAAAATTAATTTTCGAATAATTAATTTAATTAAGTAATTCAAAATATTAGTGTAGATAACTATAGGTCTACCAGAATCTGATGGCAAAAAGTGAGAAAATAAATTGACTCTTATAGCAATACCGCGTAATTGGAATAAAACATTTTGATCCTTTTTTTTCTTATAGCGGCTGATTCTGTGTGTTAAACATGCAAATATAAATATTTATCCAATGATCAAGGATATTTCTTGAAAATCTGCTGTCAAAAATTGCCATCAGATTCTGGTAGACCTATACATAACTTTTAGTGATATTTAAATAATGAAGCGGCGATTTTCGGCGACGCCCAAGGGCGGCAAAAGTTTAAACCCGGCCCTGCTTAGAATAATATCCCTTCAAAGAAGGTTGAAAAAATGTAGGGAAAATATTACCAATACTAAATATAAATTGTTAGTGAATAATAATCATACTAGTAAGTGTGTGTGTCGCCCTCGGCAAAATCATTTTTTAATCCTTAGTAAATAATAAAAAAGTTACATTATAAGTTATAACCTTAAGTAGAATATTAAAAAGAACAGTCTTTATTTCGTGACGTTTGGTTGATATATTTTGATAAGTTAAATCGTAATTTCAGAGCCTTACTTAGTTTGTTCGTTAAAATATGCAAAAAAACTTGAGAGGTGTCAAGGGACACCCGGATGGAACGAAGTTATAAAAAACGCCATCTAGTTGACGCCCAGGAATACTAACAACGACACTTTTGTGAAATTGTAATAAAATTTATTTAAACGTCCGGTAGATGTCACTGTTTATTCTCAAAAACGCCATCTAGTTGACGCCCAGGAATACTATCAACGCCCTCTGCAGGTACTATGCAGGTACCTATAAAAAAGTGTCGTTACAACTTTTTCCGTCTAGGTCCCTTTCTCAACGCGCGATAAGGAACTTCGTTTCAAAAAAAAATACAAGTACTTAATATTATGCAGGTAAAATTTAATCCCTACAATCTACATAGTATAAAACAAAGCGGCTTTCTCTGTCCCTATGTCCCTTTGTATACTTTAATCTTTAAAACTACGCAACGGATTTTGATACGGTTTTTTTTTAAGAAGACTAAACCTATTGGAATAATAATAGAATACCACTAAGGGTCCATTCAGACCGCAACACGACGCTTAGATGCATTTCTAAATTTGTATTGAATTGACAGACTTCAATCGCGTCAGACGTCATACAAGTCAGTCGTGTCCGGGTGGTTAGGTCTGAATGTCAAAATGTACTGATCGTACAATAACGTACGTACCTCAAAATAACTTTTCCCAAAATGACTGATTTTCTATAGTCTTTATTATTAAATGTCGGAAATCCGTAAAGCCTAACACAAAGGGTACATTCAGCTCCATTATCTATAAGTATGGGAATTGCGTATAAACATAGTGTGCGATGAAAAGGGTTTTACTGGACACTTATAACTTTGTAATGACACTTGAAAAACAATAAATTCTCCTGACACCTTGTCATTCCAGTATTTTTACAGACTGAGTAATACATAATTTATTCCTGTTGTGCGTTAAAATGGATAATAACTTAAAATTTATAGAGAATCAAATAGGTACAACTTTTCTTACCACAATAAATCTGGTAATAGTATGTGGAGGTGCATCAATCGAAGTGATTGCTCGGCTTCAGTCACATTAAATACTGAAAAAACTACTATAATAATTAGGAAAAGTAAGCATGCGTGTCGACCGCATTTTAACCAAAACCCAATGGATATATTTGTTGATATACCTGTTAAAAGGTGAAATCTATAAATATGACACCAGTAAAAAAGGTTTTTCAAAAACATCTTTCTGTTTTTCAAGGTTCAGAACAATCAACAATGCCATCATTTGAGGAAAACAAGTCCCCTTTATAAAAAAAGGCACAATATTTTAAATCAAAATAAAACTGAATTTAATCGGTTGGCCGATGTGACCATTCCTCAAATGATATCTGACAATTTCCTTGTCATCGAAGATGGTATGGAAGAGAAGATCCTGGTTTTTTCGACTAAACAAGCCAGAAATTTACTCCATAATGACAATAAAAATAAAATGAAGTATGGCGATGTAACTTTCAAAAGAACCCCCAAACCGTTTTATCAGCTTTTTACTGTACACATTTACATTAGCAGAAATAACGACACAACGAATGTCGTACCAATTGTGTACGTGCTTTGCCCAACAAATCTCAGGAGACGTACACCAGGATGTTCAATCTGTTAAAGGTTTGAAAATAGAATTATTTAAATGCGACTTCGAAATCACTATAATCAATGGCGTAAAAGAGGTTTTCCGTCTGCTTTGATCAGCGGCTGTTTTACATACTGTTCTGTTGTCATTACAACAGAGCAGTAAGGAAACAAGCTAAAAAATTAAAGGTAACCGCCACTATGGAAAATAGAGCATTAGTTAGAATGTGTGCTAATTTACCTTTTTTACCAAAGGAAAAAAATTCAAAGTGCATGGGTATCTTTGGAAGTTCTGTTCCCCCAATCTCCAGAAATGATAAAATTTCAAAAGTACTTTTCCAAGCAATGGATGAGTTTGTGTGCGCCTTTTGTTGAATGCGGAGATGATAAGCATCGTACGAATAATGCTGTCGAGGGCTGGCATAAGAGATTGAACGCACGTATGCCGCACAAACCTACCCTGGTGAGATTTTTGTATAAACTAAAAAAAGAGGCGAAATTTCAAGACACTAAAATTAAAAATTCATTGTTTAGTGGTGTTACTAGACGACGGCGGGACATTTTATTTGACAAGAACTATAAAACCAGTTGAATGAATTGTAATCCGGTGAAATAACTGAAATCCAATTTCGAGAAAATATCACTACTTTAAAAAAGCGTTTACACTAATGTAGCATCACATTTAAATAGTTTAAGTATAATATAGTATTTGTGTTTTTGTTTCGTTTGCCAATTTATACAATGTGATAAGATAATATTATTTTGTTAACTTAAAAATAAAGACAGTGACTGTACGCAACTGTACATAAATTTGTCAGTTTCATTTCCGACATTTAATAAAAAAGACCTATAGAAAATCAGTCATTTTGGGAAAAGTTCTTTTTGAAGTATGTACTTCATGTAGATCAGTACATTTTGACATTCAGACCTAACCACCCGGACACTAGCCGGCCACACGGGCGCTGCGTCATCGCAGCGTTATTACGAAGCAGTCTTAACGTCAACACCCCCTCCCGCTTCGTCTCGGTGGCTGCTGTCCGTCATGTGTGCGTTGCGACGACGCAGCGTGTGAACACCTTGGTTATTTGTATATAAAACAACACAACGGCAGCGCTGCGTCGACGCAACGCTGACGAAACGCGCCGTGTGGACTGGCTCTAAGGCTTCTTACAGACGAACGGCACGTGTCGGCGGCAGTCGGCGGCAGTCGACGGCAGCCGACGGCAACCGACGGCAGCCGTTGACAGTTTATGAAGCTTGCAGGGGGCCTACCACGACCATTCCATAAACTATCATGTTTACAGAACACTTTGTTGTAAGATTACAATAACATTACCGTACTCACTTTTTAAATATAATTTTACTAAAAAAACAGTTAAAAGTGCAAAACATTAAATAATTATACACTTTCCTTGCACTTATTCCACTTTATTTTAATAGATTTATTACAAAATTATTATATTCACGACCGGTTTCGAAAAAGATTTTTTCGAAACCGGTCGTGAATATAATAATTTTGTAATAAATCTATTAAAATAAAGTGGAATAAGTGCAAGGAAAGTGTATAATTATTTAATTGAACATGAATTTCCACCAAGAAGTGACAGTACATTCAATATCATATGCAAAACATTGTCAAATCCGCTTTGAAATATCAACTTTTTTAAGATCGCTTGCTTGACGTTAAAGTAGTAATATTGCTTATCTGTCAAACGGTGTCGCTTAGTAGAGGTGGTGGACGTATGCCCCCAGTTGTGACGTACCGCCTAAAGGTAAGCGTCCACAGGTCGGTATCGTACGCAACGGACGTCTCGCATCAAACGGATAATTTTTTCACAGTACGTCCGCTGAATCGGCAGCGTACGGATTACTGACTAGCCTCGTAAATTAATGCTAAAATGGGGTGTGGATGGAAAAGTCGAAAGCAGAAATTTTGACTTAGGAACGATGTTTGGACTAATTTGAAGATAAACATACTGGCTAGTCGGTAATCCGTACGCTGCCGATACAGTCGACGTACTGTAAAAAAAAATATCCGTTTGATGCGAGACGTCCGTTGCGTAAGATACCGACCTGTGGACGCTTACCTTTACGCGGTACGTCACAACTGCAAACGTGATAAACTGTCGACGGCTGCCGTCGACTGCCGCCGACACGTGCCGTCGTCTGCCGTCGACTGCCGCCCGCGCGCGCAGGGCTCTTGGTATTCTATTCTTTTTCTAATAGATTTCACCCTACAAACTTTTTTTTTGCCTGTAAAATAATCGACCCGGGTCTATACTGTTGTAAATAAATAGAATCTTAAAACCAAGCAGACATTTTCATTAGAAATTATAACAGGAGCTACCAGAGCATTCAACTGTAAGGTAGAACTCCACATTTCACCCACTAAGACTTAGCGCGTGTTCAGACCAAACTGACTATACGCCGCCGAATGTGAGCAGGCTCACTGTGAGGTATCGAATGTCCGCGCCTACGCCTAGCGTAATGGCGTATTGTCGGTTAGGTGTGAACGAAAAAGTGAATATGTATGGAAATACAATAAACTGCGTAACGTTCGCTCACAGTTGGTTTGGTGTGAACACGGCCTTACTAAAAATATCAAAAATCGTTCCGAACTTTCCTACATATGTACATACTTTTCGCTATAACACGACAAATGCGCAAACGATTCTCTTATTGCTATGAGATCTAAATAATATATCTTATTAAATATGGCAAAAGGATAACATCACGCGAACGCGACGTCATCCTCGGGTCGCCGGTAACAACCCAGTATCACAATACCTTATAATTACAACGGTAAAGTACTAATTACAACTCTACACCTAGCTCTGGAAACCGAGTAATACTGGACGACATGGTAACAATATTTACAGCGTCGTGTGCACATACATATCATGTCTGAGGGGCGGGCGCGGGGCGGGGGGCGGCAGCGCGGGCTCCGCCCCCTGCCACTCCGGTCACAACGAGAACGACTCGGGGTCCGGCGCGCCGCACGCCGTGTTCTATTGCATCGGGAAGTTCATTCCGTTCAGGTTTAAATTAATGGTGCTGCCGACCTGCATAGAGAACCCGACGGGCGGCGGGTCTATGTAGCCGACGGGCACGGCGGGCGGGCAGGCGGAGAACGCCATCTGCGGGCCGGCCTGGCGCGGCTCGTCCTTGTGCTCGGGCGGGGGGGTCACGTGCTCCCGCTTAATTCTGCTTTTAATGCTGGGCCTGTTGTTGGGGTACCCCTTCTTTTTATACTCCAGCCAGAGCGTCCTATTATTGACGCCGAAGAGCCGCGCCGCCTTGCAGAAGCCGATCCCGCCGAAGCGGACGGCCTCGAGTGCCCGCTGGAAGTTCTCCTCTGCTTGGGGGTTGGTGGTGCGGCGTCTCTTGACGGCGGGAGTCTGGGGCAGGTTCTGCGCGGCCTGGGAGTCGGCGACACAGCTGGGGCCGGGCGCGGGGCCCGCGATGCCCAGCTGTCCGTAGCTATTGAGGTCTGCGTCCGCGTGGGTGTTCATGACGTTGTTAATGTACATGCCCTGGTCCGGCGGCAGCGCGCCGCCTCCGAGGCAGGGGTTCGTATACCGGGGGTATTCCAGCATACTCCACTGTCCTGGGAAGAGAGATAAATGATTTTGTAATACAATTATACATAAACGTCATCTAAGCTACGGATTTCATTGATCTCCCTTCCCTGTAAAATAAAATATAACGCCCGACAGAATTTACGTCCACATATTATATTTAAAAAATAATGAAATATGCAGTATATACATGAGGTAATTAGAAAATACATGAGTACTAGGCTGATAAGATAATAAATAGTAGCTAGGAGGCAAAATAAATGAGAAATGTTAATTGAAGTGTTTCTGATTAATACATAGTTATCATGCAGTGTCAGAATGGATATTTTAACTTACCTTGAGGTATAATATTTGCATCCATATTTAAATCAATATTTATATTTGACGGCTCCCCAGTCTGAAAATTTATTATTATAAGTTAGCATCTTTGAAAATATCTTATTATCAAAGTTCAGAACTGATACATATTTTGTAATATCTGTTTGTCAGTTTGTCCATTAATATCATTAGTTTTGTTTTAAAAATAGCCAAATCAATTAGGTCTATAAATAGCTTATCTGAATTATAATTTAAATATCCACCTGTTGGGCAGTTTCCTCAATTTTGTCATCCCTGCGCTTGTGTGGCAAGCTACTTAATGTTACGGTTGGCAGCTCTCTTGTCATGTTAACATTTTGATCAATTTCATCATTTCTAATATTCTCGCCAATACAGTTTATTGATCCTGATGAACTTTTTCTGCGCCTGTTACAATAAAAAAAGCTATCAATGTCTAAGTGGGATATTATATTATCAAATATCTCTGATCATTTATATGATCATATATATTTGATCCAATATAATTGACTATTTGAGTCATATCTGTGTATTACACTATCAAAGTTCATTGATCCTATTTTACGTCATATGTGGTTGCAATGGCCAATGGAGAACGCTAACGCTGACAGGTATTGACGCCAGGGTTACTAGATCTCAGAGAATTCGATTTGCCAAAAGACATCGTCATTTTTAGTATGGCTTGTTTTTTGTTATTTCAGCAAGATTATGCAAGTATATAATTAAAAAAAGAATTACATTACATTATTTGAAACATATTAACGAACAGGAAATTAAAAACTCTTTTTTTATATTAAATAACTGGCAACACCTGTTTCTATGACCGTATTGGATCCAATCTCTCAGAAAATGTCAAAAAAGATTATGCAAGTATATAATTTGAAAAATAATTACATTACATTATTTGAAACATATTAATGAACAAGAAATTAAAAACTTTTTTTATAATAAATAACTGGCAACACATGTTTCTATGACCGTATTGGATCCAATCTCTCAGCAAATGTCAAAAAAATCTATGATCAAGGAGAAAATGAATCATAAGTCTATATTAGATTATATTGGATAATTGACTCATAGATCTATGATCCAAGATAAATGATAGTGTAATATAGCCCCATAGTCATCAACTTTTCCCACTAAAAATATTTTTTTTAAAGTTGCAATGGGACAATATTATGGAGAATGAAAATATGAACGCCTGGTACCTACTGTCAAGAGCATGAAGCGTTACATTTTGGAAATCTTTGCCTCTGTGACGATTGTAATAAGAATGGTTCACCAATGTATAAAACTGCGCGCTACTGCCCCCCTCCCCCCTGGCCCCCGTTGACGACGCCCTTGGTTGTCATCAATTTCCAAGCCAAGAATAGTTTTATGATTTCATTATTTTTTCAATGTATGTATTTTTCTTTTAAATTCCACGTATTATCCGCGCGCTATCAGAATGAGATGCGTCTGACATGCGCGCTGACAGCTGGCCAGCCGAAGGGTCGGTTAACAAAATGACGTTTTTGTTCGCGTACATTTCTTTCAAGTTTTGTTTTTTTTTTTGATAATAATAGGTAATATATTTTAACTCATTACTAATCCACTCATTATTAATCAATTACTGTAATACAGTAATTGATTAATAATGAGTGGAAAAAGGGGTAAGATTTTGAATGGTCAATCACGATTCACGCCAAATAATACTGCCAATTGATAAATATTTCGATGACGAACAGAGTTTATGAAATATTACCAAGAAATCTTTTTCATGAAAATTTTGGGTTTGCTCATAAATAAGGAAATAGTTACAAAAACACAGTAATAATATCTTTAATGTACATAATCGGTCGATTACGTATTTTATTATTAACTATTATGTATAAACCTATAAATTAATGTTCAGAATATTTTTGCTAAGGCTTCTTACAGACGAACGGCACGTGTCGGCGACACGCGTCGGCGGCAGTCGACGGCAGCCGTTGACAGTTTATGACGCTTGCAGGGGGCCTACCACGACCTTTACTAAAACTATCATGTTTCCAGAACACTTTTTTGTAAGATTACAATAACATTACTTTGATTCGTACCATGAGCTTCCTAAAGTGTATAATTTTACTAAAAAACAGTAAAAAATGCAAAACATTGTTAAATCCGCTGTGAAATATCAACTTTTTTAAGATCGCTCGTTTAATGTTAAAGTAATAATGCTAATCTATCAAACGGTGTCGCTTACGTGGTGGTAGGCCCCCAGTTATGACGTACCGCCTAAATGTAAGCGTCCACAGGTCGGTATCGTACGCAAGGGACGTCTCGCATCAAACGGATAATTTTTTCACATTACGTCCACTGAACCGGAAGCGTACAGATTACCGACTAGCCTATTATATGAATGCTCTAAAGGAGGGTGTGGATGGAAAAGTCCAAATCAGAAATTTTGACTTAGGAACTCTGTTTGGACTAATTAGGAGATAAACATACTGGCTAGTTGGTAATCCCCGTTTGATGCAAGACGTCCTTTGCGTACGATACCGACCTGTGGACCTGTGGACTGTCGATGGCTGCCGTCGACTGCCGTCGTCTGCCGCCAACACGTGCCGTCGACTGCCGCCGACACGTGTCGTTCGTCTGTAAGCGCTCTAACGCTACTTCATTAGCAAACAAAACTGTCATTTCCATGTCATTCCAATCCCATTCTGATCGCGCGCGGATTATACGCATGAAATATCTACGCATTATTTTCAAGAGATATTATCTTATTCAATTCCATCCACCTATCAAGTTTATCTGTGCAGAATTTCACATTCCTATATATATTCATTTCAATCCACACAATAAATCTGTCGTAAATCGGTTCTTCAATGTTCTTATACTACATTATGATTCATAAAGAAGAAAAATGTACCTTTTGCGCCTTGTAGGCGAACACGGAGAAGCAGACTGCCTTTGGGTTTCCAGAGAATTGTCAGCTGAATTATAATCAGATGACCTTGTGAGAGATGTGGAATCGGGCATTTCTGTTAGCCCTTTGATTTTCAATACTTTTGCAGTCTCCAGCACCTGCAATATCACAATATATTGCAACAATATGCAACACCAAAGCTTAATTTTTTACAGGGAACAAAGGTTAAAAACTACAAAAATTAACCGTCCAAATGCGAGTCGGACTTGCGCACGAAGGGTTCCGTACTGGTATAGAGTGAAAGTAGACAAAAAAATTGTGTTTTTTGTATGGGAGCCCCCCTTAAATATATGCTTTATTTAAATTTTATTATTAATAATTAAAGTACAAATATAATTAAGGATTTTGTGAAAATTTCAACTGCCTAACTGTTACCATTATAGATTACGAGCAAAAAAGGCCAAAAAAATCACGTATCTTGTATGGGACTTCCCCTTAAATATTAACTTTATTTTATTTTTAGTATTTGTTGTTATAGCGGCAACAGATAATACACAATCTGTGAAAATTTCAGAAGTCTAGCTATAGGGGTTCTTGAGATACAGCCTGATTACATACAGACGGACAGAAATCGAAGTCTTAGTAATAGGGTCCCGTTTTTACCCTTTGGCTACGGAACCCTAAAAAAATTACAAGCAAAAAACTTTTTTATTTTCTACCCTTGTTAACTTTTTTCTCCCATGGTTTAGAGGTTTTTCGTCATACAATAAAATGTTCAATTTTTCAGCCCTTTTATTTGGTATAATATGTCTCAAAGTGCTACAATGCTGGGTATGATGTGTCCCTAATTGAATATTATAATATTACTTATGAATAATGAAATGAAATTTACCTGTGGTAACTGCTCCTCCGTTACATTTACTTGCCCATAGTACATGAAATCTACCATTGTACGGAGATCGGCAAATGTCACATCTTTTAAAATCACAATAGGATGATGTGATGGATTATCTACAAAGAGACTCTGAAAAGACAAGAATTTTTTTAACTTTGTAACATTAAAACAAATTAAAATACTTTTAATAACTTAAAAAAATATTTTTTACTTACATGGAAGTATGTGCTGCAGGCTGATAACACCACCTTGTGTGCTACCAAATGTTGACCCTCAGCCGCTAACGTCACATCAACTAATGTTTTAGTTGTAAGTAAAGTTTCAAACATTGAAATAAAATTCGGTTGGTGGTTGTTCCAACGAAGACTATATTGTTGTGACATTTTGTAATGTTGTGAATCTAAAAATATCAATAATATTAGTAGTTACATTATTTGCAAAGTAGCACAATAAATGGTAGGAATTTTACCTATCATATTGTAATTTTTTTTACAGCAGTCATAAACATTTCAAATGATTTTGTTATGCAACAGTGTTATTGCCTACCAAAGTATTTGTAGACTACAGGGACCTTGAATTATTGTAGTTTGCTAGAGTTTAAAATTTAACCAATGTTTTTAATAATGTTTATTAATCATATTCTTTACAAAGAGTAGTATATTAAAATAAGAATATTTGCTACAGCAAGACATTCGACAGATAAATATTTCGCAAGTGCAGATAGCAGGCTTTTTATCCTGTTTCAATGGCTATGAAATTTTGATATTTTAAAATTAAATTGTAAAATAACTGTCTGGAAAGTGTTGAGGTATACAATTTTCAAAAGCAAGCAACACAACCAATTCATTTTCCTGTATCTCTTCTTGCTATTGTGCCATTTATCAATCATAATTATGTACAACAACTTATAGCAAATGATCATTACAATTTCACATACACACTATTAATACCTCGATCGTGGGAATCACAGACACAATAGATTTTCAATTGTTATGCGGCAGCCGGGTGCCGCTTGGGGATTGATGGGTTAACAAAATGGTACAATTGACACATTAATTGTAGCAATTTTTAGCTGAGCTTAAATCATATTTTATTAAAGATTAAACAACGTTACAACTTTATTTATACATTTCTGGTGTAAGACTATAAATTAATAATTGATGGTGATCAATATAGTAGTAATCATAGTCTTACAAGAATTATGACAATTGCATATAATATAGAAATTGAATCTTTTCTTTAAACAATAAATGATTTCCACATGTACTTCTAATAGTGACTATAGCAAGCTTCTTTATAAGGTTTTGATAAATCAAAACATTTTTAATAATAGTTGGTACCTAAATATTCGATTCCATTCCTAAAATATTTTCCTCAATAACCAGAACATTTATTTCTATATTCTAGTAGTGTCTGAAATATTTCCAGAACATGCAATTTATGGGTAGGTAGTCTCATAAAAAAAATATTGAATACAAATTGACTACTCTTACAATTTCGGACATTATAATTAAAACGTTTGTGGAATCAAACTATGTTGTTACAGTACTATCACAGCCATCACTAATTCATATACCTCTGCTCATACCTTTGTTGCTTCACTTTATGATTCGTATTTTGCTAATATTTTGCTTTTGAAAGTATGAGAACTTATTAATCACATTCTTATTGTATTCTGAGGGCTACATACTCATAAAATACCATGAAATATACCTTATTTCTAGACGATTTAAGTTTTATCACGCAATAAGAGAAAAAGAGGAGAATAAAAAAGGAAGACAAGTTGCGGGTTTCGGCTCAGGCCTTCCCAGGCATTAAGAAAAAGCCGATAGCGAGCAAACGATATAATTAACATGTAAGGCATTCATATCAAATGAAATATTGAATCATTGGAATTAAACTTACATGTATAATATTATAATGCTGAAATGTTCAACCCACGCCAACAGTAAACTATCTTATAACAGAGACCCACGCCAAGCAGTGTTGCCAACTACTCAAAACATTTTCCTCCTAAAGCAACTTTAAAACCTACTAAATTTCAACCAAAACTCCCCAAAATCCAAATATATAAGGGGTTTCACACACAGAGCAGGTAATATATACATTACATCCCGGAATGTATAGCTTTAAATTATCTTAATGTATCACACACACAACAGGTAGATAATGTAATGTATCTTTCCCTACATTTCAATGCCCCGCTTGACGCACTTTTCAGCTGCTAAGGTGTTATACAGGCTGTTCTTATTTTTAATGTCTTAATACTATGGACCCTTCGAGTAACTTGCTATTAGATTTACTAGATAGTTAATCAGAAGATGATTCGGATTGTGATTTTGATGCGCGCAATTGTTACAATATTATGTGCTCAAAACAGAACGATGTGGATTGAAGATATTTGATTGAAAATTTAGACTGGGGAACATACTGCCTGCATTGCCTGCTGTAAGTGCCGTGCTGAGATGGTAACACGGTGTTTCTGTCGATCATACATAATGTAATGACAGAAATTTTTGAACATCCTATGAAGAGAAGAGATGTATATTTTACACGGAAATGTATAAAGATGTATTTAGATGTATCGAAATATAAATGTATATTTTCATATACAGCTTGGCAAAAAAGAGTCTGACGCGGTGACAGCTGGAACTAAAAAAATTTATTTATGGCAACCTTACAGTACTTGTCAATATATGTGTCAAAAGTGCGTTCAAGCCATAAAGTTTTTTTTTTCTTATTATGGCACTTCGGCTATTTAACCATGGCCAGTGTCGAGTATAAATATGGCGGGAAAACAATATTTTATAATACAATTTTCAGCTTCGTTTTTCTATATTGTCAGGTCGAAAGTCTAGTCAAAGTCTAAGTAAAAATCAATACAGTCAAGAAGTCAAGTCGGTCGATTCAGTAAACTGGTAGACGCTTTACTGAAACTTTCGATGGAGTTTTGAAGGGAACACAAAATAGCACGTTTCTGGATATTGGTTAATATCCTACCAATATTACACATTAAAAACCCAATTAACACAATTTTAGGAAAATAATACAAAAACACAACATCACTCTTTCACATTCCGGCAAAACTCCAAGCCATAAAGTTAATATAGGTACCTACCGGAATAGAGAAACAATCCCGAGCTGTCAAACGACACTAAAATTGATTTACATCTGTGTATACAATTATGTTTACGTGTGCGTGTTAGTGATGTACCTACATACATCTTGAAATTCGACAAAATATCGATCATGGAATAATAATTATTAGTAAGATAGTAAAAATAATAAAATGGGATAAAATAAAACTGCATAGATATTATATAATAAAATTGTAATTTTGGAGTAAAATATGACTTTTATCATTAAAAAATTTTGTAGTGAAAAAATCGTTTATAAAATCATTGGGCCAGGCGACAACACTGCGTTGCGACGTCGCATTGCGAAAAACTACATTGCTTTTCTAAGGTTGTTTTTGCGATGCGACGCTGCAATGCAGTGTTGTGGCCTGTGACGGTGTGGTTGACTCGGAGGTCGTGGGTTCGATTCCCGCGTTGGAAACATGTTATTTCCAAGTTTGGTCAGGACAATGCAGGCTGATCACCTGATTGTTGTTATAACTTTATTTTCTGTGCGTTTATTTTATGCCCTTAGATTTCGATTAAGTAGCTGCTTCTTTTTAATTTATCCTGTAACTTAGTGCATTTAGATATAGCTTCTTTTCTCTTGATATCAATTCTAGTTGAAAGGAGGTCGATGGTGAAGACAGTTGTAGCAGCGTTGGTGAGGACTTTGAATGCGATGACGACGGTATACACTATACATGTGGCTAACTATGGTGGTACAATGTCTCTGTAAACGTAGGATGACACAGTGCACCTAGGCTTTATCTTGATCTATAACAAAAAAATGGCTATAACTGTTACTAATTACTTTCTTTTTTAACATAATATATCATACTTTTTTAATTTAAATCAATATACGGAGACATAAAAACTAAACTAAAAAAAAAAACTTTTCTAAAATTTTAAAAGATTTTTGTTTTGTAAAACCATAAGTATGATTCATGGCATAGTACGATACAAGGCAAACAAATCGGTTCGTTTATTCATACAAATATTTATGATGTGTGGAAGAATATCTAGCTTATTTACTGACCATGCCCTTCACCAAGCTCATATTCTATTGAATGAATGATCTGATACCTGATTTAATAAATATGTTATTTATTATTACCGGAACAAAATTGGTTGGTATTGAATTTTTGATCAATATCCGCTTCGTTCCTTGCATCCGGAGATATTTTTCTTCAAAATGCTTGCTGCATAATGCATATGCATGATTTTTGCTTCGGAGTCCAGTTTGGATGGTTAATTACTTTAAGCCATGAATTTCTGGTATCCGGGTTAGCAGAAAATCTGAATAATCGGCCAAGTGTGAGTCGGACTCGCGCATGAAGGGTGACCGGTTTCAACCGGGAATTTTATAAAACCCGCCTGGATTTGATTTGACATAACATAATATGACACGACACGACACGACATGTCATAACACGACACAACTTGACTAGACCCTATTGCTTTTCAATTCACTCTCAATGAGCCCTTTTATTTAATGTCCATATTGCAGAAGTGCTTTAAAAATAACTATTCCCCTATCTTGGATGAGCAGCCATATTGGATGTAGAATGACATTACATCTGTGGAAATTTCAGAAGTCTATTATATAGCGGTTCTTGAGATACAGCCTGGAGACAGACAGACGGACGGACGGAAGGACAAACGGACGGACAAACGGACGGACAAACGGACGGACGGACGGACGGACAGACGGACAGACAACGAAGTCTTAGTAGTAGGGTCCCGTTTTTAAAAGCTTTTATTTAACTTGCTCTGTATGTATGTAAGTATGTGTGTTACGGTGGAATTTTGGAACTCAATTTTGAAGTAGATATCTTCGATCGATTGAGCTGAAATTTTGCATACACGTTTAGTTTGGATGACAATGCACGATATGATATGTGACATCACTCTAAATCCAATATGGCCGACCATCTAAGATGGCGAAATAGTTATTATCTATGCAGTCCTACAATATGGATATTAAATTAAAGGGCTTTTTGCGAGTAACTCGAAAGCGAATGTAATGTCATTCTACATCCAATATGGCGGCTCATCCAAGAGAAGGGAATAGTTATTTATAAAGCACTTCTGCAATATGGGAATCAAATAAAAGGGCTCACTGAGAGTAAATTGAAAAGTAATAGAGTCAAGACTCGAGACAAGTCGAGTCGTGTCGTGTCGTTTCGTGTCGTGTCGTGACGTGACGTGTCATATCATGTCGTGTCGTCAACTTTTTAGTCATGCAGAAATAAACGGAATATAACAACTCGCTAAATATAGATACGGCTTTTTCACTGATCAAAATCAAGTACGATTTCTTAAGGACTTATGTTAATCAGATATTAACAAATTCTTGAAACCAAACAAATTACAATCAAATAGACTAATAAATCTAGCCAGAGATAACTAAAAAACAAAAAATAAATTATCGGCAAAAAACTTTTTGAAAAAAAGCTTTTATTTAAATACTCCAAAAATAAGAAAATAAATTTCTCCTTAAAATTTTTAACTATTAAGTTATAACCTCAATATAAATTATACAATTATACAAATTTAATAAATTTATTGAAATATAAAATATAATATCTATTTACTCAGTTAAATTGGTACTAGTTTAGTTACAAATCACGCGACAAGCTTTACCTAATTATCATGCAAATTGTATAATTTATATTGAGGTTATAACTTAATAGTTAAAAAATTTAAGGAGAAATTTATTTTCTTATTTTTGGAGTATTTAAATAAAAGCTTTTTTTCAAAAAGTTTTTTGCCCATAATTTATTACCTACCTTTTGGGTGCGGAACCGTAAAACCGATAACTTATGTATGAATTATGATAGTATATTAATATAAACTAATAATAAACTACGGATAAGTTATGTTATCATGTCAACATTCCTAAATAATTAGTATAACTAAAAAAATATATTCATATCGATACTACTTATCGATAACCTGATGCAGCCCTAGTGTAAAATAGATGAAAATTGTTTACACAAAATATCCTTAAATTGTGCACCATGGCTAGTCAAGTTATGTTTTCCATATAAATAAACATATATAGAAGCGAATTATCAAAATCAATACCAATAACTCGTAGGGAATTGGCAAAAATAAACTTAAAATTAGGTCCTGTCGATGTAGAATAATTCACCTGCGAAATGAATATTTGTCCAGGTTTTTTCGTTGTGTTGTACCACAATCAATCACTGAACAAGTAACCATGTTTCTAGAGCAGTATTTCTCAAAATTATTCACTATTTTACTTAAAAATTACAATTTTTCTGGGAGCTCAAATTGACAACGTGCCGACATGGTCAGACAGACTGTCAAACAGATGAAAAAAAAGTTCGTACACCTCAAATCACGCGTCTCTTTTTACCACGCAGTATTACTGATAGTGACATCTCGCTTGCTCAGGCCTTTGTTTCTCTATTCCGCTAGGTATATTAACTTTATGGTTCAAGCGTAGCGTAGGGTTGCCTGCAATATAAGAAAAGCGCCCTCATTTAATCCACACTCTTTTTTGCCAAGCTGTAGCTGTGTATCTTAACTCTTAAGATACGAAGATGTAAAGATATACATTATAGCTGTTGTGTGTGATCTGCTGACGATTTCTATAGAAAGATGTATCGAGATGTATCGTGCTATAATATACATCTTTACATTACCTGCTCAGTGTGTGACACCCTTTACACTTGTAGGGGTGGGCGTTATTTCACGTCACTAGTTACAATAACTAGCTACACAGAATGTAACCGAATAACTAGTTTCGAGTCGTGTAGTAGAGTAGTGATTTTTGTAACGTTGAGTGACGTTTTTATTACGTTGAGTAGTATGAACTATGAAGTACTAGTAGTCGAGCGATCGTCGCGTCGTTTCGTTTCGAGTCGTGGCTAGCGTCCACCAGTCGACCTAGCGAGCGAGATGGCAGATCGACTGAACGTGTCTATCAAAAATTTGCGAGTTTGCTAATTAAGTAGCGTTGGCAAAAATGTTCTTAATATTAATTTATTGGTACATATAAACATAAAAATAATATAATAGGTAATCGGCCGATTATTTTAATAATCTAAAACATTATATATAAAATTATTATAACATAGTAACTAATAAGTAAGTATAATTATATATTATTGATCGATAAAAAACCCTTCAATAATTACATTAACAAACGAAGAAACATTTTCATAAACAACTACTTGCGGATTTCTAAAACTTACTTCAGAAATTATACTAAAATGTGCTAATTAAGTTCTAGAAATATCAAAAACGATCACACAGAATTTCACGCAAATAGCCAAAAACCAACAAAAACAATAATCAAAACCGGCCAAGTGCGTGTTGGGCCACTCGCAATAAAGGGTACCGTAGTACAGTACCGCTAGTTCAAAGGAATTTGAACGAAAAGTTCCTTTATACTGAATTATTATACCGAATACATTTTTTTAAGGTGATCGACTATAACTCAAAAACCTATGAAGTCTTCTTAGCCGTGATAGTTTTCCTTTTAAATTCATTCGCCATCTTGGATGGTCGGCCATATTGGATTTAGAGTGATGTCACATACCATATCGTGCATTGTCATCCAAACTTAACGCGTATGCAAAATTTCCGCTCAATCGGTTAAATATATCTATTTCAAAATTGAGTTTCAAAATTCCACCGCAACATACATATACTTACATACATACAGAGCAAGTTAAATAAAAGCTTTTAAAAATGTTTTTTTTTTGTATTTAGGTGAGCATACCCCAAACATAGCTTGTATAGTGCCTCTTTAGTAAGTACGTGAGATATGTGGCGCCAATATTTTTTCTGGCTTTTAAAAGGAAGTTTAAAATATATCTCAAAGGCTTGATAAATCCTTTTATTTGTTGATGCAAGTAACTTTTCCGCTTTATGAATTTTCCACAAACCATCATCATATCAGCCTATATTCGTCCACTGCTGGACATAGGCCTCTCTCAATGAACGCCAAGATGACCGATCTCCTGCTACTCGCATCCAACATGGACCCGCAGCTAAACGGAGATCGTCGTCCCACCTAGTTGGAGGTCGACCTACACCCCGATTTCCTAGCCTTGGTCTCCATTCCAGAGTAAGTTTACTCCAGCAATCGTCTGTTCTTCGAGCTACGTGACCAGCCCAGTTCCACTTCAGCGTACTGTTTCTCTGCACTATGTTGGTAACTTTAGTTTTTTGACGAATTGTTCCATTTTGAAACTTATCCACCAAAGAAACTCCGAGAATAGCGCGCTCCATAACACGCTGAGCAACGGAAAACTTACGAGCTAGCCCTGCTGTAAAAGGCCAGGTTTCCGCCCCGTAGGTCATAACGGGAAGCACGCATTGATCGAAGACTTTCGTCTTCAAGCTCTGCGGAATTTGTGACGTGAGAATGTGGCTTAACTTCCTGAATGCCGCCCAACCCAACTGTATCCTCCTATCGGTTTCTCTCTCGAACTTATGTCTACCTACCTGCAGTATGTGCCCCAAATAGACATACTCCGTTACGACTTTGAGAAAGGCACCGTTAACTACAACTGGTCTCGGGAGAACATGTTCGTTGAACATGACTTTCGTCTTGTCCAAGTTCATCCCGAGACCGATCCGCCGGGAAGATTCATTTAGGTCGTTCAACATTTCCTGCAAGTCCTCCAACGATTCTGCCAATATGACGATATCGTCAGCGAAACGAAGGTGTGAGAGGTACTTGCCGTTAAAGGTTTATGCCACGTCCTTTCCAGTTTAGGGTCTTGAAGGCGTCCTCTAACGCATTTGTGAACAGTTTTTTAAAACAGACCTTTTAAAACTTCGACTTAACGCCAATCGACAGGTCCCAGGTCTCAACAGAGTCAAAAGCCTTCTCATAGTCCACAAAGGCAAGGCACAGTGGCTGTCTGTACTCGTGTGACTTTTGTACCACTTGCCTTAAGGTGTGAATGTGGTCTATGGTGCTAAAGCCTTTGCGAAACCCAGCCTGCTCCAGTGGCTGGCATTCGTCAAGTTTACTGGATGGGCGATTCGTCATGATCCTGGAAAACAACTTATATATGTGACTTGAAAGCGAGATGGGCCTATAATTTTTAAGAAGGGTGTTATCTCCTTACTTAAAAAAGAGAACCACTTCGTTCTTAAGCCACTCTTCGGTGGAAACTCCCCAAGGAAAAAAGGACAAAATTAAAGACTTTACGAAGCTCTCTCAAGACGGGTTCGCCTCCCGCTCTGAGAAGTTCGATCGTAATTCCGTCCCTCCCCGGGGCCTTTCCTCCTTTAAGTTGTTTCAAAGACAATTCGATTTCGCCTATACTGACGTCAGGAAGCTCGCCAGAAAGATGCCGGGTGAGTTTGGCACGCGGGTCGTCATCACGAGGATCAGGTTGCAAAGCATGTGAAGCATACAAGCGGCTATATAAATCCTCGATCTCGGACAGAAATGAAAGAAGCCTGCAAAACCTTTCACCTTCGACCCGTATGCTCTCCATAATTGCATTTAAAGCCTCGTCAACTTCCATTGTAGTTTCCGAGATGTTAAGAGCGTCGAACCTATTTTTCAGTTGTAACTGAAATTTCTGGGTATCAGCGACGGATTGTTGGACGTTGGGTCGGAGAGTAGACTTCAGCATATGGGCTCTTTCGAGCTTGAAGCATACACAAAAGGATCCTCGCAATATTCGGTGATCACTACCGGTATTAAACTTGTTGATCACAGAGACATCCCTAAATATATACTTCCGATCTGTAGTGATGAAGTCTATCTCGTTCCTTACCACAGAGTCAGGACTTCGCTATGTCCACTTTCTTTGGGGTTTCTTTTTGAAGAAGGAATTCATCAAGAAGAGCCCCTCTTTTTCGAGAAAGTTGACCAGCATTTGCCCCCTGCGGTTTCGAATCCCAACACCGTGCTGTCGCAAGCTAGATTCGCCGCTAGCTCGTACTCCTACTTTTTTTCCACAAATAATATAGCAAAAACTTTTTACGCCTATTTTATACATTTTTGCAGATATTTTTACACTTTAAGGAAAATAAAACTCATAATTTATCTGAAAATTAAACACGCATAGTGAGTGCCACTGACACACTTCCTGGTCCGACCCTGATATCCCCAAACCAAATCTTTTTATCGTGGTTACTACGAGCGTTTATCTCAAACAATTTAGCAAAAATCTTATATTTTATTTATCTTCGCCAAGACTATAAAAGCAAACTTTATTTTATAAATTGTGTTTCTGCTTAATTTTCATTTCAATCAATCGGATAATTAGTCATAACTCATAAGTCATATTCGTTTCATTTTTGAACTGCGCATTCAAAAACGCGTTTTAAAAAACGCGTTGAAAAACGAAACGAATATTACTATTAAGTAACAAGCACAAGAATAAAAATATTTTTTGTCAACCTGTGTTATCTGTTAACCTCAAAGACCTTTATTAACCTCTTAATTAAATTGATGGCCGATACGCCTCTAGTCCACCGACGCTGCGAACAGCGAAATATATCTGCGAAACCAATGCGAAACAAGAACAGAGCGAGACGCAATTCGCATTGTCGTGTGGCGGATGAGACAGTAAATCGGTTCGCCGCCGTTTCGCAGTTCGCAGCGTCGTCGCCTTCACCGTCGGTGGACTAGAGGTGTATTTTGTGAATTGAACCAAAAAATATTAATATGACAATTGAAATTGTAGATATTGTACCAACATTATACCGACAACGCGACGCGTAGATGCCAGTACAAATTTAGAAATGCATCTACGCGTCGAGTTGTGGTCTGAATTGACCCACTTAAAATGTATTTACGCCATTTTTCGGACATTTTTCGGAGACCAAAATATACCAATTTAGTACAAAAAATATCAAAAACGGTCACACTAACTCCAAGCAATGTTGCCATTTTTTTATTTTTTATTTTAGGGAGCGTTCCTCCCGTTGTCCCAGTATATTGGCCAGTGCAATGTGAATGGACGTGATCTGAAGTGTGTATTGCAGATGACAGCTACCGAAATGTCAGCCGATGACAGATGACACTTAACAGGTCGTCCTGGGCACTGGGCAATATTGTTTGAGTAAGAGAACACGCCTTTTATTTGAAAATATTGCCGATTATATACATTTTGACAACGATATCACATTTTGAGTCCAATGGAATTAATGTACCTACTAATAAATAATAAATTATAAAATTCAGTTCATTCGGGAATCGGGGTCGTGCTAGATTACTTTGTGAAAAAGAAAATCTGTAGAGTTTCTCCGCAAAAAAGGATTAGGTAATTTCTAAATGCATACGAGTGTGTTATAGCTTAGAATTATTTGTTATTTTTATTTGTAGGATGTACAGATTGTGCTTTTCATTGTAAGGATCCAGCTTTGTGTGTTTTGTGAACCTAGGGCATTGTTTTAAACTACCTTTTGTCTTGTTTTGTCCGTTGTTTGACCTTCGTGTTATAAAAAGGTCAACAGTTTATATAATTTTCTTGCCCTATATTTTTTGTACAATTATTTACGATACTTATGCGATTGTGTTTTTTTTTTAACTAACTACCTATTTTAAATTAAACACATATAGCACCATTTGGTATTTAAATTATAATTGTTTTATCAGGAATATGGTAGTTATTAAAGATTTATCATGATACAAACAATAGGAAAATAATATTATGTTGTTATCTTGTTATATAACGTTATCAACGATCTTTCCAATGTTTCCAATGTTTTTATACATATTTTAATATATTTTTAGTACTAGTAAATTAAAAAAATAAAGCTTAAAGTAGGTATTATATAACGACCTCCTTTGTCTTAACCCTCTTGCTGATAAAAAATATTTCAACAGATATTCAAGGTCTGCTGTCTTTGTCTTTCATGTGATGTTTCTAAGACAGACAGAGACAAGACAGACACAAACACATCTTGTATTTTTTCATTAATTTATTTTGCTGTGTAAATATACAGCTAATAAATATCTCGTAATGAGCTTGTACAATAAAAACAATTTTCTCTTCATTTTATAGAACATTGTATGTAAAATAACATCTGTCCAAAATCATGACATTATGAATATTTTATGAGAACAAACATCATTTGATACATTTTAATAGTAATAATAATTAGCAGTCACCAAACTGATAACAAATTGTATTTATAGCTGAGTGTTCATTTGTCTTGAAAACTTGTGTTAGTTGTGTCATGTCTTCAACAATAATTATAGCATCATTGTAATAATATATTGAAGTAATAAATTGAATGCAACAAAATAATACCTAGTGATATAGCTTACAAAAATATTTTTTAAATAATGTTTTTTTTTATTTCTTCCTAACTAGAAATTTCAAAAAGGTTTAACTTTAATTGTTTACAAAAAGTTAATATTTTTATTCCAGATCCAACCATCACAATGAGTAAGTTGTGCAGACAAGTTTCAATAGAGTCCCCTGGACCAACTCTGAGGGAATGTGTGTTCAGTTTTGACGTACCAGTGCCCGATGTGCCCATGTACGGAGCCAGAATCAGGGTAGTTTATGCTGGAGCTTGCTACAGAGCCAGCCGAACTCAGAGGTCCGCTTCAGTGTGCAGCACATCGTCTGTGTCATCTATTGGAAGTTTGGCCAGTGAGATGGAAGGGTTCAACATTCACAGCTCAACACCAAGCCATGTTGGTCTACGCGATGGAGCCCTCTTCCCGGGCTATGAAGTGGCTGGTATTGTTGATGCTATTGGAAAAAATGCTGAAGTACCCGATAATATCACTGTTGGTACCAGAATAGTTCTCTATCCGTATGAGGGTGTACCACATGGGTATGCTGATTACATCATTGTTCCTGATTTCAAGTGTCTGGTACCGATTCCACCGGAGTTGCCTCTGAGCGTTGCTGCAATGTTGCCGACTGGTGCTCTGCTAGCATCTAATTCGGTGCACAGTGCCAATGAGTGCCTGTCCAAGGTGCTCGATGGTCCGAACAAGAAGGATCAAGCAAAATTGTTGATAGTAGGCACAGGGGGCTTAGCCCTATGGGCCCTGCGAATAGCTACGCACGTTTTCCGTCAGGGCCCATACCATGGTCGTGTGAGGCTCACAGTAGCTACATTGAAAGAAGAAGGTGTTATTTTGTCTCAAGAGGGAGAAGAGTGAGTAAAAACGCATTGATAATTCAAATATTTTGAAAAACTTAAAGCGGCAAAATTATTAATATGTATAATATAAAAAAAAGCGGTAAAAATTAACTCTAGAAATGTACAACTATAACAATTAACAACTATAACATTCTGTATGTTAATTTTATCCATATGCCATAATAGGAGTTATGTACTTTTATCATATGACATGTTAATCATTAAAAATTCAATTATGTAAAATTGGAAGACTCATAACTACTACAAATGGTTGTTAATCGACATGTTTTGTTTTTAGAATAAATGTTGTGCAGTGGACTGAGGATTTATATGAGAAGCAGTTGATAGAACGTACCACTGATGCTTGTGGTGGTCTTGTAGACATTGTTCTAAACTTTGGGACCACATCACGTTCTCTGCACCGCTCCCTGCAGTGCTTGGCCCAGGTAACATTATTTACAACTTTGTCACTAGTATAGAATATGCATCTTGAATCCTCCATATATGAAAAAAAAATCTTAGCCACTTCATCCACTTACGTGTTCAATTGTTATTTAGGCCTGGTGATCCCTTAACACAGGGCAACTTAGTTAAGGCACCAGTCCCTGCTATAGTATTTTGTAACTTTATTTTTAGGGTTCTGTAGTCAACGAGGAACCCTTATAGTTTCGGTCTGTCCGTCCGTCTGTCTGCCCGCGGTTTTGCTCAGAGACTATAGAGCCGACAAAGCCATAATTCGGCATGTATGCACATATAATTAATGATGCCGACAAAATTGAATATAAAATCTTAAAAAAAAAATTTTATGGTATGTCCCCTACATATCAAGCGGGGATGATTATTTTTTTCGCGTCCACCCCACCATGTGGGGTGTCGTTGGATAGGTTTTTAAAAAATATTGCGAGTATTCAAAGATCATTTTCCGATTAAGGGATCCATTTGTGAAATATGAAGTTTTAAAAATCGGAATCAGTTTTAAAAGTAGAAAAATTGTTAATTGTTAGAGAACCTTCTACCAGCTAAACGGTTGCTTCTAGAGACTGGAAATTTGAAAAAATTCGAGGAAGTAGGAAATATGCTATATTTCCTAATATATAAATAAATATATAAAACTATCACGGCTAAGAAGACTTCATAAGTTATTGAGTTTTAGAGAGTTAATAGTCGATCAACTAAAAAAAATGTATTGGGAAAAGTATACAGGAACTTTTCGTTCAAATTCCTTTGAACGTAACTGAGATGATGTTGTTAGTAGTGTAAAACACGTTATAAATGTTAATTCATCGAGCATACGAAAATTATTAAAAAACTAACGGTACTACGGAACCCTATATTGCGGGTGGCCCGATACGCACTTGGCTGGTTTTTTGTAAGTTAATTGTAAAACACATTATTGTTGATGCAGGATGGCGTAGTCCTGGTAACTGAGGACGTGGGTGAGAAGCTGCTGCCGAAGTTTGCGCGCAAGGCGGACGAGATGAAGGTCCACATTGCTGCCGTGCCCAACGGCACCATAGAGCAACTCCGAGATCTAGTGCAGTTGGTGGCGCGTGGAGAGGTAACAAACATTCATCTTTTTAACCGACTTCAAAAAAAGGAGGTTATCAATTCGACCCGTATGTCTATACTAATATAATAAAGCGGAAGTTTGTTTGTTTGAACGCGCTAATCTCAGGAACTACTGGACCGATTTGAAAACTTCTTTCATTGTATGTATGTTTTTAATTTTTATGTTTGTGTTGGCATATCTCCGGAACTACAAGTCTGATTTAAAAGTGATTCTTTTTTTGTTAAACTAGGTATTGTTCAACTTAGGAAATACTGCAAGTTTCATCAAAATCGGTTCAGTAGTTTTAGTGATAGTGATTTTAATTCTTAATTACGTACAATTTTTAAGTCGGTTTTATCTTTTTAAAATATTGAAGTAAAATTACTCTTTGTCTGTGCCAAATATCATAGATTTTGATCCACTAGTTTAAAGCCTTCTCGATGCAAACAAAGTAGTTAATACCCTCACAAAATGACAATGCCCTGCGCGATGTAAAGGCATGGACGTAAAAAAAGTCGGACGGAGTCTCATTAAACACAGCACTGTGTCTTCAGAGTCGGCCAGCATCCGTAGCATGGCTACAGTAGAAATACGAAAGTAAAGACAAACAGCGGAGATAAACTGAAGGTGCCGATCCGATCTTTACCGCGGCTAGCCGCGATCGACAAAGAACCAAATATAATGCCACTTTATGACATAGACTATAGTCCTAAAAATTCAAATAAAATCCTACTTTATGACGTAGACTATAGTCTATATCATAAAGTGGCATTTTAATTGAATTTTTGTCGATCGCGGCTAGCCGCGGTAAAGATCGGAACGGCACCTTCAGTTTATCTCCGCTGTTTGTCTATACTTTCGTATTTCTACTGTAGCCATGCTACGGGTGCAGGGCTGCAGGCTGACTGCAATATAGTTACACGGTCCGCACACACACATTCTTACGCTAGTCGGCCATTTGACAGCAAACATGAAGACAGTCGACATATTGTCTACGCGGAGAAAACATAAATCAAAATAAAATGTCTTGTGTGGTAAAATGGTGTAAAAACCGTAGCAATCGAAAGAAAAACTGTTCAGGAATTTCTTTTCATAGATAATTTAATCATTTAATAACTTTTTACCCAATTTTAATAATTTTAAAGTCAACATTTTTTCAAAGAAAAAAGTTCGGTACATGTCAGTGTTGCCAATATTCACGAGTGCAAATCACCCGAAATAGTGGGAGTTTAATATTGACTAGAGATCGCCCAATGGTCGAAATTCGACCTCAAATAAAAAATTAAATTGTATAAGTTTCAAATTTCAACGCTTTTCTATTATAATACTATTGTCAAAATATTGACTTTATTATTTTTTAGACATAATTCCTGCGACAGTCTCAGATTAATTAAGTCAAATGATGACAGACTGGCCGTGTAATAATTGTCTAACAGTTTTTAAGATTCAATAAAAAAAAATCTAATTTCAATTTGACAACAAACTTCAACCATAAATAAAAAGAGTACAATTCGTGTGTATAGGCTTGTCAATCAAAATCTCCTAGTGTGTGTGTTATAGTGTATGTAATGTTTTGTTTGTTAATTTTTTTTTATAATAAAAGCATAATTTCAAAATAATAATCGATGCACTCCTTCACCATATAATATTTGAATAAAACTTGTAAAAAATCACTAACCTTGTTTTATTTATTGTGCAATGTTGATACTAACAATGCTGTTTTATTTAGAAACCTCAAAAATAACAGAATTTCTCCACTATTTGATGAATGTTATCCATAATATCCATACCACTCGCGAAACCCGTTTAAAGAAATAACGACTCATGTTACGATACTATAAAGTTTAAATTCCGACCGCGCAGTGCTAGGTGCCTACAATTATATTTACCTACATGTGCGCTCTCTTTCTATCGCGTAAGAGGTACCCTTTCTGACGAAATCAAGATTGTCACCTTTTAGAAAATAAAATAATCTCCTTTTAATTACTATAGCTACTAATAGCAATTAGCAAACTTTTTTATAGTAATAATTAATGATGAAAAACTCAAAGCAGATATGTTACTACCGCGCGCGTTGTGAAGATTCAAATACGGCCCAATTGGGTCGTCTGTTATTTAGTCTGCAT
The DNA here is from genome assembly GCA_905187585.1 of Cyaniris semiargus. Taxonomy (NCBI): domain Eukaryota; kingdom Metazoa; phylum Arthropoda; class Insecta; order Lepidoptera; family Lycaenidae; genus Cyaniris; species Cyaniris semiargus. The sequence continues at coordinate 11,907,550 of LR994547.1, forward strand.
CGAGCGCAGTCACGAACGTGCCGCGTCTTGTCTTACCTAAATAAATTGAAAATGACGTCGTGCGTGTTTCGAAAATGTACCAATTATGACTCAAAAGAAAACAAAACACATGGAATCTCTTACCACATGTCTTGATTGCAATAAATACCTCGATTATTTACATTTTCAATTATTTTTTCGAACAATCTGAAAAAAATCGAATTTTCGTCATAGCTCAGGCGAAGAAAGAGACAGCGATACGATTGGACGTTTAAAAATAGAACTGTCTCTTTTATGTAAATGGTTTTTCGTATCTTTTGTTTCACTTATCTGTCAAATTTGTCAATGTTTGCAATTTTGAATTTGAAAATTGTTCGGAAGAGATTTAAGCCGGAAAATAGTATGGACGTAACAGATCTGTATAAGTAGAATATCATTGGTAATAATCAAATTCTGGTAATCCAATATTTTATAATAGTTTTTTTTTTATATTCGATGATATTGCAGGAGCTGGTCAGGAATTTTTTACAACTTAAACATAGTAACTTGTGTTTATTTATGTGTAGTATGTGGTTTGTTTGTAACAAATTGGTTTATTTGCTATGTTTGTGTATTTTTTTAATCTTTTTTTTTTTTGTATTTTAAAGTCTTAAATTACCTTATTGAAATATTTATTTGACCTTTTTTCAATTGTTCATATTTATCAGATTAATAACGATTCTGTCACAGCGGTTAAATCCGTACGTAGATATATGCGACGAAAAAATCTTGCGCGTGCGTCACCGCTCGCTTGTGAGTCCCTACTGATTTGCCACCCGCGGGTGGTACTTACAGTTCGATACCTACACGCGCGAGTGGGACAGGCCTGTACATACTTCCATACTTAATATTATAAATGTGAAAGTGTGTCTGTCTGTCTGTTACCTCTTCACGCTCAAACCGCTGAACCGATTTTGCTGATATTTGGAATGGAAATACTTTGAGTCCCGGGAAAAGACATAGGATACTTTTTATCCCGGAAAAATGTAAGTTCCCGTGCAATAAACGAGTTTTAACTATCGTGTAAACCAATAGTCGTATTCGTTTCATTTTTAGGGTTCAGTACCCAAATGGTAAAAACGGGACCCTATTACTAAGACTTCGATGTCTGTTCGTCTGTCCGTCTGTCTGTCTCCAGGCTGTAACTTCAGAACGGTAATAACTAGAGAGTTGAAATTTTCACAAATTTTGTATTTCTGTTGCCGCTCGCGCTATAACAACAAATACTAAAAAACAAACGGCCGCAATCAAGAGTCATTCATTAAATCATCATTTAAAAAATTTAAAGTAACCGCCGCCCATATACACCGCAACACTAATGCTCATTAAACATGAAATTCCCTCTCAGAGTCGGTTAATGATAAATTAACATCTCAAAATGGCGATTAAATTTAAATACGGAAAAAGCACCATTTAGCTCGCTTGAGTCGCTTATCGTGGATTTTGCTGTCAAAGATATTCTTCTTTTTTATATGATTTGATTTATAACTTGTCAAAAAAGAGTATACACTTTACGTAATTTTTAAATCATGTAAAAAATATGAAAACCTTATTTATTCGAGATAAAAATGTGCAAGGTGATAATATTTAATGCGTAATAAGCATTTTCTGTGGAAATACAAAGAGAAAAAACCACCTTTTGAGCGTGATTACGTTTAGAAAATATTGTACTGTGTCTTCTCTTTTTTGACAGACTTTTCCAAAACTATTTTTCCAAAATTATTTTTTATGCTTTACTGCGCGTGTGCAGCTTTCGCGCATGCGTAATAATAGAAATTATCATCAATTTCTGTCAAATTTTGGCACAGGACACTGGCACTGACACTAATTTTCAACTTTAAGCATGCGCAATGCGTTGAAAAACGCGTTGAAAAACGAATTACGCGACTATAACGTCATCATGACATTAGCCAATCCGGATCGTTTTCGAATAAGTGGCGCGAAAAACAAAAAGCCAAACATATTTTTGTGTTTTTGGATATATTCATTGTTATTATTTTTTTTGAAACTTATGTAAATCACATAAAGAACCATCATTTTATGCATTTAAAGCAAATAATCACAAAACATTTCTTATTGTCAAATAGCCTAAGATGCGTAAAGACTGACATGTGCAACCCCCAATTTACAGACACATAAACAGCCACCGCCATTATGGTGACACAGTTTTGTTTTAGCAGGACTCCGTCCGACTTTTTTTATACGTAAAGGGCGTATACAATTGCTCAATGGACTGACAAACAGTTTTGAAAATGTCCTCTTATGATATTGCCAAATGGCTGGAGACCGAAATAAAACTAAAAATAATATAGTACCTGGTTTATCCTTGTATTTTTTATGTTCAACATTATAAGCGGGTTTGTTATCTTTGTTGGAAAGATATTGTTATCTAGTGATCGTTACCTCCCTAGATAAAACGGCAAACAAGTTTATCATTTAATTATATAACTGTTGATAGCCAACAAGGGAGATGTTCACCTTTATAGTTTAGAATTGTTCATAAACAGGGTGGTTTTAGAGGGGAATGCTGAAATATAATGATAACAAAGCCATGAATCGACGAAAAAGAAAAAATGGCCATCGTCTAAATGTCTAAAACTGCTCGCGCTAATACGAAATTATTCTATACTAGAGGTCCCGCGCGGCTTCGCCCGCGTAAATTAGGAATTTTACGGAAACCGTACATTTTCCCGCAAAAAATAGCTTATATCCCTTCCTGTGGTCTACTCTATATTATATGTGCCAAATATTGCCATAAAATTGCTCCAGTAGTTCGTGAGATTTAAACCCTTAAACACTTTCTAATAATTTTCCCTGTTTTTACCACACTTTCCTCTGTTTCTTCTGTCATATTAGTCTTAGCGTGATAATATATAGCCTATAGCCTTCAGGGTGTCACACACAGAGCAGGTAATGTAAATATGTATATTATAGCACGATACATCTTGATACATCTTTCTATAGAAATCGTCAGGAGACCACACACAACAGCTATAATGTATATTTTTACATCTTTGTATCTTAAGCTACAGAGCTATATAAAAAAAAAAACATTTATATTTTGATACATCTAAATACATCTCAATACATTTCCGTGTAAAATATACATCTCTTCTCTTCATAGGATGTTCAAAAATATCTATGATTATATTAATATGTATGATAGACAGAGACACACAGTGTTACCACCTCAGCACAGCACTTCACAGCAGGCACTGCAGGCAGTCTATTCCCCAGAGCCTAAATGTTCAATCAAAAATCTTCAATCCACATCGTTCTATAAAAAGTGCAATACGTTCAATTGCCTGACTAATTTCATGTCCGCTATCTTCAAAGGGCTATGTTACAAATCGCTAACTAGTTGGACGTTGAGTGACGATCATTTAATCGACGTTCGGCCGAGTCATTCAATTGAATGGTGTCATTCAATAAATGCACTAGTCATTCAATCGAATCACAGATTTATCTAGATGACTGCGACATCTATACATAATACATATAATAAAACTGTAGAAATGAAAATTCTGTACATTGAAGATATTAAAAAAATAATAAGCGGGGGGTGTCACTAAATCGCTATAGAAGCCAAAAATGTGGTTAGTTTTTTTGTCTGTCTGTCTGTCTTTTTGTCTGTTTGTCTGTCTGTCTGTATGTTTGTTTCAGCATCACACGAAAACTACTGATCCGATTTGAATGCGGTTTTCACAGATATAATTATTAGTCTTCTTCCAACTTAACATCTGCCGTGCTAGCAACGCCAACGAGAAAATTTTGTCTACACGTTTTCTCGATGTTAACTGGTTTATCTCTTCATCTCTATTGACCCTAACATGACATACATTTTTTCTCATACGTCTGTCGTCAAAATTAGAGATAATTTAATTTTTTTATATGTGCTATTTTTGTCTATATACTAATGAACTTTATACGAACGAGAAATTTATCTCTCGAGGCTCGACGTACGCATGTTAGCGAAAAAGAGATATATATATCGATATCGACAATATCACTACGCTCGAGAGTGAGATATCCACGAGATATCTCGTTGGCGTATGCTAGGGGGGCTGGTGTATAATTTTTTTTCCCCGCACCCCTCCCGGGGGCAAAAGAGGGGTCAGATATTGTATCAAACTTTTTTCTTTAACACGAAAACTACTGATCCGATTTGCATACGGTTTTCGCAGATATATTTGTCTTCTTCCAACTTAACATCTGGTGTATCAAATTTTTCCCCCCACCCCTCTAAGTGGACCAAAGAGGGGGTAAGATTTTGTATCAACATTTTTTCTTTAACACGAAAACTACTGATCCGATTTGTATACGGTTTTCGCAGATATATTTTTCTTCTTCCAACTTAACATCTGGTGTGTCAAATTTTTTCCCCCACACCTCTAAGGGTACCAAAGAGGGGGTAAGATTTTGTATCACACTTTTTTCTTTAACATGAAAACTACTGATCCGATTTGAATACGGTTTTCGCAGATATATTTGTCTTCTTCCAACTTAACATCTGGTGTATAAAATTATCTCTCTGTCTACCTGCCTGTCTGTCTGTCTGTATGTAATAATATTCTTGACAAATAAAGAACTACATTTCAACTACAAATAATTTATATGCCGGGTCAGCTAGTATATACATATTATATGACAGCTGAAATGTGTCACGTGGGCTCCGGCCTGATCGAGCATAACACCTCGCTCGGTCGGAAGATCTTCCTTTGTGGCCTCCACCCACATATTTCCCACATTGGTGACCCTCGACAGAACACGCTTCCTTCATCATCATCACCCCTCCGCACCACGCCAGCCAGCATCGCCTCATCGGGTGCCTCGTCCACTAGGCGCAATGTACCGCGGCCTGGGCGACTGACTCCGCATCGGCATCATCGGGCTTTCTCACTACACCGACCGGTCATCAAGCAGAGCACATCTCTCCTGGTCAGCACGTAGCATCGGCCCCGCACGACAGCACTCCGACTCACTGGATCCCGTGCAGCAGCATCACAGTTCCGACTCACTGGCACTCTCTGGCACTGGCGTCTCAAGCGACAAGACTTCAAGTTTCGACCTCCGGTCTTCTGGGGGGAGTGATGTGGCGGTACCCATACGGCGGACCTTTATTATCTCATAGGTTATTTACACGAGAATTAGTATTTGTCAGATTAGTGTGAAAGCCCGACAAAAACTAAAATGGCTGCCATTTTGCAACCCTGTGAGAGAGAAAAAATTTGAGACCCAATTTGTCGATGAAATATGACATACATCGTGACATTCAAGGATCGGATACCGGTGTCGGGACACATTGTATATTCATATTATGCATGTAGTAAAACAGTAAAACATGGTGATCCTTCCTTACCCAAAGGGTAAAAACGGGACCCGATCATAAAGATTGCCTGTCCGTCTGTCTGTCTGTCCATATCCAGGCTGTACCTCCCCTTTCTATTTATAATAACATTAAAATATCTGTTTATTACCTCAGAATTTACATTTACTTTTATTTTTTTCCACATAAACAAAAACGTGACGACCAGTTTAGACTCATTTATTCCTGAAACAATATACCTAGCTTTTTTTTCTTAATTTTGTTGATGACAGTGCTGCCGTATTAACACTTTGACCCTTTAAATAGTAGCTTTGGGGTAAAATTCGTCACACAAATAAATCGTAACACAAAATAAAAAGCCATATTTTATTTAAAACTATCGATAAAACAAGTCAGTAGAAGGGTTTTCGCAACAATATTAATATTAGAGCAAGGGACTATCATCTAATTCTTCAACGGTATACTTATTATTCAGATATTCTCTACAATTTAATGAATATTCCAACCATAAGATACTGCAGAAAAAAAACGACAAAAACGTCACACAAATAAATTGACCATTTTGGCGGCATGACCCATAATTAAATTACTAGTGTGATGACGTCACATCCAAATCTAAAGTACCGCAAAAGCGTTTTCGTCAGTACAAATTAAAAAATATATAATTATATTTTCAAATCGACTTTATTTATCAATCATAAGCTTTTATTTGATGATAAGGGTGAAATACGGTTTCCTAGGCTAAGTTCTACTAGAAATATGCATTTGTTCAATGAAATTAAATATAGGTCAAGTAGCCTATTATGGGGAACTTTCAAATTTTATTCGTAATCACTTTCTTAACAATATTACCGATTTTCAGCTTGGTGCGAATTAATGCAAGGTTACAGGGGTATTTTGGTCTAAGTTGACTGGGGTATAATTATTATATAAACAAGCTGAGATGATAGGATTTTGAATAGTTTTTTTTTTGTTTGAAAGCTGATATAATTGAGAGTGTTTTTAGCTATACATAGTTCATCATCATCAGCCCGCTCACGAAAGCTTGTTAGCACCTTCCAGTGATTTGATCGGTTTAATATTTTGCATTTGAGTTTTGAATCATGGTTATTAATAACATTAATAATTTTATGTCAGTGTCGTTTAGGCTATGAACATTTTTTTTTATTTGCCCAACTGACAGCACATTTTTTTTAGATCGAGCCCCCGCCCCACTCCGTGTTCCCGGCCGAGGACGCGCACGAAGTCATCAGGAAACTTTGCAACTCCGAAATTAAGGGGAGAGCAATTCTCAAATTCCACAATGTCGACTAAAAGGTATCTTGGCCAAACATAATTTTGAATTTTTTGTACTGCGTAGTGTTCAATTTGACATTTTATGATAACTTTAATTGATTGACTTGTCATTAGTACCTGCATAGTAGGGGCAGAGGGCGTTGATAGTATTCCTGTGCGTCAACTAGATGGCGTTTTTGAGAATAAACAGCGACATCTACCGGACGTTTAAACAAATTTTTATTACAATTCCACAAAAGTGTCGTTGTTGGTATTCCTGGGCGTCAATAGAGGGCGTTTTTTTATATCTTCGTTCCATCCGGGTGTCCCTTGACACCTCTCATTTTTTTATAAATTAGCACAATAATTTATATCTAAGTACAATTTTCGTATACAAGGAAAAGGGATATGTAACAAAGTGACCCATGTTATTATGATGAAATGGAAAAAAAATACCTTCGGAATGATCATTAAAAATTTTCAGTGTATTTTAGGGTATGCTCAGTCTATAGATTCTTATTATCCTTAAAAAAAGAGACACAAACAACTATATAAAACTATAGTAAGGAAATCGATTTTATACGTTTGTTGTAGGTTGTAATTTACCTATCCACAGAATACATATTATTAGTACAACCATGTACAACTTATCATAATATGATAGAAACTAAGTACTTACATGTTGTTGATACTTCACTGGTCATTTCAGAAACTGATACTTAATAAACATATTATGTTAAGGTGTAATAATAATATTATGTTGGTTATATAACCAGGGCGTCGCATCATAAAAAAGGTTCGTTAGATCGCTCCGAGGTCAACTGACAGCTCCTCGCCGGGTTATTTCCCGAACCGGTGGTAGGCACCTTAGACCCTACGCGACGTTCGGATTTTTTTTTGTAAAAAAGTTGTAACTGTATAAAAAATATTTTGATTTTGATTTTTATCTATGTTGTTATTACTAACAAACTTTAAACTATGGAGTGTCTAAATGTAAAAATTAATCCAATTAAATTAAATTCAAACATTTAAATCCAAGCTTAATCTCAATATTTTTATGATAAATTCTTTCGCGTATTTTGAGCATACTACTAATACGTACGAGAGATTATAATAACGTTATTACGTATAATCTATAAAATTATTTCAAATCAAAACAAAAAGACTAACGTATTGTATTAAAAAACCAAATTTAAAAAATCGGTATTATTTTTAAAATTTAGACTAAGTTAATCTTTAGTTACTACGTAAGTCATTGATAATGATGACGTAGGTATATTGAGTTCGCAATTTCGTATCTTAAATTGACGAAGATAAGGAAAGATTTGCGAATCGTCTCATACTTTACCTACTTGTTAACTATAGTAAAAATAATTAAAAAAATATATAATAAGTCAATCATTGAAACTGCCCCGTCCGAAATTACTTAAAAACTGTCGGTGCGATTTTTTCACAATTATATGACTTTCGTATGTTTTTAACGTTTGACAATTTCTCTATGCTATCTAATATATAAAATTCTCGTGTCACAGTGTTTGTGCGCGAACTCCTCCAAAACGGCTTTGCGATTTTTATGTATGTACATTCGTTAGGCCTGAGAATGGGTTTTTAATTTTTATCTACTTTTTATATTGAGCGAAAGCTTGTTCATTATAATTTGTGATAGATAGCGTGTCAGCACCATAAAGTTAATATACCTAGCGTATATTAATTTTATGGTCAGCACTGGGGTTATGATAAAACTAAGGTAACGTAACTCCCATACTAATACCGTTTTAAAGGTTCCTTTCTAATTGCCATGTAACGTCAGCCTGATACCGCTGAAGGCCACCTAAATATTGCAATGTATTGAAAATGTGTACCTAGTACACACACTTTTGACAAGTATTGTAGAACATGTTTTTTGACGGAGTTGCTTTTCCTTAGTTTTTATTATTCGTAGGTCCATACAATTATTATCTGTATCTACCTAATTAGTAATGATAAGTTTGAATATTTATATTATACATATTTTTTAATTTTACAAGAGAACATAATATGGATTATGGTGGATTTTTGGTTATTGTTACTGGTCAGTTATTTCCCAAAATATTAATAGCATAGGCTAAATTATATATATTATGTAAATCATAAATGGTTCCATTTATTTGTACTGAATAATTCGTTGACCTCTTCTTTTCAACAAATCTTAGAAAATTTCAAACATACATTTATGACATTATGTTTAATCCCCCACACTAATAAAGATATTTAAACAGTGGATAAGTTTTATAAAGTTTTGTCCTCGTCTGATACACTGTAAAAGTCGCCAAAAGACAAAACATTGTACTTATAGCTTAATCACTGTGTATTACTATTTTTTATTAGTAAATGGTTAGGTATATTATGTGTTTGGAGTTAGGTAGGTATATTATATACAGGTAGTACCAACTATTATCTATTCTGTGGTAGTACCTACCAAATTAAATATTTAGTTAAGTCATATATTTGTGAATTGTGATAAAATATACTGTGTTATTGTAACGGATTTCTAAAATTGATAAGGGATTCATTTTGTTTCTTTTTTTGTTGTATTTTTTAAAATATCATTACTCAAATATTATATAAAACAGTTAGGTACAGGAAATCAGTATAGAAAATTGTTAAATACTTAATAAGATTTTTGTTTTGGCTCACTGAATATTTTATTAATATACTTTATGTCATGTCATAACACATAAGTCATAACACAGACATTAGATTGTAGAAGCCTTTAAAAATAATAAAAATGTATGGTATGGGTTTACATTCTTTAAGTTTAAATATTTCTAGTTCTCATCAGATTTTTGTCATAATTACAATAATTTTTGTTTCTTTTGCAAAAATAAGGCAGGTGGGTACTTATGTTTAAATACTTTGTTATTATGATGCACAAAAACAGTAGGTATTCTAGTCTAGGATTTTGCATTTAGTTGATCATTGTGTAGTCATTTGCCTATTAAATTTATATAAAAGTTGCAATTTGTTATTGGGAATAATATTTGAAAATATTGTTTCAAACGTTAAAGTGAAAAACATATACCTATCTTATAATTAATTATTATAACAACTATCTCCCTTATTAACAAAAATATGTTCACTGTGTACATACAGACGTTATATTATAATGTACACAGTCCTTGTCCTTGTCTGATGAGTTGGAATAATCGCTTGACAGATAAGGACAATACTGCTGCTATGAAATCAGTATACACAGAGTAGATCTATTTATTACTAAGGGTGCCATTGTAAGTAGAAGTTTAATATTATTACTACCTTTAAAACCATTAACACTATATACTATGATATAATAGTAGTTTTTAGGATTCCGTACGCAAAGGGTAAAAACGAGACCCTATTACTAAGACTTCGTTGTCTGTCCGTCTGTCCTTCTGTATGTCTTTAGGCTGTATCTCAAGAACCGCTATAGCTTGAATTTTGAAATTTTCACAGATTGTGTATATTTGTTGCCGCTATAACAACAAATACTAAAAACAAAATAATATTAATATTTAAGGGAGGCTCCCATACAAAAAACGTTTTTTTGGCCTTTACTGCTCGATATCAATAATGGCAGCAGGTAGGCACTTGAAATTTTCACAAAAGCCTTATTTAGATGTGTAATTTAATAATTAATAATAATATTAAAATAAAATAAAAATTTAAGGGGGGCTGCCATACAAAAAACACAATTTTTGGCCTATTTTTTTCCTCTATAACGGTACGGAACCCTTCGTGCGCGAGTCAGACTCGCACTTGGCCGATTATTACATAGTATTAACACTATGGGTCATCACTATATTTTAAGTTCTAGTCATTTATGCAGAAGTACTAAAATGTTTTGTAATAGTTTTTATAGTACCTATTAGATTATATTATCCTATAATTAAAAATCTAAGACTTCTGACTAACGTGTATTTTGTTAACGTGTTTTGGTGATATGTAAAATACCTAAATATATTTTGAATAAAATTTCAATCTGTCTTTTATTTTCCTTTAAACACTGACGCATGATAAATTGTTCATCACTACATATTATTATAAAACAAAGTCGCTTCTTTTCCCTCATGTCCCTTTGTTCCCTTTAATCTTTAAAACTACGCAACGGATTTTGATGCGGTTCTCTTTAATAGATAGAGTGATTCAAGAGGAAGGTTTATAAGTATAATAACATTCATTAAATAGTGAAGAAATACTGTTATTTTTGGGGTTTCTAATGTAGTGTATGTCGTAAATAATTACATTTTTTCCGCTTACATTGCAAACGCAGGCTGAACCCTACGAGATTTATCACACATTGAAAAGGTCTACAGAAAACTCCGCGATGGTATATTATGTCTATCTCTTATGGATATCCCAGAATAACATTTTTTTGTCATTTACTTTTTACGACAAATAATGGGCAATTTTAATAAATACAGCATTAATCCTTATCCAATTAAATACATTGTTGATTTAATGTAGATATATATGGCTATTTACAGCATATGATTTAAATGAATATTTTCGAAGATTTTGCCCCAGCTTTACAAATTGCAAGACGTAGCTTTTGCGGCGGTACCGGCCAATGCGGGCCACAGGACGTAGTAATAATGAATTTATCAAGAAAGCTGAATCGATTTTAATTTTTAATAGATAATATTTTTTTCAGTGGCTATATATTTTATATATAATTTATACCCGTGCGAAGCCGGGGCGGGTCGCTAGTTTAATATAATCTTAGATTAACAGTGAAAGTATAACTATTCAACTGTCACGCCATTTTCGAAAAATTTTCAATTTCTAATTACTCTCATTAAACTGAATATATCTAAAGAAATTTCCATGAAAGCTATATATATAATTTTTAACGTTATAAATGCGAATGTCTCGTCTGCCTGTTGCCGCTTGCAACTAGGTAAATCGATTTCGATGTTTGAAGAGTTCCAGGAGAAAACATAAGCTTGAAAAAGGTAATAAGGATTTCTGCGTAAACGAAATTGCGGGCAACATCTAGTCGTAAATAGTTCAAGTTTAAAAAAGGTAATCTAAAAGATGACGATGTGCCGTTCTTTAAATCATCAAAACAAGGGCATTGACCTTGTTTACGTGCGTGCAAGCCCTTCTTTGTTCCCCTAGAGTCAATGACCTAGTCTTCAAGTCTCGTGTGAAGTTATACCTAATGTTTATTTACGTATGTATGTGCGTCGTGGACTCCTTGCATTTCCACTTTGTTTTGAAACAGTTTACAAACAGGAAAAATATTTATAATAGAAACGTGATTTTCGATTCGATGCGCATTAGTCGTATTCGCATTTACTTGTTTTCAATGTTTAGTTTATTTTACAAATATTCATGTTGATAACGACTAACTATACAAAGTAAGCACTGCATGACAGGTAGTATTAGAAATGTTTAGGGCCTGTTTCACCACTTCCTGATAAGTGCCAGATAGGCTATCCAGCACTTAACTTGACAGATGAAGTATGGAGAATCTGTCAAAAAAGTTGTGGATAGCTTATTCAGCACTTTATCAGGAAGTGGTGAAACAGGCTCTAAGTCTATGAATAATAAAAAATTATCTAACCCTTATTAAGGATTAGATAAATATAATATGTCATCTTAGTTCATAGGACCTCAATTCTTTCCATCTTGAAACACTTCGGTTGCTGAAATGAGCAATCAATACTTATTGTATCTTCTTTTCCTAAAAATATTGTAACAAGGATGAAATGAAACAAATGCATAACATTAATAATATATTTTACACGTAATATCACTCTAACATAATCAAATCTATAATATATCTCATCTACGTTAACCGACATCGCAGAAAAGGAGTTAGTAAATTTGGTATTTCGTGTACTTTGTACACTCACACCGAAACTCAGTGTCCAAACAATATAAATATTCTGTATATTTCCAATATATTTTATATAGACTATAGAATATAAGCTATAAGGACGGAAATAGTACACAATTTTCAGAGTTCATTTGGCCATAGTATTTATATTAGAGTCAGTGAAGGTATACAAGTATACAAAGATACAGGGGCGTGCACTCCTTAAAGGCAGAAATGCAGTGCATTACTTGCCATTCACAGATATTTTAATTTAACTTTCCTACGTTTTATATGACGTTAATTATTATTAAAATTTTAAAAATGAATACAATACAAACATTAATCGGTAACGGCGCGCCGTGCGGAGGTAGGCACTGGCCGTCTCGCAGACCCTGGCGTTATGTGTGCGTTGTGATTTTTGTATCGGCGCACAGTTTGCAAACGCACACAGACAAATCCGCTTTGTAGGCGAACTCCTGCCGCAGTAGCCCAGCTGACATGAGCGCCGGCGCGGCGTTCGGGAATGATCGGATATGTTCGTTGTCTATAATCCCAGTAAAAATAAAAGACGGAAATCTAATTAATCGCGTATGCACATAATACATTTTTGTTTAGTAAGGGTTATATTTGTTTACATTACAGAAATGTTTAGTATTTTTGTGACGCCATTTTCTTTTTTCATGTGATGAGCACTGTTACTATTATTTTTGTTTGCGCCAGTTTATAGTTTTCTACGAAGACTTTTTTTATTTTAACATTTAACAGTTTATTAGTTATTACCGAGTTTTCTCTAGTTGTCAGTGGTGTAAGGATTCTTAAGTTCTTCATCATCGTCAAAAAATATACAATGCTTCTGTTACCGATTTAGCGGGGACATATGTAACTATAGTATGTCATCTTAAGCCGACGTCTAGTATGTCATCTTACCAAATTACTAATAGTGGGTACATTTGAATTTTGTAAAAAAATACAGAACGTTAGAACACGTTTTTATTATTATTTGTGGCCTATAAGAATCCATGTCCATAATAACAATTTGTAATAAGAAAATATTCTGACCTTATACGTTTTTTCACCACAAAACAAAAGTGTAAGAAAATTTTTCTCTCATCAAAATTAGGAAAACCTTTATTAAGTACTTTGTAAAGTACGGTCCCTGTCCGGCACATTTCTGTGCACGCCCCTGCAAAGATACAAAACTATATTTTATAGTCGAGATTATGCACTCTTAGTATTAAATGTTAACATTTATCTATTTTCATTATATATTTATATGCAGTATTTTTTATATCAAATAAAAATATGATACAAAAGTTGAGATTTAAAATAATTACTTACAAAAATTTGCTACTTTTATAAAATTTCACTACTTACATGTAGAACCAAATGTAGTTTCTTATAATAATAATAAATCTTTATAACAATAGTTTTTGTAATAATAAACGTACCTTTATAATATATAATATAAAAACATACATATAGTTCGAACTTTGGTTAGGACAATGCAGGCTGACAAGTAAGATGATCCATGCGTCGGATGGACATGTAAAGACAAAATACTACTTCATAAACATTATTTGGACACTGTGCGGTAAACCCTTATACAAATTAAAGAGTTCCGTAAGACTAAAAGCTCTAATTGAATAATAATTATTGTTACACAAGCTACCATTTCATGGTTTAAACACTCATGAGAGTTACAAAATTTAGTTTCAAAAATAGATTGTTATAATACTAATAACTTTTGAAAATTCTATCGTTATAATAATATACTTAATTATTACAGTAACTTGCCAATATTTGTGGATATTAACATAACTAAGGCTAACACAACGCGTACTTAACTTAAAAAATAATCAGTGAATAGCGGACCCTTAACCCAGTTCTGCAATATAGTATTTTGTTGTAAGTAAATCATGTTGTTTTTGTGTACCAGAATTATTCTTAGAAAAACTCGATCCGTAAAAATACAGCGTAACTTTTTTTAAATATTTATATATTCATTAGCTTTAAAGCTTGATAATCCACAATGTTTCGTTAAGTTAAAATACTTCACCGATATGACAGAAAAGCGTTATTCCGCTTCGCGAAGCAACACAACGGAGGCGTGTGACTTCACTCTTACTCAGTATATATTGTATGATTGATTAGATATAAAAACGTAGAAGTTAAAAGTATCCCACCAAAAACATACATGTAAAAATGGGGGCCAAGTTCCTATCGGCTTATTGATCGCCGAAAAAAGAGTTGAAATCCAATCTAATGCCAAGTTTAGATGCACTTCATCGATCATAATCATCTTCATCAACAGCCTGATCCATAATACTTCTAATTTGAATTTGGCAGGTTAAGTTAATTCTACAAATAATATCTTAATTTAATTATACAATTAATCAAGTATTACGTATAGCACGAAAACCTGCCAAGTTCAAATTTAGAAGTATTATGGATCAGGCTGTTGATGAAGATGATTATGATCGATGAAATGCACCTAAACTTGGCATTAGATCGGATTTCAACTGTTTTTCGGCGATCAATAAGCCGATAGGAACTTGGCCTCCATTTTTACAGGTATGTTTTTGGTGAGATTTCAATACTTTTTTTCAAGAAAATAACCAACCAATTAAGCACCTCTCCTCCTCCCACCCTCCTCATCGTATTCTCTTTGTATTACTGGTCCATAAATATTTTTATTGAAAATCATAGATAAGCCGACTCACGCTTGACCGATTTCTTCAATTTCTTATTTTTTATTCATCTACATATAACACACGACCTGTGTGCCAAATTTCATAACGCTAGGACAATTGGAAGTGGCCTTCATAGATGAGCCGACTCACGCTTGACCGATTTCTTAAATTTCTTGATTTTTTGTTAATCTACATAATTATAACATACGACAAATTTCATAACGCTAGGAATATTGGAAGTGGCCTTAAGGTTTTGATTACCGGTCAGTGAGTCAGTGCCAAAATTAGATATTTTAACGAGGACATATTTCAGGATCTACTGAAGCTATATCTATGAAATTTGGTATACTGCTTTAGTACTAGTATATAATTACGTAGGTACAATTTTATCTTTGCACATACAATAGGCACTGAGTTACAGGGGGGTCAAAAGTGCGTCGAAACGGTTCGTGTAAAGATAGTGCACGGCATGCGCGCGGTCTATTGCTGGAACTTGGCCTGCGCACTGCCGTGCGCTTCGATTAAGTTCCTACGACCATTAGGAGTTCACTGAATTTTGCATTGTCTTTATCTAATGAGCATATTTTTCACCGATGTACAGGAATGTATAAAGGTATAGGCCGCGCACGGCTTTTATATAGCTTGGCGAAATTGGAGAGTATAATCGACGCATGTGAACAATATTAAAAAAATAGACATTGTTCTTTAAATTTCATTCAATGAACATTGCGCATTCTCCATGCACTTTTGCCGAACGATCTTAAACAGTGCGCGGCCTGTATAAAGAGAGTTAAAAAATTCCAAAGTAAAACAAGGTGTAAATTCAATCCAAGATCGATAAAATACAACTAAAATACTAAGTAGGACGGACTCACCGATATGTCTTACGGAACTCAAAAGGCACTTACTTTAATGTTAGAGAAAAAGTGTACAAAAATATCCGCAGATTGCTACGTACATGGCTGCCAAATAGAGTAACACACAGTCACAAACAATTTTGTACAACTATTTAATAACATAATAATGTGTACTTGACATTGTGGCTGCTATCAAAATATATATTAATATTTTAAAAAGTTGTATACTTAAAGAAAAAAATATCTAGAATATATAGATAGAAACTTGCAAAATTATTTCATTAGCATTTTATACTTACTTGAAGACATTATTTACTTAAATCACCAAAAATAGGCCAGTTCTGATTTTGAAACCGTGCCATTAAAATTTATAATGCTACTAACAGTATAACGTAGTACATACATAAATATAATGTAAGATTATTTGTGTAAAAATAATAATATTTTTTTCTATAATTGATTTACAGTTCTTTCACTTATGTTTATTAAGTCACAATTGGGTATTACCCTGTTTTACACCGTAAAATATTAAAGTCTTGTCAAATATTACGTCTAATGAGTGTTTGCTATAAAATATTAGATGGGATATTCTATACTCAAAATGTACCAGAGATTCGTAAAAGGCGTAAACAGGGAATCTAATTCATAAGTAGGTATCATTTGCAAAATATTAATTGTTATAAAATCAAATAATGATCTAATGAGTATAATATATGGCCTACTGCTTTAATTAAAGAGGTTAAGGTAGGAAAAAATCGCTTATTTGAAAAAAATGGACGCAACGAAAAGTCACCCATTTTAACTAATAAGTAATTGACAATTGCATTGAAAGTTGTAATTACATTACGTCATGATAAAATTTGTGGGGGCACATTACGTAGGTAATCATTTTTTAAATTTTACAAAAAAAAAAAACCTACCTACGACTTGATTCCCTGATATTTTTCGTGTTACATACAGTTCGAAGCAATCTGCGTAGTAAAGTGTAGAAAAATGGAGTATCGTTTACAATTATTTTAATGTATATAATATAATATATATATACTATATATATAATATATATATATATATATATATATATATATATATATATATATATATATATATATATATATATATATATATATATATATATATATATATATATATAATGTATATATAATATATATATACATATAATATATATATATAGCGTCAATTTACATAGTGCATCTAAGTACCTATACTGAAGAGGTAGGGAACCTTTTCAAGACATAAAAATATTGGAGTATAAGCTTGTATATTATATTGTATAATATTTAAAAAATGTTATGTACTTGTTTGTATGTATAAAATATTATATACTTGTTCCCTCGATTGTAAGATATGGTCTGTATAAGCGACGGACAATGAATTACAGTACATCGATTCTGCTATTAAATCCAACCTCAATACAGCTTCGATCGAGTTTCGATTCTATGAAACAGCAAAATAGTATTAATAAGTAAGTAATATTATATGGAGATTGTATTATTGTAAGATTATTCAGCAGAATCGACCTACTGGTCAAACATTGGTTGACTTAACACACACTACATGCATAAGTAACAAATTAGTTGCCTTGTCAGTAAAGTCCGGCCGACGAACAGAGAGAAATAGATTGATCCTATCGCTACTTGTCTCTTTCACTGCCGTAAAGAACACTAGATGTTGTTTCTACAAGGTCACGTAATGAACGAGGTGTTTTGGAACGCGAGTGGAAGAAACGAGTAGCATATGGTTGAAAATTACTCTTGTTGCCGCCGGATTTTAAAGTTAAGTCTTTCAAAACGATTAAAAAATCACTAAAATATATAATTTCATTTAACAGCTACACAGCGTTTGTACTTAAATATTTATTACAATAATAATTTGAAAACTGTTAAAAATTGGCTCCGAATAAGTGTGATATGCTATGTAGGATCATCACAATCGACATTTTAATGCTACCATCAAAAAATGTATCCATGGGCAGATGGCCGACCTGCGTTATTTAGTTGGCTTATGTCAAGTCCAGCCGATTGACATTAATTTGATACAAGACCAATATAATATAAAATAGGTACGTCATCTGCCTATGAATTAATTTCCTGATGGTACTTATTTGTTTGTGGAATTGGCGTTACGCATTATAGTTTTGTGCCACATAAGCCACATTTAGGTGGTTTATTTACATGTGTATAGTGGCTGCCGTGTATCGGGCCTCGCCGCGTCGCCACCCCCATTGCGAAGGTCGGTACTGGAAATAAAGCGATATTAAAAAGGTTAAAAAGTGGGCAAAGAAGTATACAAAATATATAGGTAAATCACAGTTAAATTAAGAGCCTGCTGTCAAAAATATCAAAGCACGCTATCCCCGCCTACACACCCCGCTATCCTCCAATCGTGATATTATAATGATTCCATGAATCGTGCTCCGAGTAATGTGCTTTGCGCAGCAGCTAATAGTGAACAATATCGCGTAACAATGGTTCCCGCATTATAGCACGAAAGTAAAGGTCGTAAGTCCCAAAACTGTTTTTGATGATTTCTTAAAAATTAAATACAATACTAATATTTCCTTTAGCCATTATTTTAAAAAGTGTGTGATTGTAGTAGTGCAAGTTATTTAATGATAGTAACTCAATAAGTGTAACAGATATTTGTTGAAAAGCGCAGAAAGATTCATAATTTCGAAAGATATAACTATCGAGTCAAAATAAGTGAATCGTGTTTTCCGTTAGGCAAATATCTGATAAATATACAATGATTAAATAAATCTCAATTTCATTTAAGTCAGTCGTCTTCCGGGATCGTAATACTTATTAGAAAACACAGCAAAATTTGGCAGCCCGCTCTTAATGTACAATATATCGAGATAGTATATCTAAATATATTATACTAGATGTTCCGCGCGGCATTTCCCGCGTAATTTAGGAATTTTACGGAAACCGTACATTTTTCCGCAAAAAATAGCCTATGTTCTTTCACGTGGTCGATTCTTCATGTGTGCCAAATAACATAAAAATTACTCCAGTAGTTCTTAAGATAATAAGCAATTTCAAATAATTTCCCTCGTTTTTTCCACATTTTCCTATATTTTTTCCGCTCCTATTAGTCTTAGCGTGACAAAATGTAGCCTATAGCCTTCCTCGATAAATGGGCTATCTAACACTGAAAGAATTTTTCAAATCGGACCAGTAGTTCCTGAGATTAGCGCGTTCAAACAAACAAACTCTTCCGCTTTATAATTACTTTATATTTGCACTTTTAATACTGCGCCTGAAGAAAAAAAAGCAATAAAATAACATGTTAGCCACTGATATTGAATACAAAAAATACATATCTTGGATACCCATAATATAACGAAAAAAAATGGGATACGTTTCTTTCGTGTCGGGCCTAGGTAAATTTTGTATGGGCCGTGACCAGTCTCCTTTCAACTATTTAGCTAGCAAAGTTCTTGAGATACATCCTGGAGACAGACAAACAGCGAACATTTTAATAGGGTTCCTTTTTTACCCTTTGTATAAGAACCACAAAAAGGGAAAATTATCCATTTTTGTTTTTATACTATGTTAACGCGGACGAAGTTGCGGGATACAGCTAGTTAATAATAATACTTCTTAACGCGAGCGAAGCCGCGGGCAAAAGCTAGTCTAGTATAATATACCAAGGGTTGATATCAATACCACAGTAAAATTAATATACAGTAAACCATCTACATACTAGATCGCTTTTTTGGCGTAAAGTAGTAGAATAAAGGTATAGGCATCTCCTTAGGATACTTACCCTAATGAGTATCTGTCCGCTGCGAGACAGCGGGTTCTTGAAGGCGTACAGCAACCAGCCAGCGAAGCAGCAGATCAGTGTAATGACCACGAACGCGGTGACCACACCGCCCACCGGCGATGACTGTTCCGGCTTAGATATAGGCGCCGTTAACGGGGACTCCGCTTTCTTCACCACTTCTGTGTTCACTGTGGAAATATTAATGATGTTAAAACACGCACATAGAAATGCCACCCGAATCGGCGAATCGGCTGTAAGCGGGATAGTTGCTTACTGTCGCACTCAGGGACGAATATTATTTACTTAATTGTAATTAAATGAAGAATGAAAATCTTCATTTGATTGCGAGTAATTAATATTCGCCCCTGAGTAAGGCAGTTACTGATCTTTGTTTTTATACAAAACTTGTCATGTTACTGCTCTTAATGTGAAAAAAGTAGCGATGAAGAAGACACTTTTGAGTTACAGCAGCTCCAGCATCATGAACTTGTCTAAACAATAATTGAAAAAGTAATTATTTCAGCGCTACTACTTTCACAGTGAAGTCTGCACAAGGGACACATACACACCCTATATATAATTCCTTTGTTTTGTTACACCTTGTGTAACATGCGTAGTACAGTGCCAGCCGAGGCAAGTTTTAGGATGGAGCAAGATCAGAATATGGCACCCTCTTGCTTGCTTGAATGTGTCAATTTGACAACTGAGGCCGTCTAGCATTTGGCGTCCATAGCAGTTTCGGTTCACCCTTTGGTAGGCCATAGGGCGAACTGAGCAGCCCTAGGTTAGGATCCTAATGTACTATCAGAGAAGTCGATTCCTAGGCAGATGGCGGACCTAAGTAATTTGGTCGCATTAAGTCAAACTCATCAGACCGATTACAGCTAACATTGAATTGCCATGAGCCGACCACATGACGTAGGTCCGTAAACTGCCTAGAGGTGCTCCCTCACCGGGAGCATTCGCGTGTAATGTAACATTATACGAGTAGATTTGACTTTGAGCATACCATAGCAAGTTGCCTTCACTGTCACGTAGCATTGATGTTACAAGTAGCATCAAGATATTACACATTGTATCATTACAAGGTGCGCATTGTAATGCTCGGTTCTCCTCCCTCACTGATGTAATGCTCGACTCTGTAACGTTACATTAGCACCAGCTTTAGAATCAGTTTCCTCGATGGTACGTACGTGTGTGTACTTCCGCGTCTCTAGGCGGCTGGCTGTCCGTGTGGTAGGCGGTGTTGGCGCCGGCGGGGGCGTCCACGCCGGCCCGACACGACGCCTCCTTCGATATCGTCACCTTGTCGCAATCTGTACACAAAATCCAAATATAAATCTTTGCCGCAATCCATACTAATATTATAAATGGGAAAGTGTGTCTGTCTGTTTGTCTGTTACCTCTTCACGCCCAAACCGCTGAACCGACTTTGCTGAAATTTGGCACAGAGATACTTTGAGTCCCGGGAAAAGACATAGGATACTTTCTGTCCCGGAAAAATGTACGGTTCCCGCGTGATAAACGAGTTTTGGCGCAACAGAGTTGCGGCCGTCATCTAGTCAATGTAATAAAAGTTATTATGAATTTCTTAGGTGTTCAAGGATTTACATGTATCGTCAAAACAAAGCGATCTATATCACGGTACACAATACGTTCTCCTATATACCTTTAGCAAAATGACGTCAAGAACTGCGTAAAATGTACGCTTATCGTTTTACACAAACTCGAAAAACAGTATGATTATGTTTCGAGTAAGTTATGAATATATTATGAGTAAAACACTACGAATAATAAAAACTAAGGAAAAGTAACTCCGTCAAAAAACATGTTCTACAATACTTGTCAAAAGTGTGTACCTAGGTACACATTTTCAATACATTTGCAATATTTAGGTGGCCTTCAGCGGTATCAGGCTGACGTTACATGACAGTTCGATAGGAACCAAATTTAAAACGGTAATAGTATGGGAGTTACGTTTCCTTAGTTTTTATTATATATAGTTATATATAGTATAGTTAATTATATATAGTATAGTTATGAACAGATTTATATGTCAGCTGCTTTTTGGATTAACGGCGACAGGCTGCTAAAAGCGTTATTAGGGCGAGGTATGGTAATGACCGTATGATGAATAATTCAATATTTCGTCATCTAGTTAATAACAATTTTGTGGAACCCAGGATCATTTCAATGTTAAAAGGAAAGGAAAAAAAATACTCACTTCTTAAAAGCCAGTCTTGCTTATTGCGGTCGGTACCGCTAGAGCACTTCTGAAGCGCCTCGCACCAAGTGCACTGGAAAATAAAACATTATGTAAATAAATAAAATTGGCTAATGAACTTTGTAAATAATTAAAATTAAAAAGCATTGTGGTAAACTACTAAGGGCCACAAGCCTACATCGCACTATCGACGTATTTTAGGACATGTAGTTGTACCGGACCTACATGGGTAAAGCAGTCAGTCGCAGCACTGTGTTGTTAGTTTTATCTCGTGGACTCATTTTTTAGGGTTCCGTAGCCAAATGGAAAAAAACGGAACCCTTATTGATTCGTCATGTCTGTCTGTCCGTCCGTATGTCACAGCCACTTTTCTCCGAAACTATAAGAGCTATAATACTATTGAAACTTGGTAAGTAGATGTAGTCTGTGAACCGAATTAAGATTTTGATACCAATATGGAAATATAAAAACCGGCCAAGTGCGAGTTGGACTCGCCCATGAAGGGTTCCGCAGCAGCAATAAGGTTTATTTTTATGAAATTAAAAGGTTTTTGATTTATTTTTATATTCCAGTTGATTAAATGAAAGTTAAATTAAGTTTACCATTTATGACGTATAAAAAAAACAATTACTTGCTAGATTTCGTTCAAACCAATTTTCGTTGGTAGTTTTTTTAGCATCAGTACATCATATAGTTTTTTTAGACTTATCATGACATTAGAAGTTAGAGGGGGGGGGGGGGGGGACGACGACACATTTTACCACTTTGGAAGAGACTCTCTTACTCCTGAATAGTTTGCGAGAGAGACTTCCAAAGTGCTTCAATGTGTCCCCCTCCCCCCTCTAACTTCTAAAGTAGGGGTAACTCTCATGATAAGTCTAAAAAAATTATATGATACTTTACTATAAAAGCTACCAACGAAAATTGGTTTGAACGAAATCTAGCAAGTAGTTTTTCTTTATACGTCATAAATGGTAAACTTAATTTATCTTTCATTAAATCAACTTAGATATAAAAATAAATCAAAAACCTTTTAATTTCATAAAAATAAACCTTATTGCTGCTGCGGAACCCTTCATGGGCGTGTCCAACTCGCACTTGGCCGGTTTTTTAAAAACGTCTTGACTAAACGCATACTCACATCCACGCCTCCGTGGTCCAGTGGTTTAGATCGTGGCTCGGAGGTCGTGGGTTCGATTCCCGCGTTGGAAACATGTTATTTCCAAGTTTGGTTAGGACAATGCAGGCTGATCACCTGATTGTCTGAGAAGTAAGATGATCTATGCGTCAGATGGGGATGTAAAAAGTCGGTCCTGCGCCTGATCTCTCGCCAGTCGTGTCGGTCTTCCGTCCCACTGGGTTATGAGAGTAAAGGAATAGTCGAGAGTGCTCTTGTGTACTGCGCACACACATGGCGCTACAAAACTACTCCTGCGTAACTGGCCTGGTTTCAATCGAACCGGCCACCGTCACCGAAACCGGTGTGGGAATTATTATTACTCACATCGAAGCCAGTGTCGTGGTTGACGCATGAGATGCAGTTGTTGTACTGGAGGCACGTGGGTAAAGCAGTCAGCCGCAGCACCGTGTTGTTGGTTATCTCGTGGTACTTGAACGACACGCGGTGGTACTCGTATATCGTCTTCCGCCTCACGTCTGTTGATAAACATTATGATAAATGCCTTTGCCTTTTGACAGTAAGGGCCAAATTTACCAGCGACCAAGTTAATGCTCTAATTAGTATAACGTTTCCTCTTTCGTTTTTCATATAAATGAGAGAATACATGACATTTTAACAAGCTGTTAACACTAACAGACGTTGGTGGAATTGGGCCTTAGAGTAGGAGCCAGCGGCAGGAAGATATTCGTTATTTTATTATAGCCGACAGTTTTTCTGTACATATTACCTATAGAGATAAGAACGACCAGCAACTATGGAGTTTGGTCGTGGTTTCTTCAGGAGCTATCAAGTGGTGAAGGCCTACGTCACCTTCGTTGAAGTGTACAGCTCAATATAAATTTTTATCTCATTTTCTTCGACACATACACAGAAACTTTCATCTTTTCTAAAATGACGTAGGTCTGACTGCCGCTGGCTCTTGGGTCAAATCAAGCTTTAAAATATTCAGCTGCTGGATGTTGGACATGTTTACATTAACACAGGCAATGGAATCCAGTGACACTGGCGCCAAATTTATAAGCATTATTATCAGCATTAACTAATAAAAACATTTAAACAACGAATAACTACACCAAGTTCTGCTTGTCTTTGTTACATGACAGACAAATAAATTTGTTTGTCATGTGAGTTTTTTGTGTCATAGACCTTGAATTGTTTGCTGCATAATATAAGAGAGAGGGTCAACGTACTATCAGGTAAGTTGAATCATGGGTAGATTGCGGACCTACGTAATTTGGTTGCGTTATGTCAAATTCAGCCAACAGATCTCGACATTAAATTTACATTACTCGACCAAATGACGTAGGGCCGTCATCTGCCTATGAATCAATTTCTTCGATAGCACCTACTGAACAAAATACTTACAGAATATAATCTTGTCCTTGAGGTAGGCATCACTGATGCCAACTTTTACGGGGTGTTCCTCGTCCTTGATCGACTGTACCGGGATGGGCACGTCCTTGTACGCGAACACGATGTCTCCATTCTTGTACAGGGTCACAGCGAAGGTAAACTTCTTGTCGGGCGCCTCCTGAAGTGTCGCGTTCTCCCAGAACACGGTCAATTTCTCACCTATGGAAAAAAAACATTACAATATACTAGATGACGCCCGCAACTTCGTTGCGTTCAAAATTCGTTTCTCGCGCGGCAGCTATTTTCGGGATAAAAAGTATCCTATGTCCTTTCCCGGGACTCAAAGTATCTCCATGGATACCAAATTTCAGCAAAATCCGTTCAGCGGTTTGGACGTGAAGAAGTAACAGACAGACACACTTTCGCATTTATAATATTAGTATGGATAGTATGGAAGTATGGACTTTAATGATATCTAATATACGTCAAAAAAGTCAAACGTTATTTTTGGAGTTTTGAAAGAACGTGCTTGATGCACTGACATATAAGTACTACGTACTAGACTTGACACCGCAACGCAATGCTTGGTCACATTCAACAGAATCTATATAGCCGCAGCGCACTTAGTCGGCCGCGAGCTCTTCTGCGCACTAGACGTATGACAATTATTATAAAAAAAAACAAAATAAAAGTCACAAAAATGCCTTGGTGTGTCTTAAGATACTATAAAAATAATTCCAAAAACACTTCCAAATGCGACGGAATAACATTTCATCGGTTAGTGTTCTTATTTAATTATTTTCAATTAAAATACGAACATTCAATTACTAGGCGAAGACGCGCGCCATTTCGCATTGTCATAGAGTAGTAGATTCAGAGGGGAATGTAGGCAGAATACAGATATCTATGATGAGACGACGATGAATGAAGTATTCACGAAGACGAGTTTGTATTTTGGTAATAATATAAATACGGTATTACGTGTACGTTATACATGCGTACATTATAATCTATACTAATATTATAAAGCGGAAGAGTTTGTTAGTTTGTTTGTTTGTTTGTTTGAACGCGCTAATCTCAGGAAGTACTGGTCCGATTTGAAAAATTCTTTCAGTGTTAGATAGTCCATTTATCGAGGAAGGCTGTAGGCTATATTTTATCACGCTAAGACTAATAGAAGCGAAGAAATAGAAGAAAATGTGGAAAAAACGGGGGAAATTATTTGAAAGGGCTTATCTCACGAACTACTAGAGCAATTTTTCTGTTATTTGGGTCAGATAAGAAGTAGACCACGTGAAGGATCATAGGCCATTTTTGTAGACTGATTTGTCTGTGAAATACCTAATTTATGCGGGCGAAGCCGCGCGAAACGTCTAGTTGTATTTATAAATATTTAAGTAATTTAAATAAGGTAAATATGTAGTGGACTTTGGATCCATACTTATTATAATATAATTATTATAAATGCGAAAGTGTGTCTGTCTGTCTGTCTATCCGTCCGTCTGTCGGCCTGTCCGTCCATTTGTTTGTCTGTCCGTCTGTCTGACCGTCCGTCTATCTGTCTGTCTCTCTCTGTGTCTGTTACCTCTTCACGCCCAAGCCGCTGTAACGGTTTTGCAAAATAAATCATACTAAAAAGTCAGATTTTGCACCAAGATATACCAAGGTTCGAAGGTGGTGAACGATCTCCGGCCTCCTTATAGATGCATGTTTGGGGGTTTCTACGTTGTTTTAAGAATTGAAGGCATATGCTAATGGTACATTAGATTAATCATTATCATCGTCAAGACACAAGTCTGTGCGTTCACCACTTAAAGTAAGGCCAAGTTAGCCTCGAAGAATCTTGGTGTTCTTAATAGAGCGAGACAGTATTTCAGTCCGATCCAACGCCTACAACTCTGTAAGGCGCAGGTTCGGCCTCATATTATGGTGCGCCAAAATACCAACTACTCCCTCTGGATCGTATCCAACGATGTATGCTGCCTAATAAGTGCTATTGTGTATTATTGTACGAGTATTGAATTTGAACGAAGGGCCGCTCGGATTATTGACTGCCATAGTATTTTAAACAGGCTGGACCTCTTGGAATTGTGCCGAGATGTAGCTTCGCTCTGCATCCTCTATCAGTTGTATCACGGGGAGTGCTCTGAGGACCATCCCATCACCTTGATAAGTGGCGGTCTTCCACCGTGCATTTTTCGCGTAACTTTCTTCCGCGCACTGAAAAACTGTGGAACGAACTATCGCCAGAAGCATTTTCAGAAGAAGGCATATTCCCACGCATCTGCAGCTCTTCTGACGTTACGAGTGCCCATGGGCGACGGTTGTTGCTTTCCATCAGGTGACCCGTTTGCTCGTTTGCCCCGTTATTTTATATAAAAAATCTAATTCTATGTCCTTGAGAAATCGTACTTGATGTTGATTAGTGAAAAAATTTAGCGACTTGTTATATTATTATTTCATTTATTTCTGCATGACTTAAAAGTTGGATTTCACTTGACTATTTTTAACTGAAATCCAATTCTTTAGTCATGCAGAAATAAACGAAACTTTGTTTGTATTCCCCTATCTCAGATGAGCCGCCATATTGGATGTAGAATGACATTACATTCGTTTTCGAGTTATTCTCAAAAAGTTCTTTCATTTAATATCCATACTGTTATTATAGGACGGCATAGAAAATAACTATTTCGCTATCTTGGATGGTCGGCCATTTTATATTTATAGTGATGTCATACTGTATCGTGCATTGTCATTCAAACCAAACGTGTATACAAAATTTCAGCTCAATCGGTTAAAATATTATATGTACATACATACTTCGAAATTGAGTTTAAAAATTCCACCCGAACTTACATAAAAATATGTACTAATATATTTAATAATATATACATAATAATATACAGAGCAAGTTAAATAAAAGCTTTTAATAATGTTTAGTAAAAATATTTGTTTTATTTTATCCACTTACTTAAATAGAGTCTGCGTTCATTCGAGTGTAGGCACAAAACTTTGTCACTTCTGCGGTACTGATCTATAGCTATCACCGCCCCGCCTCTCACCCCGCTCATGCCTCAAGTGTGACATATTTTTTGTTTGCAATGGCGCCTCCAGTACGTAGTACATAATATCTCTATGGCTTGATGTGTTGGTTTAACATTAATGAGAATACTATTTTGAATTTTTACTGAATCGAGTCTAGATCTAAGCCGCATTGAAGATGTAAGTTAGTTTGTAATAGCAAATTAGACTGACTAGAGATCGCCCAATAGTCGAAATTCGGCCTCAAATAAAAAAAAAATTATAAGTTTTAAATTTCAATGCTTTTCTATTGATATTCTATTATCAAAATATTGACTTTATTATTTTTTAGACATAATTCCTGCGACAGGCTCAGATTAATAAAGTCAAATGATGACAGACTGGCCGTGTCATAATTGTCTAATGCAGTATTTAAGATTCAATAAAAAAACTAAATCTATTTTCAATTTGACAACAGACTTCAACCTTAAATAAAAGAGTACAATTCGTGTGTATAGGCTTGTCAATCAAAACCTCCTAGTGTGTGTATTGTAGTGTGTGTAATGTTTTATTTGTTAAAAAATGTATGATAAAAGCATAATTTCAAAACAATATTAGCTCGATGCACTCCTTCACCATATAAACTATAACTGTGCAAAATTTCATTCACCTACGTTTCCGCATTTTTCGTCAAAAGGGATCCAAAGTTTTTCGCTCGCGTAATAATATGTAGATTACAGATACTCACCATCATCATACATTTTGACGACACTGTCGTTGGAGATTGTGGTGTCAAAGTTGGCCATAAGCGGTGCGATGTATTGAGTAGCGGCCAGCCAGTTGTGCACTAGATCTCCTAGGTACAAGAAACCACCAGTCGCCACGGTTATGTTGCGAACCCCGTGACCGTAGAACGGAAAGTCAAAGCTCAATTTGATAGTCTGTGAAAAAAGAAACGTTCTAAATACAAAACTATGTGATTTCTAAATTTAAATTAATACAGTAGCCAACAGATGCGCGTTAGTAACAGTTTTGGCCAATTAGGGCGCCGTTAGCAGTTTTTTTAAAAATTCAAAACTAATATAAGATTACCACTCTATTATAATATGCTTGATGGATTGAAATCGAGCTCAGTAGTCTTACCCCCGAAACTAATACGATTTTGATTTACGAGTCTGATTAGTTCCAAATTGAGCCGCACAAAGAACGTGCGCAGTATAACTGTCAGGAGTAGGAAAAGCCGTTGAGATCGAATTAGTTCTAAATTGAGCCGCAGCACGATTTTGCGCTAGTATATATGTCGGAAGTAAAAGCTTTGAGATCGAGCTGATTCGATTCTCGATTCGATTCTGATTCTGTCGGGAGCAAGGTAGCTGATTCAGTAAAA
Source organism: Cyaniris semiargus (assembly GCA_905187585.1). Taxonomy (NCBI): domain Eukaryota; kingdom Metazoa; phylum Arthropoda; class Insecta; order Lepidoptera; family Lycaenidae; genus Cyaniris; species Cyaniris semiargus. The sequence continues at coordinate 11,936,509 of LR994547.1, forward strand.
TGACATATCCGTTAAGCTGTGCGTCCACTGGATCAGAATGGGAGCGTACGGAGCGGATGACGCGTTCACTGCGGATGACGTCATCGCCATAAATACCAATCTCAGGCGCAGAAATGCCGATCCAGTGGACGCAGTACCATATAAATCAATACAAAGCAACACGCTAGTAAGCTGCGTACGCGTCGATTCCGATCCAGTGGACGCGCAGCTTTATAGTCCATAGTTATACCTGGATATTGTAATATTATCTCCCTCTTTCTTAGTACTCGTTATGAGAAAAAATATTGAGACGAACGATAAGCAATAAAGCTGCGCGTCCACTGGATCGGAATCGGAGCGTACGCAGCGTACGGATTTGTTGCTTTGTATTGATTTCTATGGTACTGCCAGTGGACGCAGTACCATAGAAATCGATACAAAGCAACAAATCCGTACGCTGCGTACGCTCCGATTCCGAACCAGTGGACGCGCAGCTTTAACCAGATTGAAGCAAGTCACAAACACAATACTTTAACGACTTAATATATTTTTATACTAGCTAATTCTAGAGCAATATATAAACTTATCACCTACCTGCAAACGATGTTCAATATCATGCAATATAAAAGTATACGATATAAAACTATACATAATACATGCTATTTTTATACTAATAACTAGATACTTATTTTACGACTAGACGTTGACTGCTAAAATATTGAATTAAGAGAGAAAAGAAATAAAAAATTGCAAATTATACGGCATGAATAGAAGACAAGTCTTCTAATTTTATAGGCAAAATTTTGATTGCATTTCATACCTTAGTCTTTAAATTTTCCTAGCAGCAAAAATGTAAATACAAGTATTATTTAACGGCCCAATTGTTTATTATCTGTGAAACACAACATTTTGGTAATCAGCCTTGATCTCGCGACCTATGCAGCTAATAGTGTTTACACAAATAAAAACAAACATTGTTTTTAAGATAACATCTCAACATTTACAAATATTCGTTTATGTAGTTTGTTTAAAACTAAAATAATACCGCGATACTTAAGGTTAGGACTAGTTTAACGTATACGTCTGGTTCTGTATTTTACAATGACTGTTTTTAGCATTAAATATTATGCCGCTTAGTTTAAGTTACAATCACTACTGACACAAATACGTTACAGAATCATTAATGTGTCCTTTATGTTTTTGTGTTTTAATACACTTTTTTATACACGTTTTAATTGGAACTATTAAGCTCTGCTGGAATCATTGAAACTTAAAGTCAGTAAATATTAAATAGTTAATAGAATCAGGCGGAAATCGATAGCTTAAAATTTAGTTTGTTGTTATTTTTAGCAATATTCCGCGAAATAAACCTCAAAGGAGGAGGATGGAAAAGGATGGAAAAGAAAAGGAAAGGAGGGAGGTGCTGTACGCATGCCTATGCGTACACTCACTCATTTACTTAAAGGTTAAGGTTTATTTCGAGGAATATTGCTAAAAATAACAACAAACTAAATTTTCAGTAAATATTATTTCATTATTAGGGTTCCGTAGTCAACAAGGGACCCTTATAGTTTCGGTCCATCCGTCCGTCTGTCTGTCTGTCTGTCCGCGGATCATTTTTTTTATGGTACCTTCCCTACACATCAAGCGGGGATGAATATTTTTTTTCGCGTCCACCCCATCGTGTGGGGTGTCGTTGGATAGGTTTTTAAAAATATTATGAGTATTCATAGATCATTTTCCGATTTAGGGATCCGTTTGTGAAATATTAAGATTTCAAGTGGAAAAAATCGTTAGAGGCCAGTGTCCCCCCCTTCTACCAACTAAACGGGGGCTTCTAGAAATGTGAAAAAATTCACGGGAGTAGGAAATATGCTGAATTTAAAAGGAAAACTATCACGGCTAAGAAGACTTAGGTAATAAGTTATTGAGTAATATTCGATCAACTAAAAAAATGTATTCGACGAACTATAAAGGAACTTTTCGTTCAAATTCCTTTGAAAGTAACTGAGATGATGTTTTATTTTTTACTTTTGTATGGGCAAATTCATGACGTTGCGCGTTGGGACGTTTCTCTTAGAAACATATAAGTCAGAAGTAACTCTTACAGCGCTGCTACTTTCACAGTGAACTCTAAAGTATTATAGCTTAGTTTTGAACTTTTGTTACACCCCGTAATCTGTATACGATTCGACATAGTAATAGGATATATTACTGCAATGTTTTCACGCTAGAGGCAGCACCAGTACAGACAGTAAAAAAAACTTTGTTTAACGTTTAACAACGTTTCTGTCAATATTTTGATGATTGTGCTTGTTATAGATAATCCGTAGTCCTAAATTTATAATAATAAATCAGTTTTTTGACCGACTACTGTTTCAATACATAACAGTGCAACACGTCGGGTTTAAGTCGGATCGTTTACTGTATGTGCAAGTAGCGCCCTCTGCTCCGACCTTTGCGGTTTTGAATTTTAATTTAAATATTAATTGCAGTCGGTTAAACTACACTCACGCTTGCCCGTCGATGGGAGTTACTCAATATCTCATGCGGCTCGGCCTTTATCTTGCTAATGTTGGTCCAGTACTCTTGGAAGTATGTCAGGTTACCGATGAAAGAGCTCTTGTAGAAACTGTGGTCGTCCTGAAATATGTATATATTTATTTCCTCGTATGCGCAATGGAAGACGTAATTTTTTACGTTCGCAGGAATCGTATATTTTTGGGACATAAAAGTCTGTCTTCCTACATGATCTATATTCTATAATAATCTATAGCAGAGGTTCCCTAACTCCTTTCTTTCGTGGCCCACTTTTAAGGTGCTGCGGACCCCCTGAAGCACCCCCCCCCCCTCCCCCCTAAAAGTAACTGTGCTTTTCAAAATTTAGAGCATACTACTGATCACAAAATTAATATAGGCACGTCTACATCACTTGAGTATAATTAATAATTATTCAGAAAAGTGGCACGTTGATAATGCAGGGTTCGCCATCCCTGGCCTATGCTATCTAGTAAGAGAAATCAAGCCTACACAAAAGTTCTTCACTGCTAACCAAATTCATTTACATGGACCCCGCCTACAATTGTGGACCCCCATTTTTGTATGGGCCAACGTACACCCCCGTCTAGTCTCGCGTGGACCCCTGGGGGTCCACCTGGACCACTTTGGGAATCACTGATCTATAGTATACTATATTCAAAATTCTTGAAACTTAGAAAGGCGATTGTTTACTGTTGGTAATATTATGTATTGAGAGCATCATATTTTAACAACTCTATAAACCGCCATTTTAACAACTTGAGATGAAATCAAGACGTATTTTCCCTCATTGCACCTCGTCCCAGATACAAATTTTATTTCAAAACATAACAACCTTCTTTACGGACATTCATACTAATGTTATCAATACTGTGTCTGCCTGTTACCACTTCACCCTTAATCCGCTAGTCTAGACCGATTTAGATGAAATTTGGACCATTTGTACCATGAGAAACTGATTCACAGGCAGATGGCGGACCTACGTTAAGTGGACGGGTTATCTCAGGTCAATGCTAGCGGAGATCTGTCGGCTGAGTTCGACATAAGCCGACCAAACCGAAAAATGTACGGCTCCCGCGAGCTACACATATCTTGCGCAACATCTACTTACATAAGTGAGGTTGGCTAAATGCTGCTCTGCCTTGATCATTTCCGGCGTTTCTTTGAATATATTCGTCGTGTCTGAAACAATGCAGTTAGTTATAACCGAAGCAATTAACAATAATGGCTTCCATATAAGCGTGAACGCCGGAAAATTGTATGATAAACGTGTATATGCTAAAGGATTATACTACGTAAAATTTTTACCACTAAATGCCCTACTTATTTAGTAAATATTAATTAAAATATGTTATTATTTAACCAAATACAAAATAGGAAGGCAATATTTACACACTTTAATAATTCATTTTATAACAATTTTTATAATTAAGTAATGTATAAAAAATACATATCAGAAATCGTTGTAATATTTGGAAATCGTTGTAATTATTGGAACAATGATTTCTGATAGATTGCTTAATCAACAATGGACTTCAGGAAATCATTCAACAGAGAATAAAATTATCTGTTGAGCAATTTATTCATTTATTTAGATTTTAGTCCTGTCTTTTCATCATTTATCATCATCATTTAAATATGTATATCAATTGTGACTCATGTATGGTTAGTATAATATGTAATGTATATTTTTTAGCTCCTTGCTACCTAGTATAATTAAAAAGATACATAAGAACAATTATGTTATCATGAGATCTTTATTTTATATAAATAAATATACATTATGATTAAGATACACATAAGAACTGAATGATTTTTTTAAATATGCCATTTTTGTTCAATGGTAGTCAAAATAATTTAGATAACTTTATCTTGTATTACCGTTTATTCCATTAACTTTTCCTTTATTTATGTTTTATACTGTATAATGTATATGTATTTCATTTTTCTATTATTTATAAAGAAAGTTATACAATCGAAGTGTAATCCAAGTATAAACTTTTTATGAACAGATGAAGTAGCGTGGGAACTGTTTGTTCTAATGGATTATTATTACTTAACAAACAGCTACTACAAATATGGCGAAGAAAAATAACTATCACTGATGTATTTTAATGCTTTTGGTAGTGGCTTTAGAAAGTTTTTTAATCTGTTGAAATTCTATTCATGTATATGTTACGCTCAAAGACCGAAAATGCTCAGTGAGCGGAAAAATAGCTCACAACGCGTTGTGGTCACAGTGAAACAAACAGCCACGACGCAAAATTCGCATTGTGGCTCTAATGAAAACGGCTACGGCCCACGACGCGTTTTGGCAATCACAAAAAGACCATAACGCGTTCTGAACATTTATTCTTACCACATCGTCGCTTCAAATTGAAATCCCTAATCGTTTCAAGTGAATTATAATTATGTATTATTGACAAATTATTAACAATATTATCTTATATTTAGTAATTTGTTACTTCAATATTGTTGTTTTTTTTAATAAGTATAAATAATCTGATCTCAATAAATAATAAAAATATAGTTTTATTTTAATTTATATAATTTAAATATAATACTACTAGTTGATGCCCGCAACTCCGTTGCGCGAGACAGACAGTAATAATATTAATACGGATAGATACGGATATGGAACTATAGATATTTTATAAATAATAGTGATAAACACGTTATGCAGTGATTTAGTAAAAGAAAAAATATTTTATAGTACGCTTGGTAATCTAAATATTATCTTCCACACCTATGGATGATTAATAAATCAAGGAAAACGAATAGCATATCAGCCACGACACGAATTTCGCTTTTTGATCTTTTTGTGATTTCCAGAACGCGTCGTGGCCGTTTTCATTAGAGCCACAACACGAATTTCGCGTTGTGGCTGTTTTACTGTGACCACAACGCGTTGTGAGCTATTTTTCCGCTCATTGAGCGTTTTCGGACTTAGAAAACTGAAGTGTAATGCTCTATACAGACTACAACGATATAGTTGCACAGTTCTGTCACTCAACATAGTCAGTAACACATCTTGAGTAGTAGTATTAGAAGCCAAATCGCAAGACAATTATGTATCTTGCGGCAGAATATAAGCAACAGGAATTTGACAGCAGATATTCCTTAATATCTGCCGTCTTTAAAAAAATTCTTATACAAAATTGTGACAAACAGCAGACAATGTGCAACATCGGCTCTGTCATGTGCCTAATGCTTACCTATCTCAAGATGCGTTGTTTACGGTTCACAAAAATGTCTGTCAGTCGCGTCTGACGACATGCCTTGTGATCAAACTGCGCAGTTTTATCGTCACGTGTATTACTCACCATTGCCTAAAGCGGAATCGTCGTCTGGCATGCTATTCGTGACATTCACATGCAGGATTCCCGAGCCGTTCACTCCGAGAAGGTGTTGGTCCACTGTGGCAGCTGAGAAAAAAACACTCGGTTATCATGCGTATTAGTTACTTGAGAGACAGCATTAAATTGTTATACTTAAGGAAAACAGTGATGTTACTTCCGGCGCGTGCTTCGAGGAACTGGTTGGTGGAAGGTGAAGCTGGTTTGGGGCTTTTACACTATGACATACCCTAAAGGTTGTAATTTGGGCGCGTTTTGAGGAATTCGGGGGAAGAGCGGGCTGATTTGGGGATTTTACACTATGCATACCACAAGAACCGGATTCACTCTAAAGCGCGGGGCCAGTAATAAAAATAAAAATGCCTTTATTTCCTATAAATTACAGTAACGCTTTAGAATTACATATATGTTTGTTATTATTATCTTCTTTTCTCCTCTGTTTTTACAGGTCGTTTAATGCTGTTAGTCATGACTTTGGTTTTTGAAACATTCATTTCTAGTCCTGTATTTTTACTTTCCTGGTTTAATGAATCAAGCATATTTTCCAGGTCTGTTGCTGATCCTGATAGCAAAACTATGTCGTCTGCGAATCTGAGATGGGTTAAGTATTTCTTGTTTATCTTTATGTCTTTGGTTTCCCAGTTGATGTTTTTAAATATGTTTTCTAGAACCGCAATGAATAGTTTCGGTGATAAGGGGTCGCCTTGTCTCACGCCTCTCTCTATACTGATTAGTTCACCTTTCGTTTCCAGCCTTACTCTGCTAGTGCTGTTTTTGTATATGAGTTTTAGGATGTTGATATATTTCGAGCTGATGTTAAGCTTTTTTAATGCAGTCCATATTGAGGCGTGGCTGATGCTGTCGAAGGCCTTGCTGTAATTAACAAACCCAAGATACAGCGGTTTGTTAAACTCCTCGTATTTTTCAATTACTTGTTCTTAAGCTTGAATATGGTCTAGTACTGAAGCCAGAACGGAAGCCAGCTTGTTCTATAGGTTGTGCATTGTCGACAGTATTTGCAATACAATTTAAGATCAAAGATGAAAACACCTTCTATAGACTTGCTAGAAGGCTTATTGGTCTATAGCTGTATACCATTGGGTAGGTACTACCTCGGTTTCCAATATCAAATTGAACAGATCAGTAAGATAGGTAAGAAGCACTGGAGCTCCAAGTTTTAAGGTTTCGTTGGTAATGCCGCCGGGACCTGGACTTTTGTTTGTTTTCAGGTTTTTCAACAGTTCTAATACTTCATTTGTATCTACTAGATGTTCTGTTTCTGTGAAGTCACTTCTATGTTCGTCGTCACTTCGAACTTCTAAGTTTTCTTTCCTTTTTTTTTGTACAGTTGTTGCCTCTTGTAAATTTTTTTTATCTACTTGTAGTTTCTTTGTTTTATCTTTCTAGATTTTGTATCCATGTTTTGTGTTTAGCTCTTTCAGACCTCTTTTTGTGCTCCTGAATTTGTTTAGGTTTTCAGTAAGTATTCTTTGCCTATGTTGTTTGTAATCTTTTTTTATTGCCTACTCGTATCTTTGTATAATTTACTTAGCTCTTGTTTAGTATTTTTATCTTTATGTTCTTTTTATTTGCAGTTCGTTTTTTTTTTTTTTAAATTAGATTAAGTGTTTCGCTGCTAAATAACATACACTGTGTCTTGTATTTTTTGTCTATAGGTTTTAGTGACTATACTGTTTTTTATTGCTCTTTCCAGTGTGTCGTAGTATGCTTGCACGTTTGCGTTCTTTTCTACTTTGTTTTCTATGTTTAGTCTTAAATTGTCTTTGTATTGTTTTATTTCTTCATCTGTTCTAGGGATTCTAGGTTGAGGTTTGAAGTTGCTTCTGCTTTTCTTAGTTTGTTTTAGGGAAAGAGTTATTCTTATTAGTCTGTGGTCTGTCCGAAATTTTACATTGTTAAGTACTTCGTATTTATGGATAGATTTTGGGATATTTGCCATTATGTAATCTATTTCGTTCTTTATACTGTCAGCGGGTGACTTCCATGTCCATCTTCTTTGAGGTTTTTTTTAAGAAGTCCATCCCCCTAACAAAATCAGGGAAATAGATTACATAATTGCAAATATCCCAAAATCTACAATTCCTCGGAGCTCGCGGGCGAAGTTACATGTACCGTGCGTTTTTCGGGTAACTTTCTGCCGCGCACTGTAAAACTCTGGAACGAACTGTCACCAGCAGTATTTCCGGACCTATACGACCTTCAAACCTTCAAGAAGAGAGCGTATTCCCTCTTAAAAGGCCGGCAACGCACCTGCAGCTCTTCTGATGTTGCGAGTGTCCATGGGCGACGGTAGTTGCTTTCCATCAGGTGACCCGTTTGCTCGTTTGCCCCGTTATTTTATAAATAAATAAAAAAATTCGAAGACCTGACCGCCCTCCCCCCCTAACCACAATATTCAGTTCTTATGACAGACCAAACGGTCAAAACGCGGCGTCTTGTTCAGCGCGCTACGCGACGGAAAGTTACGTGGCGTGAGGCGTCGACGTCATCGGTCGTCGTCAGTCTGTGACGACACTTTATGGTGTGCGGTTCTTGTGACGTACTTACTGAATTGCCCAGATAAATGGAGTTAATTAGAATTTTAGCTATTATAGAGGGCTTAGAAGAACGCCCGCCGTCCGCCGAACTTTCGGTCGCGCAACGCGCCGCGTGATGTGTCGCCTGCTATGCAAAATACATTAAATGCGTTTCAGCTGAAAAAATCGCCCGTAGGAAGGTTACGCACTACGCCGAACGCGGCGTAATTTGGGCTGATGTGTCATAGAGAACTTGAAATACATTGCGAGCGTATTTAGCCGAACGTTAGGCGCCGATCGTTTCGCAAATGTGTCGCGACACTAACGACAACAATAATTATTATTAGTCCGGTTAATAGAGTTATTGCTCACGGAAAATTTGAGACGATTGAAATGTTGTCCTTCAAGTAATGAAAACAATCAATAAGCAAGACTGGGCGACGCGACGCTAGTTTACTAGCAATTTGCGCTGTTCATGCTTCCCACGCTACATGTGCAGGGAGATGACAAGGAAAATTAGAAGACTTGTGTCTGCTACCGACAACGATATAACGGCATGTTTAATCATATCAAATCAAAATCCATTTAGTAGTTTTTAGTTGAAGTCTAACAAATCCAAAAACACCGCTTGACAAGTCGTTGTTTTAGGGCCCTTCCACACGACGTTTTTTGACGCTCGTTTGTAATAGATACAAAAGCAAGTTGAACGCTCAGCAAACGAAAGGAAGCCGACACGTTTTAAACTTTATATCTGCCAAAACGCGATGAAAACACGCAGAAGACGAGCGCCTCAGAAACGCGCGTCGTCAGTGCGCAAAAAATACGTCGTGTGGAAAGGCCCTTATATGCTACTAGTCGAAATTCGTTTATCGCGTGGGAGCCGTGCATTTTCCGGGATAAAAGTATCCTAAGTCTTTTCCCGGGACTCGAGTATATTTGTTCATACCAAATTTCATCAAAATCGGATCAATCGTTCAAGCGTGAAGTGGTTGACAGACAGACACACTTTCGCATTTTAATAAAAGTATGGATACGCGTCTGAATTATTGTCACTATTTGTAACTTCTTCATAAGTTCTTTGTAAGTTCCAGCCGTAGCCGTCCCATTAAAAATTTATTCTCACTACGAAATTCTACCAAACAAACGTGCTATGCTAATAAAATTATACGTCTCGACAATACGTTATTAAAAACAACGGCCAGCATTGGCACTGACTAACGAGAAGCGAATGACACCGAATACTAATATCCTCCAGTGACTCCACTCCGTTTTATTTTACCTGTAACAGAACCTTTATGTCATCGGCATAAAGATGCTTTCTTAGAAACGCCGAGATAAAAAAATAATTCCAAAGAAGCGTATAATGAAACCGGTCCTCGAACAGTATTGATAACCTCACAATAATTATGATTTAAATCTTTGTTTTTATGTGACACTTTTATTATACTCCGAGTTATATTTATCAGTGTAGCTGATAAGTTTCTCATGGAAGCGCAATTAAAAATTGAAGACGTAAGTGGATGAAGTGGCTAACTAACATTTTATAACACAAGGGCAATTAATCTTTTTTTCAATCACATATTGTAAAATCCTTCTAACTTACCTACTTCATCATCTAGCTATACACAAAACCTACATTTTTAGGGTTCCGTACTCAAAGGGTAAAAACGGGACCTATATATTACTAAGACTTCGATGTCTGTCTGTCCGTCTGTCCGTCTCTCTGTCTCCAGGCTGTATCTCAAGAACGACTATAGCTAGACTTCTGAAATTTTCACATAATTTCTATGTCTGTTGCCGCTATAACAACATATACTTACTAAAAACAAAATATATTTGACACGGGCTCCCATACAACAAACGTGATTTTTTTGCTATTTTTTGCTCGATATCAATAATAGAGCTAGGTATTTGAAATTTTTATGAAATCCTTAGTTATATTTGTACTTTAATAATTGATAGTAAAATTAAAATAAATATTTAAGGGGGGCTCCCATACAAAAATCACAATTTTTGGGCTATTTTTGCTTTATTGCTGTACGGAACCCTTCGTGCGCGAGTCCGACTCGCACTGGGCCGATTTTTTGTTTCAAATCATTTTCCCGTTGTCCTAAAGCCTCAATTTATGCAAAAAAAACGACACTTTCCAAATTGTTAGTTACCCATTTCATGCACATAGTAATTGAAGACGTGTCTTCAATTATTTCTGTTGAATAGATTTTTTTAGTTTTTACTACATAGGCTGCACTAAAAGTATCGGGAATGGAATATTTCCACTGTTCCTGTCATATTAAAATCTTTTTAATTGAAAACTCCTTGGTTTTAAAAATCGAATACCATTTATTTATTTAAAAAAAAGATTCTCGGTCTTGTCACAAGGTCTTGTCAAACTTGTTTAGTCGTTGAGAAAATGGAATTGACTCGAGAAAATTCTAGAGCGATGATTTATTATGACTTTCGAAGTGGTTTAACACAAAAACAGTGTGTTGTCCGGATGATTTCTGCATTTGGTGATGAAGCCCCATCCAAAACCACAATTTATCGCTGGTTTGCTGAATTTCAACGTGGACGTGTCAAGGTCAGGGATGATCCCCGTCAAGGTCGTCCAAAAACTGCAGTCACCCAAGAAAACGTTGATGCTGTGCGTAAGCTGATTGAGGAAGATCGACATGTGACATACCGCGAAATTCAGGCAATCTTAGACATTGGCATGAGTCAAATACAAATAATCTTGCATGAACAATTAGGCTCAAAAAAGTTGTTTTCCCGATGGATACCGCATTTGCTCTGTCAGAACTCTCGAAAGATTCCACGCCGGATCCTCAAATGCTGTATACAACATCGTATCAGGTGACGAATCCTGGATATACGCGTACGAACCCGAAACAAAAAACCAGTCACGAGTTTGGGTGTTCGAAAACGAGTTAGCTTCAACAAAAATTGTTCGTTCACGGAGCGTTGCAAAAAAAAAATGGTGGCCGTTTGTCTCCAAAGCCGGCCATGTTGCGACTATTCCTCTTGAGGGACAAAGAACGGTTAATGCAGAATGGTATGCTAGCATTTGTTTGCCACAGGTCATTTCTGAACTCCGTAAAGAGAACTGCAACCGCCGCATCATCCTCCATCACGACAATGCGAGTTCTCACACCGCGCACAGAACAAAAGAGTTTTTAGAGCAAGAAAACATAGAATTATTAGACCATCCGCCATACAACCCCGACCTAAGCCCTAATGATTTCTATACTTCCCCTAAAATAAAGAATAAATTGCGTGGTCAGAGATTTTCATCACCTGAAGAAGCTGTGGACGCCTACAAAACGGCCATTTTGAAGACCCCAACTACCGAATGGAATGGTTGCTTCAATGATTGGAGAATACTTCGAAAAGCAATAAATACAATTTTAAATAGTAATATTGTGTCACTTCCTTGATTCCCGAAATTTTCAGTGCCGCCCTCGTAACAATAGAAATGCGTCAGGAGCCAGGACTCAGGATGATGGCTAGGACTAAACCTATGTTAAGGTTTTATAGACTGTGATAATATAATCTAATAGTATTACCGTAGTAATTATTAACATACTGTTGTTAACTTATCTCAACTGTCTACATATCAGTACATATTGGCCCAGAGGCAGCAACAGCCAGACTTTCGTCATTTTATAAAAGCTGAAAGTTTACCTGTTTATAATCCATATTCCATAGTCCATACATGGGTAATAAACGTAAACTTTCAGCTTTTGTAAAATGATTAAAGTCTGGATGTCGTTGGCTCTTACTTTATACTATTTTATCCCGGAAAGCCAAACGGTTTTTTCAGGGCAACTTGCTAGCAGCGTCTAGTCTTTAAATTTTAGATTCTTCATTTATCGTTAACTATTGCATTATTAACTAGTGGCTTGTGAGTTGTTCTGTTGAGTTGTTAAACGATTGTTAATTAATCCTAGTTAATGGCTTCATGACGTGAATGGTAAAGTCTTAGGAGCTCAAGAACAGAGATTGTTTAATGTTTATTTATAGAGATAAGGAAAACTAAAGGATAAATTATTACTTTAGTATACTTACCATTGGAAATTCATTGTGAGTCGCAAGTCGCGTACAAAAGTGAAGTAAAAGGCTTATGGCCGCAGTCAGAGACATTTAACGATTACTTAAAATTAATGAAGGTTTTGACATAAGCTCCAGGATACGACATAAGGTCCATACATTTTGTCAAACTCTTCATTAAACTGAAGTTAAGTAATAATTAAACGTCCCTGAGTGCCGCTGTTTGGCGCAGAAAGGAGCATTAAATATGTACAAAAGGTAGACGTACTTAATTGATAATTTATAAGCGCATGCGCGGACTCGCTTCGTTATTAAATACTTATCAATAAATGCAATTCCAATACAATCTAATGTTACATTGAAAATATCCATGCAAAATTGCTATGATATTCCGGAAAAGCATTTTCCATCATGTCAAGTATGCGTCACTAGCTTCTACCTTATTACTAGGAATCTCGTACCGAATACAAGTAGATGCAATTCCACGAATAACAGAGGCCGGTTTTTCTTTCATGTGTGAGTCAAACTCCGCACGAAAACAATCACGAGACTCGCGAAAGGTATTGCGGTTTGTGAAGTAGCGTAGTTTTATGGATATGTGTGCGTTAGCGCGTGACGCGTCACGCGTGTAATGTGGCAGTTATAAGGTCGTGCGCTCGGTTTTTTATTTGATAAGGATTACATCAAGAATACTGTTATGTATTATTATGAAATTAATACATAACAAATACCTACCATCAGTGGCTGATATGGGGTCGCTGACTTTGGGCAGGTTGGTCACATTCACGTGCAAAATCCCCGATCCATTGACGCCCAATAGTTTCTGTTCTGGCACCGGTGTTGACTCTGAAAGAGGTTATAGAAATCATCATCACACTTCTGTAAAAAAAGAAGTTTTGTTTGTTTGAACGTGCAGATCTTAGGAACAACTGGTTCGAATTGAAAAAAATATTTTTGTGTTGTATAGTCCATTAAACGAGAATTGCTATGGAGCTATATAAAATAATGCTTTGCAAAATATGAGTTACGAATCAGGGAAAATTGGGAAAAAAACGGTGCAAATTATTCATCTGTGTCGACGCGTACGAAGTCGCGGGCAACAGCCAGTAGCTATACAAGCTAACTGCTAAGTGTCTTTGCAGATTATGCATCCTCTTGAATCATTTCTAACTTATGCTATAGGTTTCAAAAGCGTTAATCATCCAATAAAAGCGAACAGCTGACGTATGTCCCTTCTCTTTCGCACAAAACAAAAGCAAATCCATTATTGGCAGTGTGCGGACGCATAGGGCGGAAACAAAACAAACAGTTTTTGTCTCGTGACGCATGACTGTTTTTCACTGCGCCCAAAAAGGTCACTAAGCAAAAATGTTAGTGAACGTAGTGATTGCCGGTAGTACTGGCGCAAAAAACTACACTAGTGCCACAGTTTTGATAGACATTGCGAGATGCCTTCTATCCTTACTGATATTATAAAATATGAGAAAGTCTCTCACGCTTAAACGGCTGTACCGAAATAAATGAAAGGTACGGAAATACTTTGAAAAAAGGGTTAGGACGTAGGATAGATTTTGGTGCCGAAGAATGTACGGTTTCCGCGCGATAAACGAATTTTGGCGCAACGGAGTTGTTGGCATTCTTGATATTTTAACAACGCTAATAAACAGTTAAAGCGAAGCAAATTTTGCGAGAATATTATACAATTCGCACGGGTATAAAATATATAGCCACTGAAAAAATGATTAAAATCGATTCATATTTTCAGTTTTGATTTATATTCATTACTAGACGTTCCGCGCGGCTTCGCCCGCGTGAATTAGATATTTCACAGATAAATCAGTCTACAAAAAATAGCCTATGATCCTTCACGTTGTCTACTTCTTATCTGACCCAAATAACAGAAAAATTGCTCTAGTTCGTGAGATAAGCCCTTTCAAATAATTTCCCCCGTTTTTTACACATTTTCTTCTATTTCTTCGCTCCTATTAGTCTTAGCGTGATAAAATATAGCCTATAGCCAGCTTCCTCGATAAATGGGCTATCTAAAACTGAAAGAATTTTTCAAATCGGACCAGTAGTTCCTGAGATTAGCGCGTTCAAATAAGCCCTTTCAAATAATTTCCCCCCGTTTTTTCCATATTTTCCTCTATTTCTTCGCTCCTATTAGTCTTAGTGTGATAAAATATAGCCTATAGCCTTCCTCGATAAATGGACTATCTAACACTGAAATAATTTTTCAAATCGGACCAGTAGTTCCTGAGATTAGCGCGTTCAATCAAACAAACAAACAAACTAACAAACTCTTCCGCTTTATAATATTAGTATAGATTACTACCCGTGGTCCGCATTGGTCGGTACCGCCGCAAAAGATACGTCTCGCAATTTTTAAATATGAAATATCTTCGAAAATATTCATTTAAATCATATGCTGTAAAGGGACATATAGATCTATATTAAATCAATAATGTATTTAAAGTATTTAATTGAATAAGGATTAATGCCGTATTGGTTAAAGTCGCTTCCAAAATTAGCCATTATTTGTCGTTAAAAGTAAATGACAAAAAACTGTTATTGTGGATATCCATAATAGATAGATAGACCATCGCGGAGTTTTCTGTAGACCTTTTCATTGTGTACAATACTTAGTACATTATTTTGATAAATCTCGTAGAGTTCACCCTGCGTTTGCAATGTAAGCGGAAAAAATGTTATTATTTACGACATCACATTAGAAACCCCAAAAATAACAGTTTTTCTCCACTATTTAATGAATGTTATTATACTTATAAAACCTTCCTCTTGAATCAATCTATCTATTAAAGAAAACCGCATCAAAATCCGTTGCGTAGTTTTAAAGATTAAAGGAAACAAAGGGACATGAGGGAACAAAAAGCGACTTTGTTTTATGTAGTGATTATAATATTGCACACAATAAGTATACTACATTTTGTGGCATTTTAAGGAAGTCCACTAGCTACCAGCGCAACCGGTATAACAGCTTGTTAAAAACATCTTTATTGAACGGAATTACCTACTTTTATTAGAAGTCACTGGCCTGAGTGGACTCAACATTATATTATTCTATTTAAAACTGAACACGATCGCATCATTGATTTACCCAGAATCACAACAGCATGTGTTGCTGTTCACAAGCTTATCTTACATTTTCGAAGATTCAAACAAGACTAACTATAGTATAATCTTCAATATTGCTTTCACTGTCTATGAGACGGCTTTTCCTAAAGTACAAGACAAAGACAGCAACATGGATTTAGCCCTGTCATGATCTTCGTTTATCTACGCAAAATGGTTTAAAAATGACCACAAGAAAGAGTGCCATCATTCAGCATTAAGAAGCACATGGCACATACTTTATCGAGCTTGAAATAACATTTTTGGTAGCTGTTTAGAACCTTTTTACAGGAACAGTAAAACACTATCAATATGGATACTTCTAGTTTTATACACGACCATTAGTGGAATCATGCTTCATACAACACCTGCGTCGCTATGTTTATTATTTCCGCTGCTAGTTTCAATTACAACATCGCTAGCTTCTCGTAGATTGCGTGTTTCTTTTTGCCGTTCAATTGTTTTAGCGGGTAAGTGTCAATTGCTTGCTTCCCTGAAACACCCTATTTATATAACACTTGCCGATAAAACAATGTCAGATTCTGCTAAATCAGCCATTCTCAAAGTGTGCTGCGCGAAGCTCTGGGGCTCCGCAAAGGTATAATAATGTATGTGTATTATTTTTAGAAATGTCATCAAGAAACCAGCATGGAGACAATACATTCAAAGACAAAACATTCATTTTTTGGAGTCCGTCTAAAAGTCACTTCTTAGAATTCGTGGTAAAATCTCGGTAAAATAAAACTGCAAAATTTTATTCTCATTTAAACGTCAAACCAACGAACGGTTTTGATTGGTCAAAACTCTTTTTGCTGTTCGATCCGTATTGGAATGTATTGAAATAACAGAATCGGGCTAAAGAGAGACTGATAAACAACGGAATACAGATACAATTTTTCAATCGCAATTCAAACATTTAATGTCAACTCGCAATAGGATAGCGTAGACTTCCATGTCAATAAATAGCTACTGCTTGTAATTTACCCTAAACAGAAACAGGTGTTTCATGATGATAATGATGAAAGCCAAGAGCTTATTTTGGTTCGCCCTTTTCTTGAAACACGCTTAGCATTATCCATGACCATAGATTAAAGGGTTTCCTTCTATAAAAGAGTAGAGAAACTGACAGATGGCAAAGCAAACCTCGTAGGCGTTTTTAGGGTTCCGTACCCAAAGGGTAAAAACGGAACCCTTTTACTGAGACTTCGATGTCTGTCCGTCTATCCGTCTGTCTCCAGGCTGTAACTCAAGAACCAAGAACCGCTATAGCTAGACTTCTGAAATTTTCACAGATTGTGTATTTCTATTGCCGCTATAACAACAAAATATACTAAAAACAAAATAAAATAAATATTTAAGGGGGGATCCCATATAACAAACGTAATTTTTTTTGGCCTTTTTTGCTTGTAATCAATAATGGTGGCAGGTAGGCACTTGAAATACTCACAAAATTCTTAATTATATTTGTTCTTTAATAATTAATAAAAAATTAAAATAAAATAAATATTTTAGGGGGGCTCCCATTCAAAAAACATTTTTTTGCCAACTTTCACTCAATAACGGTACGGAACCTTTCGTGCGCGAGTCTGACTCGCACTTGGCCGATTTTTTACATACATATATACATGCACACATGCATACATACATGCACTCGAAAAACATCACCCTCTTCCTGGGGCAATCGAGAAAAAACCCTACACTTAGCCAGAACAACGCAAGCATTATTACGCCTAGATTCGAGGCTTCTTTCCAATTGTCTACGTCGAAACAAGGCTTTTGGTGATTCTTTACGATAATATTCTTACTTATAATAACAAGTAAGCTAAAATAAAAAGTACATAGGTACAGAATAAAATAAATAAAAATAAATCAAATAAAAAAATAATCGCTAAAGCAATAATAACGCTGTAAATAATATAACATTCGCTGCTATTTGCCAACACCAAAACTAATGCATTCGCTCAACGCCATGCAAATAAGAAATTTTCACTCAAGGCTAATACTTTGAATTTGAAACATTCAAAGACAAAACATTCATTTTTTGGAGTCCGTCTAAAAGTCACTTCTTAGAATTCGTGGTAAAATCTCGGTAAAATAAAACTGCAAAATTTTATTCTCATTTAAACGTCAAACCAACGAACGGTTTTGATTGGTCAAAACTCTTTTTGCTGTTCGATCCGTATTGGAATGTATTGAAATAACAGAATCGGGCTAAAGAGAGACTGATAAACAACGGAATACAGATACAATTTTTCAATCGCAATTCAAACATTTAATGTCAACTCGCAATAGGATAGCGTAGACTTCCATGTCAATAAATAGCTACTGCTTGTAATTTACCCTAAACAGAAACAGGTGTTTCATGATGATAATGATGAAAGCCAAGAGCTTATTTTGGTTCGCCCTTTTCTTGAAACACGCTTAGCATTATCCATGACCATAGATTAAAGGGTTTCCTTCTATAAAAGAGTAGAGAAACTGACAGATGGCAAAGCAAACCTCGTAGGCGTTTTTAGGGTTCCGTACCCAAAGGGTAAAAACGGAACCCTTTTACTGAGACTTCGATGTCTGTCCGTCTATCCGTCTGTCTCCAGGCTGTAACTCAAGAACCAAGAACCGCTATAGCTAGACTTCTGAAATTTTCACAGATTGTGTATTTCTATTGCCGCTATAACAACAAAATATACTAAAAACAAAATAAAATAAATATTTAAGGGGGGATCCCATATAACAAACGTAATTTTTTTTGGCCTTTTTTGCTTGTAATCAATAATGGTGGCAGGTAGGCACTTGAAATACTCACAAAATTCTTAATTATATTTGTTCTTTAATAATTAATAAAAAATTAAAATAAAATAAATATTTTAGGGGGGCTCCCATTCAAAAAACATTTTTTGCCAACTTTCACTCAATAACGGTACGGAACCTTTCGTGCGCGAGTCTGACTCGCACTTGGCCGATTTTTTACATACATATATACATGCACACATGCATACATACATGCACTCGAAAAACATCACCCTCTTCCTGGGGCAATCGAGAAAAAACCCTACACTTAGCCAGAACAACGCAAGCATTATTACGCCTAGATTCGAGGCTTCTTTCCAATTGTCTACGTCGAAACAAGGCTTTTGGTGATTCTTTACGATAATATTCTTACTTATAATAACAAGTAAGCTAAAATAAAAAGTACATAGGTACAGAATAAAATAAATAAAAATAAATCAAATAAAAAAATAATCGCTAAAGCAATAATAACGCTGTAAATAATATAACATTCGCTGCTATTTGCCAACACCAAAACTAATGCATTCGCTCAACGCCATGCAAATAAGAAATTTTCACTCAAGGCTAATACTTTGAATGCATTTATAACAAGCATTTCATTCTAATTAGAAACGAATTGCAAAGAAATTGAGCCTGAAATAAGCAAACCACAATCATAAACACGAAACAAGTCAGTCACAAAAGTCGACGTTGCCCGAAACTCTGTTGCGTCGAAATAAGCTTTCAACGCGGGAACTGCACATTTTCTGGGCTAAAAACTATCCTATGTCCTTCCCTGGGAGACAAAGTATCTCCATACTAAATTTCATCAAAATCAGCTCAGCGGTTTTGGCGTAAAGACATAACAGACAGGCAGTCACATTTTTGCATTTTATAAGTATGAAAGTATAGACGACGTTTTGTGACTTGTCATAGTCATAGTTGGACATAATATGACAATCTACCTATACATCATATTGAGGTAACCACTATGGCTCATACAAAGTGATCTACTTCTATTAAGTTCTATTGCGACTATATGAATCAATTTTATAATATGAATGACAGCATCAAGGTTTTATGCGAATCTTGCTATGTTTACAATAATAATTGTAAATGTCAACACAGATAAAATGATAACACGACTTGTCTATAAGGCATAACAACGACTCCTTGCTCACGGTGATCACTATCTAAATATCATGCAGTAAAATAACTTTTCTATATCCTTGAGGGCTACCGCTAACTAGATTCGACGGTCTTTATAGACTTGTGTGTGTGCATCTCCATCACTTTTAAAGCTGATAGAAGTGTGTCTTAACACTGTCGTATCTCAAGTGAGCGTGAACCCTAAAATAAAAAAATCGCTAACACAAATACATAATACGCACAGCAATATACTTCATTGTTTTGCCACAAGTTATCTGAAAACACGCTTAAGTGTGCGTGCACACGATTCGAAGTGTCTAGTTACTAGTATGATGATGATCGACTATATCTATTATATTGTGATACAGCGATACATTGCTATTTGCTCACAATAAATGTTTACAATTCACTACCTTAGCAGGCATTATTGTAGTGAGCATCGTTTATACTTTATAGTCAGCTGGCAAATAACCAATTCAATTGCTTTTAAGGTTATAAAATCTAGACATAAAAATTAAACACAGGTTATAGGTTTAGGAATTTCGCAATGAGCAAGTAAAGCCTAGGCATGTAAAGGTGGGTTTAAACCAAAAGAACATAGAGCAAGAACTGCACAAGAACATTCTTTCGTATTCGTTTAGTGTAAACTATAATTCGTTACAACATACTTTAGATCGTTTACACCAATCGAACCAACAAGAACATCAAGAATAAGAATTTTTGCTCTATAGATGAGAATCATTAAGATTTTAGACTAAACGAGCGAATGCTCATTGCTCATTCGTCAACGATTGAGAGTATATCATATATATATATATATATATATATATATATATATATATATATATATATATATATATATATATATATATATATATATATATATATATATATATATATATATATATATATATATATATATATATATATATTTCTATTATCTATGGAGTATATAAACTACGTAACAACTACACTAGTCTGACTGTGATAGCGATATTGTGATTTCAAGTGCTGCATTTATTGTTATAACGCAATTAAAAAGAAAAGAAGGAAAAGACGTTAAGGTGACGAATTAAATACAGAGAGGAATACTCGATGATTTAAAAAACCCGCCAAAAAGTAAAATATTTCAAGAACACTAGAATCCCTTTGAAGAGACCGCCTCGAAGAGCGAGCACGCCCGAACACGAAAGAATGCTCTAGGCAACTTCTCGAGCGCTCTTGCGTCGGTTACACCAAACGAGCGAGCATTCTTAGAGCATTCTACCTATTTACCGCCGAACACGTGGCGAACACACTAGAACAACGAAAGAATGCTCGTTGTTTGTTTACATCAAAAGAGCTTTACTAGAATGAGCATTCGCTCCTTTGGTCTAAACGGAGCTTTAGGTAATAACAAAAATGAACAGAATTTTGTTATTTCAAACCAGCACCGTTATCATTGATATTGCTGCAACATAAACTATCCTAGATGTGTCCTCTTTCCGGGACTCAAAGCATCTCGAATCTCGATACCAGAGTTCATCCAAATCTGTTCAGCAGCTTAAAGTGATACCAGACAGATCATCATCTGTATTTTTATAATAAGTACGGATTGTATACTATAGCATTAATACGTCCATAAAATGAAAAAAAGCTAGAAAAAATATACTGCATTTGAACTCTCCATAAACTGGGAGACTATTGCAAACGATAAATTAAAACATACATTACTTAAATTAATTTTAATTGATGCGGGCGAGGACCACATTTCCAACCTATTTAACTTCCCTTTGACTTCTATTCCTCTTTCCAAACAAGAGCATTATATATATAGCAGTAAAAGTTACTTAACGTATAAGAGGACCTTTATTTAGGGCAGGGGTTCCCAAACTTATTTTGTCTATTAATTTTAATCCAATTATATTTTAGCGCCCCCATTGTTTCAATTTAAAATGCATCCTGATGAAATAAATCACCCCCCAAGCCTCTACACAACGCCCTCATTTTTTTTCTGGGTCCCACACCGCCCCCCTTCAGACCTTCAGCGTCCACAAGGGGGCGTTATCACTTATTGCCCACTTTGGGAAAGGCTGATTTAGGGGATAAAGTCATTTTCCTTGACCTAACCATCTTAAAGCCTACTTAATACATTAGGGGTGTCTGATAGTGAAAGACGAGATTCCTAGAGTAAGCCCGAAGAAAATAAGTAAAAAAATGGGCGTTATACTTTACGGACCTTCATTACTTGGTACCTTTAAAGTAACCGCAACCGAAACTCCATAGTTGCTGGTCGTTCTTACCTCTATAGAGGACATGTGCCGCTGGCTTTTGGGCCATAAACTACTGCACCATAAAATCATGATGGTAGCACATACATTATTATTAAAAATTGACCACGGAACCCTATTCTTAATTAACTTAATCATCGGTCACACTTGGACACTTGGTTGTTTGTTTATTTATTTTAAAGCTGCTGAACAATAGTTTTCGCGTTGTTTTAGAAATATTTCTGAAAGATTTACGCCTCCTCTGCAAAAGGCTACTGCAGTTCTTCCTCCTCTGCAAAAATTATACCTTCTGTATTCACAATATTATTACCAGCTGCATCGTTAGTTCGATATAAGCGTAACATAATATTCCTTAGGGCTTAGAGTAGCTATTAGGAAAAGGCGAAAAGGTGATACATCAGTTAGAATAATCGTGCTAACAAGTATTTACTAGTTGACATGTTTTTTGTAAACAACTTGGCGTGATATAAAATATGATAAATATGAAGGCTTTCGCCTTGATGTCTTTGTTTATAAACTACGTTATAGTTAACTAAGCATTGCAATTTATCATAAAAATAGACAAAGTGACAGAGATTTAAAATGGATATCTGGCACTTTGTCCCTAAAATTTGTCAGTGTTTATATTCTTTAGCATAGTGGATGTGCTATAAATATTATATAAAGTTTTATGTGTATTCTGTACATTACAACGTGTTTTTCCTTAGGTACAATACCTAGTTCTACTTTAAGGGTAATAAAGAAAACTAAACTATTTTAATTTTATTTTTTTATGAAGAACAATATGACTAAAATATGCTGCATCTTTACAATATATTTAACTAATGTTTACCAAAAATGTTATGACTGGTGAGATTTATGAAGTAATAGGAATATAGAGTAAAACAAATTTTATTCTGTTGAATGATCAACATGGTGAATGTTTGATGCAATTGTTATAACAAGTGTTTTAATGTTGCGTGATCAGTGATCACATACATGAGAACTCGCATGTGGTAGAGCTAGCATACTATATTTAGTTGCTCATACTGTGCGATCCTTTGTCTATTAATTTAATTAAATTAAACCAACTAAAATTAGCATTAATGTGTGGCAAATATACATATAATATGCGCTTCGATATTTAAAATATTTGTTGTTTTGTAGTTTACTTGTTTCACACATGCATGGGTTTTTGGTAACATTTTATAGAATTTCGCCCTTGCCAATATGCCAATATAATGTTCTCTCTGTCAAGGGATTTTTCGTAGTTATCAGAGAATGACGAAACATTGTATAGCATGTTCATTGCGTATTTTTTTTGTAAAGGGTTATCTTTTAATATTGCTTAGTACATAATATTATATATTATTATTATTTTATTATTCTATTATAAAAATGAAACCATATTCGCGTGGTCACGACATCACGCGTAAACGGCTGGACCGATTTTGCTGAAATTTCACATGGAGATACTTTGAGTCCCGGAAAAGAACATCCCACCAAAAACATTTCATGTAAAATGTTACCTCGACGACCACAAAAGGTTTTTTTTACACATTTTACATGAAATGTTTTTGGTGGGATGTTCTTTTCCGGGACTCAAAGTATCTCCATGTAAAATTTCAGCAAAATCGGTCCAGCCGTTTACGCGTGATGTCGTGACCACGCGAATATGGATTCATTTTTATAATAGAATAATAAAATAATAATAATATATAATATTATGTACTAAGCAATATTAAAAGATAACCCTTTACAAAAAAAAATACGCAATGGACATGCTATACAATGTTTTGTCATTCTCTGATAACTACGAAAAATCCCTTGACAGAGAACATTATATTGAGGTAACATTTTACATGAAATGTTTTTGGTGGGATTTCAGTCCTTTTTGTAAGTTGCTACTTGCTAGGCAGTCCTTTTAGTTTTTTTTTTAATATTTTTAATATTTTCAATTAAGAGGTTTTTAGTTAATGTCTATCCCGTGTAAACTTTTATGTCCTAATTCATAAGATTGGTGAAAGTCTTATATTTAAACTTCCATTACCCCTAATAAACTTATTTTACGGCGTAACCAAATTTCGGCGTAAGTATTTTAGATATCAATAAAATCTAAAGTATATAGACCTATTCAATTGAGACTTTGTATGTGTAATAAGTCTATTATTGACATCATATCCTGAGAATATGAACTATCTGCTATATTGGAAACCAATTCTATGAGGGTCAACTTCCACCCTCCATTTTAGGGGATGGGGGGCGAAAATTATAAATTTATGAATTTTTTTGTTGTTTGTATACTAAACTTAGATTACATACCAAATTTCGGGTTTCTATTACTTCAGGAAGTAGCCAAACATTTTGATGACCATCAGTGTGTCAGTGACGAAATCGGCGTATTTTAGATATCTATAAAATCTAAAGTATTATACTTGTTCAATTGAGACTTTGTATGCTTAATAAGTCTATTGATGACATCATATCCTGAAAATATGAACTATCTGCTACAACGGAAACCAATTCTATGAAGGTTCAAAAAAACAGCGAAACACTTAGAGAAAAGGTAGATAGTGCCCTTGCGCTTCGCTTGCCTCGTCTCGGCGGGGACACTACCGTGTCCCCAGATAGGATACATTTTGCCCCGGAAAAATGTACTGTTACTGCATAATATACTTTTATGATTTGCGCGTAAACGATTCAATCGATTTTGATTAAATTTGGTATGTCGAGATACTTTGAGTTTCGGGAAAGGACAAGGGATACTTTTTGTCCCGGAAAATGTACGGTTCCCGCACAATAAACTTATGATTTTCGCCTAAACTATTCAATCTATTTTGATGAAATTTGGTATGGCGATACTTTGAGTTTCGGGAAAGGACAAGGGATACTTTTTGTCCCGGAAAATGTACGGTTCCCGCACAATAAACTTTTATGATTTTCGCCTAAACTATTTAATCTATTTTGATGAAATTTGGCATGGAGATACTAATTTTAATCTATTTTGTTCTTAATTATACCAATTCGAATTAAATAATCATCGTTAAGACAGGACAACGTCTGTTGGGTCAGCTAGTAACAATATTAGATATATTTGCAAAGAGCAAAGACTATCGTAAGGGTTCAATACCAGGAAAACCGGAATCTGATAACAACAAGAGAACCTTTCTTCTTATTACATTGTAGATATTGACTCGATACTTAATCAAATTATAGTACGGGAGCCCTTGAACAAATTTTTTTTTATTACTATCAAGCTAATTCTTTGTGAGTAGCTTCATTTTGATAAGACGAACAACATTTTTATCTGCGAAAAATTTTGAAAGTGGTAGCTAACAGAAATAGAAAGGATTTCATACTTTGACTTGATGATCCTAAAATATGGATTGTTCTATTTGTAGGATAATGTTACTCTTAAATTATATAACTAATATACAAAAAACAGCTTGTTAAGGTTCCGTTTTAGGGTTTAGTAGTCAACCAAGTTTTGTTGATTACAGAACCCTATAACGGAACAGATTTTTTGTATATTGATAGATTAATAGTCATAATTTAAGAGTAACATTGTCCTACAAATAAAACAGTCCATATTTTAGGACCATCAATTCAAAGTATGAAATCCTTTCTATCTCTGTTAGCTACCACTTTCGAGATTTTTTGCAAATAAAAATGTTGTTCGTCTTATCAAAATGAAGCTACTCACAAAAAATTAGCTTGATAGTAATAAAAAAAAAATTGTTCTAGGGCTCCCATACTATTATCCTGTCTCAAGTCTCAACAGTCAAGATGTTTGCTGACGAATGCCTAATAATTATATTTTTTATATAACCGGTTTCTTTTTTCTTGTATTTTAAACTTTGAACTATGTATACATGTTTGTTGCGTTCGTATTTTAGCTAAATATTTGTTTTGCTTCTAAGTTTTTAAAATAATTTTATTTTTTCAAAGTTGTGAAACAATGTAAACAAGAAGCTTTTAACTCCTTACAAGTTGTTGTTTTTACCGACAGTTTAACTAAAGAGGTATTCCCCTGAGCTAGAATGGGGCTCAAGACCCGTGGTCCGTGGACTGTGTCAACAACAACGGTAATGAAACAGGTTATAGTTAAGCTAGGAAAAAGCGGGGAAATCCTAGTATATTATAATATACTAACAGTATATTATAATTGAGTCTCAGCTGCACTTTGACGCTTGCAGCTCCTAAAATGCCAAAAGAAGAAGAAGCTCAGCTGATGATGATTGATGATACACGAGTAGTAAGATTAAATGTGGACCGCATAATGAGTGCGTTATCTACAATCATTGTGAATGATGGACAGCGTCTCCACTATACCAGCATTGTTGAATTGGAACCAAGTTAATTATCGCTATTGCATGCTATAGGTTAAGGCGAGGACAGTTCGAAAAGACAGATTTTTAAGCTTCCAGTCTGAAGAAATTATGTGGAATTCTCTTACACCAAAATTTATGTAGACTCAAAAGGTACAAAGTAACAAAATAACCGAAAAGAATATTGAAAAATGACATGGTAATTCTGTAAAAAAAATCTTGAATATCACCATAAAAATACACTTCAAATTCGAACATCTCGTAATTTTCAATGACAATGATATGATTTTTTTACAAAAAGGATAGCTTTTTTATAGTTCTAACAAAATAACCGAATAGTTTTTTAATAAATGATTCGGTAATTAAAAAATAAAATAAAATTTATAATTTTCTCCTATTTCGCCCTATCAAGGACGCGGCGAGCGTCGTAACCGCCACTATACAAGGCGCGCTGATATGAATGTTATTTTAATGTCCTTTACGTCGATATTCGACCTGCTAATGTTAGGGACAGCCTTGCCTTAAAACAGACAATATGGGTTATTCAACTACAAACAACAATTAATGACGCGCTTCTGTGTAAAACCGACGACTCGGACCTTATATCAATGTGAGGTCTGAGTAGGGTTGCCAGATCATCGAAGCTAGTAGCGGAGCAGGCCAGTTATTTTTGCCAGAGGGGTGAAATTTTTACCCCAGTTTTTAACAGTAAAAGCAGATAAGGCATCGCATATCAGTAGCACTGTCTGTGATTTCCTGTCTAATTATACTCCTGTCACTCCTGTCTCATCCTTCGTTTATATTAACAAGGTCGATAAAATTGCAGATTTCAAATATTCTTCTATTAATAGATGTAACCTATTGCGCTGTATGTATGGTATTCACATAACTGTAGTTTACTTTGAAACAGTTGAATAAATATAATGTGTAAATAAAAGAAATGCGTAAAGGCATGTAAGAATGCTACTAAGCATTCAGTCACTGAAAGAATGCATTTTTTAAAATCCTTTAGAATATTGTATTTATGCAGCTAGCCCGTTAAAAATAATATTAGTCAAGAACAGTTAATGCCTAAATCATAATTAAATAAAAAATTATTTTCCGGTAGACCTTATAAAAAAAAAACTTAAATTATGTCTTTCAGCTTCAGGGCATTAAGCAGAAAGCTAAATAAAATAATACAAATCGGAAGGATTTGTTTTCAATAAACAGCACAAAAGAAGCATAGACCATGAAAAGGACAGACTACTTTTTCCAGAAACATGTACGGGAAACATTTAGTACTTACTAAAGGGAACAAAATTTGTTCCCTTTTATAAGTACTAAATGTCTTCAAAAAATCAGAGCATTTTATGGTGGTCATTATATTTAATATAATGACCATCATAAAATGCTCTGATACCCTAAGCTTGTTCACCAAAAATAATTACTTAACACCAAAAGTCTAAAATTACAATACAATTAGCTATTTTAGTCACGGCTACACTTCAAATTGTAATCGAACGCCAAATATAGTAAAAGTAAATGATCACCAAATCGTAGCGAGCAAATGAATGCGATATTTTTGTCCAAAAAATCACTACGATTGACAAAAAATGTAAGCATATTAACAAAAAAACTATTATAATTCCATATTATGTTATAATAATTATTGTCTTCGGCTTGCAGTCCCCTTCCACCGCACTGCAAGCGCCGTGCATGCCCGTCAAAATATAACGAGATGTAATTCTTTTGTTTCTCATTTTAAACCAAAATGTAGTTCAAATTTGTTTTCTATTTATTATTTTTCGGTTAGCAATTATTTTTTTGGGTCATTTTGTTTTAATAGGATAGCAAGATGAAAATCTTTGGTTTTAATAATGTTGGTGATCATTTACTAATTTTGGTTTAACAATGATTTATTTGGAGTCATTTTGCAAAAATAGGATAGCGAGATGTTAAATATTTGGTTATCATTTTACATTAAATGCTAGTTGTTACTATAATATCTGATGGTCGGTTAATTATATGCCTTATTAAAAGAATGCTTAAGTAAAATCAAATATTTATGCATTACCTGTAATAAAGTAATAACATCTACTTACTGTCATTATTAGTAGTCTTATTGGAGTCGGTGTTGTTAGCAGGCGAGGGTGGAGTTATGGATGCAGTTGTGGACTCAGTCGCTACTGCTGTTGGGGCCTGGCGGCGCTGGCGCTCGTGTTCATACGGCGAGAAGTCGTACCAATTGCTTCTAGATCCCTTGAACGTATCCACTGAGTATTCAAAGCTTTCTGAAAGAAAAGTAACATAATATTATGTGATTTTTTTTTTCAAAATCAAAATATTTATTTCTAAATAGGTTAACAAAGTTAACACTTTTTGAACGTCGCGTCTACATGAGGCCTACCACCGGTTCGGGAACTAACCCGGCGAGAAGAACCGGCGTAAGGAACTCGCTCGGGGCCATCTTTTACTAAAAAGATGCAAAATAAAGTAACTTATACTAATTTACAAAAAGTATGTAAAAATATGTTATATTTATATATAAGCAGCTTACAGTCAGTCAGCTCATTTTTCCCAGGGTGTGCTATCATTGAGAAAATCAGTTATCTTATAGTAAGCCCTAGCACACAAACGTTCTTTAACAACTTTTTAAAATTTATTAACTGAAAGATTTTGGATGTTTTCTGGGATTTTATTATATAGACGTATACATTGACCTTTGAAAGATTTGCTCACTTTGCTAAGCCTGGTAAGTGGTATATCTAACTTGTGCTTATTTCTAGTGTTCCTGCAGTGAATGTCACTTTTCGTTTTAAAATTATTTACATTTTTTCTCACGTATAACACATTGTCCAAAATGTATTGAGAGATTACGGTCAGAATTCTTGTCTTTAAACTTTTCCATGAGAGATTCAAAGGATGACATTTTATAAATAGATCGTATAGCTCGCTTCTGTAGCACAAATATTGTGTTAATATCAGCAGCACTTCCCCATAATAGAATGCCGTAAGACATTCTACTATGAAAATAACTATAATAAACTAATTTTGCCGTATCTTCATCACAAATTTCTCTAATTTTTCTGACTGCATATGCTGCGAAACTGAGCTTATCGGCTAGTTTGGCAATATGAGGACCCCACTGCAGTTTATAATCTAGTGTTACTCCTAAAAACACAGTAGTGTCAACAATATTCATTTTCTCATCATTTAATAGCAAATTGGTTTGCACTTGCTTAACATTTGGCAAGGTAAATCTTAAACATTTTGTTTTATTAGAATTTAGAAGTAAGTTATTTACATTAAACCAATTTACTATTTTTGAGAGAGCACAATTTACCTCGTTATAAGTCGACTGTTGTCGCTTCACTTTAAAAATAAGTGAAGTGATCAGCAAAAAGTACTATCTCGTTATCATTGTCCTTAACTAGATAAGGTAAGGTAATGTAGATGAGAAAAAGAAACAGGCCCAAAATGGATCTCTGTCTGACACCTAATTCTATTTTGGTCCCAGTGGACCTTTTACTATTGACATCAACCCTTTGAGTCCTGTTCCTCAAATAAGATGTCAAAAGGTTGAGTGCCGAGTCCCTTATGCCATAGTGGTGCAGTTTCCTGATTAATGTAGCATGATCAACACAATCAAAGGCCTTAGAGAGGTCGCAAAATACACCTAAGGCATCCCACGACTCCTCCCAGGCTTCAAATATACTACAAAGAAGACCTATACCAGCATCCGTAGTGGAACGACCCTTAGTAAAACCGTATTGATTATTATGCAATAAATTATTGGAGTTAAAATGTACTAACAATTGTTTTAAAATATTTTTTTCGAATATTTGACTAAAAGTCGGTAGAATAGATATAGGTCTATAATTTGTCAGATCAGATTTAATTCCGGCTTTGAATAAAAAATTGTTTCATAATTTCATCAGACAGAGAGTGGTCACACGGTCAAGCGTTATAGTGGTCAGTTTTGCGTTCTTTGTGTTGTATTACGTTAAATAGATATACTCACACAGGGGGCGCTCTGACAGCGTCAGAATTGCTCCTGTGTGACTGATCACTTGAATGCAGAACACTCTGTCTGATAGGTCACTTAAGAAAATCTCAGAAACTAGGCATAAGTGAAATGGATAAGATAAATTGATCCATAAAAATCTCAAATTTTGCTTACTTATTTTTTTTTTTTAATTGAACCTTTTTAATAATGAGTAATGACAATATTATATGCTAATGAGGATGGACAGAGTCCTGACCCCACATTACGGTAATAATGAAAGTAATTTTAACAGTAATAAACAATGACATCATCTAATTATAAAACAGGATATTATGTAACACATTGAATTTCAAAGTTGAAAAGTCAGCAAACACGAAGCTTTAATTCTGACTGGAAACATCCTGTAAAGGCTGCGTTTCTACCGGAGAGCTGAGTTAGCTACATTACATGACTTGCTACCCTAAACAAGGTCAGAAAATTAAAGTCAATCTACTGGTTGTTTAAAAATATATTCATTACAACATAGCTTAGTTCACCTCTAGTGGAAATGCAGGGTTTGCAGTAATAAATGTGCTGATTACATTTATGAACAATTTTTTGTCACATTTTTACTTTGTGAAAGTGCCAAGTTGAACACACTACAAATAATTAATACTTTATGTTTGACTGTTTCAATTAATTTATATTATATTATTTGTGTTATTACTTATTATATCTCTTTATTGCATGATGAAAAATTGACCTTTAATTAAGAACATTATAGAGATGCCCACTGAGCTTTGTTTAATATTAATATTTTTAACAAAAAATTCAAAACCAAGTGAAAACAATAACATTACTTATTCTTAAATGAACTAAAAAGTATAAAACAGTTCTTACTCTTTAGTAGTGCCTCTTTCAGAATTTGCCTTAGCCTCAACTATTTCTGTACATATACAATCTTCATAATTTTGAAGTCGGTACCTCCTCAGAATCGTAAATTCTATGACAAAATTGAAAATACATATTTTTAATTTTTGGGACTGGTACTAACTTCAAAATTATGAAGATTGTATACAGAAATAGCTGAGGTTAAGGCAAATTCTGAAAGAGGCTTACTAAAGAGTAAGAATTATTTAATACTTTCAAGTTCATTTAAGAATAAGTAATGTTATTTTTTTCACTTGAAAGTCGGTTTTAATATTTTGTTAAAAATAATAATTTTACTCTTTTTAGATATTTATAAGACTTTCTGTAAATACTAATGTGGTATGCTTTATGACTTTGGATCCAGGATACACCTTCAGAATATGAAAACCCATTATCTGAATTCTGAGTTAACTTCAGAATTGCTTAAAGAACTCCAAGCATATACATATATACAATTGTATAATATGCTTAGAGTTTATGAAGCAATGCTGAAAATGTAATGTTGAAACACTTATATCTACAGGCTCTAGACTCTAGAGTTCTGTTCTGTGACTGTCGTTCTATTATAGCACTTCCGCATGGAAACTCATCAGCTCAACATAAAAAAAAAATATGCTTAAGGCGCTACCTGTCAATTTCGAATAAGTTCAACCTCTATAAAGTGTGACAGACCTTAAAGCACAATACCGAAAAAAATATATATTGTAGACTGGACTTTAATCTTCAATTGCTCACGAGGATTTTTTTCCAAACTAAATAAGTTTTCAGAAAAAAAATGTACCGTGGTCATCGATTTTTCTTCAAATATTCTATTAACTTCGTAACCTGTTGGCTTAGAGCATTGGAAATTTTATATTTAATACATTATCAGTTACATTACAGTTCCTCGCGATGAATTTTTAATCAAACAGTCATGTCTATGTGAAAAGTATAATTTTCTCCTATTTCGCCCTATCAAGGACGTGGCGAGCGTCGTAACCGCCACCGTACAAGGCGCGTTATTTTAATGTCCTTTACGTCGATATTTGTACTGACAGACGACCGCTAATTTAAGGGAGGGAGCAGCCTACTACTTAAAAAATTTACATTAATAGATCTGTATTTGTCCCAATAAATTTGAACGATTTTTCTATACTGTATACCTCATAGATCCCATGATCAAATTGCCACCTTGGTAACCGCAACACTAAGTTACGCTTCAATTTATACTAGCGTAGAGTGATGAGTCGCAAAGCGCAAGCGACATTACCACTATTGAACATAACAAATTCAACCTTAACTCCATAGCGTAACGCACACATTACTTCTGCGATTCTGCGCGAGACCAATCAGCGTTGGTCGCCCGCAGACGTCGCGAGAAAGCGCGCGTCTTTTTAAAATCTCAGAAGTAAATTACGCTCGAGTCTAGAGTTAAGGTTGAATTTTTGGTAATTCGCTTTGATGCGATTCGATCCTACGCTAGTATAAATAGACCCTAAATGTATATTCGGATATTCGCCGCGAGCGACCGCGACCGACAAAAATTCAAATAAAATGCCACTTTATGACATAGTCTATATGTTTCATTTTACTCTACCCGACTAGCTTTTACGCCACAAGCGGCGGCAGCATGGGCCGCCAGACACATGTCAATAGAAAATGATACCTATAGTCTACGTCATAAAGTGGCATTTTAATCTATCTATATCTTATATATAAAATTCTCGTGTCACAATGTTATTTACCGTACTCCTCCGAAACGGCTTTACTGATTTTTACCAAATTTTATATGCATATTCAGTAGGTCTGAGAATCGGCTACTGGCTACTTTTTATATTGATACCTAAGTGCATTTGTTGAATAAATCATAGTAAAATATTACAACTCGAGACTGACGGCAACCATTGTTTGTGCGACGGGATAGCGATGGTCGTTGCCATGGTGCCATACTTATTTAGTCACTTCAATAAAAAATAAAATAATATGGGCGAAATCCTACTAATATTATAAAGGCGAAAGTTTGGATGTATGTATGTATGTATGTATGGATGTATGGATGTATGGATGTTTGTTACTCTTTCACGCAAAAACTACTGAACGGATTTTAATGAAACTTTACAATAATAAAGCTTATACATCAGAATAACACATAGGCTACAATTTTAACCGACTTTTGAATGGAGGAGGTGTTATGTTCGTTTTTTATGTTCAACGATTACTCCGCCGTTTGTGAACCGATTTTCAAAATTTTTCTTTTGGTGTATAGGTTATCATCCCAATTTGGTACCATATTCATAAAAGTGGTGACCTGATGAAGGGATCCATAAGAAATCGAGGGAACTCCTCAAAATTTATATGGAAACATGTGGTGACTTCGGTTTAGTAAGCAGTATTCTAAGCATATGCTACCAACAAGTAAGATTTTGCACCAAGGTATACCATGGTTCGGAAGGTGCTGAGAGAACTCCTGACTCTTTATAGATACAAGTTTGGGAGTTTCGACGTTGTTTTAAGAACGGAAAGCATATACTACAGTTACGCAAATTACATTCATCATCATCATCATCACTACCATAAACCATTATAGAACCATGTATCGTCCCGTTTTGACCCTATTATTGGTACTTTTCATAGTCTTTTATTATATATCACTTAAACCGCGGGTAACACCGCGGGGCACAGCTAGTACTTTATATGGCAAAACAACGTTTGCCGGGACAGCTAGTATAATATATAAAAATGAATCCATATATCCCTTGGTCACGACATCACGCGTAAACGGCTGGACCGTTTTTGCTGAAATTTCGTATAGAGATACTTTGAGTTCCGGGAAAGAACAAAGGATACATTTTGTCCCGGAAAAATTTACGGTTGCCGCACAATAAACTTTTATGATTTGCGCGTAAACTATTCAATCTATTTTGATGGGTATGGAGGTAGTTTGAGACTCGGGAAAGGACATGGGATACTTTTTGTCCCGGAAAATGTACGGTTCCCGCACAATAAACTTTTATGATTTTCGCCTAAACTATTTAATCTATTACAGTGTTTCCCAAACTTGTCGGGACCGCGTCCCATCTATAAGAAAGTTTAAAGTTCGCGGCCCACCAATTGTGTCATGAAGACAAAAAAGCAGCGGTATGTTGCTGCCGCAGCATTTACCCGTTAATTTTTATCGTAGTTCACCACCATATCATCATCGTCAGCCTTACTTACAATAATTACGTTTGCGTTCGAATGCCCCGCCCCCGTCCCGCACGCACCCACGACGACGAACGAACGAGTAAAATGACAATCGAACGAGTACGACAATCGACCTATAGTTTCAGGGCCCACCTAAAATCTACCCGCGACCCACCAGTGGGTCGCGACTCGCGACTAGATATGAGCACCGATGGGTAAACGGCCGGCGTCGGCGCGCCGCTTTTTTTGGTCCGCTGCGGCGCGCCGACTTTTTTTGGCCGGCGGCGGCGGCGCCGTCGGCGGCGTATCTCAAATGCGAATTTTATCTGTTTTTAGGGTTCCGTACCCAAAGGGTAAAAACGGGACCCTATTTTACTAACACTTCGATGTCTGTCCGTCTGTCTGTCTGTCTCCAGGCTGAATTTTCACAGATTTCTGAAATTTTCACAGATTATGTATATCAGTTTCCGCTATAACAAGAAATACTAAAAACAAAATAAATTAAATATCTACGGGGGGCTCCCATACAGCAAACGTGATTTTTTTGCAAATTTTTGCTCGATATCAATATCGCCCAACTAGCACATTAGTGATAACAGCCAACTTTGCATCTTTTAGCTGTACTCTGGGCTCTGGCGCTTTAGGGATCCGTTACTCTTTATGGTTTTTATAAAATATTATTCCATTAATTTTTAAAGTTGTTTGGCGGGGGTTTTTGTTAATTTCTTAATTTAATTTTATTTTATGCTTTTTAAACTTGTGTTGGTTATAGTGCAGAATTGTTCCTATCAACAGGATCATATCTTTCTTAGACTTTCGACTGATTAAACTAAAATTATTAAGGATTTGAGCTTCTATGATGAAGACGTTCGCTTAAATAGGATTTTGATAAATTCAACCCCCATGGGGATAAAATAAGGGATGATGGAGGATGTAAATATATTATTTTGAACCTATCAGTATCTAATAGAACGAACAAATTAAGATGAACAAATAATTAAGTATTTTGTGGTCATAATATTGTCAAGTGCCTATCTATATATGGCAACAGCCAATATATTTTATGTTGAATAAAAAAGGCCAAAGTAGCGTTTGTTGTATGAGAGCTCCCTTAAATAGGTTTAATTAATTTTGTTTTGTTTTATTTTTTGCTTGATAGCATTAATTGTAGCATTAATTGTTGTTATAGCGGCAACAGAAATACATAATTTGTAAGAATTTTAAAAAATTTGCTAGCAAAGTTCTTGAGATACAGCCTGGAGACAAATAGCGAAGTCATTGCAATAGGGTCCCGTTTTTACCCTTTGTATAAGGAACCACAAAAATGGGAAAACTATACACCTTTGTTATTACACTACGTCAACGCGGACGAAGTTGCGGGCAACAGCTAGTATAATACTATATTTATATTTTACTAGCTGACCCGACAGACGTTGTCCTGTATTAACGATGATTATTTAATTCGAATTGGTATAGTTAAGAAAAAAATAGATTAAAATTAGTATTTCCATGCCAAATTTCATCAAAATAGATTAAATAGTTTAGGCGAAAATCATAAAAGTTTATTGTGCCAGAACCATACATTTTCCGGGACAAAAAGTATCCCTTGTCCTTTCCCGAGACTCAAAGTATCTCCATACTAAATTTCATCAAAATAAGTAGATTGAATAGTTTAGGCGAAAATCATAAAGTTTATTGTGCGGGAATCGTACATTTTCCGGGACAAAAAGTATCCCTTGTACTTTCCCGAGACTCAAAGTATATCTTCATACCAAAATTCATCAAAATCGATTGAATAGTTTACGCGCAAATCATAAAAGTATATTGTGCAGTAACCGTACATTTTTCTGGAATAAAATATTATATCCTATGTTCGTCTTCGGGACTCAAAGTATCTCTATACCAAATTTCAGCAAAATCGGTCCAGCCGTTTACGCGTGATGTCGCGCGGGATCGTGTGTTGGATCGAATAAGAATCCCTTGTCCTTTCCCGAGACGCGCCGGGTGCCGCGGCGTAACGGCACCTTAAGTTTATGTCCAACAGTTTGTCTATATTTTCGCATTTCTACTGGTGGCCATGCTAGGACTACTGATCATGTGATGGCGTAGTGTGTGGTGTATGTGTAGTTGTTATGTTGCAATTGATTGTGTTGGTGTGATTGATTGGTGTGAGTGATTGGTTGTGTGTGTTGTATCTTTTACCTTGCAAGTCGGCAAGCAAGAGCGCGGGCGGTGTGCGCACACTGTCATTGCATCGACGCAACGTTGTGGTTGCGATGTGGTCGGCCACTAGTTCGCGTGTGGTTGCAATGTGGTCGGTATCACACAAGTGGTCGACAACGACTGCAAAATGTGGTACGTGTGAATAGTCTGCAGTTCATTTACAATACGAAATATACGCCCGACCACGTTGTGTGGTTGTGTTTGTCGTGTGGTTGTGGTACGTGTGGGTTGGCTTCTATCTTTGGGTATCTTTTATATTTAAGGTATGACACAGGGTCATGGTAATTTTATCTAGATTGGTTTTAAAAACGTCCACATTTTGTTCTTCTAATGACGACGACAAAGGCGTAGCCATCGTCTACCATAATAACGAGTTCGTTCGTACTGATTCATTGAATCATTCCACTCGCTCGGCGCGCCGATGCCTTTTCGCGGCGGCGGCGGCGCGGAGGAACTGGCGGCGGCGGCGGCGCGGAGGAATTGGCGGCGGCGGCGGCGCGCCGGCGCGGCGCTCATATCTAGTCGCGACCCACACTTTGGGAAATACTGATCTATTATGATGAAATTTGGCATGGAGATACTAATTTGAATCTCGGGACAAGCCGGACAAGGAATGCTTACTGTCCCGGAAAAATGTGCGGTTCCCACACAATATACTTTTATGATTTTCGCGTAAACTATTCAATCGATGTACGTGAACAACTATAAACTAAAGTCCACGCGGACGAAGTCGCGGGCAACAGCTAGTTATTTATAAAAGATCGGAAAGTCACTTCAAGTTTGAATAATTTATTTTGAAACAACATTATATTTTCAAAATCGCTATGAAAACTACCAATAATAGAGACATAACGTGATGAATGATAATGCATGCAGCATGGTGTTGTGGGGACATATTGTATCCATATTTCATATACTTACTACCATGTGACATTGGTGACCCTGACGTGGTAGTGGTAGTGATGATGATGATGATGATGATGATGATGAATGTAATTTGCATAGTAGCATATGCTTTCAGTTCTTAAAACAGCGCCCAAACCCCCAAACTTGTATCTATAAGGAATCCGGAGTTCTCTTAGTATCTTCGGAACCATAGCATACTTTGGTGCAAAATCTTACTTTTTGGTAACATATACCTGGAATCCCTCATATAAAACCAAAATCACCATAATATGTTTCCATTTGAATTTCGAGGAGTTCCCTCGATTACTCATGGATCCCATCATCAAGTCACCACTTTTGTGAACATGGTACCAAACTGGAGTGAAACCTATTACAACAAACCAAAAAATTTTTGAAATCGGTTCACAAACGGCGGAGTAATCGTTGAACATACCAAAAAAATAAAAAATAATAATTAAAAAAAAATATCCACTGCCGAATATATGAGTATAACCTTCTCCTTTTTGGAAGTCAGTTAAAAAATCAAAACGAATGATACAGACCATAAAGGACACTAATTAATAATTGTAAATTATTGTTTTTAGCTTAAATTGAATACACAGTGGTATTTCCCAATTGACAAAAAAAAAGGCAAACTGTAGTTGACTAAGCTGGGAATTTCCATTCTACAGTATAAAAGTATTATTGTGTATCTTTTGTACAGCCTTCTTAAAGTCAGTTTTAAGTGTTGATTTATTAACAATATTAGATGAATAAACTTTATAAGAAGTAATATTTAAATATTATAAACAAACATAATAAGTGCAAAAGTGTATCTTTACTGTTACACATTAACAGCTAAACCAATAGCACATCCACTTAAACTTTAACGTCGAATGGATGTCAGCAGGTTGACATTGACTTGC
Organism: Cyaniris semiargus; assembly: GCA_905187585.1. Classification (NCBI taxonomy): domain Eukaryota; kingdom Metazoa; phylum Arthropoda; class Insecta; order Lepidoptera; family Lycaenidae; genus Cyaniris; species Cyaniris semiargus. The sequence goes on from LR994547.1 coordinate 11,974,680, forward strand.
GGCTGCTCTAGTCTCTCAACCCACAAAGGTCAAGCGCTCGTTCTTTGGCGCTTTTCCGCCATCGCCGGATAATGTCAGGTGACGGGTTCTGTCCTGCGTCTTGTTTGGTGTGGCATTGCCAGAAGTCAGAACACTACGGCCAGTGAGGCAGCCTCCAAATCCCAGGGCACAACTCATTCCTTATTTGGAATACGAGACAGATGCTGTGCATACCCCCAAAGCACATAGAGGTTTCCCCTTCCTTTGAGTTTTTCAAAATCATATGTAGGTATTTGACCTCCAATCTGTTATATGACTTGGATATGGACATTGGGATTGATTACTTATTGCTTGTAATTAATAAAATAAGTTTTATTACATACATTATAAATTAAATTAAGAAATTAAAAAAAACCCCCACTAAACAATCTTAAAAAAGCAATAAAATAATGATATTTTAGTCCATAATTGTTGTCATGGTGTGTCGGGGGACCGCCAACAGCGACTTTTGCATTTTGTATCGCCAAGTCACTGATTGTCTTGATTCTGTGACTGGAATGTAGATGTTTGATTTCACATAACTATAATGTTATATGAAATCAAACATCTACATTAGCGGTCCCCCGAGACACCTTGACAACAATTATGGACTAAAATATCACTTTACACTTAGTAATTACATAAACTTAATGTAGTAAATATTATTTCATTGCTTTTTAAAGTTGTTTGGCGGGGGTTTTTTAATTTCTTAATTTAATTTTATTTCATGCTTTTTAAACTTATGTTGGTTATGGTGCAGAATAATAGGCTACTTGACCTACTTTTTTTTTCATGCTAATTGCTTCTTTATCATTCATTTTCACCAAAAAACTAATATTATATTAATATTTTAAACAGTAGAAACCCATAAACATGTTTATTGAAAAATATGCTCTTAAAATGGCGCCGAAAACACTGTTTTTTTTTTGTGTGCTAAACATACAAGTCTAAAACTGCAAAAAAATTAGAAAAGAATTAAATAAGAAATTAAAAATCATTTGTAATGTTGAAAACTTTTGGAGAAAAGTTTTGGCCATTTCATTTCCCCACTACAGTAAATAGAGATTTACATATAACCAGCGCGTTAAATAAAATATATTAAATTACTAGTGTGATGACGTCACATCCAAATCAGAAGTACCTCAAAAGTGTTTTCGTCAGTACTAATTAAAAAAAAAATATATAAAATCATATTCTCAAATCGACTTTATTTATCAACCATAAGCTTTTATTTGATGATAAGGGTGAAATATGGTTTTCTAGGCCAAGTTCTACTAGAAATATGCATTTGTTCAATGAAATTGAATATAGGTCAAGTAGCCTATTCCTATCAACAGGATCATATCCCAATGAATACAATCTATGAATGTCATCTTGGATGAGGCCGTCAATATGAGTCCAAACAAGAAACATTCACTTTAGGTTCATATGCTCGGCTCCTTTAGAATCCAGGTGATGCTGCAGCAGTAGCATTCAAATATTTACTGTTTATCTACGTCTTACTAGTTGTCGCAATTAAAATGAGCCCAAACACAAAACCATTGCTCTAAGTTGGTGAGGAGTTGGGTATTCTATTGATTGCCAGGTGTGCTGCAGCACCAGGTTTTCATTAATGTATTTCTAACTTTCCATTAATGTATATATATTCATAAATGTCACAACTAGAAAATGATGATGATGAACTATAGCTAAGAACACTCTCGATCATGTCAGCTTTCAACCAGACAACAGACACACACACACACACAGACAGACAGACAGACAGACAGACCAACAGACAGACACGTCAAACTTATAACACCCCTCTTTTTTGTCAGGGGTTAAAAATAGACTTTGAATAACAACTCTGAGGCTTGATTTAGAATTTTGGTGTAGTAATGAAAATTATTCCTTAGATTATATTCTAATAAAATAATGGGTTTATTTGAGTTGTCCGGCACTTTTAAAATTAGCCTAATTTGTCCTTTGTTGGTAATGTAAGAAAATAGTTGTGCTGTATAACTATGCCCAGTCACTGAGTAATGTTATTTGCCCTAAAAAGACAGGACCTTATTCAGATTGTTGAATATTTGCTTTACTTAAATTTTAGACAAATGCAAATGTTTCTAAAGGAATCATCCCTATTTATACGCATAAACTCATATATCCTTAGGAGAAACTATTTAAACATAGTAGAAGGTATATAAATTATGTCTGGTACTGAAACGAATAATAATAATTATAGCTAAAAGCGGACATACCTGCTTCAACAAAAGAACGTGATGTTTCCAACGCGAGCAAAACGAACGTAATTCGCGATATCATTTTTACTATGTGTAGATTCATTTTAACACCTTCAAACAGTTCTTTTTACCTAAAATGCCGTCATTTAGCACTTCAGAAGTTCAATAATCAATTCCAAGTCTATGACGTTATTGCCAGTGATTGATATTTATCCACGCTGGCGCCTGGCGCGTCCTCTCCGTGCGACTCGAATAAACTATGACATTGACAAGACACTGGGGAAGTGACAACAAAACAGTGACAGCTTTATTGAAAATTGACAGAAATGGTGTTGCAACTTGCCAACTGATGAAACTGCAACACCCAGGGGATTTCGAGTTAATTAAAAAGGTACCGCACGCCGTAATTAAATCGCTTATTCCATTTCACTAAATTTAGAAGTCCTAGCTAGGATCCTAAAAAGAAGACTAATTAGAAGCTTCTTATTCCACTTGTCCTAATTTAGACACTAAATCAGTTGTGACTAGGGTTGCAAAATTACGTAATTTTACCGAAAACGCTGGTAAAATACGCGTATTTTACGGTAATTTATATAAATTACGGTAAAATTACCGGCTACGTATATATGCAGAATGGTGGTATGACGGCGGGCGGGGCGAGCGTCAGTGTTGCCACCTTGCCCAAAGAAAAAGTTGCTAAGCATACGGTAAAAAGTGGCTAGTTTCGAAATAAATTACTATGTTAAAAGTTGCCAAAAGTAGCTAAACAAAAAAAACAATAGTGGGGTGGGTTAGGTCTTTTAATTTTATAAATTTTATTTTTTTAATTATTATTTACAGAATATGTCTTTAAAATCGATGTCGACGTCTTGTGATGTGCTTCGTCATTTAGTATGTGTTTCTTCGTTTTTCCCATTTCTTGAAGGATACTCTTGACTTACCAAAACAGTTTTTGCATTCATTCGCGCCTAAGTACGTTTTACGTAATAATTGATTGAACCAATACCTAGTGGTAACAGTGTTAAAAGTAGCTATAAAGTGTGGCTAAAAAATTTAGCTATTATATTTTAAAAAATGTAGCTAACTATTCCGTAAATGTGGCTAGATCTAGCTAAAAATTGGCTAAAGTGGCAACACTGGCGAGCGTGTTGCAAGTTGCAAGTTGCAACTTGCGTACTTCGTGCGCGTCGCACGGTGTGATGTTGCCGATTAGTGCTGTTTGCCATAATATTTTGCGCTGTTGCGACTTGTTGACAGTTGACGACACTCGACAGAGCATACAGCAAGGCTGGCTACCGGCAGGCTGGCTATTATGTTGTTTTGACTTACTGCACTAGACTGTTTAATTGTTTATATCCCCATTCTTAATGAAAATTATGCCACGAAATCAAATCTTTTTTTACCCAATTTTACCGTAATTTACCGTAAAATATAATATTTTACGTAAAATATCGTAATTTACCGAATTTTACGAAAGTAATTTTACCGCTTTACATCCCTAGTTGTGACCACGCGGCGATTTTGGCCAGACGTCTTCTTAATGGCTCCAGTTCTGTCAAAGCAACAAAAAATTGGTCTTCTCATAGACTTAGCTGTTGGCTCAATGAAAATCAAAATAAATAAAAGGCGAAAAAGATGGTTGAAAGAATTTTTGCTCCACGAAAAATTATGAATTATGAACTTTCTGAACTACTTGGAACCAGCAGACTTTAGAAATTACCTACGAATGCTACGAATGCTATAATCTAGATTCTATAGATTAATGAGCAAATGCTGTCAAAATTTAACAAAAAAAATTACAAATGAAAATAATATATTACATATTTCTATCTTATTGCCATGTTTTTATTTTATTTTATTATGTTAAGGGCCTGTTTTACCACTTCCTGATAAGTGCCGGATATTCTATCCAAAACTTAACTTGACAGCTGATAAGGTATGGAGAATCTGTCAAAAAAGTTGTGGAAAGCCTATCTGGCACTTTATCAGGAAGTAGTGAAACAGGCCCTTAGTGTGTTAAATTTTTTTTATTAGACTATTTTGTATTTTTACTTAAAATAAATATAATTTAAGTATATTTTTATTTATTATTATACGATTATCACCTTATCAAGGCAATACGTATCCCTTTTTTCATAAAAAAGCGTAGGTAATGATTAATAGGTTATTCTTTTGTTGACTTTAATACAGATTTAGCAGTTCCCACTACAGATAAAAGGTTGAAACCATCTGGCAACACTGATTTAGTCAGCTAGAAGCCACACTTTTTCCGATTTAGTACACTATTTCACTTGACTAAACGAACTTCGAAATTTAGTGAAATGGAATAAGCGCTTAAGTCAATTTGAATGTGTAACTTTGTAAAAATGTACCTGTATGTCTGTTAAAAATTTCAGTTATTGGACACCCAAAACCAGTTATTGGACAAGCAAAGTTTGATTGAAATATGGTTAAAATAGGTGTTGTAAGTAAGAAATATTACAAATAATTGTTGTTTTAACATATATTTTTATTATTTATTACAAAAATAAGGTGTTATTATTTAAAATTTAATATTTAATAAAAATAGACTCCAAAAAAATAAAATTATTACCAATATTACATAGTATTATCATAATAATATATAATATTATAAATGTAAAAGGGTGTCCGTCTATTTCTTTATCTGTATGTCTGTATATTTACTCTTCAAGCTTGAATCACTAAGCAGATTTTGTTAAAATTTTGCAGCGGAGAAGCTTTGAATCGTGGAAGAACATACACTGTAGTATAGTTTTTATCCCGGAAGGTGCAGGCAACTTCAGAATAAAGTTTTCGTGTTCAAGGTTAACATTTACGAATTTAAAAATTCTGTTTATTTTAGGGTGAAACCAAACGAGCGTAATTTGTGAGTGTTGAGTCGCAGAATTTCTGCCGCGTAAATATATTTTCATACAAATCATGACTCAGAAAATTACGCTCGTGTGAATCAAACAGGACTTTTGTATGAAACTGAATGCAGCAGAATTCTGCCGAACCGAAATTCTCGACTCACAACAGCTCACAAATTACGCTTGTTTGGCTTCGCCCTTAATGAAATAATAATTAGTCTTGGCTCTATCATTATTGAAGTTTTTGTCTTCATATAATTCCACATTGAGAATTTAATGACCAAATCCTTTTTAACGAGGATAAAAGATTTTATGCCATGCCATTTTGTTACATCTTACTGTTACTCAAAAAATACAATGGTAAGGTAGTTGATTTTTTAGAAATCATTTATTTTTGTGGCCACTATAACAATAAAATATTTATGAGTAGGAGGTCTTCCATATTATAAGAAACGCGATTTTAGCTGTTGATTAGGGAGTGTTCAGGTATTACGTAACTCGATATTTAGAGATTTCATCGTCCTCATCGAGCCGATTGCCATCTTCAGACAATCAGTAAACGTTCCCTTATTTATTAACCGACTTCCAAAAAGGAGGGGGTTTCTCAATTCGACCGTGTATATGTTCTTTTTTTTAATGTTTGTTCGCGGATAACACCGCCGTTTGTGGACCGATTAAAAAAAATATTTTGTTGTTGTATACCATAAAACATAAATGGTGATCTGATGATGCGATCCATGAGGAATCGAGGGAATTCCTTGAAATTTATATTGAAACATATAGTTATTTTGACTTTTTTTGAAGAATTTTTTTCTGAAGAACTTTGACACTTGGCCATAAGATAGCCTATTCCCATTGTTTGACAGTCACTTATGCTAATATAAAGTAAGACAACAGAAGCTCTGTATATCTATACTTATAATATTATAAAGCGGAAGAGTTTGTTAGTTTGTTTGTTTGAACGCGCTAATCTCAGGAACTACTGGTCCGATTTAAAAATTCTTTCAGTGTTAGATAGTCCATTTATCTAGGAAGGCTATAGGCTATATTTTATTACGCTAAGACTAATAGGAGCGAAGAAATAGAGGAAAATGTGGAAAAAACGGGGGGAAATTATTTGAAAGGGCTTATTTGAACGCGCTAATATCAGGAACTACTGGTCCGATTTGAAAAATTCTTTCAGTTTTAGATAGTCCATTTATCGAGAAAGGCTATAGGCTATATTTTATTACGCTAAGACTAATAGGAGCGAAGAAATAGAGGAAAATATGGAAAAAACGGGGGGAATTTTTTGAAAGGGCTTATTTGAACGCGCTAATCTCAGGAACTACTGGTCCGATTTGAAAAATTCTTTCAGTTTTAAATAGTCCATTTATCGAGGAACGCTATATGCTATATTTTATCACGCTAAGACTAATAGGAGCGAATAAATAGAAGAAAATGTGGAAAAAACGGGGGAAATTATTTGAAAGAGCTTATCTCACGAACTACTAGAGCAATTATTCTGTTATTTGGGTCAGATAAGAAGTAGACCACGTGAAGGATCATAGGATATTTTTATAGACTGATTTGTCTGTGGTATATCTAATTTACGCGGGCGAAGCCGCGCGGAACATCTAGTAGCCTATAAATACTGGTTGGAACTATAGCTCCAATAGGCTACTTGACCTACTTTTTTTCCTTTATGCTAATCGCTTCTTAATCATCCATTTTCACCAAAAAAACTAATATTTTAATATTTTAAACAGTAGAAACCCATAAAAATGCTGATTGAAAAATATGCCTTTTAAATGGCGCCGAAAACACTGTCCCCCATTGTGTGACGTCTTATTTTTTGTATTTTATACTTTCTTTATTGAATTTTTTTTATGTGCTAAACGCCATAGTCTGTCGTAAAGTGGCATTTTAATTGAATTTTTCGGAACGAAAAAAGTTCGGAACGGCACCTTAAGTTTATGTCCACAGTTTGTCTATACTTTCGCATTTCTACTGGTCGCCGTGCTAGTGGAAGTTTGCTGAGAATTTGGATTCTTTGGTTTTTGTACTGCTATTTCAGTTCCATCTAAAACTACTCTAATATTTTTATCAAACAGACGGTACAGAAGTTTCTTAAAAATGTTTCTTGTGGCTCAGCATCTGGAAATACATATATGTTAGAATTTGCAATTGGTTTGTTTGTATGAGGCACGTCTAGGAAATAAATAGGTTTGACTTAGGCTAGACATCATAATTGCACGACTTACCTGTGTATTTACTTTTTCCAAAATAATCATCTTTTGTGAAATGAAGTGTTCACTTATAAGCGTGCGGTATTCTTTGTTTGAAATTCTTTGTTCACAAGGCATTTTCTCACTTTTTATTCACTTTGGGTCTTTGGGAAATATATGAACTCTCCGGTTTTTAAAACTCAAAGCACAACATTGAGGCATTTTTACGAAAATTCATAAATAATACTCTTGTTTACAAAAAATGTAGGGGATTTGACAGCTCTAATGTCAAATTGGGGTACACTCGACGATGCGACGCCTATCGGGATAAAAAGGCAGTTTTGCTCCTCAGTGAAACAATATCGATTATTATTTGTATTATACATTTTTTGAAAAATTTTCAATAAATATTTACACTATTACAATTATTTTGATATGGTTAGATTGGTAAAAAAAAAATAGTTTTGGACCACTGTACGCTGCACTATAGGTCTACCAGAATCTGATGGCAAAAAGTGAGAAAATAAATTGACTCTAGCAATACCGTGGTAGCAATACATTTTGATCCTTTTTGTTTCTTATAGCGGCTGATTCTGTGTGTTAAACATGCAATGATGCAAATATAAAAATTAATCCAATGATCAAGGAATTTTTTTGAAAATCTGCTGTCAAAAATTGCCATCAGATTCCGGTAGACCTATATAAACAAATTAGCTTATTTTTTCTTTCCTGTAAAAAACGATTTTTTATATTACGCCTTTATTGCCCGGGGCCAGCGAAATGTCATTCCGGTTTGACATTTGTTTGGACAGACGGGGTTCGTTCGTATGTAGCTGGACGACGAACCGTCAAAACTGTCAAATTTGTACAACCTGACCACGTCGCGTCGAGCTCGATGCACATGTCAAACTCGTGAAAACCAACTTCACTTCGGACCGGGTTCGCGCAATCTGTAGAAGCCATTACTGTGCTGCTCTGTGAAAACTGGAATGTCACACAATATAAAATGGGTTGTTTTCTTTTTTTAAATCTCCACCAGACGGCGCGACAATAGACACTTCTAGATTTTCTATTGGTTCCCTACCAATCTGAAATTATCTGCAGGTTGGCATCACTGACAACAAATAAGTGGTGTTTCTAAAAAATATCAGTGTACTGTCAAGTGTGACATAAATCAAAATATCTTAAACCTAGTTTCGATTAGCATAATATTAACATAAAACTGTATGTATTTATACATTTCCATATATTTCTATGTTGTTTTGCTTCGTCTCTCTAGTTTGAATTTCACGAAGAGCATACGAATAAGCGATCATTGGCCTAAGCGATTAGGCCAGTATACTGGTAACAGTTTAGGAACACGCTGACATATTATAATACTTGTCAAACTGAAAACTGACAACTGAAACAGTTTTGGCGGGCATGACACTGTGTCACTTCTTCTACTTTATAGTGTTGGTGTGGTTTTTATTATTTTTTCCCAAATTGTGTTATTTGGGTTTTTGATGTTCATTATTGGTAAAATATTAGCCATTAAATTATCGTTATCGTGCACAAGTGTGTATATATTATATAATTCCTGTGACATTTGGTATGAATAACGGTAAATAGGGCTATTTCTTACGTGAGTTTTAACTAAAACATCGTTATAATAACTTTATTATCCTATTCGTTGGAATAATATTGCGTCTTTTTCAAATTGAAATGTATCAAGTTTTACATTCTTTTGCCCAATTTTGTAGCATTACCGATAGTTGTCTACCCATTCGCCATCTAGTTACTAAAAAGAAAACTGTTTGACAATCAAATTAAAAAAATAAGAAATTGCCTCATTGTGGGAAAAAATTACTTTTTCCTGAGTGGCAATGTTTCAACTTTCAAGTACAAACGTGAAACGAAATACTACCATTTGAAAGAAAAATAAAGATGAGGGTTAATATTAATTTTTTCGCGGTATCCCCATCATTGTCATACAAATAAAAGTGAGCATAATCGGGTTGAAATACCCGTTAGGTACCATTTATTTATTCTTTCTTCTAGAAATTGATTAGGTAAGTAAATTTTTATAATACAACAAAATAAATAATTATTTTATCATAATTAATAGTTTATTTGGCAATTTTAATTATACTTTATAGTTAAAAGAATAACGTGCGGCACGTGTCGAGATTAGCGGTGGGATTAAGCTGTTAAAACAAATTATTTACAGTAATTTTAATAAGTTTAAGGTTAAAATTCAAACTTTTAAACATATTTATAATGATATTTAAAGGATTAGCATGCATTGAGGCATTGAGTCGAAAGCGCTTTGTTATATAGCTAGGCGTCGGTAGACGGTTTTTCATACGGTCGGCCACATCACATCTTATTGTATTAAAAAATCGATCATCGTTATTATATTAATTACTCTTTGGTTCGTCTGTTTTAACTTTGCTTTTTCAGAGTGATGCGTAAAGTGTTTCGATACATTTTCATATAACATCGTTAGATAGTATTACAATTTAGATTTTTATAAATCTATTTGAAGGTAGATAATTAATAAGATATATACCTATTAAGTCTTTTTCAACATTTCAAAAGGTATTTTTAAGTTTCCATAATTTTCAAGTCTTCTTCCAAAGTTTTCATAGAAGTAGAAAGTTTGTGAACTTACAACTATTTTTAATATAAGTACCTACTTATCTTCTTGATTTTTGTTCTTAGTATTTAGTCCTATATAAAACTTAAACAGTCAAGAAATTCACAATGTTGTAGTCTCTATCGATCACTATCCTTAATCTCATTTATTCCATCCAATATTGACTTTAATGTACCTATTAGGTTTTGTAACGCATAACATTAATAACTGTCTATTATTATGTTAGACAAAAAATAAGTGATTAAATATCTGTAAATGTTAAAATAAGCAGTTTTTAATTATTTGTATTATAAATATAAAAAAAATATATTATAACTTTGTATGTAAATGTGTCTGTAAATTTCATAAACAAAGTGAAATTAAATAATCATTTTTTTCAAAAATTTTGTTCGCTGACTAAAACTACAAATTCTTAATTTTTCCTAGAAAATGTCTACAAACGGCAGCCGTAAACGTGCAGGAGCTGCAGTGAGCAGGCCAAAGAAAACCAAAAAGGTTGCCAAGCCTGCCTCTGAAGATGAAGATAGTCTGGATTCCACTCATTCTGACCCTGTCCAGGAACAACCGTCTCTGTCACCGCTGCCAGATGAACCGACTGTTAAATTGCCAGAGGTAAGAGTTCTCATGCTGAAGTGTTCAAGTACTTGCCCACTTGCATCAGTCTAGGTTAGAAATATCAAATAACCCATTGTTAAATAATATTTCATTTCTCTAGTTTCTCATTATTATGACAGATAAAGTATGACATTTTATCACAGAGCTGACTTTAATTTGAATTAGCGCAAGTAGACCTACTGGTATAAAACCATGCACCACATACCCCGCGTTCCATTAAGTGTTAAAAACGCTAATGCTCAACACCATAGTTTTTCCCGTTCCACTAGCATGTGAGCGTCAGTGATACAAACTCAAGTGGAACAGATTATGGAGCATTTTGAGACAAGTTAAAAAAATAACATATAATCTTTTTTTTTATGTAACATTGCATTGAACATAACTTGGATATTACGGTCCTTTTCTTGAAGCGTAAATTAAAGTAATTGTTTATAGTTACATTTATTTTACAAATAAAATACATAATATATTTGTTTCGTTTTTAGTATAACATATTTTTTTTACTCTTATTTTTACTAACATTTTTATGAACATTTAATCATATTTTATTATAGTTAAACTTTTATCATATTTCACATTCAATCATTTTTTAGGGTAAAAACGGTACCCTATTACTGAGACTTCGATGTCTGTCCGTCTGTCTGTCTGTCTGTCTGTCTCCAGGCTGTATCTCAAGAACCGCTATAGCTAGACTTCTGAAATTTTTACAGATTATGTATTTCTGGTGCCGCTATAACAACAAATACTAAAAACAAAATAACATTCATATTTAAGGGGGGCTCCCATACAACAAACATGATTTTTTTGGCCTTTTTGGCTTGTAATCCATAATGGCAACATGTAGACACTTCAAATTTTCACAAAATTCTCAATTATATGTGTCATTTAATATTTAATAATAAAATTAAAATACCATACAACCCATACAACAAACATGATTTTTTTGGCCTTTTTGGCTCGTAATCCATAATGGCAACATGTAGACACTTCAAATTTTCACAAAATTCTCAATTATATGTGCTATTTAATATTTAATAATAAAATTAAAATAAAATAAATAATCCCATACAAAAAACACATTTTTTTCCATACTTTCGCTCTATAACGCTACGGAACCCTTGGTGCGCGAGTCTGACTCACACCTGGCCGATTTTTTAAATTTTTAACAACAAAACCACATACTTTGCATATTGACTATTGTCATTTTTTTTACCTTATTATATCTATGTAAAATATGAAACACCATCTTATGGGAACAGTATCATATCAGTATAAAAAGGATCCTACACACATGTTTTATTGTTTATATTCATAGCCTACATTACTACCAGACCAAACAACAAAATATTATGTTCTGTAGTTTTTGTGTGAAATATTCATCCATACATATTATATAAATGTAATTGATTGTATTGTTGGTTCTTGGTGGAAATTCATGTTGAACACTAATAAAACACAATTTTTCGTGCACTTTTTCCACTATATTAAGAAATTTATACGTGGGAGAGCCATGCTTCGGCACGAATGGGCCTGCTCGACCGGAGAAATACCACGTTCTCACAGAAAACCTTTCACCGAGTGAGTGAGTTTACCGGAGGCCCAATCCCCTACCCTATTCCCTTCCTTACCCTCCCCTATTCCCTTCTCTTCCCATCCCTACCCTCCCTTATTACCCTATTCCCTCTTAAAAGGCCGGCAACGCACTTGCAGCTCTTCTGATGCTGCGAGTGTCCATGGGCGACGGAAGTTGCTTTCCATCAGGTGACCCGTTTCCTCGTTTGCCCCCTTTATTTCATAAAAAAAAAGTTATAAATTTTAACAAATTACACGACCGGCTGAAGATGATTTGTGAAAATTTATAATAATTTCTTAATATAGTGGAAAAAGTGCACGAAAAATTGTGTTTTATTAGTGTTCATACATATTATGTTACATATTTACAAACTTTTTAATATGTTAATTATTTCAAAGTGCAATTATAATAATATGGTTTCTTGCAGGAATTGCTTAAAACCTTCTACAAATCTCCTGGACGCTTGATGATCGCTGGTATGGTGTCCTGGGATCTCGTAGCCAAGAGGGACAACAATCCATCTAAGAGAACACATCCCAACCTCTACACCTTCCATAAGTTTACTGATCAAAGGGTAGGAAACATTTATTATGAGAAATAGTTAATATAATATGTACTTTTAAAGAAATTGATTCATAAGCAGATGGCCTACTTTATGTGGTTGCATTTGTATCCACACTTCTTGACGTGAAAAATACTATAGGATTTATTATTATTAGTGTAGGAGGTTTTTATCACTGAGCAAGTAAATGAAGAAGAAGAAATGTGAAATCTACTTTAAGATCTCACATTATTTAAATTACAGCAAATAGCTTTGTCCACACTGTGCCTTTTTTTGTTCGTCAAGGGCATGCGTCATAGCGCAGTCAACAGCGTACGCGAGGCATTTTATACGTGGGAGAGCCATGCTTCGGCACGAATGGGCCGGCTCGACTGGAGAAATACCACGTTCTCACAGAAAACCGGCGTGAAACAGCGATTACGCTGTGTTTCGCCGAGTGAGTGAGTTTACCGGAGGCCCAATCCCCTACCCTATTCCCTTCCCTACCCTCCCCTATTCCCTTCCCTTCCCATCCCTACCCTCCCCTATTACCCTATTCCCTCTTAAAAGGCCGGCAACGCACATGCAGCTCTTCTGATGCTGCGAGTGTCCATGGGCGACGGAAGTTGCTTTCCATCAGGTGACCCGTTTGCTCGTTTGCCCCCTTATTACATAAAAAAAAAAAATGCCCGCGACGCATGCGCTCTGACCGTATCCAAAACTTTCGCTTAGTTCTATTTTTTATGGAATTTCTTATCTATACTTAATATTATAAAGCGGAAGAGTAGTTTGTTTGTTTGTTTGAACGCGCTAATCTCAAGAACTACTGGTCCGATTTGAAAAATTCTTTCAGTGTTAGATAGTCCATTTATCGAGGAAGGCTATAGGCTATATTTTATTACGCTAAGACTAATAGGAGCGAAGAAATAGAGGAAAATGTGGAAAAAACGGGGGGGAATTATTTGAAAGGGCTTATTTGAACGCGCTAATCTCAGGAACTACTGGTCCGATTTGAAAAATTCTTTCAGTGTTAGATAGGCCAGTTATCGAGAAAGGCTATATTTTATCACGCTAAGACTAATGGGAGCGAAGAAATAGAGGAAAATGTGGAAAAAACGGGAGAAATTATTTGAAAGGGCTTATTTGAACGCGCAAATCTCAGGAACTACTGGTCCGATTTGAAAAATTCTTTCAGCGTTAGATAACCCAGTTATCGAGGAAGGCTATAGGCTATATTTTATCACGCTAAGACTAATAGAAGCGAAGAAATAGAGGAAAATGTGGAAAAAACGGGGGAAATTATTTGAAAGGGCTTATCTCACGAACTACTAGAGCAATTTTTCTGTTATTTGGGTCAGATAAGAAGTAGACCACGTGAAGGATCATAGGCCATTTTTGTAGACTGATTTGTCTGTGAAATATCTAATTTACGCGGGCGAAGCCGCGTGGAACGTTATCATAAAGCGGAAGAGTTTGTTAGTTTGTTTGTTTGAACGCGCTAATCTCAGGAACTACTGGTCCGATTTAAAAAAATATTTCAGTATTAGATAGCCCATTTATCGAGGAAGGCTATAGGCTATATTTTATCACGCTAAGACTAATAGGAGCGAAGAAATAGAGGAAAATGTGGAAAAAACGAGGGGGACATTATTTGAAAGGGCTTATTTGAACGCGCTTATCTCAGGAACTACTGGTCCGATTTGAAAAATCTTTCAGTGTTAGATAGCCTATTTATCGAGGAAGGCTATAGGCTATATTTTATCACGCTAAGACTAATAGGAGCGAAGAAATAGAAGAAAATGTGGAAAAAACGGGGGAAATTATTTGAAAGGGCTTATCTTACGAACTACTAGAGCAATTTTTCTGTTATTTGGGTCAGATAAGAAGTAGACCACGTGAAGGATCATAGGCCATTTTTGTAGACTGATTTGTCTGTGAAATATCTAATTTACGCGGGCGAAGCCGCGTGGAACGTCTAGTCTTATTATAAAGCGGAAGAGTTTGTTAGTTTGTTTGTTTGAACGCGCTAATCTCAGGAACTACTGGTCCGATTTAAAAAAATATTTCAGTATTAGATAGCCCCTTTATCGAGGAAGGCTATAGGCTATATTCTATCACGCTAATACTAATAGGAGCGAGGAAATAGAGGAAAATGTGGAAAAAACGGGGGGAAATTATTTGAAAGGGCTTATTTGAACGCGCTAATCTCAGGAACTACTGGTCCGATTTGAAAAATTCTTTCAGTGTTAGATAGCCCAGTTATCGAGAAAGGCTATATTTTATCACGCTAAGACTAATAGGAGCGAAGAAATAGAGGAAAATGTGGAAAAAACAGGAGAAATTATTTGAAAGGGCTTATTTGAACGCGCAAATCTCAGGAACTACTGGTCCGATTTGAAAAATTCTTTCAGTGTTAGATAACCCAGTTATCGAGGAAGGCTATAGGCTATATTTTATTACGCTAAGACTAATAGAAGCGCAGAAATAGAGGAAAATGTGGAAAAAACGTGGGAAATTATTTGAAAGGGCTTATTTGAACGCGCTAATCTCAGGAACTACTGGTCCGATTTGAAAAATTCTTTCAGTGTTAGATAGCCCAGTTATTGAGGAAGGCTATAGGCTATATTTTATCACGCTAAGACTAATAGGAGCGAAGAAATAGAGGAAAATGTGGAAAAAACGAGGGAAATTATTTGAAAGGGCTTATCTCACGAACTACTAGAGAATTTTTTCTGTTATTTGGATCAGATAAGAAGTAGACCACGTGAAGGATCATAGGCTTTTTTTTTGTGGACTAATTTTTCTGTGAAATATCTAATTTACACGGGCGAAGCCGCGCGGAACATCTAGTGACCAAATAAGCCGCACATATTCCACCCAGTAAAACGTTCTCGTCACACATGTTACAAAGCTGACAGACACTGCAACTGAACAAAAATGACAATGTTGGCGTTGCATTCGTTAACGCATTCAGTTATTGAAAGCGCCAAACGAAAGTTGAATACAAAGAATATGACGAAAATTGAAACTTGGCACTCATTTAGATCTCCATTCTTTTTACGGCGAAGTCTATAGACAAGCATAATGTTTGTATTGAACTTGGCTCTTCTTTTTTACATTTATGTTTTTGGTGGGATAGTAATGTACATCATATATTTCTTTTAGACTTGTCTTGGACACTTACTATGCATATTTTAGAAGTTATGGGGAGGGGGCTAGGAGGGGACACACATTTTACCACTTTGGAAAAGTCTCTCTCGCAAATTATTCAGGTTAGAAAAAATGATATTAGAAACTTCAATATGATTTTTGAAGACCTATCCATAGATCCCCACACACATAGGTTTGATGAAAAAAAATTTTTTTTGATTCAGTTGTACCTATGGGGACCCCTAAAATTTTTATAATTTTTCCATTATTGTATCAAAATCTTAATGCGGTTCACAGACTACATCTTATTACCAAGTTTCAATAGTATAGCTCATATAGTTTCGGAGAAAAGTGGCTGTGACATACAGACGGACAGACAGACAGACATGACGAATCTATAAGGGTTCAGTTTTTTACCATTTGGCTTCGGAACCCTAAAAATACATCTGATCTAGAAGGTACTACATATTATGGAAGAGGTATCATATATGTTGATTTCGCCTCTACTGCATGCTAAAACTGTTTTTACTTATCATGGTTAATTCTATGTTTAAGTTACATTTTGTTGTTACAGTTCCGCCTCATTGTAAGTGGTTGCAGTGCTGGTCACTCCGTTTTAGTGTCTGAAGAAGGGGAGGCTTACACTTTTGGTATTTTTTTTTTATAAATAATTGAGCTTAATAAGTAAAAAAAAAGTTTTCAAAAATCTGTTTTCTTATATACTATATGATTACTCTTAGCTCTTGGTACACCTTTGGGAGTTTGTAGTATATTTTGAATGGTTTCATCATGAATAGGGCAGAATTATGGCATCTTTAATAATTTCAGGTCGTAACACGTGTGGTCAGTTGGGTTTTGGTGACACCACAACTCGTAATGTACCAGAAGCTGTCCCCGGTCTGAAAGGGCTGAACATCATCCATGCGGCTGTCGGCAGGAACCATACTTTATTTGTTACAGGTTATTAAGTCATAATTAAGTACTATGAAATTTTGATTTTGTATTTAAACTGAAAACTACAATGCACATAATATTTTTTTATTAGTATCAGCAATCGAATTTTGTTTGTAAAATATTTTGATATAAGCTTTCTAAATCTTAGAAGAAAAAAATTTTTTTCAACATTACAAAAACGATAACGCGTAATGAACAGTGTGCTCCCTCAGATACGGGCACGGTATATGCCTGCGGTGACAACAAGAGTGGTCAGTGTGGTCTCGGGAACACTACACCTCAAGTCTTGAAACCAACCCGTATAAGATACACGTAAGTGGCGTCATTTTGTAAGTCTTGAAACCAACCCGTATAAGATACACGTAAGTGGCGTCATTTTGTAAGTCTTGAAACCAACCCGTATAAGATACACGTAAGTGGCGTCATTTTGTAAGTCTTGAAACCAACCCGTATAAGATACACGTAAGTGGCGTCATTTTGTAAATCTTGAAACCAACCCGTATAAAATACACGTAAGTGGCGTCATTTTGTAAGTCTTGAAACCAACTCGTATATGATACACGTAAGTGGCGTCATTTTGTAAGTCTTGAAACCAACCCGTATAAGATACACGTAAGTGGCGTCATTTTGTAAGTCTTGAAACCAACCCGTATAAGATACACGTAAGTGGCGTCATTTTGTAAGTCTTGAAACCAACCCGTATAAGATACACGTAAGTGGCGACATTTTGTAAATCTTGAAACCAACCCGTATAAGATACACGTAAGTGGCGTCATTTTGTAAGTCTTGAAACCAACCCGTATAAGATACACGTAAGTGGCGTCATTTTGTATCTATCTAATATAAAAAATTCTCGTGTCACAGTGTCTGTGCGCGAACTCCTCTTAACCCATTAACCGACAAAATGAAACCAATAGTGATTTTTTAACAAAACTTACATTTATCTGCAGTTTATATGGCAAATAAAAAAAATAAATGAAAAATAAAGAAAAAAAATACAATAAAAATCCTCCCCTTTAGGCGGGGTGTACTCAGTTGTGTATGTACAAGCAAGTACAAGTTGTGTGTTACGAGCAAATTAGGTGTGATAAGGTTCAGAACTAACTTTTTTGATACAAAATGTTTTTTTTACACTTTTTGCACTGACAACGAACTGCATGATATTTTACATTTCGAAACTATTTTCAAACATTTTTGGGGTAGTGTTCGATACTATCTTGAGGAATAGCGCCAAAGAACGAGCGCTTGCGCTTTGGGTTGAGAGACTAGAGCAGCAGTATCGCCCATTGCACGAGTTCCGAGTTGGTTGCAATGCGCATCGTACTCCTGAGTATCGCGAACTCAGAAAGGATAGCGCAAGCATGGCCCAAAGGAACATCTGTTGGGCCTGGAAGGTAAATAAACTTTCCCTCAAGACGAGCCTGCTATAGCCCACACAGCAGGCGACCGCCGATGGAGTCACGGATGTAATGTTATGGCTTCTGTGGCTCCGTCTATGGTGGTTGTGGAGGAGTTCCGCCAAGTTTTAGTGAACGCCACGCTCAAAGCCCGCGATAATAGCTAAAAAATAATTGTTTTTGTAATTATTTAAAACCCGGTAAATCTACGCAGCCTCGCGCGCTCTGCGATAGTTTAGCGGGCGATCGCAGTAGCCGTAGTAGGCAATCGTAGTAGAAACCGCCCGTCTTGCGATCATCGCCCGCAGAGTTTGCGGGCGCTGATCGCAACCGCGGCGGCTGCGGGCCCGTACAAATCAGCGGGTTGTATGAGAGCCCCCCTTAAATATTTAATTTATTTTGTTTTTAGTATTTGTTGTAGCGGCAACAGAAATACATAATCCGTCAAAATTTCAACTCTCTAGCTATTACCGTTCTTGAGTTACAGCCTGGAGACAGACAGACGGACATCCAGACGGACAGACATCGAAGTTGAGACTTCGATGTCTGTCCGTCTGTCTGTCCCTGTCTGTGTAATAGGGTCCCGTTTTTACCCTTTGGGTACGGAACCCTAAAAAGAATGGCGTTCGAAATTCAAAATTAATTATTCTTGTACGATAATTTCTGTCATAAAACTAATTTTAGAGACCAGAGTATGTGAAATTACTTCACAAGAGTCGGGACATATAAATTTCAATGAGCCCCGTCGATTTCTCATGGATCGCATCATTTTTGTGAACTTATTACAAAATTCCAACTATATCTTATACAACAACAAAATAATTTTGGAGATCGGTCCACAAACGGCGGAGTTATCCGCGAACAAATATAAAAAAAGTAAAATACCTCTTCCTCCTTTTTGAAGGTCGGTTAAAATGTAGCCTAAGTTACTCGACCTTATTACATCAGCTATCTGCCAAAAAAGTCCCGTCAAATCGCTCCAGCCATTTCAGAGATTAGCCGGAACAAACAGACAGACAGACAAACATACAGACAGACGAAAATTATAAATAATGTTATTTTGGTGTATGTACCGTATATTCATACGCATGTAGTAAATAACGGTTCTTACAATATTACAAACAGACACTCCAATTTTTTTTAAATATTATGTATAGATGTATAGAATAAATATATGTATATATGAGAGTGACAGAAATGTTGTCAAATGTCGAACAAAACTTTTTGTTTGTCTATGCTGGTGGTGCCTCTAGCGTGAAAACATTGCAGTAATATTAAGGTGCTCCCTCATTAGGAACATTCGCGTGTAATGTAACGTTACAGATTTGAGCATTACATCAGTGAAGGAGGAGAACCGAGTATTACAATGCGCACCTTGTAATGACACAATGTGTAATATCTTGATACAACTTGTAACAAACGAATTAATATTGCCGCACTAAGCACAACGACTGCTTTGTCTGACATTATGGAATCAACTTGCTATGAAATGCTCAAAGAATCTATAATATTACATTACACGCGAATGCTCGTCAGTCAGGGTGGTAGTATTGTGATGTAATGCTCAAAGTCGAATCTACATATTACATTACACGTGAATGATTGTCAGTCAGGGAGGTATTATTGTAATGTAATGCTCAAAGACGAATCTATAATGTTACAGTACACGGGAATGCTCCCGGTAAGGGAGCACCTTTATATCCTATTGGGTAATTTACTTCATTTTGAGGTTTTTAAATATCATTAATACCTAGTTAGTTAAAAAAGCAATCGGTTCAGTGGTTTTGGGCGTGAAGAAGTAACAGACAGACACACTTTCGCATTAATTATAATATTAATATGGATACTTTATCTTCTCTTTTATCTTCAGTAAGTGTTAATTGTTACAGTGGGGCTCCAATTGTGAAGGTCGGCTGTGGTGCAGACTTCTCCATGATCTTGGATTGTAATGGTGCATTGCATTCCTTTGGATTACCAGAATATGGCCAACTCGGTAAAAACATTTGTTATAATCAATATCAACCTAAACTATTAACTAATAACTCCTTAACATCGAAATGGAATAAACTATAGAATGGTTACCCTCATGACTACTCAAATATGGATCCAGTTACTGACATAATGACCCGTTTACATTTTTTCAACCCAGTGATCCAATCCAGCACTGGATTGCTATTGGAATAAATGAAATGGGCACTGAAATGTATTGTAATTCAGGGCAATCCAGAGCTGGATATGATCACTGGATTGGAATAATGTAAACCGGCTCTCCCATAGTATTTATTATTCATAGCCCCTTACTAATAAAAATATTTACACATGGAATAACTATACAAGGTGTTTGACTTTGTCTCCACAAGACAGACAAATGTATGCTGTGTAATTTAAGCATTTCTACTAGTAAGGGGTTTGTATAAAGTCGAAAAATTGTTTGCGTGTGAGGTATAATATTATATATATATATATATATATATATATATATATATATATATATATATATATATATATATATATATATATATATATATATATATATATATATATATATATATATATATATATATTTATCGTTTTTTTAAGTAACTGAAATTTTTAGGCCACAACACGGATGGGAAGTATTTTGTGACATCCACGAAGCTGTCATATCATTTTGAAACGGTGCCAAAACATGTGGCTTTCTTCTTTGAGAAGTCGAAGGATGGCCATGTCACTCCGGTCAAAGATGTTGACATCGTGGACTTCTCGTGCGGAAATAATCACACTGTAAGTATTTCGTCCGAATTAATATTTTAACTTAGTTTTAATCAAGCTGAGGGTCTTATTTGAGAAACATAAAAATTGTCAAGTTGTATGACAAGTTTTCATACAGACTCGACAATTATTATTGTAGTTTTAGTAGTATTATTGATAATAATAGAATCGATATTGGTTTCGCATTAATATTCATTATAGTTTTCTAATATACACTGTTTAAACTAAATATGAGCCTAAACAATAATATAAAACCCACACGGTGTATAGATTTAAATAGTGGTTATAAAATAGATTTTCTATAAAACCCTTCGTGCGCGAGTCCGACTCGCACTTGGCCGATTTTTTATTTTTATATTTTAATAGTAAACAAACCTTGAGCCTGACCGATGATAACACATCTACATATAAATAAAAATTAATATGTTAAAGCACAAATCAATAGGCGTAATAGTTTTTCCGTAAAGTGTACCACAACAGTGCTCAGGTTCTGGCATATACTAGGGCTCACTTCGCTCGCCCTGATTATTTTATTTTATAATATTTGTGGTTTCGGATAATGATGGAAGATCGACTCGGCGCCCTTCTTGCCTTTCCACGGCGCACACTTTGGGAACCCCTGCACTATAGTTTTTTTTTTAAGGTGGCCATCGACTCAAAGAAGCGCGCGTTCAGTTGGGGCTTCGGTGGTTTCGGTCGCCTGGGTCATGCCGAACAGAAGGACGAGAGTGTCCCGCGACTGATCAAGTATTTCGACTCCCAGGCGCGCGGCGTCCGCTCCGTCCACTGCGGCGCCACATACAGCCTGGCTGTTAATGAACTCGGTGAGTTGTTGTCTCGCTCCCAAAAAAAATTAACCTAAAGGTACAGTTACACATGCTCAAAACTAGCATGCTTATTATCATGCTTAAATCAAGAATGCTGTTTGAACTCGATACATTTGCTTCTTGCTTATTATAAGAGAAAAACTGATCGATACTACCACAAACCTGTCCACACGTGCTTAAACCACGTACCCCGCCACCCGCGCCGCAGGTAGCATGCTAAAAAATCGCACGCCATTTTTGAGCATGCTCGAAATAAGCATGCTTATTTTGAGCAATGCTTGGACACACGTGCTCGAAAGCAGCAACTGCTCGGTTAAAGCATGCTTTTGTGCTTGAAATAAGCATGTGTAACTGTACTTTAAAAAACGAACCAACGTGAATAACACTTAGAATGCTGTTACTATACTATAGTAAGTAGTGCCGTATAAGGCCTCTGCCTCGAAATCAGCGGGCAGCGGGGCGGTGGTGGCGGCGGCGTGGGAGCGGCGCGTTCCAATACAGTATAGATTTATATGGACTGGTTCTCGAAAACAGCGGCGCGGTGCGTACTAGGCGGCTACCCGTGCCGCCGCGCCGCCACCGCTCCCGCCCCGCTGCCCGCAAAAATCGAGGCTGAGGCCTTAGAATTGTAGCGCCGGATGTCAGTGCAAATTTGTAATTCGCCGATAATTGTAGAAGCAATAATATAGGTCATTTATTATTACTGAACGGCAAATTTGTAATAAATATTAAAATAATTCGTTTTCCATTTTAGGTGCCCTGTTTTTATTTGGTCAGACCAAGCGTACTGGTGAGGCCAACATGTACCCTAAGCCCGTGCAAGATCTTACTGGTAAGTCAAAAATCCGCTTATGTATAGAACATATTTTTATTTAAATCGTTAAGGGCTTGTTTGGTTTATATAATAGGTATTTGTAAATACAACATGTACTTTGCTTCTCCTGGTGTGGACTTCCCAGAATATTTCAAGACTACAATTAGCGAAATCGGTTCAGCCGTTCTCGAGTTTTAGCGAGACAAAATAGGGTATTACACTTATTTAAAAAGATTGAAGACTCATATTATTGTAATGAAATAAACAACGAATATGTAATGTGTTGCAGGTTGGAACATTCGCAGCGTGGGCACCAGTAACACGTCTATAGTGATAGCCGCAGACGATACAATCATAGCCTGGGGCGTATCCCCCACATACGGCGAACTTGTTAGTATGATCTTATATTATTATTGCATTTTAATATTTGAAGACGTGAGTGGATGAACACGATAACTAACAGTAAAAAAATGCCGTTTTTTTTCCATAAATAGAGGCTTTATAGGGCCGGAAAAATTATTTGAAAAAAAAAAAAAAGTGCATTTTATGTGTAGCCAGATAAATTAGTCAGGTAATGAAGTGGATAGGTTACAAGGTTTGTTCAAATTATAAGGGAAAAAATGAGTAAATGTCCGTATGTTGCAAAATGTTACTTATCGTGTTCATCCACTTACGTCTTCATTTATGTTATTTGTATGGTCAATTAGATAACACCCGCAACTGCGTTGCGCCAATAATTCGTTTATCGCGCAGGAACCCATTTTCCCGTAACAAAAACTGTCCTATGTCCTTCCTCGAGACACCGAGCATCTGCTTACCGTTTCATCGACTACGAGACTAGTATCGAATCTTTATTATGATTTCATTAGTCTCTATTCTATTTGATATAATTTGTTTTGTATAATATAGTCTATTTGGCATTTTTTGTGATTGCAGAATTGTCATTTGTCCGTGGTATCTGTATGTGCATTAAATTCCAGTAAATTCTTCTAGCCGTTTACGAGTGACACTGTGATAAATAAGAATGGGGATTTGTTACAGTCGGAACTTCTTTCGCTTTGTCCGTCTATCCGTCCGTCTTTTCTAAAGTTAATACATATACTGCCGCCACTTAGAGTGGAACATTAATTATTTAAATGTAATAAATTCAAAATTTTGACATAAGCCCCATACATTATCAGCTGTCGAACTCTTCATTAAATTGAAGGTTAATCATAATTAAATGTCTCTGAGTACGGCAGATAGACAATTTTTGGTGTTACAACACGAAGGAAACTTTACGACGCTATTACATTTTGCCAGGGTACGGGTGAAATCAACAAGTCTACGGCCAGACCGAAGGAGGTCTCCCGAATGGATGGCTTGTGTGTGACTCAAGTCGCTATGGGCTTCTCTCACACCCTTCTGCTCTGCGATGACACTTCCGAAGAGGTGAAAACGAAGCTCGCTTCCATGCCAACATTTGAACCCTAAGCATTGCTGCTTAGGGTTCGAATTCAGAGAAATTCAGAGAATTCAGAGAATAGTTTCTTATGCTTGCGCATAAGAAACTATTCTCTGAATTATTCCCGTTGTGATGTCAATTTTAATGGTACCTCTGCACTGGTTTGATTTTATCTTTTGAAGCTTTTTATTCATGGTATTTTAGGCGTCGTCCATAAAGTACGTCGACGTGGATTATTTACTGGCAGAATCAAACTATTGTGCTAAGGCGCATTTAATATTTCACTTTCGACCGCTAAATTCGACTATCGACTATTTGAGGTATCCTTTCTTCATTTGACCACTATCATAAAATGTAGGACCTCTCCTTGTTATCTTTAACGTATGAAGTACTTTATGGATGCTCCTCTAGCTGTGTAAAATGGCTCGGAAATGCTCAGAAACATTTTAACTTACACAATAAAAAATAAAAAACTATTTGTAATGAATGTTTTAGATTTTTATTATTTTGAAGTATTGTATCTCTTTTTTTCCTTTGCGAGCTTTACTGAAAGCTACAAAGTTTTATACCTCACAATTATTTGATTGACAATGATGATTATCATAATTTTAGTTCTGTTTACAAGGTAACATTGCTTTACTTACCTCCTTAATTAAAAACGTTTAGTTATCGTAAGCATAATCTTTACATTATAACCATTTTAATTCATAAATAAAGATCTGTATTTCATTTCATAATCACCAGACACAACCATGCGTATAGAAGACTGTTTAATAATATTAGCATAACATTTTTAAGAATTTCATTTTTTTTTCTATTTGATTTTTATTTTCGGTTGTACTATCAGAGAAGTTGATTCCTAGGCAGTTAGCGGACCTAAGTAATTTGGTCGCATTAAGTCAAACCCATCCAACTGATCACAGGCTGTGATCAGTCGGATGGGTCACAGCTAACATTGAATTGACATAAGCCAACCACATGACGTAAGTCCGTCAACTGCATAGAAATCAATTTCCTCGATGGTACAACATAGCAAAGAGTGATAAATTTTTGTGTATGCCATGTGTTCAGTTTTGTTGTAAGTTTTTAAACATTTAACATTATAGCAGACAATCAAGTTTTGTAGAAATGCTACACATTTCGACGTCTTTAAGGCCCGAATTTTTGGTCAGTACTTAAGATGCGACCCGGTCTCAAGACGCGGTTCGGCTCTGTGATTGGTCCAAATTTTGACAGCCAACCAATCACAGAGCCTGAACCGTATCTTGAGACCGAGGTGCATCTTGAGTACTGACCAAAAATACGGGCTTAAGTGTTTTCTTCCTACCTCAAGTACAACAGACAATGTAACGATATAAGATAATATTTAGTATTGTTTTGACGATTAAAGCAATTAAGGGTGCAGGTTGGTAGTGGGCGAAATAAAGTAGTATAATAATATTATGACGTGTCGTCAGGATTAGACTTTGACACGAAGCTAACGTGGGTATGTTATAGAAATTAAAAAAAAGTATATATTAAAAGTATCGCTGCGCGCTTCTGAAGCGGGGGCGTAGTTACTGCCGTATTAATTACACGGGCCCCTGGGCAAAGGTCCCCCATCATACGTAAATTACCCTTCCTGAAGGCCCCCCGAACAAATTTTTATAAGGGGCCCTTCCAGGGCACGTTACGCTCCCGTTGAGACGTCCGTTACCAACTTTGTCACAAAACATAATATTGTGTCGATTGTATTATTTATAAAATATTGTAAGTGGTTTCATACTTATTGAAATAGCCACGGTCGTCCGTTTTTGTTCAATAATGTAAGAATACGTGTGTAACACTGTGATCACACTAATTGTAGTGTAGAAACGAAATTGCCAACAGTTATACTGTAATAAAATATGTATTATTCATAACTCTCGCGAGTAAAAATACATGTGAACGTTTACGTGAAAGACTTATTTTTGTCAGATACTGATATTGTAGTTTTAGATAATTAGAGTATCTTAATTAGGTGGTTAATTTAAATATTATATTGCTGAATCGGCTCAGTGGCCAGTGTCCGTTTTAAGAAGAGAGCAAAACTGATAATATTATGTTGAATCTTTTAAGACTATGGTGGTCATTGGTATTTCTGATCGGCCCCAACTTGCAACTGCCCACCTCTTTCGATGTTTATACGATACGATATTAGAATTTAATTAACATTTTTCTACTACTATATTGTGAAACTTCACACTACGGTTAAGGGTTTTTCTATGTACGTACTTACTGTTATAGTTTAATTTAAATTAATACGTTTAAGGATGCAAATAACACTATTGTGTATTTGTAGATTAGTTAGCTAAGAGATGCACATTCCCGTAACTTCTGAAACATCCTAGCCCTAACACTACTATAACCAGTAATTTTACTATTTATAAAGAAATTTCTAATTCGAAATGTAATTTAAAGGTGTATGTTAATATGACTGTGGCACGAACGACGAGACGAGTTACAAACTTTATTAGGTAAGGTGGGGTAAGACAATCACGCGGGGAAGACTATCACAGTGTAGGTAACTCGTTACACGCAGCCTGGTAGGGTGGTAAACACTCAAAAAGTTCTCGGCTCAAAACACGGATGTCGTTACTTTACGTACAAAAGGTGAAAATTATACTGTGATAGTCTTCCCCGCGTGATTGTCTTACCCCACCTTACCATACGTGATTTGTTTCGTGGATCGGACCACAGCGCGGATTATCCGTTTTAGTGAAAGATGAAAAAAAAACGATGTTTAAATTAGTAACACTAAAATGCTGTGTTACTTCTTATTGTATCATGATTTTAAACTTTTATAGTATTTTCTTTTAGGCTGCCTTCACATTAAGTCGCGAGTACTGCGGCTGCCGCAGTACTCGCGACTTAATGTGAAGGCAGCCTTCATTGTAATGACGCATTTTAATTTATCAAGGGAAAACATAATTTTCGTCATTTTTCGATTTTAACCATTTAAATGTACCTAGGTAATGTAAAGTCTTGCTTGCTAAATTATGACTTTTAAATTAAATTTTTTCTATAAGTATCCATTGTGTTTTATTCTAGAAAATATTATTTATTATTATCATAGAGATATTATGTACTACGTACTGGAGCCGCCATTGCAAACAAAAAACGTCGCACTTGAGGCATGAGCGGGGTGAGAGGCGGGGCGGTGATGGCTATAGATGAGTGCCGCAGAAGTGACAAAGTTTTGTGCCTACACTCGAATGAACGCAGACTATTTGAGTAAGTGGATAAAATAAAACAAAGATTTTTACAAAACATTATAAAAAGCTTTTATTTAACTTGCTCTGTATATTATTATGTACATATTATTATGTAAATGTGGTGTTGGAATTTTTGAATTCAATTTCGAAGTATGTACATAATATGAAATATGAAAGATGAAATATGAAATATTAAATACGAAAAACCTATCTACGAAATATGAAATGAAATTAAAATATTTATTTATAAATAGGTTAATAAAGATATATTAGAGAGTAGTAAAAGTCTTAAATAATTTTACATTGAGCGGCATTTATTCCAGCAGAGTTTCACCTTACACGTCTCAAAGTTATTTACAGAATGCACCCATCAATGCAATATGGCTGGCTTTTATACCATTTTACACAAAAGAAACGAACTTCCGTTGACGATTCAATTATAGTAAAATCATTAAAGAATACCTACATTAAAAATTAAGAATGGCTAAGAATAAGTAGGTATATAATTCTAAATATTAATTAATGTACTTCTCATATTTAAGATAATTATTTACTTAAATATGAGAAGAGGAAGTTAGAACAGAAGTAAATAATCCTCCCGTCCATTTATAACTAAATATTAGTCAACATCAATTACCTTACTTATTACTATTTAAAATATAATAATCAGTTATTATATACTTATATACTACAGCCGTCGGGAGCTAGACTGGGGAGAGTCCGTTTCTACACAGGGAGGCAGCCGTGGCGGGGCTGCTCTAATTCCCGCCCTCCTGAACTAGATCCGGACTGGTTCAGGGGTGTCGCGAATGCGAATGCCCGAGGCGACAAGTCGTAACTGACAAGATTTGACTTGTCAGAGCTTACGACTCGTCGCCACGAAAATATTTACGGAGAAACTCCACGTGTAAAAGCAGGAATTAAGTTTCCTCGCACCCACTATTGTAGAAAATACGAGTTTCAAAAATCCTTTTTTTTTACGAATGCGCTGTCTTTTAAATATTTTGTCATTCTATAGAGTACTAGCTGTACCCCGCGGTGTTACCCGCGGTTTCTAAGCGAAATATAATATGTAACAATAGTCTATGAAAAGTATCAATAATAATAGGATACTGTGATGAACTGATGATGCATGACGTAATGGTTGTGATGATGATGGTGAATGTAATTTGCATAGTAGCGTACATATTATTATGCTTCTGGAAGTTGCAGAATTTGCCTACACTTGTGCACGATAACGAATATCTAATGGTTAATATTCTACCAATATTACACATTAAAAACGCAGTTAACAAATTTTAGGAAAATAATACAAAAACACAACAGCACTCCACATTTCCGGCAAAACCCTAGACAGAAATTATTATTGTACCATCGAGGAAATTGATTCCTAGGCAGTTGACAGATTAACGTCATTTGGTCAAATCATGTCAATTCAATATTGTTAATTGTGATCTGTCGGCTGGGTTTGACGTAACGCGACCAAACTACGCAGGTCTCCCTTCTGAATAGGAATCAACTTCTCTGATAATACAAGATTTATTAATTTTGAATTTAGAACGCCATTTTTTTTAATGTCATGATGACATCGCGTCTGTTACGCCCGGCCGCATATTGTCCGAATTTCTGATCAGAAACATTTGAACGTCCGCCGGACCGCCACTCTGCACACTATCCGAAATTTCCTTCTGGCGAGTTCGAGCTCACTCGGCTCAGTACAAAATGTAAGAGAGAGCGCGATCCGATTTTCTGATCAGAAACATTTGAACTGCAACCGATCGACGTCATCTGACATAAAATTTCGAACGCCCGCCGGAACGCAATTAAAAATTTCTGCCATCCGATAGACGGCATCTGACAACTCATCCGGAGTCCGGACCGGACGTCAGACACAAATCATATTCATGAGCAGAGTGCGTTCCGGCGGGCGTCTGACATTATGTGTCAGATGACGTCGATCGGATGGCGATAAATGGACTATCTAAAACTGAAAGATTTTTTCAAATCGGACCAGTAGTTCCTGAGATTAGCGCGTTCAAACAAACAAACAAACTAACAAACTCTTCCGCTTTATAATATTAGTATAGATTAGCCAGGGGCTACAAAAGTTGCAATTTCGATCATTCACTCATAAAAACATGATAATTTTATATTAAGTGCACAAAGCTATAGTACAACTTATAAAATTTTAGGACTTTTGAGAATTAATATTATACTCGTGAGCATAAATATTCGTAACTTCATCTACATGTACAAATCTAGTTAATTTACAAACAGAATGTATATGCTTTATTATGAATAGGGGGCTTTATTTCATAAGCAGTAAAGAGTATTTAATCAAATTAAAACATTGGGTCCCACAACTGTTCATGATTTTTAACAACTTTTAAGGATAAATTTCGACAAACTATGAATTACATCTTAATCATAAAATACACCAAATAATGTTTATGCAAATTTTGGAGTAGATCTGGCGAAGGAATCGTGTTGTCCCATACTAAATTTAACCCCCCTTTTCACCCCTTTCCGAAACGAATTTCGAAAAATTCTTTCTTATTGCACGTCTACGTCATACGGAGAACACTTCCCCCAAATTTCAAGTCTCTACGATCAATGGTTTAAGCTGTAGCGTGATTCCATTTTCATGTCATTCAGGACAAAGCCTTTTATATAATGATATAGAATATAGATTATTTATTTATAGTAATAGCACAGTAATAGGGTCCCGTTTTTGCCCTTTGGGTAAGGAACCCTAACAATGGGGAAAATCATCTTAGTTGTTATACAATAACCTACATATTATTTATGTTGACGCAGACGAAGTCGCGGGCAACAGCTAGTTATTTATAAATTATAATAATAATTCATTTAGGTTCCTGTGTAAGTAGACCACTTGATATTAATCTTTATGGCTAGCGCCCTCTTTAAAATCCATGGTTAATTGTGTTGTAAGGAAGACAAGTTTTAATCTTAGGATAAATTCGTAACCGAACATTTTCAGAACCAGGCGATGAAGTTTTGTTACGTCGTACGCTGCCATTAGATGTCGCTTGTTACACGATTGTAGAATTATTAATAAGGGTCGGAACAGAGGGCGCTACAGTAAACAATGAACAATCCAACCAAAATCCGTCATGCACACGTCACACAAGATTATTGACGGAAACGTTGTCAAACGTCGAAAAAAACTTTTTGTTTACCGTCTATGCCGGTGCTGCCTCTAGCATGAACACATTGCAGTAATATGTCCTATTCTACGAAGTTGTTTTGGCTTGTCGTCGAAAGTACCAAGATTGTACTATTTCAATCCAACATTAATACTACTTTAATTTAGTCCAGACTCCAGATCTATGCAAGCAGCAAAATAGTTTTCTCATATTTTAAGTACGTAAGAAAGCGTCCGTGGCCCAATGGGTTGACCTTTGGTTCGCACTCGTAGAGGGTGCAGGTTCGATCCGGGTGGAGGCGTGTACCAATGGGACATTTTCTGATCTCAAGTACTTAATACGGACGCTCGTACGGTGAAGGAAAACATCGTGAGGAAACCCGCACATATTTGGTCCCAGACGTATTGACTAGTTCTTTCCTCTGGACTAGGCCGACTATGTTGCGAGAATGCCGTATGTGCTTGGGCAACCATACGGATTACTTCGCTCTGAAAATACTGTATAAATCATCCACAACGGATGTCAAGGCCTAGTTTTTAGGGTTCCGTACCCAAAGGGTAAAAACGGGACCCTATTACTAAGACTCGATGTCTGTCTGTCCGTCTGTCTGTCAGCAGGCTATATCTCAAGAACGGTGATAGCTAGAGAGTTGAAATTTTCACAGATTATGTATTCCTGTTGCCGCTATAACAACAAATACTAAAAACAAAATAAAACAAATATTTAAGGGGGGCTCCCATACAACAAACTTGATTTTTTTGTCATTTTTTGGTCTATATCAATAATGGCAACAGGTAAGTACTTGAATTTTTCTCAAAGTCCTTAGTTATATGTGTACTTTAATATTTAATAATAATATTAAAATAAAATAAAAAAATAAGGGGAGGTCCCATACAAAAACATAATTTGTGGTCTAATTTTGCTCAATAATGGTACGGAACCCTTCGTGCGTGAGTCCGACCCGCACTTGGTCGATTATTATAAGTACGTAAATAAACTTTAAACGACGTTTACCACGATGTTTACAGAAGTTCATCGTAGCTTGAACGTAGGTTGATCGAAACACATTTTTATACAAAAACTTTCACATGGTCACAGAATATATATTATTAGTAGTACCAACATGGTGTAGTTATAAATAAATAAATAAAATACGTTTATTTCAGGACCCAACCCATAGAAAAATTCTTAAAACTAGAAGGAAAAAATTATTATTATTAATTTAAATATTTGCCACCCTCTGGCGCACCGGATACATGCACGTGTGCATGGACCCAGTGCTTCAGGAGGGGGCTGTCCAGTTTATCACTGAGTGTTTTCAGGATGATGTTGGGGTTGCCGCGCGTTCGGAACATCAGCGATGCAATGCGACGTGGCAACACGGTATGAAAACCGTCAGTGCGTGCGTGCGCAAACATCGCCGATGCACTATGCCATCGCGGAAGCCCCACCAACACCCTGAACGCATCATTATATTGTACCCGGAGAACGTGGATAGCCCGCTGCGTATAGTTAACCCACATATTGCAGGTGTAGAGTGTTTGACAGAATGCTTTAAATAATGTAATTTTTACATCTGTACTACACTTTGCGAATCTGCGCGCAAGCATATTACAGCGGACTGCAATCGCTCTCCTCTCCCTTTCGATGTCTCCATCGTCTTTTAAATCTTCGGTAACTATGTGATCGAGGTATTTCAATTCTTTAACTCTTCGGAGCGCAACACCATTGAGCAGCACTGGTGCTACATCTCCGATTTTACGAGCCCTTGAATTAAATATCATGAGCTCGCTTATCTTTACATTTTATATAAGACCGTGCGACCTGGCGTAACTTTCACACACACTTATCATTTTTCTGAGGGCGGCTATTGATGGGCTGAGCAACACCATATCATCGGCGTAACTGATACTGTTAATACAGAGACCATCAATAAAACAGCCTACTCTGGTGTCGCTCAGTTCAGCAATCAGCCTGTCCGTGTACAGGTTGAAGAGAGAAGGAGACGTTATCCCCCCTTGTCTCACTCCACACTCCAACCTGTATTCGTCGGAGAGTTCTCGGAGCCATTTGACCTGGTTAGTTTGGTGGCCGTACCAATATTTAAGAATATTAGTTACCTCGCCCGGCACACCTGCCTCCTTAAGTTTTTGCCATAAGATATCGTACCTAACCAGGTCAAATGCCTTGGAGAGGTCCAGAAAAGCTGCATACACAGGCGTGCTCCTATCTGTGTAGTACTTGACAGTCTGCTTGAGAGACATAATGGCACATTCTGTTGAGAGTCCTGGTCTAAAGCCGAACTGTGCGTCATTTAAAGTTATATATTTCTTTAGTTGTCTCTCAAACAAGCTATCAAGTATCTTCGATATGGTTGTAGCTAAAGATATCGGGCGGTAGTTGCACTTATCAGAGCTATCTCCTGTCTTGTTTTTTATTATAGGAACTTCCACCGTCTTCATCAGCTCATTTGGCAGGTAGGAATGCCTTAAACACAGAGTAAATAGCAATCCCAAAAGTCTTGGAAGATGTGGCCCCGCATATTGAAAATGTTCTAAGCTGAGACCGTCGTGTCCAGGTGACATTCCTCGGGTCATGCTTTTTAAAATGAGAGCTACATGTCCCGCTGTGACCCGCTCAGGCACTTTCGACACTACGGCCTCGGCACCCCCTAATTTGTCATGTTCACTATTTAGCGGAGACTCCACCTGGAAGTGACATCGGAACATATTCGCAATATCTTTCGAGTCACTGATGCCGTCTACACTTGTCGGGATGCAGGGTATTGCGTTTAATTTTTTTGTTTCCTTCCAAAAACCTTTAAAATCTTTAGTTTTATGTTTAGAAGCCAAAATGTTCATTTTTATTAATTCTTGATTATTCTGACAGTATTTTAAATTATTTTTAAATATTTTTCTCGACTGATGCATTTCATTATAAATCCTACCACTACTAGGTCTACCATACCATATCCAGGTCAAAAATTTCTGCCTGGCCTCCTTATGAGCATCACTCACATATTTGTTCCATCCGACAATAGGACGACCACGGTGACGAGTACCACCACCATCGCGACCAATATAGCTGTCAACAGCAGCCTCTTGCAAACATTTAACAATGTCACCGTAAAGTGTGTCTATCGCGGCCAAGTGAACCCTATTATTATTACTACACAATTTATCACAACATTTATGAAATGCATCCGGAAAGTCAATTTCTCTTAATTTGGTGTTGCAAGATGTTGAATATTTTTCTATTTGGCTCAAATCCCTATCTCCCCAATACACTTTATTAGTTTTAGACAGCGGCGGGACGATAGTCTGACATACTGATTTTAAATTACAAGTGATTTCAATCGGATAGTGATCAGACCAGAGGACATCATAGCATACCTTTACAGATGCAACCGTCTTTAACGATGCTTCAGTGACAATACAGTGATCAAGCCACCTGCGGCTACCGTGTGCATCACTAACAAACGTATGGGTATTAGAATTTGAGCCCAACATCTCAAGATCTACTCATGTCCAATGTTGCTCATTACAAAATTTACAAAGTTCATTACCAAACAATTCATGGGAATGAGAATTAAAATCTCCCAGTATAAATACATTCAAAATACAATAAATACATTTCCATTTCGTTACTGTCAATTATAGAAGTCATTTTACTTAAACACTGAACAAATTCCAAGAGATTATCAGAACAGTCAGTGGGCATATAAACAGAAAAAACAATTAACCATCAATCCAACACACGCAGCTTAATTGCACTAATTCTACTACTTTCGCACGTAATAACAGAGACATTACTACACTTACTGTTCCTATATAAAAGTCCTGTACCTCCGTACGGCCTTCCACACAGTATACCACTCGTAAGGTCCACCGCAGATTAGCCACAGAATCCGAATTCGCTGTGTACTTTCCCTAATTCAGGTATTTCGTGCGGCAGGAGCCATGTCTCTTGTAAAGCAATAACATCAGCGTTTTGACAAAGACCTCGTATACACTCCATGGATCGCTTGAAGGATTTACAGTTGAAACTAATAAAACTGAAATAGTCGTTCTCAATTTTACTACCCATTTAGTTTTGTTTTTGAGCCCGTGTCAGATTTCTTATGTGTCTGTCTAATTTCTGTTTTCCAAATTCGATGAAACGACGAAAAGATATACCATCAGGCCACAATTTGCTATCCAAAAATACATTTAGTTTCTCTTTCGGAATATACATTTTAAAGGAATTGTATTCCCTATCCTGCTTGGATTCAACCTTCTCCAGGGTGACTTCAATGTCAGTTTTCCTCTTTATATAAGAAATTATGTGACTTTCACAAGTGTCTTTGTGAACATAATTTATAAAGAGAGGTATACTAATAGATGCAGCCTTAAAACCGTCGACAGACTCCGTACATGTACCTTTTTTACCAGCAAAGCGATTACTGTATCTTTTTCTCTGTACAACTTGCCATTCGTCGTGTGTGCTCGGCATTACTAATACGCTCTGCGACTGATACGCCCGATCCAGCTGATTGTTCGATGTGCCTGCACTTATTGCGCCGGTAAGAGTAGTAGCGGACGCGTCGGCGCTGGTGTCCTGTGTTTGTTTTTGCGCTGTACGCGACTCAGAGTATGAGATAATGGGCTTCTAAGCGACAGGTATGTCAGTGTTAGACAACAGCGGCGCACATGAGCTTGACACGGACGGCAAGTTCTGCTTTTGTACTGATTTAGATAAATATGTATCATCGATCAATTGTTTGGTGTCTTTTACCGCCTCCTATTTTACGTAAATATCACATTTCGATTCAGAGCTATTTAAGTTTCGAAATTATCATCTCGACATTTCTGTTGTAATTCACTAACTTCAGTTTTTAATGTTTCGAAGTGGTCAACAGATGTATATGTATCTTTAATAATTTCTACCTCGTGCTTGAGTAAAATCAAGTCTTTTAAGAGCCGAGTCGCGTCCAAATGATCAAAAGTAACCGGTGGTAGTTGTTGGAGGTTGCGGGCAACAAAAATTGGCATCTCTTCAGGGTCCTTTTGTTTTATTAGAGTAATTATATACTCTAATTCCCGTTGAGTTTTCCCTTCTCTTTTACGATTGATATTTCTTCCCGATGTTTTTACCGAAGTGAACAATAGGTTTTTTGCTGCACTAATTTCTTCCGGCTTAAATGCCGTGGCACACAGTCTGATCATTGAATCCTCATCCATCACATCACATTTGTTCTGAACAAAAGTCAAAACTTCGTTAATTACTAAGTTACAGTTCGCGCACTTTAACATCTTCGAAGATATCGATCTATTCCCGAATGTAATAATTATAATAAAATGGAAAAAAAAACTTAAAAAACTTAAAACGGAAAAATACTTGAATGTTTATTATTTGACGTTATGTCTATTGTGAAATGGTCGATGTATTGCATCCATACAAATATTATTAAACTAGACGTTCCGCGCGGCTTCGCCCGCGTAAATTAGATATTTCACAGAAAATTTAGTCCACAAAAAAAGCCTATGATCCTTCACGTGGTCTACTTCTTATCTGATCCAAATAACAGAAAAAATGCTCTAGTAGTTCGTAAGATAAGCCCTTTCAAATAATTTCCGCCGTTTTTTTCCACATTTTCCTCTATTTCTTCGCTCCTATTATTTTTAGCGTAATAAAATATAGCTTATAGCCTTCCTCGATAACTAGGCTATCTAACACTGAAAGAATTTTTCAAATTAGACTAGTAGTTCCTGAGATTAGCGCGTTCAAAGAAGCCCTTTCAAATAATTTCCCCCCGTTTTTTCCACATTTTCCTCTATTTCTTCGCTCCTATTAGTTTTAGCGTGATAAAATATAGCCTATAGCCATCCTCGATAAATGGACTATCTAACACTGAAAGAATTTTTCAAATCGGACCAGTAGTTCCTGAGATTAGCGCGTTCAAACAAACAAGCAAACAAACAAACAAACAAACAAACAAACAAACAAACAAACAAACAAACAAACTAACAAACTCTTCCGCTTTATAATATTAGTAAGTATAGATTAGTATAGATGCGAAAGTGTGTGTCTGTCTGTTACGGGTTGCAGATTCACGCGTAAACCGCTGATTTTGATGAAAGGTATGGAGATACTTTGAGACATAGGTGCGATAATATTTTTTATCTCGGAAAAATGTACGGTTCCAGCGCGATTAATGAATTTTGGCTCAACGGAGTCGCGGGCGTCATTTAGTATCTATTATTATAATGTAGTTGCTCGCTTTTCTGAACGAGGCAAAACTTTATTAAGCGATCTGTCACTTATTATTTAGTGGAGTGCCTAGAGCGTAAAAATCGTGCAAACCTCCGATTTTGTAATAGTGGATGAAAATTGAAAAGAAAAAAAGGAATGTGTAGCTGATAACATTAATAAAAAAGTTTACCTATTGAAAAGTTGTGCTTTTGATTTTTAAATAAAAAAATCGATAATTATAATAATTCAAATAGTATGAGGCATAATAGGCTGTAAAATTGTTTTATATTAAAGATTAACTTAATGTATATTGTTCTACAGGGTGTAACGAAACTAAGTGATAATACTTTAGGGTGTGCACGTCTCCCCTGTATAGAATTCACTGTGAAAGTAGCAGCACTGAAAGTGAATTTTTTTTTTCACTTTTGTTTGGGAAAATTCATTCTTCTGGGGCCCTTGCAATTACAAATCACAAAAAATGCTCTTTAAGCGCTGCTACTTTCACAGTCGTCATTTTTTACTAATTGTACTTTTGGATGTGTATATTGTGACATCCTAAAATACAATTAGTAAAAAATGGAGTGATTCCAGAAAAATCGAAAAAAAAAACACCTAAAATAAAATTTTGGTTTATTTAGGCATTTTACATTATTCATCAAATATTCTCTTCCACTTCAGGTATTTGCATACTCGGTAAATTATTAAAGCAACTATTTCCATTGCACTGTAAACATGATATACTACAATGCAAACCACTTTTCCGACATCCACATGCATGATAATACTTAAAAAAGTGAAGCTAAGTATAATTATTTTTGAGTAAAATTGTAGATTCATTAAAAGATTTTTGAAATGTAAGAGTTGAACATTTTAAAGAAAACCTGCATTTCTTTCTTTTAGTTATCTGGCAAAATAATAAAATATTATTATTATTTTTTTGACTTCTGTTGTTGATTATATTCCGAAAAATAAAAAAATTGTAAAAAAAATAATAATATATAACTTAGATTTAAAATTAATATTTTTGTATCTAGATGAGCATACCTCCAAATGAGCTTGTTGTGTGCTTCGGCAGTAGGTACCTGATAATTGGCGTTCCTATTTTTTTTGGTTTTAAATAGGAAGTTTAAAATTATTTCTTAGGCTTAACAAAGCCTTCTATTTGTTAATGCGTATAGCTTTTTAGCTCTTACTTTATTAAATTTTCTGAAAATGTAGCACAAACTTTTCACGTATATTTCGAAGAAAATCTGTATTTTATTTTTTTGGTTAGGCTTAGGTTTTAACAGAATAAAATTGTTTTTTTTTCATTAGCTAAAACATACTTAAAGGAAAAAAAAAACAAATTAGGTTAAGAACTGATATTTTTTGTATCAGGTAAGCATTTTCCGAACATAGGTTGCAGAATGCGTCTTTAGTATGTACGGGAGATATGTGGCACCCAAATTTTTTTCTGGCTTTAATTAGGAAGTTTAATATATTTCAAAGGCAAGAAAAAGCCTATCGTTTGTCGATGCATTTGACGTTTTAGCTTTTTTTTTTCTACATTAGCATTTAGCAAATGTAGAAAAAAAAATTTTGGTCTATTTTACACATTTTTGGAGATATTAAAACGTTTTAAAGTACTTAAAACTCACCATTTCTCTAAAAATTAAATACACACAATAAGTACGTGTTCACTTTTCTTTACGACCCTGCAATCCTCCCATTTTAATCTCTAAAAACTTTGCATAAATCTTATAGTTTTATTTAGCTTAGCAAAGCAAACTTTATTTTTAAAAAATTCTATTTTTGGTTAATTTTCAAAGTAAACAATCGGATAAGAGTCATTAAATAACAGGAACAAGAAACAAAATTTTTTCTTCACTGAATTTATATGGTGGAATATTAATTTTTAATTAAGTAACTAAAAAATTAAAAGCACAAAAATTTTTTGGTAAACTTTGCAAGTTATAGTGTAAAAAAGAAAATGACACCTCAAAAACAAAAATCCATTCACTATTTTTCGGAGGTTAAAACCTCTGGCGACTCAACTAATAAGGACCGAAACGGGCCCTTAGACAATTTCTACAACTTGTATTAGTTAGAAATATCTCGATTTTAGATTCAAGAAAGTCAACAAACAACGGTGTAAACATATTTTTTTCCTGGAATTGGCTTGCTTTAATCGATTCGTGAGCTAGTCGGAGTTGCATGGTTTTAATTAGATTACGTAAGTACAGTCGGTATGTATTCCCAGTGCTATTTCATACTGGTTAACTATAATTTGTAATCAATGATTTCAAAACACAAGAGGGGCTGTTAGGTACACACGGATAAAAATTTGAAAGTGGTAATATTAAAAGTTAGTTATCTGTGTCACAAAATATAAACGGCGAAAACAGATACCTACTAATTGTGTAGTGACAAAGAAAAATAAATGTTTGCTCCAAAAAACATTTTTATAATGCTGTCCCAGCGGGGCTAAAATGGTAACGTTTTGCAATTCCTCCAGAAAATGAATTGTCAAAACTGTCAAACTGACAAATGTCAAATTAGTACAAATTGTGCAAATTACTAGACATATGAATTGCAAGCAGAGTGATTTTTAAAAAACGAATCATAATTATTATGATTTATTTTTTAAAAATCACTCTGCTTGCAATTCCTATGTCTAGTAATTTGCACAATTTGTACTAATTTGACATTTGTCAGTTTGACAGTTTTAACAATTCATTTTCTGGAGGAATTGCAAAACGTTACCCTTTTTGCCCCGCAGGTTTGGAGTCATTCTATTGGAGTGTCTTTTTTGCTATATTCATATTTATGTCAAACTTAAATTTCCTCACTTATTTAATACAGGTTAACAGCGCTGCGGAACCGCAAGCACGCACACTCATTCATATTAAAAAAATACCTACTTAGTTTAATTACGTCTGCAGTCGTTGCAGTCACTTTTAGATTTATTATTTTTTGGCATCCCGATGTACACAAACTTTGGGTATCGTTGAGCAGCAAGCAGAGCGTTGAGGCAATTTAGGAGGGGCTACTTTTATCTCGACATGTCTCATCCATATTTGTTAAGTTTGTACGATAGCAATCAACACATGAAATCCTACACCAGCGCAAACTTATTTGACTTATTAAGGCTTTATGTCTAAGTTTATGAAGTTATATTAAAGTGCATTGAAGACTAATTTATCTGGCTAACTCAATCCTTCGGGAGACTCGGTACAAATATCTTGGTATTATTTAAATGGTAAATTGTTGCATTCACCGATTGTTATAGTTCTGTCTTCATATTCTCGAGGGAGTTTGAGATGTCCAGAATTAAGTAATACAGACCTACTTTAAATGGTTAGGCATAGGAAGCTACTTATTATACCAGCTATATCTTATTAAAATTTGTACAAACTTAAGTATACAATATTACATTTCAAAACACCATTACTATGAAAATACAACTACTTAATAAATAAAAATAAGCTTATTAGCCTAAAAGTACAATATTTAAAAAAAACGTTTTTTTTAGTTTACCTTCGTCAAAGTTTGCCTTAGTTTATTTAGGTATTGCACAGAAACCGTAAATTTTACTGCAAAGCAAACTATCCTGTAGGTGTAGAGCATTATTTTTTAACCTTTTTTATGATGCGACCCCCTTGGTATGAAAAATATTTCGCGACCCCCCTCCCACCCTTTGTTTTTCAGGGTTTCGTAGCCAAATGGCAAACAATGGAACCCTTATAGATTCGTCATGTCTGTCTGTCTGTCTGTCCGTCCGTATGCCATAGCCACTTTTCTCCGAAACTATAAGAGCTATACTATTGAAACTTGGTAAGTAGATGTAGTCGGTGAACCGCATTAAGATTTTGATACAATAATGGAAAAATTATTAAAAATTTTAGGGGTAGGTACAACTGAATAAAAAAAATTTTTTTTCATCTAACCTATGCGTGTAGGGTATCTATGGATAGGTCTTCAAAAATGATATTGAGGTTTTTAATATCATTTTTTTCTAACCTGAATAGTTTGCGAGAGAGACTCTTCCAAAGTGGTAAAATGTGTCCTCCCCCCCCCCTCTAACTTCTAAAGTAGGGGCATGACAAGTCTAAAAAAAATATATGATGTACATTAGTATAAAAACTACCAACGAAAATTGGTTTGATCGAGATCTAGCTAGTAGTTTTTTATACGTCATAAATGGTAAACCTTAATTTAAGTTTCATTAAATCAACTGAAATATAATTAAGATATTTAAAAAAACCCCCGCCAAACAACTTTAAAAAGTAATGGAATAATATTTACTGACTTTAAGTTTAAATAATTCCTAAGTGTAAAGTAATATTTTAGTCCATAATTGTCACGGTGTGTC
This sequence comes from Cyaniris semiargus, assembly GCA_905187585.1. NCBI lineage: Eukaryota > Metazoa > Arthropoda > Insecta > Lepidoptera > Lycaenidae > Cyaniris > Cyaniris semiargus. The sequence goes on from LR994547.1 coordinate 12,015,683, forward strand.
GACCATACATTTGCCGCGTTGCCGAAACCGAATTTAACAAGCTCATCAAACTTGCTCTTCAATAAATCAATTGTAACGTGTGCTGTGTGGCCTGTGCCGTCCTGTTGAAACCTCATGCTGTCCAAGTCCATATCTTCCAATTCGGGCCAAAAATAATCGATAATCATGGCTAATCTGCCTGTCTACTACTGCGAGAATTACGATCGAAAATCGGAGTTTAACGCTCTTAAAGCAGCGGCTACCGACTCCGAATTTCTGTAATAAATTTTTAAGATTTGCAGACGTTGTTCGTTCGTGTACTTCACCCGTAGTGTTTACTCATTACTGAATAAACTGACAGTGACAGTTCGATGTCAAGTGAGAGGGTGCATCCACAACACTGACCTCCATTATACAAGTACGCTGGACCTATGATACCCACTTTTTTTTTGTGCCTATTAGAAGCGGAATCAGCGCCCCCAGTGAGCGGGAAGAGAGCTAAATTTGACGTAACTTGCAAATGGCCGCTTAATCGTTATTGGTTGTCATCACTAGTATTAGTTCCAAATACTCCCGCTACTGCTATCAGCGCCAATATGGCGACTTTCAAACGTCATTTTTACGTCAAATCATAGACAAACATATTTGGTCAATGGTCAAATTTAGTTCCTATCCCTCCCATCGGGGGAGCTGATTCCGCTTCAAATAGGCACAAAAAATAGCTGTCATTTCAAAGGGTATCATTAGTCCAGCGTACTTGTATAATGGAGGTCAGTGATCCACAAACAAAATTCAAAATTGTCATGTCCCTATCGAAAAACCCTTTAATATGATTTGTATTCTGAGTCTGCCTGTATTGGGTCTGCACCTTAATAAGTTTCGTGTTGTAATATTAATAGTGAATTAAGTTTTTATAAGATGTAGACCTATTGCCAGACCAAATAAATAGATAAATAAATCAAATTTAAGTCTTGCCCCGCCACTGAGACAGGCTGATGATGATGCATGTTCTAGTTTCACAGTTTAACCTTGTCGGACACGGACAGTAACGGACGCGGAGTTGCATCTTTTATTTACACCACATTCGAATACCTGTTGCCTATTAAAAAGATTCAATATTTAACGCCTCACCTCGATGTATCTTGCGTTTTACTTCTGTTATAAGATGACCGCCTTCGTCTAGTGGTATAGAGTGTGATTCGAAGGTTGTAAGTTCGATTTCCGGGATGAAAAAATAATCCAAGTTTGGTTAAGATAACGGAGGCTGGTCACGTCATTATCTGAAAGATGATCCATGCTTTAGATGAGCATTTAAAAGTTGGTCCAGCGCCTCCGTTAGTCGCATCGTTAATTCGTCCCAGGATAAAAGGAAGCTCATGTGCAGCACACTTTGGCATCTTAAATGCTCCTGTTAAGGTGGCCTGGTTTTAAAGAAACCAGCCATCGTCAACGCAAAAACGCAAATCTAGACTGGATCTACTTACTCTAATTTACACTTAATTTACAGAAAATTTATATTACATAGTATAAATATATTTTATAGTATAAAACATTGTATCCTGTTAAATAATTAATATATCTACTAAGTCCAGCATACGCTTTCTAAGATTATTTTGATAGACTGTAGGAGACGTGGAACATAAAATTGGATTGTTGTAAAATTAGAAATACCGATACATTCGATAGTCTGGTAACTTCAGACCTAAATAAAGAACTTGATTTTGTTTCAAAATACAAAGTAAAGGTTCGTCCATGGTAGTATGTACATCGGTCATTTCTACAGCAAAAGAAAATTACCGAGATCTATACTGTGAGAGTAGTGCGTAAAAATTGTGAAATACTTTTTTATGTTATTTCCTGTTAACCTAAGTTTATAAAAAATATTATCTATGATTCAACTAGGCCGAAAAAAACTTAACTATTTTACTTTAATTCGTATTTAGCTTCAAAAATGCTGCCGTCGCGGTGGAATAGCTTGTTAAATAAACGAATAGCTCGATATGGCTATAGTCAAGCAGCACTGCTGAGCACTCGTCCAAAATTGTTAAAAATTAAAGGAATTGGTTAACGTTGCCGTGATACAATCCAGTTTCATCCTTCGTTAGATTTTCATTACAAATTATGCTGACTTGACAAAACATCGGACCAGTAGTTTAGAGGCTACAATAAAACATATATGTGACGTTATCTGGGGAAAGGGACCTTGTTGTCGGTTCTAGTTTCCGAGATAATCGCGTCTAGAATAAAGCGTCCAAAATCATTAATATTTTTTTCTTTTTTTGCTCCATGTTAATAAACAGACTCTAAATTTTTAATATGACAAAGACACAGGTTTTAAAAACGATTTTTTAAAGGTTAAAATATATCTTAAAGTTTAGTAAAAAAGGGACCTTACTGTCGGTGCTGCAGTCGAGAGTCGATTGCGGCTTTCTGTCGGCACGGTATCTACTATTATATTACGTTTTTTCTGTATTCTGAGTATACTACTAGTAATTCACATCAAGCTGAAAATCGGTAATATTGTTTAGAATATACATTGCCGTGCCCCCATATATTCTACAAGTGAAACTTAACGGCAAAAATCACAAATGTTAAAGTCGCCTTCGGAGCCTAAACAGGCTACATGAGCCCATAAGTCACAACTTTGACACTGTACCCATGGCTCTCCAGCTCTGACATTGGAATAAATTGTGTCACGTCACGTCACGGCACATCCGCGTTTTCAGGAACCATATATTTTGTCATAATCGGTATTTACGGCGTCTTCGTCATTTTCAGAGCCACTGCTGGATATTGTACTGTCTCTCTGGCGTCAAACAGCATTCCTACCAGCGCCTTCTCCATCGTGGTTACGTCTTCCACGTCATGAAACACTCTTACATGTAATGTGACCCCCGGGGTGTGGCCCCGGGGGTCGACTCGGTTACGAGATTTACGACCAATGTGAGGGGGCCAAATTACAATTATTGCTAATATTTAAACAAACGTATCAAAATATTTACTAAGCGTTTAATTTTATATTTACCTTTTAAATTCCGGAGAACGGTTTGATGTATCCGATATTCGAACACAATAGCCAAATCTTTCTGTTTTTAACAACTATCGAAATAAAATCACACACACTTAATAGTTTCTCGGGTCGCAAGTTTGAACTCGATGAAATGACAATCGAACGTGACAGCCTCTGTTGGATTTGTACGGTACTAAATTAGTAGCATGACGCGATTATCGCACCAAAATGATACTGGATAGCGTTGTTAAAACATTGATGTACTAAAGGGGGCCATTATACATAATAATAATTAATATGTGCAGGGGCCACATAACAACCTTTTCCCAATATAGTTAATGTTACAACTACGAAATTAATAGTATTATGTATATTTTTACTTTATTACTAAAAATGTAACGACCGACTTTAAGGTCCTTTTTAATATTTATGAATTATACTTTTATGATAACTAAGAGAAATTACATGTCTTTGGTACACGTCTTGTTACTAAAGGCTAATGAAAGTTATTTAAAAAATAAGAACTTCAATGTTAATAAAAAATATATATTTATTTTGATATGATATCACTAAACTTTTAATCACCGACAATAAGGTCCCTTTTGAAAAGTGTTAGGTGTTTGTACCAGCTTTTTACTAAACTTTACCTTGAATTTTAAGACTGAAAAAAGTTACTTCTTAAATAGAAGTTTATATATTAATTGATCTCATTTGACTATGTTTAAGTGTAGTAAACATATATTTTTGTTGATTTTGACTGATTAATAAGATTAGTAGAATCACAATGTTTATTTGTTCAAATATTTTTTTAATACAATAAACATAAACATACCTAATTCAAAAGTACCATCGAGGAAATTGATTCCTAGGTAGTTGACGGACCTACGTCATTTGGTCGGCTTATGTCAATTCAATGTAAGCTGTGATCGGTCATGGGTTTGACTTAACGCTACCAAATTACTTAGGTCCGCCATCTGCCTAGGAATCTACTTCTCTGATAGTACATTGCTATGAAACAGCGTATTAAATATTAACACAATATTATTATCATATTAAAGTAGAAGACAGCAGTGTTGGAAGTTATGTAAGCAGGATGTAAGTCAAACTTCACAATTATAGGTAGATGTAGGTCTACGTAGCCCGTAGCACTTCTACGTCATGCAAAACTTATTACAACGTACCAACGTTTTATTTAGGCCGAACATTAAAAGTTGTGATTGTTTTAAAATTATATGCGTATTATTTTCACATGCTAGTTCACGAGTTGAATAATAAATATCCATTTTTAAAAAGTTGTTAAATATAAAAAAAGAGTTACCTAAGTAATAAATATGATTGAAGGGTTTTCATATTGATGAATATTCAAAAGGAATGCACTTTATGTAACGCTCAAAGTTCGAAAACGCCTAGTGAGCGGAAAAATACCTCACAACGCGTTGTGGTCACAGTAAAACATCCACATGGCGAAATTCGTGTTAAGGCTCTAATGAAAACGCGCACAACGCGTTGTGGCAATCACAGAAAGACCAAATAGCGAAATTTGTGTAGTGACTAGTGGCTGACAATCAAGAAATTTACATTGCAGCTGTGCGAAGCAGGGGTATGTTGCTTCTCTACGAATGTTTTCATCTTAATTAACTGCGAGTGCGTTGTACTTATGTCCAACATTATTTTAAATGATTAGAAGTATTATGTAATCGGATATTTTTACTGTCATATTCATCAACACAGCTCCGTTTCGTGAGTTTTGTAATTAGTGAGAAGCAAGCGAAGCAATTAGCAATTCTTACAATATGTTTGGCTCGTCTACGTTAGCCACCTAGACTTCCAAGCGTAGTATTGAATTGATAAATATACAGGGTGCAACAAAACCAACAAGGAACGCATACACACCCTAAAGTATTATTACTTTAGGGTGTGTATGCGTTCCTTGTACATAGTTAACATGTGAATTGTTTTTTGTGATTTGTATAAGCAAGTGCCCCAGCGTCAAGAGTTTGCCCATACCAAAGTTTAAAAAAGTTACTCTTTCAGCCCTGCTACTTTCAGTTTTCTCAATTTCAGTGAACTATATACAGGGGACTCATACACACCTTAAAGTATTATCAGTTTGTTTTGTTACAGCCTGTAGAATACTAGATGTAGACGCCTCCGACGCTCTAGACCACTGGCTAGAGCGTCGCTCTTGACTCGGAGGTCGTGGGTTCGATTCCCGCGTTGGAAACATGTTATTTCCAAGTTTGGTTACTTAGGACAATGAAGGCTGATCACCTGATTGTCTGACAAGTAAGATGATCCATGCGTCGGTGGGGCATGTAAAAAGTCGGTCCTGCGCCTGATCTCTCGCCAGTCGTGTCGGTCTTCCGTCCCACTGGGTTATGAGAGTAAAGGAAAAATATAAGGATAAAATACACATTTTACCACTTTGAAAGAGTCTCTCTCGCAAACTATTCAGGTAACAAAAAAATTATAATACAAACTTCAATATGATTTTTGAAGACCTATCCATAGATACCTCACACGCATAGGTTAGATGAAAAAAAAATTTTTTTTTGATTCAGTTGTACCTATCTGACCCCTAAAATTTTTAATAATTTTTCTACTTACCACTACATCTACTTACCAAATTTCAATAGTATATATAGCCCTTATAGTTTCGGAGAAAAGTGGCTGTGACATACGGACGGACAGACAGACAGACAGACATGACGAATCTATAAGGGTTCCGTTTTTTGCCATTTGGCTATGGAACCCTAAAAATTACCCAATAATTTTCGGCACAAAATCAACTTTACGATAATAATTGTGTTCAAATGCGATGTATCGTGTAAGATATGAAGAGAGCCTTATGATGTATCAAATTTTTATAGACTTTGTATATCACACGTCAAAAATCCAGTGTATCCATACTAAGAATAGATAGATGTTCGAAATATATTATGCATTATCCGATGTATATACTAAAATACACAGATGTCAATTAGAGTTTTGAAATGATTTTAAATACTAATGGAGACGAAATTTTTTATAAAATTAGATAAATGTATTGCTCGAGGCTATTGTATTAAACGCAACAGTATGTCTGTATGTTTGTTATCCCTCCATGCTTAACCCGCTAAAGCAATTTGGAAGGCTGTACACGGGAATACACGGAAGGTGTAGGGTGGGAGTGTAGGGATGGGTATATGCACTGTAGTATTTACTCAGACCAGAGTAAATACTCAGTAAAAATAAATTAAGACACAATAATATTGTGTTTACTTTTAATTAAGTATATTTTATGTTTTACTAACCAGAATTGAATTATTTAAGGTGTTTCTTTATTTATTATTTATTTGTATTGATTCTTCAATCCAATCCAATGCAATTTTATAAGATTATAAATGCGTGGGTTCCACAAGACGTGTGATTCAAAACTGTGCTTCGCTACAGTTGTACATAGTCGTGAGTAACGTGTGCATAGCGTGTGTTGTATAGCGTGTGCTGCAGTGGAAACGTTGACCCACGTATAGTAGTCAAAGTAATAACTCCGTGCGCCGCGTGGCCGTGCACAGCGTGCGCCGCGGTGGATTCGCGCCTTAATACCAGACGGACCATCTTCTCGAAAGTATGAGCTGCATATATGATAAATACGAAATACCTACAGCCAATATGAAATACCTACAGCCAAGGGCAAGCCCTTGGCAGTTGGCTGTAGAGGTATGTATGTAATGGAATCTTTGTTTGAGCAAGATCTTTTGCCTATCTCCAGTAGTCTAATTAATTGGAAACTTTACATACGTATTAAATTAAGAGTCAATGAAAATGCAATAATTTGTTAAAAATTAAATTAAAAAGCGTGTTTTTAGGGTTCCGTACCCAAAGGGTAAAAACGGGACCCTATTACTAAGACTTCGATGTCTGTCTGTCCGTCTGTCTGTCTCTAAAAAGGTACTTGGAAACTGCATCTGAGATGTTGCGAGCAAAATTAAATTTACTATTATGCTATAAACTCATATAAGGATATGAAAATATTGCCTTAACTATAGGCCTCCTGCGGCGCGGCAATAAACATATATTATGACTACGGACTGAGAACATGCTGGGGTTGTTATATGTTACGTTATATGTATGTGCTATATGTTTCAAGGTCCGTTGCCTGCACTTTTGCCTCTATAACATTAAGGTGGGATTTCACCAGACACACTCAAAACTTCGCTGTATAAAACTTAGTTCTCATTGAAGGCGTTCACGCGGCGACGTAAATCTCGTTCTGTTTCAAATGGATTTCAAGAACTTCTTTTGATTGCGATTAATAAATCTAAGTTTACGTGACGTCACGCGATTGTTTTACGTTTTCTTCAATTTGGAGCCTTGTCACGTTAATTTAACAACAAAATAGCAAGTAAAAATACATAAACTAACCAAACGCATGTGTCAAAACTGTCATCTTGATATTTCTTTGGTCTATGTCAGGGGTCACCAAATGGCGCACCGCGGTCCGCATCCGGACCGCCGACCCATTCTGTGCGGACCGAGCATTTTCGAAGATGAACTTCGTGAAAAATAAATTTCGGTCACGACTCGACTTACTGATGAACATCTCCAAGATTTAATATCAATAGCTTACACCATGCAATTTCTTTCCAAACAAGCAAGAAAAATTGTAACTTTTCTCATTAATTTCCGTAATTAGTAATAACCTTTGTTTTACATAAATTGTGAGGACCGCGAAGGTCATTTCATTTCTTAAAATGGACCCCGAGGGAAACTAATTGGTGACCCCTAGTCTATGTTTTTCGTTCCGCCATGACACTACACTGACAGGGCTTAAACGGGTTTTATGACGTTAAACTTCGGACATTGGGCGTTCAGAAGATAAAACTCGGATTTGCTGTGAACGCGTTTAGTTTATGTTGCTGATTTTTTTTTTAACGGGCTTTGGCCCACCACACATTCCCACCACTGTATCTCCTGTGTACCAGGATCGACAGCGGTATCCAACCACGAAAACCCTTTTATATGATCTCAGGGAGCCCGAGGGACGTGCTAAAACTGTCTTGGGACCCGCAACGAAATTAATCAGAAGAGAATAGGAGGAGTAGGAAGAATTCCAGTTTCCCTCCCCATACAAAGCGGGATACAGCACAAAGTTGCAATGACCAAAAGTCAAAGAAATTAAGGGGGAGCACCACGGAAATAAGGCTAATAGTTGTGACTCCTAAGCTGAAGCTAAGTTAATATTGGAGTTTATTGTGTTTGACTGTCGCCAATAATAATTGTGACAAAAACGCTTGAACGCACGGAAGTTCCTAGCGCTGTCCACGAGATCAGTGTAGTATGCGACTCCAGATTTACAATATAGGTTGTTCAGCATTGTAGTTCGTTCCTCTTGCCAAAGACTACACTCCCAAAGAACATCATGGGCCGTTTGTTCAAACATACTTCCCTCGGTCGAGCACTCGCACATAGGTGATGCAACCAATTTAAATCCGTAAAGTTTGGCTTTAAAATTTCCATGACCGGTCAGGAATTGAGATACGCTGTGATCAATATCTATCCAGTGTTTGGACAGCCGTTCACGAATATTAGGGAAAAAGTTATAAAGATGTCTCCCTTTAGTAGATTTGTCCCAACGCGTCTGCCAATCGGAGATTAGACTACGTATCGAATCATCTAAAGATTCAAACAATCTTGTGATTTTTATTTTATCGCGGGCGTTTAAAAAGCAGGGATTCGTAATGTTTTTGTTATTATAGTACATTGTCGCACGACGCTGTATCTCAAGGTCAACGGGTAAGACTCCGGCTAAAACAGGTAAAGCTTCGGTGCTTGTGGTCCTATAAGCTTTACATAAGAAGATAAGCGCAAGACGTTGGCTCTGTAGCAACTTTCGACGAGCCGCGCTGATAGTTGCTCTATCGGCCCACACGGGGGCCCCGTAGCAAATACTGCCGAGGTACGTCGCGGTGTAAATTAATTTAAGAGTTTTAAATGAGAGGCCCCATGTCGAAGTAGATATTCTAGTAAACGAGTAAAAATTACGTTTGGCTTTCTCACCGGTTTGAATTATATGTTCCAAATATGTAAATTTATTTTCCAAATGAAAACCAAGATAACAGAGTGACTGTTTGTGTTTAACGTTAATATTGTCAAGTTTAATGCTAGGGGAAGATATAAGGGAACCTTTCAATAGAATTTGGTAAGTTTTATGCGCGGCGAATTTCAGCCGATTACGCTTACCCCAGTCAGATATTAAATTAAGACTACTGTTGGCTTTAGACTCAATTTCGGAACGCGAGTTTGCTTGAACGATAAGAAACCCGTCATCGGCGTAACCAACTAGTATGCAAAGCGGTGGAAGTGGAAGACTTAACAAATCGTCGAATCCGATGTTCCATAATTTAGGCGAAATTACCGATCCTTGAGGGCAGCCGCACGTTAAATCTTTGGCGTGTGTACAATGTCCTAGACGAAGCTTAGTTTGACCGTTAGAAAAGTAAGAATGTATTATGGAATAAATATTACAGTAACACCCTCGATTTTTTAGTTTTAATAGTACCATCGGCCACCAAGCATGGTCGAAGGCCATATATATATATCTAATGAAATGGCGACCACGTATTTAGTTTCCGATAAATTAACTATTTTTATTACTTCTAACGCCGCGTCAACAGTAGATTTCCCGGCGGTGAAACCGTACTGTTGACTATGAAATTTGGGACCACCGGGTAGCAGGCGAGGTACGATAAGGCGTTCTAGTAGTTTACCTAAACTCGGCAGTAGCGTTATGGGACGATATGATTTTGGGTCGTCAGGAGGTTGTGGGTGAAATGCAATTCAATGTTATAATCGCGTTTATACGTTTTGAACCGGTTCAGTGTACATTGAACGCGTTCCAATTCTCTGGTGAAATCGCCCCTAAGATTTTGAAGTGGTCAAGTGGTAGTTTTTGACGGTTGTGGGTGCGATGCCTGCGTTGGCAAATGTTGTTTCCAATTATGGTTATGATGTAAAGCTGATCACCTGATTGTCTGACAAAAAAGATGATCAAAGCTTATACACTTGCTGTTTCGTTTTCACTTCTGCCAGCGCTCCTGAAGAACAACCCGTTTTTTTTATTTTTAATATCAAGCTGTATATATTATATTTTAGTGTGATTGTAGAATATATTACAAACTGCAGTTGTGAGAATGACTGAACACATCGCGTGTTAACAGATTAACACAATAAAGTGCTAGTACCGTTGTTGATGCTCTGAAGATGAAATACCAACTTCAATTTAATATACCACTTACATTTCTATTGCCTTGCTCGCCTAGTGGATACTAGGCATTCCACTTGGTTATCTAGACATCATTGTTAACTAAGGTATTGTTCATTTACTACAGCAAATTAGTCTGATTTTTTAGAAGTAGGGATATCAATTAATAATTGGTTCTAAATTGTAACCTTATCATATTATGTAACGATTACTAAGTCTTCACTGACTGACCAGTCTGAAAATGTAATTTTTTCATAAGCTATAATAATAAAGTTAAGCCAAATTATAATATATTTTCAGGTACACGTAGCAACAGCATAGAAATATTAAGAGAAATATACATATTTCTATCTATAAACTAAATATTAGGTTCTCTGAGATACTAGAAAATAACGATCAAAGTATGGAATATCATGAATCTCATGGAATACTAGGATATCAATGAATAACAGCTGCATCTCGTTATATTTTGCATTGTACAGGGTGCAATTAAACCTTCCGGCCAAGTTTTGATATCTTGATCCTTGTTAAAAATAAAAATACACGTATTTTTCCTTTTATAATCACTCAGTACTAAAATGTTGAGAAATAGCTTCCGAAAGTTTCCTAAAAAACACCACAATTAATGGACACTACTTGTCGCCGGCGCGTGCGGGAGGCGCCACCCCCGCTCTACCCATCGCCGCGAAGTGACCATTCTGCAACGATTTAAGTGGGATAAAATATGTTATTGTAAAAAAAATTAACACCCTATTTTTTTTTGGTTAAATGGACTCTCCTAATGATACCTAAGCCCCAAAAAAATTGGATCGGTAGGTTTAATTGCACCCTGTATTTCAGCTTTATTGAGTTATATTTCCAAAGAGCGATACTAACCAAAATCTAGAAGTGGGAAATATTGCTCGAGTAAGTAATAATAGTTGATTTTAAAAGGCCACAGTCTATTATAGACTTTTACTATCTCATACCTTACAGTAAATTTTGTATAAGTACTTAATATTTTTGGGAGAAGCCTTTGCCCAGCAGTGGAACAGTATAGGATCTTTTTTTTTGCGAATGAGATAAATTTTGGTTCTATTATACAATAAATGTTAAATACATGTTAAGGCTCTAAAAAAACCAAAAACCTATATTATATCCATTGCAAAAACACAATATTCCATCTAGCACAGCCTGGTAAAAACAATTTAGATTACCTGTACCATGTACGTCATATTTTAAACTCTCCGTGTACGTATTTTGTAAAGAGTAATATATTGTAAAATTCCATTGAACAATCTCAACAAGTTGTGAGTGTGCTCGGGCTTTATATCAAAGCAGACCTCTCCTAGCTGCAGCAGAATTTTATTTACACCAAGGATCCCGGGAATTTCCGCATGGACGACAACGTCATGTACTTTGAAAACTCTAAAGGGTTATTTGCAAATATTTTCCACTCGGACATATATTATAAATCCTTTAGTATCGAAAATATTCTTATTTTTATTTAGAAAATGTGAATTCGTCGTAGTAAATAATGTTTTAGATTTTATTAATGAAACTAAACTTTTTACTTTACATCAACATTAAATACAGTAAGCAATAAGGTAAAAAGTTGGCTAATGATGGATCCCCATTTCCCATACCATATAATCATGGATTACGCTGCTGTCAATAATATGCATATTCGATGTCGATCATTGGCGTTCATAGACATATACACACATTCATAACATCATTTATATTGGTCAATCATATCTAAAGTAGTAAATGCAATATTTAAGCCAATAAGCAACAATTGAGAATAAATCGTGTCGTACAAGTGCATTGAAGTTCCTTATGGCGCGTTCGGCGTTGCGAATGGAAGCTAGACGGAACGACACTTGACCTCGACACTTTTTTATTAGTACCTGCATAGTAGGGGCAGAGGGCGTTGATAGTATTCCTGTGCGTCAACTAGATGGCGTTTTTGAGAATTAACAGCGACATCTACCTACTCTAAAGATTTAAAAGCTTTAAACAATTTTCTTTCATCTATAAACATGGGGATGATTGGTAGTTACCGGAAACAAAATAATTTATTTAGTTTAGGAGCTAAATTAAAAACGTATTTTTATTGCTTCTTATATAGACTTAAGTTTAAACTTTAAGGTAAGGTTAGACTAGCGCATACTGTGCTTATACAGCTCATGCAAGGTACCTATGTACGTATAATGCGTTTATTATTTGCTTTTATTAACTGCGACACTTTTATATTCGGTGAAATCAAACTTCCTTTGATACATTAAAATAATGCAGAGTTGCACGTTTATTGTTTGTCTAAGGTGCCCCGAAACGACAAATTGTCCCGTGTATACGGGACAATTTGTCGTTTCGATCGATCGTCAAGAAAATCGTCCAATCGACCTTTTGACCATAAAATCGTTTGCGATATTGCCACACACGTACAATTACTCGTTCGATTTTAACATCGAGGCGACAAATCGTCTCGATAATTGTCCCGTGTATGGGCACCTTAACGTTTTCATTATTATCGAATCCAGCGGGGCGGCTAACAAAATGCACGCCGTATATCACAAACAAAACAGAAACTGATAAATGTAAATTAATATCGTGCAGTTTGTGTTCATAATCACTTCCACGAAGTTGGCAGTGTTATTATTAATAGAGTTTATGCAACATATTCATCGCGAGTATCCTACATGATTGCCTTGGTACTGTTCGTAGTAGCATAGGAAGCTACCGAGCACGTAGTTTGGCTTACGGACGAAGTTGCGAGAATACCTGGCATTTATATAAAGTTTTAAACGCCGTTTCCCATTTTGTGTAACTAGCCTTACCGCATGCACTCAGTACCAAGTACAGTTTAAAAAGCAAAGATATAACTTTTGTAAAGCCTATTGTAGTTCGGATGCGAATGATCCATTTGCATTACTACTCTCAAGCACGCGAGAGACTTACAACCTTATTTCGAGCGCAGCTCGATTCGATAAATACGCGAAGTACTTTAAGAGCGATTGGCAATCAAAATTAAAGTGTTTCTACGTTCTTAATGTATTATTTACTTTGTAACAGTTTCAATTGAGAAAATTTGTTTCTCATCGCTTTTGAATGATACTTATCTAAGTATCTCGTTTAATGGTTTCGACAATATTTAACGTAATTTTAGTTTACTACATAAGTAATGGTCTATGGTTTGATCACCACAGGATACGGTATCAACAATTTTATTTTTAAGCTTGTTTAAATAGGCACGACAAAGATAAGGGAATGACAAAATTTTCTCTTTTAATGGTTTTATTTGTCCTCGGACTCCCTTATAAAGGAGCTTTGTGTTAGGTATTCGTAGTGCCTTTTTAAAGCGGAGAAGTCACTTGATTGTTGGAGTTGTGTATCTAATCTCATAACGGTCAATCTTCATTTAGGTAGTTATGGAATTGCGGTCTTTTTGCCCGATTCAGATACATTTAATGATAATTAAACTTCAATAATAATTGCAGTTTAATGTATCTGTATCTGTCAAAAGCTTCATTCAAATTATTGAATGAAGTGTTTGCCAGACCATGTAAGGGTCTTATGTCAAAATCTTCATTTAATTATAGTTGAGAGGGCTAATCACTGACCTCCATTATACAAGTACGCTGGACTAATGATACTCTTTGAAATGACAGCTATTTTTTGTGCCTATTTGAAGCGGAATCAGCTCCCCCGATGGGAGGGATAGGAACTAAATTTGACCATTGACCAAATATATTTGATTGTATATTTGTCTATGATTTGACGTAAAAATGACGTTTGAAAGTCGCCATATTAGCGCTGATAGCAGTAGTGGCAGTTTTTGGAACTAATACTAGTGATGACTACCAATAACGATTAAGCGGCCATTTGCAAGTTACGTCAAATTTACTTCTCTTCCCGCTCACTGGGGGCACTGATTCCGCTTCAAATAGGCACAAAAAAAAAGTGGGTATCATAGGTCCAGCGTACTTGTATAATGGAGGTCAGTGGGGCTAATAAACCAAAAAATCAAACATCGTCCTTCTCTTTTCACACTCATGCCCGTCTTTCATATGCCAGGTGAAAAAGGACGACGCGGAAGCATCGCCAAGTTAGTTTTTTATTAAAAAAACTCGATAAATATACAACATTTTAAAAATCCGCTAGGTCAGTTTCTCAATGATAGAAAAATGTTAAAATATTAACTCATTGTAATGCACGGTTATGGCAATATATGAAAAATTCGTGAAAATTAGATGCATTTTTGTGATTTTTTTCTATAGAGAAAATTTTAAGATATCGTGTTTTCGCTGGGTCGGATCGTCGGAAATATAATGTAGTATTTCTATGTTTTAAAAATGAAACGATTCGGGGCTTATTTTCAAGTATAAAAATGAATTATAAAATCGTCAATTTTGCTTTAGTCGCCCCCAGTAATTAATGTTCGTCTTTGAGTGCGGCATTTTAACAGTAAACACAATCGTCGTCATGAATTATTAAAACGACTTATACAGTTCGACAAGGCTGTTAATGAACGTGGCGAGAAAAGGAACTAACGCTTCTATCATACAAAAACGTCATTTTTGACAGTTCTCCTTACCAGCAGCAGCGCCCATTGACAGTTTGACACATTCATATAAAGCCTTGTCGGACTGTAGATGAACTTGCGGTTCGTAGTTGCCAAGGTATATTTGTCCATCATATTGTACCATTTGCCAACGTGAAGCAGCAATAACGTAGAATCTCATTATGAGTCTGTTTGTTTGTAGAGAAAGTTTTTTTCAATTTAATGGAAAATTAGTTTTCTGACGTAAAAAATAAAAAAAATTGGAAAGAGTAAAAGGATTTAATTATTTTCACGTTAAAGACTCTATACTATACTAATATAAAAAATGCGCTAGTGTGTCTGTTGTCGGTTACCTTCACGTCTAAGCCGGTTTTGCTGAAATTTGAGATTTCAGGGCGTCATCTAGTATGTAATAAGAAATATTAGAAATTCTTTTAATATGCACCATAATAGTTATTAGAATTATATAATACAACCATGCAAACAAGAAACCTACTTTTAACCTTAGGAAAACCATTACACTAATAATCCAGTCTAAAATAGTTAGAAATTGTAAAGTTAATATTTTCCAGTAAAACAGCTCCGATGGAAAACTGATAGTTAATAATGTTTAGTGCACGGAAATCGGCCAACGAACGCAGTCTTCATTTCACGCATCACTGGCGCTTCGGCACACTTTTGTTAGCTGAGCTTAAAAATAGCCGTGGTATTAGAATTAAGTTCACATACCGGAATTTTTAATTCTAGACCTAATTAGCATAAAACTTTTAAATAGATTTTGTTTGTATGTTATTTGTGCTTTGAGCGGTATGAGTAACAACAGTTTTTAACAACAGGGTTTTATAACATGCTTCGGCACGAATGGGCCGGCTCGACCGGAGAAATACCACGTTCTCACAGAAAACCGGCGTGAAACAGCGTTTGCGCTGTGTTTCGCCGAGTGAGTGAGTTTACCGGAGGCCCAATCCCCTACCCTATTCCCTTCCCTACCCTCCCCTATTCCCTTCCCTTCCCATCCCTACCCTTCCCTATTACCCTATTCCCTCTTAAAAGGCCGGCAACGCATTTGCAGCTCTTCTGATGCTGCGAGTGTCCATGGGCGACGGAAGTTGCTTTCCATCAGGTGACCCGTTTGCTCGTTTGCCCCCTTATTTCATAAAAAAAAAGTAAAAAATGTTAGTAAAAAACTAGTCAAATTACATAGTTTCGATTTACATCTAGATATTAGAATATAAAATATTCTCGGTCACGGTTCGAAGTCGCTAATTAGAGACTTTATTAGACTTGTACTTAGTAAGGCTGGGCGCTTTACAACTTTAATACAGTCGGCGTAGGGTTGTTTTTTTATTACAAACTAATATAGATGACGCTCGCAACTCCGTTGCACCTGAATTAGTTTACCGTGCGGGAGCCCTCCATTTTTCCATTTAGTAAATAGACACTCTATTATGTTTTTAGAGTAAGTTTAGCTAAATAATTCAATGTAAGGTGACGACTATTCCATAATATCTATAATTCTTTATTTATATTATATATTTATAAACGGTAAAATATGTCCGTCTTTTGCCTCTTCACGAGCGGGCTGTCAAATTTTGCTGTGTTTTCTAATAAGTATTACGATCCCGGAAGACGATTGACTCAAATGAAATTGAGATTTATTTAATCATTGTATATTTATATGATATTTGACTAACCAAAAACACGATTCACTTATTTTGACTCGATAGTTTTATTTTTTTAAATTATGAATCTTTCTGGGCTTTTCAACAAATATCTGTTACACTTATTGAGTTACTATCATTAAATAACTTGCACTACTACAATCACACACTTTATAAAATAATATCTAAAGGAAATATTAGTATTGTATTTAATTTTTAAGTAATCATCAAAAACATTTTTAGGACTTACGACCTTTACTTTCGTGCTATAATGCGGGAACCGTTGTTATGCGATATTGTTTACTATTAGCTGCAGCGTAAAGCATATTGCTCGGGAGCACGATTCATGGAATCATTGTATCACGATTGGAGGATAGCGATGTGTGTAGGCGGGGCTAGCGTTTTGACAGTAGGCTCTTAAACCGATAAAACAATTGTGCTAAAAATCGATAATTGACTTTGATTCCTGGGCAAGGATATAAGATTTTATTTTAGTTCTTTTTAAGGATATTGTACAGTTTTTACACGAAAATCTAATGTGCGCGCGAAGTTGCATAATAATATCTTTACCTCATTATTAATAGAAATACCATATTTATACAAATAATAACTACTACTAGAGATCGCCCAATGGTCGAAATTCGAACTTAAATAAAAAATTAATTAATTATGACTTTCAAATTTCAAAGCTTTTCTATTGATATTCTATTGTCAAAATATTGACTTTATTATTTTTTAGACATAATTCCTGCGACAGTCTCAGATTAATAAAGTCAAATGATGATAGACTGGCCGTGTAGTAATTGTCTAACAGTATTTAAGATTCAATAAAAAAAACTAAATCTATTTTAAACATTTTCAATTTGACAACAGACTTCAACCATAAATAAAAAAGTACAATTCGTGTGTATAGGCTTGTCATCTCCTAGTGTGTGTGTTGTAGTGTGTGTAATGTTTTATTTGTTAAAAAATGTATGATAAGAGCATAATTTCAAAATAATATTAGCTCGATGCCCTCCTTCACCATATAAACTATAACTGTGCAAAATTTCAATCACCTACGTTTCTGCATTTTTCGTCAAAAGGGATCCAAAGTTTTCGCTCGCGTATTAATATATAGATATAGGTCTACTTGTGTTTGGGCGACACATTGAAAAATACCCACGACGCGACGGACAAAGACAGTTGACCTGTAAATTTTCTGCTTAAATATCTTTATTAGTAAGAGGGTTAGTATAATACAATAGGCATGACGAAAATTTTTTTTTCTTGTTGGTAAGTGAAGGACCATTCAAAAATAGAAATATCAGTGAAAAAATGACTCTGATAGCATAAAAACTCTCCAAGATATCACAATTCAAAACTCACATAAAATAGACCTTCCCAAAACGCTCCATACAAAATGTCAGCTAACTGTGACGTCACGCCTAGTTAGTTTGTTCGATAGCTATGTTAAATATTGAGTTTATGAAAGTGGTTTCGTAAGAAAAAATATTAAAAATTGCATAACTTATCGAATGGTAAACAAAAATTAAGGAATTTTATAAAAAAATATTCAACTTGACTTAACTTAACGAAAAAACTTTGAAGGCTCAAAACAAAAAAAAAATATAATATGTTATGAAGCGGAAATTTTTGGAATACCTATTTTTCATCGCTATGTCTTTATTTTATTAAAAAAATCAGCTAATCTTTGACCTTGTCGTCATCCCTATTACAATATTATATTCCTATATTTTTTTGGCACCTGTTGTATAATCCGGGTTACAAAGCTATTTTCATACACATAGTTAAATGCAAATCCATCAAGAGCTTTAAACATAATATATTCATGTATTTACTCAACTTACTCTCATACAGTATTTGTTAGCTTGTTTAAATGTTAAACTATTTCAACTTTGAGAGTGCAAATTGTTTAATATTTAGTGACGTCATGTGTACGTCGCGTTTTGGACGTATACAGCAATGACGTCACAGAATTAGTGGGTCAGAGAATAGGTGTTAAATGGTTAGTAGACCAGTTACTTCTATTAATAGAAGTTTAATTACGTTTGGATGATGAAGAACAAATGAATTCTTGTCAATTAATATTTTATTACTTTAAGGTCCTTGTCAAAATATTGTTTCCAAAGATTGAAGTAGGGCTTGACCTACTTCGTAAAAAATAGTAAGCTCTGAAGGATCGCAGTGAATTTATACAAATAATTAAGGTGACGCCTTGATAATTTGGCTGCAGCGATATCGATTTTTCTCAACAATGACTAAATCTATAAAATTAAATTAATTGTCAGTATTCATCATGTCTTTATCTTTGAAATACCCATAGCATAATACGATTTGTCAAATTTTATAACACAGAATAATTATTAATCAAAAAGACCTCTATAAAAACAGGGATTCTAATTTTGCCAACAGAGAAGAGTGATTTAAGCTTCCAAAATTTGTACATAGATTAGTTCAAGCATACACTATAATTTGCCCATAGCTTTATTTTAAATTACGCGACAAAAACCATTTTGTCGCTTACGCCCTTTCCATCTCTTGCTGTTCCATTTCTTGTTTTCTATGAGACGCCGGCCCGGCCTCGTATAGAAAACAAGCGATCTAAAACATATCCAAAACGATTTTTTACTTTAACGCGGCGTCACCTTAAGGCTGCCTTCACATTGTCGCGAGTAGTGCGGCAGCCGCGCGAGTTCTATACTAAAACGAGCCGCGCGGCAGCCGCGTGCGATGTGAAGGTTTAGTATAGAAGTCGCGCGGCTGCCGCACTACTCGCGACTTAATGTGAAGGCAGTATAAGTATCTTATTTAAAAATCTTAAAAGCTGTGTAAAAATCTAGTATTTTTTGTGCATGATGGAATAAAAATAATAATAATAATAAAAATATTTAAATTTTTGTATCTAATTGTGATATTTTTTGTATAATTATATTATTTAATTTTTGTGCAAATTATAATCGCTCGGTAAGTCAACGCTACCGAGCATTAGTAATTTATGGCATCGTACGTTCATAGTTATTTTATAATATTTTGAATAGTTCTTGTAGTTGTTTGTTTTGGGTTTCATGTCGTGTTGCGTGCCGTCGGCGGGTGCAGGCGGCAGCGGCGGTCGGCGGCGGTGCGCGGTGTGACGTAGCCGACTGGGCCGGGCGGTGCGTGCCGCAGCGCACGCCCCGCGCTATCGATCGTGCGCGTCGCCGTGCGCCCGCCACGCCCGCCGCGCCCGCTCTACGCGCCCTAGTCATGCGCGAGTATCCTCCGCCGCCGCATCGACCGAATTAGAGTAGGATTAAACGCGCGAGTGCCGCGGTCGCACTCGGCGGCCTTGTAAACTCTCGCCCGCGCCGCCCGCGCCGCCGCCGGCTCTGAGGTCGTTCCTCCATGTGTGTCCGGATCGCTCCCGAGAATCGATCGGGGACGGTGGCCGCGGGCCGGCGATGAGCTAATCGCCAGCACCGGGTGGATGAGGAGGAGCGACCTTGGGATCCGCCGCAGCCGTCCGCCGCCGCCCGCCGCCGGAGCGACCCCGCACACCCAGGTACGTGCCACCACCACCATCGCGCCGCCAGCCGGCCCCGCCGATCCACCGTCATGTGCACGCGGGCCCGCTATTGCAGTATTCCGCCCGTTCGTTGTGACACAGATTCGTTTATGTAAGTGTGGCCGTCGATATCGCGAAACTTGCTGGCAAGAAAGAGAGAAGACTCCGTCCGAGGGAGAGGGACGGACTTCGCACCCTCGATAGAGTAGTAGTAAATTGTGCCAAAAATAAAAGGTTTCGATAAATATAAAATGGTCTTCCGAGAAAACGTGGCAGCGACTAGAAACGTAACGTACTCTTTTTAGAATTTTACGAGTTTTATAGTGGCCTCGAATTGAACATATCTAGTGTCCATTTTTATGTATGTAATTAGACAATATTAAAAAAAAAATTGCTTTGCGTTTGCTACTGCGGTTTCCTTTTGATTTGCAACTGTCCTTGTTCAATATTAGGCGAAGGTTTTCATTTGTATGATGTGTGAATAGTATAGAATATAATATAATAATCATTACCATAAAGGGACGTCGTATTATATTCTATGCAAACATAAGAAGATCGAATCGATAAAGGAAACATTTAATTTATTCAAGTTTATTGATTCGGTCCTACGATTACTAAATTTAATTGAACGCATTGCGAAAGCTACAACTTTAGAACAACTTTATGTAAGAAATATTACCATTAGATTGCTGCCGTTTTCATTATTGTTTATGTTCTTTATAATCTGTTTGCCTTTCGTTTACTTTAATCGATAGGATTCCCGATTCCGACTGGTAACAATCATCGATACTTGACTGTAGCGTTGTTTGTTGTTCTGAAGGAATATGGACAGTTTGTCGACCATCTTTGTATTAGAGGTCCACACTCGGGGAGTTCACTCCCTGTATACAGATCACTTGCTTCGTAGATCACTGATTTACACAAACACAAACGCACAACGCGTCGAGAAAATCTTTTGTCAACTGCCAAGCTTCATTGTTCTATTTCTTTATCTCGACGTCTTTATTTTGAAGGTTTATTTTCAACCATTACATTGGAGCAGAATGGTTTATCGCTTTCAGTATAAATGAGTATCATTACCTAAATCTATTTGACACTCTGAAAATAAGGTGTTACAACAAATGAAAATCACAATCAAATATTCATAAGTAATCTTTCGTAACCTCCATACATCATTTTCTCATTACCTCTTAACATAACATACCCTCGTTTCAAAACTACTATCTACTACTAGCAAAAAAATCACCTATATAAAAATTAAAAAAACCCTTCCGCGCCAAAACCCACCACATACGGTTAACCCTATTGTCTACATGCATATAACATACCGTCGTTTAAAGACTACTATACTCATAGTACTAGCAAAAATCATAAATCAGAAAAAAAAACAACTCTTCCGCGCCAAAACCCACCACATACGGTTAAACCTATTGTCTGCATGCGTATAACATACCCTTGTTTCAAGACTACTATACTCATAGTACTAGCAAAAATCATAAATCAGAAAAAAAAAACAACTCTTCCGCACCAAAACCCACCACATACGGTTAAACCTATTCTCTGCATGCGTATAACATACATTTGTTTCAAGATTACCATACCTATAGTACCTACTAGTAAAAAAAAAAACAACTATAAAAAACTCTTCCGCGCCAAAACCCATCTCATACAGATAAACTTATTATCTGCATGCGTATAACATACCCTCAAGACTACTATACTATAATACTACTAGCAAAAAAAATCTACTATAAAAAATCTTTCCGCGCCAAAACCCACCATACAGTTAAACATATGTCCGCATGCGTTTTCAACATGCGATGTATCGTGGTATTCCCCAAGATGCAATATGGAACGCGGCGTTCTGCTATCGTAAATCAACTATAACGCTTTACATTTGGCTCCTAATAAAAACAGCCAACGGATGATATAACGCTTTGCATTTGGCTCCCAATAAAATAGCCAAATGATAACCGGCCAGTGTCCATTTCTCAACTTTTAATAATTAACAGCTGGTAGTATTGCCAATTTTTATCTTTGTAGGCCGTTGTTGTTATTTAAAGCTACATTTTAATTATTTTATCGTAGCTAGAATTTGTTAATAAATGATTATCCACTCATATTAGTGACAAAAATTACACTAATATAATTATTAAGGCGAAAGTTTACTAGTTTTCATTACTTCTTTAAGTAAAAAATACTGGAAGAATTGTTATTAAATTCATCATAATAGTAAAGCTCTCAATTGCTACAAAAGCTTCTTTAAGATCCGAAAAAGTATAATGCTCCTACAAGATACTGGATTAACGCAAACAGAGCCGCGGGCCGATACTAGTTTCATCATAATTACTGTTTTGAGTCTTGTAAATATCTTTATACTTAAAATACCACGTGATTTTATTATAGTACGGTAACTTATATGTAATTTGCTTATTAAGAACATTGTTTTGTCAACAAATTATTTTATAAATTAAAAACAAGGATATTACTTAAAGAATAAATTTTATTGTATCTAATGTTTAAAATTTAAAAGTATTACGAAAGAAACATAATATTATAGTTTCAATATCGAGATGAAAAAAACTAAAAAAAAATATTACAAAAGCTTAGTAAAGAAAGTTAAAGTAACATCGTAATTCGTAACTCCTTCTTAGCAAAGTCTACGATACGCTTATAATAGTAGTACTTTTAATAAAATATCACTTATTATCAATATTTTACTTTCTTGTAAATATTATAATATAATTAATGTTACATATTATAAGACAAGATTTTGTAGGTATGTCTTTAATTTTTGGGACACGTTGAACGTTCAATGACAGGGAGATTTAAAACAACAAGCCTTTCTCCATATTGGGCAACGAGGAGTGACCATGATTACCACGTCATGATTATACAATTTGCTTAGAGTATTCACAGATGAAGTCAATAGAATTCGTCTATGATTGCCCATGCAGTCATAGGCGAATGAAATTAGGATGTGTTTGTGTGGTCTATTACTATTCTTATTATGCTAAAAAATTAACAAGTAGTTATCAAGTAATTTGTCACATTATTCATTTTATTCGTTTTTCTTTTGTTTTTGCTGATAAAATGGTAATATTTTTTAAATCATTATATAATACTTCTTTTATTGCAATGTCGAGCGCATGTTAAATTAAGAGTATCGATTTCAAAATAATTCTTTAAGTGATATAAAGTTTGCTGTCTTTAGCCGACACGTAATTTTTATTCGCTGTTTCATATTTTATTATTTCAAATTTATTGATTTTTGTTCATGGTCTTGATATGATTATTTTAGACATATTTTGAAATCGGTAGTGCACTGCACAACTTTTGTGATATCTATACTAATAGCGGAAGAGCGTGTTTGTTTATTTGAACGCGCTAATCTCAGGAACTACTAGTCCGATTTGAAAAATTCTTTCAGTGTTAGATAGCCTATTTATCGAGGAAGGCTATAGGCTATATTTTATCACCCTAAAATAAATATGAGCGAAGAAATAAAGGAAAATATGGAAAAAATGGGGGGAAATTATTTGAAAGGGCTTATTTGAACACGCTAATCTCAGGAACTACTGGTTCGATTTGAAAAAATCTTTCAGTGTTAGATATCCCATTTATCGAGGAAGGCTTTCATCACTCTAAGACTTATAGAAACGAAGAAATAGAAGAAAATGTGGAAAGAACGGGGGAAATTATTTGGAAGGGCTTATCTCACGAACTACTGGAGCAATTTTTCTGTTATTTGGCACAGATAAGAAGTAGACTATGTGAAGGATCATAGGCTATTTTTGTGGACTAATTTGTCTGTGAAATATCTTATTTACGCGGGCGAAGCCGCGCGGAACGTCTAGTTTAAGAAAAAAAAAGTTATATTATATTGTATGAATTTTACCTGTTCAGTCCATGATAATAATTAATAATAACAAGTGCGAGTCGGGCCACGCGCAATATAGGGTTCCGTAGTACCGCTAGGTATTGAAAATTTTTGTATGGTCAATTAATGTACATTGTACATTTATAACGTGTTTTAAACTACTAACAACATCATCTCAGTTACTTTCAAAGGAATTTGAACGAAAAGTTCCTTTATACTTCGCCGAATACATTTTTTTTAGTTGATCGACTATTACTCAATAACTTATGAAGACTTCGTAGCCGTAATAGTTTTCCTTTTAAATTCAGCATATTTCCTACTTCCGTGAATTTTTTCACATTTTCAGAAACAACTGTTTAGCTGGTAGAAGGGGGGCGACACTGGACTCTAACGACTTTTTCCACTTTAAAACTTCATATTTCAAAAATGGATCCGTAAATCGGAAAATGATCTTTGAATACTTATAATATTTTTAAAAAACCTATCCAACGACACTCCACACGATGGGGTAGACGCGAAAAAAAAATTCATCCCCGCTTGATATGTAGGGGAGGTACCACAAAAAAAATATTTTTCTGAGTTTTATATGTACCATTTTGTCGGCATTATTTATGTGTGCATTAATGCCAAATAACAGCTTTGTAGGTCCTATAGTCTCTGAGCAAAACCGCGGACAGCCAGACGGACAGACGGACAGACGGACCGACAGACGGACAGACCGAAACTATAAGGGTTCCTTGTTGACTACGGAACCCTAAAACCAAGTAAAATAAAAATATACTTCTTTTCTCTAGTTAACATGCAAAGTAGAGACTAGAGATAACTTCCGAATACAAATAAATGTAAACAAATGGCGTTTTTGACGCGTTGACATTTCTTTAAAAAACCGCTATCTCTTACCAAAATGGTTATCGCTAACTTAAGATGGTTAATGTTAAGTTGTTGTTGCATCAAGAATACAACATTTTAGAGAAATAAAATCTTAAATTGAAGAGTATCTTTACCACTTTTTGCTATACTTAGTAAGTTATCAACACTTCTATTTCATATGCACAAGGGACTGTTATTTTAATATTATTAATGCTTGAATTGGATGTTAAGATCACAGCTTAGGCTGGTTTTATATAGTTCCGCGTGAGTGAGCGGTTTGGCGGTTACATTGCGAGATCACAAGCAATAGTACCTATGTAATGTTTTATTAAAATATATCGGCGCGGTCGCAAAACTGCGCGTTCGAGTGGACACATAATATATTTCGAGCCTTAAAATTACATCCGTTATTTTTGTGGCTTCTATATTTTGATGAGTACGTACATTCGCGTTTCTGTTTCAACTGCTTTTCTTCGCAACTTTAATGGGAGTCTGTACTTGATATTTGTCTTAACAATGCAATTTTCTATTGAGTTTAGGGTTACTCGCATTTGATCTCCGGTTGCTTCGGTGCTCGTTAACTTCTGAAGCCACTCAAATTCTAACTATGAAGATGTTTGAAGTTGAATAATAATTTAATTAGATACGATAGCAAGGATGCTTGCTATTATTAGCTATAGATAAAAAACATAATAGAATTTTGGTTTTATTAAAAAGTCATATTTTATTTTGAGTAGACTGCGTTGGTTTACGTTCGTAGCCGATGCGTAGCACGTACTACGCTCGTAGCATCAGCGTAGCTACCGCTACGCTATGGCGCCAATGTCACTATATTAATTTAAGGGTCAATTCCGACCCCAACGCGACTCGTAGATGCATTTTGAAATTTGTATGGATTTGACAGATTTGAAAGACGGGTCACGCTCACGATTTTGAAATGCATCTATGCGTCGCGTTGCGTTCTGAATTGACCCTAATAATGATATATTTTATTCTTATTAACCCTAGAAGCCTAATCTATCTCAGGAGTACATAAAGCCTAAATATACGTCTCAGAGGCGTACACATATAATTCACAATTTTTATGTAAAAGTAGAATTATTTTGTTTTTTTTTTTTGACTGAAATTTTAAATTTGAAATACAAGCTAACAATAAAACGACATTTTATGAATAATTACTATAGTCACAGTTATTTATCACAACAATAAAAATATGTGCAAAAATTGGAACAAAAAATCAGCTTCCTCAAAAATGAACAGAAACATTTTATTTTTGTCAGTTGACTATTACTTTTCAATTTACTTTCATTGAGCCCTTTTATTTGATACCCTATTTATTATATTGCAGAAGTGCTTTAAAAAACTATTCCCCTATCCTGGCTAAGCTGCCATATTGGATATAGAATGACATTACATTCGTTTCCGAGTTACTCTCAATAAGACCTTTCATTTGATACCCATATTGCTGAAGTGCATTAAAAATAACTATTTCCGTATCTTGGATGAGCCGCCATATTGGATATAGAATGACATTACATTCGTTTTCGAGTTACTTTCAAAGAGCCCTTTCATTTGATACCCATATTGCAGAAGTTCATAAAAAATAACTATTCCCCTATCTTGGATGAGCCACCATGTTGGATGTAGAATGAAATTACATTCGTTATCGAGTTACTCTCAAAAAGCCCTTTCACTTAATATCCATATTGTAGGACTGCATAGAAAATAATTATTTCGCCATCTTTGATGGTCGGCCATATTGGATTTAGAGTGATGTTACATACCATATCGTGCATTGTCATCCAAACTAAACGCGTATGCAAAATTTCAGCTCAATCGGTTAAATATATTATCTACTTCAAAATTGAGTTCTAAAATTCCACCGTAACATAATTACATACATACAGAGCAAGTTAAATAAAAGCTTTTAAAAATGCAAACAATATTCGATTTCGTGTACGCCTCGCAGACGTAGGTTAGGCTTCTAGGGTTAAAACTAATAACCTAATTACGTTTTATATATTGTGAATAAACTCTGCTGTATTATAAGATTATAACGATAGTGAAGCACGTTATAGGTCTACCAGAATCTGATGGCAATTTTTGACAGCAGATTCTCAAAAAATATCCTTGATCATTGGATAAATTTTTATATTTGCATGTTTAACACACAAAATCGGCCTTTATAAGAAAAAAAAGGATCAAAATGTTTTATTCCAATTACCCCGGTATTGCTAGAGTCGATTTATTTTCTCACTTTTTGCCATCAGATTCTGGTAGACCTATATAATGTAGCTTCGACAACTATATTTATTTCTTTTTCATCTCGCCATTCCGTTATCTTTTACCATGGTGGGAGGAAATGCGGAAGTCTATATCTCTATAATTCAACGACCTATTTTTGACTCCACCGTACAAAGCCATCGTCCGCTAAGAGCGAAGCCACATTGCTTCGTTGCGCTGCGTTGTTATGATATTATGCTACATTGATGCGTTGCGTCAGGATGCGGTTTTTTGACGGAACAACGGAGAGAAGATGAAGTGGGAGGAAGAATGACGTTAAGCTGTAGGGTGAGAGCACTAGGCGCAACTGCAGCGACACGACGCGACACTTCACATGCAACAAGAGTGCCGTATCGCGTATTTCGATTGTCGCATAGTAAGTTCATGGAATTGGTACATTTTGGTTTGCATTAAATGGGGTAGTTCTGATTTTTTATATGTTGTATGTAATGAGGTGGTAATGACAAATATAATTTTTCCACCTTGAAATCCTTCCGGAACATTGTAAAATTCATGAGAAACCATTAAATTTTTGATCAGTTTTCAGTTTTTGCAATTTTTTACCACCAAGGACCTGTTAAATGGTAGAAGTCACTACGAATAATTAAAAAGTAGACTAAATTTGCAACAAAATGAGAATAGTCTCGATAAACTGAACAGTTTCAAAGATACAGCTGTTCAAATTTACTACGTCGTATGTAGAAGACATGGAAATGGCTGTGGTTACTATTAGCCGGTCAGCATCCTCCTCTGCTTGTAGTGTAAGAATATTGTTCCATTCCAGTTGCACCTTCAGCATGTTGATGAATATCTAACCTTGTTCCTGTCATTCAATAGGAACTTATCCTGAGCAACTGGAGCAATGGTTGTCTCGTCAAAGAGTGTTTTTTGCTGAAGCGTCATAATATGGATACCCGTCGAAAACCACGATTATATTGGAGCCGTAGTGACTTTTTAAGTATTGGATATACCTGGCACCAATTTCTCCAAAAGGCACATTCCGAGGCCACACAACTTTGTGGAGCAGATGTCCACTATAATAAAACTCCTGTGACGACCTCAACTTCAACCGCCACATGCAAAGTTAATAATATGTATAACACAGTTTTGAAATTTTTATACTCTAACTAGCTGTGCCCGTGACTTCGTTCGCGTGGAATAGTTATTATGGGCATCATATTTATTTTGGCGAACAACTTCCTCAGCTTTATAAAGTATAGCTGTTACGAGTACCCACGGCTTCGTCTGCGTCTATTTCATTAATGCATTTATTTCGACCAAATATTCTTAGACCATATAAAAACGATTATTTTGAGTTAATCTCAAAAGGTAGACATGTACTATCACGGACATTTTTTAGATCATTAAAGAGAAATAATTCTTCCATACATATTTTTTGGGCATCTTGGACCGTTTTTGCAGCGCACGCAACGGAAGCTCTCAAAGATGAATAATTTTCCCCACTTTTTTCCACATTTTCCTCTGTTTCTTCACTAATAAAAGTCACAACGTGATGTTATTATAGTCTACAGCCTTCCTCGATAAATGGGCTATCTAACAATGAAAGAATTTTTCAAATCGGACCAGTAGTTCCTGAGTAATCTCAGGAACTACTGATCCGATTTGAAAAATTCTAAAAACGCGCTAATGCGCGTTCAAACAAACAAACAAACAAACTCTTTAGCTTTATAATATTAGTATAAGTTATTAGTATGGATTATTTCATTTTACAAAATATTATAATGCTTATTTCATAAGTCATATTTCATTTTGTTTACTCACCTCAGCAACTATGAACAGCTGTAGCTAGGGAACTATCAGATTTTAATAGACCAAATTGGTCTCATTTTGTTGAAAAATTTGTCTTCTTTAATAAAGTATATGAATTTATGCCGTGAAATAGATCAATAATTGACCAAATTGACGAGGACTTGTAAAAACTCGAAAAAAAAAATTTTATTGAAAATTTTCAAACATTTGAACAGCTGTATCTTTGAAACTATTCAGTTTGTCGAGACCCAAGTATTCTCATTTTGTTGCAAATTTAGTCTACTTTGAAATAATTTCTAGTGACTTCTACCATTAAACAGTTTCTTGGTGGTAAAAAATGGCAAAAACTGAAAACTGATCAACATTTTTATGGTTTCTCATGAATTTTACAATGTTCCGGAAGGATTTCGAGGTGGAAAAATTATATTTGTCATTACCACCTCATTACATACAACATATAAAAAAATCAGAACTACCCGATCTGATACAAGTGAAGACCCCTTTTATGTCATGATTTCCGTGGATTATAGTGCGATTTGGTTTATTTAATTTCATATTAAGGATATTTGGCCGCGACGTGTCTCGTTGCACCGCTGCAGCATAGTGAGGTTTAACATTTACCTTATTTTTTTCTTCTTTTTAAGTTTGTTTAGGGTTTAAAGGGCTTCTGGAAACGCAGTTATGTAACAACGCTGCGTATCGTTACAAAATGGCCTCACTCTAGGGCCAGACTCGCTCAGACCTGAGGCTTACAGAACGCCATGGTGTTGACAGGTCACTGAGTTTCATCCTAAGTGCTGATTTACATGTGGTGGCGGACACAATACAGGATTACACTAATGGTTTCCTGGTATTAAGCAAATTTTAATCCAGTCTGCTACTGTATGTAAATAAGCAATTAGCTTCTGCTTAAATTATAATGTTATCATGCTAATTGAAGCAAATATACTGCTTATTCTTGTTTACATTATACAGAAGAGTACGGGATCAAAACACAGCTAATAGACATTAGTTTTCTGGATAAAATTTGTAAAAAATGTCGTTAACTTTGTAAAAAATCCTTTTTGGTTTTCTGTTATTGAAAGTACTTTCTTTTTAGTAACATTAGGGCCATACCTCACCGGGATGCCATGGCGACGTGGCCAGCGACGTTACCATGGCTACGTCTGGCATCTCTACGTCGTCGCAAAGCTGTGTTTTTCTTAAATTCTATGAAAATTTAAGAAGTACCCTGAAAAAATGTTCATTTATCTGAGGATATCACTAAAATTAGCGACTGATTGAGTGACGCAGCATACAAAGACGTGCAAATAGCTGGCAACGTCGCCAGTCGTCGCATGCGGAGCGATCGACTCTGGCTACGCTGGCTACTTGGCCGTTGCCAAGTAGCCAGCGTAGCCAGAGTCAGAGTCGCCAATTGTTTGCCAGGTCAGTTACCCGTCATACATCTCAATAGAACTAGTTGGCGGCGTCACTGGCCACGTCGCCATGACGTCCCGGTGAGGTATGGCCCTAAGTATAAGCTATAAAGAAACGAGCACTAAGATGTTGCCCAAGATATGACACGCGGCAAAACGATACTAAGCTTTAAAATGCTGTAGCCGACGTGCCCGTTTCCCATCATCATAGTATATCAAGTTATGGAATGTGAACGGTGTTAAGAAGCTCATATTTCACTGGACTTTAAATGAGATAATATTTGAAATAGATCCTGGCGTAATCTTCTACAAAGCTGAAGCTAATAAAAGCGCGTTTAAAATACTTTTATCCGTTGAACGTTAGATAAAAGATGATTAAAAACCAAAACCAAAAAAATGAGTGAGATGGACTTGCACAAGTACGGTTAAAAATACACTGATTTTGTGTTGTAGCCCTTTTAGAATTTCAAGCGTCAACTTATGGTACGGTACCAGGGGTAACGTTTTTAATTAAGGGGACGAATAAAGCAAAATAGATGATCTTATAATTCCTTTTTATACTTGATTATAAGCTATAGATTGTTTCATTTTTTAAACATAGATTTATTACATTTTATAACATAGATTTATTATATATAACATAGATTTATGACATTATATTTGCGAGGATCCGTACTAGTGAAAACACGATATCTTAAAATTTTCTCGATAGAAAAAATACAAAGATGATTAATTAATTTTAAAAACGCTGCATTCAACTAAGACAATAATATATTTTA
This sequence comes from Cyaniris semiargus, assembly GCA_905187585.1. Taxonomy (NCBI): domain Eukaryota; kingdom Metazoa; phylum Arthropoda; class Insecta; order Lepidoptera; family Lycaenidae; genus Cyaniris; species Cyaniris semiargus. The sequence goes on from LR994547.1 coordinate 12,046,663, forward strand.
ATAAATAAGGGACTGTACTAGCGGATTTTTAAAATGTTTGTATATTTATTGAGTTTTTAAGAAAAAAACTTACTTGGCGTTGATTCCGCGACGTTACTTTTTACCTAATATGAAAGACGGGCGTAAGTTTGAATCTCTTCAAAGGACAATGTTTGATTTTTTGCTTTATTCGCCCTCTTAGACACCTATTTGCAACAACTGTCTTGGTTTTGGATATGAAACCTGGTGGCAGGCATAACACCTTTTACGCCGTGAGTACGAAACTTTGAAAAAAAAAAAGATTTTTAAAATATGGCCTTTTTACTCAGTATACAATTACCGTAACTAGCTGTGGGTTATGCTACCATAAAAGTATAGAAGCACTAAAATTATACAGCCCTTTTATTTAACATGAACTAACTAAACCGGGCTTCAAATTTATGAACACTAGGGTTATAAATTGATAAGATTTGGTATTGAGTTATGGAAACTTTTAATTGGATGTGGTTTCGTCATATTACACTTGCGAGAAAGACTATAGGAACAGAGTTTCACTAAAACCGTTCAGTTTGAAAATCGTCACCGACTACGCAAAGTGTCGTATCCGATTTTTGCCCAAATTGTTTTTTTTGTCAATTGAAATAGTATTTTTTTCAAAGACAACATAGCCATAAAGTTTTAATTAAAATATTATGTTACATAGTGAATAAGATATTTTTTAACAATAGAGGTTTTTAGGCGTTCCGTACATTATGAATTGTAAAAATAAGCTCTCCTGTAAAATTGTGTTTTTTGCACTACCTATTTTAAAGTTGTCTAGACATGATTGTCTTTATCTTTTAGCTATCAGAGAAATTGATTCATAAGCAGACAGACCTACGTTATTTGGTCGGGCTATGTCAATTTAATATCAGTCGGGACATAACGCGACCAAATCACGTAGGTCCCCCATCTGCCTATGAATCTACTTCTCCAACAGTACCTACTATATAAACTAGGCAATCGCTATATGTTATTGTTATCTATTCATAATGTTCAGTTCATTAATGATAATTCATGGAGGTGGTGTCAATACTATGTAGCTATGTGATTTATTATGTTTGCCGATAGTTGGACGGCTAATAAGCATTCATAGTCGATGAATATTCATTAACCCAGATATAAAACTTTGTTAATGGATACAGCTATACACCATTTCACTGTCAACAACGCGTACAATAAAATCAACAAAATGTTTGCATAATAATCATTTATGTAACTAAATTTGAGTTTATTGAGTTTCCGTTCTGATGCGTTCGAATTTTATTTAGGCTATCAGTGGCGCGATTGCGTTATAGCTTGTAAGAATAACGGTAATCTTGGATCGTACTTCTTGCTATAAATATGTGCTCTTGCATAGCAATAATCATATATTACAAAAAATAGCAACGGAAATCTAGTTTTTCAAAATTTCACCCGTAAATTAATATAACACCTCGCAAAAACGTTTCGCTGTAAACGTTGCGAAAGTTCAATAGTTTAAACTGGGAAACACGGCGCTTTATTTTCATGTTAATGTTCCTGCTTTTTAACAAAAACGTGGAGCGAGGCGAGCTTCCAGTAGGTTGGACCCACGGTCTGCCTCGCGCGAACAATGCGTCGAGTGCCAACAACCTATTTTACCTTTGTACAACACATTTATTTCATGTGACACCTGTCTGTACGGATCTTAACCGGCACAATGAGAACGAAACTGGCGTTTCTTTTTATACCACAGAGTCGAAATGGAACAGAAATTGTGATGCTACGATATGCTTTTTGAAAAGATTGGTTTTATACATTGACATACTTTTAGAAATATATTGTGTTCATAATAGGCATGTCTATTTTTAGGTTTTATCCATACTAATATCTTATGTGCGAAAGTGTGTTTGTCTGTTTGTCTGTTACCTCTTCACACTGAACTAATGAAATTTGGTATGCAGATACTTTGAGTCCCGAGAACAGAGGATGGTTTTGTTGGAAACAAACGCGCAGTTCCCGCGATGTGGCTTGAAATGTGGGCTTTTGCGAAGCAGCGGGGCCTGCGTCCTGCCGCTTGTCGTTACAGCTTGATTAATATTTTCCAGTCCAGTTTTCTAGTTAAAACACTAACCGCCGTACTCAGAGACATTTAATTATGATTAAGCTTCAACTTAATGAAGAGTTTGACAGATAATGTATGAGGCTTATGTCAAAATTTTGAATTAATTACATTTAAGTAATAAGTGTTTCACGCTGAATGCGGCAGTAAGACTTTCGGTCTAAGGTCGGGTTTGTATGTTGTATTTATGTGCATCCATATTAATATAATATAAATGCGAGAGTGTGTCTGTTTGTCTGTTCCTCCTTTTCTCGCCTAAACCGGAACCGATTTTGCTCAAATTTGGTATGGAGATACTTTGAGTCCCGGAAAAGGACATACTTTATATTCCGGAAAAATGTACGGTTCCTTTTTTTTTTTGCGTTGGGGGAATGCGTTTACGCATCCCCGGGGGCCTGGGGACGACCACCGAGGTATGTGGGACTCCCCGGGGCGGACGGGTGACGCACCCGAGACTACCCACTAAAAACCCCAACGGTACGGAATGTACGGTTCCTGCACGATAAACAAATTTTAGCGCAACGGAGTTGCGGGCGTCATCTAGTTTCTTACAAAGACCATTATTAAAATAGAAGGTGAAAGAAGAAAATTATGGGTTGTAAATCCGAAACTTCAAAAAATAATTTTACGAAAAAAAAAACTACAAAATTATCTTCGTAACAGAAACATTACCGTATACATAAAAGCTCTGATTAATCAGGAATCTCAAAACTATATAACTACCTGTAGGTAAAAATAAAAACTTTCAAATTAGAAATTCCTATATTTCTAATTATAAATTTAGGTGATGTCACCTTCACCTAAGAAACTAGATGACGCCCGCAACTCCGTTGCGCCCAAATTTATTTATCGCGCGGGAACCGTACATTTTTCCGGGATAAAAAGTATTCTATGTCCTTTCCCGGGACTCAAAGTACCTCTATACCAAATTTTGTTTGAGCGTGAAGAGGTAACAGACAAACAGACAGACGTATTTAAAATATTAGTATGGATGCACATAAATACAACATAAAAAGTCGACCTTAGACCGAAAGTCTTAGTGTTTTAACTAGAAAACTGGACTGTATAATATTAATCTAGCTATAACGACAAGCGACATGACGCAGGCCCCGCTGTTTCGCAAAAGCCCACATTTTTATTTTATTTTCCGAAACCGATTTTAGTTTTCGTAACTTTATTTCACATAAACATTTTTGATTTGTCGTAACATCACATTGATGTTCTTTGGACTCGTAATTTATTTGATGTGTTTCAAACTACGAAAAAAATATTCGTAGGTTTCAAATAAAATTTAAGGACGTATCATGTTTACATATGTTTGTTACTTCTACTAATAACTACAGAACTTTACGATTTGGTAGCAGTTAAGGCTTAGGATTAATATATATAGGCTTCTTTATTAAGGACAAGGCGCAGGTTTAGCAGGAGATCGGCCATCTTGGCGTTCATTGAGAGAGGCCTTGTCCAGCAGTGAACGAATATAGGCTGATTTGATTTTGAAGGTGCAGTGGTGTGTGAGTCATTCTGATAATATTTTTGACCGCCACGCCTAACTAGTTGAAATATATATTTTTAATCAGAGATGTGACTTATATAAGATACAAGTATCTGAAATACAGTTACAAGATACAAGATACGTATTTTCATTTTGTATCTAAAATAATTTTTAAAAATGTTTTTTGTATCTTGTATTAAAATATATTTTGTTTAGCATCTAATCGGAATAGGAATTTGTAAAATACTTTTAGTAATATTATAGTATTAGTAGAAATTTATAAAAAAATACTAGTTAGTCCAACATCACATTGGTAGATGGCCACATGTTTTTAGAGATTCTGATTCCTCCATTGCAAGTGGTGAAAATACGGCATCTACTGCCAGCACAGCTGACTTAGAAACTCTGCAATACCTAAATAATAACGATATTAGCTTAAAGAGCTTAAATACTTACCCTACAATATATATTTTTTTAAATATAACACCTGTTTGCCAAGTTCTGCCCCTGTGGAGCGACTCTTTTCTTTTGGGGGTATGATTCTAAGCCCTAAGACCTCATAGAAGAAACATGAGCGATGAAATATTTAAAAACCTATTTTTAATATAGTCTTTTACTTAAAAATAATATAATATTTTGTTTTGTCATATTTTAGCCATTAACGCGATTTATTCGTAAATATCATTAATATAAACTGTCAAAAATAAACTTGAATTCATTAAAATAAAATCTTGTTTTCTTACAAAAGTATTTTTATCTTAAGAAGTATTTAGAAGATATCTATTTTGTATTTAGTATTTCAGATCCTATTCTAGAAAGTATTTTGTATCTGGTATCTGAAATACCACTTTAAAAGTATCTTGCATTTTGTATTCCAGATTTCGAGATACATTGTACAGGGTATTTTGTACATCTCTGTTTTAAATAAATACGAGCATAAAGAAACAGAATCACGGTAGAGTCGGAATGAAGCAATCATTTATTTCGACGACTGAAATGGGCTTAAATATAATTCACAACACAATCGTACGTTGACATGTCGGCCGCCGCGTTCAAGTTACATTTCAGTTTAATTTTTCACCCGAGCACATTAAATGAATTGATGCTCGCTTAATAATTGCCTCCACAATTATTAAATAAAGGCTAAATATTGTGAAGCCAATGGGTCGTGTTATACCGTGTTTATCGATGATCAAACAATGTGACGTCTGCAACAATAATATTCGTGTATCTTTGACCGACACATGAAAGAGAGAATAAGCTCGTTAATTCAATTATTATATAATATTTTAAGCAACTTTTTAAATGTTATGACCAGAATACAAATATCAATGCCAGTAAGGGAGGAGTTATGGAAAAAAATACTTTGAACTTTTTTAGGCTACCACCACCAGTTTTAACCTAAACAGTAGTACACTTTCGCACTATTTTAAATATTATATCAAGTATCTTCAATCAAAATCAAGTTAATATTACGAACTTCCAAACCTCGTTTTACAATAATTTTGTGGAAACAGACGGAACGGACATACATTTTGGCATTTATTATAATATTAGCGCCGATTTATTTAATTTTAGTTGAATATAGGTTCATTTTAGACTACATTCATAGATCATTCTGTACTCCTGTTCAAGTAGTATTCACAAAAATTATTACAGTAGATAGTTTGAGGTTTTAAGAAGACTTTCGGCTCTTCTAAAAGGATTTGCGTCTTATGTATATTTTTGTAAAGCTTAATCACATATTTATAGATACAGGCACCGAAACATACGCGAGTAATCTTAAAAAGCATCGTAAGTAATAATATCACTAAAGTCTACCCATGTGAAACTTTTAAAATAGCAACGTCTATTTTCAGTCACATAACGGTAATGGATTTTAAGTTCATATTCAGATGCAGTAGCCTTTTTACCTATAACTTAGACCAAAATAAATAGTTAGCTTAGTTCGGAATTAACAAAGTATAGAATTTGGCATTGCCAATAGCATGTGCTCTATTATGTACCCTCAGTCAATTCCCATGCGTTTTTTATTTGTATAATGAAATTCCAATAGTGAAATTAACCATGTTGTCTTATGTAGGGGCTTTAGTCTATAGTTATATTATTTTGTATCATATGGATACAGCAGCTGTATGTGCTATGTAATCAATTATATTTAAAGACCTAAGTGGACGAAGTGGGTAATTAACAATATGAAAACTTTCGTTTTTTTATAAAAGGAGGTTTTGGGACCGGGAAAATGATTTCAAATCAAGAAAATGTAAATCCTATAGACTAGCTGACCCTGCAAACGCTGTTTTGTTATATAAAGTATTTCCGATTTCGCCCATATTATTTTATTGAAGTGACTAAATAAGTATGGCACCATGGCAAGTAAGAGTAGAAATAAGAATTTTTAAATTTTCAAATTTTCCGCGCATTTTTTAATTTTTTTTCTATCATATTCTTCTTCTCCGGACAATAACAAACACATCAAAAAAAGAAATAGTGAAATCAATCCAGCCGTTCAGGCGTGATGTCGTGACCACGGGAAATATGGATTCATTTTTATATATATAGATATATTAGCTAGACGATAAAGTAGGTAAGTTACAAGGTTTGTTCAAATTATAAGGAAAAAAATGATTAATTTCTCTGTTCCACTTCATCCACTCATGTCTTCAATTATTATTAGGACTATTCTCAAATCGCGGAATTTCGTCTGTAGCGGTCATTGACTCCTTGTCAAAAAACTTTTTATTTTCTATACAAACCGCGATTGACTATGAAGTGACAGATGTTTCTAGTCGGGTGATATCGTATTTTGCATACACGATGTGAACACAGTATGAATTATATCACTTCAAACTCATAAATAGTTGGAGATTATCTAATGTTAAGAGGTAACCAAGACGTTTTCCGATGAGAATATAATAGTCTGTTTCTTTACAAGAATTCAATTTTATTCTTAAGTTATTGCAGTAAAGTGTAAAAATATGATAAAAAAACATACAAACAAGACTTGCGTCAGCGTGAAAATATGTAATTATAATATTGAAAATGAAATTATTAATACGAGGAAATAAAACATTCTTTTTAATTCTTCAATGCAAAATTCTTTGACTTGCGTCGAAGTCTGTGTATTCACTAAATACCGAGTATTTTCAGACGCATTTACTCATTTGTAAGCAGACGTCAAAGGACTCTCAGATAACTTATTTCATTTTCCAACAAAAATAACTCTCGTTTCTTTCAAAGAATACAATTTTTTACTTTTAAAGCTTTTACATTATAAACTCTCCTGTTTTATGAAAACTCTTTGAGGCCACCGTGGCCCGTTTAATTCTGGTAGATACTATAATAAACTTAAGTCATTTATAATTAGTTAAAGAAATAGTTATATACTACTAATATAACCTCCTTTTTTTAAGTCGGTTACAAAAACAAGGCCTTAGCGTCCGTTGTGGATGATTTATACACTATTTTCAAAGCGAAATAACGACTCTTGAAATACAGTAGTGCCTACTGCCTAGGACAATATTTTAAATGTTCTGTTACGTAAGTAAATACGGCATTTTCGCAACGGATGTATATGAAGGGTTTTCCAATAGGGACATGACAATTTTGGTTTGTGGACGCACCCTTTCACTTAACATCGAACTGTTACTGTCAGTTTACTCAATAGACATAACATTTTCTTCGACACGAATGAACAACGTCTGCAAATCTTAAAAATTTACTACAGAAATTCTGAGTCGGCGGCTGGTGGTGGTGAATTAGAAGATATGGACTTGGACAGCATGAGGTTTCAATAGTACGGCGCCACAAGCCACACAGCACACGTTATAATCGATTTATTGAAGAGCAAGTTTGTTGGGCGTGTTATCTCAAAAAATGGACTAGTCGATTAACCGCCTCGTTCGTGAGATTTAACGCCTCTAGATTTTTCCTTTGGGGCGTCAAGTCGCTGGATAAGCCGACGCCGTTGAAGGAGCTCAGAGCCAAAATTAAACGCGAAAAGGCCGAAATGTGTGGCCGAGTCCTAGAAAATTGGGTTCAACTAATCATCGCTGCAAACGTGTCTGCGGTGACTATATGAGCGAAGTCGAGTTCCATTCAAAAATGTTTTCATTGTATTTCAATTCGATACTAAATTTTTTGAAATATCTCAAATGGGTTATTACCTGAAATAAACGTTTTTTTTATGGTTTTAATTTTATTTTGAAAAAAAAGTTGTCAAGTTTATTGGAAAACCCCTTATAAGGCAACATAGACTAAATTTAAAAATATACGAGCGAAACTGCGGGAAAAAGCTATTTAAAATATGTTTTTTTTTAACTTACATTATCAATTTAATATCGTTTTTTCTTTTCTTTATATGGCGCTACGGCTATATAACCATGTCAAGTGTCAAGTGAATGGCAGGAAAACAATATTCTTCTAACAATCAGCATCGTTTTACCTATTGTGGTTTTACTATATTGTCAAGTCCTAACTCTAAATGAAAGTCAATGCAGTCAAAGAGTCAAGTCGGTTGATTCAATAAATTGGTAGAAGCGCTTTCGATTCGAAACTTTCGATGGAGTTTTGGAGGGAACACAAAATAGTACGTTTCTGGAAGTTGTTTCACTTGCCCACACTTGTGCATGATTACGAATATCTGATGGTTAATATTCTAACAATATTACATATTAAGATCCCAATTAACCACAATTTTAGGAAAACCATCCATACTAATATTATAAATGCGAAAGTGTGTCTCTCTGTCTGTTACCTCTTCACACTCAAACCGATGAACCGATTTTGCTGAAATTTGTCATGGAGATACTTTGAGTCCCGGGAAAGGACACAGGATACTTTTTATCCCGGAAAAATGTACGGTTCCCGCGCGATAAACGAGTTTTGGCGCAACGGAGTTGCGGGCGTCATGTAGTACAAAAATATACCGTCAAACATTCACATGCCCGGAAATCTTTTTAATGTGGTTGCTTACAATACTAAATTTTTAAGGGGGCGTCAACGTTTTGTGTGAATAAAACAATCGGTTGAATATATTATTATAATTATATCCCATCAAGTTACTGTCTCGAGTCTCTGGCCATCTATTCCGATATAGCCATAAAAAGTTTTAATGCGTTCCGTCATATATCTAAAAGGCCATAAAGTGAAGTGCTTCATTATCGATACTTTATCGTCGGATAGCTTAATCGGATACCGTATAAGATCGCGATGCAAATTGACTCGAGGTAGTTCCCCTTTCCGGACTATTTCCGATGCAACTCGCTGTGAAATTTCCCGTTCCGACGCAAGAAACCGCCTCGATGCATCGGAAACTCAGCTTATATTTTTTACATTCGAACCAAATATTTATTCGCTCTACGGTATTATCAGAAGCAATTTTGGTGATATATTTCTTTTGACAGATAAACTGATGGTAAGCGATGGCTTCGGCCTAAGCAAACGTCTGAAGTTGTAATTGTGACTAGTTTACTTGAAATAGTAAAGAATTATAATATTATTTTATATTATTTCCAACGAGTTATGCCCGGTTTCACAGCTGTTTTTTGTCAACTGTTTATACATTCAACATCAGTGTTGTTTATTTGAAATAAGCCAATGGAAATCGCTAATTAATAATTTAATAATATCTATACGGGGTGTAATAAAACTAAGTGATAATACTTTAGGGTGTGTATGTGTTCCTTGTAGAGAGCTCACTGTGAAAGTAGCAGCGCTGAAAGACACTCGTGACGTGACCCTAAAGTATTATCGCTTAGTTTTGTTACACCTTGTATAATTAATGTCAGTCAAAAAACGTCAGAAACGAGGCATTTCTTTTAGGTCACAATATGATAAAAAATTTAAAAATGTGTATTTATAAGATGACGCCCGCAACTTCATTGCGCCAAAATTCGTTTATCGCGCGGGAACCGTACATTTTTCGGGTTAACAAGTATGCTATGTCCTTTCCCGGGACTCAAAGTATCTCCATACCAAATTTCAGCAAAATCGGTTCAGCGGTTTGGGCGTGAAGAGGTAACATACAGACAGACGGACAGACAAACACTTTTGCATTTATAATATTAGTATGGATTGTTTAAAAGTTACTACTACTTATCATTTCGGAATGGATGTGGTGAAATAGTTTCCCGATGAGCTGACGGCGGGAATGTGAGGAGGCGTCGGGTCGGGTCGTGTGTTGGCCGGATTCCGCCATTGTTCAGATAATCGGCTAATTGTGCGACACCGTACTAATCACGCTCTGGTCTGGAACGTTGGATGAATGTATTACATTTGTACTGCACTAGCGTTACTACAGTACTTACAGTACTAATTATTTACAGTAGTACTTACAGTATCCCATGGGAACTGTAACTTCAAGATAGTAAATATCCGCACACAAAGCAAATCTTTGATGAAAATCTTTACGGTTTTTTTGCATAACATGCACACATGTGATTCGTCGTATCTTCCTGCGTTGTTTTAAAGTTCAGTTTTGAATCGGTCATTAAAAATGCATGTCATTGTATCGACGCGTCGTGCCGCAATGTGAGCAGATCTCACGTTTACTCTGACATTGATTTTGGATTACACGTATGAATAATAAATGATTACACTAAATCTCGTAACGTATAATACACATAAGTACATTCCAAGCATACGCGTCTCGGTGCTGCTTAACCTTAACTCATAAGTTTTGAAGCCCAGTCCAAAATAGAGCTACATTATTCATAATTGGCGTATCTAATTAATAACTCGTATGACTTAAGGTGCCGGTTGGCAGCGGGTGACATGAAGCGGCAGCAGACGACGTGTCGTCGCGACACTACTGTTTCTATGTATTTCTATGAAAGTATCGCTAGCTTCGTGTCGCTAGCTGCGCAGGGTATTTCATAAAAATACATAGAAACCAGTAGTGTCGCGACGACACGTCGTCTGCTGCCGCTTCATGTTGCCGGCTTCCAACTTGTACCTTTACACGAGACTTTAAATTTCAATGCGGCAATCGATCACTCGGATTATGTCAATACGCTATTCTTGCCAAATATGCCTCATTGTGCTTGTTGGCTGCAAACAATACTAATATTATTAATGCAAAAATGTATCTGTCTATCACCTCTTCACGCCTATTTAATGTATGGTATGGAGATACTTTGAATTCCTATAGCCCTAGCACGGCGACCAGTGGAAATGCGCAAGTATAGACAAACTGTGGAGATAAACTTAAGGTGCCGTTCCGATCTTTTTTCGTTCCGAAAAATTCAATTAAAATGCCACTTTATGACAGACTATAGTCACAAACTGTGGAGATAAACTGAAGGTGCCGTTCCAATCTTTTTTCTTTCCGAAAAAATCAATGAAATTCCACTTTATGACAGACTATATTCCTAAAAATTCAAATAATATCCTACTTTGACGACCTCTGTGGCTTAGTTGGTGGGCTGTTGGTAGCTCAAGCCGGGGGTCGCGGGTTTGAATCCCGCCGACGGAACAAAAAGTTTTCAAAGTTCCTGGGTCATAGATGTGTATTAAATATGTGTATAATATAATAAAAATCTTAAATATATGTATAGTACAAAAGTATTAAATATATTTCCGTTGTCTGGTACCTGTAACACAAGTCCATCAGGTACTTAGCACGGGGCCAGACTGACGTGGTGTGAAGCGTCCATAGATATTATTATTATTATTATTATTACTTTATGACATATACTATAGTCTTTCATAAAGTGGCATTATAATTGAATTTTTGTCGGTCGCGATTAGCCGTGGTAAAGATCGAAACGGCACCTTAAGTTTATGTCCACAGTTAGTCTATACTTTCGCATTTCTACTGGTCGCCGTGCTAGGGTTACTGGAAAGTACATATAACATTTTTGTCCTACAAAAATGTACAGTTTCTGTGCGAAAAACAAATTTTGACGTAACAGTATTGCCGGCGTTATCTAGTATCAAATATTTAGTTAAATATGAAGAGTAGCGTAATTTACTACTAATTGTAGTCGCACACTACGCCGGTATTCGTTTATGGTATATTTTGCTGGGATACAAACTATCATACACGTTTTTCCGGGACTCATAGCATCTCAACACCAAGTTCCTTTAAAATCGGTTCAGTTGTTTAAGCGTGAGGAGGTTACAGACAGACACTTTCACATTCTGTGTGTTTAATGTTTCATTTTATCATTCTTTCGGTATTGTATGGATTATTTATGTCATAGTTTACAATGATAAATGAGCATTAATTTAAATAAAATGCACGTAAAAATTGTATGTGAACTAGTAATTCATTGCGTGAATGCTAGGGCTCTGTTTGATAAATGTTACTATTTTGTAGGTAAAGCATAAACTTGGAAATGGCTGTCACGAAAAAGTTATAGTGCCTGCATGAAAGTATATGATTCGAAGTAATGCAGTTCAATACTTCGCAGTTTTGATGTTATCAATAGCTACGGCTCGTAGACCTACGTAGTTCAATGCTACGGCTCGTAGAGCTACGTAGACGGTAGCTACGGTTCGTAGAGCTACGTAGATGGTAGCTACGACTCGTAGAGCTACGTAGTTCGAAGCTACGGCTCGTAGAGCTACGTAGACGGTAGCTACGGCTCGTAGACCTACGTAGTTCAATGCTACGGCTCGTAGAGCTACGTAGACGGTAGCTACGGTTCGTAGAGCTACGTAGATGGTAGCTACGACTCGTAGAGCTACGTAGTTCGAAGCTACGGCTCGTAGAGCTACGTAGGCGGTAGCTACGACTCGTAGAGCTACGTAGTTCAATGCTACGGCTCGTAGAGCTACGTAGACGGTAGCTACGGTTCGTAGAGATACGTAGATGGTAGCTACGACTCGTAGAGCTACGTAGTTCGAAGCTACGGCTCGTAGAGCTACGTAGGCGGTAGCTACGACTCGTAGAGCTACGTAGTTCGAAGCTACGGCTCGTAGAGCTACGTAGATGGTAGCTACGATTCGTAGAGCTACGTAGTTCGAAGCTACGTCTCGTAGAGCTACGTAGGCGGTAGCTACGGTTCGTAGAGCTACGTAGTTCGAAGCTACGGCTCGTAGAGCTACGTAGACGGTAGCTACGGCTCGTAGAGCTACGTAGGTCGAAGCTACGGCTCGTAGAGCTACGTAGATCATAACTACGCGACGCAGAGCAACGTAGCTTCGTAGCAACCTCGTTTGAAGCTCCGTACTTCGAAGCGACCTCGGTAAGTAGTAAAAAATGCATACGTTCGTGTTTAAAAATAAACTAGCCTTAAACCAAACAAAAGCCGCATGGACCTAAATAGAACGAAACTTAATTATATCTTGTTGTCAGAAACCTGTCCGCATCAGAATTAAATTATCAACCGTCGCTATTGTTACACGTTCAGAACGAGCTTCCACGTAAATTTAACTTGATTTTATGTTGAAATGTGCCGCTGCTCAAAACTGATTTTCAATTAGCGAATACAGACGTCTAAATTTACCGATGTGAGGTAAACGATGTTCTCAGTTCTCAGCCGACAGAAGTCGACTGAGAAACACTGTGTGGAAGCAAAACTAATTGGATCGATATACGATCTGATGCTAATCTAAAATTCGTTATCCATATTCATAATATCAATGCGAAAGTGTTTCTGTCTGTTACCTTTCATGTTTAAACGGCTGAACCAATTTAGATGACTATGGTATAAACTATTTTGAGTGTTGGGAAAGGACATTTTGTTACGAAAAATGTACGGTCTTTGCTTGACAAAATAATTTCGGCGCGATTGAGTTGCGGGCGTTATCTAGTTTATCTATAGTTTTGTATGAAAATTAAATATTACAATTAATTATTACACAATGATAACAGAATATTGATTTTTTATGAAACAAAAATTCATACCTCATATTTAGGTTGCACCTGAACAGTATGTGGTCCATTCTCCCCAATTCTCCCCGGGGAGAATGTGGTCTATTCCCCAATTCTCCCCGGGGAGAATGTGGTCTATTCCCCCATTCTCCCCGGGGAGAGTGCACTTCACAATCATCGCGAGTGTGAATTGTGGGCCAGCTTCACTCGATTTGTGCCGGAATTCTGACCGCCACGTCGTGCTGTCACGGGTTGACACCGAGTTTATATCATACAAATTACAATGTAGTCGGTTCTCGCCGACCGTCGCCATTATATAATTTAAAGATATATAATATAATATAAGATCTTTTTAACTCAAAATGATTCTCCGCCACTTTAGCTTCCGTATGCTTTAATAAAATGATTATTTCAGCTAACTCAATGTGCCCGACGTGAATTTATTATAAACTAACTTATAAATAAATAAATATGTAAAATCATATTTATTGTAATATTTACTTTCAAGTTTAATAATTCAAAGTGGATTTTCACTTCCAGCTATTTCCAGTATTTACCAAAATATAATTTTAACTAAAACACTAGTTTTTTTAGGGTTCCGTAGTCAACAAGGAACTCTTATAGTTTCAGTCTGTCCGTCCGTCTGTCTGTCCGTTAGTCCGTCCGTCCGTCTGTCTGTCCGCGGTTTTGCTCAGAGACTATAGGACCTACGAAGCTTTAATTTGGCATGAATGCACATAATAATGATGCCGGCAAAATGATATACAAGATCTTAAAAAATATATTTTTAAGGTACCCCCCTACACATCAAGCGGGGATGAATTTTTTTTTCGCGTCCTCTTCACCGTGTGGCGTGTCGTTGGATAGGTTTTTTTAAAAAATATTACGAGTATTCAAACGGTCATTCTCCGGTTTGGCATTATTTGCCTGATTACCGTAACCTTTTTTTTCGTCGTTGATTTGACTTGAACTCATTGAAATATTAAAGAAATGAAAGATACAAACACAATAATATATGAGGCATGTAACAGTTAATTATTAAAGTTTTTTAAGATAATAAGACTTAAAAATGGAAATTATGGGTACGATAATTAAACAAATGTAATGTTTTACGTAGCGGTACAATGACACAGTTGCAAAAACTGGCTTCGGGCAACTTAAGTAGGCTACATTATGTAATATAAACATAATATACATAATAAAAATATAATTTAAACATAATTTAAAAATAAAGATTACGGTAATTAGAAAATTTTGTAACCAAAGCTACTGTAATTAGATACTCACGTGCTTTATCGGCGGCACACTAACATTAACGACGTGGGACCGCTAATGGGCCGTGGCACACACTATGGAGAAGCGACGGAGAAGCACTTGTAATGTGCCAAATCCTGTTATTTTTGAAAACAGCATGTGTTACGGTAATTAGAACTATTGATCGGAGAAGCGATTATTTCATGATAACTATTTATAGGCTGGGCCTATTGAGTCGATATTTTGCAATGCGATAACCATTATTTATAAGCGTTTAAAACGATGAATAGATTAAAGTAAATATGTACGTTATAAAAATTACAAGTAAGTTTCGATATCAAGTTGGCGTGGGGACACGTTACGGTAATTAGAAAAAACACGGTTTTTGAACACGACTTTAATTAATTTAGTCTGAATTACTTAAATTAGAAGCCTGTGTTTAAGTTTGTAGCAAGATACTGTTGCTATCTACCGTTTAAAAATGTTTCATACTTGAATAAGATAATATTACAGAGTATAAGCCCGGTACACGTAAATTTTGCTCTCCGGAAAATGGCCGCAAAGATTATTTTCCGATTTAGGAGTCCGTTTGTGAAATATGAAGTTTCAAAGTGGAAACAATTGCTTCTGGAAATGTGAAAAAATTCACGGGAGTAGGAAATATGCTGAATTTAAAAGGAAAACTATCACGGCTAAGAAGACTTAATTAATAAGTTATTGAGTAATAGTCGATCAACAAAAAAAAAATGTATTCGGAGAAGTATAAAGGAACTTTTCGTTCAAATTCCTTTGAACGTGACTGAGATGGTGTTGTTAGTAGTGTAAAACACGTTATTAATGTGCATTCATTGACCATACAAAAATTATCAAAAACTAGCGGTACTACGGAACCCTATATTGCGCGTGGCACGACACGTACTTGGCCGGTTTTATTATTCGTAGTAAAACACTTTATAATATTTAATATCAAACATAAACAATTTAGTATGAAATATGTTTTGCAAAACCATGGAATTATTTTCTGATTGCCACTAATTACTGTTAAGTATTTGCTAAACAATCCGAATTACATTTCCCATAAATACGGCCATATTGGAATTTGAGCAGAGCAAACGAAACGTGCTTTGTTGCCCTTTTTCATGACCCACGGCATAAATATAGTTCGCTTTGAGGTTTCCGCGGCGGTTGAGGCGCGCCACAACGATATTCGATTAAATTACTCTTTTTAATATTTGCCCGTCCTCTTTCGAGCACGTACATACTTTTATTTTTACTCCCTTACTGACAAAATGATCTTTGTTTTATGTTTTATCATGTTCAATGTTTTATCCTTGCCTAAAGTTTCTTTTATAACGTTAGATATTTTATAAAAGGAAATATTCGGCAAAGTACGAGTGGGACTACCCGCAATGAGGGTTCCATACCGTAAATGGCGAATTTTGTATGGGACCCCCCCCCCCCTTTTTAGGGTCCCGTAGCAAAAAACGGAACCCTTATAGATTCGTCATGTCTGTCTATGTGTCTGTCTGTCTGTCTGTCCGTCCGTATGTCACAGCCACTTTTATCCGAAACTATAAGAGCTATACTATTGAAACTTGGTAAATAGATGAAGTTTGTGAACCGCATTAAGATTTTAATACAAAAATGGAAAAATTATTAAAAATTTTAGGGGTTCTCATAGATACAACTGAAACCAAAAAAAAAATTTCTTTTAACCTATGCGTGTGGGATATCTTTGGATAGGTCTTAAAAATCATATAGAGGTTTCTAATATCATTTTTTTCTAACCTGAATAGTTTGCGATAGAGACTCTTACAAAGTAATAAAATGTGTGTCACCCCCCCTCTAACTTCTTAAGTAGGGGTATGATAAGTCTAAAATAATATATATGATGTACATTACTATAAAACTACAAACAAAAATTGGTTTGAACGAGATCTAGCAAGTAGTTTTTTTTATACGTCATAAATGGTAAACCTTAATTTAAATTTCATTAAATGAACTGAAATATAAAAATAAATCAAAAACCTTTTAATTTCATAAAAATAACCCTTATTGCTGCTGCGGAACCCTTCATGGGCGAGTCCAACTCGCACTTGTTGTTATCTTGCGAGAACCGTACATTTTTCCGGTATAAAAGTATCCTATATCCATCCCCGGGATTCAATGTATACCAAGCATGCCAAGTTTCATCGCTTGAGCGGTTAAACTATAAAGAAGTAACAGACAGACAGACAGACACACTCTTGCATTTATAATATTAGTAGATATTATGGATTAGGTCCAAACACAAAGTAGCAAGCAGAGCTACTGTAAATCATTGAGGTCTTCCCTTGTTTAACTTTGGAACAAAAATATTTGCGTTCCAAATTTAAACACATAATGGCATTCATAGTGTAAAACGTAGTAGCATTTATGTAGAACTTACATAAATGCTAAATACAAAACCTCCTTAGAGAAAAAGGCACTAACCATTTTAGTACTCTATAATATGCTTCAGTGGGTTATGAAAATAAAAATCGGCCAAATGCGAGTTGGACTCACGCACGAAGGGTTCCGTACCATTATAGAGCAAAAATAGTAAAAACTTGTGTTTTTTATATGGGAGCCCCCCTTAATTATTTATTTTATTTAAATTTTATTATTATTTAATCAAGTATAAATGCAGCTGAGTATTTTGTGTACATTTCAAGTGCCTACTTGTTGTCATCATTGATACCGAGCAAAAAATGTTTGAAAAATTTAATATTTAAGGGGGGCTCCCATTCAAGAAACGTGTTTTTTTGGCCTTTTTTGCCCGTAATCAATATTGGTAACAGTTAGGAACTTGAAATTTTCACAAAATCCTTAATTATATTTGTACTTTAATAATTAATAATAAAATTAAAATAAAGTAAATATTTAAGAGGGGCTCCCATACAATAAATACAATTTTTTTGTCTACTATCACTCTATACCGGTACGGAACCCTTCGTGCGCGAGTCCGACTCGCACTTGGCCGATTTTTGTAATGTCCACTAAAACTTGTAACATACATTGCTATAATACACTAAATTAGGTCGTCAAGAGATGTACAAATTAGATTAGGTTTATCCGTAGCGTGATTGGACCTTAGTCTGTGTCCACGCATCTACAATGCAATTAGCCGGCTAAATTGTAATTATACATGCACAGAGATGCATAAAATATGAAACTTGAAAAATATTTAATATTTCGTGTAAAGTTATTACAACGGGTTCTGTATGTCATTATTATCCGATGATTTTGGATTCAATATACAAACCCTCCTTAATATTAGTAAAAAATTGCTGTATTTTTATGTATTATTCTTTTTAGTTAATGATAAAACAAGGAAAATTTTAAACAACATGTAAATTGAGCTTCACTGTTACGTCGGTAGGTGAAGGATTGACAGGAAACGTTTATTTCTCCGCATTGCCTACTGGGATTCGCATAACAGATAAATTTTTGGTAAGATAAAAATTAATTATACAGGGTGTAACAAAACAAAGTGATGAAACTAGGGTTTGTAAAAAACCCTGTATTATTGCATCAATTTACAGTGTTGCTGGTAAGGAATTATTTCTAGAAAGTAAGTATATGGAAAACTTGAGGAGTGTTGTATTTAGAATATTGTTGCATATTTTAAAAGGTTTTAACACCGGGTGTTTTAAGTGTAAATCATTTGAAAAAAAAATTAAATGTAGTCTGTCCAATATTTTTTAGGCAACCTATTCTTGATCTATTTTTTAACATAAGTACTAAATTTATTATAACATATTATTTTTCATTCTATTATCAGCTCGGTGAAGGTCGATCTAAGTTCGGATCTTCTACTATTATGTAATAGTGATGTCCCGAAAGACGACGGTCGACGTGTGACTAAAATGTTATAAGAGACATTTAAGTACCATCATATTGTCTCATTTCCTTTGTTACTCCCGAATGAACCGTTCAACTGAATTTGTTCACTACCATATTGTTTTTAATTTAATTGTTATATCTAAAGCCTTTCCCATTAAACTACAGAAGTGCATTCTCATAGTCATGTCAAACTAACGTAAAGTATATTTATTGATTGGTACAAAAGTTTAATTATCAAGTTTTATAACTCTTCTCCTGGTTTGGACTATACAAGTAGGCTTAAGTTATACTTAAACCTGCTTACAGGTTTTTTTAAACGTTTTCCTTACAGATTAGTATTTCCTGTCCTAGCATTATATCCCGTCAATTTTGAAAAAAAAAATGTATTATAATTAATACACCCAATGGGCCTCGCGAACTTAATTTCGCCCACGTACACGCGTGGCCTCACGCCGCCACTGTCGGTAATGAGAGCTAATACTAAGATCAGATTAAAAAACCTGAGAGCAGTTATTGGGATAATCCCTACGAATAATAGAAAACTAAGGAAACGTAACTCCCATACTATGACCGTTTTAAATTTGGTTCCTTTCGAACTGTCACGTAACGTCAGCCTGATACCGCTGAAGGCCACTTAAATATTGCAAATGTATTGAAAATGTGTACCTAGGTACACATTTTTGACAAGTATTGTAGAACATGTTTTTTGACGGAGTTACTTTTCCTTAATTTTTATTATTCGTAGGATAATCCTCTTTAATCGCTGGATTTGACAAACTATAGGTCTACCAGAATCTGATGGCAAGAAGTGAGAAAGTAAATTGACTCTAGCAATAACGAGGTAGTTGGAATAAAACATTTTGATCCTTTTTTTTTTCCTTATAGCGGCTGATTCTGTGTGTGAAACATGCAAATATATAAATTTATCCAATGATCAAGGATATTTTTTGAAAATCTGCTGTCAAAATTTGCCATCAGATTCTGGTAGACCTATAGTTCATGACGCTTAACAGAAGTTTTTAACATGTATAATTCCAGGTTACTAGGAAAACTGCAATATAAAAAAAAGGTTATTAATAAATAATAGTATTCTCAAAATTTTCTCTAACTCTAGAATGAAACATATTTTAGAAAATATCAATAATTGCTTCCTAAAGTCTATTTACTCAATCCTCATTAAAAAAAATATGACAGTTTTACAAAATTATTGTCAGCATGTATACTACAGTCGGTTAGATTTATTTTTTTATTAATTAAGGTTAGAATTTTTAAAATTATATTTAAAATTATCGCAAATTTGATTCTCTACAACTTTAGTCCTTATAATTTTTATTGTAAAATCAATATTTACGGAAATAAAAAAAACTAGTCAAAGTATAATTTCGCCTGTTCGACCTGTATCGCAATTATTGTCAAATAACTTGTAGCTCATTAAATTAACCACAATTAAAATTAACATTTCGCTGTCTGTCCGTCTATCTGTCTTCAGGCTTCAAGAACGGTGATAGGTAGAGACTTGAAATTTTCAGATATTATATATTTCGTTTCCCGCTATAACAACAAATAAAACTAAAAACATATTAAATTTAATATTTGATGGGGCTCTCATAATTATAAGAAACAGGATTTAGTGGCCTTTTTTACTCTTTATCAAAAATAGCAGCACTAAGACAATTAAAATATGCATAAAATATTTAATTGTATTTGTTCTTTAATAATTAATAATAAAATTAAAATATAATAAATATTTATGGGAGGCTCCCATACAAAAAGCACACATTTATGTCTATCTTTGCCTTATTGTACGGAACCCTTCATGAGCGAGACCGACTCGCACTTGGCCAATTTTTTAATAATGATTCAGGTGTAGGTTGTGCCGCGGTAGTTGTTATAGGGTCTAATTCATGATCAGAAATATCCAGTTTTATTCAGTCGCTTGGGTCCCGGTACATTTACCATAGGCGTAGGAGCTTATTTATATTGATTTCTGAAAAAAATTATAAGGATCAAAGGAGAATGAAGTAAAGTGGTCCAAATTTCCACCACTAACGAGACCCATATTGAATTATTGTGCATTAAATATACATAAACTTTCATTATGAGACAAATTAAAAATAAGCTGTCAGTAAAAAGTTATGACCATATGAAAAATTATTTTTTGAGTGAAAATATTGATATTGATATTCATCTATTTCAGTGAAAACCTAATAGGAAATTCCAAGCGGCATGACATAACATAGATTGAGTAGTTAAAAAGTGCCATTGCACTTGATCATGATCCATTGATCATATTAACACTATTTTATGGAATAAAATGGTAGAAAACTTTTTCATTCCGTCATAAATTTTTACTTTAAAAAAAAAACGTCTTGTCGACGACGGATTTTTTTGAGTTCCCAGCATTGTTCTCATAGAAAAAGTTGTTCATTTTGACGGGCTCATTTGTTGGTTTTATGGGTAACGGTGTTAACCCTAACAACCTGTATATTAATACGCGAGCGAAAAACTTTGTTTCCCTTTTGATATTTATTTATTAATCAGAGTATTAATATTAGCAAAAAATGTTGGGCCAAGATTTTCAAGAATGGTGCTTTAAGTTTCTGGGAAATAAAAATATAGTAAAATATCAACAACAATAAAAATATCTCACATATTTCCGCAGTAAAAGTTGTTCATTTTGACGGGCTCATTTGATGGTTTTAAGGATAACGGTGTAAACCCTAACACCCAGTATAGATGATTATTCTATTTTGGACTGCAGCATGCACCAATAGGAAAAGCGTTCGGAATTAAATCCATCACGCATGTGCGATTCCGAGACCTCCTATTGACCAATGGTAGAGCGCCCCAGACGCTCCTGAGCTAGCCGTCAAGTAGGCTGTTTTGATTTGAACGCGGAAGCCGCGTGAAACCGATACGAAGTTTTAAATTCCAAAAAAAAAATTGGAACATATATTTTTATTTCTATTTTTTAATTTCGAATTATTTTTAAAATGCTTTGATTTTTTTAGGTATTTATGAAAAAATTTGAATTTTCATATATATTTGGAATTTTTTATGTAAAAAGTGCGCATAGTGTCCTTTGGATTGATACCTAAAGCGTAAGTATTTGTGATACTAAGTTACGTTAGTTGGTGGGCTGTTGGTAGCTCAAATCGGGGGTCGCGGGTTCGAATCCCGCCGACGGAACAAAAGCTTTCAAAGTTCCTGGGTCATGGATGTGTATTAAATATGTGTATAATATAATAAAAATCTTGAATATATGTATAGTATAAAAGTATTAAATATATTTCCGTTGTCTGGTACCCGTAACACAAGTCCATCAGGTACTTACTATGGGGCCAGACTGACGTGGTGTGAAGCGTCCATAGATATTATTATTATTATTATACTTGTTGTTTTAAAATAAGTTGTTTAAAATATTTCAAATAATATAATTAACATTCTTTCCGATTTGAAACGTATTTTTTGCTTTAAAAATTTAATTCCTGTTAAGAGATGATAATAATGTTTACTTATTGTTATGAAAAGGAAATACAGATAGATCGTTTATTTGCTTTGAATGTAGGTACGATAAATAAATAATAATTAGATGTTATATTATAGTATTTTTCAGAGCCTTATACATTCTGCCTTACAGCATGCAAAATTTTATAAAATATGTCAAATAATAATAATAATAATTGATTACTTCAAATTATAAAACTATATGTACCATCGAGGAAATTGATTCTGTAGTTGACAGACCAACGTCATTTGGTGGGATCATGTCAATTCAATGTTAATTGTGATCTGTCGGCTGGGTTTGACGTAACGCGACCAAACTACGTCGGTCCCCCATCTGCCTAGGAATCAACTTCTCTGATAGTACATATTATAATAATATGTGCGTAAGTAAGTGCAAAATTAAATAAAAACGTGCGTTTAAATTAAATTAACATCTTTCCCTAGTTTAAAAAAAGTAACGTCAAATTAATAACAGTTAAAATAATAAGGTACTTAAGGTGCTCCCTCACCGCGAGCATTCACGTGTAATGTAACATTTTAGATTCGACTTTGAGCATTACATTACTATTTACAATACTACCTCCCTGACTGATGAGCATTCGCGTGTAATGTAATGTAACATTATAGATTCGACTTTGAGCATTCCATTGCAAGTTGACTTCACCGTCACGTAGCATTGATGTTACAAGTTGTATCTAGTTCATACACATCGTATCATTACAAGGTGCGCATTGTAATGCTCGGCTCTCCTCCTTCACTGATGTAATGCTCGACTCTGTAACGTTACATTACAATCGAATGCTCCCGGTGAGGGAGCACCTTAATAAAATTGTATTTGCGTCGAATAGGTTGGAGAGAACTGGATCGATTTTGATGAAATTGAGCACACATATTTGTGTGCTCAAATATGCATAAACGCCGGAAAACGTATTTCAACTAAAATTTAACGTACTCTTGAGAGAAACAATAGCTTTAATAGAAACTGTACAGAGAAATTTTTGCACAAGACATGGTCAGACTACTACCTTACTGGTAGTAAGTAGAGAGGACCTAGCTGATACTTACATACTCAGTATGTAAGTACCTATGTATAATGTAATACATATAGGTAGGCCACTCTGTCAAGTAGATATACTTCGGCAGCGACAAGTTTTTAGGAAAATTATGTTTTAGACATTACTAAAAAATCCATCTAATATATAAAAACTAGACGTTCGGCGCGGCTTCCCCCGCGTAAATTAGATATATTTTCACAGACAAATCAGTCTCAAAAAATAGCCTATGATCCTTCACGTGGTCTACTTCTTATCTGACCCAAATAACAGAAAAATTACTGTAGTAGTTCGTAATATAAGCCCTTTCAAATAATTTCCCCCGTTTTTTTCCAGATTTTCTTCTATTTCTTCGCTCCTATTAGTCTTAGCGTGATAAAAATATAGCCTATAGCCTGCTGAGAGAACTCCTGACTCTTTAAAGATACAAGTTTGGGAGTTTCAACGTTGTTTTAAGAACGGAAAGCATATGCTACTTTGCAAATTACATTCATCATCATCATCATCACTACCATAAACCATTATAGAACCATGTATCGTCCCGTTTTGACCCTATTATTGGTACTTTTCATAGTCTTTTATTATAATATATCACTTAAACCGCGGGTAATACCGCGGGGCACAGCTAGTTAAAAATTTTTGTAAGAAATTTAGTATATTAGAAAATAGATCAAGAATAGGTTGCCTAAAAATTCTGGACATACTATGTTTATCTATTTTTTTTAAATGATTAAAAAAAAACCCCTGTTTTATTGCATCAATTTATAGCGTTGTTGTTAAGGAATCATTTCTATAAAGTAATCGTATAATATGGTATCTAAAATTGAGGAATGTGTTGTATTTTAGTACTAGACGTTCCGCGCGGCTTCGCCCGCGTAAATTAGACAAATCAGTCTACAAAAAATAGCCTATGATCCTTTACGTGGTCTACTTCTTATCTGACCCAAATAACAGAAAAATTGCTCTAGTAGTTCGTGAGTTCGTGCCCTTTCAAATAATTTCCCCCATTTTGTCCACATTTTCATCTATTTCTTCGCTTCTATTAGTCTTAGCGTGATAAAATATAGCCTATAGCCTTCCTCGATAAATGGACTATCTAACACTGAAAGAATTTTTCAAATCGGACCAGTATTTCCTGAGATTAGCGCGTTCAAACAAACAAACAAACAAACAAATAAACAAACAAACTAACTAACAAACTCTTCCGCTTTATAATATTAGTATAGATTTTCAAATCGGACCAGTAGTTCCTGAGATTAGCGCGTTCAAACAAACAAACAAACAAACAAACAAACAAATAAACAAACTAACAAACTCTTCCGCTTTATAATATTAGTATAGATATTGTTTCAAATTTTAAATAAATGTTTTTTTTTTTTTTAATACAACACGTTCCTCAAGTTTGCCATATACCTACGATTACTTTCTAAAAATGATTCCTTACCAGCAACACTTATATAAATTGATGCAATAACATAGTGTTTCTTGTAAATCATTTTTTTTAAATACTTAAATACAGTCTGTCCAGGTTTTTTAGGCAACCTATTCTTGATCTATTTTCTAATATACTAAATTTGTTATATAATATTTGTCATTCTATTATCAGTTCGGTGAAGGTCGATCTGATTTTGAAACTTCTACTAATAGGTGACCAGTCAGCCAAATAGAAATACTTCGGTTAAGACCACTCAGCTTAGAGAACTGAACCTAATAGGCATAACAGCTTAAACCAAACCTGTACTCCATCCATATAGAGCTAATTCCATACGGTCCAACTCATATCTACATTTGAAATAATCTACTGCACCCTCTATTCAATTATTTTGATGCAACATTAATCCTGTTTCCTTCCTGGTATTTTATGAAGTGTTTAAACAATGATATTTCGAAACGGATTTAATCGAAAATGGAACAATACTGCATGTTGAATTAAAATAGTAAAATAGAAAATATTACACAAAGGTCGGAGCAGAGAGCGCTAATATAGCTTAATAAATAATCCGACCAAAATCCGACATGTTGCACACGACATATCAGAATATGGAAAGAAACTTTGTCAAACGTCGAACAAAAATGTTTGTTAGTGTCTGTGATGGTGCTGTCGTCTAGCGTGAAAACATTGCGGTAGGATATCGTATTAGTCGCTGGATTATAATGATCAGTTAAATGGGCCAAACGGTGTTCAGTTATCAACAATCTATAATCTGTATTACTCCTGGATTTGCCGGTACGTTGTGATGAAAAGATTAAATCGACTTCAAACGGAAAACCACTCGAGGATAAATGATTTATCAAATAATATGTTTTTCACTCGCTCGAATTATAATATCGCGTTAGGATTTTTTACCTTTTTGAATAGTAATGTTCGATTTCGCATGTATCGTTTCTATGGTATCAAGGTACTTTGGTGGCTTTGGATTATTATGAATAATATTATTAACTAGATGAAGTATTATATATACTTTGTAAAGTACGTGGTAAAGTTATACAGGTTGTTAGGTTCAAAAAAATGCCGTCTTCATACCCATACAAATTGCCCGGATCGGCAATTTGTAACATGGGTATGAAGACGGATTTTTTTGAGTTCCCAGCATTGTTCTCATAGAAAAAGTTGTTCATTTTGACGGGCTCATTTGATGGTTTTAAGGATAACGGTGTTAAACCTAACACCCTGTATAGCACGCGGCTTGTCCTCTTCACCAATTTATTAAACCTAACCTTTTACAATTATTGCTGTTTTATTTTTATTTTCAAAGACCATTTCATCAAAAATATGTATCAAACAACTATAACAGAACCATTACTGATGCTTTAAACTAAACTGCAAGCAAGTTAAGATTCATATGTGATATTTAAATCGTTAATATTATAGCCTCCCAAACTAACATGTATAAAATTAAGGTACACAAGTAGCACGGTGAAGTTTAAAAATACTTTAAAATAGGATTACATGAAAAGAGTTAAAAGTAATAAAAAATCGTAGGGAAGGTGTGATTTTGATAGACAATCACTGTGTAAAGTATTCATCGCCTGATAGACTTCAGACGTGTCTTAAATATTCATGCATAACAACCTAAGCGTGCTAGGCAATAATAGCGTGGTTAGAGCATGCTTTCTAGACGAAACACGCTCAATAATCGTGTATTCATTAACAATAGACGAAGTTTAGAAGCAGCTCGAATAAACAATGCTATCGGTTACATAAGTCTTAGATTTTCGAACAACAGCTCGAATTAAACGCCCACAGTTATGATTTTGTATCTTCAAAGCTTTGTCAGTGTGTACGCAATAATCAACGCATAATATATATATACGTTCACTATATAACTACATGCGACTATATTATAAGACTTGAAACTTCTAAAAATACATTAATAAGCGTGATATTAGTCTGAGGTCATTTTCGATAATACTTACCGTTTCCGGAAAAGTCCTAAAAACTTCCAATTTTGACCGTTGCACTTTTTTAGCATCTCGGGGGACTTTCGAAGCTTTCGAAATTATTTTGTAATTTTTTTATCACACTATAACGATCTGCGTTTTGATGCATATATTTGCATTTTATATTGTACTGTTTCATATCCACATTTTCTCTGTGTTTTCAAAGTAAATGAATATTGCTGGAAATCAAGGTTAGCTATTTGAAGCGCCTCAATACTTTAGTGTTGCGCCACGAGACTTAGGCATAGCGGATTTCTAGGTGTTAATTGCGTATTGAAGGATTAATTATCAAAACTGGTATGGTTAATGTTTCCTAAAATAAATGTTAAATAATATTGTTCTTAATTGAACTATACATTATGCTGTCTTTGTTATATTGGAGTAGTCACATGACGGACAATGATAGTAGACTTGGTAGTAGAATCCTCTGCGCAAATATTTTTTTGTTAGAAGTTGGTATAATTCTACAAGATATAGTTAATAGATTAGTTAATTTGAGGATGCCTATTTTGCAGCCACTACTATTATAACTACTATCTATATGAAAAAGTTAGTATATTATATAATATTATGTACTAGATGACGCCCGCAACTTCGTTGTGCCAAAATTCGGTTATCGCGCGGGAACCGTACATTTTCCCGGGATAAAAAGTATCCTATGTCCTTTCCCGGGACTCAAAGTATCCCCCATACCAAATTTCAGCAAAATCGGTTCAGCGGTTTAGGCGTGAAGAGGTAACAGACAGACAAACACACTTTCACATTTATAATATTAATATGGATAAACAAATTTCAGTCTGTACCCCAATTTTACGATTTAAATTCCACATTTACACAGTTTCAACCCAGTATGAATCCTATCAAACAGCAAAATGTTTGTTTGATGTCATGCAGTATTCACATAATATTTATATACGTCAAACAAACTGACAAACGTGAAACGACAAACAACGCGATTGATTTGGAGTTCTGAGAATTGAGCACGCGAAACGGACGAATTGACATTACATAACGAGAATATATCGCAATAATATCGAAGCTGCGAGATATAGCAGAATCGGGGTGCAAAATACTCTAGACAATATCAGTGGCTGTACCACCCAAGTTATGCAAGTAACGTCCAGGTATATTAGTTTCAGCAAGATAACATTGTTATATTTCTACGTATATATAAATCGTATATATTTGCCGGAAATATGTTCTACATTCGCAACTGCCTCAACACAAAACTTCTCGACGGGTTGTTTTTCACAAGTAACAACAACTCAGCTTCATAATAGAGTAGTAAGCGGATGAAGTGGATAACTAACATTTTATAACACGATAAGGACAAACACATTTTTTTCCCAAACCTTGTAACTTAATAATCTGGCTATAATACATAAAATCCACATTTTTTTATTTCCAATCATTTTACCGGTCCTGAAGCCTCCATTTATGCAAAAAAACGTAAATTTTTAAATTGTTACTTACCCACTTCATCCATTTACTGTAGATTAAAGCTATTTCATTTCTGTTCATATTTTTAATAAATATTGATTTTATAATGGCTATTACACTGATCGGCAAAAAAATCGGGAGCACGAATTTTTCATGAGATTTTAATTGATTTTAGTTGAATTCAAAACTGTTTACAGATTTTATTCTACCACGTATGATATATTAAATCTAACGTATTTATTATGAAAAAGATACCAAAATCTTAACAAAACATAACTTATAGATGTAAATTTAAATCTTAAATGAATTTTAATAATAACTAATAATATTATTTTGTGTTTATTTTTAATATTTATTTGGAAGGTCGCTTTCTTTTATCAGTTTTATCTGTTGTCTCGCGGTTGATTTCCCAGCAGAAATCAGCTAGCATTGCTACCACTATATCTTGGTGGAACTTCTCACCATGCTGATCAGACACCAAGATTGTGTTTATCAAGGTCCACCGCTGTCAGTATCGAAATGTAAACAATTTTATCAAAAAGTTAACTATAAGTAACTTTTTGATAAAATTGTTGCTAATTGCTTATAGCAGCAATACTAGACGTGCTATATAAAATCTGCTTACAAAATATTTAGATTGAACGCGTCATTATATGAATAATTGTTTTGCTCATATGCCGACCAGTGTTATGACTTATGAGATTTAATTACTGTTTTTGGACCTTTTATTATGCCACGGTAATAAAATTCATCATCAGACGTACTTTCTTGTTACATCATCACCGTAACTTCAAATGATGTTTAATACCCCTTTCAAAAGGGTTCTGTCCTTACAATATAGCACAAACTGTACAACATTCTTGCAAATATATTATTTATTTAATATTGTAAGTCATTAAAACAGTAGGAGCTAGTGTAATGATTGAAAAACAACTGCAATTTTTTTTTGCTTACCAATTAAAAATGCTTCAATCCATAGCAACTTGTTGAATTATTTTTATAACCAACCGCTTTACTGTATAGTTCAAACAACGAGATGAGTCACGAACGTTCATACTTTTCTCATATTATTAAGTCACGCTAAGATTATGCTCAAGATTATTCTTAAGATGCTGTTTTAATTTATTCATCAAATTTAAAAAAATACGCTCTATTGAGCGTATTTTTGAGTGTATCTACTGAGTGCGAACGTATTAATAAACAAAATTCGGTACTCAAGTGAGCAGTTAAACTCTTATTTGAGTTGCTGTGTCTTGGTAGCGGCCAATCCCTGACTTAAGAGCTAAATATTATTGATATCAAACTAATTACGTTACATAATCTTAAGCCCCTGGGAGCGTGCGAGACTATAGATTGGTATTGAGTAGGAGTATAAGAGAGGTTTATTAATATCAAGCTTAGGGTTTCAGTGTTGTACTTTGAACAATAGTTTGTAAGTTTCGCTTCGTTTTTAAGTCATTCATGCTACGTAATATTAATTAAATTGAAATTACGTTTTATTATATATCAAATTAAAACTTAATTAAAAATTGTATTAATAATATTTAACTGATGAATTATTATAAAATAATAAATTGTAACTTTTTGTTTCAGGCACAATGTCGTCGATTAGACTGCCATCAGTCGTAGTCAAATGACAATAACTAGATTAAAGGTAATTTCATATTTTAATATTATATTGTTTTTTTTTTAATTTTCTTTTATTTACTTTAATGAATTAACGGCCGCACATAGGGGGCCCCTAGACGAGCAATTTTATTGCGCAATATCACATATTGCGTAATATTACTGACCGTCTAGCGTTGATATTGAACTGATTGAACATCGCGCGCCTTCATTCTAATTGTCAAATAAACTGTTCAATAAAATTGAGGCGTGATATTGCACAATACAATTGATCGTCTAGAGGCCCGCTAAGAGACATTTAACTCTAAATTTTGTCATTTTTTCTGCCAAACTCTTAGTTAAATTAAGGGAAATTAAGGGATTTTTTTCATCCGCAGTGCGGATACTCTTATAAAATTCAATGTTTTACGGAATTGCGAAATAAAACCGCGCGGTTAAAATTTGCAGTGCGGACAGGCCCTAAAGTTATATAGCCCTAATATATCATTAAATCTCTCTGAGTGCGGCCGATTTTATTTTTCTACAAAACCTATATTGCGTTGTTCATATGGCATACAGCATCGAAACAGCATGTCTCATATCAGTTAAACAAACTTAAAACGAATTACTTTTGGATTTTGCCAGTACTACTTTGAATGAAAATTGAAGTACACTTTGTACAATCACAGTTGCATACACAAAATAAAATTTTACTCTAACGGGACTGCATCAAAAGCGAGACTGTACCCATTAATTATTATTATTATTAGATATATAGCAGAATACACAGCAGAATAGGGGTAAAGTTTTAGAAAAAAAAATTCCGTCGGTGTCGTTAAAAACTGAATATGGATATTGGATGACGTAAATGGTTGTTGAGTGGAGACTGCTTTTGATCGTGTAGAGGGTGCTTCAGACTTGAGTGCAGCTTAGAGTTTGTTGTAGGTGATCTTATCACTGTCATTACAACGAGGACTTAATAAGGCAAATTCCCTTTGCAAAATTGTTTAGCGCTGGTTCATTTAGTTATGAATACTTTACAAGTTTATATGCACATCTAGCATATCTGTGAAGAATAAAGATAGTATTATGTTGCTAAAACTGAGTTGCAGCCAACAGCTAATTTTGTTAATTATTATTAAAGCCAAATCTTCTTTAGGCGCTCTTAGACTTGTACAAAGAAAACAAAGTGCTGAACATTTTTAAGATAAGAACAACCTCGTGACGCTGTTACACATGGTTAAACCGTTACTAATAAGTTGTTATTTAGTTTCTAAGAATGGGTTGCACCAGAGGCGTGGTATAACCATTACAGTTATGGTCAAAGTTATAGTTATAGTTAAGGCTAACTTAACTTTAACCTTAACTTTAATCTTAACTTTGACCACGGAATTAGACAGATGTCTGTTGCGTTTATTTTTTTGTTAAAGCTACATTGAGAATATAAAAAAATTTATTATCCGTAAAAATCGACAGGAAAAATATTTGTTATAACAACACTGTGAGCCATAGTAAATTTTCACGAAAAAAATCATCGTTAAATATGACGTCCTTAACCAAAGATTTGACATTCTGCACTGTAGTTATAGTTAAAGTTAAGGTTAAAGTAAATTGGTGCAACCCACCCTAAGAGCGGATTGCACCAGAGGCGTGGTTATAGTTACAGTTATGGTCAAAGTTATAGTTATAGTTAGGGCTAATTTAACTTTAACCTTAACTTTGACGCGATTATTTTTTGTTAAAGCTACAGTTAATGGAGTTGAGGGTATAAAAAATGAATTATCCATAAAAATCGACAGGAAAAATATTTGTTTTAACAACACTGTGAGCCATAGTAAATTTTCACGAAAAAAATTCGATATAAGTTTGAGCGGTTATGGTTATCGTTAAATATGGCGTCCTTGACCAAAGATTTGATATTTTGCACTGTAGCTATAGTTAAAGTTATAGTTAAAGTTACAGTTATAGTTAAAGTAAGTTGGTGCAACCCACCCTAAGTTTAAGTAAGTTAGGGCGGACAAGCAAAGCAAAATTTTACCTTTTTAAAGCTCGCGGTTCGCGGTGATTCCTTGTGCTCGTGGTGTAGCGATCAAACCGGTCGTTCGCGCGAACGCATATAAATCGAGCCTGAGACCGAAAAATTGCCGTAAAGATAAGTCTAAGTATATACGTGGGAGAGCCAGGCTTCGGCACGAATGGGCCGGCTCGACCGGAGAAATACCACATTCTCACAGAAAACCGGCGTGAAACAGCGCTTGCGCTGTGTTTCGCCGAGTGAGTGAGTTTACCGGAGGCCCAATCCCCTACCCTATTCCCTTCCCTACCCTCCCCTATTCCCTTCCCTTCCCATCCCTCTTTCCCCTATTACCCTATTCCCTCTTAAAAGGCCGGCAACGCACTTGCAGCTCTTCTGATGCTGCGAGTGTCCATGGGCGACGGAAGTTGCTTTCCATCAGGTGACCCGTTTGCTCGTTTGCCCCCTTATTTCATAAAAAAAAAAAAAATTATAGTAAAGATAAGTCTAGACGCACTATGCGTCACTGTTTTTGAAGTTAAACTTTACTTCTTTACGTCTTCTTTACTTCTTTAAGCTCGTTGATAGTGAAATTTCAAGGTCGCATCTGAATGATAAAAGGTTCGAAATTATTTATTGCGTACGACGCCGTCACGATTTTAGACAGAAGTATCACTTCTGACACATGTACTTTGCACACACGTTTTTTTTTCAAGTTGACTGACGGAGTGCTGTGTTTTAGTGTCGGGAGCGCTCATGAGACAGTCGTGTCATCGTCTGCTTGAACATCAGCAAGCGGGCGGGGAGGAGCCCCCGCTTTACTCACCCACAGATCAAATTTCAGGTAACACTCTCTCTATGCACTGTATAATATAGCCCGCACACAATTTAAGATCGCTCGGCGAAACTAGAGGGGGTTTTAAGGATGGCGCATATTGTGTACACTTACGTCACTGATTTGCCGATAGAGTCGCCCTGCTACCACCCAATCCCTACCCAAGAGACCTAAAATCAAATACTACGCCTCCTGTTTTTGCCGAACGATCTTCAAATAGTGTGCGGCCTATATCTAATAATCATATATGTTCTACCTCTCGCTCGCAATTCACGCGAAAATCTAAATTCGAATGCAACGCTCGCGCTGTTTGCCGCTACGCTTTAGTGTATCAAGAGAAGCGCTTTCAATTTTTTTTTGTTATTTTTTAATAAAAACAGAGTGAAAAAGATATTTTATTACGCATTTTATTCTTTCAAAGGTTTCCACCGAGTTCGCTTTTCTATTTCACTTGCAAATGGAAATCGTTTTTATTTCTGTCCTATAAAGACGGCGTAATTGGTAGAGCTTTCGTCGGAGGCTTAGGTGTGCTTATGTAGCTATATATAGACATCAGATGGCGGCTAAGTACACAGTCGTGACTCTACACTTATTAACATCTCTGTCTTTTCAACTTTCCCGTTGCGATCACTTCCATTATTTATTGTCTTTCAATATTCTCGAAGCTCACCGAATATAATTAATTTTGTTTGCATAGGAACTTCCGTTTCCACGACTATAATCAAAGTAATGGAGACGAGGACCTATTTTCATTAAACTTAGAGTGTATGAGAAAACGCGAGGAGTAAAAGATAAAAGCTATTAGAATGGAGTAAGGAGTAAGTAATAATTATTTAATTTTGCTGCTGATTGTTCATGTACTTCTAGCCATCGAGCGCAATTTCAGCGTCTTTCACCTTACATTTAGTCGTGCGAAGTTTATTCATTTATCATGAATATGTAATGATGATTTTAACCGAGACGGAAGCTTGTTTCAGCTTTGCTTTTCAGCGGTATGCATCGTTATAAAATTAACTTACGCTAAGATTACACTATTTCGTTGTAAAGCGCCAGTTTAAACATGGCCTGGCAAAGGATTCCAATGCAAATGACATCCACAGGTGACATCATATATATGGAAGAGGGTAATATTCCGAAAAAAACTCGTAGGTATTACTAGTTATTGATATAGGCTAGGAGTGGAAACAATCGCATGACAGAAACGTACTTGTACGAAATAAAATCATAACAAAAGAATACATTTAGACAAGATAAGGCGGAAAATGAAGACAAGATATTTTGAGAAATAGTTATACCATCTTTATATTCTTTAAAAGCTCTAGATTAAAATTGGATATATGATTGCGCAGGATACGGCTCCACAAAAATCTGCACTTTATATTGGGTAGATCAAAAAGATTTCCGAACTCTTTTCGGCTCCGGTATCCGCGGATTGAAAGTAAGCACGCGGAACGATCGCGCGATGCAAGGGATTTTTGGTCGATATGGGAATGCAAATCCGAAAAATGCGAGTTAGATTTTGCATCTTAATTAAACTTGCATTCGCGTAATAGAACGAAATCCCGGCCGCACAGGGATCGTTTAATCCCGGGGATAAAGTGATTGCTGGTCCCGAGTGCACGTAAAGCTGGATAATATGACACGTGCATTCAATTCGATACCTGAAATCCCTTTGTTTTCATGCGCTTTGTAATATTAAACACGAACGCTCCGCGATACTCCGTTCAAATCGCGAACGTTAATAGCCGCGTACTGACCAAGCGAGCCTCCTCGCGAGGCAGCCTCGGAAATTTGCCGCAGTATGCATGCCGCGCGAGCCGGCCTCGGTCTGTAAGTTTTCTAATCCGAAGCTGCCTCGCGCGGCAAGGCCGAGCCATCGTAAAGCTTAGCCAGCATCGACGCTCAGTTTAACTTGACGCAACGAATAAGCGAGGCAAAACACTACCGTCTTGAGTGAGCGCGGCAAACGTACCGAGGCGCCTTTGAGCATCGACAAAAACCGACAACGCTCGGCTCGGGCCGCGGCACGCTCGGGCGAGGCAGTGCGTACGTTGGCCTCGGGCGAGGCACGTCTTGACCGACCGAGGATTTGCCTCGCGAGGCTGCTCGCTCAGTCAGTACGTGGCTATTAGCCTCGCGAGGCAAAGGCGAGTTCTCGGTCGGTCAAAACGTGCCTCGCCTGAGGCCAACGTACACGATGCCTCGCCCGAGCGAGCCGCGGCCCGAGCCGAGCGTTGTCGGTTTTTGTCGATGCTCAAAGGCGCCTCGGTGCGTTTGCCGCGCTCACTCAAGACGGTAGTGTTTTGCCTCGCTTATTCGTTGCGTGTTAGTTGTGCGTTTCAAGTTAAACTGAGCGTCGATGCTGGCTAAGCCTTACGATGGCTCGGCTTTGCCGCGCAAGGCAGCCTCGGATTAGAAAACTTACAGACCGAGGCCGCCTCGCGCGGCATTCGTACTGCGGCAAATGTCCGAGGCTGCCTCGCGAGGCTGCTCGCTTGGTCAGTACGCGGCTAATGATATTTACAATTCCGCCGGAACGTATTCGACCATTAGTCCGTTTTCATTACCTTTGAGTTCGATACTTGCAATAAATTGACTTTTAATTTGAAACCCGGTATTTGCCTTATTTAATTAAGCAGATCATTCTTCGCCGTTTCGTTTCAAATCGTTACTTTGTACACTCGTCGCTCTCGCGGCGACTCTCGAAACACGGATAATTTACGAACAAAAACTCAACATGGCCATTGGCTCTAATCGGTGGTACGGTGATGGCGTACTGTATTCGATACGAGGCTAAACATGTAAATATATAAACTATATAGTATAAGAGCAGATACGAACATAGACTTATAAGTGATAAGAGGAGGGGCGTGGCGGCGTGGTATAAATGAGGCTTGTTGTACAGTGGTACGCGATCATGTGGGCCGGGAGGCCGGCAGCAAGCTGACACGATATGCGCCGCCGGAGGAGGACGAGGCGACACTCAGGGAACTTCTGCTTAGGTACGTGCGACCCTAGACAGACATTAGCTTCCGCCTTTACTACTGGCTTCATTGCATATGTGTGTCGATGTCACTACGCTTGGCACCCCAAATATCTTGTATTGCAGATATTGAGGTGCGATTTCGCGGTGCTTAATCATCACTTTTCCTTCGTAGCCCACGGTACTCGACTTATTAGACTCAATGGCCATTCTCGCTCAGACGTACACATCGTTCCATACACTAGACATACCACGAAGTTTCAGCATGGACTTCCTTGCGACCGCAACGCACCTGGTTCATTGACTTGTCCAGCACGGAATCGAAACGATTGGAATGACCTAAATTTCATTAATGACTTTTAATAGAACTGTTGAATTTGATAAACTTATAAATATTTTACCGATAAAAGGAAAGAAAAGGTCAAATATTTTAATGATAACCGGATCAAACTAACAACAAAATTGTCTTGTTTTTGCAGATTTGTGTTGAAATATAACTTGATCTTAACTAAAATTATTTTGCGCTATGAGGAAACTAATGTACTAAAAAAGTAGGTACTACTATAGGGCTGTGGATTAATTACATAACGTTAAACCTATGTAGGTAGTCCAATATGTTTATAATGTGTGATCATGTGCTATTTTTTTTTTCGTTAAAATTTTTATAGCATAACTCCTGAATTGCAACATTTTGTTTGTCTTACCCGCTATTATTTTATTAATTTGCAGAACACAATTTTACTAAATGATAAATTGGTAATAATCGAATATTTTTAATTTCTTTCTCTTGGATGCTGCGTGAATGGACCACGGGCCTATTTTACCATCACGAAAACAATAAATATAGTTTTGGGTATTTTCTTAATCATTATTCACATATTATTATATTTTAAGAATGTTAAGCAATTTAAATGAAATGTGCCAAACATGCATGCTACACTGAGCTACAGAACTTCGCTAAATATTTAAATATTGTATATTTTGCTATAAGTCTCAGCCAAAAAATATAATAATACCTTTTCATTTTTATGGAAACTGTTCCAAAAGGTACGTAAAAGTACAAAGTTACTTTGAATGTTTATTGTTGTTTGTTTCATTCATATAAGTATCTGCTTCATAACGATGCGACTCGATCGTATTTCCTAATGTTAACCCTCGATTAAAGCAAGTTTGATCGTACCTATCAAAATTGTTCTTGGCCAGTATTTACATTATGTAATTATTTAACAGATTATATTCTTGATGTACAGTTAAATACTTCAATGTAATGTATCAATAATTATCTCTGTTATACCTTTTCTTTGGCTATAATTTGGAGCCTTTTCCGCTTTAAATTCGTATTGGAGTTAAAACGCGACGTAATTTCCAAATGTAGCATGATATTTTTCGAGAGGAAATGTTTCGAATGTACACATAGGAGCGTGGAACAAATTGATACGTGTAGACGTGTAGTGCTTGCATGGAACGGCGTACGAGTAAAAATAAGAAGTGTTGAAAAGTTATTGAATGAATCTGGGTCGTTGCATATGCAGAATATATCGCTAGAGCATATCATACTTTACTTCGCATGACGTGTCCGTTTCTATGGTGCTCCAAAATTGACCTGAGGCCGTAGACAAAGTCCCTTTCGTTAAAAACGATGACGAAATTCGTTATCAAAATGTATGGGATTTGATATTAGTCTTCGTAAGCGAAATGTCATTTAGCGATGAGTTATGTCAAACCGCATACATTTTGATAGCGATTTTTGTCATCGTTTTTAACGAAAGATACTTTGTCTAGGGCCTCTGAAGCGACAGGCTCCATTTCCTATTTCGGTAGAACTGTCGATCATACATAATGTTGCACATGCAAAACGGAGTTTGTATTAGAATAGTGAATGATGTTACGTGCCTTGTTAGAGATTAATTAACGCATGTTAAATTACATTTGTTAGCAAACGAAAAACATGTTTTAGGAAAAAGATACACTGTTGCAAAATTAATAGGGTCCAAATGTAAAATATTGTAGTAAGCGTTTTTTTTTAGTTTTGGTCGTTTCTTTTGGGTCTAGGATACGATCAACAAAAGATTCGACACAACTTAACAATAATTATTATTATCGCTTGCTTCGCTGGTGAAAAGCTTTTATAAGACAAAGTTTACAAAGAAGCAATGTTGCATACTTTGTTGCATTTCTGCTATGACAATTAAGTAGGCGATATTTGTACGCATTAAGGGGTATATTTAGTAGAGCTAATCGGAGTAAATTCGGACATAAGGTAAGTCCGAATAATTCAAGCTAACGCTTAATCAGTAGATAAGTATTTTGTTGCCTAACATCACAGAGCGTGCCATTTTGTTGTGGCATCGTGATGTTAGGCAAGAAAATACTCGCTGATTTATAATTATTATCTTAAATTATCTGGACTTACACTGTTCCTGACTTATCCTACTTTTTAAAAACAATTACTATTAACGATGGTTCAAAACATTAAATATTAAAACGAATCTCTCTAAAAGCATACACAAACAATAAAGTCAAACACATATAAAGTTCTCTAGTAAAGAAATATGCGCGCATAGCGCTGACCTGATTCCTCTGAGGCTCTACCTCTACAGGCTTAATAAACTTTAATAATTTATTCTATAACTGACTTAAGCTGTAGTACAGTCAATTAAGAAAGAGTCCTTTTACTTTACAAAGGTTTGAAAATTGGATATACAGGTTGT
Source organism: Cyaniris semiargus (assembly GCA_905187585.1). Taxonomy (NCBI): domain Eukaryota; kingdom Metazoa; phylum Arthropoda; class Insecta; order Lepidoptera; family Lycaenidae; genus Cyaniris; species Cyaniris semiargus. Next base: position 12,084,785 of record LR994547.1, read on the forward strand.
TAGGTTTAACACCGTTATCGTTAAAGTTGTTCATTTCGACGGGCTCATTTGATGGTTTTAAGGATATCGGTGTTAAACCTAACATCCTGTATAACCGAAAATTAGAACGATTTACTTTAGATTTGCATTATAATTATTATTAATCTTTAAAGTGGTAACAAGCACTTTATGATATTAACGTATTGTATAATATAAGAACGTTTACAAGGTTTTCATCTATAATTTGTTTCTTAACTTAGTTCATGAGCCAAATCACATATTTTTGATTTGCGGTTTAATTTTTTTTTGAATTGTTGCCCCAAATTCTTATAGAAAGATCATCTTTTGGCCAAAATATCTTAGTTTTCTCTAAGGAACATAAACTAGAGGGGGTTTCGTCTTTTGATGAGAAAATGCTTTCCTCTTAATAGGCTAGAGATTTCAGATGTTTAATGGGTTGATATCAAACGGGTCGGCCATATTACATAATGGCGGGTGTGTCAACAGCCTTCAGAGACAGGTGAGCGTGATGAGCATGAATCTGTCGGCGAAGCTGGACGAGCTGCAGCGTGGGGACAGACAGCTCGAGACGACGGTGGCGCTCTGCGAGATACGCACGCAACTACAGGAGCTCACCAAGAGCGTTGAGTCATGCCAGAGCGAAGTCTCCGAAGTGAGTAGATCTTTTTAGTAACTATAGCTAATATACTAATTTCTGTTTCGGGAGCCGGTTGAAAATCTCGCTAGCTACGTAGACTTTTATTTTCTTTGAAGAGGAAATACGCTCCCTTAGGGTTAATTCAGACCGCAACGCGACGCGTAGATGCATTTCCAAACTTGTATGGATTTGACAGATTTCAGTTCCGTGAGGCGTCATGCAAATCTGTCAATTCAATACAAATTTAGAAATGCATCTACGCGTCGCGTTGCGGTCTGAATTGACCCTTATTGAAGGTTATCAGGTAGGTTATCAGAGTAATGCACCAGAAATACTGGAGATAGCCTAATGACTGATTTAACCGTGTTCATAACATTGTTTGTAAGAAACGAATTATTCAATATTCATATCTTAGAACTCTCGATAAGTGTTTAATAATAAAACATTGACACAAATTCCCCCAAGCCAGCTTTGATTACGATAACAACATAAATAGTTGTTAATGTCTTTTTCTATTATTTAAGAAGCCATTTTATAACACTAAGGATAAATTAACATTATATTATTATATATCACCTGATGGAAAAACTACTATCGTTTATGGCTTCATATTTACTCTCTTACTTAATCCATAAGACATGCACGATTTTTTCGCTCACACGTAATACATTGACGATTTACTATGACAATCCGTAGGTAAAGCGTGACATGGTTGCCATCAAGCAAGAGTTGGACACCGTGCAGCAGGTGAAGGAGGAGATTGAGGAGCTGCGGGAGTACGTGGACCGCCTCGAGGAACATTCGCAGAGGCGGAAGCTGAGGTTGCTGGAACAAGTAAGTGTCAACACCAAATTGCCACAAAAACTCCTAAGACGTGATGGGCTAAAACTGGATTTATAAACACATAATTAAAGACATGAGTGAAAGAAGCAGGTAAGTAACAGTTAAAAATTGCCATTTTTGTATTAACGAAGACTTAAGGGCCGGGAAAATCATTTGAAATAAAAAAATGTGAGTTTTATGTGTAGCCAGATATAATATTAGCTAGATGATAAGGTAAGTTACAAATTACAATAAGGTTTGTTAAAATTGTATGGGAAAAATGTCAAAATGTCCTTATGATATAAAATGTAAGTTATCTGATTCTTCCACTCACATCTTTAATTCTTTCTATTTTCACAATCCTAGGTAGAAAAAATGTTTCAATAGGTATATTGTTATTATTTGGATAAACTTCTTTTAAGTGGGTAAAATTACTGAAAAATCTGTACCATATACATTATACACTGATTTAAAATTTGTAAAAATGAAATTGCATTTCCAGAAAAAAATCATTTTTTTAAATAGATATACATTCATATATAGGTACAGACAGGATTTAATATTCTTGACTTGATGACCTCTCATATCAGCTTCTTGTTGTTAACTTAGGGTCATACAACTCAATCGTTATATTGATCGGTTTATCAATATTAATACACACAGTACTAGTAAAGACAGACACACGTCCTATTTTAAATAATAATTTGAAATTGGGTAAAGTTTAATTTCACTAACATAACACAAATATGAAGGCAAGTAGTATCAGAAATTACATTTCAAAAGATATAAGTAAGTAGAACGTAGCCACAAAGCAGTATGAATATTGAATGACTACGTTTCACGAAAAATAAAATTTAATTAGCACTCGAATATAGTCGGTTCAGCAAACTAAACTCAAAGGCTAAATTTCAAAATATTTATTAGCCTCAACTATAAGTCCTTTGTGATAAACTGACTATTCGATATCAAATACCAAATGAGAGTTTTGAACCTATAACAATCGAAGCGTTGTTTTATCGAGGAAAAAAGGCATATTTCTTTTTTTTTCGAAAAATACTGTTCGTAATAATTATGTTAAGAGATGGGCTATGACTGCGGCTTTGGCCACCTTTGGTCAAAATAATTATGTTAAGCCTCGCCCAAAATCACGGCTGTAAACAAGTATTGTCTAATGTTACAGCATTCAGCAACCTTAGATATCTGTTTTAAACGCTATATACTATTTTTTGTTTAGGTCCTAACGCGGATCTTTCGTAATTTTAAAATATAGTGTATTTTCTTTTACATAATATGAAAAGTTCGGTATATCTCGCTTATTTATTTATTTTATTTTTATTTAACTCTTTATTGCACACAAGAAAAAAAACATAAAGATACAATTAACATGGAAATACGACACAAAGGAACTGCTTATTTCTAAAAGAAATCTCTTACAGCCCTACGGAGAGTTACAGTGTAAAAGACAGCAGATAGGACGTGCACAATCAACAGTCATTAACTAATTAAATTAATAAACTATAAATACAACAATATCAAAATAATTAATAATACTAAAACTATAATATAAAACCTATAAAAAATCAATAAATAATAATATGATTATAATATATAAATACTGTATGTACACATAATAACACAAATTACAGTGATTGCGAGTGAAGGTGCTCTTTCAATCGTCTTTTAAACACAGCGATAGTCGGACTGTCACGAACAGTGTGGGGAAGCGAGTTCCATAATCTGACTGCGTGCACAGTAAAGGAATAGGAGTAGGAGGAATAGGAGGGAGAGGTTTGTTCTGACACTGGATCTGCACGGGATTTCAGGAGGGCGGGAAAAATTAAATCTATCGAGCAGATAGGATGGAGAGAGAGGATTGTACAAAATATTACAAAGTAAACAGAGGATATGGGAGTTGCGACGGAGACGGATAGGAAGCCACTTGAGCCTCAATCTGAAGGCTGATACGTGATCAAATTTTTTAAGTCCAAACACATAACGGATACAGAGATTCTGTAAACGTTCGAGCTTTGTTAACAGCTCCTCAGTGAGGTCCAAGTAGCAGGAATCAGCGTAGTTTAGGATAGGAAAAATTATCGCTTATCGCTCGCTTCTGATGTTTGATCGGGGTCTCATATTCCAGATTTATCACATCCCCGCGGACACTACAATATACGGCCGTAACCACGTATCAAGTAGCACCACTACTTGATACGTGGTTCTCGCCGTGACAACTCGATGAAAATGATACTTACTTGCTTCGTCGAATTATCTGTTTTTTTTTTTTCATACCGAAGGACTACAGTGGGTCCGTCCTTGTCAAGTTTGCTTCTAAGTTTTCAAAATTCACTAACACTTTTTTTACTTCATAAGAAACATAGAAGAAAATATAAGTAATAAACTAGATGACGCCCGCAACTCCGTTGCGCCAAAATCCGTTAATCGCGCGGGAACCGTACATTTTTCCGGGATAAAAAGTATCCGATGTCCTTTCCCGGGACTCAAAGTATCTCTATGCAAAATTGCAGCGAAATCGGATTAGCGGTTTGGGTGTAAAGAGGTAACATACAGACAGACAGACAGATAGACAGACACACTTTCGCATCTATATTAATATTATAAAGCGGAAGAGTTTGTTTGTTTGTTTGAACGCGCTAATCTCAGGAACTACTGGTCCGATTTGAAAAATTCTTTCAGTTTTAGATAGTCCATTTATCAAGGAAGGCTATAGGCTATATTTTATCACGCTAAGACTAATAGGAGCGAAGAAATAGAGGAAAATGTGGAAAAAACGGGGAGAAATTATTTGAAAGGGCTTATTTGAATGCGCTAATCTCAGGAACTACTGATCCGATTTGAAAAATTCTTTCAGCGTTACATAGCCCATTTATCGAGGAAGGCTATAGGCTATATTTTATCACGCTAAGACTAATAGGAGCGAAGAAATAGAAGAAAATGTGGAAAAAACGGGGGAAATTATTTGAAAGGGTTTATCTCACGAACTACTAGAGCAATTTTTCTGTTATTTGGGTCAGATAAGAAGTAGACCACGTGAAGGATCATAGGCTATTTTTTGTAGACTGATTTGTCTGTGAAATATCTAATTTACGCGGGCGAAGCCGCGCGGAACGTCTAGTTTATAATATTAGTAAGTAGGTATGGATTATTATCATTTGTCATATTACCGTATGCGGTATGACCCAAGTTTATATAGTTTATATTCAATAAACATTTTTTTCTATGGCAGTAACTTGCCTACTTAAAAAAACAAGCATTTGTAATCTTACTTAGTAGCTCAGTAAATACATTTCCGACACTTTCAGATACCTACATTATCTGTATAAAAGACCTACTGCACCGTTTAATACGTTAATGTTTTAAAAATAGTTAAAGCGTCAACAGGTGCTACGTTAAACGTTTACGTGCCGCTTACAAACTTAAGTGGTATCATTCTAAAGCTCTTTAACTTTATACCACAAAATGAATTGTATTTAGTAGGTTTAAAAACCGTACCGTTTGTCGAGGGGATCTCTAGCGATTCCGTTTTTTTAGCGGTTATGTTAGACTTTCGTCGATCGATTTATCTAGATTACGTGACCTAGTTGTTGGATGTTACAAAGATGAGATTATCTTTTTCCTCCCTTTTCCCTTTTAATCTATGCGAAATTAATTAAAAGCAGTCTAGCAGCTCTTTAAACCATAGTTAAAGCCCAGTAGAGTAAGTTCAGCGATGTATGGAGAACTGAAATTAATTATAGTCAGAATTTTTTTTGCATCAATGTTTAGGGGGGGTCATAAATAGCTTAATAGCTCATAGCTAGCTTAATACTCGACCAAATTCGACTGGTGCGTTAGCCACTATATTGGTTTGAAGGTCAAATCTTTTTTAGCCATATCTCCTTTAAGTATTTTTAATTTTTTTACAAAAATAATAAGGACCAAATTTGTCGTGAGTTTAATTTTTTTCTACTTTAGTTCCTATAATTCTCATTATAAAATCTATATTTACGGAAATAACCGCAAAAAACAAGTCAAAGTGCAATTTCACCTGTACCTCAATTATTACCAAATTAAGCGCAAATAATTGTAGAAACAAAATTGTAAATGATAGATCATTAAATTTCCCACACATTTAATTCTTATGATTTTTTTCAGAAATCAATATTTAAGCTCCTACGCCTATTGTAAATGTACCGGAACCCAAGCGGCTGGTTAAAACTGGATATTTCTGATCACGGATGACCCTATGACAACTACGGCACAACCTGCACCATTATAAAGTAAAGATAGGCAAAAATTTGTGCTTTTTGTATGGGAGCTCCCCCTAAATATTTGTTTTACTTTAATTTTATTGTTAATTATTAAAGTACAAACACAATTAAATATTTTATGCATATTCAAAGTGTCTTACTGCAGATCTTTTTCATTTAGAGCAAAAAAGGCCAATGAAATTGTGTTTGTTATATGGAAGCCCTATCAAATATTAAATTATATTGTATTTGTTGTTAAAGCGGGAAACGAAACACATAATATGTGAAAATTTCAACTCTCTACCTATAACCGTTACCAGACAGACGGACAGTCAAACAGACAGACCGATGGACAGGCAGCGAAATCTTAGTAATAGGGTACTATTTTTACCCTTTGGTTACGGAACCCTAAAATGATTTCTCGTAAATGCAAGGAAAATTGTAAAAGAATATGCGGATGTAGTAAAGCGGGCTTGAAAGTTTTTATATGTCAAAACTGTGGTGGTGACTCTCGTAAAAATTTGTCGAATTTCCAGAGTTATTCGATGATAATGAATAAGGCGCTACTGAGTAGGTCTCAGTAGCGCCTTCTTCATAGATCCCCTATAACTGGGGATACCACATAAAAGAAAGGCGCCTCGAGTTGTACCCCAGCGTTAGCGCCAAAAAAGGGACTTAAATATTTATTACTGAAAAAATTCATAAGAATGAAAGTTGTAGGAAATTTAATGATCTACAACTTTTATTCCATTTTTTTCTGTATTTGACAATAATCGCGATACAGGTAGAACAGGCGAAATTATAATTTGACTTGTTTTTTGCAGTTATTTCCATAAATATTGATTTTACAATAAAAATTATAAGGACTAAAGTTGTAGAAAATCAAATTTGTGACAAATTTGATCATTATCATTTTCTTAAATAAATAAAAAATAAAGGAGATATAGCTAAAAAAAGATCAGACCTTCAAACCAATATAGCGGCTAACGCACATGTCGGATTTAGTCGAGTTTTTGAATTTAAGCTATTTGTGACCACCTCTAAACACTGGTGTAAAAAAAATTCTGTCTATAATTAATTAAAAAAAAATCTATCTCTACTGGGCTATTAGCGCAAACTACACATCATACTAATATTATAAATGCGAAAGTGTGTCTGTCTGTCTGTCTGTTGCCTCTTCACGCCCAAACCGCTGAACCGATTTTGCTGAAATTTGGCATGGAGATAGATACTTTGAGTCCCGGGAAAGGACATAGCATACTTTTTATCCCGGAAAAATGTACGGTTCCCGCGCGATAAACGAATTTTGGCGCAACGGAGTTGCGGGCGTCATCTAGTTTCTTTATATTATTATTACAATAAATAACTTTTGGAACTGCGTTATTATGTGACATTTTTCTATACTAAAAAAGCACTTTTTTTTTAAATATTAGCTCAACTAAGACGTTTGTTTGCAGGGTCTAACATTTTTCTTGTCGTACGCGATCTTGGCGGCGGTGCTCGGGATGTTGCAGTTTGGGTACAACACTGGTGTCATCAACGCTCCCGGCAGGGTGAGGAAACAATAATGATCTAATACGGATATAAAATACTAGCTGACCTGGCAAATGATGTTTTGCCATTTAAATGATTACTAAAATCGGTTGAGCCGTTTTGGAGGAGTTCGTACACAAACACTGTGACACGAGAATTTTATTATATTAGAAGATATTGAAACTCTTGCGTCCTTTCAGTGGACGATTAGACACTTTATAGTGAACTTAAATTAATTTATGAATGAGGAATTACTATTTGAAAAGTAGATATTTATTAATCTGACATATGCCCATGAATTCATTTCTCTGATATATTATGAAAAGTACTATCAGAGAAGTTGATTCATAGGCAGATGGCGGACCTATGTAGTTTGGTCGCGTTATGTCAAACCCAGTCGACAGATCACGATTCACGAATTAAATGTAAGTCGTGATGAAGTTATGTCAATACAATGGTATTGACATAACTCGACCAACTGACGCGGGTCCTATATCCATTATCTGCCTATGAATCAACTTCTCTGATAGTACATAGAATTATATTTTCTTTACTGCACCTACTATATAACTTGTATTTGATTGTCAGAACATCGAGAACTTCATGAAGGACGTGTACAAGGACCGGTACGGGAAGGACATCCATGAGGACACCGTGAACCGGCTGTACTCGATCGCGGTCAGCATCTTCGCCATAGGCGGCATGCTGGGCGGCTTCTCCGGGGGCATGATAGCTAATCGGTTTGGAAGGTAACTAAACAATAAAATTGATCGTCTAGGGGCCGCCTAAAGTTAGCTTTCCAATCTTTGCCGCAACGCGACCGCAACCAACAAAAAATCAAATAAAGTGCCACTTTGTGACATAGGCTATAGTTTCATTTTCTACCGACATTGGTCTAGCGACGTAGTGGCGTAGAGCAAAATGAATCCTTTGCTTGCCGCGTTGATCGGAACGGTACGTTTACTGCCTGAACTTTAAACTCATTTTAGAATTTATATGATTTATGTCTCGTTTCGGAGGTTTGTGAGCAGGATTGTTTACTAATATGCTTGGCTAATGCCAAAAAGTTAACCAATCAAAAACGCTTTCGAAAAGAAATTCTGGCAAAAACCTTAGAAAGTGAGCATAATATGCGTTTAGGTCTTCCTTGAATATTGATACAGTATTCTACATGTACCTATATAATATATTAAATTAATAGAAACAACTTTTTAAATTTTAGGAAAGGAGGTCTTTTGCTCAATAACATTCTTGGAATAAGTGGCGCAAGTTTGATGGGCTTCACGAAAATATCACATTGCTACGAAATGCTATTCTTCGGCAGATTCATCATAGGCGTTAATTGCGGTAAGCTCATCTATGGTTTCCACGTACTTACCACGTAACACGTACACTACATGATACTTGGTACGTGTTATAAATTCACTACTCAAGTTACCGATACTGAATTTCGAAACGGTAAAAAATTATCGTAATTGCTAATAGACGTAGCGAGCCAAAAATAGCCCCACATAGGTTTTGATTGGGGCAATTTTGACATTTGATAACATTGACGCAAATGGCGTAGATTTTTATTAAAAGCTTTTATTTAACTTGCTCTGTATGTATGTAAGTATGTATGTTGCGGTGGAATTTTGGAACTTAATTTTGAAGTAGATAGACTGATTAAGCTGAAATTTTGCGTACGTGTTTAGTTTGACATGACAATGCACGATATGTTATGTGACATCACTCTAAATCCAATATGGCGAAATAATTATTTTCTATGCATTCCTACAATATGGATATTAAATGAAAGGGCTTTTTGGGAGTAACTCGAAAACGAATGTAATTTCATTCTACATCCAACATGGCGGCTCATCCAAAATAGGGGAATAGTTATTTTTAATGCACTTCTGCAATATGAGTATCAAATGAAAGGGCTCATTGAAAGTAACTCAAAAACGAATGTAATGTCATTCTACATCCAATATGGCGGCTCATCCAAGATACGGGAATTATTATTTTTAATGCACTTCTGCAATATGGGTATCAAATAAAAGGGCTTATTGAGAGTAACTCGGAAACAATGTAATGTCATTCTATATCCAATATAGGAGCTTAGTCAAGATATGGGAATAGTTATTTTAAAGCACTTCTGCAATATGGGTATCAAATAAAAGGGCTCATTGAGAGTAAATTGAAAAGTAATAGTCAAGTCGTGTCGTGTCGTGTCGTGTCGTGTCGTGTCGTGACGTGTCGTGTCGTGTCGTGTCGTAACGTGACGTTACGTGACGTGAAGTGACGTGACGTGACGTTACGTGTCGTGTTGTGTCGGGGCTTTACATGACGTCACGTGACGTGACGTGAAATGACGTGACGTGACTTCAAGTAAAATCCAGCCGGGTTTCAGAAAATGTCCGGTTGAATCCGGTCACTTTTGATAAATGAAATTTAACTTTTTAGTCATGCAGAAATAAACGGAATATAACAAGTCGCTAAATATAGATTTTTCACTGGTCAAAATCGAGTAAGATTACATAAGGACTTAGTTAATTAGATTTTAACAAATTCTTGAAACAAAACAAATTAGTACTATCAAACAGACTAATAAATCTAGCCTGATATAACTAAAAACAAAAAATAAATTATAAACTAAAAACTTTTTGAAAAAAAAAAGCTTTTATTTAAATAGTCTAAAAAGAAGAAAATAAATTTCTCCTTAAAATTTTAACTATTAAGTTATAATCCTCAATATATTATACAATTTGCATGATAATAAAAGCTTGTCGCGCGATTTGTAAATAAACTAGTACCAATTTAACTGAGTAAATTGATATTATATTTTTATTTTAATAAATTTATCAAGTACTGGTAGATTATTAAGTCTCGCGAGACGCGACAAGCTTTTATTATCATGCAAATTGTATAACATATTGAGGATTATAACTTAATAGTTAAAATGTTTAAGGAGAAATTTATTTTCTTCTTTTTAGACTATTTAAATAATTTTTTTTTTTCAAAAAGTTTTTAGTTTATAATCAATGATGAAAAACTCAAAGCAGATATGTTACTACCGCGCGCGTTGTGAAGATTCAAATACGGCCCAATTGGGTCGTCTGTTATTTAGTCTGCATCGAGCGCAGTCACGAACGTGCCGCGTCTTGTCTTACCTAAATAAATTGAAAATGACGTCATGCGTGTTTCGAAAATGTACCAAAGAAAACAAAACACATGGAATCTCTTACCACATATCTTGATTGCAATAAATACCTCAATTATTTACATTTTCAATTATTTTTTCGAACAATCTGGAAAAAATTGAATTTTCGTCATAACTCATAGCTCAGGCGAAGATAGAGACAGCGATACGATTCGACGTTTAAAAATAGAACTGTCTCTTATTTATTATGTAAATGGTTTTTGTATCTTTTGTTTCACTTATCTGTCAAATTTGTCAATGTTTGCAATTTTGAATTTGAAAATTGTTCGGAAGAGATTTAAGCCGGAAAATAGTATGGACGTAACAGATATGTATTTAAAGTAGAATATCATTGTTTATAATACATAAAAATATGATGAAACTCTGGCTGTCGCTGGTTCTTGGGCCGTCAAACGTCATGTCGCTCAGCGACAATTGTCAAATCGTATACATTGTTATGTTATTTCTGTTGCTGTCAAAATATCGAATGCAACTTGTCAAAAAGCCCCGAAGTTCGTGTTCATAATCGACGCGACGAAATAAATTTCACGTGACTAAATCCCACGCCATTAAAAAGGTGGAATCACGCGTTATTGTTTTGATTTGGCACGTTTTGAATGAACTCTCATCAAAATAATGTTACAATTAAGGCTCTTTGCATTTAGGCGAATTGGATTAAACTGTTCTTTAGATGCATGTAAGTACATAATATTATTATATTGTGTATTTATTTAAAGATGATCTCATGTTTGATTTGGATCACACCATCTGAATTTTCAGAGAAATGGAAGCAAAACAAAGACAAGATCTTCTAAATGTTATGACAATTATAGTAATCCATCATTAACACGATTGTCACCATGATTGTGTAATTGTCTTGCACAATCGACGTCGATCATGGCCAATCATAGACGAATATAAACTACCAGATGGCGCCCGCAACTTCGTTGCGCCTAAAATCGTTTATTGCCCGGTAACCGTTCATTTTTCCGGGATAAAAAGTATCCTATGTCCTTTCCCGGGACTCGAAGTATCTCTATGCCCAGCAGAATCGGTTCAGCGGTATGGGCGTGAAGAGGTACCAGACAGACAGACAGACACACTTTCGCATTTATAATAAATTATAAACAAAAAACTAAATTCCTTATTAAATTTTTTAACTATCAAGTTATAATCCTCAATATATTATACAATTTACATGATAATAAAAGCTTGTCGCGACTCGCCAGACTTAAGGCGAGGTAGTCCCTAAAATTAGCAGGTCGATATCTGTCAGTACGAATATCGACGTAAAGGACATTAAAATAACATTCATATCAGCGCGCCTTGTACAGTGGCGGTTACGACGCTCGCCGCGTCCTTGATAGGGCGAAATAGGAGAAAAAAACCTTTTGTTTTTAGTATTACACAAATCAAATATATCAAATGGTTTAGGTTATGTTATGACAAATGTACTACATTTTTTGTTTTTCTAGAAAGTGTGTAATTTAGCCATAAAATGAGTTAATTATGAAAAACAGCGTTAATAATTATAGTCATCTTTGAGATTTTTTTCTATCGAGCAGAATTTTTCAAATTGTGTACTGGTGATATATCTATTCGTATAGTAAATTTTCTTAATTTTATAACGGTACTTTTTTCATACTTAAATAATGACATTTCCTTTAGAAAAAACATTATTTAAAAAACCCATTTTACGTAGTTGCAACAACCACTGCACCTTAACAATCTATCAGTACCTACTTGATAAATTTACTTTGAGTTTATTATTTTTTAGACATAATTGCGACAGTCTCAGATTAATAAAGTCAAATGATGACAAACTGGCCGTGTTGTAAATTGTAATTGTCTAACAGTATTTAAGATTCAATAAAAAAAAAACTAAATCAATTTTTTATTTGACAACAGACTTCAACCATAAATAAAAGAGTACAATCCCACCAAAAACATTTCATGTAAAATTTTACCTCGACGACCACAAAAGGTTTGCCCTGTGAAAAAGACATCAGATCTAATGTGGAGCCAAGCTTCTGAATATACACGGCCTAACTCTATCGACCCTAACTCGAACAAATTCTACATATCAGAAAGTATGTATGGCTTCGCTGTTTCGCTACCGACGTCGTGGAGGTGAGACGAATATATTTTAGTTTCTGATCTAAAGTAAGTAACGAAAGAGCCAAGCCATACATACTTACTGATATGTAGAATTTGGGGTGGAATTTAGGGTCGATATAGTTAGGCCGTGTATATTCAGAAGCTTGGCTCCACATTAGATCTGATGTCTTTTTCACAAAGCAAACCTTTTGTTGTCGTCGAGGTAAAATTTTACATGAAATGTTTTGGTGGGATTTCAGTCCTTTTTGTAAGTTGCTCCTTGCTAGCCAGTCTTTTAGTTTTTTTTTTTTATATTTTTAATTCTATCCCGTGTAAACTTTCATGTCCTAATTCATAAGATTGGTGAAAGTCTCATATTTAAACTTCCATTACCCCAACTAAACTTATTTTACGGCGTAACCAAATTTCGGCATATTTTAGATATCAATAAAATCTAAAGGAAGTAAGCTTAATAAGTCTATTGATGACATCATATCCTGAAAATATGAACTATCTGCTACAACGGAAACCAATTCTATGAAGGTTCAAAAAAACAACGAAACACTTCGAGAAAAGGTAGGTAGTGCCCTTGCGCTTCGCTTGGCTCGTCTCGGCGGGGACACTACCGTGTCCCCAGATTCGTGTGTATAGCGCTTGTCAATCAAAATCTCCTAGTGTGTGTGTTGTAGTGTGTGTAATGTTTAATTTGTTAAAAAAAAATTATGATAAAAGCATAATTTCAAAATAATATTAGCTCGATGCATGGTGAACATATAAACTATAACTGTGCGAAATTTCAATCACCTACGTTTCCGCATTTTTCGTCAAAAGGGACCCAAAGTTTTTCGCTTGCGTATTAATATATAGATAAAAATATAATATCAATAATTTACTCAGTTAAATTGGTACTAGTTTATTTAAAAATCGCGCGACAAGCTTTTATTATCGCATGATAATATAATATATATTTTTGCAGATTGTATAATATATTGAGGATTATAGTTATAGTATAATTATAGTTAAAAATTTTAATGAGAAATTTATTTTCTTCTTTTTAGACTATTTAAATAAAAGCTTTTTAGGGTTCCGTAGTCAACAAGGAACCCTTATATTTTCGGTCTGTCCGTCCGTCTGTCCGTCCCTCTGTCCGTCTATCTGTCTGTCCGCGGTTTTACTCAGAGACTGTAGGATCTACAAAGCTGTAATTCGGCATGAATGCAAATATTAATGATGCCGACAAAATATATTTATAAATTATTTTGTCGATAACTGTCAATAAATATTTTTTTATGGTACCACCCCACACATCAAGCGGGGATGATATATTTTTTTCGCGTCCACCCTACCGTGTGCGGTGTCGTTGGATAGGTTTTTTAAAAAATACTACGAGTATTCATAGATCATTTTTCGATTTAGGGATCCATTTGTGAAATATGAAGTTTCAAAGCGGAAAAAATCGTTAGAGTCCAGTGTCCCCCCCTTCTACTAGCTAAACGGTTGCTTCTGGAAATGTTAAAAAAATTCATGGGAGTAAGAAATAGGCTGAATTTAAAAGGAAAATTATCACGGCTACGAAGACTTCATAAGTTATTGAGTAATAGTCGATCAACTAAAAAAAAATATTTGGCGAAATATAAAGGAAGTTTTCGTTCAAATTCCTTTAAACGTAACTGAAATGATGTTGTTAGTAGTGTAAAACACGTTATAAATGTACATTCATTGACCATACAAAATTTATCAAAAACTAGCGGTACTACGGAACCCTATATTGCGCGTGGCCCGACACGCACTTGGCCGGTTTTTTCAAAAAGTTTTTTGTTTATAATTATTATAAAAATTTATAGATGTTTAGTATTACACATCGCGAATATATCTGTGTATTCAAGGTTCATAAAGTATCCAATATCCATATTAATATTTGGTATTTATGCAAACTGGCATAACATAATTTAGGAATGAATTTTCAATGAGCAGCTGCGATTACCGATTACGTCGCGATCCGCAAACATTTTGACTCAAAGCGCTATAAGTTGAAATGTAATAAGTACCTACTTGTGGAGGTGGTTAATACACATTTCATACTTTAATTATTTCGCATCGTTAGATAAGGCACAGTGAAATCTAGTGCCGCATTCCACACATTCTAGCGCCCTTTCCTACTTTACTTTCGATTCTCAAGTTAATAATAATAATCGTCTAATAGGAGCATTTTACTATCAGAAAAATTGAATTATTCAGTTAGGCTATGTCTAGCCCCTAGTCGCTTCCGGTCATGAATAACTATTCATGACCATAATATCGACTGGACATAATTACCAAATAAAAGAGATCCGCCATCTACCGTTGAATCAATTTGTCGTCTGATAGTACATACTGCCGTCGTAATTAAAAAAGGCACAACTAACGTTTTACAAATGATGAGAAAGTCGAAATTAAAATATTTTTTTTAATTCTGTTAGAAAAAACACGTTTAATAATTAGTGTTTTCCGAAATTGTGTAAATGTAAAACTTTGCGTTTTTATAGTATGCATGTATTTAATATTTAGCATATTTCTTTTAACTTAACATAAAAAATTACAGGAAAACAGCAATATTACGTTTAAAAGGCACATATAACCAAATATGCCTTTTCAATGTAAAATTTTGAGTAAAATTTAAAATTTTACGATGAAAAAGGCATATTAAGTTAATTTTACGATAAAATGGCATAAAAGTAGTAAAGGCACATTAGCATTTGAAATTAAATAATATATAATTTTGCTAGTTAGCAAATTATGCCCTTTCTATTTACAGAAAGTGCTTAGCTGCTAATTGTAAGTTGTGACTTTTCTTTCTACGTTAATTAAGTGTTCATATAAAAATATATTTTAATAATAAAATGGTGAAACAAAAGTCATATCTCACAATATGCCTTTTTTATGTAATAAACCTTAAAAAATGATGCAGTTGTGCCCTTTAAGCCATTTCTATTAATTTTATAGCTAAAAATCCAAAAAAAAAATTAGGCTTTTTTTCCTGATTCCGAATTCCCGAATATGTGAAATATTATATTACTCATTTTCACAATAAGTGTTAGTTGTGCCCTTTTTCGGTAACACGGCAGCATAGAAAAAAATAACATTTTGATTTCGATTTGATGCTCCTGAGAAGTGGAGCGCGGAGCCCGTAGCACGTGCCACAAGTGCTACGTCAATCCGACCCTAGGTCGTAATTAATGAGTAGTAACGAGTAGATGCAGCCTCAAACTCAATAGTTAAATTGAGTTTGGACCGCGTCGATAATTACTCTCAGCATTGCTGTATCCCCATTTATTATTTCGATTGAAACATAGTTTCGGATTAATCAAAATGTAACCGACAAAGCACACCGCATTTTACAACATATTAATTGAAAATACTCAAAAACGGCTGAAAGCGCATTGAAAAGCATTCATGACTTTTATGTTATGTAAAATTTGTAGCATAAATTCAATTTGGTATAATTTTAATAAGCTAAAACGATATTGGATTAAAATGACTCAAGAATTGAATACAGGCAAGGATTCGTTTGCTTTATTCAAAGAGTAAAGCCGGTTCTTTGCTGATATTAAGTAAATACTGCTATAGAACGAGCTAGGCTAACCCGGGAAGTATTTGCAGTGGGTACATAAGATCAAAATCGCTGCTCCAGCTTTATACACAGCACTTGAGCGGACGATATCTCAAGTTTAGAGTACGTTGTGCAGATATTGTTTAGTTTGTATTGGATTTTGTATTGTTTCCTTGGAATATAACTTAAGGGGCCGGTTGCCATCGAAATTCTCATACAACGTAATACTAAAATCATTTTCTCATACGAAAATATTTAACATGTTTGAGTTATTTTTCAGCTTAAAATAGTAAAATAGGTTCCTGCACAAAAATTAACTACAAAATATTTAAACACTAAAAAATATTTTAAGTTGTTGAAATATGGAAAGCTCTATCTAAAAAGGTTTTTAATATTGAAGAAACCAACATCGATAATATTCCTGCTTCATTAGATTCAGGAGTTTTCCCATCGGTCTTGAAGCAGTTCCAGTGATCTCATACGTGGTTAAACTAACTACGTATTTACACATAATATTAATATGTGTGCGTGCGCGCGATTTGCCGGCGCTGTTTACTTATTTTCATATGTACCATCGAAGAAATTGATGCTTATGCAGATGGCGGACCCATTTTATGGTCAGGTTAGGTATGTCAAGTCAATATAAAGTAATGATCATTCGGCTGGTATGACGTAAAGCCACCATTTATAGCTTCAAGACAAAATTTCAACTATTCCAATGAAATCCTCAATTTAAGGAACTTGCGCCCCTTTGGTAAAAACCACTATCTGGCTCTGTCTATGAATCAACTTCTCTGATCTTCTATGCCTGTAGGTCTGAATACATCACTTGTGCCAATGTACATATCGGAGATCGCGCCGCTGAACCTACGAGGCGGGCTGGGTACTGTCAACCAGCTGGCAGTGACAGTCGGCCTGCTGCTGTCACAGGTGCTCGGCATCGAACAGATCCTTGGGACTGATGATGGATGGCCTATTCTACTCGGTAAGTTATCCTTGCGTTGCGTTAAATGTTCCTGGGTTATCGTGTCGTCTATTTCATAAGTATGCAGATAGATAATGTGATTCGGTAGCTTAGGGCCAACTTTAATTACGACACACAGTCATTGCAATTATCTGCATAAGTGAGTTTTAAAGAGTATCCAGTATCCAGTAGAAGACAAGAGCTGTTAGCCATTTTCCTAAGAAATATGAAAAACAAAATTTTTTACAGATATTCCATATTATTATTTATTATATTCTTATAATTGGATGCTGTTAAGCATTGGTGTACTAACCCACATCGAACTAGTTTTGAGTAATCGGCGTTTAAAGTTTTTTTGGAATAATCTTTATTTTCTGCTTATTTTAAGCAAAAAAATGTTATTGTGCGGTATCATTTCATTTTTTTGTTGAAATGCGTAGATTATGATTATGAAAAAACATTTTAATTTTACATTCAGTTTTAAGAGAAAACATATAAAAATGGTTAATGCTAAATAATAGGGCTTATTACATTTAGCATTAATGTCCTATGTGATTTAACACATTAATGCAAAATTCTGATTTGTTCTTTCAATACTTTAAGTGCTTATTTTAACAAAATGTAATAAAATTACCTCGTCACGCTCACACCGCTGAACCGATTCTTCTGAAATTTGGTATGGAGATACTTTGAGTCCCGGGAAAGGACATAGGATCCTTTTTATTCCGAAAAAATGTACGGTTCCTAGGCATTCAATAAAAATGATTTCTGCTTATACCGCTACATGGATTTCGAAGATATTTAATATGCAGATACGTTATGTGTCGAGAAAGGACATAGGATACTTTACATCCGGGAAAAAGGTACGGTACCCGTGTGATAAACCAAAATAATTTGCGCCTAAACCGCTGAACCGATTTTGATGAAAATTGGTGTGCACATACTTTTACTCTCGTGAAAGGACATAAAATAAATTTTATCTTGAAAAAATGTACGGTTACTGCGTTATAAAGTTTTGTATTTTGCGCTTAAACCGCTGAACCGATGTTGATTAAATTTGGTATGCAGATAATTTTGAGTGTCGGGAAAGCACACGGGATTAATATCCCGTGTGCTTTCCCGTTCATCCCAGAAAATGTACGGTTCCCGCGCAATGAATAAAAATGATTTATGCTTTTACCGCCAAACTGATTTCGATGATATTTGGTATGCGGCTACATTGTTTCTCTGGAAAAAACACTGGATACTTTTTATCCTGGAAAAGCCGCTTAACCGATTTGGATGAAATTTGTTATATAGATTATAGATATTATAAGACCCGGATAACTGATAAGGACATATTATATAATGGTTTTTATATCCCATAAATGTACGGTTCCTGCTCGAATAAACTTTAATATTTACCGCGGTTTAACCGCAGAACTGATTTTGAGGAAATTTGGTATGGAGATACTTTAAGGCCCAGGAAAGGACGTAGGATAGTTTATAATGCGTAAAATGTACGGTTCACACGTGATAAACTAATTTCTACATTAACTTAATTTAATAAAAATCGGTTCAGCAGCTTAAGCGCAAATTAATAAAGTTTATTGCGTGAAAACCGTACATTTTCCATGATAAAAATTAAAAATTATCCTATGTCCTTCGCCAAGACCTAACGTTAATATCTATATTATACTAAATATCATCGATATCGGTTTAGCGATATAAGCCAAAATCATATTTGTTGACTGCGCGGGAACCGTACATTTTCCGGGACAAAAAGTATCTAATGTCATTTTAAGTAACTCAAGGTATCTGCACACAAAATTTTATCAAAATCGGTTCAGCGGTTTAAGCGCAAATCATTTTAGAAACATAGTACATAAATGCTAAATACAAAACCTCACTTAGAGGAATAAGCAATAACAATTTTTGTACTCTAGAATATGCTAAAGTGGGTTTTCAAAAAAATTAATTTCACTGTCGTAAACCTGTTCTAAAGAATAAAACTGCATTATTGTCTCAAAACCCGATCTTTTGTGGAATGGAACACGAATGCAGCAGCCATATACTTACTCAGTGCCGAATTTATATTTATATAGTGTAGGCTGTTTATATATGAAATCTATCGGCCTCCCTAGGACGCTGCCGCCTCTAGGCTAACTCCTATACGGTATATTTATAAATCTGGGGCTGTATTATACTTAAAAAAACATATTTTAAACTAATTTAATTCCAAAAATTAAAAACATCCTCTACACTTTTCAGGTTTGGCTGTGTGTCCTGCGATCCTTCAGCTTTTGTTACTGCCCGCCTGTCCCGAGTCTCCGCGATACTTGCTCATCACACGCCAATGGGAGGAGGAAGCTCGACGGGCGCTGAGAAGGCTAAGAGCTAGTAATCAAGTGAGTTAACTAGTAATTAAGTGATTGATTAAGGCAACTATGTAATTGAGAACGGACACAGCATACATTAAAACAGTTTATGTTAGGTTTACTATTGATATTATTATATGATTGATTGATATTATATGATTGATTAGTTGTTATATAAATAATTAATAATATACATATCTATTTGTGCAATACCACCTACGTTGTTTTCAATACTTTTAGTATTTTCTTTTGAAGATCGTATCGATCGTATATATATGCATCTTTTTACTTTCAGTATCTTTGTATAGAATAGTTATACTAGATGTAGATCGCTAAAGCAGCGCAGTTTTACACGCGTCAATCTTGTCACCGAACTGTTCAGTTTTCTCGTTATAACGTGTAGATCCCAGACTAATTCTTCTGCTCGTTTTCTAGTCCATTATATAAATGTATAATAATAGATCCATTATACCGCGTATACTTAATAAAATGCGCTCCGGAATATTTTACTTCCAGGACCGCCTTTATGATAATATCTTCATTGAATTTGTTCTAGAAACCTTAACGTTATCTCGAGAGCGCACTCTTGTCTCTTATTTATCTTGTGATAATGCTAATATTCATTTCAAATTCATTGGACATTTAAATTAAGTCAAGTATTTTGTTTTATAAGCAATTGTTCCTACTTTCCTACTGTCCTACTTTTAATTAACGCTAGCAAACCCTTCCCACCACCCGATCGATTTTAAAATTTTTTTGGGTCCACAGGAAGTACAGAGCAGCTGTTTGGAAAAAAAATTAAAGTTGCTGAACCTACATTTTTTTTCATTTTTTACCCCACCCCACCACTCCCACACCCACCGCCCACGGCCTGCCAGCACGCAGATTATCAGAGAGGGTGGTTCAGGGAAGTAGCTAACGGAGTTTTAATACAGCTGAAGTCACATGACCGATTTGGTCGCCAGCTCTCCGTCGATATGACAAGTAGAATAAATCTAATACAAGAAAAGTGAATAATTATGTTTAAAAATTATGACAGAATTATTATAATATTAGGGTAACTCACTCTCACCCCCTCCGAAAACTTCAGAACCTCCCAAATTCGAGCCGAGGACCTAGGTTGCTCCAACCTTAATGGCTTGTAGAATACTGGCCGCTAGGTAGCCCTAACGTTAGAAGCGGTTGAAGGCATTGATCTCCTCGAAATGCAGGTAGAGGAGGACATCGAGGAGATGCGAGCTGAGGAGCGCGCACAGCAGGCCGAGGCGTCGATATCCATGCGGGAGCTGCTGTGCTCCCCCACGCTCAGGGCTCCGCTCCTCATCGGCGTCGTCATGCAACTGTCGCAGCAGCTCAGCGGGATTAATGCTGTAAGTTCCTGGGCTATGATCCATAATGCCCAATTTGACTCGGATTCGGAAACTTCATCGCGTGACGTCCAATAAACGCTCGCCGTGCTATGCACTGACCAATTACCGCACGGTAAAGTTTCCGAATCCGTGTCGAGCGGGAATCGTGAATCGCCCTGCTGACTTGTTTAGTTCTGATAGGACAGAAGCGTTTATAAAACTTGCATTTACTTCAACTCGTTGCGTTTATTTCAACACTCTTTATTCGAACTTCAATGTGAGTAGTACGTTGTATGTACTTACGCAATGAACATTGAGGCCCACACATCGATGATGCCTTACAAACTCCCGTCAATTGTAATGCTTAGTTAGAAGTCAAAAATTCACTCCTAAGTATAAACAATTCTTTAGTATGAGCTGATGCATCTAATGTGCGAATATGTTAAAGCTCTACAACAACAGACATTTGCACACCATAGTCGTGCCAGATAAATTAAGCGTGTCGCAGACAGATGCGGCCTGCGGTGGCAGTAGCGGTGGCGGTCAGTTGGATGACTTGAGAGTTCTAGGAACGACACAGACACACGCGGCCACGCGGCCAAGCCATTCAACTGACCGCCACCGCCACCGCCACCGCAGGCCGCGTCTGTCGGGGAGATGCTTTAAACCAAACCAACAACCTTCTTCAGCACCTCCATACAACGTTTTATCTGCAACTTCTAGGTGTTCTACTACTCGACTTCGCTGTTCACATCGTCTGGGTTGACCGAGGAGTCTGCCAAGTTCGCCACAATGGGTATTGGCGCCATCATGGTTGGCATGACCCTGGTTTCCCTGCCACTCATGGACCGGACCGGTCGCCGCACCCTACACCTCTACGGCCTCGGAGGAATGTTCATCTTCTCGATTTTCATCACCATCTCATTCTTGATCAAGGTGTGTCCTATATAATGGTATAAAGAGAGATTGGATTTTTAATGCTGCAAAATTAAGATGCAGAGATTATTTCAAATTGGGTTTTTAAAGAATAGTGCAAAATCTAAAATGTAAGGTTAATTAATAAAAGTTATTAAAAATACTGGGTTGTGAAAGGCACAGATCGTATCAGAGAAATCGATTCATATGCATATAGCGAACCTACGTTATTTTATTGGGTTTTGCCAAGTAGTCGTTATTGGCTGGACTTGAAATAACCCAACATAATAACATAAGTTAGCCATTTGCCTATAATTATATTTCTATAATAATAGTTATAAGGAAGGAGCTAACTTTTATGGCGGAAAAATGTGCGGTTCAAGGGGTTTTTTTTCGCGTGTATTACGTGGCAACATTTAGTACAATAGGGTTAAAACTGATTTTGATCATGACAATCAGACAGCAGTGTCTTAATATAAGTTACTGCTTATTTCATATTATTAACTTAAAAAAGTTAAAAATTATGAAATTTTATTGCACATCACTTACTTACTAATTACTATTGAAACGAATAAATGTCTCATAAGAAAATGAGATGTAAGTAATTCTACTAATTTATTTTATATAGTTAAGTTTTATAGATATTAATCACTAGATAGTGAACGTTTTGCTTACTTTCTTGAAAGGTTATACTTCTGTATAGGCGTCATTTTTATTAATCATCTGATATACTTTTATTTTATAGTGCCTGTAGTTATACTATGCATACAGATATAAAATTGAAATAATTTGTATATTACTTATTAAAGTATATTATATTTTATATCTGTATGCAGTTTAACCAACTTAAACAATCATTACTGGTGTTTTATGAAAAAACCCAGGAACCGATTGTTCCTAATAACTTTAATCGCCTTGCTGCTTTATGAGCTTTTAAACTTTTATCCCTAGACAATATACAATAATCCTTCTAAGATATTGATACTTTACATTGAGTATTAATTGATCATTCAATTTGTTTTCTCAAATCGCATCATAATATTTTCTTTTACCCTGATATTTGTTTTAAGAGATCATCGGTCATCGATTATTATTTATTATCGAAGAGATCCTAATTTTATTTTAACATTGGTACCTGAAGCAATCAAGTAAAAATTCAAATGTTGCTTCACATTTTAAGTACAATATTCCTATCGATATCAGAGAAACTTTGCATGTCGCGTTTAAGATTTCTATGATTTTCATTTTAGTTTTATCACGTTCACATTTTTGCTTTCGCTTTACGCTACCCCTCCCTTTTCCCCATCCCTGCCCCCCCCCCCCCCCCCCCAACTCGACTTCCCCACCCGAGCCCGGATTCTCTCTCTCTGCAATAGAAATAAATTCAAATATAAATGTAAGGACATCACTCACAGAGCACTAAACACATTTTTACTCATCACACGAAACAAGACAGATGGGCAACTCATTGACAAGCCGGTGCACGCGGTCGTCGAGCCAAAGCTGCCCAGAAGCAGTAGCACCACTCGCATACGATAGGCAATACTTCACCGCTCAAGTGCGCTAGGACTCACCGCTGCAGCACGGTCGACGGACACATGACCAGTGTGTGATGGCATTTATGTTTGCGATTTATTTCTACTCCGGTCGGTCGCGGGGAAGAACATACTCGCTATCCCCTGATAGGAGTTCTTTGGCTATGTGCAGGAAATGATAGACTGGATGAGCTACCTGTCCGTGGTGTCGACCCTGAGCTTCGTGGTGTTCTTCGCGGTGGGCCCCGGCTCGATACCCTGGCTGATCACCGCTGAACTATTCTCTCAAGGGCCTAGACCGAGCGCGATGGCTATCGCCGTCTTAGTTAACTGGTTGGCTAATTTTGTGGTCGGAATTGGCTTTCCAACGATGAAGGTACATACAATAATTTTGGTTAAAATTTTAAATTGTGCAAATTAATAATATGCAAGCAATCTTGACTATACACTTCACTTCGTCTTGAGAACTGTAAGTGTGACTTAGAACTCTCGCAGTAAACTTTCGAAGCTCGATTAACTCCCATTTACCAAGACATATAACTGTAGTGTGTAGTTCATTCCATAGAATCATTTCATGTTATTCGTGAAAGAATTTGTGTGCTAATATTTGAATTGTTTTCAGGCTCTACTGGAAAACTACACATTCCTGCCTTTTAGTGTATTTCTTGCAATTTTTTGGATATTTACGTATAAAAAAGTTCCTGAAACGAAAAACAAGACCTTCGAGGAGATATTGGCATTATTTCGGAATTCCAACGGAAGGTGCGATATTATCTACCTGTTAGTTATCTATTTTTGATTATTCGCACACACAACTCATACACATACAGTACATGATCATCGACTCGTCACTTATCACCATGTCATGATATTCATAGTCATGGGCACGCGATGCACGTCTATTTACATGAGAAATTAACCGAGGAGTTACCTTGAATTTCTTCGGAGTGGAATTGAATCGAGTAGAGTAGACCTAGCTAAGGGTAGGCACACATGTTAGTGGAAGGTTGTGGGTTGGTGCGCGACGTGAGGTCTGTGTGTGTACAGGGACAGCTTCCGTGACAACCGGCTGTACGGAAGTATGATGAATTGTGTTAATGCGCTGGAACAACAACTGCCGCCGCCGCCGCCGCCCGCCTCCGTCGATGAGAAACACGACTCATGTAAGACCACTTAAATAAAACACTGTCTTAAGACTCTGTATATACAGACGTTAAGGGTTATTTTACTTTGCCTATCAGGCACAGAAACTTGTACGTGAAATAGCCCCGAACGGATAGCTTCATAGCTTGTTGTACTCATTTGTGTGCCTGGTGAATGTCAATATTAAGAAGTTTAATTTAATTTTTGAATGATTTTATTCCAGACAGAAAAACAAACTTCAAGTGTTAATTTATTTTATGATCTCAGATCTTGATTTTAATTAAAATATTATAAATTATCAAGTCGACAGTGACATTGGTAACTTTGTAATTTGCTTTCAAGTTAATTTGTAATAGTTTTGTAATAAACATCTTCCTGTCTAAAGACAGTAAGTAATATTTACATTTAATCAGGTGATATTTGTTACTATCTATTTACAGCATCAACCACAGTGGCGGGGCAAGACCTAAATTTTATGTGGGTGAGATAGATTTTGCGAGGCCCCTAACCTAATGGATTATTTTTAGATAATCATTTTTTTATAAATAAAATTTGAGTCTCCAAACGCGTAAATCCCAAAAAAAAACCTCGCGATGTGGGCGCCCACATCGCCCACGCCTTGCGCCGCCTCTGATCAACCATGACGTAACGTTATATAAAATTAAATACGAATCAATCATTTCTTCATTGTTTTGATCACTTATTGAATAAGTTATTCAATTCAAATTCTATTCTACACTTTTATTAATTAGCAAATTCACGTCATGCGGCTTGAATTGCCTCACGCGAAACATCACTTAAGAAAAATTCGACCAACCAGCTAAAAGCTCTTTTAATCCATATTATTAAAGGCGAGTCAGATAATCAGTATACAATGTACATATTTTTATGTCGACACCATATACATATAAATGATGCAGTACTAACTTGAAGTGGTTGGACATTTTATTTGTGTGCTTAACATTTGAATGTTACAGTCAGCGAAACAAGGGAAGGTAATATAGGTAATGTTTCGGCACAGTATGGCATTTCCTTGAAGATTTTGAAGGTGTAGCCTGGTGATTTGTGGTCATAGATTAGTAAAAAGGAACAGACGAAAAGCTACATAGTAGGTTTTCAAATTGATTCTACTCCAAGCATATGGTTTGCACTGAGCATAAAAGAAAACACTTGTGCGCGTACGCGATGGGGGACTATTTTGTATGGCGTAAACTCCGTGTGCTTGTAGTAATCGTGTCAAGAGTTTATGACTTACTATGGAGATGTTTCTTTGCGAGTAGCTGTTAACTGTGTGGCATCAGGCATGGTGTGTTACAGTGTCGGAGCAGTCGTCGGGAGCGGGCGAGGCGGGGCGCCCCCCTCCGCCGCTGCCGCCCCCGCGCTTCCCGGCCACCGGCAACGTTTGACGATGGGGACATGCGCCGCTAGTCGCCCCCCTCAAGGCCGCCGCCAACTTCTTGTTTCATGGACTCAAGCCTCAAGCCGCGGCCCGCGCCTCTATCACTACCACACAACAAATGTTCTAAATTGATGTGATTAGGTTAATAAAACGAAATTAGTCTATAAGTCACGGCGTAAAATTTAAAATAGTTCTTTAGTCTGTCGTTTATGACATAATTTATAAAATGCATACTTAGGTACGGTGTAAAGTACCGACGGTTTCTTGTACCCATTTTTATTAGGTCTTCATGGAACTAAACGTAATTATAATTGACTAAAAACATGATAGCGAATACGTCATGAGTCAAATTCGATTGCATTTTAATGTGATTCTCGCTTCCTTATTGATAAAGTAAACTGATAAGTAAGCGTCGAAGGGGAAATTCAGAGGATAAAACTATTTAAATTAGATTTTTCTGGATACGGTTAGAAAGCAATGGTGTGAGGATATTATAATATTATATTTACGTATGTTGTGTTTGCGTTGCTTCTCACGTCGCGTCGCGCCTCAGACTTGCCAACCGATCGAGTAGAGTATAATTTAAAATGGGTACGACATAAGTACATTGTGCTTAAGACAATGATATTATAACGATTAACTTCTCTGTGACATGTATTATACATTGTACATACATGATGTGACTTTATTGTATTGTTAATTTTTATACATCATTATATTGATTTTACGAGTGTTTTTATTCTCCTCTAAATAACAGTAACGTAATAATTGTAACTAATGATAAAGTCATATCCTTCATGACCGAATATAATTATAACAAATGTAACGTACTATAACTAAATTACGATATTATTGGAGAATATAATTGTTTCATTGCAGTTGTGGGAATTGATTAAATATTGTAATTTATTTAAGACGATGTCAGTATTCATTAACGTAACGATGTAACAACGTGCATCAAATGTGATTTATTTACCTTTCCACATTTAGATTAAAATTAACTTTAGCGGTAAGTGATGAAAACAAAAATTATTATCTTTTTGATTGATGAAAATCAAAAAAAAATATAATAAGTTATACAATTTGTGAAAAATTTTAAAAAATGTAAAGCTTTTAAACTTATACGCCCCTAGCAGACGGAGAAATGTTTCATTATTTATTAGTTAGGGTTTAGTAGTTACTACAGGGTAGTCAATCTGTTCGTCCGTACATCTGATAACTGCTCAATTCAATAATAAGACTAGAGGCTCCGTAGTCTATCGTTGTCGGATAAGGTAGAACGGCCTAATATATATGTGTGACTGTTAGACTCGCGTCTTATGTTGACTGATGCAATATACCACAACCATATTATACACATATACACACACATACACACACATACACACACACACACACCGCCGACCTCACTTGATCGTTTCTAGGGGGACCTGGCGCCGCGCGCTTCATGGGGGCCTTAAAGTTTACTATTGGTTTGTACTTTCAAGTCATTTAGGAGAATCAGGGCCTGTTTCACCACTTCCCGATAAAGTGACGGATAGGCTATTCACAACTTATTTAAGAGACACAACTTATCTGTCAAGTTAAGTGGCGGATAGCCTATCCGGCACTCATCAGGAAGTGGTGAAACAGGCCCTTAGTAACATTTACGTTTTTCAAATCAATACATTTCCGAGGGGCCGACGCGTGCCAGCACGGCTCTGTCCTATATCGATTTTTCGCTAGAAGTGATCGAGACTACCCAAATCCATATAACCGATCGATGCCTTGACATAAACTGCCAGTTTTTTATCAAACGACAAATACTGAAGGAAGTTAAAATTTGAATTAAATGTTTATCATTGTTATGAAATAGTAATATACATCGCCGAGTAGATTAGGACTTTGGTTGCCGACCGACGCCGCCGATTGCGATCGGTATAAACTCAAAACGACCATCCACGCCCACACCACTGAGTCTATAATCCATTGACGCAGCCGGCTGTTTCGGTATAAAGTGTTATTTATTAAGTAATTAAGGAACCTAATTATTTATACCTTATCACCTTAGTTGTAGCATTTGTGTATTAAACGCGAAACACGACAAGTCAATTCATTCTTTATCTTAAGTGTATGTACGGTATGTCATAGAACAACTCAAATTGTAAAGTTTACGATCGCGCACAAATATGCACAAATATTATATTAAGAAGCATCAAGCGTCAACGACAAACATAACAATTAGAAATAAAATGCTTAACAAATATGACATACGACGAAAAAACTTAAAATCGTAGTGTTAACATTGCTTTTGAGACCTTATCAAACTTGTTTTAAGTATAACAACAAATACTTATTAGATCCAGTTAGTTCGAAACCAATATTTGTGTTACTCCCATTTCATATGCGAAGTGCAACGGAATGCAAAGTCAGATTTATTTTATATTTTTTATATCGTTGTTATGTTGACACTTTAGATTAGTCTTCTGAGAGCGCTTAAGATAAGTAACTATAGGCCGCGCACAATTTTAAGATTGATCGCCGAAACTGGAGGGGCAATCGGCGCATGTGCACATTTCGTACAATAACTGCCAATAGTGTATCATTGTCTGATCGCGATTTAACGTCAGTCTGATCACTGCTCACCATGTGCGTGCACCCTCCCCACTAACTTATCGAACTAACAAAAGAGACCTAGTACCACTGACCTCCATACAAGTACGCTGGACCTATGATATCCACTTTTTTTTTGTGCCTATTTGAAGCGGAATCAGCGCCGCCAGTGAGCGGGAAGAGAACTAAATTTGACGTAACTTGCAAATGTCCGCTTAATCGTTATTGGTTGTCATCACTAGTATTAGTTCCAAATACTCCCACTACTGCTATCAGCGCCAATATGGCGACTTTCAAACGTCATTTTTACGTCAAATCATAGACAAATATATTTGGTTAATGGTCAAATTTAGTTCCTATCCCTCCCATCGGGGGAGCTGATTCCGCTTCAAATAGGCACAAAAAATAGCTGTCATTTCAAAGGGTATCATTAGTCCAGCGTACTTGTATAATGGAGGTCAGTGCCTAGTACACACACTGCGCAGTCCGCACTCCCCTTCTATTTTTTGGCGAGCGATTTTTAAATTGTGCGCAGCTTATACTAATGATATTATTATTAGTTAATATAGTTTATGTACGAATCAGTCACGTACTGACGCCGCATGCACGGATGGACAGATTCCTCGGGTACACCCCCATTCGCTAGTAAACGAAACTCTAAATCCTTCTAAAGCACTATCCACATTATGCCACAATACCTGAAATGCGTTTAAGTTTCAGTACGCGGATATTATCCGTAATTGTACAAAAGGAACTTGTAAAATTTTATTGGGACAAATACTTGTTATAAAAATTAAAAAATATAAAAAATATTGTCTTTTATTTATGAAACATACTGTCACTAAACGGATCTAGATAAACGTGATCCACTGTACATTAGGTAAAGAAATATGTATGTATATAAAATGAAATATCAAAGTAAGTAAGTATAAGTAGAGGTAGAAATTTGAGTTTAAGTAACATTAACATTGAACCATCACAGAAATCACGCGTCGTGATCAATTTTAACCAACATAGAATTTGAGTCTATCCTAAACTTCTGGTAGGGAGTAGAACAATCCAGCAATTCGAAACACAGAAACCCCTTAGCAGCGGAACCCTTTCCTTCCACGTGCAGCTTCAGACCATTGAAAGGCTTCTCTGTGGCGGGACATTCGCAGTTCTTTCGCTTGGAGCAGTCGCAATCGCTATCGCTTTGGATCTGTTGAGCGTAATACTTGAGGACGTCTTCGAAGCTCATCCGCGGCTCGACGCTCACCTTAAAGCCGGAGGTGCGTCGCGTCATGTCTGACTGGACCTGCTTCAGATATTTCTCGCAGTCTATCGCTACCGCCTCGTCGGGACACTGGCATATGATGCTGCTTCTCTTCGAGGAAGGCGGTGGCTTCGTGGTATGCGGCGCACTCTTCTTCTTGGAATCGAGGTCGACGCAGACCTCGTAGCGGCTCAGCTCGATGCTCGAAGTACAGCAGCCGCACGGATGATCTGTGCGCTGTTGTTTTACTTTCGGTTTGCCTGGAACAAAAGTTATAAACCTAAGGCTTCTTATAGACAAACGGCACGCGTCGACGGCAGTCGACGGCACGTGTCGACGGCAGTAGACAGCACGTGTCAACGGCAGTCGACGGCACGCATCGACAGCAGTTGACGGCTGCCGTCAACAAGTGCCGTTCGTATGTAAGCGCTCTAAATAAACTTCAGCAAGGCGATTATTTATGTATCTTGGGACAGCAAAGTAGCATGTCAAAATATAAAATGTTGTCGATCGCCTGTTGCTTTGACGCAAGATAAATAATTACCGTGCGATACATTAGTTTACAATTATAGATGACCTGCGAATTTCGTATCACATAACTCCTAAATTTTCTCACCGTATAAACCTTCCCTGGACTTCAACTAATATTTCAAGACTAAAATTAGATAAATTGGTTCAGCCGCTCTCGAGTTTTAGCGAGACTAATAAAATTGAGAATTCATATTTTTTATTTATAATATCTAAGCTTAATAATGATAATTAATAATGTAAAAAAGCATCGATCACGTAGCTCTATGTAGGTAGTTAACACTGACCTCCATTATACAAGTACGCTGGACCTATGATACCCACTTTTTTTGTGCCTATTTGGAGCGGAATCAGCGCCCCTAGTAAGAGGGAAGAGAACTTAATTTGACGTAACTTGCAAATGGCCGCTTAGTCGTTATTGGTTGTCATCACTAGTATTAGTTCCAAATACTCCCACTACTGCTATCAGCGCCAATATGGCGACTTTCAAACGTCATTTTTACGTCAAATTTAGTTCCTATCCCTCACATTGGGGGAGCTGATTCCGCTTCAAATAGGCATAAAAAATAGCTGTCATTTCAAAGGGTATCATTAGTTCAGCGTACTTGTATAATGGAGGTCAGGTAGTTAAGCACTTCTAAACGTCCAGAAAGAACGAGGCGCTACGAGAAGTCTACGGTTTGCAGCATTTGGCTACGCCGTGCTACGCCGTAGCGTCCGAAGCTGCTACGACTTTAGTTACCGTTAGCGCAATCTATACAGGGTGTCACAAAACAAAGTGATAATAATTTAAGGTGTGTATGATTCCCCTGTATAAAGTTTACTGTGAAAGTAGCAGCGCTGAAAAAGTAACTGTTTTACTTTTGTATAGGAAAACTCATGACGCTGGGGCGCTTGTCCATAGATATCACAAAAAAAGTGTGCTTTTTCAGCGCTGCAACTGTCACAGTGAACTCTCTATATGAGACACATTAACACACCCTAAAGTATTATCACTTGGTTTTGTTACATTCTGTATAAATAAAAATGAGTTTTATAAATAAGTTCACTGGGTCATCTGGTAATGATAAAAATACATTTACAAAAATCCGTAATAGGGATGATGACAAGGTCAAAGATTAGCGAATTTTGTTAATAAAATAAAGAAATCACGGTAAAAAATAAGTGTTCCCAAAATATCAGCTCGATAGCATTTTGTTTTTTTTTTGTTATGCGCCTTCAAAGTTGGATAATCAGGTCGATTTTTTTTCAATTAAATACCTTAATATTTGTATACCATTCGATAACTTATGCAATTAAAAGCAACTTTTGTTATAAAACCACTTTCATAAAC
This sequence comes from Cyaniris semiargus, assembly GCA_905187585.1. Taxonomy (NCBI): domain Eukaryota; kingdom Metazoa; phylum Arthropoda; class Insecta; order Lepidoptera; family Lycaenidae; genus Cyaniris; species Cyaniris semiargus. The sequence goes on from LR994547.1 coordinate 12,116,261, forward strand.
GCAATATTTAACATACCTACCGAACAAAGTTCTCTCCCGATGCGTACAAACTACGAAAGAGTGACGTTATTCTTTCGTAGCACTTTGTATGGATCGTTTCGGGCAGGTCTATTTTATGAGATGTTTGAATTGTCATATCTTGGTGAATTTTTAAGCTATCAGAGTCATTCTTTCAGCGATGTTACTATTTTTTAAGAGTCTTTCAATTACCAATATAAAAAAAAATGTCATCATGCCTATTATAAGCTAATTGATGATAAAGAAATAAAAACGTACAGTGAATAGCTCGCTGACATTTTTGTTTATCGGGTTCATAGTGTTCACCGGGACCGCATGCAATTGACACGGTTTTTTTCAAAACGTCTATTAGTTGCGTACAACTTATGTCTGAAGGCGTCGACTTGTTAACACAGGGCTTAGATGGAGGGGAGTAATCTGAAATAGTTATATAACAAACATAACAGCAAAATAATTTCATTACTTACGTTTACAACAAAATGTTCTACATCTGTATCATATATATATATATATATATATATATATATATTACCAATGTATTACCAATGTCGCATACTACAAAGCCTTGGCACTTCATAAAAAATGTACACTAAAGAATATATTGTAAACAAAATGTTTGAAACTTTGTGGCTAGTCTAGTCATTTCGATTGTAGTGAATTTAAGTATTCAACTTTAAATTTTTTAAAAACCATAACATTAGTGCAAACAATTGGTGTATCGTTTTGAGGGTTCCGTAGCCAAATAGCAAAAACGGAACCCTTATAGATTCATTATGTCTGTCTGTCTGTCTGTCTGTCCGTCCGTATGTCACAGCCACTTTTCTCCGAAACTATAAGAGCTATACTATTGAAACTTGGTAAGTAGATGTAGTCTGTGAACCGCATTAAGATTTTGAAACAAAAATGGAAAAATTATTAAAAATTTTAGGGGTCCCCATAGGTACAACTGAAACAAAAAAAAATTTTTTTTTCATCTAACCTATATGCGTGTGGGGAATCTATGGATAGGTCTTCAAAAATCATATTGTGGTTTTTAATATCATTTTTTTCTAACCTGAATAGTTTGCGAGAGAGACTCTTCCAAAGTGGTAAAATGTGTGTCGTCCCCTCCCCCCCCTCTAACTTTTAAAGTAGGGGCATGATAAGTCTAAAAAAAATATAGCAAGTAGTTTTTGTTTTATATTTTTATATTTTAATAAAAACAATTTTTTTCATCTAACCTATGCGTGTGGGGTATCTATGGATAGGTCTTCAAAAATCATATTGAGGTTTCTAGTATAATTTTTTTCTAACCTGAATAGTTTGCGAGAGAGACTCTTCCAAAGTGCTAAAATGTGTGTCGTCCCCCCCTCTAACTTCTAAAGTAGGGGCATGATAAGTCTAAAAAAAATATATGATGTACTTTACTATAAAAACTACCAACGAAAATTGGTTTGAACGAAATCTAGCAAGTAGTTTTCGTTTTATATTTAAAATTTTTTTTTTCATCTTTAACCTATGCTTGTGGGTCTTTAAAAATCATATTGAGGTTTCTAATATCATTTTTTCTAACCTGAATAGTTTGCGAGAGAGACTCTTCCAAAGTGGCAAAATGTGTCGTCGTCGTCCCCCCCCCCTAACTTCTAAAGTAGGGGCATGATATGTCTAAATAAAACATATGATGTACTTTACTATAAAAATTACCCACAAAAATTGGTTTGAACGAAATCTAGCAAGTTGTTTTTTTTATACGTCATAAATGGTAAACTTAATTTAACTTTCATTAAATGAACTGAAATATAAAAATAAATCAAAAACCTTTTAATTTCATAAAACTAAACCTTATTGCTACTGCGGAACCCTTCATGGGCGAGTCCAACTCACACTTGGCCGGTTTTTTAGAAACGATATAGAGGCTCAAACTATTACGTTAAAAGGCAGCTGTGAAATCAGGTCAAAGCGACCGCAACCAAATTGATTCGCTCGAATATTATATTGTGACCGCACTACCAAGTCAGCCTAAGTGGGCGCCTAGAACATCGCGCGCCTTCATAACCCAGTCAATGTTAAACATATTTTGAGATTGTATAAATTCGCATCAAAATGAAAATCGGTAAAATTATTTGGAACATGGTTAAAAAATTTATTCCGAAAAGTTCCCGATAATTCCCTTGTGTGGAACAAAAAATACCCAAACGACAATTACAACTTCAACAACTTTTTGAATCGTTATATTTCAAAAATAATCGGCCAAGTGCGAGTCGGACTCGCGGACGAAGGGTTCCGTACCGTTATAGAGCGAAAATAAGGAAAAAAATATGTTTTTTGTATGGGAGACCCCTTAATTATTTATTTTATTTTAATTTTTAATATTAAAGTACACATATAATTGAGGATTTTGTGAAAATTTCAAGTGACATTTATATGTTGCTATTATGGATTACGAGCCAAAAAGACCAAAAAATAACATTTGTTGTATGGGAGCCCCCCCTTAAATACTAACATTATTTTGTTTTTAGTATTTGCTGTCATAGTGGCACCAGAAATACATAATCTGTAAAAATTTCAGAAGTCTAGCTATAGCGGTTCTTGAGCTACAGCCTGGAGACAGACAGACAGACGGACAGACAGACAGACGGACAGACATCGAAGTCTCAGTAATATGGTCCCGTTTTTACCGACGAAAACGGTGGCTCGTGGGGAAAAATATTCAGACATTTTTTGTAGATGATTTTATGACCTACAATTTTGTTTTAGGCATTTTTATGAAAAAACTTATCGTTTTGCTAAAAATCGTGAAAAACTATTTTTTTAGAGTTTAGACCTTTGACCTTGGGTAAAAAAAATCCATACAGGGGAACTATGGGGAACTTTCAAATATCATTTTTGTTATCATATTCTAAACAATATTACCGATTATCAGCTTGGTGCGAATTTATGCAACCTTACAGGGTCTTTTTGTTCTAACTTGACTGTCTCTTTGGTCTAACTTGAGTTCAACAAAATTAAAGCGTAATATTGACAATAAAATTACTCGTCTAGGCGGCCAGTAAGGGTCAATTCAGACAAAAATATATTACCAGAGAATTTGATTCATAGGCAGATGACGGACCTACATAAATTGGTCGCGTTCTGTCAAACCCATCTGACAGATCACAATTCACAGCTATAACAGCTCGACAAGGCTTTAAATGAACGTGGGTGACATTGACGGGAGCGCTGCTGGTAAAGGAGAACTGTCAAACACATGTCAAAAATGACGTTTTTGTATGATAGAAGCGTTTAGTTCCTTTTCTCGCCACGTTCATATAAAGCCTTGTCGAACTGTATCATTGAATTGACATAATTCCGAGTCCCGACCAATTGACGTAGGTCAGTCAACTGCCTATGAATCAATTTCTTCGATGGTACACACCCGTACTGCGTCCTTGCGGCACATTATTATGATCACAACAGCACGGTCGGTCCTGTGTTGTGTCTGTGCTTATCACATGAGATTTCTTCTTTTCTTGAGTGGCTGATTGTTCTGAAACCCTTGTCGTCGAATGTTTACCAGGGACGAACGAACAAGGTCGTGGTGACACGTCTTCGTTTGATAATTTAAATTCAATTTTCTTAATCGGCGCACCTGAAAATTTTAATTTGTTTCATGTATAAAGGCGAGTTGGGTCCAACATAATGTTTTTATCTTAGTATGACTTTTGTAAATATAAAAAGTGATAATGAACGATGATAAACCTTTTTACGGTAGTTTTTACGTGAACATTATTTTTACATTATTAAGTCATTCAATTTAAGAGAAAAATAAAAATTTGTTTCTACCCAGGGAGAAGAAATGCGGTGTAAGAAACAGAAAAAAAAACTTGCACGGGGCCACAAAAGATGAGATCTTTTGTGGCCCCGTGCGAGTTTTTTTTTCTGTTTCTTACATCGCAGTTCTTTTCCCTGGGTAGGTTGCCAAAGCGATGGCCTTGCATGCCAAGACAAAGTGTAATAATCTATACTAATATTATAAAGCGGAAGAGTTTGTTAGTTTGTTTGTTTGTTTGAAGGCGCTAATCTCAGGAACAACTTGTCCGGTTAGAAAAAATATTTCAGTGTTAGATAGTCCATTTATCGAGGAAGGCTATAGGCTATATTTTATCACGCTAAGGCTAATAGGAGCGAAGAAATAGAGGAAAATGTGGACAAAACGGGGGGAAATTATTTGAAAGGGCTTATTTGAACGCGTTAATCTCAGGAACTACTGGTCCGAATTGAAAAATTCTTTCAGCGTTAGATAGCCCATTTATTGAGGAAGGCTATAGGCTATATTTTATCACGCTAAGACTGATAAGAGCGAAGAAATAGAAGAAAATGTGTAAAAAACGGGGGAGATTATTTGAAAGGGCTTATCTCACGAACTACTAAGCAATTTTTTTTGTTATTTGGGTCAGATAAAAAGTAGAACACGTGAAGGATCGTAGGCTATTTTTGTAGACTGATTTGTCTGTGAAATATCTAATTTACGCAGGCGAAGCCGCGCGGAACGTCTAGTTTCTGGATAATTTGAAAATCAAACGTTTTTCATTTGATGTCAACCAAATCCAGAATTTCGACAAACATAAATAAAATCCTAATCCTGTATTATTTCCCAAAATTACTATTAACCATCGTCTCATAGTTATCGATTCAACTTAAGACCGGGCTGCTAAAAATATCAAATTACGCTAGCCCCGCCTACACACACCGCTATCCTCCAATCGTGATATAATGATTCCATGAATCGTGCTCGCATGAATTGTACTTTGCGCTGCAGCTAATAGTGAACAATATCGCGTAACAACGGTTCCCGCATTATAGCACGAAAGTAAAGTTTTGATGATTACTTAAAAATTAAATACATTAATACTAATATTTCCTTTAGCCATTATTTTATAAAGTGTGTGATTGTAGTTATGCAAGTTATTTAATGATAGTAACTCAATAAGTGTAACAGATATTTATTGAAAAGCCCAGAAATATTCATAATTTCGAAAAATATAACTATCGAGTCAAAATAAGTGAATCGTGTTTTCCGTTAGGCTAATATCAGATAAATATACAATGATTAAATAAATCTCAATTTCATTTAAGTCAAGCGTATTCCGGGATCGTAATACTTATTAGAAAACACAGCAAAATTTGGCAGCCCGCTCTTAACTAAAATATTATTGTTAAAAAAGAAACACTCACAACCCTTCCTCCTTGGCTTGTCACGATAACAACAGTTTTTTGAAACTTGTATACAAATAGACGAACCCATATTGTTCCGTGAATAACAATCAGATATTTCCTCCGAAGAAGTTGGTACGATAACAATAAATGAAGATGACCTCGATGTTAATTCTTTGGCAATTATTTGTTTCAATACATCTTCTAAATCATTTTCCTTTGCGTTTTCAAAGTTAGTGCTTTCACGGCCGAAATTCTCATAGTCTTGAAAGTCCGATCGGGTTGATTTCATAGCGTATAAATATTGGCTAAGATTTTCCACTAAGACTTCGGAGTTGAAGAAAATTGCCGAAGATTTTTTATAAATTTCACTGCGAAATATTTTAGGATGCTTAGGTTCAAATGGAAAATAATTTTAAGTTTAACAATAACCTTACTACGACAAAAATTATGGACTCACCTTTTGTTTACACAAAGAGGGCACGATATAAGTTGTAAGAGACGATAAGCAATAACCGTGAATAAGCAACAAGCCCGAAAGGCACTAATTTCGTGATTGACAGTACAAGTTAGGTGCTCCAATGAGAGTTTCATAAACACGCAGGTTTTAAAGAACTTGAGACGCCACTTAGAACTGAAGGCTTTTAATTGAAATGTACTCTTTGTTTAGTAGTATAATATAGTACTCAGGAGCGACACATGTTTATGAATATGTATCGTCATTATTTAATTTAAAATTATATATTATTTAATTGGAAAATGCTTTTAACACTAAATGCTATATAAAAACGGTCATGTTCAAAATACCTGAGCGTGTTAAAGGAGTCCAAACTGCTTCTATCGAGATTTATTTCACTTCCGGATTTATTGTCTTCATCGACAACATCATCCCCAAAATATAGATCACATTGGTGTAATATATCCAGGGACTTGTTACTATCAGAATTTGGTGTCACAAAACTCAAACTCGAGTCAATTTCGAAAAATCTAGAACTCAAATTTGAGCTTATTGTAGAACTATAGTTTCTTGATACACTGTTAAATGCATCTTCAGATTCAATTATCTTGCGACTTGTATTAGAAATAATTTGGGGGGGAAAAGTACATAATTTAAATTCATTTTTTCTAAATTTCATTAAATAGCTTTCGGATCTCGTAATTTTACGCTCAACTTTCTCGTCGTTTACAAATGTATTAAGCGTCATCGTTGAATTTTTTTTTAAATTTTTTAATTGGTTGTTTTGAAGGAATCCAGATATTTCCGATACTCTCCCGACTGTTATTTTTATACCTTCATTATCAGTAAATACACCTCCTTTAACACCCGGAAAACATTCTTCGGGGCATGGACAAATAGATGACATATCAGGAGATGTGATTCTTATTTTAACGTAACTGTGCTTGAACTTAACTTTTTTTAAATCACATCCACATTCTTTGTCACAAGTTGTTGTTTTCGTAACTTCTTGAATGCTTTCAGAAATTCCGTGTTTAGCATCCATACCTTTTCTACTTTCAGAGATAAGGGATATTTTGCTAGCCTTATTTGTCAACGTTTTAACTTTTTCTATTAATGCAACCTCAGATGGCGTTCTACCTTTGGGCAAATTTAGTCCCAAGCCAGCCTGATTACGTAATATTTTCTCTTTTTGTGATTTTGATTTTCCTTCTAAAGGCACGAGATAACCTTTTGTCAAAGCTTTGTCATATCTTTTCTTTTCTTTCTCACTCGTTGGTTCTGATGGTAAACCTAAGTCGTAACGAACTTTATCAATGATTTTCTTTTCTGATTTATTCTTTGCTTTAGGAAGTGCGATTCCTTGCATCGCCAAGTTTCTAAGAATTCCTTCTTTCTCATGATTTGGTTTTCCTTTTAATGACTTAAAATACCCTGCTGCTTCAGCTTCTTTTATTTGTTCAGACAAAATACTTCTAGGTTTCAAAACATCATCAGTACCTTTTTCAGAAACTGCAGAAACGACGTCACAAATACAATCATCAACAGGACCTTTCGACTCTTTAATTTTGTTTGCAGAGACTTTTTGTAATTTTTCAATTTTCTCTCTTTCTTTTGGAGTTTTGGGGGTTGAGGTTTTAATTCTAGCTATTAACGCTTTTTCAGATGACGTCCGCCCTTTTGGTAATCTTATTCCCATTGCTGCTTGTTTCCGAAGAATATTCTCTTTCTGTTCAGACGACTTTCCTTCTAACGGTGTGATATAACCTTTTGCTGCAGCTTTATCATATTGTATTTTTTCGAGTGATGTTTTTGGCTGAGGCGGTAACCCTATATCAGCTTGAACTTTTTCAATGATTTTTTTTTCAGAGACCGTTCTAGCATCTGGCAAAGGGATTTCGCGCATTGCTAGATCCTTTATAATTTTTACTTTCTCTTCTTTTGTTTTTCCTTCTAGAGATTTAATGGGAGACACCGCAGTTTTTGAGACTTTTGGAAAAGATTTTTTAACTTTATCTATTAATAACTTCTCCGATGCTGTGCGACCTTTGGGTGCGTTTAAACCTAATTTTAATTGATTTCGGATAATGTTTTCTTTTTGTGATACCGTTTTTCCTTCTAATGGTGCAATGTGGCCAGATATTATAGCTTTATTATATTTCTCTTTATCGGCAGGCAACGTTGGTGCTGGGGGAAGCCCTATTTCTTCTCTAACTTTTTCTAACATTTTATTTTCTGATGGAGATTTGGCTTCCGGAAGCGGGATGTTGTTCATAGCCAAGCCTTTAAATATAGATTCTTTTTGGTCCTTGCTTTTACCCTCTAATGGTGTCAATAAGCCAGCTGCTTTAGCTTTTTTTAACTGTTTAGATGGTAGACGTACTTCAGATTCAACTTTTACTTTGTCTATTAAATTTTTTTCTGATGATGTACGGCCTTTGGGTAAAACTAATCCCATTTTTAATTGATTCCTAACAATATCTTCTTTCTGAGAAGGTGTTTTACCTTCCAATGGTCCAATTTTTCCAGCAATTATAGCTTTTTTGTATTTAATCTTTTCTTCTGGTGAATCTGGTTCCGGTGGAAGACCTATGTCCAAACGAATTCTATCTAATAACTTTTTTTCCGATGATGTTTTTGCTTCCGGAAGAGGAATACCATTCATAGCCAAACCTTTTAAAATAGCTTCCTTTTGTTTTCTCTTTTTTCCTTTTAATGGTGTAAGTAATCCAGCGTCCTTAGCTTTCTTCATTATTTTTGATGGTATGTGTACTTCTGATGTAGCTCTGTCTATAATAGATTTTTCAGACATAGCACCTTTTTCCTTGGTTGGTGGAGCCACTTCTGGTAGTTTTATAATTTTTGCAATTAACGATTTTTCTGAAGATGTGCGTCCCTTAGGCAAACTTAATCCCATATTGATCTGATTTTTTAGAATTTCTTCTTTTTGAGATTTAGTTTTACCTTCTAAAGGACCAATGTGTCCAGTAATTATTGCTTTATTGTATTTATCTTTTTCTGCAATAGACTTAGGTACTGGAGGAAGTCCTAAGTCTTCTCGCACTTTCGTTATTATTTTGTTTTCAGAAGGTGTCTTGGCTTCAGGAAGTGGAATATTATTCAAAGCCAGCCCTTTTAAAATAGCTTCTTTCTGTTTCTTCTTTTTACCTTTTAATGGCGTTAGTAATCCAGAATCCTTAGCTTTTTTCATCACCTCACTTGGTACACGCACTTGAGACGTAACCTTTCCTATCGTTTTTTCAGATGGAGTACGACCTGTTAGTAAAGAAATTTCTGGAAGTTTTTTTAATTTTTCTATTAATGATTTCTCAGAAGATGTACGGCCCTTAGGTAAATTAAATCCCATTTTAATCTGATTTTTAATAATATCTTCTTTTTGAGATCGAGTTTTTCCTTCTAAAGGTGCAATTCGTCCCGTAATTATAGCTTTGTTGTATTTGTCCTTGTCAGCAGGAGACTTTGGGGCTGGGGGAATTGCTAGGTCTTTTCGGACTTTTTCAATTATTTCATTTTCTGATGGCGTTTTAGCTTCGGGAAGTGGTATATTATTCATTGCCAATCCTTTTAAAATTTTTTCCTTCTGTTCTTTTTTCTTACCTTCCAGTGGGGTCAATAATCCGGCAGCATTAGCTTTTTTTAATATCTGCGATGGTAATGCTGCTCTTGGATCTTTTTTAACCTTGTCTATCAAAGATTTTTCGGATGATGTGCGCCCCTTAGGTAAATCTAATCCCATTACTATTTGATTACGTAGAATGTCCTCTTTTTGAGAAGTGGTTTTTCCTTCCAACGGCGCAATTTTACCAGTTATTATAGCTTTCTTATACTTTTGTCTTTCCGACGGAGATTCGGGAGCAGGTGGAAGACCCAAATCTTCTTGCACTTTTTTTAATATTTTATGGTCGGATGAAGATGTGGCTTCTGGAAGTGGAATATTTTTCATTGCCAAGCCTCTTAAAATAGCTTCCTTTTGCTCTTTCTTTTTGCCTTTTAATGGCGTTAGTAAACCTGCATCTTTTGCTTTTTTTATTACCTCTGGAGGTACACGTACTTCGGATTGAGTCTTATCGACTTCTGTTGAAATTTTTCCCGTTGAAATTTCTGAAGATACTATACTACAAATACACTCGTCACTTGGCCCTTTTGCTTCTTTCATACCTTTTGCCGATACCTTTTTCAGTTTATCTAATTGTTCTTGACTTTTGGGCAATTTCGGTGCAGTCTTTGTAATTTTAGCTATTAAAGCTTTTTCGGAAGACGTACGACCTTTTGGTAGAGTGAGTCCCATTGCTGCTTGATTGCGAAGAAGTTTTTCTTTTTGTTCGGCAGTCTTTCCTTCTAAGGGTGCAATATAGCCTTGTGCAAATGCCTTTTCATATTGTTCCTTTTCAAACGACGTTTTAGGTGGAGGAGGCAATCCAACATCAGTTATAACTTTTTTTACAATTTTTTTATCAGATGCAGTCTTAGCTTTAGGCAAGGGAATCCCACGCAAGGCAAGATCTTTTAAAATATTTTCTTTCTCTTCATTTGTTTTACCTTCTAGGGGCACCATTAAACTTTTTGATTTAGGAATTAATGGTGTGGTCCTTTTCACTTTATCTATTAAAGATTTTTCGGAGGGGGTACGACCATTAGGTACATTTAGACCCATTTTTATTTGATTTTTTATTATATCTTCCTTCTCGGAAGAAGTTTTACCCTCCAGGGGTGCAATTTGACCAGAAATTATAGCTTTATTATAATTTTCTCTTTCAGTATGTAAGTCAGGTGGTGGAGGAAGACCGAGGTCTGTTCGGACTTTTTGTATTATTCTATTTTCTGATGGGGACTTGGCTTCTGGAAGTGGAATATTATTCATAGCTAAACCTTTGAAAATCTTTTCCTTTTGTTCTCTATTTTTACCTTCCAAAGGGGTCAGTAATCCAGCCTCTTTTGCTTTTTTAAATACTTGTGATGGCAAACGTATCTCAAATTCACCTTTGGCTTCTTTTGGTGACCTTCCTAATGGGACACCAGGAGAGATAATACCGCAAATGCACTCATCGCTAGGTCCTTTGGCCTCTTTCATGAGTTTTTCTGATTTCTTTTGTAACTGTTCTATTTTTTCACGACTTTTTGGCACTTTTGGTGCAGAGGTTTTAATTTTAGTTATCAAAGCTTTTTCCGAAGTCGTGCGACCTTTTGGTAATGTCAGTCCCATTGCTGCTTGATTGCGAAGTAGCTTTTCTTTCTGTTCATCCGTTTTTCCTTCTAAAGGTGCAATGTAACCTTGTGCCAAAGCATTTTTATATTGTTGCCTTTCGAACGATGTTTTAGGTTGAGGTGGTAATCCCAGATCTGCTTGAACTTTTTGTATGATTTTTTTATCAGAAGCAGTCTTAGCTTTTGGAAGTGGGATATTTCGCATCGCCAAGTCTGTGAGAATTTTTTCTTTCTCTTCTTTAGTTTTACCTTCTAATGGTACAACCATGCTAGAATCAATTGCTTTTTTTAGTTTCTCAGCTGAAACAGTACTCGGCTTCTTTGCTGGAGCACTTTTTTTTGCTTTATTTATTAATGATTTTTCAGACGACGTTCGACCCTTAGGTAATTTTAATCCCGTCTTCATGACATTTTTTAAAATTTCTTCTTTTTCAGAATAATTTTTACCCTCTAGCGGTGCTATCTGCCCTGAAATTATAGCTTTTTTATATTTAGCCTTTTCAGTTGGTGTAGCAGGTTCAGGAGGAAGTCCTAAGTCCTCACGAACTTTTTCAATAATTTTATTTTCTGATGATGTTTTCGCTTCTGGAAGCGGGATGCCATTCATAGCCAGTCCTTTTAAGATTGACTCTTTTTCTTTTTTCTTTTTTCCCTTTAAGGGCGTTAGTAAACCACCATCTTTAGCCTTCTTTAATATGTGTGATGGAACTCGTATCTCAGATTGTATTGCTTTTTCTATGATGGCTTTTTCAGAAGGCGTGCGACCTATGGGAACATTTAGTCCCATCCTCAACTGATTTTTTACTATGTCTTCTTTCTGTGAAGCAGTTTTTCCTTCCAAAGGTGCAATTTTCCCAGATATTATTGCTTTTGTGTACAATTTTTTCTCAGAAGGTGTTTCAGGTGCTGGTGGAAGACCTAATTGTCTTTGTACTTTGTCAATTATTTTTTGCTCTGATGGTGTTTTGGCTTGTGGCAGTGGAATGCTATTCATTGCCAAGCCTTTTAGAATATTCTCCTTTTGTTCTTTTTTCTTACCTTTTAATGGTGTCAATAAACCAGCAGCTTTAGCTTTTCTTACAACTTGAGATGGTAACCGTACTTCTGATATTTCAGAAGTAACCTGTTGACCTTCTGGTAAGCCAATTGTAGCTTTGGTGGGTGGATAGGTAACATCTTTTCGTACCTTGTCTATCAATTTCTGTTCTGAAACTGTCCTTGCTTCTGGCAGAGGTATACCACGAATGGCCAATTCTTTGAGAATTTTTTCCTTATGGTCAGGAGGTTTTCCTTCAAGTCGTGCCATTAACATACTCTTTTTAACTTTCCTTTCCATCTCAACTGACGGGGACTTTAAAAGAGGCATGGTCGATTTAGCTGCAAGGACCTTAGAGACTAAAGCTTGTTCAGATGGAGTACGACCAGTAGGCAATTTTAAACCCAGTTGAGCAACATTTCGTAAAATTTTTTCCTTTTGCATTTGTGATTTACCTTCTAAGGGTGCAATATCACCTGTAGCAATATATTGTTTGTAAGCTCTTTTTTTGGAATCACTGGTTGGTTCTGGTGGTAAGCCCAGATCGTCCCGAACTTTGTCAATAAGTTTTTTTTCTGAAGGAGACTTTGCTTCTGGAAGAAGGATGCCATTCATAGCTAAACCTTTTAGTATTTTCTCTTTTTCTTTCGGTGACTTTCCTTTTAATTTTTGTATTGGTGCAAATTCTTTGACTTTTTCCTTTACTTTTTCTATAAGAACTTTTTCAGACGGTGTTCTTCCTACTGGCAAGTCTAAACCAACATTAGCTTGATTTTTGAGAATTTTTTCCTTTTGAGTTACTGTTTTACCTTCTAATGGTACTATTAACCCATCAGTGTAAGCTTTTTGATATTTTGTTTTTGCTTCAGATGACATTGGTGGTGGAGGCAAGCCTAAATCAGCATGAATTTTACTAACAATTTTTCTTTCAGATGCTGTTCTTGCTTCAGGTAGTGGTACTCCGTGCATCGCTAATCCAGTCAAAATTTTTTCTTTTTCTTCACGTGGTTTACCTTTTAATGGTGTCAACAGACCGGTGTCTTTGGCTTTTTTTAATATTTTTGATGAAACTGGTATATCTGATAATGGTGGAGCTATAGCTTTAATTTTTGCAACCATAGACTTTTCAGAGGCAGTACGACCATCCGGTAGAGGTATACCAAGTGCAGCTTGTTCTCGAAGGATTTTTTCTTTTTGTTTTGCAGTTTTACCTTCTAAAGGAATAATGACACCTGCAGCTGTCGCTTCGTTATACTTTTGTCTTAAAGCAAGAGTCTTTGGAGCAGGTGGTAATCCTAAAGTTGCTCTTATATTATCCAAGAGCTCTTTTTCCGATGAAGTCTTTCCTTCAGGAAGTGGACTTCCCTGTAAAGCTATTCCTTTCAATACCTTTTCTTTTTGAGATTTTGTCTTCCCTTGTAATAGGGAAATTCTACCCAGTTCTTTATCTTTGACGATCTTATGAGCACTTTCAATCTTTTGGGCAGAAACATCGACCGTCGAAGTCATTAAGCCACATAAACATTCATCACTTGGGCCTTTACTTTCTTTAATTGATTTTGCAGTTTCTTTTTCTAATTGTTTAATTTTTTTGGTAGCTTTAGCTTCAGTTTGAACTTTACTAATCAAAGCTTTTTCAGATGATGTTCGGCCTTCTGGTAATTTCAACCCTAAATTAGCTTGACCCCGAAGTATTTTTTCCTTCTGTAAAGCTGTTTTCCCTTGTAAAGGTGTTATTAATCCTTTATTCAAAGCCTTTTCATATTTTGCTTGTTCTGACGACGATTTCGGTTTTCGTGGTAAACCAACATCTTTTTGAATTTTATCTATAATTTTCTTTTCTGTCGTTGTTTTGGCTTCTGGAATTGGAGCTCCTTTTAATACTGCGTCTCGTATAATTTTTTCTTTTTGGTCTTGGGGTGTGGTTTCTAATATCCTTAAAAGATCAGGAGATTTTTCTTTAACCCTTTCAGTAGAAACTGCGGTTTCTTTTGGTGTCAAAGCTTTTACTATTTGGTCTTTAGTCTCAGGCAATGTTTTGTCTACTTCAGCTTTTTCTTTTTTTGGTAAAACCATACTTTCTCCTTTTTCTATAGCTTCTTGGCTTAACTTTTTCTTTTCCAATAACTTTTTTTTACTGGACGTTTCTATTTCATGGCTTGCTGGCATTCCTCTTTTTTCCCTTGGCCAACGACCGCACAAAATACAATTACAATTATCACAATTTTTTTTCTTATAGCAATCGTATAAGCTTTTCATCACTTCAAACATGGCATCAGAATTACAAGAGCAACAACAAGCCTCTTGATTGGTACTGATTTGACATCTGTATACTTTACAATTAGTTTTGAAATTTGCATTATTATGAGGAATATATCCGGATTGATAGTAATGGTATGAATTCCCACAAACTTCTAGAGAACTTTGTGATAAAGCTCTTCGATTATCAGTAGTTACTCCTAGTTTACTTCTTTTATTCGTGTCTGGTTTTTTGATCGGCTGAAGTTGAGGAGTGGTGCTAACTGCTCTTGGTACTAAGTCTATGTCGAGCACATTTTCTAATTCATATTCATTATTTACTGTTTCATTAACTCTTGTTTGTGATGATCCAACTAACAATATACGTTTTATTTTGCCGCCTGGCTTGTTTTTTGAAAAAATAAAAATTCGTTTTCTATTTTTGTTCCTAAGATACTTTCTCTTCATCTTACTCTTGTTTGCGATATCATTCACGCTTTCACCCATAATGGAGTATTTATTTAAATTTTACCTCGCTACAAAAGAAAGACATCCGATTGTAATTTTTAATGTCTAGTTTCTTTAAATATATTAATTGAAAGCCAATTGAAAATTAGTAACTCATGATTTGAAATATTTTTGTAACTTTTTTATATAATTGCTGATATAAAAGTTACTAGAATTTATACGTATTGCTATGGGTGGATTTATTTGTTAAAAGACAGGCTGAGATATGTACATGACATGGACATGTATTATTTTTCTCTATGGGCTGAGACAGGCTTCAAAAAGTGTTAACTTTTTCTGGGTTCAAACTTCAAGCACAAAGGTTAGGCCGTTTGTCCTTGGTTTGTCCACCGCCACCAAACCGCCACCGTCGCCGGACCGTCTACGACCGACTAGACCGACATCGGTCTAGCGACTAGCGACCCATGCCGCCGCTGCTTTGTAGTGGCGTAGAGCCACTGACCTCCATTATACAAGTACGCTGGACCTATGATACCCACTTTTTTGTGCCTATTTGAAGCGGAATCAGCGCCCCCAGTGAGAGGGAAGAGAACTAAATTTGACGTAACTTGCAAATGGCCGCTTAATCGTTATTGGTTGTCATCACTAGTATTATAGGTCTATCAGAATCTGATGGCAAAAAGTGAGAAAATAAATTGACTATAGCAATACCGGGGTAATTGGAATAAAACATTTTGATCCTTTTTTTTCTTATAGCGGCTGATTCTGTGTGTTAAACGTGCAAATATAAAAATTTATCCAATGATCAAGGATATTTTATGAAAATCTGCTGTCAAAAATTGCCATCAGATTCTGGTAGACCTATAGTTCCAAATATTCCCACTACTGCTATCAGCGCCAATATGGCGACTTTCAAACGTCATTTTTACGTCAAATTTAGTTCCTATCACTCACATTGGGTCTTTAGTCTCAGGCAATGTTTTGTCTACTTCAGCTTTTTCTTTTTTTGGTAAAACCATACTTTCTCCTTTTTCTATAGCTTCTTGGCTTAACTTTTTCTTTTCCAATAACTTTTTTTTACTGGACGTTTCTATTTCATGGCTTGCTGGCATTCCTCTTTTTTCCCTTGGCCAACGACCGCACAAAATACAATTACAATTATCACATTTTTTTTTCTTATAGCAATCGTATAAGCTTTTCATCACTTCAAACATGGCATCAGAATTACAAGAGCAACAACAAGCCTCTTGATTGGTACTGATTTGACATCTGTATACTTTACAATTAGTTTTGAAATTTGCTACTAGAACTAAATTTGACGTAACTTGCAAATGGCCGCTTAATCGTTATTGGTTGTCATCACTAGTATTATAGGTCTATCAGAATCTGATGGCAAAAAGTGAGAAAATAAATTGACTATAGCAATACCGGGGTAATTGGAATAAAACATTTTGATCCTTTTTTTTTCTTATAGCGGCTGATTCTGTGTGTTAAACGTGCAAAATATATAAAAATTTATCCAATGATCAAGGATATTTTATGAAAATCTGCTGTCAAAAATTGCCATCAGATTCTGGTAGACCTATAGTTCCAAATATTCCCACTACTGCTATCAGCGCCAATATGGCGACTTTCAAACGTCATTTTTTGTATCCGGTGTATGTTTATATTTCTCTGTGATTTTTTGTTTTCACTCGCCACTCGCCTTCCCTCACCATAGATATATACAACTTGGCTAGGCTATGTCACTGACCTCCATATTGGAGGTCAGTGAGGCTATGTCACAGCTATGTTCATTGCACATTGCTATGTCATTGGAACATTTTTTCCTATCTAATATGCGACGTCAACAGCTGTCAACAGCGTGCATGGTGATTGGTGTGACCACACAGACCTATGTGACCACCATAAAGTAATATACCTAGAGGTATATTAACTTTATGGTGACCACGTAGTGGTTATATTCTCTTTGGGTGTGACCAAGGGAGGCGAGTCGAGACTCGAGCTGCTCTCCACGTAGTGATTATATTTCTTTGCAGTTTGCTGCTCTCGTGCAAGTACACAGGCGCCTACTCTCACTTCAGCTGCTCGCTCTGTGGCTGTCTACACACGGCGCCGCAGCGGCAGCGGGACCGCCACCGCGGCGCGGCGGCGGCGTGTGTAAGGGCAAATTTGGGGCAAATAGAAACACAAGGATGAGTAATGGAGCGGCACCGCCGCGGCGTGTGTGTAAACAGCCTAATGGAGCGGCACCGCCGCCGCGCCGCGGCCGCGGTGGCGCGGTGCCGCTGCCGCTGGGGCGTGTGTGTAAACAGGCTAACAAACAACTCGTGCTGTTCTCGTGCAAGTACAAAGGCGCCTACTCGAATCCATAAAGCTACTCGAATCTCACTTCAGCTGCTCGCACTGTGTAACAACTTGTCAAATTTTATTTACCCCGATACCGGATCGGCGTCCGACACCGATATCGGATCGGATAATGTGAAAACTCTCTAACGGCCGTTCCCAATATTTGATCTATCTCTGGTTTTGCCCTACTAGAGATAGGAATAGCTCTCAGACATTAGAGACATATATTTTATGTCAATTCAATGTTAGCTGCGATCGGTCGTATGTCAAACCAGAGATAGATTGAATATTGGGAAGGGCCGTAAGTCGAACCCTCCACTCGCTTGCAAGTTGCAACTCGCAATATGTGTGTGATCGAAAAAAGTACCATCAGTAGTTGTGAAAGAGCTAATCTGGGGACACGGTAGTGTCCCCGCCGAGACGAGCCAAGCAAAGCGCAAGGGCACTACCTACCTTTTCTCAAAGTGTTTCGCTGTTTTTTTGAACCTTCATAGAATTGGTTTACGTTGTAGCAGATAGTTCATATTTTCAGGATATGATGTCATCAATAGACTTATTAAGCATACAAAGTCTCAATTGAACAACTCTAATACTTTAGATTTTATAGATATCTAAAATACGCCGAATTCGTCACTGACACACTGATGGTCATCAAAATGTTTGGCTACTTCCTGAAGTGCTAGAAAGCCGAAATTTGGTTTGTAATCTAAGTTTAGTATACAAACAACAAAAAAAATCATAAACTTGTAGTTTTCGCCTCCCATTCCCTAAAATGGGGGGGTGGAAGTTGACCCTCATAGAGTTGTTTTCCAATATAGCAGATAGTTCATATTCTCAGGATATGATGTCAATAATAGACTTATTAAACATACAAAGTCTCAATTGAATAGGTCTAATACTTTAGATTTTATTGATATCTAAATTACGCCGAAATTTGGTTACACCGTAAAATAAGTTTAGTTGGGGTAATGGAAGTTTAAATATGAGACTTTCACCAATCTTATGAATTAGGACATGAAAGTTTACACGGGATAGACATTAACTAAAAACCTCTTAATTAAAAATATAAAAAAAATACTAAAAGACTGCCTAGCAAGTAGCAACCTACAAAAAGGACTGAAATCCCACCAAAAACATTTCATGTAAAATGTTACCTCGACGACCACAAAAGGTTTGCCCTGTGAAAAAGACATCAGATCTAATGTGGAGCCAAGCTTCTGAATATACACGGCATAACTCTATCGACTCTAACTCCAACAAATTCTACATATCAGTAAGTATGTATGGCTTGGCTGTTTCGTTACTTACTTTAGATCAGAAACTAAATATTCGTCTCACCTCCACGACGACGGTAGCGAAACAGCGAAGCCATACATACTTTCTGATATGTAGAATTTGTTCGAGTTAGGGTCGATGGAGTCAGGCCGTGTATATTCAGAAGCTTGGTTCCAAATTAGATCTGATGTCTTTTTCACAGGGCAAACCTTTTGTGGTCGTCGAGGTAACATTTTACATGAAATGTTTTTGGTGGGACGATTTTATCTAAAAAGATAAAACCGTCTTCAAATTGTACGTACCTAATTAAGAATTAAATTCCCTATCTCAAAAACTACTGAACCGATTTTGATGAAACTTGCAGTATTCCCTAAAAGGCCTGATAGACGTACGAACTTAAAGCACGCGGGTTTTAAGTTCGCGAACTTACTCGGCTCGCGTCGGTGACACACGAGAATCGCTCACACTGGATTACCATGCTGGATCACGGCTCGCGGCTCGCGGCCCGCGGCTCGTGGCTCTTTCCTGACACACAGGCGATTAAGATCGTCGAGCCATAAGTCCGCGTACTTACTCGCACGTCTGTCACCCCCTTAAGTTGAACAATGGTACAATAAAAAAAGAATCACTTAAATCGGACTTGTAGTTCCGGAGATATGCGTGCACAAACTTAAAAACATACATACATACATACACTTTTGAAATTTGGCACATTTGTTCTGAAGCTGTTATAGATTAACAATATACAAAAACTGGGCAGTTCAGCCCTACTAGACAAGTGGCAAGCGATTATCGTAAACGCCAACAAAATGTATGCGATTTGACATATAAGTCATCGCTTCGCTAGCGAATACTAATGTCAAATCCCATACATTTTGTTGGCGTTTACGATAATCGCTTGCCACTTGTCTAGGCCCTCTGGAAATATTACATACATACGCGTCTAATTGATAACCTCCTTTTTATAAAGTCGGCTAAAAAGACAAAAAACAGTAACTAAAATAAAATTTATTAATACTAAAGATATGGACAACACGGTACAAACACAGAAGACACACACTCCACTTACAATTTTGATGTTGAAATAAAATTATTATAACTAGTAATTTTAAAACCTACAAGGGAAATAGTGCAGCTCAATATTCCTCGCCGCCCTCGCCCTCGCCTTCGCCGGAGTCCATGCCGACTTCCTCGTAATCCTTCTCAAGAGCGGCCAGGTCCTCGCGCGCCTCCGAGAACTCGCCCTCTTCCATGCCCTCTCCCACGTACCAGTGAACGAACGCTCTTTTCGCATACATCAAGTCAAACTTGTGGTTCAACCTTGACCAGGCCTCCGCGATGGCCGTGGTGTTCGAGAGCATGCACACGGCACGCTGGACTTTCGCCAGGTCACCCCCCGGGACTACGGTAGGAGGTTGGTAGTTTATCCCCACCTTAAAGCCAGTCGGGCACCAGTCCACGAACTGGATGGTGCGCTTCGTCTTTATAGTGCCGATGGCGGCGTTCACGTCCTTGGGAACGACGTCGCCCCTGTACAGCATGCAGCACGCCATATATTTGCCGTGCCGAGGATCACACTTCACCATCTGATTGGCGGGCTCGAAGCACGCGTTCGTTATTTCCGCTACCGACAGCTGCTCGTGGTAGGCTTTTTCGGCGGAGATTACGGGCGCATACGTCACGAGAGGAAAATGAATTCGTGGGTAAGGTACTAAGTTTGTCTGGAATTCTGTCAGATCGACGTTCAGCGCTCCGTCGAATCGCAACGACGCTGTTATGGAGGACACGATCTGTCCGATCAGTCTATTTAAGTTGGTGTACGTGGGGCGCTCGATGTCGAGGTTCCGTCGGCATATATCGTATATAGCTTCATTGTCCACCATGAATGCGGCATCAGAATGTTCCAGCGTCGTATGAGTGGTGAGGATGGAGTTGTAGGGTTCGACCACGGCGGTGGATATTTGCGGGGCGGGATAGATGGCAAATTCCAATTTAGATTTTTTACCGTAGTCCACAGACAGTCGTTCCATCAGCAAGGAGGTGAATCCGGATCCAGTGCCGCCTCCAAAAGAGTGGAATATGAGGAATCCCTGGAGCCCCGTACATTGGTCGGCTAGTTTACGAACTCGATCCAGAACGAGATCTACAATTTCTTTACCTATTGTGTAATGTCCTCTCGCGTAATTATTCGCCGCATCCTCCTTGCCGGTTATGAGCTGCTCGGGGTGGAACAGCTGGCGGTAGGTGCCGGTGCGTACTTCGTCTACTACCGTCGGCTCTAGATCTATGAAGACAGCTCTGGGCACGTGCTTGCCGGCGCCTGTCTCGCTGAAAAAAGTATTGAAGGAATCGTCACCGCCTCCGACCGTTTTGTCCGATGGCATTTGACCGTCGGGCTGGATCCCATGTTCCAAGCAGTACAACTCCCAGCACGCGTTACCAATCTGAACTCCGGCTTGTCCAGCGTGTATTGAAATACATTCACGCATTTTTCCCTGATGATTTCAATATTTTTTTATCAATTAAAAGTTAAATAATATGTACTTAAGAACAAAATATTCTATATTTGTACACGACCCAATGGAAATTTCAAATGTACTTACAAATTTGGATTCCAAACAATACCTGTCAAGTTTAAATTAAACTTATATATTTTTAAATCTTAGTTGCCAATCTAAATAGGTTTAAATATAAAAATTATATAAGTATAAATTCAGTACACAAAAATAAAATGTTTGCACCAATGGATCGAAGACCATTATACGGTAAACCCTAAGTAGGCTCATATAGCATTAATAGCCTGCCTAAACTCTTCCTTTTGGTTCTAAATAGTAACTACGTAGTAACTAAGTAGTAACTAATTATATTAGGTACTATATCCTAGATTGACGTTGACTCTTTTGTGTTTAGCTTAGAAAATTTATTAAGTACCTACTTAGATAATGATCCTCGCAACTCCATTGCGCCGAAATACCTTGGTCCTCCTCCTCCTACTCTTTCTATAATGGTTCGCACTTCTCACATTTTCTGCAACAAAAAGTATAATTATACGTCTTTTCCCGTCTCTCAAAGTAGGTATGCCAATTTGTTTCGTGGCCCGCTTTTAAGGTGTTGGTGCATACTGCGGACCCCCTGAAGCACCCCCCCACCCCCCCTACAATGCCAAGGGATGGCAAACCAATGCTACAAGTGCGCCAAGTTAGGCGTTATATATTTAAATAATATTTTAATATAAGGCAATTATATTTTTAAATATACGTGTCAGGATTACAAAGAAAAATATTATTTGACAGCACGTCTAGGACATTCCTTTAGTGATTAGATTATTCAGAAAAGTGGCACGCGAATGTTGATAAGGCAGGATTCGTCATCCTTGGCCTATGCTTACTAATAAGAGAAATCAAGCCTACACAAAAGTTCTTCACTGCCAACCAAATTTCACATGGACCCCCACCTACAATTATTGTGGACCCCCATTTTTTGTCAGGACCAACATAGACATCCGTCTAGTCTCTCGTGGACCCCTGGGGATCCACCTGGACCACTTTGGGAATCACTGACTTAAGAGGTAACGGACAGACGGACCAATTTTCACATCTATAACAGTAGTTAGTAGTTGGGATGCGTTAGCGTAAATAAATAAAAATTACATGGGTGTAGCAATGAAAAATTACCTAGGAAAGAAGCTTTTGTGTTTTTATACCACACATCCTCTATAGAATACAAGTACCAAAGAACCTCTGACCTCTATAGGAACACGTCTTTGATTCCTAGATTAAAGAACTTTAAAAAAATTAAATGTCAATAATATGTCAAAACTGACAATATAGGGGAAGAAGAATTGTCGTCGATTAAAAACATTTTATCTCCACAATATAATATACTACTAATCTGTGATTTTATCTATCTTTTAAATCTGCAATATATATTACTAATCTGTGCTTTTAAATCTGTGATCTTTTAGTAAAAATATTGTTCTTAATTAATATATATTTTGTCTAGAAGAAAAATGTCTAAAGAGGATCTGAGTAAATCTACAAAAGAAGAAGCAAAAGGTATGTATGCCTACATTGCGTACAGTTTGGATATTAGTTATTAGTGCTAAAAACGAGTTGTTTTCAGCACCATAATCACTTTGAGTGTTTATTTTCTTTTACTATTATTTATTTAGTAAGCAGGTAGCTTTTATTTAATACACATACCAACAATAAGATAGTGGTATAAAAATAATGTTATGACTGCCTGTAAGACTGTTATTTTTCTGTATTTTTTTTGTTCAGATTGTTCAGACCCAGCAATATTTACAAGATCCTCCAGTTTCGAGATGTTGGATCCTCATGACCCGGTTATCAGCCGCCTGGCGACACAACTTTTCAAAAAGACCAATGATTACTTGCAAGGGGAAATGAGTTCAGGCCAGGTAAACAAATGAAACTATTTAGAAAACACGATCTTACTGCTACTCTGTTAGTGCGAAAATTCATCATTGATAAGTAACCATACATTTTGAAGAATAATTATTAAGATTTGAAGAAGTAACAGACAAACAGACTCTTAAGCATTTATAATAATTTTACTATGGATCTAGCAGAAACTCGATTTTTCGTAATTATATGTGCTTAAATCTTTATTATTTCTTAATAAACATTGATTTTCTGTGTTATTTTTAACAAACACATAATATTATGTATGGTACATATTATACACCGAACCTACATCTGAATGCCTAGTGACAACAATTAGTGTTAACAAGCCAAATGAAGTTAATCACTTTTCTTTCTTTATAGGAAAATTATAGACTTTTGGAAGAAATTAACAGAATGGCCATTACCAAGTTTGGAGACATGAGGCACCTTACTGTCAACCTGAGTAAAACTTTAACTGAATGCATAGACATGTGTAAGTATGATTACATACCAAACCCTTAGCCTTAGCTCTTAAAAAAATATTTATTTTCTTTGTACTTATTTTCAAGTATTTATAAATTAATCATGTTAATATTATTATAAACTGATTTTTAGAGTTACTTGACATCATAAATAAATATATCTTACATTAGTTTCACATGTGTGAGAGATTGTGAATACGAATTTTCTGTTAGATGCTATCCCTACTGTATTGAGACTGTGTTAATGTATGTAGATAGTTACACCTTACACCTTATGGGCCACGCCACACCGGAATGGCAGCGGCGAGACGAGCACTTTCAGTGTCATATGATTTTAAACTTTATCTTCATTATTGTAATACATAGTATCACTTGAGAAGTCTACAGCCACGGGCAGCCGTAGACTATGTATAATACTATGTATTACAATAATGAAGATAAAGTTTAAAGTCATATGACACGGAAAGTGCTCGCCTCGCTGCTGCCATTCCGGTGTGGCGCGGCCCTACGATTTGTATGGTGTTGGTTTAATTAAACTTACTCCAAACTAAACACACAGCATAGTGATGGAATAATATGTATCATATTGTTAAAGCTTGATTTTGCGACCATGTTGTTATGTACTATCAAGGAACTTGATTCATAGGCAGATGGCAGACCTACGTAATTTGGCTGCGTTATGTCAAACCCATCCAACAGATCACAATTCAACCAAATGATGTAGGTCCATCAACTGCCTATGAATCAATTTCTTCGATGGTACTATCAGGGAAGTTGATTCATAGGTAGATGGAGGATGGCCACCTACGTAATTAGGTTGCGTTATGTCAAACCCAGCTGACAGATCACAATTAACATTGAATTGACATGACCCGACCAAATGACGTGGGTCCGTCAACTGCCTATGAATCAATTTCCTTTTTTTTTACATGTGGAGGGAAGAATTATTTAGATCACAGTTATTGTATTTTTAATAATTATTCAATTTGTAGATGATGTCTCAATAAAACCAATGCTGCAGCAAATAGAGGAAATAGATGCACAGATTGAACAACTCGAGGCAAATGTATATCGTCTGGATGCCTACAGCAAGCAGCTAAAGACCAAATTCAAAGAACTCATTGAGCAATAAACAACATACTGTAATAGAATTTAAGAAAATGTATATGGCTTACATCTTTATATTAACAAAGATTAAGATAAGACTCACTAATCCATATTTAGACAGAACATTACAAAATTAGGATTATTTGTCCCGTCTTAATCTTTGTATAATAATAAGGCGGATATTGTATTGCAAAAAAAAAACATGTTTAAAATAAGGACTATAATAATTTTAAGTAAGTACTATATTGCTATATAGGAAAAATGTACAGAACCGTTCTGCACTTAAAATATTTAAAAAAAGTTATAATGAAAGAAAGTTAAATATTAGCCTCTGCTAAGCTCTTTAACCCGTCGATCGTGGGAAAACGAGACATAATAGATATTCTATTGTGTCTCGGTCACCGGTGACCGTATGGGGCTTGATGATGATGCGAGTTTTTATTAATTTATATATTTCAGTAAAATAAAAATTCTTATTGTTAATAAATAATAAAATTGTTTTCACAAAATCTATAATGTTGTGTTTTACTTTATCAGTAGAAGGTGGAACAAATGGAATATAGGATGTTTTGGCGCGTGCTTAAAATCAGATCGTGGCTGACAGAATTAGGGCGCTTTCCTACGAGCCACGACACGGCACGATTTAAGAACTACATGACACACGGCACACAGGCTGTCGTTTGGACGTTTTCCCACGAGTGACGATTTCTGCGGCGATATATTATATTATATTATATTATATTATATTATATTATATTATATATATACTCTACAAGAAACATGTACACACCCTAAGACTGTTAGGCTGTTTACACACGCGTCGCAGCGGCGGCGGCGATGCTCCATTACTCATCCTTGTATTTCTATGGACCCTTACACACGGCGCCGCTGGTGTGGCGCGTGTGTAAACAGCCTTAGATTATTATTTTTCAATAAAGAATTTATTTCTTTATTATCTGTAGACAAACAAAAACGTGACGACATGGCAGTGCGTGACGAGACACGACACGACACAAAACTCCGTGCGCCATACATTTCTACTCATTGCATTTCTATGTACCTACTACCTACAGCTTGGCAAAGAAGCGTCTGACGCGGTGACAGCTGGAACTAAGAGTTTTTATTTATGACAACACTACATTACTTGTCAACTCTAGTATATATTGTATCAAAAGCGAAGCGTAGGGACTAGGGTTGCCTATATTTAAAGAAAAGCGCCCTCATTTAATCCACACTCTTCTTTCCAAGCTGTGCCAACCGTTTACACACGCAACGACACCGCACAGCGCGACACACGATTTTTAGACGACAATTCGCTTACGGCCGTTCCCAATATTCAATCTATATCTGGTTTGACATACGACCGATCGCAGGCCGCAGCTAACATTAAATTGACATAAAATAATATATATCTCTAATGTCTAATGAGAGCACTGACCTCTATAATACACTGGACTGGCTATCAGTGTTGCCACCTTGGTTTTTGAAAAAGAGCAACTCGACAAGCTAGAAAGAGCTAGATTTAGCAATTTTTGCTATCAAAAGAGGAGCTAGAAAGAGCTAAAAAAAATTCAGTAGCGGAAACTGTGTTAGTATTATGTGCTCGCAGTTGTATTTGCATATGTTTCGGGCCATAAGAAGTTAAATTAAATTTTTCAACAAGTTACGAAAACGAATGAAAGAAATGTTCGCTCGCTAGTCGATCTCTCGTCAATATTATAACACTGTGAAAAATACAAACACTAAAATAATATTACGATGAACAAGTTGTGATTACATTCTAAATGGGTTGTTTTCTTTTTTAAATCTCCACCAGACAGCGCGACGGTAGACACTTCTAGGTTTTCAATTGGTTCCCCACTGATCTGAAATTATCTGCAGGTTGGCATCACTGACTACATATTGGTTGTGTTTCTAAAAATTTCAGTGTACTGTCAAGTGTGACATAAATAAAAATATCTTAAACCTAAGCGATCATTGGCGTAAGCGATTAAGCCAGTATACTGGTAATAGTTTAGGAACACGCTGACGTAATAAAAACTTGTCAAACTGAAAACGGACAACTGAAAAAGTTTTGGCGGCCATGTTACTTTGAAACTTCTTCTACTTTTTATTGTTGGTGTGGTTTTTATTATTTTTTCCCAAATTGTGTTATTTGGGTTTTTGGTGTTCATTATTGGTAAAATATTGGCCATTGAATATCCGTTATCGTACACAAGTGCAGGTAAGATGTTGTCAAAACCAAAATTTATAATTCCTGTGACATTTGGTGTGAATAACGATAACTAGGGCTATTTCTTCCGTGAGTTTTAACTAAAACATTGTTATAATAACTTTATTATTCTATTCGTTGGAATATCATTGTGTCTTTTTCAAATTTAAATGTATCAAGTTTTACTTTCTTTTGCCCAGTTTTGTAGCAATTATTGATGGTATTACCTGGTATTACCGATAGTTGTCTACCCATACGCCATCTAGTTACTAAAATGGAAACTGTTTGACAATCAAATTAAAAAAATAAGAAAATGCCTTATTACTCGGTTTATACTAAGATAGAGAATTGGGGGATTCCCCAGTAGAGAAACAGTAGGGTTACCGGAAAAAACTAATAATTTACCTAATGAATAATTATGAGTGACGAAATCTATGCGGTATACGGTGCGCATTGTTTCATAACTCGTTAAGCACGGAGCGAAATTTCGTATCACATAGCGAAAAGAGCTAGATTGCTCTTTTGGGGCTAAATCATCAAAAAACGAGCTCGACTACAGCAAAAAGTGCTAAATCTAGCTCTAAGGTGCTAAGGTGGCAACACTGCTGGCTATGCCGTACAAAATGACAGCTATCTTTTGTGCCGATTTGAAGCGCCGCGGTGAGTGTACTGTGAACTAATTACATAGAAAATTACAACCGCCATTTGCAAAATAGTAGTTCCAAGTCATAGAGATATTATGTACGTATTGGAGGCGCCATTGCAAACAAAAAACATGTCGCACTTGAGGCATGAGCGGGGTGAGAGGCGGGGCGGTGATGGCTATAGATCAGTACCGCAGAAGTGACAAAGTTTTGTGCCTACACTCGAATGAACGCAGACTCTATTTGAGTAAGTGGATAAAGTAAAACAAAGATTTTTACTAAACATTAAATAAAGCTTTTATTTAACTTGCTCTGTATATTATTATGTACATATTATTAAATACGGTATATTAGTACATAATATTATTATGTAAGTTCGGGTGGAATTTTTGAACTCAATTTGGAAGTATGTATGTACGTTTAATATTTTAACCGATTGAGCTGAAATTTTGTATACACGTTTGGTTTGAATGACAATGCACGATACAGTATGACATCACTATAAATATAAAATGGTCGACCATCAAGGATAGCGGAATAGTTATTTTCTATGCTGTCCTATAATAACAGTATGGATATTAAATGAAAGAACTTTTTGAGAATAACTCGAAAACGAATGTAATGTCATTCTACATCCAATATGGCGGCTCATCTAAGATAGGGGAATACAAACAAAGTTTCGTTTATTTCTGCATGACTAAAGAATTGGATTTCAGTTAAAAATAGTTAAGTGAAATCCAACTTTTAAGTCATGCAGAAATAAATGAAATAATAATATAACAAGTCGCTAAATATAGACACGTTTTTTTTCACTAATCAACATCAAGTACGATTTCTCAAGGACATACGATTTGCGATTTTTTTAAAGTAGAAACCCCCAAACATGTTAGATACATAAGGAGGCCGGAGATCTGTTCACCACCTTCGAACCTTTGTATATCTTGGTGCAAAATCTGACTTTTTGGTATGATTTACTTGGAATACTTAATTATTTATCCAAAATCACCATAAGTTTCCATTTTGAAATACTTCAGAATTCAGATTATGAATCAAAATCACAATATCATCCAGATAAATGGGGTTTTAGTATAAAAAGCGAGGAATTCCCTCGATTACTTATGGATCCCATTATCAAGTCACCTTTTTTATGAACATGGTACCAAATTCGGATTAAATCCGATACATTAATAGCGAAAAAATCTTGAAAATCGGTCCACAAACGGTGAAGTGATCGTTGAACAAACAAAATATATAACCTTCTCCTTTTTGGAAGTCAGTTAAAAAACATCATCATCATCTTTCTACTCCGAAGGCATCACTCCGAAGAAACACTCCGCAAATTGCCGAAAATAGAATATGACGTAGCCTCAAAATTCCGAACATTTCTAAGGTGAGTACAACTCGGTCGAGTTAACTCCGTACCTGGCGGCCATACTTATACAAACCCCCCCAGTTTTGGAGCTACAAACGGTCGAGTTAACTCCGTACCAAGGATTTCGAAAATCGCATCACAAACGGCTGAGTAATCGTTGAACATACAAAAAATAATAAAAATAAACATACATACAGCCTAACGTATTACCTCCTTTTTTGGAAGTCGGTCAAAAACCAAAATATTACATACCAAAATTTTGCAAAACCGTTACAGCGGCTTGGGCGTGAAGAGGTAACAGACACAGAGAGAGACAGACAGATAGACGGACGGTCAGACAGACAGACAGACGGACAGACAGACAGATAGACGGACAGACCGACAGACGGACGGATACACAGACAGATAGACACACTTTCGCATTTATAATAATTATATTAATTATGTTAGTTGTTTGTTACATTAAGTATGGCCCCAAAGTCCACTACATACTTACCTTATTTAAATTACTTAAATATTTATAAATACAATTATAATGTACGCATGTATAATGTACACGTAATACCGTTTTTATATTACCAAAATACAAACTCGTCTACGTGAATACTTCATTCATCGTCGTCTCATCATAGATATCTGTATTCTGCCTACATTCCCCTCTGAATCTAATACTCTATGACAATGCGAAATGGCGCGCGTCTTCGTCTAGTAATTTAATGTTCGTATTTTAATTGAAAATAATTAAATAAGAATACTAACCGATGAAATGTTATTCCGTCGCATTTGGAAGTGTTTTTGGAATTATTTTTACAGTTCTTAAGACACACCAAGGCATTTTTGTGACTTTTATTTTGTTTTTTTATAAATGTCATAAGTCTAGTGCGCAGAAGAGTTTGCGGCCGACTAAGTGCGCTGCGGCTATATAGTAGAGCTGTAGCAAACCGCATGTATTCGGTACTGAGTAACGGGTACGCCATCTAGTACTGAGTAACGAAACGTTATTCACGAATGCGTTTCGTTACTCGCATTTTCATAACTTTGCCATATATATTTTTATTTAAAATGTTTTTTTTTACTAAAATGTCGCGACGAGCATATCGTATACCAGCTGATGATAAGCGTTAACGCTTGCAGTATTCTAGGATTAATTAATTGTTTTATAAAAAATATTTTTTTTGTAGGACAATGTTACTCTTAAATTAAATAACTATTAACTACAAAAAATCGGCCAAGTGCGAGTTGGACTCGCACACGAAGGGTTCCATTCTGTGATAGAGTGAAAGTAGGGAAAAATATTGTTTTTTGTATGAAATATTTTGACCTTTGGGTACGGAACCCAATAATCAACAAAACTTGGTTGTTATTCTATGTATGAGGTATGATACCTCATACATAGAACCTCCTCACCTCAGGTATCAAAATTCAAAACTATCGAGTAACGAGTAACGATATAATAGTAACGAGTACGAACAATTAAAGTAACGAATACATACGGGTGCGCTTATTTTCGTTACTTTTACAGCTCTACTATATAGATTTTGTTGAATGTGACCAAGCATTACGTTGCGGTGTCAAGTCTAGTACGTAGTACTTATATGTCAGTGGGTAGTAATACTACGACATACTTTGTATTAGAACATGGTATGACATAGTTATGTTTTGCTTCAATTTATCAATTTACGGTTATATTTACATTTTACAATAGCTTACCTTTCGTTTTCCAATAATTAATCCACTTAATTTACAATTTTTGTAGTAGTTGCTACAAAATAATTTTCACAAAATGAAAATCGAACTTTCAGTTTTAAACTTCTTCTTCGTCTTTTTTCTCATGTACTTTATATGCTCTATGGTCTTTTTTATCAACCAATCACAGTCGACCTTGATTAAAAATGGTACAGATTACCACCACTACTTAAGGTGCTACGTTTAAATTTGGAACCCAATTTTTTTTTCGTTCGGAAGTTTCACCCACCTGAAATGTAGTAGGAATCTGTGGTAGTAGGTATCTACTCGGTTCTTCCTAGTCTGTGGATTGTATAAACAGAAAATTTTACAATAAATTATTGTGCTATTAATGGTGGGGACGGAGTTTGTGAGAGTAATTATGATTTACGAAGATTCAGTTATTCTTTTACGAAAACAGTAGATTAATGTTTTCAGAAATAGGATAGTTTATTTTATATTTCAATTCAGTGCTTTTTCTTCACGGTGGATTTTGTGTTTTTTCTTCAACCGATTAAATTAATAGGTCCGTCTTCGGCCAGAGAAATAGCTACAGGTATGATGGCATTACTTCCTTACTTTGATTAAATAAGAAATTATGCAAAGAATATGCATTTTGGAAAACAATGTAAGATCCGCTTCTTCGAGAGTAGGTCTTTTTCTAAATATATAACGAACATTCACCTGTGATGTGTAACACTTAGGTGTGTTGAATACCGATATAGATAAATCAAAAGTCGGTGCTTAATATAAAAATAGTTATGGTAATGTAAATATCGATATTCATTTACGCCACTGTATATTTTTTTCTGTTTGGCAAAACAATGCGTAAAGTATTTTCTGAGACCCACCCATAGTTGCTACTTCTTAATTGTAAAGTTGATTATTTTAACTGGTCAAAGTAGTGAATTTAAATGCTATTAAATATTCAATTATTACCTGATACCCTTAAAACCATGCCATGAATTATTATTGTTGTCGTATAAGTCATGCACAATGGGCAGTGAGCCAAATGTTGTAGAGTTGCACACCAAACAAAAATAACAAATGAATAGGGTTTCTTATATAGGAACACTATTCATTTCTTATTCTAAAACCCATAAATGCATGCTCATGTTGATTCATTTAAATTTTTAAACAGTTAACATTTTATAATCACAAAATTTTAAGCAATATCAGGAAAGGTAGGACTATAATAATATAGTCCTACCTATCCTAATAATGCTCAAATCATAATCAGGGAAGCGAGCCCTAGTATATCCCACAACCTGTACATTTTATGGTACACCTTATGGAAAAACTATCACGCCTATTGATTTGTGCTTTAACATAGTAATTTTTATTTATATGTAGATGTGTTATGATCAGTCAGTCAAGGTTTTTTATATGTAGATGTGTTATCATCAGTCAGTCAAGGTGTGACGACACTAGCCCTCACAAAGCTTGGCTTTTATCTAGTAATTAAGTAAAAAAAATCAACATCTTAATACCTTTTTGATATTACACGGTACACTCTGTTAATTTGCAGTGAGAGTCACATTCTGTATTATGTCTTCAAACTTTTTATAATAAAGTAGAGAATACGAAGTAGAGAATTCGAAGTAGAGAATACGAGACTTGGTTTTTTTACAGCATGTTTTTGATGGGATCTCACTTCTTTTTGTAGAGTCCTACTTTTTTCCTTTTTGGTACCTTTTACTTCTAGAATATCAATAACGATTTTTCTTAAATCCTCAGTCTCATGATTTTTTCTTATTTTTGTAGGTAGTCTTCCTTATTTTCTTCTTCTTCTTCCTTATTTAAAACAAATTTACATTACAAAATAATATGGATTACAAATTACAAATATGGCTTAATTACAATAAATTACTTTAATTAATTGAATGAAATTTTAAATATACTGTGTTTATACAATGCTTGCTTAGCACCTAAAAATTCAGGCTTGTTGTTTTCACCACAACGAAGTTATAGGGGGGTCAAAAAGAGCCTGAATTGGTTCGAAAAAAGGATGATACGGCCGTGCCGCTTTTTTGCTCGACTTGGCGGGGGCACTGCCATGCCCCCAGATAATGGTAACTACTTCCTACTATATCCTATCCTACTAATATTATAAAGGCGAAAGTTTGTATGTATGGATGTTTGTTACTCTTTCATGCAAAAACTACTGAATGGATTTTAATGAAACTTTACAATAATATATCTTATACATCAGAATAACACATAGGCTACAATTTTAACCGACTTTCAAAATGGGGGAGGTGTTATGTTCGTTTTTTTATGTCCAACGATTACTCCGCCGTTTGTGAACCGATTTTCAAAATTTGTCTTTTGAAGTATAGGGTATCATCCCAATTTGGTACTTTATAATAATAATAATAATAATAAAAATAATGAAGGGGCAAGGCTTAAGTAATATTCTTTTAATTGTTTCTTGAAAATATTGATTGATTTAGCTTTATTCACAAAAGTGGTGACCTGATGAAGGGATCCATAAGTAATCGAGGGAACTCCTCAAAATTTATATGGAAACATGTGGTGACTTTGGTTTCGTGAGAAGTATTCTGAACATATGCTGCCAACAAGTAAGATTTTGCATTGAGGTATACCGTGGAACTCAGAAGGTGCTGAGAGAACTTCTGACTCTTTTTAGATACAAGTTTGTGAGATTCGGCGTTTTTTTAAGAACGGAAAGCATATGCTAAGTCTATGCAAATTACATTCGTCATGGTCATCATCATCACTACCCTATTATACCATGCACCGTCCCATGATTATGAGCCTATTATGACCCTATTATTGGTTTTTTCATAGTCTTTTAGATCGAGACTGGAGTTTGTCAAGCGATTTAAAAATATCTATACTAATATTATAAACCTGAAAATTATTTCAGTGTATATATATAGTTCATTTATCGAGAAAGGCTGACTATATATTATCACGCTAAGCGCACGGGGAAAATTATTAGAAAGGGTTTATATCAACTACTGGAGCAATTTTTATGTTATTTGGCACAGATATAGAGTAGACCACGTGAAGGGACATAAGCTATTTTTTTGCAGGAAAATGTACGGTTTTCGTAAAATTCCTAATTTACGCGGGCGAAGCCGCGCGGGACATCTAGTTTTATTAATAAATCTTAAATCTTTGCAAGAATTTAAATGCAAAGATTTGAGAATATATTTTAAATACTAAGATATGAAAACTTTCATTGTTATCATGCAATTTTAATTTGGATTAAAACTCAACTTAATTAATATGCCACTGAGAAAGTTAATTAAGTAGACTATAGATATACCTCTAACTAACATAAAGATCCAGTCCATAACAAATATAGTTGTACAATGTTTTGTACCACAAGGTACTTTTCTAACATCAGACAAGCACAAAACACTTTATATTATAATACATAAATTGTCTATGGACAATGTATGCAAACTGTGTATATTTTTAAAGTAATCATCCATAGTTAATACTAGCTAAAAGCCGAGCTTTGTGAGGGCTCGCGTCATTTTTCTGCATGGTAATAATCTTTAAAGCAGTTTTTTTTAATATTTTAATGGTAACCAAACCTTGACTGACTGATGATAACACCTACATATATATAAATAAAAATTACTATGTTAAAGCACAAATCAATAGGCATGATAGTTTTTCCGTAGTGTACCACAAAATGTACAGGTTGTGGGATATACTAGGGCTCGCTTTGCTCGCCCTGATAATACCAAAAAAAATATCAGGTTATATAATATTATTTGCAAGTATTAAACAATAAAAGGAAATGAATTAAAGCAAGTAATTAATATTATCAGTCAATTAAATTACCTAACCACATAACAACTACAATTAGTTGTGTAACAGTTTTTAAGTAACACCTGGATTCTTTACTAAATACCACCAGTAGCCCTAGCATGGCCACAGTATAAATACGAAAGTATAGATAAACTGTGGAGATAAACTAAAGGTGCCGCGCCGTTCCGATCTTTACCGCGGCTAGCCGCGACCGACAAAAATTCAATTATAGTATAAAACAAAGTCGCTTTTTCTGTCCCTATGTCCCTTTGTTCCCTTTAATCTTTAAATCTGCGCAACGGATTTTGATGCGGTTTTCTTTAATAGATAGAGTGATTGAAGAGGAAGGTTTATAAGTATAATAAAATTCATTAAATAGTGGAGAAATACTGTTATTTTCGAGGTTTCTAATGTGATGTAAATAAGTAAATTTTTTTCCGCTTACAACTACTAACGCAGGATGGAGGACCCTACGAGATTTATCAAAATAATGTACTAAGTATTGTACACGTTGAAAAGGTCTACAGAAAACTTCGCTTCGCGATGGTATTTATCTATTTCTTATGGATATCCCACAATAACATTTTTTAGGGTTCCGTACCCAAAGGGTAAAAACGGGACCCTATTACTAAGACTTCGATGTCTGTCCGTCTGTCCGTCTGTCTGTCACCAGGCTGTAACTCAAGAACCGCTATAGCTAGACTTCTGAAATTTTCACAGATTGTGTATATGTGTTGCCGCTATAACAACAAATACTAAAAATAAAATAAATTATATATTTAAGGGGGGCTCCCATACAATAAACGTGATTTTTTTTGCTATTTTTTGCTCTTAATCAATAACGGCAACACATAGGCAATTGAAATGTTCTCAAAATACTTAATTGTATTTGTACTTTAATAATTAATTATAAAATTTAAATAAATTAAATAATTGAGGGGGGCTCCCATACAAAAAAAATCAATTTTTAGCCTATTTTTGCTCTGTAGTGGTACGGAACCCTTCGTGCGGGAGTACAACTCGCACTTGGCCGATTTTTTTTGTCATTTACTTTTTACTACAAATAATGAGTAATTTTCGAAGCGATTTTAACTAATACGGCATTAATCCTTATTCAATTAAATACTATAAATACATTGTTGATTTAATATAGATCTATATAGCCCTTTACAACATAATGTGATCTGAGACATTTCTTATTTTCCTGCTCTAGGTGCGTAATGTACTATTTTACGTTCGAAATGCCGATGCAATGCCTGGAAGTAACGCACTCTTATACAACAAACGTGATTATTCTGCCATATTTTGCTCGATATCAATAATGGCAAGAGATAGGCACTTAAAATATTTATAAA
This sequence comes from Cyaniris semiargus, assembly GCA_905187585.1. Classification (NCBI taxonomy): domain Eukaryota; kingdom Metazoa; phylum Arthropoda; class Insecta; order Lepidoptera; family Lycaenidae; genus Cyaniris; species Cyaniris semiargus. The sequence goes on from LR994547.1 coordinate 12,151,592, forward strand.
ATACTCAGTTGTATTTATTAAAATTATAGTTGTATTATTAAAAAAAAAAATATATATATATATATATACGCTATAAATATGGTGTCATTAAAAAAAGTAACTTCCAAACTACTAGTATAAATAATATGATAGATTTTTTTTCAATATAAATTGCTTTATCCATATTATCGTTGGAGTTATCTATATATCGTTGTACTTAGATAACTACGATATACAAAACCTAACCTAACATAACCCGATTATTTAATTATTCCTTGTAAGTTTAGGCTGATATTCATGATGCCTTCTATATCACAGTATAACGGGCCTACCGTCAATAATTCTAAAGTATATTTCATTATATAAATAACATAGCAGTACTAATCATAAAATTAAAACACCTAAGGATTCTTACAGACGAACGGCACTTGTCGGCGGCAGTCGACGGCAGTCGACGGCACGTGTCGGCGACAGTCGATGGGAGTCGACGACAGTTTATGACGCTTGCAGGGGCCTACCACGACCTTTTCTAAAACTATAATGTTTCCAGCACTTTGTTGTAAGATTACAATAATAATTTTACTAAAAACAGTAAAAATGCAGTAAAAATGCAAAACATTGTTAAATCCGCTGTGAAATATCAACTTTTTAAGATCGCTAGTTTGATGTTAAAGTAATATGGCTCATCTGTCAAACGGTGTCGCTTAGTAGAGGAGGTGGTAGGCCCCCAGTTCTGACATACCTCCTAAAGGTAAGCGTCCACAGGTCGGTATCGTACGCAACGGACGTCTCGCATCAAACGGATAATTTTGAGTATGCAGTAGGGAATGCAAATCTCGCGAGATTGGGGCTCAAGCGAGATCCCGCGAGTTTATGAATAACAATACTGCGAGATCTCGCGAGATTAGCAGTTTGGTGGGTTTTTTTTTGCAAATAATCACAATATTTGAATAAATTAGGAAAAAATAATAAATATTATAAGTATGTATTATAAGCAGGGCTCGGGGTTAGGTAGTGTGATTTTGGTACTTGTGAGAAAATGTAAAGATTAATATGGACATACCCCCGGGATAAATCCCGAATCCCGATTGTTGATCTGATTTGTTGATTATTAATTTTGCTACCTACTTAGAACTACTTCTGCACAATTTAGTCTTGTTTTTTAAGGTGCACAGTGAATAGTGATGCCCTCTTAAAAAAAAATCAATTGAACTAGGCTAAAACAACATTGTGTGATTGCAAATATTATATTTTTGTTAATGTATTCATTTTATATGCATATATTACGAGGATGGTTTCCGATCGGTAATTTTCCTACGTCCTAGCTCAAAATTATCTAGTTTGAAAACAGTGCACAAAGATAGCAAGAGGGCATATACGTACCCGAAATTATGCAAGTCAGTGATAGTTAACATTATATTCGTTGATAGAGGCTTTGAAAATAAAATGAAACTGGCATTATGTTAGCCTTGTTTTAGAGATCGATTTATCGATTTTAGAGTATTGTATTATATAATCTATGATCAAAGTTTAATTTTGCAGAACCTAATCGTAGTAGTAGTGTTCTTTTCTGACAATATTAATGTTTATTTAATAAATTTTAACATCCCGTATTTTATTAGAGGTCGATAAAAACAATTATGTGCATCCCGCGGAAGGGAATGTCCATATTAATTTTTCGTGTTTCAATCCCGAAATCACACTACCTAACCCCGAGCTCTGATTATAAGACAAACATTTAGTTTCACGGTTTTCTTCAATAGACTTTTATGCATCAAACATTGTTTGACGTATCTGTCTATAATTTTTTAATAAACTTGTAAGTAGTTTTTTTAGACATTGTAAAACACAATACTTCATTCTTTCCTTGTTAAAACGCAAAAACACCAATATAATGCGAGTGTCGTTACGTTAACCTGACAAACGCTGAAAGTGTATTGACTTAAGCCCCGCCCACAATGATGACGTCAAGACCTAGTTGAAAATCACAGTGCACAGTTGCATAGGCCAGCTCCTCTTTGTTTTTACTCCGTGACCGCAACTCCGTCCGTGTCAGTCCGCGCTTGAAATAAGACGTTTTTATGCTCAAGTGCAATTTCGTCAAACTCGCGAGATCTCCCTTTGTTTTCGTCCGAGATCAATCTCGCTAAAAGGGCCGAGATCTCGCGAGAACGAGATTGCATTCCCTAATTGGCAGCGTACGGATTACCGATTAGCCTAGTAAATGAATGCTCAAAAAGGGGGTGTGGATGGAAAAGTCGAAAGAAGAAATTTTGGCTTAGGAACTTTGTTTGGACTAATTTGAAGATAAACATACTGGCTAGTCGGTAATCCGTACACTGCCGATACAGTGGACGTACTGTAAAAAAAAATATCCGTTTGATGCGAGACGTCCGTTGCGTACGATACCGACCTGTGGACGCTTAATAAACTTAAGCGTAATAAACTGTCGACGGCTGCCGTCGACTGCCTCCGACTGCCGCCGACACGTGCCGTCGCCTGCCATCGACTGCCGCCGACGCGTGCCGCCGACACGTGCCGTTCGTCTGTTAGCTCTCTAAAATGAAAGCATGAAACAACTGAAGCTGCTGTATCTTGTTTCAAATTCATACACACCAAAATTTGTTTATTGTGCAGAATCCTACATTTTCCTTAATCACAGTTTGTATCCAAGAGTTTCATAAAAATAAGTTCTGCAGTTTTATGTATTCCAACTTCCAAATTGGTCATGATGATGATGATGTATTAAAAAGAATGCTCTTGTAGAAACCAACTTATTACGGCTTGTCAAACCTAGAAAGGCGTAACATTTCTTCAATTAAGGAGCAACGCGCTCTGTGCTCATGAATAATTAGAAAGGTTAAGACGGTTAAAACCCGTCTTAATAAAGTCCAATTGATGAAGTTATTTAATGCAGTTTAAAAATATATTGTTTTTAAGTGATTAACGAATACTTAATAATAATAATAATATCTTTATTTCAGGCCAAATAGCCCATATTGTAGCCTAACAGTTACAGGTTATATTACATATTGAAATAAAAAATAAAATAAAATAATAGACTATACTTACAAAACAAATAACAAAACAAAACAAATGTGTTAGTAGCTTTGTTAACACACAATAATAAAGTTTAAGTAATAATAAAGAGTTAGATTTGTTAGTAAAACATACTTTAATTAACCTACTTCTTATTACTACTAAGGTGTGCACTTGTCCAGTATTTCTGAATATTAATTAATAATTTAATGATCACTTAACTTTAATTTAATGAAGAGTTTCATTGAGGATGTATCCAGTATGGGATTTATGACAAAGTCTTCATTAACTTAAGGTTAGGGAATCATTGAGTCTACCTAAGTGCATTCATAAGGTACTTTATATTTAAAAGTGGTCAATATTACTAGCTTTTACCCGCGGTTTTGCCTGCGTTATAGTATTTCCTATATCATTTCAATTTAAATAAAGAATCTATTAAGATAATGTTATTGTTTACACACAATACATAAAGGAAAATAACTATCGAAGTATGCAGTACAATCAGTTTAGAGTTATTTTCCTTAGTAGCCTTTACGACGATGTCATAAGTAGGTGTAATAATGTGATCTGTACAAAGACATATCATTAAACACATACTTGTGCGACCACACACATGAGTGATTAAACAACTTGTTCCTCGTGCGATAAAGAACAAAGAGTATAGTCGACCTTTGAGTTATGTGGATCACATTAATCATTCGCCATGGCAGAATCATGCAGCCTTAAGGGGGCGACTAACCCAAAATTGACGATTTTATAATTCATTTTTATACTTAAAAATAAGCCCCGAATTGTTTCATTTTCTAAACATAGATACTACATTATATTTTCAAGAATTTGATCTGAGCGAAAACACGATATTGTACTATGTATGTATGTATGTTTTTATGTTTGTGTTCGCATATCTTTGGAACTACTATACCGATTTCAGTAATTCTTTTTTTGTTGTACTAGGTATTGTTCAACTTAGGGAATAGTGCAAGTTTCATCAAAATCGGTTCAGTAGTTTTGGAGATTAGAGATAGGTAGTTTTAATTCTCAATTACGTACAATTTGGAAGTCGGTTTTATCTTTTTAAGGCCATCCCCCGAGCAAACGACCTTGACCATACATTTGACGCGTTGCCGAGATCGCACAAAAATCCTATTTTTTTACTTATCTTAGTTCAAAATTGATCTAAAAAAAAATTAAAACGTGTAATATGTAGTTAATGATATTGTCTATCTATTGTCGTGTGTTTCAAATAAACGTAATTTGTAAATACTAGGGAGATGCTGAAAGTATGCTTCAATTTTAATAAATTGGTATTACTTTGGAAGCTAATATCATGAGTATAATAAACAAAAATAGAAAATTTAAAACGGGGAAAGGAATGTTGATATACTGAAATTATTGCTGTATTTTTATTATAAGTAACTTTGTAGCTTTCAAATTATGAGTTTATAGGGCTCTAAATACGGTAAATTACGGAATCTCCGTAGGGGAAGGCCCTTAAAATATTGTTCGTCTCAGTCGCTTGCGGCAAGGATCGGAAAGTCACCTTTACGTGTTAAAATTTATGAAAGATCTTCAAGGTACAATTTTCTTAAGGTGAGATAGACGTATCTTGCATATTAGTTTGTTTTGCGGGAACCGTACATTTTTCCGCAACAACTGTCTTTTCCTGTTAGTCAAAGTATGTTCATACCCATCTTAATCGGTTCAGCCGTTTATGCTTGAGGTAACAGACAGACAGACATACTTTCACATTTATAATATTAGTAAGGATTGGTAGGGATGTGTATTTCCAAATAGTAAATGTGTGGTAGTAATTCCAAAGTCAAAAAAAATCCTGATTCTACTATTCAATGCAGCTTCTTTCTTTGTCCGATTCCAGTTCTTTTCATGAATTTGGTATTTCATGAGAATACCTTATTTTTATATTTTGATAGTAAACTGACTGGATCAAACATGGAACAAAGCATTGAAGTAGAATTGGGGTAAAGGTTGCATGTTATCTGTGGTCTCTCTACTTATACCGGAAATTGTGTGGGCAGACGCTGCATAGATAGGCGAAACTTCCGACCTTCGTCGATTCATGCTTTTACTTCATCATCACCAATCAATAGCTAAGCCTTAATGTGATTATCTAGTGCTTTTGCTCAAATAGATTGTCCCGTGGAAGCCGTACATTTTTCGCTATATACGAAGTATATAAGTAACATTTGTCATCTACCGTTTCAGTGTATTTTAAAATAACATTTTACATGCGAGGATGCGGATGGCGTTGTTATTTTTTTTAAATTTTATCTTTATATTATCGATATTTTTCCAAAATATAATGGTTCCAGTACATCAACCTATCACATTTATCTGTGCGGAATTTCGCATTCCTCTGTACACACAATTTGTTCTTTAATTTTAGGATTGCGTCCTCAAAGGGTAAACGCGAGAACCGGGAATCGATATTTAAGGGGGCTCCCATGCAAAAAACACAAATTTTTGCCTAATTTTTTTTTTTTTTTTTTGAAATAAGGGGGCAAACGAGCAAACGGGTCACCTGATGGAAAGCAACTTCCGTCGCCCATGGACACTCGCAGCATCAGAAGAGCTGCAGGTGCGTTGCCGGCCTTTTAAGAGGGAATAGGGTAATAGGGGAGGGTAGGGATGGGAAGAGAAGGGAATAGGGGAGGGAAAGGAAGGGAATAGGGTAGGGGATTGGGCCTCCGATAAACTCACTCACTCGGCGAAACACAGCGCAAGCGCTGTTTCACGCCGGTTTTCTGTGAGAACGTGGTATTTCTCCGGTCGTGCCGGCCCATTCGTGCCGAAGCATGGCTCTCCCACGTATAGATTTTTTGCTCTAAAACGGTACGGAACCGTTCGTGTGCGAGTCCGTCTCGAACTTGGCCGATTTTTCTTATTAGGCCTCAGCATACTAATAATTATGATAATTACTTCTATATTAATATTACCTACATTTCAAAGGACACTCATATCGAGACTTCCATGATATGATTCATATGACAAATATATACAGATTACAGACAAAGGATCAAGGCACAATGCTTAAAAGTCAGACACGTAATATGGACATTTTAAGACATTATTATAAAGGGTAATAATAATATCGTCATATTATAATTATTACCATTATATGTATAGATTTTATAAATTATAATAATATGAATAACGTGTGAAGTGTGAACAACAAAGAATACAAGTAATAAATGTAACATTATGTAGTGTATGTTGTTTCGTAAATGTAACAAAATGTATCAAATGTAGTTGTTTAATTCTTATAACATAGTGTAAATTGTGACCTGAGGCCTTAGTGCGAGTTTTATTCGATCATACGCATCGAGCACGTTAACGCGAATTTATATGGGATCAAAGCAGCGCCATCTACTGGCTAACGTGGATACTGCTTTGATCCCATATAAATTCGCGTTAACGTGCTCGATGCGTATGATCGAATAAAACTCGCACTAAGGCCTCTGAGGCGGCCGATCATTCGCGATCGATCGTTTCTATCCATTGCCAATAAACTAGTTTAAATTGAGAGTTCCTTATGTTTGCTTTCTAAAGGTGGCTTTCCGATCTTTGTCGCAAGCGACCGCGACCGACAAAAATTTAAACAAAATGCCTCTTTATGCTAGAATCTAGGCTCTATAGCCTTTGTTTTATTTTGCTCGCTAGGTCGAGGTGTAGGTCGCTAGCGGCTAGACCAATGTCGGTAGAAAATGAAACCTAGCTGTCATAAAGTGGCATTTTGTCTGAATTTTTGTCGGTCGCGCGGTCGCTTGAGAGTTGAGTAGTTTTTATTATTCGTAGCTTGAGACAAATATCGAAAAGCCACCTTGAGGCCGGCCGCACACATACGTTGTCCGTATGCGATTTTCGAATTCGTTTTTAGGGTTCCGTAGTCAATAAGGAACCCTTATAGTTTCGGTCTGTCCGTCCGTCTGTCCGTCTGTCCGTCTGTCTGTCCGCGGTTTTGCTCAGAGACTATAGGATCTACAAAGCTGTAATTCGGCATGAATGCACATATTAATAATGCCGACAAAATGGTATATAAAATCTTAAAAAAATATTTTTTACTAGCTGTGCCCCGCGATGCTACCCGCGGTTTAAGTGATATATAATACCAGACTATAAAAAGTACCAATAATAAGGTCAAAACGGGACGATACACGGTTCTATAATGGTTTAAGGTAGTGATGATGATGATGATGAATGTAATTTGCATAGTAGCATATGCTTTCCGTTCTTAAAACAACGTCGAAACTCCCAAACTTGTATCTATAAAGAGTCAGGAGTTCTCTCAGCACCTTCCGAACCATGGTATACCTTGGTGCAAAATCTTGCTTGTTGGGAGCATATGCTTAGGATACTTCTCACGAAACCGAAGTCACCACATGTTTCCCCACATGTTTCCATATACATTTTGAGGAGTTCCCTCGATTTCTTATGGATCCCTTCATCAGGTCACCACTTTTATGAATATGGTACTAAATTGGGATGATAACCCAAAAGAAAAATTTTGAAAATCGGTTCACAAACGGCGGAGTAATCGTTGAACATAAAAAAAACGAACATAACACCTCCTCCATTTTGAAAGTCGGTTATAATTGTAGCCTATGTGTTATTCTGATGTATAAGCTATATTATTGTAAAGTTTCATTAAAATGCGTTCAGTCGTTTTTGCGTGAAAGAGTGACAAACATCCATACATACATACATCCAAACTTTCGCCTTTATAATATTAGTAGGATTAGTAGGATGGTACCTCAGCTCCCCTACACATCAAGCGGGGATGATTTTTTTTTCGCGTCCACCCCACCGTGTGGGGTGTCGTTGGATAGTTTTTTTTTTTAATATAACCAGTATTCATAGATAATTTTCCGATGGAATCCATTTGTGAAATATTAAGTTTTAAAGTGAAAAAAATCATTAGAGTCCAGTGTCGTCGTCCCCCCCCCCCTTCTACCAGCTAAACGGTTGCTTCTGGAAATGTGAAAAAATTCACAGGAGTAGAAAATATGCTAAATTCAAAAGGAAAACTATCACGGCTAAGAAGACTTCATAAGTTATTGAGTAATAGTCGATCAACTAAAAAAATGTATTCGGCGAAGCATAAAGGAACTTAGATGATGTTGTTGAAAATATCCTGAATGAAAATTGCAGGTCATAAAATTATCTACAAAAAATGTTTTAATACTTTTTTCCCTACAACTTGGTACTACTAATATATATTCTGTGCTACAACTTACAAGCCTCCGTTTTTAGGGTTCCGTAGCCAAATGGCAAAAAACGGAACCCTTATTTATAGATTCTTTAATTATAACGATTCAAAAAGTTATTAAAGTTGTAATCGTCATAATATGCATGAGTACGCCTCATATACAATATATTATATCCCTATACATTTACTAACCAGTTTGATATGCCAGATTTTCCACAAAAAGCCAAAAAATTAAGAAAAAAACATTTTTTTCCTTTTGAGGGTTCCGTACCCAAAGGGTAAAAACGGGACCCTATTACTGAGACTTCGATGTCTGTCCGTCTGTCCGTCTGTCTGTCTGTCTCCAAGCTGTAACTCAAGAACGGTAATAGCTAGAGAGTTGAAAAAAAATTAATTTAATATTTAAGGGGGGTTCCCATACAATGAACGTGATTTTTTAAACATTTTTTGCTCGTTATTAATGACGACAACAACCTGAAATGTTCACAAAATACTCAGTTTTATTTTTACTTCAATAAATCATAATAAAATTTAAATAAAAATAATAATTAAGAGGGGCTCCCATACAAAAACACTCATTTTTAGGGTTCCGTACCCAAAGAGTAAAAACGGGACCCTATTACTGAGACTTCGATGTCTGTCCGTCTGTCTCCAGGCTGTATCTCAAGAACCACTATAGCTAGACTTCTGAAATTTTCACAGATTGTGTATTTCTGTTGCCGCTATAACAACAACTACTAAAAACAAAATAAAATTAATATTTAAGGGGGCTCCCATACAACAAACGTGATTTTTTTGGCCTTTTTTGTTCGTAATCAATAATGTCTAAAGGTAGGCACTTGAAATACTCAGAAAATCCTTAATTATATTTGTATTTTAATAATTAATGATAAAATTAAAATTAAATAAATATTTAAGGGGGTCTCCCATACAAAAAACACAATTTTTTTCCAACTTTCGATACGGAACCCTTCGTGCGCGAGTCCAACTCGCACTTGGCCGATTATTTTCTTATGTTTCCTCTTTAGTGGTACGGAACCCTTCGTGCGCGAGTCCGACTCGCACTTGTCCGATTTTTTACAACTTTTTAAATCTATTTATAGTAATATCTCAAAAACGGTTGCTCGTAGAAAAAAAAGTGCTGATACATTTTTTGTAGATAATTATATGAGCTACAATTTTTGTCGGAGGTATTTTTATGAAAAACTTACCGTTTTGCTGAAAATTACGAAAAATATATATATATATTTTACATTGATCTTTGATATTATTTTCCATAGAAGGGAACTATTGGGAGCTTTCAATTTTTATTTTTAATCATATTCTAAACAATATTACCGATTTTCAGCTTGGTGGAATTTCATCTTAAGAATGCACCTGACCCCAACTTGACTACATACTTAAACCTAGATCTCAAAATCTGTAAGGTCTAGAAAACTGATTTTTTTACACAAGTAACTTCAGTTCATGAAGATTAAATGCTCACGACGAAAACACGATTACTGAAAAAATGCTCGATATTTTCTTTTTTACAAAAAACCTTGTTTTAGACACATTTTTGCTTGGATCTTCGAAGTTTGCTGTCTTTTCTTTAATATTTTTTAATATCTAAAAAGGCATTGAGAAAACCTAAATTTGCTCAAAATACTTTTTTCATAATCGTTATAGTTCGTCTTTTATTCTTAGTAAAACCAGCTGGCCGATTCTGTATCGTACATTTGTAATTTAATCACTGAGTTAGTAACGAAACGGAGGAGTAAGTAACGGAAATTCTCACTTTTGTATGCAAGTGAATACAAAAGTGACACTTTCCGTTACTCACTCCTCTGTTTCGTTACTAACTCAGTGATTAACTCACAAATATACGATACAGAATCGGCCAGCAGGACTGTCCCACTCGCGCGTGTAGGTATCGAAATGTAAGTACCCCTTTAAAGGGGCACTAGGGACTCACAAGCGAGCGGTGACGCACGCCCAAGATTTTTTCATCGCATATATATCTACGTACTGATTTAACCGCTGTGACAGAATCGTTATTAATCTGATAAATATGAACAATTGAAAAAAGGTCAAAGAAATATTTCAATAAGGTAATTTAAGACTTTAAAATACAAAAAAAAAAGACAAAAATACAAAAACAGCAAATAAACCAATTTGTTACAAACAAACCACATACTACACAGAAATAAACACAAGTGACTATGTTTAAGTTGTAAAAAATTCCAGACCAGCTCCTGCACTATAATTGTAGGCACCTAGCACTGCGCGGTCGGAATTTGAACTTTATAGTATCGTAGCATGAGTCGTTATTTCTTTAAACGGGTTTCGCGAGTGGGAATTCTGTTGGTACTACTAATATATATTCTGTGGTAAAACTAACTTGGCGATGATTCCGCGTCGTCCTTTTTCACCTGGCATATGAAAGACAGGCGTGACTGTGAAGAGAGAAGGACGATGTTTGATATTTTGGGTTAGTCGCCCTCTTAACTTCGAATTAGAGCTTCGAATGTCTAAATTGACCGGAGTAGTCATAAGTAATTCATTATAACTTCTAAACTATCTAATTGAGAGCAAAGAAATTGTAGAATTTATTCTAGCTAAATACCTTCTCTATTATTTAACATAAAAAAGTATCAGTTTGATAAGCCAGATTTTCCACAAAAAGCCAATAATTAAAAAAAAAAAAAGATTTGTCCCTTTTTCCATTCACCTTTGTTTTTCTATGTTTTTTTAAATAAAAATGTTTAATAAACTACCTGTATTATTGTAGTCCATGAGTTTGCCTATTAAATGCGACCTTTTTCATCTTTCTGGGATACTTAGTTGAGAAGCATTGGTCAAATGAAAATAAGGGTCCGAGAAAAAATTAAAATGGCTGCCATTTTAAGACCGCGAGAGAGAGAGAGAGAGAAAAAAAAGAGACAGTTCGTATATAAATAATTCTATATTTCATAACATAAAAGGATCTGACACTGGTATAGGCATACATTCTATACGAGGCGTACTTATGCAAATTGTGAGAAAAACAACTTACAACTTTTCGAGAGAAAAACGGTGACTGGTATGAAAAAAGTAACAATACATTTTTGTAGACAATTTTATGACCTGCAATTTTTATCTGAGGTATTTTTATGAAAAAACTTTCCGTTTCGCCAAAAATTGTGAAAAACTATTTTTTTTAACTTTGACCTTGAATAAAAAATTTAGCACACATGGGAATTATGGGGAACTTTAAATTTTATTCGTAATCATTTTCTTAACAATATTACCGATTTTTAGCTTGGTGCGAATTTATGCAAGGTTACAGGGGTATTTTGGTCCAAGTTGACTGGGGTATTAACTATTAGTAGTGTAAAACACGTTATAAATGTACATTCATTGACCATACATAAATTATCAAAAACTAGCGGTAGGTACCTACTACGGAACCCTATTAATATTGCGCGTGGCCCGTTTTTTCGTATTCGGAAATCGCAATGCATGGAATCAGTAGAAAACACTTTACTGCCGCACACGTTCGTTTTTCTCCGTACGGAACGAATTCCGAACGTACGTTTCAGATGACAACCGGCGCGTTCGCGCGTGAATTAAACGAACGTTTGTGCTAGTCTCACGGAGTTCCGAATACGGAAAACGTGTGTTTCCGGAAAACATAAGAAACCAGAAGACCCGAATCGGTTGCATGCACATTATTTTTTAATATACGTGTAAATTTAGATAACTTGAGGCTACGAATAATAAAAACTAAGGAAAAGTAACTCCGTCAAAAAACATGTTCTACAATACTTGTCAAAAATGTGTAATACCTAGGTACACATTTCAATACATTTGTAATATTTAGGTGGCCTTGAGCGGTATCAGGCTGACGTTACATGACAGTTCGAAAGGAACCAAAATTTAAAACGCTAATAGTATGGGAGTTACATTTCCTTTGTTTTTATTATTCGTAGACTTGAGGCAGCAAAATAATACAATAACAAGAAGCGCGCACGTATTACTTGCTTTCGTGTTGAGCGAGTTTGATTTTATGAACAATTCGGAGTTTCTCTACTGCACCCTGTACTGTACGGTGTATAATATTATTTAAATACTGTACTCAAGATTCAACTTCTAGATTCTAGAATTTAGATTTCTAGAATCTACAATTCTAGAGTCTAGCGTCTAGACTCTAGACCAGGGGTCACCGAATGGCGGACCGCGGACCCATTGTGTGCGGACCATAAAGTTAATATAGGTATATTAACTTTATGGTGCGGACCAAGCATTTTCGAAGACAAATTTCGTTTCGGTTCGTTAAAAATAAATTTCGGTCTCCACTTACTGATGAACATCTTCAGGATTTAATGTCAATAGCTTGCACCAATTTCACTCCAAACAAACAACAAAAATTGTCACTCTTCTCATTAATATGTAAATAAAATATTCCTTTGTAAATTGTAATTTCTGTAATTACCTTTGTTTAATAAAATATATATTTTTGTATAAAATGCGTGGACCGCGAAGGTCATTTCATTTCTTAAAATGGACCCCGAGCGAAACTAATCGGTGACCCCTGCTCTAGACTCTAGGGGCCCGCTTAAACCTTTCGCCGCGCTAAGTGTTGTGTTTCCGAATTCGAGTCGAACAGAAATAATGAATCACACCGCTGAAGTTTCGTAGCCTTGCATGAATATCGAGCACAACGCTATCAATCGAATCAAAGTTTTATTCTCTTTTGTGTTAGGCGATATTACGGCTGGTATGAAACAGCTATTGAAAACCAATTTCAATTCTACACGTAGCCTGGCACCTAATCGATAGTGAACTATTTTGAGCTGAACACATTGAATCACAACGGAAATGGTACGCGGCTTGTAATTAAAATATTATGATGCCATGATTCTTTTAAATGAATAATTCGACTACGTGAATGGACACTTTAAAGGATAGTTTGACAAACTTAGGGAATTTAATAATGTCTAGAATTCTAGATACATCATTGATACAAAATGTATCATTGATGTACTATCAGAGAAGTTGATTCCTAGGCAGATGGCGGACCTAAGTAATTTGGTCGCGTTAAGTCAAACCCATCCGACCGATCACTGCTAACATTGAATTGACATAAGCCGACCAAACGATGTAGGTCCGTCAACTGCCTAGGAATCAATTTCCTCCATGATACATCTAGACATGTGCAAATCATTAGTCATTATACGCTTGAATAAAGAGTAGCATAGTGCTTTATCTACAAGTGTTTTAGGTACTAGTTTTACTATACTAGTTAAGAAACCTATTGTATATATAATGGCCATATATGTATTCAAAAGGACCTTCATCTACACAAAATAGCATTAAAATTGGCCCAGTAATTGTTTTAAAAATTATTCCATACAATCGTATTAATATTTAATTATTTACTATTTTTAGAACATTGACCTTTGTATTTTTACTTTTTAACTCCCCATGAAAACAGAGGGGCATAGTTTTGACGTGTCTGTACTGTGTAGCTGCACTGTAGCTCCCAAAGGGATGAACCGATTTTGATATGTCTTTTCCATTTGGTCCACAGGGGTCCAAGATGAATCGCGGGGGTCGGGTGGAGCCGACTCCGCCGGAGTGCGCGCTCGCGGCGGAGATGTTCGACCACTTCTGCTCAGCCGGCACCATGAAACAGATCCTGGCGCTGCACAGGGAGATCTGCAATACGCTCAACCTCAAACCCAACAGGCTACCGGACTTTTACCCCAAACTCAAGGTGCGTTGTTGTTTCTCAACAGGGGAGATTGGGGAATTTAGTAGTGTTTTTGTTGCGCTTATGTGTTTGCATAGGAGATTGGGGAATATTTAGACGGATTTAGGAGTATTATGTAGTATTATGATGTGATCTTTACAATGAATCAAGGCGGTAAAGATATCCCTTAGTAAATACACTGGTTGTGTTTGTAAGTAGTTTAGGGTGTGTATGAGTCCCCTGTATAGAGTTCACTGTGAAAGTAGCAACGTTTTTGGTTTTCTCCTACATAACCAATAACTAAACCTTTCTCTCACCATCTACTAGTCTCAAGATTATTCTATATCTCACAACAATTTCCAAAACTACATTTAGTATCTCACGTCCATAAACTGGTAGTTTCGTAGGAGGCGACCTTGCTCCCGGCTCGTGGTTCGTATGGGTGTAAATTAAATTCCTACGCGTTTGCTCTCACATAAACACAGTATTGATTCTGTTAACATTCAAGCCGAGCTTTAGGTTCCAATTCAAAAGAAAACGGTATTTGTGTTACCTCAATGATATTATAATATGTTGCTAAGTATTTTATAAGCTCATTGTGTTATCTACTTTATAATTGCCTTTCCAAGACAAGTTCCTGAACCTACATGGATTAAAATTGTATGTTTATAGGGACTTTTCATAAAAATACAAATAAAATTGTTTAAAGCAATTAAATAGAACGAAATGAAATTAATGGTCTTTAGGCTATGGGCTGTGTCCCGTAGAGTCTTTTAATTAATACAAGTGACACCCATGGGCTTGGTGTCACGCAAAGGTGACGCGGTGTCGTCGCGTGCGTCGACCGAGCGAGTGGCCTTTGCGAAATGCCTTGTCAGTCACCCGGCGACGTGATCTGCAAACCTTTGTGATGATTACCTTATTTACCACCTCGATTCTTGTATTTTATGTGACGATTGCAGCGTCATGTCTTGTTCAATCCAGTCCACTTTACCAATCAAACAGCAAAAGACATTTCATGAGAAAGAATAATGATTGTTTGATAGCTCTCAAGCTGTACAGTTCTCTGTGATTTTCACACAGTTCTTTATATGCTTAGACCTTAGGTTAGAAGGCCCTCACACTACGCTAATTTACGTAGCTGCATCTATTGAGGCTTAATGAACTCATAAACATTTTATTAGCAGCTCACTTCCAAATTTCCTATTCATCGAGTGTAAAACACGATATTATCTCCCGCTCCGTGAACCTAGAGCTTGGCAGGGTGCCACCGAAAAAATTGGACATAATGTGGGATGAACTCAACTTGTATAGAAATAGCTGGAGATGAAACCAATTCCAGGGCATTACGCAAATGTAATTTGTATAAATAGATTTCGTATAGCCGACTTTCTGACTAATTCACACTGGCCCGTGCAGTGCGGGCTTTGACCGAACAATTTAAGTAGGCGATTACACTCAACTGAGATCTTCCGCCTTGTCCCTTGTGCGAAGTCTTTATGTCGAATGCAGCGTCGTTGCAAAATTAATGAACATTTTAGTGTAGCAATTCTGATGAGCGTATACGTTACCCCCTTTACTAATAGAAAGATCCATGCTGTGTAGCAGTGTAGATACAATTGATAATAATTAATACAATGTTTTGTTTCTCCTTAAACAATATGTCAAAAATGTCGCTGTACAGACAACGACAAGACATTTTATAACTATGACAATCGTTTAGATATTTTTATTGGTAAGAGATAATTAATCATAATAATAATTGGAGATTACAAATGTTATTTATCCCTGAATTAAAATGTTTGCAAAGCGAATTGATTTTGCGATTAGAAATTTAATGAATGCTTGTCTAAATGATTGTATTATTCGCACCTTGCACAATGTCTCGTATTGACAATCCTTAGTTAATATTATAAATGCGAAAGTGTGTCTGTCTGTCTGTCTGTCTATTTGATTGTTACCTCTTCACGGTTAAACGTCTGAAGCGATTTAGATGAAATTTGGTATGAATATAGGACATAGGATAGTTTTTGTTGCGGTAAAATGTACAGTTACCGCGCTTAACTAATGACGTCGCGACGGAGTTGTGGGCGTCATGTAGTAACAGATAAATGATGCACACAAACTGACATTGTTAGGTATGTACGTCTGTTAAAAAATGATCTTTCAATCTTAGTTAATTGGCGTTATTGAATATTAATTAGATTTCTGTGCATTCGTTCGGAGAGGATTAGTAAAAACTCGAATGATTTGATGATTTTATCTTCGAAGTGGTATTACTGTGTGTCATTTTGCTATGCGAGTTTCTTTTTATGTGGCTTGTTTGCGAGATTATGACTGTGCGTTCACTTTTATGTTGGTGTAACATTTCATACGGCGACAAGTCTTGTTTTTCTTACGCCTTTCTAATTGTTAATGCTGGTGATCGTAAAACTTACATTTTCTATTTAAAAGGTCGTTACGTTTAGCTATAAAATCACAAATTGGGAACGACAATTCTCGTTATAATTTTATTGGCATTATATTGATTTTGTCGCAAATAATGATTAAGTAATATGTTGTTATGTTTTATTTAATATCTAACAAAATATAACACCTACATAAAACCGGCCAAGTGCGTGTCGTGCCACGCGCAATATAGGGTTCCGTAGTAGGTACCGCTAATTTTTGATAATTTTTGTATGGTCAATGAGTGTACATTTAATTTATAACGTGTTTTACACTATTAACAACATCATCTCAGTTTCGTTCAAAGGATTTCGAACGAAAAGTTCCTTTGTACTTCTACGAATACTTACATTTTTTTAGTTGATCGACTATTACTATTACTCAATAATTTATGAAGTCTTCTTAGCCGTGATAGTTTTCCTTTTAAATTAGCATATTTCCTACTCCCGTGAATTTTTTCACATTTCCAGAAGCAACCGTTTAGAAGAAGAAGGGGGGGACACTGGACTCTTGACGATTTTTTCCACTTTAAAACTTCATATTTTACAAATGGATCCCTAAATCGGAAAATGGTCTTTGGATACTCGTAATATTTTTAAAAAACCTATCCAACGACACCCCACACGGTGGGGTGGACGCGAAAATAAAAATCACCCCCGCATTGATGTGTAGGGGAGGTACCGTAAAACAATTTTTTTAATGATTTTATATACCATTTTGTCGGCATCAGCAAGATGTACATTCAAGCATTCTGAGCAAAACCACGCAAAACCGCGGACAGACAGACGGACGGACAGACCGAAACTATAAGGGTTCCTTGTTGACTAAGGAACCCTAAAAATTGGCCAATCTTTTGACGGAGGATTTATAAGTATCTTTTCTTTTAGACCTTATTTACTTAAATGCACTCAGAGACCTTTAATAAAAGTTTGACAGAAAAAGGTTCATACATTCTTTTTTGTTAATTGTCGAAGTTTTCATTACTTAAATTAAAATAATCATTAAATATCCCTGAGCCCATATGCTGAAGTCTACTCTCCGACCCAACTTCCAACAATCCGTCGCTGATACCCAGAAATTTCAGTTACAACTGAAAAATAGGTTCGACGCTCTTAACATCTCGGAAACTACAATAGAAGTTAACGAGGCTTTAAATGCAATTGTGGAGAGCATACGGGTCGAAGCAAGCTAACAAGCTACGTACGAACTATTAATTAGTAACCAGTTTAAGTAGTAGCTGGCAAATCAGCAGGGAGTATCGAAGTTGCATAATGACGTGTCGTTGGCACAGAGGGGTGACGTTCTATAATCGGATCATATAATCTTATTGTATGTGTTTGTAATATAGAATACGAGCCAGCGACAGCCAGACTTTCGTCATATTATAAAAGCTGAAATTCTAATACTTTAAGGAAGTTTAAGGGTGTCTGACTTGCAGAAGGAAGCAACTGTCAAAATGTCCGATAGAGAAAGACGAGCTTGCTTAAGTTACCCCGAAGAAAAAAAAAAATGATCTTTACGTTTCTTTGAAGGTCTGAAGAACTGGATACGTCCTAAAATTACCGCGACCAAAACTTCATAGTTGCTGCTCGTTCTTACCTCCGTCGTAAACTTTAAGCTTTTATAAAATAACGAAAAACTTTCTGTCGCTGGCTCTTATTCTATATATTTTTAACCGACTTCAAAAAAAGGAGGTTATCAATTCGACGCGTATGTATGTAATATTTCCAGAACTGCCCAGTTTTTGTATATATGTTACCGTTAGAATGCAGAATACGTTAACATGCACATTACCTAGGTAATCTGCAGATTCCCTGATACAATCCGTTAAAGTGTAAATTTTTTAAATAAAAAAAGCTTATATTTGTGATTTACCTGATTAGTTTGCATTCTCTTCCTTTGTAAAAATCCTAAAAACATTGACTTAAGCTTGTCAACCTATGACTGTGTTGTTTTGATTAGTTTTTTTCTATTTGATACGATCTTTTATATTTTATTAGTGGAGTAACATTTTACTTAAAATTTAATAATTTATTTCTTTGTTTCTATCCAAAAAGTTATTAATTAAATAATTATCTACAACAAAATAACATGTTTTATTCAAACAATAACCTGTTTTATGTAATTTAATGAGAATAGAATAAACTTTTTACACTTTAACTGACTCACCCAGATAATCTGCAGAATACCTTGTTAATCTGCAATCTAACTGGTTTACGCACATTAACGGTAACATATACATATGTTAGTCTATATCAGCGTCTGAACAAATGTGCCAAATTTCAAAAGTATGTATGTATATTTGTATGTTTTTATGTTTGTGTTCGCATATCTCCGGAACTACAAGTCCGATTAAAGTAATTTCTTTTTTTGTTGTACTTACTAGGTATTGTTCAACTTAGGGAACACTATAAGTTTCATCAAAATCGGTTCAGTAGTTTTTGAGATAAGGCAATTTTAATTCTCAATTACGTACCATTTTGAAGTCGGTTTTATCTTTTATTGGTTATTATATGAGTGTCAAATTGTTAATGTATTTATAGTTTACTACATGATACATCCTAAACACTCGATGAGTCACACTATACGTCATAGTATTATTATATCCGAGAGAATGATATCACTTTTATCTAATCAATGGCGTTTTCTTCTCACCTGTTAATGTTTCGGGTACTTTAGATATTTAAACATATTAATATACAACCTTAATAATGGAAAAACGAGACCCTATTTACATTTATATTATGTTGCTGTCTTTGTCTTATATATAAGATCCATTATTAACATAATATATTATGTTGAAAATGACACACACACATACACTAAAAAGTCCTGTATTTATTGTTCAATAATATAATATTTCCTGTTTTTTAATAATACAGAGCCTAACCTTGTTTAAAAGCTGTTAACGGTTTCCTTTTTAAAACTTATAATAATTATAATATAGTAAACGTACCTATAATGTAGCATAATTTGGCCGTATTCATTTAAGTATTAAATTATTGTTGATGACCAAACATCGTCGCTTGCGCATGCCATTTTGTAACTACAATTTATAAGTCAGTCTTGATTGAAATGATAAGATATAATAGCTCTGAGAATTTATTATCGTATTGATTAATAATAATTTATTTTTATACAAATTATCGTTTACTATGCACAATTATTATTACTGAATATACAGACTTTAGAAAACTTAGATTTAGAGTTAGTAAAGCTAATGTTTTATTTTAATTTATGTTTTGCTTGTATCAAGCACTTTCAACCTTAAGGCTGCCTTCACATTAAGTCGCAAGTACTGCGGCAGCTGCGCGGCTGCCGCAGTACTCGCGACTTAATGTGAAGGCAGCCGAAATGTGCCAGTTTTCACCAAAAGAACGGGAGCGTACGTTTCGCTTTCGCACATGTTAGAGGAAATTTTTGATAATTTCTAAAATGTTTATACGACTAATTAATTTGGCAGCCTCAATATTATAACAGTTTCATATGCAATTGAAAATCTTGTTCAATGTTCATGCTGAGCGAAAGTAACATTACTTTTTCATTGCGGTACTTACCCGGCTATTTTCATTAACGTTTACAATTTACATTGCGAGCAATTTAGCTGCTATTTTATGACTCCAGAGCGATTGTAATTAACTTAATGTAATTACTACGCACACTATTTTTTTTTTCTAGTTTTCATTGAAATAACTACTGTGTCTACTACGTTTAATTTTCACATTCTAGATCGAAACAATCAGATGCTTTTCGCTTAATTAAGTTCGCAACTGACACGACGTATTTGATGTCAAACGAATTATTCGATTGTCATATAATTTTAGGTGAAATTGGCGAGTTCAGTCAAATAAATTATTCGATTTTGTAAAAATCGATTAATTTTAAATATAAGTCCAGTCATAAAAGATACTGCAGGATTGTCATAAAGCTTTATCTTAGGTTATAAGTTGAGTTATATTATAAGCTATGCGATTCGATTGACATATTGGCATCTCAGGCAATTTTTAGCTAAAGTGTCGCAAACAGTCACATAACTTATTCCATAGTCATATAATTTCAGGCCATTTAATTCGATTGACATGGTGTCTGTCTAATGATTCGTCTATACAATTTCAGGCGAAGCTGGCTAGTTCGTGGAAGGCTCAAGCCCTATTCAAGAAGTTCGACGCGCGCGCCAATCACAAGGTGTACGGCAAGGGTCGGCTGTGCACCCAGAACAAGGTGTTCATAATAGGTGCTGGACCCTGCGGCATGCGGGCCGCCATCGAATGTCAACTGTTAGGTGCCAAAGTAGTAAGTAAACATAATAATAGCAGAGTAAACAGAACTAACGAGTACGCCGACTCAGAATAGATCTTGAAATTTAGACGTAATATGACATATCGGCCGGCGCGCGCCGTACTAATGCGTTAGGCCAGGGGTCACCAAATGGCGGACCGCGGTCTGCATCCGGACCGCCGACCCATTGTGTGAGGACCAACAACTTGAAGATGAACTTCGTTAAAAATAAATTTCGGTCTCGACTTACTGATGAACATCTCCAGTATTTAATGTCAATAGCTTGCACCAATTCAGATAATAATTAGCAACAAAAATTATCACTTTTCTCATTGATATGTAAATAAATACCTTTGTAATTTCCGTAATTACCTTTTTATAAAATGTGTGGACCGAGAAGGTCATTTCGTTTCCTAAAACGGACCGCGAGCAAAACTAATTGGTGACCCCTGCTTTAGGCCCTTTTCACATGCATACGGTTGTCGTCTAAACGGCCCGGCGCCGTGCCGTGCTAAGCCTTTCACATGTGCACGGTTTTCGCACGGTCACCCAGCAACGCGGCGGGTGGCGGTGGCAGTATTCATGCTGCAGAAAACGTCCGGGCCCCTGTGATGTTAGCGACAAGCATTGTGAAACATGTTGAAAATGACATTAGCGCCCAATTCGCATATTTTCGCCCGTTTGTTTGAAGTCGAGGTACTCCTTAGTTCTGTCTACTCTAATAATCGGATATGAGTCTATATTATAGAGTAAGAGCCTATTATATTAAAGAGAGAGTAGTTGAAAATGAAAATGACAAAGGTCTGGCTACCACTGGTTCTGGGGCCAATAGTAATAGTTCACTATTAAGTGCCAGCACATACAGTTTTTTTTTACTGGCCAGTAACATAAAAGCCTAAAGTTGCAGATCATTCTATTGACACCACATTCAATAAAATCGACTCAAACTTTAAGAGTCTACAGTGGACCATAACTTCCTTTTGGCTTAACAGCCGCTGTAAAAGAAAGGAAAGCGATAATTATCATGCTGTCTGTCTCATAGCACCAGTTGGTCCCTGAAAACTCTGACCAGAAACCCATTGCATGCTGCTGCCTCTTAAATACTGATCAATATGACTTTGATTATACAAATTTAATCTAATATATAAAATTCTCGTGTCACAGTGTTTGTGCGCGAACTCCTCCATAACGGCTCAACCGATTTTAATTAAATTTTGTATGTACATTCGTTAGGCCTGAGAATAGGTTTTTATCTAGGACTTTTTATATTGATACTAGAACAAAAAGCATTCGGTCATATTTAAATCTTTACATAACCACGAAATAGACCCTACATATATTGAACTCACTGACTTCCATTATACAAGTACGCTGGACTAATGATACCCTTTGAAATGACAGCTATTTTTTGTGCCTATTTGAAGCGGAATCAGCTCCCCCAATGTGAGTGATAGGAACTAAATTTGACGAAAAATGAAGTTTGAAAGTCGTCATATTGGCGCTGATAGCAGTAGTGGGAGTATTTGGAACTAATACTAGTGATGACAACCAATAACTATTTGCGGCGGCCATTTGCAAGTTACGTCAAATTTAGTTCTCTTCCCTCTCACTGGGGGCGCTGATTCCGCTTCAAATAGGCACAAAAAAAGGTGGGTATCATAGGTCCAGCGTACTTGTATAATGGAGGTCAGTGATTGAACTTCTTAAAGTAAGTAATTTATAGCAATAGTACGGCTGATATTAAACTCAACACCACCGGCCCTAAGTTCCAAATTTTGAAAGGAGTTAAACAAGGCGACCCAATTTCCCCAAAATTATTTTGCTGTGTCCTTGAGGAAGTTTTCCGAAAGCTGGATGACCTATGGATAGAGAGGGGCATTGAAGTCAATAACAAAAAGCTAACCAATCTTCGCTTTGCTGACGACATTGTCCTTTTTCCTCCTACAGCCGCAGACCTTCAAACCGTGCTACAAGATCTAAGCACTGCAAGCCTCGAGGTGGGACTCACAATGAACAAGTCCAAAACTCAAATAATGACCAACAGCACGAGACGTAGGGTCGAGGTAGACGATCAAGAAATACACTATGCCGACGAGTACATCTACTTGGGCCAGTTGGTTTCTTTTCATAACAGACAAGGGAAGGAAGTCGATCGACGAATCGAAAACGCCTGGAAGAGCTACTGGTCCATGAAGACGCTGATGAAGGGAGATTTACCAATCTCCCTGAAACGCAGACTCGTCGACATGTGTATTCTGCCCGTCCTAACTTACGGTGCGCAAACTTGGTCATTGACCGACTCGCAAAAGTCCCAACTCGGGGTATGCCAAAGAGCGATGGAGCTCAGTATGTTGGGAGTAAAACTAGTCGACAAAATAAGAAACACCGCACTGCGCTCCCAAACAGGTATCGAGGATGTAGAGGCCAAGACGGCAAAACTAAAATGGGATTGGGCTGGCCACGTTAGCCGCATGCATCCTGACCGCTGGGCAAAGTTAACAACTGATTGGGTACCCGAAGCCGGACGACGCAACCGTGGCCGGCCAAGGAAGAGATGGCTCGATGAGCTGGAGGCATACCTGCCGGGCTGACCAACGTTGGCGCAGGAGCGAGAAAAATGGAAGACCCTGGGGGAGGCCTTTGCCCAGCAGTGGGAAAGCATAGGCTTATTAAAAAAAAAAAACTAGAAATATATGGCAAAACAACGTTTTTCGGGTCAGCTAGTACATACATATTATAACAATAATATTATCTACTACGTGCTAGGTACTCAGAATCTTTTTACACTAATACAGGATACTCAGTCTGAGTCTCTTTACCCTAATTCTTAAAAAAAGATAACATTTCCCGTTCTCAAAAATGTTATTTCGAAACAATTTTATGAAGATTTCAAGGAAGTCCGCATTAATCAGTTTTTATGATACAAACTTCGCGCGTGTTAATCATACAATTATTTTGGTGTTGTAAATATAGTCTGACGAGTCAATGACACCATAACTAATTATTTCACATGTTCCCATTAGTACAGATTATGATAGAATGTTAAAACCGTCTCAAGATCTTAAAAAAACATTGTAATTTTTCCACAAAAGCTATTTTTGTGGAAGAATTCGGAAGTTTGTTGTCAATGTTTTCTTATTTTTTGTCCCCGATTTATGCTTTAACGTACCTATATTAAAAACGATATTTTATTTAATTATTATTAGGCATTCAACGGACTGTTTTAACTTATAACCATTACATAATATACAATCAACTAAAATAACATAATAAATTATTGAAGGATGATTGATGAGGAAATTGGATTTCAAATGATCAACTAACTACTAAGCTATTTAAATAAAATACTTAATCGTAACGTTCCTGTCATGACGTTTTTAACGGCGTTCTTGAGATGTAATTCTTGCAAGTTTCACCATATTATTAGTTTAATTACTATTCTTAGGGCCGTTCCACACGTGCCACAACAACACCACGACCACAACCACACCACGTAGTTGGGCGTATACTTTGTATTGAAAATGAATACTATTCCCACGTACCAAATTTTGCAGTCGTTATGAACCGCGTGTGTGATACCAATGACCACATTTTGTCGCGACGGTGCAGTGTGGCGTGGTTGTGGTACGTGTGGGTCAAGCCAATACTAGTAAAGTATTTGATGCTGTTGCAGTTGTATTTTCATCTAACTGTGCCTAAAGAAGTTTAACTTCAATGTAATTTTTACTATTCCTGCTGATAGAGTCTTAATCCACCTTCAGTTGAAAATCATCATCATTAATCATCGAAACAAGATTCACTCCAGTTTCAAATATTTACTACCATTCCTACAGTGTTTCATAAAATGTCATAAATCATACTAAAACACACTACAAATTAACCAGCTTCCATAGTTACCTAAAGTGTCAATTCGCCATAAGAAGTTTCACAATATAAGCCAGATAGTATTAAGCCAGCCAGGTACTAAAAATCCTAATAAAGATAGTACTTAAACTAATAAACTGCTTCAATACGCCTCTCACCATTCTTGGCCCGATTTTAGTGATAACATGGTCTATAATTATTATTAGTTACATAATATGAAGAAAAATTTGCATTTTAGTGTCAGGTTTTGGCCACACAAAAATCAGCCTCTCAAGTAACAGTTTGACAACTCAGTTGAGTGCATTGAATTTTAAATTTTTATTAATAAGTTCGCAATCATTTGATACGTCACACATAAATACGGTAAATAATAAAAACAACATCCCAAGAATGACCTTGAGCATAATCTTTACAGCAAGAGCGGCTTATTGAAACGGGCTTTACTTATTCCAGGTTGTAGTAGAGAAGCGGGACCGTATGTCACGCAACAACGTGCTCCACCTGTGGCCGTTTGTGATCCACGACCTGCGAGCGCTCGGTGCTAAGAAGTTCTTCGGCAAGTTCTGCGCGGGATCCATAGATCACATCAGCATTAGGCAGCTCCAGTGTATTCTTATGAAGGTATTGTTAAAATTCAGCTATTTAATCCAATTTAAGACGATAAAACGTACAAAACTAAATAGATGTGAACACATAAAAAATGTGCTAATATTTCTACACTCGTCTCACCGTTTCGAATAAAGTATGGTCGCGGAGCAGGAAGAATTTCGTACATTGATTCATTGTGACTTGCCATTTTATAGGTCCGCAAAGGAAACAATATAGTACTATTTTTGTATGCTAAAGGAAAAGGAAAATAATAATGAATCAATGTACTATCGCGGAAATTGATTCCCAGGCAGATTGACAGATCAACATCATTTGGTTGGATCATGTCAATTTAGAGCCATCGCAAACAGTGCGACTTGTCGTTGCGTCTAGTCGTTGCGTCTAGACGCCGAGCTGTCGCTTGCATCGACGACTAGTCGTTGCGACAGACGCCGTGCAGGAAGCCATCATTAGTAGTAGAGTATTCGAGAGAGACGGCCGTGTTGTTCATCTTGTGAGTGAATATGGATGAGGTTCTAGTTGCACTTGCCTTGGTGCTTAGGCATAATTCCTCCCAAGCCTGATTTTTTTCCCTCGGTCACTATACTCATTCGAACGTAAGTCTCAAACAGCAGGACGCGCTTTGACGTCCGAAATGAACACATCAACATCGAACGTATCCATTTTGAGATTATCAACAGACGTGCACCTTGGATAGCGCTCACAGCGAGACTGACGCGCGACTGTCGTCGTGTGTGCGCGTGTATGCGATTCCAGACGCAGCGACTAGACGCGAGCGCGCGCGGCTCACCTAGCTTGTCGTTGCGATTCTGCGACTGTGACGTCAAGTGTGCGGAGCTTCGAACAAAATATATGAAAATTGTCGGCCGTAGCCTGTCGTTGCGTCTAGTCGTCGAGCTGTCGCAGACGCCTGTCGCATCGTGTGCGCCTACACTTAATGTTAATTGTAATCTGACGGCTGGGTTTGACGTAACGCGACGAAACTACGTAGGTCCCCCATCTGCCTAGGAATCAACTTCTCTGATAGTACAAATATCTACATCCAGTACTTTAGACCAAATTAACGAAACTTTGCACATTATTGTTGCTTCTGTCTTGTATTTAGACCCAATTTCACCAACCTCTGTTTGTTAAATCCTAACAAGGCATTACTTAACGGACCTTAGAAAATTAAACAGACTGTCAAAATACTTATGTCCCACAGTAAAAAATTTACAGCGGATTAGTAAATGCAATGTTAAGTGAACAACGAGTGAACAACTAGCAATTCGTTCCTTCTTGTTATAAGGCGACGAAATTGCAATGTACAAGTTTAATACGACATGTTTGCTGCAATGTGTCATTTTCTTCCTTATTCGTATAATACGTCATCTGGTAGATAATGCGACCAAATTAAAATATCTGGTTAATAATTATTATCTGTCAAAGCTGAAAACATGAATCATAATACAAACTTTTATTTACATAATTCGGTTTGGTAATTTTGATATAAGTTAGTGTATTTGCAATGTCAAAGGAAAATCCGAGGCTGAATTTTTGACAAAATGAAAATAAATAATTATTCATCACTATGAAAAATAAAAAATAATATGTAAGGATGTGGCAGAAACATGGCGGAAATACTTAAAAGTCAAAACAGATTCTTTTATTGATATTGGATATTGTCTTTGACAGTTGTTGTTTTGACTAAAATAACGGCCTGTTAAATATTTATCGGACCTCCACAGCAGGAATTAAATTTAACTCCGTGTTAGGTGATTTGACATGACATTAGGGCATGGTGGAACGCTTGATAGCTCTAACAGGCCGTTAACTTATTTAATAAGCCATTATTTATTTAACATTGCTTGATGAAACTGGGTCTTAGTCTAGTAATTAATTGTTATTTAACACTTGTACTTGTTTTAGGTTGCGCTGTTATTGGGCGTTGAAATTCATGAAAATGTTAGTTTTGAAGAATTGCTGGAGCCAACTGTCACAAAGAATTCTGAAAGTAAGTAAAAACCTACGAATAATAAAAACTAGTTTTTATTATTCGTAGGTAAAAATTAAGAAATTAAAAAAAAAACCCTAAATTTCTTAATTTAATTTTATTTCATGCTTTTTAAACTTGTGTTACTTATAGTGCATAATAATTCTTATCAAGATCATATATCCATGGGCCATGATAACCATCTATGAAGGTCATTTTCGATGAGGCCGTTAATATGAGCCCAAATATGAAACCTCCACTTTGGGTTCATACGAAGCTCGACGGCTCCTATAGAATCCTGGTGATGCTGCAGCAGCAGCATGTAAATATTTACTGTTTATCTTCGTTTTACTGGTTGTCGCAATTAAAATGAGCCCAAACTCGAAACCTCTGCTCTTAGTTGGCGAGGAGTTGGATATCCTATTGATTACCACCAGGTGATGCTGCAGCACCAGGTCAACTTTCCATTAATGTTATATAATATTAAACACATCAAAAGACTGCAAGTTGCTAACCGCCATTTATGAACCAGATAAACCCTAATTTTCCAGCACTGAGCAGGTAGCAAGAGCAGTAAGAACACTCTCGATCATGTCAGCTTTCAAACAAACAAAAAACTAGATCAAAATCGGTCCACCCGTTTGGATGCTACGATGCCACGGACAGACACACACAGAGAGACAGGCAGACACGTCAAACTTATAACACCCCCCTTTTTTGTCGGGGGTTAAAAACATTGGTGGTCAATAAGGGCCGGGACACAAAAACACGTTACGACTTCGTGTCGTGGGAATCTACGACGCGCGTCGTAAAAAACTACGACACGACATAGTAACGTGCCACAGTACACGGCACGACGTCGTGTCATATGTCACATGTCAATCCACTCCCACACACGGTCAGTTCTAAGTCGGCCCTAAGATATACGTATTATTTAGACAGATAAATTTGTTTTTAATTTTAATTTTTCTTTCAAAATATTATGTTTTCATTAAAAGTGTTTCACGACGGTTTTGCGAGGGTGATCAAAGCGTCTGGCAGAGTTTGTATTTTGCGACAGCAATGCAAGAAGCGAAAATTTTACAATATCTGCTGTCAATCGCCTGTTGTATTGATGTAACAAGATTATGTATTTGTATTATATATATCATCCTGCCGGTATTTTAACTGAAAATCCATATTTAACGCCGTTTATAAATTGAATAATTTAGATCATAGTCACTCTGTGAAGTTTTCATAACAACAATTTATTTCACAGCATTAGGTTGGCGCGCGCGGGTGAATCCGACCGACCACCCCGTATCGCAGTACGAGTTTGATGTGCTAATTGGTGCTGACGGCAAGAGGAATACCCTGCAAGGCTTCAAACGAAAGGAGTTCCGAGGGAAACTGGCCATGGCTATTACCGCTAACTTCATCAATAGACATAGTGAACAGGAAGCATCGGTAAGTATGGAGTAGAAATTTCACACATAATGTCTATTTCGCTCTTTATTTATCACAATCTTGTAATGTAAGTAACGAGATGGCTAAATATTAGTGCAGTGTTTGGTGACTAGGCTTTAGTAGTAAGTAGTATAAGACCCCTTTATGTTGCACATGATCGACAATAATATAGACGATTGTCTGATTTTGTCTGATCTGTAGAGAGTAATTTATTGTAAAACAGCTGCCACAATCATGGTGGTAATCATGTTTATCCATCATTGTTCAACGTAAAACGGGGGCAGAAACTAGTAAACCACACGTTTACTTTATGTCTACTTGTCTCTTTTGTTCGCGCATAAATATTTAAGCTATCTCAATTTCACATAGTAGGCAATACTAGGGATTACAATAATTTCGTGTGTGAGAAAGTGGCCAATCATTAGATATTATGATAAAATCTTACTTGTCTAATCGCTCACTATTGGACCAGCTATCTCGTCGCGGTCATTCGTTCAGATTAGTGTGCCTCAGGGCTCTATACTTGGTCCTTTTTTGTTTTTAGTTTATATTAATGATCTTCCGCATGTAATTAACGGATGTGATGAGTGATGACATTGTATTGTTTGCAGATGATACCTCACTGATTTTTAAAGTAGATCGGAAAGATTGTCAGCTTCTGCATGTTAACAATACACTAAAAAAATGGCTAAGTGGTTTAAAGCAAACAATCTTGTTCTTAATGCGAAATAATCGGCCAAGTGCGAGTCGGACTCGCGCACGAAGGGTTCCGTAACGTTATAGAACAAAAATAGGTCAAAATTGTGTTTTTTTTTTCTATGGGAGCCCGCCTTAAATTTTTATTTTATTTAAATATTATTATTAATAATTAAAGTACACATATAATTCAGGCCTTTGTGAAAATTTCAAGTGCCTACCTGTTGTCATCATTGATACCGAGCAAAAAATGTTTGAATAATCACGTTTATTGTATGGGAGCCCCCCTTAAATATTTAATTTATTTTGTTTTCAGTATTTGCTGTTATAGCGGCAACAGAAATACATAGTTTGTGAAAATTTCATCTCTCTAGCTATTACCGTTCTTGAGTTACAGCCTGGAGACAGACGGACCGACATCGAAGTCTCAGTAATAGGGTCCCGTTTTTACCCCTTGGGTACGGAACCCTAAAAAAACTGTGTTAGATTCTCTGTACCTAATGTTAAAACAATCGAATCCGAAATCATAATAGAGAGCGAAAAATTAATTTGACTAACTCAACTTCCTTTTTAGGCATTCGATTGGACTCGAAATTACAATGGAATAGTCACATTGAACATCTTTCATCTAAACTTAGTGCTGCTGCTTATGCTATAAGGAAAATATGTCAACTAACCGAATATAGATACAGCAAGGCTTGTTTACTTTGCATATTTTCACAGTTTAATGTCTTATGGGCTTTTATTATGGGGATCAGTAGCCGACTTGGACAGTATTTTTATTTTGCAAAAACGTGCAGTACGTGTTATATATCAAATGAAATGTCGAGATTCACTTAAAGAAAAATTTAAAGAAATTAAAAATATCACTTTGCCCTCGTTATATATATTATATGAAATAATCATGTACACTCGAAAGAATATAGATCTTTTTAAACAAAAATATGATTACCATAATAGAAATACTAGAAATAAAAATAAACTGCATGTTCCTAAATTTCGCTTCAGTAAAACAAATTTAAAGTCTTTTATAGGCAACTGTATAAGATTTTATAATAAAATACCACATGAAATAGTTTGCTTGCCAGAAATAAAATTTAAAAAATTTTATTTCTGGCAAGCAAACTGTAAAAAGAGTGCTAATCGGAAAAGCATATTATATGGTTGATCATTACATAAATGACAAAGATATTATCCACCACTTAACTTGACAGATGAAGTATGGAGAATCTGTCAAAAAAGCTGTGAATAGCCTATTCGGCACTTTATCAGAAAGTGGTGAAACAGGCCCTTAATGTTCTTAATTATTATGTTGTCTTGATATTATAAAATCTGTTAATGTAATTGTGTTTTTAAATCTAAATTGTAATTATTTTTGACGTCAAAAAATGTTTTTGTAAACCTATTTTGAATAAATTATGTATTTTGAAGTTTGAAGTTTAAAGTAAGGTAGTGATGGTTAGACTACTTGTGAAATGCAATCAATCAAGGGCAAAAATATATGTTTTTTGTTTTATTTTTAGGTGCCGGAAATCAGTGGTGTTGCCTTTATTTTTAACCAAAAATTCTTCAAAGATCTCCACGAAAAAACTGGTATTGATCTAGAGAATATCGTTTATTATAAAGACGATACACATTACTTTGTGATGACAGCTAAAAAACACAGTCTACTGGTGAAAGGAGTACTACTGAATGTAAGTATTTCTTTTGATGACTATATTATAATTATGGAGAAATGTTTTAAGTTAAATATGCTAAGTAACAGTGTTGGATAGCAAAGAATTTGTTAAAGTTTCTTAAAGCACATTTTCAATACAAACCGAGTATCAATGTAATAATGCCAAAACCTACTTTAGTGTTAATGATTTTATGAACGATTAGCGAGTTTCTTACGCCGGTTCTTTTCGCCTGGCTAGTTCCCGAACCGGTGGTAGGCATCGTAGACTTTCCAGAAATAATTACTTTGCCACCTTTTCAAGCAATGATTCAAGCGGCTGGTTCACAACTCTAATTTGGCTCGGATGCGATATTGTTCGTGTAAAATGAATGAATTTATACCCGAATAATCCAGCTGATACAACTCGAAATTATATAATACTACAGAAAACTTAAAAATGTATATAATTTTTCATTTTCCGTACAATAATACTTATTTACTGAAGATCCTTATTCCGTGGATCCTTAATCCTGTGGAAAATTAAAGGCTTAAGCTATAGCCAACACTTATTTCAGGATTACAACGAGGTATCGAAGCTACTTAGCGTGGAGAACGTCGACCGGGCAGCACTAATGCGGTACGCACAAGAAGCAGCGAGATTTTCCACCGACGGCCGTCTGCCGTTGAGGGACTTTGCATTGAACCACTACGGAGAGCCTGATGTAGCGTTGTTCGACTTCACCTCCATGTATGCTGCTGAGAACGCTAGCATGGTAAGTTAAAGAAAGCCGTTGGCAACATCATCTGACAACTGTAAAGCAAGATGCAACATAAGACCATTGATAAAATGTTAAGGGCGTTGTCACATCGATGACACAAAACCGCGAGTTGCAACGCAACACATAACTGAATTCGCATCGCATCGCAAAAATCTGCGACAAAACTCATACTAAAAATTACAATGCGATGCGATGCGAATTCGCAGTTTTGTGTGGGAGCCCAATAAAAATGACATTGCGATGCGAATTCGCATGAATTCGCAGTTTTGTGTGGGAGCCCTTTTTGTTGGACTTGTGATAGTAGTTCTGTCGTTTTTGCGATTAGCGCACTCGGTGTGCAAACAGCCTTAGGCCCAATTTCACCAACGTCTGTTAGTGTTAACAGCTTGTTAAAATGTTATGTCTTCTTTTCATTCATATGAAAAACGAAAGAGGTAACGTGATACTAATTCGAGCATTAACTTTAATAGTTGTTGATGAAATTGGGTCTTAAGCTTTAACCCTAGAGTGGCCAATGTAGCGCTGCTAAATTTCAAGTGTAATATCATACGATCATTTACTCACATGTATGCTGCAGGTATACGAGCGTCACGGGCGGCGGGTGCTATGTCAGCTAGTCGGTGACAGTCTACTGGAGCCGTTCTGGCCGACCGGTTCCGGCTGTGCTCGCGGGTTCCTTTCCGCCCTGGACTCGGCCTGGGCGGTGCGCTCGTGGGGACAGAACCCGCCCACGCACCCGCTAGAGGTCATCGCTGAGAGAGAATCCATATACAGGCTGCTAGGTACGTATCTGAACGGTATTTGGACCAATAAATAAGACGGAATGGTTGTAATTGAACGGTCACTACCTTCTGACAAAGGTCTGGCTTAGGATTGATAAGTACACTTATAGAGTAACCTCTTTGTGGCGGAGGTTGTTATATTTCACAATCAATCTTTTGATTCAGAAATTAACTTTATTTAATGCTTCTATGGCCTCTACAAGTTAAGCCATGATGAGCAATCATAAGACACTAATATATCATAAGATAATAATATTATTGTTATAATGACGCTCAATCCATGGTAGAACTAGCAATCGTAGAAGTAGTCGAGTATGAAAACATTTTATGAATACCTACAGGCCTACGAATAAAAGTTTAGCTCTTTAGCCTATGATTCACATCTATAGGTTTTTTGTTGTAAGTACTAATTATTATGTAATATATTTCCAGCACAAACAACCCCCGAAAATCTTAACCGCGACTTCGGGTCGTACACTCTGGACCCTGGTACCCGGTATCCAAACCTCAACCGCACGGCCGTCACCGCACATCGTGTAACAGGCTTCTACGACTCCGACGACCCCCTGCCTCTTGATGCGACGCTCAGCGCTAGGAAGCGACGTAGAGGTAAATATCTAAATGTAGGCTTCCGATTTTTTTTAATTATTCAGAATAAATTAACATTTTATATCATAAATTGTCAAACTTGCGGCATGCAGCCAGTGTTTAAGCGAAAATGCAAGGCTAATACTTTCTGGCAATACGTTAGACTTATACGTCTTACTTAAGACAATCACAGCGAAATCTGTCTCAGTATCGACCACATCCGTGACCCGTGTACATCTCGTGCGTTTCATACAAAATATTTTTTTATTGTCAAGAATCAATTTATTCAGAGCTCAAATTTCACTGGTCCGAATCCATAACGAAAGCATTTGACATAAGTCATATCCCTTTCTATCAAATACAAATTAGTAATACTTATCCTTTCTTCCGTTATTGTCACGCGTCACTAGTGGTGTGATACTCAAGTATCTATCAGGGGTATATATTTTTTTCTTAATCGAAATACAGAGTGATTTGCTCACATCATTTTGAGGAGGACTGTTATAAAATAGCTGATTATATATAAAAAAAAATTGTCGACGATTACTGAGCTCTGCAGTATCAACACTGTTTTTGCCAATTTTGGTAAGAGAAATATGGATGGTTTAATCTACCCATCACAAAGCGTTGTTTAAATTTGTCGGCGTTGCGAAGTAGGTAATCATGAAACATATTTTGAAAGCGTAAAGAAAAGTGAACCACGTAAAGATTTTTAGTCACTAAAGCAGTTTTATTGGCGAACAACTTTTTTTAATAAACAAGTTTCCATCAATTTCATTGTGAAGAAATCATGTGGTCGACTTAGCAAATCTATACTTAATATTATATAGCTGAAGAGTTTTTTGTTTGAACGCGCTAATCTCAGGAACTACTGATTCGATTTGAAAAATTCTTTCAGTATCAGTTAGCCCATTAATCGATGAAGGCTATATTATATTATCACGCTAAGACCAATGAAGAATGTTTCAAAATCGGGTGATTTTTTCTTATTGTGCTGCGTGTGCTGCGTGTGCTGCGTAAACGGTAAAAGTTTCGCAAAAATCATGTA
Source organism: Cyaniris semiargus (assembly GCA_905187585.1). Classification (NCBI taxonomy): domain Eukaryota; kingdom Metazoa; phylum Arthropoda; class Insecta; order Lepidoptera; family Lycaenidae; genus Cyaniris; species Cyaniris semiargus. Next base: position 12,185,714 of record LR994547.1, read on the forward strand.
AAAACTCAGCATTGCCACCTCCCTATTTTACCTTCCCTAACACTTAACGATAATAATAAATGGGTATTATTGATGACGTTTAAAAAGTGGGGTAGAATTGATGTTTCTAACAATTCATTTGATTTTAAAAAGTTTATAAAGAAAGTTATCTTAAAATACTATAAAAATTAGGTGAGGTAATAGCCATTTATTTAAGTATTCAAAACATATCCAATTTATCTTCAAATCTGTCATACTTACTGCTACAGCGACAGTTGAAGTGCATCTCTTCCACAGCGGATGGCATATTTTAAGCTATTTTCTTACCTTTTTTATGTTTAATTGTAAATATATTTTTAGACTATAATTTGAACTGAAATAATTCTAATGCATTCTTGAGTGCTTTATTTTCTTCGTTAGAATCAGTTTTCGAACATAAGATAAACACAATTTTTAAAATACCGATTGCGGAGAAAAAATATTACCAAATCAGCAAAAATTGACGGCCTCACCCTTATATAGATCTTGCATAATAATTATTCTAATAAACAGTAAGACAACTGAAGCTCTGTATATAGCCTATAAATACAAGTAGTATTAGGAACTATAGCTCCAATGAGTATTTATAGGGAATTTGTATGCTTACAAGTACTCCAGGAAGTTTGCTGAGAAGTTGGATTCTTTGGTTTTGGTTGTACTGCTATTTCAGTTCCATCTAAAACTACTCTAATATTTTTATCAAACAGACGGTACAGAAGTTTTTCTTAAAAATGTTTCTTGTGGCTCAGCATCTGGAAATAAATGTCAGAATTTGTAATTAGTTTGTTTGTAAGAGGCATGTCTAGGAAATAAATAGGTTTGACTTAGGCTAGACATCATAATTTCACGACTTACCTGTGTATTTACTTCTTCCAAAATAATCATCTTCTGTGAAATGAACTAAGCGTGCGGTATTCTTTGTTTGAAATTCTTTGTTCGCATATTCTCACTTTTTCTTCACTTTGGGTCTTTAGTTCATAATATAACTCTCCAGTTTTTAAAACTTAAAGCACAACATTGAGGCATTTTTACGAAAATTGATAATTATAAAATAGGTAATACTCTTGTTTACAAAAAATGTTGGGGATTTGACAGCTCTAATGTCAAATTGGGGTACAGTCGACGATGCGACGCCTATCGGGATAAAAAGGCAGTTTTGCTCCTCATTATTATGTATAGTTATGAGTATTAAGTTGATAAGTAGTCAACTTTTAACTTAATTTTAAGTTATTATTTGCATGTAAACACAAAATTTTGTAGCAAGTAGCAAGTTCAAATTTAGTTAAGTAAGTATAAAGTCATAAGTTAAAATTTAGTTGACTACTTATCTACTTAATACGTGTAAACCAGCCATTACTTACCGGGTTACCATGGCAAAAACAGAGTAGACAGATTATGTCTATTGTGGCAAAAAGCTATGTCTGGCGTCTCTAACTCTCTACGTCGCCGCAAACGCTGCTAAACGCTGTAAAGCGCTGTAAACTATTCATGCTTTTATTAAGACTTTTGAGGATAAATTTTAACAAACTATGAATTACATCTTCCATAAAATACATCAAATAATAATGATGCAAATTTTCGAGCAGATCAGACTAAGGAATCGAGATGTCCCATACTAACTTCATCCCCCCTTTTCACACCCTTAGGAGAGGAATTTCTAAAAATCCCTTCTTATCGCACGCCTACGTCATACGAAAAACACTCCCTCCAAATTTCAAGTATCTACGATCAGTGGTTTAGGCCGTAGCGTGATTCCATTTTCATGTCATTCAGGACAAAGCCTTTTATATAATGATAAAGATAAGAACTGTTTTTTTTTACTTGTGACAAGCACTTCTAGGAAGTAGGTCTGTCAACTGCCTATAGTCAGAGTTCCCTAGAACAATTTTTTTATTACTATCAAGCTAATTTTTTGTGAGTAGCTTGATTTTGATACGACGAACAACATTTTTATGTGCGAAAAATCTCGAAATTGGTAGCTAACAGAGATAGAAAGGATTTCATACTTTGATTTGATGGTCCTAAAATATGGATTGTTCTATTTGTAGGACAATGTAACTCTTAAATTTTATAACTAATAACCTATCAATATACAAAAAATCTGCTGGTTAGGGTTCCGTTTCAGGGTTCTGTAATCAACAAAACTTGGTTGACTACGGAACCCTAACTAGCTGATTTTTTGTTTATTGATAGGTTAATAGTTATTTAATTTAAGAGTAACATTGTCCTACAAATCAAATAAAGTATGAAATCCTTTCTATCTCTGTTAGCTACCACTTTCAAGATTTTTCGCAGATAAAAATGCTGTTCGTCTTTAGTCTTATCAAAATCAAGCTACTCACAAAAAATTAGCTTGATAGTAATAAAAAAAATTGTTCTAGGGAACCCTGAATACTTTGACTCAATTTCTTCGATGGTACAAACTAATATAACTCTACAGAGCCGGAGATATCAGAGGAGGCGCTAGTCGCATGGGTGGGGTACACCGAGCTGGGTATCCGCGCGGCGACCGGACAGGCCGCGTTGTCGGAGCTGGTCAAGCGGTACCGACCGGATCTCATCTCCGTCCCGGCTAGATCCGTCTACGAGATACTGCAGGATGAGTTCGGTGAGTAAAACTTCTACTTCAGGATGAGTTTGGTGAGCATTAAAGTATGGAGCCGATAAAATTCGTATGCCATTGACTAGTTTCTTGAAGTGTTGAACAAATATTTTGTCTAGTTTCCACGAGTACTAGATAGTAGAACGAATTTCTACTTGCATGTGAAATTAATAATTTGATGTCAAAAAGAGTCTAGTAATAGAAGTAATTTTGGTTTGTTTTGGTCATTGGCCAAGCACTGATTCATATCACAGCTGGTTTTTAGAAACGTAGACCCAGAGTTTACATAATAAACATTTTTACACAATGGATATTAGCATATCCACATATACAATCTTTTGTCCTTGTCTATCAAGCGTCTTTTCTGATTTTATAGATAAGAAGAAAACGTAAAGCTTATGCATTGTCTAAATATTTTTATTAGTGAAGAAAGTTATTAAACATTTTATTAACCGACTTCAAAAAAAGGAGGTTATCAATTTGACGCGTATGTATGTAATATTTCCAGAACTGCTCAGTTTTCGTATATTATGTTGGTCTATATCAGCGTCTGAACAAATGTGCAAATTTCAAAAGTGTATGTATGTATGTATGTATGTATGTTTTTGTTTGTGTTTGCATATCTCCGGAGCTACAAGTCCGATTTAAGTAATTCTTTTTTGTTGTACTAGGTATTGTTCAACTTAGGAAATGCTGCAAGTTTCATCAAAATCGGTTCAGTAGTTTTTAAGACAAAGAATTTTAATTCTCAATTACGTACAATTTTGAAGTCGGTTTTATCTTTTTAAAATACTATTATTTACTGACATAATATACTTTATCTATGCTACTTTTGGTCGTTGCGATAGTACCGAACTTATTTATTTCACTTCAATAAATATCTTTACAATAAAGCGCTACGAATACAAAATGCAATTTTAAAAAAGTACACAACATATTCACTATGTATTGAATGTCAGGTATACAACCGTTTTCACCTACGGGGCCGACTCGTGACATCCCGGACGCCAAGCTACGCTCTTACCTGCTGCGAGTGTACCACGCGTTTAAGGGGGAAGTACCGCACATACAACACGATACTGATATGTTTGATCAGGTAAGCACCGTTTGATCATAATAATGCTCGATAGTTCTTGTTTTTCTATGAAAATGACATATTATACTAAACGAGGCTGAGCACTATATTATAATTGATAACGCTCGACAGTTCTCGTATTTCTATGAAAATGATACATTAAGGCTGAGAACTATTATTATCGGCGTTGCTACGTTGTAATTATTTTAAAATGCCATATAGAATTTATTTTTGGATTTCCAAACAAATGTGAAGAAAATGTAGTGTGGATGGTTATTTAACAAAAAGTGATGTTGTTCGCCTTATCAAAGCCATAATGTTTCTGCATTTTACATTCAAATAACTTTTTTACAGATTAAACAGAGTCAGCAATTGGAGAAAAATGCTCGCAAGATCATTGATCATTCTTCTGCGGCTTATTCAAGTATGTATATTATTATCTAATATTCTTTACTTTAACTTTCGAGTGGTTTTAAAATATCTTATCTCATTCAACAGATGCCGTCGATTCCGAAAAATCGCACTCGAGCTACAGACGAAAGCGACGCTCCGTTCGAACACCACAAGTAAGTAACGACTCCGCCGAGTATATAAGAAATAAGATTGGCAGACTCGATCTTAACGAGATCACACAAATCGCTCGCCTCATTGAGGGCCACGACGCTATAGTAGATGACGATCAGCGCTCCAACAAACAAAAGGAATTGCAGGACCAAATTATTGCCTTGTTGGACCCCGACGACTCCCCCGACCCGCAGCTCATCAGAGACTCTCTAGCCCAACTGCTGCAAGGCACCACCAAGTCCAAGCCAAAAGTACGCAACAAAGATCATGCAAAAGTGGCGCAGTTCTTCACAGAGTCCCCCGAAAAGAAGCCCGTGCGACCACCCCGTAAGTTGAAAGGTTTAGATCCTTCCACGATCAAATCGATAGATTTCTCGGACATATTCGCTGATGAATCTCCCGATACGGACGTAACTTTGACTTCGTTCGTCCCCAAGAAAAAGGACCATTTAAAGTCGGGTAGCCCAAAGAAAAAGGAATTCGTCCGCGCTTCTTCGACCGAGTCGGCCGTACCGCAGGCTCGAAGACTGTCGGACGTAGTTGATAGGAGCAAGAAAAGATTTTCAGAGAGCCCGGAGGTCAATTCTTACGGGAGATCGAATTCGATCGGTTCCTCGGAAGTGGCGAACACGAGGCGCATAGCACAACTGTTCGAAGAGAAAAAGCAGAGGCACACTCCCAGCCTGGAAACGATTCGGTTCGGACCTACCAGTACCCCTGAAATGATGCTACGCAGGCAGAGGATGACAGAAATTATCGAAGGCAAACGGCGAGACACGCCGAGCCCCGATCGCTTGAAACGACCCGATACGATCGGAACCCCCGAGATGGCCATGCGCCGCCAACGCGTCTCGGACCTCATACACGGCGTCAACAAATCCCGCCTGAGCCCGGAGCCGTCAATGCAGCGGCGGGGCTCTGGGGAAGTGGGAGTACGAGTCCAGAAGGTTTCAGACATGATGGAAAAGAAGAGGGTCGAGGCCCGGCGGCCCAAGAGTACGGGGAAGAGGAAAGCTGCGAGAGAAATTATGAAGCAGCGCTTCGAGAAGAGTTTGCAGATGTTGGCATCGGAGCCGAGGCTAGATTTCGCGCCGTCGGCTGATCTGGAGAATGATTACGGCCTGCAACAGTATCGGGCGAGCGCGCCACAGTTTGACGAGCGCGTTAAGAAACTAGAGAAGAAGTTGCAACACTATGTGAGATTTGTGTTGACGTTGTGTGTTGCATGGCGAGATTAACCCACCCGATATGGGACTTTCGTAGCGTAGAAAGCAACCCAGACCCGAAGCACAAAAATCTCATGAAATGTATTAACAATAATCGTGATTTCTACGTTTTTCTATGCACTAACTTCTTCGGATTCTCACAAGTGTGTCCGTAGTTGTAAGATGAAAAGCGCATGTTTTGAGTAACTCACAACTAAATATTCTATTTTAGTGGTTTTTTTCTTTGTCTCGTCATTAAATTATATAAGACGAAACAAACAAATGCTTTTGAAATGTGTGTGTTTAGCACAAAAGTATTATTAACACGTTTGAAATAATTCCTCACTGTTTTCCAGTGCAGAAGTGGCTTACCTAAATTGTTTAAATAGGCAGACCACCTGTGCAGTTATTTTGTTTTATTAACTCAATTGGTATCATTGCTATAACGTCTATACTATCATGTGGTATTTATTCATACATATAAAAATCTGTCAATCATACTTTTTGTTTGGCAGTAACAAAACTAAGTTACTCTCAATAAAACCTCTATTCTCAGAAAATACTGTCCACATGTCAGTACGGATTAGTAGCAATGACTACAACAATAATTTAAAAAGAATACTTAATAAAGCTTTTATGTTTAGGAGGAGGGGCGTATTGTGGGCGGCGGCAGCAGAGCAATAGGGGGCGGGGCTCGCGTCGCCAAATTAGCTGCGGAGCTCTCCACTCCTTCTACATCAGCGGTCCCCAAAGCGTCCAAGCCGAAAGACCTCATGAGATCCGTCGGCAAAATAGAGCGAGACGACTGGAATGTGAAGGAGATAGAACGAAAGATTATGGAGAACAGGCTCGGTAGACCGGAACCGAAAACCGCCGAGAAAGTGCCAAAATGGGATAGGGAACAAGTAAGTTTGCGACAATTTTAGATTTGCTATTTAAAAATATACATTAACGACTAATTAAATAATAATTCAGAAAATATAATGAGTACAAATTATTTTACATAAACAAAGTTTGTTTTACACGTTGTTAAATATATTGTTTTTAAAGTTTTTAGGTCGACAAAGAAGACTGAAAGAGGGTGATACGAACGAAGAGAAGTGGGGCGAAATTGATGAGACTCTTCATAAACTGGATCAGAAACTTAAAGATTCTGGACGTCCTGTCCATGGCACTAAAAAGGTTTGTTCAGTGATACTGTGTTTTCAGTGATGAGTATGAGCAATTCCATTATAAAAACTAACGTCGTACAAAATGAACAGTTCAGTTTAGCTTCCTTCTGTTCTATTGATATTAATAATTTTTAAAATATCTCAACAGGTGGCAGATTTGGCAACTAAGTTTGTTAAGAAAGAAGAGACTGATTCGACTAAAGCTCAGCAGAAAGATCAACCAAAAGAAGAGGTAAGTTTATGTAGTAGTTCAGAGGTTTTCATACGGATAGGAAGTCACATGCAACATCTAATGCTCGATTTACACGGGTGACTAAAGCCGCACGATTTACGCCGCACGGCGAAAATCGACCGTGTAAATGGCTATTCGACTACGCCGCATGCGGCTAAAGTCGTAAGCCCCAAAGTCGTGCGGCCAATGGCCACATGCGGCTGGTGACTAAAATCGACCGTGCAAACGCTCAGTCGCAAGCGATCGCTTACTGCGAATACTACTGTAGCGAGCGCAGACCTCGGGCGGCACTCACGAAAACATGTACAAAAATAATATTATAAATTTTTTAGTGTTACGAAAAACACCCATGTTTATGGAATCCGCGTGTAAACGATTTTCGCGACATTTTCACGCAGAATGAACAAGTCACAGGCGATTTTTGTAGAATGTGTAAATGGGGTGGCGATTCGGCTTGGACAGGCTATTAGACTGGTGACTTGCCGCGCGACTAAAATCGACCCGTTAGTCACCCGTGTAAATCGAGCATTATAAAACCTTCTTGCCACACTGTCGCCGCTAACCACGAAAGCTACGCAAAAGTAATAGAGCGAAATGCAAAATAACTATTCATCGTATAACGATGTGATACAGTAAATCTAAAAGTCTCTTTTTGTGGTTTGTTGTGTCAGCTAAAGGCGTTACAGCGTAATTTTTAGGGTTCCGTACCCAAAGGGTAAAAACGGGACCCTATTACTAAGACTTCGATGTCTGTCCGTCTGTCCGTCTGTCTCCAGGCTGTAAGTTAAGAACGATATTAGCTAGATAGTTGAAATTTTCACAGATTATGTATTTCTATTGCCGCTACAACAACAAACACTAAAAACAAAATAAATTAAATATTTAAGGGGGGCTCCTATACAACAAATGTAATTTTTAAAACATTTTTTGCTCGGTATCAATCATGACAACAGATAGGCACCTAAAATGTTCACAAAATACTCAGTTATATTTATACTTTAATAAATAATCATAAAATTAAGGGCTGGCTCCCATACAAAAAATACATTTTTTTCCTATTTTTGCTCTATAATGGTACGGAACTTTTCGTTCGCGAGTCCAACTCCCACTTGGACGATTTTTTTATTCAGTCTTTTTGCTGCAATATTTTGCTAACCTTGTTTTTTGAAATAGGTGACTTCAATTATGCGTCTCTGTCTTAGCACATTCCCACATTGGTCCTCATTTTTTCTTTGCACGTGACTTAGATACCAATTTGTTATTTTGTTTGTCTACTTCAATTTATTTTTTCATGAAAACGTCTCCTGTTCATTCTTTGTTTTATATTACTACTTTTTAACGTTATAAACACCTTTATATTTTGTGCAATACATGACAACGTTAATCCCACATCAATTCATCATTTTGCAGTACAAGAAACAATGGCGTGGGCCGGCGTCGACGGGCATGCAGTGCGCGGCGTGCGGCACGCGCGTGTTCGCCGCGGAGGGCGTCATCGCTGACGGGCTGCACCTCCACCGCGCGTGCTTCCGCTGCGCCGTGTGCAAGACCGTGCTCAGGCCGGGGTGAGGCATCTATGTACCATCGAGGAAATTGATTCATAGTCGAAGATTACACGTTCAGTTTCTCATCAATCTGATCCATCAATCTTAGAGCTTCACACGAGACGAGAGTAAGCGAGAGTAACAAAAATCTCGTCTCGGTCTCGTCAATCCTCAAAAAATTAAGTCTCGTTCAAGTCTCGGTCTCGTCTCGTTACCAGTTGTCTCGTCTCGTCTCGCTTAATTGTAAATAATGATCTATTTCTATAAAATTAAGAGAATAAGGAATATTTTATGACTAGCGTATTTATATGACAAAATGCATTTTTATAAATAAATTTAGTATCATCGGAAAGGTCTTGATCTGAATTTGTGCCTTTTCAAGGTTTCATTTACAATTTACAACATACCGTCCGGTCCGGTCCGTACCGATAAGAGATGGATTATTATAAGAAGCGTTAACAAGTTGAAGTAAAAATGTGGAAAAATTATGCTCGGTTATTGATTTCTTTTTAAATTTCCAAAAAAATATTTCACAGATGGTTACCAGATTTTATATTTTGTAAAATATAATATTGTTTTCTAAGTAGACCTTTTCTGATAAAAATTTCGAATAAAAACTTCATTAAAAAAAAAATTAACGAGACCCAAAACGAGACTCGGGTTTCCCCGTATGTGGTCTCGGTATTGCCCATAATATTTTCCGAAACGTCTCGTCTCGAAAAAGCGACACGAGAACTAGACGAGACGAGAAAAATCTCGCTCTCGCGTGAAGCCCTAATCAATCTAAAATTTGGCGCCAGATTGATGGCTAGAAAGTACATAATAAAAAAATGATCAGTCCATCAATCCGTGGGCTAGACGTTCAGTTTCGCGTCAATCTTTACCAGATTGATGGATCAGTTTGATGAGAAACTGAACGTGTAACCTCCGACATAGGCAGATGGGGGACCTACGTAGTTTGGTCGCGTTACGTCAAACCCAGCCTGACATAAAACTGACATGATCCGACCAAATGACGTTAATCTGTCAACTGCCTAGGAATCAATTTCCTCGATGGTACCATCGAAGAAATTGATTCATAGGCAGTCGACGGACCTATGTCATTTTGTTGGTGTTGGTGTTCAATATATTATATAAATATTAAATAAACCGGCGTGAAACAGCGCTTGCGCTGTGTTTCGCCGAGTGAGTGAGTTTACCGGAGGCCCAATCCCCTACCCTATTCCCATCCCTACCCTCCCCTATTCCCTTCCCTACCCTCCCCTATTACCCTATTCCCTCTTAAAAGGCCGGCAACGCACTTGCAGCTCTTCTGATGCTGCGAGTGTCCATGGGCGACGGAAGTTGCTTTCCATCAGGTGACCCGTTTGCTCGTTTGCCCCCTTATTTGATTAAAAAAAAAAAATGTTGGTCGTAAACTGTCTGCTGGGGTTGACATAACAAGACCGAATTACGTAGGTCCGCCATATGCCTATGAATCAACTTCCCTGATAGTACATAATATATTCTAGGGGTCTGCAAACTGCCTCTCGTAAGCCGCATACACTGTTTCTGTATCGATAAACAAGGACTAGGCACCAATGCGATTTGTAATTTTGACTATTTACACTCAAAAGGTTGCCGATCACTGATTTAGGGTAACCACAGTTTGGTGCCTGTCCGTCTTAGAATACTGAGACTGCGTACCGCGAATAAGCGGACACTGACGATAGGATACTACTGATGCTGTGACTCGCGAAAAAGTGCCCACATCTTGTCCCGTATACTACAAAACTGACTGCGTATAACTATATACGCAGTCAGTTTTGTTAATATGTTATATTTGTTAATAATTAAAAAGGGTACCTATACAGCATGACTGGTGAGACATGTTCAATACTCGAGGACGTGATTTTTGGCTATTATATTAAATGAAAAAAAATATATATATATAAAATAAAAATCAATTGATCACTGAGTAAGGCCCGTATTTTTGGTCAGTACTCAAGATGTATCTCGGTCTCAAGACACGGTTCAGGCTCTGTGATTGGTAGGCTGACAAAATTTGGACCAATCACAGAGCCGAATCGCGTCTTGAGACCGGGTCGCATCTTAAGTACTGACCAAAAATACGGGACTAAATGTAGCTTAAAGTTAAATAATACCCAACGCAAGGACACCGCGCGCGGTAAGGGTAGCCGCGCGGTGTTTCTTTGATGGCGCACGCCGCCGCGCCGCGCCGGCCGCATAGTATGCCTACTTGCCTAGCCGCGTAATTTACTTAGTGTCCATGATTCATTTATTTAAAGGGAAATTTGGTAAAAAATTAAGTACCTAATTTTATTACATAATTATAATGAGAATCGAGTACCAATTACTCTCCTTAAGTATTGAACATGTCTCACCAGTCATGCTGTATAAGCTTCAAACACAATATTCAAAGGGTGCACAATGGGAGTGCAATGGAATAAATATTATATAGATTTTGCAACTGAATATACACTGTATATAAGAGCGTGCAAGCAATGCTTGTGGTTTCAGCAAAATTTAAAACTAAGAATCTCTGATACATATTATGTATTATTCGAGACTTAGGGCCTGTATCACCACTTCCTGATAAAGTGCCGGATAGGCTATCCACAACTTATTTGACAGATTCTCCATACTCTATCAGAAAGTGGTGAAAGAGCCCCTTACGCTTATTCATGTGCCTGTCATATTATAGAGAGCAATATGTAAGCGTGGTGTTAATATTTGATAACGGGAATATTGTATATATCACTCGCTTAGCTTGATTGTTGGAGGCAATTTGTTGCAGAAATTACACTATGGAGCGCTACGGCAATCGATTGGTCTGCCTACGTCACTCTGGCACAGACGCCAGTGACGTCATACTTGCTAACGCTCTTCTGCCACCGGCGGCAAATAGAAACGACATACTGACGTCTACGCCCGAGAGAATCAGCATTGAGTTGTCGGACGGTGCGAGAGAGATCGACGAGGACGAATGGACTGATAGGAACTTCCTCGCCTCGGAGACGTCAGGCGCCGGTGGGCTAAGGTATGATAAAATTGATGATGGTTTTTACTTCGTTTTCCTACAGAAATTGACGGACGATGTGTGAAATTATCAACTTTCTGATACCATTACAATATGGTTGCTGTAAATAAATGTGGCTCAAGTAAAACATGGCTCAAAGTGCTGCTAGTTCCGAAGTCGAGATATTGGAAATCTGGTTGCAATTGCAGTAAGCTTTATAACTGTATAATAGACTAGGTCAGGGGTCACGAAATGGCGGACCGCGATCCGGATCGCCGACCCATTGTGTGCGGACCAAGCATTTTCGAAGTTGTTGTAACGTTACAAATAATTTGAACATCTCCAGGATTTAAAGTCAATAGCTTGCACCAATTTCACTCCAAGCTTCAGACTGTGTAAATAAATAATTTTGTAATTTCCGTAATTACCTTTGTTTAATAAATATTTTTTTATGAAATGTGTGGACCGCGAAGGTCATTTCATTTCTTAAAATGGACCCCGAGCGAAACTAATTGGTGACCCCTGGACTAGGTATTAATGGGTATTGCTTATAAAAAACACCTAACCCTTTTATTACAACAGGATAATAATTTATGTCCCGATTTTAATGCGACTTTTGTTTGTTAACATTTGACGAATTAACTTTTTTTCAGCGACGAGGATGTATCCAGCTCGGACGAGTACACGGACGCGCCGGAGAGCGACCAAGACGCGCGACAGTCGCCCGAGCCCGCCATGCCGCCCATCCGACCGCACTCGCTATATTTCTCCGACGACTCGTTTGGATATGACGACTATTCTGATGACGGTGAGTACACACAATAGGTTCAGGAGGCCTACCACGAAACCGTTTTGACGCTCAAACAATCGAACGAGAATGCCGCGTCCTACTCTAACAACGTCATTTCACGTTTGTTAGAGTAGGACGCGGCATTCTGATTTAATCGTTTGAGTCACAAAACGGTTTCGTGGTAGGCCTCCAGGTTCCCCTACTATAAAGGCGAGACTGCACTGATGGTGGCTTTCCGACCCTCGCGGCACACGACCGCGACTAACAAACAAGTTTCGTATGTTTATACATTCGCACTCAGTTTAACAGCATCCAAAGAAATTACAAATATTTTAAGCATAATATTTTTCGAACCATAGACTGTATGGTACAGTATATTTTGTTTTTTTTTTTTTTAATATAGGTGCCGAGTCGTCGGGCAATGAGTCTTGCTCGCGGATGCGCGCGGCTCGCGAGGCGCGGCGGCGCGAGGTGCCCGCAGACGCGCGACCACCGAGCGACAGCAGCGAGGTATCGCGCTGCCTCATCGTCTAGACGCGCGACAGTCGCGCGACCATCGCGGGGCTGTCGCGCGACTTTACCCACCGTAGGGAGGTGCGCTTAGGAACGCCCCCGCCGCCGACTCCCAGCTCGAATCATTTCATTACATTCTAATGCGAATTAATATTTTAGGAAACTACATGACCCTCAATAACAGGAAATTGTAGTATTTAATTATGAATAGCTATATTATAGTGAGTTATTATTTGCCTACTAATGGTTTGAATTTCACTTTACAAATTATACGAATAATTATTAAAAATTGTCGTTTTGTAGTCAATCGATTTGCAAGATTTGTGAGAGACAAACATACAGCACTCTCACTTCAGTCATGAGCACAATAAATCTTTAGTGGACATAAGCACTAACTAGACTTTAAACAAATACACCGTTCTTGATTAAATGTTATATGAAAAAGCGCAAAATATACGGTTCTTGCGCGGTAATCGAATTTCTGTGCTGACGCAATTACGTGTAACATCTAGTCGTGTTGTAGCAATATTTGGTTACTTCATTACACAAAAAACTTAAGCTTCCTTCTATGACCTTGATATGGAACAAAATCGTGCCGATGTTCATTCCGTTGTGATGTCATTGTGAGCATGCGAATCTAATACGGCAGTTAACACGAGCGGCGGCGGGGGGCAAAGAGTGTCCGCCTCACTAACTCCCCTATAGAGTTTTGAATGTTGTGTACATATTGGCTGTGATTACGTAAATGCTTAAGGTGTTAATGAGGGTGTTGCCACCAGGTGCCGCTATGTACCCTTAGTGTCTATCGTGTCAGACTGCTGTCATATGTCACGATATAGCTGTCATATGACACGATATAGCTATCATATGACACGATATAGCTGTCATGTGTCACGATTTAGCTGTCATGTGTCACGATAATATGCCTATTTGACACGATAGACTCTAAGGATACATAGCGGCACCTAGTGGCAAATAGAATTTCAAATACCCTCATTTAAACATCTTCTCTTACCTACTAAAAAGGTATTTACGCAGCGAATTCAAGGTTCGCTGTCTTTTTCAGTCACGTGGCTATTCCATTGTGCCAGACAGAGACAAGCAAAGCTTCTATTGTTATTCGGTGTATAAATATTTTTATTTGTAAAGGAGAATAAGTTTCTACACAGTTTTTAACCGACTTCAAAAAAAGAAGGAGGTTTCACAATTCGACCGTTTATATGTTTTTTTTTATGTTTGTTCGCGGACAACTTCGCCGTTTGTGAACCGATTTTGATAATTCTTTTTTTTTTTTTTTGTTGGAAAGTGGATACCTAACAGGTGGTCCAATGAATATGGAAATACTGTTTGAAGTGGGATTTTTTTGCTAAAACTATTATTCAAAGAAATATGTAAAGAACATCGTTTTTCACTCGAAATTAGAGACGTTAACGGGGAGTCTTTTTCAGGAGAGTCACCAAACTTCATATTAATTAATATCAAAATTTGTATGATATTTTGTGACTAGTCTCAATGTTTGCACTATAATCTTCATGTGTATTAAGTTAATAAGATCGCTTGTGCCAGTCTGCGTTAATGTTGTATTTTTTTCATATTATATTAGAAAGAGAAGAAAGACTATTTTGACAAACACCAAGCAATAACCCAGATTGGATCAACTCGACCTAAGAATTATAACAATACATCGAAATGTTCTTTAGGGCACTTGTAATTAAGATTGAATTTGTATTTAATTCATCAAGCCCCATACGGTCACCCGTGACAGAGACATAATAGAATATCTATTGTGTCTCGTTTTCCCACAATCGACGGGTAATGTAAAATATCACATTTAAAAGTTATAAATAATAAGTTGTGTATATTTCACTTGTTTGTAAAAAGGACAGCAAACAAGATATTTTGATGTTAAGTGTTGATTGGTTTTGCTGTGTATAGCTTGGAATTTTCTGCTTATCAGTAACACGTTTTCAATATAAATAATTTGCATTGAGACATTTTCTGCAAGCCGAACACAGAAATAGTGTAGTCTAATTTGGCAATATTTACAAAATTTTCGTGTTTTTGTAAAGGGTGTAATAAAACAAGGTCATAATACTCTTTCAGCGCTGTTACTTTTACAGTGGACTCTATATGTAAGGGACACATACATACCCTAAAGTATTATCACTTTGTTTTGTTACACTTTGTATATTGACAAAAATATATTTGCAGGTGGAATCTGAGGAGGAGAGTGAATCAAGCGACGAGGAGATATCTTCCGCGACTGAAGTTTCCACCGATAGCGAATTCGCCCGCGAGGAGTGTGTTCCAGCTCCGTCTCCCCCCGCGATACTAGTGACCGAAGCCCCCCCGCCCGCGCCGCCGCCCCCGCCCCAGGACTACCCGCTCAGCAGAACCAGATCCGCCGGCGGGCTAGCCACCAAACGAGCCCTCGAACTCAAGAGAAAGTACCTCCTCGGCGAACCTTCGCCTCCCGCCGTCAGGAAATCCGACTCCACCTCCCGACTCGACACCAAGCTGGAGGCGTTCCGCTCCAACATCACAGAGTTCCAGAAGCTGCTCCACCCCGCCCCGTCCCTCCCTCAGAACCCCGTAGCGGCCTTCCGAGCGGCCGCCGACGACAAAAACGTCCAGCCGATGCCGGACATCATCAAAAACCTGTGCACCGATGCGCCCGTCGATCTGCTGACCAAGGGCGACTCGCCGCTGGACAAAAAAGACTGGCGAGAGACTATACAGGAGGAGACCTCGATCAAGGAGCCCGATTTGGACTCCGATTCGCTCTCCGAGAGCAGCTCCCGCACCGAGACCGCGCCGAATCAGTCCGTACCCAGAGTCGAGGTTCACGACGAGGGCGGGGAACTGATACAGCTGGACAGTCTGACTATCATCAACAACGAGACCGAGAACGTCGACGATACTCCGGTGGCGCTCGACGCACCGCAGACGTCCAACGCCGCTGCGGAGTCGGAGTCCTCCGAGTCGGGCCGGGACGCCACGACGATGGCGCTCACCGAGACCGAGCTGTCCGATTGGGCGGCCGAGAATGCGGTCCTGGAGGACTGCGGCCTGGAGGACAAAGAGGAGAACAAGAGAAACAAGAATCCCCGACGACTGAGCGGACCCAAACTAGTGCACGACGCGAAGAACTTGTCCACCATAGCGTCTCACGTGTGCGGCCGAACCAGCCCGACAGAGGCGATCGTATTTTCGAACGCCCTGGATCATTTCGAGTTTGTGGACGAGGGCGAGCAGGACATATCTATCGAGACTCCGGTGACGCCGCGAAACGAAGGCTACATGGAGTTCGTCGACGACGACTACGGCCGGTACTCTCCCACTAACGATCGCTCCATGAACTTCATCGAGCGCAGTTTCTCTGAAACTACCATCAAACCTTCGTTCTTAAATTTGTGCGAAAATAAAGTTAAGGCGTTCGACGACAACATCGATTTCATCGACGACCAAGATTCCAGAACCGAGAGCTTATCGAAAGTAGAAAACAACAATTTTTCTATGACGACACGTGAAGCAGAGCTCACCAAACCTCCCGTCAACGACAACACGAGACGCGAAAGTGAGAAGCAAGACAACATGCTAAACAGAAACGAAGAAATTATTGACATCAAACCCGAAGTTATTAGCATGTCAGAAATCTCGCCTCCCCTCGAAAAAGACAGTAGCGAAAAAGATAGCAGCCATGAGAAGCAGGAGTCGAGCGTCTCGCGGAGCGAAGTTTCAATAGAAGACATATCACCGCCGCTGGCGTCGGAGAAATCTAAGTCCCATAGCAGTATTACACACAACAACAATGTAGTTAACCCGGTGCTGTTCGGAGGAGCGTGCAACATGCGATTGTACTCGCCCGCTATCTGCCGGTCCGCCAGTGAAACGTTCAACGGCTCGAGGAAGCTTCACACCCCCGAGTGGATATCGTTGGGCTCGGGCCCTTTATCGCCGGTCGGTCCGATCAGAGACACGACAGATAAAGTGCAGGAGATAAAGAGGGAGAGGGAGGAGCAGACGGAGGTGGTGCGTAGATTAGTGCTGGAGAGATTGGGAAGCAGCAAGGGGAGTAGGAAGTCGGCGCGCCGCAGCCGCGTGTCGCCGTCGTGCGTTGTGCCGCCGCCCGTGCCTCCGCCCCCCGCGCTGCCCTCGCCGCCGCCCCCGCCGCCTCCGCCCCTCGCCTACGCCCCGCCCCCGCCCCGCCCCGCACCCCCGCTCATGCCCCTCCCGGTCACACCCTCCTTCTCCGACCCCGAGCTCGCCAGAGAGAGAAGGCCCAAAGGTATAATGAAGAGTATATCGAATTACTTTAACCGACGCCTCGGACCCCGGCAAAAGGTAATTAAATATTTTCCTTTTCACACAAATATGGTTATAAAAAATGAGTAATTATGGTCATTCCACGCACAGTGTTCCTAACAATTTATTATTTCGATAAATATTGCACACATATATGACGTACTCGTTCGATATGATTTGCGCATACCACGTAACATATATCATGAACACGGTCTATTTAGTAAATGTGAATATTGTACATAACTTGAGACGAGATAACATAGTTGAGATTAATGGAGGTGGGTTAGATCGGTTGCGGGTGTCCACATTGACGTCAAAATTTGCGGACTGAATTAAGAATATGCATAATTTTGTAATTACTAACATTTTGTACAGTCTTAAAGTTTTTCAAATCCGTATAATATATTTTGTTGCCTTAATAATATTATTATTAAAAACATTATTAATATACATAAACGCAGTAATGAATTACAAATATATATTTTTTAAACAACTAGTCACTGGTCGTTTTGTATTGCATTTATAGAGCAATCGAAATGTCCTTTTAAGTTGGCTGTATTTTGCCAATGACTGATCATGGACTTACCATTGCGAAGGCATTTAACAGCCAAGTACTTTTCGAAAAACCAACAAAAAGTTATGCATATTCCCCATTGGCACTTGAAAAAAATCCACGATAATCGGACACCCGAAGTAGACTAACACTAGTTGCATTTTCAGTGTGTATCGGAGCCGGACCTGACGACGCACGTAAGCAAATATCAAATACAGTATCGTGTGAGTCGCATGCTGTGTCCATCTCTCTCGCACCAACCATCCGCTAACTGTACGTTGTCTTGTCTCGCTCAGTCACACGCGTAGCTTTGTGATGTTCTCTTGACATTGGATCGGGATATTATAAAACATTTTGTATTTAGGTTAAAATCTACGAATAATAAAAACTAAGGAAAAGTAACTCCGTCAAAAAACATGCTCCACAATACTTGTCAAAAAAGTGTACCTCAGGTACACATTTCAATACATTTGCAATATTTAGGTGGCCTTGAGCGGTACTAGGCTGACGTTACATGACAGATCGAAAGGAACCAAATTTAAAACGGTAATAGTATAGGAGTTACGATTCCTTAGTTTTTATTATTCGTAGGTTAAAATCTCATAATTTTAATATTCTACGTAGGTATATTCTACTATATGAATCGAAATATGGCTCATCGCGGCCCACTTCGTCTGAATTATTACTGTAGTCTGAATAATATTGTGTAAATTATTGTGTTAACACTTTCATTAATCACATTTAAGATAACGACTTCATAAAATTGGCAAAGTGCTATTTTGAGAAGCGCTGATAGTCCGCTTTCGATTCGTTTGACTCGTCTTGGTGCAGGCTCTACCGTGCCCCCAGATATAAAAGATACAGCCTAAATATCCTGAATATTTTGACTTTTTAATATTATCTATTTTAATAGCCAAGCCGTTGTAATTGGGATACTAACATATCTGGCTATTTTAAATAAATTTTGTTCGTCAAATTTCTAATGAAACAAATATTTTTTATCACAGCTTTAAGTAACGATCCAATGTCAACACAATTTTGTCAAAAACCTTCCTTCTTGTTTATGAATAGAATATCGTTATGTGCGACTTTCTTTTTCAGAAAAACGTTCCAAAGGCTATGAAATGTTTGCATGAGTTTTTAGCATGTTTTGTTCATTTGATTTGCAACCAATATGCTACAAGTGTTTTTCATATTTGCTAGTTTTTAACTGACTTCCAAAGAAAGAGGATGTTCTGTGATAGGCTGTGATTTTGTTTTTGGCATATAACATAACACTTAAGTGAAAGCTTAGTTATTATTATCACTAATTTCACATAATATGTAATTATGCACACACTAGTTAATGCTAACTTATTTTGCTTTTCTTTATTGCATTAGAAAAAATAGAAGTTTTATGAACTAAGTTACGTATAGATGTTTCCTCTTCTAGTCATTTTATAATAATTAAAATAATATTTTAAGAATGCCATGTTGTCCAATGCATCATAGCTAAATACTATATCTATTTAATTTTCAAGCCTATTCTTTAGTGACTATAGTTAACTTAACCTTTAAATATGCCTACTAACAAACATGTATAAAATACCCTACTAATTAGTCAGAACTCAGGTTATATACTATTTTACTTGTTATGCCTACTAAATGCAGCATTTGATTTAGATGACGTGGAACCGGAAAATATATATTTATTAAAATGATTTCATTCTAAAGACTATTCAGACAATAAATAATTATTACAAAACCATTGTTATATAAAATATATTATTATGTATGTTTGATTGTCACACTAAAGCAATTTATAGCATGTAAGATATACACGCATAAGCTTGATATATCCCTGGCTCTACACTTGAGCAATGAAAACATTTACCTTGTATAACTCTAGCCATCCAGTTGGTTACCTAGGCCGTTTATTAAACCCGAATTATATTTATCGTCTAATTAATGTTAGAAATTAAACTCCAGTTTAGATTTTTGTAATCTTAACAGTTAAGTATAATGTGGCTTTTATGACTCATAAACGGCCTAGGCATTTAATTGGCTGTGCAATCCAACTAAATACTTGCAAGTATCGCAATACCATACCATAGAATATTAACTGACTCAAAAAAATTGGTTTCACGAAATGCACACCTAGGTGTACTTTTAACTGTCATACTCTGGTCGGTTATACAATTTTCGTTGCCTACATGCTTATCACTGTAACTATAACCATTTTTAAGCGGTCTAAATTCATTAGAGCTATATACACTGTATTGTATTTCGGTGCTTGCAAGGGTGTGTTCACAGTGTAGAGCCGTCTCATAACATTTCAACATACTAAGGCTTAGCTCACATTAGGAACGTCAGCGCGAAGCTCACAAGTCAACGGGGGCGTTACAAGAGGCGCCGCCGGTCCCGCCCCCGCCCACCGACTATGTACCGCCCATTCCGCCGCCGACTAGAGTGCCAAGTCAGTTTCTAAGGGTTTAGACATATTACGTCATACAGTTTAACCATACGTTACGCTATAGGGAACGTGCAGGAACAGGGCCTGTAGCCAAGACGTTTTCCTTATTCTTTATAGAGTCGCCAATCAAAATGAATGGAATTGACATTAGTCGAGTCGAACGTCAACTTCATATTAACGAATGCTTATGTCAATTCCATACATTTTGATCGGCGATTCTATAAGAAAGCGATAAGTAAAACGTCTTGGCTAAAGGGCCAGGTTTCCTTTATCACTTCTTTATGGAATCGTCGACCAAAAATGTATTGACAATTTCATACATTTCTGATCGGTGATTCTATAAAGAAAACGTTCTGGCTAAGCCCCCAGGTGGCAGTACATGACTTCTAGTCAGTTAAAAGGAATAATTTTCGGATTGGCGACACCAGTAGCGCACGTTTCCTATAGGGAACATGCAGTAATTTCATCTCTTACTATCTCTATTATAATTCTACCATAAGTCACTCATAAGTCATAACCTATGCCTTCTGACGTAATATGTGGATGAACCCTATACAGTATGACCGCGATTCCAGTAGCATTCGTCAGTATTATGTTTAAAATAGAATTATTTCTTATTGTGAAGTAATGTTCAAGATTGTATCGATTATCAGCATTCATTATTAGGCTGTGTTTCCACTGAAGCGGAGCGGAGCTTAGCTTAGCGGTGCCGAATTGACCAATCACCATGCTCGAAATCTTCGCTCCGCTTCGCTGTCATTCCGCTGGAATAGCACGATTGGTCAACTCGGGCACCGCTAAGCTCCGCTCCGCTTCAGTGGAAACGCAGCCTTATGCATGCATCATTTTCTTTGCAATTCATGCGCAAACATAACAGAAAAAGTTAAAATTTTATTGCATTTTAATGGTTTCTTATAATAAACGTTTGATTAAAACAAAAATACATTGCCATTGCCTACAAACATTTTTGTTTACACGTCCTACTTTTATTATGTACTTGGCATAAGTGCTAAAAGAAAACATTTATTATAAGAAACAGTGCTCTACATTTTCAAATTTTAAAAGCATGGCAAGCTTTTCTGATATATCTAAATATTTTTTTTTAATTTTTCATAGAATTAATAATTATGTATTACATAGTTCGTTTCAAATGTGTGCGACGTAACTTTTCTATAAAGATGTTTGTCTTTGTTTATTTTTTTCTTTTATTATTTTTCTTTGTTTATGTCGTACAAGATTTGGGTATGGACTGGGGTCCAAAATACGAAAAAAATCACCTAAAATTCACTAAAAGTCCAATTAAAAAAAAATCCATTAAAAGTCAAAATTTGAATAAAATTCTAAAATTCTTTGATTTTTCTCGTGGTTTGGACCATATTATGCATCACTCGCAATATTCCACGCGCGAGTACCGAGGAATTGGAAGCTGAAGAACGGGTGGATACGTCAAATTCCCAGCTCCCCTGCAACATTCCTTATTCTCTCATTTTCTCTATTATCTCTTATTCTATATCTCTCTTATTTAATATTCATTATTCTCTCTTATTCCTTAATATATTTTATTATACATTCTCAATTATACCCTTCTCTTTTATACTTTATTCTTTCTTATTTCATATTATTCTCTCTTATCCCTTACTCTCTCTCAACCCTTACTTACTCTTATTCCCTATATCATCTAATTCCTTCTCTCTAATTCCTTTTTTCTCTTTTATTCCTCGAAGCTCTCGCGTGGATTGTTCCCAATTGTCCGATTGAGGACTTGTTAGCGAGACATTTGGGAATAACCGCTTGATAGCAGTAGAGAGAGAGGGCGACGCGGATGAGCGAGACGCGATGCAGCTCTGGTTCGAGGCGCGGTGGGCGCGACTCGTAGCGCAGCGGCGAGCGCGCGAGGAGACAGAGCCCGCGGCGCGACGCCTCGCCCGACTCGAGAGGCGACTCACGCGCCCCCTCTCCGGTAACCATTACTCACTTGACAGTCCAAAGACCTTATCATACTTGCGGTTGGGACAGGACGGGAATGCAGCGAACACGACAATGCAACGGGTAGCAGCGTTCTGTGCTTTATAAACTCGTTACAAGCGATACGTGTTTGGTGCGCAGCCGCGGAGTGTTCGCGCCGTAATCGCTGCGCACCCGCTCCGCCCCTAAGCCGCTCGCCGACCGCTAATATGATAACGGTCTTATACTCCAAATTCATAATAAAATATTTACGTCAGTACATTCCTACCTACATTTTGCATCATTGTAATGTATCATTGTATCATTACACATTTTAACCGTTACGTTATAACAGAATAACATTAACTAATCGACAGAAATGTGCAAGTTAGAACGATAGTGATAGTATTGACATATTTTTTTAAAGTATATGTTGCATGTGAAATGTGCCTTACATTATTGTGCCATGTTTAGTTATTTGTGTGCATTATTTTTTGTTTCAATTTAGAAGAATGCAAACAAATCGTCATACATTTTGTAGTGTATCGCTTAGCACTTAGGTACCTTATAAATAAGTTAAAAACTTATTTTTTTTTTACTTTAAATTTAAAATATAAAAATATTAAATATAGTGAATTCTCGTCACATTAACCACCGATGCAATTACTGAAGTAAAGCTATCTAATCTTGGGAGAAGTTTGACAAAATATTATTGTTTAAAATAACCAAACAGAATATAACACCCCTATTTTTTGTGAGGGGTTAAAATACAATTAAAAAATACAAATGTTTTATTCCTTGTAACTTTGATGATGCAAACACCTATAAAAACTTGTCATTAGGTGATCAAATCAAATCAAAATATTTTTTATTTAGAGTAATTTTTTACATATTTTTTCCGAACGTCGGGTCTAAGGTGCCTATCATCGGTTCAGGAACTAACCCGGCGAGAAGAACCGGCGTAAGGAACTCGCACGGGGCCATCTTTTAATAATCAAATATGGAAAAAATACAATTAAAAAATATATTATATTATAACAATATTATGACATATCTATTAACAATAGGAAATATAAAAAATATTCTAGTAGCCTGTAAGAACCACCCTATTCCCAAGGTGTGTTGTCGTCGATGAAATCATTGATTTTATAATAAGCTTTAGTACACAAACGTTCTTTTACTACTTTTTTAAATTTATTTGAAACAGAGATTTTGAACGTTTTCTGGGATTCTATTGTACAGGCGTATACACTGGCCTTTAAAAGATTTAAGTCTGATCACTGGTATTTCTAATTTGTTCTTATTTCTAGTGTTAAAACAATGATGGTCGCTTTTCTTTTTAAAATTATTTAAGTTCTTTCTTACATACAGTATATTATCCAAGACTCAGAATATTTATTTCCTTAAACTTTTCTCTTAAGGATTCACATGATGACATCTTATAAATAGAACGTACAGCTCGCTTCTACAGCACAAATATTACATTAATGTCCGCTGCGTTTCCCCATAGTAGGATTCCATAGGACATAAATGCTATGGAAGTAACTAAAGTAAACTAGTCGCGCTGTTTCTACATCAGTAATTTCTCTAATTTTTTTAACTGCATATGCTGCAGAACTGATCCGATCCGCCAGCTTTGCAATATGCGGACCCCACTGTAATTTACTGTCTAATGTTATACCTAGAAATACAGTGGTGATCTTAATCTCTCTTAACAAGGACGCATGGTTTTTCCAGCGGAGCAGCAGGCAGCAACAGTGGCCGAACTAGTTCAAGTGTCAGCACAACGCGAGGCGCACCAAGCTTTGATGGCAGCTAATAGGTATAATTCTTAAATAACTACTGTACATAATATAATGTACTATTATGCTGGCTTCTCACGGCGCGAAATATCATGAGCCGCGCCGCGCCCAGCCGATTTGTACGAGCGAGCACGAGGCAACAGGCGAGTCCGCGCTACCCGTTCTCACGGCGCGTAATATCACGAGCCGCTCGAGCCGCGCCTTTGAAGTTACCGACTTCAATCGAATCGGACGCGCCTGCTCGAGCCGCGCCGCGCCACTTCGAGCCACGCCCTTCACATGGAGCGTGGCTCGAGTTGGCGCGGCGCGGCTCGTGGTATTACGCGCTGTGAGAAGCCAGCATTAGAGAAGTTAATTCATAGTCAAGATGGGAGACCTACGTTATTTGTTTGGATTATGTCAAGCCCTGCCAAAAATTAACGGCTAACATTGACTCGAACGTTATATGATCGTAGGTATGCTATCTGCCTTTCAATTTCTCTGATAGTACCTAATAAGCCTTCTTAATAATTTTTATTTATGTATTTATTTATTTAATTATTTATAGCTGGCTACGTAGACCCATACAATATATACCTTAATGTCTAACATACATATTAATTATATATATTTAATAATTACACTTTATCACGAATTAACGGCGACGTGACGCGCGCTTCATTCCGAAGTCTCCCCCGGAACCTTCGGTAGACCACATCAGTCGGCCAGAATTCCTTCGCTTCAAAGGTCGACAGAAGATGCGTCGGAACTCTCACCACAAAGGAACTGAAGTTGACCATGTGGCGAGACTGCAGACGTTCGACCCTCAAGTGGAGGGATGTCTTCTTACTGATGTAGTCTAGTAGTAGTTTACATAAAATTTAACTTTTTGTCTCATACAACAGCGCTCCTAGCGAAATTTTCAGGTACTAAATTCCACAAAATGAAGTTACGATAGTTACAAACAATTGTAGGTATGCATTTAGCGTACACTGTTATATTATAAAATATTATTTTGCATTCGAGACAAAACACTTTATTTTTATTTTCAGGAGGCGAAGTGCAGCTGGTAGCAGTGTAGGGGACTAAGGAATTCCACCATGGTGTTAGCTCTTGTTAATGTATAGACTGGCTTATAAGTTAATCTTTGTATTAGACGTGTATTTAATGTAGTATTCTGTAACGTATATGAAATATAAATGCACATTTGCCGCTTTAAAGTGCATGATCGTTGATATGTGCTGGATTATTTCCAAAAAGAGCTTAGACTTTACTGTTTTGTTTCGGCATCTACACGTTGTCTTAAAATGTTTTTTTTTTTTACTTTACTGACTGCTTTTATTTATTGATAAAATTAATGTTAAAAATGATGTGGTGTTATTTGTGCTTAGGGGCGATCATAGTAATTTCTTTCTACCCGTGATATTTGTAAACATTAAACACGGCATTGTTGATTAAAAAAAACCCTGATGACGTAATATAAGGACGTTCCCCTATGTAGGTAAATTACCATTAGTTTAATTGTTGCCATAGACAAATTGTGTACGTAAACATATGTTGTCTATAGTGCGTAGCTCGTGCTCTCTGGAAAACCGCAGACTGCATTGCAGCGACATTTAACGTTTCTTACAGCCGTACTCTGATTTGATGATTACCTATAATGGGCCTATCCACATCTCCACGTCATGACGTCGTCAACGTGGAACGGTGCGGTAACGTGGCACGGTACGTTAACGTGACGTGTAAATTTACGTCAACGTAACGTAAAAATGCACGTCTTTTTTTTTCTCTTTCTCCGTTTTTAACAATAGCAAAAGCAGAATACGTATTGAGCGGTCCACATCTAGATCAGTAGTGAAGAATGTAGCAGTTTTACAAGGCATGGCGACGTACAATGTTGCTATATCGTGATTTGCATTTTACGTTACGTCAACGTAAATTTTTAACATAAATTTACCGTTCCACGATACCGCACCGTTCCACGTTGACGTGGAGATGTGACCTATCATTAATTCGATGTAGATTTTGACATAAACTCCATAGATTTTCTGTCAAAGTCTTCATTAAATTAAAATTAAATAATAATTGTGAAGTGTCTTGTTGCGTAGTTCTGCTGCCGCGCAGTGCGGTTTAGCTCATACAATTTCATACATAGAATATTTTGGCCGTGTCGTGTCGCGTCGCTATGTAATGTAGTTACGGCCTATGCAGTTCCATTTTAACCTACCATTAAGTGCTAATAAATTTTTAAAGCATGCACTACTGGTTTATAATACATTAAATATCTTATCATAAAATACTAATTTATAGTGAATATAAGTACCGTTGTCTACACAAATAGTTGAAATTGCACTACAATGCTTATTATAATGATATTCATATGTATTAACCCGTCGATCGCGGGAAAACGAGACACAATAGATATTCTATTGTGTCTCGGTCACCGGTGACCGTATGGGGCTTGATGAATTAATAAATAAAGTCATTTGGTGCATAGAATTAATTAAATAAAAGTACGATTGACTCGTTCAAATAATGCAATTTGTTTGGTACGCGTGAATGAGTATGCTAATATTCTAATATAAATATTAATATTTCGTTAAAAATATTTTTTTCGAAACTGACAAATATCTGATATGATTATTAAAATGTATATCTAAGAAAAATCGTACACACTAGCAAGTTTTTTTAATACTAGGTGTAGCAAAAAGCTATAATTAGCTAATGTGTACACTGCTTTATTTTACCTCAATCGTGTGTTCCTCTGACTAAGGTTCAGCTCTCATCTAAAGCTGCCTTTAGAAACCGCTATTTTATAAATGAATGCCCTAGACGCAGTCGTGTAAACGCACTGCGTTTTCGTCTCGGTGTGAACACACTAAGGTCCGGCACCTCAAAAGGCTCAAAACACTTTGATATATTTTAGATAGATAATACAAGTCACAAAAAACTGTCTAAGTGTAAAACCACAATATAAATAATATACAGTAGACTATCTAGACCTAATCAGGCTAACACACACATTGGCATGATTTCAGATAACTTGAAGATGCATAGCAATGCAGTATGCGCGTAAATCTTATATAGAGTTTTATTTGAAGTGTTACTCTACTGTATGATATTAATAATGTGGTAAAACGGTGTGCTAGATATGCCAAATGAGTATATAATATTTATATTGTAAAGATGAGTGTAAATATATTATTATGTTATTGATGTTCGTTAATCGTATAATAATACATGTTGTCATCATGACTACAGTAGATATTCTCTCTGCTGTTAAAAGCTACTGTTCTTACACTACTAACGTGTTGCTAATCTATTTACCTTCTAAATGTCTTTTAGAATTGGTTTATATTTGATCAGTGTGATGTAAAGCAGATAGCACTTTCGTATAAATAAATCACTTTAAGGTCGCATCAGAGACATTTAATTATTACTTAAGTCTTAAGTAGTTATTTATGGAGACTTTGATAGAAAATATATTCTAACCGTACTAATAAATATATTCAGGCGGCGTATAATCCACTGTCTTTGTCTATTATGTTATTTTTTAATGTTCCAGACAAGGACTAGCAGACCTGATATGTATTTTGCTGTGTTAATAGTTTTATTAGGAAGTTACGTCAAAACCTTTACTAAGTAAACCCTTCAGTAATCATTAAATATATCTGTGTGCGACCGTTAGTTTTATTCTAGAACTGAGAAAAAACACAAACTTGGTAGACTGTCTTTAAAAACGATTTTCTTTGGTGTATAGGATACTTAGATGTATCGGTAGTATTATGCTTATGTTTATTCTAATAATAAAAAAAGATTTTCTTTCAAAGATAGAAAAATGACTAAATGGGATTGATTGAATATATAATGGAAATCATGGAATCGTAATCTTGGCGATTATATATTATGTATATTGTTAAACTTTATAGAACCAATACAATATATTTTATTAATTGGATAATGTAGTGATCAAGATGTTATTTTTATATTTGACGAATATCGTGGACAGCCTCAAGATTTTTATTGTATTTAAAACTTATCTGTCATTTTAAAGTTGATACGAGCGAATCTGAATATGAAATTTTGTATCTAAATAACTATTGTCTACAATCACCATTGACATGAAATTATTTGACAGTGCATAAGGTGATTTTTCATTAGAAGTTCTATAGTAGGGGAGGGTGGGTGCTATTTGTGTAGTCACTCGAGCGTCATGGAGACCTAGTAGGTTTTTTACATTAGGTAATACTGATAAAAAAATAATAAGAGTGTTTTTTATTTTAGCGGTGGGTTAAAAAATTGCAGCCATTTTAAAGTTTTGAAAAAGAAAATATATTCAGAAAATTGCTTATTTAGGTAAATCTATACTAATATTATAAAGCGGAAGAGTTTGTTAGTTTGTTTGTTTGTTTGAACGCGCTAATCTCAGGAACTACTGGTCCGATTCGAAAAATTCTTTCAGTGTTAGATAGTCCATTTATCGAGGAAGGCTATAGGCTATATTTTATCACGCTAAGACTAATAGAAGCGAAGAAATAGAGGAAAATGTGGAAAAAACGGGGGGAAATTATTTGAAAGGGCTTATTTGAACACGCTAATCTCAGGAACTACTGGTCCGATTTGAAAAATTCTTTCAGTGTTAGATAGCCCATTTATCGAGGAAGGCTATAGGCTTTATTTTATCACGCTAAGATTAATAGGAGCGAAGAAATAGAAGAAAATGTGGAAAAAACGGGGGAAATTATTTAAAAGGGCTTATCTCACGAACTACTAGAGCAATTTTTCTTTTATTTGGGTCAGATAAGAAGTAGACCAAATGAAGGATCATAGGCTATTTTTTGTAGACTGATTTGTCTGCGATATATCTAATTTACGCGGGCGAAGCCGCGCGGAACGTCTAGTTATAAATATATTTTAGACAACAAGGACTAAATCATTTAGTTTAGTGCAAAATAAAATATCTGCGAAGCTTAGTTAGAAAATATGAAGCTTTATTTTTTTATATTATAAAATGTCCCTACAGGCTTACCTAACCTTTGAATCGTCAGTGCTTTACATGGAAGCTGCTTTGGGGTATACTAAACATCCCCTATTTTAATCTGACAGATCCGATGACATTTCAATATTCAAAAAAAAATTTTTTTTTAACCCACGTGAGAAATCTGATTTCTATACAATGATAACTAGACACATGTCGGAAGCCTATACAAGCTTAATCTGACACGCTCGAGCTTGTGCCGAAATCCCCTCTTCCCCTCCCCAACTACTATAATATATCGATCCGATATCTAACGTTAGATCAGACAATGAAATAACGCATTTATTGTAATTAACTCATCAAGCCCCATACGGGCACCGGTGGTCGCGACAACAATAGAATACAATAGCATTTCCAAGAATCCGCGATCGAAGGGTTAAATATTAAAACTTTAGTCTGTTCACGATACTCAAATTAGAAAAAAGAAACGTTTTAATTTACACATTGCTCGCAAAAATGCTTCCAGTCCATATGGTTTTATAGGTGTAAGGTAATAGATGTACATTTTCTATATTTTTGTACGGAAAGAGATTAATGTTGGTGTGGGAAAGATTTTTGGATTTACCCAAACGGAAATGGCCACAAAAATATATAACAAGCTTAAAGATAAAAAGAGATTAAAGCACAGCTGTTTACTATAAACTTATTTTTAGTCTAAATGCTTTATGAATAATAACATTTATTGAGTGCATGAGAAGGGTTGACAGTATGGCTGTAAGATTTTGTGAGTTTTTTTAATGTTTTTCACCTATCGTTTATAAGAGTGTATACTCAGAATAAGTATCAATGTATCTTCTAAATTGTCTATGCTTTTGACATAGAACGCTTATGGACACTAGTGCTAGATGTTAAACAAATCTGTTATTATTTTTGCTTTTAGGAAATTCATAATCTTAATCACTGCGTGTTACATTATAATGTAAAGTAGAATTCTTGCATTATGTAAAGTCTATTTTTAACGACTTGGCTATTATCCTACCAGTAACTTATAAATACTATGTGAGTTGGCTAACTATACATATTATATTAAAGCTCTAACTTATTACTAAACGAATTAACCACCTGGCTGCCATTATACTAAGATCTATGATCGAGACTACGGTAGATCACATTGATCTTAATTTGTCAACCTATTGTTAAAGGTTAAAGTTTAGCCATCACTCAATAAGACATTGTACTCAAAAGAAAAAACTATAAAGTAAGCTCAATTAGAAAAAAAAAATCAACAATTTATATTCTCCCAATTTTTATCCCCCAAATTAGTTAAAATTTATTATCATTGACTGATTTTATATTTCGTTTAATCTTTTTATTATTATTTTAGTAAGGCGTTGTTTTATAAAGCTCAAACTATTTACTTTACTATCTTTACAAGGTGTTAAGTTTATATTTTAATGCAAGGTTCTACTGCAAGCCATGTACCTCCTTTTTTATGCATATAATATTATAAATAAATTGAAAATTAATATTAACTGTTGTTTTATTTCAGGAATGAATTAATCGGAATTAACATAATATTAAAATTATCTAAAATACAAACGAATTGAAAGTATTTCTGTCTCAATATGATAAGGACGATAAGAATAATAGATTTTATAGGTATACGAATTTATTACAAAACAAATATTATAATTTATCACAAATTTTTAATATTTTATATTATATTAAATAATTACACTGAAGTACCAATTAAAAGAATATAACATTTTCTTAAGGAATCGTAAAACTTTATTATTTTTATACACATCATGATTATTCAGAGAAATCGATTTTATCAAAATGTATGTTGAAAGGTTGAAACTTATCCAAAGTTCACCAACATTTGTGAGGAGAATAAGGTGGTGTAACACTGAGTACTCGAATACTGTCCTTCAAATGATGGTAAACTTAGGAAACAGTATAAAAGACTACATTATGCATGCCAAGCCACACTGCTCCGTTGCATTGTGGTGCGTTGCGTTGTATGCTTCATCGTTGCGTTTCGGCGACGTACAACAATACTGTGACAGCGTAGTGTCATTCACCCTCCCACGATATCTCCTGTCCGTAATTCCGCCAAAAAATCCTGTCCGACGACGCAACGCACAAATGTGGCATAATGTGATATAATATTCAGGTATGTAAAACGTTGGAGGGTCGCCGCTTTGACAAACGGCTAGTGAGCGACGCACCGCAAAGCAACGGTGTAATGTGGCCCAACTATAAAGGTTAACGCAGACCTAGCCGCATCGCGCACTTCCGTGCGGGTCCAAGAATTCGAATGCGACCGCGTTGCGTGTACGGCACGAGTCTGCACTGACCTTAATTATCAATTTCTGATTCGATTCCTTCTTATCGAGAAAATATGTACAGTGCTATGGATAATACCTTATGCCTGTTTGATGGCACTTTTATGATTGAGTAATAGCCATCGAGTTGTACTTATATAAACTAACAATCATTAATATAACGTTACAATTATTTTGTACCTTGCTTGGATGTTTTCTACACAAATTGAGCGAAAAGTTGCGGTCACTCAAAATACATAAACCCTTCTACTTACTTACATAAACATTGTGAATTAGGGCCGAATGAAACCGAAATGGCAGCGGCGCGGCGAGCATTTTCAGTGTCATATGATTTTAAACTTTTCTTCATTGTTGTAATACCATAGTATATAGTAGAAATCGCGATTTCTCAAGCGATAGGTACTATGTATTACAATAATGAAGATAAAGTTTAAACTTTAAAATCATATGACACTGAAAATGCTCGCCGCGCCGCTGACATTCCGGTGTGATTCGGCCCTTATACTGCGTTTTAATAAAATTCGATCCAAATGTAAACAGTATACTGTATACAACTCGGCCAAAGTAATGTACTCGTTTTTATTGGCCGGTTAATAGATACCGGAATTTGAAATTGGTGGCATCGTAGCCCTTTTGCAGTTCTTTGTTTACATTTAAATCAAAATCGATTGGAATAGAGATTAGATTATAAAATATCGTCACAGGTAAATAAATTAATGCATGTCGTGGATCCAAATCGAAAAAAAATATTATCATCATGCAAATAAATAGTTCACTCAAAATATTCGTAATCATGCCAAGTTAATCGTAACTTTTTAAATATAGCCTCTACGTGCTTTAAAAACTTATGTCTAGAAAAGGATAATAATAATTATGAAAATGAATATATTTGGTAAGATTAAAAAATGAAAAAAAGGAGGACGTATAAAATTATAAATACATTATGTAATTAGGTAGAGACTATAAGAGAATAAATATATGAAAAAATATGATAAGAACAGGGTAGAATATGTGTAACCTAGGAAAAAATGATATTTGGATTATAGATACCTACAAAAGGCATTATAAAAAATATACGTCTATCTTGAAAATAAATACATCTTGTTTCACACTGATCTTTGAAAAAAGTTACAGCTAAACGTAGGTATAAGTCACCGACAAATTGTGTACCAATATTAAAGTATTAGGTAAGTAGTTTATTCAAATTTGAATATCAAGGTCATGCTTTTGCGTCATTAAAACCTACTTAAATATTAATTTAATGTATTGCCAAGTCTTGTCTCGTCCCGATTTCTGTGTTAACTGACCCTAAACTTGTCAAAATAATCAATCACGAATAACACGTTTTGTAAATACATAATCTTGCAAAGTAAATTAGGTAGGCAAGGAAAATTTAGGCACATGATTAATTGAAAAAAATAGCCATTTTGATAAAAAAGTTGATAGTCGAAAATAATATTAAATTCAATGAAAAATCTTTGCTGGTGCATTGACCTCACAGCTGATATGAAAATATTTGATTACTAAGTAGATATTATCATCATTTCGACTTTCAATTTTTTCTCCCGTTCAGCTTTATGTTTAGTACCTGAATCACTAATCAGTAATCACTTAATATTAGTTACTATATATAATCTGACCGTACCGAATACTAAGGGTCAATTTATAGTAGCGCAAAGTCGAAGCGCATCGAAGCGACTTACCAAAATTGAACATAACAAATTCATCCTTAACTCCAGAGTGTAATGCACACATCTGAGAATTTAAGAGCCTGCTGTCAAAAATATCAAAGCACGCTTGCCCCGCCTACACACCCCGCTATCCTCCAATCGTGATATAATGATTCCATGAATCGTGCCCTCGAGCAATGTGCTTTGCGCTGCAGCTAATAGTGAACAATATCGCGTAACAACGGTTCTCGCATGTTTTTGATGATTACTTAAAAATTAAATACAATACTAATATTTCCTTTAGCCATTATTTTATAAAGTGTGTGATTGTAGTAGTGCACGTTATTTAATGATAGTAACTCAATAAGTGTAACAGATATTTGTTGAAAAGCCCAGAAAGATTCATAATTTCGAAAAATATAACTATCAAGTCAAAATAAGTGAATCGTGTTTTCCGTTAGGCAAATATGAGATAAATATACAATGATTAAATAAATCTCAATTTCATTTTAGTCAATCGTCTTCCGGGATCGTAATACTTATTAGAAAACACAGCAAAATTTGGCAGTCCGGTCTTAAAAAGGAGCGCGCATTCGCGCGAATGCGTCCGACCAACGCTGATTGGTCTTATAGAAATAATGTGTGCGTTACGCTCTGGAGTTAAGGTTGAATTTTCTATGTTCAGCTTTTGGGAATTCGCTTCCACCCTGCGCTAGTATAAATTGACCCTAAATGTATGCTACGAGAGTCGCGCTTTAAGCGGTCAGAGTATAGGTGTAATTACAATATCTTAATCGTGTGCCTAACGGACCTACCTACTTACTTGGGTATTTACGTTGTCTCATACGTCACTTATCATTTTTGCCATATCAATTTGAATCATGTATGCCCAGGTTTTGAATTTTTTGACACGAGTTTATCTTTTCAACAGCGTTGTTGATTGTTTAATGTTTTGACGTCAGTCCATCAAAACCGCTAGTGACAAGACTCCTGTCGAAATACCTCAGAAAACGGGCAATGGTTTTCGGTCCTTCTCGAGTTTTTAACCAAAACATTTTTACCGTAAACTACAAATAAGTACCTATTTAGATATATTACAATCTACCATAGATATTTGTTTCATACATCACCTAACAATGATTAACTTCAATCTAATCTTACAAACTATTTTATTTACAGAGCCTCAATGATCTTCACTCCCTACCAACTTTACGTAGAAAGAACAGTTTAAATACAGCGTATTACAATAATGATAAAGAAAAGATCAAGGCAATCATAGTTACAAAGCAGAAATTCGTTGTGGATATAAATAGATAAATGACTTAACTGCGTCGCGTACGAATTTAAAGCTATAAATATTGTCCTAATCTCGATTAAATATACAAACTGCACTTAACATAACATTTTAGTTTATAAAACAGCTCGAGTAAGTGCGATTTATATAAAAGTGGTACTTTCGAAACTAACTATAGGCGCGCGAGCTCCGACTTCCGAGGAATAATAAGAAATATTGTGGGGGTAGCTTTTCATAATTTTCCCACAACACAATCACAGCCCCGGCTGCGTCAGTGCCGGATTTATATTTTTTATGAGTGTAGGCCACTTTATATCCGCCGCCCCGTGTACAAAATCTGCCGCCCCTAGGCCGCCTATATTACGGGCTATTTATAAATCCAAGGCTGGGCTACGCCCATTCAGTCTCTTAGAGTGAGTGCTTACTGAAGAAACGACAGTCTTAAGACAGACTATTGCAATCTGAAAGAAATCCTCAATGCCTCAGAGCTCGCGCGCGTACTTATCTACATAAATATTAGTATCTAGGTTTATGATTGTGGTGGGGGCGGTGCGGCCAGTCGGGATGTCTGGGCTCGCGGTGATGATGATGATGGTGGTGTCGTCTCTTGTCCCTGGCGTGGGGGGCGGGGTAGACGTCGGAGACGACTAGCTCCGAGCCATCCTTGGGGGCCTCCCGCTCGTGCCTCCTATGGCCGTGTTTCCCTGCGGCCTCGTGGAGGTCCTCCCAGGCCTGCCTGTAGTACCTGTTAAGGCCACTTCTGGACTCCGATGAGGAGGAGTCGAGGGAGGCCACGGTGTTGCAGTCAGGAGACACGTGGTGCCTGTACCGTTTGCCGTCGTTGTGTTTTCTGCTGGTGGTGGAAATGGGGGTTAGAAAGTAATTAAAGCAACATTTCGGTGCGATCATGCAAAGTTTTCAGTGGGGTTTAGTCATTTATCACCGTGAGGTTAGTAGTTAGCAGAAATATTGTTTGGCAATTAGTCTTTACAATTTTTTGCTACAATGACAATGCCCTATAGGCTATATATACCATGCCACACAAATTCATGTAGGTCTTACGGTGAGAAATGACTAAAGCTCACGCTTATTCTGTTGACTTGAGTCGTATAGCATAAGTAGGCATCCATTTTTATTAACGTAAGAACGTTACAATTTTTTTATTGCGGGAAGAAAAAACCAAAAATCTAAGATAGCATGTCGCTTTTTGCCTAACAGATTTACCGAAAAAGTGCTTTGCGCATTGAAGCAGCCTATTCCACCATCAAAACCTGTGTCTACCTAATGAACGTAGATTGTGCGCTGTGCAACAAGCTTCTATAACATTGTGTCAGTGCAATTGCCCTGTGCGCGTGCGTTGAGAGTGTTGAGACACGGTGGCTGAGTCCAACATTCCAATATTATAAAGCTGAAGAGTTTGTTTGCTTGAACGCGCTCATCTCAGGAACTACTGGTCCGATTTGTAAAATTCTTTCAGTGTAGATAGCCCATTTATCGAGGAAGACTATAGGCTATATTATCACTCTAAGACCAATAGGAGCGAAGAAACAAAGGAAAATGTGGAAAAAAAACAGGAAAATTATTTGTAGGTCCTAATCTCACGAACTACTGGATGAATTTTTAAGTTATTCGGCACAGATGTAGAGTAGACCACGTGAATGGATACCCGAGGAAATTGATTCCTAGGTAGTTGACAGGCCTACGTCGTTTGGTCGGCTTAAATATTTCAATTCAATGTTAGAGCCTGTGATCGGTCGGATGAGTTTAACTTAACGCGACCAAATTACTTAGGTCCGCCATCTGCCTAGGAATCGACTTCTCTGATAGGACATGGGCTATTTTTTTTCGGGAAAATGTAGGTTTTTCGTAAAATTCCTAATTTACGTGGGCGAAGCCGCGCGGGACATCTAGTATTTCTATAAAGTACTTACTAATTAATATTGCTCGCGTAATGAGTAACTAAATCATATCTAACAAAAACAGCTTACTTCTGATATATTTATGGACGTGGTTTCGGAGCGTGCACATGGTTTACCTCGTATGATAAGCTTTTTAATAACATTGTTATATGTTATAGCGATTTATTTTATTACAATTATAAATGTTCGGATATTTTTATGTGCTTACTAAATTAATTGGAAAAGTAAATTTTTGAAATATTTACTCTATTGTTAAGTATTAACAAACTATTAAATATTCACAAAGATACATGAGTAAATAATATAGGATCTAAGATGGCTAAGTGCAGTAGCATAGAAAATCGCGAATACTGTATCTATTTGTTGATATAGCACCAGCAAAACCGAGAGGGCATTGCTAGCTTATTCGTCTATGCGAGTAGAAGTAACTATACGATGAAAGACCAGACGCCCGAAGATTCTTTTAAGGAAGGAATAATAGAGGAGCCGAAAAAGAAGTCTATATTGGTAACAACAGGATGTAAAAAGATTTTAATTTCTTACGGACTAAAATTCTTCTTCCATCATGCTGTTGAGATACATTTTCCATAAGGAATCCTTAAAATTATTCCTATATCATTATGAGGCCTATACTTTAAGGATCTTCGTTATAAATCAAAGAATAAAAAATAAAAAAAAACTCCCCGAGAACCCAGGAAAAATATGTATTAAAAAGAGAAAAAAATGTCCATGGCGTGATGGATTACAACTACAATAATTAATGTATTAAAATTATTCTTGGTGCGAAAACCAATGATAGATAACAAAAAAAGGATATGGGCGAACAGCCCATAGACGGCCCCAAATTGTATAAATAAATAAAAAAACAGGAAAAATCAGCCACCGCGTCGTGCAGTACCTCAAAATATAAACGCACATTAGAAGGGATTCGAGAAGTGGCCGGCGCGGCGCGGGCGGTGGAACTCGCGCCTGCCGACCGTCTGGTCGGGGAAGGGCAGGGCCAGCAGCGTGTACCAGCGGGACGGCAGCTCCCGACCCACCTTCGGCTTACTACCGCTGATGATATATCCAGCGTTAAGCCACAGTACAAATACATCACGATAAATACTGATTCAGATAGCATAGAAATATTACAAAACGCATGCCTAAATCTTATGTTTGCGAGGATTTGATTTAAATAAAAACATATTTAAACAAGGTAAAACAAAACTAAGTAATGATACTTTAGGGTGTGTATGTGCCTCTTACATAGAGTTCAATGTGAAAGTAGCAGCGCTGAAAGAGCATTTTTTTGTGATCTGTATGGGCAAGCGCCCCAGCGTCATGATTTTTTCCATACAAAAGTGAAAAAAAGTTACTCTTTCAGTGCTGCTACTTTCATAGCCAACTCTATACAAGGGACACATACGCACCCTAAAGTATTATTACTAAGTATTGTTACATGCTGTAGATACGCAGTACGTTAATAATATGTATTTGTATTGTGGCTAACCAACGATGTCAGTCATCGTGAGGCCAGATCAATAATTGGTTTTAACCACCATAATTTGGATTGGATCGTCAAGATTTTATCAAAGTTTTGATTAAGTCTCCAATAAGTTAGTCAGCTTTAACCATCGGTAGTTGATCGGAAAAACAAATTAAACTTGATAATCACGATTGAACGCCCATAGCAAGTTCAAAATGTTGAGTGATTCAACAGCACCATTAAACACCTAAATATTATTATCTTTATATTCTCTTACTAGCCCAGTCACTATAGGAGGTTGACCTCGGAAAATCAACATACCCAGTATATTACCACGTAAAAACTTGTATTTTGGCATCCTAAAACAGCTCCCCTACCATGAGCTCTTATAGCAGTATTACTTTAATATTACTTTCAGATTTGGCACAAACAAAATACATAGTTTTGTTTATATAAATAGATATCATGTTTGCTTATACGAAATCTAAAAGTAATATTGAAGTAATACTGCTATAAGAGCTCATGGTAGGGGGGCAGTTCTCGAAATTCACATATAATAGGATGGTCGCAAGTTTTAAAATCAGGGGTCAAAAGTCACAAAAATCTATTTTTTTACATTTTTTGCTAATATTTCGTTTTCTGTGGGTTTTACGTTTTTTTTTTTATAAATAGGAAAGTTGCAGAGAATTAAATTCTCTACAACTTATCTATTTAACATTTTTTTATACCTTGAACTGTTTTCAAGATAGAGGGCGTAGAGCGCGCGGTCAGAGAATTATCTGAGGTCAACTGGTAGTCTCAATCAAAAAATCGTAAAATTGCTAAACATATAATTATCATTTTTATTTACTTTTAGATTTTTTTTTTTTTGTTTATCATCTATTTTTAATTTAGTGTTAATTTATTTAATTAATAACACTTACCAGGACATGTAAGTAATTAAGAAATTGTTGAGGAAAGTACTTCTAATTTATACTAATGACTTTGTATATAAATAAAGAAGAAAAGAAATACATTGTTATTTGATGTTTTAATTAAACGTGTCATTTTACAAATTTATTATAGTCAAAATTAATAAAAATTTCGAGAACAAGTTCTAATTTCTATTCTTTTCTTCTTCTTCATCATCTTCTTCTTCTTTTTCTTCTTCTTCATCATCGCCATCGTCCCTCTGTTGCGGAATTTCCTCTTCATTACCGTCTTCAACGACATTTGTCTCCAAGTCATTCATGATTTCTAGGTCAAAGGTTCTATCATCATCACTGTCGGTCTGATATGGTACAACATTGAGACCAGCTTGTCCACTACCCCGACCGCAAGCTTAAGAATACTGTAACCCCGCTTTCTTGCATCCACATCTTGAGCCACAGCCACTTTTGCAGTTACAGAATATTGTATTGAGTAATTCATCTGGAGCAGGTGGTAAAATAGTCAAGATAGGTTCCAGGAATTCGTTTTTGATCGAGACTACCAGTTGACCTCAGATAATTCTCTGACGCGCGCGCCCTTGAATTGTTTTCGAGATAGAGGGCGTAGACGCCCTCTATCTCGACAACAGTTCAAGGTAAGTATAAAAAAATGTGCAATTGAAAAGTTGTAGAGAATTTAATTCTCTACAATATTGATAATAAATACAAATAGCGTAAAACCGGTAGAAAACGAAATGTTTGCAAAGAATGAAAAAAAATCGATTTTTGTGAGTTTTGACCCCTGATTTTAAAACTTGTGACCATCCAATTATTTGTGAATTTTGAGAACTGTTGTAGGATGCCAAAATACAAGTTTTTACGTGGTAATATACTGGCTATGTTGGTTTTCCGAGATATGCACCTAATTTGGCCTAAAATCACTGGACTATACCTACATTATTTAATTTATATCGGTTAGCCTTTGTTTAAAGATGCCTAAAATCTCCTAACCTAACCTCTTTTTTATTAGAACTAAACTTAGCATTTATATTTTAAGGTACTTTAATTTTCATGACCTTGGGCTGACACACCGTATAGTGTAACTATTTATAACTTTACAGGAGGAAACTCTTCATTTCCAAAAATATATAAGTTCATCTACATAAAGCATAATATAACTACAATATACTCAAGTAACTACAGTTTCAAAATATGGTGTCACTTTATTTACCTACTCTCCTTTTGGATGTTTTATTGATTAATTTAAACATTTTAATTGCTGCTATATTATTCTACAATAATTTTACAATCATTTAATATCTAAGCTAAACGATGTTTTTTAAATTGATAATTAACTTGGTATATTAACATTTAACAACTTACCTTCTGACTAAAATGACAATGGTGGTGATGATAGCTATGAGGAAAACTAAGGCCCCGAATGCACCAAGCGCGACAACCGCGCCAATGTTCAGGCGGGCTCCAATAGTCTCTCGCCTGTCCCCGTCGACAGGTAAAGGCACGTTCACACGAGGAGTCTGCTCCGCACGAATGTTGTTACCGCTTCCGAATATCTTGGGGAAATATTCATGATTAAAGAAATGTGGAAAGTTCTAAAGGTATAATTATAATTAATAGTATGGTACGGGTTTCCTAGAACATTTTTTTTTATAAGGCTGCCTTCATATTACGTCGCGAGGACTGCGGCAGCCGCGCGGCCCGCGACATAATGTGAAGGCAGCCTTACTATCAAGCAAATTTTTCGTGAGAAGCTTCATTTTGATAAGACAAACAACAATTTCCTCTGCGAAAATTCTCAAAAATGGTAGCTAACAGAGATAGAAAGGATTTAATATTTCGATTTGATGGTCCTAAAATATTATGGATTGTTATATTTGTAGGACAAATTATTAACTATTAACCTATCAATATACAAAGAATCAGCTGGTTAGGGTTCCGTAGTCAACGACGACTTGTTGATTATAGAACCCTAAATTGTTGTTTTGCAGAGGAAATTGTTGTTCGTCTTATCAAAATGAATCTACTCACGAAAAATTAGCTGGATAGTAATTAAAAAAAATTGTTCTAGAGAGAACCCGGACTAGTACTAATACTAAAGTACTAAACTAGATTTTATAATATAATATTGTAAGTAGCAACTAACGCCTCTAGTCCACCGACGCTGCGAACTGCGAAATATCTGCGAAACCAATGCGAAACAGAAATAGAGCGAGATGCAATATAACGCATTGTCGTGTGGCGGATGAGACAGTAAATCGGTTCGCCGCTGTTTCGCAGTTCGCAGCGTCGGTGGACTAGAGGCGTAAACGTAAGTAATAAATGAAAATACACAGCTGATGTTTCAAATTCTGTTGGTACCTATGCTCAATGGCACTTTGGCATATTGTGACGCCAGTGTTCTATGCTTTAGACTAGATGCTAATTTTTTATCTACGACCTCTGTTTAATTGTTATACATTTTTAAGTCTGATACTGGAGCTGAAATTTGAGGAATGAAAATTGGACCCCTGGTGGATTCCTTATATTTCAAGGCATATCAAAATAATATGATACCTGGTTTTCCCTGGGCGGGCTAGCAACGATGATGCTGGGTACATGACTGGTGGGTGAGTCCTGCGAGTCAGCCACAGTCACCTTCCTCGGCGGTGGTTTCTCGTAATTCTTCGTGACCACCCGTTCGGTGGTCGTGAACTTCGGTCGCGGTCTTCGAGTTGCTTCGGGGGTGACAAACGTCGTTGGTCTCTGCGTCCGCGGTCTCGTTGGCAGTATGAGACGAGGCGTTGTTGGTGCAGCACTTATAGTTGTTGGTGCTGGAGTTGTTGTCGTTGTCGTAGTTGTAGTCGTAGTGGTTGATGATCGTTCTTCAGCTGAAAAAATTTATTTTAATGGAATTGGATTTTTGTCAGAAAACAAAATGTTAAGGTAAGGACTAAATTGCCTACATCAAGTCTTCTTCTATTTAGGTATCTTCAAAGAAATTGGTTTATATGCAGATGACGGACCTAGGTAATTTCGTCAGGTTATGGCAAGCACCAGATCACGCCTAAGCTTTGACTTGACATAGCCTAAGTAAATAACGTAGGTCCGACATCTTCCTATGAACCAATCTCTCTGAGAGAACAGTCTCCTTACGATGACAGTGCGGTGTTGGCTTGTCCCATACGCCCGTGGCTAAGCAGGTAATCCTCTTGGCACCGTGTATCTTGAATCCCTTGGCACAAGTGTACTCGGCGGTGGAACCGAAGACGGAAGCGTTGTTGGCCACAACCACACGACCATTCGGTATCTGCGGCGGCTCCTCACATTGTATCACTGTTAAAGAATGTTAGGTGAGTAATTACGGTAAACTACAGTCCAAGGCTTAAGGAGTCAGACGAAGCATAAACTCCTCAACATTTTTAAGTGGTTTCATCGCTTGCTTCATAGCTTAGACTTTCGGGTGCCTGCGGCTTCCTACGTAGATTATTATTAGTTTTAATGACTTTTGACTAAAATTCGATTGGACTCAGTTTGCATCCCTATGTCTCTAAAGTTTAATCAACGCAATTGCTCCGTGTCATATAATAACCACATCAATCTCCAATATAATATAATATAAATATAATATAAATGTCTCCTCACAAAGCTATTAAGTTATTCGTACCCGCCGTGGGACATCAGTCCTACACAACTCCATTACGAAACACTTACCATCACACCTCGGTGGCGGTCCGTTCCATCGCTCATCGATGTCGCACACGAGTCGCGAGCGTCCCACCATCTCGTATCCAGCCTCGCACGAGTACTGCACGTGGGACAGGTAGGACACCGAGCTGTTGAGTAGCTCATACCCACCGTGGGATATGTCAGCTGGGTAGCCGCATTCGATGCCTACGTCAGTAAGATTAATGTCAGGTCATGGTCTTTAGTAAAAAAAGATGACAGACAGGAGAAAGTTTAGAAGAAACCGAAGGCTTGTTCTTGTTCCACTTATAGCAGTATGGGTCACGGATTTTCATTTCCTAATAGGAATTAATACAGTATCATATATTCTCTTTACTAAACATGAAGAACGAGAGTCGTTACTAGACTATTTGCAAGAATACTATGTTACTTACGTTTGCACACAGGCGGGAACTCGTCGTAGAAGCCAGTGTCAAGACAGGTCCTGACGGTGGGACCGACCAGCAGATGCCCCTCGTCACAGGAGTACTCCACCACGGCGCCGACCTCGAAGGAGTCAGTAGTCATCGTCGAGTTAGGCGGCTGCTCTGGCCGTCCGCACGCTTTGGGCTCTGAAAA
Source organism: Cyaniris semiargus (assembly GCA_905187585.1). NCBI lineage: Eukaryota > Metazoa > Arthropoda > Insecta > Lepidoptera > Lycaenidae > Cyaniris > Cyaniris semiargus. The sequence continues at coordinate 12,228,370 of LR994547.1, forward strand.
CGTACCGACAATGATTGGACCCTCTTTGACTAAACAAATCGCTTCGGCCTCTCCACGTGGATACAATCACAGAATGCGCCATGATCGCCACCACAATTGCGCAGTTTGGTGATTCGATTTGTCCATTCAGCTCAATATGTAGATAAATAAAAAATTCGCAATGTACATTCGCACACAAAATCGCTTTGCATCACAATCGCATTTTCGCAAAACAAAGTAAACTTACGGTGCTGGCAAATGTAGTTCAGTCTGGATTGACAGTCAGTGTCAGCCCAGAGCCAACCCTTGCTGCCATCGAACCTGGCACAGTTGAGGGTTCCGCCTGGAGCGTTCCAGAAGGACACTGTCACGTCATTCCCGTTCACCCACTTCCAGTTGTTGGTGTCCTGGGGGTCGCGGACCGCGCCCATCCAGTACTGACTACTGCTGTCACTCCTGCCAAACGGTCGCTCATGTAATTATCGTCATTTTGTACAAGCATGTTGAAACATTGATAGAAAATTAAGTGACAAATAAGTGATTGCAGAAATGACGTAGGAGTAGATGATTACGAATTCAAAACAAAAGTTAACTTCTCTAGTTCTAAAGATACTTGAAAACATTTTGTGTAATACCTCGATCTTGGGAATCGCAGACACAATAGATTTACAATTGTTATGCGACATCCGGATGCCGATTGGGAATTGATGGGTTAAGTTCACGCTAATCATAATTACCATGTTTTTAATAGAAGAAGAAATGTCAAAGATGTACGCTTACGTATGCTTTAATTTCGCAATGCTTATATTGCAGAGCTTGTAACAAACCCAAAGTAAAAGGATCAGCCAGCAATCTTAAAACTATCAGCGCAGCACTGTGAGAATGTGTGGTCACACGAAGATTTCACAAAGCAATTCCAAATAACTTAGGACTTAGGTGGTAAGTGTTGACACATATCTACATACAATATAACAAAGTGCCAGCATGATGCAATTGTGTTTTTGATCTCACCTACCTAATACATACATGTTGACTGTAGGTACCGACATAAACATTATAAGATTTTAGATTATACTACAACTAGCGACCCGCCCCGGCTTCGCACGGGTATAAAATATATACCCTCTTACTAATAAAAAGTTACACAGCGTGTATAGAGGGTGCATAAGATTTTTTCTACTAATAATCATTTTTTGACATAAGGCCTGTATAATGATGCTGTCATTTCCATACTAATTTCTCTCTATAGACTCTGTGTAACGTGTGTGTAACTTAAAAACTCCTGTTTAACTTTTCACACGTTGAACGCATGTTTAAGAAGTTTTTATTAGTAAGAGGGTTCGCCAATGTCACTAACTGAAAAAATTATTAAAATCGATTCAGTACAGTTTTGATTTTTATTCATTACTACCCGTGGCCCGCATTGGCCGGTAACTAGCTACGCTAAAAGCTACGTCCCGCAATTTTTGAATCTGTAATATCTTCGAAAATATTCATTTAAATCATATGCTGTAAAGGGCCATATAGATCTATATAAAATCAATAATGTATTTAAAGTATTTAATTGAATAAGGATTAATGCCGTATTGGTTCAAATCGCTTCGAAAATTAGCCATTATTTGTAGTAAAAAATAAATGACAAAAAAATGTTATTGTGGGATATCCATAAGAGATAGACATATACCATCGCGAGGTTTTCTGTAGATCTTTTCATTGTGTATAATACTTAGTACATTATTTTGATAAATCTCGTAGGGTTCAGCCTGCGTTTGCAATGTAAGCGGAAAAAAGTGTAATTATTTACGACATCACATTAGAAACCTCAAAAATAACAGTATTTCTCCACTATTTAATGAATGTTATTATATTTATAAACCTTCCTCTTCAATCACTCTATCTATAAAAGAAAATCACATCAAAATCCGTTGGGTAGTTTTAAAGATTCAAGGGAACAAAGGGACATAGGGACAGAAAAATCGACTTTTTTTTAACCAACTTCCAAAAAGGAGGAGGTTATATGTTCGGCTGTGGAGATTTTTTTTTTATTTTTTTTTTGTATGTTCAACGATTACTCCGCCGTTTGTGAACTGATTTTCAAAATTTTTGTTTTGTTCTATTAGGTTTCCCTCCAATTTGGTCCCATTTTCACAAAAGTGGTGATCTGATGAGGGGATCCATGAGTAATCAAGGGAACTCCTCAAAATTTATATGGAAACATATGGTGATTTTGGTTTTATGAGAAGTATCCTAAGCATATGCTATCAAAACGCAATATTTTGCACCAAGGTATACTATGGTTCCGAAGATACTAAGAGAACTCCGGATTCCTTATAGATACAAGTTTGGGGTTAGGCGCTGTTTTAAGAACTGAAAGCATATGCTACTATGCAAATCATATTCATCATCATCATCATCATTACCACGTCAGGGTCACCAGTGTCACATGGTTGTATATGGATACATCATACAATATGCCCCCACTGGCCCCCACAACACCATAATTATATCATCACGTTATGTCCTTATAATAATTCGTACTTTTCATAGCGATTTTAATAAAAATATAATGTTGTTTCAAAATAAATGATTCAAGTTCAAAGCGACTTATGTACCACAAAATTGAACATAACAAAGTCAACCTTAACTCCAGAGCGTAAGGCACACATTTGACATTTCTTCTGAGATTCGAAAGAAAAAAGAGAAGTAAGTTGCTTCGATAGGTTTTTAACTATTATTAACTAGTTTAACTATTATTAACCCATCAATCCCCAAGCGGCACCCGGCTGCCGCATAACAATTAAAAATCTATTGTGTCTGCGATTTCCACGATCGAGGTAATAAACGTAGAATATACGCGATGGTTTACTAGGTAACTAAAAAGAGTGAAATTATTATTTTTAACAAAAAATAAAAAATTAGATAGGAAAAATTATTTAATACTTTTTAGTTCTGAATATTATAAGGATGTTATTATTGTTTTTACCTTGGAAGTCGGTTTTAATTTTTTGTTAAAAATAATAATATACTATGTAGTGATATGCAAATTTTTCTTCAAGAACTTGATCTTAATTTGTAATACGATTATTTTAAATAATATTAAAAGCAGTTAAAGAAATGACTTTGTTAATAATTATTTTCTACATAACTGTACACAACCAAAACTTCGCCGAGCATTTGGAGCGATCGTGAAATATTTTTGAAGATATTCGAAAAACGTTAAACTCTTTTTAATGCGGCGAATAAATAACGCTTAGTAATAAAATTATTTGATCTAAAACGATAAGTCGGTCCCGTTGCAGTTTTCATTGGTAACGGCCTAACGGGCCGAATGTATCGAGTAGCCAAGGGTTTCTCAAAGTTTTGGCTCAACGTACCCCTGCGGGGCTAAAATGGTAACGTTTTGCAATTCCTCCAAAAAATGAATTGTCAAAACTGTCAAACTGACAAATGTCAAATTAGTACAAATTTTGCAAATTACTAGACATATAAATTGCAAGCAGTGATTTTTAAAAAATTAATCATAATTATGATTCGTTTTTTAACGTTACCATTTTAGGCCCGCTGTAGTATCCAGATGACAGCGAACTACTTTTGACTAATATTACTTTTAAAAAACCCGCCACTTTGTTTACAACATAAATTACAGTTTACTGGCTTTTTTAAATTAAAAGGTAAACTACAGTATCTATTATGATATTATTGAATCTTATAAGATACCCTTGTGCAAAATGACTTTATTAACGACTCATCAACTCCTGGGGGTGATCGTACCCAACTTTGAGAAACCCTGTATTAACCGAAGCAGGCGACACTCGAAATTGGCTTCAATCTTACCGGTCTATTACGCGTAGCGGATCTATAATAGACAATTCAAGCGATAGGAATATGTGTGTTGCTTTTTTCGAAATAACTGTACCGTGATATAATTGATCTATATGCTACTTGTTCAATGATTTGTGCGTCTCATAATACAATACTTATCGACGCGACAGTTACAATAAATACATAGCTGTACGTAATGTTACACTACTTACAAGTTACACTTGTATTAGCTAACTGACAATCCTGAATTAGGGTTGGCGTTTTCTAGAAAAGTGTCAAATTGTGGTGACAATTATTAGCGGTACTATGGCCTACGCTGAATCGTGCTTTGATGTGGACAAATTAACGCTACTATGCTTAATCGTGTTATCGAAATTTTTGATTAAGGGCCTGATTACATATACCATGTAGAGTGGCAAGACAGTGCTTTCGGCCAATTTTATTACCCGAGAGTACTGTCTCGCCACCCTAGATGTAAAACAACAAGGACTTAGGAGCAAGGGTCTGACTGATCGAGCATAACACCTCGCTTTGTCGGATGATCTTCCTCCCTCCACTTACTCGTATATTCCCACAAATTAATATGCAAATTAATCTCGTGCATTTGATTTTCTATAGAATGTGAGAGACTATAAAACGCAAAGCATTACTCAACATGTCTTGAGCTTCTACATCGGACATTAAATTCGCATCAGCATCGTAAATCGTAATTTATACATGTAACACGTTGTTTTCACACTCTCCAATCACAATAATGTGCAAACCTGACAGACTGAGAGAGACATTAGATCATATTCACGCTAGAAGAAAAATGGTAAACCGAAACAGAACTTTGGCACTTTTTGTGACTCCAAAATGAAAGTGTTAAAGAACGGTTTAAACAACGGTTCGTGCAGAACTAAAGAGCTAAAGAAGTTGGTCTGATAATTGAGATAAAAAGCAAACAGGAAAAACGAATTTGAGGTTTTTTTGTAAAACTTTTGTTCATGGTTTGTTTACATATTCTGTACTGGCGTTAATAATAGGTACTGGCTAAAAATAACTTTTCTTCAAAGTTATGTAACTTTCTTACTTTCTGGTAATTGAGCGAATTAACTTGTAAACAAGCTGTCACTTGTTGAGGGTTCTTCAGAAGTTATTTGCTTTTAATAAGCTTTGATGATTGGTTTACTCTAAACTTGATTAGCGCTTCATTAGATAAACTCCAGTCGAAAAACTTAAGAAAACAGGCATTAATTAGCGATACCGACTATATCCTATTATACTTCTTAATAACCAAAAAAAAAGGAAGTGAAAGCGCCAGCACATTGAAAGAATTGACTCACCTATGTCGTCTCCATAGTTCCCAGCTGATGAACCCTTGCAGAGCCGGGTTGCTCTCATCAACCAAAGTTCCGCCTCTCGAGCGGCAAATCGCCAGGGAATCCCTGAAGTTGGCCGGCTGGCGGTCGTAGAAGATGTAGCACTTCCCGTTGTATGTCGCCGTACTTCCTGGGGGCTGGTCACGGAACTGCGGACATCTTTCTATTGGTAACGCCTGATCTGTGTACACGAAGGCTTCGCAAATCGATAGCTGGCTAGGAGAGGACGCTTCAAGATGCACGCTAACGAAGGCGCCGGGCATGGGCGGATTGCAGGGCAGGAAGAGCGGCTGCCCCTCCTCTATGAATCCGGTGAAGCGGTTGCAGATCGGATTCGTGCCGAGGTCTGGGCGGTTGTTCCCCACTCTCACCACCACGACTGCTGGTTTGTTGGCACCTACAACAGATTTGTCGTTGAATAGGGTCGATCATATTGTTAAACTATAGGTTTATAGGTTGCAACATATTTAAGGTCAACCACGTGTTAAATGCTAAAGTGATTTTTACCTAGATAGATTCATTACAGTAATAGAAACAAATTACATTGAATGAATCATCACTACTTTGGAATCAATTATGCAACTATATTAATGTATAATAAAAGTATAATTGATGCGCGTAAAACTTGGCGTACGTTGCCAAACAATGAACCCTTTGTGACATTCACACAAGAGTTCATAAGACACTTTCCTCTAAAGCCTTCGGACTTTCACTTCAAGGTAATCATTAGAAGTCACTGAAGCTTGGCCGCAAACTTTGCATAATTCAATGCTATGATTGTAGGAATTACTAAGGTTTAAGTTTAGATTTAAATTGTAGAAAGCCGTGACGGCTCAGCGCATTTCCATTTGATAACTGTGTACATCGAAACAGTTAATTTACTTACTTATCGTTGGGTCTTGCATGCTGTGATGTTACGTATTGTATATGATTTGTAATAATTGTAACGAAATGTTAAAGATGTACAAATGCATAATAAATTTATTAAGAAAGCATTAATTGTTAGCTTATTAATAAACTCAAGAAGAATAGAGCATATTTTATTTGAGCTGTATCGAATTAATATTTTCAAAATTCGAATTGTTAACTAAACTGTTTACCTTAAAAGGTTATTCTTAACAATCAAATAGCCGACCTATAAATCAATATAAAAATTCATAATAGCAATCATTAATGCTTTTATTTAGTTGGGGTACCAATTTGGATGAAGTACTAACATTTGGGTACTTAGTATGAACACAGACGTCTAAATAGTGTAAACTTACAAAATGTTTACGTGTATGAGTTTATTTACATAGTATGTTGGATGAACGGTGAGTATAATTGTTACATTAGCTAGCGGCGCTTCGCCTCACTGGCCATATGGGTCAGATACCATCAAAGGTCTATCTTATCATTTATCAAGTTTATTCATTTATACCCTATATATATATATATATATATATATATATATACCCCATATACAATGTTGGGAGGCAAGATAACTTGACTGTATGAACAATAATTTTAGTTGACATACTTGCTACATCATGATGGAAATATTATTATAATAACAAGATTGTAGGCATTAGGCATATGCTTAGAGATCAAAAAGGTTTTAATATTTTGCTTGTTAGTTAATCATGTTCAAAAACCATCTATCAGGTAAGAGCTATTGCTCTTTTTTTTGTAAAACCTACATGCACCAAAATTGCGTAATAAGTATCATAATATAACGACTCTTTTATTCTATCAATTTATTTTATGAGAAAGATTGATATTTTGACAAACAATTAACAACACTATATCCAAGCGGCCCTTAATTTATGAGGTATTGTCTGACTATACTCACCGCAGCAAGGTTTCCCAAAGTCCAGGCGCACGAGCTGCACCATGTAGGGTTCCAGCAGGTTGACGTACCACCACGGGACCCTCTCCGGTTTGGTGAGGGTGCAGGTCTCCGCGCTGAACCCTGATGAGGTGCTGCCGTCCAGAGCCTTCTGAGGGACCCCTCCTTCGTCAGTCGAAATCTGCATGGGCGCCTTGCCGGCCGCCACGTTCAGAACTGTAAAGAAACATGGCGTCTTTTAACCAGAGTCCAGAAGATAGATTCTAGGGTTAAGATCAAAGATGTTTATAATATAGGCTCTGATTATATATGACGAAATGAAACATTTTAGTTTTAACGATATGCAAACTGGTATTCTCATAATATTACAAACAACAAACGTACGGCAAACATGATATAATATTATTTATTTTAAAAGACCGTTGAAAGTAAAACATGTGTATAGAAGTTAAATATTATATTTAACCTAATAATTAAATAATTTGATACCATTATTCAATAATATATAATATTTTTTTTGTCTAAATTATACAAAATGTTTTTATCAAACAGTATAAATTATCAGTTTTGTTGCAATATATTAACAATACAGTATAAGTTATAACTTATAGTAGTCTCGAAGTCGTCAGTTGAAAGTAGGACGTTGTCTAGAGCAAGTGAACTCGATACGAAGACGCTAAATACTGATGTCGTATTGTTTCACACATGCCATTTTAGAGAAAATCACATTTTTTTCCATTTAGCTTTAAAATAATAATTCCTTGGAACATTTCTGTCAGTTCTTTGAATTGTTGAATACAGCAATTGGTTAACAATATTTAAACTATAATATAATGTATTAAGTATACAAACTCTGTATTATGTTTTAAATTGATCAATCGACAGGTAGAGAACTGAGTAGGTAATCTTTTAAATCATTTAAAACTAGAATTGGTTTACTTATCCACGTATTCATATTTGGGTTTCATAATTGTTTGAACATTAAACATTATCCAACTTTTAGAAAAAACAAGTCAGATGACATAATCTACATACCGAGTAAAATAATATTAATTGCAATTGCTATCTGAGCTGCGCAACAAATAGGCAAAAGAACTGGCGTTACACAGGACAACAAGGAGTTTATAAATTCTACATCGCGATTGCCTGAAGTCAACATTTTAACCAATCGACAATGCTGTTGAATAGATCAACAACTGCCTAAAAACCTCACAAAATACTCATAATTAATCACGAAATTTCTTTTTACCACATCCCTAATCTAAAATCCTGTGCGAAGACGTAACATAGAAATGTGTGTCCTCTATTCCGTGTGCCGTTAGCTCCGCGACCGTGACTTTTTAATTTACATGCAATTACCAACATTACCATTTAATACATAACCATTGAATAACGCACACATCCGTCAAAGTGTCCCGCACATATGTGGGACACACGGTCCTAAGTAGGACACACAGACACGCGAACTTCTCATATTTACCCCCTTACTAATAAACGTTGTATAAGCTTTGAATAGTTATACAGTGTTTTGTTCCTGTCACACAAGTGACATTTTAATTGGATTGAAGAAGACAAAACACTGTATAACTATTCAAAGCTTATACAGCGTTTATTAGTAAGGGGGTTAGTCTGTAATCTGTTTTAACTCCTAATTCACCCCCTTCCTACTAAGTGTCATTATAAAAATAAGGGTCAAAAATCTACAAATTAGAATACCTAAAACCTAAAACTACAAAATCAAATAAATAATCGGCCAAGTGCGGGTCGAACTCGCGCACGAAGGGTTCCGTACCGTTATAGAGCAAAAATAGGCCAAAAATTGTGTTTCTCGTATGGGGGCCTCCTTTAAATTTTTATTTTATTTTAATATTATTATTAATTATTTAAGTACACAAATAATAAAGGACTTTCTTAAAATTTCAAGTGCCTACCTGTTGTCATTATTGATACCGAGCAAAAAAAGCCAAAAAAATCACGTTTCTTGTATGATTGTAGGTAATATGTAATTTAAATATTAATTTTATTGTGTTTTTAGTATTTGTTATTATAGCAGCAACAGAAATACACAATCTGTGAAAATTTCAGAAGTCTAGCTGTAGTGGTTTTTGGGATACAGCTTGAAGACAGACAGACGGACAGACAACGAAGTATTAGTAATAACTAATAGGATCTTGTTTTTACCCTTTGGGTATGGAACCCTAAAAAGAGCAAACAACAATTTCTAACAACAGCGTGTCACATTTTACGAAGACGTATTTGGCCCTATTCATATTATTGTAGAATATACAATTTTAATGCAACATGACTTATTACAACTTCATCTCTTAACTTCCTATCGATCTTCCGTTTATATCGATGATTCGATCTGATAATTCGATTAGTTATTAAAGTAAATTAAGATCGAAAGTATGTTCAGCGAAACGGAACACGAGAAATAATCAAAACATGAAATGAGCTCAGATTTTCGGTGAAATTCGGTGAAACGTAACCGCAAAATACAGCATTATTGTCGAATTAACAAATAACTTTTGTTTTGTAACCATATTTTTAGTGTTATGGTAATAAAATATAGAAGACGTTAACATTATTGTAATAGTTTTGTACTGCGCGTGTATCTTATTTATTGTATAAGGTAGGTAGGTAATAGGTATGTTAGAACTGCATTTTCTGGGGTTTGAAACAAAAACAGTTTTAATGATTAAAACTGTTTTTGTTTCAAACCCCATAGTATATCATATTAACACTATAATATGAAGTGCATTTGTTACTTTAAATATATCTGTCGGCCGGACTGAGAGAAATTTAATGAATAATAAATAATAATTATTTAACTTAAACTTAAAAGTAAGTAGGGTTGACAGAGAATTTCATAAAATAAAAGTTATTTAATCATTAAATTTATATGCGGCCGTTTATCATATTAAATCACTACAAAGTACAAACTATAAAGTGCAAAATATGGTTAAGGCCATCCCCCGAGCAAACGACCTTGACTATACGTTCAAAATTGATCTAAAAAAAATAAAACGGGGAATATGACGTGGTTAATGAAATTGTCGTGTGTTTCAAATAAACGTAATTTGTAAATACTAGGGAGATGTTGAAAGTATGCTTCAATTTTAATAAATTGGAATTACTTTGGAAGCTAGGAAGCTAAGCTGGAGTATAATAAACAAAAATAGAAAATTTAAAACGGGGTAAGGAATGTTGATATACTGAAGAATGTTGCTGTATTTTTAATTATAACTTTGTAGCTTTCAAATTATGAGTTTATAAGGCTCTAAATACGGTAAATTACGGAATCTCCGTAGGGAAAGGCCCTTAAGCACACATCAGTCGTTAGGGTTGTCAGTTGTCACACGTTACCAAACAGTAAGTTGAAGTTGCCTTGGTCAGGCTTCGTTCACGGTATGCTGCGCGCGCGTCGCCCTTAACGCCCTTATCTCGTCGCTATGTAGGTCAGTCGTCAGCTGGGCGCCACCTGTTTTGATCTATGACGTGACGTCTTATTGCAGTTGGGATGAGAGGGAACTCTAATGCTATTATATAATATTTTATTTTTACACTATAAAATCATTCTCACAACATAATTTGCCTATATTATATGCCATTTTGCCTATATATTATATATATATATCACATCATTTTTAGGCTTATCTACTATTATTTTTTTAATTATTATGTATTTTTAAAGTTTTTATATATCTTATTATTCAGTTTGTGCTGACGCCAGTGTGCATCTGTCGAGCGATTGACAATAAGGCCTCACAGAACACCAGGGATCGCGGTATAGGTATTATACCGTGATCATCACCTGAGTGGGGTCCTTTTCGGTGGAATTCGCATTACACTGCATTGTATTTTGTAATTTGTACCCAAATAGACACTAATTTATATTATGTCCGTCTGCTTATTAATGTTCTTTTTTATGTTATTTTTGTTTCTGTGTTATCTATGTTTTCTATATACTTATTGTCTTCTTTGTGAAATGTTTATTGTAATGTGGTGTAATGTGTATGTGCTGAATAAACGCTTATTATTATTATTATTATTATTATTATAAGTTTAAACAAACAAAACTGTTTTAACAACAAAAGTACATAGTTATCTAATCTAATAGTTTGTGGAATTTGGTTTAATGCATCCCAAGCGCCATGTCACTAAAGCGATGCGTGTGCTGTGTGCATCTTGCTGAGAACAATAAGACAAAGTTTCTTTCGTTAAAAACGATGACGAAATTCGTTATCGAAATGTATGCGGTTTGACATAAGCCATCGCTAAATGACATTTCGCTTGCGAAGACTAATGTCAAATCCCATACATTTTGATAACGAATTTCGTCATCGTTTTTAACGAAAGGGACTTTGGCTACGGCCTCTGTTTTTCAATTGCAGGACTAGAGCGCATTATGCTGTGCAATTGGAAAACAGGGAAGGTTTGTGTTATTTTTTATTTTATTTATTTATTTATTTATTTAATTCAGGCAGCTTGGCCCATATTATAAATACCTTATAGACTAACATACATACAATTATACTTAAAACCTAACACTAACACTAACACTAAACACGTATTGTCTGTGACGTGGGGCGCGACGTGTTCGGAAGTCGTCCTCGGAACCTCCTGTAGACGACTCCAATCGGCCAGAACTCCTCCTTCTCGAAGGTCGGTAGATGGTGCGTCGGGACTCTCACCACAAAGGAGCTAAAATTCACTTTGTGGCGGGACCCTCGAGACGAAGTGGGTCTTGCTCCTGATGTAGTCCACGACCTGCTCGACCGTCGTGGACCAGTGCAGCCTGGACACGTACAGCGGCGTCGCGGGAGTCTCACGCCGCAACAGCTGCTCGGGTCCTTCGGTTGCGGTGCCGCGATGGTTGCGGACGACGGGTTTCTTCTTCTTCCTCTCGACTTTTATAAACCCGTCATCATCGCACTTTCGGTCCTTTTCGGAGAGAGGACACTCCTTTGCAGGGGCCTCCTTTTTCCCTTTGTTTTTGGAACGCGGGGGAGGAGGCGGTTATGTGTAACATAGGTAATTGGTGTTGAAATCGCTATAGTTTTTTAAACTTCGCTATCGATCTTGTCAAAATAATTCATATTAATCTCGATTCTCGATCAAGCGATTTTCGATCGATCAGGCAGTTGAGGCGTGAAAGCGTAACAAACATCCGCGCTTGTAACGGCACGTGGAAGTGTGTCTAACGGCGACGAGACCTGTCCCGCGCCCAACGTCTCATTTACATCTCGCCGCACCATGTGGGTCAACAGTTCGCTATAATTGTTCATACTAAAATCAGTGCCGTTTTAGCACTACCAACGCCCTGGGCGAGAATTTTTCGGCGCCCAGGATGCTGGTAGTGCTAAAAAAACCGGCCAAGTGCGAGTTGGACACGCCCATGAAGGGTTCCGCAGCAGCAATAAGGTTTATTTTATGAAATTAAAAGGTTTTTGATTTATTTTTATATTTCAGTTGATTTAATGTAAGTTAAATTAAGATTTACCATTTATGACGTATAAAAAAAACTACTTGCTAGATCTCGTTCAAACTAACTTTCGTTGGTAGTTTTTATAGTAATGTACATCATATATTTTTTTTAGACTTGTCATGTCCCTACTTTAGAAGTTAGAGGGGGGGGGGGCGGGGCGGGACAAACATTTTACCACTTTGGAAGAGTCTACATCTACTTACCAAGTTTCAATAGTATAGCTCTTATAGTTTCGGAGAAAAGTGGCTGTGACATACGGACGGACAGACAGACAGACAGACATGACGAATCTATAAGGGTTCCGTTTTTTGCCATTTGGCTACGGAACCCAAAAAAAGAGGGCGTCTACGGCGCCCCTTTTTCCAGCCTTCCCCCATTTTATCCGGCGCCCTGAGCGGTCGCCTAGCGTTGCCCCATCCCAACTCCGCTACTGACTAAAATAGCCAGAATACTCTACAAGTCGGTTATAATATTATCATGAGCAGCCTCGGATTTATAAATAGCGTTATGGGCGGCCTAGGGGCGGCAGCATCCTAGGGGGGCGGTAGTCTATAGAGGCCCTAGAGATCACGTACATGGGGCGGCGGCAATAAGGTGGCCTACTCTCATAAAAAATATAATTTGGCACTGATTTCATAATCAGTTGATTGATTTCATAGTCAATTGACCTCATGGTCAAAGTAGAAATTATACTCTTTTTGCAGTCGGTTAGTGTGAGGCTAGTATTAAAGATAATTTGCACCCACGTGAAAAACATTCTAATTGTTACAATGTAAGTACCGAAATAGCAAGAACACTCCTCAAGTTGGTTAATATGAGGCTAAAATTAGACTGCAGATTAATTTACGTCTAGGTGAAAAATACACCTACATAACTGCCGCACTCACAAACCAACGTTAATTACTTAACTGTAATTAAAATATAAAGAATTAGTCATAAGCCCTGTATACTATTTTCATTAAATCGAAGTTTAATCATCATTATCTGAGTACGGCCGTAGGCCTTCCGAAGCTCCATAATATCGTCCAGCTTATCAGCTAATCAGCTGCAATCTACAACAAAGCACGCACATAATTTACCATATTTTAACTAAATGCTATTTCAATTTTCTAGATTTAAATATCAGCTTAGTTAACAAGCTAAGCTGATGGTCAGTGCTCAAACAAAATCATGTAAAGCTTGCATCAGAATTCACAACTGAATCCAACCTTTAGCATTCCCACAACGGTTAGTTATAGCATTTATCTAACTGTCTTTAGCACAGTTTTAACGGTCATATTGACACCAATATTAGATACAAGATTGAACAACAAATACTAGAGATCGCCCAATGGTCGAAATTAGACCTCAAAGAAAAAAAAAATTATAAGTCAAATTTCCACGCTTTTTTATTGATATTCTATTGTCGAAATATTGACTTTATTATTTTTTAGACAATAAAGTTCCTGCGACAGTTTCATAAAATAAATAAAAGAGTACAAATTCGTGTGTATAGGCTTGTCAGTCAAAACCATGTCAAAATCTCTCGTGTGTGTGTTGTAGTGTGTGTAATGTTTTATTTGTTAAAAAAATGTATGATAAAACATAATTTCAAAATAATATTAGCTCGATGCACTCCTTTACCATATAAACTATAACTGTGCAAAATTTCAATCACCTACGTTTCCGCATTTTTCGTAAAAAGGGATACAAAGTTTTTCGCTCGCGTATTAATATATATAGATCCTAAAATTTCACATTTAACTTTAACTCGCCTTCTTGCCAGGAGCATACCGGTAATGTCTAGCCAAACAATAGGCTAACCATTGTTTAGTTAAACCTTAGTTCCATTAATTAGAGGCTCATTGTTTTCAAATCCGTCGTTATGCTGCGCACGCGCATGGTCCTAATAATATTTGAATTCTATAACTATTTGTGTGTTAATCGACCATTGAATATTATTCATGAACCTGAAATTATTATGATGCTATAAACTTGATTTACTTATTCATAAATCGAACGATGTGTTAGAGGTGAATAGCGGTAGAATTTGTAACAGTAATATTATAGACCTATTAATAGGTAACAGTTAGGCACTTAAATAGGTAAGTATATATAGACGTCTGTCAGGCTTAACCTGCCTTATATGACAGCTTATTAACCGATTTACATGGAATTTGGTGTGTAACTTTGAGTCTAGAAAAGTAGATAACATAGTTTTTATCTCGAAAAATATACGGCTAGTCCGAGAAATTCGGCTATTTATAAGGATTTTATAGTCAAAATCTTCAGAAAAGCAGGGCAAAATCCCTTTCGCCTATTTAGTACGATGGTTAAGTTCAGTGTCCTCAAAAAACAAGGCAAGTGTTATAATTTATGCACCATCGTTAACGCTTTTCAGAAATCAGATATTAAACCAGTTTAAGCATCGCCGGTTAAAAGCAGATTGTAGATTGTATACGAACACCTGTGACAAGCAAAAAATTGACGTATGGAGGCCGCGAGCGTATCATTAGAAATTATCAATGATACTACATTCGTGTTCGCTCTTACCGGCGCTGGTGGCGCTGGTGCCATAATACAGAATATTAATACAGTAATACACTCTGCTGTGCTTTTTCAGCAACATGCTCTATTTCGGGCGCGAGAAACAGCATTGTTCTACTCTTTATGATGGATAAATACAAGCGATTATATTATGTGTAGAGGCGGGTATACTCGTCTTATTCATACTGTAGCTGCCACAATAATTGTGGAAGCAATCATGAATACTTTACACCTTTAAATTATCTGAAATCATTCTAATGTGTAGGTGCGCTCGAATCTGGTGATCTAGAAGGAAGATAGGGTACGTGAGCAATGATATGAACTGGTGGCGCCATTCCGAAACATGTACCTACTCGTTCCGATAATCCGAAAAGTAACTTGGTAATAGGCGATATCACTTGGATGCCATCTATTGTTTCCGCACTCTTCCATTACCTTAAGTAACAACACAGATGGTTAAGGTCTACTGTATTTTATTCATACTGTGGTGTTACTTGATAAAACAAGCTGGCATGTCCGGAGGCGGTGAGATTACGAGTACTCAATGACCGAGGCTGCGTACAGACTAAGCTACGATGAAGATTACAATCGAATATTCCTGGACCTTGATTGGATTTGTTGTGCAACATATCATCCTTACAAGAGGAAGGAGTTACGGTGTTAATGAAAATAAAAATGATTAGCACTCAGGTAGTGCTGGCAGTAAAATGAAAGAGCAGCGCATGCATACATTTTCACTGCGCTGTTAAGTAGAATGAGGACATTACTACCTCGTCGTGCTAGTAGTCTTCTCTGTGTTTTACAAATTTTCGATCTGGTCACGACTTCTGATGGGAGTTCAACATTTTTAGCCACACCAAAAAAAAGTTTTCACTTCAAAAACTCGTGTACACAGTGTGTACGTACCCTAAGACTTGTTGCGGTGACCTAGAGACCTGATAATGGGGTTTCCGACCTACATGAAAGTGCGTATTGAATGTAATTATTTCTTTATTGTCGATTATAATATCAATGATGATACATCAACGACTGACAAGTCATTATTTTTAGTAGTAAATTTTAATGAAGATGTGGATCTTAATGAAATACAAAGTAGTAAATAGTAATACAATAAATGTGAAAGTGTGTCTGCATACTATATGAACTAACCTTGTTGAAGGTACTTTCCAAATTCCAAGTATGGCAAAGTACTTTAAGTCCCGGGAAACCTAATACACTAATTCATTGCAAAAATATGCACGGATCCCGCACAAATAACTCACTTCTGTTCTAGCCAAGTTGCGGGTAACATCTAGCTAGTAAGTACTAAGTAATAACATATTTTTACAACAGACATATCGAAAAGAGGATGAACAATTTTCCTGCGACCATGTTTGTTGAAAAGAAAACATCGTCAGAATGACGCAAATCGTGAAAGATCGACTGAATATTCTTTTAAAACAAAACAATTCGCTAAGCTTTTATTGATAAAAGTTATACCCAACTAGTGAACTGTGAAAGAAACCATTAGCATTCAATTAAATCTATAACTAATTATCAACAATTTAATAATTTATTGTTGTTACATCATCTAAGTACGATCTCTCAGGTATCTCACCAATATATTTTTGGAAATTGGAAGCAATACTTTTAAGTTTTAAGTTAAATGTAAATGTTGAACAAGCTTCAAAACATTTTAAGGAAGGTATTTATGTATTTATTTGCCTTTCTTGTAAATTATACTTGCCTTATTTTGTTAATTATAATTATCTGCTTGTGTGTAAACCGTATCTTTCCAGATTAAAAATTAATAATATCACCAGAGAACTTAATTTCAAAACATAGGTGAATTCCGGTGTACTTCGTAGTTATTCGTACAAAATCCATCCTCAAACTTTCTCATTATATCCCTGTAAGTGCAATATAGTCGGACTAGCTGGTATTGATCGTTGCTCATTGAATCGCAAGTCTCAAGGGTGCACTTTCCGAGTGGAGAGAGCCGTGGGAGTGAGTCACAATGAGTCTTCCGCTTTTTCGACTTCATTCAAGGCTTATGTGAAGTGATTTCTCGAAGAAAGTAAAAGTGGGTCAGACGTAGAAGCGGCGTTTTCGTGCGGATGCCGCGTGCGATATTACTTAGAATTCTCATAACATCATCTATCAATCAATTATTACGTTTTTACTGACGTTATTGAACTTTGCGATTGATAGAGCGGACGGTAAAAACGTTAGGATCGCGCGGCAAAAATTAATGTTCGATTTTTAGATGTTCTTGGTCTTTCATGAAAGGCATTTGCTCATAATTGCCACGCGGAGCACGCGGATTGGCAATCTAACAGGGGCCAGTGAATCAAACCATCAATGCTGCAGCCTATTGATGGCCATGGATTTCTTCACTGACCCTATCGTTGATGGTTTTACCGCCATCCTTCGGTTGATTAACTGCGCTTGATGTTAGATCTATCCCACACTAATTATTGTGAGATAGAAGATAGAACCACCATCAGGCGGGCGGTGGGGTCGTCACAGCCCTACGCCTCTAAGCCCTACCCTCTAGGGTGTAGGTCGACCTCCAACTAGGTGGGACGACGATCTCCGTTTAGTTGCGGCCTGCGGGCCTATGTTGGATGCGAGTAGCAGGAGTTCGGTCATCTTGGCGTTCATTGAGAGAGGCCTATGTCCAGCAGTGGACGAATATAGGCTGTTTTGAATGATTGATTGATTGATTTTAGATGTTCTAGTGGTGTAAGGAGTAAGCGAGTCAGTATTAAATTACCAACGTCTTACGATCCGAAGTTAAGTTGTTTTGACTTCACAGCTACACGAATATTCATGAGTTTAACTATTTTCAATAACAGTATGGCCCAAAGTCTGAGTCTGCCGTCAATAGCTTTACTTTTTCCTAAATAATGCATTTTTTTACAATTAAAATGTTACTATAATTAGCCCATCAAAAACTTACCACAGAAAGGTATTCCATCCGGCGACCATTTCCCGTTACTCTCGCAGAGTCGTCTGGATGGGCCAAGCAGCTCGAAGCCTCGCTCGCAGGTATACGTCGCTATGGTGCCCTCTGACAGGCCCTCGTCGGAGAACGACACGCGGGAGTGAGCGGGGGCGCCAGGGAACCGACAGCTCGCTGACACGTAGCCTGGAAGAGGATGGTATGGTTACTTGTGTATACCAGAGGGAGAATGTTAGAGCAAAAGATTGCAAAATAAGAGGATGATTAGTGATTACTTATATATGTAAGTAAAGGGGCAAAGAAGTGCGTCTTCTCGAAAGGATGCAGACCATTTATTCAGTCATTGAATTTGATAATTTCGTTAGCAAAGCTCAGGATAACACATAAAATTAATATACCTATATTAACTTTATGGGATAACAAATTGAAATTTGAAGAAAGTCATCGTCAACAATCGTCAAGTGACATGTGGCTTATCCACAGGGCTTATCGATGTCTTATATGTCACGAACACTGTCACGAATGATTTTTTTTCGAATTTCGCCGTTTACGAATTGAGCAGACTTCTTCAGATCTTAAAGAATTATCGGGCGCATTGTATGGTGAGGAAACCAGCACAGTGAAAAGTGGGTTCTTGGCTCGGTGAATTTATCTGACGGTTCTGAGGCATAGTGCTAGAAAAACATTGCCTTCCACGACGCGTTCAGACGCGTCGATGTCATAAAAGTCATAACACAATCAAAAAATTTTTGCGATTCCCTAATATTAAAAACTTGTATATTTAAGTACACAAGCGTTAATTATTTATCTTTGAAAGTAGATCTCTCTTTGAAAATATTATGAATAACAGTCATGAATCCTCTAGTTCTTCTCACAAATTACTTCGTCACTGAGGTAATAAGAACTATTACTAGTACTGGTGTTTGTTGTCTAGTTTTGAGGCTCATTTCGTTGGTTATGATCTCTTCACTTTTCGTGGTACATACTCGTTCGGTAAGAGTGTTTAGGTGGGAACTTATGGTTTCTGAAGGGCTATTGGTAACTTATTGTATAGCCATGATAGGGTTAAATGTCTGCGCGGGTCTGGATGACTGTGGTGGACAAATATTGCAGGTGGGCATATTTTTCTATGGGTATTCTTAAAGCACTTGCATAAAAATTAAAATGTTTTAAGTATATCCAGCAATTTCATCTTATTTAATGCACCAGATAGTTTATTTTTACAGATTGTGTAAATTATATTCAGCTTTGGCTGGCTTTAGAACCTAAACAGTTGTAGAACTTTTTTGGGGTCGGTTTTGTTCGCCATTAACGCAGCCATGTTGCGCCGAAGGTGGCAAGGCGCTGGTCAGATCACCCAGGTGGTGGTAGACTTGCTGACCTCCATGGGTCTACCCGTCAGACGGCAGGGAAACCTGAAGATGGCATTGAGCTCCGGTATAGCTTTCCTCCTCCTCTTAAATCTGCTCAATGCTCACCGTTGTTAACTCGTCAATATAGAGTTCAAAGTTCTTCAGTCTTTTTTTACCGTTAGAGTTGCACCGAAATTCGTTAGTCATGGCTTACATTTCTTTGCAATTAAAGCCTCTTACTTGAAGGAACATAAGCGTGTTGTCCTGAGGAGAGTCGTTTTCATATTAATATCGTCTAAAAAACAAAACTGGTCAAAATGTAGTTTTAGATTGGGCTCGTGATTTATATCGTACCGAATCACGCGTTCACATGTCAAAATTCAAGCCATTTAGACGCATTGTTCTCTGCCCTCATAACGCGAAAAGACTACAGCAGATTGGAACAAGTATCGCGTGAACAATTATTTAACGCGTCTCCGGCCGGCGAAGATCAATTTCGCGTGAAACCGAAAATTCGTAATGGCCAAAACCGTGATAAGTTGGAGAAAGTGGCTGAAGTAATCACGGGGCCTCATGCTACATTAATTCTCTTAACAGTGCTCTATATTCGGTACCTAAATATAACAGGTACCAGCAGTAACAGCAAATAACAAACTAATAATTCTCTCGACAGTGCACTATAATATCTATATGTAGTACCTAAATAAAATATGTACCTAAAGTAGCTTGAATAAACAAACAACCGCAACCAAAAAATAACGCATCGTATTCCTATACGATGCGTTATTTTTTGCGTATTTTCTGTATTTACGCGTGCTCGAAATAGACCCGTTTATGTATGTTAATTGTTAGGCATAACATAATATTCAACACTTTACGCTTAAATTCATTCATTCATTACGCCGCTCAATGCTGATAAAGGAAGTGTAAACGTATATTAAAAATAAATTGGTCAAATAAAGGCATCTAAAGTTCTAACAGCTTTTATACCTTAGCCAAAGATTTATGCATCCGCGTTACAAAATCTACCGGGGTATGATTTAATGGTCACTGTCTCGTTTTCGGTGAATCCTTTTAACACGACACCCTATTGTTGGCCGTTTCCGTCGGCGTCACGAACATTCATGTTAGTCATCAAAAAACTCCGAGTCGTGACTCAACGGACATCCTTATTAATGTAGGCTTTAGGATGTGACGTGAAAACGATGGACTAAACATTTGTTACGTAATAAAGTTTTTAAAGTGTAAGGAAAAATGTAAATTTAAGTTTTCTAGTATTTTATGGGTAAGTATATTTGAAAAAAAAACAACATATTTTGGGCTCATGATCTACTACATATTATGTAAAGTAAAGACATGTAGTATGCTCGAAAAATAATTCTACCATCTAAATGGCCGCATTTACGTTGAGCGGTAATATCCGTACATGTTATTTTACTAACAAGTTTGATACCCTCAGTGTAGTTTACCTAGATTTCTATTAAAACTTTATGTTAACTGTAGATTAACTTAATCTCGGATTATGCGCGTTAATAGAGGTCATCAAAAGCAAGTCGCAGGTTTCTTCACCTACTTAGTGGTTAGTGGTACAAGTGGTTGACCGTTGACTCCCAGTTCAAAAGCTAGTGAAAGCAGACGTGTGCGGTGTGACTAAGCATGGTATCGTCAGATTCTATTGTGATATACTAAATACCAAACAAGGTACATCCGTATAAGGAAATCTGTTACGAGTTACGACGCTTTTATCTTTCTAATAAGTCGAATCGAGGCAAAAGACTTCATAGAAAATTACAAACTTTGTATTAAATTATGTGCCTTGTTATTTTGATCACACCTTAATTGACCTTAGGATAGATCCTGAAACGGTGGTAGTTAAAGCAGTAGGGCATTTCCGATATTATTAGTATGAAATAAAATTTTACTACATATCTACTATTAATACCTAATATAAATCCGAAAGTGTGTCCCTCTGTTACCTATACCATGTTAAACCGCTGAACCGTATCCGATGGAAAATATAATGCTAGGCACTTAGAATGAAAATAGTTTGAGTGACAAAAAATGATAAATATAATATATGCAGTAGTTTTTATCCTGGAAAACATACGGTGCTTGAAACGATTTTGGCGTAATTAAGTAGTGGGCAACATCTAGATTCTAGTGCCTATATGAGGAAATCTGTTATGAGACTTTTATCTTTCTAATAATATAATGTTTAAAATAATGTATGTAAATCAATGAAAGTTTGTGACCTATAAAACAAAGAATTTCTACGCGATTCCACAGGAATACGAATATGCTAATAAAACACTTTCACTTACAGGAAACAATTAAATCAGTTATATTCATTACTTCATAAAAATACATCTGCCGCAAAAATGAGAAATTACCATAATCTTATTAGATTTTAAATGATGCTTTTTAAATCAAGAAATTATTTGAAGAAGAAATATTCGTTCATTGATCTATAGCTTCTTGTCTGTTTTACACGGACACAAAATATTGCTACTTACTTATTACAAGTGTATAAAAATAGATAATAATATTTTTGTCTATGAGTTGAGTTTCTGTATATCCTGCGGGCTGGGACAGAAGTTTAAAAATAAAATTTATTTGAAAAACATATAAAAAATGTTAAATATTTTTATTATTATATACCAATTTCCTAAGAGTATTGATCTGGAATATTGTGTTACCTTTAAACTGATGAATTTTAACATGGACTTAACATAATCCGACCAAACAACGTAGTTCCGCTACCAATTATTTCTTTGACAGTACAGTAGCAGCGTAAGGGCACAATAGATATAATTACCAGTTGGTACTTTGACTTAAAAGAAACGGACCAAACGACGTGAGTACCAATTCTTTCGCGTTTCGCAATGCTATGTTAAGGGCTGGCGTGCTGTCTGATATAATTTATTTTTAAAATAAAGGTTTTGAAATTTAATTCTGACAATTTTAGCCCGGCCGCACATCGTCCGAAATTTCTGATCAGTAACATTTGAACGTCCGCCGGACCGCGGACCGCCACTCCGCACAGTATCCGAAAATTCCTTCCGGCGAGTTCGAGCTCACTCGGCTCAGTACAAAATGTAAGAGAGAGCGCGATCCGATTTTCTGATCAGAAACATTTGAACTGCCATCCGATCGACGTCATCTGACACATAATGTCAGACGCCCGCCGGAACGCACTTTGCTCATAATATATTTTGTGTCTGACGTCCGGTCCGGATGAGTTGTCAGATGCCGTCTATGGGATGGCGGAAATTTTTAATTGCGTTCCGGCGGGCGTCCGAAATTATATGTCAGATGACGTCGATCGGTAGCAGTTCAAATGTTTCTGATCAGAAGCGGAGTGGCGGTCCGCGGTCCGGCGGACGTTCAAATGTTTCTGATCAGAAATTCGGACAATATGCGGCCGGGCTTAAACGGCCATGTTGCGGTCCACGTATTTTTCCCGTCGAGTTTTGTGCAGTAATAAATAATTTAAAATTAACATGTTCATAAACGTAATCCCAGAGAAATACGATCATAATATTGCATAGCATTTTTCTCAAGTTATGCAATTATAATTCGCATACGTCTAGTCGCACGCACACAAACACCTTGCTGGAAGTCTGCCGAACTGCAACGACGTTAGACGGCACGACAACGCCACACCGACCGGCACAGTCGGAGTGGGGTGTGTTAGGTTTTTTCGTTACGGAATTTCTTGATTTCGTTGCCGCACTCAAAGACCGCGATAAAAGCTATGTAATTAATAATAACCGCGATAAAAAAACAGGCGCAGGTGCACTACCTGCGCCCTGGGCGCTGAAACCGACACTGAGTACAGATACTTTGAATGATGCTACCATAGATTAAGGCCATCCCCCGAGCAAACGACCTTGACCATACATTTGACGCGTTACCGAGATCGCACAAAAATCCGTTTTTTTTAAATCTTAGTTCAAAATTGATCTAAAAAAATTAAAACGGGGAATATGTAGTTAATGAAATTGTCTATCTATTGTCGTGTGTTTCAAATAAACGTAATTTGTAAATACTAGGGAGATGCTGAAAGTATGCTTCAATTTTAATAAATTGGTATTACTTTGGAAGCTAATATCATGAGTATAATAAACAAAAATAGAAAATTTAAAACGGGGAAAGGAATGTTGATATACTGAAGATTATTTCTGTAATTTTATTATAACTTTGTAGCTTTCAAATTATGAGTTTATAAGGCTCTAAATACGGTAAATTACGGAATCTCCGTAGGTTAAGGGCCTTAATATAAACATAGAATTAAACAATTATGTGTACTGTGATGATACGAAATCTGCAATCGTACGTAATAGCTGCAGCCAGATGCACCCACATATTAAAAAGACACGACTATTACAACAAGCAAGAAAGCGTGGTGACCGTACTAGGTAAACGTGCTGAGCTAATTTTATTGCCACCTTGAAGATGAGAGCCTCCTAAACTAAGATAATCCATACCAATATTATAAATGGGAAAGTGTGTATGTCTGTCTGTTACCTCTTCACGGGTTAAACCGCTAAACCGATTTTGCTGAAAATTGGTATGGAGATACTTTGAGTCCCGGTAAAGGACATAGGATATTTTTTATCCAGGAAAAATGAACGGTTCCCGCGCGATAAAAGAATTTTGACGCAACGGAGTTGCGGGCGTCATCTAGTAATTTATAAAATATTTTTTATTTAAATGGTGGAACGAATGACTGCTGTAAACGAGCAAAATATATTTGCACCGGTGCTCTGTAACTTTTTTTACCCGAACAGCAAAGCCCAAAGAAAGGAAGGGTAATGATTTTGGCAGTATATTGTAGGGTTGCCAACTTTTTTTGACAAGAAATAAAGTATATAATATTCAGATCTCTGAATCAAAGTACTTTCAACAGTATTTTAGAAAAAAGGAACAGTATTTTATTTATTTATTCTTTTAAAAACGAATTAATTTGAGCTTCTCGCAAAACTTACTTGAAATGAAACAAAATGTCTAAGCGTCTAGTTTTAATACGCCATAATAAAGTGTTTTTGTTGCTGTAACCAGTATTTTATGTACTTTATTTTTCTTCAACAATAAAAAGTATAATTTAATGAAAAACAGTATAATACTATTTAAAACATTATAGTTGGCAACCCTAGTATATTGCCCTCGTCGCGGTTTTCCAGATTAGGAATCTAGAAAGGAACCGTTAATATTTAAACTTCCTAGGTTCGACCTAAATAAATAAATAAAATTTTCGAGAAAGTAATTTCTTCCAGGCAATCGAAACCTAACCTGGTACCCATTCCTATTTGCCATTAGTACCTATCCAAATTCACCGATTCATTTTATAGCGGCTTTGCGTTCACACACACACAAACACGTTCACTTTAAAACATGCGATTATAAAACTTTGAACCACTCGCCATTTGAATCTTGATTGCAAAATATTCTCATAATTCAGTACAAACAATGCGTTATCAAACATTTTGCAGGTGCGAAGTTCACTGACTTGGCCGGTGCAGTTTCATAATTTGCGATCGATCGTGTCCATCCACCGCAAAACTTTGCAATGAATGGAAATTAAGTGACACTAGTTAATTTCTGAATCCTGATACTCATAGTTAGCTCGTAACATTTATCCCGCAGAAATCCGTTTTGCGCAGAAAATATAGTGGATCCTAACATTCCTAACACAGCCTAAACAACATTATTTTAAAGCGGGAATCGAATCCACGACCTTCGAATCGAAGACGTGAGTGGAAGAACACGATAACTAACATTTTGTTACATATGGATATTTACTCATTTTTATCTACTTCATCACCTGGCTTATATATCTGGCTACACATAAAATGCACAGTTTTTTTTTTATTTCAAATCATTTTTTCGGCCCTAAAGCCTCCATATATCCTGCTGCTGTTACTTATCTGGTTCTTCCACTCACGTCTTCAATTAAGAGCCTCCTCTTAGCCACTGGACTGAAGGCGTATGATATAAAGTACCTAATGATTGACAAGACATATTAAAGTAATATTATACATCATTAGGTAAAGTACCATTATCGCCTGAAAATGGATGTTAGTGACGTTTATAACCATTAGCTTTCTAAGTTTCTATACACTTTCTACCCCGGCCCCGGGTGATTTGAACTGAATTGAATTCTATGATCCAAATCATGAGACGCCCTTACATTTTATTCTTTTGGAATAAAATGTAATAACATTTGACTTTGACGACCTCTGTGGCTCAGTTGGTGAGCGAGTTGGTAGCTCAAGTCGGGGGTCGCGGGTTCGAATCCCGCCGACGAAACAAAAAGTTTTCAATGTTCCTGGGTCTTGGATGTGCATTAAATATATGTATAATATAATAAAAATCTTAAATGTATGTATAGTATAAAAGTATTAAATATATTTCCGTTGTCTGCAAGTACCCGTAACACAAGTCCTTAAGGTACATTAGCACGGGGCCAGACTGACGTGGTGTGAAGCGTCCATAGATATTATTATATTAACTATTATAACATGAAGTTTCTTTCTTTTCTAAATGAAAAAAAAAAATTAAAAATATGGTATGGGTTTGCAGTTAGTATAAAAGTACATTTTTTATTTTACTTATACCACAAAAGCGTTAAAGAGTCGGGGTCAACGACCGATAGATGAAATGCAAACAACCTGAGTACTTCCTCATTTGACACACTTATACCACAGTATAAATTACTAGATGACGCCCGCGACTCCGTTGCGCCGCAATTAGCTTACCGCGTGCGAACCGTACATTATTCCGCAACAAAAACTATCCTATGTCCTTTCCCACCTCACAAATAGTACTCATACCAATTTTTATCTTAATCGGTTCAGCTGTTTAAGCGTGAAGAGGTAATAGACAGACACACCGTCGCATTTATTACACTAGATAACGCCCGCAACTCTGTCACGCCAAAATTCGTTTATCGAGCGGTAAACGTACATTTTCCCGGGATAAAAACTATGCTATGGGCTATGTCCTTTCCCGTCTCTCAAACTATCCCCATACCAAATTTCATCTTAATCGGTTCAGCCGTTTAAGCGTGAAGGGGTAATAGACAGATTTTTTTGGCATTTTTAATATTAAAATCAAAATCAAATAATTTTTATTCAGAGTTAAATTTTTTTCAATTTTTTTTTCTGAACGTCGAAACTAAGGTGCCTATCACCGGTTCGGTAGTAATTACAAGTAAGTTGTAACTAGTGTTTGCACTTAGGGACGGCTAACAAGTTCCTCTGTTTATTTTCATAGAGCGCGAACTGCGCGTTGAAGTCTTTTATAGCGCTCGCCTGCTGAGTTAGTTTTGTACCATTTAATATTCAATGCTATAATATTATTAGGTGATAAATAAAATTTGCATTAATTAACATTTTTTCATTAACATCTTTATATATTTTGAATTACTCTTAATATGACTTGGAATAATTTTGTGATGAATATAATCATAATATTCATATTTTTTAAATATATTGATAATCCTGATGATACTGTTTTAATACATCATGAATACAGCATCGTTGGTTGTTCCATCCAGTACATTTGCTGCTTGATAGGTTTCTCTATCTTACAAGGAATTAAACTGTATTATTTGGATTAAAAAAGTAGAATTGAAGTACAGATTTTAATCGTAACATTTTAATCGTAACATTTTTAAAATACAACACAAAGAACGCAAAACTGACCGCTTGAACGCTTGACCGCGTGACCGCTCTCTGTCTGATAGGTCCCTGAAATCATTGCATTGTCGATCTAATTTTCTGGAGAACACGTAAGAATCGTCATTAAATGAAAATAAAGTAATAATTAAATATCTCTGAGTGTGGTTTACGTTGAATGAGTGACCCAATTACGCGTGTAACGTTACGCTAGAACTTACAGCTGGCAGGCTTACACGTTTTTGCATCACTGAGAAAGCGCTTTCACGGATCAGCTTGGAGGCAGCGTTGCGTCAGATACTGCCTCCAGGGCTGCCTACTGACACTTTTATGTTTGATAGGGTTGTCAATTTTTTTTTCTCATAATTTCTGCTTATTATATCTTACCAAATTACTTAAATCTTGAATTGCTTATACACTTTATGAATATAAGTTCTATGTAATTTATAATGTAACTTTTAAACGTAGCATTTTTAGCTAAACTTAGGTTTAACAAAATCCACTATTACTACAATCTAGTTAGGATGCAAAAATATGCTGCATAATTAATTTGCTATATGAATAGATAAATTATATCCTAAGTTTTACGGTGATAAAAATCAAATATTGTTAATATTAAATTGGCAGTAAGAATATAGAAACCGACTAACAACTTACAATCAAGTACAACAGGTAGAAGTTAAATAAGAGCTTGAATAGATTATGCAACAAGTTTAAATTGATTAAAAATCCCATTAGAGGTAAATGCGGTGACAAATTAACGTACAGCCTTACTTTCTAATATGAATCATCGTCGCACACGACTTTCTACAAGGAGTTGCAATAATAAACCGAATTGCAACAAAAATTTGTGATGACCCCTACGTCATCAACTATCACCGTTAGTCCAATGCGCAGTTAGTTCACGCGTAATCAGGTCGCCGGCGAGCCCACCGCGCAATGTATACGATAACGCCCTAAAGAATTCCACTTAAACATACCCATAAATGCTTGTACGTGTGTGTTTAATTACACCAAACAAAAAATTACAGCCGAACAATCCTTCCAATCCAATCCTTTTTTGAGTCGGTGAAATAAGACGGGCTGTTCAAAAGTTTTACAATAACGGTATAAGAGTATGGGAAGTATATTAATATTTATACACATAATATTATAATTAGTATTAAACTACAGAAAATATAGAACATGATGTGTATAACTGTATAAATAACAGAGTATCTTATTCAAAGACATTGCTTTGCGATATTGTTTATTCGAAAGAATGATTTATTATTCATTCTTTCGAATAAACAATGTCGCGAGTAAACCGTCCGACACTTTTAGGTACGCTTAATTTTATAATGTCCCTGTTTCTACTAACTCCAACTAGTAACTACCACTTTGACCCTCAATTAAATTAATTTAATCACTCTTATCTTTTAATCAGCATTAATTTCCGGACAAACGATCTACTTCCCAGAACGAGATAGTTACGAAACGTAATATAGGACCTGATAAGTAAGTGTTAATAGTCTACAAATTAAATAACTTTCACTATTCGGCTTTACCGCATCTGGTGAGACTTTTACTTCTCACGTAAGTTCCCCAATTCGTAATAAAGGAGGTCTTTATTACGTTAATTATGTGTTTTGGATGTTGGTACCGCGTTTTCCGATTGCAAAATATGGTTTTTAATGGCGGCGAAGTTTCTTTTTGATCACGTTTTCTCATTCTTTAATCATAAGTAAAATGTGCCGGAATGGTACCTAATTGAAATAGGAGGAAAGTACCTATAGTAATACAGGGTGTATACTGTATGTGTTCTTTATATAGAGTTCACTGTAAAAGTAGCAGCGCTGAAGGAGAAAAAAATTTTTTCGCTTTTTTCTTCAATTATTTTCCCATAAAGGGCAGGCATACAAAAGTGAAAAAAAAAAATTAGTCTTTCAGCGCTGCCACTTTCACAGTGAACTCTCTACAAGGAACACAAACACAACCTAAAGTATTATCACTTAGTTTTATTACACCTTGTATAATAATGATCGATGTTTTGTTAAACAATTATTAATAAATACATACATAAATAATTATTATACCTAGATTTTATCTTATAGCGCATGCTTTTGCATAGAAGTTTTCCTATTGCAATGTAAAAATTGTTATTGTTACTTTTAAAAGTAGGTTCTCACTCCTCTTTTTAAGCTGAATGTCTTCTTATACTATATTATGTTTTTATTTAAAAAAAAACTATTTACTGTTTCTATTTGATCACGGTTTTCACTATGGAAGCTGTAAGTACATTTATATGTAGTCCGTAAATTAATGCATGGCTTTCTTACCTAACTTGCATATAAACCTATTTCCCATAGGAAAAGGGCGCTCGTAATATTAATTCATAAATCAAATGCTTATTACTTGCCTACTTTCAGTTTATTTATAACTTTTTGTTCTGTCGACATTTATCATGTATGCGAGTGTAACTATTATAATACAGTAAGGAAACATAACCAAACTACGTGATCCGCTTTGGGTGTTCAAAATTCTACACTTGATCACTCAGGGTTTTTTTTTCACGTTGTTATATCAAATGTCACGCTAAGTTCATGTTTTAGTTGTAAAGTGGTCAGTTATACATAGGAACACAGAATCCTGAAGCAACTTCCCTCAGACTTGTGTTAAATTAACCATGCAAAGTTTAGTAACATGGTACCTAAAATTGATTGGTAATATTGAATTATCTGATAGCCTCATATATTTTGTAATAGGTGCACCTATTAGAAAATATATGAGGCTATCAGATAATTCTAGTTACATATCTCTTGCAAAAAATTATAATAACAGTAATGGTTGGTAGTTTTGTAAAATTGCAATCGCTAAACTTTATTGCAGTTTTACCCGCAAACTCTTTAAGTCTGAAATTCTTGTTTCACATTTGTTAACATTGTAAAGGTTTTGAACAATAATTTATATCTTTTAAGCCGTCGGAAAAAAACGGAGTTAGGTACTCCGTTTTTTCCGACTTTTATTGGGAATAAGAGTTAAGTGCAGAGAGAGATGTCAAAATTAAAACCGCTTTAAATTACCAGCTACGAATGAAAATATTTTTTTCGAAACTCTTTTCGACGTATTTTGAGGAGTCACGGTAATGCCACCTGTGAACAGACTAGCAGATTTTAATGAAACTTGAACAGGAATTACAAACCGGTATGATATCACTCTTACCACTTGCTCTTGATTTTTCCCAGAAGTAAGTAGAAAGTTTAATTCGGCATGGTTAAAAATTAATCCCAATGTTACATACGTAACGTAGTTTGTGCAACACTAACTATCATAAATACGTTTAATAACGTTTTTCTTAAATACATTTATATTTTTTTTTAATAAATATTCATGACATTTCTATTTTACATTATCTTAAAAATTTTGATTAAATCATTTTACGAGTATGTCTTCTTTAATTTCTAAAATACATAAAATTTATGGCTAAGTATGCAAAGCTTTTCGCATATTTGCGTTAATCAGGCAAAATCTTATCGCATTTTTGTATTTTAAATATTAATGTTGCATGTATTAGGTATGTCTTTCTAGATAGGTATGATGTTGAGATAATGCATAATATAACTTGTAATATTATTATAAATGTGTTTAATTTTATATTCAAATATTTTTAACTGTTAACTGTATACATCTGCCTATATTATACTCTATGTTTTATGTCTATTATAAGAAATCGCATTTACTTTTTTTGTAAAGAAAAAAATTCGTTATTTTTTTTTAAATACTAAACATACCTTAAAATAAAAGTAAAGAGTAAAGAGGTAGGTAAGGCTTACCAGCCTTACCTTTGCGTAAATATACATTACGTCGTTTAATCCCACACTAAGTTAAACCTAATTAAGTTCAGGTTAAAGGGTTACTACTTAAAATAAAGACCGCTGATAAAAGCTCATTATCGAGGTTAAAAATGTTGTTATAACGTGCTAAATATATTTTATTTGGCATCGTAATGACCTCTACTTTCGTGACGGAATGCAAACTTGCTAACTTTCACTTCATGTTTTCCTTTTTCGGCTCTATTTTTGAAATTGACGAAGTAAGTGTTATAATTATGATAGCTTTTTAAAGTCGTGTTATTATATGTTATGTATATCATAATTTTGTACGTAACAGCTAACGAGCTTTCGCCTGTGGGCTGTGGCTTCGTTGGTTTATAAGTTTTATTTTAACACACGTATAATAATTTGAAAGTTTATATTATTATGAATTTAAAACCATTTCGTTGTGTTCTTAACAAAATTAAGGATACCATACTGTCTACTTATATCTCCTACCGCGTAAGAGCTAACCTTTTTTCTAGCATATTATAGTTATTTGCATGTGTGAATTATTCGTAATTAAATGCATCAAACCAAAAGTAGGTTTATTATAATTTATGCTCTTGAAAAAATTTTGGTAACTGTCATGTAACTGATATGAAAGCAAAGCTGCCGACATCAGTTTCTAAGGTGAAGGATGAAGAAAAATAAATCTATTCGTCATAAAGGTTAGGTCACACAGAAACGAGATGCTACAATGTTATAAAAGTGTGTTGCCCACGGTGGAGTTGCAGCAAAAGTCACCGTTTGACGTATTGCAGGCAGTTATAATATGTCACTTAATATTTTCGTTGAAAAATGACAGCACGATGTGACGCAGCACCTTTTTACCCTGCGAGGTATCTAGAGGTGCAGCGTTTCTTTACTACTTCTACTTTAATTCCTAACAATGACATATTAAAGTTCAATATTAGCGGGCCTCTAGACGAGCAATTTTATTGCGCAATATCACGTATTGCCCGCCTTTAATCTAATTGTCAAATAAAGGGTTCAATAAAATTTAAGCGTGATATTGCACAATACAATTGATCGTCTAGGCCCTAGGGGCCGGCTTAAATTACCAATTAAGAATTACATCGCATAGCCTCGTTTTAGTGTGATCTGACCCTAAAATGAAGAGATTACCTGTAAGATTGGAACGGCCGCCGCACGAGGCAGGAAGACAGGTAATGATCTATGATTTGACGTTAAAAGTGCATTCCTCAGAAAAGATAGCCGTGCCTCATCCTAATGCCCTTTTTTATGACACGAAATATTTTACGGTGAGTGGTTTTGATATTTGAAACTCTAAATGGTTTAGGAGAGTTAGAATTTTTAAACTTGTGACTTTAGAAACAAAATCACAAAGTAAAGGTATCCATTTGAATGTCTGGCTGTTTTTACTGACCACTAAGTGTCCCTTTGTGGTTTTTTAGGGTCAAGTATCTCGACAAAAAGTTTTTACTTACGGGGAGTAACGTCGTTACATTAGGACATATTTTTTTGTTTTCCAAACGTCTTTAAAGTAAACATAAACTTAGTAAATCGTATACTCAAAATATGCATATTTTGAAAGCACACGCCTTTGATTCTAACACACCTTACATCATTTTGTCGTTAATATGATAAAGGTGAGATTACGGTGGGCCTAATTTCGGTTGCACCGGAAGCCAGGCCGACTTCCGGTAAGGGTGACAGCTGGCTGATAGTCGTGTGGTTTCTGCAGGTATTTACACAGTGGTACGCAGTGGCGTATCGAGCCTTAAGAATCTCCCATTTTTTGGCCCCAGTCCAAGTTTTCTTGCAAACTTTTGACGGCCCTGAGGCCCTAGACAAAGTATATTTCGTTAAAAACGATGACGAAATTCGTTATCAAAATGTATGCGGTTTGACATAACTCATCGCTAAATGACATTTCGCTTGCGAAGACTAATGTCAAATCCCATACATTTTGATAACGAATTTCGACATCGTTTTTAACGAAAGGGACTTTGACTACGGCCTCAGGGCGATGATTGGTTTTTCAACTTCTTCGACAGGAGTTTAAGTACTCAACAGCGTTGTTGATTGATTAAAATTTGGAAGTTAGTGAACAGATAAACTTCTGTTAAAAACCGGGGAATAAATGGTTGTTAAGTGTCTTGAAGTATCTGTCAACTGCTTTAAATTCTAGGAGTAGGTATATGTCTTCAAGAGACAATTTATTTTGATCGCAATGGACGCCTTCCATAATAGGAGTTAGGACGAACTTTGATCCCGATGATAAATATTGATTTTGATAAAAATCACGTATTTTGTGGTTCAAAAGAAGGATAGGTAACACAGATAATATTAAGTTATGCCTTCCAATGGTGAAAGCTGGATATTCTTCATAGGCAAACCTTATCATGTAGGTAGAGATAATAATATTATGATACTAGTTGGGATTTGGATGACGAAGTTGAGGATCCTGGATCTGCAAAATAGGTAAGTAAAGCCGACAAAAATGGATTCATAAGAACAATACGCCACTTACACCTTCATAATATTATGTTATGTTTTTAGCAGATTTTCCCTTGTTAGTGACATTGTTACATTAAGAACTAACCTACTTGCTACTTACTTCGATGTAAAGTTTCTAATTACCCATTCAGATCTCGTAGAATTGATAACAAAATTATCTACCTATGCGTTCAAACGTGTACTTAAATAAATAAATATTTTTGTGAACAACCTAATAAACTTCAGATAATAAGTTCAGTTCAGATACTAAAGTAGCTGAATAAAAAATTGATTAATTACAAATCGTGACCTACTTTTAAAAAACACATTAAATTAAAGTTTTTAAGTGTAACACAATTGATCCCGAATTTTCTCTTATTAGTACACACTGTTGCCCCTAAAATCCCATTGAAAAAACCAAGTGAAACCCATTAAATTTAATGCGGAAAAATGAAGTGAAAACGGTGCACCGATCTCGAAAGTATTCCACAGATGTACCGCGCTTCGCTTCCGCGACTTCTGGATAAATATACAGACTGACCTTGTAATATCGCGAGGATTGTAAATAATAGTAAATCCATGTTTGACACTGTGTTTCACACTCGCGTGCGCGAGAGCATGGCTATTGGCTCGCCTGTCGTTAGCTGACTGAGCGCCTTCACCTGTTGCTGCAGGTACATTGAGAGATAGTGAAGACACCGCTGCCGCGTACGCTCACCACGCTTCGTAACTTACGCGGACTACACCGGCTTCGGTGATAGTGACGATCATTAAAACTGGGTAATTTTGTAGTGTCCAAGTGCGCTCGTAACACATTATGTACGCCATACACGCTACGGTTTACCGGAGAGGCCGCTTGTGCAGGTACAGGTAGGCCTGCGCAGGTATCAGTCGAAAAAAACGATTTTGGATTCTATCTCTATATATATTATCTATATATTCTATCTCAGTCGTCCGATCGACTGCGCAGGCCTAAAAAAACCGCACAGTCTATTCCCACACACGTTCCGAGACACGGAGAGGTCTACCTGCGCAGGTAGACCTCTCCGGTAAACCGTAGCGTGTATGGCGTACATAAGGATGATATATCCGACTACTAAAAGATCAGGCGCAGGACCAAAATTTTACATGCCCATCTGACACAATATGGATCTTTTAGACAAAAAGGTGATGGATACAACATTTATTCTCTCGATTTTAACGTTCCGAATTCCCCTTAGTACCTATCGATTTAATAGCAGCGATTTGATGCGTCTGAAACATTTTATTTTAAAGAAGGATATTAAAATTTAAATGGTTCCTACGTTAGGGCTAACCACTTTTGCATACTTAAGTTTACCTACAACTCGCCACTTTTTTTCATGTAACATAAGATAATGATTTTATATCACTCTATAACATACTAGTCATAGATATTATACTGTACTCGGCGAAACATGGCGGTAGCGGTCATTGACTCCCTGTCAAAAACTTGTCATTTTCTATACAAAGCCGCGATTGACAACATCTGACACTTCATTGTCAATCGCGGTTTATATAGAAAATGACAAGTTTTTGACGGGGAGTCAATGACCGCTACCGCCATGTATCGCCGAGTACAGTATAGATACGCATGACGCATGTTATTTTAAAAGTGTCTGTTACACGTTCACGATACATTTTTCCAGCTGCGGTACAAAATAATATAAATAAAAACATAATAAAGAAATTATGATATCCGCCCCTCATCGTGGTCACTATACAACCGCTATACCTGGCGCGGCGCGGGCGCACCGTATACTCTCGATGATTCGCGCGCTGAATAAACTCGAACCTAAGGTATCGTTTACGACTTTACGTGATTTGATTCGGAATGCCGTTTTCTGTTGTTGTTAATAGGTTAGTGGGTATTTGGGGTCATCATTGTATTTCATTATGATATATTTTCTAATATCAATATTGGTTGTAATATTGGCCTTTCACTATGAGTATGGTTTGTTACTATTAAAGGCAGCTAGAAATTATGATACGAAATTTCCTCGTAGGCTTGCAGCGCGTGGGGCTTTGCCGCCCGATTCCTATCCCGCCCGGTGACCTATATTTGCCAATTTGCCTTTATTACTTGTCAGTTGTCACTTAGGGCCGCGCCACACCGGAATGGCAGCGGCGCGGCGAGCATTTTCAGTGTCATAAGATTTTAAACTTTATGATGCATGCATTTTAAACTACAAGATGCATCTCGGTCTCAAGACACGCTTCAGGCTCTGTGATTGGTTGGCTGTCAAAATTTGGACCAATCACAGATCCGAACCGCGTCTTGAGACCGGGTCGCATCTTAAGTACTGACTATTTATACGGGCCTATGTATTACAATAATGAAGATAAAGTTTAAAATCATATGACACTGAAAGTGCTCGCCTCGCCGCTGCTATTCCGGTTTGGCGCGGCCCTAACTCCTTCTAAACGGCTGGACCTTTTTTGTATATATGATTGGGGAACCCCAGATGGTTTACTCACAAATCAGCCCGGCAGGTGGTAGGTGGCGCTGCAGGACAACGTCTGTCGGATCCGCTAGTAATATTATAGAAATTATTAATGTCTTGCATTAAAATTAGGAGCACCAATCAGCATAATATTAATGTATTGGCGCATTAGGAACGCCCTCCATAAATGCCACCCATAACACGTTACTACGCCACGTTGAGGCAAAATGCAGTTTATTCTTTGACGGCATATAAAAACGAAAGATTAAAAAAAGGTGAAATATCATAAAGACGGCCCAATGTCGCAAGTGGCAATCAAGACACAAACACTCAATGACAAGCCTTCGCTCCACGGACCTATCCCTTCCTCCCTCCCAAAGACCTTCCGCCCGGGGCTTAACGCAATGGGTAAGGCTGCCACTGAGTCTACACTCTACCAACCACCACCTACAGTTTTTACCTACCTGTTGCTATACCTAGCTATAGGAACTACTAGGGTAGCCAGGTCACCAAAACTAGCAGGACAACCCAGCCAGCTAGCTTAGCCGGACATTTGGCTAAAACGGTCAGACTCCCTCGACGACTTAGGCCTTATACAGATACACCGCAAGTCCCAACTCGGTATGTATAGAATAAAGATTATATTAGGGTGTACCTAACGATAGCTGCTAGTTGCTACCAACGTATCCGTATCCATATGAAGGCAACAAAGTTTTCAGCTTTCCCTATTGACAGAATAGGTTACACGTCAGCTAATGCATTCGTATTTCGTGTCAATAATGGAGCCCAAAAAGGATAGTCACGGATAATCACTTATGGCTCAACCCAAATTCAAGTAAAAACGATATTGAACCTTGGGTGTATATTTTGAGAGATCAATTTATTTTAACAGATTGTTATAATTTTTGTAGTCCTAATGGGTGGGTATCACGACATTACTTTCGATGGGATCAGGGAATGGAATGCAGAAACTACTTTCCATTATCCTTTTTTGACCGATTGATAAAAGCGTAATTTTACTACGTTGCTGGAATGCTGATAAACCCTTGGTAAACGATGCGGCCTGCTATTATACGTATGCTGCAGGGGATACGGATCTACGTCTGCGGTTCCAATCCGCACGGCCAAGGAATATTCGTCTTTGATTGTCCTGCATGATCCACTTCGATTGTTATTTGAGCGTAGCGTAGCTCGATCATGATGGTAATCATGATAATCAACGAATCTTAAAACACCTCTTAAGCTCCAATGCCACTACCCGTTTAGGTTTTAAACTAGGTAAAAACATTTTAGAGAGTGCTGCACTGCGGTACAAAGAATAATTAATCTACACGGACGTAGGTAGGTAAGTACCTACTCAAAAACATAAGCCACCTTCTATCGTGATAATTTATGTTTTCTTCAAGAATCATAAGTAGCCAGGAAGTTTTAGATATTAATTTTTATCTATTTATAATTCTACAAGGATGATTTGGTGTGTGGTGAGTGGTGAGTGGTGACTGGTGACTGATTTGACTGGCTAAAGTGTATTCTAAACGTAGTTGAAACTCTGAATTCATACACAAAACTCTATGTAAAATATCCTCTTACTTTAAATAAAATTCTGTACAATTTGCTACTTTTACGGAAATCCACGTTAGCCAGTAGATGGCGCTGCTTTGATCCCATATAAATTCGCGTTTACGCGCTCGATGCGTTTGATCGAATAAAACTCGCACTAACCCCTCTGATGGCAAAAAGTGAGAAAATAAATTGACTCTAGCAATACCGGGGTAATTGGAATATTAACATTTTGATCCTTATTTTTTTTTCTTATAGCGGCTGATTCTGTGTGTTAAACATGCAAATATAAAAATTTATCCAATTCCAATGATCAAGGATATTTTATGAAAATCTGCTGTCAAAAGTTGCCATCAGATTCTGGTAGACCCTACGAATAATAAAAACTAAGGAAACGTAACTCCCATACTATTACCGTTTTAAATTTGGTTCATAAAATATCTTTGATCATTGGATAAATTTTTATATTTGCATGTTTAACACACAGAATCAGCCGCTATAAGAAAAAAAAAAGATTAAAATGTTTTATTTCAATTACCCCGGTATTGCTAGAGTCAATTTATTTTCTCACTTTTTGCCATCAGATTCTGGTAGACCTATACTTGTCTTTGTAAATGGCTGAAGCCGTATGGTATCGCCGGAATATTAAAAAAAATAGTGCCAGTAGTACATGTCAATTTGACATTTAGAGAACGAAAATCGACATGTTTTTGATGTTTACGAATTTTAGTTCCTAAACTTGTAAATCATGTAGTTTTAATTTTACCTATATTGTATATTATATGCAAATTAAGCTTTTATTTAATAAAAATGGATCAGCTAAGATTACCTGAAGATTGTGCAAAGCAATGGGAAATCTTGTTATTGTTGTTATCATCAGAAGAAAAAAAAATCGATCGCACCAGTGAAAATGAAGTGGACACAATGAATTATTTCTTAAAATGTGAAGGAGTACGGTAAATATTATTTGCATTAATACTTCAGTTAAATAGTATGAAGCCGATCAAGAAACCAAGAGTTAATACTATTACTTAGCCATATATTCCCCCATATAGCACAGGCTGCGCCTAGTTTAAGGGACTGCCACTTTTTAAAAACATTGTTTACAATGTTAATTTATGACAATAAAGATTTGTATTTGTATTTGTACTTTAAATTTGAGAATAAGAACGCATTATTTTCAGAAAAATTCTTACACAATGGCTAAATCAAATGAAAACTTCATATGCTAAGAAAGTTCAAGATAATGATACAGCACTAAAGTGTGACAATGTATCGTTGTTGTGGAGACAAAAAGGAAACGAAAAGTTTAGGGCCAACTTTGTAGAAGACAGTTACAAATGCTACACCAACAGTGTCCTGTATGCCAACCAAAATGGACCAATGTACCCTCTGGCACTTGCAAACAGATCTGCAGCTTTGTTAAGACTAAAAAGGTTTAAGGTAAGTACACTTTGTTGTACAGTAGGACACCGACTAACCAAATATAAATATCTGCGGGCACGGTTGTTGCCCCCAAAAAGAACTAAAATCCCACCAAAAACATATCACGTAAAATGTTGCCAAGACAACCACATAAGGTTTGCCTTTAGAAAAAGATATATCAGAACTCATGTAGAGCCAAGCTTCTGAATCTACACGGCCTAACTAACCCTAACTTCCCATTATGTAAATTAGATCATTTTTGCATCAGACCAACCTTTGTACTATTAATTTAATAGGTTTATTTTAACTACACAATAAATGCTGTATTAAGATGAAAATAATTGAGACAGTATGATATAATGTTATAAGACACAAGGAAGCTTTTTTTAGGGTTTTGTACCCAAAGGGTAAAAACGGGACCCTATTACTAAGACTTTGTTGTCTATCCATCTGTCCGTCTGTCCGTCCATCTGTCTGTCTGTCTGTCTCCAGGCTGTAACTCAAGAACGGTAATAGCTAGAGAGTTGAAATTTTCACAGATTATGTATATCTGTTGCCGCTATAACAACAAATACTAAAAATAAAATCAAATTAATATTTAAGGGGGGTTCCCATACAAATAACGTGATTTTTTGGCCTTTTCTGCTCTATATCAATAATTTCAACAGGTAGGTACTTGAATTTTTCTCAAAGTACTTAGTTATATGTGTACTTTAATATTTAATAATAATAATAAAATAAAATAAAAAATTAAGGGGGGCTCCCATACAAAAAACACAATTGGCCTAATGGTACGGAACCCTTTGTGCGCGAGTCCTACTCGTACTTAACCGATTTATTTTTAATTTCTGAAAATAAATTAAGAAAATTATTTCAGGAATGTCTTATGGATATTGCACTGGCCATCAAGAATAATTATCCATTTGAACAGCAGCACAAGCTGCTGTTGCGTCGTGCGGACTGTTACACGGAGTTGTGCCAGCGAACGGAAGCCAAACAATCCCTTGAGGCAGCAGCTCAACACGCGAATCTGCTTGACATGACTGCATCACAATCTTGTATGTATGTCTGTGATGTATATATTTTTTTAAACTAATTTATTGACTGACAGATAGGAAAACTACAAAAAAAAAACTAGCATAAGAAACTTACATAATGCTATGATTGATTTATAGATTTATTTCCTTCTTAAAATTTTAAATTTAACTTTTAAATTGTTACTGATGATAGAGTTATTTTATTTGGAATAAACAAAAGAGATGTCTATACATCTGTTTTGTTTATATTAATATGCGAGCAAAAAACTTTGTATTCCTTTTGACGAAAAATGGGGAAACGTAGGTGAATGAAATTTTGAACAGTTATAGTTTATATGGTGAAGGAGTACATCGAGCTAATATTATTTTGAAATTATGCTTTTATCATACATTTTTTTAACAAATAAAACATTACACACACTACAACACACACACTAGGAAAGATGACAGATTTTTGAGTGACAAGCCTATACATACGAATTATACTCTTTTATTTATGGTTGAAGTCTGTTGACAACCAGTTGACAAATTGAAAATGGATTATAGTTTTTTTTTTTTATTGAATCTTAGATACTATTAGACAATGCTTACACGGCCAGTCTGAGATAAGCTGAGTTGTCTTGTCTTTGGACAAGAGTTGGAAAAAATATGATAAAGTCAATATTTTTTTACAAAATATAGGTATAGGTCTACCAGAATCTGATGGCAATTTTTGACAGCAGATTTTCAAAAAATATCCTTGATCATTGGATTAATTTTTATATTTGCATGTTTAACACACAGAATCAGCCGCTATAAGAAACAAAAAGGATCAAAATGTTTTATTCCAATTACCCCGGTATTGCTAGAGTCATTTTTTTTCTCACTTTTTGCCATCAGATTCTGGTACACCTATAGTAGACCTAATGTTGTTGAAACTAAGGTCGAATTTCGACCATTGGGCGATCTCTAGTTTTGTTTATTCCACAGTAGTATGTCACAATGTGACTGGTACTGGAATGGTTTTATATAGCAAATGTTTTGTTGCAGTGGAGTTTGAACGACACGTCAAGATATTAGAGAAAAAATTGGCCACTTTAGAAGGAGAAAGTAAAAGGCAGCAGCCAGTTGAGTTGCCTGAATGTCATTTGGGTAATAATTCAGCATTTAATGCTGCTTCGCAAGCAATTGAGCTAAGGTATGTTTTAAAGCTATAAAGTTTGTACGGGAACTGGCAAAAAATAATATAGTCATCTTTTCTTGGAACCATCTGTTCTTGTCTGTCAAGCAACTATAATAGATATTTTAATATAAGCATATAAAACACATTATTTTACAGTGTATGTATACACAGTTTGTATTTTTTTTAATTACTGAAGTACAATTTTATAAACTCTCAATTATTAACATAGTAGATTTGTTATAATTAAGAGGGTAAATGTTCTTAAATATAATTAATATTGTTATAGACGCAACGATACAGCGGGCAGACATGTTATTGCTAAAGAGAATTTGAAGCGTGGTGATGTGCTATTCTCTGAAGAACCTTACGCCTGGGTCACGCTGCCAACTGATGAGAATGTCTGTGAGATGTGCTGTCAAGCCGATATAAACTTAGTGCCGTAAGTATCCCAATACTTACAACATTTGTAACAATACTGTAAAAACTTGTAAGAAGAAAATTTTACAGTCGGAGAAATTGATTCGAAGGCAGATCGCGGATCTACGTGATTTGGTCGGATTACGTCATGTCAATGTTAGTCTGTTTAAGGCCCGTATTAATAGTCTGCTCTTATCACTAAGAGCTTGATCAATATGTGTTTTGATGAACAGCAGTCCTTATTTAATAAACCTCACTTGGGTACAGCTTTTAAGTGCTTTATATCAACTAAGTGGGCAACGTATTAATAAACGAAACCTTGCACTCAATTGTACTGTCAAGCTGTTAGTTGAGTGGTTAATTCGTGAATGTGGGCAGATCTTGACTTAAGTGCGATCAGGGGTACCAACTTAGGGATTTTTCCCACAATTAGGATAAAAAAACGACTTTTAGGAGTATTTTCTGGGATATGGAATGCATATTTTTAAACACAAAATTAATATACCAAGCTGTTAAGTGCGTAATATATATAAACGAAATCACAGTGTTTTTACATTTTTACCTTAAATCAGGTTAGGTTAGTCATCAGTCATCACACTCAAAGGTCCGCCTTCTCAATCTGAGGAGGATAATATAAATACTTAATAATGAATCTCCAATATGATAGTACTACTGCAGATCCAATTCCGCCAGTAATACAAACATGTCATACTTTAAATCTGTGGTCCCCAACCTTTTTTTCATACGGGCCACAAACAGGTTTTGGTCTAGGTGTCGCAAGCCGCAAGTTTAGTTTCTGGGTAAGGTGGTGAGTGGTGACCAGTCAACTTTGGCGACAGCTGTTGTTATCAATGAAGTATCACACCTAAACCCTAATTTTAGTATTCCTATAAAGGACTGGATGAAACGATTGGAGGATACTGGGTGAAATTACAGGTTTAATGCCAACTAGTAGGGTTAATATTAATGTACCTATTGCCTTCGTTACCAGTAGTTGAATTAGTAAGATTGACTTGCTCTTAGGAGCTGAAGTTTACAGAATAGTTATTAAACATCCTAGTAGTATTCTGAGAATAACTACTAGGAGGTTTAATTAAAACTCCGTTTCAGACTATTACAGCCCAAAAGACACAATTGGGATGGATTTCATTGGGTAAAACAGATTCTTTTCAAACATCACAGGTTAAGTATAAGGTAGGGACTATAAAGGACAAAAATAGTTACAATCTTTATCTTTATCCTTCGATCGCGGATTCTTGGAAATCTATTGTAAATCTATTGTTCTCGCGGCCCAAGTGGGCCTTATCGGAGTTGAAGGGTTAAAACTTTTAGCATCTGTTACATAATATTATAAAAGTACAAAACAGTTATAAATAAAACAGTATAACAGACTACACAATTTGTGTATCATTGGCGCCTGCACTAGTCTGAGCCTGTCCTGCAGATCACCATTTTTAGGATTCCGTAGCCAAATGGCAAAAAACGGAACCCTTATAGATTCGTCATGTCTGTCTGTCTGTCCGTCCGTATGTCACAGCCACTTCTCCGAAACTATAAGAGCTATACTATTGAAATTTGGTAAGTAGATGTAGTCTGTGAACCGCATTAAGATTTTGGTACAATAATAGAAAAATTATTACAAATTTTAGGGGTCCCCATAGGTACAACTGAATCAAATAAAAATTTTTTTTTTATCTAACTGCGTGTGGGGTATCTAGTGAGGTTTCTAATATCATTTTCTTCTAACCTGAATAGTTTGCGAGAGAGACTCTTCCAAAGTGCTAAAATGTGTGTGTCCCCTCCTCTAACTTCTAAAGTAGGGGCATGATAAGTCTAAAAAAATATATGATGTACTTTACTATAAAAACTACCAACGAAAATTGGTTTGAACGAAATCTAGCAAGTAGTTTTTTTTTTTAAATATTTTAACCTATGCGAGTAGGGTATCTATGGATAGGTCTTCAAAAATCATATTGAGGTTTCTAACATCATTTTTTTCTAACCTGAATAGTTTGCGAGAGAGACTCTTCCAAAGTGGTAAAATGTCCCCCCCCCCCCCTCTAACTTCTAAAGTAGGGGCATGATAAGTCTAAAAAAATATATGATGTACTTTACTATAAAACCTACCAACGAAAATTGGTTAGAACGAAATCTAGCAAGTACCTAGTTTTTTTTACGTCATAAATGGTAAACTGAATTTAACTTTCATTAAATCAACTGAAATATAAAAATATATCAAAAACCTTTTAATTTCATAAAAATAAACCTTACTGCTGCTGCGGAACCTTTCATGGGGCGAGTCCAACTCGCACTTGGCCGGTTTTTTTTTGACGTATAAACTTTTATATTTAAGATTTAAAAACAAACAGAACAACCTCTTAGCCACAGAAACAAAACTAAACATTTAAAGTATCTTCTAATAAAAAATAAAATTTTAAAGACCAGTGTCAAATCTTTTCTTGTTACCAGTAGAAAGGTGTACATACAGGGTGCAATTAAACCTACCGGACAAAGATAGCAAAAAAAGGATAAAGGCGAATAGCCCATAGACGGCCCCAAATTACAAAATAAAAAATAAAA
The DNA here is from genome assembly GCA_905187585.1 of Cyaniris semiargus. Taxonomy (NCBI): domain Eukaryota; kingdom Metazoa; phylum Arthropoda; class Insecta; order Lepidoptera; family Lycaenidae; genus Cyaniris; species Cyaniris semiargus. The sequence continues at coordinate 12,272,306 of LR994547.1, forward strand.
AAAAAACCTACCGACAAATTTTTTTAGGTCTTAGGTATCATTAGGGGAGTCCATTTAACCCACCGTTTGTTTTTTTTGTGGTATTTTTAGGAAAACTTTTTAACAAATAACATCCTTTTTGAACAATTTATAAATAATAAAGTCACAATATTTAAATAAAGAAACACAAAACATTATTACACAGCTCTCTGTAAAGTTATAAACAATTTAATACTTGTAACGAAAAAACTTAGTTTTTTTCAAAGTTGACAGCAGTCAGCTGTTGAACTTGAAATCCGCGTTCCGTTTCACTAATTGTGGTTTATAAAATATGATATAGATATATATGTTTTTTCATTTAATTTGAACGAAGATGACTTTTGATAATACAAAAAAATCAAGGTTAATTTTTTTTGGTTATTTGTGTTATAAATATGTGAGAAAATAAAGATACCATCGCAATATTTTATTTTATTAATAAAACGGATTTTTAATCGTGTAAACGAAACGTAATTTGTACGTGAAGTTGAGGCATAAATATTGAGTGGCTGATTTGGGGTGATTGAAATGACGGCATCAACTTATACGCTCCGGATATCAAACTATTAATTAGAAACCATCGTAAGATGCTGATCGGTGTTTGTGAGCATATCAACCAAAATGCGTATTGAGATGAATTTTGATAGCCAACTATTAATTTATATTTATTATAACCGGGCCTTAGTATGTGATCTGTTGAGTGTTGGCCGAGCTTGAAATAACAGACACAAATATAATAGATTCGCCATTTGCATATAAACAGATTTTTCTTTTTAGTGTTCCGATCGTCATTTCTTTTAGGGCCAACGCTTAAACTCGCGCGGGCGCACGCTCGCGTGTGTATAAAATATTAATAAATAAATAGTATGGGCAGCGTCGTCGCCCGCGTCCGCGCTCCGTCGCATGCGCCTGCGCTGCCCAGTGCCATACTATTTTTCGTTTATACACACGCGAGCGTGCGCCCGCGCGAGTTTTAGCGTTGGCCCTTATTGGTACCAGTTTAAATGTTTTTTTTTTCAGTTGTAGCGTATGTTCCCGAAGCGTGTACTGCGGGGAGCAATGTCGCGCCAACGCTCAAGCCTTCCATCGGTGGGAGTGTGAGGGAGCCCAGTCTGCGCTCTTCCCCACTATAGGCATTGCTCACTTAGCTTTAAGGTATGTAACATACTTGTAAATACAGTACATACTTAAAAATGTGTGTAGTACTTGAGATTGTAAATTAAAAAAATTTAGATCATAAGGACGTAGAAAACATATTTGTCACTTATTGTATTTTATTTTGGCCTCATGCAATTAGCAAAACTTGAATGACATAGTAAATAGAGAAGAAACTGCGATCTCTTGAATAAGTCATAACCTTAAAGTTAATATACCTAGCGGAATAGAGCAACAATGTCGAGCTGTCATACGAAACCGAAATTGGTTTACATCTGTGTGTAAAATATGTGTACGTATACACTTACACAAGCATGATTGAACATGAATTCTATGAGATTAAATTGTCAACGTGCCGATAAGTGCCACCTGGGCGTCAAAAAGATGAAAAAAATTGGTTCTGCTGTCATCTATCACACGTCTCTTTTTAACAAGCAGTGTTACTGATAGTGACATCTCGCTTACTCAGACCTTTGTTTCTCTATTCCGCTAGGTATATTAACTTTATGGTCATAACATAATGGTGTCGTTCTAATTATAGCCATGCCCTAAAAGTGTATTGTTGAGCTGTAAATTTTAAAATTTTGCAGACAACATGTCTGAACTTAAATTTCATCTCTTAATTTTTTAGGGTGCTCCTAATAGGCGCCAGCAAAGGGTTTCCACTCCTACCAACGCATGTGAAGGAGCCAAAAACAACCTTAGACCTCTTCAGAGGTTATTCTGCCGTCGACAATATAAAGATATACAAAGCAGACGCACAACCCTTCTATAGAATGTTCAATTTAGTGACCAACTTTGAAAATATGAATAATACCGACTATATACAATATGCATTGGTAAGTTGTAAAAAACATTTTTATTTTTTAGTAACGATTTAGAGTGCGTGCACGATAACTCTGCGCGCGATTGGCGCGACAGATGACAGGTGCCAGCGTAGAGATTCATTAAAAAAATGGGTAATCCCAATGATATTTTTTTAAATAACATTGGTAGTTTTACTTTAATATCTTTATTTACTTATTTAAATTATGTATAGGAAGAGGCGTATCGATTATCATGCAAACGTGGCGGCCCGACAATTGGTTCCGATTTCAGCCGCGCGCAAAGTTATCGTGCGCGCACTCTAGTAACAAATCATAGTTTAGGGTTCGTACTGAAAGGGTAAAAACGGGGCCCTATTACTAAGACTTCGATATATGTCCATCCGTCTGTCTGTTTCCAGGCTATCTCGAGAACCACAATAGACAGACAGCTGAAATTTTCACAAATTATGTATTTCTGCTGCCGCTATAACAACAAATACTAAAAACAAAATAAATATAATATTTAAGAGCGTCTCCCACACTTACAACTCACACTCACACAAAAACTCAAACATATAACACACCTTTTGGCTATTATTAAAACCATACTTTTTTCAGACTGCGGCAATGCTGACTTTATATTTAGAGAAGTTTACAAAGTTTTTCGAATATCTGCCGAGTCGTGTGCCCTACTCTCTCAGCGATGGACAACTGAAACTCTTTGCTGCGGCCATCATTTTGAGAAGTTTGGGTCAGCTGGTCTGTAACGGCCACGCTGCTTTGAGTCTGTCGACAGTGGAAGAAGACGATATCGGTATAACATTTATGTCATAAAAAAGATCACAAGAATAAATCTCTTTCGTCACATTTATCTTCACACTACCTAGATAATGTAATAATTTATACGTTTGTATTCTAATTTTATTACCAACTCATCAATACAGATATCCTAGAATTATAGTGATGACGTCTTTGGACAATCACTTATTTGCCCATCGCAAATGTCCAAAGATGTCGATCTTGTACATTTAACATTGATAAAAATATTTACTGTACGCCTACTCTGATCTATCTTGCTGTCATTGTCTGCCAAGCGATTTTACAACGTATCAGACAGTGAGAGTAACATAATAGTCTGGTTCCCAAGTGCCATTTCCCTCGAAACCTGTTCTCCCCCACCGAAAATTATGATTTTGGGCTCATTCGATTCGGAATGGCATGATCTAGAACATTCTATCAAAATTCCAAGAGGGGCTGAAAAAAAATGCAAAAGTGATCACTACATAGTATAAAACAGTCGCTTTCTCTGTCCGTATGTCCCTTTGTATGCTAAAATCTTTAAAACTACGCAACGGATTTTGATGCGGTTTTTTTAATAAATAGAGTGATTGAAGAGGAAGATTTATAAGTATAATGACATCCATTAAATAGTGGAGAAATACTGTTATTTTTGAGGTCACTAATGTGATGTCGTAAATAATTACATTTTTTTCCGCTTACATTGCAAACGCAGGCTGAACCCTACGAGACGTATCAAAATAATGTACTAAGTATTGTACACTATGAAAAGGTCTACAGAAAACTCCGCGGTGGTATATGTCTATCTCTTATGGATATCCCACAATAAAAAAAAATTGTCATTTACTTTTTACGACAAATAATGAATTTAAAAGCATTTCCAAGAATCCCCGATCCACTGACATATTATAAGTACTACGTACGTAGTACATAATATCTCTATGCCCCGATCGAAGGAATTTAGTCATTCTTCTTCTTCTTCTTTTTATTATGGCGGCCTCAGTAGTCAGTGAGTTGCCAAAGTCAAAGTCTACTTTGCTCTATTATGACGTAATTTATGAAATCCATATAGTATATTTACTTTTTTTTACAAAATACTCACACATTGAACACAATAAATTGGCACACTACTAACATTACCAAAAAAAAAACTATAAAACGTCATCTAAAAGTATTTTACTTAACGAAGGTTTAGTAAGCGTTTATTCATATGGAGTGTTATTAGACGGTTTTTAACTTTAGCGAACATTTGAGTTAGAAAACTGTTAAAACCTTCACTAAGATTTTTTTATTCATACCACCGTAAGACGCTGACAACTGCCAATGACCTTGATCTCGCAGCACTCTCGCACCACTGTCGATTTTTATGCCAGAGAGACAGAGATGTGAAGTGTTCACTCGGTAGCGTGGATACATTTTTCGTTTGTTAGAGGAAAAAATAAATATTATGGGAAATCTAGATGTCAGAACCGAAAATTAAATCTGGCAATCTTTGGATTTTTGTAAAAGGTGTCAAATAAACAATTTTTTAAAGCATACATTGTATTATTACTTTAGTTAAAACTGTTTAAAGTTCCTGAAAGATGTGACTTTGGTATTTTTGTTCATCCAGTAGGAGTACATTATTTTATTATTTAAATTAGACAAGCTTTTCCAAATATAATCAAAAATCACATAATAAATATTTTTTTGTGCCAATCAATGAAATACACGTCTAGAAAACTGCACAAAGATGTCGAATTGGCAGATGTCTTCGCCTTAAAGGGAACAAAGGGACATGAGGACAGAAAAAGCGACTTTGTTTCATACTATGTAGTGATAACTTTTGATTTTTTTTTCAGCCCCTCTTGGATTTTTGATAGAATGTTCTAGATGGTATTCCGAATCGAATGAGCCCAAAATCATAATTTTCTGTGGTGGAGATCATGTTTTGAGGGAACTGGCACTTGTGAACCAGAGTATAAGCGTTAGGGCGAGGCCAGTTCGAAAAGACTGATTTTTAAGCTTCCAGTCTGAAGAAATTACGTGGAATTCTCTTACACAAAAATTGAAGTAGACTCAAAAAGGTACAAAGTAACAAAATAACCGAACAGAATATTGAAAAATGGCATGGTGATTCTGTAAAAAAATCTTGAATATCATTAAAAAAATAAAATAAAATGTATAATTTTCTCCTATTTCGCCCTATCAAGAACGCGGCGAGCGTCGTAACCGCCACTGTACAAGGCGCGCTGATATGAATGTTATTTTAATGTCCTTTACGTCGATATTCGTACTGACAGACATCGACCTGCTAATTTTAGGAACATCCTTGCCTTAAGTGTGGAGTAACAACAATTCTATTCATAAGAGTGTGTTTATGTTTTATTTATAGCCTACATTTAAAAAAGAGAAAGATGTGGTATTTTTAATTAAAAAGCAATATTGATTGATGTGAAAACATTATAATGCGCCTTCTTACTTAAAATTATTTTACATTGCAGTCGCAAAATAATGGCATCTTCACTAATTTTTATATATATATAAACGCCATTGTTTATAGGTCGCACAGTGAGTGAGCGCGAGGTGCGGCGGGCGACGGCCATCTACCCCTCGGCCGCCATGATGAATCACTCCTGCGACCCCAACATCATCAACACGTATGTAGATGATATAAGATACAGTCTCGTCAAAATATCGTAAAGGTGGTCACGCATTTATCAGCACGCGCCGAACTCGCCGCATTTTAGAATCATGTCGCACATTCGACCGCACCACAGACATAGATCAAGATAGATACCGTATGTCCCTCCATTTGTATGAAAACGAGCGTGCCACTTTTTTCCTACCTACTGTGACGTACCGATGATAAGAAACGTAAAAAACCATTATCTAGGCAATGTTTCTATTCGAATTTCTACAGCTCAATACAGCACAATTAGGCATTTAGGCATTTTTAAAATTCCGATTGACGTCCGATTCCGATAGCAGACCAAAGAACAGACTTTCGAAATACGAGCATTGCTCGTCGTTTGGGAACGCGATATGGCACGCGAAGTACATGCGGTATCTATCTTGATCTATGTCTGCGGTCCGCACCGTACGCGCCGCATTTCATGAATCGTGTACTACATAATATATGCCATGCGTTCGGCGCGTACTGCGCGTACGGTGCAGACATGACAACAAACGTCCGATCAGCTTAAGACTCAACTGGAATGCGATAACACGGCATCGCTGTTATGACGTCTCGAATAAGTCTCAAGATATTTTGACCGCGTTGTAAATATACTCCTATAGAAATGTTGTGTTAATATTATAGAGTTTTATTATAGAGTTAATCGTGAGACATACGTACGCCCAATATGGATATATTGGGCGTACGTATGTCTCACGATTTAATTACAGTGTCTAGCCTCAAAAAAGTTCTAAAAGGCTAAATAAAGGGAAAATTTGAAACGTTTTGAATTCTGCAAGTGTGATACTAATGGCAACTTCTTCTACTGCTTTAAAACAAGAAAGTGGAAAAGTATATTCCTTTCTTCTAAAACTTCTAATCTAACTTTTTGTTGGCATATATTTTCAGTTTCTACAACAGTCGCCTCATAATCCGGTGCGCTCGCGAGATTAACGCCGGGTCAGAGGTGCTCAACTGTTATGGGCCGCACCGCGCGCGGGCCACAACCGCACAACGCAGGCTGCAACTGCGCGCTCAATACATGTTCCATTGCAGCTGCAGCGCTTGTATTGACACGGAGCGGATCGATTTTGTGGTGAGCGTATTTTGGATAAGGCTTGACTAAGAGGCTGTTTCACCACTTCCTGATAAGTGCCGGATATATACTCTATCTGTCAAGATAAGTTGTGTATGTAAGTTGTGGACAGCCTATCCGGCACTTATCAGGAAGTGGTGAAACAGCCCCTAAGACAGGTTTTTTCTCGGCTAGCGGAGCCACATCGATAAATAAATTAAACCGCTAAAAATTTGCGAAATACCTACTTAATTTGAAACCCAAAACTAACGAGCCATAATTGATAATAGAAATGATAAATATTGTCAGTCGAAAGTTGTTTTGGCCTTTTTTAACTTCGAAGTGACGACCAGTTATTTTTGTCAATATCACGCTTCACTTTTATTGAACAGTTTATTTGTCAATTAGATTGAAGGTGCGCGATGTTCAATATCAACCCTAGACGGTCAATAATATTACGCAATACGTGATATTGACAATAAAATTGCTCGTCTAGGGGCCGGCTAATAGACCGAGACGTATGTATTTTATTCCGTATTTCATTTTCAATCAATATATAAAGCATTTTGTGTTCAGTTGCTGTTCAGCGCGTACGCGTGTCAGTCGTGCAAGGGTCCGGTGGCGTGGCACAGCAAGCCGCGCTGCCAGCAGTGCCGCGCCGACTTCAACCCGGAGCGAGCGATGTCCATCATCGACCGGGCCGAGGAGCTCGCGTTACAAGGTACGACCCGACGCTTGGTCAGCACTGACTTGAACGAGACTATGTTATAGACCTGTTTGAATGTGCATACGTTACTGTAGTGTAGTTGCATTTCGACTATTTCATAATAAAATAAAACCCGTTTAACTTAGTCTTCAATACTTGTGTCTATTATAATATTAGAGCTCATTTAAATAAAATAAAATATCGGGAGAACGTCGGGACTACGGTGCCTATGCCATTAAAATCTGTTATCTATTTTGTAAAATTCTTATATATATAAGAATTTTATATATATAATATATATTATTTTTTTTGTTTACAGCGGAACGTTCGACGAACATCGAAGAGAAGTGCGACCGGATGCAGGCGTCGTACAAGCTGAAGCAGCAGGTGTGGCATAGACACCACTCGTCGCTGCGGGCGGCGGCGGACAGGCTGGCGCGCCTGTACGCCGACATGGGTGTGTACTAGCCGTAGTCCCACACGCGGTACACGCGGTACAGTGCGACTGGTTGCATGCGTCGTACAAGCTGAAGCAGCAGGTGTGGCACAGACACCACTCGTCGCTGCGGGCGGCGGCGGACAGGCTGGCGCGCCTGTACGCCGACATGGGTGTGTACTAGCCGTAGTCCCACACGCGGTACACGCGGTACAGTGCGACTGGTTGCATGCGTCGTACAAGCTGAAGCAGCAGGTGTGGCACAGACACCACTCATCGCTGCGGGCGGCGGCGGACAGGCTGGCGCGCCTGTACGCCGACATGGGTGTGTACTAGCCGTAGTCCCACACGCGGTACACGCGGTACAGTGCGACTGGTTGCATGCGTCGTACAAGCTGAAGCAGCAGGTGTGGCACAGACACCACTCGTCGCTGCGGGCGGCGGCGGACAGGCTGGCGCGCCTGTACGCCGACATGGGTGTGTACTAGCCGTAGTCCCACACGCGGTACACGCGGTACAGTGCGACTGGTTGCATGCGTCGTACAAGCTGAAGCAGCAGGTGTGGCACAGACACCACTCGTCGCTGCGGGCGGCGGCGGACAGGCTGGCGCGCCTGTACGCCGACATGGGTGTGTACTAGCCGTAGTCCCACACGCGGTACACGCGGTACAGTGCGACTGGTTGCATGCGTCGTACAAGCTGAAGCAGCAGGTGTGGCACAGACACCACTCGTCGCTGCGGGCGGCGGCGGACAGGCTGGCGCGCCTGTACGCCGACATGGGTGTGTACTAGCCGTAGTCCCACACGCGGTACACGCGGTACAGTGCGACTGGTTGCATGCGTCGTACAAGCTGAAGCAGCAGGTGTGGCACAGACACCACTCGTCGCTGCGGGCGGCGGCGGACAGGCTGGCGCGCCTGTACGCCGACATGGGTGTGTACTAGCCGTAGTCCCACACGCGGTACACGCGGTACAGTGCGACTGGTTGCATGCGTCGTACAAGCTGAAGCAGCAGGTGTGGCACAGACACCACTCGTCGCTGCGGGCGGCGGCGGACAGCCTGGCGCGCCTGTACGCCGACATGGGTGTGTACTAGCCGTAGTCCCACACGCGGTACAATGTGACAGGGCTCCGGCGTCTCCCACTGAGGTCGCGACCCACAGGTTCAAAAGCACTGCTTTACAGCCAGTAAGCTGTAACCCATGACGTTCTACATATAGAAATTAGAAATCCATCCTTAAAGGTTGGCTAACACAAAAAAGGGTTCTATTTAGTGGGTACTAAAGTCGCTAAATCGTATCGAAATTATAACGGGAGATAGTATTATTTCTAGTGCGCGCTATACCATGATCTAACTAATAATACTGTTTATTGTTTCAGGTGAATACGCCAAAAGTATGGAACTTATAAAACAGAACATTCAGAGCTTGGAGTATCAATTTGGGTCCTTCAGTGTTGAGGTAAGTAAATATAAAACTTCATATTATTGTTATTTAAATTAATACACGACTCTGTCAAAGCGAGAAGGGTAATACGCATGATGACTTTTTTTTCTTTTTGGTAATTGAAAGACCCTTAAAAAATAGAAACATCGCTAAAATAATGACTCTGATAGCTTAAAAATTCACCAAGATATGACAATTCAAACATCTCATAAAATAGACCTGCCCGAAACGCTCCATACAAAGTGCTACGAAAGAATGACGAGTGCTACGAAACGCTCCATACAAAGTGCTACGAATGTAGGTATATTAAATATTGCGTTTATGAAAGTGGTTTCATAACAAAAGTTGCTTTTAATTGCATAAGTTATCGAATGGTATACAAATATTAATTAACGACTTGATTATCCAACTTTGAAGGCGCATAACAAAAAAAAAATACAAATGCTATCAAGCTGAAATTTTAGGAACACTTATTTTTTACCGTGATTTCTTTATTTTATTAACAAAATTCGCTAATCTTTGACCTTGTCATCATCCCTATTATTTGACAGTCTCTGTATGCTTGTATGTTTCATTGCATATACTACTGGTCCAAATTTCATCAAGTAATAAGTGGTGGTAAGGTAACCATAAAGAATTAAGTTATTAAATATATATATTTGTTTCTGCAGGTGGCGCACGAATTGAGGAAACTTTCGGATGTGATGTTGGAAAGAATATTCAACGCACCACAAAATCCTGATTACAGGTCTGCATTCATCGACCTATAATTTAAGATTCAACAGAGGCTTTGAAGTTTTTAAACAAAGTTCCTTTGTAATTTGCACGCATGGGCCTTTATTTTTCCCGTTGGGGAAATGCACTTACGCATCCCCGGCGGTCTGGGGAGGGCCACCGGGGTATGTGGGGCTCCCTGGGAGCGGTGAAGGCCGCGCCCAGATATACCCACTAAAACACCAACGGTGTTCCAGGCCTTGTACCATGAAACTGTTTTGAGACTCAAACAATCGGACGAGAATGCCGCGTCCTACTCTAACAAACGTGAAATGACGTTGTTAGAGCTGGACGCGGCATTCTCGTCCGATTGTTTGAGTCTCAAAACAGTTTCGTAGTAGGCCTACTGCTCTTCCGCTTTAGGCGGAGCTACGGGATACGCGGAATACACAACCGCGACCCTGCCAGCGAATGCCCCTAAAGGCTTCAGTGCATAGCTGTTAGGCCCACACTGACACTACGACGCGATGCGCGGAACATCGCGCATCGCGGCCAATGGACCTAAGGCCATGCCTGGGCCTAAGCCCATTTACGCCTACTGGGTTAAGTTAACCCTGGATTAAATATTATGTTATATTTATCGTTCTTAGAAGCTGTTAAAGAACACTGGTTTAACTTTTAATTCAGCGCAAGTGGGCCAAAGTCACGCGCGTCTCTACCTATGTAACGCCAGAATACGCCAGATTGCGTTTATGCTTTAGGTGTATGTGTATTTTTTTTTTACACACTTTAGGTGTATCGCAAAATTTGTCTTAACGTCGAGAGAACATGACGCAGTCGGGTTTTTTACACAAAATAAAATTGATAACTTGACCGTTTCAGGGACTGGTGTTTGGAAGCACACAAGATAATAAAGAAGGCGATACAGCTGATGGAACTAAACTACGGCTCGTGGGAGCCGCTGGTGGCCAGGCTTAAGGAACACGAAGGTTACATAGCTTCGTTCCTCGCTGACAGTCGCTCGTCCGACACCATCGACTGTATACACCACAATCTGCATTATAACCTCAAAATATGAAAAGTACAACTTGGTCAAGAGAATCCTTAGGAATGAGCGCATTAAGTATAGCCAGATTATGTATCTAGTGACAGTAATGCAAGGCATTTGCTGTTCCGTTGCTGTCGCATAATACATATTCGCGCTGCCGGTCACCAGAAAAGTTAAAATTCCATAAATCTACCGTTGCTCTCTTTCACACACGAAAATATCGCTCGCTCCTACGGGTATGCTATATTGTAAGCATCTTATGAAGATATAAAAAAATCTGGATTTATCATTCTTTTGGATGTCATATGATTTATTGTAAACATTTGAGGATTGGAATAATATTGTAACTCCTGCATCATGCATGCTTAGGCACCATAGGTTTTTGCGGAAGAATAGACGAAGTAACCGATGGGCAAAGGAAATCTCCAAAATCTGTCAATATTTCTATTCTTTCGCGCTTTTTCAGAAGAAGTTCTTCTGTGGATTAAGAGTATTGGTGAAATACCCAATTAGAATATTATAATTCGTATTGATGCAAAAGTAATGAATGAATCGAATTCGCGAGTCAAAGCGTAAACGTAAATTAACGAATATTTAGTGTGTAAGCAAAATTATATTTTATATGCTTTACTGGTGTATATTGTCTAAGATAATGTGTGACGCGCGAGATCAGTGAAAAGAAGTAATATTTTTTACAATTTCAACAACTTTCAACATACATAAGGCAGGTCTACTTACTTCAACTTCAGAATTGAAGACATGAGTGGAAGAAGCAGATAAGTAACAGTTAAAAAAATGTCCTTTTATTTACATAATGGAGGCTTTAGGGCCAGGAAAATGATTTGAAATAAAAAAAAAATGTGGACTTTATGAATAGCCAGATGATGAGTAATAGTAGGTAAGTTACGAGGTTTGTTTAAATTATAAGGGGAAAAATGAGTAAATTATTCTTACGTTATAAAATGTTTGTTATCTGGTTCTTTCACTTACGTCTAATTATCACGAAGCAATAATAAACTTACCAATAATAAATAGTGTATTCTGTTTCAATGCTAAGCACTATTACTCAACTCGTCTGGTCTGAGGTCTTCAATGTCCCATAATATTACTGAGAGTGATATAGCTAATTCGATTTATGCCTGGCTTCTAATTTTTTTCGACAGGAGTCTATCTCTTCAACAGCGTTGTTGATTGGTAGGTTTTCTGACGAGTGCCAATGAAAAGAGACAGTAAATAAACTCTTTTCATAAAACTTCGAAAACCGGACATTAGTTAATTCACATCGAAATGAGACTTTAACTTGGCGTTGTATAAAAGCGAAACAAAATATCAAATGGTGACGGCTCTACATATTTCAATGTTTGCAGTTATTCGTTATCTATTATACATCGCTTCATGAGGCATTGTATCCTTTAATTTCGATAGGAATCCTTGGTGATTGGAGTAAAAATTGCTATATACAACACCAATATGCCCTAATATTCTAAAATAAAAATCTTATCATACATTACTTGAATGTGCTATGCCATAAGCGATTATGGTTAAAGGAAGATTGAAGACCTCGAGTACCACTACTTTTGCCAAGATGTACAATTCCCAAAAGGATAATTTAGTGCTGAAGATAGCAATAAACTGAAACGCACAAACTGATCTTGCGCCGAACACAAACATTTAAAATACAATGTGATAGCGATTTAAACTCTTATACATTTAAAAATATTTCGTAAAACAGTGAGATTTTTTCATATTAGTAAAGTTAATAATATTATCATAGTGATAAGTAGACATATTTATCATACTATGTATATTCCAGTCGATTTGTTAGTATAAAATTGCCTAGCCCACGAAAATCTTAAATATTTAATACTTATAGGCTTAGAGAAATTATATTTAAATTCTCTTCATATGTGCTTATATACAGGGTGTAACAAAACTAAGTGATAATTATTTTAGGGTGTGTATGGGTCCCCTATATAGAATTGCCGTGAAATCAGCAGCGCTGAAAGAGTAACTTTTTTTTTCATCTTTGTATGGAAAAATTCATGACGCGCAGGCGCTTACCCATACAAATCACAAAAAAAATTTGCTTTTTCAGCGCTGCTACTATCACAGTAATATTTAATAAGGGACACATACACACACCCTAAAGTATTACTTTTGTTACACCTTGTAGATAGTAAATAATAAGTAATTCACTCTTTACTAAAGTAGTTTCTTTCTAGTTTATTTTTATAGCGTCAAAATGACTAATCTTGCTCAGATGTTATACGTGGGCTAGGCGTAACATTGCATAACAACAAGCTTTTTTCATGTTTTAGAGTTGTGATCTAATTAGACCATCCATACTATTTATTATATTGTGCTATTATTGTGACCGCAAAAGTGTGATTGTTTGTCACCTATTTACGCCTTTTTCCGTTGGGGAAATGCGTTTACGCATCCCCGGCAGCCTGGGGAGGGCTACCGGGGTACTCCCAAGGGGCGGAGAGCCGCGCCCGGGCATACCCACTAAAACCCCAACGGTGTTCCTGCTCTTCCGCTTTAGGCGGAGCTACGGGATACGCGGAATACACAACCGCGACCCTGCCAGCGGATGCCCCTAAAGGCATGCCCCTAAAGGTTTCAGTGCATGGCTGTTAGGCCCACACTATCACTAAGACGCGATGCGCAAAACACTAAGCGCATCGCGGCCAACTCGGGGTCTTGGTGCTGTTGAGCGACGGTGTCCGCAGTCCCCACGCCGTCACCCCGAGCTCCCCAGCTAGGTCGGGACGTCGGGGCCATGTCTGACCCTTTGCCTACGCCTCGGCCTCCTCCGAGGGTCTAGTGACTCCGCCTCGCGCCTTCTCTTTCGCTGACATCACCTCCTCGGCAAATGTCGCGACTGCTCTATCACCTATTTACGCCTAAGGGTCTATTCAGACCGCAACGCGCCGCGTATAGAGTAAGAGCCTGCGATAGCCAGACCTTCCTCTATTTCGTAAAGCTGAAAGTTTACCTGTTTGTGGCCTTTACAGGGGTATGAACGAACAGCAACTATGGAGTTTCGGTCGCAGTTACTTTAGGAGGTATCCAGTTCTGAAGGTCTACCTGACCTTCCAGAAAGAGTAAAGCTCAATTTCATAGCTTATATTCTTCGCAGTAAGTGGAGGAATCTCGTCTTCCAGTGCCGGACATTTTTGACAGTTGCTTCCCACTGCTAGACACCATCAAAGTCTAATACTTTAAGAAAGTTTAAGGGTGTCTGGCAGCTATCAAAAATGTCCGGCACTGGAAGACGAGATTCCTCCACTTACCGCGAAGAATATAAGCTATGAAATTGAGCTTTACTCTTTCTGGAAGGTCAGGTAGACCTTTAGAACTGGATACCTCCTAAAGTAACCACGACCGAAACTCCATAGTTGCTGGTCGTTCTTACCTCTGTAAAGGCCACAAACCGGTAAACTTTCAGCTTTACGAAACGGAGGAAGGTCTCGCCATCGCAGGCTCTTGGTACAGTAGATGCATTTCAAAATTTGTATGGATTTGACTGGCTTCAATTGCGTGAGACGTCATGCAAGGCTGTCAATTAAATACAAATTTAGAAATGCATCTACCACGCGTCGCGTTGCGGTCTGAATTGACCCTATACCGCTAAACCAATTTTCATATCAAGTTTTAAAAAGTCCCTAGAATGGATATGGAATAGTTTTTATCAGAAAAATGAACGGTCCCACGCGAATTTTGGAGCAACAAGTTGCGGGCAACATCTAGTAATAATCATAATCTATAAATTTATCAAATCAAACGGTTTAGCCACGAACTTTATTTATACATAGTTGTAGTTAATATTGCACAGATTATAATAAATAACGTGATGCTTTTTTAAACGATGGGGCCTTACTCTCGAGTTGTACTATTGTGTAGAGAGTAAGGTAAGGTTTTAAATGAATAGCGATGTTTCTAATAATTTCATACATTTGTAGAAAAGAGCAGACATTTAAAATAACTAAAATGATTTGTTGCTCGATTTAAAGAAAATTATTTATGTAGTGTTTTGATGCTCTGTTAGTTAAGCCACATGATATGAAGTAATAAATATTTCACTCCATCGAAACATTCTTTTATTACTAAGTACTAATTGTTGAATTATTTTTTATTTTGTTGCAAATGTTGATTGTTGAGTTGCTAATAGGGTTTTAATTTAACGAATGTCTGAATGCTGTTTGGATTAACTATCAAACTTTTATTGATTACTAAATTAATAAATCAATGGTACAACAATTTGAGAGGTTTATTTAAAATTGAATAATTTATTTTACTGGTTTACAATAGACGTGGTGGAATATTATATCATTTTATAATTTTACAGTTTACAAATTTTATTAGCATTTGGTATATTCTATCCCCTTTTACTAACAAGAGGTCAACACTATACAGAGACGTTTAGTTATACAATGTTTGGTCGTTGCCCGTCGAGCGACTATTCTAACGTATCAGACAACAACAAAACATTACCTATAACGTCTGAAATCTGTACCACTGTGAACCTTTTTGTTTGTAAATGGGTTTAGTCCCAATTTCACCAACGACTGTTAAAGTTAATGCTCGAATTAATATCACGTTACCTCTTTCGTTTTTTATTATGAATGAAAGAGAAGACATGACATTTTAACGAGCTGTTAACACTAACAGACGTTGGTGAAATTGGGCCTTAATCTATTTAAACTAAAGAATTTATACAACAATAAGCAACTATATAACAAATTACTATTTAAATAAACTATTACTCTAATGCAAAATACAAATCGTTTATAAAAACGTCCGAATCCACAATATTTCAAAATCACCTATAGTTAGGGAGGGGAAGAGGGGATTTCGCGACAAGCTCGAGCGTATCAGATTAACTATTAAGCTTGTATAGGCTTCCGATATGTGTCTAGTTATCATGGTATAGAAATTAGATTTCTCACGTGGTGGGTTAATAAAAAGTTATTTTCGAATATTGAAATGTCATCGGATCTGTCAGATTAAGATAGGGGATGTTTAGTATACCCCAAAGAAGCTTCCATATAAAGTACTGACGATTCAAAGGTTAGGTAAGGGAGTAGGGACATTTTAAAATATAAAAAATAAAGCTTCATATTTTCCTAACTAAGCTTCGCAGATATTTTATGTTGCACTAAACTAAATGATTTAGTCCTTGTTGTCTAAAATCTTGTTATAATTTACCTAAATTTTCTTTTTCATAACTTTGAAATGGCTGCAGTTTCTGTACCCACCGCTAAAATAAAAAACGCTCTTATTTTTTTTAATCAGTTTTACCTAATGTAAAAAACCTACTAGTCTCCATGACGCTCGAGTGACTTCACGAATAGCACCCTCCCCTCCCCTATTACTAGATATATTATCGGTTGGTGTTTGGTAAACTGAACACAAATTGCGTTTTTTATCTACGATTTATATACAAAAGCGAAGGTGTCATTAACAAATCGGTTTAACTGCAGTTTTTGATAACTTAATAATTTTGCAGATGTCTCACGTTAATGCTCGAATTAGTATCACGTTACCTCTTTTTTATATGAATGAAAGAGAAGACATGACATTTTAACAAGCTGTTAACACTAACAGACGTTGGTGAAATTGGGCCTAAACCTGTTTTACAATCTAGAATTTTCAGAACTGACAGCAGCAACAGAACTTCCGATTATGTTATACGTTTCATAAGTATATGTGTAAATAACAGACAGCATATATTTAATACTGATATGACAGCGGGTCATGCTGGCAGATGCCTGTGGTAAAGCTGTACGACACTTTGAAGATTGTAAAACAGGCTCTGAAGACACTGACCTCTATAATAAATACACTGGACCGGCGATTACTATCAATAAAATGTTCCTATTTGAAAGTCGCCATATTGGCGCTGATTGCTATGCAAAAGCAGTAGTGAGTGTACTTGGAACTACTATTTTGCAAATGGCGGTTGTAATTTTCTATGTAATTAGTTCACAGTACGCTCACCGCGGCGCTTCAAATCGGCACAAGAAATAGAGTGCACGCACGATAACTCTGCGCGCAACAGGTGGCGTGCCAGCGTAGGGATTCTTAAAAAAAAATGGGTAATTCCAATGATATTTTTTTAAATAACATTGGTAGTTTTACTTTGATATCCTTATTTACTTATTTAAATTATGTATAGGAATAGGCGTATCGATTATCATGTAAACGTGGCGGCCCGACAATTGGTTCCGATTTCAGCCGCGCGCAAAGTTATCGTGAGCGCACTTTAGCTGTCATTTTGTACGGCATGGCCAGTGTATTATAGAGGTCAGTGCTCTGAAGACGACTAACAACTTCCGTCTTTTTGGACTCAATTTATCTACGAAATAGTCATCTATTTCTTGTTATTTTTTGTCGGTTTTTTTCGTGACATATATTATCATTTGTCTATACTCTATACAAAAACGTAGACCTCCCTCAGGATAAAACATTGCCCAGATGTATAATAGCAGAGGGAAAATCTCTTAAATTTCTTTTCATAGAAGTGGAAAAACTGGCATTAAGTAGATACTAGATACGAACGGGTAACAAATAATTTAATTTATATTATAAGAAGACTTTCTTAAATCAATGTAAGTCGTGATCCGTTGTCTGGGCTTGCTATAACCCAACCAAATTAGGTAGGTCTGCTGTTTGTCTAAGGCCCGTATAAATAGTCAGTACTTAAGAGCGACCCGGTCTCAAAACGTGGTTCGGCTCTGTGATTAGTCCAAATTTTGACAGCCAACCAATCACAGAACCTGAACCGCGTCTTGAGACCGAGATGCATCTTGAGTACTGACTATTTATACGGGTCTAAGAAGCCTTACAATAAATTTCCTTGTTAGTACTTACTATGAAAGTCAATCATCTAAAACGTTGAGTGCAAGGAATAAATAGACAAAGATCTAATAGTGTTAGACAAATATTCATACGTATAGTCTGGTCGCAGGACAGAGAAATTCGTCCATCACCTATTGCTTATCTCATTCTCTCGCACGCTAAAATATCGGTTACTCGTTGTGTTATGTGAGGCGGAGACCAATATTTTCGAAAAGAAAAAGAAAGATACGAAAAGTTATGTCAATGGCCGAATTTCACTCTATCCAGCGACCGAACTTCTAAGTGAAAACCTGGAATAGTACGTTCTAAATATTTACAACTAGCTTATATACCTTAAGCCTTACGCAATATTTGATGTACGGTGCCCTATCCTATACCATTTTTTTAGGTTTGCTTGTTTGTCATAATTCATAAAAAATTCTCTACGTTTTTGTATACAAAGGATTCAGTACATAACTAGCTGTCCCGGCAAACGTGGTTTTGCCATATAATATTTTATTGTTTTATAATATTACTAGCTGTCGCGGCAACTTTGTTTTGCCATATAATATTTTATTATTGTATTTCGCCCATAAAGTTAATATACCTAGCGGAATAGAGAAACAAAGGCCTGAGCAAGCGAGATGTCACTATCAGTAACACTGCGTGGTAAAAAGAGACGTGTGATACATGACAGCAGGACTCTTTTTTTGACGTCCAGTCGGCACTATCGACACGTTGACAATTTAATCTCATAGAATTCATGTTCAATCATGCTTGGGTTAAGCGTCTCCCAGACAGACGCGGCCTGCGGTGGCGGTCAGTTGAATGGCTTGGCCGCGTGGCCTCGTGTGTCTGTGTCGTTCCTAGAACTCTCAAGTCATCCAACTGACTGCCACCGCTACCGCCACCGCAGGCCGCGTTTGTCTGGGACACGCTTAAGTGTATACGTACCACTGACCTCCATTATACAAGTACGTTGGACTAATGATACCCTTTGAAATGACAGCTATTTTTTGTGCTTATTTGAAGCGGAATCAGCTCCCCCAATGTGAGTGATAGGAACTAAATTTGACGTAAAAACAATACAAATTACTCACGGACGTTAAAATGACGTTTGAAAGTCGCCATATTGGCGCTGATAGCAGTAATGGGAGTATTTGGAACTAATACTAGTGATGACAACCAATAACGATTAAGCGGCCATTTGCAAGTTACGTCAAATTTACTTCTCTTTCCGCTCACTGGGGGCGCTGATTCCGCTTCAAATAGGAACAAAAAAAGTGGGTATCATAGGTCCAGCGTACTTGTATAATGGACGTCAGTGATACGTACACATATTTTTACACACAGATGCAAACAAATTTCGGTTTCGTCTGACAGCTTGAGATTGTTGCTCTATTCCGCTAGGTATATTAACTTTATGATTTCGCCTATATTATTTTATTGATGTGACTAAATAAGTATGTCACGATGGCAACGTCCATCGCTATCCCGTCGCACAAACAATGGTCGCCGTCAGTCTCGAGTTGTAATAATTTACTATTATTTATTCAACAAATGCACTTATCAATATAAAAATAAAAGCTTTTAAAAAGTAGATGTTGTCGGATTCTCAACCCTAGCCGATATGTTCGCTAAGATTCACGAAAGTCGGTCGAGCCGTTTCAGAGGAGTTCAATTACACACACCGTGACACGAGAATTTTATACATTAGATATAATTAATAATAAGCATTAAATTCACAAAACGTTTTCTGAAAGTATAATCCGCGCGCGATCAGAGTGGGATCGGAATGACAGTTTTGTTCGCTAATGAAGTAGCGTTAGCAAAAATATTCTGAACATTAATTTATGGGTTTATACATAAATAGTTAATAATAAAATACGTAATCGACCGATTCTGTACATTAAAGATATTACTGTGGTTTGGTCAAACCTGTGGCAGCTACAACTCTTTCAGTTACTATTTTATTATTTTTGAGCAAACCCACATGAAAAATATTTCTTGGTAATATTTCATAAACTCCGTTCTTCATCAAAATATTTATCAATTGGCAGAACTATTTGGCGTAAATCGTGATTGACCATTCAAAATCTTACCCCTTTTTCCACTCATTATTAATCAATTACTATAATAATATAATATATTACCTATTATTATCACAAAATATTAAAACAAAACTTGAAAGAAATGTACCTACGCGAACAAAAAGTAAAAACGTAATTTTGTTAGCCGACCCTACGGCTGGCCAGCTGTCAGCGCGCGCGTCAGACGCATCCCATTCTGATAGCGCGCGGATAATATTGACTTGTTATGTAGCACTTGCTATACTAATACTTAATTAGAACTCTTAAATTTTTAAAGGACAAAAATCCCTTGTATTTGTTATTACTTTACACAATGAATTTCTAAAATACTAGAGTAGCAACGTCTTACAAACGATTCTCAGAAATGCGTAACCACTTGATAGTTCAAAAAACGATGTCAAGTCATTATGTCATTATGTAATTAGGTAAGTCAGATATGCCTGCAGGTATCTTCGAAGTGCAACGCGTTGCTGCCGTAAACTGCCAATCTATAGGTCTACCAGAATCTAATGGCAAAAAGTGAGAAAATAAATTGACTAGCAATACCGGGGTAATTGGAATAAGACATTTTGATCCTTTTTTTTTCTTATAGCGGCTGATTCTGTGTGTTAAACATGCAAATATAAAATTTTATCCAATGATCAAGGATATATTTTGAAAATCTGCTGTCAAAACTTGCCATCAGATTCTGGTAGACCTATAGTTACGTTAGTAACATAGAATATCATTGGATTTACAACAAAAAATTCCGATTTACTCATCCAAATTGTTTTAGCACCTGCCGTCCTATGTCTGCTCATTTTCTCGCCGTTTATAATAATTTTAATATAGCACAACTCTTGGGCTTTTATATGCACCAGACAAAATATCAAATATTCTATATAAAATAACACTGCTCAAGTGCTTGTTCCATACAGCAATAACCATTTTATTTACAAAAAAAAAATTGTTGGTGTCTAGTAATTGGTAAATGATGATTATTATTAAAAATTCTATAGCTCTCTTTATTATATTATGGTGTCATGATACTATCACCTACTTAATGTGGTATGATAAATTTTATTTTTCTTTCGAATTGTGCCTCTATCGGTTATAACTTACACTTCAACTATAGTCATCGAATTTAAGAATTAGGCTATCGAGTTTGAATTCATTCGTCCACATACGAAATACTAAAAATCCGTGTGCTAGTAAGGCTTCAGTCTCGAAATCAGCGGGCAGCGGGGCGGGAGCGGTGGCGGCGGCGTACGCGGCCGCGTACCCCGCGCCGCTGCTTTCGTGGCCAGTTCCATATCGATCTATACATCGGAACGCGCCGCTCCCACGCCGCCGCCGCCACCGCCCCGCTGCCCGCTGATTTCGAGACTGAAGCCTTAAACAGACAATTAGTAACGATACTATAGCCGAAATTCTACATGTTTGATGACCCCTAAATAGGCAGTTTTTTAGTTTATGATTGAATGTGGCAAAACATTATTTGTCCTTTGTCTTTTGAGCTATTTACTATTTACGTATACAAAGTTGTCTTTTATAATAAATATCACACACAAAACATACAGTTGCCTCTGTATTGATAATATTAATATTTAAAACATGATGAACCGGAAATATTTGGCTGTAATATTTAAAATGAAAGAAATGAAGAAACTAAAAAACCAAAAATAACATAAGAATATTTATTTAAGTATGTATTTATATATACACGCAAATAATATAGGGAAATAAAGAAGATGATTCCGAATGACTTAATTGGACTTAACGCCTGCAACACTACAAATAAACTTAATAAACTATAACTTAGCTATCACCAGTGATAATATTATGTTCCAAGCTTTTCAAACAAATATATCATAAACGACCCAGGACACTACATAAGTACAGAATATTTCACACGTTGGCAATTACTATAGACTATACTCCCCCCTTACTAATAAAAATATGGATACGCTATATCAGTAGTACTCAACGTTTTTTTATACGGGCCACAAACACGTTTTGGTCTTGGTGTCGCGGGCCACAACCCAAATTTTTTAGTGTTAAAAAATAACGCTCTTCAAAATTATCAACTTAAAAGTACAAACATTTTCACGAATTTCACTAGCACTGCACTATTTTGCCTGTAGGCGTGAGTTTCAAAAATTATTCAAATTCACGCGGGCCACTGATGAAGTCCCGGCGGGCCGCAGGTTGAGTATAGCTGTGCTAAAGTATGTTTTATCCTTGTCTACAAAGCGTCTTTTTCTTCGTCTAAGGGTTAAATCTGACCGCAACGCGACGCGTCACTGACCTCCATTATACAAGTACGCTGGACTAATGATACCCTTTGAAATGACAGCTATTTTTTGTGCCTATTTGAAGCGGAATCAGCTCCCCCGATGGGAGGGATAGGAACTAAATTTGACCATTGACCAAATATATTTGTCTATGATTTGACGTAAAAATGACGTTTGAAAGTCGCCATATTGGCGCTGATAGCAGTAGTGGGAATATTTGGAACTAATACTAGTGATGACAACCAATAACGATTAAGCGGCCATTTGCAAGTTACGTTATCTTCCCGCTCACTGGGGGCGCTGATTTCGCTTCAAATAGGCACAAAAAAAAAGTGGGTATCATAGGTCCAGCGTACTTGTATAATGGAGGTCAGTGCAACGCGTAGATGCATTTCTAAATTTGTACTGATTTGACAGATCTCAATTGCGTGAGACGTCGTGCAAATCTGTCAAATCCATACAATTTTAGAAATGCATCTACGCGTCGGGTTGCGGTCTGAATTGACCCTTAGACGAGGACAAAATATTGAACAGCTTATGATTAAATAATTTTATTAGTCAGGAAGATTGTGTCTAATTCTGAAAGTTTGGTACGATCTGTATTAGCACTTGTAACAATTCTCACATAGAACTTAAAAACTAACGACAAACGCAATATGTACAAGAGTGCAATTATAAAGTCAAGTTGTTTTTTTTTTTACATATACAAAGTAGAATTAAAAAGTAAATCCTAATTAAGAAAAAAATTATGTACTTTCACAATTACGCCGATTTTCAGTAGCATTTAAGTAATCAATTTGTACAAAGCTTGATTTTTAATAAGCTTACGCAATGTCGCAACGAAAAATGAAACATGTTGATATCATCATTATAATTAAATATTTGCAAAGCAGAAAATAAATTACAGTAACTGGTAAATAAAATACGCTATGCTAACAATGTAAACATGTATATTATGTTACCGTTAGAATGCAGAATATGTTAAAGTACACATTACCTAGGTAATTGCAGATTTCCTAATACCATCTGTTAAAGTGTGAAGTCTTTAAATAAAAAAGGCTTATATTTGCACTTTACCTAGTAGTTTGCATTCTTTTCCTACGTAAAAGTCCTAAAAACTTTAACTTAAGCTTGTCAATCTAATACTGTTGTTGTTTTGATTGGTTTTTTCTAGTTGATACAATCTGTTGTTTTTTTGACATTTTACCTAAAATTTAATAATTTATTCCTTTATGTCCAAAAAATTGTTAAATAATTCTCTACAACTAAATAACATGTTTTATTCAAACAAGAACTTGTTTTGTGAAATTTAATGAGAATAGAATAAACTTTTGGCACTTTAACCTACAAATAATAAAAACTAAGGAAACGTAACTCCCATACTTCAACCGTTTTGAATTTGGTTCCTTTTCGCACACTTAAATATGGCAATAGCAACGAAACACTAACACTCAAATTTACGAAATAAAGCCGTTGACAATAATTGTCACTTCCATATTTACACAAAATTGTGTACCGAATACATGCATAAAGTATGTATGTATTCGGGTCACATTTTGTAGACTCGTGGACAAATTTTTTGACACGGTTACTCTACCCATATAATCTGCAGAATACCTTGTTAATCTGCAGTCTAACTGGTTTACGCACATTAACGGTAACATATATACTGGTGCTTATTAACTTGACCAGTGCCTACATTTGTCATTTCAACTTTAAAAAAAAAAAAATTTTCAAAGTTCAAATGTCAACATGAGAAATAAACTTTTTAAATCGTGTTTGCAAGCGTCAATATGAAGGCAGTGATCACAAATGTTCATAATAAGGGCCTGTTTGGTTACCCGATTGTAAATATATTTGACCTGTGACCATAATAGTTGGTGAACATGATGATAGAGCAATCAAACGATACGCAGCACAACCTCCTCGTTTACATAACTTATTTCGTCATCTTCCTCGACTTCCTCATCTTCCTCTTCCTCCTAAAGAGAAACGAAAAGGAAAACTATTACAATATTATTAATAAAGACGGTGAGTAATAATAGGCTAAATCTAGCCTATTATTACTTACCGTCATATGCTATAACAGCTAATACTATAAAATTTAAATTCCGAGACTAACTTGACTGCCTTTATGATTTAAGTAGAGTTCTACAAGGACGTTTTTGCATGTTCATGATATTAGTAAGTTGCTAAATGAGGGTTTTCGATAAATCATTTGCCACCAGAGGGACCGGTATGGTCTTTCGTGTCAAATGTCGTGTCAGACGGACATATGACAGCTATATCGTGACATGTGGAAGCTATTTTCTGACATATGACAGCTGTTTGACACGACAATTGACACGATAGACCCTACGGCTACAAAGCGCCATTTATCCCTCTTTGCTTAAAAACCATTCAACCAAACCATCTTTATAGGTCTGAGATTAAAAATCGGCCAAGTACGAGTCGGACTCGCGCACGAAGGGTTCCGTACCGTTATTAAGCTAAAGTTGGCAAAAATTGAGTTTTTTGTATAGGATAATATTTAATTTTAATTTTATTATTATTTATTAAAGACAAATATGATTAAGAATATTGTGAGTATTTCAAGTGCCTACCTGCTACCATTATTGATTATGAGCAAAAAACGCCAAAAAAATCACGTTTTTTGTATGGGCGCCCCCTTAAATATTTATTTTATTTTGTTTTTAGTATTTGTTGTTATAGCGGCAACAGTAATTCACACTCCGTGAAAATTTCAGAAGTCTAGCTATAGCGGTTCTTGAGTTACAGCCTGGAGACAGACGGACAGACATCGAAGTCTTAGTAATAGGGTCCCGTTTTTACCCTTTGGGTACGAAACCCTAAAAAAACGTGTTGCTTACGTCAAATCCAAAACAGGTGTCAACATCTTTCTCGAGTTTAATACTGCGGTCCATTATTTTCTTCTTCTCTTGCTTGTTGTAATCAAGTACGATCTTTCTGTCAGTAATTTCCTCTGCATCCTCTTCTTCCTCATCTTCTTCTTCTTCTTCTAATTCTGTTGCAAGAAAAACAGTTTTAAGAATTTGCTTATTGAACTCAAGTGCACGTTTTAGGAAATAAATTGTTAGGGTTCACCAATATGAATGTTATGAATTAAACACGGATGACCTTTGAAGTGAAAATATGTATATCTCTTCTAGTGTTTGCTGTGAATGTAGCAGCGTTAACTGCCGAAGACGAAAATTAATTACTTAACTATAATTAAACGAGCCGTCCCGGCAAACGTTGTTTTGCCATATAAAGTATTTCGCCCATATTATTTTATTAAAGTGGCTAAATAAGTATGGCACCATGGCCATCGCTATCCCGTCGCACAAACAATGGTCGCCGTCAGTCTCGAGTTGTAATAATTTACTTTTATTTATTCAACAAATGCACTTATCAATATAAAAAGTAGCCAGTAGCCGATTCTCAGACTTACTGAATATGCATAATTATAACATTTGGTAAAAATCATTATAGCCGTTTCGGAGGAGTACGGTAACTAACATTGTGATACGAGAATTTTATATATAAGATGAAGATTTTGACATAAGCCCCATACATTATCTGTCAAACTGTTCATTAAATTGAAGTTTAATAATTAAATATCATTAAATATCTCTCTGAGTGCGGCCGTAAGAGTATCTTTTTTCAAGCACTTATTGTTTCAAATAATTCATGACATTGGGGAATGTCTCATACATACAGAAGTTGAAAATAACTCTTCCAATGCTGCCACTTTTAAAGTAAACTCTACAAAAAGTATATACACGCCCTCAAGTTTATCACTTAGTATTGTTATACTCTGTATATGACACGGTATTGCTGAAGTTTACCTTCTTGGTCGTCTTCCTCGGTATAGTTGGGTGCCACCACAGCAACCTGCTGCTCTGTGCCATCCTCCAGCTGGATAACCTCCAACACCACATACTGCTGTCCATCACCATCAGCCACAGTCACCAACTCCTCTCTATCAAGGTTCAACTTAATGTTGTCCATATTGTCCTCATTGTCCGACTCATGCTGCGGCTGTATGATGAAAGTTTGTATTATTTATTTGCTAAGAAATGAATTTCACAGAATATTTAGATTATGGTCATAAAATCGCTATATCATATTTTTACTGCAAATTGATGTTTTAATTTTTTTACTATAAAACTTGCTATTAATAAATACACAAAGAAATTAAACATTAGTCTCAGAGCAAGCATTCGCTTATCCCAATTTAAAAATTGTTTACAAATGTTGTTTTGTTTACAAACTAAATAAATCATTTTTATTTTTACTGTAAATTAATAACTTTTAGCACATTTTTACGAAATCGCAAGGCATTGTAGTAGTTCGCAAAGCACTAACTGAAAATGAAAACTGCTGTGCATAGAATATGCATTAATGGCATTTGCATATTTTAATAAAATTAAAAACATTGAACAACTTAATAAAACTAATATTTGCAATGCAGGCTGGCTTTAATAATATTATGTTAAAATATAATTTTGTAAACATTACGATTACGATTTTTTTTTAAATATTACATTTAAACTATACTTTTTCAAATTTATTAATTACTATAATAGTCATAGTCTGAAAAACTTGATGAAATTTAAAACAGCATACTATTATAAATTAAGCACAGTCATGTTGTTTAAAGTGAATGCACAATAATAATAAGTCAATTAGACCAACCAAATTAAATTCAACTTTGTAAAAGTAATTTTATGCATTTATTTTTATTGAAAAGCCTCAGCAAATTATAAAATACTAGATGACACCCGCAACTCCGATGCGCCAAATTTCGTTTATCGCGTGTTAACCGTACATTTTACCTGGATAAAAAGTATCATATGTCCTTTACCGCGACTCAAAGTATCTCCATACCAAAATCGATTCAACGGTTTGGGCGTCAAGAGGCAACAGACAGACACACTTGAAATTAAAATCTTACTAATATTATAAAGGCGAAAGTTTGGATGTATGGAAGTGTGGATGTTTGTTACTCTTTCACGCAAATACTACTAAACGGATTTTAATTAAACTTTACAATAATATAGCTTATACATCAGAATAACACAATATAGGCTACCATTTTCACCGACTTTCAAAATGGAGGAGGTGTTATGTTCGTTTTTTTATGTTCAACGATTAATCCGCCGTTTGTAAACCGATTTTAATTTTTTTTCTTTTGGTGTATAGGTTATCATCCCAATTTGGTACCATATTCATAAAAGTGGTGACCTGATGAAGGGATCCATAAGGAATCAAAGGAACTCCTCAAAATTTATATGGAAACATGTGGTGACTTCGGTTTCGTGAGCAGTATTCTAAGCGTATTATGCTACCAACAAGTAAGATTTTGCACCAAGGTATACCATGGTTCGGAAGGTGCTGAGAGCACTCCTGACTCTTTATAGATACAAGTTTGGGAGTTTCGACGTTGTTTTAAGAACGCAAAGCATAATTATGCTACTATACAAATTACATTCATCATAATCATCGTCATCACTACCATAAACCATTCATTATAGAACCATGTATCGTCCCGTTTTGACCCTATTATTGGTACTTTTCATAGTTTTTTATTATATAATATCACTTAAACCGCGGGTAACAGCTAGTATTAGTATAATATTGTACCTTGATGGTTTTAACAATGTTCTTAATTTTCTTCTGTCTGCCGAGTTTGAGGGCCAGAGCTCTCTCGTGGTGTCCGGAGTCAGGGTCGTGGATAGCCAGATGGCGAATGAGGTTGCCCTTGTGGGCGAAGGTACGTTTGCACTCGTGACACGTGTGGGTCTTCTCTTTGGGCGGCTTGGGCGAGTAGTTGGGGTTGTGATACAAGTTCTGATGACGTCGAAGTAGCTGTTTTTGTCTAAAAATGGTGAAAGAAACTAGATAGAGATTACCCACACTAAGGGTCTGTTTCACCACTTCCTGATAAGTGCCGAATAGGATATCCACCACTTAACTTGACAGATGAAGTATGGAGAATCTGTCAAAAAGCTGTGAATAGCCTATTCGGCACTTTATCAGAAAGTGGTGAAACAGGCCCTAAGGGTCAATTTATACTAGCGCAGAGTCGAAGCGCATTGAAGCGTCTTACCAAAAAATGAACATAACAGAAAAATTTATGTATGTTACTTGGTAATGTTGCTAAATCATTTAATAACATACAAAATTTTAAGCTATGTATTTCCGCAAAGTAACGCCTGATTCTATTAACTGAACATAACAAATTCAACCTTAACTCCAGTGTAACCCACACACTTCTGCTGCTTCAACTCTGTGCTTGTTTAAATTGACCTTAAGACACACTTAAGGACTATTTAAGGTAGTTATTTAATGAAGACTTTTACAGACCAAACAATGTTACATAGACTTTATTCCAAAACCTTAAGTAATCAATAGTCATTAAAATATGACTATGAGTGCAGATATAATTCACTATTAAAATGTTTGTTGACCAAACATAGCCATAAGTTGGTTACCTAGTCATATATTTCAATGTTAATTGCAGCAGCCGACGTCGCTATTTCCTGGTGAGTTAGGGCACCTTAGATACATTTTTTAGTCAAAAATATTACCTGAAGCACTGGTCGCATTGATCACAAACGAAGGGTTTCTCATCAGTATGCTTCAGCATGTGCGACCGCAGGTGCCGTAGGGTTGTCGACGCGTAAGGACAGAGCTCGCATTTGAAACATTTCTCACCTTCATGAGTCTGAAATTATTAATACTTTCAATATTATTATATTCTAATTCAGAACCTACATTCAATAAAATTTAACAACTACTTACTACAATTTAAAACTATCCTATGTCCTTACCTCCATTCAATTTATTCCATTCGTCTTTATAATACTACTATCAAAGATCTAGCAACAGTATAAATTACCTTATTATGCACTTTGCACGAATATCTGTCTGGGAACGATTTTCCACATCTCTTGCACTTGAGTGGCTTGTCTGATGTATGCAGTTTTTGCACATGAATACGCAAATCAGTTTTGCGACCGCATTTCGCTGGGCACAGCTCACAAGCATACACCGGTTTCTCCGCCACTAGAATAAAATTTTAAGTTACATTATACTTGCATTACGGAATACCTTCATTTTTTACTAAGAGGTGTTTATAAATGGAATTAGATGCCATTGGGATACCCACACTTAGTAAACTTTGTCTAAAGCCAAGTAAGTATAATATGTGTCGTAACTAATGGACATCCCCTTATATGTTTTATGAATCAAGTTGTGAAACTTACCATTATGAATGAGCTTGTGTGCCTTCAACGAATTCGACTGTGTAAAGCACATGTGGCAAAGATCACATTTGTATGGTTTCTCTCCAGTGTGAGTTCGCAAATGACGTTTCAGCTTGAAAGTGTCAGGAGATGCATAGGTGCAGTGTGGACACTGTTGACAAGACAGGAAATATTATTAGTTTGTAAAAATGTATAGTTCCCCAGGTATAATATACATAGCTAGAACATTTCTTCTCTTTCTAGCTACAATGCTACATGCTAAATTACATAGAAATACAGCAATTGCTGGGAAATCGATATAAATAATATACAAATACAATATTGTCTCGTTTAAAGTATAAAATACTACAAACCTGATACGGACGCTCCCCAGTGTGGCAGCGGACATGTCGTCTTAACTTCGACAGCTCCACAGAAGCATAATCACATTCAGTGCATTTGTGTGGTTTTTCATGAGTGTGCTTGTATCTTATATGTCTCACTAGTTCACCTAAAAGTAACAATATCATTTTTTTATGTAAAACAGCTATATACATCTCTGTTTTCCAACATGTTAACACCCGTTCAACGTAGATTTAAACTGGAGGGCTTTTTGGCTCTTGCAAGACCATCAAGCCCTAGGATTCATTATTTCATGCATTGTCCTTCATTCCTATACTGAACAAAGATTGCAGAGAACTACTATTAAATTGGTTTTACTGCCCTTCACTAAATAGATATCTTTGCAGCTTTTATTATCACTTACCAGAAGTTGTAAAGGGGCTGTTACAGTACTTGCAGACATGTGGTTTCACTCCGTTATGCATATTAACATGGTTCTGCAAGGATGTGATGGTTTTGAAACCTCGCTCACACACTGAACACTTGTGCGGCCTTTCCTCAGAGTGAGACTTCATGTGCCTTAGAAGTAGGTACCTACAAAAACATAACAATTGATATAACATAAGTTTTGTGTCTCAGTGTAGTCCATTTCAGTAGTTTAGGCACAAAAAATAGAGACACAATTTTGCATTTGCTTAGGTTAGGATTTAAATACCGATTACCTTCTATAACTTGTGTATGAACAGAAGTGACATGTAAAATGTTGCCTAAAATATCCCTTTTTTGTAGGCGCAGGTGCAGTACTAGTTTTCAACTAAAAAGATAAGTTATTATAAATTATTAACATCAAAAGTACAATAAACACTGTTTTATTAATATGTTTTTGAACTATCTATGATTGTCAAGGAAAAAAGCTGTAAAAATAGATCTGGTTCACTACTTTTCAATCAATAAACTTGGCAATAAAATACAAAAGTGCACCAGATCTGTCTTCAATTGTACATATATTTATGTTGAAGCCCTATTTTTTTTAGCTTATAGTGACATACCACATTCTTGTCTTCCACATTTTCTGCTCCTTCTTCTGCTTCTTCTTCGTCTTCAAAATTGTACACATCATCAGTTTTTTCTTCCTGCTGTTGTCAAAAAATTGTCAAATTACAATCTATACTTAAGTATGAGGCATAAAAATAAGAAGTTTTAATGTAACTAACATTAGGAAACTGATGCAATTAGACATTTTATAAATAAAATTGCTCTTGAAGTATGTTGTTTTATAGAATTATAATAATAAAAAAATATAAAGTATGATTGTAAGAGCAAAAGAAATTATGTATCTTACCTGATCGACTTTGATATTAAGAACGGGTTTGGTTTCATCTTGTACCACCAGCACATAGCTGACTTCACCGTTACCACCCTCGGACGGTACCAGTGTAACCGTTTGATAAGATTCCCCATCAACCATCATATGACTGTCGTCTGCTATCTACAATAATAAAACATGCCAAGTAGGGATAGTTTAATTATTATCTTAAAGCACAACTACATGCATGTTTACACAAACATTGACTAAACATTAAAACCACTGCTTCAAATTGGACCGTACACTCTATGCACAATTAGTATTTACAAAATGCTAACATATTATTGCATTATACAAATTTCTAATATCAAGTCTGTACAGAAAGATTTTGATACAAATGATGATGCAGCAAACTTTTTACCTCCTCATTTTCTTCAGCAACTTCAGTAGGCAATGATACAATATTTTGGCCATCTCCAGATGACTGATAATAATAGTGACCATCCTCATCCACAAAATATGTCACTCCTGCATCAGCCTCTTCTTCATTCCCATTAACTACAAGATAACAAAAAGTAAAATACTAATGGCCAGAGTATATCTTAAAATGAGACCACTTCTACTATATTAAACTTAATTAATAGTTAATAGAATCAGGCGTTACTTTGCCGAAATCCATAGCTTACAATTTTAGTATATTATTATTTTTAGCAAAATTCACGAAATAAACCTCAACCTGTAAGTAAATGAGTGAGTTTACGCATATGCATGGGTACAGCACCTCCCTCCTTTCCCACACTGCCTATGTGTACACTTGCATGCAGAAACGTGCAAACACCACCATCATACAAGCAATAATGTTAGCAAATTCGTGCAAGGCCTCTCACCGCCATGTTTTTTTTTTAAATATTGAACTTCACAAAATATTATAGTTAACAAAGACTATATTTTAATACTAAACAGCATATTACTAACTGTTCACATGGATAATTATAATGGTAAGCTAGTTTGTTAGTTATCAATCAAACTTACCATCAAGTATGTTTATACTTAAACATGAATAATTTCAAAGCATAATATCACTTAATTAATTTTAATTAGCTGATCAAAACGATGGCCTATAACTAGTTAATCCCTTACAGATATGATCAACTTGATTTGATGATTATTATTGATCATTCCCACAAAGCTTGTTTTTCCATAAAATTGATAGATAAAGATATGATTTAAGTTAAAGATTATTTGATAAACTTATTACAAGTACCATTAGTTCATGAGTGAATTATAATTTTATTAAAGAACAAAGTTTTAACTAGAATAAATCCTACTAATGTTATCAAAAAATATAATAAGTACACAAACACCAAAGTAGCATATTATAATTATAGAATAAGAAGACACAATACATATAAAGGTCACAGTACACATATCAACTCGGAAAGGGATCGGCACCGTATCGCCTCGAGCCGTTCAATATTGTTTGTATGAAACTCCCTACTGCAACGCACACTAAGCGGAACCGTAACGTAATCGCCTCGCCTCGGAACAGGCTCCGAACCGGGATGCGACACGTGGTCAACTAGCAGTCAACCCGCTTACGGCTCGTCGCCCACCCGCTTACGGCGCGTCGTCCCCGTGCTTACGTCTCTCCGTACTCAAGCTTACGTTTCTTCGTCCACCCTTGCCCCTTCCCCGAGCCGTAAGCGAGGCGTCGCCTAGCCGTAGCCGAGTTGACGTGCAGGCGCTACTGATACGCTTTGGTTACGTGCATACGTTAGGTTGACGCCTGGTTGACGGCGAGGCAAAAGGCGATACGGTGACGATCCCTTTCCGAGTTAATATGTGTGCTGTTACCTTAAAGTTGCAGGTACACATACACCATAAGGTTAATATAGATAAGTGCAGATTAGACCAAGTAGTATGACAACTACTGGACCAACAAGAGCATAGCTTTAACACTATAGTACACGCGCCCCTTTTTTTTACACAAGCTACCATGGTAGGGCACTTAAAGATGTTAATTGTTTTCATAACTATTATTATTTTATTAATCCTTTGATCGCGGATTCTTGGAAATCTATTGTTCCCACGGCCCAAGTGGGCCATATGGAAGTTGAAGGGCTAAAACAACGATTGAAATCAAAAACATAATTAATAAACTGACTTTTAAAAATAAAAAGTATTTAATATATTACTAAATTACTGAGAAATTACAAAATTTATAAATTTCTATGAAAATATAACGAAAATCGTACTGATGAGGCTACACATGTGTATGTATGTATATCTTTCATGAAACTAAA
Organism: Cyaniris semiargus; assembly: GCA_905187585.1. Classification (NCBI taxonomy): domain Eukaryota; kingdom Metazoa; phylum Arthropoda; class Insecta; order Lepidoptera; family Lycaenidae; genus Cyaniris; species Cyaniris semiargus. Next base: position 12,305,570 of record LR994547.1, read on the forward strand.
ATAAGTTAGAAATTTGTTTGTTTTATGTTATTCCAGATTGAATACTACTTGCTGGTCGGTATGAAACCAGAAATCGCAAACCTAGTACCACTTTTTTGGTGATCAAATTTAGGCTCTCATGCAGCAATGACATTGACTTTGTGACTAATGTGTGCGGCTAAATAGTATTGGGTTCTTTTAAAATCCTGAACTATAAAAAGCTTATTATAATATGCATTTCCTCTATTTATAAACTTCATTATTTTTATATTGTGGTTATTTGTTTAAAATAAGGCCCTTAATATTCAGGAGTCACCAGATTAGCTCATTTTTAAAGAAATCTAACTCCTAGACTAGTAGTGAGGTAGCCCTAGAACAAATTTTTTTGTGATTACTAACAAGCAAGTTTTTTGTGAGTAGCTACATTTTGATAAGACGAACAACATTTTTATTTTCGAAAAATCTCGAAAGTGATAGCTAACAGAGATAGAAAGGATTTCATACTTTGACTTGATGGTCCTATAATATGGATTGTTTTATTTGTAGGACAAGGTTACTCTTAAATTATATAACTATTAACCTACCAATACACAAAAAATCAGCTGGTTAGGGTTCCATTTTAGGGTTCTGTAATCAACAAAACTTGGTTGACTACTGTACCCTAAAACAGAACTAACCTAACCAGCTGATTTTTTGTATATTGGTAGGTTAATAGTTATATAATTTAAGAGTAACCTTGTCCTACAAATAAAACAATCCATATTTTAGGACCATCAAGTCAAAGTATGAAATCCTTTCTATCTCTGTTAGCTACCACTTTCGAGATTTTTCGAAAATAAAAATGTTGTTCGTCTTATCAAAATGTAGCTACTCACAAAAAATTAGCTTGTTAGTAATCACAAAAAAATTTGTTCTAGGGCTCCCGTACTATAGGTTTTACAAAATTTGTCAATATTTGTTACAATAATAACTGTATTTTAAAAAGATAAAACCGACTTCAAAATTGTACGTAATTGAGAATTAAAACTCCCTATCTCCTAAACTACCAAACCGATTTTGATGAAATTTGCACTATTCCCTAAGTTGAACAATACTTAGTACAACAAAAATAACTCTTAGTTTCGGAGAAAAGTGGCTGTGACATACGGACGGACAGACAGACAGACAGACATGACGAATCTTATAGGGGTTCCGTATTTTACCATTTGGCTATGGAACCCTAAAAATAATTATTGAAATCGGAATGGTAGTTCCAGAGATATGCGAACACAAACATAAAAACATACATACATACATACATACATACAGACGTAAATACATACACTTTTGAAATTTGGCACATTTGTCCAGACGCTGATGTAGACATATATATATGAAAATTGGGCAGTTCTGGAAATATTACATACATACGTGTCGAATTGATAACCTACTTTTTTTGAAGTCAGTTGATATTTGTTAAAGCCAGCACTGATGGTGCTAAGTTTTTATTGCAAAAACTACAAAATAGCTTATTGGTTTAATTATATCATTTTCATCTAAACTTTTTTAGCAATTTGGTGAGATTAGCTATGTTTCTGATTAGTCATAATATTGTTATGACCTCAATCTGTAAAAGTCATATTATATCTTATTAATTCATCAAGCCCCATACGGTCACCGGTGACCGAGACACAATAGAATATCTATTGTGTCTCATTTTCCCACAATCGACGGGTTAAAAATCCAATTTTAGTATTATGAAATAAAATTATAATAAATGTATTTAAGTATTAATGAATTAATGATTAAAATATATAATTATAAACTATCATAGCATTATAAATGAATAATTAAATAAAACATACACGCTTGAATTTAGTACACCAATACTCGCACGGACTACTATGGTAGTCCAGCATTTTTGATGGCAAAAAGCTTTTATTTCGATGGACTATGAGGTCACAGAAGGTACTGAGGTTTTGTCAAATTTATTAAACAAGGGTTATCTGGAATGGAAAGTTTTCAGCGCTTTACTGAAAACCTGGTCTACGATGGTAGTCCACGCGTGTACTTTAGTGTTAAAGACAAAACAGGGAGAAAAACTTTCTGAGACCATAACGTTAAGTAATCATTACCTGCTATAACAGCAGTAGTTGCTTCATTTTGTTGGTTGTATGTGTTCAAATATGTCTGGATCAAAGTCTGCTTCTTGGCCCCTTTTTTACTGGGAGCCATGGCTGTTCACAAATTATTTTTTACAGTGAGTGAACGAAATAAGCTAGGTTGTCTCATCATTAGCTTGAACATGTATTAGGGTCTGGTACATGGTAGGAACATGTCATTGCACATATGGAACTGATAGATGGTGGAATAATTTACCGGCAAAAAATTCATTTGGACACTCATTCACAAAGTTGTTGATAGAATGTAATAAGGCTGATAGAAAAAACTACTGCAATTCGTAACTGAAGTAGGTCCGCCATCTTAAGTGATATGTCGACAGCTTGTTGTTTTCATTTGATACTATTCATTCGTCACGAATAAAATATTTGAAATAATATAAAACACAACAAACACTGATTAGTAACTAAACTGCCGCCACTCACAGAATTAAAACTAATGAAAAATATCACAGGCGGCGCTGTCGTCAATTTAGTCATAAGAAATAGTAGTTAGGTATTTCTCCGATTTGTAAAAGTAATTTTGAGTTTGAACAACGTGGATTTTGTACTAGGATCAAGATAAATTTTGTCAAGTAATCTAAAGCACATCACAACATCATTATTTTTAAAATATACCTGCTAATTTCTGACAACTTTCCGTATTTCCACAATGTGCCCAACGAGGGCGTTTCAATCTTTGTAAAGCGATTGGGACGCCGACATGGCGCAATAATGGCGGACACAAGAACTACAAAAGTCAAAATCACCATAATGGCTGCCAAATCCACAGATACAGAAAACTTCCAATGTTGCCAGAAAAAACACAAAAAGATTAAAATGAGGGATTTTCTGATTTTTTTAATTTGATTGTCAAACAGTTTTCATTTTAGTAACTAGATGGCGTATGGGTAGACAACTATCTGTAATACCATCATTAATTGCTACAAAACTGGGTAAAAGAATGTATAACTTGATACATTTCAGTTTGAAAAAGACGCAATAATATTCCAACGAATAGGATAGTAAAGTTATTATAACGATGTTTTAGTTAGAACTCACGGAAGAAATAGCCCTATCTACCGTTATTCATACCAAATGTCACAGGAATTATACATTTTGGTTTTGACAACATCTTACCTGCACTTGTGCAAGATAATTTTGGAAAAAATAATAAAAACCACACCAACAATAAAAAGTAGAAGAAGTGTCAAAGTAACATGCCCGCCAAAACTCTTTCGGTTGTCAGTTTTCAGTTTGACAAGTATTATATTATGTCAGCGTGTTCCTAAACTGTTACCAGTATACTGGCCTAAACGCTTAGGCCAATCATCGCTTAGGCGTATGTTCTTCGTGAAATTTAAACTAGAGTGACAAAGGAAAAAAACATGGTAATATATGGAAATATATAAATACATACAGTTTTATGTTAATATTATGCTAACGGAAACTATGTTTAAGATATTTTGATTTATGTCACACTTGACATGACACTGAGATTTTTTAGAAACACAACCCATATGTAGTCAGTGATGCCAACCTGCAGATAATTTAATATAGGTGGGGAACCAATAGAAAATCTAGAAGTGTCTATCGCCACGCCGTCTGGTGGAGATCAAAAAAAAGAACAACCCATTATAAAATATTTATATTATAAAATAATAATAATATTTATGTCATTATAATAATAATTTTTGTGAAAATGTATAAATATCAGTCCATTATGTTTTGTACAATTTTGCTAACCTTTTACGTCATTTAAAGGCTATTTTGGAATTTGGACTGTCCAATAACTAGTCTGTGAAAGTACTGAAATTCAGTTTTTGGACAGTTTTATACAAAAACAGCTGTATGTTTGAAACCCCAGTTATTGGACACGTTAATAGATGGAATAATTATTATGATCTACATTTCTTATGTCAATGGATCTACTTGATAGGTATATTTTAAAGATAACATGATTGACAGTATTCTTTGCTATATTTCATCATAAATTATTATCAGCTCACATAGTTATCTACTTGCCGGGGCTATTTAAAATTGTATACCTACCTTTACCGAACAATATTGCTATGACTATGATTCCGACAAAGAAAAATCTTGGTGTGCTATTATGTAATAATTATGTTTAAATATATGTGATCTTCCCTACGAATAATAAAAACTAAGGAAAAGTAACTCCGTCAAAAAACATGCTCCACAATACTTGTCAAAAATGTGTACCTTAGGTACACATTTCAATACATTTGCAATATTTAGGTGGCCTTGAGCGGTACTAGGCTGACGTTACATGACAGATCGAAAGGAACCAAATTTAAAACGGTAATAGTATGAGAGTTACAATTCCTTAGTTTTTATTATTCGTAGGATCTTCCCTTAAATATCTATAATTATTATTACTATTAATAACATTTACTATTGCAGATTATATGAAGCTGAGTGTCTTCTGAATATTTCAGTACTTGTGGCCGTTATTGATTCATATTTTTTGTTCTAGTTTTCTAATATTAGCCTATACTCGTCTACTGCAGCTGGGCATAGGCTTCTTTCAATGAACGCCAAGATGTCTGATATCTTTATAAACTTTTATGTTTTCAAGGATTTAAAAGGGGGAATTTTAGGGTAGTAATTTTAAGGTAACAAAATATTATCTCTAATCCCCCACACGATCAATTTTATTGTGCAAATATGTCATTGAACAATATTATTGAACAACTTATTTGACAATAAGGGTCACAGCACATATACCTATCAACTCGGAAAGGGATTGTCACCGTATCGCCTCGAGCCGTTCAATATTGTTTGTATGAAACTCCCTACTGCAGGAGTTCCCAAGCTTATTTTGTGTACTTTGAGAACAAATTATTTTTAGCGCCTTCCCTTACATTGTTTTACCTACTTTTTTAAGTATCTTTATTTAAATTAAGAGGCTTTTGCCATAAATTTGTCGATAGTATTATAGTTTCAAAAATACATGATTTGCATGGGGCAAACTTCAATTGAAACACTCGTACATATGAAAGGCGTACTTAAGTGTACTTAAGGCCATCCCCCGAGCAAACGACCTTGACCATACATTTGACGCGTTGCCGAGATCGCACAAAAATTCTATTTTTTTACTTATCTTAGTCCAAAATTTATCTAAAAAAAAATTAAAATGGGGAATAGTTAATAAGTTAGTATAGTTAATAAAATTGTCTATCTATTGTCGTGTGTTTTTAATTTAAACGTAATTTGTAAATTCTAGGGAGATGCTGAAAGTATGCTTCAATTTTAATAAATTGGTATTACTTTGGAAGCTAATATTATTATGAGTATAATAAACAAAAATAGAAAATTTAAAACGGGGAAAGGAATGTTGATATACTGAAGATTATTGCTGTATTTTTATTATAACTTTGTAGCTTTCAAATTATGAGTTTATAAGGCTCTAAATACCTACGGTAAATTACGGAATCTCCGTAGGGGAAGGCCCTAAAGTGAACACAGAATCCCAGACTTTTTAAAATAAATACAAATTAGTCGTTTTCAAACCATATTATTACTACCGACTTTTTTAAGCATTCCCGGATTTTCTCCAATCCCGGAATTCCGGGATTTTTATTTTACAAATTATATAATTTGAGAATATTCTAAGAAGAATTTGAGAATATTCTTAGAATATTCTAAGAAGTCGCCTCTAAAACTTGCTAGCCAAAGATTAAAACTAATGTGAGGCAACAGATGCATTAAATTAAAAATGCATTCGGATAAAATGAAATTACAACTCACCCCCCAAACGTCTACACAACGTCTTCTATTTTTTTCTGGGTCCCACACCGCCCCCCATGTATACCTTCAGCGCCCACAAGGGGGCGTTATCGCCCACTTTGGGAAAGGCTGCCCTACTGCAACGCACACTAAGCGGAATCGTAACGTAATCGCCTCGCCTCGGAACAGGCGTGGTCAACTTACAGTTCCCGCGCTTACGGCTCGTCGTCCCCGCGCTTACGTCTCTCCGTACCCAAGCTTACGTTTCTTCGTCCACCCTTGCTTCAAACTGATCTGGGGCCAGCGGTCGGCGAGCCGTAAGCGCGGTGTCTCCAAGCCCGGTAGCCGAGTTGACTGACGTACAGGAGCTGCTGATACGCTTTGGTTACGTTGTGGCGGTACCCACAATTCGCCTAACATTCCTGCATCGCGCTATCGAAGTTTTCTGAGCACGTCAGTATATATACGACGGCTGAAATGTATCACTTGGGCTCCGGCCTGACCGAGCGTACCACCTCGCTCGGTCGGAAGATCTTCCTTTGTGGCCACCACGCACACATTCCCACATTGGTGACCCTCGACAGAACACGCCTCCTTCATCATTATCACTCCCCGCCCCTCCGCACCGCGCCGGCCGGCATCACCTCATCGGGTACATCGTCCACTAGCCGCAATGTACCGCGGCCTGGGCGACTCCGCATCGGCATCATCGGGCTTTCTCACTACACCGACCGGTCAGCAAGAAGAGCACATCTCTCCTGGTCAGCACGTAGCATCGGCCCCGCACGGCAGCTATCCGACTCACTGGATCCCGTGCAGCAGCTTACAGTTCCGACTCACTGGGACTCACTGCAACAGTTCCGACTTACTGGAGCTCTCTGGCACTGGCGACTCAAGCGACAAGACTTCAAGATTCGACCTCCGGTCTTCGGGGGAAGGTCGGAAGATCTTCCTTTGCGGCCTCTACGCTTACCCCACAACGTCATACGTGCATACGTTAGGTGGACGCCTGGTTGAAGGCGAGGCGAAAGACGATACGGTGACGATCGCTTTCCAAGTTGATATGTATACTGTGACCTTAAGATTGAAAGGCGGGCGCGTTCAATATTATTCCTAGACGGTCAATAATATTGTGCAATACGTGATATTGCGCAATAAAATTCATCGTCTAGGGGCCCGCTAAGAGTTACAAAGTGATATAAAGTTACGTATTGCCCAATGTCGTCATTACGAATTGCCGAATTTCCAAGTGTTATAATATTTATAATTTGAAACAATTATCCTGTTTCTTGGAGTTGCTCCCTAGGTTTAACCTTTATCAGGGTTCTCATATTTTTTACTTTTACTGTTATTTTTAGGGGTTTAACTATTCAACAGAATTTTTTGGTTTTGTCGCCAGCCAGTCAAAAGCGCTAATAAAAGATAAAACTACTGACGATAAAACTCATAAGTCGAGCAACAGACAAAATACAGAATACTGTATCTATTTACAAAATACATAATTTTTAAAATCTATACTTAATTTTAAAAAGCGGAAGAGTTTGTTTGTTTGATTGAACGCGCTAATCTCAGGAACTACTGGTCCGATTTTAAAAATTCTTTCAGTGTTAGATAGCTCATTTATCGAGGAAGGCTATAGGCTATATTTTATTACGCTATGACTACTAGGAGCGAAGAAACAGAGGAAAATGTGGAAAAAACGGGAAAATTATTTGAAAGGGCTTATCTCACGAACTACTGGAGCAATTTTTATGTTATTTGGCTCATATAAAAAGTGGACCACGTGAAGGGTTATATGCTATTTTGTGTGGGCTAATTTGTCTGCGAAATTTCTAACTCACGCAGGCGACGCCGCGCGGAACGTCTAGTACCTATACTATATAACTACTGCCATGGGCGTACCCAGGTAGGGGCAGGGGGGAGGGCAGCTGCCTCCAGAAGATAACCTACCCTAGAAGATAAAATAAACGTCAATTTTCCTGGCAAGTGGGAACTAAAAACGTGTTACCTACTCTGCGAAACAAAATATCTTTTGATTACTGCACATAAATATCGCAACACGTAGATTGGATTGTACCAGAGGCGTGGTTATAGTTAACGCTATCATATTTGGTCCGGTTGCATGCGACCGGTTGGGGATTGAGAGGTTAACTTTAACCTTACTTTGACCACGGAATTTGAGAGATTTGAACTATTTCTGTATTCAATCTTCATCATTTTGAAGTCGGTGCCAGTTCCAAAAGTTTCAAATATTCTGTCAGAGAACTGAAGATTCAGCTATCTGGTATCGACTTCAAAATGATGAAGATTGAATACAGAAATAGATGAGGTTTAGCCGAATTCGGAAAAAGGCACTACTAGATAGGAAACATTATTTAATACTTTTTATTTCATATTATAAGGATGTTATTATTGTTTTTACCTTGGAAGTCGGTTTTAATTTTTTGTTACAAATAATAATTTCACTATCGAAAAAGTCATCTGTTATTGAGCAATGACCATTAAACTGGGGAAAAAATATAGAAAATAAAACTACTAGTTAATGTCTTCAATTTTAATGAAAAAACTTGCAGTAAAATACATATTATATACCTAATAATTATTATAAATTGATAATAAAATAGGGTATACTTCGTTTCAATTCATTTTCATTTAAATATTAAAAACTAAGCTCAGTTTGTGCGACTATAGTACTACATAATACATAATATTTAAATGTAACGCATTAACTGCACAATAAAAGAAAAAACGTCATAACAGTTTCATCAGATTTACTTTTTAGGGTTCCGAATCCAAAGGGTAAAAACGGGACCCTATTACTAAGACTTCGTTGTCTGTCCGTCTGGATGTCACCAGGCTGTAACTCAAGAACGGTAATAGCTAGAGAGTTGAAATTTTCACAGATTGTGTATATCCGTCGCCGCTACAACAACAAATACTAAAAACAAAATAAAATTAATATTTAAGGGGGGCTCCCATACAACAAACGTGATTTTTTGGCCTTTTTTGCTCTAATATCAATAATAGCAATAGGTAGGTACTTGAATTTTTCACACAATCTATAGTTTTATGTTAACTTTAATATTTAATAATAATATTAATATAAAATAAAAAAAATAAGAGGGGCACCCATACAAAAAACACAAAATATGTTGCCCTAATTTTTCTCAATAATGGTTCGGAACCCTTCGTGCGCGAGTCCGACTCGCACTTGGCCGATTTTTTGTTTACATTCAGATCAAAATGGATTGGTACGAAGCTTAGATAATAAGTAATAACATTGTAAAACACAGATTACTTATGCGAAGACTAAATTAAAACATTAATTAATATTTATCACAGTACATAAACAACTTATTATTAACGATTTAAAATTATTTATTTACACTTCTTTATTGATACATGCTATTTCGAAAGGATTGAGAAAACTTATATCAAGAACGGCACAAAAATAAAAAATATTATTAAATTATATTGTTTCAGATGTGTTAAGTACGATTATATTTTGCATTATTATTATTATTATTGTGTGAGAACCATGAACATAACTGTAACTAGGTAGTAGGTACCAACCTAAATTGTAGTTTTTATTATAGTAGGTAGGTAGTGAAAGTATGTAGGTACTATTAAATTTAATAGATCGTGCGTAGGTACGTAATTATTATAGGTACCTATTGTACCTACCAATACAACATGTAAGTACTTACCTAATATATTATCTACTTAAGTATTAAATTATCATAATTTGAAGTTTATACGATTATGTTACTGGCAATAATTATTAAAAAAAAATTAAGCACATCGTGCAGGGGCGCGAATACACGTTTTACAACCAACCCTATACCTAATTAATTCTACTTACTGTCTAGAGTCGTTGATAATTCAGGAATTTCTTTTAATTTTATAGTAAAAACATAAATTAATAAATTATAACATTATTCTGTCTAAAAATATTTAAAAAAAGATTTAGAGTACAGTCAGATAAAATTTTTAATCAAAGGTGTCACGAAGCATCTAATTAATATTCCTCAAATTATATTAATAATAGAATGACAATTTTATAAATTATAACATAATAGACAAAAAGAACGGTGGGTTTCTATATTCTATAAAATTATGCTACTCTGACTGTATGAAGTTCACTGAATCTTTAATAAATACATAAGACGATAGTACCTACAAAAATTATAGTGTAATGAATTTTCTTTTAACCTGTATTATAATTTATATTATATTTTTTAACGAATTAATAACAACGTTATTCTTACTTTTATATTATAAAAGAAGGAATTAATCTGTACTACCATAAATATTTAAAACCTTTATTTTATTTTTTTATATTAAAGGACCTTAAGCACCCACTCTTGATAAGACGTATATTTTAATTAAAAGTTAATAATTTTCCACAGCCAACTTTTCAAAACTAGAAAGTCAAACTTAAAAATTTATTAACATATTATCTACAATTCAATCTTATTGTTTTGAAACTAGACGACCTATTCTATTTTAATAAAACAAAACATTTGAGCAGATTAATATTATACATATAGGCCTAGTATCAACGATAAGTATCTTAACATACAAATAAACTTATATGAAATAATTTTAATACTAGATATCAAAAAAGTGTTGTATCTTTATTTTAACAATTTCAAGACTAAATAGGTAGTGTTGGAGTATGGTTGCAACCTGCAGCACACAAGCATTGGGGTTTGGATAAGTGGGATAAACATAACAAAAACAAGTTTTTTATAATATTATTAAGATCTTTGGTTTCTATTTTTGAGATAATAGTAACCTACTAAGAATGTGGTAGTTAGTTATGCCTATTACATAGTATTTTAACATGTTCTACAAGTAGGAAAATCCAAAAGTCAAATTTAATGACATGGATACGAAACAAACTAAAAATAAGTCAAACGCTAAGCAACAACAACAAACTTACTTTAGAGAGCTTTAAAATATAAGCTTACTCTGTAATATTTTTGTTTACATATTAAATATACAAAAAATAATAGTACAAGCGAAAGCTTTCATAATACACAAAACGCATAAAAAACAAAATCAACGCAATTGACAATATTATTTAAGTACACAAGACACATCGCATCGCAAAAAATAAGTAATAAATTTTTTTATCAATTCGCAACAAAGACAAAAATGCCTGCTCATTCGCATTTTTTTTTTCTGAATTGCAATGGGATATGTCTTACCCATCTCACTCCATCGTAGAAGGGAATACCTACATATTATGCCTCGTTAGCCCTGAATTAGAAAATAAATAATATTAAGAATTAGAAAAACCAATTCTACGATAGATTTAAAACTAAAGATGCTAAATCTCGTGTATTTAAATTTCAGCAGGTTGTGGTCGTCGCGTGTGAGTCCGCATATGACGCGTGATCATATCTCGGCGACAAGCAGCGTAAGGGCAAGATGGGCAGCGATATGGTTTTTCACCTGTATGGGTCCTTTGATGAGTGGCTAAATGATCCGAACGAGAAAATACTTGACCACACGCTGAACAGGAGTACGGTTTAACACCGCTGTGCAAGCGAGCGTGGCGGGTCAACATGTCTGAGCGAGCGAAACGACGACGGCATACTTCGCATTCGTATGGTCTGGTCGCTTCGGGAGCTCTATCTCTATGTCTAGACGCGACATGCTTCGCTAAACGATCATGGACCGTGAAAGTCTGACCACAAGTGTCACACATGAACCCCGGCTGCTCGGTCACAGGTTTCGGTGTTTCCGATTTAATGGAAAGGTCGAGAGGCCTGTCCTCCGACTGTTTGTTGTCGTAACAAGAAGAGTCTAACATCAGCCACTGTGGTAATGGATAATGGTTATTGTTTCGTATCTGGACAGCCAGTTTGTCAAGAAGCTGCGACAGCCGTCGTCGCTTGCGCATGTATTTCTGATTGTAAGTTATTGAAGCTGTTTCTGCCATACTACCCGTGAAACCACTGCTTCCTTCTCCGAGCCCTGTAGGCAGCAAACTTCCATGCCAACCTGAAAAGAAAATAGAGACAAAATAAATAAAACTAACATTGATTAGTCAATCAATTATCAAGAAATGAAATGAAAAAAAAAAGATAGAATCACTAACTTAAAATTGCATATAAAAATATTGATGCTTTCACAAATCCATGCAGCTGTTTTTGTTTGATACGTTTAAATAACCACTTGACAGACAATTACAGCAACATTCAGCAGCGAAAGCGTGTTATTTTAAATATTGAGAGAAATATTTGATCGAAGATTGAGGGGGTTCAAGAGTAAATTTTTTACTACACGCAAAAATAAGTTTCCAATGAGCGTCGTACCGTTTGCGTTAGCTGACTGCTGTTCCTTACATTTAAAGTTGTACCTTTACTTAACATGTAACTCGCCTACTCAATAATCCAATACACTAACGTCAAAAGTGCAATTAGAATTAAATAATAGAACGCGAAAGGATCGATATAGTAGGTGTTGTCCTTTTGTGATTGAAACTTCTTTAGACTACTACTGGAACTAAGAGCAGGTGTATTGAATTTTTTTACTAAGTAGGATGGCAGAACGTAAATACCGATAATGTAAAAAAAAAATTGCGCATCTGTCAGCTAAGTGTGACGGGCGACCCTTATCCTAAGCCTCTCATTGGTAGCTTAAAAAGTTTTTTGAACCAATCGCATGTCTTTAAACTCACACAAAAGATATCCCCTTAGATTTGAGAGCGTGGTTTTTCTTTACTGGTCTAAATTTCTTTACGATAGTAAATGTTGTACATATGAGACAGAAAAGGGCGTTACAAAAACCAGTCAATACGGTTTGTCAATAATTATTGTTAATAATTATCCTTTTTATAAAAGTGAAATCATTGAAATACTTACATTCGTTTGCTGAATTGTATGTAAGAATAGATGTAAGTACAGTATTTTTATATTTATCATGATAATATTATACGTTTTAGACAATATTTTTCATTAAATAAAATCTAGTTGGACATAGTTAGATACTTTTTATGATCAAACTTTTAGAATAATTTCAAAAAGTAAATAATTCTATGCTTTGTATTTAAAAACTGTTTGTTTTAGTTTGAAATAGATAATAATATGCTAATATTAAAAAGTTTATTCAATATATTATTATTAATTAACAAAGGTAATACCTATGCTAATGGTATAGGTAATACCTATGTTAATAAATAATAATATATTGAATAAAAGTATTTTTTATCAGGTTGCGGTGTAATCAAAATAAAACATCTTTTTGTCGCCATCATCATCGCGTGCGCCATCGGCGCCATGGTTTTGCAAATGAAAAAAATAATAATTAAGAAACACGTAATATTATATATAATATTTATGATACACATTGTGTTACATGTTATTATAAACGTGTTATTGTATAAATAACAATCTATTAAGTATTTTTTGTACATTCTTAATAACCTTTTATCTCATTTAAAGGTTTTTTTAGCCTGTCCTACTACTAGTATGTAAAAGTGCTGAAAAACAGTTATTGGACAAGTTATTAGATGAAATAATGCTGATCTGCTTGATATATTCGAAAGATGAGAGTATTATTCATTATGAAAGTTAATTTGCAGCTGACTTGTGTCTTCTGAATACTTCATTCTACTTGTTGCCGTTAGTTCTATGGAATGAATAAGGGAACTTAACTCAATTTGGGGGTCTTGTAAAATGCTACGGTGCGTTGCACAATATTTGATATTTAAACAACGCGTTAATTTTTTTTCGTTTTCAAGAGGAATTTTGAACCCTTTTCGTTTATGTTTTATTAGGAAATCACTGGATTGTGCAGTACGTTCCTATTATTTTTGTTTCCGAAGTAGGCAAATGGCAAGTCTTTATATTTCATGAAATCCCTCGACTTTGTGTATAATGATTTAAATTAAACAAATGCCATACAATTTTTGCTACCCATCAGTATAATCCAAACTCAAAAACATGTGCAACCTGTGGGATCTATTTCACATCCTAAAAGATATTGTTAGCGCACAATCGTTACGTGCATGGCAAGACAAGCCCAACTCCCTCCTGAAAGTAGAGTACCTACGGCCACAGCGACAGGCAAATGAGCTGCTCTGCATTGTGCTCCATATTGAAATATTGTCTGAGTATGCCGATTGGCTCGATGAGGACAATCTGAAATATCTAAATATTTGAGTTACGTAATACCTGAACAAGGTAATATACAGACATACAGATAAAGAAACAGACGGACACCCTTTCACATCTATAATATTAATAGATGACTGCCGCAACTCTATTGCGTCAAAGTCAGTTTATCGAGTGGATACCGTACATTTTCCCGGGATAAAAAGAACTATTTTTCTTTTCCCGGGACTCAAAGTGTCTCCATACCAATTTTTTGCAAAATCCGTTCAGTGGTTTGGGCATGAAGAAGTAATTGACAGACAGACGAACAGACTTTCACACTTATAAAGTTTATATAAAATATTAGTATGGAGATTTTACAATAATACTATGTAATATTGGTAAGAATTTTAATTTTTTCAAGTAATTTTTTGTGAAATATTTAACTAAAAATACCTTATTTTGTAATAAATTATAAAATTATATGTGAAAACAACAATTATTTATAATGTTTCCTACTCACAATGCCTATTTTAACCAAATTTCAATCAAACTTTGCTTGTCCAATTACTGGTTTTGGGTGTCCAACTACTGAAATTTTGTCCCATAACTGTTTTTTACCTACCATTCAGTTTTTACCAAAAATCAATATAAACTGAAGAGCCATCGCATTTTTTTATTACATTTAAGTTAGATAATTTATGTACACAAATAAAATATCGATTTCTATTTCATGCGAAGTATTTAATTTTTTACAGCTATTTCTGTAAAAAAAATCCTTAGCTGTCCAATGACTGGTAGTTTACGGTATACTAATTTTTGAGAAAAAAAAAAAGTAAAAAAAGTAACGCAGCTGTTTAGGCAAAGCCAATTATTTTTATGATTTGTTATGAAATTTTAAAGCGAAAATTATATAATACCTACATCTTATTTCGGATACGTAGGTAATAGCTCCAGCCAGCTACGGCCTACCACTACTACAATATACGTACAAAGTAAACTATCTTCACAGTTCACTCTACTGTAATAAAAATACAGGGTTGTCAAGCCTTTTTTTTACAATATTCTGAATGTTTATTAAATACAAATTTTCACTACACAGTTTTAAAACATACTAATTATTAGAAAAAAAAAATGTAATTATTTTAATATTAAGTTAACTTGATAAGTAGGCTAACCATTATGATACTATATTATCATTTAAAATATAACATTAGGTGCCTAATTATTATGTTTGTATAATTGAGAAGGTAAAATAAACAAGTCCGTCGATCACACGAACAACAAATTGATCGTGATTAATGTGCCAATAAAATAAGGACGTACATCTTTCACATTATCCAATCAGGCAATGTTCCAACTTGATAGATATGCACAAATCAATGTCTGGTTCACACACAATCTATTTAATAATTAGTACAAGAGTTGCATTTTAAGAGGATGCACTCAGAGACGGAGTTTGCGTACAGTGAACGGTACGTAAGGTCGGCGGGTCGGGCGTGCGACCGACCGGTCCCACCGCCCCCGCGCCCGTGGCAACATTGGACATTCACACACGAAACATCACACATTCACTACGTCCATCTCGGTCCGAGGCTCACGCGCAACTGACACAGAGTACCTTTTTACAGTGTTGCCACCTTGCCCAAAGAAAAAGTTGCTAAGCATACGGTAAAAAGTGGCTAGTTTCGAAATAAATTACTATGT
Source organism: Cyaniris semiargus (assembly GCA_905187585.1). Lineage (NCBI taxonomy): Eukaryota > Metazoa > Arthropoda > Insecta > Lepidoptera > Lycaenidae > Cyaniris > Cyaniris semiargus. The sequence goes on from LR994547.1 coordinate 12,321,249, forward strand.
TAAAAGTTGCCAAAAGTAGCTAAACAAAAAAAAACAATAGTGGGGTGGGTTAGGTCTTTTAATTTTATAAATTTTATTTTTTTAATTATTATTTACAGAATATGTCTTCAAAATCGATGTCGACGTCTTGTGATGTTAAAGGTCCGGCTTCGTCATTTAGTATGTGTTTCTTCGTTTTTCCCATTTCTTGAAGACTCTTGACTTACCAAAACAGTTGTTGCATTCATTCGCGCCTAAGTACGTTTTACGTAACAAAATTGATTGAACCAATACCTAGTGGTAACAGTGTTAAAAGTAGCTATAAAGTGTGGCTAAAAAATTTAGCTATATATTTAAAAAAATGTAGCTAACTATTCCGTAAATGTGGCTAGATCTAGCTAAAAATTGGCTAAAGTGGCAACACTGCCTTTTTATATAGGAAAGCAACTGACAGGCGCCGCCCGCCGCCCGCGCCGCCTACCACCTGGCGAATGCGATGCGCGCGCGCACTTAAAAAGCGCAACGTCAATAATACGCGAAATTCGAGTGCACCAAAATATCAGCATCGCATAAAATATTTTGAATTAGTTTGCCCCATTGAATAACCTAGTAAGCGATTTATTTATTATAGAATTACAGTGGATTTGATTAATAACGACCTCGGTTGTAACGACATTTTGGTTATAGCGATGTCAAACCTATGTCCCTTGAATTTAAAGCATACTTTCGTATGAAATTTTTCGGTAATAGCGACTTTGGATATAGCGTTAATTTCGGGTATAGCGACTTGTTTTCGAACCATTTATGACAGATTCCTAGAAATCTCTTACGGGTATTGCGACTGAGTCTCAATCGGCTCATTCATAACGTGACCAGACGTCCCGTTTTGAACGGGACTGTCCCGTTTTATAGTTACGTGTCCCGGTGTCCCCGAAATGATCTCTAGGACGCCAAATTGTCCCGTTTTCTGAAACCGCGCGAAAATTTCGATTTCGATTCGATTGATTATTCTGCCATATTTTTCTCGATATCAATTATGGTAGATATACAGGATGTAACAAACGTACGTGATAATACTAATTGTGGGTGTGTAATGTCTATGAGTACCGCGTATTGTGTATAGACTATAGAGTTCACTGTTACGCTGGAGCACTACCCCATACAAATCCCAAAAAATTTTTGTTCTTTCAGCGCTTTGATTTTCACAGTTCATTAAGTAACTTATTTTGCAAGGTATAAGATAATATTAAGTTAAGGCCATCCCCCGAGCAAACGACCTTGACCATACATTTGACGCGTTGCCGAGATCGCACAAAAATCCTATTTTTTTTACTTATCTTAGTTCAAAATTGATCTAAAATAAATTGAAAACAGGGAATATATAGTTAATGAAATTGTGGGAATATATAGTTAATGAAATTGTCTATCTATTGTCGTGTGATTCAAATAAACGTAATTCGTAAATACTAGGGAGATGCTGAAAGTATGCTTCAATTTTAATAAATTGGTATTACTTTGGAAGCTAATATCATGAGTATAATAAACAAAAATAGAAAATTTAAAACGGGGAAAGGAATGTTGATATACTGAAGATTATTGCTGTATTTTTATTATAACTTTGTAGCTTTCAAATTATGAGTTTATAAGGATCTAAATACGGTAAATTACGGAATCTCCGTAGGGGAAGGCCGTTAAGTATAAGTACTTAAAATAATATTGATAAAAAATTTACTACTAAAAATATTTTCGTACAGATTCAACGTTTTCAAGAATTGTTGTCGGTACCTTCCCACCGATATTTTTGTCTGGCTATTTTTTTTTTTTTGGGATAACATACTAACTAATCTCGCGTCAGAAAAAAAGCTAACACAGCTGAACCAAAGCTAAACCCACATGAAAATAATAATAATTTTCCTACTTTTAATTAACGCTGGCAACCACTTGCCACCACCCGATCGATTTAAAAAAATAATAGAATAAAAGAGGTTACAGACAGACAGACAGACACACTTTCGCATTTATAATATTAGTATGTAAAACTCTCATCATCCATGCTAATATTTTAAATTGGAAAGGGTCTAGGTGTCCGTCTCTCTCTTGTCCAAACTGCTGAATATAACAATAATATTATGGAGTTATAATACTTCTTTGTTAATTATATGCTTACATTTTTTGTCAATCGTAGAGATTTATTTAGACAGAAATATCGCACTGATTTGCTCGCAAGGATTTGATGATCATTTACTATATTTGGTGATCATTTAATATTTGGCGTTCGATTACAATTTGAAGTGTAGTCGTGACTAAAATAGCTGGTAGTATTGCAATTTTAGACTTTCCTTTTTTGGTGTTAAGTATCTTTTTTTGGTAAACAATTTTAGGGTATCAGAGCATTTTTTGGTGGTCATTATATTTGTTCCCATTAGATATTCGTTATCGTGATTCGTGCACAAGTGTAGGCAAATGCTGCAACTTCCAGACACGTGCTTTTTTGTGTTCCCTCCAAAACTCCGTCGAAAGTTTTAGTAAAGCGTCTACCACGTAGGTACTTTACTGAATTGACCGACTTGACTCCTTGACTGCTTTGACTTTTACTTAGACTTTGACTAGACTTTAGACATGACGATATTATAGTAAAACGATGGTAAAAATTATTCATACCCTTGTCTGTGGCACAATATACGCATGTGTGAAGTTGCCAAAATTAAAGAAGATTAATAAATATAGGTCTACCAGAATCTGATTGCAAAAAGTGAGAAAATAAATTGACTCTAGCAATATCGGGGTAATTGGAATAAAACATTTTGATCCTTTTTTTTTCTTATAGCGGCTGATTCTGTGTGTTAAACATGCAAATATAAAAAATTTATCCAATGATCAAGGATATTTTATGAAAATCTGCTATCAAAAATTGCCATCAGATTCTGGTAGACCTATAAATAATATGTTTATAAATAAAACGCAAGCAAATATTATTAAAAAATCCGGCACCAAAACTAAAGTAGAAAATTTAAAAGCAACAACGTTATCTACATGAAAGTAAAAAGTTGTTTTTCAAAATATTGGTTTTACTTTCGAATTTATTTTCGCAATTTGTAGTAAGAAAAAATGTTTAAACTAAACGCAATCATATTATAATATTATAAAAAACATCATTGCAACTAAACGCGCCAAAAAAAAATCACTGACCTGCGACTCCCAAACTTTTGATGTCGTTCTGTGCCTTCAGTATAGCTTCCATAGTAACAAACTTAACACGCAAAATTTATAACATCGAAGATGTAGCACTCCCGAGATCTCCTTAGCGAATGAGTCCCGTTATACGAAATCAGTGCTAGGGTGGAAAAATAATAGGACCAAGTTTTATTGTTGTGTAATCAAGTCTAAGAAGGGTCCGGTCTTTTACTTGGGGGGCCGTGTGAACGGGGGTGGCTTAGTAACTAGCAGCTGTCTTACCTCGTGGGTGTCTTCGCAAATCTGTTCATTAGTATAGACGCCTACCCTATGACCTTGTTATTGTTATTGCTACATTTCTATGGGTATTTTTGTGTCCTAATGGGCGTCTCACGCGGCGAAGATACTTATATAATAGCTTAACATTTTTATCTTAAGGTGATGCCGCGTTAAAGTAAATTGCTTGTTTTCGAAAACAAGAAATGGAACAGCAAGAAATGGAAAGGGCGTAAGCTACAAAATGGTTTTTGTCGCGTAATTTAAAAACAATAACCCCCTTACTAATAAACATTGTATAAGCTTTGAATAGTTATACAGTGTTTTGTTGCTGTCACACAAGTGACATTTTTAATTGGATTGAAGAAGACAAAACACTGTATAACTATTAAAAGCTTATACAGCGTTTATTAGTAAGGGGGTTAATATATTTCATATAAGCTATGTGCAAATTAAAGTGTATGCTTGAACCAATTTATGTACAAATTTTGGAAGCTTAAATCACTCTCCTCTGTTGGCAAAATTAGAATCCCTTTTTTACAGTGGTCTTTTTGATTGGTTATTCTGTGTTATAAAAGTTGACCAATCGTGTTATGCTATGGGTAATTCAAAGACAAAGACATGATGAATACTGACAATGAACTTTAATTTCTTAGCTTTAGTCATTGCTGAAAAAAATCGATATCGCTACAGCCAAATTATCAAGGCGTCCGCGTCGCCCCGTTATATTTTTCATACCGAAGAGATAATATGGATATTAATATTATTATTATATTATTCACTGTGTATGATGGTTCATTCAAAATGTATATTTTAATATTACCTAGGTACCTATAAAATATTCGGCGTGTGTGACTACTATTATCAAAATACAGGTAAGTAACTACAAAGTTTCATGAAATTTTCTTTAAGTAAGTATAGATATTTTAATTTTCTTTATCAGATAAATAGACACGAAGAAGTTAAAATGCTACTTTCACAGTGAATTCTATAATTTACAAGGGATAATATTATAAATTATAATAATAAGTAATGAATTATTATGGTATTGTCAGTTGCCACCTTAACGTGCCTGGATAGATTATTATATTTTATTATAATTCCCTAGTCTAGTATTATCCTTAGTTTCCTACTTTAATCGTCCAGACCTAAAGAGAAATATTTATTCGCAGAAAATTCTTGAAGCGCATCTAAGATTCTTTATGAATAAAATCGGCCAAGTGCGAGACGGACTCGCGCACGTAGGGTTCCGTACCTTTGTAAAGCAAAAATAGGCCAAAGCTTGTGTTTTTTGTATGGGAGCCCCTTAAATAATTATTTTATTTTATTTGAATTTTATTATTGATTATTATTAAAGTACACAATACACATGAATATACATAATAGATTATAATAATTAAGTATTTTGTGAATATTTCAATATCCTACCTGATTTCATTATTAATATGAAAAATTGCAAAAAAATCACGTTTGTTGTATGGGACCTTAATTTATTTTGTTTTAGTACCTAATTTTGTTATAGCGGCAACAGGTGTACGTGACTTTACACAATCTGTGAAAATTTGAAAAGTCTAGCTATAGCGGTTCTTGAGATACAGCCTGGAGACAGACAGACGGACAAACGGACAGACAGACGGACAGACAGACATCGAAGTCTTAGTAATACGGTCCCGTTTTTACCCTTTGGGTACGGAACCCTAAAAATGAAATTTAAATCTTTTTTTAACAAGTTAGAAGAGGTCCTAATCTTTTTTAGGGATCTGTAGTCAACAAGGAACCCTTATAGTTTCGGTCGTCCGTCCGTCTGTCTGTCTGTCCCTCTGTCCGCGGTTTTGCTCAGAGACTATAGGACCTACAAAGCTGTAATTCGGCATGAATGCACATATTAATGATGCCGACAAAATGGTACATAAGGTCTTTAAAAAAAATATAAGGTACCTCCCCTACACATCAAATTTATTTATAAAATATTAAAGTACAAATATAATTAAAGATTTTGTAAAAATTTCAAGTGCCTAGCTGTAGCCATTATTGATATCGAGCAAAAAATAGCAAAAATATCACGTTTGTTGTATGGGAGCCCCCCTTAAATATTAATTTTATTTTGTTTTTAGTATTTGTTGTTATAGCGGCAACAGCAGCACATTCTGTGAAAATTTCAGAAGTCTAGCTATAGCCGTTCTTGAGATACAGCCTGAAGACAGACAAACGGACAGACAGACAGACGGACAGACAGACGGACAGACAGACGGACAGACAGACGGACAGACAGACGGACAGACAGACGGACAGACAGACGGACAGACAGACGGACAGACAGGCGGACAGACAGACGGACAGACAGACGGACAGACAGACGGACAGACAGACGGACAGACGGACGGACAGACGGACGGACAGACGGACGGACAGACGGACAGACAGACGGACAGACAGACATCGAAGTCTTAGTAATAGAGTCCCGTTTTTACCCTTTGGGTACGGAACCCTAAAGAAGTATTCGAAGAAGTATAAAGGAAATTTTTGTTCAAATTCTTTTAAACGTAACTGAGATGATGTTATTAGTAGTGTAAAACACGTTATTAATAAGATAAGATAAGGATAAATATTTATTTCTCAGTACAATACAATATAGAGCTGTTTAACAGTACATTCTTGTCCTTATTAAGTACATTCTTATTCCCAAATATTATATTGTACGAGTCTGGTGCCCAAGCTAGGCTAAGGCCTGTGTTTCAGGTCACCAGGCTCCTCATCCTCACAATTTTAATTACATAACATATACTTTTTCCAAAAACCAATTATATATTATGGCAGTAACAAAATCTATATTGTGTGTGTGTGTGTGTGTGTGTGTGTGTGTGAGTGTGTGTGTCTGTCTGTCTCTCTCTCTCTCTCTCTCTCTCTCTCTCTCTCTCTCTCTCTGTGTGTGTGTGTGTCGGTGCGCGTGCGTGTGTATGTGTGTGTGCGTGTGTGTTTAGGTGTGTGTGTGTGTGTGTGTTTAGGTGTGCGTGAGTGGGTGTGCTAGCTAGAATCGTTTAGAAAAAGAGGTTTGGTAGCAATTGGAAGGACGTTGTACAGGGATTGTATCTTCTTTTACCTTTAGAGAGTCTTAGAGAAGTATATATTAAAGCAGAGTGTTGTTTTAATATTGTATGCAGTATGAAAAGCTGCCGTACGGTAAGTACAGAACTTTCTTTATATAGCTGCCTAGTGGGATATCTAAAAGGACGGAAGGACATGACTTTTAAGATAGCTCTTTGGGTTCTTTCTAATTCTAGTAGGTTAGTCTTCGGTACTCCTCCCCATGTTGTTATACAGTATACAGACCACAACATTTGGAGGAGTACCGAAGTACATTCATTGACCATTAAAAATATCAAAAACTAGCGGTACTACGGAACCCTGTACGTTCAGTGTCGTTCAGTTTAGTTTTAATGTTCAAAAAATGTTGCTGGTTTGCTCCATTTCTTTTTTACCTTATTAGTATTTTTTTATATGATCAACCAATAAAAATACATATCTACGTTTCAAAATTTGCACCATTATAATCTACCTCAGATTTAAAATCAATAATAAGCTAATTACTTATTAACAAGTAATGACGTATAATATTGTGGCAAATCAACATTTGTCTGGACAGCTAGTGTTATAATATACTCACATTAAATACCTGGGCATAACTATCGTCTATCGACGAAAAACTAAACTTTCATGAGCAAATAAAAGACGTTATTCAAAGGATACGAAAATTAACGCATGTGTTCAAATGTCTTAGGCACATAACTGACTGGAAGCTTCTAAAGACAATATACTTCTCCCTCTGTCAATCCATCGTAAACAACGGCATAACAATCTGGGGAGGATCCGACAAAACGATAATGCTGGAAGCTGAACGTGCTCAGAGAATGCTTTTTAAAGTGGCGTTATTCCAGCCACATCTCTTGCCCTCAGCAACTCTATATAAAATGGCAAATGTTTTAACACATTCAATGCCACCACGATTTTCTAAAAGTTCCCAGTGATGCCGCCCCATTAAATTCTAACAATATTCTAACAATTGAAATATCAAGCCTCAAATTCCATCCTTCAAAATCGTAGATACTTTCACATTTGCCCATCCAATAGAGTCAACACTAGTTTTGCCAGAAAATTTTACAATTTTAGAAGTGCACACACACACACACACACAAACACACACACACATATATACACACACAATAATTATATTATGTACCTCTACAATTATACTCTACATAATATACTCAATTCCTTACTTATAGTTGTTTAGGTACCTACTTACAAGTTTGATTTTACGTATTTTGTTTGATTTCACTTAATTACCCGACTACGGCGAAGCCAAAAGGAGGGTTTTGATTTTGAGCTGTATGTATGTATGTATGTATGTATGTAGGTATGGATGTTCATCTGTTCCCTCGTAACTTTAAAACTACTTATCTTATTTGGACAAATGAGGTGTCGTTAGAACCCTCTTGATTGTCCACTGGTTATAGGCTACATGACATTACGTTAAATTGACTGCAGCGCCATATAGGGGACTTAAAGTAAAGAACAAAAAAAAACCTGACGGTGTCGTGTGGGGTATCAAATGAAAGAGCTTTATTAGCACATTTCAAATATCGACACCGGAAATATCACTTAATGTAAGGGACAAAACACGACTTTTCAGGAGAGCGAAAAAACAATTTTTTTTTCACAAATTTGTCTGTAACTTTTTTTCATTTAGTCCGATCTTAAAAGTGTTTATGGCAAAGTTTCTTAGAATTTTGCCGGCTATATAACTATAAAAAAAATATTTTCGTAAATTTACGCGTTTAGAAAATAGCATGTCCCTTACATTAAAAAAAAAATTGCTTATTTGTCCCTTATGGCACTGAATTTTTCAATGTAAACTATGCCATATTAAAGTAAGCACCAAGTTTAATATGAAACTATGACACAAATCCACTGTAAAGGACATAAAAATACTATGCTTTGGAGGAAGTTTGATGTATGATAAACTGTTAAGAACAACTTTTATATAATTTTGGACCTTATGTTTTTAATATTAAGTATATAACAGTTGATTGTTAATTAAGTTTACATAAAGCATCCCGAGGATATGGGGGAATAGACGACGAGTAGCGCCAGCTGACCCACTAAAACCATTTACCATCAGTCGTATAGCGGAGAGATTCCTGAAACTATCTAACACAATAAACCCACCACGACTGGCTGGTCTACCACGTAAGGGATAGGATTTCCAGCAAAATAAGGGAACTTTGGCAGACTGAAGCATTTCCCTTGGCACCGGGACTGTTCCCATCTACACCCAGAGCCCTTTTAGACAAGGTGGAACTTTGCAAAACCACGTCTCTGCTCTTTTGTCTTACCGAAATCTGTATCCTGAGCCGAATGGAAGGAGGATCTTCCTCCCTGTTCCGCTCTGCGGCCTCTTTCTGTGAAATTATGGATTCACAGCAGCGCAGAATGACCTAGCGATCGCACACCACAAGTCCTCCACAGCGCTACATTCGTGGCAGGCTGACGTAGGCTCTCCTGAATTCTGAGTCCGGTGAGCACCTGTGTAAGGCAGAAGGTAAGAGATTCTCTGAGCTTTGAGAACTAGACGCAGAGCCTGAGTCTCCGTTCTTGACCTGGCATTAAGCTTCACACTTCACCTTATCAGCTACTGCTCTCTTTTATCGCACCTGCTAGAGCTGCTTCGCCAGTCGTGACCTTCCCCTTCTATGACCTTCCTTCTTATGGTGTTACGCTAGCTATTCCTATTATCGGCTACTCGAAGAGCGTCGTAGACAGTGGACTCAAGTGTGGTGCAGATTTGATCGGACCAACGCATGCCAGTTATCATGAGTTTGCCATACCATGGTTTCAAGGTTGCCTCCTTTTTTCTGGTAATGTGTCTGAAATATTCTAAGATGCGTTATTAGACAGATGGTAGAGAGCCTTGTTTTTATGTTTAGTTTAGCAAGAATGAATGTGTTGGTTCTGAAAGCAGCTTATGGAATTCAGAGCATTTTCCTCCAGCACCCTCGACGGCGTCGATACGTTTGCGGTCTGCAGACTTCAGAGTCCATGTCTCGGATCCTCAAAGACAAATGAAGAATATGAGCATGTGCACATGTTTCGTCCTGGTTTTTAACGAAATCTTCCTGTCAGGCCAGGTTTTATGCATTTGAGACATGGCGCTGTTAGTCATCCCGATTTTTCTACGTATATTTGATTCACAGGAGCCGTTGTTCGTAAGGATCAAAGACGAATTTGCTAACCACTTCCAATTTTAGCGCGCCAGTCAAAGGTAGAGTGTTGCTTCTGTCTATGACCATGTTTTTGGCTTTCCCTTTATTAATTGAGAGGCCCAAGTAATTGATCATTTGCTCAATTCTCTAAGACAGTTCTTGCATCTCGACTTCATTTGCAGCTAGGAGAGTATTGTCATCCTTAATGCTAGCTATCTACAATTGATCGCTTTACATGTGTATACCTAAAGGCTAAAGGTATAGCTAAAACACTTAAACTTTATAGAAAACCTTAAACTTTTACGGATAATACTTTTTGAGAAGGTGCCAAAAATTATCTTCTTACTTGAAAAATGATATTTAAGATTAAGGTAAGGGACAAATTTTAGTGAAGCTATGACAATAATTATGTCTCAATTCTTAACGTAAAGGATATGTTAAGAGAATTGCATTAAGCTAAAGGTTAACGTAAGGGACTGAATTGTATTTTAGAAGCATTTACTTTATTTTTTTAACACGTTAAAATATTTACGTCCGTTAAATTAATTTTTTTTGGAAAAAACCTGTCTAGACTTTCAAAAATGTGTACTGTAAGGGACATTTTTTTAACGATAGCGGAATTTCAAGTATGCCAAACGATAGAGCTCGAAATTCTGAATCCAATGATATATATAACTCATTTTCGCCAAAATGTCCCTTACGTTAAGAGATATTTCCGGTGTCGATATGTAAACATTATTAGCTATTTCTCACGGGTTTGCTAGCAATCACCTGATAATTGCAACTATTTATTTGCTCACTAGAACCACATAAATTGTTAAAAAATCCTTATGATCCTCGATCATTTGAGGAGTTGGAAAGGTTAAGAATTTTATCGAGCGAATTATAGCCCCAAAGTAATTGAAATAAAAATAAAGTTTAAAAAACTAAAACCCGACTACTAAAATACGCTCTAAAAAGTACGAAACAAGAAAACAGTTTATAGTGATATGGAAATGTTTAAAGGATAGCCGTGGTCGTATGTATGCCCCTTTAATTTTATTATTATCTATCTATATAAGGTAAGGTGGGGTAAGACTAACATAGTTTATTTCTAGAAATGAAAAATCGGTTCTTACACTGGAATTTCACATCTTACTGTTAAATTACTAATTACACTAAATTAAGATTTCTTTACACTTTTACACAAGTATTTTGATTTCTACGCAAGTATACAAGAATCAGGTTTATTTAGGGAATTCTAAAGACCATACGAACTGCTAGTCTTGCCCCAATAAACGGGGTAATTTTAATATTGCCACTTAGATTTTAAACTTTGTATCTGTACCGTTTTTACCCTTTGGGTACGGAACCCTTAAAAGCGCATTACGATATAAATAATTATGTGGCTTAAATTTTAAACAATACACTCTTGTTTAATCGCGGTCTCTCTATAACGACTGCAAATTTCAAAAGAAAAAAATGTATCAGCTAGGTCAACTTAATGACTTATAAGTTATACCAAACATAGCGCGCATTTTTCATCAATTTATACCGCTCAAACTCCGACTCTCAGTTACTTTTTTAATTAACACTTAATATATTTTTTGTTTACTTTCCCTCATTGTTTACTCGGCGCTTGCAGTGTCAAGGTGTGGTCGGTGGCAGCACCCCAACGACGGTCGTTCCCACGCGTCGCACCTGGCCAGTGGGGGAAGAAGCAGCTAATTCGTATTGGGGTGGACCGATTACCGAAGACACGTCACGACTTAAGACTGCCTTCACATTAAGTCGCGAGTAGTGCGGCAGGCACGCGACTTCAATACTAAAACGAGCCGCGCTACTCGCGATTAATGTGAAGGCAGCCTAAGACTTATGAGTTATGAGCTACTAGATGACGCCCGCAAGTCCGTTGCGCCAAAATTCGTTTATCGCGCTGGAACCGTACATTTTTCCGGGATAAAAAGTATCCTATATGTCCTTTCCCGGGACTCAAAATAACTCCGCACCAAATTTCAGCAAAATCGGTTCAGCGGTTTGGGCGTGAAGAGGTAACAGACAGACAGATACACTTTCGCATTTATAATATGAGTAATGAGTATGGATGCGCTATGTCTGTCTGTATATTTTTGGGAGAATTATTTATTGATTCTGAAGTATTTTGGATGTAAGTTGGGATATGTGGCACTCTTCTGAGTCCTGAGTGGTAAGGAACGCACCCTGGGTTACCACTTACCAGTTACCACACAAACCCTTTTTAACCGACTTCCAAAAAGGAGGAAGTTATATATTCGGCTGTGGATATTATTTTTTTTTGGAACGAAGTTCCTTATCGCGCGTTGCGAAAGAGGGCTAGACGGCAAAAAATTGTAACGGCACTTTTTGGCCGACCGACACTTTTTGCCACAGATAACGCATCTATCGATGCGGTATCTATCTTGATCTATGTATGTGCTTTTTGCTATAGTTGTAAGCCGTACGGCGTGCGCGTGTTTCTCTGTCTGTCTCTCTCTCTCTCTCTCTCTCTCTGTCATAGAAAGCAAGCCAGTTATGATTTTGTTTTTTAGTGTAAAGAGGTTTTTTGTACTTCAGAATATCAGGTAAGTTGTAAGCCGTGCGGCGTGCGCGTGTTTCTCTGTCTGTCTCTCTCTCTCTCTCTCTGTCATAGAAAGCAAGCCAGTTATGATTTTGTTTTTTTAGTGTAAAGAGGTTTTTTTGTACATAAGAAATAACTTCGTTCCATCCGGGTGTCCCTTGACACCTCTCAAGATTTTTTATTTTTATATGTTCAACAATTACTCCGCCGTTTGTAAACCGATTTTGAAATTTTTTCTTTTATTGTATAGGGTTTTACCCCAATTTGGTACCATGTTCACAAAAGTGGTCAGGTTACTGATGATGGGATCTATGAGTACCTGATCGAGGGAACTCCTCAAGATTTATATGCAAATATATGGTAATTTCGGTTTTATGAGAAGTATCCTAAGCATATGCTACAAAAAAGTAAGATTTTGTACCAAGATGTGCCATGGTTCCGAAGGTGCTAAGAGAACTCCGAATTCCCTATAGATACAAGTTTGGGAGTTTCGGCATTATTCTAAGAACTGAAATCATAATATGCTACTATGAAAATTACATTCATCATCATCATCACTACCACCACATCATGTATCATCACATTATGACCCTATTATTGGTACTTTTTATCGTCTTTAAGAAAGAAACTCGCGTTTGTCGAGCGATTTTAAAAATTACAATGTTGTTTCAAAGTAAATGATTCAAACTTAATGTTGAGGTTACCAAGGTAGCAATTTGATCATGAGATCTATGAGGTATGTAGGAAACTCCTTAAAATTTATTGGGACATATCACATAGGTATGTAGTTGTATTAAGGTTGCTTTAAGGAGTTTTTAGCATAACATTATAATATTATGTTGAGCATATGTTTTTCAATGCGAAATTGTTATAATAGAACTAAAGTCACTAAACAGAACTTTAGAGCCTTTAAAGATAGGCGTTTGAACATTTCATCATTGCTTGACGTACTGCAGTAGGTAACAGTGGTATATGCTTGGAGTTGTGAAGTGAAGAAGTAAAATAAAAATAAAATAAAAATAGTTTTATTTCTGAATAGATTTTAAAAAAATGCTTTCAGAATGTTGATACTACGTGGTGCCTACCACCGGTTCGGGAACTAACCCGGCGAGAAGAACCGGCGTAAGTGGTAGTGATCTCAGAAATTAGTTCTCATATCATGAAGGTGTAGCCTGGATCCAAAGTCACTAAGCAAAACACATTAGTCTTTACAGAAAACCTTATAAATAACTAAAAATAGAAAAATTATTTTTAATTTTTTTTAATTGTAATGTTAAAAGTTTAACTTGTATGACGTTAACGGTTTAGTTGATGGTATTCGGTATTTTGTACGTTGGTAAGGTTAATCATTTAATAACAATCATGTAGATAACTTTTATTGACCTATTAGTTATGTATACAGTGTTATTTAAATGTTTTAGACTATAAGGTTGTTGTTATCTCAATAAAATAAAAAATTAAATAAAATTTATTTTTAACAAAAAATTAAACCAAGAGGAAACATTAACATTACTTATTTTTCAATGAACTAAAAAGTAGTAAATAATAATTCTTACTCTTAATAGTCCCTTTTTCAGAATTCTATACAGAAATAGCATAATAATAATAAACTATGCAGAAATAGTTGAAGTTTAGGAGAATTCTGAAAAAGGGACTATTAAAGAGTAAGAATTATTTAATACATATTACTTTTTAGTTCATTGAAGAATAAGACGTAATGTTATAATTGTTTCCGCTTGGAAGTCGGTTTTAATTTTTTGTTAAAAATAATAATGTAAATTGAAGTTTTCTGGAAGAAACAGCCCGAAGCGGTAAAATTGCGGATTTGCACATAATATTATGTTTTTAAGTAGGTAATTTATTAATTTTTAACCAACTTCAAAAGAGTAGGTTTCTTAATTCGACCGTATGTTTTTTTTTTGTTTGTAAGCGGTTACTTTGTGGTTTGTGAACCGATTATGAAGATTATTTTTTTGTTGGAAAGAGGATACTTCACATAGAAATCATATCGCATATAGAAAATAGACAAGGAAATACTTTTTAAGCCGGGTTTTTTAATGATTATTATTATAAAACATGCAAAATATATATTTTTTAAATCTATTTATCTAAAACCTTACCTTCTCCGCTTGGTTTTGATCCGCAGAACTCGCCTAAACGATTTCAGTAACGAACTGTAAGTCTGTAACTAGTACTTACACAAAATAATATTATTATAATCTACTATAATGTAAAATGTGTAAATAATATAATATCTGACTCGGCTGCTTAGCGATTGCCGTAAGACGTCCGCATCAGCAAATCAAAGCCATTCTCAAATTGCGCAGTTAAATCGTAATTTTGATAACTGTTAACAAAAATGGCCAATGCTATAATGCTACCAATTTAAATATAACATATTACATAAATCAAGAATCAAAGTAATATTTGCTCGAACTAATTTTTAGGGTTCCGTACCCAAAGGGTAAAAACGGGAGGCGGTGTGTAGGCTTGGCTAGCGTTTTGTCAGTAGGCTCTTAAGGGGGGCTCCCATACAACAAACGTACGTTTTTTGCTATTTTTGATCTGTAATGGTACGGAACCCTTCGTGCGCGAGTCCAACTCGCACTTGGCTAATTTTTTTTTGGTTACTCTCAGTCTCAGATCAAAATGAATTAATAATGAGTTGTTGTAGGAATAAAATGTATTTTTATTTCTTATTTCATCTTAACCATTTAAATATTAATCTGTTTGCAAAACTTCCAAACAATCACATAACACGTGGGAATAATTACTCTTGCGCAATTCTCTCCCTCCGCCTGCGAACTGGGGGAGAGAGTTCTCACGAGTTCACACCTGCGCGCCCTCCGCCCTGCCGTAATCCTGGCCGGTCATAACACGTGACATTCTCAACGGTATTTAAAGTTTTTTTAACCGACTTCAAAAAAAGGAGGATCAATTCGACCCGTATGTATGTAATATTTCCAGAACTGCCCAGTTTTCGTTTGTGTTAGTCTATATCAGCGTCTGAACAAATGTGTCAAACAAAAGTGTATGTATGTATGTATGTATTTGTGTATGTACCTATGTATGTAAGTATGTTTTTAACCCCCGACCAAAAAGAGGGGTGTTATAAGTTTGACGTGTCTGTCTGTCGGTCTGTCTGTCTGTCTGTCTGTCTGTCTGTCTGTATGTCTGTCTGTCTGTCTGTCTGTCTGTCTGTCTGTCTGTGGCATCGTAGCATCCAAACGGGTTGACCGATTTTGATCTAGTTTTTTTTGTTTGAAAGCTGACATGATCGAGAGTGTTCTTAGCTATAGTTCATAATCATCAGCCTGCTCATTGCTGAAATATCACGGTTTATCTGGTTCGTGATAGGCCGATTAGCAACTTGCAGTCGTTTGATGGGTTTTATATTTTGCATTCTGGTTCGTGACACTTATGAATATATACATATTAATGGAAAGTTCGCCCTGGTGCTGCAGCATCACCTGGTAATCAATAGGATACCCAACTCTTCACCAACTTAGAGCAGAGGTTTCGTGTTTGGGCTCATTTTAATTGCGACAACCAATAAGACGTAGATAAGCAGTAAATATTTGCATGCTGCTGCTGCAGCATCACCTGGATTGTATAGGAGCCGAGCTCCGAATGAACCCAGGGTGGAGGTTTCATGTTTGGGCTCATATTGACGGCCTCATCCAAGAGGATATTTATAGATCGTATTCATTGGGATATGATCCTGTTGATATTCTGCACTATAACCAGCACACGTTTAAAAAGCATAAAATAAAATAAAATTAAGAAATTTAAAAACACCCCCGCCAAACAACTTTAAAAAGTAATGGAATAATATTTACTGACTTTAAGTTTAAATAATTCCTAAGTGTAAAGTAATATTTTAGTCCATAATTGTTGTCAAGGTGTGTCGGGGGACCGCTAATGTAGATGTTTGATTTCACATTTAAACATTATAGTTTAAAGGTCAGTTCACAGCGAACTGAATCGAGACAATCAGCGATACAAAATGCAAAAGTCGCTGTTGTCGTAGTTAACTTGGCGGTCCCCCGACACACCGTGACAACAATTATGGACTAAAATATTACTTTACACTTAGGAATTATTTAAACTTAAAGTCAGTAAATATTATTCCATTACTTTTTAAAGTTGTTTGGCGGGGGTTTTTTTAATTATGTTTGTGTTCGCATATCTCCGGACTACAAGGTGATTCTTTTTTGTTGTACTAAGTATTATTCAACTTAGGGAATAGGTACTGCAAGTTTCATCGAAATCGGTTCAGTAGTTTTTGAGATAAGGAATTTTAATTCTTAATTACGTACAATTTTGAAGTCGCTTTTATCTTTTTAAAGTGCTATTATCATGGCGCGCGAAGCGAATCCCACAACCTTTACATTTTGTGGTACACTTTACTATGTGTTATCATCGGTTAGTCAAGCTTTGGTTACTATTAAAATTAAAAAAAAAAAAAAACTACCTTAAAAATTATTACCACGCAGAAAAACGACGCCAGCCCTGACAAAGCTCGGCTTTTAGCTAGTTATTTTTTATTTTAAATATTTTAAATAATGTTGAACATTGTAAATGGATGCGGCAGATAGGTGTTGGGTTTTTTACAGTTTGTGGTTGAGGTATCTGAGGGTTCTTCGCAAGAGTTTATTTGTTTAACAGTGCTTTTGATTGGCTAACGTCGCGCGTCGAAAGGTTTAAAAATAATCAATCGCTGTTAAATAAATAAACTGTTAATAATTTTCAAAAAAGTTTTAACAATTCCTTGGAAAATTTATGGCTTCCAGGTTTGTCATTGTGTCTTACACAAAATTGAAACTCAAAATAAAGGATCTCTCCTTTTAACAAAAGTTAGCGATAAGTGATAAGTGATAACTGACAACACATAACGCGAGGGCGGTGCATGTTCGGTTTCTAAGTGTTTTGACAGTAGTTTATCTATTCTACAACGTTGTTGATAGGCTACGAAATTGTTATGCTAATATTTTGGAGTTGATTGTCAAAAAACCTCCAAAAAAGGCCATAAGAGGTGTAAGTACTTATTTCTGTTCGGAATTCGGATACACCGTATTATTTCTAAGTTTATCTGTCATGGTCATAGAAAACCAGAAAAAAATATTTGGGCGTGGGAACGTCCGTGGCAAGTAAATAGTAGAATACCTTTTGGCAAACATTAGGTATTATCGGTAAAATAGAATTGTACTGATAAATATATCCGTATATTTACATTGCATATTATAATGTTTACACATGTGACAAGTTTTTATAATAGTCTGTTGTTGCTTGTAGGTACTGTGACTTATCACTTACAGCGAGTGTACTCCACCAAGGAACTCTATGAAGAGTCCAATTTTAAGGGTTCCGTACCCAAAGGATAAAAACGGGACCCTATTACTAAGACTTTGATGTCTGTCCGTCTGTGTATATGTGTTGCCGCTATAACAACAAATACTAAAAATAAAATAAATTAAATATTTAAGGGGGGCTCCCATACAACAAACGTGATTTTATTGCTATTTTTTGCTCTTAATCAATAACGGCAACACATAGGCAATTGAAATGTTCTCAAAATATTTAATTGTATTTGTACTTTAATGATTAATTGTAAAATTTAAATAAATTAAATAATTTAGGGGGGGCTCCCATACAAAAAATTCAATTTTTAGCCTATTTTTGCTCTGCAGTAGTGGTACGGAACCCTTCGTGCGCGAGTACAACTCGCACTTGGCCGATTTTTTTAGAAGCTTAGAAACCCCGTTGGGTTTCTAAAAATTACTGGAAGAAAGAAGTTACAGAAAAATTCTAGTTTATAAAATAGAAGTCTCGGGTTTGTTAAACAAAACATTTTTTATTTGATAAACCCGAGACTTTTATTGAATAGACTAGAATTTTTCTGTAACTTCTTTTGCCCAAACATTCGCGAACTAAAGCATAGGAACCGTATTTTTTCCCATTTTTCATTACCGTAGTAACCGTACAATTATCGAAAATACGTCCTTCTCCAGGACTTTAGAGAAGCGTGAAAACGAAACAGTAAGAAACGAACTTGTATCACGGTCCAAGATGCGGTAGCTTATACAAGGTGTAGCAAAAGTAAGCGATACTACTTTAGGGTGTGTATATATGAGTCCCTTGTACTTATTGTAGTTGACTGTGGACGTAGCAGCGCTGAAAGAGTAACTTTTTGTAACTTTTGTTTGTATTGGGAAAATTCTAATCTAAAATCACAAAAAATGGCTCTTTCAGCGCTGCTACATTTACAGTGAACATTATATGTTATAAGGGACACATACACACCCTAAAGTATTATCACTTAGTTTTATTACACTCTGTATAGCTCTCCCACGATGCGTCACGCGGTATTTCTCAATGTCCCCCTGCGCAGACGCACGCGGGGTGCTACGAGGGTTACTTTCTCGAAATTATTGTTACTTATAATTATTATTATTACACACATTCCTTCGCACACCTGCTATACGGCCTATACGGCCCACTTATTTATTAATCCAGGGCTGACCGTCTCTCACCGGTCATGACCAATGGGCAGTGAGTTGTGAGTTGTGACTCATGGTTTTTTGAACTTTTACGGGAGTAAAGAGAGCGTGCTTGTGCAAATACAGCAGCACAATAATTAGCTACTGTTTCAGTTTTATTATTTAATGTTAGATAAAAAAAAAATGAAACGGAATTTAGCATCTAGGCTTAAGAACTGGGCGGGGGGTAGCAACCCCCTCCCGAACGCCGTGCGTCGATGGAGGGCTGAGGCGAGAGAGAGCTCGTTAGACCTTTGGGCGGAGTGTTTGCAGGAACCGCTAGTAAGCGTTGCCCTCATAGAAGCAATGCGCCCACTATTTAAGGAGTGGGTGAAACGGAGACACGGAGCGCTCTCTTTCCATCTGACACAGATGTTGACCGGGCACGGCTGATTTGGTCGGTACCTGTGCCAGATTGCGAGTAGAGAGAGTGACACAAGGTGTCACCACTGCCTTGACGAGATGGACACGGCCGAGCACACATTGTCGACCTGTCCATCCTGGACGGAACAACGCGCGGCCCTTTCGGCTGCCATTGGATTGGACCTCTCCCTGCCAGCAATAATCCGGCAATGCTGAGCAGCGAGATTGCGTGGCAGGCGATGAATGACTTTGCCCAGGATGTCATCACTGCAAAGGAGGAGGCCGAGCGCAGGAGAGAACGGGAGGCGCTCTTGAGACGGCCGAGAAGAAGACGCGCTCCTTGCCTTAACCGGTATACTCGGGGTAGCAGTGTGGGGACACCGCCGCCCATTGCACCGAGTTTCAGAGAGAGCCGTAATGCGCATGGTGCTCCTGCACATCGCGGCCCCCGTGTGGGCTTTTCTAGGCCAACCCGCGGGACGACCTAGAAAAGCCTGCATGTTTTGATGAGTCTGCGAGACGTGGACAACCGCTGGTAGAGTTGCGGTGGGTTGATCGGGCACGATCACGATCGTAACTATGCCTAAGCGGGGTGTGGAGCACCATGGGGTTTTAATGGGTAGTTCCTCGGAGAGTCCCACATACCCCGGCCTATGTCCCCAATCCGAAGGGGATGCGCAAAGCACTTCTCCATGTTAAAAAAAAAGGCTTAATTTAATAACTGGAAGTATAATACATCAGTCATGTATAGGTAAAGCGTTCACTGATCTCAGAAGGACTAAAGTCTATAATGGTATTTCTATTAATAGTTAGAAAACGATCCAGACATATATTTTAGTCTGCGAAATCCGCCTACACCGCACCGGGCATCTATCATTGATCCTTTTATTTCCTGTCATTGCGAATAGTTTATTCTGATGTCGTTTATAGGAATAGCCACTAGCGTTTAAATGGACCGAATCGTCGCATGGCGGTAAACTTAAGTTAATTCTACTGAAGTATTAACTAAATCAAATATAAGTATTTTTTGCCAGAATGTTGTTGATACAGAGGCCTTATAATTTATTTACTTATGGTTCTAACATTCTGCTATCACAATGGCGTGCAATTTGAAATTTATATCATCCCATCATAGTATATACATAGTAGAATTATAATTCGCATACGTCTAGTCGCACGCACACAAACACCGTGCTGACGTCTGGCAACGCCGCACCGACCGGCACGGGCCGCGCGTGCCGGTCGAAGGGCGTTAGGTTTTTTCGTCACGGAATTTCTTGTTTCGGTCGCCGCGCTCGAAGCACGAGATAAAAGTTATGCAATAGCGTAAAAGGTGTAGCCACTTCGAAACTTTAAATTGATCAATCTTAGGGTCCTTCCACACGACGTTTTTTTACGCTCATTTGTATCGATACAAACGCAAGTTGAACGCTCAGCAAATGCAAGGAAGCCGACACGTTTTAAGCTTTTGGCCCTTCCACACGACGTTTTTTTACGCCCGTTTGTATCGATACAAACGCAAGTTGAACGCTTAGCAAGCGCAAGGAAGCCGACACGTTTTAACCTTTACACACGATCCTAATTTTGTATCGATACAAACGCAACTAGGACGTGCTGTAAGCGCGCGCTTGTATCGTGTCTGTATCGCGTTTATATCGCGTTCGTGTCGCGTTGTGTATTGATCGGCGCCACTTTTGACCACAGTAAAGCGCGTTTCATTAGCGTTCAACTTGCGTCTGAATCGATACAAACGCGGGTTACAGGCGCGCTTCATTAGCGTTTATCTTGCGTTTGTATCGACACAAACGCGCGTTCTCTTTGCGTCAAAATATACGCCAAAACGCGATGAAAACGCGCGGAAGACGAACGCATCAGAAACGCGCGTCGTCAGTGCGCAAAAAAACGTCGTGTGGAAGGGCCCTTAAGTTTCGGATTCCTATGTTGAGCGCTGCTTACTGTCTGTAGCAGGGTTTCCCAAACTTATTTTGTCTACTGCCCACTTTGTGAACAAATTATTTCGCAGCGCCCCCCATTGTTTCAATTTGAATGCATTCAGATGAAATGAAATTACAAATCACCCCTCCCGAACCCTCTACACAACGCCCCCATTTTTTTTCTGTGTCCCACACCGCCCCCCTTAAGGTCTTCAGCGCCCACAAGGGGGCGTTATCGCGCACTTTGGGAAAGGCTGCTCTATAGTGTAAAATAACTGGTAAAGTTAAATATTGTGCTGCCACCTATAGGTCCTGCAGGTTCTCTAATTGCTCCTGGATGGATGGAAATTGTGTTTGACATGTTGTAGCCAGTCGAAAGAGGTCATTGAAGTTTACACATAGGCCGACAGATGGCACAACCAGACCCTCGATTTGAAATATTTTCGGGTATTATAAATTATTATAGAGTTAAAGACTAGTAATAGTTATTATTATCTGTTAGCTTACCGCCGTACTCAGAGACTTTTATTATTTAATTATGATTAACCTTCAATTTAATGAAGAGTTTGACAGAATATAATGTATATGGGCTTATGTCAAAAAATTGAATTAATTACATTGTTATACTCAGTGCGGTAGTTAGTCTCCAAAGAATATAAACCGACAAGGCTTTAAATGACCGTGGCGAAAAAGGAACTAACGTCGCCATCATACAAAAACCCCATTTTTTTTACATGTTTTTGACAGTTCTCCTTTAGGGCCGCGCCACTACGGAATGGCAGCGGCGAGGCGAGCACTTTCAGTGTCATATGATTTTAAACTTTATCTTCCATTATGTACATATAGAAGATAAAGTTTAAAATCATATGACACTGAAAGTGCTCGCCTCGCCGCGCCGCTGCCATTCCGGTTTAGCGCGGCCCTTAGGGCCGATTCACACCGGAATGGCAGCGGCCGGCAGCGGCCGGCAGCGGCCGGCAGAGGCGCGGCGAGGCCGGCAGACTAAGGGCCGATTCACACCGGAATGGCAGCGGCCGGCAGCGGCCGGCAGAGGCGCGGCGAGGCCGGCAGACTAAAAGCACTTTTAGGGCCAATTTACACCGGAATGGCAGCGGCCGGCAGCGGCGCGAAGAGCACTCTTAGTGTGAAATTATGCACGGCGCCGCAGGCGGCCGCGCGTCCGTCTGCGGCGCCTCGAGCCCTTTTAGAAGTTTTCAAGCGATACTAGTAGTTATAAGTATGTAAATAAAGTTTAAAATTATTTCACACTAAAAGTGCTTTTAGTCTGCCGGCCTCGCCGCGCCTCTGCCGGCCTCTGCCGGCCTCTGCCGGCCGCTGCCGGTAGCTGCCGGCCGCTGCCATTCCGGTGTGAATCGGCCCTTAGTGTGAAATAATTTTAAACTTTATTTACATAAAGGGCCGATTTACACCGGAATGGCAGGCGGCCGCGCGTCCGTCGGCGGCGCCTCGAGCCCTTTTAGAAGTTTTCAAGCGATACTAGTAGTTATAAGTATGTAAATAAAGTTTAAAATTATTTCACACTAAAAGTGCTCTTCGCGCCGCTGCCGGCCGCTGCCCTTCCGGTGTGAATTGGCCCTAAAAGCACCGACGGACGCGCGGCCGCCTGCGGCGCCGTGCGGCTGCCAGCGGCGCCTCGAGCCCTTTTAGAAGTTTTCAAGCGATACTAGTAGTTATAAGTATGTAAATAAAGTTTAAAATTATTTCACACTAAAAGTGCTTTTAGTCTGCCGGCCTCGCCCCGCCTCTGCCGGCCTCGCCCCGCCTCTGCCGGCCGCTGCCATTCCGGTGTGAATCGGCCCTTATCGGCAGTGCCCCCGCCCACGTTCATATAAAGCCTTGTCGATCTTCTACTAACAGATGGCGATATCTGTTGACTGGATTAAATAAATATTTAATAGATGGCGCTATGTTAAAATAAATTACCTGAGGGAAGTGGCACAATAGTTCACCGGTTCATCTAGTATTAATATAGAATATAAACTCTTGGAAACTGGAACTTTATTTCTAATCCAAAATAAATTTATAATCCAAAGTCGTTGATACAAGAGTTAAAAAAAAAGTCGTTAGGGAGACGATGTGGCCGGTGTGATTTAAATATTTTAATTTATTCCTGCAACGGCTGAGGAGTCACTAGTGAGGATACAGATCTAGCGTGGTTCGAGCGCTGCGATGGCTGAGGATCTACGAATAATAAAAACTAAGGAAAAGTAACTCCGTCAAAAAACATGTTCTACAATAATTATACTTGTCAAAAATGTGTACCTAGGTACACATTTTCAATACATTTGCGATAGTTATGTGGCCTTCAGCGGTATCAGGCTGATGTTACATGACAGTTCAAAAGGAATCAAATTTAAAACGGTAATAGTATGGGAGTTATGTTTCCTTAGTTTTTATTATTCGTAGCTACTAGCTGAGGATTATAATAGGTAATCGACGCGACACCTAGTGGGATAAATTGACAACAATTTTCCTCATGTTTTTAGCAGGGCGAAATTTCTTGCCATTTTAACCCACATTCCAAAAAAGGGAATTAAAACTAAACAGTCACATATAAGAAAGTTTATTAATATAAAATGCACTTTGCTACGTAACGTATTCCATTCAAGATGGAAACAAATACTCATACACACGAACATGATTACATAAAAAAAATAATACTTCTTCGTAGTTGTAAATATATGTATATGAGTCATGTAGTATGGTAGGTCTAGGTATATACATAACACGTCGGTACAACAATTAAATATTTTGAACCATCGCTCTAGACACCTACTTCATAGTTTTTCGCCTTAGCATTACATGTAAAGTATTAAATAGATGTTTAAACAAGATTCTAAAAAAATAAACATGTGGAAAAAATAACACCGAAATTACGTTTCACTAACAATTAATAAAATTAAATATTTATAACTATGCTCCAAGTCAAGAAACGAACCACAAATATCCATAGATATAAAGACATAATATTATTAGGGAACGTGCGCAACGGATGACTGCAGGTGTCGGCATTCCGAAACTTGCACTCTATGACTTACTTGACATGGGCTGCAACCTACAGGTCCTGCACGTTCCCTGAAGTTTTGAAATTCGTCTCGTGGGAACATAGGTTTTATAAAATTCGTATATAAGACTACATGCATATTATTGCATACTATAAACAAGTATACTTTGACAAGCATAACGCGATGGTTCTGTACATTCGAGTACTGTTACAAAATAAAATAATGAGGTAAACATATTACTAGCTCAATTAAATATACTTAAATAAAACCATTTGGTTCAGATAGATCAATATTGCACGATCTTGCAGTTTGCAATCATGTGATGATACAATTTATTGCTAATAGCTAAGTACTCGAAAGTACTTTAACATTTTATCTTACAATATTGTCATCCACCTATTTCGGAGATCGAAACGTAATTTACTCCAAAAAGTATTTCATATGTAACAAGTGTGATAACTGATAATAAATAAAATACCTTAAGTGTGTATGTTACGAACAATGAATGAAATCGGTCATTGAGTAAAAGGATAGGCCACAACGACTTCTCGTTTTACTAAAAATATGTAATACATTCAAATACCACTCATTTTGTAATGAGGAATGCCAGCTCGTGTTCTGAGACACTGAAAGTTTGACCACGAGGCATAAATTTCGCAATTTAACTGTTTTGCTGACACCATAACAAGTTGTGGCCTAATTTCTTTAACGCTGAATGAGCGATTTCTATCTTTTAGATTTCAGCGTAACAACATAATAATATAATATTATTATTATTTAGTGTGAAAAAATAACTAAGATGGTAAACAAAAGATACGCCCTTATTGTAATAGATGGCGCCGCTCGGTTCACCAATAAGAAACACTGGAATGTACGAACAAGAATCAAATAAGAGAAACTTTCGCATATAATATTATAAAAACATCAAGTTAAGCTAGCGAACACATTTTGATATTGTAAATAATTCTAACATGGGTTTTACCTAAGCCCCTTCTGGATTGGGTTTCGGAAGAACCCAAAAGAGAGAAACTCTTTTGGGTTATAGACTTTATAAATAAGTTAAAATTATGTACGCATTTTATAAGCGAGACTTAACATAATATATACGAATTATTATTGCTTAAAAAATAAAATATTGGTGATAAGCGAAATCTAACATGTTTTACATGAGTGGGAGTGGTCGAAATAGATTATGAAATTTAATTTTACTCGTAACAGAATACAGAATGAGAAAGAAGAGAATGGCACTAAGACGAGTACGTTTTTACAATTTTAGGTAGGTATAGATTTATTAATGTGTACACACTGTCAGTTAACTCAGAAGGCAGGCATTACGAGACCTATCTACAGGTTGATTCAATAACACACAGCCGCAACTTTTGTTCAAAATTTTGCTATATTAATGTATAATATTTATAATTAGGTACACATACCATTTAACACATATATTTATCTTATTATAATATAAATGTCGTAATATATTTTTTTATCTAAAACTACCAACATGAAGTTCAGCCATGGTGCATAAATACGTTAATATAGTAATCACATCTAAGTTTTCTCAACTGTATGTATAGAGCACGAATATCGCACGAGACTACTTTATATTCCATCAAATTAATTAAAATCGATGCCAAAATGTCCATTCTACCTCCACTTGCTGTATCTACATGTAAGTCTTAGGCCCCTTTCCCTTCCAGATCCAACGATTGTGCTACCAGATTTTTTGGCTTGGCTAGTTCTTATTTGGGCCCCGTCAAACATCAATAATGTTTGGCAAGGTGGCTTAGGAATGCTCTGCACTGGTGTCTTGATTAAGAGGCCGAAGCCAGACCAATGACAATCAATTTCCACATTGATTTACTATATCAATGATTTTCATCGACAGTCAATTATACTAAAGCCCAGCGCGGGCACGGCCAGCTATATTAACTATAACACTATAATATTATGCACGCCAAATCCGTTGCATTTTATCGTCATAAAGCACATGAAAATCAAGCGGAATTTACGATATCCTTTTACTAAATTCCATCTAGAGGTAAGCCACATTGCTCCATTGGTATGCCACATCAGCGTTACAAACACGGGCGACAATCCATACGATGACGTATGAATATACATTATACAAGGCCCATAATGTAACGCATCAATGTGGCATAATATCATATAATATTATAATGTACATAAAATATCTCAGTAGCGGAGCAGTGTGACTTACTGTATTTTGTAGTATTACAGTCCAGGGTGAGAGTTTTTGTCATTTTTTACCGTGTTTTAAAATAAGTGGATATGCCATCGAAAAATTTACCATTGTTTGCCACCACAGGAGTGGTTTCGATGCCATACATATTGTAGTTGTCTACACGAAGTGACAAAAACTTACATTCGATCCTCAGGCCAAAAAAGTCTTACTTGGCTTGTACAAACACGAAGCACGCCTAGTTCGCCTCATACGCACTGGCAATATGACAGTAACGTAACGTCCTAATATCCGAATTAATATAAAAAATAATAAATCTAAAGAAGACGTGGATCATTATTTTAGACCGGGAACTGCCTGATTCACATGCCAATTACATAATAAGATGAATGTCAGAATATGTTGAACCATAACAATTTTTATCGGACAAATTTCAAAGCGTCCTACCACTGGCCCAAACTTTTTAAGTGTAAGTTATATTATTTATATAAGACGCTGATACTATCCTATAAATGTTCGTTTATTTGAAGCAGTTATTATAAAAGCAAGTGTTGTATAGTATACCCTACCAAGTGATTTTAGTTACAAATAACAACGAAAGATAATTCTTATCCTTTCTTATATCCAGATCTAAAGTTGTTATAATGACTTAAATTACTATTAAAATAAGATAGCGTATTCGAAAGCAACAGCACAGAAAGCTAGTAGAAACGAGTTCCCGAAGATTTAGATGTAAAAATCACAATTTTTAAATTCGGGAAGACTGATTTCTTGGCCCCCGATATACAATTTTAAAGGAACCAGTCGTGCGCTTGTAAAAAGTATAATTAAGTGACTTAAACAGTCGTAAAACATTTCAAAATCAAGTGTGCACATTACTGGTAAAATTTTAGATAAATATGGCAGTTTAGTTTAATTCTTTTATGCAGTCGTTGTTCTTAGTTAATCTAAAATACGTAAATGCCATCCAAAAGAACTAGTGAATCGAAAAATCTATTGAAATATTATTTTCTTCGAGTTTACTTTGAGCGTTGTTTGAAAATCCTATATTATATTATCCACAGCCACCAATTTATACACAGTAAAACAGTGTAAATATCATAAAGTAGAGTCCTTGAAATCACGACACCAAGACACGAGTCGTCTGATTCTGGGGGACATGAAGGTGATCTACTCTATATTATTTATACTATGATTATAGTGCGGTAGTTATTATCTCTGATGAACTAACCTGAATTATTATAGACTTATCACTTAAGCTTATACACATTACTGTTCTTGCAATTCACGAGGCTATTTGCAACGTACATCTTATACATATTTCAGTTATTGAATACAAGTGTGGTGAAATTTTTAAAACATACTTTCTTATGAGAATGTAGGACTGACATAACATTTTAGGGATAAGTCTAAAGGCCCCTCTCCACGCCATGATGGATACTCATGATTATGAACACGTTTATAATAGTACAATCGACGTACATCATGGGCAATTACAGACGAATATGTTAACAGGTTCGTAATCGCTTACTAGTAGTTCATCATAGAACAGGGGTTCCCAAACTTATTTTGTCTACTGCCCACTTTGAGAACTAATTATGTTGCGCCCCCATTGTTTCAATTTAAAATGCATCCAGATGAAATAAATCACCCCCCAAGCCTCTACACAACGCCCCCATTTTTTTTCTGGGTCCCACACCGCCCCCCTTTAGACCTTCAGCACCCACAAGGGGGCGTTATCGCCCACTTTGGGAAAGAATGTCATAGAACAATGTGGGAAAACTATAGAAGCAGAATACGCCTCTGACAAGATCAAGGAGGTATGTCAAAGTAAGTTAAAATACTTTATTAACTCTGACTTATGAGTTATTTTTTTCTGAAATCCAAATTCTCCCGAACAAGTTCTCATAGCTCGTGAATAACAAGAATGTCCTAAATCTAGAACACTACAATGGTTATATTAATCCTAGGGGTACTACAAAGGAAAACACTGGGTTTAACAATGTCAAGACATCGTTAACAATGTCATTTTACATCACATATACTATTCCATTTGCATACAGCTCTTTATAACATTAAACATCGAATGAAGCCCAATTATTTATGATATGTTACTTATTTAAAGTCCAGTTTAAGTAAGACTTAAAATAATATACCTATAATTTTGGGACAAAACATAACTTTCTATATTGAATAAGTAAATTAAAAAATTCCCTAATAGGTGATTTACGTTAATTTCAAAAGGTTCAGATCTGACCAAATAAATAACGAATAACTTTGAAATGTTAATAAGTGTTAGAATATAAATATTAATTTCACGTTACATAATAATTATAATAATAATAAAATAATAATATGTATATGATTTTCCAGACACGTAGACGCTGTTCTAGTCACAATAATAATTATTATTAGATATTTAATTATTATTATCATCTAAGCTTCGTGCTTAAAATTGAATTAAATATTTCATTTTTATATCCATTAAAATGCTCAGATAATATTATATTACAATACAATATTTAACTCTATAGATTTAGTATTATTATTTTATTACTAAACCTGGTTCACGCTAACATTTATTACTTGCTAGTTGTAAATCATAATATTATAGTCCCTTACTAATAAAAGTCTTTACAAAATGAATAACTATACAAGGTCCATTGTCTTTGTCTCATACATTGGAAAAGTCACATGACAGTCAAAGACAGCAGAATTTGTACAGCAATCTTGTCGTGTAAATATTTTATTAGTCGAGGAGGTAGTGTAGAATAAAATTTATAAAATTGTCAACTAAACTTGAAACACGAATATATATAAAGCCTAAATATTAATTTCGAGTCAACACGTGTTAAATATTTAACGATGATTTATTTAAATAAATTTGTAATAGTCATACTAAGTATATATAAAACTTATATTGTAATAAAATAGCCGTTTAAAAAGCTAGCTTAAAATATATAAACACTTAAAGTTAGATAATATAAGAAATGCTCAAAATTAACTTAGATAATAATCAGCCTATATATCATAAAATAGATTTAAATAAAATATACCATCATACTTACAGTGTAACAACAACGAAATATAAATAATAAGTGCTCTTTTTTAAAACAAAATGCGACTGATGTGTAGAATCAACTTGCAAAGTACTCTAAAATAAGCTAATAAAAAGTATCAAAAATAAAAAGAAATGTGTGCAACGGTGAACATAAAAATACAAAAACTTGCACCAAGAATTAGAACACACTGAAACTTAAACCAAACGGAATGAGAGAGTATGTGATAGTACAAGGTTTTCGTGTATAATAGCATAATATATAAAATCATTAATATCTTAAAAATAAAAATACGTCGGTATCTTTAAGCATTCGTTGAATTCAATAGACGAAGACTTGCAATTTAATGCGAAAGATGTCACACAGAGAAAGAATATCAGAGAAATTAATTCCGTAACCAATTACAGATTGCGATTGGAAAAATGGTTCCACGGATTGCTATTGATGCTCAATAATAATTTACCAAACAATAATTGGAAAAAAGAAGGAGAGCCATAAATCTGTTCTACATTCCACGGCGGTGGTTATATCCAGGAGGATACGTAAGATATTTTTGGCTGACGCTAAATTGTTATTGGCTTGTCTCTGAAACCAGCGCTTGCCGAAAGATCCGACATAAAGTCAGGTAACGCGATGCACACCCTTAAAACTAGGTCGTGCTGGCGTCGGTGGGATCCACCACAATAAATAAGTCAAACGCGTCTACCGCGATGGCACAACACGATCGCTTGGCGACCGATAAATCTCTAATAAGCAACAGAACACGCCGAAATTAATTAAAGCGATGAGTGTTGACTCGGCTACTCTTTGGCTTGTCACACGTTCACTTGCGCGAGAGTTTTTGGCTCCTGGGAGCGGGTTTGGCTTGCTACGCGTGTCTCTTGGCGTGGAGGGCGAGGTGGTCGGAGCGGGAGAAGCAGCGGTCGCAGTGGTGGCAGCGGAAGGGCTTGGCTCCGGTGTGCTTGCGGTAGTGCCGCGTCAGCTCGTCAGATCGCGCGAATCTCCACTCGCAGCCTTCCCACGAACACTTGTACGGCTTCTCGCCTGAAAACGACCGGGGGGTTTTATGGTATTATTTTTTTATAAGTGTAGGTTAATAACATTTAAGGTAAGCATCCTTATCGGTATCGGACGCATCGGACGCACGCAACGGAGTATGCTTTATATTATCTACTAAAATCCGTGCGTCCGATGCGTGCGATGCCGACAAGAGGACGCTTACCTTTATAGACCCTCTTGAGTCGACCTCGGTATATTAAAATTTGAATGGTATTAAATTACATGAACTTCAAACACAAAAAACATCCATTTTTTTTGGCTATTTCGTTACGACTTACGCCTAATGCTTCTACAGGGTGTAACAAAACTAAGTGATAATACTTTAGGGTGTGTACGTGTTCCTTATATACCTATGTGTGTGTTTCTTGTAATGTGTTTCTTGTATAGAGTTCACTGTAAAAGAAGCAGCGCTGAAAGAGCAATTTTTTTTCTTACTTTTGTATGGGAAAACTCGTGAAGCTGAGGCACTTAATGCCCATACAAATCACAAATAATAGCATTCCAACTTCAAAATTGTACGTAATTGAGAATTAAAATTGCCTTATCTCAAAAACTACTGAACCGATTTTAATGAAACTTGTAGTGTTCCCTAAGTTGAACAATACCGAGTACAACAAAAAAAGAATTACTTAAATCGAAGTTGTAGTTCCGGAGATATGCGAACACAAACATAAAAACATACATGTATACATACATACACTTTTGAAATTTGGCACATTTGTTCAGACACTGAAATATACTAACATATACAAAAACTGGACAGTTCTGGAAATATTACTTACGCGTCGAATTGATAACCTCCTTTTTTTTTGAAGTCGGTTAAAAAAAATTGGTCTTTCAGCGCTGTTACTTTCACAGTGAACTCTCTACAAGAAACACATTTACACTCAAAAGTATTATCACTTACTTTTGTTACATCCTGTAGAGTTCACCACGAAATTAGCAGCGCTGAAATAGCAAATTTTTTGTTATTTGTATGGGAAAGCGCCCCTGCGTGAGAAATTTTTCCATACAAAAGTTATTAAAAAATTTACACTTTCAGCGCTGTTACTTTCACAGTGAACTCTATACAGGGGACTCACACACGCCTTAAAATACTATCACTTTGTTTTGTTACAGCCTGTATAGGTAATAGGACATAATTTATTATGATATTTTTACATCAGATTGAAAGAGACCAGTAACGATAGGTCAATGTGTGTTCGGTGACCGGGCCAAAGGCAGAATAAAATATCATTGTGTATGAAACTCGACGAAAATAATAATGAAAAAAGTTATGTCACCCTTTTGAAATATAGGGGACTTACACACGCCTTAAAGTATTATCACTTTGTTTTGTTACACCCTGTATATGTAATAGGACATAATTTACTATGAATTATGATATTTTTACATCAGATTGAAAGAGACGAGTAACGATAGGTCAATGTGTGTTCGGTGACCGGGCCAAAGGCAGAATAAAATATCATTGTGTATGGCTGCAGTTTCTGAACCCACCGCTAAAATAAAAAACGCTCTTATTATTTTTTTATCAGTTTTACCTAATGTAAAAAACCTACTAGGTCTCCATGACGCTCGAGTGACTACACTAATAGCACCCTCCCCTCCCCTACCACCAGCCCTGTC
Organism: Cyaniris semiargus; assembly: GCA_905187585.1. Classification (NCBI taxonomy): domain Eukaryota; kingdom Metazoa; phylum Arthropoda; class Insecta; order Lepidoptera; family Lycaenidae; genus Cyaniris; species Cyaniris semiargus. The sequence continues at coordinate 12,353,322 of LR994547.1, forward strand.
CTGCCGCCAGCCGCACTCAGTGGAAGCACACTGTAAATATCATACAGTAGTCGAGTAACGCAGCTGCGGTGTCCTAAAATTAAACACACTCAACACGTAGACAAAGTCGACGAACGTGTTGAACTACATTATATATTGCTACTTCAGATGGTCACCATTTTTATGAAGGTCTTTCTGCTCTTACAGCCGAATCAATTTTATCACCCCTCCTTAAGATGCGCTTACACGAGCAATCATTGCGGCAATAATTGCTCGGCGACACGAATGGACCGATCTGGAGCTAAGTACGTATAAGCGTACCTTTAAGGTACGCTTATACGGGCAACTAAAATTGCTCAGTTCCAGTCAATTCTCGTCAACTATGACGTCACGACTACATTCAGCAATTTGCGGCAACAAGCAGCAACAAGCAGCAATATTGCGGAATACAATTGTCAGGAATTTCCAAGCCCATCGGATATACGTCAATTCGTATATCTTCGAGATTGAGCGATATGAAATATCTGGAGCAATTGCAAGCAATATCGCCGAAATAATTGCCGCAATTTATTGAAATTGCTCCATATTGCTCCACTAATTGCTCCAAATCGGTCCATTCGTGTCGCCGAGCAATTATTGCTCGTGTAAGCGCATCTTTAAAAAGGCTTATTGTGTTACACATAGTATCGCTAGGTGTTCAAAGGAGAGAAAAAAATCTTCAAATGATGTATCTGAGATCACGAAAATTGAGCATACTCCAATTCAGGCGGTCTAGTATGACGGTCTACTGCAGTGATCCGCAAAATGTGTGCCGCGGCACACTGGTGTACCGTGGTCAGGAGTTGTTGTGCCTCGGAAAAGGTCATCGTACTTAGTTCTAGTGCTAAGTGCCAAAAATTGACATCTCAGGACGATCCACGAACAGGTGGGAGCTCAGAGTAAGCCCTATACACACTGATTAATTTGTGGTGTACCTCCAAATGTATTTATTTTCCTAGATGTACCTTGAACACAAAAAGTTTGCGGAACACTGCTCTACTGTATGTTACGTACACTGTGGTGGAAGCCTTCAATATAATCAGATTTGCGGTATATTGCGATGCATTTGTATTTTAATCTTGTTGATTAATGTGAAATCGTGGTCAGAGTCCGGTGTTACCGCACGAGTATTATATAGGTCAATGTGCTTGTTGGCTGTTAGTCACCAGTAGTATAGTGTTGCAGTCTGCAGAGAGTCATTTGTGCAATTGACCAGTGACTTTAAGGCTGGTTTTAGTGTCACGCGAACCGCCGGTACGGATCGCTCCGTAGACCGATCTGTATAAAGTTTTAAGGCGAGGACTTATCTCAATTCCAAAACGATAACCTTGCACACAACCAAAGACCAAGCGTGTACGCATCGCAATAAGATTCATTTTAGCTTAGCATACAATTGTAGTTTCTAGGGACGGATCTTCTCTATTTTTCATGTGTTTTTTAAATATCTTTCTAAATAAATATTAAGAAAAAAGATTGTTCGGTTCAGACCTTTTTAAAATAGATTCATTAACAATTTATTAAAATAAAATGTTAGTTATTCTTGTTAATACTTATATTTCGATGACAAAGAGTTTTGTCGGAGGTGAGTTTGTAAATTAATTACAGCGAAAGTATTATTTTTTATTAATATGTTTTTGATTTAAGCCCTTTTAAATATTGTGCTCTATATCTCATATTTTTTTACATTTCGTTATTATATTGGAACTAAGTAAATCGGGTATCAGGAAGTGTAGAGGCATGTTCGTCCATGACTGCCTACTTACATTTTGCTCTTTAGTCCCTTGCCAAACTGTTTGCTTAGCATGTGCATCGAAATACTTTACTATGGTAGAGATGAGTAAAGAAATGGTTCCACCGGAAACGCACTCCGAGGCGTACTTGTTGGCTGTCATAACTCATACAGCGCGAGTCGGTCATACATTTTTCGTTGTCCTAGGCTACGTGAGACAGTAATAGGGAAGATGGGATATTTTTATTTTTGTGTATATTTTAAAGAACTCCATGTAGAATAGACCACAAGTATATTAAAAAATTAAAACACTGGAATTTACTGCAAAAAAATGCAGTTTAAAATTGTCAATATAAATTTTGACGCCAAAACAAATCTACAGTCTGTATGACGTCACTATAACTGTCCTGCCCCGCGTTCCATTTAGCGTTAAAAACGATCAATACGCTCAAAATAGGAGGCATTTTGAGCGTTTTGATCGCTAAACGGAACGCGGGGATAGTAGGCGTGACGTCACTGAACGCTGATTGGTGTTTTGAAATCCGTTCCGTTTCAAGTTAAGTACTTTTAATTCGTAATTTTTGTAAAAAAAAAAACAATATTTTATAAAATATTAACCTTGCAGTGGCCCTTCTTTTATATTTTTTTTTTAACATTTTAATAGCAAAATTTTCATAAATATTAAATTTGTATGTTCCCTATTGGGGCCATATTTAACAGTCCAACAGTTAGGGGCTGTTTCACCAGTTCCTGATAATTGCCGGATAGGCTTAACTTAACTTGACAGATAGAGTATGGGAAATCTGTCAGATAAGTTGTGGATAGCCTATCCGCCACTTATCAGGAAGTGATGAAGCAGGCCCTATGATATAAGGGCCCTTTTCTTGTCATGTGTATATTATATCGCCCGCGCGCAGATATGGTCCGCATGCGGGTGATGCTCCTGGCCGGACGGGTTGCCCGCCCGATGGGAAAAACATTTATGAAATGATAGGATGCGGGCAACTTGCATGCATACATCCACGCGCGGGCATTAACACGCATGACAGAATAGGATCCTTATTCCTTACGCATATAAACATTACCTGTGTGGGTGCGTTTGTGGGCTTTTAGGTGCGAACTTTTCGTGTAGACCTTGTCGCACGCTGGGAACTCGCATCTATGCACCCTGCGCCGCTGGTCCGTCGCGTGGCTGAGTGAGTGGTGACGTGACGCGTGGCGACGCACCGGCGGGGGACACGGCGCCTCGTCTAGAAGAGAATATGCGTGAGCGAGACAGGTATAAAGTTAGAGCGAGAGGAACACAACACAGACATGCGACATATCAGAAGTTGACAGGCAGATGGCGGAACCAGGCGGAACTATCTGGGGTATGTTCCGATATATACAACCCAACACTGGCCAGTGCTCCCGACGTCAAAATCGACGTCATGTTGACTCGTTTCGAAATATTTTGGCAGCGCATCGAACTATGAATTTGTCAGATTGCCATTAATTTGTCACATCAGTACAATATGACGTCGGATAGATCATGTCGCAAGTACTAGCCAGCACATTTGGTTAAATTTCGGAACCTATCACTGACCTCCATTATACAAGTACGCTGGACTAATGATACCCTTTGAAATGACAGCTATTTTTTGTGCCTATTTGAAGCGGAATCAGCTCCCCCGATGGGAGGGATAGGAACTAAATTTGACCATTGACCAAATATATTTGTCTATGATTTGACGTAAAAATGACGTTTGAAAGTCGCCATATTGGCGCTGATAGCAGTAGTGGGAGTATTTGGAACTATACTAGTGATGACAACCAATAACGATTAAGCGGCCATTTGCAAGTTACGTCAAATTTAGTTCTCTTCCCGCTCACTGGGGGCGCTGATTCCGCTTCAAATAGGCACAAAAAAAAAGTGGGTATCATAGGTCCAGCGTACTTGTATAATGGAGGTCAGTGGAACCTATACATAATTTGGGCAGGTTATTTAGTTTAGGCAAAACCAGCCGTCAGAATTACATTAACAGAAAATGACGTAGGTCCGGCGTCAAGTTGCTAACGGAAAGGTTAACTATAACAACTAAACTAAGATTCCCGACGAGAATCGACGAGATCAAGACGAGAAACTCTCCTACGAAATGAATATTACAAAAATTATAAAACAATCAAAAAGTCACAAAATATTTTGCGGTACTGGATACACTTAACTAATTCAAATTAATAAATATACTGCGATTTTGTGTTAATTTGTTGTGAATATGTTTAACATATTTTGATTTTCTTGTAATTGATCCATCAAACATTGCTGCACTCTGCTGTAGCCCAAGATCGACAGCGAAATTAACAACCATAACCCTTCGATAAATTATGATCTCAATCGTGCCCAGGTGACATACTTTAAGCTGTTTTGGGAATGGGATACGCAATGAATTCAGAAACAAAATTATTGTAATAGAAAGTATTTGAGAAGCTAAAATAGAAATCAAAACTTTATTAAGAGACCTAATTAATAAAGAAGCGGGTACCATTAGTCATGAGTCATGACAATAAATTTATTATTATTTAACTTTTTAGGTAATAAAATCAAAAGTTTGTTTCATGCATTAACTACTGAACAGATTTTCGTCTTATTTGGCATGGTGGTAATTTAGGACGTGGATTAAGAGCGGGCTGCCAAATTTTGCTGTATTTTCTAATAAGTACCTATTACGATCCCGGAAGACGATTGACTTAAATGAAATTAAGATTTATTTAATCATTGTATATTTATCTGATATTTGCTTAACGGAAAACACGATTCACTTATTTTGACTCGATAGTTATATTTTTCGAAATTATGAATCTTTCTGGGCTTTTCAACAAATATATGTTACATTTATTGAGTTACTATCATTAAATAACTTGCACTACTACAATCACACACTTTATAAAATAATGGCTAAAGGAAATATTAGTATTGTATTTAATTTTTAAGTAATCATCAAAAACAGTTTTGGGACTTACGACCTTTACTTTCGTGCTATAATGCGGAAACCGTTGTTACGCGATACTGTTCACTATTAGCTGCACCGTAAAGCACATTGCTCGGAGGCACGATTCATGGAATCATTATATCACGATTGGAGGATAGCGGGGTGTGTAGGCGGGGCTAGCGTGCTTTGATATTTTTGGCAGCAGGCTCTTAAAACATAGGCTACTTTTTATCCCAAAAAAGCAGAGCATTCCCGTTGAATACAGTTACAAGTTTACAACCAGACCAGTCTCAGGTAAAAGACTAGTTTTTATTAAGCCGCAAAGTAACCGTAAGAATCCTATAAAGTGTTTGAGGCGGACGTATATAAAGAGTATTAACTTAATTAAGACAAAAAAATTGTGCAGCCTAATCATATTATTTATTGAACCGATTAAGCGTCCGCACAATTACTAGTGCCCGATTTTTGAGGTTATTTACGTCTACGTCTAATACACTCTTTTTTTACGTATTACGAGTTTACGTCTTATAAACTCCTGTCACAAACCCTCAGATATCCGCGATTCATTTATTTTCTTATGCTCTGTACCTAAATAGAATTGGTAGGTAAATGTTTTTCATGAAACCAATAATATTATGTTATTGGTTGCATGAATTATTAATACATATTATATATATATATATATATATATATATATATATATATATATATATATATATATATATATATATATATATATATGATGGTACTGTAATATAATTTTATAACAAAAAAAAAAATAACAGAATTAAAATTTTAAACTAACTATACAAATGAACTCTAAAATACACGTTAAGTATGTATTTTTTATCCGGGTAAGTTCACCCGGTAACAAACCCAAGAATTTAACATTCCGATATAACATCGAGTACTAAACATGAAACTAACCAGTGGGTTTTTTGACAGGTTTCACCGGTTTCGAGGTTTTGGTTGGCTTGATTGGCGTCAAACCTAGGCTAAGCAAGGGAGCGGGTGGTCTCGACGAAACCTTTTCTTTAAAACCTAGATTAAATTAAAGGTTTTAGTGTATTTAGCAGGTATTTTACATGCAAAATACAATTACAGAAATAATTATTTGATGTTAGTTTTAAGGTACAATTCCGTGCATCGCGACCGTCGTAAGCCGCGCGCGGCCTACGACTGTCGTCGGCCGCTCGCGACAATAGTTATTGTATGAAAATGTATGGCACTGTTTCCGAGGCCCGCGACAGACGCGAGCGGCCGACGAGTCAAAGGCCGCGCGCAGCTTTTTTTTTTTTTTTTTTTTAGAATAGGGGAGGGAAAGAAGGGAATAGGGTAGGGGATTGGGCCTCCGGTAAACTCACTCACTCGGCGAAATACAGTGCAAGCGCTGTTTCACGCCGGTTTTCTGTGAGAACGTGGTATTTCTCCGGTCGAGCCGGCCCATTCCTGCCGAAGCATGGCTCTCCCACGTATGAAGTGAGGCTTACGACTGTCGCGACTCGCGATGCACGGAATTGTACCTTTAATTATTATACCTAAGTTAAGAAAGCTTAAAAAACCTTACTAGTAAAAATATTTTAAAAGCAGATCTCTTAATATACAAGGTCTGCCGTCTGCCTACTGCCGTTGTCTGTCATGTGCCTCTTTCAATGACCAGACATAGATTTTACTTACCTTGTAAAGTTATTAGCTTTGTAAATATTTTTATTAGTAAGAGGTTTAGTAGATTTCACAAAATATTTAGTATTTTACCACTAGCGAATTATTTTTTAACATAAAAAAATATGTAACTGACCATCTTCCTTTTTAATTCTGGATGTTGAGACAAGCCCAGGTATGACCTCTAGTCGAGACAACTCTTCGAATCCTGTACAAACAAACCATGATTCAATGGTCTAACCTTAATTTTATAGATTAAGTTATTATTTTTTAGTGTAGTTATTTATAGTTTTCTCCTATATGGTAATTGGATGCTGTTAAGCATTCGTGTATATCCCACATCGAACTAGTTTTGAGTAATCGGCGTTTTAATTATTTTTGAAATAATCTTTCTTTTCTGCTTATTTTAAGCAAAAAATGTTATTGTGCGGTATCATTTTTTTGTTGAAATGCGTAGATTATGATTATGAAAAAACATTTTAATTTTACATTCAGTTTTAAGAGAAAAAGTATAAAATGGTTAATGCCATATTGCTATAGGGCAGGGGTTTCCAATCTTAAAAAGCCTGCGGCGCAGTTACACGTAAAATATTTTGACACGACTCACGGCGCCCTACTCTACCTAGCTATTAGAAAAAGATACATAAATAAATACCTTTAATGATTATAGTTAGGTTAAGCAGGTAAATAGTAATAAAAAAATATTTAATCATCTACCTGCTTTACATAATTAATATTATAATTTAATCATCACTTCATAGTATAAAACAGCCTTTCCCGTGGGCGATAACGCCCCCTCGTGGAGCTGAAAGCCTAAAGGGGGGTGTTGTGGGACACATAAGAAAATGGGGGCGTTGTGTAGAGGCTTGGGGGGGTAATTTGTAACTTCATTTCATCTGGATGATCTATTCTCTCCCGTTAGTTTTAATTTTTGGCTAGCATGTTTTGGAGGCGGCTTCTTTTATTTTATTAAACAAAAATCTCGGATTCCCGGGATTGGAGAAAATTCGGAAACGCAAATGAAGTCGGTATAATGGTAAAAATATGGTTTGAAAACGACTAATTTAGCATTTTGTATTTATTTTTATAAAATTTGCGGAAAAAGGGGTCAATTCAAATAAAGATAAGAAAGTAGGTGAAACAAAAGGAAGCGCTAAAAATAATTTGTTCTCAAAGTGGGCAGTAGACAAAATAAGTTTGGGAACCCCTGGTATAAAATTTGTATTTTATGCATACATCTTTAAAAGTACGCAAAGGATTTTGATGCGGTTTTTTTAATACATAGAGTGATTGAAGAGGAAGGTTTATTATATGTATAATAACATCGATTAATTAAATAGTTGAGAAATACTGTTATTTTTGAAGTTTCTAATGTGATATCGTAAATAATTACAATTTTACCGCTTACATTGCAAACGCAGGCTGAACCCTACGAGATTTATCAAAATAATGTAATAAGTATTGTACACATTAAAAAGGTCTACGGAAAACTCCGCCATGGTATATGTCTATCTCTTATGGATATCCCACAATAACATTTTTTTGTCATAAATTTACTTTTTACGACATATAATGGCTAATTTTCGAAGCAATTTTAACCAATACAGCATTAATCCTTATCCAATTAAATACCATAAATACATTGTTAATTTTAATATAGATCTATATGGCCCTTTACAGCATATGATTTGAATTAATATTTTCGAAGATATTACAGATTTAGCCCGGCCGCATATTGTCCGAATTTCTGATCAGAAACATTTGAACGTCCGCCGGACCGCGGACCGCCACTCCGCACACTATCCGAAATTTCCTTCCGGCGAGTTCGAGCTCACTCGGCTCAGTACAAAATGTAAGAAAGAGCGCGATTCGATTTTCTGATCAGAAACATTTGAACTGCTACCGATCGACGTCATCTGACATAAAATTTCGGACGCCCGCCGGAACAACAACAACTCATCCGGACCGGACGTGTCAGACACAAAACATATGAGCAGAGTGCGTTCCGGCGGGCGTCTGACATTATGTGTCAGATGACGTCGATCGGATGGCAGTTCAAATGTTTCTGATCAGAAAATCGGATCGCGCTCTCTCTTACATTTTGTACTGAGCCGAGTGAGCTCGAACTCGCCGGAAGGAAATTTCGGATAGTGTGCGGAGTGGCGGTCCGGCGGACGTTCAAATGTTTCTGATCAGAAATTTCGGACAATGTGCGGCCGGGCTCAAAAATTGTGGGACGTAGCGTTTGCGGCGGTACCGACCGGCCCTCTCCCAGCACTTTGAATCCGTGCGAAGCCGGGGCGAGTCTCTAGTTTTATAATATTTGTGGTTTTGGATAATGAGGGAGGATCGACTCACAGCGCCCCTCTTGCCTCCCACGGCGCACTAGGGCGCCGCGGCGCACAGTTTGGGAACCCCTGCTATAGAGCTTATTACATTTAGCATTAATGTCCTATGTGATTTAACACATTACCTAATGCAAAATTCTGATTTCTTCTTTCAATACATTAAGTGCTTTTTTAACAAAATGTTATAAAATTATCATATTATATAAAATAATCGTCACGCCCACACCGCTGAACCGATTTTTCTGAAATTTGGTATGGAGATACTTTGAGTCCTGGGAAAAGGACATAGGATCCTTTTTATTCCGAAAAAATGTACGGTTCCTAGGCATTCAATAAAAATGTTTTCTGCTTATACCGCTACATGGATTTCGATGATATTTGGTATGCAGATACGTTATGTCTCGGGAAAGGACATAGGATACGTTACATCTAGAAAAAAGGTACGGTACCCGTGTGATAGACAAAAATGATTTGCGTCGCTATAATCCGCTGAACCGATTTTGATAAAAATTGGTGTGCACATACTTTGACTCTCGTGAAAGGACATAAAATAATTTTTATCTTGAAAAAATGTATGGTTACTGCGTTATAAAGTTTTGTATTTTGCGCTTAAACCGCTGAACCGATGTTGATTAAATTTGGTATGCAGATAATTTTGAGTGTCGGGAAATCCCGTGTGCTTTCCCGTTCTCCCAGAAAATGTACGGTTCCCGCGCAATGAATAAAAATGATTTATGCTTTTACCGCCAAACTGATTTCGATGATATTTGGTATGCGGCTACATTGTTTCTCGGGAAAGAACACTGGATACTTTTTATCCTGGAAAAGCCGCTTAACCGATTTGGATGAAATTTGTTAAGACCCGGATAACTGATACGGATATATTATATAATGGTATTTACCTATATCCCATAAATGTATGGTGCCCGCTCGAAAAAACTTGAATATTTGCGGTATTAACCGCAGAACCGATTTTGAGGAAATTTGGTATGGAGATACTTTAAGGCCCAGGAAAGGACGTAGGATAGTTTATGTACGGTTCACACGTGATGAACTAATTTATACATTAACTGAATTTAATCAAAATCGGTTCAGCAGCTTAAACGCAAATTAATAAAGTTTATTGCGTGAAAACCGTACATTTTCCATGATAAAAATTATCCTATGTCCTTCTCTAAGACCTATCGTAATATCTATATACTAAATATCATCGATATCGGTTTAGCGATATAAGCCAAAATCATTTTTGTTGACTGCGCAGGAACCGTACATTTTCCGGGACCAAAAGTATCTAATGTCATTTTAAGTGACTCAGAGCATCTGCATACAAAATTTTATCAAAGTCGGTTCAGCGGTTTAAGCGCAAATCATTTTGTTATCTTGCGAGAACCGTACATTTTCCGGTAAGTATAATAGTGTTCTATATTCATCCCCGGGACTCAATGTATACCAAGCATGCCAAGTTTCATCGCTTGAACGGTTAAACCACAGATTAAGGTATATATTGGGTTAAAATATAAAGAAGTAACAGATAGACAGACAGACACACTTCTGCATTTTCAATATTAGTAGATATGTACTACATAAATAAAAGCTGCTGTAAATCATTGAGGTTTTCCCTTGTTTAACATTTGAACAAAAATATTTGCGTTCCAAATTTAAACACAATAAGATGGCATTCATAGTGTAAGACACATTACACATAGTACATAAATGCTAAATACAATACATAAATATTTTGTACTCTAGTATATGCTGCAGTGAATTTTCAATTATTATTTTTAACAAAAATTAAAACCGATTTCCAAGGTAAAAACAAGTGAAATTATTATTTTTAACAAAAAATTAAACTGACTTCCAAGGTAAAAACAATAATAACATACTTATAATATGAACTAAAAAGTATTAAATAATTTTTCCTATCTAGTAGTGCCTTTTTCCGAATTCGGCTAAACCTCAACTTTTTCTGTACTCAATCTTTATCATTTTGAAGTCGGTACCAGATAGCTGAATCTTCAGTTCTCTAACAGAATATTTGAAATTTTTGGAACTGGCACCGACTTCATAATTATGAAGATTGAGTACAGAAATAGTTGAGGTTTAGCCGAATTCGGAAAAAGGCACTACTAGATAGAAAAAAAAAATTTAATACTTTTTAGTTCATAGTATTAGTATACTATTACATTTGCTAGGTAATTATAATATTTTAAATTATGTCAAAGGGACGAGTCATAACGGGACGAGACGCTAATAGATCGGATTCTCCTTGGACTTTCGTTTGCAAAATTTGCAGACCGCAATCTGACTTCTGATATGCGTTGTTGCAATCCACACACTGAACAAAAACAAATTTGACGTAAAAACACAGAATACAAATTACTCACGGACGTAAAAATGACGTTTGAAAGTCGCCATATTGGTGCTGATAGCAGTAGTGGGAGTATTTGGAACTAATACTAGTGATGACAACCAATAACGATTAAGCGGCAATTTGCAAGTTACGTCAAATTTAGTTCTCTTCCCTCTCACTGGGGGCGCTGATTCCGCCTCAAATAGGCACAAAAAAAGTGGGTATCATAGGTCCAGCGTACTTGTATAATATAATAAATGGAGGTCAGTGGATCCACAGCATTGATTTGACAGATGTTGCCAACATCGGTGTCCGCTCCTTTAATGTTATGATGTATGGCATATTGACAAACTGGCTCTCATTTTTTTTTTATTTACCTTTTGAAAAAAAATATCTGGCTCTCATACTAATCTGACCAATATTTCATAAGAAAATGGTTTTAACTTCTAAGGGTGGGTTACACCAGAGGTGTGGTTATAGTTACAGTTATGGTCAAAGTTATGGGTATAGTTAAGGCTAACTTAACTTTAACCTTAACTTTGACCACAGAATTTGACAGATGTCTGTTGCTGTTGCGGTTATGGTGCGACAAGGCTTTAAATGAACGTGGGTGGGGGCGCTGCTGGTAAAGGAGAACTGTCAGAAATGGCGTTTTTGTATGATGGCGGCGTTAGTTCCTTTTTTCGCCACGTTCATTTAAAGCCTTGCCGAGCTCTATGGTTATCGTTAAATATGGCGTCCATTATTGACTTTAACCAAAGATTTGACATTTTGCATTGTAGTTATAGTTAAAGTTACAGTTATAGTAAGTTGGTGCAACCCACCCTAAACTATCTGACTTAGAGCATAGAAGTAAAGGAATTTATTTTAGATAAAAATCTCTTCTATCTTTTTAAAATAAAAAAGAACCAGTTTAATTCACTAGATTTTTCACAAAAGGCCATTAATTAAAAAATACACAATTTTTTTCCTTAAATTTTGGTTTTTCTATGTTTAATTCCACGAAATTCATAACATAATATTGCCTGTGTAAGCGTAGTCCACAAGTTAAGCTATCATATGAGACCTTTTTTGTCTTCTTAGGATATTTACATGAGAAGTATTGGCATAGAATATATATTAGTAGTACCAAGTATTGGTCAGATTAGTGTGAAAGCCCGAGAAAAACTAAAATGGCTGCCTTTTTACAACCGTTAGAGAGAGAAAAAATTTGAGGGGCAATTTTTCGATAAAATATGCCATACATCATGACATTAAAGGATCGGACACCGGTGTCGGGACACATTGTATATTAGTATAGATTGAAATGACTGCCGTTATTAGGGATTAAATTTCTGTTAGGAATTGGTATTATAAGCTGTTTTTAACCAACGTCCAAAAAGGATCAAAATGTATGCGGTTTGACATAAGTCATCGCTAAATGACATTTCGCTTGCGAAGACTAATGTCAAAGCACATACATTTTGGCTACGAACACTGACCTCAATTATACAAGTAGGCTGGACTTATGATACCCTTTGAAATGACAGCTATTTTTTGTGCCTATTTGATGCGGAATCAGCACCCCGAATGCAGGGGAAAAGAACTAATTCTGACGTAAAAATGACGTTTGAAAGTCGCCATATTGGCGCTGATAGCGGTAGTGAGAGTACTTGGAACTAATACTAGTGATGACAACCAATAACGATTAAGCGGCCATTTGCAAGTTACGTCAGATTTAGTTCTCTTCCCCCGCATTGGGGGCGCTGATTCCGTTTCAAATAGGCACAAAAAGCAGGTGGGTATCATAAGTCCAGCGTACTTGTAATAATGGAGGTCAGTGGCTACGAATAATAAAAGCATTTTGGTAACCAATTTCGTCATCGTTTTTAACGAAAAGGACTTTGGCTACGGCCTCTGTTCAATCAGTCGAAAATCTAAGAAGATTTTTACAGACTTTCATCCCCTATTTTATCCCTTTAGCGGTGGAATTTATCAAAATCATTTCTTAGGGGATGCCTACGTCATAGTAGCTTTATGCATGCAAAGTCTCAGCCTGATCGGTTTAAAATTGACAAAGTTTCATACAAACTTTCTTCCCCTATTTTATCCCCTTAGGGGTGGAATTTATCAAAATCCTTTCTTAGGGGATGCCTACGTCATAGTAGCTTTATGCATGCAAAGTCTCAGCCTGATCGGTTTAAAATTGACAAACTTTCATACACACTTTCATCCCCTATTTTATCCCCTTAGGGGTAAAATTTATCAAAATCCTTTCTTAGGGTATGCCTAAGTTATAGTAGCTTTATGCATGCAAAGTCTCAGCCTGATCGGTTTAAAATTGACAAAGTTAACATACAAACTTTCATTCCCTATTTTGTCCCCAATTGATCAAAATCCTATCTTAGCGGATTCAATTTCATGCCAGAAATAAATACCTAACACAAATTAAAATTATATTTCTGTGTCTTTCTGTTTCTGTTTAAATATTTTGTTTCACGGCTTGGAAAGGCGTGAGGTGAGGAGGGGGGGTGGGGGGGAACGCACGCGCTTGTGGCAACAAGCATTTTTAGGGTTCCGTAGCCAAATGGCAAAAAATGGAACCCTTATAGATTCGTCATGTCTGTCTGTCTGTCTGTCCGTCCATATGTCACAGCCATTTTTCTCCGAAACTATAAGAGCTATACTATTGAAAATTGGTAAGTAGACGTAGTCTGTGAACCGCATTAAGATTTTGATACAAAAATGGATTTTTTTTTAAACATTTTAGGGGTCCCCATAGGTACAACTGAAACAAAAAAAAAATTTTTTTTCATCTAACCTATGCGTGTAGGGTATCTATGGAACAATCTTCAAAAATCATATTGAGGTTTTTAATATCATTTTTTTTTCTAAAATGAATAGTTTGCGAGAGAGACTCTTCAAAGTGGTATAATGTGTCCCCCCCCCCTCTAACTTCTAAAGTAGGGGCATGATAAGTCTATAAAAATATATGATGTACATTACTATAAAAATTACCAATTGGTTTGAACGAGATCTAGCAAGTAGTGTTTTTATACGTCATAAATGGTAGACTTAATTTAACTTTCATTAAATCAACTGAAATATAAAAATAAATCAAACACCTTTTAATTTCATAAAAATAAACCTTATTGCTGCTGCGGAACCCTTCATGGGCGTGTCCAACTCGCACTTGTTATAATATAGCTAAAGGTCCGTGGAACACATATCAAACAAAAGTTCACGGTCGGCAAATTTTGCAAACTAGTATCCAATTAGAGCCTGCACTATACGATGCATAATGGCGATATAAAATTGTGAAGTGACATCACGCTACATTTTAACATTTCAATTTTGTATTGCATAACATACGAATCATCAAGACGTGCTTGTTACGTATTCCGAATCCGATCTGAACTCACGAAATTACGGATCTAGAAATCTCTGACCGAATTCTGATCTGATCTGATCTAATCCATACTAATATTATAAATGCGAAAATGTATCCATGTCTGTTCGTTTGTTACCTCTTCACGCCCAAACCGCTGAACCGATTTTGCTGAAATTTGGCATGGAGATACTTTGAGTCTCGGGAAAGGACATAGGACACTTTTATCCCGGAAAAATGTACCGTTCCCGCGCCATTTACGAGTTTTGGCGCAACGGAGTTGCGGGCGTCATCTAGTTTCTAATAGGTACTCTAGTCCGATTTCTGATCCAAGCTACTCAAGGCAACTTTTTGAAACACATTATAAGGTGCTACAACATTCTCCGGAATGTAGATTCACGGATGAAAGGTGAGAAGAGAGTGTGTCTGCTCCGGATAATAGTTATAAGTTCGGTTCGGTTTCGGATACGACGTAGTGCGGAACCGATCTTACGACCGCACTCAGAGACACCTATTAATAACTTCAATTTTATAAATAATTTAACAGAATATGTATCTAGTTGATGTAAAAATCTTCATTCAATTAAAGCTGAACAATCAATAAATCTCCCTGAGCGTAGCCGTGAGGGCTCCCACACAAAACTACGAATTCGCATCGCATCGCAAAAATCATACTAAAAATGACATTGCGATGCGATGCGAATTCGCAGTTTTATGTGGGAGCCCAGTGTGCAAATAAAAGAAAGTAACTAACCCGATCGTTTACTGGAAGATAAGAGAGCGATGTCAACCATGGGTTCCGGTGAGTCTGGCCGGTCCTCGTAGCCTAAAACAGAATTACATTGAAGAACCTATAAATAAGAAAACTTAAGGGTGCCTCCAGGCCATTGGCGAGCCTTAGAGCTAGTCCACACGGCGCGTTGCGTCAGCGTTGCGTCGACGCAGCGCTGCCGTTGCGTTGTTTTACATACAAAATATAACCAAGGTGTTCACACGGTGCGCTGCGTCGTCGCGTCGCAACGCACACATGACGGACAGCAGCCCCCGAGACGAAGCGGGAGGGGGTGTTGACGTTAAGACTGCTTCGTAATAACGCTGCGATGACGCAGCGCCTGTGTGGCCGCCGGCCGGCTATGCGTCAAACGGCAGCGCTGCGTCGACGCAACGCGCTGGCTCTTAGCTAACGGCCTTTTAGTAGTTTCAGTTTGACGTTTTCAATTAGATTACCAATTAATTCTCTAACATCAAAATTGAAAGATTTTTTACTAAATATTTTCTCGATTTCAGTATTTTTTTACACAGGTACACTCATCCGTTTTTTAAAATGTGTAATTTTCAAAATAGCAAGGCTGGTCAGTTAGCAGTTAGCACCGAAAACAAACGAAACATAATATTTACTTCTCGTTTTAGTGCTTGCTCTTTAGAAATCTGATGATGTACTCAAAGTTACACAGATTGAATCGATACCAATAGTTGTGACTTGTGAACAAATTACGCAACGCTATTCAGCCCGTCCACACGTATTAAGTCGTTAGCTAAATGCGTGTAAACCACGGTGTAAACTAGCCACAACATTCACAAAATAAATTGTAATTGACACCAATTGAGGGAACAACACCGACTAACCAGTAAAACGCAAAAATAGCAACGAAAATAAAACGGTTTCTGTATTTGTACTGTCAGAGAAAGGGATTTAAAGATAGCAGACCTACGTTATTTGGTCGGTTTATGCCAAGACAAGCAGACGGATGGATGGGCGGATAACATTGATTTGATATAGCACAACTACATAACGTAGGTACGCCATCTGAATTTACTGCTTTTTACCCTAAATACATTTTTTAATGAAATAACAAAAGCAGAAAATATATGAAATTATTTTTACGCGGGCATTGAATTCTTAGCAGATGGTCACGACACCTTTCATTGTTTTTGAAAAGGGTGAAAGATCGAGGTGAATTGACCGTTTTAAGGGTGCAAAGTATAACACAAAATAAATGTTGGAGCATAAATCGAAGAGCTGGACTGTGTTTAAACCAAGTGGTATTTTGTGAAACAGTACTACTACCAGAGAAATAATGGCCTGGCATTTGGCGGACCTACGTAATATGATCTAGTTATGTATTGAAAACCAGGCAACTTCATGACTAACATAATCTGACCAAATAATGTAGGTTTACCATCTGCATGTAAATCGATTTCTCTGATGGTACAGCTTGGGAAAGCTAAAGAAAATTTTTTTTCGGATAAGGTAAACTTCTCGTACTATTAATTTTGCAAATATAATATTGCTACATTCAGCCTTTAAAACTTCGTATTATTATAAGATGTTGGATTGTGTTGCGTAACAAAATTGAAAACATACTATGCCTAGAATTTTCGAAACAAAAATCTAATATAATGCTCTAAGCTCACACCGAATTTTAAAATTAAAATCAATCAGAAAGCGTTAATTTTTTTACAAAACAAAGAAAATTGAAATTTATAACTAAGCAAAGAATTAGAAGCGTCGCTGCCTGATGGATCTACTAATTAAATTTTTGATATAATGTTTACTGAAGGAATATACATACGTTTTCCTTTCGACTAAAAAAAGAAAAATAAATGCTTCACTATATTTATTTGCACATAGATATAGGAATTCTAGTTCAGTCTAACGCAGCATTAGTAGATCGACAGTGGAACAGCGAAAATAATCCATTTACATCCATTTATTGTTAAATTTTTGTTTTATTTTCGCGAGCCGAATTGAAGCCGAATTGTCTGATAATAATCGTTTTCATAAAATTTTGAATTTGGAACGTCATTTTGTGGTCTGGTAACTTTTAAACAAGAATTTAACATTGTTAAAAATTTAATGTTTAACTGACATGGTTTTTCAGGAGCTACACCAAACCCAATTAAAGGATCACGAATTCGAACTGGCTTCCTTGTGTAGCCTGCATTAAGAAATTTTCATTAAACAATTTCATAACATGAATACGAATATTCAAAATTTGCACATTTAATTAGCAAAGATGTGCTACACCTTTATAAGGAATATCATAAATGAATATGCTAAGTCCACAAAATATCTTCATTGATCATGAATATTTGATGTGAATAAATTTACACACATCAGGAATCACAAATCCTTGTTAATTATGAGTCTATTCAGTCGATAGCTTAATAGGTGCATACGGCATACCTATTTAAATAATGTTCATATTCTATTCTAACTAGATAAATTATTTACTTATTAGTAGAAACACTTTGGTATTTTAAATGCTTCGTCGCATTTCTGTTCTATCATTTATTTTAAAATGGACCATTTGTTTTGTCATTATTCCTATTTCATTTACAACTACAATAATAACGTATACCAGCGCAATTTGGCGTTAACAAGAATTTAACGTTCCAGGTAACACCCAAAATTTAAAGCAGGGACTAACCCACTTTTTGGGTGAGGATACCAGTCTGGGGCTGAACAAAGGATCTGACTTCTTTGGTATTGACATTCCGAATCCTATGGGCAAATTTAATATTTCAACGATCCATCTAACACTATTTTGCTTAGGAGTCTTCTAAACCTCTTTTTAACATGTTTTTTTCTATTTAGAAGAATGACAAGGTCAGTATAACTGGCTCTTTACAGGTTAGTGGACACTAAAAACAAAATTGGACATAATCTTAAGTTAACATAAGAGCCTCTTTATTTAAGTAACGTCTAAATCATTAGGCACTAATGCAAAATTCATTTGATGATTCTATGGAGAAAAGTTTAAAATCTAAAAGCATCTACGGCCTAAATTTAGCTGATAAAAACTAGAAATACGAGTTAAAATTGAATCAAACCCTTTATCTACATGACTATTCTAGGAATTTTAATATTTTAAAAATCTCTACGAATAAGCTAAAGCATCCTCAAAATGATGGTAAATTCTACTACAAGGAGTTAAAATACTAAATTGCTATTGATTTTAGTGAAATTTAGATTTCATTTTGGATTTTAGAAAATTTTATACTAATAATAGTTATGGAAGCAATGAACCGGAGCATAAGCTACTATCATCAACATACCTTTTGGTTCATCACAATCGCTGAGGACTTCGCTTTTGACAGTGGTGATTGTGAACAGCCTCGGTGATGGTGGTGAGTCGATAGGGGGAGTCATGGACCTCGCCCAGTCCTCCTCTTTGCGTTTCCCCCTCGGCTCCTCCCGGAGGTATCTTTCCATTTCGTAACATGTCTGCGAATCGGAAGTTGGAAGGATTAGTATTATGAATTAGGTGTTCTGCTTTCGTAAGTATAACGTGTTCAAAAATTCGGGATCCGAAAAAAGTTTCGGGAAGCTACCGGATACCGAATTATTTAACAAAACCAAAACACACAGGATTGTCTATACAACAAGGATTTTTAACAAAAACGCTTGTTGTTTAGAGAATGCTGTGTAAGCGGGCCCCTAGACGAGCAATTTTGTTGTTCAATATCACCTATTGCATAATCCTACTCCTACTAATATAAAGGCGAAAGTTTGGATGTATGTATGTATGTATGTATGGATGTTTGTTACTCTTTCACGCAAAAACTACTGAACGGATTTTAATGAAACTTTACAATAATATAGCTTATACATCAGAATAGCACATATACTACAATTTTAACCGACTTTCAAAATCGAGGAGGTGTTATGTTCGTTTTTTAATGTTCAACGATTACTTAGCCGTTTGTGAACCGATTTTCAAAATTGTTCTTTTGGTGTATAGGTTATCATCCCAATTTGGTACCATATTCATAAAAGTGGTGACCTGATGAAGGGATCCATAAGAAATTGAGGGAACTCACCAAAATTTATATGGAAACATGTGGTGACTTCGGTTTCGTGAGCAGTATTCTAAGCATATGCTACCAACAAGTAAGATTTTGCACCAAGGTTCGGAAGGTGCTGAGAGAATTCCTGACTCTTTATAGATAGAAGTTTGGGAGTTCCGACGTTGTTTTAAGAACGGAAAGCATATGCTACTATGCAAATTACATTCATCATCATCATCACTACCATAAACCATTATAGAACCATGTATCGTCCCGTTTTGACCCTATTATTAGTACTTTTCATAGTCTTTTATTATATATCACTTAAACCGCGGATAACACCGCGGGGCACAGCTAGTAATATTATATTGACCGTCTAGGGTTGACATTGAACATCGCGCGAATTCAATCTAATTGTCAAATAAACTGTTCAATAAAATTGAAGCGTGATATTGCACAATACAATTGATCGTCTAGGGGCCGGCTAATGTGAATTTCTTATAATATAGACTTAACAAAGTTTTAATTGAAACACTGGACACACGACTAAAGGTTGTCTAAGACTTCTAATACTATTGTCAGCTTTTATAGATGTCTGTCATCAGTATTTCCAGACTATTACGACTACTTTTAAGAAGAGAGTACGTTCCTGTTCAAAAGTCCGCATACAATTGCGATTTCGTTTTTGTGGGCGACGGTATTCGCTTTCATCTGGCGATGTTTCCGCTCGTTTGGATTTTATTAAATAAAGAACTTGCCCATAGGGGTTATGAATCAGCCAGCAAACGCTACTTGTTTAATGAATTTATGAAAAGAAGCTTGTGGTCCCTAGAGGAAGCTTGTTGGAGCTTTTACCAAGCGGTTTCCTAAGCTTATGCTGGAAAACATAACGTCGTTGGTACGATGCAATCTGCATTTTAAAGCTCTAACATTCTCATACAAAACTTTCAATTAGATTCTGGATGCAACGGCCCAAAATGATCGCCAAATAAAATTCAAGACAAACACCGTTTTTACATAGCCAGTTTCATGAAGGTAGTACAAAAACATGAAAAACTTGAGATGTGTCAAGGGACACCCGGATGGAACGAAGTTATAAAAAAAAAATCGTTCCAAAAAAAACGCCATCTATTGACGCCCAGGAATACTAACACCGACACTTTTGTGGAATTGTAATAAAATTTATTTAAACGTCCTTTAGATATCGCTGTTTATTCTAAAAAAACGCCATCTAGTTGACGCACAGGAATACTATCAACGCCCTCTGCCCCTACTATGCAGGTACTAATAAAAAAGTGTCGAGGTCAAGTGTCGTTCCGTCTAGCCTCCTTTCGCAACGCCGAACGCGCCATAAGGAACTTCGTTCCAAAAATTTGGACGATTTCAGCCTTATAACACTAAACATTAGTCATGATTCATAACAGTTAGGTTTTTTTTTATATTAAGCATTTAGGTCAAATAAGGCCACAACAAATACCTAACTAGTAAGTCTAGTTTCATGAAGTCATTAACTACGCAAGTTATATTCTTGAACTGTCAGAGAAATTGATACATATGTAGATAGCGGACCTACGTAATTTGGTCAGGTTGTGTCAAATTAAAATAAGTCATGATAATATATAAGCTGGGCTTGACATAATTCGAATAAATGACGTAGGTCATCAGACTATGAGTCAACGTCTCTGGGTATAAGTGAACATCGACAAAATCACGATTGATCAGACCAAGAAATTTGCATTGGCACTTTTGGGTCTTATAATTTTGCGTGAAATTGAGAGAGTCACTGAAATGACTCTACACGTTAATTAAGGCGACGCCTTGATAATTTGGCTGTAGCGATATCGATTTTTCTCAGCAATGACTAAAGCTAAGAAATTAAAGTTCATTGTCAGTATTCATCACGTCTTTGTCTTTGAATTACCCATAGCATAACACGATTGGTCAACTTTTATAACCCAGAATAATCAATCAAAAAGACCTATGTAAAAATGCGATTCTAATTTTGCCAACAGAGGAGACTGATTTAAGCTTCCAAAATTTGTACATAGATTGGTTCAAGCATACACTTTAATTTGCACATAGTTTATATGAAATACATTTAGGGTTTTTAAATTACGCGACAAAAACCATTTTGTCGCTAACGCCCTTTCCATTTCTTGCTGTTCCATTGGTTATTTTCTATAAGAGGCCAGGCCGGCCTCTCATAGAAAACAAGCAATCTACAACATATCCAACACGGTTTTTTACTTTAACGCGGCGTCACCTTAAACTAAGTATCCCTAAGAGGCCCGGCAGACTGTAGACTTTTAGTCGGCCGATAGTTTGACCAAATTGGGGTTTCTGTACATTTGCATTATTATCGGCCGATACAAATCGTCTAGTGTGCGCACCTTCATACATCTTCGTACTGATTAAGCTTTCGATCAAACTATCGGCCGACTAAAAGTCTGCAGTATGCGGGGGCTCTAAAGGACAATAGATGATGACTCAGAGACAATAAATGATGATTAAACTTCATTTTTTTTTATTTTTTTTTTATTAATAAAATTGGGGCCGTCTATGGGCTGTTCGCCCATATACTTTTTTGTTATTTTATTATTTAGATTTTTCGCACCAAGGATAATTGAAACTTCAATTTAATGAAGAGTTTGACTGATAATGAATGGGGCTTATGTCAAAATCTTTAACTTTAAATTAATTACAGTTAAGTAGTAACACCTAGTCGTCTCTGAGTCCAGCAAGTATCACAATATATTATAACTAGACGTTCCGCGCGGCTTCGCCCGCGTAAATTAGATATTTCACAGACAAATCAGTCTACAAAAAATAACCTATGAATATGATCCTTCACGTGGTCTACTTCTTATCTGACCCAAATAATTTCCCCCGTTTTTTCCACATTTTCTTCTATTTGCGCTCCTATTAGTCTTAGCGTGATAAAATATAGCCTATAGCCTTCCTCGATAAATGGGCTATCTAACACTGAAATAATTTTTCAAATCGGACCAGTAGTTCCTGAGATTAGCGCGTTCAAACAAACAAACAAACAAACTAACTAACAAACTCTTCCGCTTTATAATATTAGTATAGATGGTTAAAAACCTGTCACAGATAATTCACTGAGATTCAAAATTGTACAATTTTGTATAATAGCAATAGGAAATTCGCATAAAATAAAACAAAACATCGCAATCGCTAAGTGTAAATGTAATAATTTACTTCGCAAATACAATACGTAATTAGATACAACAGAAATAAAATCGAAAGCAATATCCTTATAGGGCGTGTTACAAAACGGTCATTCGCAAGCATATCATTATAGGCCCTTGAAAGCACTTTTATATTCAAATTAAGTCGTCATGCATAATAATTCGCCTTAATCAATTAAATAGGTCAGCTGCACTGCCGGCTTTCAAAGAATATAAAATGAACAGTTGGAGAAAAATGTTAAATTAAGAAATTTAAAAACAAACTCTAATAAGTGATCTGATCAAATTACTGGAACTGACGCTGACAGACGGACATGTAAACTTATAACACCTCTATTTTTTTTAAAGAAGAAGAAGTATTTTAATCACACGTTCTATGATCTATCACAAACGCAAAGCTTATTTTCGCTGCAGCATTGAAATTTTCAATTACAAATTTTCGAGCACAGCACATTATCTCTATCACCGGCCAAATTTCAAACTGTTACTTTTGTAAACGGTTTGTAACGGGTTAAGGTACAAGTTGGAAGCCGGCTACATGAAGTTGCAGCAGACGACGTGTCGTCGCGACACTACTGGTTTCTATGTATTTCTATGAATAAGTGTCGCTAGCTTCGTGTCGCTAGCTGCGGAGGGTATTTCATAGAAATACATACAAACCAGTAGTGTCGCTGCGACACGTCGTCTGCGGTTGCTTCATGTCGTCCGCTGCCAACCGGCGCCTTTAAGTTGTAATTGTAACATTTATATCTACATATTAAAAGTCATTTTATTAGATTATTTTCCAAAAACTTAACACTTTACAAAACAAAAATATATACATAATGTAAATAATTAACAGTTTTCACATAAATATAAGATCAATTGTTATTAAAATATTTGCCTGTTAAAAAAATCCGTTACTCTCTCTATGAACGCAATCGTCGCAATTCCTAGAACAATACATACGAACCAACTGCAGCCATATTATGAATTATCAGAGAAATCGATTCATAGGAACGTACGTAATCTAGTCGTGTTAAATCAAGCTCAGCAGAATCACGACTTGACATAACCCTGCCAAATAACGTATGTATTAATCAGTTCCTCTTGTTTTAAAGAGCACCGATGTTCTTGTTTTCTTGTAAACACAGAAAAAACAGGCGCCTTTAAAGATAACCAGATAAACGTCATAAGCGTTCTGTTTTAACTCTAGTTTGGGTTAACCGTGTTTAGCACCCACTGACTTTACTTCCCCATGAAGGTCAATGCCCTTAACCAAGGTTTACAAAAGTATAGGGCATAGCGTCCAGTTAACGGTAACTCCCACGCAATGCAAGGTATAATAGGCATTGTTAAAGGTCGGTAAGATTTAAAATCATCTGCACCACCCCATTTCCTTTTACTATCATCGTACGGGAGATGTTTTCGTTGTAAAAGATTTTGTTTTATCCTCATAAACTACATTAATATTGTAATAAAATTAGAAATAATGAAGAGGAGTAGCAGCGAAACCTCCGATATTTAAGCTGTGAGTTCAAGAAGATGAATCATGACTAAGAAGTAAGAACTAAGAATACTCTCGAATACCTACTTTTGGGCATGTCAGCTTTTAATTTAAATAAAAACTAACGTTAAAAGATAACGTTCTTCAAAATTAGCGATGGTGGAACATTTTTCACGACTATCTCAAAGACTGCACTATTTTGCCGGTGGGAGTGAATTTCAAAATGGTTTGACTTCACGCGGGCCGCAGTTTGTGTTAGGCAGTTTCAAGTACCGGGCCCCGGCTAAGCTACTCTGCTATGTCTATGGTGTTATACATAATATTATACTAGATGACGCCCGCAACTCTGTTGCACCAAAATTCGGCTATCACGCGGGAACCGTGCTTTTTCCGGCATGAAAAGTATCAATCTTTTTCCGGAACTCAATGTATCTCCATACCTTTCAGCCAAATCGATTCAGCGATTTGGGCGTGAAGAGATAACAGACAGACACACTTTTGCATTTATAATATTAGTATGGATTAGTATGGATGAAGCCTATCTTGGCAACATCCATCAGGTGTTCCCTGCTCGTTTGTCGCTACTATCGTCTGCGTGCTCGTGCGAAATAATTTGTTTTATTGGTCTGAATGGGCCCCCAATTTCGCGGGGGCCTGTCGAGGATATAAGGGCAGCCGCACACTTTCATATCCTGATTCTATCAAACTTTGTTAATTTACCTATGGAAAGTTTCCTTTGCTAAATAAATTGTTTATTGAATTAGATTACATGTCTTTAGCCATATGCTCTTTTAAGATTCAATAAAACTTTAAATCTATTTTCAATTTGACAACAGACAACCATAAATAAAAGAGTACGATTCGTGTGTAATTTGTGTGAAATGTTTAATTTGTTAAAAAATGTATGATAAAAGCATGATTTCAAAATAATATTAGCTCGATTCACTCCTTCACCATATAAACTATAACTGTGCAAAATGTCAATCACCTACGTTTCCGCATTTTTCGTCTAAAGGGATCCAAAGTTTTTCGCTTGCGTATTAAGGCGGGCTGAAACCCCATTTTGTTATTTCTTGATACCCGATTTACCTAGTTCCAATATAATAACGAAATGTAAAAAAATATGAGATATAGAGCACAATATTTAAAAGCGTTTAAATCAAAAACATTTTAATAAAAAATAATACTTTCGCTGTAATTAATTTACAAACTCACCTCCGACAAAACTCTTTGTCATTGAAATATAAGTATTAACAAGAATAACTTACATTTTATTTTAATAAATTGTCAATGAATCTATTTTAAAAAGGTCTGAAACGAATAATCTTTTTTCTTAATATTTATTTCGAAAGATATTTAAAAAAAAAAACACACGAAAAATAAAATAGAGAAGATCCGCCCGTCGTAATTTACAATTTTATGCTAAGCTAAAATGAATCTTATTGCGATGCGTACACGCTTAGCATTCGCGTTCGCAAGGTTATCGTTTTGGAATTGAGGTAAGTGCTCGCCTTAATCTAAAGATAACTTAACTTTGAATTGCTTTATTTTGTATTTTTGAAAAATATTAAAAAAAAAAGTATTCTATAGTACTTTTGAGAGCTATATCTCAGCTAAATTATCTCTAACAATCGATCTACAATAATATATTCACAAACGCGTCGCGGTCGCGTAATCGGGAAGTATTATTCCCATGAGTTCGAGTTATCGAGTCCAACCGCAATTCCCAGTGCCGGTCACACATGGTCACCCTACATACGGCGTTTCCCGTTGCGCGCGACTGACTTTCACGAGGCTTTCCAAGTTTCTAGCGCGTTTCCACGAGAAAAATCCTTTATCACGCCGCCCGTACAATAACTAAGGCCCGTATTTTTGGTCAGTACTCAAGATGCATATCGGTCTCAAGACACGGTTCAGGCTCTGTGATTGGTTGGCTGTCAAAATTTGGACCAATCACAGAGCCGAACCGCGTCTTGAGACTGGGTCGCATCTTAAGTACTGACCAAAAATACGGGCCTAGGTGTCTTACTGCCGCACTCAGAGACGAATATTAATTACTTAATTGTAATTAAGTACTTAATTCAAAATTTTGACATAAGCCCCATACATTATCTGTTAAACTCTTCAATAAATTGAAGTTTAATCATCATTAAATGTCTCTGAGTACGGCGGTTAGTCCAATTGCAGAAGAGAATTGATAGCTATGAGCATCCGTACCTACTAATATTAAAAATGCGAAAGTGTGTCTGTCTGTCAGTCTGACTGTTATATATCTTCAAAATGTCAGGTTGTCGATATAAATAATTTAGATAATAAATTTATTAATGATATAAGTATTACTTATCTCATTACTGTAAGAGACATATAGCAAAGATGCTATCAAGTTTTTTATTTTCTTTGAAAGCCAAGAATTTGGCTTCTTTGACTACTGCTTCTATTGAGCAGTATTCTAGTTATAGAGAATTTGAATATGTTCCAATTAATTATTTAAATTAGACCATAAGACAATGGAGGATGTCTCTTGCACTAATAGCTTAATTGTGAAAAATCCTACCAAAACTTACTCCAATATAAATAGCAAGAATGTTATAAGCTTGGTGCATCAGAATTTTCAAGGAATGGTAGGTAAAGAGCTTGAAACTGAGTTGTTTCTAAAACAATTTCAAATTGATATTATTTGTATTTCAGAACACTGGTTTAGAAAACATGAACTCATTTTCAATCTCAATGATCACCAGGTGGCTAGCTCGTTCAGCAGAGAGAATGCCATTAGAGGCGGATCACTTATATTAATTAAAAAAATTTAAAATTCAAAGAACATAAAGACATTGTGAACCTCTCTTCTGAACGGATAATAGAAGTAGCCTGCATAGAGTTAAGTCAACTAATTATTGTAGGCGTATACAGGCCACCATCAGGGTTATATGACTCCTTTGAACAAAGCATGGAACAAATATTATCAAAGATATGTGCATCTAACAAAAAAGTTATCGTTTGTGGTGACTTTAATATTAATTTATTTGACTTAAACTCTACTACTGTTAGACTCACATCTCTATTTAAATCATATAAACTTAATTACTTGTTTTATGAGCCAACAAGAATCTGTGACACAACGGCAACTTGTATTGATAATATTTTTACAAATTTTACCCCATGTAAAAAAGAAATAATAAATAAGCTTAGCTCTGATCACTGTGGGCAACTAGCCTCATTTAATATACATTGCGATAGTTACCTAGACGAAAAGCGTGTGTTTGTTCCTGTGAATACAAAACGTATTGAGAAGTTTAGAAATAACTTAAGTTCAAGTACTCAATTATTATTAGATGAGTCAAATAGTTCAGATGAAGCATTTAACAAATTGTTGATGATAAGAAGACAGATTTAATACTGTATTTACTCCTAGAACGGTTAGAAACAGCCATAAAAATAATAATTTTACAGTATGGGCAACTACAGGAATTAAAATAAGCAGGCAAAGATTATATGAATTGTATGATGAAAAATGCATGAATACTAGTGATAAATTCAAAACATATGTAAAAAATTATTCAAAGATTTTTAAAAAAATTTGCAAAGCCGCTAAGGCTATTCACATTAGGAATAAAATTAAAAATTCGAAAAATAAAATTAAAACTACTTGGAAAGTAATAGCTGGTGAGACTGGAAATGTCACCTGTCGTAGCACTGATTTTGAAATTTATTTTGAAAATAAAAAGATTACCAATGATCATGAGGTTGCGACGGTCTTCGAAAAAATTTTTGCTGACATTCCGGTCTCAACAACGAAAAATTTAAACTCCTCACCTGCAGCTGCTGAAAAACTACTCAGAGACAATGTAAAGGAATGTAATGTCAATTTTAGGTTTAGAGAGATTGTCCCCAAAGATATCATTGATACTTTTAAATTAATAAATATTAAAGATACAACTGATCTCTGGGGCATGTCTACTAAAATTATCAAATCGATAATTGACATCATAGCTCCTCATCTATCAATGATTTTTAGTGACTGCATAAGGAGTGGTATTTTTCCTGACTTAATGAAGCACAGTAAGGTTGTACCTTTATTTAAAGCGGGACTTAAATCTGTTCCCACAAATTATAGGCCTATATCGATTCTACCGACTCTAAGTAAAATATTTGAAAAAATAATTTTATATCACTATTACATTTTAACCTAAATAATTTACTACACAATAATCAATATGGTTTTACTAAGGGTCGATCCACAACGGATGCTGGTATAGGTCTTCTTTATAGTATATTTGAAGCATGGGAGGACTCGCAGGATGCTCTAGGGGTTTTTTGCGACCTCTCCAAGGCTTTTGACTGTGTTGAGCATGCTACATTGATCAGGAAATTGCACCACTATGGCATTAGGGACTCAGCACTCAACCTTTTGACATCTTACCTCAAAAATAAAACTCAAAGGGTTGACATTAATAGTAAAAGGTCCAATGGGACCAAAATAGAATTAGGCGTCCCACAGGGATGGATTTTAGGTCCATTTCTTTTTCTCATCTACATAAACGACTTACCTTATTTTGTTAAGGATAATGATAATGAGATAGTACTTTTTGCTGATGACACTTCACTTATTTTTAAAGTGAAGCGACAACAGTCAAATTACGACGAGGTAAATAGTGCTCTCTCAAAAATAGTACATTGGTTTAACGTTAATAATTTACTTCTAAATTCTAAGAAAACTAAATGTGTAAAATTTACTTTGCCCAACGTTAGGCAAGTTAAAACCAATATACTATTAAATGATGAGAAGATGGATTTGGTGGACACCACTGTATTCTTAGGCATTACACTAGATAGTAAACTACAGTGGGGTCCTCATATTGCTAATCTTGCAGATAGGCTCAGTTCTGCAGCATACACAGTCAGAAAAATACGGGAAATTTCTGACGAAGACACAGCAAGACTAGTTTATTTCAGTTATTTTCATAGTAGAATGTCGTATGGCATCCTCTTATGGGGAAACGCTGCCGACATTAATACGATTTTTGTGCTGCAGAAGCGAGCTATACGTTCAATTTATAAAATGTCAGCTTTTGAATCTCTGAGAGAAAAGTTTAAAGAAATTGGTATTCTAACTGTTGCTTCTCAATACATTTTGGATAATGTATTATATGTTAGAAAGAATCTTAGTAAATTTACAATCAAAAGTGACAGTCACGGAAGAAACACTAGAAATAAGTACAAACTAGAAATACCGGTGATCAGAATTAGTAAAGTTAGTAAATCTTTTAAAGGTCAATGTATACGCCTATACAATAAAATCCCAGAAAACGTTCAAAATCTCTCCATTAATAAATTTAAAAAAGTAGTCAAAGAGCGTTTGTGTGCCAAAGCCTATTATAAGGTCAATGATTTCATAAACGATGGCACATCTTGGGAGTAGGATGGCTGCTTGCAAGGCTGCTTCTACATTATTTTATGACTTACAATAATTATGTATGTATTTTGACATTGTATAATTTTAAGTTACAGCATTGTAAACTTTATTTTAAAAGATTAATTTTTTTCTCACTTTTTTTGGTAAATAAAGTGGGCCCCGTGCGAGTTTCTTACGCCGGTTCTTCTCGCGGGGTTAGTTCCCGAACCGGTGGTAGGCATCATGTAGACTTTCAGAAAATATTTGCAAAAATTTATTCTGAATAAAAAAATTTGAGTTTGAGTTTGAGTTTGAGTTTCACATTATACATGCGAATGTCTGTCTGTTACCTCTTTAAGCCCAAAACACTAAACCGATTTTGTTAAAATTTTGTATGGAGATACTTTAAGTTCCGGAAAAGGACTTAGGATACTTTTAATCCCGGAAAAAGATACGGTTTTCGCGCAGTAAACGAATTTTAACGCAACTGAGTTGGGGGTGTCATCTAGTCAAATAATATATGGTCTTTGAATAAGAAGAGAGAGAATAGTTTTGAAGGTGAAGAAATAAATGAGATTTTATAAACGTTCCCACGAAAAATCCATCATCTCGCCGTCCATACCATACTAAGTCAAATTGCAGAACAGAATCAGAAATAATATAATATGGACTTTGAATAATATGAGAGAATCTATAGTTTCGACGGTGAAGAAATAATATGGGATTTGATTTTTAAGATATTGTGTTTTCGGTAGCACGGATCCTCGCAAACATAATGTAGTATCTATGTTTAAAAATGAAGAAACTCATAGCTTATTATTAAGTACTAAAATGAATTATAAGATCATCTATTTTGCTTTAGTTGCCCTCTTAAAAATGTATGGGAAGTATTAAGAGGGCGACTAACCCAAAAAATCAAACATCGTCCTTCTCTCTTCACACTCACGCCTGTCTTTCATATGCCAGGTGAAAAAGACGACGCGGAATCATCGCCAAGTTAGTTTTTTCTTAGTAACTCGATAAATATACAACATTTTAAAAATCCACCAGGTCAGTGTCTCAATGATAGAATTTTATACAATGTGTTAAATATTAACTTAGATGCATTTTTGTGATTTTTTTCTATCGAGAATATTTTAAGATATCGTGATTTTACTCAGATCAAATTCTTGAAAATATAATGTAGTATCTATGTTTAGAAAATGAAACAATTCGGGGCTTATTTTCAAGTATAAAAATGAATTATAAAATCGTCAATTTTGGGTTAGTCGCCCCCAACCCATACGTTTTTTCGAAACGATCGAATACAATTGACTAAGAACCCAGGTTTGCGATCCAAACGACCTTTGAGCTGTGTTGAGAATGAATTATGCAGTTGCCCTACATCTGAGTCTAGAACAACACACGTCAAAATTCGGTAAACAACTCCTTTTGTCCACCGAATTTTATGCAGCTTTAAAAACTACGATCATAAAAATATTGTACGTAAATAACTGATTTTCGATACTTTAAATACTACACGAAAATAACAAATATATAGGATGTTACAAAAACTGTACTTTATTACGTGGTGATAGATATAATTTTATTAAAACGTTAAAACGTAGAGCCTATACTTAAGACTGCTACTTCTAACCTTTCTAAAGTAGAATAATGGGCATGGGAACATTTAATACGAACAGTTGAAATACAATTTCACCGTTAATTACATTTTGATTAAACTATTAAAAATTCGCAAGCCCGCAACGAAAGCCGATAATAATGAGTTTAAATATTTATTTTAACGTATCGCAATGAATTTCGTATCAGGTTTTAAAACAAAAGGGGAGCGTGTTTAACTTGTACTTCGGAAAATGTTTGACATTATTACGAGTTTAAATTAAGAATTAAGATCATGGACTTTTATCAAGGAGAAATGTATGGTTTTCAGCACGATGACCAATTTCTAGTTCAATAATATTAATATAAGTTATAACGGCATTTGAATAAAATATGAAAACCTACAAAACTCGCGTAAATGAGAGACGCAACTTTTCTGCATCGTACTCTACAATAAAACTCTGAATATATTCGAGCAAAATAATATTATTTCATTCATTTCCACGAATATGTTCGTAACGTTTAAGTTCGACTCGGCGAAGTTTTACAATAAGAAGTCGCAAGTTCATGGAGAACCAAAAAGTTTAATAATTATGGCAAAGTTATATGTTTCTGGTAACACTCGAAAAATATTGCACACTAGATGTTGCCCGCTACTTTAGGCGGAAATCACAAATGTACACATTTTGTTGCAAATGCTGCCGTAAAAACTATAAAATAAATAATAATATTCTATATCTTTTAATATTTCTCTTATCACTCTTAAAATTACCCATATATAATTTCTTCATTGGTTAACTTTTTTGGTTATTTTGACGTTGGCAAGTAAAAGTAGCTTTTTAGGCATGAAGAGATTACATACGGACAGACATTCGCGATATTAGTATGGATGAAGGATACTATCCTTTTGATAAAAATATATTAGACGTTCCGCGCGGCTTCGCCCACGTAAATGAGATATTTCACAGACAAATCAGTCTACAAAAGCATAGGCTTTTTAAGAAGTAGACCACGTGAAGGATCATATGATCCTTCACGTGGTCTACTTCTTATCTGACAAATAACAGACAATAACTCTAGTAGTTCGTGAGATAAACCCTTTCAAATAATTTCGCCCCGTTTTTTCCACATTTTACTCTATTTCTTCGCTCCTATTAGTCTTATCGTGATGAAATATAGCCTATAGCCTTCCTCGATAAATGGACTATCTAACACTGAAAGAATTTTATAAATCAGACCATTAGTTCCTAAGATTAGCGCGTTCAAACAAACAAACAAACAAACTAACAAACTCTTCCGCTTTATAATATTAGTATAGACTAGGTGATGCCTGCAACTTTGTTGATGGCCAAAATTCGTTTATCGCACGAGAACCTTAAATTTTTTCAGGATAAAAAGTATCAATTCAAATTCAAATTTAAACAAACAGACAGACAGACACACTTTCGCATTTATAATATTAGTATGGATAATTTAAATATAGACTAATACTCGTAATCGTACTTTCTAAAAGTTCTATTGTTTTTGGCATTCTTACCGTTTTACTTAAATAACACAATGGCTTTGTGAAATGTCTTTTCACGACTTTATAAGGCTTTTTAGACACTGGCTTTACAAACTTTTGCTTATAAGTATAATGTGACCAGTTATTAGTATTGGGTACAAAAATACAAGTATTAATAGTCTTCAATTATGTAAATATTTACATTTTCTGAAGAATTAAGGTTTTGAAAAGTCAGAGAAAAGATCAATAACTACCTAGAAAACCTTATAATTAATTTTCGATATTATGTACACTACAGACTACATCTGCCCATTTTATGAATGTCAAGCCAGTTTTGGAGATAATTCAAGCAAAAAAATGTTGACCAGGTTTTTTAGCACTTTTCATTGGTTAACGTCAAAACATTGACCATTAACCACGCTATTAAATATATTAAAATTTGTCTAAAACCTTACAAAATGGATATAAAAGTGAAAGAAGTATTTAAAACTTAATCTAGCGTTTCTAAAATAATGAGACATTTAATTTGCTGTTAAATGTTGTGTCCTTTGTCAAAGGAGATATTAGAAAAAAACATATAGCGGGTCCATTGTGTAATATTTTCATAAGATATTAGCGCTTATATTTGTAGATATTTTGGTAGAGTTTTTACAAAATTTTGTTCATATTTTAGTAGAATTTGCACAAAGTTTTGTAGATAGTTTGGTAGATTTCGTGCAAAAATTGTAATAATTAGAATAAGAAATAGAATTCGCTACCCTTGTTTGTTCATCAAACAAACTTTTAAGGCAGAGTCTGCGTCAACACACTCTCACAATCTTTGTGAATCACAGATGAGATAAATAAAAAAATAAGAAGGTAGAATTTGCGCAACCTTTGTGGTAGCCCTGCTCGCTTCCTGGGCTATTTTATTATGAAAGAGTTCACGATATTGGGGCCGTATGAAAACCGTACATCTATTGTTAGATCGTTAGAGCCGACCGGCGCTAAATAGTTCGATAATTTCACTGTTTCGTTCGTAAATTTCGTGTAACGTAAACATAGCGGACGGGAATGATGAAATGTTTTACTTCATGTCGATTTGTTGACGATGCATAGACTTCTTTACTATTAATATTTACTACATATTTTTATATTCTTAGCATATTTTTTAGATTCCATAAACTGTATAGAACAAATTTTAAGTGTATAGATTCTGTACATTAATACATATTATGCTAAAAAAAGTTCTTTATTAATACATACTATGCTAAAAAAAGTTTTCATATTATTCTAAAAAATAATTACTCAAGTGATGTCGTAGACATGCCATTAAGTAATATTTTTCTTTGTAATCCTGATTCGTATATTTAAAAATGTAATGCCCCTAGATCTATATTAAATCAACAATGTATTTAAAGTATTTAATTGAATAAGGATTAATGCCGTATTGGTTAAAATCGCTTCGAAAATTAGCCATTATTTGTAGTAAAAAGTAATTGACAAAAAAAATGTTATTGTGGGATATCCATAAGAGATAGACATATACATATACCATCGCGGAGTTTTCTGTAGACCTTTTCATTTTGTACAATACTTAGTACTTTATTTTGATAAATCTCGTAGGGTCCAGCATGCGTTTGCAATGTAAGCGGAAAAAAATGTAATTATTTACAACATCACATTAGAAACCTCAAAAATAACAGTATTTCTCTATTTAATGAATGTTATTATACTTATAAACCTTCCTCTTCAATCACTTCATCTATTAAAGAAAACCGCATCAAAATCCGTTGCGTAGTTTTAAAGATTAAAGGGAACAAAGGGACATGAGGACAGAAAAAGCGACTTTGTTTTATACTACGTAGTGATGTAAAGGTAGTATTCATAAAACTTCCTAGTTGCAATTCTTAGAACCCTTTGTTATTGATCACCATACGCCCAAGGGACTGAATCAATTATGTATTGTTATGTTAGACTCCGTGTGATAAGATTATCCAGTATAGTTAACGCAATTAAGACACAAAGCCCAGAGATTGGCAGTTGATCTGCGAATAATCGGGAGCAGGCAAGTTAACGCCAATCTACACAGATATTGTTGCTGAAACTAGCCACCTGCACCGTTGTGCTCAGAATCGGTATATTCTATACATGACACTAATATTGTTAGGGCGAAAACGTATATTTCATGTAAGCTCCCTCAGTTTCCACTAAACGGTTTTTAGGGTTCCGTAGCCAAATGGCAAAAACGGTACCCTTATAGATTCGTAATGTGTCTGTCTGTCTGTTTGTCCGTCCGTATGTCACAGCCACTTTTCTCCGAAACTATAAGAGCTATACTATTGAAATTTGGTAAGTAGATGTAGTCTGTGAACCGCATTAAGATTTTGATACAATAATGGAAAAATTATTAAAAATTTTAGGGGTCCCCATAGGTACAACTGAATCAAAAATATTTTTTTTCATCTAACCTATGCGTGTGGGGTATCTATGGATAGGTCTTCAAAAATCATATTGAGGTTTCTAATATCATTTTTTTCTAACCTGAATAGTTTGCGAGAGAGACTCTTCCAAAGTGGTAAAATGTGTGTCCCCCCCTCTTACTTCTAAAGTAGGGGCATGATAAGTCTAAAAAAATATATGATGTACTTTACTATAAAAAATTGGTTTGAACGAAATCTAGCAAGTAGTTTTTTTATACGTCATAAATGGTAAACTCAATTTAACTTTCATTAAATCAACTGAAATATAAAAATAAATCAAAAACCTTTCAATTTCATAAAAATAAACCTCATTGCTGCTGCGGAACCCTTCATGGGCGAGTCCAACTCGCTCTTGGCCGGTTTTATTTACCATTGGTATAGTAAGTGCTAGTTACATATAGTTAGTAAGAACCTTTTCTTGACTTAGATCATATTTATACTTTGTGTTTATCTCGCAAAATGTAGTGTCCCCGTGGGATAACGCAAAAGGCGTTGGGAATTATTTGGATCACAGGACCTTAACTATTTGAGAGATATAAAAGCGATCTTTGATTCGTCTTCATAAATTGTTTATTACTCTTTTACGATAAAAGATAACTCAAAATCTCTCTCGCGGTACGCCGAAAGTCTTACAATCTAGCCCCCTTACTAATAAAAACTTCTTACACATCCGTGTAACGCATGAATAGTTAAACACGGTGGTTGTGTTTACACAGGGTTTATACAGAACTCTACTAATAATCAAATGATAATGACATTTATGACTTGTGTAACTAAAATCGTGTTATATACCATAGACTGTAGACTCAAAGGAAAACGTTCAGGAATTAAGTAACACGCTATCTGATGTTCGGGTGTTAATGACAAAAATTGATATAAACGTTATGTTTTTATGAACCTGGTAATTATAATTGGACACAAGATTGATATTTAAACATTTTTAGTTAATATTTATCAGTAGAGTACGTGAATTTTGTAAATAATATTATAATGTTCTACTATGACATTTACTTTCAAAGTTTTTGAACGCAACGCTAATGTCAAAGTTTTTTTTTCTTATAATGGCACTTCGGCTATTTAACCATGGCCAGTGTCGAGTATAAATATGGCGGGAAAACAATATTCTTTAATACAATTTTCAGCTTAGTTTTTTCTATATTGTCAGGTCGAAAGTCTAGTCAAAGTCTAAGTAAAAGTCAATACAGTCAAGAAGTCAAGTCGGTCGATTCAGTAAAGTGGTAGGTAGACGCTTTACTGAAACTTTCGATGGAGTTTTGGAGGGAACACAAAATAGCACGTTTCTGGATATTGCATCACTTTCCTACACTTGTGCACGATAATGAATATCTAATGATTAATATCCTACCAATATTACACATTAAAAACTCAGTTAACACAATTTTAGGAAAATAATACAAAAACACAACATCACTCTTTCACATTCCCGGCAAAACTCAAAATAATATTTTGACAATTTCAAATTTTATTAACTTTGACATTGGAGTTCTGGCCATGCACGGGCAACTCGACACTGGCCATGGTTAAATAGCCGAAGTGCCATAATAAGAAAAAAAAAAATATTTTGTCACTTATGACATGTTAGGGGCGCGTTCCACTAAGCGCTCAAACGCTGAAAATACTCCTTCAGCCGTTTCACATGTCGACCGCGATTGTTGTGATCGCGGCAAAAGCGTCACTCATGACGTATATTTTCGCTAATGCAAAGCTAAAACGACCCATCTTAAAGGTGGGTCGAAGTGGACGTTTTAATAAAACCGCCATCTTTTTATATGCAAAATAAGCGGTTTAATTTAAATTTTAAAAATTATAATAAAATAATAATAATAAAGTTAGTAAAATAAGAGGTAAAAAAAGAATAAGAATGACAATGATAATATTAAAACTAAATAAATATACATAATTTATAGAATAAATGTAACAATAAATAATTATGACTTAAGAGGAAAATAAAACTTCGATAATATTATCTTGAAAAAAGGCTATAAAAACGAGAAACTATTGAAAACCGTTGTCGTAAGCGTTGGGTAAATTTGTATGGAAGTTACAACAGCATTATACAGGCCATATGTCAAAAAAATATTATTAGTAGAAAAAAAATTACACAGCCTCTAAACACCTGTGTAACTTTTTATTAGTAAGAGGGTAGTTCTTTAAATAAACTCAAACCATTAAAATTATTTTATCTGGAAAGAGCGTCACATTAAAATCTTAAAGTTCACCCGGAGAATTTTAAGCTAAAGGTCGATCAACATTTCACATAAAAAACACTAAAACCGGCTTATATATAATATGGGATTAGTAACATTTTTGTTATACCTACTTCAAAATACGATTATTTTTGACGGTGAGTCATCATTGATGTTAGCTCGTAAAAATAGGGTTGTCGCTGGCAGAAAGAGGGCCCCGGATTTTTTATATAATCCGAGTAAATTAATTAATCCAAGTAAATTAAAATATAAAAAACAAAGAACTACTTCATTTTGTAAGTGCAACGCATCTAAAAAAACTATAGTAGTTTTTACAAATTACTACAGCTCCTATAGATGGGTTGCACTTACATTTTTCGTTTTTCACAAGTTCCAACTAATATATTATATATAAGTAAGTTGTTTTTAATATAAAACTACACAATATTATGTTACTCAGTCCACAGTATATTTTAAATAATTGACTTTAATAATTTCAATCAGATCTTAAGGCTATGGTTGAACAACATTACATACAACCATCAGTCTTTTAGATCCCCTTCTTTTGGTGAGACAGACAGGTAAGCTAATACTGAGAACACTTGTTTTAAATTCATCCAGCAATAATAGCATCAGCTTTTAGTGTAGTCCATAGACCATGCTAAAAAAGTGGTAAAAATATACAATTTTATAAAAAAAACATCTTTGGCACAGCCCTGTTAACCGGTACGTAGACAGCGCCCAGCGGTAGTGGATAATGCATACCATTCACACACACATTCAAATTCACGACTATTCATAACATAAATGTACTAGTTGTCCCATTCAACTCTGCTCGCGTCATTCACATTGTATCATATTAATTGTATGCTGCATAATTAAAGTACACGTATTCATACTGCTGGTGATTTGGTCTAATGTCATGAATGTATTATGTTTCGCATTGCAGAACACTTTAGATAATATTAGGAATCAAACATTTAGTCCGACTAATGTTGATTCCGAATGCAGAGATTGAAATTTAATAATTTTATTGTTGTTATTAGTATACAATTTTTATTTTCTGTCTTCCAAAATATGTTTTTTATGAAGTCTACCTCAACATTAAAAATACCCTCTAAATTAATGGGGTTGTGTTAGTAATTTTACGAAATAAAGTGATTTATTTTTTCAATTTAAATCTTCAATTACTATCTCAAATATAGGAACGTACTTCCGTTTCGAACCTATATTTGTATCCCCAACCCTAATATTGCGTGGGGTTACCTAGGGTCGAACCCCAGGCAAGCCCTAGGTTACCCAAATCAAAGTTTTATATCAATCCAATCTTTATAATGCTGCCACCCGCTAGGTGTATTGTTTCAAAATTATTGTTTAGTTGGGGGAGTACAGTGTACACCCTATGTTTGCTCTATGAGTTCTACCAACATCGAGATTTTTATTGTATGGCTTTTAATGCGAGTGCAGTTATGAGGTATTAAGCCGGTATCACACGTGTGCGTTTTGCAAACAAAAAAAGCTTTGGGATGTCAAAATATTTATGACAATATTCTGACATCCCATCTGATATTTATCTAAAGCGCTTCCTAGACGGTAATTCAGCATGACATGCGTGACAGTATTAATTGTTGCATGACATGCCGATCGCGAAACGATCATGCGTGCATGTCATGCACATACTGCAGGACGAAAAATTAAACAACTTGTCAATCGCACGTAGTTTGCATGTCATTCGCATTAATCAATACAATAAACGATCATGCATGCATGACACGTAACGCATGTCATGCTGAATTACCGTCTAGGGAGCGCTTTAGAAAGATACAACTGACAGTTTACGTCATGAAATTATTTATTTTATTTAATCGTAAATAGTGGATGTAACCAAAAACACATTGTCTACTTTGAAAGGACATTGTATACTAAATAATGCATAAAAAGTTTTGTATGGGTATGATAATTATTAATTTGTCACTTTCAAAGCAGACTTTTGTGAAAATTGTTTTTTCTTATAGCTTCTGGGATAGTTTCTTAAAAAAAGTACACAGTATATTCACTTAGAGACTGTAAAATATCTACCTCAAGTGAAGTACGAGGCCCGACGACGGATATTATTATTCACACGCGCGTCACTTTGCGTCTCTAACACAACAGACAAGGCCAAGTGCAGTTTGACGGTGAAGTGTGCATGAGGCTTAACATTTTTTTCTCATTTTTAGACTGGAAATAATTATATTTTTAAGAATCGTGAGAGATTAATTATATATTTTTAATAATAATTTATGCTGTGGAATCTAAACAGAGTATCTTAGTGGAAAATTATTATTAGCACCGCATAAAACGCGATAAAACGAAAATAACAAGGAAGTGTAAACTACTAAAAAGAGAGTGAAAGACAGAGAAAGACCGGCGATCAGCCACCCTGAGTACCTCGCTCCGTGTAAAGGGAGGAGTGGCGTGGAGTGGCCAGGGACACCAACGAGAAGGAACCGGTACCACCCCCAGTACGGGAGCCCTAGAACAATTTTTTTTATTACTATTAAGCTAATTTTTTGTGAGTAGCTTCATTTTGATAAGACGAACAACATTTTTTTTTTATTTGCGAAAAATCTCGAATGTGGTAGCTAGGTTCAGTAGTCAACTAAGTTTTGTTGATTACAGAACCCTATAACGGAACCCTAACGAGCTGATTTTTTGTATATTGATAGGTTATTAGTTGTATAATTTAAGAGTAACATTGTCCTACAAATAAAACTCCATATTTTAGGACCATCAATTCAAAGTATGAAATCCTTTCTATCTCTGTTAGCTACCACTTTCGAGATTTTTCGCAAATAAAAATATTGTTCGTCTTATCAAAATGACTCACAAAAAAATTAGCTTGATAGTAAAAAAAAAAATTGTTCCAGGGCTTCCGTACTATAACGTATTAAAGTGCGAGAGTGGAGGAAGCCATCCTACTAATATTATAAAGGCGAAAGTTTGGATGTATGTATGTATGTATTAGTGATGTAACGAATATTCGCATTCGCATTCGCGAATATCCGCGCATTTTTCGATATACGCATTCGCAAAAATTATGCAAATATTTAGCGAATGTTTTTAATAATCAAAAAGGAAATTATTATATGCATGCATATGAAATAATATTACAATAGATAACACTTAGATATTTTTATTAAATCATACTTCTACATTCTAAATTAAAGCCTAATTTATGAAAAAAGAACTTCAGAGATCTTATTATATACTAAACAATTACTTGAAACAAAATTATTAAACTATATCTTATTATCTAACAAAACTTTTAGAATGAACTGTCTGTGACTAAATTCATTCAATTAACCAATATTGGCTCGGCTATGTTCAATTTAAACATGGCCGACACGAAACGTCAAACCTGTCAAACATTTTACGCGCACTTTTTTTGAAATTTTAAAATATTCGCATTTGCATTCGCATTCGCGAATGTTGAAGATAAATATTCGCAATCGCATTCGCATTCGCGAATGTGAAAAATCCAACATTCGTTACAACACTAGTATGGATGTTTGTTACTCTTTCGCGCAAAAACTTAAACCGCGGGTAACACCGCGGGTAACACCGCGGGGCACAGCTAGTAATATTATATTTGAAGATTTCACTTCTTCGGCATGTGAACTTCGCTCATTACTTTTTAAAAGCTACGATATTTGCTCTAGGTAATAATAAGAAAATAATGTATAAAGTGGCGTTAAAATTATCCCATCTAAGTACTGTTGAAGAGTTCGCTAACTTTGTAGTGGTCTTTAAACTTCGCAAAATCTTCCCACAACTCTTAGCTCGTCGTTACAAAACAGTTAGTGTAAAGTTGTCTCAACACGCTCTATTTTATCACAATAGCTTCTTCTAAAAGGTATCTTAGTAATAATTATCAGAAAAACTAAAAGTGTGTTTTCATGTAGAAACTGTTGTGAGATCAGGCAGAAACTCATCTCATTTTTTCTCTCTTTGCCACAAGTTAATAAGCATAGTATAAATTTTAAAATATAATCTAGCCCGATTCATTTAATAAAATATCGCATACAAAAAACGGGCCTGAGATGAACCTAGCACCACTCTTGCGTCTAAAAAGAATCCTTCGCTCAAATCCAAGGCGAATAGCCCTAAAGCGTGCTTAGGAAATATGTATACTTTATATACATATTATTATTTAAATATATATAAAAATAAATAAAAAATAAAATATTTTTTCCAGCGCTGTCAAAAAACGAATAATATGACCTCATAGCGTCATCGCTCCCGTCGGCACGCGTTCGAAAAAAGTTCGTTAAATTTCAAAGTCAAGGTCAACCCCGAAAACCTGATTAGACGAGAACAACACGTTTTGATAACAGAACTCACTGTCCTTGAGTACAATATCGAGTTTCGAAAGTTCCTCCACAAGTTTGTCGTAACATATCAAGGAAACGATACAGATAGGACGGTAACTTCCTCCGTGAACTATAATTGTTTACCAGATACTAATAATACAATAATATTGTGTTCGAGGAAATTCTTAATTAAGATCACTTTGTTCTATTCCTGGGATAATTTTACAAAAGGGTGTTCAAGGAAATGAAATATAATCTATGAAATCAAGCAATTTCTATTGATATAATAAGTACAGTCCGACTATAAAATCTTCTCTGACATTTGATATTTATTTTAGTCAGACCTAACTAAAACAATATTAGTCAAACTCTTAAGAATTATAACTATCAAATTCTTCTCTTCTTTGATAATTATCAAAGAACTAGACGTTCCGCGCGGCTTTGCCCGCGTAAATTAGATATTTCACAGACAGATTAGTCTACAAAAAAAGCCTATGATCTTTCACGTGGTCTACTTCTTATCTGTGCCAAATAATAGAAAAATTGCTCCAGTAGTTCGTGAGATAAACCCTTTCAAATAATTTCCACCGTTTTTTCCACATTTTCCTCTATTTCTTCGCTCCTATTAGTCTTAGCGTGATAAAATATAGCCTACAGCCTTCCTCGATAAATGGGCTATCTAACATTGAAAGAATTTTTCGAATCGGACCAGTAGTTCCTGAGATTAGCGCGTTCAAACAAACAAACAAACTCTTCCGCTTTATAATATTACTAGACGTTCCGCGCGGCTTCGCCCGCGTAAATTGGATATTTCACAGACTAATCAGTCTACAAAAAATAATAGCCTATGATCCTTCACGTGGTCTACTTCTTATCTGACCCAAATAACAGAAAAATTGCTCTAGTAGTTCGTGAGATAAGCCCTTTCAAATAATTTCCCCCGTTTTTTTTACATTTTCTTCTATTTCTTCGCTCTTATTAGTCTTAGCGTGATAAAATATAGCATATAGCCTTCCTCGATAAATGGGCTATCTAACACTAAAAGAATTTTTCAAATTGGACCAGTAGTTCCTGAGATTAGCGCGTTCAAATAAGCCCTTTCAAATAATTTCCCCCCGTTTTTTCCACATTTTCCTTTATTTCTTCGCTCATATTAGTCTTAGCGTTATAAAGTATAGCCTATAGCCTTCCTCGATAAATGGACTATCTAACACTGAAAGAATTTTTCAAATCGGACCAGTAGTTTCTGAGATTAGCGCGTTCAAACAAACAAACAAACAAAGTAACAAACTCTTCCGCTTTATAATATTAAGTATAGATTAAGTTTGATCAGAAAGCGCAATGTAAGTAATACAAATTACCAAGGTCACATTGTCGTCATAATAGGTTCTGTAAATGATTTGTAAAGTAAATCAGCACTAGTGCGACATTTCCATCTGGTTTTGAAGGTTGAAAACAATAACGCTGCGACACGGGTCAATTCAGAGCGCAACGCGACGCGTAGATGCCTGTATAGAATTGACAGAC
Source organism: Cyaniris semiargus (assembly GCA_905187585.1). Classification (NCBI taxonomy): domain Eukaryota; kingdom Metazoa; phylum Arthropoda; class Insecta; order Lepidoptera; family Lycaenidae; genus Cyaniris; species Cyaniris semiargus. Next base: position 12,396,291 of record LR994547.1, read on the forward strand.
TTGCATGACGTCTCACGCAATCGAAGCCTGTTAGTCCGAGAGCCGACCGTATAAAAGTCCTATGGATCAGATACATGAACCATATTTCGAATATAGATCGAGAAACCATAGAACTAAAGGTGACCGCATTCAAAATTATGACCTCACTTTCAGTAGTCATTCCGGACATTATTATAACTAATATGATACATGAAAAAAATTAACGAGAAAATAAAGTATTCGATGAGCAGAATTGAGTTTTCAAAGGTCGACAAGCTCAATTCATCCGCGACCGAGAGTCGACCACGATCAAAGGTACATAATATTACCTTTTGCGCAATTTTTCTTAACCAATCAAATACCTTAAATTTTTTTAAGCGATTCTGAAACTAAAACCCCTCTGATAACTTAAAAAACCGGCCAAGTGCGTTTCGGGCTACGCGCAATATAGGGTTCCGTAGTACCGCTAGTTTTTGATAATTTTTGTATGGTCAATGAAAGTACATTTATAACGAAATTTACACTACTAACAACATCATCACAATCAGTTACGTTCAAAGCAATTGGAACGATAAGTTCCTTTATACTTCGCCGAATACATTTTTTTTTTAGTTGATCGACTATTACTCAAAAACTTATGAAGTCTTCTAAGCCGTGATAGTTTTCCTTTTAAATTCAGCATATTTCCTACTCCTGTGATTTTTTTCACATTTCCAGAAGCAACCGTTTAGCTGGTAGAAGGGGGGACACTGGACTCTAACGATTTTTTCTACTTTAAAACTTCATATTTCACAAATGGATCCCTAAATCGGAAAATGATCTATGAATACTCGTAATATTTTTAAAAACCCTATCCAGCGACACCCCACACAGTGGGGTGGAAGCGAAAAAAAATCATCCCCGCTTGATGTGTAGGGGAGCTACCATGAAAAATATTCATGCCGAATTACAGCTTTGTAGGTCCTATAGTCTCTGAGCAAAACCGCGGACAGACAGACGGACAGACCGAAACTATAAGGGTTCCTTGTTGACTACGGAACACTAAAAATAGTCGACACTTTTTATTCACCCGGATCTGACGGTCTACCTGGTTTGAAGAATCAGAGCGTCTGTGTGCCACAGATACGTATGATAGCAATATGAAGCTATCATACGTATCTGTACAGGCGCTCTGATTCTTAAAACCTGGTTGACCGTCAGATCCGGGTGAATAAAAAGTGTCGATCATTTTTTTAAGTTATCAGAGGGGTTTTAGTTTCAGAATCACAACCAAAAGTGAGGTCATAATTTTGCATGCGAGCAAAATCAGGCATTTTTAGGGGGTTCTACGGTTTCTCGATCTATATTCAAGAAATAGTTCATGTATCTGATCCATAGGACTTTTATACGGCCGGCTCTCCCACTATGTCAAATCCATACAAATTTAGAAATGTATCTACGCGTCGCGTTGTGGTCTGAATTGACCCTGGTCGGCCATAACGGACCGCATCTTGCAGTCGAAACCGACTGGAAGATGCGGTTATGCGTTACGGCGCGTTCCGGCGATCTGCAGTATCCATACTAAAATGGCCTTTCAGACTACGTAGTATTATTGCGATGCTACTATGGAATGTTATTATTCGAATATTTCTTTAAAAATATTCGAATAATAACATTTCCTAGTACCATCACAGTACTAGACCAGATTTTCCGGTAACTCGGCGCGCTAGTCTAAAAATAATTGATAAAGACGTGGGCTCATAAGACGAGATGTGATATCAGTCCTGAGTCATTCCAGACGAATGCTGTCTGTCTCTACAGTATAATGTATTCGCATATACAAATATAGTCGTTTTTTATTCATAAAGACATGACTGGATGAGCGGGGAGTAACAATTTGAAAACTGTCGTTTTTTTTTGCATAAATGGAGGCTTTAGGACTGGGAAAATAATATTAAATTAAAAGAATATGGATTCTATGTGTTGCTGTATTATGTAAGTTAAAACTTAAAAGGTTTGTTCAAAGAATAAGGAAAGAAGTGAGTAATTTTCCATATGTTATAAAATTATAGTTATACACTTCATCCACTCATGTCTTCATACAAAGCAATGAAACCATTTAACATTTTTAACCTTATTTTTTATGGTATTTTCTGACGTATATTAAACGAGTATTTTTTATGTTTTCCTATTCTCTTCAGGTCAGGCGACGTTAACAAAATGCACTTGTAAATTGAAAACCATTTCCAGAACGTGCAATCGATGCTCATTCAACTTTTTGGTTTTAGATCGAATACCGCTTGTTTTTACCAGTCACCTAAAAGCATGATCATAGTTGACAATCAATAGCATAGGAATACGGATATTACACATAAAACAACAGATTGATTTTATCATTCTGTCACAGTTTTTCTATTTTATTTTTCCGTACAAGGAAATTCGTTAGGCACTATAATTTGGATTTTTAACGTTCACTTGTCGATAATCATCCTAAAATATTGCCTGTCAAGCAAGTAACTATAGGTGGCACCAGCGGTCACTGACCTTTCTAGTCTAGAAGCTATGTGAAAAATACTCGCACTGCATTCTGTTAACTTAAGAATAAAATTGAATTCTTGTAAAGAAACAGACTATCATATTTTAATCGGAAAACGTCTTGGTTACCTCTTAACATTAGATAATCTCCAACTATTTATGAGTTTGAAGTGATATAATTCATACTGTGTTCACATCGTGTATGCAAAATACGATATCACCCGACTAGAAACATCTGTCACTTCATTGTCAATCGCGGTTTGTATAGAAAATGACAAGTTTTTTTCGTTGCGCTACAGACAGAAATGGTCGCTTTAGGGAATCATATTATGAATCATAATATGAATTCGTTTTTTAAATATCGCAAAATTGACACTGTGTTGGCAATTCAGATGTCTAAATTCGTACTAATTTGACATTCGTGAGTTTGACAGTTTTGACAATTCATTTTGTGAATTGATTGAGAGGAATTGCCAAATGTGACCATTTTAGCCCCGCAGAATTCCGCGATTTGAGAATAGATATTAATCTAGCAACTATATATTAGTAGAGTTAGCGCGTACTACGACTTTTTGCCTTGTGATTATTTTACCAACCGACAAAAATTCAAATAAAATGTCACTTTATGACATAGGCTGTAGGTTATATTTTCTACCGACATTAGTCTAGCGACCCATGCCGCTGCTGTTTTTTAGTGGCTTAGAGCAAAATAAAACCTAAAGCGTAAGTATGTCATAAAGTGACATTGTGCTAGCTCTTAATCTAATTATAGGATTATCTGCCTAACATCTATCAAGTATTCAATTGGGCTGCAACAACCATACTCAACCTAGAAACCGTAGCAAAGGAAGTGTTAGGGCCTGTTTCACCACTTCCTGATAAGTGCCGGATAGGCTATCCACAAATTAACTTGACAAATAAAGTATGGAGAATCTGTCAAATAAGTTGTGGATAGCCCATCCGGCACTTTGTCAGGAAGTGGTGAAACAGGCCCTTAGAATCGCAAAGTTGTGAATACATTTGGTGTTCCAGTTCCGACGATATCTGAGTTCAAGCCGATGTCATCAAATATGGGAGCTAAATTTAGCCTTTAGTGTCTGTATATAAGCCCTCAAAGGTTCTAAATAACTCCCAATATAAGTCTAGATGTCTGGCCCAGGTAGATCTAGGTAAAATTCCGAGTTTTTTTAAGTACAGCTATTCTGTGATTTTCTTATTAGTATTTCTTATTTCACAATTCCAAATTAAGAAATACAAATTTCTTAATTCCGAAATGTACTCCCTTCCCAAATTAATCCTACTAATATTATAAAGGCGACAGTTTGGATGTATGTATGTATGTATGTATGGATGTATGGATGTTTGTTACTCTTTCACGCAAAAACTGATGAACGGATTTTAATGAAACTTTACAATAATATAGCTAATATATCAGAATAACACATAGGCTACAATTTTAACCGACTTTAAAAATGGAGGAGGTGTTAAGTTCGTTTTCTTTATGTTCAACGATTACTCCGCCGTTTGTGAACCGATTTTCAAAATTTTTCTTTTGGTGTATAGGTTATCATCCCAATTTGGTACCATATTCATGAAAGTGGTGACCTGATGAATGGATCCTTAAGAAATCGAGGAAACTCCTCAAAATTTATATGGGAACATGTAATGACTTCGGTTTCGTGAGCAGTATTCTAAGCATATGCTACCAACAAGCAAGATTTTGCAACAAGGTATACCATGTTTCGGAAGGTGCTGAGAGAACTCCTGACTCTTTATAGATCCCTCCCAAAACAAAACACTTTTCTTGGAGATACTTGTATACGTTACCTAGAAACCGTTTTACATAATATTTTGTCTACAAAGACAAGTTCAAAACATTTCTCATTACTCCCAAACGTATTCCAAAACGTACACTGTATACAATAGGCGGCAGTCTCACCATTTATCAGAATCTATTAAGTTGTATTTAATTGTTAGCGGTGTGTCTCAAATCCCAATGCAATCAGTGCTTCATGTCCGATGCATTTGTGATTTGATGGTCTTTTGTACCCTCCCTGATAATCCCGGTTCCCATTAAGTTCGTTACCGGTGTATTTAAACGGGAATTGATGCGGGCAGATTTTTATTTATATTCAAAATGGACGCGAAAACATGGATCCTTTATTTGTTGTTACAAAAACTGCTTGTTTTTTTATAGTTTTATCTAGATGTGTTTTATTAAAGTTTACTCTTATTTACTTTGAAAAATAAATGCCATGTTTCTGGCAAAATATTGCTCAAAATTTAGAACTGGCTCTTAAATTTCAAAATCCAATCGAGTCCACAAACGCAAAATTTCGTAAAAAATTAAGTTCTCTTATTAATCAACAAATTATCTTGATATTGTTTTGATATCATAGACTGATTTTAAGTGGTTAGAGTTTGCGAATGAGAAAGCGTTAAAAATTGTTATTTGAGAATACCATCTTCTGGTTGTATCATATCTAGACAGCATCGAAACAGTATCGTAAGATTATTTAGTGGAATCGAAATCCTATACTCTATCCTGTACTTTTTTGGTGGCGAAACCCTTTTTGAGAAGTGACATTTCTGACGGACCCCCCAAAAAAATGTTTTGTCTTTGAATGAATTGTCTCCATGCTGGTGTCTGGTGATGTTTCTAAAAACAATTTATTTATCACTCGCGGAACCTCTTCAAGGCCTTTGCAGAACCCCAGGGTTCCGTGGAGCACACTTTGAGAATGACTGCTCTATAGTAGTGATAAGGATAAAGGACAACGTTGAAATAACAAGCACACTGATACTATTATAATCTACTGAGTCATGAGTTGCTCATAGCTATTTACATGATGATAACATCTTAGTAATACGTTCGAACATAACTTGAACGCGTACACAAAAACTGTTTGAACTCTAACGTGAAGAAAATAATACATTTCGCTCCAAATATACTTTTTGAGGAACCAAATATTTCGCACCAAAGCACAGAATACATATTAGTACAAACCAAAGCACTTCTATTCTATTAGTTGATTTGAAGTAAGTACTAACTTCAAATCAACTAATCCATACTAATATTATAATTGCGAAAGTGTGTCTGTCTGTTACCTCTTCACGCTTAAACCGCTGAACTGATTTTTATTAAATTTGGTATGCAGATATAACTGTAAGTCCTGTGAAAGCAAATAGGATAGTTTTTGTTGCAGAAAAATGTTCGGCTTACGCGCGAAAAAACGAATTTCGGCTTCAGAACACAGTTGCGGGCGTCATCTATTAGTCTATAACTTATTTTAAATCAGTAGCAAAATATAGCAATATACCAAAATTAACTACTAAAAAGGTGTCAGTTATTCCATCAAGTTTTACTTTGTTGCCTAGGTACATGGTGTAATTGCGTAAGGATCGTAGTGGCTAGCCAATAACCCTTGTGGTCTATACCGGGCTATATATATGTAAATCCGGCGACACCACCTGTCAGGATATGAAACGGATATCGTGCAGGACGCATGTACCAACTCAATCTATTCGGCAATCTGGACTGCACTCTGCCTCTGGCATAATATTTATGTATGGTTTGTACTCTACATCTGGGTATATTTTTGCTTGTTTGTATTACTTTTACTTTTTTTTATTCTCCTCTAGTACAGTCAGTTTGCGAAAATTTGAAATTGGAACGATTTATTTTTTAATTTCTATCGGAATGGTGAAATGAATATAATAGACGGCTATCATATTAGTTTTAGTACGACGAAGTTACTTGTAACTAAATTATGCGTTGTCTGGAAATATTTATTGAACTGTAGATAGAGTCAGTTAAACAACCTATTCTCTTCGATTTTTATTCAAACAATTTTGCATTTTTCTCACGTTTCCAGTTATCTGCAAGACGCAATACTTGTCCAAATCGCAATACTTCTAGGATCTTATAAGTAAACACATGAATGCACTATCAACCGACTACATACAACTTGATTGAAAATAGAGCTAACAAAATCCTATTAAATTTGAAATCTCCGAGGAAATCTGAGCTTTCGCAAGGAAAATATTGTAAGGTAACCTTATTGTGTTACAGTAGGCGAAACTTTTGTGGCAAAACCGTAGTCCTTTGGTATATTAACTTGCTAGGTTTACTCATGACAGTCAAAGGCAGTATAGCCGTAGGGAATATGCGCAATTTTTTATTTCAATAAACTGATATTGTTTGATGTTGAATAAGTTTTTCAATGTAGTGAAACATAACAAAGATTATTATGAAAACTTTGATTGCTCAGTTTTCAAGATTTATAAGTAAATCAGAGATTTTTAGCCGACTTCCAAACCAGTAATATAATTATTAATAATGTTATATGTTCGGCTGTGGATATAGTTTTTGTCACTCCTTTTAATGTTGTGAGTCCAATGCAATCATTGAAGTAAAATTTATTTATTATCCAAACATTTCTCTGTGTTCTATTAATTAAAGAAAGAAGTTGAACTGACACCATTTTTCATTTATTAAAAACGACATCAATGCACAAAGGAAAATATTGCAAAATTAAATTCTTCCGCCCCCATAACTATACTTTCTTTGTATGTCGTTTTCTGGAATATTAATGATAGAAGAATATAAATAATGGTTTTGGCGATTTTTTGACAAGTTGATCTATTCCATAGCGCTTTTGATTGGCATAATCCGAGTCGTTCAATATGGAAGCAAAATAAGAATATACGTTTATTTTCCACATCACAATATTAAGGTGCTCCCTCACCGGGAGCATTCGCTTGTAATGAAATGTTACAAAGTCGATCATTACACCATGGATCATTACATGAGGGTGGAGAGCCGAGCATTACAATGCGCACCTTGTAATGATACAGTGTGTAATATCTTGATACAACTTGTAACATCAACTAGCTATGAAATTCTCAAAGTCGAATGTTACCTTTAAAAAAAATTGGTAACCAACAAAGCGAGCACCTTTAAGAAAAACCGGCCAAGTGCGAGTTGGACACGCCCATCAAGGGTTCCACAGCAGCAATAAGGTTTGTTTTTATGAAATTAAAAGGTTTTTGATTTATTTTTATATTTCAGTTGATTTAATGAAAGTTAAATTAAGCTATTTATGACTTATAGAAAAAAACTACTTGCTAGATTTCGTTCAAATCAATTTTCGTTGGTAGCTTTTATAGTAAAGTACATCATATATTTTTTTAGACTTATCATGAAGACTTACTTTAGAAGTTAGTTAGTTAGGGGGGGACACATTTTAGCATTTTGGAAGAGTCTCTCTCGCAAACTATTCAGGTTAGAAAAAAATGATATTAAAACCTCAATATGATTTTTGAAGACCTATCCATAGATACCCCACACGCATAGGTTAGATGAAAACATTTTTTTTTGTTTCAGTTACCTATGGGGACCCCTTTAATAATATTTAAAAAAATCCATTTTTGTATCAAAATCTTAATGCGGTTCACAGACTACATCTACTTACCAATTTTCAATAGTATAGCTCTTATAGTTTCGGAGAAAAATGGCTGTGACATACGGACAGACAGACAGACATGACGAATCTATAAGGGTTCCGTTTTTTGCCATTTGGCTACGGAACCCTAAAAATTACCTAACAAACAGACAGAAATACCAATAAAATAATATTACAATGTTACAATGTTTGGCGAAAAATGGATCTCAGCTCAGCATGCTAACTAGCTAGTCTTGTTAAATAGAAGGTTCGACGTATACAACTAGCTTAATAATGAAAAACAGAACGATACTAAAATTCATATCGACACTGCACTTTTCCTAGAATAATGTAAGCTATTTTATTTTGTTCCGCAAAATGCAACCTTGACTTGAAAGCTTTATATTTTCCGCGAAACTCCCGTGGTATCCTTTTGTAGGGAATATTTTTCTTCTTTGTCTACTATTTTCAATCAACTATCGATCCTTAAGTTGAAACACGAGGCTTTTTTCACGAGCAGCGTTTTACTTTCATTTACGTTTTCCTTTTCGATTTTCAACCTTATTGTGTTAGCTGATATGTCTATTTTCAACGCTCTGTATTTTCTCCGGTGTTCTGACCTTTGAATTGCGAATATTTGACATCCTATGCCCGGATTCTGATAATTTTTGACAAAGGGTTAATCTCTTCACTATCAATTTTGATTGTCTGACGGGTTCCTTTCGAACTGTCATGTAAGCTGGGAACAAATTATCGGACGAACGTCCGCGGACGTTTTCATCGGATGCGGCTTGTTTCTATCTGATCAATACAAAATACACTAAACTGTGCACATTGTCTGACATAAGTCGCTGACGCGACCTTGAGCGTTCGGACGTCCGAACGGAATCTGGCTGGCCGGATATTTTTGCATCCGCGGACGTCTGCCATTGACATATAGGTTAGGTCTTTGACGTCCGCGGATGAACCGTGCACATTGTTAAGCCGCATCCATTAGCCGCGACTTACGGATGCGTCCGATACTTTGTTTCTAGCTTGATACCGCTGAAAGCCACCTAAATATTGCAAATGTATTGAAAATGTGTACCTAGGTACACATTTTTGACAAGTATTGTAGAACATGTTTTTGACGGAGTTGCTTTTCCTTAGTTTTTATTATTCGTAGCGTGTTAACTAATCAACAACGCTATTCAAAACACCTGTCAAAAACCATCAGAAATCGGACATTAAAACAAAATTGCAAGAATACTTAATTGATCTAAAGGTGGCTTTTCGATACTCGCGGCAAGCGACCGCGACCGATTGCCACTTACCTCGAGGATCGAAAAGTCAATTTTAAGGTAAAAAAAAAAACTGAAACTGCCGAGAAAAGCCAGTATTGCGCGGTTAATGAGACATTTTAATTGGTACCTTTACAGCCTCTCTAAAATGTTTACATTAAGAACAAAATGAAGTGAAACAGAGTATAGGTTGTTTTGGGCTTCATCGTTCCCGCGGTTCTACCTTTGGGAAGCGCAGGACATGGTCCTCCGCTACCCAAAGGTAGAACCGGAGTTCTAGTCGGGTACCCCACGCCTGGGGACTTGGGGAGTCATACTCCGGCCGACTTCCCCATTCCGCCGAAAATGGGTAAAGCAATTCCCCATCAAATATAGTCCCTATAAAGGTATAGGTACTATCATAGGAATTGTTTCGTAGACAGGACCTTCGAAATTCGTAATTTTTGACCGCTGACAGTTGACATTTAATGTTGACTTGACATAGTCCGACCAAATAACGTAGGTACGCCTATAGCTGGATTTATATGCGGCGGAGCGAACGCGTGGTTTGGCCGCTAAACCGCGAGATCACAAGCAAATAATTATATGAAACGATTGATGTAAACTAAAGTTCGCCCAATGGTCGAAATTCGACCTCAAATAAAAAATTTAATTATAAGTTTCTCAACGCTTTTCTATTGATATTCTATTGTCAAAATATTGACTTTATTATTTTTTAGACATAATTCCTGCGACAGTCTCAGACAAATGATGACAGACTGGCCGTGTAATAATTGTCTAACAGTATTAAAAATTCAATAAAAAAAACTAAATCTATTTTCAATTTGACCACAGACTTCAACCATAAAAAGAAGAGTACAATTCGTGTGTATAGGCTTGGCAATCAAAATCTCCTAGTGTGTGTGTTGTAGTGTGTGTAATGTTTTATTTGTTAAAAAAATGTATGATAAAAGGATAATTTCAAAATAATATTAGCTCGATGCACTCCTTCACCATATAAACTAGGGTCACCAATTAGTTTCGCTGGGTGTCCGTTTTAAGAAATGAAATGACCGTCGCGGTCCACAAAAAAAAAAAAAATTAAAAAAGGTAATTACGGAAATTACACAGGTGTATTTTATTTCCATATCAATGAGAAAAGTGACATTTTTTGTTGCTTGTTTGGAGTGAAATTGGTGAAAGCTATCTACATTAAATCCTGGTCCCTGGAGATATTCATCAGTAAGTCGAGACCGAAATTTTTTTTTAACGAAGTTCATCTTCGTAAATGCTTGGTCCGCACACAATGGGTCGGCGGTCCGGATGCGGACCGCGGTCCGCCATTTGGTGACCCCTGATATAAACTATAACTGTGCAAAATTTCAATCACCTACGTTTCCGTATTTTTCGTCAAAAGGGATCCAAAGTTTTTCGCTTGCGTATAGATAGCCGCGCGGTCGCGCTGTCATTTGCTTGTAATTCCGCGACGTAGGCGCCAAACCACGCGCTTGGGCGGACACATATAAATCCAGCCTTTGAATAAATTTTTCTGATGGTACCAATTTAATAGCACTAGTAACGAGGCATATGGGCACAACATATTTAGTGTATGACTATGTTAAACAATAACCTATGTCCTTGTTCTACTAAACGCTGACATGAGTTAAGACCGTGTTGTTAGCTGTTTATTACCTGTATTCCTTTATGCTGAAGATAATTTTTTAAAATTTGCTAATATACCGACCGAGTTTTCGCAGGTTCTCGAGGTTAAAGCGGTGGTAGGTTTTTGTTAGTAAAACATTTTGTCTGAAGGCAAAGCTACGTGTTTTCAAAATTCACGACTAACTATTCAATTTTGTTCCTGTTTTTTTTTTTTCATTTTATCAATCAATTAAGTAAAATATTATAATATCTAACGTAGCGAGAAAAAAATGAATAAGAAATTTAATTTTATTCGCGTATATATATATCGAAACTTAATTTTGTTTAAGTACTTAATTGTTTTCGCGTAGAACTTATTCTACTTAATTTTATGCGCTAAGGAACCTTATCACTTTTGTACGAAATAGCTAATTTACTACGAAACTAGAGAAAATTCCTAGTATACAACAGTTACAGTAGATAAGAATTAAAAAAGGAAATGTCGAAAATGATGGCAGCGGTAATTATATCTAGTAATTGTGGCCCAACATTAAGAGGGGCTTTATTTCGCTCTATAGAGCTGTTTCGAGCTTTCGCTCTATACCTTTTTTGAGCTTTTTTTTTTAAATTATGGGGCAAACGAGCAAACGGATCAACTAATGGAAAGCTACTACCGTCGCCCATGGACACTCGCAATATCAGAAGTATTGCAGGTGCGTTGCCGGCCTTTTAAGAGGGAATTCGCTCTTTTCTTGAAGGTTTGCAGGCCGTATTGGTCCAGAAATACTGCTGGCGATTGTTCGTTCTAGAGTTTTACTGTACGTGGCAGAAAGTTACGAGAAAAACGCACGGTGGAAGAAGCTGCCACTCATCAAGGTAGAAGGAGACTGGTATATTTTTCTCGTGGAACGATGGCGGAAAGTTGCAGGATGTATGATTACGAACAATTCCTTGGAGAGCACTCCCTGTGACACAACCGATAAAGGATGCAGAGCGAATCCACACCTCGACGTAATTCCAAGGGGTCCAGCATGTTTGAAATACTATGGCAGTTAACAATCCGAGCGGCCCTTCGTTGGAAACAATTCAGAGGGAGTTGGTATTTTGGTATGATACGAGAACAGTTGTCCATGTGGGGCCGAACCTGCGCCTTGTAGAGCTGTAGGCGTTGGATCGGACTAAAATACTGTCTCGCTCTATTAAGAATACCAAGTTTCATCGAAACTATCTTGGCCTTACCCTCTAGAGTCTAGATGACATCGGAATTGAATTTCACTCGAAATGTTTGCACCAAGTATCTCAATGCTGGGGGAGATTGTGAAAATGGTGCCCTCAAAACGACCATTTGTGACTTTTTGGTAGTGAACGCGGAGATTTGTGTTTTGGTGGGGTTAAATTGGACTAAGTTTCGTCTACCCCATTCAGAGACTTTTTTTAACGAATTTAGGCGAGAAATATGCAGGGAACCGGTATATAGGTGTGCATCTCCTGTTCTATCATCCGCAGACCGCATAGTAATGAATGCCATTGGTCTGTAACATGTCATTGATATGCAGTATGAATAGGGTAGGCGAAAGCACACAGCCCTGAGGGACACCAGCATCAACAGACTGAGGTATCAGATCATTCACCGTCAACTACGACATTTATGCTTCTGTCCGCTAAGAAACGTATGACCCACTTGCATAATTTTTCGGGCAGCCCGTATGATGGAGCTTTTCGATATCAAACGGATAGACCATTTTAGACTTGTAAGTGCTTAGAAAGCCCTTGCAGTATTTACGTAGTGGTAAACCCTTTAATGGAAAGTCAGATAAATACATAAACATTTCCGGAATTTCCGGCCAATTGTTGGCCAGTACTCTGTCATGTACAAGTCGGTGTCCTCGCTAAGTAATCACACCTTCATAACTCTAGTGTACCACGAGGGTCTAACATGAAAGGGCATCGACGGTACAGGGAAAGGCAGACGCTAATTAGAGCGCTTTAATATTTTGTGCTATTAGTTTCGACCGTAAATGAGCATTATTTTGTGCGAGGTAACAATCTTTTTAATTCTGAGTAACAATTCTGGGTAACAATCTCACAATTCAGTTTCGGTTCGTTTGATAGTTTTTTTATCCTACAAAATGGCTATCTAACGTTAAACACGTAATTGGTCAAAACTTCAACAAGCAATAGCCGGTTTACATTATTCCAATTCAGTAATCCAATCCAGCGTTGGATAGCTACTGGAATGAGTTATGACTTATGAGTACTGGAATGCACTGGAATGGACTAATCTTCATCCCACACAAGCCTTTATGAAACCGACCATTCGACATTTGTCGTATGAGAACACTAATAGTTTATTCCAAGAACTGAACAAGAAACGAAGCTGTATTATTGTTGAATTGAAATAGCAGAATGATGAGGGGTTTGACTGAGCAGTGAGCGGGCTATCTTTTGTTCAGTTTTTAGGGTTCCGTACCCAAAGGGTAAAAACGGGACCCTATTACTAAGACTTCGTTGTCCGTCCGTCCGTCTGTGTGTCTCCAGGCTGTATCTCAAGAACCGCTAAAGCTAGACTTCTGAAATTTTCACAGATTATATATCTGTTGCCGCTATAACAAAAAATACTAATAACAAAATAAAATTAATATTTAAGGGGCCCCCCATACAACAAACGTGTTTTTTTGGTTTTTTTTGCTCGTTAGCAATAATGGAAACAGGTAGGCACTTGAAATTTTCAAAAATGCCTTAATTATAATATCTGTAATTTAATAATAATTAAAAATTATATTAAAATAAAATAAAAATTTAAGGGCTCCCATACAAAAAACACAATTTTTGGCCTATTTTTGCTCTATAACGGTACGGAACCCTCGCACTTGGCCGATTTTTATTAAACACGAGGCTTTTAGACTTATTGCAAAGAAATACGCCTAGGGATTTATTATCAAATAGCTTTTGCCTGCGGCTTCAACCGCGTAAATTACCTGTATTTCTGACACACTTACAAACTTTGATCCCCCCTATTGACTGTGCAATGGAATTTTGAAAAATCACAAATTAGTTCTGCACAAAAGGAGCATTTGAAAAGATTGTATATAATTTAAAAAGGAAAAAACGACTTCAAAACAGTGTTTCTAATCATGTGACCACCTTTGATATAATATGATTTTTTTCCAACAAACAATAATCATGAAAATCGGTTTATAAATGACGAAGTTATCCGTGAACAAACATAAAAAAAAAACAATATTTACGGTCGAATTGACAAACCTCTTTTTTGAAGTAGGTTAAAATCGTTAATTAACAAAAATATCCTCGTTAAAAATATTCTTGTATCGGCGCGGCGTCGAAAGCGAGTAATATAGTACTGCAAATTTAATTAGGCCTGTCCATGCCTATCATTGATTTTACGTTAAAAATGAATGTGTGAAAGGCCCCATCCACAATTTTCCAGATCCATTTTGAGTGAAAATGATCCATACTAATATTATAAATGCGAAAGTTTGTCTGGCTGTCTGTCTGTGTGTTACTTCTTCACGCTCAAACCGCTGAACCGATTTTGCTGAAATTTGGCATGGAGATACTTTGAGTCCCGGGAAAGGACATAGAATACTTTTTATCCCGGAAAAATGTACGGTTCCCGCGCGATAAACGAATCTCGGCGCAAGGGAGTTACGGCCGTCATCTAGTTGATAATACTTTTAATACATTTTCCGATCGGCAAATATTTCATTCTTTGATATTGTACTAGTACCCGAATTCTACTAATGCAATGGAGCTTCGTTTCAGTTTCGATTCCATCTGTTTAAGAGCCTTCCCTACGGAGAATCCGTAATTACCCTATTTAGAGCCTTATAAAATCATAATTTGAAAGCTACAAAGTTATAATAAAAATACAGCAATAATCTTCAGTATATCAACATTCCTTTCCCCGTTTTAAACTTTCTATTTTTGTTTATTAAACTCATGATATTAGCTTCCAAAGTAATACCAATTTATTAAAATTGAAGCAAACTTTCAGCACCTCCCTAGTATTTACAAATTATGTTTATTTGAAACACACGACAATAGATATACAATTTCATTAACTACATATTCCCCGTTTTAATTTTTTTTTAGATCAATTTTGAATTAAGATAAGTAAAAAAAAATTGGATTTTTGTGCGATCTCGGCAACACGTCAAATGTATGGTCAAGGTCGTTTGCTCGGGGGATGGCCTTAATATTAAAGTCAAAATGGTAATTTCATCATTGTTTGTCGTATATAATATATGAGAATACTGATTTGTACTTGAGTTTGATAAGATACGGGCTAGATCTAAAACGGAACAAAGCTGCGTAATCGATGTATACCCGAGGAAATTGATTCCTAGGCAGTTGACGGACCTACGTCGTTTGATCGGCTTATGTCAATTCAATGTTAACTGTGATCGGTCAGAACTCGGATGAGTTTGAGTTTCACTTAACCCGACTAAATTACTTAGGTCCGCCATCTGCCTAGGAATAAACTTCTCTGATAGTACAACAATAATAATTATTGCGGTTTACTGTCAAATTAAAAGATGTCTCATAAAGGCTTGTTAACCCTATACGAGAATACTTACTGGTGATTGATAGTATACAAACTAGATCGAAAAATTAACAAAGCTGCATTAAAACAGTAGAATTGATCGATTCAGCTAATAGGGAGTCCCGACACGTATGTGTTTCAAATTTCAATAGCACGATAATTATAATTAGTCAATTGTATGCAATCATCAAGGTTTGTCCGTGCGTATATAAAATTCGAAATCATATACCCGCGAATAATAATGTGGACATTTTCCACTGACCTCCATTATACAAGTACGCTGGACTAATGATACCCTTTGAAATGACAGCTATTTTTTGTGCCTATTTGAAGCGGAATCAGCTCCCCCAATGTGAGGGATAGGAACTAAATTTGACGTAAAAATGACGTTTGAAAGTCGCCATATTGGCGCTGATAGCAGTAGTGGGAGTATTTGGAACTAATACTAGTGATGACAACCAATAACGATTAAGCGGCAATTTGCAAATTACGTCAAATTTAGTTCTCTTCCCTCTTACTGGGGCGCTGATTCCGCTTCAAATAGGCACAAAAAAGTGGGTATCATAAGTCCAGCGTACTTGTATAATGGAGGTCAGTGACATTTTCACATAATATTGTACCTGTGAAGATGTCTATCTTACCGTCAGTGAAATTGATTTGAAGACCAAAGGACGTACGTTGTTTGTACTCGTATAGGTATAGACTGGCCGTATGCAAACTTTTTCCGTATGCGATTTCCGAATTCATTTTCCGTATTCGGAATTCCGTGAGACTAGCGCAAACGTTTGTTTTTTTCGGAAATCGTATGCGGAAAATGTGTGTATGCGGCCAGCCTAATCCGACCGAATATAATATTATTATGCATATTTATTTATTGTTACTTATGAAAGGAACTAAGGATTATAGACCTTAGTATAGTCTAGCTAAACTCTTGCAACACCTAAGACCTAAGTGATGATACGTTTTTCATATTACACTATAAGATATATTATATGAATGACCACCATAACAAAGTATCTCAAGTCCTTTACGGTAAAACTTTACGGACACCGTGCGGTTTGTATGAAATTACATGCGTTTAACACTTCATACGTGAAATAGGTCGCAAATCGTAACTCCGCTCCAGCTGCTCCAGCTCCAGCATAATATGTACCTAATTGGACCTAAAATCGAATTAACCCGTATTATTGCCGCGACAGATGCACACAGTGTAAATGATATACAGTAGGATACTTTCATGCTAGTTTTTGAACGACCGAATAGGGGCACGCACACAGAGTGATTTCAGACAGCTTTTGAGAATGGGATACTTAGATCGCTTTGAATAATTTGAAAGTAATATCAAAAAGGTGTGGGATTCGACATATCACATAACTCATCGTTAAGTAACATAATAATATTAATATATTACTTATGTAAAATCTCATACATTTTTTTTCCAACTTGGTTCTCGAAAGCAAAGTTAAGTATTCAAAATGTATGTAATCTTTATCATTTGAGATAATGCATTATCAAACTGTGACTTAATGGCACTTGCGATTTAGGCTCTCAAATGTCCGCATCCCATAAAATTTTTAAATCTCACTTTGCTGTCGAAAACGTGCGCGTCGATACGGCTGAGTTACTCTACTGTGTGATATTATACTATACTATGTTGAACACAATTTTCAATGATTTACAGAACGACGTTAACTAGGACCGAATTACTAATTATAGAGACACATTTTAGCGCCTACTCATTTTAAATATGCAAATGTCATTTATACTGATTTTAGGGATGGTTTTGGTTTAAAAAAATGTATTTTATAAGCTTTTATTTTCCGTTTATTAAGTTTATTAGGCTGGATTAATTGAATCCGCCCGAACGCACGGTTTGGCAGCTAAACCGCGAGATTTTATAATATAAAGGACAGCGTGACTACGCCGCTATTTAAATAAATCGTTACAATATACCTACATTTGTTTGTAATCTCGAGGTGTAGCCGCTGGTGGGCTTCACGCCAAAACACCTACTTTGTATTACTGTATGTTAATTTTCACCATTCTCTGCTATATTTTTAATTATTCGATTTCGGACTAATTAACATCTGAATTTTGCCCAAAAATCCTATCTCCTTTTTAATTACAGTTTCCAGCGCCGCCGGTTCCCAAATTTACAAAGCAAAGGACGTAAGCCTAAAATATAATACGCTTTCTATTAAGCTTGCAACATGCTTTAGTTAGTTTAAGAGAATAAAATACTTTTTTAAATAATGTTTTCTGTGGATACTTCATAGTCTGCTTTGTGAAATGTTTTATATAATCTACTAAATTGTAATAGGTATAAATTGTGTCTTAGATGTAGCTCACCCTTCTCTGTCAAACATGTTTCATTTGAATGTACTAGTTATATTTCTGAAAGACAAAATATGTTTAACCTTAGCAGTGATAGATATCTTATATTAAGTGATCCTGATATGCGTTATAAATTATAATGTTCTACGATTCCTAAAATTTTGTAATATTCATACCTTGATTTAAATTAATGTAATTGTTCTTGTGGTCGCTGATAACCTTGTTGTTCTAAGCGACCTTAAATAAATGAAAAAAAAAAATGGCTGTGACATACGGACGGACGGACAGACGGACAGACAGACATGACGAATCTATAAGGATATTGAATGTACCGTAACTTCTTGGTGGAAATTCATGTTTCACAGTAATAATATACACTTTTCATCGACCTGATGATAAAATCATCATCAGGTCTAACCTGATGATGATTTTATCGAAACCGGTCGTGTGAAACATAATTGTAATAAATTAAATTAATAAAAGTGGAAAAAGTGCATGAAAAGTGTATATTATTACTGTGAATCTATAAGGGTTCCGTTTTTTGCCATTTGGCTACGGAACCCTAAAAAAAATTTAAATAAATTAATATATTATAAAAAATAGAGAAATGATTAAGGCTGGCCACATACACACGTTTTCCGTATTAGAATATCGTTTTCCAAATCGAAATTCCACATTAGGAAATCGAATACGGAAAACGTGTGTATGTGGCCAGTCTTAATAAAATGCCTTAAATTGTTTGAAAAAAAAAGTATCATATCTTGCTTGTAAAAAAAAAGGTTTTTAAAATATTGACGCGAGCTTGTTGTTCAGTCCTGCGTGTGCCTAAAGTTTAAATCGACGGTTAAATTTTAAATGGTTTAAAACCTTGAAAACCCGTGTACACAGTTACGTAACGCTGGAATGCCACGGGGCAGGTTCGCGCAAACGGCGAATGTTAATGTAGCCGAAATGTTTCGCTAAATTACTCATTTTAACCCTCACTTCATTTCGCCGGGGTTTTGGTTTCGGTTACGGTTGCCGGTTTCATTGAGCTTTTCCTGTGTGACATAGGAGTGTTAGTGCCCAAGTGTGTGCCTACGAGAGCACGCATGTGATAGCTACCCAGGAGCGATTTTATTGCCACTATGTGAGCGCAATACACAAGAGCACGCTTCCGTGCGCAATATTATAAAAGTGTCTGTCTTTTTGTCTATTTAGTGCTTTGGAAATTTGAATAGCATAAAAATATCTCCTTGTTTGTATTGAAAAGAATTGATATTAAAACAAACAGTGTTAAAATAATTGAGACAGTGTATGGTAAAGGTACGAATCGCATCGCGGATGGTGTGTTACACAAAATATTTTTGGCATAATTCCCTTTCCTATTGTAATGTGAGATTTGAATTATCGGGAAAAAGAGATGTGCAATCAATCACAATAACATTTTACCGTCGACCTGAAAAGTCAAGTGATCAATAAAAAGTGGCAAAATATTATCTTTAGATCCCGAAAACAAGGAAGTTTTCGCAAATTGAAAGCGAAACGGATAACAAAGTTAACGATAGTAATGTTGAAGCATTAAAATTAAAATAAAATAATGATCATTTTAATGAATAACACAATGATTATGTTTGCTGTTAAGTCTTTATTACTTCTTCCCAAACACAAAATAATATCTCGCAGTAATCAAACAGTACCCCCGTGGTCTTACTCCATGCCTAATCAGTAATGCCTATGCGAACTTTCATAAAAGTTGGTCAAGTAGCTTCGGAACCTATTTCGCGAATATTCTCACAATTTTCGATATTCGCATTCGTATTCGCAAAAATGATACGATTATAAGCGAATGTATTTTACTATTGAAACAAAAAAAAAATCTTATTTGTTGAAAACTTAGCCCAGCCGCAAATTTCTGATCAGAAACATTTGAACGTCGGCCGGACCGCCACACTATCCGAAATTTCCTTCCGGCGAGTTCGAGCTCACTCGGCTCAGTACAAAATGTAAGAGAGAGCGCGATCCGATTTTCTGATCAGAAACATTTGAACTGCCATCCGATCGACGTCATCTGACACATAATGTCAGACGCCCGCCGGAACGCACTCTGCTCATATGTTTTGTGTCTGACGTCCGGTCCGGATGAGTTGTCAGATGCCGTCTATCAGATGGCAGAAATTTTTAACTGCATTCCAGCGGGCGTCCGAAATTTTATGTCAGATGACGTCGATCGGTAGCAGTTCAAATGTTTCTGATCAGAAAATCGGATCGCGCTCTATCTTATACTAGACGTTCCGCGCGGCGCGGCCGGTCTTAATCAAGTTTCAAATCTAACTGGATCTTCACAAATTTAACCCTCAGTTAACTAACCCGACGTTTCGAGGCCGGGATATAGATAACCCAATATTAAAATAGTATTATTGTAGGTAAGATTTGCTGCCCGTGAGAGTCGTGAGACTGACGGCAGGTCTGCCCGGCCGACCTCTTCTTCTATATTTTCGTAGTAGTTTTCGTATAGATACAATTTCTCGCGTCACAATATAAATGCAAACAGTAAACTATTATCACACTAAGACTGGATTCCTGGACGTCAGCGCGAACGAGCGGTTTAGCCGCTATACGAGATTATAAGCAAAAGTTATTTAAATCGCGACGCAGTCGCACTGTCATTTACAAGCAATTGCTTGTGCTCTCGCCAGAGTAGACAGAATTATAGAGTATGCCGACTTAGAAGTGAAATTTTATGTTTGACGTATTATGACAAAAGTCGTCGCTAGGGTCGTTACCTACAAATTAAAACCTATGACATATTGTGTGGCCGTTTTAGTTGTTGTTTATATTTTGACACGTCATGAAAATTGACAGAATTCAATTTTAAAATCTTCATTTTAAAAATAAATCGCCAGCCCTTAACATAGCCTGGTATCGCCTGGTAAAACCCGAAAGAATTGACATACTGTTTAGAATCCGCTTGTTGTAATAGGAGCCAAATAACTAGACCATATTAACTTCAACTGTATATTAACCCCCTTACTAATAAACGCTGTATAAGCTTTGAATAGTTATACAGTGTTTTGTCTTCTTCAATCCAATTAAAAATGTCACTTGTGTGACAGGAACAAAATACTGTATAACTATTCAAAGCTTATACAACGTTTATTAGTAAGGGGGTTAATGTTTACATATTATGGTCTATTCTATGCCTATTCTAATAATTTCTAAAGAGTGACAATACAAATCAACTGGGCGAAAAACGTCATTATATTTTATTTTAATATTTAGAACCAGTCCGAGATAAACTAGTAAAAAGGTTATAAACACATACATAATGATTTACGATGCACAAAAGGCAAACTTATTACTATTAAGCCATCTCTACCATTCAACCCAGAGATTGTATTTCTTTTAATTGGTCCCTATTAATAACAATTAATACAGTAAGTACCTCATCAATATACGTATACGTAAGACATTACGAGCTCATTGATTTTTTTAAATAATGGCAAACGCAATCGCATAACTGAGTTATGATGTAAAATGAGGCTTTAGTTCCTTAACATAAAGTTCAAAATGCCGTCTGTGGATGCGCAGCGAAGTCAAGTCACGTAAACACACAATACCACTGATTCTGGATACTTTGATGGAATGTTTTGGCTTAACTTTACTCAACAATGGATATAGCATATCCATTGTTGAGTACAATGAGTCAACCGAGATAATTATTACAATTACTATTAGCACCAGTTCACACTGAAACGAAAAGTGTGTTTTTAGAAAACAATATAACTTGTATTGGTGTGTAAGGTATTTGAAAGCGATACCAATATTAAAAATGCGAAAGTGTTTATCTCTCTGTTACCTCTTCATGCCCAAACCCCTGCACCGATTTTGCTGAAATTTGGTATGGAGATTTTTGAGTCCCGAGAAAGGACATAGGGTACTATTTATTCCGGAAAATGTACGGTTCCCGTGCGATAAACGACTTTCAGCGCAACGGAGGTGCGGGCGTCATCTAGCAAGTCTATAAGAAGACAAACGTTTCTATAGAAGTCGAATTTCCGGGGTACTTTTTAGGGTTCCGTAGCCAAGTGGCAAAAAACGGAACCCTTATAGATTCGTCATGTCTGTCTGTCTGTCTATCCTGTCCTTCATAGGCGTGTCCATCTCGCACTTGGCCGGTTTTTATTCACTTTCAAGTCGGATTCAGAATATTGTTGATAAATGATAAACGAAATCTATCAGTTTGTCCCTAAATCTGTCAGTTTTTAAATTTATGCTCGGTGAAGGAAAAAAATAAAAAATACTTTATAAATCATCGACCAAAATCAGGCAAATAGTACAGTTTCCCTAGAACAATTTTTTTTTATTACTATCAAGCTAATTCCTTTCTATCTCTGTTAGCTATCATTTTTCGAAGAGGAAATTGTTGTTAGTCTTATCAAAATGAAGCTACTCACGAAAAATTAGCTTGATAGTAATAAAAAAAAATGTTCTAGGAAACCTGTACTAAAAGCCTGTTAATATAATATTTTCATTAGGAAAACTTTCGGATTATTTAAATACTTTGTATAAAATCCAGTAAAATACGTTAAGATAATGATAGCAACGATTAATCCATTATGAAAACATCGAAGCTTATAAATAAACAGATTAATAACGGAACGAGATAATCTTTTGAAAGGTTAGAAGATTTTTATAAAATGTGCCTTTCATGTTGGGAGTCCATTGTAAGCTTAACGTTCAATATATTGAAAGCTTGATAAGCTGATTTAAAAATTACAACGCATTTTATTTATCAAGAGGTGTGGATGATTTCAAAAGACTGATATAAGCACCCTGTTCGCATCATTTTGAAAAGAATCTGTTTGTGTTTCATAGCTTTTTTTTATAAAATTAGGGGGCAAATATACAAACGGGTCACCTGATGGAAAACAACTACCGTCACCCATGGACACTCGCAACATCAAAAGAGTTGCAGGTACGTGGGCGGCCTTTAATTATCGACATATAAATAATTATACAAATAAAGGTAGATTTATATTACTTACAAGAATATTATACTACAATATTTATTAAAAATAATTTAATTTAAAGATTCATACTACATAAAATTATTTTATTAAAATTTTAATTAAAGATTTTACCTTGAACCGTTTTATACTGCAAGCGATAGATTTAGGTTAAGCAGCATAAAAACGGAATAAAAATTTTCGCCTCATAATTTGCGTTAAAATTTATTGAAATTATAATGCAAATTAAAATACAGACCGTAGATACGCGATAATTTAGAAGAACTGAAAGCTGAAAGTCTTGTTATCACTACAGCTATATTACATTTTTGTTGTACAATTTATGGGTTGCAGGTTGAAACTTAGATTTCAAAAGTATATAATTTGACATAAAGGTGAACACAGTTATCCATAAAACCATCAAATGAGCCCGTCAAAATGAACAACTTTTTCTATGAGAACAATGCTGGGAACTCAAAAAAATCCGTCGTCATACCCATACAAATTGCCGATCCGGGCTCATTTGATGGTTTTAAGGATAACGGTGTTCACCCAAATAACCTGTATATAATTTGATATATATTTAAAGAGACTCGTATTATGAATAAGTTACGTCATTTTCATCAACGCGCAACGTGCTAACCTCAATAAACCCCTTGCAATTAAGTTCTATTAATGCCATTAATTTGAGAACGTTTTCGCCTCAACATGCCATGTCAACTTTCGGCTACGAATCCATAATGGCAGTTTTCATTATTCCAATCCAGTGATCCAATCCAGCGCTGGATTGGATTAATGTGAACCCGCCAAAAAATTATAATACTATGGGCCTGTTTCACCACTTGCTGATAAGTGTCGGATAGGCTTTCCACAACTTAACTTGACAGATAGAGTATGGTCGACCTGCGAGCATCTGTCAAATAAGTTGTGGTTGTATCCGGCACCTTATCAGGAAGTGGTGAAACAGGCCCTAAATGTAATAAGCTCTATTGTGTTGTAAGTTGTAACCACGAATAAAATTATTTAATGAAAATAACTTCGAAACTCTTAAACGTACTTTATATTACATTATCGATAATGTCGTTCCATTTATTAATACTAATAAAACATTATGTTTTCACTTCCAAGCATTTTCTACATCGACATTTAGTTTGGTCATGGGCCACCACAAAACCACAAAAATCTACCAAGTATTTATAAAATACTTGGTAGATTTTTGTGGTTTTATACTACAGCAATTTTTAGTTCCAAAACTTCTATTACGACGAGAGTAACGGAATAGATATATGTAATATGAAAAATATTTAAAAAATACCTTCTTCGTAGGCATACACTAACACACGCATATTTCTGGTGATAATATTTCCCAGCCGTCTGCGATTATTACCTGTAAAGAAATAAATTGATTAAGTTTTGAATATTAATATGGATTTCCCTCACTAGTAGTCACAAGCGTCCAGATTAAGGCTGGCCGCATACACACGTTTTCGATTTCCGAATGCATTTTCCGTATTCGGAAATCCGAATGCATTGAATCAGTAGAAAATACATTAACTGGTGCTCGCGGAATTCAAAATCGTAATTACACATTAGGAAATCGAATACGGAAAACGTTTGTATGCGGCCAGCCTGAAAATATAATAACCTACTCTATAAATATAGGGGATAAAGTTATTGCTCTGAGTTCACAACGCTTTTCTATTGATATTCTATTGTCAAAATATTGACTTTATTTTTTAGACATAATTCCTGCGACAGTCTCAGATTAATAAAGTCAAACGATGACAGACTGGCCGTGTAATAATTGTCTAACAGTGTTTAAGATTCAATAAAAAAAAAAACCTAAATCTATTTTCAACATTTTCAATTTGACAACAGACTTCAACCATAAATACCTAAAAGAGTACAATTCGTGTGTATAGGCTTGTCAATCAAAATCTCCTAGTGTGTTCGTTGTGGTGTGTGTAATGTTTTATTTGTTAAAAAAATGTATGATAAAAGCATAATTTCAAAATAATATTAGCTCGATGCACTCCTTCACCATAATATAAACTATAGGTCTACCAGAATCTGATGGCAATTTTTGATAGCAGATTTTCAAAAAATATCCTTGATCATTGGATAAATTTTTATATTTGCACGTTTAATACAAAGAATCAGCCGCTATAAGAAAAAAAAAAAGGATCAAAATGTTTTATTCCAATTACCCCGGTATTGCTAGAGTCAATTTAATTTCTTACTTTTTGCCATCAGATTCTGGTAGACCTATATAACTGCAAAATTTCAATCACCTACGTTTCCGAATTTTTCGTCAAAAGGGATCCAAAGTTTTTCGCTCGCTTATTAATACATATATAGATAATACGATATAGTGGCTTTGTCAATCTGTCACTGTCTATTCTTCCGTAGAAATATGATATGTACTAGCTGTGCCCCGCGGTGTTACCCGCGGTTTAAGTGATATATAATAAAAGTAACAATAATACTGGGTCAAAACGGGACGATACATGGTTCTATAATGAATGGTTTATGGTAGTGATGACGATGATTATGATGAATGTAATTTGTATAGTAGCATAATTATGCTTTGCGTTCTTAAAACAACGTCGAAACTCCCAAACTTGTATCTATAAAGAGTCAGGAGTTCTCTCAGCACCTTCCGAACCATGGTATACCTTGGTGCAAAATCTTACTTGTTGGTAGCTTATGCTTAGAATACAGCTCACGAAACCGAAGTCACCACATGTTTCCATATAAATTTTGGGGAGTTCCCTCGATTACTTATGGATCCCTTCATCAGGTCACCACTTTTATGAATACGGTACCAAATTGGGATGATAGCCTATACATACACCAAAAGAAAAAAATTGAAAATCGGTTTACAAACGGTGGAGTAATCGTTGAACATAAAAAAACTCCTCTTGAAAGTCGGTTAAAATTGTAGCCTATGTGTTATTCTGTTGTGTAAGCTATATTATTGTAAAGTTTTATTAAAATCCGTTTAGTAGTTTTTGCGTGAAAGAGTAACAAACATCCATACATCCAAACTTTCGCCTTTATACTTAATATTAGTAGGATATTATGGTGTTGTACATTATGGTACTTGAGGAGCAGCCGACAACAATGCAATTATAGAAATCATCCTACTAAGTCGTGTATTGTAATAATAATATTATTTACTTATATTTTACGCCTGTGAATATCCCTAAGTTATTATACAGGGTGTAACAAAAATAAGTAATAATACTTTAGGATGTGTACGTGTTCCTTGTAGAGAGAACACTGTGAAAGTAGCAGCGCTGAAAGACGATTTTTTTACTTTTGTATGGGGAAACTCGTGACGCTCGGGCCCTTGCTCATACAAAAGTGAAAAAAAAAATTCGTCTTTCAGCGCTGCTACTTTCACAGTGAACTCTCTACAAGGAACACGTACACACCCTAAAGTATTATCACTTATTTTTGTTACACACTGTAGATATCCGAGTATTCTACAAGTTAGAAGTTACGCGACGATAACAAAGGTTACGACTTACGGATAGGGTTAGTAGATACTAATAATTATTTTATTATTATTATTTATGAGATTTGAGAGTATCGCCATAATATCTCACTTAGCAATGCGTTAAATAAAGTCCGAATTTTCCATACGTTTTTGGTTTCTAGCTTAGAATAGTCGAATGCACATTGACTAAAGTCCTTGATGTTATGAATACATAAATATGTATTCACACGTTTTAATGTTATCTTTAAAAATTGGGAGAGCATGCTAGAATTTGGCTACGAAAGTTATTCAAACTTATTAGTACGTAAGTTGTCTAGCGTGTCTAGTTATAAATTATACGTAAACAGTTAAGAAGTTAGCTAGACAGTGTACCTACCTAAGGGAGTGTATAATATGATATACATGACCTACCTTGAACTTCTGCAGACTTTATCTACAAATTAGTTTGGACGTTTCTCTAATAAATAAAATATCGTGTTAAGGTGTTTGTTGCCAAACTCCTCTAGGAATTCTAAAACGATTATGAGGAATTTTTTTTTGCTTATCAGATAGATCTGAGAATCGGCAAACTCCTTTTTCATATTCGAAGTAACGTAGGTACATCCCGAATTTTTACATGCCCATCCGACGCATGGATCATCTTACTTGTCAGACAATCAGGTGATCACCCTGCATTGTCCTAACCAAACTTGGAAATAACATGTTTCCAACGCGGGAATCGAACCCACGGCCTTCGAGTCAAGAGCCACGCTCTTTAAGTTATCTGGTCTTATATTAATAGTTTTACAATTCAATAAGGTTCAGGAATTTTCATTATGCCACTACAAACTAATGATAACAAAATTTAATTAAATACATAATTAAACAAGCTTTACGACGCTTAACAATAAATTCAGTACTCACACCAAAATTAACACTTAAATGAACTAATTTTACAAAACACTGATTTCATTTAGTTTTATTAAATAACATCATTATTTAACCGTAATATTTAATAATATTATATTTGTGCACACACGAGGATAAACTAATTTTACAAAACACTGATTTCATTTAGGTTTATTAAATAACATCATTATTTAACCGTTATATTTAATAATATTATATTTGTGCACACACGGGGATGCACAAAACTCTCGGCTTAGCGATGACAACAATATATTCCCTTTTGCATTTGTTCAAAAATTTAAGCCAGTTTACTAAGGTCAGTGGTCATGAGTCATGACGTTTTGGATATTATATAATATAGTATTGTACTGATGTGCCACTGGTGATAAGTCACAGATGACATCCCGGCAAAGTCATACACATCAATGCATCGGCATATATTTTGAAAAAAAAAAAAAAAAAACAACCGTGTGGCATCGTCTAGAGCTCTGACCCGTATACTGGATCAAATTTCGGAACTTACCTTTTGTTCTATTTTTGATATCGAAACCATTAAATGCAAGCTGAATTTCTTGCACTAAAACATAAAGCATGCCAAAACCTAAACGATAACAGACTACAATCCAATAGTAGTTTTAATTGCAAGGATTAAATTATTATAGGTTTTAGAATTGCTTCGTCGTTGGCAGCCCTATTCCGAATAATATTATTTACAAGCGAGCGAACCGATCTCGGAATTCTCGGATAGTCTTAATTAATATTTGCAATTATAATACCGTTGATACAAATCCGTACCAGCTGAGAGCAATACTTCGTAATATTGGCTGTAAACCGTCATTTTGCGGCATATTATTATTATTATTTTAGTATTAAATATGTAACGATATTTTAATTATTATTTAAGCCTTAATCTGTTTGGTTTTAAATTAATCGTAAATTCTATGTCACTTATTTACTTATGAAAGAGAGGGCATAATATTCACACAATCTACAGAATATACTACAAATTTTAAGTCTCCTACAAAAAACATAAAAGGACTTTTATACTTTCAACTGCTTTTTTACACTCTAAGGTAGAGTTTCGAAAAAAACCCTTTTTATAGTTGTTGCCAACATTCTATATTCTATAAGAAACCATCTTGCAAAAACGCCTGAAAGTAGATAAAATGCACTTGCTCAAGTTTCATCGTGATAAATTGCAATATCTAGTTGAAAGTAATTATGAGAAACGCTCACTAATATTATTCCCTAGAACGAAAAGATTGAGTTATAACTCAACTCTGGATAGAGCAGTCTGTGTACTTCATTTTTATTTTTTATATTTAAAAATTGTCGTCCGTTTCTAAAAGTTCCTTAAAAGTGCTTTTAAATTAATATTTCTCGTTGTCAAAGGTTTCTGGGTGGACAAAGCGAGAGAAAATTTATATAAATGCAAAAGCTGGTTTTGTGGCTTGTTCTACGAGTAGTTAGAATAGTTTTTTAAAATAAGTTAGACAAAAGAATTCGGCAAAGTTGAGATTAACTTGGCACTGCCAAATTTTAGGGTTCCGTAGTCAACAAGGAACCCTTATAGTTTCGGTCTGTCCGTCCGTCCGTCTGTCTGTCTGTCCGTCTGTCTGTTTATTGTTAGTGTACGCACAATTCTCAGATATCTGTGTCGATAATTTTCGGTTAGTATACTTAATAGCTATTAATTTATTCAGAGGTAAGAAGAAACAAGAAGTACTTTTATACTTACTTACGTAGAGCCGCTCTATCAAAAACGTTTCTACATTTATAGTGTCTATTAGCAGAGGGAAATAGTATTTTTCCTTCCATTTCCTGTCTCTTGCTCTTTCTATTAAGTAGGTCAAATTCAAACAAATAGCTTTCTAACCTTTTCACTTCCACGACTGATTATTATATACAGTGTTATTGTTTTTTAAAACAGCCCTTAGTTTTAACTTTTATGTCTAATTAGACAAAAATCATAAGGCGAAAGTTTGTGATTATGTTTATTGAAAAAGTTGCGCTAAGATTTTGATCGGTGTTCTAATACTTTTGGCTCTTTAATAGATATATTACTTACTACCTTTTGTTTCGAAAAAGCACGGTATTTTAATATACCTAAGCCAAGAAAAGGCTTGGCTTAAGTATATATTATATACGCTCTTCCCTAAACTTCTATTAATATTGGAAAACAGTTAAAGCAGAACGCATTAATTAATTAAATTAGGAAGTGTGTAAAAAAGAAACAATATACATACATACTTTATTTTTCATATATGTTTCTGTTGACATTTTATTTTCTCATAAAATATGAATTGGCCTTTTGAAACGGAATTGTACATCGAACACAATCCACAAAACGAATAGCACTTGGCAGATCATTTTGAAATTTAAAGCCGTAAGTTGTCAAAGGGAATTTTCAATTTAATTTAACGCACCTGTAGGGTGGATTCTGATAAATAATTTCACAGTTTCAGTGCAGTCTCCATGAAATATAACGGTTAAAAATGTTACCGTTAGTAAAAGTTAGCAAACAGTTAGGTAGATAATTTAGGTAAAACATAAAATACGTACAAGATTTCAGCAAATAAAAAAACCGGCCAAGTGCGAGTTGGACTCGCCCATGAAGGGTTCCGCAGCAGCAATAAAATTTATTTTTATGAAATTAAAAGGTTTTTGGTTTATTTTTATATTTCAGTTGATTTAATGAAAGTTAAATTAAGTTTACCATTTATGACGTATAAAAAAAAACTACTTGCTAGATTTCGTTCAAACTAATTTTCGATGGTAGTTTTTATAGTAAAGTACATCATATATATTTTTTAGACTTATCATGCCCCTACTTTAGAAGTTAGAGGGGGGGGGGGGACACATTTTACCACTTTGGAAGAGTCTCTCTCGCAAACTATTCAGGTTAGAAAAAAATGATATTAGAAACCTCAATATGATTTTTGAAGACCTACCCATAGATACCCCACACGCATAGGTTAGATGAAAAAAATTTTTTTTTTAAATATAATATAAAAAAAAAACTACTTGCTACATTTCGTTCAAACCAATTTTCGTTGGTAGTTTTTATAGTAAAGTACATCATATATTTTTTTTAGACTTATCATGCCCCTACTTTAGAAGTTAGAGGGGGGGGGGGACACACACATTTTAGCACTTTGGAAGAGTCTCTCTCGCAAACTATTCAGTTTAGAAAAACACGATATTAGAAACCTCAATATGATTTTTAAAGACCTATCCATAGATACCCCACATGCATAGGTTAGATGAAATATATATATATATATATATATATATATATATATATATATATATATATATATATATATATATAGCCACTTTTCTCCGAAACTATAAGTGCTATACTATTGAAAGTTGGTAAGTAGATGTAGTCTGTGAACCGCATCAAGATTTTGATACAATAATGGAAAAATTATTAAAAATTTTAGGGGTCCCCATAGGTACAACTAAATAAAAAAATAAAAAAAAAAAAAATATATATATATATATATATATATATATATATATATATATATATATATATATATATATATATATATATATATATATATATATATATATATATATATATATATATATATATATATATATATATATATATATATATATATATATATATATATATATATTTTTTTTTATTTTTTTATTTAGTTGTACCTATGGGGACCCCTAAAATTTTTAATAATTTTTCCATTATTGTATCAAAATCTTGATGCGGTTCACAGACTACATCTACTTACCAACTTTCAATAGTATAGCACTTATAGTTTCGGAGAAAAGTGGCTGTGACATACGGACGGACAGACAGACATGACGAATCTATAAGGGTTCCGATTTTGCCATTTGGCTTCGGAACCCTAAAAACAGCGTCAGATTAGTGGTGTTGACGTATTCACTAACGATTACAATAAACAGTCGTCTGGCAGACGGCCAAAATATCGCGCATATTATACAATATGGAGAAATGCTTAACAAAATATTTGAGTCCCATCGGTGTCGGTTTCTTCCGTATAAATAAATCAGGCTATCGATCGACTGCCGCGTAGAGGGTTGCCAAATTCCCTGCGTACGAACGTGGATGCGTACAGTAGCTGTTTTACTGTTAAGAAATGAAGACATGAATGGATGAAACGGGTAAACAACAGTGATGTTTTTTTGCATAAATGCAGGCTTTAGAAAATGATTTGAAATAAAAAAAAAATGTGGATTCTATGTATAGCTAGATGTACGTAGAAAATGAAAGTAGGTGAGTTACAAGGTTTGTTCAAATTGTAAAGGAAAAAATGAGAGACTTATATTATAAAATGTTATCCATTTCATCCATTTACATCTTAAAATACCTATGTAAAAGAATATAAAATAAGTCTAGAAACTACGAATAATAAAATAGTTTTTATTATTCGTAGTCTACGAATAATAAACACTAAGGTAACGTAACTCCCATACTATTACCGTTTTAAAGAGCATGGGACATTTTAGTATGAAGCCTGGTATACCTACAAATTCGCGATTAAAAAAAAGTCATTTTGGCGGCAAGAGATGAAACATGTGCCAATCGATAGTACATCAAAATATAAATAGGAAATACTCTTTGGTAAAATGTCGTAACTGATACGGTTTCGGAATAAAAAAGAGTAAAAAAAAAGTTTTTTTATGCAGCATTTTTTAAACTCTTATTTATTCCGAAACCGTATCAGTTACGACATTTTACCAAAGAGTATTTTCCTAGTTGTATTTTGATGTAGGTACTATCGATTGGTACATATTTCATCTCTTGCCGCCAAAATGAGGTTTTTTCCAAAATTTCCAACTTTAGGTATACCAATTAGGTTCCTTGCTCTTTGGTTCCTTTCGAACCGTCATGTAACGTCAGCCTGATACCGCCGAAGGCCACCTAAATATTGCAAATGTATTGAAAATGTGTACTTAGGTACACATTTTTGACAAGTATTGTAGAACATGTTTTTTGACGGAGTAACTTTTCCTTAGTTTTTATTATTCGTAGTTCGTAGTCTAGAAATGTATATTATGTTACTGTCAAATTGTGAATATCGATAAATTGAAATATTTCTAATGGATAGTAAAGTTTTTTGGTCTTAAATTGACTTCGTGTTTGAAGTTACAGAACTTTTGGAATTACACGTTTCAATGTTAAACTTGAATCAACGTTTACGAATTTAAGGCTTCTTAACAGGTTTGTGTGAAATATCTGATTATATTATGAAAATGATGTTTGCCATTGTATAATTTTTATATTATATTACCGACGTAACGTAGCGTACAAAATATAAAAGGAGGAATCCTCATGTAGTAAAAATTAATCTCGCTCGTGACAGTCGTACTGACGTATCCTATTAGTATTTAGGACGAGGGATTATGCGTTTCCCAGAACTCTAATGGGGGACCCCAACACACAGCCCAACGATATCGTCACGACCAAACGATCGATAGAGGTATCGTTTATATCTTAATCATTATGACCTATCAAATTATAGAATGAAATGAATATGAAAAAGATGCACGGTCCAGTCGGCCTGCGATCAGTCCGGAATAATAGATATAGCCCTCCCCTTGATTATGCTGGCTATATTGAGCCTTGATACTAGACGTGCTAATATAATAATAATATCTATGGACGCTTCACACCACGTCAGTCTGGCCCCGTGCTAAGTACCTGAAGGACTTGTGTTACGGACAACGGAAATATATTTAATACTTTTATACTATACATATATTTAAGATTTTAATTATATGATATACATATTTAATACACATCCATGACCCAGGAACTTTGAAAAACTTTTTGTTCCGTCGGCGGGATTCGAACCCGCGACCCCCGGCTTGAGCTACCAACTCGCTCATCCACTGAGCCACAGATTTCGTCGAATATGCTAATAGTGATAAGTGCTTAACTTAATAATAAATAAAGTATAAAAAGCTGCTGATAATAATAATCATTTTATTGTACCGCGCTATATAATAATAACTCAATTCATACGATTTTTGAGCACGATACGATATGAGTCGTGGGGTATGAAGGGCTTAATGCATGGAAAACAAAGTTAACGGACGTAAGCTTATAGTTATTTAAACTCGTACCAGGTGTTAAATATATTTTAGAGCTTTATAAAATTATTTAATGTGCAAACATGTTATGTTGAATGTTTCTGAAAAAAATGCAACATTCAGAAACAATTAATATTTACGACTTCTTTACAATTGATATAACAAGTTATTTTAAGTATATTAAATGATTCTTTTTATTTGAAAGTGCACTGTGCAGTGACAAGTGACTAACAGGATCAGTCGACGTTAGAAATTGTATAGAAATAAAAGCTTTTAGACTTCAGACGTTCTCTATTGTGTGCCGTTAGGAATAGTTTCCACCTCATGTTGCATACTTTATACTGAAAATGTTTTACTCTATTTAGTAGAGAAACTTTTGTTCGATAGGTAAGTTTGCTAAAGTTGACAGCTAAAATAAAAACTGACTGCATTCCGTGTATATGAGAGAGATAACGAATTATCTCTCTCATATTTTTATTAGAACTAGCCTAGTCAGAACTGATAAATTATAGAACTAACCTTGTCAGAACTGATAAATTCTAGCACTAAATACTTATCTAGTGCTAGAACTTCAATTCATCAAAAAAGGTGTCGGCGTCGAGATAGATTTTTTGATGACTTCTGATATAATAATAAAATTGACTTAGAACCGGGCTCGCATTTTTACAGTTTTTGATGGAAATTGTAGATTACCTTTGCGTAATGTCACTACATATTATTTTACTACATATTTTAACAAAGTCGCGAAAATTGCGGGACGTAGCTTTTGCGGCGGTACCAACCAATGCGGGCCACGGGTAGTAATGAATATAAATCAAAACTACCTAATGAATCGATTTTAATCATATTTTCAGTGAGTGACATGGGCTATATATTTTATAGTGCGAAGCCGGAGCGGGTCGCTAGTCATATTATAATAATAAAAATATGCGTAAAGGAGTTTTGAATACAGAAAGAGGGCACAATATCCTACGGCAATGACATCTGGTATTTTAATCAGCTGAGATGAATGACTCAGAATGTTAACACTAATGCTAAGGCCGTGGCTTTTGACATTTAATTATTTGTAATTGGGAAAGGTGGACCCGTTTTTGAGCACGCCATAATGTGCACCTGCTAAAAGTTCATCATCTATAGTCTTGTCTTCTATAGTCTAGGCCACGGATGGCACACCAATGGCAAAAGTGCCAGAAGTGGCACGCGACATAAAAAATTTTAATCACAAAATTGTTATAGTGAGTATTCTACAAAAGCGCCAAGTTAGACTGAGGGCATTATATTTTTAAATACTTGTGGGATATATGTGGCCGCCACAAAGGAAGATCTTCCGACCGAGCGAGGTGGTATGCTCGGTCAGGCCGGAGCCCACGTGATACATTTCAGCTGTCGTATATATACCGACGCGCTCAGAAAACTTCGATAGCGCGATGCAGGAATGTTAGGCGAATTGTGGGTACCGCCACATCACTCCCCCCCGAAGACCGAAGGTCGAATCTTGAAGTCTTGTCGCTTGAGTCGCCAGTGCCAGAGAGTTCCAGTGAGTCGGAACTGTTGCAATGAAGTCCCAGTGAGTCGGAACTGTGATGCTGCTGCACGGGATCCAGTGAGTCGGATAGCTGCCGTGCGGGGCCGATGCTACGTGCCGACCAGGAGAGATGTGCTCTGCTTGCTGACCGGTCGGTGTAGTAAGAAAGCCCGTTTATGCCGATGCGGAGTCGCCCAGGCCGCGGTACATTGCGGCTAGTGGACGAGGTACCCGATGAGGCGATGCTGGCTGGCGCGGTGCGGAGGGGCGGGGAGTGATGATGATGAAGGAGGCGTGTTCTGTCGAGGGTCACCAATGTGGGAAATGCGTGGAGGCCGCAAAGGAAGATCTTCCGACCGAGCGAGGTGGTATGCTCGGTCAGGCCGGAGCCCACGTGATACATTTCAGCTGTCGTATATATACCGACGCGCTCAGAAAACTTCGATAGCGCGATGCAGGAATGTTAGGCGAATTGTGGGTACCGCCACATACTCGTCAGGATCACAAAGAAAAATATTATTTGATGGCACGTTGATAAGGAAAGTTTCGCCATCCCTGGTTTAGTCCATACATTTGGAAGCGAAGTTAGAAAAAGAGACGTATCTAAGTGACCTGGCGCTTACAATGGGTTCTGTTCTCTTATCTACCGTATAAGCCAATTACCAAAATGTGTATTGTTTACAAAAGCGTTTTAAAAAACTCAGCGCTAACCTCATACAGCTCACGTTTCCCATTCGGACGTGTCCTCTGCGCCACTTTTGGCCATTTTATCCATGCATGCCAGTTTGTCCCATTTTTGTCCCATCTCAGTTTGGCCCGTCTCGTTTTTAGGGTTCTGTACCCAAAAGGTAAAAACGGGACCCTATTACTAAGACTTCGATGTCTGTCCGTCTGTCTGTCTGTCTCCAGGCTGTAACTCAATAACCGCTATAGCTAGAATTCTGAAATTTTCATAGATTGTGTATTTCTATTGCCGCTATAACAACAAATACTAAAAATAAAATAAAATTAATATTTAAGGGGGGCTCCCATACAACAAACGTTATTTTTTTGGCTTTTTTCGCTCGTAATCAATAATGGTAACAGCTAGGCACTTGAAATTTTCAGAAAGGCCTTAATTAAATGTCTACTTTAATAATTAATAATAATATTTAAATAAAATAAAAATTTAAGGGGGGCTCCCATACAAAAACACAATTTTTGGCCTATTTTTCGCCTATAACGGTACGGAACCCTTCGTGCGCGAGTCCGACTCGCACTTGGCCGATTTCATTTATTTCAATCACAAACATAGGACACAAAGGGACTCAAAGTATCTGCATACCAATTTTCATCCAAATCGGTACATCGGTTTAAGCGTGATGATGTAACTGACAGACACACTTTCGCATTTATAATATTAGTATATTGTATGTTCATTGTTCTGAATGACCCATTATCTTACAGTTTTCTGAGCTTCAGTCATCGTGTTCCAAGCCAGCTGGAATGTGATACGATATACATAACACAAGCCATTAGCTGTCAGCCGTGCTACAATACAACACACTGTGTGACACTGTTATGAAATCGTTCGATATATTGTGTACAAGAACTGCGCCACAATTCGTTTATCGCGCGGGAACCGTACATTTTTTCGGGAACTAACCTATGTCCTCTCCAGGGACTCAAAGTATCTCCATATCAAATTTCAGCAAAATCGGTTTAGCGATTCGAGCGTGAAAAAGTAACAGACAGACAGACAGACACTTTATCCTACTAATATTATAAAGGCGAAAGTTTGGATGTTTGTATGTATGTATGTATGTATGTATGTATGTATATATGTATGTATGGATGTATGGATGTTTGTTACTCTTTCACGCAAAAACTACTGAACGGATTTTAATTAAACTTTACAATAATATAGCTTATACATCAGAAAAACACATAGGCTACAATTTTAACCGACATTCAAAATCGAGGAGGTGTTATGTTCGTTTTTTTATGTTCAACGATTACTCCGCCGTTTGTGAACCGATTTTCAAAATTTTTCTTTTGGTGTATAGGCTATCATCCCAATTTGGTACCATATTCATAAAAGTCATAACCTGATGAAGGGATTCATAAGAAATCGAGGGAACTCCTCAAAATTTATATGGAAACATGTGGTGACTTCGGTTTCGTGAGCAGTATTCTAAGCATATGCTACCAACAAGCAAGATTTTGCACCAAGATATACCATGGTTCGGAAGGTGCTGAGAGAACTCCTGACTCTTTATAAAAAGAAGTTTGGGAGTTCCGACGTTGTTTTAAGAACGGAAAGCATATGCTACTATGCAAATTACATTCATCATCATCATCACTACCATAAACCATTATAGAACCATGTATCGTCCCGTTTTGACCCTATTATTGGTACTTTTCATAGTCTTTTATTATATATCACTTAAACCGCGGATAACACCGCGGGGCACAGCTAGTACCAGCATATAATTGGTTTATTCTTTTCACTTTGGGCCATGATGGTCAAGCGATTACGAATGTGTCCCTCATATTCATCCATGATTGCTCGTGATCGACCTCGGCGGATACTAAAATCATGATTATTGATCATCCATATTAAAACAAAGACGGATTTATTAATCCCATCATAATTTTCGTTTAATAGGTAGTATTACACAAGTATCGTAACTCGGAGCAGAAGGCACTAATAGGCAATAGCACACACAGTAAAGAATTCTAGCAAAGTCCGACAAGCTGCACACGTCATATCAGAATATTGACAAAACGTTGTCAAACGTCGAACAAATCATTTTGTTTATTTTCTGTGCTGGTGCTGCCGTCTAGCGTGTAAGCATTACAGTAATATATCTTTTTAATAAACCAGTAATTTATGTAGAACCCAGTGTAGTACATATATCAATGGCTCACAACGACACAATATAAGGACGGGCGAGGTGTCAGGTCGAGTGGACGCTCGCCATAATTGGTGATACAGTTTGACCTGCACTTATGTAATGATGGGTGAAAATCAAGTTGAGCAAACACGGTCAATAAACGACATTCACCATCGTCAACAATAACAAATTGACCTATGTGACGTTATCTGGGAAAAGGGACCTTGTTGTCGGTTCTAGTTTCCGAGATAATCGCCTTTAAAGTAACACGTCGAAAAAAATCATTTTTTCTTTTTTTGCTCCATATTAATAAACAGACTCTAAATTTTGATATAACAAAGACACAGGCTTTAAAAACGATTTTTTATAGATTAAAATTGAACCTAAAGTTTAGTAAAAAAGGGACCTTGTTGTCGGTGCTGTAGCCGAGAGTCGATTGCGGCTTTCTTTCGGTACGGTATCGGGTTAAAAGACTTTGACCAGTGGTCCCCAACCTTTTTTTCATACGGGCCACAAATATCTTTTGGTCTTGACTCTTGGTGTCGCGGGCCGCAACAAAATTTTTTTAGGGTTAAAAAACAACTTTCTTCAAAATTAATGATTTAAAAGTGGAAATTATTTTGCCGGTGGGCGCGAATTTCAAAATAGTTTAACATCACGCGGGCCACAGTGCACAGTGTTGGGGATAGCTGACTTTGACGGTACTAGTCGGCGAGACGCGGTGGCGACGTGTATCAAAGGATTTGTCGTCTCTTTCTGATTCGTGGCGTCGGTTCTGCCCACTCGCTCACTCGCTGCGTACCCGCCTGTTAATTCGTTTGTTCGTTACTCGTCAGTGCGTCAGTTGGTGCTCGAGCTTGTTTGTTTAAAGTTATAATGAGCCTAGTGAGTATCTACATACTAACTAGTTTAAATTTTATCTAAGAGACTGTGGAAGCCTATACTAAATAGTAAATACCTGTACCATAGAAGTTTGCACGCTATTTGCGATCCTTTACATTTTTTTTTCTGTTTATTGCTCATGTGGCAAAGCTATGTTGAAAAGGGTAATGCGGGGTTTACACGGGTGACTATACTCGCACGATTTACGCCGCACGGCGAAAATCGACTGTCTAAATGGCAATTCGGCGATAATGGCAAATCGGTCATAATCGTCTTAACTGGACACATAATATTATGTGGCCAGTTACGACAATTTACCCTAATTGGTTAATTTAGAGGTTGACCGCCCGTTAATTTATCATTAAATATTGTATAAATAGAGAGACAAATTATAATTCGTTGTTACAACTACGAAATTAGTAGTATTTTTGTATCTTCTTTTAACTTTATTACTAAAAATGTAACGACCGACATTAAGGTCCCTTTTAATATATTTTATGATAAGTAAGAGAAATTGCATGTTTTGGTACACGTCTTAATATTATAGTTAGAATAATTAAAGTTATTTTAAAAATAAGAACCTCAATGTTAATCAAAATTTATATTCATTTTTATGTGATATCACTAAATTTTTAATCACCGAAAATAAGGTTCCTTTTATAAAATGTTTAGTGTTTGTGTACCAGCTTTTCACTAAACTTTAACTTGAATTTTAAGACTGAAAAAAGTTGTTTTTTTAATAGAACTTTATATATTTGATCTCATTTGACTATTTTTAAGCACAGTAAATATATTTTTTTGTTGATTTTGACTGATTAATAAGATTAGTGAAGCACAATGTTTCATTTGTTCAAATATTTTTTTATATAATAAACAATGTCGTTTAATATTGAAGTCAATATTTAGTAAAAACTTACCCGTTTTATACTATTCTTTCATAAAATACTATAGAAAACATACTATAAATGAAATATTTAGTAAAAACCATCTTGGACATTTTTATTACATCATGCACTTTGGCGTGGTAAAAAACGGGAATAAGGCTATAAAATTATATAATTGAAGTTAAAATCTAAAAGACCATATAATGTACTTCTCAAAAAACATAATATCTATGTAACTTCCCACAATAACATTTTTTTTTTGGGTTTCGAAGTTTGAATGCGATTTTCTCAATATCACCTTTTACGACTTTCGAGTTTCAACATTTTTTAAAAAAATATTTGTCAGGCCTACACGCATGTTATTTACATGGTTCGATAGCTTATTAAATGTAGATTATGGGGATGCTAATAACTCAATACCGACAATAAGGTCCCTTCACGCTGATAACGTCACCTATAATTACGTAGTTACTATTTAGTCCATACTAATTTTATAAATGAAAAAGACGTCTGTTTGCCTCAACTGATATGGGTATGGAGATACGTGTACATTATACTCGGGAAATTAAAAGATTTACGGTTTTTGTGCCATAAATTTATTTCTACACGAACAAATTTGCGATCAACATCTAAACACTCTAGTAACATTATAGAGTATAATTAAAGTTTTCGGCGTGTCGGTTTGTTTTTTCATTACTCATTACTCGTTTCTAAGGTTTATTTGCCAGAAATTTACCTTTTCTCCGGATGAAAAACCCTCAGAAACCAGGCTTTAGCTTGTGTGTCTATTAAGACAGCATAATACAAAGATATTAGATTTTGATAGCGAGCGGATAATTATAATTTTAATAGGGAATATTACGCAAAGATCGGAGAAGAGGACGCTACGGCACATACAGTCCTTTTTTTATAATATAATATCATAGCATACAGTAAATAATCCGTTCGAAGTCCTACATGTTGCACACGTTATATCAGAATATTGACAGAAACGTTGCCTTACGTCGAACAAAACTTTTTGTTTACTGTCTATGCTGGTGCTGCATCTAACGTGAAAACATTGCTGAAATATTATATTCCTATTGGTATCGAGACAGAATAGTGCTAGCTTCGTAACACGTCGCTAGAGCTTAGCAAGGTGTGAAATTTTCATGTAGATATATCGTATTGCCATGTAAAATGATACCTCCAATGGTGTACATAATTATACCAGATAGGTGTTGCAAGATATTCTCATTAGCCACTTTATTATAAGATGGAGTAGAGAGTACGCCATTATAACTAGTAAAATTCATAGTATTATATTATAACTAGTACCTAATGTACAATTGTCTTAATAGTTATATATGCGTAAAAAAAAAAATACTTTGAACTAGTAAAAAAAAAAAGTCCAAATTACTGAAAAGTTTTTGCAGTGATCGACTGCACAAATATCATCTTTATTATGTAGTATTGTGATAGAGACAGATACAGTAAATCGAGGTAACGTATTCCTCTGATTCCTCCTTCAAAATAGAGCCTATCTAATTATTATTTTTTTAAATATCTTCAGGAAGAGTGAGTCTATGCCTCTACTTTTTCATTTTATCTTAAAGATCTTTCAAAATTGTTTTATGGTCGGTGGATTGGCGGGGTACGGAGCATTCATTTTTTGCGATTTTTGAAGGCTCATATTTTTTATATATTAGTAAATTTAGAAAAAATCGAACGTAGAGGCATAGCTTTAACAGATCCCAATATTGCATATCTAATTACTAATTTGTCTAGACCCATTGTCCTGGGAGTAAATTGGGGAATACGTTTGTATGGAAAAACAGTGTTAGCGTATCCTCTTGGGTCAATTCAGACCGCAACAAATTTGTACTGAATTGACAGATTTCAATTGCATGAGACGTCTTGCAAATCTGTCAAATCCATACAAATTTATATATTTTAGATTTTTCGCTTTATTGAAATAATTTTAGCACGGTCCATGCGATTTTAAATCCTGGATGGATTGAGAAAAAACTTATTTTAGAATCCAATTTGCTTTTCAATCTTCTAGCAAGTAACTGGATTCAGGGCCCACTTGTTTAGCGTAATAATATAATGTCTAGCCGATTCTTTGAGGTTAGGTTCGAGACCTGGCTATCTGCCAAGGTGTCTATATTATTTAGGAGTTTATTAAAAACTTAAATTTCAAGCACAGCAAAATAAAGTACTGCAACATAGGTAATAAACTTCGCAAAAAGTAAATAAGACATTAAACATTTATTTTTTAAATTAGCTTTAACTTATTATAAATTTTAACTCTAAGTTATTCTGGATTAGTACCTATCTCTTTGATAGATTATCTCTTAGATATTGATAGAGCAATAGGGCAATAGATTAGATTTTATCTATGGGTTTTAATCATCTCTTAGCAATAGAGAAATAAATGGTAGATTTTGGCTAAAGTTTGTGGTGCTAATCGATTGAATTACGCTAATCATCATCATCATCATCATCAGCCTATTAAGTACCGTCCACTGCGCTACGCTACGCGAATATTTTAGTAATGTCAAATTTTGATTTATTTGTTAAAATGTGTAAATGCAATAAATTAAATTCATTCATTCATTCATTCATTAGTAGCGATTGTAGTAATATCGTAGTAAGACTACACAAGGTAGAGCTAAAGCAGTGTAAAAGCGTCGGGAACTAGTTGAGAAGGGGTGAGGAATCGATTTTCCCATTCGGCCGACTTATTTGTCTACACTCCCATGCGGTTCCAATACAGGGGAAACGGTGACTAATAAGTGGGTTACAAATACTTTGCCTTGTAGTTTATTTCTTACAAAGATACCTTTAGTATTATTCGTAAATTCGATTCGTCGATTTACGAATATATATTTTTAAATGATATATTATTACAATGTGATGGAACTGAACATTATATTTTCATAACAAAAGTATTCGGGGTGTTTATTTAGACAAGGTAATCGAATTTAGACGTATAATAATTTAACACTCAAACCATCAAGCTGCGGTTTGATTTCAACCGGAATTCCGAATGAGCGCAAAATTCACTCGGAATCGTTTAACAGCTTAATAAAATGCACACAAACTTTTGCATTTCATATCCAAGCTGTATTGTAAATATAAGCTTAATCCAATATTAGTGTCGCTCGAACTCGAAAGGGGAGAGCCAACTCGTATGCTCCCATCACATTCGCTGAACTCAAACGTACAACTAGTTTAATTTCAACATTTTATACGCTTTGATCCTAGTTTATGTTACATTTTGTACTTTGAACTTTATGCCGTGGTAACAAGATCGAAAAGTGCTACACGCCAGCCTTATACATTCGTTTACAACTTTACGGTGTAAAGTTGTAAACGAACTAAATATTACTTTCGAAATAATTTTAATATTACGTGTGCAGTTTCAAACTCACGCATATAAAATAATGTTTTTACTCAAAAAACATAAGCAGTAGATTAATACCCAAAATATCAATTTATTTTAGCGAAACCTCAAATTATAAGGAGTTGATTCAGAATAGGGTTACAGTCTATATTTTCTAAAGGTAAATCTAAGTAATACAACGCAGAAGCCAAATCTTTAGACCGAGAATCTTGAAATTTTACACACGTGTTTCCGCAATAATATTAAGAACCACAAAATAAAATCCACCACTAAGGTTCTTAAATCAGTATAAGTAGGTACCAGTATATTATTTAACGCAAGCAAAGTCGCGAAAAAGTTAGTCTAGTATAAATTGTATCTTCTGCAGTACATTATTGTAGTACTGGTTTTATTGAAGTATCCCGTTAGTATCGGCAAGAGATTTGTAATACTAGGTCAGTAAATTTATTATTTATCAGGACATCCAGTTGCAATGATGCAAGTAGTCCAATGGAAGATATTTTGCTTAAACATGAGCTTAAGCCCAACGATATAAGGATGACTTTCGAAGAATTCGGACGTAAAAAAGAATATAACAGTAAATATGAGGTTTGTATTGTGCATTCTCGTGTGTGTAAACTGTAAACTAGGGTTGCTAAATTTTTTCACAAGAAATAAAGTAAATTAAGATAAATTATGTCCGAAGTATTTCAAACAGTATTTTAGGGTAATGAACAGTATTTTTTTTATTCATTTATTCTTTTAAATACGTATGTTATTACGGTTCGTATATCGATATGTTAACGTATCCTTATGAATTAGGGTTGTCAAATGTTTTTTTTTTTTTTTCTGGCCCCGTGCTAAGTACCTGAAGGACTTGTGTTACGGGTACCAGACAACAGAAATATATTTAATACTTTTATACTATAAATATATTTAAGATTTTTATTATATCATACACATATTTAATACACATCCAGACCCGGGAACATTGAAAACTTTTTGTTCCGTCGGCGGGATTCGAACCCGCGACCCCCGGCTTGAGCTGCCACACACTCAAGCAATTGAGCCACAGAGGTCGTCAAAGGTAGAATGATTCTGAACGCGCTGTACTTACTACGAAACGTTACAAGGTCAGCTGTAGCGCCAGTAGCGTAGGGATAAAAATACTCGCATGTTTATTATAGCTGAATTTGATGTCAGTAAAGAGTAGGCGCCTCTCGTACCTCGTATGAACTCGTGTATACATACTTATGTTATAAAAGTGTGTCTGTTTGAACCGATTTTGCTGAAAATTGGTATGGAGATACATGGAGTCCCGGGAAAGGAAATAACAATCTTTTCATCCCTAAAAAATGTACGGTTTAAAGGTGTTGCGGGCGTTATCTTGTCAAAAGTGTCTCTCTCTATCAAGCGTGAGGGACATTTAAGGTAAGTTTAAGCCTTATACTAACCAATTAAGGTATAAGAATTGGACTCCTCAGTCAGGAACCAGAATCCGTATGTTGTATTTTTTTCTCGACACATCTGATCTAAAAGGTAACCTACACAGATGTACCAATAATAATCTATATAGTACGCGAGCGAAAAACTTTGTATCCCTTTTGACGAAAAATGGGGAAACGTAGGTGAATGAAATTTTGCACAGTTATAGTTTATATGGTGAAGGAGTGCATCGAGCTAATATTATTTTGAAATTATGCTCTTATCATACACTAGACGTTCCGCGCGGCTTCGCCCGCGTATATTAGATATTTCACAGACAAATCAGTCTACAAAAAATAGCCTATGATCCTTCACGTGGTCTACTTCTTATCTGACCCAAATAA
This sequence comes from Cyaniris semiargus, assembly GCA_905187585.1. NCBI lineage: Eukaryota > Metazoa > Arthropoda > Insecta > Lepidoptera > Lycaenidae > Cyaniris > Cyaniris semiargus. The sequence continues at coordinate 12,440,851 of LR994547.1, forward strand.
CAGAAAAATTGCTCTAGTAGTTCGTGAGATAAGCCCTTTCAAATAATTTCCCTCGTTTTTTCCACATTTTCTTCTATTTCTTCGCTCCTATTAGTCTTAGCGTGATAAAATTTAGCCTATAGCCTTCCTCGATAAATGGGCTATCTAACACTGAAAGAATTTTTCAAATCGGACCAGTAGTTCCTGAGATTAGCGCGTTCAAATAAGCCCTTTCAAATAATTTCCCCCCGTTTTTCCCACATTTTCCTCTATTTCTTCGCTCCTATTAGTCTTAGCGTGATAAAATATAGCCTATAGGCTTCCTCGATAAATGGACTATCTAACACTGAAAGAATTTTTCAAATCGGACAAGTAGTTCCTGAGATTAGCGCGTTCAAACAAACAAACAAACAAACTAACAAACTCTTCCGCTTTATAATATTAAGTATAGATAGGATTAAATACCAGAATCGGGTAGTGTGTAGCCGGCCTAAGTATCGACCGAGCACTTTAAAAGTCGGCTAAAAGCAGAACGATGATGTCATTAGGGGTGTAGCCTAATTATTGACTCGGTCACGAATAATAACGTATAAATTATCTTTTTTCACCTGTTGTTACATCGCTATGCTTATAATATCGCTGGAAAGCCAACTCGAATTAATGAAATTAGGTTCGGTGGTGCATCACCACATAGTATAAAACAAAGTCGCTTTTTCTGTCCCTATGTCCCTTTGTTCCCTTTAATCTTTAAAACTACAAAATGGATTTTGATGCAGTTTCCTTTAATAGATAGAGTGATCCAAGAGGAACGTTTATAAGTATAATAACATTCATTAAATAGTGGAGAAGTACTTTTACTTTTGAGGTTTCTAATGTGATGTCGTAAATAATTACATTTTTCCGCTTACATTGCAAACGCAGGCTGAACCCTATGAGATTTATCAAAATAATATACTAAGTATTGTACACAATGATAAGGTCTACAGAAAACCTCACGATGGTATATGTCTATCTCTTATGCCGCGGCCGCACATGCGTCACGAAGCTTCGTGCAATGAGACGATACCATTGGACGATACACGCAGATCGTCCAATGGTATCGTCTCAAGCACGAATCACTACGCATGTGCGTACAATGCACAATTTAACATTTTTTGATAACAGTATTTAAGATTCAATAAAATAAAACGAAATCTATTTTCAATTTGACAACAGACTTTAACCATAAATAAAAGAGTACAATTCGTGTGTATAGGCTTATCAATCAAAATCTCCTAGTGTGTGTGTTGTAGTGTGTGTAATGTTTTATTTGTTAAAAAAATGTATGATAAAAGCATAATTTCAAAATAATATTAGCTCGATGCACTCCTTCACTGTGCAAAATTTCAATCACCTACGTTTCCGCATTTTTCGTCAAAACTCAAAAGGGATCGAAAAGTTTTTCGCTCGCGTATTAATATATAGATCTATATAGCAATTTACAGCATATGATTTAAATTAATATTTTCGAAGATATTATAGAAAATTTAAAAATTGCGGGACGTAGCTTTTGCGGCGGTACCGACCAATGCGGGCCACCGGCCACGGGTAGTAATAAATATACTTAAATCAAAACTACTGAATCGATTTTAATCATTTTTTCAGTGAGTGACATAGGTTTAATTATATTTTATACCTATGCGAAGTCGGGGCGGGTCGCTAGTAAAAAATATTTTGCTACGTGTGGGCTGTTAATCTATGTGGCTCAATTATTTTTCTCTATGTATGTGGCTTTTATTATCAAATGAATTTGTCATCAGGTTTATGTTGTCATCAAAGTTTCATGTTTTGGCAAGTGTCATGTTAAGTAATTTCTCCAAAGAAGTCAGACAGAAACAGCAAAGGAGTATGTTTTAAAATGTATGGAGTCTGGTCCAAATTTCCACCACTAACGAGACCTAAATAGTTAAAATTGTCTACTAAATACTGAATCATTATAACCAGACCGCAGTCAAAAATACGCTGTCAGTGAAAAGTTATGGCTGAATGAAAAGTCATGTTTTTTACCATTTTGTATGAAAAATATTGTAGATGTAATAAAAATGTATTGAGTTTGGTGCAAATGTCCACAACCAATAACACTTACATAATGGTATGCTAAATACGGAATCATTATAACTGGACCGCAACCAAAAATATCCTGTAAGTAAAAAGTTATGTCGGAATGAAAAAGTATTCTACTATTTTATTCCATAAAATAGTATTAAGACGCTGACAACTGACAATGACCTTGATCTCGCATCTTTCTCGCACCACTGTAGATTTTAATGCCAGAGAGACAGAGATGTGAAGTGTTCACTCGGTAGCGTGGATACATTTTTCGTTTGTTAGAGGAAAAAATAAATATTATGGGAAATCCAGATGTCAGAACCGAAAATTAAATCTGGCAATCTTTGGATTTTTGTAGAAGGTATCAAATAAACAATTTTTAAGCATAGATTGTATTATTACTTTAGTTAGAACTGTTTAAAGTTCCTGAAAGATGTGACTTTGGTATTTTTTTTCATCCAGTAGGAGTACATTATTTTATTATTTAAATTAGACAAGCTTTTCCAAATATAATCAAAAATCACATATATTTTTTTTGTGCCAATCAATGAAATACATACGTCTAGAAAACTGCACAAAGATGTCGAATTGGCAGATGTCTTCGCCTTAATATGATCCATTGCACTTTTTAAGTACTCAATCCATGTTATGTCATGCCGTTTGGCGTTTCCTATTAGGTTTTCACTTTTCACTAAAATAGATGAATATCTATATCAATATTTTCACTCCAAAAAATAATTTTTCCTAGTCATAACTTTTTACTGACAGCTTATTTCTAATTTGTCTCATAATGAAAGTTACTTTATATTTAATGGTCAATAAGTCAATATGGGTCTCGTTAGTGGTGGAAATTTGGACCACTTTATTCATTCTCCTTTAACCATAAGCTGCGTAAGCTTTAAAATTTTAATGTTAGGGGGTAAGATTTTAAATTATAAGTTAGTTGGGTTTAGCACAAGATTTAAACGTATTGAACTTTGAATTATTCACAAGACCACAAATGTTTTTATTATGATTTTCACTAATTGTTTAACATTTAACATGTTTTCACCCGGGGGTTGAAAATTCAAGGCAAAAGGAATACCACAAAATATAAGATTTCAGCTTACATTTCTTTTAATTTGGTTTACTCGGTTACTCGTCACGAAGTTTTATCCTCAATTTTATAAAAACTTAGAACTTAAAAACTCCGCAAACAATAAAATTAAAAGATATTTTTACATAGTTAATAGAACTGATTCTATTAATTATGTAAAAATATCTTTAAATTTTAGTAGTAGTAAAGTAACGCCTGAGCGTTACTTTGCGGAAATCCATATCTTAAGTATATTATTTTAGTATACTATTATTTTTAGCAATATTTCGCGAAATAAACCTCAACCTGTAAGTAACGCATGCCTATGCGTATGTACCACAGCCACACCACGTCGCAACGACAAAATGCCGTGAAGCAGTGGTTACGTGTAAATGGTGTCGCTGCAGCTTTTTGTAGTTGCGTTGTGGTACCGACAAAATGTCGACGTGGTTGCGTTGTCGCCAGTAGTTGCGATGTGGTTACGTACGAAAGTCAATGAAACGGAGGGGGGGAAGAGCGCGGGCGGTGTGCGCGCACTGTCGTTGCATCGACGCAATGTTGTGGTTCATACAAGCGGTCGACAACGACTGCAAAATGTGGTACGTGTGAACAGTCCAGTTCATTTACAATACGAAATATACGCCTGACCACGGTGTGGTTGTGGTTGTCGTGTGGTTGTGGTACGTGTGGGTTGGCCCTTACTCATTTACTTACAGGTTGGGGTTTATTTGGTGGAATATTGCTTAAAATAATAATACACTAAATTTTACGATATTTTTACGGTCAAATCTCTGTATCTAAAATCTAAATACTCCCACACAATAGCGCCAGCGATAACTCGGCAGGAATGCTCATTTGCCACAACCTTTATCAAAAGGACGATAAACCGAAATGCCAAAAACGTTATTCCTCGGCGTAATCTCTTCAGCATGCCAATGCCTTCAAAACTAACATTACGAATACCGGAGGTCCTATCAAACTCATTTTATTTTACTTAAGTTATGTGCGTATTATGTTAATTTTTACTGAGCGGCTAACGTAACGAAAAAAGTTTTGAATAACGTTATTGATGCAGGACACTGCAAGGATTATTGCATAGAGGAAGTGCTAAAACTATCGTGTCGGGCTGACGTCCGTTGGAATCACGACTTTATCAAAGCGCACGGAAGTGCGCAGGCCAAGTTCCAGCAGGCCGCGCGCATGCCGTGCACTATTTACACGAACCGTTTCGACGCACTTTTGACCCCCCTGTAGCTCAGTGTCTATTGCGAGTGCAAAGATGAAATTATACCTACGTATATACTAGTACTTAAGCAGTATACCCAATTTCATAGATATAGCTTCGGTAGATTCTGAAATATGTCCCTGTAAAAATATCTAATTTTGACACTGACTCACTCACTCACTCATTCACTCACTCACTCATTGACCGGTAATCAAAACCTCTAGGTCACTTCCAATTGTCCTAGCGTTATGAAATTTGGCACACAGGTCGTGTGATATGTAGATTAACAAAAAATGAGAAATTTAGGAAATCGGTCAAGCGTGAGTCGGTTCATCTACGAACTTTAGAGGCCACTTCCAATTGTCCTAGCGTTATGAAATTTGGCACACAGGTCGTGTTATATGTAGATTAACAAAAAATTAAGAAATTTAAGAAATCGGTCATGCGTGAGTCGACTCATCTACGAACTTTAGATAAAATACTTATGTACTAGTGATACAATGAGAATACGATGAGGGTGGAAGGAGAAGAAGGGGGTATAAAATATTGTCATGTACAATGCACACTGTATATCTTATTAAATAAATACTGTTTACTTAAAAATTTGGCTTCTATTGATAGTTTATCAAATACGTCTAGCGCCATCTATCGAAAGTATTGCCTATATCGGGCGTGGCCCAAAAAAAAATAAGTATGATTTTTTGAAAAAAAGTATTGAAATCCCATCAAAAACATACCTGTTAAAAAAGAGTCGAAATCCAATCCAAGTCATTGGATTGGATTTCAACTCTTTTTTTTAGGCCAAAAATTAGCCGATAGGAACTTGGCCCCATTTTAACAGGTATGTTTTTGGTGTGATTATTGTATGAATACCTTTTAAATTGGTGATAATAATTATTTTGGAAGTCAAAACTTGGGACTTAGAAAAACCGATGTGTAATGGATTTTTGTCCTTGATATTTTGACTTTTGAGAAACAAATCAGCAGCTATTTGTGACGGGTTCAATTATAGTATTACTTCAATGTTTTTCTTCTTCTTCCGTGTCTATTTAGTACCAAAAAACCATGTTCCTGCTCAGCAGGGATTAAAATGATGAATCTAATTTAACTCATTTACTAAATACACAATCCATGACACCCTCTGAAATTCCTTGTTTTTTAAACATTGGTAATTCTAAGAACAAATCAACAAAAAAGGGGATAAGAATTTGTTTTTTTTCTGCGTTGACTACGAACACGTTTTTATAAATATCGCGTCCCAAATCCCTTGGTCCAACCCTTTGATAATATCCGTGAATGTTGTTGTCTCTCTCTCGCTTATACGTTAGAAGGGGAAGGCACGGTCAGTCGTATATTTATAAGTTTATACGTCTCAGTTCAGTGATCCAAACGTAGTACTCCCCTTTGAACTAGTACGTTTTATACGCGTACCCTTTTTTATAGCCATTGATATTTACGCCGCTAAGGTGCAGATCTGTCATGGCTGTCATTCCCAATTTACTTGATCTAGCACCTAAGGACCCTCGTCTTTAAAGTGACAATTACTTAGTGTTGATAAAAATAACATTCGAAATAATAATTAATTGTTAAATGTCCATTAGCAACAGCTAAATTAATCGGTCTTGCTAAAAAATACGATTGCTAATAATATTATCGTGCACAACAACAGTTTGCGATCGATAATAAAAACACGTCCGCATTGTTTCGCACCGCGGCGCTAACTGCCGTTAAACTTGCTAATTCACAATGAGAGCTATATCTGATGAATAATTGCTATTTTTCACTCGATGCGAAATAAAACTCGACGCGAGCGGTGCGATGCGAACCGATAATTCACGATGCCGCGTTTTTAGCAAATAGCAAAATAATACTTAACATGCTGTGAGTTGTGACATCAAAATTAGCATGTTAATGTAATTAATAGAAAATAGCATTAATTCCCATTACTACAATTACTTATGACTGTTTGTTCAAAAGTTTACTACTGTTAAGTGTTAGTTTAACATTAATTGTTTAACTAAAGCTATTATGTCTTCGAGTAGGTAGCTAGGTAGGTAATAGGTTTTGCTGTTTTTTAGAAAAAATCTGTAAAATTAATAAATGTTATAAACGGTTTTGTTTTTTGGTATTTGCAAAAATTCTGCATAAATCATACCTATGCAAAAACGACGTAAAAACCGTAATGGATCACTGAAATTTTCAGAAAATGGTCGTCGGTACGAGTGAATAATGGATGATGTTTCTCTTTTAAAGCTCCGCAAGATACCTAAAAATTCATAATAAAGATTGATTGCAATAAAAGTATAACGAAAATATAGTTACAAAAGTTGTTTTGAAAAGAAAAATTGAATATATAGAAAATAATCTGTTTATTTTTTTAATGTTAGAGCTAGAGACGCCTCAATCTAAAATTTAAGGTTCAATAAAATTTAAACACAGTGTAGGCGTAAGAATGTGACCTTAGAGACGGTGTGGATCTTTAATGTGGGCAGACTTGCATTACCAGTACAATGACATAACCCAGGAGATGATTATGTTTCAAAAGCAAAAAGTTTTAGAAACAAAAGATCGGGATTTGTGAAAGTAGAATCCCACCATAAATATTTCATGCAAAATGATGCCAAGGCGAAAACATCGGTGTAGAGTGTCTTTAAGATATTAGGTCTTAATTCTTAAATTATAGATACTCTCTCAGATCACTCTGTGTGAAGATAGAGAATAGCCTACTGATCTAGAATATAGATTGTAGCCTTTAGACTCTACATTTCAGACAATTATATACTTAGCCATTCAGTCAGCGTGACAATTTTTTTTACATTTTTAACAAGAGGCGCAAGGTGTGAATTGTGAATTGTGATGCTCTGAGTAGCTCTGATCCGATGAAATTCGGAACAATTGATTTATCGCACCAACAGGCTAGTCAAAACTAGTGATTCCCAAACCTATTCGCGTGGCATGTTACATGCCACATGTAGTCATATTTTTTTACTATCATTGACAAAAATGAAAAATAAAAATACAGCACGTTTTTATTTGTAATGAAAACAGACAAAGAAAAAACAATAATGATTGCCGATCAGTAAAAGCAACCTGGCGGCTGGCCGCATTAGAAGTTTGGAAAATACTTTATAATCCGCGGTGCAAACACTACTCTATTTTTGTGATTCCTCAGCAACGGAGGGCTCCAAAGACTTGGCTCCCGGGCCCGTGGAGCCCACTTTCGGAACCACTGGCCTAAATTCTAAAGGTTATTATCGGGTTAGAGGTATCAAGAGCCGCGTTGATGCCCCGCAAATTGCATCAAACGAGCGTTTAATATCCAGTTCCTATCGAATGGATTATCCCGTAATGCACCTAATACGGGTTTAGTGTGGACATTTGATGCAATTATTTACGGGTTTGCACGTGGAATGAACATTGTTTTCACTTTGGACCTGTAGTAAAATTTTGGGATGGAACCAGGCAAGGTCAGAATACTATCAGTAGATTCTCGAGCTAGGTAATACTAAGTAAGGTGGTTAAGGCCATCCCCCGAGCAAACGACCTTGACCATACATTTGACGCGTTGCCGAGATCGCACAAAAATCCTATTTTTTTACTTATCTTAGTTCAAAATTGATCTAAAAAATAAATAAAAACGGGGAATATGTAGTTAATGGAATTGTCTATTTATTGTCGTGTGTTTCAAATAAACGTAATTTGTAAATAATAGGAGATGCTGAAAGCATGCTTCAATTTTAATAAATTGGTATTACTTTGGAAGCTAATATCATGAGTATAATAAAAACAAAAATAGAAAATTTAAAACGGGGAAAGGAATGTTGATATACTGAAGATTATTGCTGTATTTTTATTATAAATTTGTAGCTTTCAAATTATGAGTTTATAAGGCTCTAAATACGGTAAATTACGCGAATTAGCGAAGCAATATGTAGAAGGATTCGTTTTTAGATTAGGTAATGCGGAAAATTAAAGATTATCTTTTTAGTGATGGTATGGGAAGCTATGTAACCACATGGGTGATAGATTCCTTAGATGATAGAAATAAGATCGAAAATTGACTAAAAACCGTAGCTTTTTTTCTATTATATTAGATTTAAGTTAAATTTTGAACATTGCTGAGAATCTAGTGCAAACAGCGAACGAAAAAGTTCAGTTTTGCTCGATTGAAGTATAAATTCTTCGAGCAGGCATAAAATTGTAAAATGTATGAATTTAACGCGAGAATGTGAATCACATCGTATGTTACAACTTCAAGAATATTTCAACTCAATATTTCCAGAGTGTAATCGTATTATATCGTATTATACCTGCTTTCACACTCGAATGCAACTTTTGTTGATAGCTTTGCACAAGATTGGCTTTGTTGGAAACATTTATTTTCTTAGTAGTAGTTGGTACTACTAATATATATTCTGTGGTAGTGGTAGTATCTAGTGCATTATTTGACCGAAATAAAACATATTACTATGTGCAATAGTCCGATTGTTTAAATGGAAACCCATTTTAAATCTAGTTGGTTTGGTTTTACACTTCCAATAAGTAATGGTATGGGTTGAATGGTGTGCGTTCGTTTAATATGGTATTCGCAAAAGTCTGAGCAGAAGCCGCTACTAGTGCGTATCAAAGCGCACGGAAGTGCGCAGGCTAAGTTCCAGCAGGCCGCGCGCATGCCGTGCACTATTTACACGAACCGTTTCGACGCACTTTCGACCCCAGTGTCTATTGCGAGAGCAAAGATAAAATTATACCTACGTAATTATATACTAGTACTCAAGCAGTATACCCAATTTCATAGATATAGCTTCGGTAGATCCTGAAATATGTCCCTGTAAAAATAGCTAATTTTAGAACTCACTCACTCACTGACCGGTAATCAAAACCTCTAGTATAAAATAATGTCATGAATAATAATGCACACTGTATAGCTTATTAAATAAAATATACTGTTTACTTAAAAATTTAGCTTCTATTGATAGCTTAACAAATACCACTAGCGGCATATCTATCGAAAGTATTGTTCATATCGGGCTTGACACAAAAAGAAAAAAAAGGTATGATTTCTTGAAAAAAAGTATTGAAATCCCCCCAAAAACATACCTGTTAAAATTAAAATTGAAAAAAGAGTTGAAATCCAATCCAATGTCAAGTTCAGATGCACTTCATCGATCATAATCATCTTAATCAACAGCCTGATCCATAATACTTCTAAATTTAAACTATTATGGATCAGGATTATATTTTGGATTTCAATTCTTTTTTTAGGCCAAAAATTAGCCGATAGGAATTTGGCCCCATTTTAACAGGTATGTTTTTGGTGGGATAATACAATAATCCGACCAAAATCCGACATGACGCACACGCCATTTTAGAATATTGACAGAAATCTTGTCACACGTCGAACGAAACTTTTTGTTTACTCACTATGCTGGTGCTGCCTTTATATCTATATCCTATTATAAATCCCATGTAGAGTAAAACGGGTAAGTGAATTCCAAATATTCACCATTCGGAATCCAATTCCGAGCATTCCAAAAATTCCATTCCACTTAGAAATTTCATTTTGGTAACAAATTTCACGAATGATGGAATAATTCCAAGATTAAATGTCACAGTGATATGCGGTCATAATTATGACGGTCATTCTCACCTGTATGTTGAATGTTGAAGTAAGCGATGTAAGTAACATTTCTTTCGTCGAATATCAAAAGTGATTTTCCACTGAAATTCTGCCCCGTTCACGCAATGACCATCTGGGTTTCAACTATCAGCCTTTAGCAATATAGCTGGTTTTAAGGGTTCCGTAGTCAACAAGGAAGTTATATTATAGTTTCGATCTGTCCATCGGTCTGTCCGTCTGTCTGTCCGCGATTTTGCTCAGAGACTACAGGGCCTACAGAGCTGTGATTTGGCATGAATGCACATATTATTAATGATGTCGACAAAATGGTATAAAAAACCTTTAATTTTTTTTATTATTATAATAAACCGGCAAATCCCGGCAAACGTTGTTTTGCCATATAAAGTATTTCGCCCTTATTATTTTATTCTAGTGACTAAATAAGTTTGGCATCATGGCAACGTCCATCGCTATCCCGTCCCGTCTCGAGTTGTAATAATTTATATTATTTATTCAACAAATGCACTTATCAATATAAAAAGTAGCCAGTAGCCGATTCTCAGACCTAATGAATATGCATATAATAAAATTTGGTAAAAATCAGTAAAGCCGTTTCGAAGAAGTACAGCAACTAACATTGTGACACGAGAATTTTATATGAGAAGATGTTACCTCCCCTACACAATGATTTTTTTTCGCGTCCACCCCACCGTGTGGGGTGTCGTTGGATAGGTTTTTTTTTTAAATATTACGAGTATTCAAAGATTATTTTCCGATTTAGGGATCCATTTGTAAAATATGAAGTTTTAAAGTGGAAAAAATCGTTAGAGTCCAGTGTCCCCCCCTTCTGCCAGATAAACGGTTGCTTCTGGAAATGTGAAAAAATTCACGGGAGTAGGAAATATGCTGAATTTAAAAAGAAAACTATCACGGCTATGAAGACTTCATAAGTTATTGAGTAAGTAATAGTCGATCAACTAAAAAAAATGTATTCAGAGAAGTTTATAGGAACTTTTCGTTCAAATTCCTTTGAACGTAACTGAGATGATGTTATTAGTAGTGTAAAACACGTTATAAATGTACATTCATTGACCATACAAAAATTATCAAAATCTAGCGGCACTATGGAACCCTATATTGCACGTGGCCTGCCGCCCGACACGCACTTGGTCGGTTTTAAGAATGTAAATATTAATTGTTATTTAAACACAAGGTTCCCCTTAGCTTTCGTATCTTTAAATAATTTTATGGAGTTGCAGACAATTAAACTTCATTTTTAATCTTATAAAATTCTCGTGTCACAATGTTAGGCCGCGTACTCCTCCGAAACGGCTTTACTGATTTTAACCAAATTTTATATGCATATTCAGTGGGTCTGAGAATCGGCTACTGGGTACTTTTTATATTGATAAGTGCATTTGTTGAAAAAATAATAGTAAATTATTACAACTCAAGACAGTCGAGACTGACGGCGACCATTGATTGTGCGACGGGACGGGACGGGACGCTACCATGGTAACATACTTATTTAGTCACTTCGATAAAATAATAATATGCTCGAAATACTTTATATTATTATGGCAAAGCAACGTTTGCCGGACAGCTGGTATTAGTATTGATTTTCATAATATTATAATTACCATTATAATAAAAGCATGTAATACATTTCACTAAAATAAATTTGTATTCATCATAATGAACGCAATAACAGTGAAATATTTAATCCTTGCACGGTCGAAACAAACAAATAATATTTTATTTTCCTCGATTCTTATTAAATTATGCAGTCAGTAATAATTTCATAGGTAATATTTTGCTATCAAAATAAGTACTGTACTTAAAAATAATTGTTTTTCGTATATAATTTCGGAATAAACATTAATTTGTAACGAGTTTAGTCTAGACAACTTGTTAATAAAATAATTATTCTTGAAGGATGTTGAATACTTTGGTTCTTCTTATTTTATCGAAATTCATAGAATTATGCTGCAGAACACACAACAAAATAATATTTACAACAACAAAATACTCGTCTTGATTTCCCAGATATTGTCGCTATTAAATGGTCAAGTCCCGCCTCTCTGTAATGTGAACTGACCCTTAGTCTTAGTTTTAAACCAATTCTGACTTCATACAGTTGATTCCAACTGCGATCGTAAGATCAAAAACAGAATATGGAATAACCTAAAGTAACTTAGTTTCTAGTTAGGGGCTTCCTCAGTAACTCCTAACCTACCTCCTAACGAAGTCAGACTCTCCAATAACACAGTATAACTAACACACAGTAGAGTAACTTCGCCTTAAAATCAAACTCTTATAACGCATGTACGTTTTAGGCGAAGTGGGAATGCATTGTTTTGATACAAGTTTTCTAAAGTCTCGTGGTGCGTGCGCTCGTTTTGAGTGGTCTAGTATAAATATGGTCTACTGTATATTATTTATATTGCGGCAATAGTATTGAAAAAACCTTCCCACCCCGTAATTCCACCAGTTCTACCCTCATAAAATGGAGAGCGGTAATTAATTTAATATAGATAGATTTCAACTCAATAAAGTAAAAAAAAAAGGATTTCGAACGGAAAACAAAATGGTTCTTGAATAGAGGCATTCTTTAACAATGCTTCATATTGTATTTTGTTTCTTTATTTTATTCGATTGGGATTTTAGGCAACTTTTTGCTCGATGACTTGAAAACAAAGAGACAATGTATTAGGTATATTATAATTTTGTGGGTTCGATGACCTCTGCGTCTCAGTTGTTAGTTGTTTACAATATGTCTTGTCTTATAACCAGAAAACGACGTAAAAGTATCTCAAGGACCTTCTAGAGGAAATATATAATATATATTTATTAATATTAAAAGGCGCTTATTCCATGAAATTGTGACTACGTGTTAAGAATTGCCATTCCAGGAGTTTGTACGTGAATCATTCATGAATCATATACGATATACGATTGTGTTGATCACTTATATGTATAACCCGTACAAATTGCAATACTGTATTATAAACTGATACTATCAGAAAATCTAATTTATTTAAATTTTAAAGTTTACTCAAATATTCATAAATAGTCTACTCGTAATTTAAACGTAATATAATGATGCATTGATATGTCAGTTTGTTATCATATAGTATGAATTATTATGATGTGTCAACCTGCTTATATTAAGATTCTCTGATCATATAAGTTTATTAACAAATAACAAGTACGTTATTTGATAACAATTTGTTATGTTCACGTCCGCAAAATATACAAGCGATTATTATTATTATTCAATTCCGTTAAAATAGGCCGAATCGCAGTATCGTGATAATATCACATATATTTAAAAAATTCTTGAAATCCACTTGACACTCAGGGGGCGTGGCTTCAATATTTGAAATGCAAGCGATCTCATATTATAATAACAATGACGGCGCAATCGGAAACTTTAATGAATTACTATAATTTAATGAAAATGTTGACGTAACTCCATAAAATTTATATCAAAATATTTATTAAATTAAAGTTCAGTAACTATTAAATCTCTCTAAGGGTTGATTCAGACCGCAACGCGACGTGGACGCGTAGATGCATATTTTTTTATGTAATAAGGGTGCGAACGAGCAAACGGGTCACCTGATGGAAAGCAACTTCCGTCGCCCATGGACACTCGCAGCATCAGAAGAGCTGCAAGTGCGTTGCCGGCCTTTTAAGAGGGAATAGGGTAATTGGGGAGGGTAGGGATGGGAAGGGAAGGGAATAGGGGAGGGTAGGGAAGGGAATAGGGTAGGGGATTGGGCCTCCGGTAAACTCACTCACTCGGCGAAACACAGCGCAAGCGCTGTTTCACGCCGGTTTTCTGTGAGAACGTGGTATTTCTCCGGTCGAGCCGGCCCATTCGTGCCGAAGCATGGCTCTCCCACGCATTTCTAAATTTGTACTGAATTGACAGACTTCAATTGCATGAGACGTCTTACAAATTTGACAAATCCACATAAATTTAGAAATACATCTACGCGTAGCGTTGCGGTCTGAATTAAGCCTAAATGCGACTCTAGCCTATCGTGCACCAGTGTTGGACCACGTGGACTTAAAGAACTTTGGAACTTTCGGATGTTATGTATATTCGTTTGCAAGTTAAAATTTGCAGATATGCAAGTTGTTATTGGAAGACAAAAGTATCTATGCCAAAAATTATGAAGATGTGCAAAATGAAGTAAGCAACAGCATTGAGTGATTTGCGTATGAATGTGAAATTCGGTACAGAAGAGGTTGGTGGGAAGGTTTTTGAAGTGGAAATCTTCTTAGCGGGGTTATGCACTTTCTAGGATGAATAAATAATATCAAATTTGCGTCAAGTGACCTGATCAAAAAATCGTAAGACGGAGGTTGTGCAGGGAAATTGTATGCCTTCTCTGTTGTTTCGTATTTTCTGCCGATACTCACGAAATGCAAATTATACCTTGTACAATGCATGGCTTTGTATATACCATGATATCGTACTATAGTAAGCAGCTATAGCTTGATAAGACGATTATTGAATACTCTATTAGTATTGTTACGGACACGTAGTGCCATCTAGCGTCAAACCAGCGAAACTGATCAGGGAAGCACAGAAAACATAAATCCCCTACATCTAGTATTGAACTAGATGGCGTTAGGTGTATGTTTACTTACGCGTATTTTCTTGAAAGTTCCCACACTTGTTTACTTGTTTACGTAAATCGGGCGAGGGAACTTTCTGGAATTCGTCTCGCCATATAAATAACCGCAGGTAGACGGCCCGGCAATTCAGTTTTATCTGAGCGATCCTCGAGGCGACTTCAGAGCGAAAACAAGTGATCAATAGTGAGTGAACCACTGTGAACCTACGACTTGGCTACGACCTAGGATAGTGATAGGACAGTGTTTGGACTCAGTGATGTTAGTGAATAAAGTCTTTTTAAGAGTCAGCAGGTCTTTTTCTCCAAATCCTTCGAACCCTAGCACGTAACAGTATGTCTATATTACCTGAACAGTAATTCTGGATGCAGTGCAGTTCAAAGCGACAATTAATTACACACAGTGGGCGGATTAGTGATATCCGGTAATGCCTACAGGAACCACCTGTTGACATCCTCTGTTCATTACATCTAAGGGTAAGCTCACATAGAGACGAGTGTGGCCAAGTGCGTATACGAACAATCATCATTTTCTTTACTATCTTAAACCCAGTGGGATGGATGGTCGGCACGACTGGCAAGAGACGTAGGACGTTTTTTACATGATTATCCAACGCATCTTTCTTGACGAATCAGGTGATTAGCCTGCATTGTCCGAACACTTGGAATTTGGAAACAACCTTTTTCAACTCTGTCAAATTCCACTTCCTCCAAGTCAAAGCTTTAAACTTAGTAGTTTAGAGTGGGTTGCACCAACTAACTTTAACTTTAACCACAGTGCAAAATGTCAGATCTTTGGTTAGGACGCCATATTTAACTTTGACCTTGACCGCTCAATTTTCCTCGGTTAAAGTTAGTGTCAAGTTGACAAATGTCAAAGAAATATCCGTTTGTAATATTCCGATTCCGAACTAATCCGACTAATCTGTGGTCCGAATCCATCTGCCATGCTTGGATGTACGTAATACACTGACGCATTCACAAGCATGGAAACGACTTCCAAATGCATGATTTTTGTGAAGCTTGTGGACGCTTGCTGAGGCTCGTCAAGCATGGAAACATAGCTTAAAGTATGGCATACTGTGGTATGGCTCACAGTGTTGTTATAACAAATTATTTTCCTGTCAATTTTTACGGTAAATTAATTTTTAATTCTCTCAACCCTATTAACTGTAGCTTTAATTTAAACAAAACGCTACCGACGTCTGTCAAATTCTGTAGTCAAAGTTAAGGTTAAGGTTAAATTTAAGGTTAAAGTTAAGGTTAAAGTTAAGTTTGATTTAACTATAACCATAACTTTAACCTTAACTTTAACTTTAACCACGCCTCTGGTGCAACCCACCCTTAGACAACAGAGGCGTTACTGGATGACATTTTCTTATACCTAATCAAGAAAAGACTTTAATTTGGAAGAGAAACTACAAATCTAAATTATTATAAGTAGTTTTGTTGTTGCATAATGAGTCATTTACTATTAATCTAATCGCGAAATAAGAATAAAAAATAATAGGCCAAGTGCGAGTCGGACTCGCGCAAGAAGGGTTCCGTACCGTTATAGAGCAAAATTAGGCCAAAAATTGTGTTTTTTGTATGGGATTACATTCTTATTTTATTTTTATACCTGTTGCCTAAAAGCCAAAAAAATCACGTTTGTTGTATGGGAGCCCCCTTAAATATTTTTTTTAGTAAGTATTTGTTGTTGTAGCGGCAACAGAAATATACAATCTGTGAAAATTTCAGAAGTCTTGCTATAGCGGTTTTTGAGATACAGCGTCTCCAGGCTGTATCTCAAAAACCGACAGACAGACGGACAGACAGACGGACAGACGGACAGACAGACGGACAGACGGACAGACATCGAAGTTTCAGTAATAGGGTCCCGTTTTTACCCTTTGGGTACGGAACCATAAAAAGAACTAGAAAAGGCTATTCTATTGAAGAAAACAAATAGGTCCAAGTGAAAGATTCAAAACCAATAAGCTCTTATGAATCGTTTGATCAATAGAATTTATGCATTATTACTCCATAGTTCAGTAATTAAACTTATTGGAATCGACGGAACTATATCCACAATACAAATATATACAGTAGAGTAACGGTACTATCGTAGGTACCACTAAGTCCTGCTACCACTACTCTAACTCCAGTAGTGCATAAAAATAGAAAGTGAAAGAGGAAGACATGACTCCACCGTTTTTTTAAAGATTGTCCTGAACTCCCACATCACATGTTAAAATATATATCCAATATCTTTGGCCTACTGTATATTATTTATACTGTGGCATATCTTTGTTCGTCTGCGGGTTATACGCTTTTAGTTGCAGTCGGTTTTCAATGGCTAGAGGGGTGGCTAACTTAATAAGTGGGGTCAACTATCAGGGTCCTAACTCGATTATGAGCAATTTCTTCGGTCAATACGAGGGAAGTGTAGCTAATTTAGAATATAGTATGAAGTATCCACTACTATTATAAATGTAAAAGTGTTTCTTTCTGCTTGTTTGTGACCGCTTTACGCTGAAACTGCTGAAGATGTATTTAATATTAGTATCTATGGATATAATATGTTTCTTTTTTTTTTTTTTTTAACGGGCTTTGGCCCACCACACATTCCCACCACTGTATCTCCTGTGTACCAGGATCGACAGCGGTATCCAACCACGAAAACCCTTTGATATGATCCCAGGGAGCCCGAGGGACATGCTAAAACTGTCTTGGGACCCGCAACGAAATTAATCAGAAGAGAATAGAGAATAGGAAGATAAGATAGTATGTTTCTTGCTAAGAGTTGCAAAACTGCGATGAATTTAGAGTTTTAGGTGAGAAAAACTTTTCAACTAAGTCGATGGCCGATTTACATCATTCCCATCCAGCACTGGATTACTATTGGAGTAATGAAAACGGGCACTGGAGTTTTTCAACCTGCAGTCATGAGAATAACAACAAGCACTGATTATGTTAGGGCGCTGAAAAATTTATAAAAAAGCCTGCGGTCGTTGCGGCCACTCAGAAAACGTATTTCAAAATCTACAGTAATTGTTGCAGCTTGAGTCTTATAATATTGCAGCGTGTGCAAAAGTTTCGAGCTATCCATACTAATCCATACTTCCATACTATACTAATATCAAAAATGCGAAAGTGTGTCTGTCTGTCTGTCTGTTACCTCTTTACGCCCAAACCGCTGAACCGATTTTGCTGAAATTTGGTATGGAGATACTTTGAGTCCTGGGAAAGGACATAGGATACCTTTTATCCCGGAAAAGTGTACGGTTCCCGCGCGATAAACAAATTTTGGCGCAACGGAGTTGCGGGCGTCATCTAGTCTGTGATATATCCATTGAAAAAGATATGCGCCCGGTCGAAAATATTGTTTGTACAAAAGCACTAAGTGATAAATTCTTCAAGGTCCTTGAAGTGACATTGAGTACATTGCAGTCTGGTTTTCTTTTGAGAAATGGTTATTTTTATGGTTATCGATTGTGTCCTAAGAGTGACACTGGAACCTGGGTACATGGAGTGACAAAGCAGTTGGATTTTTTTAGCCGACTTCAAAAAAGGAGGTTCTACTTTCGACTGTAAATATTTTTCAAGACGATTTTATCGATTGTATTGAGAGTTTATCGATTGTATAACCTTAAAATAGCCGGTAATGTATTTTTCACCGACTTCAAAGAAAGAAGGTTCCAATTTCCGCTGTAAATATTTTTCAAGAGTTATTTAATCGATTGTATAACCTAAAAATAGCCGTTAATGTATTAGCTAACCGGGTTAGCCGGGAAACGGGTTAACGCAACTAACCACCGACCGGAAGTAAATTTTTTAAACCCCCGATGGAGTGGCCTGACCTAATTGCCTCTTATTTGCAACCCAATAATTTTGGGTGCGGTGTCACCCCTTCGCTATCGATGGGTTCCTAATAATTTGGTAGTGGTTCCGAAATTCAGAACTAAGCCATCCTTATACACATATTACTGATAGTAATAAGTCTGAATAAAAGTTCAAGAAAGGACGTTACATATTATTTTTAATTCCAGCGCGATCACCCTCTACAAAATTCTCGTGGTATTTAAGCCAAACTTTTTTGAAAGGGCTGGCCGATTTTGATGCAATTGAGTGTAGGTACTTATCATGTTACTGGCAGGTTTAGGAGAATCGGTCAACATAATTTTTCTTTTTGTTACGTACCAAATACCAAATAAGTATTACGTATTTTAAAACTACGTTAGCCAGGTCCGCTAGACTTGTTTGTCGTCTCATTTTTTAACACAGTGCAGTGATTTAACCATTCAGGGGAGGCACACGCTATTTGGATTGGCGTGTATGGCCAGCTCAAAAATAAAACCGTCATCGTTTAAGAAGGCATCGACCACATAGTTTATACTATTGTAATATTCGATTAGTATTCTGTGGGGACGGTCGCGAGCTTACACGTAAGGCACTGGTGAACCGCCATTGATAGGATGTCTAAGGTGACAATTTGCATAATGGCATTTTTTCCAGTTATCAAATAAGTAGCCGTTAAAATATCAAAGCAATGTGGTTAAAATATAATTATTGCTATAATAGTTTTAAAAGTATTGACTACTAGTTGATGCCCGCAACTCCGTTGCGCCAAAACTCGTTTATCGCGCGGCAACCGTACATTTTTCCGGGACAAAAACTATGATATGTCCTTTCTCGGGACTCAAAGTATCTCCATGCCAAATTTCAACAAAATCGGTTCAGCGGTTTGAGCGTGAAGAGGTAACAGACAGACATACATACAGACAGACAGACAGAAAGACAGACAGACACACTTTCCCATTTATAATATTATTAAGCAATTAAGTATTAAGTAAGTACGGATAGCATGTACGGGAATAAAGTCTGAGTTGTCACTTTTGTCACCTTTTGTTTTCACTTTTAGTTTAGACTGTTTTGTGCCTTTACATTTTGAATCTCATTCAAATCTTTGCCATATTATTATATAATATGGCAAAGATTTGGGTAGGGCTGAAGAACAACCAGCCTTCACCACCAAGGTCAACATGGAAAAATAGTCCGTATCTAGTAACATAAGATATTAAAATGCCAAACAACTCAAATATAATATAGCATACTGTACATCAGATAGCATACAAAAAATTGCATAATTAAAATCGGCGGTCACAACTGAACGCGTACGACCTACGTTTATGCAACAACAATTTAAATTTAATATCAGTGAGTCAGTCTGTTTGTAACCTGGCTGTGAGTCATCGGACATTGAGTTTAATTAACAGCTTCTGCCGATATCTCGTTATCCTGTATCCAGTAGCCGTAAGGCCTGATTACAACTACCGAGTAGAGTGGCCGTGCCATCAGCTCATCACTCGGTATGTTTCATATTATGGACGTGCTCGGCTCAGGGCACTGTCTCGCTACTCGGTAGGTATGATCAGGCCTAAGCACACGGCAGATTTTGTACGCGCAAAAACCGCGTATAAGGCTGATTTGTAACGGAGTTTAAAACACGAGGATAATAGGAGGACATAAAAAACCATGCAAAAAGCATCGAATTGAGCCAAAATTCGACCTACATGCTCTTATGTTTGTTTGCGGATTTAAACTTAGACGTTTGTGAACCGATTTTTATGATTTTTTGTGTTTGAAAGAAAATATTTTAAATTCCATGATAAGAAAATACTCTTGAAGTCGGCTTGTTGAAAAAAAAATTATAGTCTCTCGCTGACCATTGGCGCTGATGGCCCGAGATGTATGAAATTCTAGAATGCGTTTTTGACGCGTAGCGGTCTGCGCTAATATTTCATACATTTCGGTGTCGGCGCCTACGGACAGCGAGTAGTCAATAGTCATCAGCGCGACATTTTCAACCGACTTCAAAAAGGATGTTTAACTGTCGAATTTTTTTGTATCAAAAACTTTGTTAACAACGTTTATATTGCTTTAGCATCCGTTCGCTGTGAACGGAGTGCTTACCTATGCTAAAACTGAATCAAGATTAAAACACATCCATACAAATATTATAAACGCGAAAGTGTGTGTATGTCGGTGTGATACCACTTCACGCCCAAACGGCTGAACAGATTTCGCTGAAATTTGGTATGAAGATACTTTGAGTCCCGAGAAAGGACGTAGATCCCGGAAAAGGGTACGTTTCCAGATAATTTTGGCGCAACGGAGCTGCGGGCTCACTTTGTTTTATATGTGAGCTGTGACGTCACAAACACATGATAGCCGCTCGCTCGCGCTTCTCGTTGTCAACAAAATAAGTTTCATAAATATTTGCTCATTGTAAAAGATAAAAGACGACTAGTAGAAATTATGTAATCTTGATTTATGCGAGTAACATAATAGTCTCCTTTTGTTCCTACTCGAAATTGATGTTAATATTTTAAATAATACTTATTCGGTATTTTACAATACATATTTCTTTTGCACCTCTAGATTATAGAACTCTAGTCACTATATTGTAGATATTATTGTAATAATTTGTAAGGGTCAGAGAGAACTCTAGTCTACATTATAGAGTAAGGGTCAATTTATAATTACTGTAGTATAGCAACATAGAAAAGTTTTGTTCGACGTTTGACAACGTTTCTGTCAATATTCTTATAATATTATGATGTGAGGGAGTTTTGCCGGGAATGTGAAAGTTGCTGAGTGTGTTGAGTGCTGTTGTGTTTTCGTATTATTTTCCTAAAATTTTGTTAACTGGGTTTTTGATATGTAATATTGGTAGAATATTAACCATTAGATATTCGTTATCGTGCATAACTGTAGGCAAATGCTGCAACTTCCAGAAACATGGATGGTTAAAAAGCCGAGCGCCATAATAAGAAAAAAAAATCGGCCAAGTGCGAGTCGGACTCGCGCACGAAGGGTTTCGTACCGTTATAGTAAAAATAGGCCAAAAATTGTGTTTTTTGTATGGGAGCCCCCTTAAATTTTTATTTTATTTTAATATTATTATTAATTATTGAAGTAGACATATAACAGAGGCCTTTGTGAAAATATCATGTGCTTACCTGTTGCCATTATTGATATAGAGCAAAAAAGGCCAAAAAAATCATGTTTGTTGTATGGGAGCCCCCCTTAAATATTTATTTTATTTTATTTTTAGTATTTGTTGTAATAGCGGCAACATATATATACAATCTGTGAAAATTTCAGAAGTCTAGCTATAGCGGTTCTTGAGATACAACCTGGTGACAGACAGACGGACAGACAACGAAGTCTTAGTAATAGGGTCTCGTTTTTACCCTTTGGGTACGGAACCCTAAAAATATGATGTGAGCAATACGTCGGATTTTGGTCGGATTGTTAACTGTATGTGTTAGTAGCGACCTCTGGACCTTTAGGTAATATTCGTTAATCGTTAGTATTCACGTTTTTTTTTTTCGACACGCCATGTAAATATTGAGATTAGTGAATGATCATGCATCAGCGTTTACACGTATAATATATTATATAAACACAACTGAGTCATATTTTGTATTTTCGCGAACAGTCACGGTCACGGATATTGTGACAATAATATATTATATATTATGACGTATATTATGTTCATATCAGCTGCATACAAAACACACGATAAAGTTTTATTTTCGATCATTTATTTGCCAGAATTTATAAATATCTGCAGTAAATAAACAATGTTTGCTGATTTTTGGAATATTATGCGAATAGAATATAATATGTATCTTTTTCATAATTATACATTTCCCTATCATACACGCCAAAACAACGCATAGAAAATTCATTGCTTTAATATAATAAATGTAATTTTCAATTTGCTAGAAGCTGTCGAATGTTATCTTACAATATTTTTACAACTAAAAATTATTAATTTTTTTATTCGTTATAAACGCCTAGCTTATAAAAAATCTGACATCTTAAATTCATCAAAATTTTCATAATTATTGATAACAAGCATTCGTCCTCACAAAGATTACCATTTTAGTTTTCTATAATATTATATATTAGTCGGAAAGTTATTGTCTTATGAAAGTGATCACAAGGGATTGGCCACCTCTGCGAATTTCTCACGATGTTTTCTTTCGCGACAAGAAAGCGACACGAGACGTTTATTTTATCTTTGCAATACCGTGTAATAAGAAGCGAGATCCATACTTACATTTTAAATGCTAACATTTGTCTGTCCGCTACTCACTCACGTATGAAGGATGAAGCGATCTTGCTGATGGGCATTATATAGGAAAGGACAAAGGATAGTTTTTTAGCATGACAAAATGTGCGGTTCCCACGCGATAAGGACTTTATAGGCAAGTAAATTGCTCAGAATATGTTACGCCCAAAATCACAACTCATATTGATTTGATATAATCCGACCAAATAACTTCCATCAGTCAGGCAAAATTAAAGCCCAAATGAGTACCGCACTCATATGTAATATTGGCTGGATTTATATGATACATTATATGTATACATTATATGAGATCACATTAAGCAATTGTATGTAATAAAAAGCGCGGTGGTCTCGCGGTTTAGCCGCCAAACCGCGCGTTCGTGCAGACGCATATATTAAATTCAGTCCAAAGACCAAAGTCTGGGTATAAAGAACACTTGAGCAATGAATATTAAAAGAGCTCCGCGATCAATATAAATACTGTCATCTCGGTACAAAGTTTCCATTTTATCTCTCTTCTCATTCGTTTTTTTGCTAGGGAAAATATCTTGCTGCCTTTTTCTTTTGCGTTCAAACTGCAATTTCAGATTCTATGACCTATAGTTTTCCGTTGCTTGAAACTTATATTGAGTGTTTTATTTATTGTTGCTTTTTAACTTAGTTATTGCAGTTACTTTTGTATCAATCGCCTATGCCCGGTCTTTCAGTTTTTTTTATTATTGGAGATGCCTGCAGCCTGGAGACAGACTGACAGACGGACAGACAGAGAAGTCTCAGTAGGTCACGTTTTTACCTTTTGGGATTGTACGGAATTCTAAAAGCTTGTTTATCTAAATTCTAAAGCTTTATATAGGGTGTTAAATACAAGCCAAATTTATCAATCATTGAAATTAAAATTGAAACTTTAATGGTAATTAATGTTGACATTAATTGCCATTAAATTTTTTGCCATAATATTGCAATGAATTTGAAGTGGCAAAGCGCCGAGGTCATTATCCATCCCGTCAAGTCGCTAACTTTTGAACCTCACGACCTCTGGCCATCTGTTACGAGTGCAGTAGGGTTGTCAAAAACTCGGTAGCGGCCATTGATATACCATCCATTGTTATTAAGGAGGGGAAATGCATTAGTCATCCCCCACCACCTCCGGGGGGACGAAGGGGTATGTTGGACTCCCTCCGGCTCAGTGTGCCGGAGGTATACCGACTAAAACTCCTCCATTCTTCCTGCCGTAGGACCCGGGCATTTCTTAGCCAGTTGCCGAAATACCATCCTTATATGGAACGATATAACCCACCCAATATAGATTAATGGAACGCTCAATTATGGCTCCTAGTCCCTCAGTCTGTCGTTAGTACTTCGTAGCTAGGGCAACAGAGTACGCCTTAGGGTCAATTCAGACTGAAACGCGACGCGTAGATATATATTTCTAAATTTGTATTGAATTGACAGATTTTGCATGACGTGTCACGCGCAATTGAAGTCTGTCAAATCCATACAAATTTAAAAATGCATCTACGCGTAGCGTTGCGGACTGCGTTGACCCAGTGTAGAACGTTGAAGCATTTTTTGACTTAAGTAGTTACTTTTCTATAGTATGGTGTTTCGATGGTAACTGCCAAAAACGTATCTACAGAAACCAGAAAGAGATCGCTTACGTATTTGTAGAGTGTCGTCTCTGTCACACACCGATTTACGTTCGGGATCAAAAATTTCGAGACAAAAAGTTGAAATGCATCAACATGGAAATATTTTACTCAATCATTTGGTTAGGTTATTGTTTATTCAAAAAAAATCAGCCAAGTGCGAGTTGGACTCGCCCATGAAGGGTTTCGCAGCAGCAATAAGGTTTATTTTTATGAAATTAAAATGTTTTTGATTTATTTTTATATTTCAGTTGATTTAATGAAAGTTAAATTAAGGTTTACCATTTATGTATTACGTATAAAAAAAACTACTTGCTAGATCTCGTTCAAACCGATTTTCGTTGGTAGTTTGTATAGTAATGTACATCATATATTTTTTTAGACTTATCATGCCCCTACTTTAGATGTTTAGAGGGGGGGGGGGGGGGGCCACAATTTTACCACTTTGGAAGAGTTTCGAGGAATTTCGTGGCACCAACCCCAACGATGAGCAGCATTGGGTTGGGGACGGTACTCTAATGCGAAGGAGTCACAATAGATCCTCAAGGGTCGCAGTGACATCAGGGGTACTTGACCTGCCTTCAGCACAAAAAAAAAGTTTCGAATCGGAATAACTATAGTCTATAATACTCGGTTTTAACATAACAATACGAATACAATAATATTTCATTGTAGAAAATTTGCGAAATAAATTAATTCCCAAAACAACAAAAAGTATCGCTATGTTATCAGAGTATTGCATTTTCAAAGTAAATACTTTTATCACTATGGGCACAATATACATAACGAACCAGTAGGCCGACTTCAAACAAGCTGACAAATCAACGCGTTATAACTTGTACCGCGTGGTACCGCTGTACAAGTTATAACGCGTTGATACTAACTATGATTGGCTCATGGATGACATACTACGTCAAACGTATAAATTTTGAGAACACTTCTAAGTCTGCCTACTGCATACTGGTTCGTTCTGTCTATTGTGTTATAGGTACGCCGAAAACAATGAATATACACTGCTATCTCTTATCATACATACAATATTGATAAACGTGTAAGCAAAACGAACAGCTGATTTAGTAGTTTTAGTACCTACCTATGTCAGTTGTAAATTACATAAGTGTTATATCTATTACAATAATAGTGAATATTACGCAAAGGTCGGAATTCGGAGCAGAGATAGTAGCGCCACTAGCACACACAGTAAATAATCCAATCTAAGTCCGATATGTTGCACACGTCATCTCAGAATATTGACAGAAACGTTGCCGAACGTCACAAAACTTTTTGTTTACAGTATCCGCTGGTGCCTCCTCTAGCGTGAAAAAATTGCAGTAATATATCCTATTACAATATTTTGTAGAACAGAGTGTAGTTAAACTGCTAATAGTGCAAGACAAACTTATTTTCTGTAGAGAGATTATTTATGTTTGAGAATTTGGCCCACCGGCCACCACAGTTCACACATTCCCACCAATGTGTCTCTTGTGTCGCTAGGATCGACACCGGTATCCAACCACGAAAACACTTTGATATGATCTCAGGGAGCCCTAAGGACATGCTCAAACTGGTTTGGGACCCGCAACGAAATTAATCGGAAGAAAATAGAAGTATGAAGAATTCTAATTCACCTTCCCATTCAAAGCGGAGACAGCACAAAGTTGCAGTGACCGAATGTCAAATAACCTGTTAAAAAATAAAACTACTAACTAAGCTATAGCTAAATTAATATTGGAAATTGTTGTGTTAGGTTAGACTGTTGCATATAATAATTGTGACAAAAACGCTTAAAGGCACGGAAGATTCTAGCGCTGTCCACGACATCACCGTAGTATGCGACATATTCAGATTTACAATGTAGGTTGTCTAGCATTGTAGTTCTTTTGTCTTGCCAGAAAAAACTCTCCCAGAGAACATGATGAGTGGTTTGTTCAAACATACTGCCTTCGGTCGAGCACATAGGTGATCAGATGCTACTAATTTAGATCCATAAAGTTTGACTTTAAAATTTCCATGGCCGGTAACGAATTGAGATACTCAGTGGTCAATATCCATCCAGTGTTTGGATAATCGTTCACGAATATTAGGGAAAAGTTATAAAGATGTCGAACTTTGCTGGAATTGATAATCACTTTGTGTGTCGTTGTAAATTTCGAGGAGTTCCTTCAATTCCATTACTCATAGATCCCATTATGAAATTTCCACCTTCGCGACCACAGCATCAAATACAAATTATAGCCCTTAAATTAATAAAAGTATTCGCACAGAAACGGCGAAATAATTATCAATTTTGATTCTGATTCTTTCAATGCAAAATAATACAAAAAAAAAAAAAAACAATAAAAGCATCATATTGTGGTTATGGATGTTATAATGATGGTGGAGATCATGATAATAATTAATATAATTGACACTGTGGCATGTGCTTCCAGTATTTTAAACAACGCTGAAACCCCTACATAACCCCTACATAAATAAGGGTAAGTTGCACCAGAGGCGTGGTTATAGTTACAGTTATGGTCAAAGTTATGGTTATAGTTAAGGCTAACTTAACTTTAACCTTAACTTTAACCACTTTGACAGATGTCTGTTGCTGGTCCGACAAGGCTTTAAATGAACGTGGGCGGGGGCGCTGCTGGTAAAGGAGAACTGTCAAAACTGGCGTTTTTGTATGACGACAACGTTAGTTCCTTTTTTCTCCACGTTAATTTAAAGCCTTGTCGAGCTCTATGGTAATCGTTAAATATGGCGTCCATTATTGACTTTAACCAAAGATTTGACATTTTGCATTGTAGTTATAGTTAAAGTTACAGTTATAGTTAAAGTAAGTTGGTGCAACCCACCCTAAGGAGTCAGGAGTTCCATTCAGCAACGGAACCTTCGGAAGCCCTATACCCTGGGATATGCCTTGGTGCAAATCTTACTTTTTGATAGCATATTATGTTAATTTTACTTAAAAAAGAAGTGAAAATTATTTTTAATGTTTTTGTTTTAAAGGAGTTCCGTCGATATCTCGAGGTCCCCAAGAGAATCATTATCAAGTCACCGTTTTTGTAAACATGGTATCAAATTCAGGTTGATAACAAAAAAATCAAAAACAGTTAAGATATTGTGTTCTATTACACTTCTAACATGCCCCTGACGTTTTTTCAAGTTTATTTTCAATGTACAAAAATTTTACCTCTAATATATATATATATATATATATATATATATATATATATATATATATATATATATATATATGGAAAGGGGGTAAAAAGATAAAAAAGTAAATTTCGTTTTGCTGTTACACTACATTGTAATTATATTTTATGTTTCTATTTATTATTATTATAAAATATAATATTATATATATATATATATATATATATATATATATATATATATATATATATATATATATATATATATATATATAATATTATATTTTATAATAATAATAAATAGAAACATAAAATATAATTACAATGTAGTGTAACAGCAAAACGAAATTTACTTTTTTATCTTTTTACCCCCTTTCCAACAAGATGCATACTGTGTAGATCAGTTATTTTAATATTTAGTCTTTGTTCGATACGTTATAAAAGTGGCCTGATAGACAAGGACAAATTATACAGGGTATATATATTGTAGGATTTACGCTTTTTAGGTTATTAATAAAAATATCCTATCTGCTATCACAAATACTGTATTTGGTAACAAAAATTACTAAAATAAAATTACTGTAAAATCTATCGTAAATATTTAACTTCGAAACACACACAGAATTTTTAAACTCACTGAGGAGATAATGAATTTATTTGGACGCGGTTTATTTAGTCTTTAAATTTTATTACAAGTATTGGATTTTTAGCGACATGCAGTATTTGCAAGCACTTATAAAACCGGTGCAAACAGTGCGCTGAAAAAACCAATAAAATATTATGTTGTTCATGTGCCAAAATATTCATCGGCTTGAGATAAAAATATATTATTATAATCTGAATTTTCTGTGATACAGATATCATTATATCTTCTAATAAGATGGCCCTCGATCTTAATAAAATGGTACACGAAATTGATAGCCTATTTGCACCCTTTCGCAGAACTATATTTTAGCACTCTCTCCGTACAGCAAGATCGAAGCTAGATTCGAGTTATGAGAAAAGCTCCCGAAGGCCGAATGTCCCGAATGTAGTAAAACAAATCGGCCAAGTGCGAGTCGAACTCGCGCACGAAGGGTTCCGTACGATTATAGCGCAAAAACAGGCAAAATTTATGTTTTTTGTATGGGAGCCCCCTTAAATTTAAATTTTATTTTCTTATTAATTATTAAAGTACAAATATAATTGAGTATTTTGTGATAATTTCAAGTACCCACCTGTTGCCATTTTTGATATCAAGCAGATAAGAGCAAAAAAATTACGTTTGTTGTATGGGAGCCCCCCTCAAATATTAATTTTATTTTGTTTTTAGTATTTGTTGTTATAGCGGCAACAGATATACACAAACGGACAGACAACGAAGTCTCAGTAATAGGGTCCCGTTCTTTGGGTATGGAACCCTAAAAATAAGGATTTTTTGCAAATTGCGGAGTGTTAAAATTGTGTGCGCGCAGCCAATATGAGCGGTATAGCATACAATACAAGGCGTAACAAGACTAAGTAATTTTAAATTTAGTATGTTATTATTTTTAGCAATATTTCGCGAAATAAACCTCAACCTGTAAACTTAAATGGACGTCGTTCGTAGAGTCCACATCCCGAGGATGTCGAGGTTTTCAACTTGCATGGTGGTGAGAGGCCTTGCACGAATTTGCTAACATTATTGCGTGTTTGGTGGTGGTGTTTGAAAGTTCTTGCATGCGAGTGTACGCATAGGCAGTGTGGGAGAGGAGGGAGGTGCTTGCTGTACGCATGCCTATGCGTACACTCACTCATTTACTTAAAGGTTGAGGTTTATTTCGCGGAATATTGCTAAAAATAATAACATACTAAACTTTAAGCTATGGATTTCCGCAAAGTAACGCCTGATTCCATTAACTATTTAAAACTAAGTGATAATACTTAAGGGTGTGTACGAGTCGCCTGTATGGAATTCACAGTGAAAGTAGCAGCGCTGAAAGAGCAACTTTTTTTTAACTTTTGTATGAGAAAAGTTACCGCGCTGGGGCGCTTGCCCATACAAATAACATATTTTTAGTCTTTCAGCGCTGCTAATTTCACAGTGAACTCTGTATAAGGGACACATATTATACACCCCAAAGTATTATCACTATGTTTTGTTACACCCTGTAGACAGAGGTTCCTCTAAAACAGGGGTTCCCAAACTTATTTTGTCTACTGCCCACGTTGAGAAAAAATTATGTTTTAGCGCCCCCAATTGTTTCAATTTAAAATGCATACAGATGAAATGAAATTACAAACCACCCCCAAGCCTTTACACAAAGCCCCCATTTTTTTTCTGGGTCCCACACCGCCTCCCTTTAGACCTTCAGCGCCCACTGCAAGGGGGCGTTATCGCCCACTTTGGGAGAGGCTGCTCTAAAATTTAAAGAGCGTCATCCAAATGCGTAGCTTAGTGAAGATGGTCTACGCTCTACGGTACTTATATTGTTTGTAGTGACTCATTAACTTTTGTTGCAGCGAAGTTTTTTCAACGCTAGCACTAATTGCTTGGAATTAACTTTAATCGTTGCCCCGTATGGGTTATCTCGGAGGAATGTTCCCCGTTCATTTGTCTTACTCATGACCTAAAAACCAACAATACTAAGCGCTGCTTACGTTAAGAGGTCCTTAAGTTTTGTTTTCTCGGGCAAAGACAGTAGTTGAGGTGAGAATGTGTATATTTTATTGATGGCTTTATACCACATCTTACACCATGCTAGACGAAGACGCGATTTCAGATAAGTAAAACAGATCGAGTTTTATTATTGGAACACAACTGAATTGTTCTACTATGTTACATATATTTATACTGTGGTAACTGGTAGCCCCCAACTTGGAAGTGTTTAATTTAGGGAACAAATATAATGACCACCAAAAATGCTCTGATACCCTAAGCTAGTTTACCAAAAAAAGATACTTAACACCAAAAAAATAAAGTCTAAAATTGCAATACTAAACTTCAAATTGTAATCGAACGCCAAATATAGTAAATTATCACCAAATATAGTAAATGATCACCAAATCCTAGCGAGCAAATCAATGCGATATTTCTGTCCAAATAAATCACTACGAATGACTACGATTGACAAAAAATGTAAGCATATTAAAAAAAAAAAGTATTAAATATAACTCCATAATATTATGTTATATTGTCTCCGGCCTGCAGTCCCCTCACTCCCCTCCCACCGCACTGCAAGCGCCGTGCATGCCCGGACACGCACGTCCCACGTGTAAAATCGGTTCAGCAGTTTGGAGCTGAAGAGATAACAGACGGACACCTACCCATTCCAATTTAAAATATTAGCATTGAAGATGAGAGTTATACATACTAATATTATAAATGCGAAAGTGTGTGTGTCTGTCTGTCTGTCTGTCAGTTACCTGATACCTCTTCACACCCAAACCACTGAACCGATTTTGCTAAAATTTGGTATGGAGATACTTTGAGTCCCGTTATCATTATATTATTATTATTAAATTAAAATGTAGTTCCAATTTGGTTTTTATTATTTATTATTTTCCGGTTAGCAATTATTTTTTTTAATTCTTTTTTCTTAAATTGGATACCAATTTACATTAAAATGCTAGTATAATGTTGGTGATCATTTACTACTTTTGGTTTAACAATGATTTATTTGGAGTCATTTTGCATAAATATTAAATAGGATAGCGAGATGTTAAATCTTTGGTTATCATTTTACATTAAAATGGTGGTCTCTATTTTGGTAATCGTTTACTATTTTTGTCTGTGAAATGTTACTATATCTGGTGGTCAGTTAATTATAAGCCTTTAATTTATTTAATCGATCAGAAAATTTTAGGTATTCATCATAATAATTACTTACAGATTTGGTTTAATCGTATATCATAGATAAGACTGCACTTTTATCATTAAATACATTTTAAGTACTTACCTAATTGTCGTCTTCCTTTAGATACAGATTCTTAATAATGTTATTGTTCTATTTTTATATTCTTTTAAAGTAAATAAAAAATCATTTTCATGTGGCTATAATAATGTTATGTGCCTACAGGATAAATGTCCTAAATAGTCCCAATTAAGTACACAATATTAGATCAGTACTGGGGACTACTTAGTATATTTTCACGTGTAGGTAACAAGTTTTCCTGTTCAGTAACTATAGTTACAAATAACAATGGACTGTCCAATGTCCAAAACGCCATGTGAGCATTAAGCGTCTCCCAGACAGACGCGGCCTGCGGTGGCGGTTAGTTAAATGGCTTGGCCGCGTGTGTTTGTGTCGTTCCTAGAACTCTCAAGTCATCCAACTGACCGTGTGTTTGTGTCGTTCCTAGAACTCTCAAGTCATCCAACTGACCGCCACCGCTACCGCCACCGCAGGCCGCGTCTGTCTGGGACACGCTTTAAGCGTCTCCCAGACAGACGCGGCCTGCGGTGGCGGTGGCGGTGGAGGTCAGTTGAATGGCTTGGCCGCATGGCCGCGTGTGTCTGTGTCGTTCCTAGAACTCTCATGTCATTCAACTGACCGCCACCGCCACCGCCACCGCAGGCCGCGTCTGTCTGGGAGACGCTTTATGAATGTTCAGTATAAGGAAAATCAGTTCACACTTCGCTCTTGTTCCTTCACTTTTTCCTTAACGTTACATGTACTATCATAGACATTGATTCATTGTCAGATGGCGGAAATACAAAATTTGTCTCAAACAAACTCAGTTGACAGATCTAGACGTTTGCATTATCCGACCAACAAATGTAGGTCCACCAAAAATGAATTATGACTTTTCTTCATGCTTTCAAAGGCTGACTGACCTATTATTGTAGTAACAAAAGTCAAAACAAGGTATTCTAAGGAGCTACGTAAATGCATTAAAACCTTTTCTTGCCCACACAATTATTCTTGTATGTAACTAGATAAGCACTAAGCTAAAACAAAGACATGCATTAGCACCACCCCGGTGTCACATTTCAAGTGACACTGAGGATATTTATTAATGTCACTAAGTAACTGGGATGGACATTAGACACCTCACACCACACAAGGGTGTCACATATTTTTCATAGTGAGTAGTGACACTGCACCGTGACATTATTGTTAAGCGTTGCACATTCATAAGGGAACGTACCCGTATTATGAGGATTGAAATGAATAGGTTGTGTTGATAATAATAATTATAGACTGGGTAAATATTGCACTACCATATTGAATTTTTGTATGTTCTTTAATAGTACAACGATGTAAAATAGGTAAAAATGTAGTCATGTTGTATGGGTTTTTCGATAATTCTTAAGCGTCCCCTAGCTTCCAATATCAAAATTTTGAGAATTAAGCAAATTAATCACGATTCAACCAGAATTTAAGGCAGGCAAATAAAAGTTTATAATTATAGTAAACACTTCAGCCTAGGGTGACCAGATGTCAGGAATTTTACTGACATGTCAGAAATTTTAGACATATTATGTCAGGAATGCGGCCGGAAAAGGGAAATGTCAGGAATTTTCGGCAAATAATTGAATCAATAAAATTTTATACACTTAACATTTATTTATAATCACAATTAGCCCAGGAAAATTAAACATTCGACCTCGGAATAATTCGCATAGAGCTGAAAATTTGTAGAGATGTTAAATACACCATCTATACTAATATTATAAAGCGGAAGAGTTTGTTAGTTAGTTTGTTTGTTTGTTTGAACGCGCTAATCTCAGGAACTACTGGTCCGATTTGAAAAATTCTTTCAGTGTTAGATAGTCCATTTATCGAGGAAGGCTATAGGCTATATTTTATCACGCTAAGACTAATAGGAGCAAAGAAATAGAGGAAAATGTGGAAAAAACGGGGAGAAATTATTTAAAAGGGCTTATTTTAACGAGCTAATCTCAGGAAATACTGGTCCGTTTTGAAAAATTCTTTCAGTGTTAGATAGCCCATTTATCGAGGATGGTTATAGGCTATATTTTATCACGCTAAGTCTAACAGGAGCGACGATATAGAAGAAAATGTGGAAAAAACGGGGGAAATTATTTGAAAGGGCTTATCTCACGAACTACTAGAGCAATTTTTCTGTTATTTGGGTCAGATAAGAAGTAGGCCACGTGAAGGATCATAGGTTATTTTTTGTAGACTGATTTGTCTGTGAAATATCTAATTTACGCGGGCGAAGCCGCGCGGAACGTCTAGTTATAAATAAAACCTCAAAAGTCCCCGACGATCCTCGTGCTAAAAATTTTATTCAAGGTCAAAGGTACGAAAATGAGGTTTTCCCCCGTTTTTTTCTCAAACGGTACATTTTATCATAAAAATAGGTAGCATTGGATTGTAGATCATAGAATTTTGTATAAAAATTATCATAACACTTTTTTTGTACGACTTACCATTACTTATAAATAGTGAGCTTATAGTTTGGGAAATTCATATCTATGTACTTATATTTGTTTAAAGCCAATGAATTTGTGGAACTACTGGTTCGAATTGAAAAAATATTTTTGTGTTGGATAGTCTTGTATATCGAGGAAGGCTAGGCCTTTAACATCACGCTGCGACCACTAGGAGGGAAAAAACAGATGAAGATGCGAAAAAAACAGGGAACATTAATTGAAAGGTTTTATCTCACGAACTGCTGAAGCAATTTTTATTTTATTTGGCACAGATATAGAGTAGGCTACGTGGAGGCCCATAGGCAATTTTTTTTTTCAGGAAAATGTACGGTTTCCGTGAAATTCATAATTAAGGCGGGCGGAGTCTCGCGTAACGTCTAAGTACTACATACTAGGGTTATTTAAAAATTCTCCTGTCGCTCTTCGCGACTCGAAAAACTTAGGTTCGGCAAGTCACGCAGAAGTATGTTTAATGTTTGGCTGAGAACTTTTCAAACAACCCTCGTATGCTATAGTACTGAAAGTTCCGCTCCGCCCGCGTTTATTATGAAATTATAAATTTCACGGAAACCGTTCATTTTTATGAAAAACAAAATAGCCTATGTTCCTTTTCGTGGTCTACTCTATATCTGTGCCAAATAACATTAAAATTGCTTCAGCAGTTTGTGAGATAAGCCCTTACAAATAGTTCTCCCCGTTTTTCCACATTTTCCTGTTTCTTTGCTCCTATTGGTCGCAATGTGATGTTATAATATAGATCAAGTCTTCCTCGATAGATAAAACTATCCAACACAAAACGAATTTTTCAATTCGAACCAGTAGTTCCACAATTTCTTTAGCTTTATAATATTAGTATAGATATGATTTTCCCAAACATTAAACCTGCTATTTAGAAGGAATGGTAAGTCGTATGAAAAAAGTCTCTGAATATTTTTGTAGATAGTTCTATGATCTACAATCTTGTTTTACCGATTTTTATGATAAAACTAGCTGTCCCGGCAAACGTTGCTTTGCCATAATAATATAAAGTATTTCGAGCATATTATTATTTTATTGAAGTGACTAAATAAGTATATGTTATCATGGTAACGTCCCGTCCCGTCCCGTCGCACAATCAATGGTCGCCGTCAGTCTCGAGTTGTAATAATTTACTATTATTTTTTAAACAAATCAATATAAAAAGTACCCAGTAGCCGATTCTCAGACCCACTGAATATGCATATTAAATTTGGTTAAAATCAGTAAAGCCGTTTCGGAGGAGTACGCGGCCTAACGTTGTGACACGAGCATTTTATATATAAGATGTACCGTTTGAAAAAGAAACGGGAAAAACCTCATTTTCATACCTTTGACCTTGAATAAAATTTTTAGCACAAGGAGGATCGCCGGGGACTTTTGAGGTTTTATTTATAATAGTGTATTTAACGTCTTTACCAATTTTCAGCTCTATGCGAATTATTCCGAGGTTAAGATTTTTTTGCGTCTAATTAGACCGGGCTAAATAACAAAAAAGGTTAAGGCACAAGTACTTTGGAGTTTCATAAATTGTAACTTTTAAATAATCGTAATTATCTTTTTGCGATATAAACATAAATCAATCAACATTGACAAATTAAAAATTTAAAAAATCAATAAATAAATAGCTCGTGTCAGGAATTTTGGATGAAAATCAGGATTTTTTTCAGGACTTTTGAAATTTGTATCTGGTAACCCTAAACTTCAACCCAAATCATTTTTACTTCCTGTAAAAGTCGTTGAAAGACATACATACCAGTAATTTACTCTGAATATTCGTCATGAAACAGTGTGGTATTTCATAAACTAAATTCTTGATGTATAAAGGAGATTCTCCCTTGTTATATGAATTATTTTCATCCGTATGAAAGATCAAAGTAAATTAAGCCAGGCAGGCACGATAATATAACGAAGAATTTTTAATGATTCAAAGTAATTTTTTAATTATAAAACTGTCATAACTCATAAGCTACATTTTTGCATGCTAAGTACAATCAGGCAAGGGTGAATGATCGTTTAATTTTAATTTTTAATATATTGTTTAGTTGAGGATGACTTAAGGAAAAATAGGACATTCCAATGTCTTTCTCCACAGTAAAGGACTAGTTTTGGTTAAAGACACGTTTATAAGATTTTCGATTAGTTTTGGGCGGCAAAACGGCGTCCGTATAAAGGCTCTCTGGATTCATAATCTGAATTTCATATTATGAACCTCAGACCAAATAAATAGTCTGAACTCAGAATGTCCGTAACATCATAATTATGGCATGTAACACTTTCTGAAAAAATCATAATCTGATAAATCTGAACGAATGTGAATCATACTAATATTTAGAATATCAGAGAAAACAAACGACACAGGATAGTAAAAAAAAACAATAAGTACTGAAATATACGTATTGTCAACCCCTTGTTAGAAAGTGTACCTGATTCCATCGTGTAATGTTATAATTATTATTATGCCTCAAAGGTTTGCTACCCTTTGCTTTGTAATGGGTTTGTAATGGGTTGACAGTTGTGCATTGAGGTAAATTGTGTTCAAAACGACAAAAAATTTACGAATATTGATTTCTGACAACATTTATGATGAAAATTATGAAAAAAAAATATACTTTTATTCAAAATAGGTTGATGAATACCGGTAAAGTAACCTGCAAGGTGTGCTGTTTTCGATGAAATCAATGACTATAATTAAAATATATGATTTAGCACACATCATATATCTCTAAAATATGTCTTTTCTAATTCGTCGGAGGGAAGGACGAGGTTAAGTACATATTATCTAATTGCTCTTAAGTATTTTTATTATACAATCCACCTTTTCAAAATTATAGTTTTCATTAAGAAATATTATTAATTACATTCGTAATCAGTAGCAAATGCAACTTGGACTTTGAAACTGCATTTAAAATTATGAATAACTCGAATATTCAAGATATGAATTTATTTTACAAGTGCATTTAAAATTATGAATAACTCGAATATTCAAGATATGAATTTATTTTACAACATAACAAATGCTCCTTCCGAATGGATTTTAATTTGAACAATAACTTTACATATTAATGTCTGTATTTAAACCTCATCTCAGTATTCGCGGGAAAATATCAATAATATGATTGTTTTATTATGAAAATTAACAGGTCAATGCTCTTTTAAGGTCACGGTCTTTATAAGGTTCTTATTTCCCAAGGTAAATGTCGTAAGATGACTGGACGACACTATTCATTGACTACATGTACCTACAAGGATGTTTAGCTGTCTTGTAAAGAGTCATTTTAGAGACAGTTTTTTTACACCCTTGCGAATTTGATGAATTTTTTTGTGTACATCGGGTTGGTTTGAGAATCACCCAATGTCTAATTTTCATGCCCGAACATGGGCGTACCCAGGTTCTGGGCCAGAGGGGGGGCAAATCAGATTTTTTATAAGCTAGGTGTTTATAAAAAATTAATAATTTTTAGTTGTAAAAATATTGTATTGCAAACAATTGGCAAAAATTCGTTTTCTTAATAGATAAAAGTACTAGATAAGATACTTAGTGGGGACGTCAACATGATCCAGGGGGGGCAGCTGCCCCCTCCCCCCCCCCCCCCCCCCCCCCTGGGTACTCCCATGTGCCCGAAATAACGTTTATAGCAAAAAAAGTTGGTCGGGTCAGTTAGTTACATAATTTAATGTGTAGGTGAATGTTTCAAAGGTTTGTGATAAAATTGCAACTTACTAGAAATGTTTTATCGTAAAATATTGATGTTATCGATGTATCATTAATTGATATGGAAGTACTTATCTAGTTATATCGAAAAGTACTAAACGTAAAAGGTTTGAGTACTATTTTAGAATTTTATAGTATTAATATAAAATTTTATAGTGTAGCTAACAACCTACTTATCAAAATTTCACAAAAAATATTTTTAAGGTACGAGAATTAGGGGTAAAATTCATAAGTTTTTTTTATCTTCTTCTTCTTCTTAGCTCATTCCCACTTTACGAAGGATTGGCTATCCTAGTACATTTGCGCCAAGAAATTCTATCTTGGGTTGTCGATTTAAGCAATTTATTTACACCTAGTGCTTTGGCCATACTGGTCCACCATGTGGCTGGGGGTCTGCCTCTAGATCTCTTAGCTTCTGGGAGACTTAACGCCTTTTTGACAATGTAGTTGTCGTCTTTGCGCAAAATGTGGCCATACCATCTTAAGCGTCTCTCGGTCAGTTTTTCGGACACTGGAGTTATCTTGAAGCTTCCCCGGATATATTCATTTTTAATTTTGTCAAGTTTAGTTACCCCTCCAGACCATCGTAACATTTTCATTTCTGTGGTGTGGAGCTTTTGTATATGTGTTTCCTTGACCGTACAATATTCTGAAGCATATAGCTTGCAGGTCTTACCGCCATTTTATATACTTTCCCTTTTGTATGGATTGGCATATTTGAGTCACAAAGTACACCGGTTAACGATCTCCATTTCTGCCATGCAGTACTGTGTGTGATGTAACTCTGTGTGATACATCAGCCTCTATCTCTGCGTTGTTCGAGATAATTGACCCTAAGTATTTAAATTGTGTTACTTTAGGGACTAGTGTTCGATTTGGATAGTAAATAGTCGAGGTGCTGGTGGGACTCTGGTTAAAAATGCATTCCAGATGTTCCGTTTTAGATCGGCTAACCTTAAGCCCTGCATTTTCCAATGCATTAATCCACAGAGTCAGGAAATTTTGCAGTTAATCTGAGGTCTTAGCTATCAGAACTACGTCATCAGCATATATAATATTCTAAGGTAACGGGCTAACGGCCTCTGAATGTCCTTGGTTATCATATCCATCACAAGATTAAAGAGGGCTTAATGCAGAACCCTGATGTACGCCTACTCTCACCTCGAATTCAGGACTTAGACCGGCAGGAGACCTAACTTGCGTGCGGATATTATTGTACCATCGAGGAAGTTGATTCCTAGGCAGTTGACGGACCTACGACGTTTGGTCGGATTATGTCAATTCAATGATAGTTGTGATCTGTCGGATGGGTTTGACACAATGCGACCAATTTACGTTGGTCCGCAATCTGCATATAAATCAACTTCTCTGATAGTACATATCTTGTATAATATGCACGTACAATTCAGGCAGATTGTGTGATAAATTTTTAAGATTAAGATAAGTTTTTTTTATCCCCAGATATAATTTTTAATGTTACTGTCTTTGCCTGAAACGTTGAAGATTCTTTACAGACAAGCAACATAGAATAGCTTGTCCATAATGGGGTAGATATTTTTTTAGCTGAGTCTTAAATGTTATTTAATACGAGTATTGTGTTGGTATTGTAGATGGTCGATTTTTGATTGGGATAACCTATCACAACATTCTGTGCCGAAACAAATAGGTGTGCGGTTTCAGGTTGTCGTTTTAGTAAATTGATAGAATAAAATAGAAGTGGGTTACAAAATATACGAAGTTGCGCGAAATAGATATTGCCCGGAATTTCAATCGCGAAAAATTCGTTTGTCCCACCGAAACTTTTTAAAGTGGCAAAAGTTAAGACCCTCCTTTGTCTTTCCTCCAAGACATGATGCATTTTCATTATGCATAGTAAATGCACAGACAGACATTTCTCTTGTATATAATTAGAATAGATAATA
Source organism: Cyaniris semiargus (assembly GCA_905187585.1). Classification (NCBI taxonomy): domain Eukaryota; kingdom Metazoa; phylum Arthropoda; class Insecta; order Lepidoptera; family Lycaenidae; genus Cyaniris; species Cyaniris semiargus. The sequence continues at coordinate 12,480,411 of LR994547.1, forward strand.
TATGTAGTTATTTTGTAATAAAATGTTTGCTAAGAATGTACTAAGATTGATTATGACTAAAAATTTGACTCATCACCAGGCGACCTTGGTGACGGTAAATGGCTATTCTAGTTAGTATTAAACATACGAGAGCGTGAGTGGGAACGTACCCAAACTAATATGACCCCTTTTTTGCTATTTCGACCCTCTGACCCCTCTCGGTGGTATGGTATGGTATACGCCAAAACGCTCTTCATGTCAAGACACCTATGAAAAAAAAACAACTTCATCCTCTCAGTAAATTAACATGGTGTCCACAATGAAGAAGAGTCTGTAAACTATCCCGACGAGGGGGGAAGGGTGGTTTAGGTTCCGAAAAAAGTATAATTATTAAGTAATCATATATTAAATATATATATCAAATCATTTTTCCGGCCCTAAATCCTCCATTTCTGCAAAACCTGGTTCATCCACTCACGTCTTCAATTCAGTAATTCATTGTGAGATATTATCGAATAATTCATACTACATACTATAAATGGTCACCGAGGGTGAAGGGGTGAAATGATAAAAAATGTGGTCATAATATAGTATAGGTACGTTCCCTAAATGGAAAATATGAAATATTTTCATTATGTACATATTTTTATATATTAAATATAATATTTGATAGTAGCATGCTAAACAAAAAAGAAATATAAAATCGCTAAATTAAAACTAAAACATTGGTAATTTGCATAGCGTAATCAAAGACTTTCAAGGAAGGACATAGAGGCTTGTAAATAATATCTACAATAATAATAATTATTAATGTAAGTTACCACAACTGACATATAAAATAAACACAAATGAGAATATTGTCCTCAAACATTTTCAGAAAATAAATAATCTTCAGTTAATTTGTGAGGAAAAACGTCCTGTAATCGTACAGGAAGACGGTTACTTGTTTATGTTATTAATAAATCCAGAAATACAGCTTCGTCAAAATCTATATATACAGTCCATGAAAATTCGGTTACCACGTTCAACTGTAAACCCTGAAGTTCGAGCCTCTTAAAACATGCTAGGATATTTTTAGTAATGGCGTAAGCACGGTCTAGTGAAACGCGCGTACATCGCACAGCGGACAACCTTCAGATACAATAGAATTAGAAATTAAAAAGTGCAATTTCGGCACACGATTTTCAGCTGAAGAATGAGTTCGGTTAGGTTTAAGATTCGCCGAAAATCGACCGCGAGGACTCACGCAAGCGCGACGCTACCCTACTTCGAAGACTCAAAATTGTTAAACAATAATGCGCCAGCTCCTCCGATTGCACAGCATGCGGTGGTGGTGGTGTACGCGCAGCACGACTTACCTGCTGCCACTTGTCCTCCAGGGACAGCTTCCACTCGAAGTATCCGGTGTCGGTGACGTCCTGCAGCTCGCGGAATAGGTTACCGCTAGGAAGAACATCCATCGTCCTTACATGTGATGCCGAGCGACTTTTTGAAAGCGACACGCGTGAACCCACCGAGAGAGAGCGCGCACGACTGATGGTCCGGTGTCCGCGTCCGCGACCCGCCCCTCCACCCCGCGTATATCCTAGCACGTAGAGTAGTAATGAACAGAGAGCACCAAGACAAAATGTAGCACCGTCTCTTTTTCGTCCTTAAGGATCGCTGGAACCGTGAGATTAATAGATTTGGATGGATCGAAAAACGTACGTTTGTAAAGAATTTACGCGGTTGTATTTTTCGCCGTTTTTTAAACAAAATGTGTTATCTGTATTTATCGCTCAAATAATAACATTACGAATGTGAGTATGCAGTAGAAAGATAATAATTTTGTATAGTATAGGAACGTCACGTAAGTATACATTTTTTTTTATTCTAATAAAAAAGAGCGCAAGATTCCAGGACTCTGTATTATAAAGTACTTTATAATACAGAGTCCTTTTTATTATGTTTGAAATTAATAAAAATATAATAACGTTGATAAATTAAAGTTAAATTTTTTATTATTGTTTTAAGTGGTCGGATAAGTAAAACCTGATAATACTTTAATTAAAACATAATAATGCTGTGTAAATAAATACTGCTGGTTGGAAGTAGTGTTGTCACAATATAATAGTACTTAAATTTTTAAAACTATCAAAATTATTACGTTAGTTACTTTATCTACTCTTCTGCATAATCATCACATAATCAGTAATCATACAACTATATTTTCTTAGATATTATATTATCTACATAAACATATCATAATATGCCCAGCAGATGCTTAATGCGTGTTACAGAACCATACATTTATCCTGAATATTTGTTCATCATCAACTATTTCTACTAATACTCTCTACGATGAAGATAATACAGTTAAATGTCACGTTGGCATGGTATGCCAATCGCCATCTTCGGAATCCGAGGCGATGTTCAGGAATGATAGGAAAGGATTTGAAACATTCGGACTACTCCATTTATCCCTTAAGCTACATTGTTTTGTTTCCACTCGACTGAGTTTTCGAGTGTTTTTTACACTATTTTTAACCGACTTCACAAAAAGGAGGTTATTTCAGTCTCCATTGAAAGTATTCACAAACAATACTAATATTATGAATATGAAATTATGTCTGTCTATCTATCTCCCTTTTGACGCTAAACAGCAGAAATGATTAAGATTTTGTATGCAGGTAGCTTGATTTTTAAGACCTGTAAAACTTAATAATAATAGAACATCCTACAAAAACGTACAGTTTTTGCATCATACAGTTTTAAAGTCTGAAAACAATGTAATATGAGATATTTTTCATTTAACCATTTTTCTTATATGTGTAATGAATAAATTACACTGTAGGTACAGAACTGCAGTACTGTGTACGCATTCTGTAACGTAAACTAATCTATCACACACCGCGATCATTATTCATCTGGAATCTACATGCTGTTCATTAGTCATCTTTAGAATTCAGATCATCACAACCTATAGACCGAAATCAATATTTGCATGTGATTGTGAGGTTCGCATTACAAAAAGTCGGGCTTGGAAATTTTACATCTATATTGTTGGAAATGTGAAAAAACAGAGCTTTTTTCGAAATTGCTTGGCTAAGAAATTATACATCCAAGATGGATGTGAAGTAGAAACTCTGAAATTGTTTGCTACAGGTTTTGGTATAATGCACGTTATGATTTTTTACAAATCTAGTAAAAACAATTATTATTTTTATAGGTAAGTACTAAGTTATTAACACAAGCTAACATTCCTAATTTAAACGATGACAAAATGCGACAAAATACCTACTCCATTGTAGATGCGCGATTTTGAGAAATTGAAAGTGGTAAAAACAATGACAAAAAAACAAGTCTTTAATCATTGGGTAAAAAGGAGTAGGTATGCTAAATCTAGAGTTGCCAGATGTCCGGTTTTCGACCGGACAGTACGGTTTTTTTTATGCTTGTCCAGTCTAAAAATTATTGGTAAACCGGACAAAAGATTGTCCGGTTTTAGTGAAAATGACGTATAAAAAACGCGTTGCTATGCCAAATTCTATGGGAAATGTATGGACAGATGAAAGAAATCGTCTTGCTGTAAATACTGTAAAAAGTGAATTGTGCGTTTTCTTTAATATAACTGCTAGTTGCACTGATTTCAAAGATTCAATATCAAACAATAAGACTTTAACAAAAGCAGTAACATCAAGTATTAAATATATAAAAAAGTAAATTCGCTCTTAATCGTATTTTAAGTAACCGATAACGATCCTCTGTTTTCAGTAAAATTTTAATAAAAAAATTGATACTTGTCCGGTTTTTTTGTCTAACATATCTGGCAACCCTAGCTAAATCGATAGTACCGGGCAATTATTATGCACTCCAGTCTCTACAGCACGACTAACCTGTGGTGGTGATCGCGCACCAACCGTTGCGCGCACCCACCCATGCAACTCCATTCATACAAACGCCGTACAAAAACAATGTACTACCAAAATCACTAGAGTGAAAAAATATTTCTGTTCCATAAACAAAGCGATGTGACGTCACGTCCGCCTCTACGCTGCCATTAAAAATAATTTTTATACCCGCTCTTAATACTTTTATGTTTCCCACATTCAACGGTTTCAAGAACGCGGGAAATTGGAATTATCGCTACAGTTTTAAGACTTCCCTGTTGCTGAAAAGAAACAAAAGGCCAAAGGCTGTTGATAACAAAACGCTGTGGGTGTAGTAAGAAGATTGGCGCTCCGTTGTTTATACCATCAAAGAAATTGAGAAAGATGGGGGGGACTTGCGTGGTTTTTAGGGTATCGTACCCAAAGGGTAAAAAAGACTCTGTCCATCTCTGTCTGTCTGTCTGTCGCCAGGCTGTATATTCTAAAGAACCGCTATAGCTAGACTTGTAAGATTTTCGCAAATTGTTTATTTCTGTTGTCGCTATAACAACAAATAGTAAAAACGAAATGCAAATAATATTTAATTTATAATAGAATAAAAATAATATTTAAAATATTTAAAGAGGGCTCCCACACAAAAAAACAATTTTTGGCCTATTTTTGCTCTATAATGCTACGGAACCCTTCGTGCACCAGTCCGACTCGCAATTGACCGATTTTTATTATAGCTTGATAAGGCAGTTGTAGTCGTAATATTATATTATACCGACTGATATTGACAATAAGCCGACCAGAATACTTAGGTCTGTGAATCTATTTCTCTGGCAGTATAAAACGATATTTTTGTATCTCGGTAAAGACTTTCAAAGACATAATAATATTATTATCATTATTATGTCCCCTCTATTTTTTCTGCGCATCAATCATCCTATTTAATTTCATATTTTATAATTGAGATTTTACCTTCGGATATTTTGCCTGGGTTAATACAACATAGTATACAGCGCTATTTCGGAATTTGAACATACAAATATAAAAAAAATATCGGCCAAGTGCGAGTCGGACTCGCGCACGAAGGGTTCCGTACCGTTATAGAGCGAAAAAATTGTGTTTTTTGTATGGGAGCCCCCTTAAATATTTACTTACTTAATTAAAATTTTATTATTAATTATTAAAGTGCAAAATATATAATTAAGGACTTTGTGAAAATTTCAAGTGTCTAGCTTTTACCATTATTGATTACGATCGAATAAACCTAAAAAAATCACTTTTGTTGTATGGGAGCCCCCCTTAAATATTAATTTTATTGCGTTTTTAGTATTTGTTGTTATAGCGGCAACAGAAATACACAATCTGTGAAAATTTCAGAAGTCTAGCTATAGCGGTTCTTGAGTTACAGCCTGGAGACATACGGACAGACGGACAGACATCGAAGTCTCAGTAATAGGGTCCCGTTTTTACCCTTTGGGTACGGAACCCTAAAAAAGGCCCGCAGCCGAACATAATATTTAAACACTTCCTTTTTGGATGTCGGTTAAAATTGTTAGAAAGTAGTAAAGATCTGTTCAACGGTTTTTGCGTAAAAGTACTCTTTCAGTAACAAATGCGCATCCTCGTCAACTTTTACATTTAGCATGAAGTAATAATAATAGTCTAGAACTAGAATAACCTAGGTTCTGTAAAGTCTACATGTAATTGACACTCGTATCGTTCCAAGCGACAATATATTCAACAAAATTGGTAAATTTGCAAATCATAATCCACGTTATCGCTTACTATATTATATTATTTTTATTATACCTAAATATATTTTTTTAATCTAATCTCGTTCAGTTCATTTAGCATCCGACTTTAAAAAGGTCATTGTCAAGGATTTTCTGACTAACAGCATTGATGGAAATGAAAAAGCAAGAATAATAGCATTTTAAAAAGATAAACCCAACCAATCCAACCTTTTAAGGAATCTCAGGCGTGAAGATGTTCTCCTGCAAGCGTTGCGAGGCTTACCGCTCAGTGCTTCGAAGGCCCCAAGTGCGCATTATGTCTTGGTCAGTTTGACTTTCCTTGTTCCGGTATAACAGAGGTTGGATGGCGCAAATTGGGTGAACGGAAGAACACCTGGAAATGCATGAGCTGCAAGTCACAAGCGCCCTCTAGCCCACGGCCTACAACACCATCTTTGGATAGGCCCTCAACACCCCAACCCGCGGACATGGACACTATCATGTCAGAACTTAGGTCTCTCTCTAACAAGATGATTAACCTGCCCACTTTAATCGAGTGAGTGCCTATCCTATCTTGATGCGGTGCCAATCCGGAGTGAGTGCCTAAGTCTTGAATCAAGTGTAAAATTCCTGGACCACACTGTGGAAACACTCTCGACTAGGGTTACGGACATGGAGCGGGACGTAGAGTGCTTCAAAAAAGTTCAAGAAGACGTGTCGGCCCTACAAGAACGATGCTCTAAACTTGAAGATTTGTATCGGAATGGCGAGCAGAGAGCAAGATTGAATAATTTGGAAATCAACGGTGTTCCCCTTTCTAAAACGGATAATCTTTTTAGCATTATAACCAAGATTGGTGATAGTATAGGATGCACCATAGGGAACAGATCAATTTATTATATCGCAAGAGTTCCTACACGTCACAATGATAAGCATAAAAATATAATTTGTTCTATCAACAACAACTTGTACATCGCTAACAGCTAGACAGTTGGGATTCCAGACAGATAATGTTATATTTGTTAATGATTATCTCACCCTTGATAACAAACTTCTAAATAAAACCAAGAAACTGTCAAAAGAAAAGGGTTTTTTGTACACTTGGGTAACTGGTTGCAAGATACTCGTACGAAAAAATTCTACTTCGCCGATTCATATCAGAACAGAAAGAGACCTTGCAAAATTTATAAAGTGACATCCTTACTGCCATGCTGCTCTGTTTTACCCGATGTATCTACTCACGTTTGGTTCAATAGGTTATTAAGTTTGAACTGTGTTTTTGTAGTTTATTTTTTAGAATTAGTGCTTTTTTCCGCTGCCTTTTTGCTTCTAAATGATGCTTACGTAGTTGTCTTTTGTAGCCTAACTTTTGTCGCTATGGTTGCTTCTCGCTCTTTTACTGGTGCATCTACCTATTTTTATTTTTATATTGTTGCTATTTCGTACTGTTATGCAATCTCTTCTTGTTTCCTACATGTACTGTGCACCAATGCTCGTTTAATTAAATTTTATTTCAGCCCGAGACTGCTGATGTGTATGTGCTCTATAACGCGATTATCATATCAAAATTATATACTAAATAAAATTTTATCATTTACTCAATTTTATCTGGATGGTTTTAATCAAAATAATTGTAATCTAAGGGCCTGTTTCACCACTTTCTGATAAAGTGCCGAATAGGCTATTCACAACTTTTTTGACAGATTCTCCATACTTGATCTGTCAAGTTAATTGGTGGATAGCCTATTCGTCACTTATCAGGAAGTGGTGAAACAGGCCCTAAACAAAATTTTATCATTTACCCAATTTTATCTGGATGGCTATAATTTGGATCTTACTTATAAAACAGATTATTTCTTAATTCACAATGCTTCCCATTAGCGTTTACTATCAAAACGTAAGAGGTTTACGCACGAAGACTAGAGCTCTACCGCAACATAATATTATGTGCTACTTTCGCGCCAGTTACGCGTTGCAGACGCTTCCGTCCCGCGTCCCGCTCGCATCCCGCGTTACTGACGCGCAGGTTTGTCCGAAGCTTTATCCAAAAACCGGCCAAGTGCGTGTCGGGCCACGCGCAATATAGGTTTCCGTATTACCGCTAGTTTTTTTACATTTTTGTATGGTCAATGAATGTACCATCGAGGAAATTGATTCCTAGGCAGTTGACGGACCTACGACGTTTGGTCGGATTATATCAATTCAATGATAGTTGTGATCTGTCGGATGGGTTTAACACAATGCGACCAATTTACGTTGGTCCGCCATCCTACTAATATCAACGATGTCAATACTTGGATATGGCATACGCCATCAAAACTGTAGCAATGTTTTTGCATGCAAAATGTGTATCGAGAAGATATTGTCGTCCTTTTTTGTCTTACAGTAATAGCATATACTACTTTCTCTTTCACTCATTTTACGCTTTCAATGCATATTTTACGTAATCAATGCATTAAACGCGTCCGACTGTCACCGCGTCCTAAGGCACACTGCTCTCAGATGAGTGAGCTCACTCATTTCGAGGGTGACACATTTTCGCGCTGACGATTGTATGCAATGCCTCTTCTAAAGGTTATAATTCTATGACTAATATTATAAAGGCGAAAGTTTGGATGTATGTATGTATGGATGTTTGTTACTCTTTCACGCAAAAACTACTGAACGGATTTTAATGAAACTTTACAATAATATAGATTATACATCAGAATAACACATAGGCTACAATTTTAACCGACTTTCAAAATGGAGGAGGTGTTATGTTCGTTTTTTTATGTTCAACGATTACTCCGCCGTTTGTGAACCGATTTTCAAAATTTTTCTTTTGGTCTATAGGTTATCATCCCAATTTGGTACCATATTCATAAAAGTGGTGACCTGATGAAGGGATCCATAAGAAATCGAGGGAACTCCTCAAAATTTATATGGAAACATGTGGTTACTTCGGTTTCGTGACCAGTATTCTAAGCATATGCTACCAACAAGCAAGATTTTGCACCAAGGCATACCATGGTTCGGAAGGTGCTGAGAGAACTCCTGACTCTTTATAGATACAAGTTTGGGAGTTTCGACGTTGTTTTAAGAACGGAAAGCATATGCTACTATGCAAATTACATTCATCATCATCATCACTACCATAAACCATTATATAACCATGTATCGTCCCGTTTTGACCCTATTATTGGTACTTTTCATAGTCTTTTATTATATATCACTTAAACCGCGGGTAACACCGCGGGGCACAGCTAGTCTGCATATAAATTAACTTCTCTGATAGTACATTTATAACGCGTTTTACAGTACTAACAACATCATCTCAGTTACTTTCAAAGGAATTTGAACGAAAAGTTCCTTTATATTTCGCCGAATACATTTTTTTTAGTTGATCGACTATTACTCAATAACTTATGAAGTCTTCTTAGCCGTGATAGTTTTCCTTCTAAATTCAGCATATTTTCTACTCCCGTGAATTTTTTCACATTTCTAGAAGCCCCTGTTTAGTTGGTAGAAGGGGGGACACTGGCCTCTAACGATTTTTTCCACTTTAAAACTTAATATTTCACAAACGGATTTCTAAATCGGAAAATGATCTATGAATACTCATAAAATTTTTAAAAAACCTATCCAACGACACCCCACACGATGGGGTCGACGCGAAAAAAAAATCATCCCCGCTTGATGTGTAGGGAAGGTACCATAAAAAAAAAAAAATGATTTCATGTACCATTTTGTCGGCATTATTAATATGTGCATGCCAAATTATTTTCTAATTTTTTGGCACTGTTAGACTCGTACGTTTAGCACATACAACATTTTTCAATAAAGAAAGTATAAAATACAAAAATATGACGTCACACTATGGCGGACAGCGCCATTTAAAAGGCATATTTTTCAATCAACATTTTATGGGTTTCTACTACTTAAAATATTAAAATATTATTTTTTTTGGTGAAAATAAATGGTTAAGAAGCGATTAGCATGAAGAAAAAAAAATAGGTCAAGTAGCCTATTTAACCGAACGGTCCAGTGTAATTTCATATTATTAGTCTAGATCAGTGGTGCCCAACCGGTAGCTCGCGGGCACCTGGTAGCCCGCGACCTGTTATCTAGGCGCCCGCGAACAATATGGGTCAAATAAATTAAATAAACAATAACTAAATTACCTAGTTTCCTTTATATCGCTTATGCTTTTTTAGGGTTCCGTACCCAAAGGGTAAAAACGGGACCCTATTACTAAGACTTCGATGTCTGTCTGTCTGTCCGTCTGTATGTCATCAGCCTGTATCTCAAGAACCGCTATAGCTAGACTTCTGAAATTTTCACAGATTGTGTACATAATCTGTTGCCGCTATAACAAAAAATACTAAAAATAAAATAATGTTAATATTTAAGAGGGGCTCCCATACAAGAAACGTGTTTTTTTGGCCTTTTTTGCTCGTAATCAATAATGGTAACAGTTAGGCATTTGAAATTTTCACAAAATCCTTAATTATATTTGTACTTTCGTCATTAACAATTAAATTAAAATAAAGTAAATATTTAAGGGGGCTCTCATACAAAAAACACAATTTTTTGTCTACTTTAACTCTATACTGGTACGGAACCCTTCGTGCGCAAGTCCGACTCGCACTTGGACGATTATTTAAACTTCGTGGTGCCCGCGTGGCTTATCAGGATTTTCATAATAGCCCTTGGAGCAATACCAGTTGGGAACCACTGGTCTAGATCAATTAGGTACGAAAGCTTCATTGATCAATAGATCCAACGCCGGAGGCTGGATGTCAATTACAAGCTCCGAGGAATTTCCATTTAAGCTCCAAGTTTCAACTTAACTTTTAGTTTGAACTTTTGAAAGTTCAGTTTACAAGAAAACGTCTTGCGAGTAAAGTAATGGCTTTTAGCATGCATCTAAATAATCCCCGTTCTTGAGAGGCTTTGAGACTGTCCATGAGGAAGCGTTCATAAATTGCGTGTATGGATATTAAATGACCCTTTCATTTTTTGAGAGTAACCCGAAAACGAATGTAATTTCATTCTACATCCAACATGGCGGCTCATCCAAGATAGGGGAATAGTTAGTTATTTTTAATGCACTTCTGCAATATGGGTATCAAATGAAAGGGCTTATTGAGAGTAAATCGGAAACGAATGTAATGACAATGGCAGCTTAATCAAGATAGGGGAATAGTTTTTTAAAAGCACTTCTGCAATATGGGTATCAAATAAAAGGGCTCATTGAGAGTAAATTGAAAAGTAATAGTCAAGTAGTGTCGACGTGTCGTGTCGTGACGTGGCGTTACGTGACGCGACGTGAAGTGACGTGAAGTGAAGTGACGTGTCGTGACTCGTGACGTGACGCTACGTGACGTGGCATGACGTGACGTGACGTTACGTGTCGTGACTTTACGTGACGTCACGTGACGTGATGTGAAATGACGTGACGTGACTTCAAGTCAAATCCAGCCGTGTTTCAGAAAATGCCCGGTTGAATCCGGTATGAAATTTAACTTTTTAGTCATGCAGAAATAAACGGAATATAACAACTCGCTAAATATAGATTTTTCAATGGTCAAAGTCGCTTCAATTAGGAGGTGATGGAGCCCCGCTACGCCGGGCTCCTACTTTTAGGTGGTTTACAAAAAAATAACCACGATGGCTAAGGATAATCTAACCTAACCCAATTAAGTCGTATTGGGCCAAGACGGAGTAATACATTGCTATTACCTAAGAATTATTTTGGTGACTACGAGCGCCGCAGTGGGAAAAAAGTGAAATACGTTCAATTATCTGACTGATTTCTTGTCCGCTATCTTCAAAGGGCTATGTTACAAATCGCTAACTAGTTGGACGTTGAGTGACGATCGTTCAATCGATGTTCGGCCGAGTCATTCAATTGAATGGTGTCATTCAATGAATGCGCTAGTCATTCAATCGAATCGCAGATTTATCTAGATGACTGCGACAATTACATATAATAAAATCGTAGAGGTAAAATTTTTGTAAGTACATTGAAAATAAACTTGAAAAAACGAGTCAGGAGCATGTTAGAAGTGTAATAGAAAAAACACATCTTGACTGTTTTTGAAATTTTTGTTCACATGCCACTTTGTCAATTATTTTAATTATCACGATCACTACCATCATTACAACATCCATAACCACAATATGCTTTTATTGTTTTTTTTTTTGTATTCTTTTGCATTGAAAGGATCTGATCAAAATTAATAATTATTTTGCCGTTTCTGTGCGAATTCTTTCATTAATTTTAGGGCTATGATTTGTATTTGATGCTGTGGTCGCGAAGCTGGAAATTTTATAATTTGATTTATGAGTAAGTAATGGAATCGAAGGACCTCCTCGAAATTTACAACGACACACAAAGTGATTATCAATAAAATATATCCCGTCTTCTGTCGTCTATCCTCTATCTCCATCACATGTTCCTGTCCCCTGTTCTGATGGTTATTCAATTTCTTAAATCTCGATTATAATAACATACATTCACGCGGACGAAGTTGTGGGCAATAGCTAGTTTTAATTAAAAACGCGTTGGTTATTGATATTGATTTCTGGAAATGCGTTTATGATGTGAAATATTTTGGCAATTGATTCAGAATTCTCGAAATACTTTGTAATAAAACGTTATAAAACTGTTTTTTCTCTTCATTTTTTTAATGAAATACCAATTTTCAACGTTTTTATGGATAATGAAGCTACCATATTGAGTAGTTCCTAGAACCAAAATTAATAATGTTGGTCTAAAATTTTATATCAATACCATCATGTACTCGCATAGGTACCATGACAAATTGGAGAGGTCGAAATCGGAGTCAGATTGGAGAATTTTCGACGCAAAATTGAAGAACAAACAATAATTAATATTCCCCCTCCACAGCTGCTACAAGACGTAATAAGTACTTATTAATACATAGTTAATACATAGTTTTATACATTTTTGAGTAGACTAGACCATCGTCGCACCCTAATTTTACTTAGCCTACAGACTGCCTTTCTCGACTATCTATCACGAAAATAATTTTTCAACTCGAATATTTCCGGATATTAGCGGGTCCAAAGAAACAAACAAAAATAAACTCTTCAGCTTTATAATATAAGTATGGATTTTTAATATGCAAACCTCAAGTTCTGTCATGTCTTTTAAATGCTTAGGTTTCGGGTTAGCCTCCGTGTCAACTATTGGTATATTGTCCTTTATCATTTCGTCTTCTAAGTACAGTAAAATTCGTTGCATTTCCGCACATCGGCACACTTCAGTAGTGTAGTTTCTAGCACCAGGTTTTATATTGGGAGTCATCTGAGAAGAATAAGATATATTATGATAATATTGGAAGAGATGTTACTTAGTGAGACTTAATGAGATATTTGATAGGACTAGATGTTAGCCGCAAGATGTTGCGTTTTTGTTTATCCTGCAAAAATTCTGCAAAATTGCAAGTGCCCCTTGCAATTTTCTGTAATAAAAACTGCCCTATTTACTGTCTCTGATTTGAGTGTATCTGTGACAAATTTCATTCAAATCGGTAAACGTAAGCGTAAAAAGGCTTTCGATAGACAGGCCTTCACATTTACAACAGCAGTATGGATTCAACTTACAGGTTGCAGGTTGCAACTTGTAGGTTGTAGTATCCATACTAATAATATAAATGCGAAAATGTGTCTAAGCCGCTGAACCGATTTTGCTGGATATTTATGGAGATTAGATATGAGCGCCGATGGGTAAACGGCCGGCGGCGGCGCGCTGACTTTTTTTGGTCGGCGGCGTTTCTCAAATGCGACTTTCATCTGTTTTTAGGGTTCCGTACCCAAAGGGTAAAAACGGGACCCTATTTTACTAACACTTCGATGTCTGTCCGTCTGTCTGTCTGTCTCCAGGCTGTAACTTAAAAACCGTTACAGCAAGATTTCTGAAAATTTCACAGATTATGTATATCTGTTACCGCTATAACAAAAAATACTAAAAACAAAATAAATTAAATATCTACGGGGGGCTCCCATACAGCAAACGTGATTTCTTTGCTAATTTTTGCTCGATATTGATATCGCCCAACTAGCACATTAGTGATAAAAACAGCCAACTTTGCATTTTTTAGCTGTACTCTGGGCTCTGGCGCTTTAGCAGTTTTTAGTTATACTAATGCATCCGTTACTCTTTATGTTTTTATAAATTTTCTTAGACTTTCGACTGATTAAATTAAAATTATTAAAGATTTGAGCTTCTATAATGAAGACGTTTGCTTAAATAGGATTTTGATAAATTCAACCCCCATGTGGATAAAATAAGGGATGATGGAGGATGTAAATGTATTATTTTGAATCTATCAGTACCTAATAGAACGAACAAATTAAAACGAACAAATAATTAAGTATTTTGTGGTCATAATATTGTCAAGTTGCCAATATAATATTTTATGTCGAACAAAAAAGGTTTGTTGTATGAGAGCCCCCTTAAATAGGTTTAATTAATTTTGTTTTGTTTTATTTTTTGCTTGATAGCATTAATTGTTGTTATAGCGGCAACAGAAATACATAATTTGTAAGAATTTCAAAAATTTTGCTAGCGAAGTTCTTGAGATACAGCCTGGAGACAAACAGCGAAGTCATTGCAATAGGGTCCCGTTTTTACCATTTGTATAAGGAACCAAAAAAATAGGAAAACTATCCACCTTTGTTAATACTACGTCAACGCGGACGAAGTTGCGGGCAACAGCTAGTAAATCATGATATAAAATAGTATGAACCAGGCAGTGTACATCACGTCCTAGAAGTACCTCTACCGTCTACCTAATATTATGTGCAAAGGCTTCTTAATTGATTCTGCCATACCTTTTATGTATTTACATAAAATTTGGACATAATATTAAATCTCTCTATGACTCTTGATAAGCAGAACTTTCATAACGGAAATGACTACACTTCCGTCCTACATATAATTTCGAATTTCGAAAACAAATTCTCCGTTAAATATTATGTTATGTTAAGAAAATAAAATATACCCCGGATATAATATAATATATTTTATAACATAAAATATACCTCAGACCTTCAGAAATATTTGATCGAAGCCTCAGACACATTATTGAAGTACCCGCAGGCTCTCTCGTAACGTAATAATTGTACTTGAAGTTGGACTCGTTATGGCATAAAATCCTGTTGAATAATATTTGTTTGATTGGTAAATAAAATTGTAATAACGTATTTCTGCATTTCACAATATAAAGTAAAGATAATATTTCAAGGAATGCGTATATTACATGCGTATATAATATATAAATTATATTTATCTCTTTGAGAGAAAGAGATAAATAATAATTTATACAGGGTGTAACAAAAATAAGTGATAATACTTTAGGGTGTGTACGTGTTCCTTGTAGAGAGTTTACTGTGAAAGTAGCAGCGCTGAAAGACGAATTTTTTTTTTCACTTTTGTATGGGCAAGGGCCCGAGCGTCACGAGTTTCCCCATACAAAAGTGAAAAAAAATTTTGGTCTTTCTGCGCTGCTACTTTCACAGTGAACTCTCTACAAGGAACACGTACACACCCTAAAGTATTATCACTTATTTTTGTTACACCCTGTATATTATTATGTTTTAGTAAATTCGTAAATCGTAGCGCCATAGTTAACCGTATTTTTTTCGTAATTAGGTTAAATAAGTTTGTTACATTATTTAATAACTATTTAAATACTCGATGTGTATATGAAATCTTGAAATCTACTATAGTGCAGACTTCAGACTTCTGTAGAATAAAATGTACATAGAATTAACAGCTTTAGGTTTTTGTTTAACAATTATTGAAGCACCTATTTTAGTTGATTTTGTTGTGTACACACTACACAGTCGTTTAATTAGGATGCAAACATAATAATTATTATTTAAATTTTATATACTTACTGACTTTTAACGTGATATTTATTATTTACGATGTGTAATATCGCCAAAGTTCCTGATCTACCACTTTGTGTGTATAAATGCACACAAATGGTTAAACTGTGGGTGCTCGTATTATTACGTGCCCCTGTGTGCATGCTCACGATTCAACGATGCTGCTCAGCGATTTAAATAAACTAAATAATAATATACTAACTACTAACAGATCTCAAGAGTTCCCACGCAAGTAAACGCTTAATGATATTTATGATAGCAAACGTAAAACGGGTTTCACAAAATTAGGAACTCGTTTTGGATAAAAATTAGTTCGACAGCAAAAAAAAAACGGCCAAGTGCGAGTTGGACACGCCCACGAAGGGTTCCGCAGCAGCAATAAGGTTTATTTTTATGAAATTAAAAGGTTTTTGATTTATTTTTATATTTCAGTTGATTTAATAAAAGTTAAATTAAGGTTTACCATTTATGACGTATAAAAAACTACTTGCTATAACTCGTTCAATCCAATTTTTAACCCCCGACCAAAAAGAGGGGTGTTATAAGTTTGACGTGTCGGTCTGTCGGTCTGTCTGTCTGTCTGTCTGTCTGTCTGTCTCTCTGTCTGTCTGTGGCATCGTAGCATCCAAACGGGTGGATCGATTTTGATCTAGTTTTTTTTGTTTGAAAGCTGACATAATCGAGAGTGTTCTTAGCTATAGTTTATCATCATCAGCCCGCTCATTGCTGAAA
The DNA here is from genome assembly GCA_905187585.1 of Cyaniris semiargus. Taxonomy (NCBI): domain Eukaryota; kingdom Metazoa; phylum Arthropoda; class Insecta; order Lepidoptera; family Lycaenidae; genus Cyaniris; species Cyaniris semiargus. The sequence continues at coordinate 12,496,618 of LR994547.1, forward strand.
TATCACGGTTTATCTGGTTCGTGATAGGCCGATTAGCAACTTGCAGTCGTTTGATGGGTTTTATATTTTGAATTTTGGTTCGTGACACTTATGAATATATACATATTAATGGAAAGTTGACCCTGGTGCTGCAGCATCACCTGGTAATCAATAGGATACCCAACTCCTCACCAACTTAGAGCAGAGGTTCCGTGTTTGGGCTCATTTTAATTGCGACAACCAATAAGACGTATATAAGCAGTAAATATTTGCATGCTGCTGCTGCAGCATCACCTGGATTGTATAGGAGCCGAGCTCCGTATGAACCCAGGGTGGAGGTTTCATGTTTGGGCTCATATTGACGGCCTCATACAAGAGGATATTTATAGGTCGTATTCATTGGGATATGATCCTGTTGATAGGAAGAATTCTGCTCTATAACCAACACAAGTTTAAAAAGCATAAAATTAAATTAAATTAAGAAATTTAAAAAAACCCCCGCCAAACAACAGCTTTAAAAAGTAATGAAATAATATTTACTGACTTTAAGTTTAAATAATTCCTAAGTGTAAAGTAATATTTTAGTCCATAATTGTTGTCAAGGTGTGTCGGGGGATCGCTAATGTAGATGTTTGATTTCACATAACAGGTCAGTTCACAGCGAACTGAATCGAGACAAACAGCAATACAAAATGCGAAAGTCGCTGTTGTAGTTAACTTGGAGGTCTCTCGACACACCGTGACAACAATTATGGACTAAAATATTACTTTACACTTAGGAATTATTTAAACTTAAAGTCAGTAAATATTATTTCATTACTTTTTAAAGCTGTTGTTTGGCGGGGGTTTTTAGGGTTCCGTAGCCAAATGGCAAAAAACGGAACCCTTATAGATTCGTCATGTCTGTCTGTCTGTCTGTCCGTCCGTATGTCACAGCCACTTTTCTCCGAAACTATAAGAGCTATACTATTGAAATTTGGTAAGTAGATGTAGTCTGTGAACCGCATTAAGATTTTGATACAATAATGGAAAAATTATTAACAATTTTAGGGGTCCCCATTGGTACAACTGAATAAAAATTTTTTTTTTCATCTAACCTATGTCTGTGGGGTATCTATGGATAGGTCTCTAAAAATCATATTGAGGTTTCTAATATCATTTTTTTCTAACCTGAATAGTTTGCGAGAGAGACTCTTCCAAAGTGCTAAAATGTGTTTCCCCCCCCCCCCTCTAACTTCTAAAGTAGGGGCATGATAAGTCTAAAAAAAATATATGATGTACTTTACTATAAAAACTACCAACGAAAATTGGTTTGAACGAAATCTAGCAAGTAATTATTTTTTATACTTTTATATTTAAATAAAAAAAAAAATTGTTCATCTAACCTATGCGTGTGGGGTATCTATGGATAGGTCTTCAAAAATCATATTGAGGTTTCTAATATCACTTTTTTTCTAACCTATATAGTTTGCGAGAGAGACTCTTCCAAAGTGGTAAAATGTGTGTCCTCCCCCCCCTCTAACTTCTAAAGTAAGGGCATAATAAGTCTAAAAAAAATATATGGTGTATTTTACTATAAAAACTACCAACGAAAATTGGTTTGAACGAAATCTAGCAAGTAGTTTTTTTTATACGTCATAAATTGTAAACTTAATTTAACATTCATTAAATCAACTGAAATATAAAATTAAATCAAAAACCTTTTAATTTCATAAAAATAAACCTTACTGCTGCTGCGGAACCCTCTCGCAAACTATTCAGGTTAGAAAAAAATGATATTCGAAACCTCAATATTATTTTTGAAGACCTATCCATAGATCCCCACACGCATTGGTTAGATGAAAAAAAAAATTTTTTATTCAGTTGTACCCATGGAGACCCCTAAAATTTTTAATAATTTTTCCATTATTGTATCAAAATCTTAATGCGGTTCACAGACTACATCTACTTACCAAGTTTCAATAGTATAGCTCTTATAGTTTCGGAGAAAAGTGGCTGTGACATACGGACGGACAGATAGACAGACAGACAGACATGACGAATCTATAAGGGTTCCGTTTTTTGCCATTTGGCTACGGAACCCTAAAAAAAGGTGATATCAATATGCAAAATAAACGTGTAGTATTCATGATGTAATAATAATGCATACCAATATTGTAAAGGAGAATAAATAACTGTCAAAAAACTCAGAAACTGAACACAAATCGCGGGAAAAAATGAGTACTTGGGCGATTGGGCTCAAGGTTTTTGGGTCCAGTGGGCCCAATGACCAGATATGAATTTTTAACATTTTTTCATTTAGCGATTGGTCCCAAGTAATTATTTTTTATGACTGTCGGGCTTATGTCCGTAGGGCTAGCAAAAAAGTTGAAGATTTGAATAAAAAACAAAATAATTACTTTGTATGAAAACATTTATTGACATCGGTCAAGGCTCAAGACAAATTAAAACTTCAATAAATTAGTAAAAATAATAGGAAATAAATCAATACTTGGCCAATAATAAAATAAAGTACTATAAAAACTAATAACATAAGATTCTTAGTACTTACTTCTTTTGTTTGAAAACTTTGAAATAAAACTAAAGTAGCTAAGTAATTATCTTATTTCAACTAAAATCACAGGTTTTATTATGATCTTAGGTGTACCTTGTAATTGTGAACTTATTGTTAATAATACAATTTACTTAGTTTAAAAATATTAGAATTGCCAGTAGGTCACTCAATAAGTAATACTTCTCATACATAATTTTTTCTAATTTTCAAAAATATTAATTTTTTTTCATAAAAATAATCATATGTTAGGTACATTAAGTAATAATTTCTGTGGTTATAAATATAAAAATATATAGTTTTTACATTTTTTTACTTTTATATAATAATATCTAATTATAAATCAAGTATTAAATGCCTGAAATCAGTCTTTAGTGCAGTAACATTCATTAAAACTAATAATTAAATTATAACCTTATGTTATGTTATTCGTTACAATAATATAATGTAGCTTTATATTCTTAGTTGACTTTTCTACTTGTGTAACCTACGAATAATAAAAACTAAGGAAACGTAACTCCCAAACTTCAAGAATTTTGAATTTGGTTCCTTTTTGCACACTAAAATATGACAATAGCTACGAAACACTAACACTCAAATTTACGTTAATTTAAATACAAAATTAATAACACTATGTATGTACTTACTTTAAATATTATTATGACATTTAAGATATATTATAGAGCAGGTATTTTTTTAAACTTAATTCGACGCAGTATGTTTAGGTAATAATAATAATTATAATATAAGTTTAAAGGTGAGAGTGTTCTATGTTTTAAATGTACAAAACAATATGGTTATAATTGACTATTTTTGTGCCAACTGCCCATTGGGCCCAATAACCTTGGGCCCAATCGCCCAAGTACTCGAAAAAATATTATGCAGGCTGCGAGTGAAAGCTAGCAGTACCAGTCCTAGCTCCTAGCTAAACTTCAAAACAAACATTTTATTTGTTTGTACTAGAGCAGGAATCGAATCCAATTGAAAAAATATAAAGTCTGAGTAGACCAATATAAAAATGGACTACGCTTTTTTTCATTTCCATGGAGTACGGCTAGAGGCAAAACAAACAGCGCGCAGCGTCCAAAAATATCACGACAAATATGTACAATATTGTAAAAGTTCGTTATTTTACAAAAAAACAAACGGCCTTCAAAAACTGGTTTGGTTTTTCGTGCGGTGCTCGATAACGCGATGATTCAGAAAAGAGCGAGCGAAGAACTTACAATCACTATTTTTAACCGATTTCCAAAAAGGAGGAGGTTCTATGTTAGGCTGTAGATATTTTTAATCCAGTAGAGGAGCTAACACAGTTAAATATTTGCGCACCAGTATGTTATATATACTAAATAGACCAATAATGTATATTTTGAACTTTCAATAAAATCGAAAACTTTTGAACGTTATTGTTATGAATTCATGCTTAAATATAACTAGCCTCAAAATAAAGAACATCCTGTTGTTATTTTTTTGTATCTGCATCGTTGACATAATATTAAAAATGAAATAAAAACTCGTTAATTTGATGAAAAATCTGTGAATTTATAGCAACCACTAGTAGAATTGTTAAGTTACTAACCTTACCTTTTGCTTATTTTTATGTTACCCGTATCCTTTAAAACCTAAAAATGTGTGGTAGGTAGAATAGCGAAAAATACCTTGAGAGGCTCTTAATCTAAGGAAGGTTTCAGTATTTTGCCTAAAGCAATGTAAACAAAGCTAAGAGTTAACAAGGTAATGCGACTTGTGGCTAGGGTTGCCAAGTGTCCGGAGTTCCGGACAAAGCAAAACTGAAAGACCGATTAATTCGGTCGGACCGGACTCGATTAGTGCATTTCCGATCCCGACGTGTATACAGTTCGACCGGATAGATCGGCCACATGTATACTCTGTGGTCGATCAAAAAGCTTTTTTGATTGCATGTCCGGCTAAAACAAACAGCGACAGACTTTGATTTTGTCAGTATTATTTTTCCCAATAAAGTAAGGGCTGCCGCCTGCATGTGTCAACCAAGATTATGCAAAATGTTGATCTAAGAATTTTTAGAATTTAAAGGACGTCTAAGAGTGTTTAAAAGAACCATTTTTAGCACATAAATAGAACATATTTTCAAAAGTGAAATAATATACCACGTGAATATAATGTTTAATTACTTACTTTATTTGATTAATTTTAGTGGAGAACCGGCTATTCGGTTCTGGCAACCCTACATGCAAATAACAATAATAAGGAATACGCTTACTCAATCCCAACAAAAGGAAAACGTATGTGATGTATAATTTTTCTGCAAGCTTTAGTCTCAGTTGAGCTCGTTTGTAACTTTTCTTCAGCAAAGTAAAATAGTCAGGGAGCCCTAGAACAATTTTTTTTTTGATTACTAACAAGCAAATTTTTTATGAGTAGCTTCATTTTGATAAGACAAAAAACTTTTTTATTTGCGAAAAATCTTGAAAGTGGTAGCTAACAGAGATAGAAAGGATTTTATACTTTGATTTGATGGTCCTAAAATATGGATTGTTCTATTTGTAGGACAATATTACTTTTAAATTATATAACTACTAGACGTTCCGTGCGGCTTCGCCCGCGTAAATTAGATATTTCACAGACAAATCAGTCTACAAAAAATAACCTATGATCCTTCACGTGGTCTACTACTTATCTGATCCAAATAACAGACAATAAATAACTCTAGTAGTTCGTGAGATAAGCCCTTTCAAATAATTCCCCCCGTTTTTTCCACATTTTCTTCTATTTCTTCGCTCCTATTAGTCTTATCGTAATAAAATATAGCCTATAGCCTTCCTCGATAAATGGCTATCTAACACTGAAAGAATTTTTCAAATCGGAAAAGTAGTTCCTGAGATTAGCGCGTTCAAATAAGCCCTTTCAAATAATTTCCCCCCGTTTTTTCCACATTTTCCTCTATTTCTTCGCTCCTATTAGTCTTAGCATAATAAAATATAGCCTATGCCTTCCTCGATAAATGGACTATCTAATACTGAAATAATTTTTCAAATCGGACCAGTAGTTCCTGAGATTAGCGCGTTCAAACAAACAAACAAACAAACAAACTCTTCCGCTTTATAATATTAGTATAGATTAACCTACCAATATACAAAAAATCAGCTGGTTAGGGTTCCGTTTTAGAGTACCGTAGTCAACCAAGTTTTGTTGATTACAGAACCCTAAACCGGAACCCTAACCAGCAGATTTTTTGTATTTTGTTAGGTTAATAGTTATATAATTTAAGAGTAACATTGTCCTACAAATAGAGCAATCCATATTTTAGGACCATCAAATCAAAGTATAAAATCCTTTCTATCTCTGTTAGCTACCACTTTCAAGATTTTTCGCAGATAAAAAAGTTGTTTGTCTTATCAAAATGAATTAGCTTGTTAGTAATCAAAGAAAAATTTGTTCTAGGGCTCCCTGACTAAAAGGTTTTGCAGTCAAATAAGGGGTTTTGTGCGGCTGAATTGCGTCGTGATAAAGGGCTAACTGGTGCTACGCGAAGTGCGAACACTTTGTATTTATTTGCACGTCTTCTGGTACTCAGACCAAATAAAAAGCCTTTTTATTTGGTCTGAGCTTCTGTATTTAACTTACAGTAGAAGCAATTAGCTGAACTTCTCAGATATGTCTTTTAACAGAAATTACACTTTGCATCTTCATCAGACTATCGCTGTCCACTGTTTTAGGCGTAAGCCTCCCAAGTAAGGTTACACGGGCAGTCTGGCATCAGTTCAGTGACTTCTGAACTTCAGTCCATCAGTCTAAGACTGACGCCAGAATGCTGGCCGAAAAGTACACAGTAAAAAAATGATCAGTCCGCCAATCAAACGGTTACATTCTCCCGTCAGTCCAGACTGACGGACTGAACTTATGCCAGAGTCCAGACTGACTGTAACCTATTTTTAAAACAAGCGTCAACCAAAGTCAAGTTTCAAGTTTATTTTGGAACGCCTTAATGCGTCTATTCACTACTTCCAACCTTCTTCAAATCATCATAATAACCTGCAGGGCGTCATAGATACACTATAAAGACGATTGACAATGTCATGAAATCAGTTCTTGGTCTCTGTAAGTATTAGTTTGAATAAGAATTTGGTTGGATTGATCTACTTGTGGACGTTTTTGGTCTATTCTGTTATTTAAACACGCTGAACTGCGTCAAAACCAGCACAGTAGTTTTGGACCCTGTATCCATCAAACATTTCCTCGTTATAACTAAACTAAAGGCGATTATGTTCCACTTATGTGCCATAAAATCGATGCTGCAAGGAAATATAATTATATCTTTATTATATCGAAAGTAACTAGTATGTAACCGGTGGTATTGTTTAAGCTGACCTAATAACGCTAGTTATAAAACATTATCGCGTTTATAATTCATAAGATTAGAAATCCGTGTCCACGTTGACTGTAAACTTTTTGTAGGCTTGTTATAACATATTGCTGTATTAAAATATGGACGAGTAAAAAGTCGGTCCTGTACCTGACCTCTCGCCAGTCGTGTCGCTCGTCCGTCCCTCTAGGTTACGAGAGAAAACCGGCCATGTCCGTGTCGGGTCGGGCCACGCGCAATATAGGGTTCCGTAGTACCGCTAGTTTTTGAAATTTTTTGTATGGTCCATGAATGAATATTTATAACGTGTTTTACATTACTAACTACATTATCTCAGTTACTTTCAAAGTAATTTGAACGAAAAGTTCCTTTATACTTCGCCGAATACATTTTTTTTTAGTTGATCGACTATTACTCAATAACTTATGAAGTCTTCTTAGCCGTGCTAGTTTTCCTTTTAAATTCAGCATATTTCCTACTCCCGTGAATTTTTTCACATTTCCAGAAGCAACCGTTTAGCTGGTAGAAGGGGGGGACACTGGACACTAACGATTTTTTCCACTTTAAAACTTCATATTTCACAAACGGATACCTAAATCGAAAAATGATCTAAAAAAACTCGTAATATTTTTTTAAAAACCTATCTAACGACACCCCACATGGTGGGGTGGACGCGAAAAAAAATAATCATCCCCGCTTCATGTGTAGGGGAGGTACCATAAATAAATATATTTTTTTAAGTTTTTGTATACCATTTTGTTGGCATCATTAATATGTACAATGTACATTCATGCCAATTTATATCCTATTTCTCTGAGCAAAACCGCGGACGGACGGACGGACAGACGGACAGACAGACAGACGGACGGACAGACCGAAACTGTAAGGGTTCCTTGTTTACTACGGAACCCTAAAAAGGAATAGAAAGTGCTCTTGTGTATTGCGCACACACTTGGGCACTATAAAAAATTACTCCTGTGTTATATTAAATTATTATAAGCATGACCAATGGCATCTTGTTTGAAAGTTAAAAAGATCCATGCTCTGTATCCCGGGAATGGATATAAGTTAGGTTCAGTGACGGTGACTAGTTTAATTGAAACCAGGTCAGTGAGCAGGAAAAGATGGCCTGACTTTAATGATGGCTATAAGTTAGTAGCGTTGGAGTTTTGGTCCTTTAAGGCTTTAATAAACTCCTTAGTCCTAGAGTCCTTAAAAATCTGAATTTAGTTAAGCTTCTCCTTCTGTACGCCAATAAAAACCAAGCGTTAGAGCGACCGCAGACTTACAATTTCAAGTTGGCCAACTAAATCGCATAGTATACTTACCAATAGCTATAGCGACTTATGAGCAGTGTTGCCAACCACAGCATAGAGCTAAACTGTAGATATGCCAGAAAAAACTGTAGAAAACTGAAATATAAAAAAAAAACAGTAAATCTACAGTTTTATCTTTTTATGATTTTTTTATTATTTAATGATCGAATAGAAAATCGATTTAAGCCAAGAGTCAGCAAATTTTTGCTCGTATTTCACTTTCTTCTTTCTTGCTGGGGATTTGTCAACACCTGACTCACTATGACTTAGTGATGAGCAAAGCAAGACCAAGACCAAGACTCGACCAGTGTTGGGCTTGGTCTTGGTATTGCTTGTGCAGTCTTGGTTTTGGTCTTGCTCAAATCTGTCTGATCTTGGTCTTGGTCTTGGTCTTGGTCTTGCACGCCTAGTCTCGGTCTTGGTCTGGCAAAAAGCAAGACTCTTGCAAACATTTTTCAAAACTTTTTGTAAGTTTTAATTTTCTCGAAAAAACATTTTCAAACCTAAATTATTAGACTACTAGACGTTCCGCACGGCTTCGCCCGCGTAAATTAGATATTTCACAGACAAATCAGTCTACAAAAAATAGCCTATGATCCTTCACGTGGTCTACTTCTTATCTGACCCAAATAACAGAAAAATTGCTCTAGTAGTTCGTGTATCTCACGAATTAATTCAAATCATTTCCCCCGTTTTTTCCACATTTTCTTCGATTTCTTCGCTTCTATTAGTCTTAGCGTGATAAAATATAGTTTATAGCCTTTCTCGATAAATGGGCTATCTAACATTGAAATAATTTTTCAAATCGGAGCAGTAGTTTCTGAGATTAGCTCGTTGAAATAAGCCCTTTCAAATAATTTCCCCCCGTTTTTTCCACATTTTCCTCTATTTCTTCGCTCCTATTAGTCTTAGCGTAATAAAATATAGCCTATAGCCTTCCTCGATAAATGGACTATCTAAGACTGAAAGAATTTTTCAAATCGGACTAGTAGTTCCTGAGATTAGCGCGTTCAAACAAACAAACAAACTAACAAACTCTTCCGCTTTATAATATTAAGTATAGATAGCTATATGATCTTAACTTGTTAAGAGAATGATTCTTGAATTTAAAATACTAATGAAAAGTCGAGAGCCAACTCAGCATAGGCTGATCTTTTAGCGGGAAAAATGTCCTTAAGAAAAATGAAAATTTTGAAAAATAAGAACTTTCCCTCGGATTTCTTCTAACTAAGTAAACATTTTTAGCAAGAGTCTTGCATGGAGCAAGACTCTTGCATAGTTGGTCTTGGTCTTGGTCTTGTTCTTGCACACCTAGTCTTGGTCTTGGTCTTGCTAGTCTAAGGGTAGTCTTGGTCTTGGTCTTGGTCTTGCATTTTTTGCAAGACCTAGACACTGCAAGACCAAGACCAATTTTGCTCATCACTACTATCACTATTCACTACCATGCATATTCGTAACTTTTTTCTTCTCAACTACCAACGTTAACCGAACAAAAAATCTAATCAAACGAATGACGGAAACGGACATCGATCGAAACAATCTGTGACCATTACCTCTGTTTCGATTATAATAAGTTTTATTGAAGCTGATTTACTACGTTACGTAGCAAATATAATAGATGACGCTAGTATCTTATAAAGAAAGAGATTAGATTTCGGGCCTAAGCTGAAAACTGAGAGGGTTTCCGAAAAACTGTAGATCTACAGTTAAAACTGAGGGGTTCTTATGAGAGCTCGCACATTGCATCCAACTAAATTGTACAACTAAATAATTGGACACCAATCGTATCAGAACCGCGATTCCTTTCCGATTACCCACAATTAAAAAGTTGTGCAATTAAATTGTGAAACTACGCAATTTAGTTGTACGATAGTCCGAAATTGTATATCTGCGGTGACCCTTATTCTGTCCTAAACGTGCGTCTCTACCGGTGCTGCCGGCCGCGTTTCGAGAAATGTTGTCATCCAATAGAATTATTACGCTGAGCGAGGAAATGAAGATATTGTATTGGTCAAAAAACTTTCCTTGCAACGCAGCTCAGGTGGAAACACACCCTAACACTTGACTTTAATGATGGCGGAGCGAATGAATTGCAATTAGTATGATACTAATTAGGGTCAGTCTACTTAGTGCCAAGTAAACAACTGTTATATTATAACTAGAGCTGTGAGACGAGACTGAAAACTCAATATTTTAAGATAAAAAGTACCAAAATACCTACGAATAATAAAAACTAAGGAATCGTAACTCCCATACTATTACCGTTTTAAATTTGGTTCCTTTCGATCTGTCATGTAACGTCAGCCTAGTACCGCTCAAGGCCACCTAAATATTGCAAATGTATTGAAATGTGTACCTAAGGTACACTTTTTTGACAAGTATAATTGTGGAGCATGTTTTTTGACGAGTTACTTTTCCTTAGTTTTTATTATTTTTGGAATGAAATTTAAATTTATATATATATATATATATATATATATATATATATATATATATATATATATATATATATATATATATATATATATATATATATATATATATATATATATATATATATATATATATATATATATATATATATATATATATATATATATAATATAAATACTGAAACTTATCTTTAATTTGGAAGGGCTAGTAGATTGGTAGTGCTAGGTTTTTGGGTTTCAAATATTCTAAAGTTTCTAATTTTTTGCTTAAAGTTTCGGGACCACCAGAATAGACCTAGATAGGGTCTAGTGCAGCGGTCGTCACACTTTACTGGCCAAGGGCCACACATGACAATGTGAGTGCCAGCACCGGGCCGCAGAGTATGTGAAGGGCGCTCCAAGAGCGGTTTCACACTATGCTTTTTTTACACCTGCCGAGTAGAGTGGCGAGACAGTACTCTTGGCATAAGCCAAGAGTACTGTCTTACTACCATAAGGTAGAGAACATTATCTCGCCACTCTACTCGGTAGGTGTAATCAGGACCTACCGAGTACCGAGATGTACCACGCAATAAAACAACTGGATTAGGTTATTATTATGACATTTGTTAACTAAACTTAACGAGAACCAGCCATAATTGGCCGGTTACGTTTATCGTTAAATATGGCGTAATTTTAACCATTGTGTAGTATAGTTGACCTTTGAATTTTGAATTTACTTTGTCGCGGGCCGCACAAATAACGGCCTCGGGCCGCATGTGGCCCGCGGGCCGCAATTTGACGACCACGGGTCTAGTGGGTCTAAAACATACATGATCAGGACGAGCGAAGTGACTCCTAGTTAGGGAATGCAATCTCGTTCTCGCGAGATCTCGGCCTTTTTAGCGAGATTGATCTCGGACGAAAAAAAGGCGAGATCTCGCGAGTTTGACGAGATTGCACTTGAGCATAAAAGCGTCTTATTCGAAGCGCGGACTGACACGGACGGAGTTGCGATCACGGAGTAAAAACAAAGAGGAGCTGGTCTAAGCAGCTCTGTGCACTGTGATTTTCAATTAGGTCCTGAGTCCTGATGACCCTGACGTCATCATTGTGGGCGGGGCTTAAGTCAGTACACTTTCAGCGTTTGTCAGGTGCACACGTAACGAGACTCGCATTATATTGCTATTTTTTTGCGTTTTTAACAAGGAAAGGATGAAGTATTGTGTTTTAATTTTTACAATGTCAAAGTTACTCAGACAGACGTTCTGATAATATGAATAGCATCACATTTCATTTGTAAATAATAGGCTACTTTACCTATATTCGATTTCATTGAACAAATGCATATTTCTAGTAGAACTTGACCTAGGAAACCGTATTTCACCATTATCATCAAAAAAAGCTTATGATTGATAAATAAAGTCGATTTGAAAATATGATTTTATATTTTTTAATTTGTACTGACGAAAACGCTTTTGTGGTACTTCCGATTTGGATGTGACGTCATCACACTAGTAATTTAATATCTTTTATTTATGGCGCTCGTTATATGTAAGTTTATTTGTACATAAATAATAAGAATGAGCCTTGAAAGTTTTGTAAAATATATTTTCGTGAATAATTTAAATAAAACATCAGTTTTATATATTATCTCCATTTATTGTAGTGCGGAAATGAAATGGCCAAAACTTTTATCTAAAAGTTTTCAACATTACAAATGATTTCTAAATTATTTTCTAATTTTTTGGCACTGTTAAACTCGTACGTTGAGCACATAAAAAAATTTCAATAAAGAAAGTATAAAATACAAAAAATATAACTTCACACTATGGCGGACAGTGTTTTCGGCGCTATTTAAAAGGCACATTTTTCAATCAACATGTTTATGGGTTTGTACTGTTTAAAATATTAAAATATTAGTTTTTTTGGTGAAAATGAATGATTAAGAAGCGATAAGTATGAATAAAGAAAGTAGGTCAAGTAGCCTATTTTAAACGTAATTAAAAATAAAAGTTCTAGAACATTTTAGCTTTCAGCGTTCAAACAATGTTTGATGCATAAAAGCCTATTGAAAAAATTCGTGAAAATCAATATTTATCTTATAATTTTATTATTTTTTACCTTATTTATTCAAATATTGTGATTATTTGCAAAAAAAACACCAAACTGCTAATCTCGCGAGATCTCGAAATTGGCGAGATCTCGCAGTATTGTTATTCATAAACTCGCGGGATCTCGCTTGAGCCCCAATCTCGCGAGATTTGTATTCCCTACTCCTAGTATATCCCACATCCTGAACATTTTGTGATAAACTTTACGGAAAAACTATCACGCCTATTGATTTGTGCTTTAACATAGTAATTTTTATTTATATGTAGATGTGTTATCATCGGTCAGTCAAGGTTTTTAGGGTTCCGTACCCAAAGGGTAAAAACGGGAACCTGTTACTGAGACTTCGATGTCTGTCCGTCTGTCTGTCCATCTCACAGTGTACGGAGGAGACGAAAAATCGGAAATTTTCTATTTTCTTAAATTTTGAATAGGCATTAATATTATGAATGCGAGAGTAGAACACCCGCGTGTCAATTCACAATAGTTTTGATGCTACGAGCTACCAAAGTTTAGCGTTTTTTTGCGGCCCGGAAGCGAAGAATCCATACTTCTTCAAAATGTTTACGCAATAAATAAAATTTTGTATTATACCTGAAAGCCTATTAAATAAGGTATATTTCAAGCGTCTTTCCTGATCCACCGTGTCAATATTTTACCTACAAATAAATAATTTTCATTTTTAGGTTTTTTTTTTTCAAAAAACCAAACAAAAAGCGCAATCGAAAATATCGACAAATTAAAGGTATACAAGCATTCTATACGCACAAAAAAAATCACCCGTGAGATCCGTTTACTAACACTGCTAAATAAAATTATTTAATTTACAAACTTAATTGTCAATAGGGTTGTCAAACGACGCAACGCTGTACGGCTGTACATAACATTTGTAGTCTTTTCGTTTTCGCGTGACCATCACTTACCTTGATAGTTTTTAACAGATATAAGAAATAATATTAATAGTTAATTGAAGTATTACGAACTGAGATCAATTTTCTGTTTTTTCTTTTTTCTAATTTTTTATTTTTATTATTTCAAATTATGCTCAAAAATAAAAAAATATAAAACTTTCATACTATAAATTTTAATATATTATATATATCTATTGCATTATTGACAGCTATCCATTAAAAGACGTATGGTGGCCCTAGCGTAGGATTTCACAATCAAATATCTCCAATAGTAAACGGATCTCACGGGTGATTTTTTCTGTGCGTATAGAATGCTTGTATACCTTGAATTTGTCGATATTTTCGATTGCGCTTTTTGTTTGGTTTTGGGAAAAAAAAACCTAAAAATGAAAATTATTTATTTGTAGGTAAAATATTGACACGGTGGATCAGAAAAGACCCTTGAAATATACCTTATTTAATAGGCTTTCAGTTAGAATATAAAATTTTATTTATTACGTAAACATTTTGGAAAATATGGATTCTTCGCTTCCGGGCCGCAAGAAAACGCTAAACTTTGGTAGCTCGTAGCATCAAAACTATTGCGAATTGACACGCGGATGTTCTACTCTCGCATTCATAATATTAATGCCAATTCATAATTTAAGAAAATAGAAAATTTCCGATTTTTCGTCTCCTCCGTACACTGTGCATCTGTCTGTCCGTCTGTCTGTCTGTCTCCAGGCTATATCTCAAGAACCGCTATAGCTAGACTTCTGAAATTTTTACAGATTGTGTATATCTGTTGCCGCTATAACAACAAATACTAAAAATAAAATAAAGTTAATATTTAAGGGGGGCTACCATACAAGAAGCGTGATTTTTTTGGCCTTTTTTGCTCGTAATCAATAATGGTAACAGCTAGGCACTTGAAATTTTCACAAAATCCTTAATTATATTTGTACTTTAATATTTAATAATAAAATTATAAAAATAAATATTTAAGGGAGGCTCCCATACGAAAAACACAATTTTTTGTCTACTCTCGCTCTATACCGGTACGGAACCCTTCGTGCGCGAGTCCGATTCGCACTTGGCCGATTATTTATATGTAGATGTGTTATCATCAGTCAGTCAAGGTGTGACGACGCGAGCCCTCACAAAGCTCGGCTTTTAGTAGTATTATGAATTATGATTCTCTTAGCAGGTATGGTATCCTTTCAAATTATTCTGTTCGTATTTGTTAGTGGTATTATTGCTACGTCTTTTTCCATAGGCGCATTAGTGCTTTACCTTTACGCAAGATTTTATTATTTATACATCTAGATAGCAGGCGAACTAATTGAAATTAAACTGTTATGGCTTTATGTACCATTAGAGAAACTTATTTATAGACAGAAAGTGAACCTAGGTACGTAATTTGGTCGGGGACAGACGGACAGACAGACATCAAAGTCTTAGTAATAGGGTCCCGTTTTTACCCTTTGGGTACGGAACCCTAAAAAGGCGCGTGAATTCGCGCGAATGCGCCCGACCCGTTGGTCGGGATCACCGGGGACCAATCAGCGTTCCGATTGGTCTCGCAGAAGTAATGTGTGCGTTACGCTCTGCAGTTAAGGTTGAATTTTCTATGTTCAGTTTTTAGGAATTCGCTTCGATGCGCTTCGACTTTGCGCTATACTAGTATAGTATAAATTGACCCTTAGTATTCTAATTTGCAACACCCACATAATTTTTTGGGCAAAAAACGGTATCGCGGTAAATGTCTAAAAATCCTGTAAGCTTTTATAATACATATCTCTGGACCTATATTGAATTTTAATTTGTAGCAATAATATATAATAATTGAATTGTTTGAAACGCGGAGTTGGGCCGTTTTTCCACCTATCACCGAGACGTCACCGACAAAAATTCAAATAAAATGTCACCTTGACTTTGAGGCTATAGGTTTCATTTTGCTTTGCGGCAAACCAGCGGCCCCATAGGTCACTAGAGTTAGACCAATGTCGGTTGAAAATGAAACCTAGGTCATAGCATAGACTAAGGAAAATATATTTTCTCTATGGTCATAGGTAGCATTTAAGGGTCAATTCAGACCGCAACGCGACGCATAGATGCATTTCTAAGTTAGTATGGATTTGACAGACTTCAATTGCGAGAGACGTCTTGCAAATGTAACAAATTCATACAAATTTAGAAATGCATCTACGCGTCGCGTTGCGGTCTGAATTGACCCGGTTTCATTTTGCTTTGCATTACAAAGCAGCGGCGCCGTAGGTCGCTAGATCAATGTCGGTTGAAAATTAAGCTTAGGCCATAAAGTAGCATTTTATTTGAATTTTTGTCGGTGACGTCCCGGTGACGGCGGCTAGGCTGTGGACGAACGGCCTAATGACGTTATCGAGCTTCGCTTCGATAGTTCGTTCGGTTTTGTTAAGCTTTTGTTGTGCCACGTAGTTATTGTTCCATATTTCTATTGATAAATTATATTATTTTAATCAAATATTACATATAAATGGTAGTAACAAATAATATATTTTCTGTTAACAGACTATACTGCTTCATAAAGCAATAAAATTTTCATTGTTAAGCAGGGCCGTCTCTAGGGCATGTGGCGCCCGTGTGCAAAACATTACCCTAGCGCCCCCTAGCAAGCGCGCGGTCAAAATGAAATTGGTACAAAGTACAAGTACAGTTTGTCCGGCCGCTTAAGGGTGAGGAGTCCATTAGTATTTATCCTGAAGCCACTGGACGAACTATAACAGCACATCAAATTACCAAATAGGTACTGTCAAATTTCTCCAATAGATTACAAACTCTATTGTTTGTAGATTAAATTTGAAGATTTTTTCGGTTTTGAATACCTACCATGATGTGCTCTTGACTGGCCCTAACAAGCCTAAACCCCAAAACGTACCCATGTCAACATATCTATACAAAATAGGTACTTTATAGAAATGTCCAAATATAGAGTTTTTTCATTCTTATTACGACATCATAACAAACATACAATGTTCAACAACATTTGAGAACATTTGACAGGGAAGCTCACTGAAAGCGAGGGCCCTATACACGGGTATAAAGTATTTTAAGGAAGGAAAGAGTAACAATTAAGAAAAACATAACACAAGTTTGTGTTTTTTTAATATTCATTTAATAACTATTTCCTTGCGAGCGGCGCTCGGCGCCCCTAGGACCGCGGCGCCCGTGTGCAACGCACACACTGCACCTAAGGGAAATACGCCCTTGTTGTTAAGTATTACTAGCTTTGCCCCGCGTTGCTACCCGTTAAATTTCTGTGTGTTCCCATAATATTATATTGTGTTTGCGCAGTAAAATGTAGCCTATGTGTTAATGCAGGATGCCAGCTAAGTCAATATCAAATTTCATTAAAATCTCTTCAGCCATTGAGACGTGAAGAAGTAACAAACATACAAACTCACACTTTCGAATTTATAATATTAGTATAATACATATTGTAATATGTTATATTTTCCATTTAGATATATCGTGATAGGTACTAGAAGTTGTACGCGACTGTGTCTCCTTAGGGCGAAGCCAAACGAGCGTAATTTGTGAGTTGTGAGTCGCAGAATTTCGGTTCGGCAGAATTCTGCTGCACTCAGTTTCATACAAAAGTCCTGTTTGATTCACACGAGCGTAATTTTGTGAGTCATGATTTGTATCTCGTTTGTATCTCGTTTCCCTAAGGGTGAAGCCAAACGAGCGTAATTTGTGAGTTGTGAGTCGCAGAATTTCTGCCGCGTAAATATCTTTTCATACAAATCATGACTCACAAAATTACGCTCTTGTGAATCAAACAGGACTTTTGTATGAAACTGAATGCAGCAGAATTCTGCCGAATCGAAATTCTGCGACTCACAACTTACAAATTACGCTCGTTTGGCCAACGCTAAAACACGGGCGGATGCGGGCGCGGGCGCACGCGTCGGAAGATCGCCGCGGGCCACGAATCTGCACCCGTCGCGTGCCGGTGCGCCCATCTCATTAAGGCTGGTTTTAGTGTCACGCGGACCGTCGGTACGGATCGCTCCGTAAAGAACGATCTGTATGAAGCTTTAAGGAGTAATGCGGACGTGTCCGTACGGATTCGTCTGCATTACTCTAAAACAGATCGGTATAAGCGGAGCGATCCGTACCAACGGTCCGGGTGACACTAAAACCAGTCTTAGCGCTGCTAGTATAATTTTTATCTCGAGCGTGTACTTAGAGTTGTGTCGAGTAGATTACTATGGATTATTTACTAATTTATTATTTGGCAAAAAGACGTCAACGGAAACAACGTCGACTGCGAAAAGCGTGCGCCCGCCGTCCGTCGCGCGTGTGACAGTCCGTCGCCCGCGTCCGCGCTCCGTCGCACGCGCCTGCGCTGCCCATACTATTTTTCAATATACACATGCGAGCGTGCGCCCGTGTACCCTAAAACAGAATCCCGCGGTAGTCGTACATTTTCTCACGAAATAGATAATCCTTTGTCCTTCCCCGTAATCTACAGTCTACTCTATGTCTATACTAAATTGCCATATAGTTTCAAAGCCAACTCGGTACAGGCAAATAAATTTTTCACCTTTCAGTTATAAGTACATAGACTTGTAACTACAGTAATTTTAATACAGTACGTTAGAATTTCAATAATAATTGTGGAGTGAGTGCTTTTAAGAATAAACCTGTATTTTCAGTTACCTATAGGCTGCCACAGCTCTTGACATAATCTTTTGAGTGCCACTTCAAACATTAAATATTCTTGACTCATAAATCATAATATTACTACGGCAGAAAATACTGCGATTTCACCTTGTAATTATATTTTCATAGTTTCCATTTACCTACACAGGGTCTGATTCAGGACTTTCAGTTAATCCATACTAATATTATATTATATTATAATATATAGAGTGAACCATGTTTAATAATTCAACAACTTTTTGTACTTCTTTCTGCAAATAAAATTATTATTATTTTTATTATTATTATTATATTACAAATGCGAAAATGCGTCTGTCTGTCTGGTACCTCTTCACGCCCACACCACTGAACCGATTTTGCTGATTTTTTTTACATACTTACTTAATTTATTCCCAGGAAAAAACGAAACGCTTAACGCTTTTATTTTCATTTTATTTTTTCATTTTTTTTTTATTTAACGATAAAACCGGTCTAATAGTAAACAAATTGCCGATTTTTTGCGTAAATGGAGGCCGGGAAAATGATTTGCAATAAAACAACTCTGGATTATATAATATAATAATATAATATATAAAGTAATATGTAGCTATATAATATATATATTTTTAGCTAGATGATAAAGTAGGTAAGTTATAACTCACCTATAATGTGGGGAGGTTTATATGAGACTTTCACCAATTTTATGAATTAGGACATAAGAGTTTATTCGGGACTAAACACAGACAGTAACTAAAAAGCCTTTAAATAAGTACTTACAAGAACCAAAACAACTACTTACAAAAAGAACTGAAATCCCATTAAAAACATTTCTTGTAAAATGTTGCCGAGACGACCACATAAGGTTTACCCTGTGAAAAAGATATGAGATTTCATGTAGAGCCAAGCTTCTGAATCTACACGGCCTAACTCAACTGACCCTAACTTAAACAAATTATACATATCAGTAAAGATGTATGGCTCGGCTGTTTCGTTGCTAACTTCAGATCAGAAACTCCATCACCTCCGCGACGGTAGCGAAACGGCGAAGCCATACATATTTACTGGTATGTAGAATATTTTTAAGTTAGGGTCAGTAGATTTAGGTCGTGTAGATTCAGAAGCTTGGCTCTACATGAGATCTCATATCTTTTTCTCATCTCATTCTTTTTAGGGTTCCGTACCCAAAGGGTAAAAATGGGACCCTATTACTAAGACTTCGATGTCTGTCCGTCTGTCTGTCTGTGTGTCTCCAGGCAGTAACTCAAGAACCGCTATAGCTAGATTTCTGAAATTTTCACAGATTGTGTATATCTGTTGCCGCTATAAAAACAAAATGTACTAAAAACAAAATAAATTAAATATTTCCCATACAACAAACGTGATTTTTTTGCTATTTTTTGCTCGATATCATGGTACGGGAGGTAGCAACGTTTGAAAAAAAGTATTTCAGGTCGGCTGATTTTGTGATATGTCGTCATTCTTGCTCTTATGGTTACAGTCTGGGCGGTCTGGCTGCCGGTAGTGGTTGCGTTTATTAGTGCGCAACATTTATGTTCAGGTGGTCCTGGATTTTAAAATCATTTTAGTATACATTATGTATACTAAAATGATTTTAAATGATTTTAAGTGATTTTAAATGATTTTAAAATCATTTTAGTGAGCAAGGAGTGCTTAACACAAACGTAATAATTATGACAACAAAAATAATAATAATAAGCCTGGCCTTTAACATGACGAGAGCCAGAAGCGAGAGAGTGCCATTTCTTTTTATCAGGCGCTCCTTATATAAATAGCATCATCTGGATAAATGAAATGCGCACTAATGAACGCAACGACTACCGGCAGCCAGACCGCCTGGACTCTAACAAGCAAAGCAAGAATGACGACATATCACAAAATCAGCCGACCTGAAATACTTTCTTGAAAACGTTGCTACCTCCTATACTATCAATAACGGCAACACATAGGCACTTGAAATATTAACGAAATACTCAGTTGTATTTGTAATTTAATAATTAGTAATAAAATTTAAATAAATTAAATAATTAAGGGGGGCTCCCATACAAAAAATACAATTTCCAGCCTATTTTTGCTCTATTGTTGTATGGAACCCTTCGTGCGCGAGTCTAACTCGCACTTGGTCGATTTTTTAAACCTTATGTGGTCGTTTCGGCAACATTTTACAAGAAATGTTTTTGATGGGATTGAAATTTTCAGATAGGTTTTACAGATTTGCAGGCTTTTAACAGTTTCGTGCTATAGCATAAGCTTTCAGTTTCAATGTTTTAAAATTGGAAGGTTTTAGGTTATTATCTAATACCTACTGTGGACTGTAGGGTATTCAGTTATCAGTATAGTAATCAGTACAGCTAGGCAAAAGTATAGTATTTTTAACACACTTTTATAAGCTTGGGCTGTATGTATGTAACGGAACTTTTGAGCACGATTTTTAGGGTCCCTTATAGTTTCGGTCTGTCCGTCCGTCTGTCTGTCCGTCTGTCCGTCTGTCCATTCGTCCGTCCGTTCGTCCGTCTGTCTGTCCGCGGTTTTGCTCAGAGACTATTGGATCTTCAAAGCTGTAATTTGGCATGAATGCACATATTAGTGATGCCGACAATGGTATATAATAATTAATATCTTTAACAATTTTTTTTAAAGTACCTCCCCTACACATCAAGCGGGGATGAACCTTTTCTTTCGCGTCCCCATTTGTGGGGTGTCGTTGGATAGGTTTTTTTAAAATATTATGAGTGTTCAAAGATCATTTTCCGATTTAGGGATTCATTTGTGAAATATGAAGTTTTAAAGTGGAAAAAATCGTTAGTCTAGTGTCCCCTCCTACCAGACAAACGTAACAGCGTAGATAACGGTTGCTTCTGGAAATGTGAAATAATTCACGGGAGTAGGAAATATGCTGAATTTAAAAGGAAAACTATCACGTCTAAGAAAACTTCATAAGTTATTGAATAATAGTCGATCAACTAAAAAAAAATGTATTCGGAGAAGTATAAAGGAAGGACCAACTTATATATATATATATATATATATATATATATATATATATATATATATATATATATATATATATATATATATATATATATATATATATATATATATATATATATATATATATATATATATATACACACATATAATGTATATTAATATATATATATATATATATTATGGTCATATAAAATCAGTTCAACATTATGAACTCTACCGACACCATCGGCCATCGCATAAATGTATAAAATTATTATAAATTATTTATTTATTTATTAGCTTTTTCCCGCGGCTTCGCCCGTGTTAAGAAGTATTATTATTATTTAGGTATCAAAGTCTCAGCCCGATCGGTATATCCTCTATTTTATCCCTTGGGGGTAGAATTGATCAAAATCCTTTCTTAGCGGATGTCTACATCACATATACCTGCATGCCAAATTTCAGCCCGATCCGTCCAGTAGTTTGGGCTGTGCGTTGATAGATCACTATGTCAATCAGTCACCTTTGAGTTTTATATATTATTTAGATTTAGATTTAGTAAATAATTAATTACGCCCACGCCCACTTCGCAACGGGCCGTGCAGCAGAGGGGTTAGTGCGAGTTTTATTCGATCAAACGCATCGAGCGCGTAAACGCGAATTTATATGAGATCAAAGCAGCGCCATCTACTGACTAACGTGGATACTGCTTTGATCTCATATAAATTCGCGTTTACGCGCTCGATGCGTATGATCGAATAAAACAAGCACTAACCCCTCTGAAATCATAATATTTTAATTTCGCCATAACTTCAAAATCAAACGTCCAATTTTAATCATTCAAAGACCAAATATTATCTACATAAAATGTGCTTAGTGATGAAATAATTTATTCTGATATAAATAAACGCGTTTTAATGAAGTCCAAAAAAAATTCAAGATTTTTAAATAAAAAAATGGTTGTTGTGCCTCACTCGACATAGATAAGTATAGTGTGTCACGGACTTTTTTGTAGATATTTATAAGATCTACAATTAATTAAAACATTTCATGGTTCTATCTTTTATAGTTTAGGCAGCGTACGCAAAATAAGTACCTAACTTTTCTGATTGATTTTTACACCTTGTGACCGAAAAACCCAAATATCTTACGGAACCCTATTTTTTCCAAAATAAAATTTATCCTTTGTTACTCGTGGATAATGTAGCTTTCGAATGGTGAAAGAATTTTTAAAATCGGTCCAGTAGTTTTTGAGCCTATTCATTACAATTAAACAAACAAACAAACAAAGTTTTCCTCTTTATAATATTAGTGTAGATTATGGAAAATTACTTACAGCTAAGTAATGTCGGTGGCAATTTTATGTGTAATTATCAGAAAGCCAATTACAAGTTTTCACCTCTAAGTAACAGAAACAAATTCATGATATTGTGAACGAGTATTTTGATATCGTTGGTGAACGGTCTTAATTAGATACAGAAATGTTTTTTTTTAAGTAAGATACATAACAAAAACAAGTACTTAAAGCAAAAAGTTTAAAGGATAGTTTGACCAAAAACCAAAAAGAAGAACATGCTAAATACATAGTAAATTATGAATATTTAATACCTACTAGCTATTGCCCACGACTTCACCCGCGTGGAATTCTGAGAACGACATAATTTCAGGAAAAGATAAAATTACTTTTTATACATAAAATATAGCCCATGTCACTAAGGAACACACCAGCTTTCTATCGGTGTTAAAATTTTTGCAATCGGACCAGTAGTTTCAGAGTAGTGGTTGGTTAATGTAACGTATAGCTGAAAAAAAAAGTACCGCGCTATTTCTTCGCAACGAATATCGCGCGCTATAAATCTATGCATAAGACGCTACGTTATAACGTATCGCGCGGTCACTGACCTAGCACGGCGCCGCCCGCGCTGCCAATCGCGCGCGATTTTCGTTCGATCCTTGTCGTGTCATTTCGTTGCCAAATCGGGTGAATTCGGCTGTCATAATTTTTGCAATGTTGCGTTGCGTGCATAGGTAAATTATGGGTAAATTATAATATTCTATAATCATCAGTGATTGACCTCCTGCTCCGAAGAGCTCTGTAATGGAATGGTAACTTCCGTTCCATGTGAAAGTTAATTTTTTTCTAAATCTGGATACGTTATTAGTGACAGAAGAACTGGTTTGTCGTCGACAAAAGTGGCGCAAATAATATTTTTAAATGTAAATTAAATGTAAATAAACTGTTGTAAAAAAAGAAGGTGTAAAAATAATGTATAATACTGAAAAAGAAAAAAAAAACATTTAAATCATATTTTGTAAAAAATAGAATTGTATATAAACCAATTCATTTCAATTTCAATTGTTTAAATATATTATTATATGTATTTGCAACATAATAAAATTAACCAAATAATGCGTTCTAACGATTATATTATTCTAAATATCTAATAAACACGTTATATTATATTAACTCACCCACCGCGTTATAATTATTGTAGACGTTACGAATCATCATGTTGTAACATAACGAAATAATTCAATAACGTCGGTAACTTTACAACGCGTCCAATCGACTCGTTATAACGTATCATTCGTTATAACGTAGCGTCAAAAATAGCGCGCTTGAAAAATGTAGCGTATTCCATCTAGCGCGCTATGAAAATATAGCCGTTAGGAACACCACTAGTTCAGAGATTAAGTACCTCCTATTAAGTTTATTAAGTACAAACAAATTTATTATATTAGTGTGTAGATTATAAACGCGAAAGAAAAAAAAAAGAAGTATGTACAATATACATTATTTTAAAGCACATAATATCTAGTCCTACAATAAGTTTTGATTAAAATTTAAGCGGATAAGACGTCATGCTGAAAAGACATTGAAACCTTTCTACTTTCACTGAATAAGCACTACAAGTACGCTTTGATGAAGCTCAGATTAATGCAGTGATTGAATTGAGTTTTTATCGAAAACCGGCCAAGTGCGTGTCGGGCCACGCGCAATATAGGGTTCCGTAGGGTTCAATTTTTGATAATTTTTGTATGGTCAATGAATGTACATTTATAACGTGTTTTATACTACTAACAATATTATATCTGTTATGTTCAAAGGAATTTGAATGTAAAGTTCCTTTATACTTCGCCGAATACATTTTTTTAGTTGATCTACTATTACTCAATAATTTATGAAGTATTTTTAGCTGAGATATTTTTCCTTTTAAATTCAGCATATTTCCTACTCCCGTGTTTTTTCACATTTCCAGAAGCAACCGTTTAGCTGGTAGAAGGGGGGGGGGGACACACTGGACTCTAACGATTTTTTCCACTTTAAAACTTCATATTTTACAAATGGATCCTTAAATCGAAAAATGATCTATGAATACTCGTAATATTTTTAAAAAACCTATCCAACGACACCTCACACGGTGGGGTGGACGCGCAAAAAAAATACACTCCCGCTTGATGTGTCCCCTACACCATACCATAAAAAAAATATTTTTTTAAGATTTTATATACCATTTTGTCGGCGTCATTAATATGTGCATTCATGCCGAATTACAGCTTTGTAGGTTCTATAGTCTCTGAGCAAAACCGCGGACAGACAGACGGACAGACAGACAGACGGACAAACAGTCAGACGGACAGACGGACGGACAGACCGAAACTATAAGGGTTCCTTGGTGACTACGGAACCCTGAAAATTAAGCTGATATCACATATAGGCACAAATTAATTCAAATTCTCAAATTAATTACGAGCTTACTTTAGTAATTTTATGGTAACAAGTTGGTTTTTAAATGTTTTGATAAGTAACTTAAAATATTATGTTTCATTATTTACTTATAAGCAAAATTAATTAATTGAAGTTTAACATTCACTCTATAGTCAAGACCTATACGGTAGACCTAGACAGTTTAACAAATTTTTAAGTTAATTGAACATTCCGACCAAGTGCAAAAACAAACATATACAGGAATTAAAAAGGCGTCTCTTAGACATCGTTTAGACCAGCCATTCTACAAGTGTGCTCCGCGGAGCCCTGGGGCTGGGGCAAAGGCCTTGTGCCCCTACTCCGCGAGCGATACATCAATTGTTTTTAGAAATATCATCAGACACCATCGCGGTGACAATATTTTAATAATTCATTCAGACAAAATATTATTTTTTGAGGGTCCGTCAAAAATGTCACTTCTTAGGCTTCGGCCAAACCTACGCGTCATGTAACGCGGGACGCGGGACGGGGGCATCTGACGTGCACTGTGCACACTTGCGCGACTACGGTGTGAAACCGTAGATTATTCCCGCTCTGCCGACGCGAACGTCCCGCTTTGCAGTCGCTTTGGTCGCGTAGGTTTGGCCGAAGCTTTAAAAGGGTTCTGCCGCCGAAAAAGTTTGAGAGACATTAGACATAACAATTCTTGTTCGTTTAAGCAATGCTTTTCAAATATTACGATTATGAATTTCGTCTCTGAAGCGAGACATGGCTGGACTCATGCTTCATAATGATGTTTATTTCATTTATACTTCTTAACTTGTTATTGTTATTTTTGCCAGGTTTATTTTACAATCACTGAGTGCTAATTAATTTGCCTTAGTTTATTTTTTGTCTTCAAAGTGCCTGAATCAACTTAGGCTAGGTCTTCATTTGTAGCATCTCAACGTGTCATAATAGGGAATATTACGCAAAGGTTGGAGCAGAGTGCGCTACTAGCATATACAGTAAATAATCCGACCAAAATCCGATAATATGTTACACTGTGCACATGTCGTATCAGTAGGTATATTGACAGTAAACCTTGTCAAACGTCGAACGAAACTTTTTGTCTGTCCGTGCTGCACCCGTAGCACGGCTACAGTAGAAATACGAAAGTATAGACAAACAGCGGAGATAAACTGAAGGTGCCGTTCCGATCTTTACCGCGGCTAGCCGCGATCGACAAAAATTCAATTAAAATGCCACTTTATGACATAGACCATAGTCTACGTCATAAAGTAGGATTTTATTTGAATTTTTAGGACTATAGTCTATGTCATAAAGTGGCATTATATTTGATTTTTTTCGATCGCGGCTAGCCGCGGTAAAGATCGGAACGGCGCGGCACCTTCAGTTTATCTCCGCTGTTTGTCTTAGATACTTTCGTATTTCTACTGTAGCCGAGCTACGGGTGCTGGTGATGCTTCTAGCGTGAAAACATTGTTGTAGGTAATATTCGTATAGCATTAGGCCTTTAGTCAAGTAGTATTCGTTATTTAAGACAGCGAAGTTAAAAATTCGTCATAGGTACGTTATCGTAAGCCGACTTCGAAAAAGGAGGAGGTAATTCATCAAATCAATCATCGAAGTTGAAATTTTAATTATCTTATTTAACTGCACTAAAGGTCCTGTTAATTTAGTTAAATTGAATATAGTTATAGTCACGTTATAGTCTTATCTAAATCTATACGAATTTATTGCTTTCTCCTCAAAATTAGTATTTTTCTAATCACCAGTTAGTCTAAAACTTTTAATCATTATATTGCTCCCGGGCCGAAGCACTAGAAGAAACGATTAACGATATATCTAAAAGAGTAAAAGCTACAAATATTGTGAACCTACCCTTAATTGCTGTAAAAGATACTCCATATTTTAGTTCTTGTAAAAGCTATCTTGTTTTTCTTCATTAATTAGTCTATAATTATTAGATAACGACTTTTCTATTTTAGGGTTCCGTACCCCAAGGGTAAAAACGGGACCCTATTACTGAGACTTCGATGTCTGTCCGTCTGTCCGTCTGACCGTCGTCTGTCCGTCTGTCTCCAGGCTGTAACTCAAGAACCGCTATAGCTAGACTTCTGAAATTTTCAAAGTTTATTTATTTATGTTGCCGCTGTAACAAATACTAAAAACAAAATAAAATAAATATGTAAGGGGGCTCCCATACAACAAACGTGATTTTTTTTGCCTTTTTTGCTCGTAATCAATAATGGTAGCAGGTAGGCACTTCAAATACTCACAAAATTCTTAATTATATTTGTACTTTAATAATTAATAATAAAATTAAAATTATATGAATATTTAAGGGGGGCTCCCATACAAAAAACACATTTTTTTGCCAACTTTCGCTCTATAACGGTACGGAACCCTACGTGCGCGAGTCCGACTCGCACTTGGCCAATTTTTTCAATACCTTTTTATTTTGTCTTTGTTATTTTTGATTCTAATTGGGTGTAGGCTTGTCAATAATTAATTAAATAATGATTTTGCTATTTTTCCAAGTATTCTATACAAATACCTTTTGATTTGTCTTTGTTATTTCTGATTCCAATTAGGTGTAGGCTGGTACTAATTGGAACAGAATTGATTGGCAGAATTGATCTGCTGTCCAAATTGATTCTAACATTAAAACATCACCGATTCGGTGTAGTACCTATCTATTCTTGTAAGTTGTAATATTAGATAGTATATTCACACGGTGATGCTCGCCAGTAATTCTGTTATACTTGAACTTGGCTTGACACGCTCCCGCGACAGATCTTACACCACACGACATTCAATGGGTTTTGGCCAATCAGAACGCGTGTATAGGGACGGGGATAGACTTACAAACTTACTAATTAATACATTCAAACCTCAATTCAAACTATGTACTACTTGTCTATGTCTCCAGTCTGGCACATGTGAAAAGTTATAATAGGCAAAGAAATCGGACATTAAACAGACTAGACGCTACGTATTTATATTAGACGCTCCTTATACGTAAAAAAACTAGGCCTTTACATCCGTTGTGGATGATTTATACAGTATTTTCAGAGCGAAGCAACCACTCCTCAAATACTGTAGCGCCTGGGACAAGATTTTAAATGTCCGTATGGTTGCCCAAGCACATACGGCATTCTCGCAACATAGTCGGCCTAGTCCAGAGGAAAGAACTAGTCAATACGTCTGGGACCAACTATGTGCGGGTTTCCTCACGATGTTTTCCTTCACCGTATGAGTGTCCGTATTAATATGTACTTGAGATCAGAAAATATCTCATTGGTACACGCCTCCACCCGGGATCAAACCTGCACCCTCTACGAGTGCGAACCAAAGGTCTACCAATTGGGCCACGGACGCTCTTTATCTTATATCTTTTATATCTATTCTCTATATTCTTTATACGTAAGTCGTAAGATAATCCATACTTATTATTTATCCTACTTTCTACTTATCCTACTAATATTATAAAGGCGAAAGTTTGGATGTATGTATGTATGTATGTATGTATGGATGTATGGATGTTTGTTACTCTTTCACGCAAAAAGTACTGAACGGATTTTAATAAAACTTTACAATAATATAGCTTATACATCAGAATAACACATAGGCTACAATTTTAACCGACTTTCAAAATGGAGGAGGTGTTATGTTCGTTTTTTTATGTTCAACGATTACTCCGCCGTTTGTGAACCGATTTTCAAAAATTTTCTTTTGGTGTATAGGTTATCATCCCAATTTGGTACCATATTCATAAAAGTGGTGACCTGATGAAGGGATCCATAAGAAATCGAAGGAACTTCTCAAAATTTATATGGAAACATGTGGTGACTTCGGTTGCGTGAGCAGTATTCTAAGCATATGCTACCAACAAGCAAGATTTTGCACCAAGGTGTACCATGGTTCGGAAAGTGCTGAGAGAACTCCAGACTCTTTATAGATACAAGTTTGGGAGTTTCGACGTTGTTTTAAGAACGGAAAGCATATGCTACTATGCAAATTACATTCATCATCATCATCATCACTACCATAAACCATTATAGAACCATGTATCGTCCCGTTTTGACCCTATTATTGGTACTATTCATTGTCTTTTATTAAAATACTAGCTGTCCCGGCAAACGTTGTTTTGCCATTTTATGTATTTAAATCTTACCCCCTCTTTTGTCCCCTAACCCCTCGTGGGGGGGGGGGGGGGGGATTTTTATACACCAGATTTTGAGTTGGAAGAAGACAAATATATCTGCGAAAACCGTGTGCAAATCGGATCAGTAGTTTTCGTGTTAAAGCAAAAGTCTTATACAAAATCTGACCCCCTCTTTCGTCCCTTTAGAGGGGTGGGGGGAATTTTTTTATACACCAGATGTTAAGTTGGAAGAAGACAAATATATCTGTGAAAACCGCATTCAAATCGGATCAGTAGTTTTCGTGTGATAGTGGAACAAACATACAGACAGACAGACAGACAGACTGACAAAAAAAATAACTACATTTTTGGCTTCTATAGCGATGTAGTAACACCCCCCGCATAATATTTTTTGAATATCTTTAATGTACAGAATTTTCATTTCTACAGTTTTATTATATGTATAGATATCACTTAAACCGCGGGTAACACCGCGGGGAACAGCTAGTAATATTATAAATGCGAAAGTGTGTCTGTCTGTTAACCGATTTTGCCGAAATTTGGCACAGATATACTTTTAGTCCCGGGAAAGGACATAGGATAGTTTTTATCCCGGAAAAATGCACGTTTCCCGCGCGATAAACTAATTTTGGAAAAACGGAGTTGCGGGCGTCATTTAGTATCTAATAATATATTTTATAATATAATATTATAAATGCGAAAGTGTGTCTGTCTGTCTGTTTCCTCTTCACGCCCAAACCGCTGAACCGATTTTTTCGAAATTTGGTACGGAGATACTTTGAGTTCCGAGAAAGGACATAGGATACTTTTCATCAGGGAAACATGTACGGTTCTCGCGCGATTAACGAATTTTGGCGCAACGGAGTTGCGGGGGTCATCTATTTAAACAAAATATTCTAAATCCGCGAATGCCTAACAAAAGTGCGAATATTAAAAGCCTCCAACAAAACAGTAAACGAATTACTGAAAAGGTCAAAAGGGGTTCTAAATTTAAATGAGTGGATAGTTGTTTGCGTTGCATTAATATGCCGCGTGGCGTTTTCTGCAGGGTTTGTTTAAGTCCACTATAGGCCAAAACATGAAGCGAGTTTCAAAATTCCGTGACTAGCCTCGTGGTTTGAACGATAGAACAAACAAATAGCAACAAAAAGGCATAAATAGCAAGCATTTAAAACTACCTTTTTGTTGACGTGTTACTGAAAATTACATTTTCATGGACCCTATACTGTATAATAGGCCTTTCACCACCCACACGAGTAAGTATGTCTATAAGTCAGTATGTCTGTCTGTCGCTAGACTATATGATATATCTGTAGAGTCAGGTCCCCCGTAAGGGTTACCTGGCGCCTGTGTGCAAAAAGATTTTGGCGCCCTTAAGGCATTTTGAATTATAATACAAAAACACCATTTTTGGCCTATTTTTGCTCTATAACGGTACGGCAACCTTCGTGCGCGAGTCCGACTCGCACTTGGCCGATTATTTTTTCAATTTTTTTTGGGCCTTTGGTTTTGGCGCCCCTTAGGGATGGCGCCCGTGTGCATTGCATACTTTGCACATAATATGGTAGCGGAGGCCCTGTAAATAGGTAAACAGCAGAAAATACAGAATACTAAAACCGGCCAAGTGCGTGTCGGGCCACGCGAAATATAGGGTTCCGTAGTACCGCTAGTTTTTAAAATTTTTGTATAGTCAATGAATGTACATTTATAACGTGTTTTACACTACTAACAACATCATCTCAGTTCTTTCTAAGGAATTTGAACGAAAAGTTCCTTTATGCTTCGCCGAATACATTTTTTTAGGTTGATCGATTATTACTCAATAACTTATGAAGTCTTCTTAGCCGTGATAGATTTCCTTTTAAATTCAGCATATTTCCTACTCCCGTGATTTTTTTCACAATTCTAGAAGCTCCCGTTTAGTTGGTAGAAGGGGGGGACACTGGCCTCTAACGATTTTTTCCACTTTAAAACTTAATATTTCACAAACGGATCCCTTAATTGGAAAATGATCTATGAATACTCATAATATTTTTAAAAAACCTATCCAACGACAGTCGACACCCCACACGATGGGGTGGACCCGAAAAAAAAAATCATCCCCGCTTGATGTGTAGGGAAGGTACCATAAAAAAATATTTTTTATGATTTCATGTACCATTTTGTCGGCATTATTAATATGTCCATTCATGCCAAATTACAGCTCTGTAGGTCCTATAGTCTCTGAGCAAAACCGTGGACCTATGATATTCTATGTTACTAACGTAACTAGATTGGCAGTTTACGGCAGCAACGCGTTGCCACTTCGAAGATGCCTGCAGGCATATCTGACTTACATAATGACATAATGACTTGACATCGTCTTTTGAACTATTAAGTGGTTACGCATTTCTGAGAATCGTTTGTAAGACGTTGCTACTCTAGTATTTCAGAAACTCATTGCCGCGGACAAACAGACAGACAGACGGACAGACAGACGGACAGACAGACGGACAGACAGACGGACAGACAGACGGACAGACAGACGGACAGACAGACGGACAGACAGACGGACAGACAGGCGGACGGACAGACCGAAACTATAAGGGTTCCTTGTTGACTACGGAACCCTAAAAACATACTGA
This sequence comes from Cyaniris semiargus, assembly GCA_905187585.1. NCBI lineage: Eukaryota > Metazoa > Arthropoda > Insecta > Lepidoptera > Lycaenidae > Cyaniris > Cyaniris semiargus. The sequence continues at coordinate 12,528,400 of LR994547.1, forward strand.
AAAGTAAAAACCATTTGTATACGTACCTAAGTATATCGATGTGGCTCTTATACACTAAAAGAATTTTAACCGTTTTGAGCGGAACCCTTCCCCTAGGGTTCCGTAGTCAACAAGGAACCCTTATAGTTTCGGTCTGTCCGTCCGTCTGTCCGTCTGTCCGTCCGTCCGTCCGTCCGTCCGTCTGTCCGCGGTTTTGCTCAGAGAAATAGGATATAAATGTACTTATTAATGTACTTATTAATGATGCCAACAAAATGGTATACAAAAACTTTAAAAAATATATTTATTTATTTATGATACCTCCCCTACAGGCTACAAAGTAACTGAGATGATGATTGTTAGTAGTGTAAAACACGTTATAAATGTACATTCATTGACCATACAAAAATTTTAAAAAACTAGCGGTACTACGGAACCCTATATTGCGCGTGGCCCGACACGTACTTGGCCGGTTTTATTTAATTCCGTAACGCTGAAACGAGCTAGGAATTTGCATTTTACAGGATTTGATAGCCAATCCGTTATCCGGAGGCGATGCGTGACGGGCGCTAAAATGAATGATCTTTATTGGATATTCGCGAAAAATCCCTCTCGCGTTCTATTTTCAAATGACTGACGTTCGAAACAATAGAGTTACGTTTTTTTTACATCGGAATCCTATTGGCATAGAAATTTTCGGTTTTTGAACTTTGCACAGGCAGTAGATAATGGGCTTAAAATTTGACATATTTTACTGCACTTGCTCACAATCTGCTAAAAAACAAAATCAGATCTCTATTTTCAAATTAATCAATTAGCGCCCCTAATAATGAATATTATTATAGGTTTACCAGAATCTGATGGCAATTTTTGACAGCAGATTTTCAAAAAATATCCTTGATCATTGGATAATTTTTTATGTTTGCATGTGAATCAGCCGCTATAAGAAAAAAAAAGGATCAAAATGTTTTATTCCAATTACCCCGGTATTGCTAGAGTCAATTTATTTTCTCACTTTTTGCCATCAGATTCTATATAACTATTTGAATTTAGATTGCATTCCTCTCATTCTCTCATCGTAATAATTATTATTTCATGAAGAATATGCACTAAAGCGCCATAAAAACGCAGTGGTCGTATGTGGAAACTCTTGCAGTTACGATTTAGTGTATGAAGTAGGTTTCGTAAGTTTGTAGTCTCAGTGTTCTCTCGAAAATAGTACTTGGGTTTTCCGAGAGATGTCTCTTTAATTTTTAATCAATAATCTCACAATGATAATAATATTATAGATATTACAGGGATAAGTACGTTCCGATAAATTTTGATTTAAAATATGTAAAAAAATTACTCGACCACATAAATCTAGGCCATAAAGATAAAGTAAATACGATAGAAATAGAGAAAACTGATTTTTCTAGGCTAGTAATTAATTACTCATTTATTTTGATATAATAGATCAAAAATCAAAATGATTATCTAGTGATTAGTAAAAAGTATAAAAAATATGGATTGGCGATTCATTACCTTTTAGCTCTTAATTTTTTTTGCTTTGCCTTGGCCCACGAGCCAGTGACAGCCAGAGAACCCTATACAGGTAAAGTATGACCACTATAATACCCCATAGTTGCTGGTCGCTCTTAGATTATGAGTCTTACCAGTTACCACTATTATAGGGGTCTTACACAGGAAAACTTTCAGTTTTTAGGGTTCCGTAGTCAACAAGGAACCCTTATAGATTCGGTCTGTCCGTCCGTCTGTCTGTCCGTCTGTCTGTCTGTCCGTCTGTCTGTCCGTCTGTCTGTCTGTCTGTCCGTCTGTCTGTCCGTCTGTCTGTCCGTCTGTCTGTCCGTCTGTCTGTCCGTCTGTCTGTCCGTCTGTCTGTCCGTCTGTCTGTCCGTCTGTCTGTCCGTCTGTCTGTCTGTCTGTCCGTGGTTTTGCTCAGAGACTATAGGACCTACAGGACTGTAATTTGGCATGAATGCACATATTAATAATGCCGGCAAAATAGTAAGTAAGTACATGAAATCATTTTTTTTTATGGTACCTTCCCTACACATCAAGCGGGGATGAATATTTTTTTCGCGTCCACCCCATCGTATGGGGTGTCGTTAGATAGGTTTTTTAAAAATATTATGAGTATTCATAGATCATTTTCCAATTTAGGGATCCGTTTGTGAAATATTAAGTTTTAAAGTGGAAAAACTCGTTAGAGGCCAGTGTACCCCCCTTCTCTTTTCGGAACTTTTCGTTCAAATTCCTTTGAAAGTAACTGAGATGAGGTTGTTAGTAGTGTAAAACACGTTATAAATGTACATTCATTGACCATACAAAAATTTAAAAAACTAGCAGTACTACGGTTAACCCTATAATGCGCGTGGCCCGACACGCACTTGGCCGGTTTTGCTGTCGCTGGTTCTTAATCCATCTGTGACAGACTGCTGTTGGTATGGACATTTTAAATACTTAAAGGATACCTATTATTCGAATATTAGGTAGGTAATATTACTTTTGATGATAGTAATGTCATAAGCAATTAACTATATAATATTTAACAATACTGATAATATTATATGAATAATTCCCAAGAACTACTTGGGAAATCGAATCAAATCAAATGAAAATCAAAAATTTATATTATCTCAACTTTAAGTAAACTTATACAATATACATTATGATATTATTATTATTATTTTAAATACTTAATGTACATATTATTTTATTTATCTAGTGAAATTAATTTTATTTTCAAATGTAAGGGTTTGAGGGGTCCAAAAGTTACGAATTTATGATTGAAGGAATAACAAACTTGATGTGGACAATCAACAATGATGATAACATTGATGATGAAGTAGCTAAGTAACATTTTGAAAATTGTCGTTAGTATGCTGACTAAGCGGTTCAGAGTGAAAAGTTAACCCTTTTTTACATGTGGAAATGCTTTACGCATCCCCGGCAGATTGGGGACATCGGCCGGGGTATGTGGGACACCCCGTAGGATCTACCCACTAAAACCCCATGGTGGTCCACTCCCCGCTTAGCGTAGTTCCGGACACGATCAACCCACCGCAACAAGTAACAACCCTAACACCGCTGAATTGATTTTGATAGTTCATAGTTACCTATACTTTGAGCCCCTGTAAGGACAAAGGATAAATTTTATCTCAGTTAAATATATACAATTCCCATGCGATAAACAAATTTCTTCTAACAAATCAATCTTCCACAACTTACTTCGGAATAATCTTGGGTATACGTAATAGAGGCGACTTTCGCATCTCCGTCGAGATGTCAATATTTTCTCTTAGATATTTCGAAACCGAGAGCATCTCCCACCACTGCGCCACCAGTGAGCAGACAGTCCACTCGGAGCCACGGTGAACGAGCAATGTATTACTGATCCGCGCAACCGGCAAAACAGCAAGGTATTATTATTATTCACCTTTTTATGCAACTCTTTTTATCGTATCCAAATATTTTTTTTATTAATTTGAGAAAAGAAATGGACGATTATTTATTTTTAAAATTAAACTCTTAATTTCAAAGTTTTAAATTTCTTTTTAGTGAATGGAAAATTGATTATAGTTTCATAATGTTATTAAAAATGCTGAGCGAAAACTAGTATTTCTTGTTGGAAATCTAGTCACTGTTATAATTTTTTTGCTGAAACGATTATATAACTTTTAGCGAATGTTGATGACCTACTAAATGCTTTGCGATTTCTACTAATAGTGTGAATTTTACTTTCTTTTCATCTTTATTTTTTTTTATTCTTAAATCTTTATGATAGAGAGTTAAGAAACAAATTACTGAAGAAACAATAATAACGTTGATTCGATTTATATTATCTATTACTTTTACTACTTACTAATAATATTAAGCCTTCAATAAATGTCTTCAAAATATTGGGTCAAATATAAATTAATAATAATAATGATGAAAAGATGTAGGTACGGTTTCGGAAAGATCTGCACAATCAGTTGCGGCCCGCGGGAAACCCTTTTTTTTTGGAACGAAACAAGTTCTAATAACAATTTGCAGGTTTTTATTTTTGTCAGAAGTCATAAGTTATGAGTATAATCAAAATCCACAATCTGCAATGACCATAAAATAAATAGTCTGAGACACAAAATATATTATTGTTAAAATATTAGTCTGATAAATTGAATAAACAATAAGAATCATGTTGAAACCTTGGATGTTTTCCTTGAATCACTTGATATTATTCAAAACTAACAACTTATACTCCGAAAACTTTGAAGAAGGATAATATGGAATGTAACATTTGTGTCAATTTATAATAACAATCATCGTATTTCTTGGTTGTTAAGCAAATATGACTTTCGTTTTTATGTAATAAACTCGTTTGAGTTGCGTGAATGTAGCACGCGATATAAACAGCCGTATTACCATAGACATTAGTACCGGGTCGGTGATAGTATCGCTCTTGATAGGACCCCTGGACTATCCTGGACTTTAATATCAAAGTAGCAAATAACGTTATCGGAAGAGTAAGCAACAGCAAGAAAGGATAGCATAACATAAGATGTTGTGCATTATCTTTCTTAATATTTTACTTAGTTTAAATAACACCATCAATATAAATGTTTTCTCTGTTTCAGATGTGGATTACAGTATTTATAGTGATAGCGCTGGTCTGCCTCTTCCTTTTCCTGAACACGGTAAAACCGAAAAATTTTCCACCCGGACCGAAATGGCTTCCCATATTGGGTAGCGCATACGAAGTCAATAAGGTTCGAACCAAAACCGGGTATCTGTACAAAGCTGTGAAAATCCTGTCAGAAAAGTATTGCGATAACGGACCAGTCATCGGTATAAAGATCGGCAAAGATCGCATCGTTATGGTCAACTCTTTGGAAGCGAACAGGGAGATGCTTTACAACGAAGATATCGACGGCAGGCCCAGGGGAATATTCTATCAGACACGTACTTGGGGCGAAAGGAGAGGGCTGCTTCTGACCGACGGCGAGCTATGGAAGGAGCAAAGGAAGTTTCTGCTGAAGCATCTGCGAGAATTTGGCTTCGGAAGACAGGGGATGGGGAATATCGCATTCCACGAGGCCGGCTTCATGGTGGAGGATATGAACGAGGCGATCAGCAAGAACGGTGGACCAGTCATTATGGAGATGCACAATTTCTTCAACACGTACATCCTGAACACTCTTTGGACGATGATGGCGGGACTGCGGTACAAGCCGGACGACCCCAACATGATAATCCTTCAAAATCTGTTGTTCGATCTGTTCGCATCGATCGACATGGTCGGCTGTCCGTTCAGCCACTTCCCGATTCTGTGTCTCCTCGCACCGAACGCCTCCGGATACAACTACTTTATGAAGACGCACAAGAGGATTTGGAAGTTCCTGCGCGACGAAATCGCGAGGCACAAAAACCGCTTCGATTTGAACAACGAGGATAAAGATTTTATGGACGTCTATATTAGAGTGCTGAAGGAGCACGGAGAGATCAACACGTACTCGGAGGGTCAGCTTGTGGCTATCTGTATGGACATGTTTATGGCCGGTACGGAGACGACCAGTAAGAGCATGAGCTTCTGTTTTAGCTACCTCGTAAGGGAGCAAGAAGTACAGAAGAAAGCTCAAGAGGAAATTGACAGAGTTGTGGGAAGAGACAGAAAACCTCAGCTGGATGATAAACCAAAGTAAGTTATGCCAATTTTATCGATACAATATGTTAAAGGTTGTTATATGTTGATGATATTAGAATTATCAATAATATTAGATCTCTCTTTCCTCTTGTATATATTAAGTATTAATTGACCTTTCTCAATTAGGCATGATAATAATATATTTTCCATTTTCTCGTAGATTATAAAATTTGATTTATTTATTGTAGAGATTTTCATGGAAAACTTTTGAGTAATTGGCAATAAATAATTCCTTTCTGACATCTATGCAATTATTTTTAATTTATTTTTTATTTACATTCCAGAAATGATTTATGTCTTATTACTTTTCTGAAAATTTCCTTGAAATCTTAGACATTATAGCCATAACTAAAATGAAGTATGCACTGTAATATAATTACAAATTCCTTAAGGTGACGCCTTGATAATTTGGCTGTAGCGATATCGATTTTTCTCTGCAATGACTAAAGCTAAGAAATTAAAGTTCATTGTTAGTATTCATCATGTCTTTGTCTTTGAATTACCCATAGCATAACACGATTGGTCAACTTTTATAACACAGAATAATCAATCAAAAAGACCTCAGCTGTAAAAAAAGGGATTCTAATTTTGCCAACAGAGGGGAGTGGTTTAAGCTTCCAAAATTTGTACATACATTGGTTCAAGCATACACTTTAATTTGCACATAGCTTATATGAAATATATTTATGGTTTTTAAATTACGCGACAAAAACCATTTTGTCGCTTACGCCCTTTCCATTTCTTGCTTTCTATGAGAGGCCGGGCCGGCCTGTCGTAGAAAACAAGCAATCTAAAACATATCCAACACGGTTTTTTACTTTAACGCGGCGTCACCTTAAGAAGGAGTAGTTCTCAGTTTAGAATCAATTAAAATTAATAATAATCATACTATTATTTATAATTAAATAAAAGGGAAATTTGTTTTACTGACAGAACAATGCACAGGCACCTTTAGAGCTAGAAACTTCCTCTACCTTCGGGTAGAATTTTGAAAATCCTGTAAGGAAGAGGCTACAAAATTTTACCCCTAGAGATTAAATGAGAGATAAAGTTTACTTTCATGCATGCCAGTCCATATATACTATTGTACAAATAAGAGGCTACATGAAAAATCTAGTTGTTGATAAATTAAAATTTACATTACAGTATGCCGTACAACGAAGCCATAATGCACGAGTGTGTGCGCCATTTCATGGGCAGAACGTTTGGAGTGCCTCATCGAGCTCTGAGGGACACTACACTTGCTGGATACAACATTCCTGCTGTATGTATTGGACCATAACTATAATCATCATAAAAACGAGAATTATAAGCCACGAAGATTAATAACTATTTATGGCAAGCAGCAAAGTTGGCAGTCTGTTGGGATTTACTCATCTCGAGAAAAGTCTTTTTTCATATTAACCCCATTTTAATTCACCCAAATTGATTAAAATTGCAAGTCCTAGGACTCCTAGTTGTCATTGGAAATATTAGCTACATTGTAGGCTACATTAGATGTTATGATTATCGTAAGCCTATAGTCATCTGGATTCTAGAATCATTATTTTGATTAATAAGGGGCTAGAGCTTAGGCGCGGAATAAACCGTCAAAAGAAGGCACTACTCGTACTAATGTTTAGTCAAAATAATTTAAGGTGGCATCAGCGGTCTTTTTAGTCTAGGAGCAATGTGAAATTTGCTCGAACTGTATTCTGTTAACTAAAGAAAAAAAATTGAACTCCTATAAAGACACAGACTTTTATAGATTCACCGGAAACTTCTTGGTAACTCTTAGAATGAAAATCTTCAACTATTTATGAGTTCGAATTGATATATTTCATACTCAGTTCACATCGATCAAAATACGATATCGCCTAATACTAGAAACATCGTCACTTCATATTATCAATCGCGGTTTCTATAGAAAACGATAAAATATGACAAGTTTTTTGGCAGGGGGTCAAAGTCCGCTACGGACAGAATTAAGCAATTTGAAAATAGTGTATTAAAAAGAGTTTTTTTTTTAATTCCAGGAAACAATGGTGTTGAGCAACTACACCAACATCCTGTTGGATCCAGTTCTCTACCCCGATCCGTACGCCTTTAAGCCCGAACGATTCCTCGTTGACGGGAAGATTTCCCTGCCTGACCACTACTTCCCTTTCGGAATCAGCAAGCACAGATGTTTGGGGGATGTGCTAGCAAAATGTAATATCTTCTTGTTTACTACATCTTTGCTACAAAGTTTCTCCATACTGCCGGCTCCGGGAGAACCTATGCCATCTTTGGATCACGTCGATGGTGCCACACCATCTGCAGCGCCATTCAAAGCTTTGATCATACCTAGAGTTAATGTAAAGTAGATATTATTCTTAAAGCCAGCAAGCAGTTTTACTCCCGAAACTGATACGATTTTGATTTACGAGTCTGATTAGTTCCAAATTGATTTGAAAAGCCGCAGCACGATCGTGCGCTAGTATTGCGGTCAGAATTGGGAAAAGCCGTTGAGATCGAATCAGTTCCAAATTGAGCCGTTGCACGATTTTGCGCTAGTTTATTATATTATGCTGCAAGTAACAAAAGCTGTTGAGAGCTGATTCGATTCTCGATTCGATTTTGATTCTGTCGGGAGGGCTGCGTTTCCACCGGAGCTGAGCTGAGCTAAGCTGCGTTGCGAAGAATGTCTTTTACAAGAACCAATACAATCGTTGCGCTGAACGTGGTCAGGCAGGTGAAGCGTTTCTATTGGTTCTTAAAAACACATTCCACGCAACGCAGCTTAGCTCAGTTTCTGAGGATTCCTGAGAGGAGTTTTCTTTTCAACAGCGCTGTTGATTGGTTACTATTTTGACGCTAGTCAAAAGCGCTAGTGAACTGATAATCCGGTCCTGTCAAAAAAATTCAGAAACCGGTGAAAAGTAATTTAACGTATTTAAGGTTAATATTGTATATTATTTGTTACATAATATTACTCGTTACTGTTTATTACATATACTTGTTGTTATCACCTATAGGATAATATATTGTATAGTAAGCAGTGGTTGTTACATTTTTCTCACAGCACTTCCCTAAGATTAATTTCATAGCTAGGCGATAAGGCTAAAACTGTTTTCAAAGCGAAAATTCACTTGTTTGGAAAATGAAACACATATTTTGACGTTACAATATACTATAAACACCAATAATAACATCGAAGCGGGGTAAGTCCCTATAACAGGTTGACATTAAGACATAGATTTGAATCAAAACAATACCTATTACAATAAGTGTTTGTTAAATTGTTACAACATTAAGCAAAACTTGTAACAAAATAATCACATCGGTGGATCGAATATTTAAATTATTGTACGAATTATGTTTAAAGGAAATACTAAAAATAAAAATCTATTCCATATGTAACATTAATTTTGGTTTCAATAACAATTCCTTATAAATCAAAATGGATCCTAAAATATATATTTGGGAGAGACTAGTTAGATAATAATATAGAAACGTGTATAAATTTATATAAAGACTGGGATGCACACAACATTCAATAGGTGACAAGAAAAAAGACATGAGTGAATGAAGCAGGTAAGTAACAATTTGAAGACTGTCGTTTTTTGCATAAATAGAGGCTTTAGTACCGGGGAAATGATTTTAAATCAAAATATGTGGGTTCTATGTACAGCTGAAGAAGGTAAGATACAAGGTTTGTTCAAATTATGAGGGGAAAATAGAGTAATTGCTCTTGTTGTAAAATATTAGATACCAGGTTCATCCACTCATGTCTTCGCACATTTATTATCAGGGACATATCGCAGTACTTTTTTACTTATAAGTTATAACTAATCTACGGTAAAGGCTATGCATCTAAGAATAAAAGATCTAAATATCTTCCAAAGGGTGTACTATCAGAGAAATTGATTTATAGGCAGATGGCGGACCTTCGTAATTTGGTTGCGTTTTGTCAAAACCAGCCACTAGTTTACGACTAATATTTAATTGATTAGACCCGACCAAATGACGTAGCTTAGGTCCACCATCTGCCCATGAATAAATTTTTTCGATGGTACATAATTTCATAGATTAAGGAAAATATACCTGAAATAAACGTATTTTTTTTTATTCTTAGACCATAGGACAGCTCGTAGGAAACACAACAACTACATATATAATACATTGATATAATTTTAAAGTTCGTTTAGTGTCATTTAAACGGTGCGTTAATTAAAAGTGCCGTAAGACGTGATAGCGACCGGACTTACGATCTCGGAATGGATCATTTGGGTTTAAGCGGTTGAACCAAAAAAAAATAGTTTTTAAGAGCATTTACAAAATACTTTTGAAATATTAGGGATCCTTAAAGGGAATTGTCACGATTAGATTCATAAAACCAACTGATTTCCACTGCTCGGGACGTAGACTGACCTCGGGATGCGCTGCATCATTATGTCAACAAAATTACTACACTTTACAGACATGGAACATAATAAAAGATTGCCCGGAAATTGCATGTCGTGACATAATATGATTAAACATTTATACGAGTATAATATTATGTAACATGCTTCTGAAATGTCCCGGTCACAGTCATGTCTACCTGGATGCACCTACGTCGGTGATCGGCGCAAAAGTCCTGTGGTATAAATGTTACGCTCAAAGACCGAAAACGCTCAGTACGCGGAAAAATAGCTCACAACGCGTTGTGGTCACAGTGAAACAGCCACAACGCGAAATTCGCGTTGTGGCTCTAATGAAAACGGCCACGACGCGTTCTGGCAATCTTTTTTACTTTACTTATCCATAAACCTTGAAAATAAATACAGAAAACAAACTTTCACAACTTGATTTTCGTTTTTGTACATTCGTAACATAATATTAATACGATGAAGAAACTAGTAAAACATAAAATTAATACAGTTATTAAAGACACATTTTAATTGAAACATGACAGTCAAAATAAATTAATTAATATTCTAAAAACAGTCAAGAGTGCTATTATAATTTCGCCTCTATCATTCTACGAGTATGTTACCATGGTTTGGCACCAGGTATTGGGTAGGACACACAGAAGTAATTTTTAAAATTTTATTTAAAATGTTAACGATAATATTATCGCTTATGCATAAGCACCATATTATATTCAAATAGTTTCAAATTTACTTTTTCAGGTGTTTAAGTATCTTGTTAAAATACGTGACAAAAGATAATGTGGATAATGAAAGTTTAAAAATTTTATTACACCTAACTAAAAAGTTAAAACACGGGCAATGTTGCTTAGTGGCGTTGTGCCAATAATCTTTGCTCGTTAGAGGTCATCCATATATTAAATGCTTAGTGCGTCACGCAAAATGTAGATTTTTTAAATTCCTGCCCTCGATTATTAAGTTAATTTTGGTGATTATAAAGTTTTTGTTGTGACGTAATATTAAATGGATGAACTCTTGGGTTGGCAACCATACGATCCTTCTATCTAAAACCAGTCTATTCCTCGTACATTCAGTCGTTTTTCTAAAAATATATCCACCACGATTATCCCTGTAGGTTTTTATAGTTAAGGGCTCGGAGTGCCCTATGGTCGCCCAAAAATAAATGCTATAATGGCACTAAGAAGTGGCGCCAAATAATTAAAAAAGCAATGACAAAATCGTGTGTCAATTACAGCTTGGAGTATCATCGGGATTTGGATTTAAATAATTATTAATTATTATCGTTAATATTATTATAATGAGCATAGTATTTCATTATTATTTTTTTATCCACTAATATTAATCGTGACGAATGTAAAACTTTCATGTAGAAAATATATTTATTTGCCGTACGAGCCTCTTAAATTACGGCAACGTTTTTTTAACTTGTTTATATTTCCAACGTTTTTTAGGATTTCGTAGCCAAATGGCAAAAAACGGAACCCTTATAGATTCGTCATTTCTGTCTGTCTGTCCGTCCGTATGTCACAGCCACTTTTCTCCGAAACTATAAGAGCTATACTATTGAAACTTGGTAAGTAGATGTAGTCTGTGAACTACATTAAGATTTTGATACAAAAATTGAAAAATTATTAAAAATTTTAGGTACAACTGAAACAAAAAAAAAATCATCTAACCTATGCGTGTGGCTAAATATGGATAGGTCTTTAAAATTATACTGAACCTCAGTAATATAATTTTCTAATATAATTTTTTACTAACCTGAATAGTTTGCGAGAGAGTCTCTTCCAAAGTGGTAAAATGTGTGTCCCCCCTCTAACTTCTAAAGTAGGGACATGATAAGTCTAAAAAAAATATATGATGTACTTTACTATAAAAACTACCAACGAAAATTGGTTTGAACGAGATCTAGCAAGTAGTTTTTTATACGTCATAAATGGTAAACCTTAATTTTACTTTCATTAAATCAACTGAAATATAAAAATACATCAAAAACCTTTTAATTCCATAAAAATAAACCTTATTGCTGCTGCGGAACCCTTCATGGGCGAGTCCAACTCGCACTTGGCCGATTTTTAAACGTTACTTTTTATATTTCTTAGAATCAAAAATTTATGAAATACCTAACAAAAAATGAAAATAAACGCTGTAGTATTAAATTCTGTTAATATTAAATTCGTGTAGAAAGCTACAATTTAAAACAACTTTATAGGTTATAATAAATATTTTTAAGTTTAGTTTTACTTAACCTACCTAATTTGGTAATATAACATTACTACCTTCGTATTACAATAAATTTAAGTATAATCCATTTATTAATATTATTTTATACTTATACTTGCTTACACTATATTCCATTAGTATTATTAAATAATTATATAATAAAGAAAGTGTTGAAAATTATAAAATATATATAAAAGGGAAATCAATTGATAATTATAATAATTAATAAAATTAATTTTATTAATAAAATCACTACATAATATTATAAAACAAAGTCGCTTTTTTCCCCTCATGTCCCTTTGTTCCCTTTAATCTTTAAAACTACGCAACGGATTTTGATGCGGTTTTCTTTAATAGAGTGATTCAAGAGGAAGGTTTATAAGTATAATAACATTCATTAAGTAGTGGAGAAATACTGTTATTGTTGGGGTTTCTAATGTGATGTCGTAAATAATTACATTTTTTTCCGCTTACATTGCAAACGCAGGCTGTACCCTACGAGATTTATCAAAATAACTAACTGCCCCGCGGTGTTACCCGCGGTTTAAGTGATATATAATAAAAGACTATGAAAAGTACCAATAATAGGGTCAAAACTTTCTATAATTGTTTATGGTAGTGATGATGATGATGATGAATGTAATGTAATGTAATGTAATGTAATTTGCATAGTAGCATATGCTTTCCGTTCTTAAAACAACGTCGAAACTCCCAAACTTGTATCTATAAAGAGTCAGGAGTTCTCTCAGCACCTTCCGAACCATGGTATATCTTGGTGCAATCTTGCTTGTTGGTAGCATATGCTTAGAATACGGCTCACGAAACCGAAGTCACCACATGTTTCCATATAAATTTTGAGGAGTTCCCTCGATTTCTTATGGATCCCTTCATCAGGTCACCACTTTTATGAATATGGTACCAAATTGGGATGATAGCCTATACACCAAAAGAAAAATTTGAAAATCGGTTCACAAACGGCGGAGTAATCGTTGAACATAAAAAAACGAACATAAGAACCCCCCCATTTTGAAAGTCGGTTAAAATTGTAGCCTATGTGTTATTCTGATGTATAAGCTATATCATTGTAAAATTTCATTAAAACCCGTTCAGTAGTTTTTGCGTGAAAGAGTAACAAACATCCATACATCCATACATACATACGTACATACATACCGACATCCAAACTTTCGCCTTTATAATATTAAAAGTAGGATGTACTTACTTCCTAAGTATTGTACACAATGAAAAGGTCTACAGAAAACTCCGCGATGGTATTTATATGTCTATCTCTTATGGATATCCCACAATAACAGTTTTTTGTCATTAACTTTTAACGACAAATAATGGCTAATTTTCGAAGCGATTTTAACCAATACGACATTAATCCTTATTCAATTAAACACTTTAAATACATTGTTGATTTAATATAGATCTATATGGCCCTTTACAGCATAATATGATTTAAATGAATATTTTCGAAGATATTATTACATATTTAAAAATTGCGAGACGTAGCTTTTGCAGGCGGCAGTACCGACCAATGCGGGCCACCGGCCACGGGTAGTAATAATGAATATATATCAAAACTGTAATGAATATAAATCAAATCTGCTGAATCGATTTTATTCATTTTTCAGTGGCTATATATTTTATACCCGTGCGAAGCCGGGGTTGGGTCGCTAGTCATAGGTATTTTATTTAAATATTATAATAAACCTGTATAATAATATTAGTATAGGTATATGCAGTTGTTATAATTTTCTTAATTAAATTCCTGTTGCTAATAAAAATATTCACAGTGAATAATAATTATTGTACAAGGTCTTCTCGTCTTTTTCTGGCATATCGGAGAAGTCATATGACAGACAAAGACATGAATAGTTATACACTGTATAAATATTTTTATTAGTAAGAAAGCTAAAATATAATTCTATTATCATGTTTTGAATACTTCAATGGACTAAAATTATTAATATTATTTTATATTACAACATTACAATCTAGTAAAGCGATCTGATTCCTTTTTTAAATTATACATTTATTATTATACGTGGGATTGGGGTTTTGGTGGTACATTACTACTTATACATTATAATACATCCTAGAATTGCACCTTAATTTAAACCATAAAGTTAATATACCTAGCGGAATAGAGAAACAAAGAGCTGTGCAAGTGAAATGTCACTATCAGTAACACTGCGTGGTAGAAAGAGATGCGTGATTTGAAGTGGCAGAAGCCTTTTTTTCATCTGTTTTGACATTTAGTCTGCACTTATCGGCAAGTTGACAATTTGAGCTCTAAGAAAAATGGTATGTAGGAACATCATTTTAACGCACACGTAAACAGATTAGTACAAACACATGTAATTCAATTTTAGTTTCGTTTGACAGCTGCTCGGGATTGTTTCTCTATTCCGCTAGTTATATTAACTTTATGATTTAAACAGAAGATCAAGAGATAACGACACTATTTTGTATAGTGTCACTTGTGACTTGACAGTTAAAACTTCAGACTCAGAGATACTTTCACTTTCTCGACATTGTCATCCAAGTAACATACTCGTATTTTTGCTTATTGTGGTCGAAAGATAACGCTGCTGTCATTTAAAAGTGATATATCAGAATTCATATATTATCCAATAAAATGCCATGAAAGTGTCACTTTATCCTTGTACGTCTTAAAATTAATCAGGCAGTTTTTAAAAATATATTTTTAGTTGAAGGTTTTAAAACTTTCTTTCTAAAACCTATATTCGCAGGCGCAGTGTAGTAAAATACAATTTATTCTTGGACAGCTATGCAGACAATTAGTAAGGGATTTGGTTTTGTTAAAATCCTAACTTCGGTACCTACTTTTACATACAAGTTATATCTATACTGACTATATTATAATCTAACATCAATTTTTTTTGGTCGTGGTCGAACACGTTTTTATGATTCTTAACATCAATATTATATTTTTATAGGTTTGGGTATAATGCTATTAAAATATTAAGGACATAATAATTATTCTGGGGTCCTTTGTGAATAAACAAGGTACGTACGTAAATCACTTTAAATTTTAAATAAATACCTAACTATCTAAACCTATTACAATTATAATTTTATTTACATTCTCAATAAATATAATTTATCTTAAAATACCTTAAATTATCGTACTCTTTGGATTAATAATATTTGGATCAACAAATTACTTCATAAGGTGCTCGTACTTACAATAATTGGTTTCTTAATAATGAATTTTATTAATTTAATGTCTTAGAAATAGGTTTGGATATTTTGTTTAAAGTGTTGTCTTACAATTATTAAAAAAATGTAAAACTGGCAACACA
The DNA here is from genome assembly GCA_905187585.1 of Cyaniris semiargus. NCBI lineage: Eukaryota > Metazoa > Arthropoda > Insecta > Lepidoptera > Lycaenidae > Cyaniris > Cyaniris semiargus. The sequence continues at coordinate 12,544,014 of LR994547.1, forward strand.
ACTAGTCAGAATTCTGCCGGTCTTATTCCATATATTATTAAGTAAACAGTTCTACAAGGCTATGGTGCTTGGCCAAATTAGAACTAACACCGCCATATTGTAAAGTGTCACGCGATCATCCTATCAATGTCATACTAGTAACAATTTGGATGTGACCTGCAAATTTTGCAATGAAAACTAACGCCGTTATTGGTTATGTGTAATTTGTAGTGTCAGCTTTACATGACAATGTCATTTTTTTGCTTTAACAATGTCCAAGCGTCACAAAATCTTGTAGGTCTGTAGAAAACTTTAAATAATAGAATAGGAGCAAAGTAGATTGTTTGCCAAGACGATACAAGAGCAAAAGTGACTTAGCTATCAATTCACAATAAGTACTTAGACCCTTATCATGGAGATAAGATAAGATACGCGGGGACTTTTGGTAGCCTTTTTGTAAAATTTCTCCCAGGGAGTATTGTCTGGTCAACTCGTACTCTTCTTGTCGAAAGTCTTTACCTCGATCTGAAAATAATAAAATCTATCATTAGGTACTAGTAATAGTTATATATCGATATTTTAATAAGATAATTGTTAAAATACACAGGGGTTCCCAAACTTATTTTGCCTACTGCCCACTTTGTGAACAAATTATTTTTAGCGCCCCCATTGTTTCACCTACTTTCTTATGTTTATTTAAATCAGGGGTTTCCAAACTTATTTTGTCTACCGCCCACTTTGAGCACAAATTATGTTTTAGCGCCCCCTTTGTTTTATATAAGTAATTGATTGTACTGTCGGTTCTTGGTGGAAATTCATTTTAAACACAAATAAAACACAATATTACTTGCACTTTTTCCACTATATTCATTAATTACTACAATTTTTAATTAAACACGACCGGTTTCGAAATAAATCATCATCAGGCGTTTTAATTTAAAATGCATCCAGATGAAATAAATAACCCCCCAAGCCTCTACACAACGCCCCCATTTTTTTCTGGGTCCCACACCGCCCCCCTTAAGACCTTCAGCGCCCACAAGGGGGCGTTATCGCCCACTTTGGGAAAGGCTGATTTAAATTAAGGGGCTTTTGCCGCTTTATAAAAATAAATACAAAATGCTAAAGTAGTCGTTTTCAAACCATATTTTTACCATTACTACCGAATTAACCTTAAAACCGACTTAGGGCTAGAGAAATGAAAAACAAGTATTTGTAAAATCTACTGCTGTCTCCCTAACCTCAAGCCTCACCCCCGCAGAGCGCGATAGAGACAACTGCAGCTTGATCTAATAAAATAACAGAAAATCAATGATTCGTTGTCCCCTGATTTCTTCTCCAAAACTTAACCGATTTAAGTACTTTTTTCATTAAAAATTAAAGCAGGGCTTGAGCTGTGTTCCTATGTTTTTTTTTTTTGTAAAATCTAGCTTGTTTTCTGGATGTTTGAACACAGCGGAAAATCTGGCCATTTTTTGGGTTTTTAGCGTTCATATGTTTTTTAATAATTAAATTATGAAAATAATTAAAACATAGGGACATGCTAATATAGTGGCCATAGATATTCAGGAAAAAAATTATAACTCTACCGGCATTAATTATCCAGGGAGGAAACAGAGGACAACGTTTGTATGGAAAAACGGCCCTAGTGTCTCTGTTACGTATTGGCACAAAAGATTTAAGGTTCATATTATAGTTATGTCAATTGCCAAAAAATTAAAAATAGAACGAAGAGAAAATTTGTGAGAACTAAAAACGACGTGTCTGAATTCGCATATAATATTTGTTTTCGAACCTAAAATAAATAAGAATTTCTGTTTGTGTGATTTCTTCTTCAACAGTCTCCTCTTAATTTGCATTTCCGAATTTCCTCGAATCCTCCTGGGATTTTTGTTTAACAAAATATTATATTCTAAAAAGTCGCATCCAAAATTTGCTAGCCAAAAATTAAAACTAATATGAGGATATAGATTAAAGATGCATTTAATTTAAAATGCATCCAGATGAAATGAAATTACAAATCACCCCTCAAGCTTCTACACAACGCCCCCTTTTTATGGGTCCCACACCCCTTTTAGGCCTTCAGCGTCCACAACGGACCGTCATCGCCCACTTTGGGAAAGACTGAAATACATCATGGTCCACATGTAGTGGCTGATATTTTGTATTTTGATTCTGGTACGCTGAAAAAAGTTTATAGCGCCATGGATGCAATATATAGATGAAAATCGCACACTCGATATTCGATGTGCCAAGTTGCAACTTGCAATCTATATTATGATGTGATGACGGCAGTACTTCTACCATTAGAGACAAAACTCCTATTTAATGTGCCCACCAGGTCCGAAAACTAATCGGTGACCGATATTTGTAGCAGAAAAATAAAACTTAAGTACTGTATACTATTACAATATTGCAAAGCAAGGTCAGCTAGTATTATTATTAAATTTCTATTATTCCCGTTTAATTATCGGTCCTACAAAAAGTATGGCGTGGACGGGCATTTTTTTCCTGAAAACCTCTAAAGTGCTTCCCTAGAAAAACGCACTAACAAACAGTGACATAATTCATGGAATCAGGTCAAAAAATCCAGTTACAGCCTTTTCAAGTAGCACAGGCGGGTTTTATTGAGTAATAAACTTCACTTGTCATCGCATTCAAATAGCCTCTACTATTTTATGACGGCTCGATATTATTGCCTACTAGACCCGACAAACGTTGTTTTTCCATATACGTTATACTCTGGCATTTAAACCTTCCTCTTGAATTACTCTAATAGGAAAAACGCATGGAAATCCGTTGCGAAGTTTTACTATCCATAGTGCCAGAAAGCGGGAAGGGAATTAGTTTTACACTATGTATGTAGTGATTTTTCGGCGATAGCGCGAATGTGACACCCCTGTGACAGAAGTGCACTCGTGCCAAACGGCTATTAATTAAAGAATTAAAAATCAAAGTCGCTTAGCCTACATTTTTTCCATTTTTTTTCCCACCCCACTACATCCACACCCACCGCCCACGACCTGCCAGCACGCAGATTATCAGAAAAGGTTCTTCAGGGAAGTAGCTAACGGAGTTTTAATATAGCTGAAGCCACATGACCGATTTGGTCGCCAACTCTCCGTCGAAATCAAATTGGTGACAATATTGGTCTCGTATATTTGGCCCTTAAAATAAAAAAATTGTTTTTTTTTTTTTAATTTTGAATATACTATACTAGCATTAAGAAAACTCCAAATATTTTAATCGGATTTTCACTTCTCTCTCTCGGGATTCGATATGTCTGGAATCTGGATGGACCTTTAAATATCGATTGCCTTCAGATATATTTGGCACCGGCTCAAAGCTGCAACAGCACCGGCCGGGCCTCTAAACTAAATGGGGCTTTAATGCGTGAAACGATGTAAGATTTGACAATACAAATAGCTAATAATTCAAGTAGGATGATCATTCTTGAAGAAACATTTCAATACGTATGTACATTCCAAAACCTTAAAAAATATCTATAAAAATCAAAGCACTTAATCAAGTATGACGTTCGTAGGAGATATCCACTCCTTTTAATGTATTTAGTTTGTAATAACAGAATTTTCTCGTGACTACTAACTTAATATTAATAAAAATAATTTTTATATGGATTAGTTTACTAGAATATTCACCTCGCTAAGCAGCACCCAGTACGGGCTATCCTTGTTCACGCGGATGCGTATAGCAGAGAAAGGACCCATGGACCGCTTGAGCTCACCATCAGCCAGGCCAAACTCGTCGAAAGTATGCACCATCGTGAAGTTGGATCCGAAAGCAACTGGCAACACCTCCACCACGGATTCGTAGAACTTGTCGAACGGATGTAGAAAGTTGCTACTCCGGAATAGGAAGCTGAAAAAGGTTTTGTTAATGTGTCAACTCACAATCATAATTTTGTATGGAGTCCAATTATCAAACGTTAGATAAATGTAGGTATTTTGTGATTGACGTAGAGGTTTGCTTTGATATTTTTTGGCGTCTTCTTCAAACAATTTTAGTTATGTTTAGTTTCGGTCTGTCCGTCTGTCTGTCCGCGGTTTTGCTCAGAGACTATAGGACCTACAAAGCGGTAATTAAATGGTGTATAAATTCTTAAAAAAAAAATATGGTACCTCCCCTACACATCAAGCGGGGATGGCTTTTTTTTTTCGCGTTTACCCGACCGTGTGGGATGTCGTTGGATAGGTTTTTAGGATTCCGTACCCAAAGGGTAAAGACGGGACCCTATTACTAAGATTTCGATGTCTGTCTGTCCATCTGTCTGTATCCAGGCTGTAACTCAAGAACGGTAATAGCTAGAGAGATGAAATTTTCACAGATTATGTATTTCTGTTGCCGCTATAATAACAAATACTAAAAACTAAATAAATTAAATATTTAAGGGGGGCTCCCATACAACAAACGTGATTTTTTAGCCATTTTTTGCTCGATATGAATGATGGCAATAGATAGGCACCTGAAATATTCATAAAATACTCAATTGTACTTATACTTTAATAATTAATAATAAAATTTTAATAAAATAAATAATTAAGGGGGGCTCCCGCCTCCCATACAAAAAACCCATTTTTTCCTATTTTTGTTCTATAATGGTACGGAACCCTTCGTGCGCGAGTCCAACTCGCACTTGGCCGATTATTCAAAAAATATTACGAGTATTCATATATCATTTTCCGATTTAGGGCTCCATTTGTGAAATATTAAGGGCCTTCCCCTACGGAGATTCCGTAATTTACCGTATTTAGAGCCTTATAAACTCATAATTTGAAAGCTACAAAGTTATAATAAAAATACAGCAACAATCTTCAGTATATCAACATTCCTTTCCCCGTTTTAAATTTTCTATTTTTGTTTATTATACTCATGATATTAGCTTCCAAAGTAATACCAATTTATTAAAATTGAAGCATACTTTCAGCATCTCCCTAGTATTTACAAATTACGTTTATTTGAAACACATGACAATAGATAGACAATTTTATTAACTACATATTCCCCGTTTAATTTTTTTTTTAGATCAATTTTGAACTAAGATAAGTAAAAAAACCGGCCAAGTGCGAGTTGGACACGCCCAAGAAGGGTACCGCAGCAGCATAAAGGTTTATTTTTATGAAATTTAAAGGTTTTTGATTTAATTTATGACGTATAAAAAAAAAAAAAACTACTTGCTACACTTCGCTTCGTTCAAATCAATTTTCGTTGGTAGTTTTTATACATCATATATTTTTTTAAGACTCATCATGCCCCTACTATAGAAGTTAGAGGGGGGGTGTTTTTTTTTCTTTGTATTTTCACAGAGAACTCTTATTACATTTTAAATATTGTCACCTTGCACATTATTTCATTTAAAAATTTTCGCGCGCGTCTTTACTTTCTTGACAGACTATAGATATGTATAGGTACTTAGGTTATAAATTTTTATCATAGTTAAGTATTAATATCCAAATTATTGTAATACCTACTTTCTTTGTTGAAGTTACATATTATAATATAATAACAATAACAATAAAATGCTTTATTCACACATTAAGACAATGCACAGAGCTTCCGTGGCCTAATGGGCAGACCTTTGGTTCACACTCGTAGAGGGTGCAGGTTCGATCCCGGGTGGAGGCGTGTACCAATGAGACATTTTCTGATCTCAAGTACATAATACGGACGCTCGTACGGTGAAGGAAAACATCGTGAGGAAACCCGCACATAGTTGGTCCCAGACGTATTGACTAGTTCTTTCCTCTGGAACAGGCCGACTATGTTGCGAGATACATTCTTTTATAATTTTGGACGTGGCGGTACTTAATATCGTGAACGTTCACGGTAAAACGATAACATAGGGAAGTAAAATGTATGAAAATATATGAAGACGCTTTTAAATTTCTGTCGACGATAACTTTTTAACGTGCACGTTAGAGGCCATCACGACGTCTACACTCTTCTGAACCGCACAAAACGTCCGCGGTGCGTAAAATCATAAGGGCATTCAACGTACCCAACGATTTATTGTGGAAGTCGGCGTCCACGATAACGTGACGTCCGGAATTATAAAAGCGCACAATGTCGTATGTGCTTGGGCAACCATACTGACATTTAAATCTTGTCCCAGGCACTACAGCATTTGAGGAGTGGTTACTTCGCTCTGAAAATACTGTATAAATCATCCACAACGGATGCAAAGGCCTAGTAAGACAATGCACAGCACACACTAAAGCAAACTAACAAGCAATAAACCAAAAGAAAAAAAAAACTGCTTAACTAAAATAATAGTAGCTGAGTATATCTGGCTACACGTAAAAAGCACAGTATTTTTGCTTCTAATCATTTTTCCGACCCTAAAGCCTTCATTTATGCAAAAAAACGACATTTTTTTTTTAACTGTTAGTTATCGTGTTCATCCACACATGTCTTCAATTATTACCTCATATTATGTTGAGGAGTTGACAACGATAAGCTGATGAAAACTAAGTATTCACCCACCTAGAAATCTCCGTAGGTTTCTCGAACCAGAACTCCAGGACGTCTCCCTTCTTCGGCTTCACGCCCCAGAAGAAGGTATGTCCCTCGTAAGCCCTTTTCGCAGTGTGGTCAGCGTGCTCCATTATGTTGGAGTGAATGGCTCTTAGAGGCGGGTTGTCGTGAGCGTAGTGGGCTGGCAGGGTTCCGTAGCTCGGGTCCTGGACAATTAACAATTAGATGAAACAAATAAAAATACATGCTGAAAGACTAATTTTTTTTTCACTTTTGTATGGGCAAGCGCCCCAGCGTCACGAGTTTCCCCATACAAAAGTGAAAAAATTTTTGGTCTTTCAGCGCTGCTACTTTCACAGTGAACTGTCTACAAGGAACACATACACATTACACACCCTAAAGTATTATAACTTAGTTACAAAAAATATATAAAGCGTGTTACACTTAGTATATTTTTTTAAATTCAAAATAGGTATTATGACTAAAGATGTCACGAATATTCGGCAACTATTCGGTATTCGGCCTATTCGGTTTCTTTACTATTCGGCCGAATACCGAATACCAAATCATGTAGAAAAAAACGTTATATTATTCAAAATTATGTATTTACTAGCTTTTGCCCGCGGCTTCGCTCGCGTGGAATTCAAAAATCGCGTAAAATACGAATATTCTTGTAAACCTCCTTTGGAAACATGATGTTTTTCCAAGACCAAAGTAGACTATGTTATTCTACATCCTTTTAACTAAGTATATGCCAAAAATCAAGTCGATTTGTTGCTTCGGTAGGTCGTGAAGGAAGGACAAACAAACAAACACACTTTCGCATTTATAATATTAGTATGGATAGTCATGAAAAGCTTATAACCAGCAGTGGACGGTAGATATACAAGAAGTATAATAATACAGTATACGGGCGCAGCCCCCCAAGTAGTGTCCAGGGGCAAAGCCCCCCGCATAATAATCAAACGACACTCGAAATCTGTATGTTTAGTTTAGGTTAGAATAATTTCGTTATGATATTCACTTTTAATAATTAATACCTTAGTTTGTTCCTAAAAAGGAGAATTACAACGCAACACTAACGCCGCGACACCGTTTTGTTATAAGCAACATTTCCAGGTGCGGGAGGAAGGAGGCGCAGTAAGTGGGGGGGCTCGGGGGCGAAGTCCCCCTCATAGTAATTAAATTACACTCAAAAAGTGTATGTATAGTTTAGGTTAGAATAATTGCACTTTTAATTATTAACTTAGTTTGTTCCTAAAGAGGAGGATTAAAAGTCAACACTAACGACGCAGCACCATTTTGATAAAAGCTACTTTTCCAGGAGGGGGGGGGGGGGGGGGGGGGGGGGGCGCAGCCCCCCAAGTAGTGTCCGGGGGCAAAGCCCCCCGCATAATAATCAAACGACACTCAAAAACTGTATGTTTAGTTTATTTTAGAATAATTTCGTTATGATATTCACTTTTAATTAATACCTTAGTTTGTTCCAAAAAAAGGAGAATTAAAACTCATTACTAACTACGCGACACCACTTTGTTATAAGCAACATTTCCAGGAGAGGGGGGGGGGGGGGGGGGGGGTTGGAGGTAAATCCCAGGTGCGGGAGTTATGATATATATGACGCGTTACCATTTTGATATAAGCTGCATTTCCAGGAGTGAGGGGGGTGGGTTTGGTGGACCTGACAGACAGACATACAGACAGACAAAAAAGTAACCACATTTTTTGGCTTCCATAGCGATGTAGTAACAGCCCCCGCTTATTTTTTTTTTTGAATATCTTTAACGTACAGAATTTTCATTTCTACAATTTTATTATATGTATAGATTAGATACTGATAGGTTCAAAATAATATATTTACATCCTCCATCATCCCTTATTTTATCCCCATGGGGGTTGAATTTATTAAAATCCTATTTAAGCGAACGTTTTCATCATAGAGGCTCAAATCTTTAATAATTTCAGTTCAATCAGTCGAAAGTCTAAGAAAATTCATAAAAACTTTCATCCCCTATTTCATCCCCTTAGGGGTAGAATTTATTAAAATCCTTTCTTAGGGGATGCCTACGTCATAGTCGCTTTATGCATACAAAATCTCAGCCCGATCGGTTTAAAATTGACAAAGTTTCATACAAACTTTCATCCCCTATTTAACCCCCTTAGGGATAGAATTTTTTAAAATCCTTTCTTAGGGGATGCTTACATCATAGTAGCTGTATGCATGCAAAGTCTCAGTCCGATTGGTTTAAAATTGAGAAAGTTTCATACAAAATTTCATCCCCTATTTTACCCCCTTTAGGGGTTAAATTTATTTAAATCCTTTCTCAGGAGATGCCTACGTCGTAGTAGCTTTATGCATGCAAAGTCTGAGCCCGATCGGTTTAAAATTGACAAAGTTTCATACAAACTTTCATCTCCTATTTTACCCCCTTGGGGGTAGAATTGATCAAAATCCTTTCTTAGCGGATGCCTACGTCATAACATCTACCTGCATGCCAAATTTCAGCCCGATCGGTCCAGTGGTTTGGGCTGTGCGTTGATAGATCAACATGTCAGTCAGTCACCTTTGAGTTTTATATATATAGATTTACAAATTACAACACTTAAGTAATAAAAATTGATCAGTGGTAAGTTGTGATGGATAAAAACAAGCTTTTTCAGCATTTTTTGGTAGCAAACGATTACGCTTTTCATCGTAAATGTTACCAGCCTCAGAAAATAACCTCTCAATATACACACTACTTCCTGGAGATAAACTTTGGCAAATTTCGAAAGGTTTGGGTATTGTTTTTCGTTTGCTAACCACCACTTATAAGGATCGGCCTTCCGATCTAGGCGAACTGTTTTCAAATAAAAATCCAACTCGTTTGACGCAAATGACTCGTTTGAAAACGCAACGAGGAAAACAGGTTGCGACTTATCTTAATCCAGCTACCGCGCCCCCGAAAAGTATGTATTTCGTGCCGAATATTCGGCGCTTCGGCCGACAGCGGTGCCGAGTATTCGGTATTCGGTATTCGGCCAATTTACTATTCGTGGCATCCCTAATTATGACTATTAGGGTGAAGCCAAACGAGCGTAATTTGTGAGTTGTGAGTAGGGTTGCAAAATTACGTAATTTTACCGAAAACGCTGGTAAAATACGCGTATTTTACGGTAATTTATATAAATTACGGTAAAATTACCGGCTACGTATGTATGCAGAATGGTGGTATGACGGCGGGCGGGGCGAGCGTGTTGCAAGTTGTAATTTGTGTACTGCGTGCGCGTCGCACGGTGTGAGTTGTGACGTTGCCGATTAGTGCTGTTTGCCATAATATTTTGCGCTGTTGCGACTTGTTGACAGTTGACGACACTCGACAGAGCATACAGCAAGCCGACAGGCTGGCTATTATGTTGTTTTGACTTACTGCAGTCTAGACTTGCATTAAGTAACCTGTTTAATTGTTTATATCCACATTCTTAATGAAAATTATGCCATGAAATCAAATCTTTTTTTACCCAATTTTATCGTAATTTACCGTAAAATATAATATATTACGTAAAATATCGTAATTTACCGAATTTTACGAAAGTAATTTTACCGCTTTACATCCCTAGTTGTGAGTCGCAGAATTTCTGCCGCGTAAATATCTTTTCATACAAATCATGACTCACAAAATTACGCTCGTGTGAATCAAACAGGAGTTTTGTATGAAACTGAATGCAGCAGAATTCTGCCGAACCGACATTCTGCGACTCACAACTCACAAATTACGCTCGTTTGGCTTCGCCCTTATGAATACTGTTTTTAAACGTCGCAAACAACGTAGAAACTACGGTGCCTACCACCGGTTCGGGAACTAACTACCTAAACTAAGAAACTCATATTATGATTTCATACAGAAGAAAATATTACTTAGGGCCCGTTTCACTTTCTGGAGGATCTATAATAATATTCGAGCATGATTGAAATTTAATTTTATTTATGACCGACGTTGTAAATGGTTTACACATAAAGTTAATATACCTCTCGGTATATTAACTTTATGGGTTTACATAACAATATAATTTTTGAATTCTAAATTCACTGTCGTAATGATTGATTGCATACTGCCTAAGTATCCTGTACCGAGAAAACGCGGCAGACCAAAATCAACAAATATTTTTTTTAATAATATAAAACATAGTCATTACTCAATTAATATTATTATTGACGTAACCTCAAAAGTAAAAACAAAAAGTTCATAAAGCTTTTAACACTGCAGGCACTGTCTGATTTAATTATCCAAATGTTTGCGCAAGCATGAAAAAGCTTTGAGTTGAAAGCTCTAAGAGAGATTTTTTATCTCAAAGTCTGAACAAACCGGCTCGACACTATATACACACAGTATAAATATAATACAGTAGAGCAAAGTCGAGTCTTTGAAATGAAATTCGCTCCACAAAAGATTTCTTCGACATTCAATTCACGGATTATAAGCAAATAGAAAATCAGATAGAATTAAACGCGATGTGCGTGTTACGCATTTGTCGCAGCCAACTGGTTAAATAGCCGTTTAATCAAACAGCTAGACCTTTGACTGAACAACGCCATTCAATCACACGGCTATACGTCGTTTATGCAACGTTCAACACTACAGCTAGACGACGTTTGGCCAACTGGTTAAATGGAAAATTAACTAAGGTGACCAATGACCATATGTAATTTGAGAGAATATAATATTATGTAGGAAAACTTTTTGTAATTTCTTGGAAGATTATTCTATGCAATAAAATACCTTGGTGATACATTTCATAAGTAATTTCATAATTTTTCTACTCGTATGTGCCCCCATAATTTCTGTCTCTTTAATAACACTTGTAACGTATATTTACTAATATCTTTCCGAAAAATATCTTGAAACAACCATAAACACCGGCTAGTTGACGCCTTACTGTAAACAAAACGCACCTAGCGCCGCAGTGGTGAGCGCTGAACTAAATGAAAATACCACTAGACGTAGCAAGACCTGAACCTAATGCCACCTTAGGTTGGATACGAGATTGTTTCAACCCATTTTCGGTTTATTAGCTTTAACATAGAACCCAACTAGCACCATTAGTAATAAAAACAGCCAACTCTGCTACTTTTAGCTGTACTATGGCGCTTTGGATTTGGAATTCTGGAAGCAGTTTTAATTCTGGAAGCACTTTATTGACCGGCGCTACCGTCGCCAGCGCAGCGTTTCCAACGTGCGTAGGAGATGGCGCTTTCTCGGACCTGATCGCTAAAAAAACATGGCGGTGGGTTACTTGGACTGCTAGCTGCATTGGTGCTATTAGGGGATAAGATTAGCGCTCAGAAGCGCACTAAGCAACTATTAAAGTTCATGTTGCTGCTTCTTGTGACGCCATTTTAACAATACAGTAATTATGGAACAAAATTATAGGTTTTTATCACAATTTATAATAAAATATAGCTAAATATGGAACCAGAACATCACAAAATATTATTTTACTCAAGAATGTAGTTGCAATATCGTTAACGGCGTGATCTAAAATATTATGTAAATACTTAAGGCGCGTTAAAATACTCCAACTATAATATTAACGATAAACATACCTGCGTTTTTTAAAATATGTCACTGCTGAAAAACACTTCACTTCACTGATTACTTGTTTTATTTTTATTTAGTAATGGCTGATTTTGAAACAACACTACGTAATATATATATATATATATATATATATATATATATATATATATATATATATATATATATATATATAATTTTATAGAATATAGAATTTGATTTATTAAACTACACTACTAGCTAAATATAAATTGCATACAGTATAATAATAATAATATAATAATATCTATGGACGCTTCACACCACGTCAGTCTGGCCCCGTGGTACTGACCCTCCTGCGGCGCCTATGGAGTTAATGAAGCTGCGAAGCAGCTCAAATAAACAATTATCATTCATATATATATATATATATATATATATATATATATATATATATATATATATACCTTATATATATACCTATATATATATATATATATATATATATATATATATATATATATATATATATATATATATATATATATATATATATATATATATATATATATCAGTGTGGTGCTGACAAATAGTCGCAGCTCATGTGTCGACGTAGTGCCACTATTCTGGAATTCCAATGGAACCGTAGGGTTGCAAAAGTTGTGCCTAATTTGGCTGCGGTGTGGCTGCTCTAGGTTTGCAGTGCACGCTTTAGTCCTTGAGCTTGGCGCATTTGCGAATAATCGGATTAGCTCCAAAGCTCATAACCAGCTAGTTGGGTGGTATACTGTATTGACAACCTCTGTGGCTCAGTTGGTGGGCTGTTGTTGTGTTGTTGTTGTTTGCTGGTTGTTGAGCTCAAGCCGGGGGTCGCGGGTTCGAATTCCGCCGACTGAACAAAAAGTTTTCGAAGTTCGTGGGTCGGATGTACAGTATTAAATATGTGTATAATATAATAAAAATCTTAAACATATGTATAGTATAAAAGTATTAAATATATTTCCGTTGTCTGGTACCTGTAACACAAATCCATCAGGTACTTACCACGGGGCCAGACTGACGTGGTGTGAAGCGTCCATAGATATTATTATATTATTATTATTATACTGTATGCAATTTATATTGTGACACTGACCGTACTCCTTTAACGAAGTGTTACCGGCTGAGTGGTTTTTCAGTAGAAAAACGGAGTTTAATAAATCAAATTCCATTTATTCAATTAAGAGATTAATCCATACGTGAAAGTACTATAAACGAACGTTGCATGATTTTATGTATTTTTTACTACCCTCTTACAAATATTAAAAAAAATTATTTTTATTTTATTCCGATTCTGGATCATTAAATATATATTACTAGATGAAAACCCGGCTTCGCTCGGGTAAACTGTGACTCAATACACATCTAGGTACAAAATGTAGGTAAATATTTCGACGCCCCCAGTCCCCACCGAATAATCGGACAGTCGCAAAAATGAAAATGTTCAGGAGAGCCAAAAAACTAAATTTTGTTAATAACTCCGTTAAAAAAAAGCATCAAAGACTTTAATATCTCAAGTGAAAGCTAATTTTTTTGCCTATCTTGCTATATCAACAAAGTGTAAGTAATTACTACCAAAGGTTTTTATATTGTTAAGTACAACACAACTTATCGTACTAGAGTAGGTCAAGCTCTGATCAGTAATGTCACTTGCATGATTATTCGTGTAATTTATGTTTTCGACTGCAATTTATATTTTCGATTGTGATTTTTGTATGGGAGCCCCCCTAAATTTATCAAGCCCCATACGGTCACCGGCGTCCGAGACACAATAGAATATCTATTGTGTCTCGTTTTCCCACGATCGATGGGTTAATTATTACTTTTATTTAAATTTTATTATTTATTATTAAAGTATAAATAAAACTGAGTATTTTGTGAACATTTCAGGTGCCGAGCAAAAAATATTTGAAAAATCGCGTATATTGTATGGGAGCCCCCCTTAAATATTTAATTTATTTTGTATTTTGTATTTGTTGTTACAGCGGCAACAGAAATACATAATCTGTGAAAATTTCAGAAGTCTAGCTATAACGGTTCTTGAGTTACAGCCTGGAGACGGACAGACAGACGGACAGACGGACAGACATCGTGGTCTTAGTAATAGGGTCCCGTTTTTACCCTTTGGGTACGGAACCCTAAAAAACGATTAAAAAACTGTGTCTGTTTCCATGTGTGTACCATAATATGTATTATTATTTATCGGGTTATAGAAAAAAATCGGCCAAGTGCGAGTTGGACTCGCTGACGAAGGGTTCCGTACCATTATAGAGCAAAAATAGGTAAAAAATGTGTTTTCTTTTATGGGAGCCCCCATTTATTATTTATTTTATTATTAAATAATTAAATAATAAAACACAACTGAGTATTTTCAATTTTGTGAACATTTCAAGTGTCTACCTATTGTAATTATTGATATGGAGCATAAAATAGCAAAAAAAATTATGTTAGTTGTATGGCCCCCCTTTAATATTAACTCCCTTACTAATAAAAACTTCTTACACATGCGTTTAACGCATGAATAGAAATCTAGGTATAGCGGTTCTTGAGATACAGCCTGGAGACAGACAGACGGACAGACAGACATCGAAGTCTTAGTAATAGGGTCCCGTTTTTACCCTTTGGGTACGGAACCCTAAAAAATATTGAGCCACTTACCCAGTATCAGTTTCGTTTCGAAAATGATTTTTTTAACACGCTTTTATTATCTTGGGCTGTATGTACGTTTTTAGTTATTTCCAGTAGTCTAATTAATTCTAAACTGCATACGCATTATGAGCCAATTCAAATGAAATATAAAATTAATTAAAATTTCTAATTAAGTATATAAAATAAAAATAAAAACGTGTTTTTATATTTTTTTTAAACTATTATTATTTTGGTTTCATTTGGCCGACTCTGCTGCTGCTTAACATTTTTTTTAATTTGGTTTTTTTTTAAGTTGGCAACTCTGTCTTTACGTCACTGACACATGTGTCAGTTTACAGCAAGAAGGCCCGCTAATAATTATTTTTAACAAAAAATTAAAACCGACTTCCAAGGAAAAAACAATAATAACATCCTTATAATATGAACTAAAAAGTATTAAATAATTTTTCCTATCTAGTAGTGCCTTTTTCCGAATTCGGCTAAACCTCAACTATTTCGGTATTGAATCTTCATAATTTTGAAGTCGGTACCAGATAGCTGAATCTTCAGTTCTCTGACAGAATATTTGAAACTTTTGGAACTGGCACCGACTTCAAAATTATGAAGATTGAATACCGAAATAGTTGAGGTTTAGCCGAATTCGGAAAAAGGCACTACTAGATAGGAAAAAATATTTAAACTTTTTAGTTCACATTATAAGGATGTTATTATTGTTTTTATTTCAGTTCTTAAAACAGCGCCTTAACCCCCAAACTTGTATCTATAAGGAATCCGGAGTTCTCTTAGTATCTTCGGAACCATAGTATACCTTGGTGCAAAATCTTGCGTTTTAGTAGCATATGCTTAGGATACTTCTCATAAAATCAAAATCACCATATGTTTCCATATAAATTTTGAGGAGTTCCCTCGATTACTCATGGATCCCATCATCAGATCACCACTTTTGTAAAAATGGGACCAAATTGGAAAGAAACCTAATAGAACAAAACAAAAATTTTGAAAATCGGTTCACAAACGGCGGAGTAATCGTTGAACATACAAAAATAAAAAAATAATATCCACAACCGAACATAATTATATAATAACCTCCTCCTTTTTGGAAGTCGGTTAAAAATAAGAAGTTGTTTTGTCAGTGCCATTAGAATTTAACGAAATTGTCCAAAATCTGAAATTTGCGGATATAATTATGTTGTCGTGTCGAAATCAATATTTTTTTATTTTCTATTATTCATATTATAAGGTTTCGATCGAGTCTATCGTACCCCTTGACGAAATTATTAATATAGATTATAGATTATTAAATGATCCAGAATCGGGTTGTATATTGTTTGGTTATACTTTTTAAATTTTAATGATTAATTTGAAATAATATTTACATTTCATTTAACTTTTTCATGTGCAATTATTATCAATTTTCATTTCACGCCAGTATGATGATGAGCTTAAGTTGAAATGACACATTTTACGTAGAATTGAAGAAAACTTTTAGAATTATTATTGAGATATATAAGCACTAGGTATAATATATACTAGGTACATAAGTACTACGTAGTTACTAGGTATATAAGTACTACGTAGTACTTATATCTCAATGAGAATAATAAGTTGGTCTGTCACGTTTCGGCCCAGTTAGTAGAAGGCGGTAGAAAAATTCAGCTTAAAAGCTCCGAAGTCTGAACTATTGGCGACGTGACGTGCCGCACATGACTTTGTAGTTTGTACTTTGAGCTTTTAAAGCTTTGGAGGTTAAAGTTTGAGTCTTATGACTACAAGAGATTTGAGGGTATTATTCTATTTTTTTTTATAGAAGATATCTTTGAAGATAACGATATTAAACCACGAATTGTTTTTTGATATATTTTTTAATGTTATTACTTTATATTCTATTTATGAAGCCTGAAAGAAAATATTAATTTATAAATTAATCAACCCTACCCAAGAAATAAAAATACTCTTCCATTTAAAGAAGCTTAAGTTACGATTTAAATAAAAAATGCCATCTCTTTACTTTGATTTCAAAGTTATTACAAGTAAGACTGTAATTAATATAGGAATTCCTTGTAAAAGAATCCTTGTTTCTCTAGACTGGAGAAAAAATGCATTTCCGTGTTAATTAAACTATCATATTTCAGAGTTAGGCTGAAGCTTCGGCGTCGTCGCGTCGGTCGGCTTCGGCCAACATTATGAAGTTCGGCCGATTCCACTATTTGGCAACGTGGCTTGTGGAACTTTTACCTCGGTTTTGGCCAAATTAAAAATTATTTTCTAGAAAACAAACGAGCTATTTATAGCGAAGTTTGATTAGGGGGCGTCCACAAATTACGTGAGGTGTTTAAGGGGGGGAGGGGGTCGAGTCAAATCTCATCTAATCTTACGTTGGGGAGAGGGCAAATCTCACGTAATTTTATATATATTTGTAACAATGAGAAATAAAATTACGTGAGATTTGCCCTCTCCCCAACGTAAGATTAGATGATATATATATATATATATATATATATATATATATATATATATATATATATATATATATATATATATATATATATATATATATATATATATATGTATGTATGTATATATATTGGTCCATTTCATATAGATTGTACGTATGCTCAAGATTTAAGGTGCCGGTTGGCAGCGGGCGACATTAAGCATGAATAAGTGTCGCAAGCTTCGTGTCGCTAGCTGCGGAGGGTATTTCATAGAAATACAATATACATACAAACCTACTGTGGCTGCGACACGTCGTCTGCGGTTGCTTCATGTCGCCCGCTTCCAACCGGCATCTTTAACCGTAAGCGTAATCGTATTATTAAGATCATTCACTAATTCGTTCGAAAGAAAATAATTTCATTCATACTTTGACGTTATACATCTACTGATTGTCAAACAATCCAACGCGTTTACGTAAGACACCCACATTTTAAAAATAAAATCTCACGAATTCTCACCAGGTGGGGAGGGAGGGTCAGAAAATTAAAAAAAAAACACCTCACATAATTTGTGGACGCCCCCTTATAAAAAATGTATGGGATTTGACAAAACGCATTGCAAGCGCCATGACACTCAGCGATGCGATTTTGGACATCTAACTTCGCTATCGAAAAACGCGAATGCATTTTGACTAAGCACTTGGATAACCGATTGTTTAACCGGTAAATTTTTTGATTGAAAAAATTGATCAATAATAATAAAAATTACTAACCGGCTTCGGCTCCAGCCAAAAACAACAGTAGCTACACTAGATATTTCCATATTGATTGCAGGACTTCCTTGGAAATGGAATTGAGACTTAGAACGTGACCTATGGTCGACGACGAACTTATGTAATAACTAGACATCGGGTTATATGCACAATCAAAGTGCCGAAATATGCATGCAAATATGCACGAAAAATGGTCTAAATATGCACAAAATATGCACAATCAAAAGTTATTATTCTTAGGATTTAGGATTTTTTTATGAAGAGTTTGTCGGTTGCCGTTAATAAATGCGCCAATTTTCACCATTACCTCAATCCAGGGTTTAAAATTTTTAATACAAACCAAAATTAATTTTCTACCAACATTTTGCGATTGCATAACAAATATCATGGAAGTTATGGACTTTACTCAATGTTTTTTTCTTATCTTATCTTTGCAAAGAAAGATTTTGTTTCTAGGAAAAAATTGTATCGGGCGTACTAGTCTTTAAATTGGTCTTAATCTCGAAAGTGGTAGCTAACAGAGATAGAAAGGATTCCGTTTTAGGGTTCAGTAGTCAACCAAGTTTTGTTGATTACAGAACCCTATAACGGAACCCTAACCATCTGATTTTTTGTATGTTGATAGATAGGTTAATAGTTATATAATTTAAGAGTAACATTGTCCAGTGTCCTACAAATAGAATAATCCAAATTTTGGGACCATCAAATCAAAGTTTTTTCTTCCGAGATTTTTCGCAGATAGAATTGTTGTTCGTCTTATCAAAATGAAGCTACTCACAAAAAATTAGCTTGATGGTAATCAAAAAAAAATGTTCTAGGGATCCCTGACTATGAATGTTAGTATGTAATATGTATATTTAATGCAAAGTGTCAGCTGAAGTGAAAACGAAACAGCAAGATGGAGGCATACATTTTCGCCACGTGGTAAAGAGAGTTGAATGACTAACGTTAAAGTTTAAATTTTTTATCCATTCCAAAAGGTTGAACTTAAAAAGGTAGGTATTTTAATGTGTCAACGTTATATAATATTATTATAACGTTAAAAATTCCACAGCTTAAACTAGTGCTTTTCGATCTTTTTTATGATGCGATCGACCCCCATTGGCCAGTATTAAAAAAAATACTCATGGCACTCGGGGACTGCCGCGGTAAAGCTATTGCATAGCATTTTTTATCAACTTACGCAATTATAATTCGCATACGTCATAGTCACACGCACACAAACACCGTGCTGGTCGCAGTGGTGGGTGACAGGTTTTATTCGTTACGGAATTTCTTGATTCAGCCGCCGCGATATAAGCTATACAATAGCTTAAAATATTGCGCGACCTCCTCTTGCATTTTTATCAAGTATGTACTTATCGCGACCCACAGGTTGAAAAACACTGGCTTAGACTTCACTAACCTTAACCTTCTGGATTTTCCCTTTCAACGATGAGTAGAGGCCGATGTGTTGGAACAGGGGTGTCTTGTATCGGGGTCGAATTTGCAGCTTACTCTTGCCGCAGTGTTCCTGAAACAGACATAGAATGTAAACCTCACAGAAGACAACATTATTTACCGCCATTAAGTTAGCATTCAAGCTATTAGGGACCATCCATATAGTATGTCACACTATTTTCATGATTTTAGACCCCCCCCCCCCCCCCCAAATGGGGCAACGTGGAATGAGGGTTATGATGTGTTCCATGTGGCATAGGTACTTTATGGATGGCCCCTAATGTTGTAAACGCAAGAGTGATATCTGTCTGTTTTCACGCCCAAGCAGCTAAACCGATTTTCAGAAACTTGATATTGTGTGCTTTAAGTACTAATGAAAATGCTGCTCAATACCAAATATGTATTCTGTGTCAATACTGATAATAATCATGGAAGAACATGGCATAATCCATTGCCCATTTTCGTAACCGTTAGTACTGATTCATAATGGGCCAACGTAAATAGGTTAAGTACATTAGAGTCAAAAACATTTAGCAATATATCAATATTAGACAAGCACTTAAAAAAATGAAGTTCAAATAAGTATTCAATAGAACAAAATAGTAAGGGACTAATTTATACCTATCTCAATTAGAAACAAAATTATTGAAGCGCCAAATAGCGACGCGCTTCGAAAATTCATAGAACAAACATAGTAAGGCACTCATTTATACCTATTTCAATTAGAAACTAAATTATTGAAGCGCCAAATAACGACGCGCTTCGAAAATTCAGATCCAAATATCCAAACTTCAGTTAGAATTTCAATCACCGAATACTGTGTACGATCATTGGACGTTTCAACCATGAATGACAATGCTGAATTACTGGCAACAAACGGAAATCATTTAGTTTCTAGGTTAAAATTATAGATACATCCAAACTAAATGTTATATCACCATAACAAAATCCGCATGATACTTTGGTATATCAGAAAATCAGGCTATCATAATATAACATACCAATGTATGTTGCCGTAGAACACCATTCAGCAGATGGATGATTTCTGCATGTTTACTCATTTACATTTCACTAAATCACTTACCGATGACTAATCCATGCTGCATATGCGGTCGGCGAGGAAGCTCTCGATCAGCCAGACCATAGGCATGTTGCTGTAGAACAGCTCCACAATCCACATAGTAAATGTAACACTTTCTACAGTATTCAACCATTAACTTACCGATGACTTATCCATGCTGCATATGCGGTCGGCGAGGAAGCTCTCGATCAGCCAGACCATAGGCATGTTGCTGTAGAACAGCTCCACAATCCACATAGTAAATGTAACACTTTCTACAGTATTCAACCATTAACTTACCGATGACTTATCCATGCTGCATATGCGGTCGGCGAGAAAGCTCTCGATCAGCCAGACCATAGGCATGTTGCTGTAGAACAGCTCCACAATCCACATAGTAAATGTAACACTTTCTACAGTATTCAACCATTAACTTACCGATGACTTATCCATGCTGCATATGCGGTCGGCGAGGAAGCTCTCGATCAGCCAGACCATAGGCATGTTGCTGTAGAACAGCTCCACAATCCACATAGTAAATGTAACACTTTCTACAGTATTCAACCATTAACTTACCGATGACTTATCCATGCTGCATATGCGGTCGGCGAGGAAGCTCTCGATCAGCCAGACCATAGGCATGTTGCTGTAGAACAGCTCCACAATCCACATAGTAAATGTAACACTTTCTACAGTATTCAACCATTAACTTACCGATGACTTATCCATGCTGCATATGCGGTCGGCGAGGAAGCTCTCGATCAGCCAGACCATAGGCATGTTGCTGTAGAACAGCTCCACAATCCACATAGTAAATGTAACACTTTCTACAGTATTCAACCATTAACTTACCGATGACTTATCCATGCTGCATATGCGGTCGGCGAGGAAGCTCTCGATCAGCCAGTCTATTGGCATGTTGCCGTAGAACAGCTCCACAATCCACATAGTAAATGTAACACTTTCTACAGTATTCAACCATTAACTTACCGATGACTTATCCATGCTGCATATGCGGTCGGCGAGGAAGCTCTCGATCAGCCAGACCATAGTCATGTTGCTGTAGAACAGCTCCACAATCCACATAGTAAATGTAACACTTTCTACAGTATTCAACCATTAACTTACCGATGACTTATCCATGCTGCATATGCGGTCGGCGAGGAAGCTCTCGATCAGCCAGACCATAGGCATGTTGCTGTAGAACAGCTCCACAATCCACATAGTAAATGTAACACTTTCTACAGTATTCAACCATTAACTTACCGATGACTTATCCATGCTGCATATGCGGTCGGCGAGGAAGCTCTCGATCAGCCAGACTATTATAGGCATGTTGCTGTAGAACAGCTCCACAATCCACATAGTAAATGTAACACTTTCTACAGTATTCAACCATTAACTTACCGATGACTTATCCATGCTGCATATGCGGTCGGCGAGGAAGCTCTCGATCAGCCAGTCTATTGGCATGTTGCCGTAGAACAGCTCCATGTAGTAGATGAAGTGGACCAGGTCGGAGGACCGGAACAGCTTGCCGATGCCGCCGACGTTACAGAAGCTCAGAATGAACCACTTCGGTGTAGTCACCGTCGTCGCCGCAGTGAACTTCTTGACGTCCTATAACGATGGTTGAACTAAGAAAAACTGGCTTACGGCCGCACTCAGAGATATTTAATGATGATTAAACTTCAATTTAACGGAGAGTTTGACATAATCTATGGGGCTTATGTCAAAATCTTGATATAGGTATATCAACTTTATGATTTAATTAGAGTTATAATTTAGTAATTACTAAATAATATTATGTAATGTATTATAATGTACTAATTATGTAATGAACGTAAATTATATAATAATATATGGCGTAGGTACTGACTACTGGACCATGAGTGCTATAGAATTGTTTTATTGTACATTAGAATATAATAGATATTAGAATGGAATTATACATGATATTGTAGAATACTATAGATGATAGTGCTATAAAACTGTTTTATTATATAGATATTAAAATGGAATTATAATTTATACATGACATTGTAGAATACTATGGTATAGTTAGTTTACTTCTAAGTAAAAATGCTAAAGCATACCTTTTACAGACTTGGCAATTTTTATAAATTAAACAGTATAATTTACCCTATTTTTCATAATAATAATTAAGTCCAAAAGTCTCTGTAATTTTATGTTCTATTCCACTCTCTTTAGGGATCTTTCCTTTGATTATGACAATAAATTTTATGTATCAGTCACGAAAATTACTGCATCTACCCATTTTGATAGCAATAGTAAAATTTAAATATGTGCTGTAATTCAGCTCAGTCTTGTTTAAATTTTCTGTTAAAATAACAGAGTAAGTACATACCACAGTATTCTGAAGTACATACATTGTTAGGTAGAATATTGATTATGAGTACCAATTCCCATAAGCCCATACACATATTATTACCTACACAATGGCTGTGTAATCAATTAAGTATTTTACAAAAGGCCTAACCTTGGAAAAGGTATTAAAGGTCATGATAATAATTGTAGTCGTAATATATTATTATCATTTTAATGTATAACAAAAGTAACCGAAAACCTTATTGCACGAATAGGACAGTTTAGTCGAATTGTTCTAAAAGCATATTATACACATTTATAATTACAATATTTTATGAAATTACTAGATGATGTCCGCTACTCTGCAGCGCAGCAACTTTTGCGCGGAAACCGTACATTTTTTCGGGATCAAAAGTATCCTATGTTCATCCTCGGGGCTCAAACTATCATCAACATCATTTGAGCGGTTTAAGTTTGAAGAGGTAACAGACAGAAAGACAGAAACATTTTCGCATTTATAATATTTACAGTATGGATGGTATGGATTAATTACAAAAGTTGAAAACCTTTAAAGATGCCAAAATCGAGTGTTTCAATATATTCCTCGCTAAACAGCCTCCACGATAAAACGAAAACGCTTTTCAATTTTCCCTGACACCATTACCTCGATCATACCTTTAAAATTTTGATTTACAACGCTTGCTAGTAAATAAGTATTAAATTCTATAAGAATGTTATAAATTCGCTATGCTGTAAGTTAGGGTTGCCAACTGTGATAAAAACTGGAAGACCTAGAACAGGTCGACTGTAACTCCTGTAAGTATACAGTACTTCACGATTATATACCTACATATAATATTATATTTTTTGGTTTTATAGATTTTTTCACTTTGTACTTCTTTACTATTATTATTTTTAACAAAAAATTAAAACCGACTTCCAAGGTAAAAACAATAATAACATCTTTATAATATGAACTAAAAAGTATTAAATAATTTTTCCTATCTAATAGTGCCTTTTTCCGAATTCGGCTAAACCTCAACAGCTATTTCTGTACTCAATCTTCATCATTTTGAAGTCGGTACCAGCTGCTGCTGCATATAGCTGAATCTTCAGTTCTCTGACAGAATAGGCATTTGAAACTTTTGGAACTGGCACCGACTTCAAAATTATGAAGATTGAGTACAGAAATAGTTGAGGTTTAGTCGAATTCGAAAAAAGGCACTATTAGATAGGAAAAATTATTTAATACTTTTTAGTTTATATTATAAAGATGTTATTATTGTTTTTACCTTGGAATTCGGTTTTAATTTTTTGTTAAAAATAATAATTTCACTCTTTTTAGTTACCTAGTAAACCATCGCGTATATTCTACGTATCTTATTACAATTAGTTAAGAGTCACACTCACAAATATCAGCCCTACTAGACAAGCGGCAAGCGATTATCGTAAACGCTAACAAAATGTATGCGATTTGACATAAGTCATCTTGATGGGTTAATAGTTAAACTAGTGTAGTACCTATCGAAGCAACTTACTTCTCTTTTTTCTTTCGAATCTCAAAAGTAATGTCAAATTTGACGACCTCTGTGGCTCAATTGGTTGAGTGTGTGGCAGCTCAAGCCGGGGGTCGCGGGTTCGAATCCCGCCGACGGAACAAAAAGTTTTCAATGTTCCCGGGTCTGGATGTGTATTAAATATGTGTATGATATAATAAAAATCTTAAATATATGTATAGTATAAAAGTATTAAATATATTTCCGTTGTCTGGTACCTGTAACACAAGTCCTTCAGGTACTTAGCACGGGGCCAGACTGACGTGGTGTAAAGCGTCCATAGATATTATTATTATTATTATTAAATGTGTGCCTTACTCTCTGGAGTTAAGGTTGACTTTGTTATGTTAAATTTTGTGGTACATAAGTCGCTTAGAACTTGAATCATTTATTTTGAAATAACATTATATTTTTATTTTATTAAAATCGCTATGAAAAGTACTTACCAATTATTATAAGGACATAACGTGATGATATAATTATGGTGTTGTGGGGGCATATTGTATCCATATACAACCATGTGACACTGGTGACCCTGACGTGGTAATGATGATGATGATGATGATGATGAATGTAATTTGCATAGTAGCATATGCTTTCAGTTCAAAAACAGCGCCTAAACACCCAAACTTGAATCTATAAGGAATCCGGAGTTCTCTTAGTATCTTCGGAACCATAGTATACCTTGGTGCAAAATCTTGCGTTTTATAAGAAGTATCCTAAGCATATGCTTAGGATACTTCTCATAAAACCAAAATCACCATATGTTTCCATATAAATTTTAAGGAGTTCCCTCGATTACTCATGGATCCCATCATCAGATCACCACTTTTGTGAAAATGGGACCAAATTGGAGGAAAACCTAATAGAACAAAACAAAAATTTTGAAAATCGGTTGACAAACGGCGGAGTAATCGTTGAACATACAAAAAAAAAAACCACAGCCGAACATATAACCTCCTCCTTTTTGGAAGTCGGTTAAAAAAGTAACCCCGTGCGAGTTCCTTACACTGCGCTGGTTCTTGTTATAGGAAAAGTTCCCGAACAATTCCGATTTCCGTATGAAAATATATAGTTGTTTTTTTAATTTTTATACTTACAGACACTTTATCCAAACCGTAGTTGTATTACTGCTTCATTAAAATTGTAAAATAAAAATATATTTTGTTTTATTTCTGAGTAAATTTTAAACAAATCTTTTCAAAAAGTCTACGTGATGACCTACCACCGGTTCGGGAACTAGCCTGGCGAGAAGAACCGGCGGAAGAAACTCGCACGGGAATGTAAAATCGGGAATATGATTATATTTTCCACTTTATCTTGTCTTGTGGCAGCCCTACTAGGATAATAAGCCGTTTTGCTGTAATAAGCTCCAGACGGTGATTATTAAAATAAATTTGCTGTAGAGGAGTAGCCGGACCAACTGAAGCGGGAATAAAAATGTTCCGCTTTCCAACTTACTTAAATATTTAAGCAGCCTAGATGAAAATCTATTTTATATATTTTAAAGTTTAAACTGTTCTTTTGTACTTTTTATGTCTAGCCTAGTTATTTTTAAATTTATTGTTTTAGTATAAAGTATTTGTATTTTAATGTTGTGTAAGTGAGTTTTATACTTAAATATTTACTTACCTACGGACTTTATGTAATTCATCTGTACATAATGTATACAGTATACAGGAAGTTATGTTTTTGAAACATTAAAATTACTGTAAGGTGTGCCTAATCTAATAGGCCCTATCCCTACAGAGATTCCGTAATTTACCATGTTTAGAGCCTAGTAAACTCATAATTTGAAAGCTACAAAATTAGAATAAAAATACAGCAATAATCTTCAGAATATCAACATTCTTTTCCCCGTTTTAAATTTCCTATTTTTGTTTATTATACTCATGATATTAGCTTCAAAAGTAATACCAATTTATTAAAATTGAAGCATACTTTCAGCATCTACCTAGTATTTACAAATTACGTTTATTTCAAACACACGAAAATTGATAGATAATTTCATTTACTACATATTCCCCGTTTTAATTTTTTTTTAGATTAATTTTGAACTAAGATAAGTAAAAAAAAAATAGGATTTTTTTGCGATCTCGGCAACGCGTCAAATGTAATATTATGGTCAAGGACGTTTGCTCGGGGGATGGCCTTAAGTGTTACATAAAATATGAATGTAAGGTAGAATCAAAATAACGATAAGTACGCACAGTTTTTTATACAAATTTCTATATTTTATAATAATAATATAATGTATTGTGCCTCAATTTGCCGGTTAAAATTTACCCATTCGGCATTCATGAAATAGCTATTTTCAATGACGCCGAAATTTTGGATTCAGAATTTCGAATCTATATATTAAATATGCGAGCGAAAAACTTTGGATCCCTTTTGACGAAAAATGCGGAAACGTAGGTGATTGAAATTTTGCACAGTTATAGTGATAAAATAAACTCAGTGTAAATATTTTGTTTCAATTCGAATTACCAATAAACCCTGGCTGTGTTAGGCCAACTCAGGCAACAATACTACGAAAATTTACACATATTTTAGTAGTAACATTGATGATTTTCCATAAACATGGTTTCATTAGGCAAAAAACTTGAAATACGTTACAATATCAAAACAGGTAAGGCAAAAGGTTTAATTTTGCATGTAATATATATTTTGCAAATATATTTCCATTATTTCTACATATCAAAATGTTAAAATTTTTAGACCATTTACGTAAATAAAAATATTTATCCCAGTTTTTGGCCTATGGGTCATTTACAAGTCTAATTCAGTCAAGTTTTTTATAAATTTGTAATCAAATTTCGTATATAATACACAAACAAAACATAATAATAATAAAACATTTAAAAGAAAAATAAAACTTGCAAGAAAAACCCATTTTCTTTAGGAATTTGATTCAAGCGGTCAATTGACCGTTACGGTCTTTCTAGTTAGGTACATTATAATTTAAAACTTATAATTATTAAGCTACCTTTAAAAACATGTTATCACAATTTAAACAATCGTAAATTATTAAATGTCACGAAAAGAAAACGAATTTCATGCAACGGTAACAAAAATATTGCAAATTAAAAACGTAAATGCGGTCATTTGACCGCTCCGGTCTTTCTAGTTTTAAATACTGTTAGACAATTATTACACGGCCAGTCTGACATCATTTGACTTTATTAATCTGAGATTGTCGCAGGAATTATGTCTAAAAAATAATAAAGTCAATATTTTGACAACAGAATATCAATAGAAAAGCGTTGAAATTTGAAACTTATAATTTAATTTTTAATTTGAGGTCGATTTTCGACCATTGAGCGATCTCTAGTTACCATAAACTCGTTATATAAACAAATTGACAATTGATTGATAAACAACAGCATTAATGTATAATGTATAACTAATAAAAAATGTATATGAAACTATCACCAATTATTGGAATTATTTAATATTAATTAATGGTGATGTATAATTGTATGACAGTTACGTACTATATTCTGGTTTTGTGGTCGTTAACTCATCAAGCCCCATACGGCCACCGGTGGTCGCGACAACAATAGAATACAATAGCATTTCCAAGAATCCGCGATCGAAGGGTTTTAAAAGCACTCTCAAATTATTTCATTCCCATTGTGGCCTCAGAATATAGAATAAAATTCTATATTCTGAGATTGTGGCTGAGAGTAAGTGCTTCCGTGTTAGTTGGAAAATCCGAAAATTAATAAGCCTTTCGTAAAATAAAAAAAATTTATAATATTATGCATTTCTATTAGCTATTTAATTTATGTTTCTTTTCACATAACTGTATTTTTCGAAAGATGATTGATGCTTTAGAATTTAGTTTTAAATTAACCAAATAAAATATGTGCTTAGGTTCTCCTGAATTTAAACACATTTTATGATTAATTAAGCTTCAAGAATCGGAGCACTGGATTTGGAATAGTCAATTAGTTAGTTTACACCGAAATTAGACGAGACGGCAATAGCTGAAGCGTCAACCTAACCCTAAGAGGTTACCTATTATACAGGTAACCTCTTAACAGACACGGTTTAACAGACACAAAATCACGGGCAACATTCAGTTAACGTATAATTCAGGTAAAATATACCCTACATTTTAGCGTTAGAAACACCGCGATACAGCATTGAATTACCGACGACCCCGGGTGTAATTTTGGGGGCAAAATAATGAAATCTTGTATGCTCAGTTGACGCCGTGCGGAATATGCTTTAACCCTCGGTTGGTCGCGCTTTTAAAATAACGCCGTTGGTCACCTGCCCCCCTAGCATACGCCAACGAGATATCTCGTGGATATCTCACTCTCGAGCGTAGTGATATTGTCGATATCGATATATATGTTACAGCCAAAGTAATTAATCCGGATATTATATATATTATCTAGCCATTATTTATAATGTCTACTCAATAAAGTGATAATTGACACAGAATTAATCACTTTAACTAGCAATTTTATATAATATCTTCAAAGACTTGGATAATGTAATAAAACAAGTAGGTAAAGATTATAAAATTATATTTTAATTTGCCTTAAGCATACCTAACTACATGTGTAGCAACATTATACTGTTATTTGAAATGTAACAATTATAAAGTTTATTTTAAGAATTAAAACTAGCTAAAAGCCGAGCTTTGTGAGGGCTCGCGTCGTCACACTTTGACTGACTGATGATAACACATCTACATATAAATAAAAATTACTATGTTAAAGGAGAAATTAATAGGCGTGATAGTTTTTCCGTAAAGTGTACCACAAAATGTAAAGGTTGTGGGATATACTATGATAACATTGCCATAGAAAATAGTTCTGCGTTTATTAACATTTTTCTAAAGTTATTTCAATTTAAATTAATAAAGTAAATTTAAAGCTCACTGGCCATGAAACAAATTTTTTTAAGAAATCGTGAGTTGGGCTCGCGCACGTAGGGTTCCGTACCATTATAGAGCAAAAATAGACGAAAATTGTGTTTTTGTATGGGAGCCCCTCTTAATTATTAATTGTATTTTAATTTTATTATTAATTATTAAATCGTAAAAACAACTGAGTATTTTGTGAATATTTCAAGTGTCTACATGTTGCCATTATTGATTACGAGCTATAAAGGCCCAAAAAATCACGTCTTTTGTATGGGAGCCCACCTTAAATATTAATTTTATTTTGTTTTTAGTATTTGTTGTTAAATCGGTAGCAAAAATACACAATCTGTAAAAAATTCAGAAGTCTAGCTATAGCGGTTCTTGAGATACACCCTGGAGACAAACAGACAGACAGGCAGACGGACAGGCAGACGGATGGACGGACGGACAGACAGACGGACAGACATCGAAGTCTCAGTAATCCCGTTTTTACCCTTTGGGTACGGAATCCTAAAAACACAGCGATCAATACAAGTATTTGGAATTACTCTTTAAAGAATAATAAAATATTGAAAATTAACTGACATTAAATAAATGGGTCATAATTATTATTTATTCTTACAAGTAAGGAGGGTAATAAGTCGGATATACCGTATTTATTACTTTGGCTAACTTTGACCAGCTATTATTAATAATATCCGGATAAAGTAATTAATTTATCACATTGTCTAGTCAATTTTGGTATTATATACAATGACCAGTCATTATGTATAATAGCTATTTAATCACTATGACTGTAACATATATATCTCTTTTTCGCTAACATGCGTACGTCGAGACTCGAGAGATAAATTTCTCGTTCGTATATAGTTCGTTAGCATAATATAGACAAAAATAGCACATGTAAAAAAAACAAAATTATCTCTAATTTTGACTACAGACGTACGAGAAAAAATGTATGTCATGTTAGGGTCAATAGAGATGAAGAGATAAACCAGTTAACATCGAGAAAACGTGTAGACAAAATTTTCTCGTTGTGTCCTGTTCTAACACTTTAAACGTATGGTAAATATACCGACAATTAGTTTCTAATCATCACCAAAAAATAATCATCATCATTTTGGTCTACATGGCAAAATATGCATTTCTGGAAAAGTGCGTCTAAAACTTCTTATAAGCGATATAAAACAATAAGAACCAACACACGAACATTTTAATTGATTTATTATTAAAATACAAGGAAAATCACAAAAGAAATCCATTTCAGTGTGAAAACTGTATGAAAATATCAAATCAAATTTAGGTACGCGGTTGGTCACCTGGGGTCTTGCGTGCGTGCCCCAGCGTGAATAAACACATCTGTAACACACATACATGCACGCGAGCTCAGATGAGTGGCAATTATATCGAAATATAATTCCTTTTAGGAAGCTACCTAAAGAACGGAGTTGCTACGATTAATTTAAATATAGTTTTTTCTCGTTTTCGCAAACTCCGGGCTTTTAAAGACCCCACGCGACCAACCGAGGGTTAACTATGGAATTTATTTATATAAAATCCTTAGAGAAGCCTCTACCGAGAGCTTCTCTTCAGGGCCATAATTATAGTTATGTAAGGTTAGCTTAGCCACGTTTGGACTGATTGCATGGCTGCCTAAGGTATAGAATCGATGTCAATCATAGAAAATGGGCGTCTTCACAGGTCTAGGTCTAAAACTACATTTGTTAACCTACATTTTCTGAATTTATGAGCTCTCCACGTTGGAGAGATCCTGAGAGAAGTTTCCGTAGGATATCGTTGTTGATATTGAATATCACCCCACATCCCACAAATAGAGTAGCAGTGGTCGGAAATTGTGTTGTTAACAACAATACATTACGCAATACAACTCGAGCGGCAACGTACTCGAAGCTGTATTTGCTGCAAATTTCCCTATTCGATGGCGCAGAAAATATAATAGCTGAGCTGAAAATTAACTGAATAATTGGCGTGATTGCGGTTCAGAAATATCGGGAAATGCATGGCTTCATTATGAGTCTTCACTTGATGCCGATGAAAATATAGCAGTAGAAATCTTACTTTTTGGTAGCATAATATACTTAGAATACTTCTTCTAAAACTAAAATCATCATGAGTTTCCATATACATTTTGAGAAGTTACTTACATACCTTATGGATCCCATGATCAAATTGTAACCACTGCACTAAGTTTAAACAATATACTTTAAAACCACAATATCTAAGTATAATTTTTTAAATCACTTGATGACTTGACAAACTCGAGTCTCGATCTAAAAGACTATGAAAAGTACATCAAAGGGTCATTCAGACCGCAACGCGACGCGTAGATGCATTTCTAAATTTGTATTGAATTGACATATTATGAGCAGGACGTCTCACGCAATTGAAATCTGTCAAATCCATACAAATTTAGAAATGCATCTACGCGTCATGTTGCGGTCTGAATTGACCCTGATAGGGTCATAATAGCACGATGCATGGTATAATGGTTTATGGTAGTGATGATGATGATGATGAGTGTAATTTGCATAGTAGCATAATATGCTTTCCGTTCTGAAAACAATGCCGAATCTCGCAAACTTGTATCTCTAAAGAGTCAGGAGTTCTCTCAGTATCTTCCGAACCATGATATACCTGGTGCAAAATCTTACTTGTTGGTAGCATATGCTCAGAATACTTCTCACGAAACCGAAGTCACCACATGTTTCCATATAAATTTTGAGGAGTTCCCTCGAATACTCATGGATTCCTTTAACAGGTCACCAACTTTTGTGAACATGGTACAAAATTGGGATGATGCCCTATAAACCAAAAGAAAAATTTTGAAATTCGGTTCACAAACGGCGGAGTAATCGTTTAACATAAAAAAAAAAAAAAAACGAACATAACACCTCCTCCTTTTTGAAATTCGGTTAAAATTGTAGCCTAATATGTGTTATTCTGATGTATAAGCTATATTGTTGTAAAGTTTCATTAAAATCCATTCAGTAGTTTTTGCGTGAAAGAGTAACAAACATCCATACATACAAACTTTCGCCTTTATAATATTATAGATATACATAGATAGTTTATAGATAGATAATAGATATAGATAGATTAGTAGGATTTTTTGATGGAATCTGATTGATATTGAATTAAATAACAATAATATACATAAAACAGTTAAGAAATATATAAATTTATGCCATTAATTCTATGTCATTTAATTTTAGGGTTTTCAAAGACCCCAGGTGACCAACGGCGTTATTTTAAAAGCGCGACCAACCGAGGGTTAAAAAACATTCCTAGGATTGTGAAAAAGCCTTACCTGCATGTAATTCTTCCGAGCTATGACGTCATCTTCCAACATGAGGTAGAAGGTTCCTTTAGATTGCGCGTACGACATGAGGTATATGGCATCCAAGTTCTGCTTGGTCCTCCATTTAACTCGTTTCTGAGAGTCCCCTAAACTGAGTGGTATGGCGTCCAAGTCGGGGTAGTAAGAGGCAGATGGTGACATCACTTCTATGAGACCACTTGCCACCTGCTTCGGGAACCTATAAGATATACGTCAATTATTTTCTTAAATTAAAAGGACGATAAAAAAACATGGGATTGCACTCAGAAGTTCTGGCAAAGATAAATTTGCGCCAAACAGTAGAGAGAAACGGCCAAGGGATCTACTCCCTTTTAAATATAAAAGTCTTATCTTCTGCTCAGTCTTACGAATTTTCGATCAAGTCACCTACCTGTCCTGGAGTGACCTTAACATTTCTTACCCAACCCAAAAGTTCACAACCCCATTAAAGTAAATTTCACTTGAAAAACTTACATGGATTCAATTTGATGTGCCGTATTGATGACATACTCGAGGTCCGTTTCGCCCACAAACACGATCATGAGAATGTTCTTCTCGTCTGCTTCTGTTAGACCACCGACTAAATGCTGCAGAATAAAGATGTGTTAAAAAAAGTTGATCTACAAGTATCTTGCACTTAAATGACATTGTAATGCGACGTGACTCCGTGAGTAAGAAACAGTTGTCAAACACTGGCTGTAGTTTTCATTTTAACCACACACACTACAACGTATTTTCAGATTGCAACCACTGTCTCATAAATGACAAGTGCAAAATGGTGGTTTCAGTTTTGGTACTTGTAGAAATGCAAATATTTAAAACCCTAGGAAAGAGTTTCAAAAAATAAAAATATTAATAACATTTGAAAATATCTACGATGAAAAAGTTAGACACCGACTGTGCTGTTTTTTATTATTCTGTGTTGACACAAGCTGTGTTTTTATGGAAAGTAAGCAAAGGCAGGGCTTGGGGTAGTAATAATTCGACTGGAAAACCGTCTGAAGTTTTATTAAATCAGCTAGTAGCAAAAGCTTCCTTTGAAAGAAAATAATGTGTGAAGCTCGATTTGAATTTTCAAATATATCGAACCATTATTGTATGAGATTTTCTAACTGGTCTCGTGGCTTGAATCAATGTTGAATTGTCTGAGATGCCGCATAACAATTGCCTATTGTGTCTGCGATACCCACGATGGAGGTGTTAAAATTTTAGAGCCTATAATGGACACTTGCCACATAACTTGGCCTTCTATTTTGATAAACCAAGTTTTTAAATCGGTTTTATTGATCTAGTTCTAGAGAATACTTGAAATAATGTAACAAACTCACAAGCTCTATATTTATAACATTAGAAATTAGAATGTTTTAACATAAACCATTAATCCTATTACCTACTATCTGTTATATGCCGTTTATTTTCAAGTGCCGTATTACATCATAAACTGTCTTGTGCAAGCACTTTATACGATTACGTTTATTGGTTCTTTTCTTATTAACACAGTCTTAAAACGCTTATGTCTAATGCCGGCTCTTCACATAGGCAAGCGCGTTGACGAGCGCGCTGGCCCAGCCACTGGCCCAATGTGTAAAACGGCCAACGGGTTACGGGCGTTGGCGCATTGGCGGTAGGTATTTAGACGCTGGCTGGCACGCTTGCGAGCCTGCCGCGCGGTGTCGGAAACATCAAAGGACACTAATAATTGTCGCAAGCCTTGCGCTCCATCCACACATTGGCCGCGCGATCAGTTTGCCCTAAGCAGCAATGAAGAGCGCATGTTTCCTTCTTGTGGCGAATTAACATCTAATTTGACGAAACGGCGAACAATATGAGTATCGAGAAAACATTATATATTATAACAAAATATAAAAATAATTCACTTCACCAGGCATACCGTGCATGTTTTATTATTAAATTAATAATAAAACATGCACGGTATGCCTGGTGAAGTGAATTATTTTTATATTTTCCCAACGCACTCTATATAATCAAAGTTCCACAACATTCCCAAAATATTTCATTTGCAAATTGATTTGAATTGAGGATTTCCTCGTTATTTCGCATATTGTCGAGAATATTACGAATATCATGTTGATATGTTTCTGAGCTCTACACTGAATATTCAAAATTATAATAATAATTGGAGACATGAGTAAGTAGAAACCATAAATTTGAAAACTTTCTTGTTTTGTATTAATAGCTTTAGGACCGGGAAAATGATTTGTCATTTACGTAGGAGAGTCATGCTTCGGCACGAATGGGCCGGCTCGACCGGAGAAATACCACGGGCTCACAGAAAACCGGCGTGAAACAGCGTCTGCGCTGTGTTTCGCCGAGTGAGTGAGTTTACCGGAGGCCCAATCCCCTACCCTTTTCCCTTCCCTACCCTCCCCTATTTCCTTCCCTGCCCTCCCCTATTTCCTTCCCTACCATGCCCTATTTCCTTCCCTACCCTCCTCTACCCTATTACCCAATCCCCTTTTAAAAGGCCGGCAACGCACCTGCGGCTCTGCGAGTGTCCACGGGCGACGGAAGTTGCTTTCCATCAGGTGACCCGTTAGCTCGTTTGCCCCCTTATTTCATTAAAAAAAAAAGGTGGATTCTGTGTATAGCTTGGTGATGAAGTAGGTGAGTTACAAGGTTTGTTCCAATTATAAGGGAAAATTTGAGTAATTGCTAATTTGTTATAAAATGTTAGTAAGAAATTAAACACAAAGTTTTTTTGACGTTTGAGAACGTTTATGTCAATATTCTGATGTGGCGCCCTCTGCTCCGACCTTTGCGTACTATTCCCTATTTCTCTG
This sequence comes from Cyaniris semiargus, assembly GCA_905187585.1. Classification (NCBI taxonomy): domain Eukaryota; kingdom Metazoa; phylum Arthropoda; class Insecta; order Lepidoptera; family Lycaenidae; genus Cyaniris; species Cyaniris semiargus. The sequence goes on from LR994547.1 coordinate 12,579,337, forward strand.
ACAGTGGGTACCTTTAAAAAAACTTACCGTCAAGCAAATAAGCAAGTAGCTCTCCTTGTCTCGTTTGACAGTTGGTATACCGATCACGTATTCCGTGTAGAGTCTGGTGCTCTTCATGTGGTAGGCTGGTTTGAGGCTGTTGACGTCGTTCATGAGATGTGGTAACAAACGGTAAGCTACCGGCGCTTGGAGGGTAGTCAGACTTTTCGTCTTCAGTCCCGTAGCAGCTCGGGTACCTAAAATTATGTTCATAAATAAAATAAAAATAAAATCTCTTTTTATTCAAAATGGGTATCATGAATACACTTTTTGAAAGTCGAAGGAAGAACGTAGGAACTACGATGCCTAGTCGTCGTTCGTCGAGTTCCTATTAATTTTGGTACAAAACAAAAGCCTTAAATAAATGTCAAACCACATCTTATCTTTCAAGCTGGTTTTTGATAATTTAATTTAACCCCAAAAATTACTTTAAAAAAACTGTAAAAAATATTTTTGTACCTCGTATATACAAAGATTTTACATACGCAAACACTCTTTAAAGTTTACTAGTACTCTTATAACTCAGACTCTAACTAAAATATGTACCAGGTATCGAACATTCAAAGGCATCGGGTTTCAAACGATATTAATTTCGTGAAACAAGCTATGTCAGAGTTCAGAGGTGTAAAGCAATCATCGCCCCGAGCTATTAGATTACCGATGAATTCATCTCCATTCTCCAGCAGAATCGAAGCTCAATTTCATGAAGCACCCTTGTATCCAGAATGTCAGAATTTAATCCATATTTGTAGGAATATTTGGATATGGGTACAGATACACAAATAGTATTTGATATTTTATTGCTGCTTATTAACATAATTCGCAAGGAGTTATATAATTATTATTATTTTATACATATAAAACGCTAATTAAAGGAGTTATCAATGGATAGCTATACAAAGTTTTGTCATTGTCATATATTGTGCCTTTTCCAATGAATGAATATTGTTATTAGAAAGGAAGAAAACATTTTTTGAGATTTTATACCTGCTTAATGTCGTTACAATTCGCTTAGCAGCTGTGGATGCCTTTTTGCTACAAGTAGCAAATAAAGGTAGCGCTGCCATTTTTACAGCACTAAACACAATATAATATTATACTAAGAGAAATTTATTCACAGGCCGAAAGTGGACTTAGGGTCAATTCAGACCGCAACGCGACGCGTAGATGCATTTATTATTGAATTGACAGACTTGCACGACGTCTCACGCAATTGAAGTCTGTCAAACCCATACTAATTTAGATATACATCTACGCGCGTTGTGGTCTGAATTGGGTCAAATAACGCAATTTGATCGCTCCAGTTGACGGACCACGATTCGTAACCGTTCGTAACTAACATTGACTTGACATAAACCGACCAAATAATGTAGGTCCGTCACCTGCTTATAAATCAACACAAGGGACACACACAATATAAAAACACACCCTAATACTAGCCCTATCGCAATACTAGCCATACTAACATCATTTTAAAATTCGCGATGCAAGCTACTTGATCGCGGCATGTTTAGCGGTAATCCTTTGATGTGGTATTATTATCTGTGTCAACCACCCCGTGCGTGTTCCACAAAGCCCAGGCGGATTTAAACAGTTCACTGACTTTTTATTCCACCTAAGTCGGATAATTCTTTTCGAGTACGACCATTAGGGCGCTTTTCCTGTCATGTGTGTTGTATAGTAAAGCACCTTGGGATCTGATCCGCATGCGGGTAAAACATACTCCTGACCACGTGCGTGTTGCCTGCATGATATAAACTATGAAATCATAGGTATATGATGCGGGCAACTTGCATGAGGACTGGACGGACAGGACAGCAAAAGCACCCTTACATTTCTTTTAAAAAATATCCAATTTTCTCAAATATCCATCGTTGATTTTTTCACACCTTACCGTGTAACGAAACTCAATGCCAATATAGGGCGTCAAAATCATTACGTTCAGCGCATTTTTCATAGAAACATAGAAATCAAAAATGACTCTTTCAGAGCTAATACTTTCACAGTGAATTTTATATCTTAGCTGATCGCACATTTGTCAGCTTCGTACGAGCCGTACTCATCGAACGCACCGCATGGTATTGGTACACAATTGCGGCGTGTACGGTGCGGACGAATGTGCGAGTTTCCACATCATTTCATACAACGCATACTAAAATGCAGCGCGTACGGCGCGTGGATGCTGATACATGTGTGAACACCTTAAAAGGTACACATACCATAAAGCATTATCACTTAGTTTTGTTACACTCTATCTATACTATACATCAAAATCCAAATTCAGGAAGTAGGTCAAACCATTGCAACCGGCCAGGTGAAAGTAATAATTAGCTTGTACTAAACATAATATTGTTACTGACCGTTCAGATTCTTGATAAGCGCAGTAATATGAGGCGGGACTGGAGTCTCCTTATCCTGACGACCGAATGTCCCGCGGATCCGAGTGAAGTTGCGACCACTTACTTTGGCCTAGAAAAAAAAAGTGAGATAGATTCTAAGTTTTTTGCTCAAAAAGCAGCGGCTCAGGCAAGCGGCCAGTTTGCTAATCATGGCGGAGAACTCGTAAGCAAAACGCCTTGCATTGTATGTGCTAGGGCAACCTTTTCAATCAACGTGCTCTTATTTGAAGAAATCTTTCTGAAGAAGTCATAAATGTGCCATTCAATTTTTTTTTGTGATCCGATGTGTATTTCAAAATTTGCCTAATGAGGTTTCACTATGCAGAGGTGGATGCGGTGGTACCAACCAATGCGGGCCACGGCAGGCCTGTCCCATTCGCGCGAGTAGGCATCGAACTATAAGTTAGTGGTGTTCCTAACAGCTATATTTTCATAGCGCGCTAGATGGAATACGCTACATTTTTCAAGCGCGCTATTTTTGACGCTACGTTATAACGAATGATACGTTATAACGAGTCGATTGGACGCATTGTAAAGTTACCGACGTTATTGAATTCTTTCTTTATGTTACAAAATTATAACACGGTGGGTGAGTTAATATAATATAACGTGTTTATTAGATATTTAGAATAATATAATCGTTAGAACGCATTATTTGGTTAATTTTATTATGTTGCAAATACATATAATAATATGTTTAAACAACTGAAATTGAAATGAATTGGTTAATATACAATTCTATTTTTTACAAAATATGATTAAAATGTTTTTTTTTTTTTTAGTATTATACATTACTTTTACATCTTCTTTTTTATAACAGTTTTTTTACATTTTATTTACATTTTAAAATATTATATGCGCCACTTTTGTCGACGACAAACGAGTTCTTCTGTCACTAATAACGTATCCAGATTTAGAAAAAAATTAACTTTCACATGGAACGGAAGTTACCATTCCATTACAGTGCTCTTCGGAGCAGGAGGTCAATTACTGATGATTATAAAATATTATAATTTACCCATAATTTACCTATGCACGCAACGCAACATTGCAAAAATTATGACAGCCGAATTCACCCGATTTGGCAACGAAACGACACGACAACGATCGAACGAAAATCGCGCGCGATCGGCAGCGCGGGCGGCGCCGTGCTAGGTCAGTGACCGCGCGATAAGTTATAACGTAGCGTCTTATGCATAGATTTATAGCGCGCGCTATTCGTTGCGACGAAATAGCGCGCTACTTTTTTCAGCTATACGTTATATTAACCACCACTACTATAAGTACCACCCGCGGGTGGCAAATCAGTAGGGACTCACAAGCGAGCGGTGACGCACGCCCACGAGTTGTTCGTTGCATACCTGCGTAACTTATTCGATCGCTATCACGGAATTGATATTAATCTCACAATGAACAATAAAAAGAAAAGCGCAAAGAAATATTGCGATATGTAACGTAAAATATATCGTAATAACGGTACCAAAGGTTTACCCAAAGGGTAAAAACGGGACCCTATTACTGAGACTTCGATCTCTGTCCGTCTGTACTCTGTCCGTCCGTCCGTCTGTCTGTCTCCAGGCTGTATCTCAAGAACCGCTAGCTAGACTTCAGAAATTTTCACAGATTGTGTATAATATCTGTTGCCGCTATAACAACAAATACCTACTAAAAACAATATAAAAATTAATATTTAAGGGCGGTTCCCATACAACAAATGTGATTTTTTGGCCTTTTTTGCTCGATATCAATACGGTAACAGGTAGGCACTTGATATTTTCACAAAGGCCTTAAATATAAGTCTACTTTAGTAATTAATAATAATATTTACATAAAATAAAAATTCAAGGGGGGCTCCCATACAAAAAAAAAAAAAACAATTATTGGCCTATTTTTCGTCTATAACGGTACGGAACCCGTTCGTGCGCGAGTCCGACTCGCACTTGGTCGATTATTACGTTATTATTTATAAGTTAATAATAACTAATAAGGCCGGTTATACGTATAATACGATATACCTATCTAAGTAAGTGCGCGTAACTAGTTACACGCGAATTTATGATAATTAAATCTACATAGTACTAAGACATAATATCTTAGATTATTTCGAGTTAAATAAAATGTAGTTAATTAAATATAAAGATTATAATATAAAGATTATAATATTATTTTTAAAAAGAGACAACCCTGATTTCGTCAGAAAAGGTACGAGTTATGCGATAGAAAGAGAGCGCACATGTAGGTAAATATAATTGTAGGCACCTAGCACTGCGCGGTCGGAATTTGAACTCTATAGTATCGTAGCATGAGTCGTTATTCCTTTAAATGGGTTTCGCGAGTGGGAATTCTGTTGGTACTACTAATATATATTCTGTGGCCACGGGTAGTAATAACTAATAATGAATATAAATCAAAACGAATCGATTTTAATCATTTTTTCAGTGGCTATATATTTTATACCCGTGCGAAGCTGGGGTGGGTCGCTAGTATAATATATTATAATTTGGATAGGGACTCGGGTTAGGGGTGGGTATTACTATAATATTAGGTACATACTATTCAATTTTATATTACTTATAAACCCTAAGACTTACAGGTTATATCGGATAATAAACATGAGTATTGATTTACATGGAATTAGTGCTATATAACCACTATAGCTATTTTGCACTTTTACTAACAGCACTAATAGCAACCAAATCACGTCGAAGCTTATTCAGCCGTGAAAGCCTTGGCAGCCTTTCAGTTGACCGACAGCAAAGTCCCTTTAGGGCAGGCCTTCCCAACCTGTTTATCCCCCATCGGATAAGATATTTTATAACTTTTTTAAAATGATTTAATAGTTTGATTCCCAAATCAATTTTAAATATTTAAGTAGATATATTTATTTATTAAAAACACTTAATAATAAGATGCAGTTTAAGAATTAGTTTATAAATTATAATATTGTTTATGACGCAAAGATATTTTCGATTTAAGAGATTGAGCAGTGAATCCGTTTATACATCTCTTTCTTCAATTTATAGTCCACCAAAATACCGATCCACAATACATAATTTAAATCCGATTCTTGCAAAAATGTGTGAACAGACATTAAACCAGCTTTAGACTTTGACCAGTTTTAAGCCCGAACGGGAATTGTAAATCGCCCTAAAAATTAAATACTTACGAGAATTTGACTAAGTATTAATTAAAATAAAAAAATACTTAGTCATAATTATCCGCAATCTTTCCGAACCTCAAGAGTCTAGGGCCTCACGACTAATACACGATCCTGTCTGGAGCTTATAAGCTTCCATGATACTACGCATTAATTACAACCAAAAAACGCCAGTCTTTTAGTTTTAATTAAAACTGAAAGAACGCCAGTTTTTCAAATCTCTACGACCACTCGGCCACGACCCCAGATTACATTATAACTCACCTGCAAAGCCAGTATGTCCTCCTGGCGGTTCCGATACATTGACTCCAAATACATCAGGTGCGATTGCATTTCCGCTATGTGCTCCTCCATCTCATCCTCCCTGGGGAGGCGCGCTGCAAGAAAATTTTAAATATTAAAGCCAGTTTTATTGTTTATTATATTCGAAATTTAAAATTTAAAAAGGGAAACAACTGGAATATTTCTTTCAGGATGAGATTTTCCATGAACATTCACATAAATTATTTTGTCTACATGTGTTTCAGTATAGATAATTTTTGGAATTCTATCTCTACCGAAAAAAAAAACTATGAGAGAGCCTACCGAGAAACAGATATAGATAATGGTTATAGTCTATTCTGTGTCTTTACAAATAATTAATAGTTCTCTAGTCTTCATAGAAAATGTCAATTTTAAAACCATAGAATAATAATAAAGCCGCCAATCCACCGCGGCGCACGGAGAGACTACGCACGTGCGTCAAGCTTCGCTTTGTAAGAAAATATATGTGACTGTGTCCACTGCAACCCACGGACACGCTACGCACGAATTGACTCACGTAGTTTGCTCGAATACGGTGCACACGTAGCTCAACGCTGGCCACGCTACGCACGCTGTGCACGAGATACACGTAAGCGTGTACAATTCAGTGTTGCCAACACAACTTATACAAAATTTGCTAAACTGCTGTTAGAATTTTGCCAAAATTATGCCAATTAGTAAATGTAAATGATATGAAAAATATCTTATGTTTGAAGCTGAAGCACATCCACACATATATCAAATGAAAGGGCTTGAAAAGCTGAACATTTTATTGTATGACGTAAAATCTCTAAACCGTGGGAGAAAAATATTAACGAGGGTAGAAGGTAAAAAAAATCACAAAAAAACACACTGTGTTATTGCAAATCAGTTCAATGGTTTGGGCGTGAAGAGATAACAGACAGACATACATTCGCATTTATAATAATTAATGCAGTTTCATGACTTGTTGGATTCAGTCCGCGTTACATAATATTTTTATGAAAAATAATTTTTAGTTCGTTAGGTCTGAATACAGAATAGGTCTAGAGAGGACTTACAAGACAAGCTACATTAATATTCCATAATTTTAGTAAAATCGAGGAACTATCTTAGACGTAAAGTTGAGAACAAGTCGAAGCGCGTAAGATTTAAACGAACTTTATAAACTACAACGACATTCTAACCGCATGGAACTTGCACATCACATCGGGTCAGTTCACATTTCAATGTGGCAGAGCAATCTAGAAATGCATCTACGTGTCGCGTTGCGGTCTGAATTCACCCTTAAGACCGGGCTGTCAAATTTTGATGTGTTTTCTAATAGGTATTACGATCCCGGAAGACGATTGACTTAAATGAAATTGAGATTTATTTAATCATTTTATATTTATCTCATATTTGGCTAACCAAAAACACGATTCACTTATTTTGACTCGATAGTTTTATTTTTCGAAATTATGAATATTTCTGGGCTTTTCAACCAATATCTGTTACACATATTGAGTTACTATCATTAAATAATTTGCAATACTACAACAATACACTTTATAAAATAATAGCTAAAGGAAATATTAGTATTGTATTTAATTTTTAAGTAATCATCAAAAACATTTTTGGGACTAGCGAACTTTACTTTCGTGCTATAATGCGCCGGACCGTTGCTACGCGATATTGTTCACTATTAGCTGCAGCGAAAAATACAATTCATGCGGGCACGATTCATGGAATCATTGTATCACGATTGGAGGATAACGGGGTGTGTAAGCGGGGCTAGCGTGTTTAGATAATTTTGGGAGCCCGGTCTTAACGACACAAACCTGAACTTTATTTACTACATAAAGCTGGGAACAAATTATCTGACGCGTCCGTAACTCGCGGCTGGGGAGTTTCAAAAAGTGGCCAAGTGCGAGTTGGACTCGCCCATGAAGGGTTCCGCAGCAGTAATAAGGTTTATTTTTATGAAATTAAAAGGTTTTTGATTTATTTTTATATTTCAGTCGGTTTAATTAAAGTAAAATTAAGTTTACCATTTATGACGTACTAGACGTTCCGCGCGGCTTCGCCCGCGTAAATTAGATATTTCACAGACAAATCAGTCTACAAAAAATAGACTATGATCCTTCACGTGGTCTACTTCTTATCTGACCCAAATAACAGAAAAATTGCTCTAGTAGTTCCGTGAGATCCGAGAGAAGCCATTTCAAATAATTTCCCCCGTTTTTTTCCACATTTTCTTCTATTTCTTCGCTTCTATTAGTCTTATCGTGATAAAATATAGCTTATAGCCTTCCTCAATAAATGTGCTATCTAACACTGAAAGAATTTTTCAAATCGGACCAGTAGTTCCTGAGATTAGCGCGTTCAAATAAGCCCTTTCAAATAATTTCCCCCGGTTTTTTCCACATTTTCCTCTATTTCTTCACTTCTATTAGTCTTAGCATGATAAAATATAGCCTATAGCCTTCCTTGATAAATGGACTATCTAACACTGAAAGAATTTTTCAAATCGGACCAGTAGTTCCTGAGATTAGAGCGTTCAAACAAACAAATAAACAAACAAACTAACAAACTCTTCCGCTTTATAATATTAAAGTATAGATAAAAAAAAAACTACTTGCTAGATTTCGTTCAAACCAATTTTCGTTGGTAGTTTTTATGGTAAAATACATCATATATTTTTCTTAGACTTATCATGCCCCTACTTTAGAAGTTAGAGGGGGGGGGGAGGGGGAACACACATTTTACCAGGAAAAGTCTCTCGCAAACTGCATGACGGCATGAACGAGGCTCGGGGACGCGTCCGTCGACGTTTTGGGTTCATAAGCATAGATATTACAATATGTCACCCCCATGGTCCGAAGACCCGTCGGCCGTCGTCCAACAAAGTGCACATTGTTAAGCCGCGTCCGTCAGCCGCGGCTTACGGACGCGTCAGATAATTTGTTCCCAGCTTTAGATACACGTTTACTTGAAAGTTTACTTGACGTTTGAGGTGTTGTGATACCTGTTACAATTTTTGAATTTCGACCAAAATGTCTGTATGTAAAATAAATATATACCTACCAAACTTTACTTTCATTTTATATTATCATTTTAAAATTATTTCAAGGGTAAACTTGTTAATTACGTTGATATGAAAATGCAGAAAGAATCTAATTTGTAGACAGAGAAGAGGAAAATGCAAGAAAAACTTGAACAACAAGCTTTTAAAGGACAATTCACTTTTAAATTCATAATCTCTTACAAGCCGCTAGCCCTGGGGGAAGAAAAAGATTTTAAAAGAGAAACATTAGATTTGCGTGTTGCCGTAAGCTTAAAGCAAGGATTTTAGTTTTTGTCTCTATAATACGTATTTAACTGCAACCTTAGAAAACAAAAAAATATTTGTAACTTATTATAGAGTTCGGGTTCCAGCTGTTATTTCGACGAAACTGAAGGTTTGGCTATAAATTATTATTTTCGTCGAAAATGACCGAAACCGAAATCGAAACTTTGGGCCTTAATTTTAGGTTCTAACTATGATAAAAACATTAGGCAGCCTCAGATACATGTATCTAGTTATTATTTAACTTAAATTAAATGAAGAGTTTGACATTATCTTCATAATATTATATTCTGTGTCAAACTATTCATTTAATTAAAGTCAAGTAATCGTTAAATATCTCTGAGGACAGCTGATATAGTTACAGGATATTTTTAAATTTTAATATAAGGACCTTCCACCAAGTCCGCCTACTGCGGAAATGCGAAACAATTACCATTATAAAGGTTAGAAGGCCCTTGAGTTATTGCAGTTTTAGAGAACAAAAAGCGACACACTGCTCAGAGCTACTTGACACACATCTGCTTATAAGTATTAGCTTTTTTAATTAGAAGCCCGTTCTAATCTTTATAAGATACCATTTTAGTGCACGTATTTTCTTAGAAAATATCTTGCTCTGATGCTCAGCATAGCCACCAAAGAAAGTTTTTTTAGGGTTCCGTACCCAAAGGGTAAAAACGGGACCCTATTACTCAGACTTCGATGTCTGTCTGTCCGTCTGTCTGTCTCCAGGCTGTATCCCAAGAACGCCTATAGCTAGACTTCTGAAATTTTCACAGAATGTGTATATCTGTTGCCGCTATAACAACAAATACTAAAAACAAAATAAAATTAATATTTGAGGGGGGCTCTCATACAACAAACGTGATTTTTTTGCTATTTTTTGCTCGATATCAATTATGGCACTTGAATTTTTTACAAAATCCTAAGTTATATTAATTGTACTTTAATAATAGATACTAAAATTAAAATAAAATAAATATTTAAGGGAGCCCCCCTTACAAAAATCACATTTTTTTGGATATTTTTGCTCTATAACGGTACGGAACCCTTCGTGCGCGAGTCCGACTCGCACTTGGCCGATTTTATTTACATTTATTTCTTTCATTTATAAAGTTACAAACTGGCAAAGCAAAGCTGTCCTTTTCTAGTGATGAGCAAAGCAAGACCAAGACCAAGACTCGACCAGTCTTGGTCTTGGTCTTGGTCTTGCTTATGCAGTCTTGGTCTTGGTATTGCACGCCTAGTCTTGGTCTTGGTCTTGCAAAAAGTCTTGGTCTTGCAAACATTTTTCAAAACTTATTGTAAACGTTTTAATTTTCTCAAAAATATATTTTCAAACCTAAAGTCATGTCTGTCTGTCCGTCCGTTTGTCACAGCCACTTTTCTCCGAAACTAAAAGAGCTATACAATTGAAACTTGGTAAGTAGGTGTAGTCTGTGAACCGCATTAAGATTTTGATACAAAAATAGAAAAAATATTAAAAATTGTAAGAGTCCCCATAGGTACAACTGAAACAAAAAAAAATTTTGGAAGGAAGTTCCTTATCGCGCGTTGCGAAAGGGCGCTAGATGGAAAAGTTGTAACGACACTTTTTGACCGACACTCTTTGCCACAGAGATAGATCAAGATAGATGCGGTATCTATCGCTGCTGCGGAACCCTTCACGGGCGAGTCCAACTCGCACTTGGCCGATTTATTTTATTTTAAAAATCCGGATTTTCGGATTACCTCTCGGTTGGAAGATCTTCCTTTTCAGCCGCCACGTATATTCCCAAATTTTTAGTTTAAATGCATGGTTACATAATCAAAGGGTAAAAACGGGACCCAATTACTTACACATCGCTGCCTGTTCATCTGCCTGTTTCCAGGCTGTATCACAAGAACTTGAAATTCATGTTAAGTAGATATTTTGTTATAAATATTTTATCTCATATTATAGTCACTGCGACTTAGTAGAAATTTTTAGCAAAATTTCTTGCTCGGCTTTACTTGCATAGTCGGTCTTGGTCTTGGTCTTGTTCTTGCTAGTCTTAGGGTAGTCTTGGTCTTGGATCAAGACTGCAAGACCAAGATCAATTTTGCTCATCACTACCCTTTTCTCTCCGCTCAAAAAAGCTCGTTATCTATTTAGTACGAAATGGCCAATATTAAAAAAAACTATGATTCCGTAAAAATAATTTGGAACATTTTCTAGTAGCAGATAAATTTTAACTGGAAGAGACAGTGTAGAAGTACACTGTCTCTTCCAGTTAAAGCAACGCTCGTAAGTGCCTTGTCAAGTTATTCTCAGAAAATGTCTATTCAATTTCATATAGTCACGTCACACGTGCATACGCCTGAGTGCAGCTACTTAAGTTTCCGTTATGACAAGACTTTGATCGAACTTCTCTCTGAACATACTTAATACTCAAACATGTTTTAATTAAGAAGCGCTGAAGTCTCTAAGTTCTTTAATGAGCTATCGGCTAATAGAATAAAAAGCTTTTTAGTTATATATAGTTTTTTCCCTTATTTGAATAAACCTTTATAACTTACCTACTTCATCATCTAGCAAATTATATTTAGATACACATAGAATCCACATTTTTTTTTTATTTCAAATCATTTTCCCGGGCCAAAAGCCTCTATTTGTGCAAAATAACGACAGTTTTCAAAATTTAGTTAGTAACTACTCAGGTCTTCAAAAATGTAATAGTAAAATGAATACCTAGTTAATTATATTCTAAAGGATTTTATTTACGGGTCGTCCAGTCAGGTTGGTCCGCGATCAGTCCTAACTCCAATCGGGTCGTGCTCATCTTTAGCGTCTTGAAACACAAATTCAGGGCGCAGGTTCGGCCTCATATGGAATACTGTTCTCATCTCTGGGCAGAGGCGCCAAAATACCAACTACTCTCTCTGGATCGTATCCAACGAAGGGCCGCTCGGATTATAGCCATAGTGTTTCAAACAGGCTGACCCCTCGGAATTACGCCGAGATGTGGCTTCACTCTGCATCCTCTATCGATAAATGTATCACGGGGAGTGCTCTGAGGAATTGTTCGGAATAATACCTCCTGCAACTTTTCGCCATCGATTCACGCGAAAAATATACCATCCTCATCACCTTGATGAGTAGCAGTCTTTCACCGTGCGTTTTACGCGAAACTTTCTGCCGCGGACTGTAAAACTCTGGAACGAACTATCTCCAGCAGTATTTCCGGACCTATACGACCTGCAAACCTTCAAGAAAAGAGCGTATTCCCTCTTAAAAGGCCGGCAACGCACCTGCAGCTCTTCTGATGTTGCGAGTGTCCATGGGCGACGGTAGTTGCTTACCATCAGGTGACCCGTTTGCTCGTTTGCCCCCTTATTTAATAAAAAAAAAAAAAAAAATAAAGCTCACAATTGAACAGCAAATCAGTTTTCCGTAAACCTTTTCCGACTTTCCGGTCCTTTGTCATTGTCAAGAAAACCGGGTTGAAAATTTAACGAAAATAATTCTGCGTTTAAATCTACCGATGAGTTTTAAAACTTGATAGTCCCATTCAATATGCTTTAGATTTATATGATGGTTTTTTGTTTTAGATTTCAAACGAGAAGAGAGGAAATACGATTTTCAAACGTCTATACCACTATTGAATACGTGGCCTCATAGAATATTTAGGTTTGACATTTGCTGGACGAAATGGGAACTTTGACCTACTTAATATATCTGCTGGTTATACAGGTCGTGCATAACTGATCGTTGGCGAAAACGTACCATCGAAGAAATTGATTATTAGGCAGTTGACGGACCTACATCATTTGGCCGAGTTCTGTCAATTTAATGTTTGTTGCGATCTGTCGCCTGGGTTTTACATTCGTCTAAGATCCCACCATAGAACGACCTTCACCGAGCTGCTAGCTGGTTAATGGATGAAAAGTATTTTATATTCAATTACGTATAATCTTCGATCAAATATTTCTGTGTATCTTAATAAATTTATTGTTAGTGGGTTGGTGGCTAAACAATTTCAGTCCAGAATAAAAAAAAAAAACAATTAAAAATATTTTTTTTACATTTCACTGGTTTGGATAATAGACAAATTCCATTCCAATCGAAAGTATGAAGCCCGTAGAATATGCAAACGTTAGGACTTAGGTTGTCTATTTTTTCCCGTCACAACTCTTGGGTAGGTCGATATTTTTTGTTTTTTCTTGGGTAGGTAAATTGATACTAGTACCGGTCTAGTTAATGGTTAATGCTTCGTACTTCTACGGGCTTCATACTTTCGATTGGTATGGAATTTGTCTATTAACCAAACCAAAGAAAATATGTAAAAAAAATATTTTTTTTTCCATTTCTTTCTTCTGGACTGTTTTTAGGCAACCCACTTGCAATAAATTTTTTGATATACTTAATTAAATATAAAATACTTTTCATCCATTAACCAGCTCGGTGAAGGTCGTTCTATGGTGGGATCCTATACTACATAACGCTACCAAATTACCATGAATCAACTTCTCTGTCTCATCGCGATCTACCAATGACGAAACGGTTGATCACTGATCTACCAATCCTGTGCCTGCCCTGTCATGTGTAAAATTCATCTAGTTTTCATGTCCGATGTTTATTGGCTAACGTCTCTACTGAAACAGCTGAACTGCTTTTGATGAAATTTTGTTTGCTAATCGGTTCATTTTAAGACTCGGGCAACATTTAATTTTTTGATTTAAAAAAAAAAAGGAAGAGATTCTATGTTCGGTAGTTACTATGTCCACACTATTTCTTTTATCATAACCCTATATAAGTAGTTAGGGCTGATCCACCCCAAACAATTTTTTTTATCGTTTTGACAAAATGTTTTGTTTTTATTTCTTTATTTAATACTAGCGAACCGCCCCGGCTTCGCACGGGTATAAAATATATAGCCACTGAAAATATGATTAAAATTGATTCAGCAGTTTTGGTTTATAGGTATTCATTAAGATTTGATTTATATTCATTATTACTACCCGTGGCCCGCATTATTCGGTACCGCAGCAAAAGCTACGTCTCGCAATTTTTAAATCTGTAATATCTTCGAAAATATTCATTTAAATCATATGCAGTAAAGTGCTTAAAAAATTGGATAAGGATTAATGCTGTATTTATTAAAATTGCTTCGAAAATTAGATATTATTTGTCGTAAAAAGTAAATGACAAAAAAATGTTATTGTGGGATATCCATAAGAGATAGACATATACCATCCCAAAGTTTTCTGTAGACCTTTTCAATGTGTACAATACTTGGTACATTATTTTGATAAATCTCGTAGGGTTCAGCCTACGTTTGCAATGTAAGCGGAAAAAAAATGTAATTATTTACGACATCACATTAGAAACCCCAAACGATAACAGTATTTCTCCACTATTTAATGAATGTTATTATACTTATAAACCTTCCTCTTGAATCAATCTATCTATTAAAGAAAACCGCATCAAAATCCGTTGCGTAGTTTTAAAGATTAAAGGGAACAAAGGGACATGAGGGAAAAAAGCGACTTTGTTTTATAATATGTAGTGAATTGGAAAAGATACACAATTCTTTTTCACTGTTATACAATCAACTCGTTATAATAAGTATTTTGGATAGCAACCATACATAATGCAATACACATAAATCTAGTATGCCCTTAAGAGCCATAGACTCACTCTTCCTGAAGATATTTAAAAATAAAAATTAGATGGGCTCTATTTTGAAGGAGGAGTCAGAGGACTACGTTACCTCGATTTACTGTATCTGTCTCTATTACAATACACGTGCCGGCGCAGGGTTAAGCGTGATGGCAATAGTTTCTTCGTTTGAATTCTACTGCACCCGCGTTCCCTCCTAACCACATACATATATCAAGATAGATACCGCATGTGTATGACGTACTTCGCGTGCCATATCGCGTTCCCAAACGACGAGCAATGCTCGTCTTTCGAAAGTCTGTTTTTTAGTCTGCTATCGGAATCGAACGTCAATCGGAATTTTAAAAATGCCTAAAAGTGCCGTATTGAGCTGTAGAAATTCAAATAGAAACGTTGGCCTTAATAATGGACACGTTTCTTATCATCGGTACGTCACAGTGGTAGAAAAAAAGTGACACGCTCGTTTTCATACAAAAGGAGCGACATGCGGTATCTATCTAGATCTATGTCTGTGCTCCTAACAATGCAATTAGTGAACTAATAGTTAGCAGATGGACGGATATAGTTATAGTAACGAGCTTTGTGCACTCATCAGCTGTCTCATGCAGTGATTGGTTTCGTTCTCAAAGCGATTCCGTACGTTTCCATATTAGTCTAGACCAGGGGTCGGAAGTAGTTTTAGGTGGGGTCCGGATACTGTGGAAAAATTTTAACGAGGTCCAGAAAAAAACACACTTGTCCTATGTAGCCTAAAAATATTATTTTAATTAATAAAAGTATACGTAATCCTTACCTATGTGTTAATTGATACTTGGTATAAAATAAATAACAATATTTCGCGGTCCGAGATTCGACCTTTCGCGGTAGCTTGTTTATATTTTATAGTAGATATTGGTTTCGAGCAGTCGTAAAGAAATGAGTTGCCGCCTCAGAAGTTCTCAAATAGAACAAGAACTGTTGCGATTTATGGATATACAAAAAGATGTGTGAAAACCGTGATGCAGAATTTCAGCCGGAACAGGTCACTTCTTCATCAGAAGACTCCGAAGTAGATTTATCTGCTACAAATAACGATATTATTGTTAATTCGCGCAGAAGACGTGGGGTATCTAATAGATCCATTAGCGCCGGGTCAACAACATGCGGTGGCCGGTGGACGATCAGCTTCTTCAGTACCGGAAGTCGTTATGTTACAAGTAGCAAGTGACGGCGCAGAATGGTCTTGTATTCCTCCAGACGCTAGTGGAGTAGAACGTCATAGCCAGCAAAATATACTTCCTGGCCTGGCCTGTTCACGTTTTTTTTTGCAATATACTTGATTTAGCAGCTATAAACCCGTGAATTCTATATAAAAACGTCATAGGAATAAAATTTCTTAAAAAAGTAGGTGCAGAGTATGTGAAAAAAAATCCGCTCCAACTGCGACTCAAAGACAAGAAACTAATTCTGAAACAAGTGAACCGTGTACTACAAACAATAAGAGACGGCAATGTCAAATCAAAGACGGTAACTGTAAAAAAAATACATGTGAAAACAGCTCTATCTGTAAAAAAGCTCTTTGTGGAAAATGTACAAAAGAGTTTAAAAAAAATAAAATTACTTGCTACAAATGTTACTCAATTTAGTGCTAAAATTGTTAACTATTAATAAAATAATAAATTTATATTATTTTTATGCAAAATATGCAATAATTTCATATGTATTCTGACTTAATCTCTAGTACCGTCAAATTGAACGCTGCGGTCTTTGAAGGTATAGCATGAAGCCCGGACCTTCTAGTGTTAAAACTTTTGAATATAATATTAGGTATACTTTTTCCTTATTATATAAAATATCATTGTGTAAGTACTCATAGTTAGTTTATACTTTATTAAATACGGGCTCTACCTCTGACTAATATATATTCTGTGCCTCTGAGCACATCTGCAATCGCTTATGGGATTAAGTATGCCTTAGCATGGTGTTAAAACTCAAATGCACAACGTTAGATCAAAGGCTTAGGGACTTCAAAGATAAATAGCGCTCCGTAAATTGATTAAAAGTTCGTGGAAATACAGATTGTTAGAGGTGCTACTTCTATCTACGAGGGCAGCACTGAAAATTTCGAGAATCAAGGAAGTGACACAACATTACTATTTAAAAATATATTTATTGCTTTTCTAAGTATTCTCCGCGAAATTTGACACATTTTTCTATACGATGGAACCAATCATTGAAGCAACCATTCCATTCGGAAGTTGGGGTCTCCAAAATGACCGTTTTGTAGGCGTCCACAGCTTTTTCAGGTGATGAAAATCTCTGACCACGCAATTTATTCTTTATTTTAGGGAAAGTATAGAAATCTTTAGGGCTTAGGTCGGGGCTGTACGGCGGATGGTCTAATAATTCTATGTTTTCTTGCTCTAAAAACTCTTTTGTTCTGTGCGCGGTGTGAGAACTCGCATTGTCGTGATGGAGGATGATGTGGCGGTTGCAGTTCTCTTTACGGAGTTCAGAAACGACCTGTGGCAAACAAATGCTAGCATACCATTCTGCATTAACCGTTCTTTGTCCCTCAAGAGGAATAGTCGCAACATGGCCGGTTTTGGAGACAAACGTGGCCACCAATTTTTTTGCAACACTCCGTAAACGAATAATTTTTGTTGGCTTTAACCTACGAATAATAAAAACTAAGGAAAAGTAACTCCGTCAAAAACATGCTCCACAATACTTGTCAAAAAAGTGTACCTTAGGTACACATTTCAATATATTTGCAATATTTAGGTGGCCTTGAGCGGTACTAGGCTGACGTTACATGACAGATCGAAAGGAACCAAATTTAAAACGGTAATAGTATGGGAGTTACGATTCCTTAGTTTTTATTATTCGTAGGCTTTAACTCATTTTCGAACACCCAAACTCGTGACTGGTTTTTTGTTTCGGGTTCGTATGCGTATATCCAGGATTCGTCATCTGATACGATGTTGTATACAGCATTTTAGGATCCTGCGTGGAATCTTTCGAGAGTTCTGACGCACCAAGTAACGCGAGGAGCTTTTTGCTCTTCACAGAGCAAATGCGGTATCCATCGGGAAAACAACTTTTTTAAACCTAATTGTTCATGCAAGATTATTTGTATTTGACTCATGCCAATGTTTAAAGTTGCTTGAATTTCGCGGTATGTCACATGTCGATCTTCCTCAATCAGCTTACGCACAGCATCATCGTTTTCTTGGGTGACTGCAGTTTTTGGACGACCTTGACGGGGATCATCACTGAACTTGACACGTCCACGTTGAAATTCAGCAAACCAGTGATAAATTGTGGTTTTGGATGGGGCTTAATCACCAAAGGCCGGTCCGGTCCGGTCAACACACTGTTTTTGTGTTAAACCACTTCGAAAGTCATAATAAATCATCGCTCTAGAATTTTCTCGAGTCAATTCCATTTTCTCAACGACTAAACAAGTTTGACAAGACCTTGTGACAAATCACAAGACCGAGAATCTTTTTTTTAAATAAATAAATGGTATTCGATTTTTAAAACCAAGGAGCTTTCAATTAAAAAGATTTTAATAAGACAGGAACAGTGAAAATATTCCATTCCCGATACTTTTAGTGCAGCCTATGTATATAATAAAAGCGAAAAACTTTGTATCCCTTTTGACGAAAAATGGGGAAACGTAGGTGAATGAAATTTTGTACAGTTATAGTTTATATGGTGAAGGAGTGCATCGAGCTAATATTATTTTGAAATTATGCTTTTATAGTAGGGGAGGGGAGGGTACTATTTGTGTAGTCACTCGAGCGTCATGGAGACCTAGTAGGTTTTTTACATTAGGTAAAACTGATACAAAAATAATAAGAGCGTTTTTTATTTTAGCGGTGGGTTCAGAAACTGCAGCCATTTTAAAGTTTTGAAAAAGAAAATAAATTCAGAAAATTGCTTATTTAGGTAAATTATTAATATATTTTAGGCAATAAGGACCAAATCATTTAGTTTAGTGCAAAATAAAATATCTGCGAAGCTTAGTTAGGAAAATATGAAGCTTTATTTTTGTATATTTTAAAATGTCCCTACAGGCTTACCTAATATTTGAATCGTCAGTGCTTTATATGGAAGCTTCTTTGGAGTATACTAAACATCCCCTATCGTAACCTGACAGATCCGACGACATTTCAATATTCAAAAAAAAATTTTTTTAACCCACCACGTGAGAAATCTGATTTCTATACCATGATAACTAGACACATGTCGGAAGCCTATACAAGATTAATCTGACACCCTCGAGCTTGTCCCGAAATCCCCTCTTCCCTTCCCCAACAATATCATACATTTTTTTAACAAATAAAACATTACACACACTACAACACACACACTAGGAAAGATGACAGATTTTTGAGTGACAAGCCTATACATACGAATTATACTCTTTTATTTATGGTTGAAGTCTGTTGACAACAATTTGACAAACTGAAAATGAATTATAGTTTTTTTTTATCGAATCTGAGATGAACCTGACGAAAAAATAATTATGTCTATACTGCAATTTTTTTATTTTTTATGTAACTCTTATTCTTGGCTAGTCAACGTTTTCGCTGAACCTATAACATGGTTCATGGGTAACGTCTATGGCTTAAACGAATGGGAAGAAATGGGAAATGGCTATTGTAGGATCACCGATGAGTCGTGGCTTTTATATAGAAATCCTTTTTTTGCTACGAATAATAAAAACTAAGGAATCGTAACTTCCATACTATTACCGTTTTAAATTTGGTTCCTTTCGATCTGTCATGTAACGTCAGCTTAGTACCGCTCAAGGCCACCTAAATATTGCAAATGTATTGAGATGTGTACCTAAGGTACACTTTTTTGACAAATATTGTGGGGCATGTTTTTGACGGAGTTACTTTTCCTTAGTTTTTATTATTCGTAGTTTTTTTGTGACGTACTTCAACGTCTTAGGCATCTTACAGACGAACGGCACTTGTCGAGTGTTTGCTCGTCTGTAAGTAGACTTATGCTACTAAACTACTCAACTCACGCATATCAGATCCAAATATGGTGAAGGAGATGACGATGGCGATGAAGAAGATGACCAGCGCGGCGGTGATCCGCCGGCGCGGGGGCAGTGCGCACCCACAGCAACCGCGTCCGGTGGGAGCCATTGTTATTCTGCAACAAGTACCAAGAGTTAGGGTGGGTTGCACCACTTGCACCACAAGCGTTGTTATAGTTACAGTTAAGGATAACTTTAGCAATAACTGTAACAATAACCACAGAACTTGACAAATGTTCAAGTGACATATTTTGTTAAAGTTAAAGTTAATGGGGATGAGAGTATAAAAATGATCCATACAAATTGACAGGAAATTATAATTTGTTATGACAACACTGTGAGCCTTATTTCTATAAGTTTAAAACATTAACTTTGACCGAGGAAAATTGAGCGGTTACGGTTATCGTCAAAAACTAGAGATTTGACAGTTCATTTGACATTTTGTTATATTTAAAGTTATAGTTAGTTAATGTAAGTTAGTGCAACCCACTCTGTGCACTCTGCACAAATATTTAGGGCGCTTTTCCTTTCATGCGTGTCATCGCCTGTGCGTCGATCTGGTCCGCATGAAAGTTGCCGCATCCTAATCATTTCATAAGCCGCGTACTGATTGAACGAGCAGCCAGCCTCGCGAGGCAAATCCTCGGTCGGTCAAGACGTGCCTCGCCCGAGCGTGCCGCGACCCGAGCCGAGCGTTGTCGGTTTTTGTCGATGCTCAAAGGCGCCTCGGTACGTTTGCCGCGCTAACTCAAGACTGTGTTTTTGTGTTTTGCCTCGCTTATTCGTTGCGTCATGCGTGTTAGTTGTGCGTTTCAAGTTAAACTGAGCGTCGATGCTGGCTAAGCCTTACGGCGCATTGGCTCGGCCATGCCGCGCGAGGCAGCCTCGGATTAGAAAACTTACAGACCGAGGCCCGAGGCCGCCTCGCGCGGCATGCGTACTGCGGCAAATGTCCGAGGCTACCTTGCGGGGCCGCTCGCTTGCTCAGTACGCGGCTAATGGGTATAGATGTGTTTCCTGTCATGCGCGCGGCCAGGTACATGTTGTCAAGATGTCACCGGCATGCGAACCAGATCAACGCGCAGGCGATAGATAACACGCATGACAGGAAAAACGTCCTTTAAGGGCTCCCACACAAAACTGCGAATTCGCATCGCATCGCAAATATCTGCGACAAAATCTACACTAATATTATAAAGAGGAAAGATTTGATTTTTTGTTTGTTTGAATTGAATAAGCTCCGAAACTACTGGACCGATTTGAAAAATTATTTTACCATTGGAATCCTACATTATTTCTGCTAAACATAGGCAAAATTTTATTTTGGAAAAAAATAGGGTTCCGTTCCGTTCAACCAGAAAAGTTACTTATTTTGCGTACTCTGCCTAAACTATAAAAGATAGAACCATAAAATGTTCTAAGTAATTGTAGATCTTATAAGTATCTACAAAAAAGTCTGCGACACACTAATCACTATGTCGAGTGAGGCACAATAACCTTTTTTTTATTAAAAAATCTTGAATTTTTTTTGGACTACATTTAAACGCGTTAATTTTACTCATGCTATTGACCCTTATCAAAATAAATTATTTCATCACTAAGTACATGCTAAGTACAGTTAATGTAGATAATATTTGGTCTTTGAATGATTAAAATTGGACGTTTGGTTTTGAAGTTATGGCGAAATTAAAATATTACGATTTCTGCTGCACGTCGCGAAGTGGGCGTCGTCAAGGCGGGGGTGCGCGTGCGGGAGGGGAGAGATTTAATTATTACATTTAAATATTTTCATCATTAACAACTTTAACATCCACACTCCACAGAAAGACAGTCTGTGCAGCCTGCGGATAATGACTGCGTCGCTGATGTTAGTGTCGGTGTCTGTGAATTGACCTGGGAATCATTTTGCTGACCGTGTCTTTCCTGGGTAGGCTTTTTGCAGCTGTAATTGACATCCACGCGGGCGGAGCCGCGGGCGACCGCTAGTTCATAATAAAAATTACATTACGATGCGCTGCGATGCGAATTCACAGTTTTGTGTGGGAGCCCTAAATAGAGAGTGCGTGTAAGGGTAGGTTGTAACGTGAGCTTTTCAGAAGTAAACTTGATTTAGTACAAAGGAAGACACACATTGAATTGACAGACTTGGGCTGCTAGACACCCCAAAACCGCTCGCGGTTTTCAGGTGTTCATTTCAGTTTTAAATGGCGGTTTTTAGGTGTTAACTCCGGTTTAGAATGGCGGTTTTTAGGTGTTAATTCCGGTTTTAATCCTTCGATCGCGGATTCTTGGAAATCTATTGTAAATGTATTGTTCTCGCGGCCCAAGTCGGAGTTGAAGAGTTAAATGGTAGTTTCCAGGTGTTAATTCCGACTTTAAATAGCGAGTTTTAGGTGTTAGTCCCAGTTTTA
Organism: Cyaniris semiargus; assembly: GCA_905187585.1. Taxonomy (NCBI): domain Eukaryota; kingdom Metazoa; phylum Arthropoda; class Insecta; order Lepidoptera; family Lycaenidae; genus Cyaniris; species Cyaniris semiargus. The sequence goes on from LR994547.1 coordinate 12,601,629, forward strand.
AATGCATCATTTAAAATGCATCGCATCACTTCTTCACGTTGCATAGTTTTTAACGTAAAGCTTACAGTACCTACTTACTTTTGTTACGAGATTGAAGTTGAGGTGGGTAAGTGCAACAAGTGCATTACCGTGAGTTGGTGAGTTCGGCAGTACAACTTCGCAGCATGTTATAATCATGTTAGGATTTGTTATAATGGGCTCTAGGAAGTTTTGGGAGGGGGTGTTTGAATCCCCTAAGCCCCCTCCCTATCTATGCACATGCTTATTATAACTACTAGCTGTTGCCCGCGACTTCCTCTGCGTCAGTATAATATTATGTATATTGTATAATAACAAAAGTATTTCACTAATTCTTCCACCGATACGTCGCAGTGTGATATCACATTAAATAGCCTAAAGCCTTCGTTATTAAATGGAATATGTAATACAAAAATAATTATCAATTCGAAGAAGTGGTTCCTGGGATTAGCGGGTTAAAACAAATAAACTGTACAGTTTGAAAAAAAAAAAAAACTCATTGCCAAGCATTAATTTCCTTGACTGTACAATGTGCGTAATATAAAACCTACTGCAAAACGTGAACTACCCCGACTGTAAAATATGGAATATTTTAGTAAAAACTCGCTGCCAAAAAGTAATTTCCTCGACTGTACGATTTTCAAAATTATGAGAAATCTCACTGGTAAATATTTATTTCATTTCACCGACTCTACAATACACAAAATAATAATAAAATCTACTGCCAAACATTAATTTTCCTGACTGACCAATGCAATGCACAAAAGAAGAAAAAATCCCACTGTCAATGTCAATAAAATCCACTGCCAAACATTAATTTTCCCGACTCTACAATGTTCGTGATTTGAATAAAACTCGCTGCAAAACATTCATTTCACCACTTTTCAATGTGTGATCACTACATAGTATAAAACAAAGTCGCTTTTTCTGTCCCTATGTCCCTTTGTATGCTTCAATCTATAAAACTACGCAACGGATTTTGCTGCGGTTTTTTTTAATAGAGTGATTGAAGAGGAAGGTTTAAAAGTATAATAACATCCATTAAATAGTGAAGAAACACTGTTATTTTTGAGGTTTCTAATGTGATCTCGTAAATGATTACATTTTTCCGCTTACATTGCAATTTTTACGCAGGCTGAACCCTACGACATTTATCAAAATAATGTACTAAGTATTGTACACAATGAAAAGGTCTACAGAAAACTCCGCGGTGGTATATGTCTATCTCTTATGGATATCCCACAATAACATTTTTTTTTTCATTTACTTTTTACTTTGACCAATACAGCATTAATCCTTATTCAATTAAATACTTTAAATACATTGTTTATTTGATATAGATTTATATGGTCTTTTACAGCATATGATTTAAATGAATATTTTCGAAGATATTACAGATTTAAAAATTTCGGGCCGTAGCGTTTACGGCGGTACCGGCCAACGCGGGCCACGGGCAGTAATGAATATAAATAAATACTACTGGATCGATTTTAAAGATTTTTTTCAGTGAAAGACATATGCTAGAATATAATATTTTATACCCGTGCGAAGCCGGGACGGGTCGCTAGTAATTTAATAAAACCCACTGTAAAGCATTTATTTCCCGGCTAGGCTGTACAATGTGTAAAATCTATACTAATATAATATTAAAAATGCGAAAGTGTGTCTGTCTGTCTGTCTATCTGTCTGTCTACCTTTCAAGCGCGAGTCAGCTGCTTAACACATGACAGGTTCCGTACCATTTCAGTACCTAAAATGATGTTACACTATTAACAGCCGTGCTTCTACAATATAATAATCGCGAAACTTTGTATGTATGGATATTTGTTACTTTTTCACGTGAAAACTACTGAATGGATTTTGATGAAACTTTACAATAATATAGGTTATCATATCAATTATTTGGAAATTAATGACAGGAAACTCAAAATATAATACACATAGTAAATTCGGGAAAACAAAATATGTTTCGCAGTAGGTTTTATTAACATTTTGCATATTATGCAGTCGGGGAAATAGATATTTGGTAGTGGCGTTTTTCTTTAAATTTTGTGTATTGTATAGTCATGGAAATAAATGTTTGGCTTCTGGTTGAATTCAAATAATGCATCAATGTAAAGTCGGGAAAATTAATATTTGGCAGTGGTGGTTATTGCCAATGTTTTGCATATTGGACAGTCGGGTAAATTAATGTTTTGCAATTCGTTTTGAAAATATTGCACCTTATATAGTCGAAGAAATGAATGTTTAGCAGTAGGTTTTATAACACACATTGTACAATCAGAAAGTAATAAATGCTTTGCAGTGGGTTATATCAGACTAGATGACGCCCGCAACTCCGTTGCGCCAAAGTTTCGTTGATCGCGCGGGAACCGTATAATTTTTCAGAATAAAAAGTATCCTAAGTCCTTTCCCGGGACTCAAAGTATCTCTATAGCAAATTTTAGCAAAACCCGTTCAGCCGTTTGGGCGTGAAGAGGTAACAGACAGACAGCTGAATCCCTCGAATAAAAATCAGGGACAAGAGCATTATAAACCTTGACTGACCGATGATAACACATCTACATATAAATAAAAATTACTATGTTAGAGCACAAACCAATAGGCGTGATAGTTTTTCCGTAAAGTGTGCCACAAAAGTTAAGCCATTGATTTAGTTACTTCTTGATAATACAAAAATATCGAGGAATTTAGTATTCTCATGATTGATTATACAGTTGCTTCGATCGATGGGAATGAAGCTATTAATATTAGAATACTAGATGTATTAAAAGTATCATATATCCTTTCACAGGACTCAAAATATCTCCATACCAAATTTAATCAAAATCGCTTCAGCGGTTTGCGCACGAAGAGGTAATAGACAAACAGACGGACAGACAGACACACTTTCACACCTATAATATTAGTATAGAAGTATTTCATACTCGTACGCCTTTTTACGTTGATAATATCTTATGTACAGAAAACTGTATTCGATTTAATGACGTGTAAGCTATTAAACGAAATATTGACGGTGCGATAAATTAGTTTTTGGGCGTGTACCTACTGTCTACACTAAAATAGACACATAATTGCAAATCGCCACGCTACGCAACTAGGAATATTGATAATTATTGTAACAATTGCGTGCGCTTTTATACAAATTTAAAAAAAAAGGTATAAATAAAAACAAATTTTTAGGGCATCTAGAAAATTATCTCAATATTGTGAGGCATGAAGTTAATACTTAAGTACCCAAAATTTTAAAACCTTTTACAGATCCTTTAATTTTTTTAAACCGCCAAATGCCAATACTCTTTTTAAGTTTTGCTATTACAAAACGCACGCCACTCGGTTTGACAATATTGTTCGGGATGTACTATCAGGGAAGTTTATTCCTAGGCAGATGGGAGACCTACGTAGTTTGGTCGCGTTACGTGAAACTCAGACGACAGATCACAATTAACATTAAACTGACATGATCCGACCAAATGACGTTGATCTGTCAACTGCCTAGGAATCAATTTCCTCGATGGTACATATTGTACATTCTCAAGAATATGATATGTAACTTGTGAATTGTGATACGCCAAACTTAGTGAAGTTCCTAGCGCCGAGACATATTGTGCTCTTATAATGTAATAAGAAACGGGGATAATAATATTATGTATAAAGATATACAAACAATTATTATTAACAATCTTTAAAGCGTAAACTGCATATTATGTATTTTCATTTTTTGCCATGTAAATATTAAATATCTAGGTCTTCGTGTTTCATTAATAATATTATTAAGTAAGTATGTGAGCGATTACTAAATGTATTGATAGGTGCTTAAAATAATTAAGAATATTAATTGCAACCTTTCTAATAATTAACAAAAGGGAGGGAATACTTTTAATGTCCCTTAAACTATAATTCTTGGCTAGATTTGGTGCATTGCGGTTAGTCAAAAGTGGGTCTTTCTCAATAAAATACATTATGTCATTTCAGAGCGGGCTGTCAAATTTTGCTGTGTTTTCTAATAAGTATTACGATCCCGGAAGACGATTGACTCAAATGAAATTGAGATTTATTTAATCATTGTATATTTATTTGATATTTGGCAAACGGAAAACACGATTCACTTATTTTGACTCGATAGTTATATTTTTCGAAGTTATGAATCTTTCTGGGCTTTTCAATAAATATCTGTTACACTTATTGAGCTACCATCATTCAATAACTTGCACTACTACAATAACACATTTTATAAAATAATAGCTAGAGGAAATATTAGTATTGTATTTAATTTTTCAGTAATCATCAAAAACATTTTTAGGACTTACGACCTTTACTTTCGTGTTATAATGCGGGAACCGCTACTACGCGATATTGTTCACTATTAGCTGCAACGTAAAGCACATTGCCCGGAAGCACGATTCATGGAATCATTGTATCGCGATTGGAGGATAGCGTTGTGTGTAGGCGGGGCTAGCGTTTTGACAGTAGGCTCTTAAAGTAACAATATTGAATAAGAACAACAATTTGAAAAATGCAAAGATGCTACTAAAAAGCTAAGAGCTATATATTTTACACCGAAACGAGATGAGAGAAGGTGCAACACAAATAGGGAATATTACGCTGAAGTCGGATCAGAGGGCGCTACTAGTACAGTAAATAATAAATAGGAATATTGACAGAAACGTTGTCAAACGTCGAACAAAACTTTTTGCTTACTGTCTGTGCTGGTGCTGCTTCTAGTGTGAAATCATTGCAGTAATAATAATTATATATCCTATTATGCATACCTAATAGCGATTAGCAATGCAACATTAAACGTAATTTTCACCCAACTTAAAAAAGGAGGTTATTAATTCGATCCGTATGTATCATAATATATTTTTCGAACCTGCCCAGTTTTCGTATAATATCATGGTAGTCTATATCTGCGTCTGAACAAATATGCCAATTGTCAAAAGTGTATGATGTATGTATGTTTTTTATGTTTGTGTTCGAATATCTCTAGAACGACAAGTCCGATTTAAGTAATTCTATTTTGTTGTAATAGGTATTGTTTTACTTAGAGAGCACTGTAAGTTTCATCAAAATTGGTTCAGTAGTTTTTGAGATAGGGAATTTTGAAGTCGGTTTAATTTTTTTTTTAAATTAAACCGACTTCAAAGACGTAGGTTACACGAAACAGTTTCTCATCAGTTCAGTGGTTCAGTCAATCAATCTAGTAAGACTGACGCGAAACGGAACGTCTAACCAGTTAATTGACGGACTGATCATAATTTCTTTATTATGTACTTTTTAGCCATTAATCTGTTGTGTCATCAAACTGGCATCAGTCTCAGACCTACTGAGACTACTAACCTACACGTCTAAGGGCATGGGCGTACCCAGGGGGTGGGGGGGAAGGCAGGGGGTGGGCAGCTGCCCCCCCCTGAATCATGTTGACGTCCCTACTAAGTATCTTATCTAGTACTTTTATCTATAAAAATTAAAAATTGAGAAAACGAATTTTTGCCATTTGTTTACAATAATAATAATACAATATTTTTACAACTAAAAATTATTAATTTTTTATTCTTTATAAACACCTAGCTTATAAAAAATCTGATTTGCCCCCTCTGATTTCTCCTTTTGCCACAGAACCCTAAAAACAAGGAAAACATTTATGAAAAAACGCAAATTGAAAACGATGTCATTTCCGCCTACCGTGAAAGTTTAGGTAGAAAATGCACGCAAAATATCAATAATTTTTGAATACGCCGAATTTGAACAAAATACCAAAAACTATTGAAATTGATATCTGCCTCCAAATTCCGAGCGAACGTACTATATATGCGCTTTGTAGAATTTCGTAGAATAACGTAAAATATTTAAAAAAAAATTTGTGTAAATATTAAGGACGCTATCACGTTTTTTCACAAATATCAGCGATTTTCAGGTACCATTTTAAAGAATTAGTAGTCACACTGCGAGGATATTTTGGTTTCAAATGAAAGATAATATATTCATCTCTACGTCTACACCATAAAAATTTTATAGCCGCATACAAAATTTTCACATAAATACGTTTTAACCATCACAATAATCGCAAAAGATTAAAAAAAGGGGTTTGATTAGGTACCAGTATATCTAAATACACTGAACTAAGGAAAATAAATATACAAAAAAATTGTTGCTTATTTAGTCCCCTGTACGAATATCTAAATATTTTATATAAAAATAAATAACATTTCCATTTATAAGAAAAATAAGAAACGCTCACAAATTTCTTCATACATTTTCGCCCTATCAAGAACGCCGCGAGCGCGCGCTGATATGAATGTTATTTTAATGTCCTTAACGCCGATATTCGTACTGACAGACATCGACCTGCTAATTTTGATGTGATAGCGTCCTTAGATGTTTGTGTCTGGCCAATAGCTCAACATGCATCGTTGAGTTATTGGCCAGCAGCTATTGCGCCTAGGCCTTCATGAGTTTCATACAAATCAGTGTTAAAACAACCTTGAAAACAACATTTTTGACATAGCTGTACCGATGATTAAGAAATATTTTGTAGTTTATTTCCCAAACAAGGAAAAATTGTTTGTAAAATGAACTAGAAGTGTGACAATTACATTTTTAATAAATGGATAAATCGAGAGTTTTGTCGATAAAATATGTTTGTTTTTATTGTTGTTAAAAATGTGTAACAAATATTTTATTATAATACCCTGCATTGCTTGTTACATTAAAACATTCGCATTGCCTTAAGTCGAATATAAGTGATACATCAGTTTTTTAGGGCTTTCGAATTAACTTTCGCAGTCTAAGAAGAATATAAAATCAAGAAGTAGTTAACTTTGTAACTCATGATGTCTTAATCGTAAATACAAACATTAGATATCGCTTTGCATAATTAATACTACTAAATAGTTCTACGATAAAAATATTTTTATAATCGTAAAACTGACAAAATGCTCTTAAAAATATTTTTCACGACCCAAAAAAATACAAAGATTCTATTCGCGACTTTGTTGCAAAGATTACGCACGGCCAGCGGGAACCATTCATTTATTTATTTATTGCGGGATAAACACCATACTGGCCTTCACTGCCACTAAAAATAATCTCCATACATTTTATTAAAGTTGGTTGAACAGCGTAAGCGTTAAGTACTAGTAGTTAACATTAAGTTTAAGACAGATTGACAGACACTCGCATTTATCATTATATGGATGACAAAACTTTTCATTAATAATATGAAAAAAAAACCACTCCAAAAAAACCACAGTCAAAAAACTTACCTGATGTCATTTCTCGGGACGAAGAATATGCGGAGAAGGCGGGCGACGACGCGGACAATCATAGAGGCGAGATGTCGCGTCCGACGGATACACGACGACTGTGTGTAAACTGTGTGCAAACTGCACCGGATGCACAAGCGCATGCGTGCACAACTTGATCACTCAAAATCCCAAGACAATTCCAGCGACCAGCACACGTTAAATTACGCTATTCTCCCAATATGCCGCGGAAACGGTAATGGGGGTTAAAAAGTTTAGGAAAGAACGTTATATCTGTAAGTGACTTAACATGAAATATGAATAATTGATTGTTTAACTATGAAAAATCCATACTAATATTATTATAAATGCGAAAGTGTATCTATCTGTCTGTCTGTCTGTTACCTCTTCACGCCCAAACCGCTTAGCCGGCGATTTTGCTGAAATTTGGTATGGAAATACTTTCAAGTCCCGGGAAAGGAATTGGATACTTTTTATCCCGGAAAAATGTTGGTTCCCGCGCGAATTTTGGCGCAACGGAGTTGCGGGCATCATTCTAATATGGATATTTAATTCTTTCATATTGATTTCGAGCGTGGAGCGTTTTGTCCAAAAAGAGTAAAGACTAAAGATTATATAAACGCTCCACGCTTTCTTTCAAAATAAATCATAGTAACTATTTAATAAAGCTGATGATTACCTACAAATATAACCATTTCGCATAGGTAATTATTTATCGTTCATCACGAACTGAAATTGTTTATGTTTATCTGTGATCTAATGAAGATTTGGCAAATGGAAAACTCTTGAGTCATCAAGCGGAATAAAGCAGGTTCTTAGGCAAATAGGTCGCAATCCTAATGCAAAATTACACTTAGATGAAACTGACAGGAGGATGTGACTATGATACAGGGATTTTACAATATGGCTGCGCTATTTCTGATTATGGTTTTTCAATTAATACCCGACGTTATTGTCACGAACTCTCGTTTCTTGACAGGCTGCCGGAGATATGTCCCAACGCTACTTTGTACACTGACATAAGCTGATGTGCTTTATGTAAGCCTCTAGACAAAATGCATTCCCCAGTTTAGTCATGTTATATTGTGTCAAAAATGTATGGGATTTGACTTAGCGGTGTCATGGCGCTTGCAGTGCGTATCGATAACGAAGTTAAATGTCAAAAATGTATGGGATTTGACTTAGCGGTGTCATGGCGCTTGCGGTGCGTATCGATAACGAAGTTAAATGTCAAAAATGTATGGGATTTGAATTAGCGGTGTCATGGCGCTTGCGGTGCGTATCGATAACGAAGTTAAATGTCAAAAATGTATGGGATTTGACTTAGCGGTGTCATGGCGCTTGCGGTGCGTATCGATAACGAAGTTAAATGTCAAAAATGTATGGGATTTGACTTAGCGGTGTCATGGCGCTTGCGGTGCGTATCGATAACGAAGTTAAATGTCAAAAATGTATGGGATTTGACTTAGCGGTGTCATGGCGCTTGCGGTGCGTATCGATAACGAAGTTAAATGTCAAAAATGTTTATATTATATACCGTAACTTGGCCTGCGCACTTTCGTGCGCTTCGATTAGCTTAAAAAGAAATTGTGTCTAAGCGTCGGACTTATTGAGGTTAAATCGTTCTTAAAATATACTAAAAATATTCTGATAAGCCTTGCAGTGACCAACAGTTATGTGCTCAAAGCTTTTTAGGGTTCCGTACCCAAAGGGTAAAAACGGGACCCTATTACTGAGACTTCGATATCTGTCCGTCCGTCTGGCCGTCTGTCTGTCCGTCTGTCTGTCTGTCTGTCTGTCTGTCTGTCTGTCTGTCTGTCTGTCTGTCTGTCTGTCTGTCTCCAGGCTGTATCTAAGGAGCCGCTGCAGCTAGACTTCTGAAATTTTCACAGATTGTTTATTTCTGTTGCCGCTGTAACAAATACTAAAAATAAAACAAAATTAATATTTAAGGGGGGCTCCCATACTACAAACGTGATTTTTTGGCCCTTTTTGTTCGATATCAATAATGGTAACAAGTAGGCACTTGAAACTTTCACAAAATTCTTAATAATAATTGATATGTGTACTTTAATAATTAATAAAAAAAAACAAATAAAATAAATATTTAAGGGGGGCTCCCATACAAAGAACACAATTTTTGGACTATTTTTGCCCTATAAGGGTAGGAAACCCGTCGTGTGCGAGTCCAACTCGCACTTGGCCGATTATTTAGGGTTCCGTACCCAAAGGGTAAGAACGGGAGTCTAGTCTCTGTCTGTCCGTCTGTCTGTCACTAGCTTAACTAAAATAATAATTTGCCTGCGAAAAGATAACAGCAAGTTTTAATAAGCTGATAGAAGTTAGAACATCGCAAAAATTCAAGGCATGTAAACACTATTTTATTAAAATATAATAAGGTTTTCAAAAAATCCAGCATCATGCTGCTAATAAAAGTCTACTGATAAAAGTCTATCAGGAAGATACATTTTATTGAAAAAACAAACTTATCTACTTACGAAATCTCGTTTTACAAGTATTCCCAATGAAATATAGTAACGAAGTATTAATATGAACTTAATTAAATTCAGCGAGTATCTGAAATTTATTTTATTTATTTACAATAATTAAAAGTAAGTTTGAAAATATTTTTCAACGGCTAGCTGGAAAAAATGTGTGGGAAATATTATGTATCCATCTACACATTATAATAGTTACGGGTCACAAATTGACCCACGTGGTAAAAATTTTTGAGTACAACGCCAACGGTCTCTATATTTCATGGTTTTTGTGGGCTAACATTTTCAAAAAAAAAATAATAACCCTTAGAAGTACAATACCCCTACACCGTATAACCACGGTAAGTAATTTCAACCATTATTCTTGAGATGAATGGTATCATATGCCACAGACTAATATGCACGAAACAAGATTCTGGGTACACTGAAACCGGCCTGGACGTTTGAGACTAAAATTGCCAATTCCACGAAGGGAATGGTGTTCGCAGAATTCATCTGAATTAAATGGAAATTTTTAGCAACCATTTTTATCAAATCTCCTCCTACCAGGCATTCGTAGGAGAGTTGATTTGAAATTTTGTTTGTATAAAAACTGCACGACGCCCGCAAAATATTCCTTTATCACGTAGAAACCGTACATTTTATCGCAAGAAAAAATATCCTATGTCCTTTCTTTTCTCTTAAAGTATCCCTAAATTTTAGGTATGAAGAGGTTGCTATCTGCTGATAGACAGGTACACTTTAGCAATTTATAATATTAGTAAGGATGTAGGAACATAGAAAAGAAGATTTTTACCGCAAAGTAGCGGGCGGCGCGGGACATTACATGCCCTAGTTATTACTTAAGATTCTTTAAATTAAATGTGTAAGTTTAAGATCTAAGCCCACCAGCTTCAAGCTGCATTTTTTTGAAATATAAAATTAGGGACAAACATCGACGGGAGAAGATATTGTCGCTCTGTATACATAATAAAACCGGCCAAGTGCGTGACGGGCCACGCGCAATATAGGGTTCCGATAATTTTTATATTATGGTCAATGAATGTACATTTATAACGTGTTTTACATTACTAACAACATTACTATCTCAGTTCCGTTCAAAGGAATTTGAACGAAAAGTTCCTTTAAACTTCGCCGAATACATTTTTTTAATGTTGATCGACTATTACTCAATAATTTTCAAAGTTTTCTTAGCCGTGATAGTTTACCTTTTAAATTCAGCATATTTCCTACTCCCGTGAATATTTTCACATTTCCAGAAACAACCGTTCTGGAAACCGTTCTCTAACGATTTTTTCCACTTTAAAACTTCATATTTCACAAATGGATCCCTAAATCGGAAAATGATCTATAAATACTCATAATGTTTTTAAAAAAAAACCTATCCAACGACACCCCACATGATGGGGTGGACGCGAAAAAAAAAAATCATCCCCGCTTGATGTGTAGGGGAGGTACCACATTTTTTTTAAAGATTTTATGTACCATTTTGTCGGCATCATCATCATCATTCATCATATGTGCATTCATGCCAAATTACAGCTTTGTAGGTTCTATAGTCTCTGAGCATAACCGCGGACAGACAGACGGACAGACGGACGGACAGACCGAAACTATAAGGGTTCCTTGTTAACTACGGAACCCTAAAAACTATTTTGTGTCTCGTCGCGTCTTCTTCAGATATCATGAGTTTATTTACCCTACGAACTTACTGCCGCACTTAGAGATAACTATTAATTTCTTAACTGTAACTAAATTACGATTTTGACATAAGCCCCTACATTATTTAATATTATTTATTACTACATTTAGGAGCAGTCTAAATAGATAAGCTAAGAGAAGAAGAAACTTGCACTAGTTCTCCGTAACTTACCTGACATAACTTTTGAGTCGAACAAACTAGAAGTTACACTCTCGCCTCTACTAACTTACGACTTAGTCATGTATTAATCCTTTCCAAGAGCATAATATTACTTTCAGAAACGTTATTTGTATCCATACTGATATTATAAATCCGAATTCTGAAAAAGGCACTATTAAAGTGTAAAAATTATTTCATAATTTTTAGTTCATAATATTATTATTGTTTTTACCTTGGAAGTCGGTTTCATTTTTTTTTTTTTGTTAAAAATAATAATATTTTTAAAGAAGTATATTTTTATCATAATGATATTTTGTACTGACAACTTAGATTAGGCAATATGTATCAAAACACTTATTTATATAACAGTAAGTATTTACTAGCACTTTCGATTGGCTGACGCGACGCGGACGTCGAAACATTGAAGTTTAATAAACCATAAGAGCCAGTCCACACGGCGCGTTGCGTCAGCGTTGCGTCGAGGCAGCGGTGCCGTTTGACGCATTGCCGGCCAGACGGGCGCTGCGTCATCGCAGCGTTATTACGAAGCATTCTTAACGTCAACACCCCCTCCCGCTTCGTCTCGGGGGCTGCTGTCCGTCATGTGTGCGTTGCGCGCTGCTGTCACGACTCTCGACGCCGTGTAAACACCTTGGTTATTTGTAAGTAAAACAACGCAACGGTAGCGCTGCGTCGACGCAACGCTGACGCAACGCGCTGTGTGGACTGGCTCTTACGCTGTTAAAACGTTATAAAATCTTATCAAAATACTCAGAAACCAGACACTAGTAAACCTTACTAGGTTTTACTTACTACTTTACTTGCTAGGTACAAGTCAAAATAGTTAACACAATATATCACAATTAATTTTGAAGCATTTGTAGAAAAATATCATCACGCTTTTGACAGCTGTAGTGCTCAGCGCAAAGGCGTAATTATGAAGGTATTTTTTTACTAACTAGATGACCCGGTGAAGGTCGTATCACTTTCCTCCTAATATATACTTTCCCTAGACTTCCACGAGTATTTTAATACTAAAATAAGCCTTATCAGTTTAGCCGTTCAAGTTTTAGCCAGACTAACAAAATGTATTTTCTTATGTATATAGATTATACAGAATATGACTTCTAATCCTGTTATTTTTCTACAAAGTACTTTGTTTTTCAAGGCAAATAGTCTATTTATAAACTATTTAATCCCCAATTAAGTAGAACGTTACATAATAAATAATATTATTGTTACTTGCTAATTGCTACGCTACGTAGGCACGGCTCTACGCCGCTGCGTAGCAAGATATTTTAACTTTTAAAACGTGAATTTATAAAATTGAACAAACTTTACCGACACATAATATGTAATTTATATTGAAATATCAATTTCAGGTTTACCAGCTACACAATTTAAACGTTATGCTAAAATAGAGTATTGTGTTAAAATCTAGACACGCGGTAGCGTGTCAAGCCAAGTTCAAGTAAAACAGAACTGGCGAGCAGCACTGTGTGTAATATTATACGAACCATTTCGAGCCATTTTTGACCTCCTCATAATAATATTAAACGTCAAGCAAAGCTTAACAATTTTCGAGTTACAGCGTTAACATAAATTGTTTCGCTTTCCAAGCGAGAATTTTGTTGTTAACGATTTTTCATACTTCACGTAAATAAACTATTATATTACTTGTACTTTGTAGAACTAAATATATAATATACTATGATTCTATTAATTTTATGAAACAGAATTGCAACTTTTTAAATTAATCACATTTCTCTGTTTATTGGGGATATTAGGTTATTAAATTAAATATACTTTTTTTTACTTTTTTTTTAGCGGCGTTGTGCACTTTTTTTGGGATAGGGAAAAATTGTTAGCCCTGCTTGCGTCAGGGCTCAGGACATGTGACCTGCACGCTAATTCGTAAGACCGTAGGTAGGTAGATTACCAGTCCACGTAGCAGATAAAGTAATATCCTCAACTATTTCTTACCCAGGTAAAAAATGTATGACTGCGCTACTGTTTCGTATTTGTAATAATGTACTCTAGAGCACTCATTCAAGACAATATCATGAACTTTACTTAAGATCCCAAGCCTACCAGCTGTTAACTGTTAAGCCCTAAAAATACCGTTTTACAACTCGGAGAAAATATTAAGAGCTATAAAACTCTAAAAAGGGCCTTTTACACCTCAAAGTAAATATAATATTCAGGACTAGTTGATAACGAGGTATGTGTGAATCTGTAAACTACTACCGAAGCAATTATAGTTCTGTCCCGTTATGCCAATATTTAACATGGCACGAGAGCAGTACCCGAATTCTGCTATTTTAACCAACATAAATACAGATTCGATCGAGTCTGGATCCTATCAAACTATGAAAGAGAAATGACATTTCATTTCTCTTACTTACTAAGACAAGTTATCGAAATGCATTCCTAGGCACACAAATCGTCGTTGAAGTTCTAACACCACGTAAGTCAAAAATAGCAACTTTTCAGGAGAGAGAAAAATAAGTGACTTACGTGGTGTTTGAACTTCAATGACGAAATGCCCTACGTTGGCTGTCATACTCGGTCATACAATTTTAAGAGCGACCGCAGACTTACAATAATTTCAAGTTGGCCAACTAAATCGCATAGTATACCAATAGCTATAGCGACTTATGAGAGCTCGAACATTTTTCCAACTAAATTGTGCAACTAAATAATTGGACACCAATCGTATAAGAACCGCGATTCCTTTCCGATTTACCTACAATTAAAAAGTTGTCCAATTAAATTGTGATACTACTACTAATTTAGTTGTACGATAGTCGGCCAACTTGAAATTGTATATCTGCGGTGACCCTAACATTGAGCCGTATTTGAGATGTTCATTATGTTCAATGTATGATCATAGTAAGTAATTATTGTTCTACCCTGCATTTTATTTTAATGCAATCAAACAACAATATTATTATAGAGAAGGCTCTTTTGGCGTGTCTTTTGGAACTGATTTCGCCGCCTTCTAAAATGGGTGATAGACGTGCGAGTAAGTATGCGGACGTTTATGGCTCGACGATCTTAATCGCCTGTGTGTCACCTAAAAACTGCGTACTTAAAGATTGCCGCGCAAGTTCGCCGTCTTCGAATTTTACTCGTAGCTCGTCTCGGCTCGTACGTCTGGCAAGACTGCGAGCCGCGAGCCGCGAGCCACGAGCCGCGAGCTTGGGGACATGGTAATTCAGTGTGAGCCATTCACGTGTATCACCGACGTCGAGCCGAGTAAGTTCGCGAACTTAAAACCCGCGTGCTTAAAGTTCGTACGTCTATCACCGACGTCGAGCCGAGTAAGTTCGCGAACTTAAAACCCGCGTGCTTAAAGTTCGTACGTCTATCAGGGGTCTTGATAGACGTACGAACTTGTGTAGCAACTTTATAGACACTTCCATGGCAATGTCACCTAAGTGCCACAATGTCCCGGTAAGACTGATTTCTTGATTTATTGAAATTGTGTAAAATTTATTATTCGTAGGCTTGGAACTATTGGAACATGTTTGAGGTTGGTTTGACATTACTAATATTACTTTGTAGTTTCATTACTTACTTGATACTTCGAGAGTCGAGACTAAATCGAAACTGTATTATAGTGAGATTATTTAGCAGAATCTGAGCGTACGAGAGCAAGCATTGGGAAACTGGAGATCGCATTTAACTTTCCTCAAACTTTTCCTTTACCAGGTGTCACGTATCGCGATTTAGATTCAACATCCAACATGCTAAAAGTTTTCGCATATTTCTTACGGTTTATTGCTCTCTTCATATCTTGAAAAGAAAACTAACTAATTTTATGCTGCCATCATGACGAAACAGCCATAATCTCAAAATGTCGGTTTAAAATGTTAGTAGTATTACTCTGAGTTGGTTAACAAGGTTCACGCTTAAAATCATAAACCGATTTTGACTATTTGGTATGGGGATACTTTGAAGTTTGAGTCTTTGAGTGCCGCGAAAGAACATTGGATACTGTCCCGCACGAATTCAGGCCCAACATTCGCGGAAAACATTTTTTATTCATTACAATATAATATGTAATCAGTCATTATTACTTCTAAATAATGTTGTCCATTACATTCAATTTTTTTATGTTACTAAATGGTAACAAGTAATTTAATTTCTATGCCGCACGGGAATACTTTTAATAAATTATAGCTGTCCATTCTGATTACAAATCCTTATTTAATTTAAAATAAATGAATCGTAATCAGTCATCATCAGAATGTTTTATAGCTCTTAATATTTTATTTCATATTAAAATTGTTTTTAACGGAATTTAATATCTACAGAATTTAATATTAAAGTTGCACAAACACCTCCAAACATTTAACAATATTTAGTGCACATTTGCACCTTAAATTCTGGCAGTTTTAAACTAAATAAACTACACTAAAATGTTTTCTATTCATATAAATATGAACATTTTGAGCCGAGAGTGCCACAAAGCTTTGATGTTCACGAAAACACATCCGAGTGATGTCAAACGGAATATCCCACTGCTGCCTCTGTATAATGAAATATGTAGGCAAATGTTGGTGCGGTGATAACGGATGGACCTTAACAACGAGGCATAAGGTCTGAAGGTCTGGTCCACTAGCATCCGCTTGTTTCAATATTCAAAGCTGCCCGGCGCGGTCGAAAATTGTGTACTTAGTTATGAATTTCAAATAACTGTTCGATTTTTAAATTGTTCCTTATTTTTTTTGTCATTTTCTAGTTTTTATTATGTCCCATTTCACTATACGTTCTATAGAGAATTTCGCAATCATGATGGCAAGTGCGAACGTGGAGATGAGCCTTTTCATATTTGCTGAATATCAGCAATTTGTAACTTTGTGATCATAAGTATTCAGCCTTATAAGCGATATTTCCAATAATTCTCGTGCCAATTAGATATTAATAGATCATATCAATTAATGTGTTTGCGATCCGAACTAATTGTGTCAGCTATATCGTCATTTAAGCTGAAATTAATTGGAGCATCATTAGAATGTTTTATAAATAATAATAAACTTCAGAAGACTGTAGTAGGTCTAAGGGTCAGTCAAGTCAATGTGAGTTATGATGACAAAACCTAACCAAATTACATAAGTCATCAACCTGTGAATAATTTTCTTTGATGGCATTTCTAACTGCACTTTTAAAATTACCGAGTGCAAGTTGTGCTAGTACCTTGTAATTATCATCATTTTTTATCTACCTTAATTATTATCTACCTTGTAGGGATTGCAATCCGCACCTTATTCAATCCCGCGGGATTGATTTGCCGGATTGGCCAATCCCGCGGGATCCCGCATGTTTGAATTTATGTTATGAATTTATGTTATAAAATTGAATAAATTGAAACTACAGGTTTATGTTTTATTAAAAATCAACTTTATTAATAGAAAATGTCTCATATTATGCCACAAAAATATTTGTTTTGTAACAAAATAACAATGAAATTATGAAATCACTCTAGTCTTATTAGATCTTAAAATTAAAATGCTTTTAATGCCTCAGTAATCTTGAAGTCAGGGACCTCTCAACATTATGGCTCCGCATTGATTGCGACGACCACCCTCGCGTATATACGTGCCTATATAGGTCCCATAGTAGTGACCCCGAGACGGATTGACTCTTTGAACACCTGCAAGCTGCTTCAGATTTAGTGCAGCAGCAGATCCCATCCGCAGAGATCATAATACTTGGCGAGTTTAACGCCCACCACGCCGACTGGCTCAATTCCAGTAAAACTGATCATGCGGGAACTACTGTCTGCGACTTTGCCCTTGCAAACGACTTAACACCACTGGTTGCAACGCCTTCGCGAATCCCAGATGTAGACGGTCAGAATCCTTCCCTGTTGGACCTTCTGCTGACTTCAAATCCTGATGGCCACCAAGCATCCATGACCGCACCACTTGGTTCATCGGATCATCGCCTTATTAGGAGTTCTGTGCCACTTACGACGGTATTGCGACAGCGTGCTGTTAAATACCGTCGTGTGTGGCACTACAAGTGAGCAGACTGGGATAGGATATGGTTGTTTTTTGCATCCTTCATCAATCCTTGGGGCACTTGTGCTTCTCGCCGGATTATCCCGACAACACTGCCAACTCCGTTACCAATGTGGTGATGCAAGGGATGAAGCTTTTCATTCCGTCCTCTGTAGTGCCAACTTGCAGCAGATTTCGTCCCTGGTTTGGTTCATCCTCCAAAAAAGCTTCTCGCCGGAATCAGAAGGCTTACCAATCCTGAGCCAATGCAGTGTCTGCTCGGGATTTTAATACCAGCACATATAAAATGAAGTAGTCAAGAAAGAGATCACTCGGGCAAAGAAGCAGCACGTCAATAGAATTGGTGAGATACTCGAGCGCCTCCCTTCGAGAACCCGTGCATTCTGGTCTCTGGCCAAAGATATTTAAGGGAATTTCTGCAAGCCAACTCTACCATCCCTACGCGTCGAAAATGGATCGTTGGCCCATGACGCAAAAGACAAAGCCGATCTTGTGGGTAAGTACTTTGCGTCAGACTTGACCCGAGATGACGGGGTACACAAACCGCCGACCATACCACGATGCACGAGCGTCATGTCAGATATTTGGTTTCATTAGCGCTCAGTGCAAATAGCCCTCCGTTCCCTCGATATCCAAAAGTCGAGTGGGCCTGATGGAATCCCCCCTATTGTGTTAAAAAAGTGTGCTCCAGGGTTGGCTCTGATCTTAACGCGTCTTTTTCAGCTCTCCTGTTCTTCTAGCATTGTACCGGATTCCTGGAAGACAGCCTTGGTGTACCCGATCCCCAAAAAAGGTGACCGCTCAAATCCTTCCAATTACAGACCAATCGCTATAACCAATTTATAATATAAATAATGGAATCAATTATCAATAGCCAGCTCCTTCGATACTTGGACGGCCAGGGATTACTAAGCGACAAATAGTACGGGTTCCGTTAGGTTGGCTCGGCTGGTGATCTCTTGGCGTACCTAACTCATCGTTGGGTTCAGGCGATTGTGTCGAAGGGTGAGACATTGGCTGTTAGTTTGGACATTGCGAAGGCCTTTGATCGGGTTTGGCACAAAGCGCTGCTATCAAAGCTTTCATCATATGGGCTCCTCGAGAAATTATGCAAATGGGTCATGCGGGATCCGCGGATCCGCGTTTTGTAGGTGCGGGATCCAGCAGATTAATAATTGGCGTGGTATCCCGCGGGATTGCGGGAACCCGCTTTGTGGGATTGCAATCCCTACTACCTTGGTACCTTTGAAATTCGTTATGGTAAAATTTGCGATGGCGGTGTAAGTTATTCTAACATAAACATTTTTCATTATAGCAGAATAACAACGATAATGTCTAGTCCTTTGTTATTTTCCATGAAGTTCGCATTTCCAAGTGACACTTTGCGATGGCGATAAAAACCGATGCAAATAAACTTAACAAGTGCACAGTATTAAGGCCATCCCCCGAGCAAACGACCTTGACCATACATTTGACGCGTTGCTGAGATAGCACAAAAATCCTATTTTCTTACTTATCTTAGTTCAAAATTGATCTAAAAAAAATTAAAACGGGGAATATGTAGTTAATGAAATTGTCTATCTATTGTCGTGTGTTTCAAATAAACGTAACTTGTAAATACTAGGGAGATGCTGAAAGTATGCTTCAATTTTAATAAATTGGTATTACTTTGGGAGCTAATATCATGAGTATAAAAAACAAAAATAGACAATTTAAAACGGGGAAAGGAATGTTGATATACTGAAGATTATTGCTGTATTTTTATTATAACTTTGTAGCTTTCAAATTATGAGTTTATAAGGCTTTAAATACGGTAAATTACGGAATCTCCGTAGGGGAAGGCCCTTAAAGCGAAGCCACGTTGCTTCGTTGCGTTGCGGTGTGTCACCGAATTAACGCTAAAAGCGGCCTCTACACGTCACATCTGGTGATGCTTACTTTAGAAAGAGATGGGTGCAGATGACATGTGTAAGAGGCTTTGCACGTATTGACGAATGACGGACACGAGAAGGAGTGGGAGAGTGAATGACATATTGCGCTGACACTGTCTTATATTGTGATTTGTGTAATTGTCCTGCGTTGTACGCGGCTATGTGGCATATCCTACCGTTCCGAAGCTCATTACCAATTGAGATAGCTGGGGGATGGAAAATAATTGGAAGATCTCCTTTCTTTCTTTTGTTTAAATAATCTTTGCGATGTAACTTGTCTCTCGGGTAGGCCTGACGTTATATCAAAGCTGGCGATACAGGAGTTATAGTTGTGGGAATGTGAGGTGGGCCAATTGCCCAATTTAAAAAATCCGTTCTGAAGGTGTTACGCACTGAACCAGAGCATTGTGGCCACGTTCTGTAGTAAGTAAACTTCCGCGGTAGTGATTTGTACTTTAAACCCTAATGAATGTAATAGGACTTGAAGTCTGGAAATTTCTACGAAATTATTTTGTACAAATGTTTTAAGCACTCCAAGTCCCAATTATTCTCAATTTTTCAGTGCTATTTTGTTTTACATTTTATGGTTCCGTACTCAGAGGGTAAAATGCGATACTATGCTGAGAGTACCTGCCTGTCTTGTCTGTGTGTTTGTGGCCATAGTACTACAAGTAACATAATAAAAACAATAATAAAATCCTTATAATATGAACTAAAAAGTATTAAATAATGTTTCCTATCTAATAGTGCCTTTTTCCGAATTCGGCTAAACCTCAACTATTTCTGTACTCAATCTTCATCATTTTGAAGTCGGTACCAGATAAAGCTGAATCTTCAGTTCTCTGACAGAATAGGTATTTGAAACTTTTGGAACTGGCACCAACTTCAAAATTATGAAGATTGAGTACAGAAATAGTTGAGGTTTAGCCGAATTCGGAAAAAGGCACTATTAGATAGGAAACATTATTTAATACTTTTTAGTTCATATTATAAGGATTTTATTATTGTTTGTACCTTGGAAGTCGGTTTTAATGTTTTGTTAAAAATAATAATTTCACTCTTTTTAGTTATCTAGTAAACCATCGCGTATATTCTATGTATCTTATTACAATTTGTTAAGAGTCACACTCAATGCGATTGTGTTTCTTATTCCTATTACGATACGAGCCGGGTGCCGCTTGGGCTTGATGGGTTAATAGTTAAACTAGTGTACTATCTATCGAAGCAACTTACTTCTCTTTTTTCTTTCGAATCTCAAAAGTAATGTCAAATGTGTGCCTTACGCTCTGGAGTTAAGGTTGACTTTGTTATGTTCAATTTTGTGGTATATAAGTCGCTTAGAACTTGAATCATTTATTTTGAAACAATATTATATTTTTATTAAAATCGCTATGAAAAGCCACCAATTATTATAAGGACATAACGTGATGATATAATTATGGTGTTGTGGGGGCATATTGTATCCATATACAACCATGTGACACTGGTGACCCTGACGTGGTAATGATGATGATGATGATGAATGTAATTTGCATAGTAGCATATGTTTTCAGTTCTTAAAACAGCGCCTAAACCCCCAAACTTGTATCTATAAGGAATCCGGAGTTCTCTTAGTATCTTCGGAACCATAGTATACCTTGGTGAAAAATCTTGCGTTTTGGTAGCATATGCTTAGGATACTTCTCATAAAACCAAAATCACCATATGTTTTCATATAAATTTTGAGGAGATCCCTCGATTACTCATGGTTCCCATCATTAGATCACCACTTTTGTGAAAATGGGACCAAATTGGAGGGAAACCTAATAGAACAAAACAAAAATTTTGAAAATCGGTTCACAAACGGCGGAGTAATCGTTGAACATACAAAAATAAAAATATAAAAAAAAAAATATCCACAGCCGAACATATAACCTCCTCCTTTTTGGAAGTCGGTAAAAAATGAGAAGAAACATTAAAGAACATTTACCTCACTTAATTTTTTTTCAGTTTTAACATGAAGTTATGAACTGTAGTAGCAGATTTTATGATCACCAGAATATGTTGAAATAAAGACTCAGTAAAATGTAAAAAAAAATTGAGATCTCCAACTAAAAACTTGACTGCTATAGCTGTGATATGCTGTCTTAAAAATTAAATGGAGAGTTCAAAATCTTCATTTAATTACAGTAAAGTAATTAAAATTCATGTCTGAGTGCGTCAAAAAGGTTGATTGTTGTTTTCCTCGTGTTAGTAGTCTACAATATTTTGTTGTTGAAAGCTTTTGTAACGCTGACACTAATTGTATTTTAATGAATCCTAAGGGACTTTTTATTAATTTACTTAATTACTTTTTCAGGCTATTTTAGTTGATTTAATGTTTGTATTTTGTATTTATGTAACTTTTAAAGTTATTGACTGGTGGCCTAATGTAAACTTGCACTGGAAAGTAATTCAGTGTATTCCAGTGCATTTAAGTACCCGTTTACATTATTCCAGTAGCAAACCGGCACTGAATTGGATCAGTGGGTTGGAATAATGTAAACCAGAGATTTTTGGTGTTGTATTTAATGTTATCAAAAACCGATTCCGTGCGGATGGCGCCGCAGAGACTCCATGGGTATCTTTTTTGTATGGCGTGTGGCGCCCGAGAGGACCCAAAATGTTTAGCTGTAAAACTATACTAAAATTACATTTTCAGAGGTTTCCCCTCAATGAAAGTGGCTTTATTTGTCACGTATTTTACGTGTACAGTGTTAGTTTTAGGATATTGCATAAAAACTTACACTTCAGGAGTCTTAAACATTTTCAATTGGTGATTAATATGGCCGACGAATTATTTTATAAATTTATAACGCCAACACCAGCAAAATCTCACATTTATTCTTATAATTAACTAGCAGCCCGCCCCTGCTTCACACTGGTATGAAAGAAACATATTTCATTTAGAAACCACAACTTATATACAATGTTTATTTGTTTATAAAATGCTATAAAAATTAGATATACATTTTTGGCGTTATACATGACTAGCAAGTAGCATGTAATATCCCGTTCTACAATAAAACGAAAATAAATTGATGAATATAGCCAAAGGTTTACAACACCTGATAAAAATAAGACACTTACCTTCCATTTCTGTTTGTCAAAGTTCCTGGCGCTTGGCGCCTCAGAGGAGCTACGAAATATTTGTTCGCAGCCAGGCGCAAAAATTTGCAAAAAATGACACCGCACCGAATCGTAAAACGGTAGTGAAAGTATAAAATATTAAAAAGTGTGTAATATATCTATTACTTTTTCACGTTAAATAAATCGGAAAACAATTGATAGTTTTATCGCTTTAGTATAATATTATTACGGATATTATGTTTCTATTGAAGATTATTATTGCTGCTAGGATTCAAACGATAATAATGAGCTAGCTTTCTATTGGTAAGTTTTATTTAGGTGGATAACATAATTTAGGTTTTCTGACCCTTATGTCTTAAAAATTTTATCGTAGAGTATATATAGTACATGTACTTAAATACAAAATATAATATGCTGACAAGTACAATTTATACAAGGTGTAACAAAACTAAAAAAAATTGCAGCGCTGAAAGAGCAATTTTTTATTTATTTATATGGGCAATCGCCCGTGCGTCACGAATTTTTTCATACAAAGGTGAAAATAGGTTACTCTTTCAGAGCTGTCACTTTCACAGCGAGCTCTATTTAAGGGACCCATACACACCTTCAAGTATTATCACTTAAGGCCCGTATTCACTTTGATTAGTAATAAGTGCAAGTTATTAGGGCAGGTGAATAGTTATTAGGAGAAAGTAAGTGTGGACAGCGACTCATTAGTGCAAGTGATTAGCCGGCTGCGATTAGGCCTGCGGGGCTAAAATGGTCACATTTAGCAATTTCTCTCAATCAATTCAGCAAATGAATTGTCAAAACTGTCAAAGTGATGAATGTCAAATTAGTACCAATTACTAGACATAAATTGCGAGCACAGTGACGATTATGCGATTAAAAAAAATGAATCATATTATGATTCATATTATGATTCTCTAAAGCGACAATTTTAGCTATGATATTGAATGTACTGTCACTTCTTGGTGGAAATTCATGTTCAATTAAATAATCCTTGCACTTATTCCACTTTATTTTAATAGATTTATTACAAATTATATTATAATAATTTTGTAATAAATCTATTAAAATAAAGTGGAATAAGTGCAAGGATTATTTAATTGGACAATTTTAGCCCCGCTGTATTCACTTTGATTAGTGATTAAGTGCAGGTGACTAGTACAGCTGATTAGTGATTAGGAGAAAGTAAGTGTGGACAGCGACTAATTAGTGCAAGTGATTAGTCGGCTGCGTAGTAACGTGATTAGAAGCGTGTTATATTTTTTGCGAATGCAATTGCGAGTAGTGAGTACCCACGTCACGCGCGCCCTTCCTCCCTTCACTCGCAGCGTGCCTGCCAAGTGCCAGCTATGAAATTGAGCTTTACTTTTTTTGTTTTGACCAACAATTGTCTTGACCATGTAATGGTCAACGCTATATTGAAAACTAGTGTTATATTTATAAACTCGAGTGTAACTGATCACGAGTCTATTTTAGTAAATGTGTCCACCGAAAGTAAGCGAACTAAGTATAGCCCTTCTACTATTGAAAATATTGATTTTTGTAAAGCTATAAAATGTGTTGAATCGACTGATTTTACTTTTATGGCAGCTAAACAAGATGCCGAATCTATTGCGGCCCGATTTGTAGATATAATATTGTCAACTGCTATTAAAACTAATACAAAAGGGTTCAGATTCCCAGACGCAAAAAATCGATAAAACCCTGGATAACCCCTGGTTTACTTCGTTGTATTCGTAATAGAGATAAATTGCATCTTAATCTAAAGAGAGATCCCCATAATGAAGTACTTAAAACTACCTATAAGAGGTACAGAAACTTTTGTTGTTCATTACTCAGAAGATTTAAATGCGAACATGATAAATTCTTGTTATAAAGTGCAAATTCGAGTAAAGAAACTTGGAACGCAATAAAAAGTATAACTAATACTACTAGTAAAAAATCTACAGCTGATGAGTTACTTACTAAACATAATACTATGGACGCGGTTGAAGAAATTAATAGGTATTTTTCTAATATTGGCAAAGAGCTAGCTGAAAAAATTGTAGGGAATAACAACACTAATTATAAGAATAATATTTCAAATAGTTCTAATTCCTTCGTACTTATACCACCTGATGAGACAGAGGTAAATTCTATCATCTCAAGCTTAAAAAATGATTGCGCCATAGGTTGGGACTCCATTCCAGCTCGATTTTTAAAAATGGTAAGGCATGTTATTGTCCATCCACTCTTTGCTCTATTTCAAACATGCTTCGAAGAAGGTTGTTATCCAAAAGTCTTTAAAAGGTCCTTGATTACTCCAGTCCATAGGAATGGGGCACGAGACGACAAAACAAATTATAGGCCAATCTCAGTGCTTACGGCATTATCCAAAATATTGGAAAAGCTACTTAATAAGAGGTTAATACAGTTCTTAAACCGATACAACTTATTGTCTAGCTCCCAATTTGGCTTCAAAACTGGCATGTCAACAGAAGATGCCGTAAGTAGCTTAGTAGATAATGTAACCGAAAAACTTGACGGCAAACAAAAATGTCTTGGTGTTTTTCTCGATCTCGACAAGGCATTTGATACAATCTCGATACCCATTCTTGTGGATAAATTGGAGCGCATTGGAATAAGAGGTGCAGCTTAATCCATTTTTAAAGATTTCCTTAGCGGTAGGGTACAGAGAGTAAAGATTAATAATAATATTAGTTCCAATGCTATTATAATTTATGGTGTCCCGCAAAGCAGTGTCCTCGGTCCAAGTCTTTTCCTTCTTTATATAAATGATTTATGTAACATGAATTTAACTAAAAACAAGATATTTACCTATGCTGATGATACAGCTTTAATTTTCTATGGGGATACTTGGACTGAGGTTCACAAAAATGCCAAAACTGGACTGCAGAAAGTAGCTCAATGGCTTAAAGATAATTTACTCACTTTAAATATTTCCAAAACGTCGTTTTTACAGTTCCAAACTGTCAACTCTCGCGTGGAAGACATAAATATTAAAATACACACTTGTATCGAAGAAAGCATTTGTACTTGCACCAATATTACAAAATCAGAGACTGTAGAATACCTTGGTGTCCAGCTTGATTGTAAATTGAGCTGGCTTCTCCATAATGAAATTATAACCTCACGTACTCGCAAATTAATCTGGGCATTTAAAACTCTGCGCTATGCCGCTGGTTTTGAAACCATCCGCACCATTTATTTTGCGCTAGCGCAATCAGTAATAAGTTACTGTGTATGTGTATGATGATGGATTTTTGCATTTGAATGGTTGTGTTTTTGTGGAGATCTAATGTTTCCAGAGCGGCGGCGAGGGTTTTCGGTATTACTCCGGTTGAAGAGATGATGATGGGGATAATTTTAACAACGTCTTGGATTTCATCTGCAAGTGGAATATATTTCTGTATTTTTTCATTGTGTTTCTGTTTTAGGTTGCTCGTGTTGGGAACGGCGATATCTATAAGGTAAGTTGTTTTTTCAGGTTTTATTGTTAGTGTTATGTCTGGTCTATTGCTTAAGATGGTACGGTCAGTAACTATATCGCGGTCCCAGTATAGTCTTACAGTGCTATTTTCGAGGACATTGCGAGGTTTATACCTGTAGTACGGGGTTTGTGAATCTATTAGTTTGTATTTAATGGCTAGGAGTTGATGTATGTGTTTGGCTGCGTTGTCATGTGTGTATTCCTTATTGGCAAGTGTAGTGCATCCCCCGGTAATATGATCTATAGTTTCAGTAGTAAGATGGCATAATCTACATTTATCAGTGGCTATTGACTCTTTGAGAATATATTTAGAATAATTGCGTGTCTTTATTATTTGATCTTGGATCGCTATAAGAAAGCCCTCCGTTTCAGAATAAATATTGCCTTTGGTTAGCCAGCTGCATGAGGCCATTTGGTCTACATGATCTTGTTCGAGATGATGAGGATATTTACCATGTAGGGCTTTGCTTTTCCATTTCTGTATTTTATCATCGTCTGTTACTATTTTATGCATTAAATAGGTCATTGTTCAGCTGGAGAGGTGTGCCTTTATGGGGGAGACTTACTACTGCTTTATGTAATTGACTTGTTTTGGCTTTATTTAGGAAATATGTTCTAAGGTTATCTATTTGGCTGTAGTGTAAATTTTTTATATCTATGATACCACGACCTCCTAATTTTCGCTTTAGTGTAAACCTTTCGACTGCTGAATGGATGTGGTTGATATTACTCTTATAGCATAACATTCGTGTTGTGGTATTGAGGGTTTCAAGTTCTGTGTCTTTCCATTTAATGATCCCGAATGAGTATGTTAGAATGGGTATGGCGTAGGTATTTATGGCTTTAATTTTATTTCGACCAGATAGTTGGGTAGCTAGTATTTTATTTAATCTCTGTTTATATTTAGATTTTAATGTATTTTTAATTTATTTGTGATTTATTGTAATGCTTTTTATGTATCCTAAGTATTTATATGTATCTATTGCTTGCATACTGTCTATCATTCCTTCTTGAAACTCTAAATTTAACGGTTCGGAAACTCCATAGTTGTTGGTCGTTCTTACCTCTGCAAAGGTCACAAACAGGTAAACTTTTAGCTTTCCGAAACTGAGGAAGGTCTGGCCGTCACAGGCTCTTAGTTCAGTAAATAAGATGGATCATTTTTGAAAAAAATAACAACAGAATATGCCAAATAGTTCCAGAAAATTTCCATTTAATTCAGTCGGAAGTTTTGAATTCATACTGGGGACAATGGAAATATCAAATAGAGGGGGCTAATTCATTATAATTATACACGTAACGTCACGTCACGTCACGTCACGTCACGTCACGTCACGTCAGGTCACGTCACGACACAACACGTTACTTCACGTCACGTCACGTAACGTCACGACACGACACGACACGACACACTTTCATTTGATACCCATATTGCTGCAGAAGTGCATTTAAAAATAACTATTCCCGTATCTTGGATGAGTTGCCATAATGACGTTACATTCGTTTTCGAGTTACTTTCAATGAGCCCTTTCATTTGATACCCATATTGCAGAAGTGCATTAAAAATAACTATTCCCCATCTTGGATGAGCCGCCATGTTGGATGTAGAATGAAATTACATTCGTTTTCGAGTTACTCTCAAAAAGCCCTGTCATTTAATATCCATATTGTAGGACTGCATAGAAAATAATTATTTCGCCATCTTGGATGGTCGGCCATATTGGATTTAGAGTGATGTCATATACCATATCGTGCATTGTCATCCAAGCTAAACGCGTATGCAAAATTTCAGCTCAGTCGGTTAAATATATTATCTACTTCGATACGTCTGGGACCAACCATGTGCGGGTTTCGTCACGATGTTTTCCTTCACCGTATGAGTGTCCTTATTAATATGTACTTGAGATCAGAAAATGTCTCATTGGTACACGCCTCCACCCGGGATCGAATCTGCACCCTCTAGGAGTGCGAACCAAAGGTCTACCCATTAGGCCACGGACGCTCATTTTTTTTTGCTATAGCCAGGGGCTTATTAAAAAAAATCATTGTGTTTTTTTAACCTCAAAATAATCCACGTTGCCCTTAATGCCTCATGAAAACATTTACGGGCCTTTAAAATGTATGTACATAAAAACATATAGAAACCGTAATAAGCAGGAAAAAGTGATTTATAAAAAAGCATGATATCGAGCTGACGTTAGCAAATTCGTAAACAAGGCGTTAAAAAAAGTTCGCGAGCACACATAAATAACATCAGAGAAAACCTTGAACACGTAAATACAAAAATACTTTTTTTCCTAAAACCGGCGTGTTTATTTTTTTACTTACCTTACAAAATTATTCACATGGTACTTGAAGTTTCAGTCCGAACTGTAGCGTGTAATGTCGTGACACTAATAGCTAAATTCAATTATGAATACACTGTACATTAGTAAACAACGTTTCCACGACCGGCTCCAGGGGTGTTACTGTTACGATCGAAGACAGTGACAAGTGAGTGAAGTTGGCTAGAGTACAATCGCCAACTTCACACAAAGGGTGGCTTTGGATTGTATTCGGGAATTCCTGTTTCGCAGCAGCCTCTTCCAAGCTGATGAAGCTACAAAGGACATATTACGTTAGTTACAATATTTTACAATTCACTAGGTTAGAATTCGTAAATTTTTAAAACGTAAAATTTTTATCAACTTTTGAAAATACATGCTGTATTATATTATGATTCAATAAAAAGGAAAAATATTACAAACAAACTTTTCAGATAAATCAATTCCCTTGTTTTTTAATTTTAAAAGATATTTACACGTACTTAATACATGATACATATATTATTTTAAAACATTGCTTTAATATCAATGAAAATTATTATCTTTATTATCAATAAAAATTATATTAAATACAGTAATAATTTTCATAATATTGTTTAGAAAAATGTGCATCTTACTGCTATCTTTTAGCAAGATAGAGAAGTTCCTGTATGTCGAGAGTCATGACTCGAGACCATAATATGTTCAGAGCACCAAGCTAACTGGTTGACGAAGTTAGTTAGCTCTATAAGTAATAGATGGCGCTTTTTTGTCATGAGACTATACTCCGTTTTGATTAATTTTGATCTAAATGAATACGTATAGTTCGTCACGGGTGGTATAAACCTACCAGCTTTAATGTCACGAAATACTCATGTAATGAAGAACGCGTAAATAACATATAATAATATAATGTACATTAGTTTCGTAGAGCATTCGTTTTTGTTTATATTTAAGTCAAATAAATAAAAAGGGAGTGTAAAGCTCCGATTTTTTTAAAAGGTATAATGGTTTTAAAATAATTAAAGTATTGTAACTTGTATCATATTCTTTCTTATTTAACTTATTTTCTTGCTAGTACAATAAGTATTATGAATTTAGCTAAATCTAAAATCTAGATAGTGATGATGTTATAATGATAATATACTGCATATTTTTCTTTTCTAAAACGACTAAAATAATTTTGTCTACAATGACCAGAACAACTTTTATCAAAGAGACGGACGGATAGCTTTATAATATGCGCAAGCGATTAAACAGGTATTACGGCATAATAAAATATATATCATTGTTTTGTTTCCTACGAATGTCAATGACAAACAAAAAAATTATGTAAAAAATTACAAAATTGGATCTCACGACATAGTACCTCGAATAACAGAATAACAATGGCTTAACACTTTCACTCTACATACGTACGTAGAGTCAGCAAACAAATTGTCTGGGCAAACGACGGCATGGTAGTATTTTAAGTAACAAAATAAAATATAGTTTATAATATTTCAGTAATTACTAACAATATTCCATATTCCTTTTAAGGTCATCCCCCGAGCAAACGACCTTGACCATACATTTGACGCGTTGCCGAGATCGCACAAAAATCCTATTTTTTTACTTATGTTAGTTTAACATTGATCTAAAAAAAATTAAAACGGGGAATGAAATTGTCTATCTATTATCGTGTGTTTCAAATAAACGTAATTTGTAAATTCTATGGAGATGCTGAAAGTATGCTTCAATTTTAATAAATTGGTATTACTTTGGAAGCTAATATCATGGGTATAATAAATAAAAATAGAAAATTTAAAACGGGGAAAGGAATGTTGATATACTGAAGATTATTGCCGTATTTTTATTATAACTTTGTGGCTTTCAAATTATGAGTTTATAAGGCTCTAAATACGGTAAATTAGGGAATTTCCGTAGGGGAAGGCCTTTAACAGCATCCTAAAATCAGACAAGCAGGATAGAGTCTGGAATCACAAAAATTTTTCGGTCGTAGTAGTACTACCACACGTTTATAAACAACAGATAGAAACAGTCAATTTTTTTTTACTGTTTCTTTCACGGTTTGTTTATAATGTTGGTCTATCTATATTATAGTCTATTTTATCTGCATTCTCTCATCATTAAAACAAATATTTACTCCAGACTTATGCTAATAATTTATGTCCTTTTCTGTTAAGTTGATTTTTTAATATTTTACACACAGGAGCAACTACAGATTTTCTGCTACTGATTTTGCAGCCAGTACCGCGGTTTCGAAATGATGATACATTCGGTGCTTCAATCTCACTGTAACGTTTATAGAAATTATTAAAGAGTTATGAAATTAATATTGTTATTGTACTTTAATGTAGTATGTGACCTTGTGGAGTTCTCACAAATTATTAAGTTCTTCGTAAACTATTGTTAGATAGGATCTACGCAATTTGATGCACTATATCAAATTCTTATTAAATTTTTGATGCTATCTATTGGGTTGAAGGCTCTGGACCTAGAAAAATATAAGGAACCTAGCCTAGAAAAAAATATAATTACCTTAGTATAATATTGAATTATAGACCATTGGATGGAATGGCCAATTGGCCACGTCCTGTGTCATATTTGGGCCTCCTGTACTCACTCAACTTCCATGTGATTGAAGTCCCAAAATGTAACGACGTAGCTATAGCTGAGTTGCCTGCAGTAGCCGCTAGGAACAGCCTGATTCTACTAACTCACGACGAACTGGAGCACTTCGATATAATCTAAGGTTGCCTACGTTGACAAGCAGAGAATATCAAAGAGCCTTAGAAATAGAAGAACCCCAAACCTACTGCTCCAGAGTTTTAATAGACCTGCTTGCTCCATCAGCACTCTAAAATTGCAATAAACCCCTGGAAACAAAAATTTTATTACTTCAAATGTTTGTGGTTTATGTCTCGTGTTTTTTACTGGACGGTAATGTATATCTAAGATGAATTCTTTTAAATTAATTCAATCTGGTTTAGTATTGGGGACTTTTTTCACCGTATAAGTCCGATCGTAGCCTAAAAAATTACTACAACATCAGTTTATCTAAGCTAGGTACTTAGTATCTTAGGCCCGTAAAAATAGTCTGCTCTTAGACACTTAAGAGCAAAGAGAATTTAAAAAAAGGTCGGACTTAGAAAAAAATGACGTCGGTTATTGAAGTTTAAGTTAATAACCACAGATTAAACTTTAATTCGTCCGTTTTTAACAGCCAATCACTGTCGATCTTGCTTTAAAATTAGCCAATCACAGTCGATCTTGCTTAAAAATTAGCCAATCACAGTCGATCTTGAATCGGATCAAATCGAATTGTATTTTTGTCTTCTAAGCTTATGTCTTAAGAGCAAACTATTTATAACGGGCCTTAGTTCCCGGACTTTATTACCGCAATAAACAAAAGAGCGTGTTTTTACAATTGCTCGGCAAACCACTAGGAAGTGAACATAATGGTGAGTCGCAGAAAGCGTGTGAGAGGTCACAACGTAACAGGGACACCATCGCGATTTTATCACAACCGCCGGAATGCCTTATAATTAATTACGCAACCGAACTATTAAAAATGTTGCATATACTATCTTTCTAAATTTACACGCCGTCTGTGCAATGTCTTCAACGAAATAAAACAGCACTACAGGAAAGCCGGCAAAAGTGAAAACAGCAGGAAGCAAGAGAGTGGGATAAATATCCCACTCTCTTGCTTCCTGCTGTTTTTTAAAAATTGTAGTAAGAGAGAAATCTCTCTTACTACAATTTTTTAAAGACGGCAGCGTTTCCATTACGTAAATACTAAATATTCAATTTAAATTCATATACTCGCCTGATTAAAATGACAAAGTATTGAGTATCACCACAGTTATTTTTATTACATAATTAAAAAATAATATATTTTACATAATAATATTTATTAATAAATGATATTATAATTATTTTCTTTCGAAAACTTTATCGAAAAAAACATTAATAAACTAATTAGACCTAAATAAATAAAAAGACTAGACATCCTATTGACGACTTTGGTAAAATTGAATACAAAATATTATATGGGTGAGGCCGATAATTATTGCTGATATGACGCAGAAGAATAAAATATTCGCGTCGAGGAATTGGCGAATATCTAAGCTGCCTGTGACGTTGAAGCACCAAAATGGTAGCGAATTTATTCCTCTACGCTATCATAGCGTTGAGAAAATCAAACTTATCTCTGTAAAAAATACACAATGTGGTTTTTATTATAGCCCCAAACATGGCCCTTTTGACTACTCACATGATGCATTGATAGTTTTATGTGAAACAGTAATACAGTTTACATTTGTGTCACAAAAAAACTTCCTTTGAAAAAACTGTGTACACAGCCCGACTGAGGTTCAAATGTGAACTGTCGAGAAATGGCGGATATTAGGAGATTTTCCATAGAATACGTAAAAACTCAGCGTTGCCACCTTCCCTAACACCCAACAGATAATAATAAATCGGTATTATTGGTGACGTTTAAAATATGGGGTAGAATCGATGTTTCTAACGATTCATTTGATTTTAAAAAGTTTATAAAGCAAGTTATCTTAAAATACTATAAGAATTAGATGAGGTAATAGCCATATATATAAGTATTCATAACATATCCGATTTATCTTCAAATCTGTCATACTTACTGCTACAGCGACAGTTAAAGTGCACCTCTTCCACGGCGGATTGTATGTTTTAAGCTATTTTCTTACCTTTTATTATGTTTAATTGTAAAATATATATTTTTACACTATTATTGGAACTCAAATAATTCTAATGCATGCTTGAGTACTTTGTTTTCTTCGTAAGAATCAGTTTTCGAGCATAAGATAAACACAATACTTTTTAAAATACAAAGGGCGGAGAAAAATAATTGCAAAATCAGCAAAAATTGGCGGCCTCGCCCATAATATTATATCATTGCGTCGACTGAACGTTTAAAAAATTCCAACATCCCATCTATAATCTACTAGACGTTCCGCGCGGCTTCGCCCGCGTAAATTAGATATTTCACAGACAAATCAGTCTACAAAAAATAGCCTATGATCCTTCACGTGGTCTACTTCATAACTGACCCAAATAACAGACAATAACTCTAGTAGTTCGTGAGAGAAGCCCTTTCAAATAATTTCCCCCGTTTTTTCCACTTTTCTTCTATTTCTTCGCTCCTCTTAGTCTTAGCGTGATAAAATATAGCCTATAGCCTTCCTCGATAACTGGGCTATCTAACACTGAAAGAATTTTTCAAATCGAACCAGTAGTTCCTGAGATTAGCGCGTTCAAATAAGCCCTTTCAAATAATTTTCCTCCGTTTTTCCACATTTTCCTCTATTTCTTCGCTCCTATTAGTTTTAGCGTGATACAATATAGCCTATAGCCTTCCTCGATAAATGGACTATCTAACACTGAAAGAATTTTTCAAATCGGACCAGTGGTTCCTGAGATTAGCGCGTTCAAACAAACAATCAAACTAACAAACTCTTCCGCTTTATAATATTAGTATAGATTAGCATAGTATATTAGCGTAACTAATAGAAAATTACACAATAAATTAAATAATTCTTGTCCAAAATTATTAAGACAATAAACATGTTTACTTTCTAAAAATATTTCACATTTCCATAATAACAAAACAGTATCTTTTACAATAGAATATTTTTTACATAAAACGCCTATTATGATAATCTCGTGTGTTTCTATTAATTTTGTGATCTTTATCGTACGCATGTGGTTTATAATGCTTTATGTAACTTAACCTTTGTTATATATATTATTAAATTGGTTAAATATGATGATTAAAATGAAATAAAAAACTTCATGTCAAATATTTGACATCGGCATGTGTTAACTTAAGCCTCGTACACACTAGGGGTCCTCAGCCTATAATTTACACGTTTGGTTGTGAATTATCATATTATTTTATTGTTAATTTATAATTTTCTTAGACTGACAGTAATATTAAGTAAATAATATTATATGGACCCCTTCACAGCAGGTAAAACCTGTAGTTGATCGCAAACGGCTACTACTATTATTTCAATTATCCTTAGTGCGAAAAATCTAAATAATAAAATAACCAAAAAAAAAGGATATGGGCGAACAGCCCATAGACGGTCCCAATTTTTATTAAAAAAAAAATCTAGGAATCTGAAATATGTGTGCGTTCCGGTGGGGCATCCGAATTTTTCTGATCAGATTTTCGGATAATGTGCGGCCGGGCTTAATAAAAATAAACCAAAACGCAGTGTACCGCGTCAGAAAATCAGTGTGCACCAGACACGTAAACGCTTAGCGGCAATTAAATAATTGGCTACTTGATCGGAATCAGCCGAGCAGTTGCCCAATCCACCTACATGCGCGGATCGGAAAATGTCCATTGCCCAACTAACATGTTGAATACTTCATGGAAACACTTTATCAAGTGTTACATAACATAATAAGTACTTTACGTGCGCGTCATCTCTCTAACGATTGACCTTTCTCCGTACTTCCTTGCTTAGAGCACAGGCTAAGTATCATTTGAACGTTTATGGTATTGCATCTTTATTCTTTAAGGTGCCGGTTTCCAGCGGACGACATGAAGCAACCGCAGACGACGTGTCGTCGCGACACTACTGGTTTGTATGTATTTCTATGAAATACCCTGCGCAGCTAGCGACACGAATCTAGCGACACTTAGGCCCGTATTTTTGGTCAGTACTCAAGATGCATCTCGGTCTCAAGACACGGTTCAGACTTCAGACTCTGTGATTGGTTGGCTGTCAAAATTTGGACCAATCACAGAGCCGAACCGCGTCTTGAGACCGGGTCGCATCTTAAGTACTGACCAAAAATACGGGCCTTATTCATAGAAATATATTAGAAACCAGTAGTGTCGCGACGACACGTCGTCTGTTGCAACTTCATGTAGCCGGCTTCCAACTTGTACCTATGTACTCTAAAGGAGTATTTTCAATATTTAAGTACCAGATAACAGACGCAATTCCGTTGCGCCTAAAATCGTTTATCGTTGGAACCGTAAAAATTTTCGGGATAAAAAGTATCCCTTGTCCTTTCCCGGGACTTTAAGTATCTCCTTTAATAAGTTTAATAATTATAATTATTTTATAATATTATTTAAAAAAAAAAATAGTTATTTTAAGCGGCCACATAATATTTTAAGAGGTTATGCCACGTATAAAACCACGTTACAATACTTTTTATAACCTTTGTAATTTGTTCTAGACGTCAAACGTCATACCCACAGACATAGATCAAGATAGATACCGCATGTGTATGTACTTCGCGTGCCATATCGCGTCCCCAAACGACGAGCAATGCTCGTCTTTCGAAAGTCTGTTCTTTATTCTGCTATCGGAATCGGACGTCAATCGGAATTTTAAAAATGCCTAAATGCCTAACGGTGCCTTATTGAGATGTTGAAATTCGAATAGAAACGTTGGCCTAGATAATGGACACGTTTCTTATCATCGGTACGTCACAGTAGCAAATAAAGGGACATGCGGTATCTATCTTGATCTATGTCTGTGGTCATACCCATAGACAATTGTCAGTTTTTTTTTCTTCTCATGTTTTGGCACATATAGGTCTACCAGAATCTGATGGCAAAAAGTGAGAAAATAAATTGACTCTAGCAATACCGGGGTGATTGGAATAAAACATTTTGATTGATTTTTTTTTTCTTATAGCTGCTGATTCTGTGTGTTAAACATGCAAATATCAAAATTTATCCTATGATCAAGGATATTTGTAGAAAATCTGCTGTCAAAAATTGCCATCAGATTCTGGTAGACCTATAGTATGAATATCTTTTACATTAATAATTATTTTACATTATAAAAAAGGATCAAAATGTTTTATTCCAGTTACCCCGGCATTGCTATAGTCAATTTATTTTCTCACTTTTTGCCATCAGATTCTGGTAGACCTATACTCACCTTTATTTTTGATTTTAATTTTTTTGTGATTAATTTATTAATTTAGTATGCTTTTTGTTTGTATTTTGTACTACCGTAACTATATTATTGTTATGTCACATTTTGGTCCCAGCAGAATATTAGTGCAGCAGACTTGCTGCTAATGCTGAGCTGGGGTCCATTTTTTGCATCACACAATATAATGTTAAATTAATTAAACTTTGTCCTTATTCTTATTTCATTACGTCTGTTTGTAAATATTGTGTTGTGTGATGTGCAAAATAAATGTTTCATATTCTTATTCCTTAACAAACTGCAAAATCGGTTTACCTTTTGGGCGTGCAGACTGCAGAGGTAACAGATAGACAGACAGACAGACTGACATACAGACAGTGCAGGCAGCTTATTCTAAGAGTGTGTAAGGGGATATAAGTTAAATAACCGAGAAGAAACGATCACCTTATTTATTTACGAACACGATACTGACTTAGGTTCTCAGTACCAAAATGGTAAATAATATTGTATGGTATGGCAATGCAAAATAAAGTGTACATTTCAGTTTTGCATTATCCTTTATACATGGGAGAGCCAAGCTTCGGCACGAGTGGGCCGGCTCGACCGGATAAATACCACGGGCTCACAGAAAACCGGCGTGAAACAGCGCTTGCGCTGTGTTTCGCCGAGTGAGTGAGTTTACCGGAGGCCCAATCCCCTACCCTTTTCCCTTCCCTACCCTCCCCTATTTCCTTCCCTACCCTCCCCTATTCCCTTCCCTACCCTCCCCTACCCTATTACCCTCTTCCCTCTTAAAAGGCCGGCAACGCACCTGCAGCTCTTCTGATGCTGCGAGTGTCTATGGTCGACCGAAGTTGCTTTCCATCAGGTGACCCGTTTGCTCGTTTGCCCCCTTATTTCATTAAAAAAAAAAAAAACCTTATGGATCGCCAAAGCACATCTCTCTATTCCAAAGCTCTATTCTCTATGTCTCTCTCAATACTAAAATGGTAAATAATATTGTATGGTATGGCAATGCAAAATAAAGTGTACATTTCAGTTTTGCATTATCCTTATGTATCGCCAGAGCACATCTCTCTATTCCAAAGCTCTATTCTCTATGTCTCGTTTCAGTATGAAAGGAATCCTATTAAATAAAGGTATCCTAAATAGATAAAATAAAATTCTTCTATTTGGGAAGTCAGTCAAGAAGCCTCATCAAAATTGTAATTACTGTTTACAGCCAATATTATGTATGTTTTATCGCAGCAAATACATTAAGTAGTTTATTCCGCTTCCTGTGTATTGTTCGTCTGAAATATCAGACAAAGTAACAAAAGCGAATTAACACTACATTTACCCACGTTATTTAGACAAACGTATTGATGGATTAATTTTTTGTATAGAGCTACAGTATAATACAGTAGAACACAATAAAGCTTTGAACAAACCTACGCGTCAGTGACGCGGGACGCGATACGGGAGCGTTTGCAAC
This sequence comes from Cyaniris semiargus, assembly GCA_905187585.1. Lineage (NCBI taxonomy): Eukaryota > Metazoa > Arthropoda > Insecta > Lepidoptera > Lycaenidae > Cyaniris > Cyaniris semiargus. Next base: position 12,639,564 of record LR994547.1, read on the forward strand.
GCGAAACTGGGCATGCACACCTGCGCGACTACGGTGCGAACCGTCAAACTTCATTTGTCAATGAACAGTCACTGAAGACGCGCGACTTTATCTGGTGCAAATTATGCTAAATTGTTGTTGTAATGTCATCCTCATACTTAACATCAGAGTCGGTTGGGACGTACTAAGCTTGCTTTTGATTTGGAAAGTACAGAGGAATAAAACACGTCCGCAATGGTCAAGTCGAATTCATTTAATATCATGACACAATCTATCAAAACGTAAACAAATCAAAAAATCATAAACTAAAGAGTTGTACAAAATAATATAAAAAAGGTTTTAAAAAGAAGTCTAGTTATGTACACTTCAAAACACACGTCTGACAACTTGACGCGCACGTCCCGCTTTGCCGACGCGAACGTACCGCGTTGCGGTCGCGCAGGTGTGCACAGCGCCATAAGATTACATGGGCAGCGTCCGCCGCGCGGTAGACGCTCCCGCTTCGCAGTCGCTTTGGTCGCGTAGGTTTGGCCTAATCCTTAATGTGGTCTTCTGCACTTATGCCCGTAGTTTGTATGCACGCACACGAATAATCGCGTTTTCAAAATATTATGTTTTTGTTTTGCAGAATCACGTCACCTGGACGAAAAACTTTACTTCAAAATATATTCTGCTTCTTCAATCCGTTACTAATAATTATATAGCTTCAAACCTGTCCGAAATCCGTATTGTTTCAAACAGTAATCTGAGAAATCTGAATACTATGGTGTCCTTTTATTGTATTTTTTAATGTATCTACCATATTTTTGCAAATAAATTATTTTCTTACATTGAAATTTATTTTTTCTTGTAAAATAGTACTCACATATAAAGTTCTCATTTTTTGTTGTATTCCCTCTTCTCATTGAGTGAGTTTGATTTCAGTCTAAGTTATTCTACTGCAAACATTTATATTGTGTTACAGCCTCTTCACAATACACATAGCTATCATTGATAGTTATTTTACTTTTCACAGAAAGTTTATGGCGACGATATAACGTTATCTGACGACAACATAACGATGGCAGACCTAGTAAAAATAATAATTACTTAATCACTGTAATACTTGATGTCTATCTGTATTATATTACTACTATGATATCTATACATATAATAAAATCGTAGAGGTAAAATTTTTGTACATTGAATAAAAACTAAAAAAAACAAGTCAGGGGCATTTTAGAAGAGTAACAGAACACATCTTAACTGTTTTTGAAATTTTTGTTTCTCTGTCTGTTTGTCGGTTTGTCTGTTTGTCTGTTTGTCTGTTTGTACAGGCTAATCTCTGAATCCGCTGGACCGATTTTAATGAAATTTGGCATGGTGATACCTTACATCCCTGGTCAACATCTTAGATAAAAAAAAATAACCGACTTCCAAAAAAGGAGGACTTTATATTATTGACTTTGCTGTTTGTGGTCCGATTGTCATAATTGTTTTTTTGTTGTATAGGGTCTGACTCGAATTTGGTACCATGTTCACAAAAGTGGTGACCTGATGATAGGATCCATGAGTAATCGAGGGAACTCCTCAAAATTTATATGGAAACATATGGTGATTTTGGTTTTATTTAAAGTAATACTAAGCATATGCTACCAAAAAGTAAGATTTTGCATCAAGGTAGGTATATACCATGGTTGCGAAGGTGCTGACGGAACTCCTGACTCATTATAGATACAAGTTTGGGGGTTTCAGCGTTGTTTTAAGAACGGAAAGCATATAATATTATGCTACTGTGTAAATTATATTCATCATCATCATCACATTATGGCCCTATTATTAATACTTTTCATAATCTTTTAGATCGAGTCTCGCGTTTGACTAGCGATTTTAAAAATTATTTTGTTGTGTTAAAGTGTAGTAACATGATGCCAATTTGGTGCTACGGTTACCAAGGTGGCAATTTGATAACAGGATCCATGTGGTATGTAGGGAATTCTTTAAAATTTATACGGAAAAATATAGTGATTTTGGTTTTATTAGAAGTATTCTAAGCATATGCTATCAAAAAGTAAGATTTTGCACCAGGTATACCATGATTCCAAAGATGCTGAGAGAACTCCTGACTCCTTATAGATACAAGTTTGGGGGTCTCGGCGTTGTTTTAAAAACGGAAAGCATATTATGTTACTGTGCCAATTATGTTCATCATAATTCAACAACAATATTTTGTACTGTCTATATGTAATAAATAACATAATATCATAGTAGCAATATCATCACAGTTGAGTGCTTACAGGTCTGTAATGCATATTTAGGGGAGTGTATGGCTTTTAAGACATAAGACATAGTATGGCTTTTTTTAAACCACCTAAGTACAGTAATTAATACTGTATCCCCTGTCTCCTGTCCTGAGCCCCCTATACCCTGTCCACGCCAAGTCATTTACTAAGAAAGGATATTTTTAAGGATATCTGTGGTTTGAATCCCGCCGTCGGAAGCTACTTAATAGCCTTCGATGTTCCTGGGTCTTTGATGTGTATTAAATATGTAAATATGCGTATAATATAATATTAATCCTCATCCAAATAAATACGTTGTTGATTAAGAGTATTTAATTTTCTTAATCTAACACACATTCACGCGGATGAAGTTGCGGGCAACAGCTAGTTATATTATAAAAAAAGGTACTAAAATATCATTGTATTACTATACTTTTAGGGATAATTTCCTTGAGAATCATCTAAGACCTTACAACATGAGCAAACTAAATTTCAATACAGTCGGTCACATAGTTATTTCAGAAGACTTTGGTAAAAACCGGCCAAGTGCGAGTTGGACACGCCCATGAAGAGTTCCGCAGCAGTAATAAGGTTTATTTTTATGAAATTAAAAGTCCCTGTTTTTTTTATATATTTCAGTTGATTTAATGAAAGTTAAATTAAGGTTTACCATTTATGACGTATAAAAAAAACTACTTGCTAGATCTCGTTCAAACCAATTTTCGTTGGTAGTTTCTATTGTAATGTACATCATATATTTTTTTAGACTTGTCATGCCCCTACTTTAGAAGTTAGAGGGGGACGACGACACATTTTACCACTTTGCAAGAGTCTCTCCCGCAAACTATTCAGGTTAGAAAAAAAAATGATATTAGAAACCTCAATATGATTTTTGAAGACCTATCCATAGATACCCCACACGCATAGGTTAGATGAAAAATTTTTTTTTGTTTCAGTTGTACCTATGGGGATCCCTAAAATTTTTAATAATTTTTCCATTATTGTATCAAAATCTCAATGCGGTTCACAGACTAGGTACATCCACTTTCCAAGTTTCAATAGTATAGCTCTTATAGTTTCGGAGAAAAGTGGCTGTGACATACGGACGGACGGACAGACAGACAGACAGACAGACATGACGAATCTATAAGGGTTCCGTTTTTTGCCATTTGGCTACGGAACCCTAAAAACTACAATAGAATATTATTTATTGTATCTATTACTAGATGACGCGGACGCCCGCAACTGCTTTGCGCCAAAATACGTTTGCCGCGCGGGAACCGTACATTTTTCCAGGATAAAAGCCTATGTCCTTTCCCAGGACTCAAAGTATCTCCATGCCTCAGCAAAGACAGACAGACACACTTTCGCATTTATAATATTACTAGTATGGAAGTATGGATAGACTCTCTACCATATATTACCACAGATATTACTAAATACTCTAACTACCTAAAAGCCTCTACCTTAAAGTATGTAATAATAGGTAGTCTTACATCGTCAAAGGCTGGACAAAAGAATGGAGCAAAGTAAACATGTTGTGGTCGTGTGTGGTAACATTTAGGCGATCGTAAATTCTCCGTTGGCTTACATACGTTTACGAAAGTAAAGTATCGCTTTTCGCTTTTTATGACATTGCCGTAAATTTTAATTCAATACCTGTACCTCTACCTACCCATACCTTTCGATGTTACATCTTTGTATATTCATATGTTAATACTAGCTGACCCAGCAAAACGTTATTTTGCCATATAAATTATTTCTAGTATCAATATAAAAAGTAGATAAAAACCTATTCTCAGGCCTAACGAATGTACATACAAAATTTGAGCCGTTTTGGAGGAGTTCGCGCACAAACACTGTGACACAAGAATTTTATATATTAGAGATAAACTTGAATATTATATACTTATTAACCCTCAATTAACATAGTGATTTTTTTGTTACATAACTAACACCGTGGGGTAAAATTTTACCCCAAATAAAAACTTGAAAAAATATATTTATGATTAATTTACATTAGACTAAAACGTTTTAAATCTTTAAGTAAACAAAAAATAACATTTGTTTAAGAAAATATCTTTATAATTTCAATTATGGAAAGAAGTAACTTTTTAACCGTTTTTAAATTTGGCTTGTAATCACTCTTCTACAAAATTCTTTAAATACATTGTTGATTTAATATAGATCTATATGGCCCTTTACAGCATAATATGATTTAAATGAATATTTTCGAAGATAATATTACAGATTTAAAAATTGCGGGACGTAGCTTTTGTGGCGGTACCGACCAATGCGGGCCACGGGCAGTAATGAATATAAATCAAAACTAGTGAATCGATTTTAATCATTTTTTCAGTGAGTGACATAGGCTATATATATTTTATACCCGTGCGAAGCCGGGGCGGGTGGTTAGTCTAAATATATATAACTCAAAGGTGTCACTCTTCTACAAAATTCTTAATTATAACAGTAAGAACGGTATAGCTTGACTTTCTTAAATATATTTGCATTGGTTAATGCATGATAACTAATAAAAATTCAATCATAATTCTTGTAATAAAATAAACAGAAAAAATGACAACTACTTTTCTGCAACAAAAATGTTGCAAAATTTTCTCAAAAAAAAAAAAACAAATTTTTCTTCCACACATTAGAAACATTAAATTCTATGTAATTCTTCTATCATACTTCTATCACTTTCCAGCTCCGTTGCAGTGTCAGTTTCATGATTTCTGCGGTCTGACGGCGCGCCTTCTAAACAACTCTAAAATTGGGCATGGAATCCCATAAATCTTGTTCTTCTTCAAAAGCTTCGTCTTCTACAATGTTAGCAACTAATTTTTTAGATAAAAAATACTCATATGGCCTCAGTTATATAAATATAGACAAAACGAATTTTTAGAATAGTAAAAAAACTACATACGTATTGAACACCGAGGGGTAAAAATTTACCCCATGGGTCGGCACAGCTCAAACGGATGATTTTTTACCTACTTTGAGTCCAGTGCTACCCTTCAAAATATGCGCTTTACTGAGAATAAATAGGAATTAAATGTACTTTCAAAAGAAAAAAAATATTGTAGTTTTTATGCGAGTGGGGTAAAAATTTACCCCACGATAAAAAAAACTAAATTTATTTTCAATTTGACAACAGACTTCAACCATAAATAAAAGAGTACTATTCCTGTGTATAGGCTTATCAATCAAAATCTCTTAGTGTGTGTGTAGTAGTGTGTGTAATGTTTTATTTGTTAAAAAAATGTATGATAAAAGCATAATTTCAAAATAATATTAGCTCGATGCACTCCTTCACCATATAAACTATAACTGTGCAAAATTTCAATTACCTACGTTTCAGCATTTTTCGTCAAAAGGGATCCAAAGTTTTTCGCTCGCGTATTAATATATAGATATCCCGGAAAATTTTCTCGCGTGACGAAAGAGTTCCGGCGCAACGAAGTTGCAACATCACTACATAGTATAAAACAAAGTCGCTTTTTCTGTCCTCATGTCCCTTTGTTCCCTTTAATCTTTAAAACTACGCAACGGATTTTGATGCGGTTGTCTTTAATAGATATAGTGATTAAAGAGGAAGGTTTATAAGTATAATAACAATCATGAAATAGTGGAGAAATACTGTTATTTTTGAGGTTTCTAATCTGATGTCGTAAATAATTACATTTTTTCCGCTTACATTGCAAACGCAGGCTGAACCCTACGAGATTTATCAAAATAATGTTCTAAGTATTGTACACAATGAAAATGTCTACAGAAAACTTTGCGATGGTATATGTCTATATCTTATGGATATCCCACAATAACATTTTTTTGTCATTTACATTTTACTACAAATAATGACTAATTTTCGAAGCGATTTTAACCGATACGGCATTAATCCTTATTTAATTAAATACTTTAAATACATTGTTGATTTAATATAGATCTATATGGCCCTTTACAGCATAATATGATTTAAATGAATATTTTCGAAGATAATATTACAGATTTAAAAATTGCGGGACGTAGCTTTTGTGGCGGTACCGACCAATGCGGGCCACGGGCAGTAATGAATATAAATCAAAACTAGTGAATCGATTTTAATCATTTTTTCAGTGAGTGACATAGGCTATATATATTTTATACCCGTGCGAAGCCGGGGCGGGTGGTTAGTCTAAATATATATAACTCAAAGGTGACTGACTGACTGATATAGTGATCTATCAACGCACCGCCCAAACCACTGGACGGATCGGGCTGAAATTTGGCATGCAGGTAGATGTTATGACGTAGGCATCCGCTAATAAAGGATTTTGATCAATTCTACCCTCAAGGAGATAAAATAGGGGATGAAAGTTTGTATAAAACTTTGTCAATTTTAAACCGATCAGGCTGAGACTTTGCATTCATAAGGCTACTTTAACGTAGACATCCCCTAAGAAAGGATTTTGATAAATTCTACCTCTAAGGGGATATAATAGGGGATGAAAGTTTGTATAAATCTTCTTAGATTTTCGACTGATTGAACTGAAACCAAAGATTGGAGATACTATGATGAAGACGTTCTATTAAATAGGGTCCTGTTTTTACCCTTTGTATAAGGAACCACATAAAGGGGAAAACTATTCATCTTTGTTATTATACTATGTTGACGCGGACGAGGTCGCGGGCAACAGCTAGTCTACAATAAGTTTCAATATAAATAAAAATATATCAGTAGTTAACAAAATTTGCAGTGTTTTCAAATCAATTCTAAAAATTGACGGATCGTCGAATCGAGTATATCCTGAGTCTTTATTATGTAAATACTAAATATTTCCTAACTCAGAATGTAAATGATCTGCAATTTTTGTAATTCGCCTCAACACCGTCAACTTTTAACAACTAGTTAGTTTCACAATTTAACTCAAAGAACACAAAACTGTACTCGTACCAACGGGGGCTGATTCTCATACCTCGAAATTCGCTTTGACTGCAGGATGCGAGTCACGCGTGAAACACCTAGTATGTATAATAGGCCTCATATGGAAGGCCGATCGAATAGTTTTGTACTAACTACTATCAGAGAAGTTAATTCCTAGGCAAATTGGGGACCTACGTAGTTTGGTCGCGTTACCTCAAACCCGGGCGACAGATCACAATTAACATTGAATTGACATGATCCGACCAAATGTCGTTGGTCTGTCAACTGCCTAGGAATCAATTTCCTAGAATCTAGATGATACATTTCTGTGTTTGCGTCAGTTCGACCTGCGATCAGTCCGATCGGATTCTATATCGTCATTCCGTATAGGTGCCTTAAAATTGCTGCGATCGAATTGATATTTGAGGTGTGAGAATCAGAACAACAGAGTGAGAATCAGGAACAATAGAAAGTAAGATGGTGATGATTTGTACGCGATATACGGAATCCATACTAATATTATAAATGCGAAAATGTGTCTGTCTGTCTGTTACCTCTTCACGCCCAAACCGCTGAACCGATTTTGCTGAAACTTGGTATAGGGATACTTTGAGTCCCGGGAAAGGACAAGGCTACTGTTATCCAGGAAAAGTGTACGGTTCCTGCGCAAAAAACGAGTTTTGGCGCAACGGAGTTGCGGGCTTCATCTAGTTGATAGATATTATCATAGCACACACGAAGGTGTCAAGAGTTCAGGAAATACGGCTCTGGGTTCCGTACAACGTAATGAAAACTATTAAGGTTAGTTCACATTGTAATGGGACGAGGCGATGATTAAATTAAATGAGGCAATCAAAACTGAAACAAGCAACTCTCTTGAGTACTGACTATTTATACGGGCCTTAAAAATACTTGCAAATTGCAATGTAAAGTGATACGTAAATATGAATGAATGTTGAAAAAAATGCAATTTGCAGTAACATTATTCAACTGATATTACTGACTACTTATAGTTCAGACTTCAGCCGTGTCCTTGAAATGAAGCTGGCTATATACGAGGGATGTAACATTGCATTTTTAGGGTTCCGTACCCAAAGGGTAAAAACGGGACCCTATTACTAAGACTTCGTTGTCTGTCCGTCTGTCCGTCTGTCTGTCTGTATGTCTTCAGGCTGTATCTCAAGAACCGCTATATCTAGAATTTTGAAAATTTCACAGATTGTGTATATCTGTTTCCGCTGTAACAACAAATACTAAAAACAAAATAATATTAATATTTAAGGGAGGCTCCCATACAAAAAATGTGATTTTTTTGGCCTTTTCTGCTCGATATCAATAATGGCAACAGGTAGGTTGAAATTTTCACAAAAGCCTTATTTAGATGTGTTATTCAATAATTAATAATAATATTAAAATAAAATAAAAAAATTAAGGGGGGCTCCCATACAAAAAACACAATTTTTGGCCTATTTTTTCTCTATAACGGTACGGAACCCTTCATGCGCGAGTCAGACTCGCACTTGGCCGATTATTTGTTACTGCAGCTTACGAGCGTAGTCTACTGTATATTCCCTACATTGTATACTCACTGTAACTAGTTACTTGTTTCAAACATAAGATACCAATCATTGTATTATGTATCTTATAGGATGAGTGAAAGTAAGAAGATGCTTCGTATACAAACGTAGATTTCTAAGTCTAGATTTCTATTGATGGCCTAAACGTGACATAAATAATTACGTAACCCGCTTAACGAAACTAGGATAAGAACTAGACAAATATTCACCAGTGTTTGTATTGACTATTGCAAGCGAGTACGCTCGCGGCTCGACTATTTTTTATTTGGCGAATGTGCGATTTGGCCTCTACACCGCGAGATCACAAGCGAGTACTCGTACGTAAATATTTATTTAAATAGCGGCGCGGTCGCGTTGTCATTTAATATATACAACTAGATGACGCCCGCAACTCCGTTGCGCCAAAATTCGTTTATCGCGCGGGAACCGTACATTTTTCCAGGATAAAATACTTTTTAGGATACTTCCTATGTCCTTTCCCGGGACTCAAAGTATCTCCATAGCAAATTTCAGCAAAATCGGTTCAGCGGTTTGGGCGTGAAGAGGTAACAGACAGACAGACAGACACACTTTCGAATAATATTAGTAAAGTATGGATTGCTTGTGCTCTCCCGGTAAAGCTGCCAAGCCGCGCTTTGGGAGAAATGAGAATGCATATGAATCGAGTAGTAGAATAAAAATAAAGATTAAGAAATTTAAAAAAAAACCCCGCCAAACAACTTTAAAAAGAAATAAAATAATATTTACTGACTTTAATTTTAAATAATTCCTAAGTATAAAGTAATATTTTAGTCCATAATTGTTGTCACGGTGTGTCGGGCGACCGCCAAGTTACCTACGACAACAGCGACTTTTGCATTTTGTGTCGCTTATTGTCTCGATGCAGTTCGCTGTGAACTGACCTTTAAACTATAATGTTATGTTATGTGAAATCAAACATCTACATTAGCGGTCCCCCGACACACCTTGACAACAATTATGGACTAAAATATTACTTTACACTTAGGAATTATTTAAACTTAAAGTCAGTAAAAATTATTTCATTACTTTTTAAAGTTGTTTGGCGGGTTTTTTTTTAAATTTCTTAATTAAATTTTATTTTATGTTTTTTAAACTTGTGTTGGTTATAGTGCATAATTGTTCCTATCAACAGGATCATACCCCAATAAATACGATCTATAAATATCCTCTTGGATGAGGCCGTCAATATGAGCCCAAACATGAAACCTCCACCCTGGCACAGAATATATATTAGTAGTACCAAACCCTGGGTTCATACGTAGCTCGGCTCCTATACAATCCAGGTGATGCTGCAGCAACAGCATGCAAATATTTACTGCTTATCTACGTCTTATTGGCTGTCGCAATTAAAATGCTCAAACACGAAACCTCTGCTCTAAGTTGGTGAGGAGTTGGATATTCTATTGATTACCAGGTGATGCTGCAGCACCAGTGTGTACTTTCCATTAATATGTATATATTCATAAGTGTCACGAACCAGAATGCAAAATATAAAACCCATCAAACGGAGTGAAACGACTGCAAGTTGCTAATCGGCCTATCACGAACCAGATAAACCGTGATATTTCAGTAATGAGCAGGCTGATGATGATGAACTATAGCTAAGAACACTCTCGATCATGTCAGCTTTCAAACAAAAAAAACTAGATCAAAATCGGTCCACCCGTTTGGATGCTACGATGCCACAGACAGACAGACAGACAGACAGACAGACAGACAGACAGACCGACAGACAGACAGACCGACAGACAGACAGACCGACAGACCGACAGACAGACAGACCGACAGACAGACACGTCAAACTTATAACACCCCTCTTTTTGGTCGGGGGTTAAAAATTGGACACTTTGACGTTATTTTCATACAAAAACTGTGAAGTTTCCTTTCTTCCAAAGGTTGTCTGAAAGAAATTGCTATTTAGTAATAAGACCGCCTTTGTGTACTCGTCATTTTATGTGTTTCTGTTGTATCATGTACTAGATGACGCCCGCAACTTCGTTGCGCTAAAATTCGTTTACCGCGCGGGAACCGTACATTTTTCCGGGATAAAAAGTATCCTATGTCCTTTCCCGGGACTCAAAGTATCCCCATACCAAATTTCAGCAAAATCGGTTCAGTGGTTTAGGCGTGAAGAGGTAACAGACAGACAGACAGACAGACAGACATACAGACAGACACACTTTCGCATTTATAATATTAGTATTTATGTGTGTTGCTATTGTAACTGTGTGCACAATAAAGTATATTCTATTCTATTCTATTCTATTCTACAAGATTGCTCTCCGCAAGTCGCAACAGTTATAATTATGACCAATGAATAATTAATCAACCCTAAATAATAATAATTGAGCTTACTTGAACAAACAAACGATCACGCTTGTTATTAAATATTCAATGATTGTGTAACACAAGTTTTCGCAGCTAATGTTTTTTGCAAGCGAAAATTATTTTTTCATTTATATAAGTTGGCTAGCTTGTGGCTTCATAAATAATACGAAAGCGTTGAACAGCTAAACCACTTATGTAATGTTTATAGTCTCTTAATTAGGCAAGGGTTAATTATTTAAATAAAAATTATAATATCTTAAAATCTAGTACAAAGTAAGTTAGTACTATACAAATAATTTAGGTCAGGTCTTTTCTCTCGGGAACCGCCCCTTTTTGAGTTAGTAAATACTTAAACTTGGCTTGGTCTACCAGACACGAATATTTATAATATTTAAGGCTGTACACATTGAGCCAGCGCATTGAGCCAACTTGGCTGTAAGTTTGGGGCGACGTGGGAGCGACATTTCTTACTTTACACGTTGGGCCAATGTGTACAGCTAGCTTAATACAGTAATCGTCTCCACATCGTATCTATCGAATTGAACGCATGTACTCATTAGCGTCATCTAAGTGTCTAAACACACTAGGCCGAAAAAACGCGGCCGGAGTTCCGCATGATTACGCCTGCAATGTATTTTAAATTACCCATGACACACCATGCCGAAATTACGTCACGTAAGGGTCAATTCAGACAGCAACGCGACGCGTAGCTGCCGTGAGATGCATTTAAATTTTATATGGAATTGACAGATTTCAATGTGTCTTGCACGACGTCTCAAGAAATTGAAGTCTGTCAAATCCAAATCAAATACAAGTTTAGAAATGCATCTCACGACAGCTACGCGTCGCGTTGCGGTCTGAATTGACCCTTATATTGTATGCGTTTGACATTGCTGACGTAATCATGCCGAACTTCAGCCGCGTAACTTCGGCATGGTGTGTTTAGACACTTAATCTTATTAATTAAAGGAGCAAAACAATGCACCTTATGCGTGGGTGATGTTCTGCTTGTATATCATTTTTGAATTCCTTTTGTGAATTGCCACGGCGCTATTTTCGTGTGAAAAGGCTTGGGAGGCCGATTGATCCGATCAGACTGCTCGCAGGCCGACCTGGCCGGACTCATGTATCTCATGAACTTACACATGGAACAACGAGTCCAAAAGGGAGCAGTGAAATATTTCTTGATTTGTCTAACAATTGCTTTATAATAACAAAATAGAATCAAAAATTTCTAAATTCTCAATTATTACGGTAACAAATAAAGATACAATAAACTTAATGGCATAATGGTGAGAATATTATAAAGCCGTAAATGTCTTTTCATCGTCCATATACTTATGTAAATATATGTTGTTTGCCTATCGCGATTGCGATCGGTGAAAATATATTATCCACGTAACATTATCTGACATAGTGTTTTTAGGGTTCCGTAGCCAAATGGCAAAAAACGGAACCCTTATAGATTCGTCATGTCTGTCTGTCTGTCTGTCTGTCCGTATGTCACAGCCACTTTTCTCCGAAACTATAAGAGCTATACTATTGAAATTCGGTAAGTAGATGTAGTATGTAAACCGCATTAAGATTTTGATACAATCATGGAAAAATTATTAAAAATTTTAGGGATCCCCATAGGTACAACTAAATCAAAAAAAATATGCGTGTGGGGTATCTATGGATAGGTCTTTAAAAATCATATTGAGGTTTCTAATATCATTTTTTTCTAACCTGAATAGTTTGCGAGAGAGACTCTTCCAAAGTGCTAAAATGTGTGTGTCCCCCCCCCCCCCTCTAACTTCTAAAGTAGGGGCATGATAAGTCTAAAAAAATATATGATGTACTTTACTATAAAAACTACCAACGAAAATTGGTTTGAACGAAATCTAGCAAGTAGTTTTTTTTTATACGTCATAAATGGTAAACTTAATTTAACTTTCATTAAATCAACTGAAATACAAAAATAAATCAAAAACCTTTTAATTTCATAAAATAAACCTTATTGCTGCTGCGGAACCCTTCATGGGCGAGTCCAACTCGCACTTGGCCGGTTTTCTGCTCTGTAGCTCTGTAGTTTTAACTATTAACATACATCCATCTTTAATGTTATTATCAGATAGATTTCGATGACGGGGGCTGGTTTAATCAAAACGATGTCAGCTAGCCTACAGCTTACTATTCCCTAACCCTTGAGATTTTCTTTTTTTTTACGTAAGTAATGTTGGATTAGACTTTAGAGTGACTATAACTTTACTTGATAATGTAAATTAACACAGGTGGTGACTGTCGTTTTGCGCTGTCACTGTATTTAGAGACTCAAGAAATGCAGGGCAGTGTAATAGTACTAAGTTAGGCAGGAAAATTTAGGGAAAACTACTGGGCTAAAAAGTGTGTTGTGAATAGCATGTAGCCCGCCTCGTTCTGCGATTACTTTTCTTTTATTCATTTTATATATTTTCTTTTTTATATTATTTATCGTTTATTAAATAATTAAACAGCGAGTAATTCACAGTCTCCCAGTTACTACGTATTACGTAATAGATCTAGCTTTGCCGACCGTAAATAGAGAAATCTAAAACCCTAGAAAACTAGACACCGTAGAAACCAGATAGCACCAATACCTACCTTGATTCTATAAGTATCCTAGATCGAGTCTTATTTCAGGAAGCATTCAGGTCCTAGCTGTTGCCCGCAACTTCGACCGCGTGAATGTATGTTATTATAATCGAGATTTAGAAAATGTAATGCCCATCAACAACTATTTTATTTGGATAAGGATTAATATTATATTATATAATAATAATTGTGACTACTAAGCTATAGCTAAATTAATATTGGAATCTGTTGTGTTAGAACTTAGACTGTTGCCAATAATAATTATGACAAAAACGCTTGAAAGCACGGTTCCTAGCGCTGTCCACGAAATCACCGTAGTATGCGACATCAGATTTACAATGTAGGTTGTCTAGCATGTAGTTCTTTCGTCTTGCCAGAAAAAACTCTCCCAGAGAACATGATGAGTGGTTTGTTCAAACATACTGCCTTCGGTCGAGCACATAGGTGATCAGATGCTACTACTCTATTTAGATCCGTAAAGATTGACTTTAAAATTTCCATGGCCGGTAAGGATTTGAGATACACAGTGGTCAATATTGATCCATCCAGTGTTTGGATAATCGTTCACGAATATTAGGGAAAAGTTATAAAGATGTCGACCTTTGCTAGAATTGGTAATCACTTTGTGTGTCGTTGTAAATTTCAAGGAGTTCCTTCAATAGCCATTACTCATAGATCCCATTATGAAATTTCCACCTTCGCGACCATAGCTGCGAATGTCACACTTTCTAAATATCAAGGAGTTTCTTCAATACCTCATGGATCCCATTATGAAATTTCCACCTTCGCAACCACTTCGCAACCATGTATAGCCTTTAAATTAATACAAGAATTTTACGAAGAATTTGCACAGAAACGAAGAAATAAGTATTAATTACGATTCTGATCCTTTCAATGCAAAATAATCCAAAAAAAACCACTAAAAGCGTAATAATGTGGTTATGGATGGTGTAATGATGGTGTTGATCATGATGATTAATATAATTGACATAGTGACATGTGCTTCCAGTATTTTAAACAACGCTGAAAGCCCTACATAACATTATATCTATAAGGAATGAGGAGTTCCGTTCAGCAACGGAACCTTCGGAACCCTGGGATATGCATTGGTGCAAATCTTACATTTTGGTAGCATATTAATATGTTAATTTTATTAAAAAAAGTGAACATTACTGTAGTGTTTTTGTTGTAAAGGAGAACGTCGATACCTCGAGGATCCCGAGAAAATCATTATCAAGTCTCCGTTTTTGTAAACATGGTATCAAATTCGGTTTTACAAACAAAAAAATAATTTTGAAAATCTGACTACAAACAGCATAGTAAACATTAACTCCTCCTTTTTTGGAAGTCGGTTAAAAAAAGTATCTAAGATGTTGACCAGGGATGTAAGGTATCACCATGCCACATTTCATTAAAATCGGTCCAGCAGATTCAGAAATTAGCCTGTACAAACAGACAAACAGACAGAGAAACAAAAATTTCAAAAACAGTTAAGATGTGTTCTATTACACTTCTAACATGCCCCTGACTCGTTTTTTCAAGTTTATTTTCAATGTACAAAAATTTAACCCCTACGATTTTATTATATTATGTATGTACAAGGCATTTATTTGGATAAGGACTAATATTTTTCATATTGTCATTTTGTAGATACGAGTAGTTCATATAGTTAATTCATATAGTTAATTGTTTATTAGATTTATAGATATTATGTAATGCATTTTAGTGAAGCATCACGATTCCTGAACAACAAGTAAACCAGAATAAAATAACGCTGGAAGTAAACGACTTCAAGCGTTATTTTATTCTGGTTTAAATTGTAGGTCAGGAATCTGAGCGTAAGAGGTAGGTTAAAAAGGGATAGATGCCTACATTAAATATCCTGTCTTAATCTGTCGTCTTTCGTCCCCTGTCCTGTGGCCTCTATCTCCTGTCCACGCCAAGTGTTCTTCGAAGAAAGGATTTTTCATAACGATATCTGTGATTCAAGCCCCGACGACGAAAGTTACTTAAGAGCTTTCAATTTTCCTGGGTCTTTGATGTGAATTAAAAATTTCGTGTGTAATATAATGTTAATCCTTATCCAAATAAAATAGTTCTTAATGGGTATTCAATTTTCTAAATCTCGATTATAACATAGACTAATTGAATAATTTCTTAGTGTTCATTACATATTTCTATTACCTAGTAATTACTTCAATAAATTCTAAGACTAACTTGTGCTTAGGTGGTTATACGCTTGAATAATAGGTCGTTGTAATATTTTTATGTAAAAAGCATATTTTTCGACAGTTATTAATTATTGTGACTACAGAATTTTCGGTACCATAATATAGAGTACCATTATTATATTACTGATTGCATCTGTACGTTCTACGCGTAAGCTGATTTTATATTAGTATAAAAAATTCTAGATGACGCCCGCAACTCCGTTGCGCCAAAATTCGTTTATCGCGCGGGAACCGTACATTCCGCGATGAAAAGTATCCTATGTCCTTTCCCGGGATTCAAAGTATCTTTATACCAAATTTCAGGAGAATCGGTTCAGCGTTTTGGGCGTGAAGAGGGTAGGTGACCCACTTCACGTCCAAAACGCTGATTATTAAGTCAGACAGACAGACAGACGGACAGACAGACACACTTTCGCATTTATAATATTAGTATGGAAGTATGGATATAATATTTGCTAGTACAGATTATAGTAATGAATTGTATACTATCTTCTAACGTGAACCATGGTTCCGCATATGATGAAGAAGTAACAAACATCCATGTTCATAAACTTTCGACTTTATAATATGCCATAAAAACCATTTCGGAAAAATCTTTATATAATGTACTAGAGCACTTCATTCTGGTTCATCATAATATTACATACCTTTTCTTTTTACTTTACCTTTCAACCACCCCGGCTGCTTGCCACAAATGCACCTCTATTCTAATAAGTAATATGAAGAACCAATGTTTTTAAAAATATATTTTATTTTTACCCGACCACCCCAGAAAGATGTTACAGTTTTTGGGGCCATACAGTCTAAAATACGGCTTGTCCAATGTGTGCTATTTCACCATTCTTACAGCTAGATGCTTCTAGCTGTAAGAATGGTGCTAGCTGCATCAGAGCAATTAAGTGCTTCTTTTTAATAATTATTACCTTAGGTACACTAGGTTTTCTTTTTATAATAGTAATAAAATAGAAAACCTACTGCTACTAGAATATTACTACAATGCCTTTTGGGATTCGAACCCAAAGGGCCAAACGGCGACAAGTGTTTCGTCATACTAGGCCAGGTCATGTAATCGCTAGCTGACATCTCGTGTGTTTAACTACTTTTACTAGGTATAGTCAGGCCATTAAAACAACATTTCTCTACAGGGTTCGCTAACCACTCACAACACGCTTTTGTTGTTGGTCTAGATACCATCAAAACAAAAGAAGCGCAAGCGACTTGGAGTCTTGATTGTTAAGATAATGATGAATGAAGATAAGAACTAATAAGAAAAATAATAAAAGAAAAGTTGGTAAATTAAATGATGAAAATATAATAAGTAGAGAGATGAAAACAAAAACAAGTTAAATATTCATCTTTCGTTTATTTTCACTACATTAATATATTTTTATTAAGCTTTGAACTACCGTACGTTCATTCCTATCCCTAAATTCGTAATCAATAGATATAGATGTTATATTTTTGGTAAAGAAACAAACGCAACAACAAAAATAGTGAAAATTTTTAACGTCCGATGCACTTAGAATAATATCACCTGTTTGGGTCGGTTATTATCCTTTACATAACCCTGGTACGGCCTTTTACTACTGAAAAAATAATTTGAAAATAGCAATCTCAATCTAGCATCATCTAAAATGAAACTACACTTTTGAAATTATTTAGTTTCATAAGATATGCAGTGTTATTTTTTTAGTAGAAATAGGCAATGACATTCAGGTTTCTTTCCTAATACTGCCTACACTAATAGCCTCTTACAATTATAACTTCAACAGTTAAGTGTAAAATCGATCACAAAATGGTGACTAAACAAAAATATTGTTTTGTATCTGTCGTAAACGGTTTAGCAGTTCATGGAACAGTCCGATTTTTAAATTGGACCTTAGTTTTTCTACAACAGACACACAACATTACACAAATTCGCTAGCCAATAATATAGTATTACTGATATAAAATCGCCTTTGCACTCGTCTTAGATATATTTGCTTGGCAAAAACTTACCAGCCCCAATAATTATATTTGTTGATGATTTTATACACAAAAGTAACAAAAAAAACAATAACTCAAGATATCTTGGGTTTTCTGGTAACAATTAATTAACAAATGACTATTTATTATGCTATATGTACAAATGAGTAAAGAATTACCTAAACTTAATCCCATTCGTGGTGTTCGTGGTGATCGTGGTGCTCGTGGTGCTCATGATGGATTGGTACCCAAACTTTTTGCCAAACAGGTTTCCAGACCTTCTTCCATGCTGGGACCTCTATCGTCTTCCATACTGGTACTTGAATCTGCTTCCATTTTTCGACCCAAATCTTTTTCTGGACTGGCACCCACACTTCCTTCTTGACCGTCTTCCATACTTGAACTTTCTCGTCGATCCATTCCTGTTTCTTCTCGGTCACCCAGGCTTGTTTCTTCACGGTCTTCCAGACCTGCTTCCACTCCTCTTTCCATTCCAGCTTCTTTTCTGTCACCCACTCCTGCTTGTGTTCCGTTCTCCAGATCTTCTTCCATACAGGTTTCCAAATCAGCTTCTTTCTCCATAAGTCGTGGCTGGTGTATTCCCATCCATGGTGATCCTTACCTAAATATTTCTCGCCGGGAACTCCCTCTTTAACCCATTCGGGGACGAAGTTCTGTTTCCATTCTGGTACTTGGATAGTTTTGGTGACTGGTACCTGGATTTCTTTCCACACTGGTTTCCATACTTTCTTCCAATCTGGAACCTGCACTTCCTTCCACACGGGTACTTGAATTTCCTTCCAAATGGGTTTTTGTACTACTTTCCATGCCGGAACTTGCTCTTCTTTCCATTGTGACACTTGTTCGGTTTTCCATGCTGGTACCTTTTCTTTTACCCATTCAGTTTTCCATATCAGTTTCTTTTCAGTTTTCCACACTTTCTTCCAATCTTCTTTCCACACGAGTTTCTTCTCCCAGACGCCTTCAGGTTCCGAGTGCCAGCCAGGTGATCGTTTTTCTCGACTGTTCTCACTTATTTCCGTTTCCGGAATTGGTACGGCTAATGTAGCCGCAACGGCCAGTGCCAATAAGAACTGAAAAGAAAAAAGAAATTACAATTAAGCCACTATAAAATTTACCGACTTCTATAGTCTATATTTAATTAATATTTAAATTCTTTGTAATTTGGCTCACAGTTATTTTTATAACAATGTGGAATATTTTAAGTTACATAACACCCTAAACGAAGCTTAATTAAATCTAACCTCAACAAAAATTATGTAATTTTTTTATTAATGGTGTGTTATTAATTATTATTAATAACAAACAAAATTTTTGTGTTACGCAAAGCAAATTAATTTTAAGACCGCGATATTGTTTTGATAAAAGTATTGACAGAATATAAATTTGATTTAATTTTCATCTATTTGCACTAGCTTTTAGAAGCTCTACATATTAAAAGCTCCAAATTTTTCTTAAACATTATATTGATATTGTTTAAGAAAAATGCGAAAAAATCGTATTTATGCACTGTGATTCTACTCCGATTTTCTTATTTCGAATTTCGAATCGATTTATTTTTCACGATTATTATTTTTATTCGTTTTTAAATACACAAGCACTGCACATCACAACACCCACCGTTATCGCCAGCGTCCTCATTTTGGGAGTTGGTTAACGCTGCGACTGCCGCAAGTCTGCCTCTGCATGTGTATTTATCCGCGAGCCCCTCTCTACGATCAGGATGCCTCGTGACGACCCCGTCGTGACTGTGGGCGGTTCAAAGGTCCATTCCACTTGTTTACCGACGACTAAGGATTCCGTTCCTGCATAATTAAAGAGGAGTTTTAAAATTATAGTTCATATTTTAATCATATTATATGATTTTTTTATAACCTTAAGAGGATACGCTAGCAATGTTTTTCCATACAAACGTATTCCCTAATTTACTCCCTGGACAATGCGTCTAGACAAATCATTTTTTTATACAATATTGGGATCTGTTAACACCTCCATCGTAGGTATCGCAGACACAATAGATTTTCAATTGTTATGCGGCAGTCAGCTGCCGCTTGGGGATTGATGGGTTAAAGCTATGCCTCTACGTTAGATTTTTTTTAATTTACTAATAAATTAAAAAATATGATCCTTCAAAAATCGCAAAAAATTAATGCCCCGTACCCCGCCAATTGACCGACCATAAAACAAATTTGAAAGATCTTTAAGATAAAATAAAAACGTAGAGGCATAGACTCATTCTTCCTGAAGATATTTAATAAAAAAATAATAATTTGATAAGCTCTATTTTGAAGGAGGAATCAGAGGACTACGTTACCTCGATTTACTGCATCTGTCTCTATCACAATACACGTGCCGGCGCAGGGTGAAACGCAATGGCAATAGTTTCTTCAAGTACTTTTTTTTAATTCTACTGCACCCGCGTTACCTCTTAACTTGTTTACCTTTGACTAAGGATTCGGTTTATGCAAGGGTTTAGGGAATTTTCAATATTGAGTCAATTTTTTTTTATGTTCTAAAATTTTATAATTTTATTTATGGTTTCTGTTATTAACACGCTATAATATAAGCTTGGGCATACAGTCTAGGATATACAACGGAATTTTTGAGCACGATTTTTACCTGTCTCCAGTAGTCTAATTAATTCGAAACTGTGCATACATATAAAGAGCCAATAACAATGCAATAATTAATAATTGTTAAAATAAAAAAAAAGCGTCTTTATTTTTATTTTTATAAACTTTTATTTATTTCGAATTCACATAAGATACGTTTACATTTTAGTTAATGATAGCTTGAATTTTAAATATCTCATATTTTCAGTGAATAATGACGTAAAACTATATTATGATTAATTTTAATCATAGATAGGAATTTTGAAGGTAGTTGTTCCAAAACGCCACCGAATCGGCTTGACCGATTTTGTATTTTCGGTAGGTAGGTAATTAAACAGCTATTTTGGAGATAAGATTAGATGGGAGAGTTTTAATATTATATAACTATTATTAAATTCTTACTTTTCTTTGCCTGTCGCAGACAGACTTATACTGAGTGTAAAATAATAGAAGATATTATATTTTAGAGCGTGGATATTATGTTCCTTGAAAGTTCATTGAAAGTGTTATGTTTTTTTAAATTATTGTATGGGCAATGGGCAAATTCATGATGTTGGGACATAGAAATATAAAAGTCACAGTAACTCTTTCAGTGTCGCTATTGACTGTATTACTACTTCTTTATGTTACACTTTGTTTAATGTAAAACTTAAAAGTTTATTTACAATGAATAATTGACAACATATGTTTGATTTTGAGTCCATAACATTTTTTAAGAGTTGAAAGTGCTGGGCTAAAAGTGGTAGTGGATGTATGAGACCTGCCCAAGATCAGCACTTAACCAACTTGGTGCTCGTTGGGGGCACGTTCAGGCCAACAATAGCCTGATGATGATAATGAGATGAACACGACAGACATATTCACTCCTTTCCTTCCTGTCTTACTACTTACTACATCATGTCACGTGCTTTATTGTCAAACTTTCATGCTATCATAACTATGTTAAATATTAAGGTGCTGGTTGGCAGCGGACGACATGAAGCAACCGCAGACACTACTGATTTCTATGTATTTCTATGAAATATCCTGCGCAGCTAGCGACACGAAGCTAGCGACACTTATTCATAAAAATACTTAAGTACATAGAAACCAGTAGTGTCGCGACGACACGTCGTCTGCTGCAACTTTATGTAGCCGGCTTCCAACTTGTACCTTTAGACTAAAATGTTGTTCGTGGCTTTGAACGCGATAAATGAAGCGTACATTTTACAGCGAAGAGATCAAACCAGCAAATAGAAGGCTTTAGATGAATTGGTTTGGATGTAATAGGTACCCGATTGCGAATCAATAAAATTGTGATAATTGCTTATAGCGTATTTTTGTTGATTCTTTCCTGAGTACATTTTGTAGAGAAAATAGAAATGTCTGAAATTATTCTGCGTACCCGATTCCATAACTTGTTTCTTAAACTTATTGGACCCCAAAAATTATTTAATTAGAACTAAAAATGTGTAATGCTCTCTAGTATAATTGAATTTTAAAAATTTAACGAAATAAGTGTTATGTATGTAGAGTGGAAAGATTTTGTTAAATTAAATAACATACGAACCTTTCACTAAGGTTTGTGAAACTCGCAGATACTCTTAATGTTTGTGCTGATTTGGAAAATTACATCAAGTACTCAATTCTTGTAACTCGAATCTCGTGTGTGATTTTGTCTACGAGAATATGGGCCCATTAAGTAATTGAAAAGGCTAATCGCCTGATTGTCTGACAAGAGAGATGATCCATGTATCGAATGGGAATTGGGAAATCGGGAATGTAAAAAATTGGCCCTGCCTTATCCGGCCCATTTTAATACGAGAGTAAAGGAACTGAGATGGTTCTTGTATTGCGCACACACTTAAAATTACTCTTGGTTTCAACAAAACTGGCAGCGACAACGAAGTCAGTGTAAGAGATACTATTTTAATGCAAAGTCATTACTCTAGGGCCTTGTGAATGCCATTTCATGACCTAGGCTATAGGTTTCATTGGTCTAGCGACCCATGATGCCGCCGCTTGTAGTGGTGTAGTAGCATTTTATTTGAATTTTTGTCGGTGACGTCCCGCTGACGACAGCAATGGACAAACGGCCTAAAGTGTAACGACAGTTTTTTAAGAACAAGGGAAACCTTTTTAGCTCATGACAATAATACTGACGCCGGTATTACGGTCAAATCGTAATATTAAATAACACATCGTAATGTTCTCATCTCGATGCAGCGCACGCAATGCAAACGCAAGCTTTGAAGTGGATTTGTGCCGTAAGTTAGCTGTCCCGACGTACGTTGTATCGTGAATATAATATAGGAGAGTCGGATAAAATACATCACATTTTCTACCACCTAATTATGTTATTTACTAGATATAGTGCATAAGTTTTCTTCTGTTATATAAGGACGTGATAACTTCTCTAGAGTACTTGTCCATTATTAAAAAAATACGTGTGGCACTCAGGGACTGCCGCGGTAAAGCTATTGCATAGTATTTTTTATCAACTTATGCAATTATAATTCGCATGCGTCTAGTTACACGCACACAAACACCGTTCCGAAGTCTGACAACGCCGCGCTGGTCGGAGTGAGGTGTGTTAGGTTTTTTTGTTACAGAATTTCTTGATTCGGTCAATAGCTTAAAACAACGGGTTGCACTCCGGGAAGCGGGGGACGCCGAGGCAAGCACACATAATATTCGCCGCTCGGAAAAAGAAAGGGGTTTATCACTTCCCCTTCTACGACGCG
The DNA here is from genome assembly GCA_905187585.1 of Cyaniris semiargus. Lineage (NCBI taxonomy): Eukaryota > Metazoa > Arthropoda > Insecta > Lepidoptera > Lycaenidae > Cyaniris > Cyaniris semiargus. The sequence continues at coordinate 12,662,798 of LR994547.1, forward strand.
CTGGCGGTTTTCTCTCCCTCCCACTTGGTAATTTTATATAAGATCACGTTTAAAAAAGCATTTTCACTAAACCACGTTTTTATACATGAAAATAGTGATTAAATAACGGGCAAAAAAACAAGCGAATACAATATTACATAACGAAGTTAAATCCTTGCGTTACTTAGTTTAGACTCGCAATTGGGGTTAGCTGGGTTATGTAACTTTCTAATTAATAATTAATTAACTAGCTACACTGAATACTAAGTCTATCATGGCGGACGGTGATGAGTTCATCGAGGGCCATGTGGTGACTAAGGAACTGACCTAATGTAGTTCAAACCTTGGATGTATATGAAAGATATCCTAAGAGTTAGTTCACTGCAACGTGAAGCGGTAATGCATGTCTAAATGTGCCATTTAAAACTATACTTTTTATACCACGAAAAAAGTTACATATTTAGTTGAGAGACCGCCTGCGGGGTTGGGCTGGCACTTGCCAGTTCATATTTTTAATGGCAATGGCAAAAATGAAAAGTTGGGCTGACAGTTCCTATTTTTAATGGGCAGTCCCATTAAAAAAGAAAATTAATGTTGCAATGAACTCTACACTAAATTGTCGTGAGTTGAAATCTGCTCTGATAATTTATCCACTTGTAAACTGAAGAAAATACTGTTTTCAAGTGAATAATTATAATATATTTATTCAATTATAATTATATAAGCACAAGGCTAGGTTCTAGGAAAAGGTATCTACTGAAAGGAACGAAACGGTAGACACAAGCCATCATTATGTGTTCGGGTCAGTTTACTTCGAAATGAGGTGCAATTTTTCGATCCGTAATAATTATGCAGTAAAATAAAATGTCAAATCGTGACGCCACATTTCGCATCGCCTAGTTTTGTTTCTGAGATGATACAGGATCCTATTTACCGAAACAACTTAATACTGCGATTTCTGCCAATCAATCACCAGAAATGCTACTCTACGTGATACACGTGGTTGACACTGAATCTAAACAATTCAAAATTCCACCACAATTAGGTCAAGTTCGACCTTTATAGAAGTGCCGCCGCGCCGTGAATACATTGGGTTTTCTGTTTAAATTCATAGAGAGAACTATTTTGCAACTACCCTACATAGAGGATTTTACAAACGCCGCCACTATAGACAGCAAATGAATAATAATGTTCATGCCACGTAACGCAGTAGCATTATAGTTTGTGTTGTTTGTGATGTGTTCACAGATTATAGGATTCCGAATTGGGCCATGATGGATAAGCATAATTGTCATTTGTCAGCATGATTGCAAAACTGTATATTACTGTAAAAGCCAGCGACAGACAGACTTTCGTCATTTTATAAAAGCTGAAAGTTTTCCTGTATATGACCCCTTTAGAAGTAAAAACTGAACAGCTATGGAGTTTCAGTCGCGGTTATCAGGAAATCTTTCAGCTTGTTTAAAATGATGAAAGTCTGGCTGTCTCTGGATTTCAGGACATAATATAGCATGTAGTATGCAATTATAGACGAATATCCACAACTAGACGTTCCGTACGGTTTCGCCCGCGTAAATTAGATATTTTACAGGCAAATTAGTCCACAAAAAATAGCCTATGATCCTTCACATGGTCTATTTCTTATCTGTGCCAAATAACAGAAAAATTGCTCCAGTAGTTCGTGAGATAAGTAAAATTCCCCCTTTCAAATAATTTCCCCCGTTTTTTCCACATTTTCCTCTATTTCTTCACTCCTATTAGTCTTAGCGTGATAAAATATAGCCTATAGCCTTCCTCGATAAATGGGCTATCTAAAACTGAAATAATTTTTTAAATCGGATCAGTAGATCCTGAAATTAGCGCGTTCAAATAAGCCCTTTCAAATAATTTCCCCCCGTTTTTTCCATATTTTCCTCTATTTCTTCGCTCCTATTAGTCTTAGCGTGATAAAATATAGCCTATAGCCTTCCTAAATAAATGGGCTATCTAATACTGAAATTATTTTTCAAATCGGACCAGTAGTTCCTGAGATTAGCGCGTTCAAACAAACAAACAAACTCTATTAGTATAGATAGGCTCGCAATCGCTCCTATTGATCTACGAAGTGACAGTAGTTTGGTTGAGATCAGGCTATATAGAAGTGTAATATAGTACCCAAGTGTATACGTAGTACACTAGAGCATTCTCTCTTTCTTTACTCTCTTATCCTGTGTGTCGGATGACCGACACGACAAGTAAGAGAACTAAGAGATCAAGCGCAGGACCAACTGTAAGCTGACGCATGGATCATAATATTTCTTATGAGACTATCGGGCAATCAGAGTGCATACTGCATAGTCCTAACCAAACATTTAAGAAGACAAGTCAATGAACATTTTTCATTTAGCGGCCTATCTTAAAAGGTATTTTGTTGTTATTGGCTCTATGTTGAAAACTAAATTTTATTAAATTAAGATTTAAATTAAGTTAGAAGAGAAGTCGTAGTTAAGTCGTTACTAACTGCCCCCTTGGGCAAGACGCTCAGCAATGTTGGAGTACCTATCAGGCTTTACAATTAAAGACGTGAGTGGAAGAAACAGATAACTAACATTTTATAACATAAGGACAATTACTCATTTTCCCCTTATAATTTTAACAAAACTTATAACTTAGCTACTTTATCATCTACCTAATATATCTGGCTACACATAAAATCCACAGTTTTTTTTATTTCAAATCATTTTTCCGTAAAAAATTGAGGCCTCAGGGGAAGCCTCCATTTATGCAAAAATACGGCAATTTTTTAACTGTTATTTACCTGCTTCTTCCACTAACGTCTTCAAAGTTTAACTGTAAAGCCTGATAGTAGACGTTCGTCAAAGTCGAGTGTTTATACTTCTAGTCTACACAAGTATGTTTCCAAAACGCAGACACGCGTAAATAATTATTGTCACTGATGCTATTGCGCAGAAACCGTACAATTTGCCATAGTAGGAACTGTTCTTTTCTCTTTGTCAGTTCGACATCTCTATTCTCAATACATCATTTCATAATAGACCTACAGAAGATATTATATCAGACAGACAGATGCGACACTTTAAGGGCCTGTTTCACTACTTGCTGATAATGTGCCGGATAGGCTATCCACAACTTATTTGACAGATTCTCCATACTTTATCTGTCAACTTAAGTTGTGGATAGACTATCCGGCACTTATCAGGAAGCTTGAAACAGGCCCTTATTGTTGTGAATAAAATCTGGAGAAAATAAGCTATCATATTTCACGCAATCGGTTCACGCATTTAAGTGTGAAGGCTGAAGATGTAACAGAAAGATAGACAGGCAGACACACTTTTGCGTTATTGTACTATCGAGGAAATTGATTCCTAGGCAGTTGACGGACCTACCTCATGTGGTCGGCTTTTGTCAATTCAATGTTAGCTGTGATCGGTCGGATGCTTTTGACCACATACATAGATCAAGATAGATACCGCATGTCGCTCCTTTTGTATGAAAACGAGCGTGTCACTTTTTTCCTACCACTGTGACGTACCGATGATAAGAAACGTGTCCATTATCAAGGCCAACGTTTCTATTTTAATTTCTACAGCTCAATACGGCACTTTTATGCATTTAGGCATTTTTAAAGTTCCGATTGACGTGCGATTCCGATAGCAGACTAAAGAACAGACTTTCAGAACGAGCATTGCTCGTCGTTTGGGAACGCGATATGGCACGCGAAGTACATACACATGCGGTATCTATCTTGATCTATGTCTGTGGTTTTGACTTAACGCGACCAAATTACTTAGATTCGCCATCTGCCTAGGAATCAACTTCTCTGATAGTACCTTACGCACTACCTTTTTCGGGATAGAATGTAGGCTGTTAACAAATAACACTCAATCCGTTCAAAATCTGTTTAGTATTTTTGCGTGAAGATTTGAGAAACGTTCTTATAAAGTATAATGTAAGTATGTTATTAGTGTGACAATTAAAACAATAGATTATATTAGTCAAATGATAACTGCACGTTCTATTAGTTATTATATATTACACACCGACATTAAAATGTCCAGGCGCATAAAAATGCCGTTCTCTAATTTAAATATTTATTATTATGCTAACTCCAAGTAACAGATATTCAATAATTTCACAAAGTAATTATCTAACGCCTATTAAAATAACATTTATTTTGATTCAAGGATGTGTTACACAATTATTTTGTGATTTTTATTAAAATGTAATTTCGTAAGGAGGAAATTGCTCTTAGCTTATTACTATAGGAACGATAGTTATCGCATTAAATTATAGTTTTAATGACGTCATAATCAGTAGTCCAAGAAACTAAGTATAGTTATTTCTTCTCTACGAAGACCGGAAACAAATCTCGATGGCAATTGTACTAAGGGGGCTGATCTCTCGCCAATCGTGTCGGTCACCCATCACAGGCGAGTGTTCTGCCTTTATTGTGTGTACGCAGTACACAACTACTGTGTACACACTTGGACACTACAAAATCATTCCTGCTTAGCTGGCCTGCCGTGCTAGCATACGCCAACGAGAAAATTTTGTCTACACGTTTTCTCGATGTTAACTGGTTTATCTCTTTATCTCTATTGACCCTAACATGACATAAATTTTTTCTTGTACGTCTGTCGTCAAAATTAGAGATAATTTAGTTTTTTTTATATGTGCTATTTTTGTCTATATACTAAGAAACTATATACGAACGAGAAATTTATCTTTCGAGTCTCGACGTACGCATGTTAGCGAAAAAGAGATATATATCGATATCGACAATATCACTACGCTCGAGAGTGAGATATCCACGAGATATCTCGTTGACATATGATAGGGGGGCTGGTTTTATCCGAACCGACGATGTCACCGTGCTGTGAGAAGCGTTATATAACCGATTTTCAGTTATCGAATCCACCGCTGGATTACTATTGAAATGTAAACGGGCACTGGAAAACACTAATTCTTAGTGTATTCCAGTGCCTGTTTAATTAAATTATTCCGGTAGCTAATCCAGCACTGGATTAGAATAATGCTCGCTTATTATAATATTATACAGGTTTAACTGCTCAGATCTGTGTAAGTGTGCCTAAGAAGGTTACATGCATACATATAAGTTACATGGTATGTTTACTAGCAATTAAGCAATATCAATCTCATTAAAGTAAGCCAAGCCATGTTCATTACGCGGTGAAAGTGTACGAAATATCTTAAATATTATTTCAACGTTTCATCATTCAACATTAATGTAATTTTCTTACCTGGCTATGTAAGGTTCATACATACATATTACATACATATTATAGAAATGCTGAACATTTGTATGTTTTGAAAGTTTGCAGAATATACTGCCTGCATATAAGCAGCTTTTTTCTATGGTAGCAACATCATTCTTCTTAATATATCTATACTAATATTATAAAGCGGAAGAGTTTGTTACTTTGTTTGTTTGAACGCGCTAATCTCAGGAGCTACTGGTCCGATTTATTCTTGCAGTGTTAGATACTCCATTTATCAAGGAAGGCTATAGGCTATATTTTATCACGCTAAGACTAATAAGAGCGAGGAAATAGAGGAAAATGTGGAAAAAACGGGGGGAAATTATTTGAAAGGACTTATTTGAACGCGCTAATCTCAAGAACTACTGGTCCGATTAGAAAATTTTTTTCAGTGTTAGATAGCCCATTTATCGAGTAAGGCTTTAGGCTATATTTTATCACGCTAAGACTAAAGGGGCGAAGAAATAGAAGAGAATGTGGTAAAAACGGGGAAATTATTTGAAAGGGCTTATCTCACGAACTACTAGAGCAATTTTTCTGTTATTTGGGTCAGATAAGAAGTAGAACCACGTGAAGGATCATAGGCTATTTTTTATATACTGATTTGTCTGTGAAATATCTAATTTACGCGGGCGAAGCCGCGCGGAACGTCTAGTTTTTTAATATTCTGCTAAGTCTTAGTATCATAAAGATCGATTTGTAGGTACCTAACTGTCTGATGGTCTTCTCACAACCTGACCAAATTAATTTACTCAGGAATACAAATGTTGTTATCTGTAATCTGAAAACAATAGTAGAAAAACTAAGTGTCCAAAGTCAAAACTTAGGCGAAGAGAAAAAGGTAGCCAAGAGGGTTACTAAAGAAAAAATTTGCTAATGCAGTGTACTGCCCTTAATAAATACAGAATAAAATCAAAAAATAAAACTGCTTTGCTAGAAATTAAAATTATAAGTGACGAAAATAATAACTAAGTATTTTTTCCAAATTTCAAAATCACAAATGCTATCTCTGTTATAGCATAAAATATATGCAAATTATTAAATGCCGATTTAATGACCCCGACGTGTTGTTAAAATTTCTAGCGAATAAATATTTAAATTTTTATGATTTCCGACAAGATATGGCAATATGACAATATTAACTTGTACAGTTTTGAGAGGATGCAACCTACGAATAATTTTATTATTCGTAGGATGCAACATAACAACTTTCGTAGAGCGAGCTATTATTATCGAAGAAACGCTGCAGGTTAGAACATTTGCAAGCGCAGCCTTCGTTGTTGAGGCCACATTGTTTCGTTGCGGTGCGTAGTCGTAGAGACGCTCCGTCGTTTTATTTACCTACTTTATTATTTTATATGTCACATCGATGCGACAGAGTACAGCTGTTAGTAGTTACACGGTCAGTCTGGCATCAGTTCAGTCCATCAGTTTTGTCCAGAATAACGGGATAATGATCGTGATACGGCCGTTCCCAATATTCAATCTATCTCTGGTTTGACATACGACCGATCGCAGCTAACATAAAATATATGTCTCTAATGTCTAATGAGAGCTATTCCTATCTCTAGTAGGGCAAAACCAGACATAGATCAAATATTGGGAACGGCCGTTAATGGACTAGTAATCGGTTGATGGACGGATTATTTTTTTATTATGTACTTTTCAGCCAGACAACCATCATAGCTTCAGTGTCAGATTGATGCTGTAACTTTACGTCATCGGACGCGGTATTTCCACATAACTACGTACAGGAGATGAAAAGGGAGTGCCGAGTGATGCATTGTGTTTTGGTGACTTAACGCAGCTAAGTCTCCGTTTGGATATAACGCACCGCAACTCAACGTCCCCATGTGGCCTCACTTGTACACATTATTATTTATTGTATAATTTTTACCTTGACAAGCGCGTAGGCGCAGCCCGGGGCTCAAACAACAGTCCATTAAATGTAATTTTACTCGGCTTGTATTAAATTAATCCTTATGTCGTGCACGTTAGGGTCCTGTCAGGAAAACATATTGTTTAAATAATGTTAGACCACATAGCGATTTAACAAGGGAAATAATATAACTGGTTCCGACGCAAAACTAGTAGTTTCTGAGCACTAAAATCGATGAAAGCTAATGTTGGAGCTTCGACATGAATGGGCTTGCTTGTTCAGTCGCTTGGAGGCTTTCAAGGAACATACATCCAATTTAAGTTTATCTGACAAAGGTGTTCTCGGGAATCGAGACAGCTACTGTCTCGATTCCCGAGAACTCATTGGCTCCCTGTCAAATAACTTGTCATTTACTATACAAACCGCGATTGACAATGAAGTGTCAGATGTTCCTAGTCTAAGGGCGATATCGTATTTTGCATACTCGATGTGAACTGAATATGAAGCATATCACTTCGAACTCATAAAAAGTTGGAGTTTATCATTCTAAGAGTTACCAAGAGGTTTTCCGATGAATCTATAATAATCTGGGTCTTTATAAGAGGTCAATTTTATTCTTAAATATTCTAAATACAGTGCGAGCATTTTTCATTTAGCGCCAAGACTAAAAAGGTTAATGACCGCTACCGCCTCGTTTCGCCGAGTACGGTATATATTAGGTTACTAGACGTTCCGCGCGACTTCGCCCGTGTAAATTAGATATTTCACAGACAAATCAGTCTACAAAAAATAGCCTATGAACCTTCACGTGGTCTACTTCTTATCTGACCCAAATAACAGAAAAATTGCTCTAGTAGTTCGTGAGATATTAAGCCCTTTAAAATAATTTCCCCCGTTTTTCCCGCATTCTCTTCTATTTCTTCGCTTCTATTAGTCTTAGCGTGATAAAATATAGCCTAAAGCCTTCCTCGATAAATGGGCTATCTAACACTGAAAGAATTTTTCAAATCGGACCAATAGTTCCTGAGATTAGCGCGTTCAAATAAGCCCTTTCAAATAATTTCCCCTCCGTTTTTTCCACATTTTCCTCTATTTCTTCGCTCCTATTAGTCTTAGCGTGATAAAATATAGCCTATAGCCTTCCTCGATAAATGGACTATCTAACACTGAAATAATTTTTCAAATCCGACCAGTAGTTCTTGAGATTAGCGCGTTCAAACAAACAAACAAACAAACTAACAAACTCTTCCGCTTTATAATATTAGTATAGATACATAATTATGTGTAATAGAAGAAATTATTAAAAAAAAATCACATGCGATTTTTTTTCTTCTCAATTAAACATAAGTATTACTCATCTATAGATCCGCGTAAAGATGTGGATATATAAATGAGTACTACTTAAATTTGTGGAATTACGAGACTTATAATATTATACGATTAATGATAAATGATGATATTATAGAATGGCTACTTTGCTAGAAATAGAAAATGTCTTCTGACAAATAATAATGGGTGTCATTTCAGCCAGTAGCTGTTAGCAACATTCGCTAAATGCAAATTCTGCTATTAGCATTATTAATTAATTTCGTTTTAAAATGTCTGGACATTTTATGATCACAAATTATAGCAACAAGAATAATAAACTGAGTATGACTTAGCAAATTTCGCGAGAACTTATCAACATGAGAAACCCTGAATCTAAAAAACTATAAAAGGCCTGATAGACGTACGAACTTAAAGCACGCGCGTCGGTGACACACGAGAATCGCTCACACTGGATTATCATTATTATTATTATATGAGATCCATAATAATGTTGCTACTATTTAACCCAGTCACTATACAGTCATAAAAGTAATGGTTTGTCATTTGTCTCGAAAACGAGTGAAACAATGACCGTTCATCTTTAAGACAAACAACGTCATTCAACTAAAGACGAGCAACAAAAGTGACTATGTTATGCGGCATAGATATCAGGAAACTGGGCATAAGTTAGGTTTGATTTATATTATAAATCCGCGCGATAGAGCGGTTTGGCCGCTACACAACGAAGTCATAAGTATTTATTTGACTATTTAAAACTAGATGACGTCCGCAACTCCGTTGCGCCAGAATTCGTTGATCGCACGGGAACCCTATATTTTTCGAGGATAAAAAGTATCATATGTCCTTTCCTGGGACTTAAAGTATCTCCACACCAAATTTCAGCAAAATCATTTCAGCGCTTTGGGCGTGAAGACGTAACAGACAGACAGACACTTTCGCATTTATAAATTAGTATCCATGGATAAATTGTTCCCTGGCGGCCAAAACGTTATATCGCGAGAGAAGAAACTATTGCCATCACGCTTCACCCTGCGCCGGCACGTGTATTGTGATAGAGACAGATACAGTAAATCGAGGTAACGTAGTCCTCTGATTCCTCCTTCAAAATAGAGCCTATCTAATTATTATTTTTTAAATATCTTTAGGAAGAGTAAGTCTATGCCTCTAAGTTTTTATTTTATCTTAAAAATTTTTCAAATTTGTTTTGGATTTGGATTGGCGGGGTACGGGGCATTCATTTTTTGCGATTTTTGAAGGGTCATATATTTTTATTTATTAGTAAATTTAAAAAATTTATGTAGGGGCATAGCTTTAACAGATCCCAATATTGTATAAAAAAATCATTTATCTAGACGTATTTTTCAGGGAGTAAATTGGGGAATACGTTTGTATGGAAAAACAGTGCTAGCGTACCCTCTTAAGCCCAGTTTCTGAGATTTCTTGACTGAAATTCATCTACTCACTAACGCTTTTGATTGGCTGAGGGCAAAACATTATAATCAGTCAAAAAGCTGATTAGATAATCTCCTTTCATTAAGCAAATCTGGACATTAGTGTCTTGTTCTAAGGCTATTGTCTATTCATCAATGCTTTTGATTAACTAACGTCAAAACGTTTATCAATTAACAACCCTATTACATTCATAAAAAGTACTTTTAAAAAAAATATCAGTCCATCAATCCGTGGGTTAGATGTTCAGTTTCGCGTCAATTTTTACCAGATTGATGAGAAACTGAGAAATCTTAGAAACAGGGCACTATAGTATCCGTCAAGTTGCCCATTTCGTTCGAGTAAGAAGTACAGCTTATTTTACCGAGTGACAATCAGATGAGTCAATGATTTGACCTTGACGAAGACATTGAACTTTGTATTACATAATAAAATATAATATACTGTTTCATTCAACTCAGTTTACTTAGTTAATTTGCTTACTTATAAGTTAATATAAATTTAAATATTTATTTCAAATGTATGATTACTATTTTAAATAATCTATAGTACAAACTTTAAGTGAATCTATTTTCGAAATGCATTGTCTCGTCAGATTTCGTTTTGGTTTGGTGTAAATGACCCTAATAAATATATTATGCAATAGGCCTAACTAATGCATATAAAAAAGTTCAACGCGTTTGACGCTCACAGTTCGTAGCAGCTGAATCTTAATAATAACATTAACCGCTGCACTCAGTGACATTAAAAGACTACTTAACTTTAATTTACTATAGAAATTGACAGAAAATATGTGAAAGTTCATGTCTAAATCTTCATTAAATTAAATTTAATAAATCATTAAATCTCAGTACAGCCTTAAAATTAACTTACAATTATTTGTGACAAGTGGTAATATTTTAAAAATAACTGAAGTAGGTATCGATGATTGGGTCAACCAAAATTAAAATATTATGATGCACCAACTTTTCATTTTCCATCAAACATTTATGTTATTTATGTCTTTTAAAACGTGAAATTGAATTCTTGCAAGATTTTATTTTGCGCGTACAAAGTCGTGGGCAGCGTCTTGTAATATTTTAGGCACATGCGTTTTTCAATGACTGTCGTAAGAGAATGACTGGCATATTTTATTCTCAGTATCTATTGCGTACCGTTTTTCCTGGTTTTTCTAAGGTCTGGCAATACTGCTATTTCATATAGCCTTATTACACATAACGATGTTAATCGTTTAAAAACACCTCTCCACCCATTTTACACGCAGACTTAAGAATGCACCTGACCCTAACTTGACTACATACCTAAACCTAGATCTCAAAATCTGTAAGGTCTAGAAAACTGTTTTTTTTACACAAGTAACTTCAGTTCATAAAGATTAAATGCTCAAGACGAAAACACGATTACTGAAAAAATGCTCGATAGTTTTTTTTTTACAAAAGACCTTGTTTTAGACACATTTTTGCTTGGATCTTCGAAGTTTGCTGTCTTACCTTTAATATTTTTTAATATCTAAAAAGGCATTGATGAAACCTAAATTTGCTCAAAATACTTTTTTCATAATAATTATAGTTCGTCTTTTATTCACAGTAAAACTAACTTGGCCATGATTCCGCGTCGTCCTTTTTCACCTGGCATATTATGAAAGACGGGCGTGAGTGTGAAGAGAGAAGGACGATGTTTGATTTTTTGGGTTAGTCGCCCTCTTAAATATTATTTAATTAAAGCTAGATTGAATATTTATCTTATTAAAGTTAGAGTTGCTACATGTACAATAATATTATATATTTGAGTCATTTAATTCTTAGTTTATAAAGTCAAAAGTACATCGGTTGTTTTTGCTGCTTGCATATTATGTCACCGTCAAATCGTAAAAACTGTGATATAATAATATAAGTGTCTAAACACACTAGGCCGAAAAATCGCGGCTGAAGTTCGGCATGATAGCGCCTGCAATGTATTTTAAATTGCTGATGACACACCATGCCGAAATTACGTCGCGTTATATTGTATGCGTAGCGCATTGCAAGCGTAATCATGCCGAACTTCGGCCGCGTATTTTCGGCCTAGTGTGTTCAGACATTTATTCGACGACCTCTGTGGCTTAATGGTTGAGTGTGTGGCAGCTCAAGCCGGGGGTCGCGGGTTCGAATCCCGCCGACGACGGAACAAAAAGTTTTCAATGTTCCCGGGTCTGGATGTGTATTAAATATGTGTATGATATAATAAAAATCTTAAATATATGTATAGTATAAAAGTATTAAATATATTTCCGTTGTCTGGTACCTGTAACACAAGTCCTTCAGGTACTTAGCACGGGGCCAGACTGACGTGGTGTGAAGCGTCCATAGATATTATTATATTATAATTTATTTCGTGTTTGAAATAACTTGCAGACCTTAAATAGGTATGTGTGAATGAGATTTATAACATTGAATAAAATTTAAATGTACCTCGAGGAAGTAGATGCAGGTGGCAGGTTTTTTAGTTTGGGCCGGTTGATCGGCAAAGAGAGTATAACAGAATTATATATCCACACTGACCTCCATTATACAAGTACGCTGGACTAATGATACCCTTTGAAATGACAGCTATTTTTTGTGCCTATTTGAAGCGGAATCAGCTCCCCCAATGTGAGTGATAGGAACTAAATTTGACGTAAAAACACAGAATACAAATTACTCACGGACGTAAAAATGACGTTTGAAAGTCGCCATATTGGCGCTGATAGCAGTAGTGGGAGTATTTGGAACTAATACTAGTGATTACAACCAATAACGATTAAGCGGCCATTTGCAAGTTACGTCAAATTTACTTCTCTTCCCTATCACTGGGGGCGGTGATTCCGCTTCAAATAGGCACAAAAAAAAAGTGGGTATCATAGGTCCAGCGTACTTGTATAATGGAGGTCAGTGTATATCCATCTTGGTTATTTCGTGTTTGCCAAAAACATAGCAACCACCTTAGCAACGAAGTTATTTACATTTTGTCAAGAACAAAGAGAATATAATCACTATGGTCAAAAAAATTAATGTATATAAACATAAAGTTTATCGCGTGTGTATCGCATATTAAAATAATATAATAGTTTAATGGTCAGACACATTTTCAGAAATTTTTCAACATGTGCTATGTGTTTTGTGCAAAACATGAAAGTCCAAAAGTGCTATTCGTGATAAATTATTTGTTTATGTATGCATGAAGTCTCAACGCAATATTTTCACTGAATGATGAATTCGGCGGCTACAATAATATCATAAATTCAGTTCGCTTCAAAATCGAGAAATCTAAAATGCCTGAAACTGTAAAGAGTGGAAAAAGGATACCGAATTCTGTTGGGTTAATTCACGTTGCAGTTCGCAAAGGACATAACATTTTTTGAATAAAGTATGTTTAGTTATATCCTACGTTATATCCAAATAAATATGTATTATGATAATATTTTTATTTTTTAACCAGTAATTTTAGCATAATTTGCGAAAGTTAGTGACCTCTTTGTCCCCTTTATTACGATCATATGAGGGTCTATAGCGTCATATTAAACCTACCTGCCTTTGAGCTCAAAGTTACGTACGTACATTGAGGTCATAGGCCATCACTTAGTGAAAGTTTCCCGTACTTAGTAACTATGAGAAAACTGATTACACCTAATCCATCGGGTCATTATAAACAGGTTATAAATAAGATTGCATAGAAAAATAAATGTGTGACGACAGCATTTTTCGGAAATAGTTTACTGTGTTAATATTAATAATAAATTGTTTATTTGCACACATGTGTGTGTGTGTGTTTTCGGCTAAAGATTCCACTTAGATGAAAGTGAAGCTTACGTGGCATTCCTTAATATTAAAGTGATATCTTGAAGCCCTATATTAAAACTTCTTATCCAACTTATACATACATATAAGTTTGCACTTTGGCAGTATGGCTATTACGCAAGGAATGAGCACGTTCTAAAAGTATAACCCAAATAACGAGGCACAGAATTTAATTGAATTTATTACATTTTATTTTGTGAAATTTTGTACCACTATTCGCCGTTTGAACTATAGTACTATCAGAGAAGTTGAAGACCTATGTAATTTGATTGAATTGACATAACTCGAATAAATGACGTAGGTCCGCTATCTGCCTATAAACCAATTCCTTCGATGGTACCTACTATTTCGTACGGAACCCTGCTTGCGTGGGTTCGATTTGCTCACCGGTTTTATTAATCCGCGCCCTCTGTACAGATTGTAGCAAAACAAAGTGATAATACTTTAGAGTTTAGGGTATGTAATTTTGTATAAAGTTCACTGTTAATGTAGCAGCACTAAAAGAGTTTCTTTTAACTTTTGTATTGGCAAATTCATGACACTGGGGCTTGCTTATACACATCACAAAAATTTTGCTCTTTCCCCGCTGTTACTATCATAGTGAACTCGATATAAGGAACACAACCACACCCTTAAGTATTATCACTTTATTTTGTTACATTCTGTATATTTAAGCGGTGGCGCTTGGCTGACTAGGCATTCGCCATAAACTTATTACAGCCAACGCATTTCACGTATGCCCAAAATGTCAGTATTGTAACTTATAACAACATGGTCACAGTGAGACAGCAAGTTTAGGCGAGGCATTTTGTTGGTCAATTGCTCTTGCGCAGACAAATTGATAATCATCAACCATTAGTCATTACACGCATCCACGAATATTAAAGGCATTAGAAATTGGTGTACCTTTGTTAGTTTTCTCAAAAAAAATTATACTAAGGAAGTAGGTACTTATTGTTATGGTCTTCCTTGCAAAGTAAATTAATTGCTATCAATATATTTTGAAGTGGAAAAATATGTTCCTTTGATCCTTATTACAATATAAATTAGGAGGTGTCATTATATTTTTCGTATTCTGTTTCGACACTAAAACATAAAAACGTATTACATAGACTTTTCAACTCAACATTAATAATTCCTATCAACAAACTTGATATATAATCTTCATTAATCATTAACATCAACGCCGCAAGCGTCACATGTTTGTAACAAAACAACAGTGTCGGTCAACACGTGTTCACAAACACCAAAATATTATGCCTGTCATACCGTACAACTTTTTAATAATTCCGACATTATAAGTGACCTCTTTGTATTCTAAAAGAGTTCGTGTTACATAAGTTTTAGTTTCGAAATAATTAGTGTAGCATTTGACCTGCATCTTACGAGAGGCCTACGCGTAAGCGTATGAAATGTATTTGAATTCACTCATAAAAATTACGTTTTATATTAAACGCCCTTGTCTGGACGCTGTGGTCGATTTTCTTCATATAGAGCCAGTTCTTTGTTGCATCTTATTGTTATGGGCCAAATCATGATGTTCTGAGTGACAATTTACCTAACATAACGTACTGATTAAAGACTTCGTGTTTCCCACCCTGTGGTCCGTGGACCCCTGGGGATCAGCGAGTATAATATTATGCACAGGGATCCGTCGTGTCATTTCTGGACCATACATAATCCGATTTTTTTGCTGTTTATTTTATTAAGGGGGTCACGTCCGCGAAAACTGTGCTTGACTTCCTAGGGGTCCGTGGCTGAAAGTAGTTGGGAAACACTGGATTAAACTATTCTTATACGTAAGTATAACTAAGGTATCGGCCAATATCTATTTTGCGTGCCCAAATTAACGTATATTATGTGAAAGAACAATGTTTCACAGGTCTTTTAAACGCGAACATGTGCCTGTCTCTTTTAAACCGATTGTGATAAAATGTTATTATCTGTGTCCCTTTTTAATTGGGTAAGGCGATAATTTTGTCCCTAAATTATGACAGTATTTCTATTATTTCGCATTTCTACTACTAAGTCTGATGTATTACATACTGCTGATTCAAATCACGCACGTCCGGCTTGTATGACATTAAGATAAACATGTTACCTAATTATCTAGCTTTGTGATAACCAACATACACACAGATGAAAGTTGATAATGCAATAAATTAAATAATTACCAGCTGCATAAACCAGTTTTACGATTTATAATGAAGTATAAAAAGCGAAAGCAGTGCTATTTTGCATTCATCTGATTATATTGTCAAATAAGTTCGCGATATAGCGAAGATACGATAATATTTTAAAAGAATATCTCTGTGGTCCGGTGACTTAAGCATAGCTCTTGATTCTGAGATAACGGTGTGTATGAGTTGTGTTTTGCAGTCTGATCACCTACCTGACTGACAAGAAAAATGATTCATGCGTAAGATAGATGTCTCAAAAGTCGGTCATACGCCTGATCTCTGGCGAGCCGTGCTGATCATCCGTCCCAGTAGAACTACGAGAGTAAAGGAAGAGAGAGTGCTCTTGTATACTGTGACTACTTTATACTAAGATGGCTTGGTTTCAATTATACTGGCCACCATCACCAAAACGGGTATGGGTATATTATTCCTCGTATTATTTTGGTATACCTCTTAAGTCTTAAGTAATAGCTAATAATTAGAAATGTATATAGTCGCATAATTATGGATTAAGGATCTTCACGGAAGACTTAACTTCCGTAATAGCTACAACACTTACGGCCGTTCCCAATATTTAATCTATCTCTGGTTTGACATACGACCGATCGCAGCTAACATTGAATTGACATAAAATATATGTCTCTAATGTCTAATGAGAGCTATTCCTATCTCTAGTAGGGCAAAACCAGAGATAGATCAAATATTGGGAACGGCCGTTAGAGTACGGTTTTACGGTCAGTCTGGCATCTGTTCAGTCCATGAGTCTGAGACTTACGGTAGAATGATGGCTCGAAAGTACATAATAAAAAAATGATCAGTACGTCAATGAAACGGTGACATGATCCTTTTTCTGTCAGTCTGGATCAGACTGATGGATTGAACTGATGCCAGACTAACCAAGTAACCGCACTCTTACGCGACTTAGCTACTACATCACTCTGATGTTATGTTTACTAACAGTTAACATTAGTAAATATTGTCGAACAAATATTAAAATATATTGTGTTTGTTCATTAGGAGCCTACTGTGAAAACGCTAGCCCCGCCTACACACAACGCTATCCTCCAATCGTGATACAATAATTCCATGAATCGTGCTCCCGGGCAATGTGCTTTAGGCTGCAGCTAGTAGTGAGCAATATCGCGTAACAACGGTTCACGCATTATAGCACGAAAGTAAAGGGTCGTAAGACCCAAAACTGTTTTTTTGATGATTACTTAAAAACTAAATACAATACTAATATTTCCTTTAGCTATTATTTTATAAAGTGTGTGATTGTAGTAATGCAAGTTATTTAATGATAGTAACTCAATAAGTGTAACAGATATTTGTTGAAATGCCCAAAAAGATTCATAATTTCGAAAAATAAAACTATCGAGTCAAAATAATTGAATCGTGTTTTCCGTTAGCTACATATCAGATAAATATACAATGATTAAATAAATCTCAATTTCATTTGAGTCAATCGTCTTCCGGGATCGTAATACTTATTAGGCAACACAGCAAAATTGCACAGCCCGCTCTTAAAAGTTTCTTTGTAGTTTCAAGATCAACATTGAACACATGTGATTGAGCTTGGGACTGCGCTTACTTTTAATTTCAAAATAAGTTAACTATATTTTGAATGCTAGTATAAAAATCTATATAATATTATAATAAGGTAAGTCAAGAAATGACCTACAATCTAAATCCTGGCAAGCATCACTATATTTTGACGTTCATAATTTTTAGGGTTCCGTACCTCAAAAGGAAAAAACGGAACCCTTATAGGATCACTTTGTTGTCCGTCTGTCCGTCCGTCCGTCTGTCAAGACCCTTTTTCTCAGGAACGCGTGGAGGTATGAAGCTGAAATTTATATCAATTACTCAGGTCTACTGTCCCTTGAAGCTGTGAAAAAATCAAACTTCTAAGCCAACGCAATCAAAAGATACAGCTGTTTATGCCGCAAATTTTCGACACTTGCAAGGGAATCAAAACCTACAGGGTGCTTCCCGTGAACTCAGAATCTTGAAATTTGGTACGAAGCAACGTCTTATAGCATAGATAAAGGAAAAATTACGAAAACCATAAATTTTTAGTTACATCACATAATATATTTTTTTTTAATAATTTTAAACTTACTACCCATTTCCTCATAAACGCGTAGAGGTATTAAATTGAAATTCATACCAAATACTCAGGTCTATAATACCTTTAAGCTGTAACAAAATCAAACTTTGTAAACCTTGCAGGTTTGTACGGAACCCTCGGTGCGCGAGTCCGACTCGCACTTGGCCGGTTTTTTTATACTTTTCCAACTTTAACGAATATGTCTAATAAAAAAAGCCCAACCTCATAACAACTAAACATTCTGAATCATTTGAAGATTGCTAGATAAGAGCTCTCCCTGCAATAGATATTTGTCAATATACTGAAAAAGCGAAAAAATTTATAGATACTTCCAATTTGGAAGGTCTTAAACAAATAATATTACAGTTTTTAAGTGCGTTTTAAGAAAGCTAGTTTACGCGTTACATTTTCAAGTACATGGCTTTCAAGTAGTAGACATAAGAAGCATTGAGTAGGATGATAATTGATAATGGTGATTGCTCATTTACTTTTCTTCTTTCTAGGAAATATCCGTGCCCCAGTCTTCGATCAAATATTTCAGAAATATTTGATCGAAGGCCCCAGTAAATGGTAGTTTGTTGCATTTTGATATTTGAGGTGTATTTGATGTCTCATGTCAGTGGCGCTTAATCTTTCGTCTATCAAGATTTTTTTCTGTCACACGTTCGTAATGCCCATAAAGTTGATATACCTAGAGGTATATTAACTTTATGGTAATGCCTAGGATTTAGACAAAATTATTGTGACAAGTATTTGGTAAGTATTCAGCCAAGACTAGGCAGAACATATTATAATAAGCTTTGATGTTCCCTTAATATCATAAATGTAAACCCCTGAGCCAGCGACCCATGCTATTGACAAATAAAATTTGTTGTCTGCTTAATGTATTTACTTACCCTCGTCCATTGTCAGTATGCCAAGGTCTAGCGCGCAAACAGACAGTATGCACAGTATGTTTGTTCTTACATACTATTTATTGCAAAACAACAAATATATTTAATATTGAAAATAAATATTTACAGGAGCTTCTGTGTAAATGTACGACGCTTTTAATGTTTTTCAGGCAGCACTTAGGATTAGCATAACAACATTAAAAACGGAAAAGAATGGGCATACCTGACAGATTTTAGTGACAAAATGGCGGATTCCCATTGTCAATCTGTCACTTTGTCTATTCTTCCGTAGAGAAAAACCGTTTCTATGGTGACAATGCTAAGCCTGCTGCTGGAAGGAGTGAAAACTTCCTTAGCGGCATAATACACTTTTTGGGATAAGTAAAAATGTAAACTTCACGTTAGAAATGCTCTACATTTGACCGGACCGAATATTTTTGAGACTTAGGGAGAATAGACTGCTGGCGAGGACTAGGAGAGGAACTAGGAGTCTCTTTCTGCCGCTTCTAAAACAGATACCTGCAGCACCTGTTTAGTTATCACTACTGCCGGCACTCCTGGAGTGCAACTCGTTGTTTTGATAACGGTCTTCAAAATATAATGTAAGGCCAATTATAGGAATGGAGTTATATTACTCATTCCTCTGATACAGTCGAAAAACATAATCCTTTTGGTAGTGGGTGAAAATTACGTCACAATGTCTTAACCCCGAAAGTATTGAAACAATTTTGAATTTATCAATGAATCTCTCTTTTGTTTATTTATGCTCTTGAGCTTTCGATTTCGTGAATGTATTGGTTTTAAGTTGACATGGACAAGTTTTTAAATATCAGGCTCCTTTATCAAGCTGTTTAAGGCAAGTGCACACTAGACGCATCGCTTTTTTAGGGTTCCGTAGTAACTGTAAGGCATCTTTTAATATTGCACTGACCGTCCGTCCTTCTGTCCACCCTTAACTTTACTTTTTTGTTGCACGTGGTCTGTGGACGGCAACGAACTTCTCTTAGTTAATTTCTTAAAATCTATAAACAATTCAAGATTTCTCCTCCCTTTCTACTCCTATTTTCTTCAGATTAATTTCTTTGCGGGATAGCTTTAGCATGCCCCTTTAGGTCTCTAACATTATATCAAATGATTTTCGTGGTTGGATACCGCTGTCGATCCTGGCAATACAGAAAATACAGTGGTGCGAATGGGACCAAAAAAATAAATAAAACCAAAGCCCGTAATAAAAAAAATACGTGTGGCATTCGGGGACTGCCGCGGTAAAGATATTGCATAGCATTTTTATCAACTTATGCAATTATAATTCGAATCCGTCTAGTCGCACGCACACAAACACCGTGCCGAAATCTGGCAACGCCGCACGAGTGGGGCGTGATAGGTTTTTCTTGATTCAATAGATTAAAACATCGATAAATGTGAACCCAGTCTTATGGAACATTCATGTGATTACGTGAATCTGTGGAATTTATATTACAATTACCGATACTTAAACAGCATTTACATGTGACGACTATTAAACGTTTAAGTTTGAGTAAACCGATTTCGTAATGCGTAATCGAAGTAAGAGAATTTATTGAGCAAAATTATTGCATTCGAAGACGATGGTTGGTAGATGAAGAAGATTACGGTTATAATTCTTTTGGCCTGAAAACAATACCAAAGACGAAGCCAGTATTACACCACACTGCATTTAGGGACTCTCACCCTATAAATTAGGATAAGAGTCCCTAAATACAGTGTGCCTGTTAATACCTAGGTTTAAGGAGTAAAGCTTTCTAAATTATCCAGCAAGGTCTTCCTAACTACCAGGCCCTGAAGAAATGTGGTGTAAATGGCTTAATCACCGTCTGGACTAAAGTTGGTTCCTGTCTCATACATCCTATAGAATATTTGAAATATTAGGCATAATAGAATTTAGGTTTTGGGAGAGATTGCTAATAGTATGCTAAGAGATAGCCTAGATTAGTGCAAGTCATGCTTGATTTACACGGGTGACTAAAGCCGCACGATTTACGCCGCACGGCGAAAATCGACCGTGTAAATGGCAATTCGACTACGCCACATGCGGCTAAAGTCGCAAGCCCCAAAGTCGTGCGGCCAGCGGCCAGCGGCCGCATGCGGCTGGTGACTAAAATCGACCGTGCAAACGCTCAGTCGCAAGCGATCGCTTGCTGCGAATACTACTGTAGCGAGTGACTTGCCGGGTGACAAAAATCGACCCGTTAGTCACTCGTGTAAATGGGGTGGCGATTCGACTTGGACAGGCGATTCGACTGGTGACTTGTCGGGTGACTAAAATCGACCCGTTAGTCACCCGTGTAAATCAAGCATAAGCCTTAGAGCCAGTCCACACGGTGCGATGCGTCAGCGTTGCGTCAACGCAGCGCTGCCGTTTGACGCATAGCCGGCCGGCGCGGCGGCCACACGGGCGCTGCGTCATCGCAGCGTTATTTTGGTAGTCTTAACGTCCCGCTTCGTCTCGGGGGCTGCTGTCCGTCATGTGTGCGTTGCGACGACGCAGCGCGCCGTGTGAACACCTTGGTTATTTGTATGTATTTCCGTACCTTATCCGTACGTATTCCATTCTTATCAAAAAACTAGAAAATAAAGGTATACGGGGAAGGCCCCTAGATTTGTTGTCTGACTATCTTCAAGAGCGAAAGCAAAGGATAAAAATTGGTGAGGTCGTTAGTGAGGACGAGGATATTTGCTATGGGGTTCCACAAGGCAGCGTACTCGGTCCAACCCTGTTCCTCGTCCACATTGACGACCTCTGCCGACTCGAACTCAACAACGCCAAAATCTTCTCCTATGCAGATGATACTGATATTGTTTTCACTGGCAAATCATGGGAATAAGTTAAACAAAAGGCTGAAGCTGGGCTCAGACTAATATCTGAATGGCTCAAACAACAATTTTCTTACCCTCAATGTTACTAAAACCAACTTTATGACTTTTACAAAGTAGAATAACACACAGCCCCCTACTAACTACAGTGTAAAAATTCATTCATGCAATCGTAATGCTCCTGTATGCCCCTGTGCTGAAATCACTAAAGTTGAGACAACCAAGTACTTGGGCATAATGATTAATCAGCGATTGTCATGGCATGCACAAATAGAACTGCTGGGGGGTAGAGTTAGGAAACTTATCTGGATATTTAAAGGTTTGAGACATACCGCTACAAAACCTCTACTAAATCAAATTTATACTTCCTTAGCAGAATCAGTTATAAGCTACTGTATAACTGTTTGGGGGGAGCCATAAAGAGTAAATTAATAGAAGTGGAAAGAGCATAAAGGTCTCTCATTAAAGTAATGTACTCTAAACCATACAGATATCCAACTCACCTGCTTTATACTGAAACAAAATTGCTTACGATCAGAAAATTATATACCTTACACATAGTCCTAAAAGTCCATATACAATTTAACATATATGTATACCGAATATCGTCACACACAACACAGACACACACGCACATCACTTACACCCACAACACCCACACCCACAACACACACACACACACACACACACACACACACACACACACACACACACACACACACACACACACACAACACACACACCCACATTCACCTACAGAAGTACATACGCGCTCGCTTTCCGAATAACTTAATTTAGTTTTTATTATTCGTAGCTTAATTATAATTAAAAAAAAAATGTAAATAGTAAACTCTATATTTCTCCTTGTAATAATTACTAGCCTCACTTAATTTATTTACTTTCCAAATTTTATTGTTTTCGGCAGAGCGAGATTCCCCTAACACAGGTAAACTTTACTTAAAAGGGGGTCTCAAACACTGTTATTATATTGTATTTTAAGTTTGTGAATAAAGATTTTGTAATTTGTATTGTGTATATGTAAAACAACGCAACGGCAGCGCTGCGTCGACGCAAAGCTGACGCAACGCGCCGTGTGGACTGGCCTCTTAGGTATTAATTCAGGTTGACTACAATGACAATATCGACAGAGACAAATGATGTTGAACATCAAGTTTATAATATAGACAATATGAACAACTTGCAAGTTGAACGCAACAATATCCGCTTTCTAATGACAATAATTTTAAACTGAGTATCGAATCAACGGAACCAAAAAGTATATTATAAGACGCTATCATTGTACTATCAAGGAGGTGACAGACGTGCGAGTAAGTACGCGGACTTATGGCTCGACGATCTTAATCGCCTGTGTGTCACCTAAAAACCGCGTACTTAAAGATTGCCGCGCAAGTTCGCCGTCTTGGAATTTTACTCGAAGCTCGTCTCGGCTCGTACGTCTGGCAAGACTGCGAGCCGCGAGCCGCGAGCCTGGGGACATGGTAATCCAATGTGAGCCATTCTCGTGTATCACCGACGTCGAGCCGAATAAGTTCGCGATCGTAAAACCCGCGTGTTTAAAGTTCGTACGTTTATCACCGACGTCGAGCCGAGTAAGTTCGCGAACTTAAAACCCGCGTGCTTCAAGTCCTTACGTCTATCAGGCCTTTCATAGAAGTTGATTCCTAGGCAGATGGCGGACCTAAGTAATTTGGTCGCGAGTCAAATCCATCCGACCGATCTAGCTGTGATCGGTCGGATGGATTTGAATTGATAGTAGAGTTAGTTCAGCCATGTATGGAAATCTGAAATTAATTATAGTCAGATTTTTTTTATGCACCAATATTTAGGGGGGTCATGAATATAGCTTAAATTCAAAAACTCGACCAAATCCGACGGGTGCGTTAGCCGCCATATTGGTTTGAAGGTAAAATCTTTTTTTAGACATATCTCCTTTATTTATTATTTTTTTACGAAAATGATAAGGTCCAAAAGTGTCACAAATTTGATTCTCTACATTTTAAGTTCTTATAATTTTCATTGTAAAATCAGTATATTTACGGAAATAACTGCAAAAAACAAGTCAATGTATAATTTCGCCTGTATCTCAATTATTATCGAATTTAGCACAAATAATTGTAGGAACAAAGTTGTAGATGACAGATCATTAAATTTCCTACAAATTTTATCCTTATGATTTTTTCAGAAATCAATATTTAAGCTACTACACCTATGGTAAATGTACCGGGACTCAAGCGACTGCATAAAACTGAATATTTCTGATCATGAATTAGACCCTATAACAACTACGGCACTACCTACACCTGAATTGTTATTGAAAATTGGCCAAGTGCGAGTCGGACTCACTCACGAAGGGTTCCGTACTATGATAAAGCAAAGATAGGCAAAAATTTGTGCTTTTTGTATGTAGGCACCCCCTTAATATTTATTATATTTTAATTTTATCATTAGTTATTAAAGTACAAATACAATTAAATGTTTTATCCATATTTTATTGTATTAGTGTTGTTATTTTTGATATATAGCAAAAAAGGCCACTAAAATCCTGTTTGTTATATGGGAGCCCCATCAAATATTAAAATTAATATGTTTTTAGTATATTATGTTGTTATAGCGGGAAACGAAATACATAATATCTAAAAATTTCAAGTCTCTACCTATCACCGTTCTTGAACCCTGGAGACAGACAGACGGACAGACAGCGAAGTCTTAATTTTAATTGTGGTTAATTTAATGATCTACAAGTTTATTTCTGTATTTTTTTTCTGTATTTGACAATAATCGCGATACAGGTCGAATAGGCGAAATTATACTTTGACTTGTTTTTTGCAGTTATTTCCGTAAATATTGATTTTACAATAAAAATTATAAGAACTAAAGTTGTAGAGAATCAAATTTGCGATAATTTTGATCCTTATCATTTACTTAAAAAAATAAAAATTAAAGAAGATATGGCTAAAAAAAGATTTGAACTTCAAACCAATATGGCGGCTAACACACATGTCGGATTTGGTCGAGTTTTTGAATTTAAGCTATTTATGGCCCCCTCTAAACACTGGCGCAAAAAATGACTATAATAAATTTCAGAAAAAATCTAACTCGCCTGTAGTTATGACATAAGCCGACCACATGACGTAGGTCCGTCAACTGCCTAGGAATCAATTTTCTCGATGGTACGTACTGCCTAGCTAGCATGCGCGCACAACGAGATATCTCACTCTCGTGTGTAGTTATATTGTCGATATGGACATAATGTCAAAATAATTTTTTGACATTATGTCGATAGATTTTGACGACAGATCTACACGAGAAAAAATTTATGTCATGTTAGGGTCAATAGAGATGAAGAGACAAGCCATCAAACATCGAGAAAATATGTAGACAAAATTTTCTCGTTTGCGCATCTTAGGCCGGCTGAAGTATTTTTAACTGACATTAGGTCTACTACACATTCCCTCTTCGATTTGTGAAGTGACAACCATAAAAATCCTTTGGATATGCTAAATCTTTTTAGGGTTTCGTAGCCAAATGGCAAAAAACGGAACCCTTATAGATTCGTCTGTCTGTTTGTCCGTCCGTATGTCACAGCCACTTTTCTCCGAAACTATAAGAGCTATACTATTTAAATTTGGTAAGTAGATGTAGACTGTAAACCGCATTAATATTTTGATACAATAATGGAAAAATTATTAAAAATTTTAGGGGTCCCCATAGGTACAACTAAATCAAAAAAAAAATTTTTCATCTAACCTATGCGAGTGGGGTATCTATGGATAGGTCTTTAAAAATCATATTGAGGTTTCTAATATCATTTTTTTCTAAGCTGAATATTCGCGAAAGAGACTCTTCCAAAGTGCTAAAATGTGTGTCCACCCCTCTAACTTCTAAAGTAGGGGCATGATAAGTCTAAAAAAATAAATGATATACTTTACTATAAAATCTACCAACGAAAATTGGTTTGATGAATCTATCTGTCAAAGAATAACGCAGGTGTCCTAAGGCCAGCTCAGCGAGGACAGAAACCTCGCGTAGAATCTAACAAGTAGTTTTTTTTATACGTCATAAATGGTAAACTTAATTTAACTTTCATTAAATCAACTGAAATATAAAAATAAATCAAAAACCTTTTAATTTCATAAAAATAAACCTTATTGCTGCTGCGGAACCCTTCATGGGCGAGTCCAACTCGCACTTGGCCGGTTTTTTGTTTATAATAAGACAAGTCAGAAGATACATAAAAGCTTTTTGATTGTAAGGTGCGCACGAAAATTTATTATGTTTCAAATCAAAAGCCATTCTTTACGAGTTGCGGTCCTCATAGGTAGTACTGTATTTATTAAAGAGAAAATATTATTTTAAAGGCATATAAAAAGAGTGATAAATTAGCTTAACATAGCAAACGTAAAAAAACAAATTCTAAAAATAAAGCATATCTTTCCATGTGTATTTATAGATAAATTATGTATGAAACTTTTCACGTGCCTCTACATAAAATATACATAATTATATATCTTAGATCACATTTGTGTTCTGCCAAATATGGTATCATTACATAGTATTTAGTGGGAGCGGTCAGAGGAGTTAGGAAATCGGCCAACATCATAGGTCGCGACTCGCGGGTCATATTTTTAAAGTCTTTAATTTAATTAAAACAATTTTGATTTTTAACTGTAGACGGTTGTTTTTATGTTGCAAAATATGCAACATTATGTAAAACAACGGATATTCAGAAATGAACATTTGTAAATTAAAACTAAATAAAGAAACAGTGATAACAGATAACAAACTAAACACTAAAAAATACAATCTAATATATACAAATATATACAAACTTAAAGTATTATATTATAGCTATAAAAAGAAAGACTTCCCCAGGTCGTCCCCATCTGGTAGAGTGCCTAGCAAGCTGACAGCATTGCCAAGTTGGATGGCAATTGCTATCCGGTGCGCCAGGTAGCTCCCGGCTCTGGGGTCTCGGGTGGCTTCAATAAGCTTCTTAGATATCTGTCTCAAAAGCTTATGTGCCCCCGGACCCCATGCGCCTAGGGTTTCACGCTCCACCCCAAACGGTTCAAATATGAGATCTCCGATGAGGTTCTCATATTTGTGCCGCTTCAGGTTTTCTGCTTGGTTTGCGGCTGCGCCCGCACAGCTCGAGGTTCCCTGGACATGGGACGGAGCAAGTGTGTCGACACAAGTAGCGTCCCACACAAGGGACAGTCCCACATTCCAGGGGACCAGGGTCATGCCATCGGGTCTCTTGCCATCGTCGCGCGCCAAACTGGAAGGACTCCAGTATAGCTGGCATACCGGCAATTACAAGAGCCCGACGAATGAGGTCATTCAGGCTGTGATGCCGCGAAAAGCGTCCAGCGCTTCGCGAGCAGCACAACCCGTGGTGACCGTAGCTGTCTACGTGCGCGCCGCAAACACACTGATGGGAAACGACATGGGGAGCACCAAGACGCAGGGCAGTAGCTAGGCGGAATGTGTTACGGTCCAGCAATGTTCCAGTGTTTTTAGATGGTAGTGCCTGCAGCCAAGCTCCCGATTCCCACCTCTCCACAGCCAAAAGTCGAGCCCGTTCTGCTTGGCCCGTCCCAGAGCCTTTGGGAAGATGTATTCTCGGGGACCTTACTGCCGGCACTAGCAATGTCCCAGGCATCCTTGGCCTCGTCCGTAAAGAGAATAACTAAAGGGAAAGATGAGGGCTCTAAAATTCTGGCTATTATTGCGCGATTTGCGTGGACTGAGGACAAGAACGCCGGTAATGCTGTGTCTGTTGTTACGTGGAGTGTAGCTTGGGTCCAGGAACGTTCATCAAATTTGATGTTTAAAATTCTGGGGCGACGGACTTGAAACGGAATATTATTCCGTCTCTATCCTCACAATCATCAGGGACGAAAAGCTCACACTTCGCCAGGTTCAGACCAAGACCTATAATTTGGAATTCGCGAATTAGGATACGAAAATCCGAAAGAACTGTAGATGCGTCGCTGGCAAGAGTCCCGTCATCTAGATACCACACGTTGAATTTGGAAGCTCGATGACCGGGTGAATAGCTAGATTGAAGATTGCAGGACCTAGAGGGTCACCCTGTTGACAGCCAACTTCCGATTAGATTAGATGTTCCCGGTAAATAAGTTTTGTGGGCTCTCGGTAGCACTGCAGCATGAATGGAAAAATCGTGGGGGCTTTATCCTTTATTTGTGCCAACATGGCGACCCTGTCTACAGAATTGAAAGCGTTTTTGACGTCCACCTTTAGGTAAATACTGTTGTTGGAATTTTGAATATGAGTGCGAAATGAGTGAACGGCTGCCTCACAGACACCTTTGCAAGCAAAACCAAGTTGCGTAGGTTGGAAATATGATGACAGGGCATTTATGGACCTACTGCAGGCTATCTTAGCAGTGAGGCGTTGGTACGTTGACCCGACAGCGATCGGATGAATGCCACCATCTCTCTTCCTCAGCGCGCAGAGGTTTGCTCCATACAGGATGTCTACGACTTCTGGTGCAACCTGACCACGAAGCATCAGGTTGCACAAGTTCGTGACCTCCTGCAGGAGTTTCTCTCCGGCATCCCCGCAGCAACCGCTGGTGAGGTCCTTCAGATGCTAAGAGGTGATACCGTCGAGACCGCCCGCTAAACCCGGAGGAAAAGACATGATAGCTCCGCGAACACTGTCGACCGATGGTTGAAGGGAAGGTGCCCCGTCATGGGTGCTAGAAAAGTGCTCAGATGACAGTTGAGTGGGGTGTTTGTTTCGTAAGGCCGCAACGGTTTCTGGGGAGTTCGGAGCAATCGTGTCGCTGGAAAAGAACATAACCCTTAATATCTCCCTCACCAATTTTTTTTTCAACATTCTTGATTATGTTATTTTTTGTTGAAGATGATACAGATAAATGACAACTTATGTCAATTTCAGTGACGCAGTTCGTTTTGACACGGGAAGTAAGGAAGTAAGGGAGGAATTATTTTGGGGATCCCTGGTCACGTAAAGAGTGCGGTAGGAAAACGTCAAAAGGTTTTCCCAGGCTTGCCTAGAGTTTTCATATACCGCTTTGTGAATAGTTTCGGCAAGCTTCTGGGCTACGGCTACTCTAGCACTCCTAGGGATGCGCCTGAGCACTGGGACAGATTGTTTTAATTTGGATATTTCTTGCCAAAAGGGTTCGCGTGCGGTGGTGTTCTGGGAAGTTGCAACTGAATCCTCTGAAGGAGAAGGGAGTAACGACTGCTTATGGCACTTACCTATATGTATACTAAATAAACATACACAACACTCACTAAGGTCATACCTATTAAGGGTAGGAAATTGTTCCCAATGAAATCAAATTTAAACACACATTTACAAGTACATTTTTTTCAAAACAAACATTTTTTAGTTTTTAATCGTTTTACAGTTTTCATTCGCAAAGCTTATACAAGCTTTAAGCATGGTATCAAATCACCTTTTATTGAAAAAGAAAGTAACTTCTAGAGCCTAGGCAATTAAGCAAAAGTGTGGAATATTATAATTAAACAAAGGAATAATAAATAATAGGAATATCGAAATACCAACATCAGTCATTACATAATCTGGCGCCTTATATCCATATTTCGCGTATTCGACAACATGTTTAATTAAATTCGCTGTTATGAATCAGTATGGTAAATACTCGTTTTGGGGTTCCGTCAACATGAACGGTTCTAGAAAAAGTATTCAATTTATTACGTGGCTGCGCGTGCGTTGCGCGGGCTTTGAGCGCGGCGACCGAATCAAGAAATTCCGTAACAAAAAAACCTAACACCGTTGCCGTGCATCGTCGTTTCAGTTCGGCAGACTTTGGCACGGTGTTTATAGGCGTGTGCGAAATATATTTGCCTAAGTTGATAGCCACACGTATTTTATTTTTTTTATACCTAAATCTAAGTCGTCTATAGGTTAGCATAAATATTTTAGCGGGTTTACATTATTCCAATCCAGTATTTCAATCTAGCACAGGATTGCTACTAGAATAATGTAAACGGGCACTGGAATGCACTGAAATGCAATTCAGAGCATTCGACCATTATACAGGATGTAACAAAACATAGTAATAATATTTTAGGGTTTGTATGTGTCCCTTATATATAGTTCACTGTGAAAGTAGCAACGCTGAAAGAGTATTTTTTTAAATCTTTTGTATGGGCAAACTCGTGACGTTGGGGCGCTTGCCCATACAAATCTCCAAAAAAAAATCTCTTTCAGCGCTGCTACTTTCACAGTCAACTCTAGACGAGGCACCCTGTAGATTTCACTTTATTAGGGTACAAATTGCCTGTATATAATAATAATATGCCAAGGTACAATATAATAATGTTATTGATGTCTTTATATTGTAAGCTAAACACAAAACAGTCACATTTTATTATTCTACTGAACATATTATTATATATCAATCTACTGAACCCTTCACATTTTTTTCAAAACGCTCTTAACAAGTTTGTACAGTTAGATAATAATTATAAATGGCAGCTTTTTGCCGTGGTTAGTTTTAATAGGATTAAAACTTTAAAAGCCATAGAGTGGCTAAAAGACAAAACAATATCACAAAAGATTTATTGTAAAGAATATCGTGTGTACCATATTGTATCGTGTGTGTGAGTGACCAATTAGTATCAAGATCCACTGAAATGTTTAATGAAGTTTAATGAAGGGCCGTCTGTCTGTCTGTCCGTCCGTCTGTCTGTCCGTCCGTCTGTCTGTCCGTCCGTCTGTCTGTCGCGGTCCCTGATCTGTCCGTCTGTCCCTCTGTCCGTCTGTCCGTCTGTCCGTCTGTCCGTCTGTCCGTCTGTCCGTCTGTCCGTCTGTCCGTCTGTCCGCCTGTCCGTCTGTCCGTCTGTCCGTCTATCCGTCTGTCCAACAGTCCGTCTATCCGTCTGTCTGTCTGTCACTTCCACAAGAGGTAACAGACATACACACTTTCGTATTTATAACATTAGTATGGATAACGGACGTGCATGACCGTTACTCCGACATAACAAAATAATACCGGTATTTGTTTGTCCGTCATTCTCGTAATGCGAACTCATTTATACTAAATTGTCTTTTCGATGTTATATAACTTCAAAGTACTACTCACGAAATAATTATTTACTGAATTAATGATTTCCCATCTAAATAGAAAACTAAATTAATTGTGCAACATTATCTTGATCATAATAATCTCCTAGTAGAGTGATAATTAGTATTATTGAAAAAAAATTGCTATTTTGTTAGTTTGTTATATCTACTCGATCAATTTTCGCAAAAGTTTAGGTATATTAGATGGTTAAAATATTTAACCGCACTTAGTAAAAAAACTTTCATACGTAAAGAAGATCTTAAAAAGCGAGGTTTATAAATATGTTTAAATACTATTACTTACAACATAATATAAAATTATTTTAATGAACCATTAACTTATTGATGATGATTGTCATGACAATGAAAGGGTCAATGAAGTTATGAGAGCTTAATTCTTGGATTATCGTGTTTTGTCATATAAGCTAAATTTTATTGCACTTTGTCAAAATAATTTATGTTTTGTGAAATTCTTGTACAGGATAAGGTAAATAATGCTTATACCAGTATTTGCGGGGCTTGGTCTCAATTCTGTATTTTTTTTTCTACAAAAAATCGAAAATATTTGGTACAATATCTGACCGAATCTAATATCATGATGAGTTTTGCTTTACAAAATATATTAGTGTTATTTTCGAATTATTATTTCTCAATTCAATTTCAATTAAATATGCAAAAGCAACAATACGATTTATCTAATAGCGGTCTGCGTTATGCAATAAGTTCTAAATTAAGTAATTTATATTTTATATGGCGATGTGTGTAAGCCTTTATAGTCTTTCTTAATTTACACTGTAGCTATTCACATCACAATGCGTTTCGCAACTGATAGATCATAATGCTGGTTTTGTGCTTATATTATGTGCTAAATCTATCGATGATCTATATTGATGATGTTCACACAAACTACTGGTTTTGTGCTGTTAGGCTGCGTTCAGATTGTAATTGTGACAGTGACCGTAACAATTACTCGTTATAGGTACTTACTCTATGCTTCAATATTTTTATTTCCTATTTAACTAAAAAGCGTCCAGAATACGAACCAAACGTATGATCATTCATCATCATCAGAACATCATGCATTCGTCACGTCATTTCGACACACATTCGTCCATCTTCGAGCAAATTTGCCGTTTGTGGATAAGATTTTAAAAACCTTCGATTCCGTTGCGTGTATTTACGTAGAGCAAGACGGTGATAAGCGCCTATAAAAAACTTAAAATAAAATTCTGCAATCTAAGCTTAATAACTAAAATTAGCATAAGAATTACCTGAGCCTTGCTTGTGGTGCACGCACCAGCACATTTACTGCCCAAGGTCGAATAATCAAATCCTGCTATTGTTAAATCCACAATGGTAAATTACTAGAATCCGGTTTTTGAACCGACTTCAAAAGTGAAGATTCTCACTTTTTATGCATTTTCTATCAGACAATAGAAATATACGCAAATAGCGGACCTACGTTATTTGATCGGGGTTGTCATGTCCACAGTCCAGCCGATAAATCACGACAACCATTGACTTGAGAACTTCTCTTTCTCTGATAGTATATTCTTTCCCAATATTCCCAAAAACTCCTACCTATATAAACACAGTGTTCACCATTTAATAAGGCATATTTTATCAGTGAAGGTTGTTACCAAACAACGTTTCTAGATCTCTTGAAGATTTTCGGAGATAAGCCATGGAAACTAGACCAAGTGGAGCGCTGATAAGGTGTGCATTGATGGAATGGACGCTCAGAAGACTTCGTAACGTAATAAATACTAAAATGGCCGGCTTCCATTCAAACGGATGTACGTACAATGTACATTTTTGGAGCGTTGACTGGCCATTTGGTGAAATGGACGTTCCGTCAATACACACCTTTATGTTGTTAAATGTTACATTTGAAATATCTTTTTAATCTCTAATGTTCTATAGCATTTCTATGGCAACTTAGGAGAAAAGAAAAATATATCATTACCCTTATAAAGCTTGGTGAAATGTTTCTATTAAAACAACAAAATATGCCGATTTGGTATAGAAAATCAATGACTCATAGGCATATTAGTCGGCAATCGAAATAGGCAATAAACGTGTTACGATGTCCATAGAATTTCAAATAAATGGCTTTAGTGGCCTTGACATTAATGCAACGGTTAAAAACCCGTGGTGACCAACCACGTTCCTCGTCTAAAAACGTAGGTGTAAGATGAAGATGATATTGATGGTCTGTATGTATGTCTGATGATCGGAAAGTTTTCGCAGTCACGCAAAATTGACCTAAAAATGTTTATTAGGTACCTAAATATTTAATTCTTATCTACAAATTCGTAGAATCATAAAAATAAGATTATGAATAAACTGAAGAAAAGAAAACAATTCCCATCTTATGAGTACGTAATAAACTAATAACTAATTCAGTAGAACAAAACCAGGCGTTAAAAAGGTTCAACGCAGTTGCAAGCTAAGTTATTTTCAAAAACCGGCCAAGTGCGTGTCGGGCCACGCACAATATAGGGTTCCGTAGTACCGCTAGTTTTGATATTTTTTTAATGGTCAATGAATGTACATAGTTTATAACGTGTTTTATACTACTAACAACATCATTTCAGTTACGTTTAAAGGAATTTGATTTATACTTCTTCGAATACATATTTTTTTAGTTGATCGACTATTCCTCAATAACTTATGAAGTATTCTTAGCCGTGATAGTTTTCCTTTTTAAATTCAGCATATTTCCTACTCCCGTGAATTTTTTCACATTTCTAGAAGCAACCGTTTAGCTGGCAGAAGGGGGGGACACTGGACTCTAACGATTTTTTCCAATTTAAAACTTCATATTTCACAAATGGATCCCTCAATCGGAAAATGATTCATGAATACTCATAATATTTTTAAAAAACCTATCCAACGATACCCCATACGGTGGGGTGGACGCGAAAAAAAAAATCATCCCCGCTTGATGTGTAGGGAAGGTACCTTAAAAAAAATTTTTTAAAGCACTTATATACCATTTTGTCGGCATAATTAATATGTGCATTCATGCCGAATTACAGCTTTGTAGGTCCTATAGTCTCTGTCCTCTGAGCAAAACCGCGGACAGACAGATGGACGGACGGACGGACAGACCGAAACTATAAGGGTTCCTTGTTGACTACGGAACCATAAAAACGTACCTCATATGCAAATAGCAGAACTGACTATAGCATTGAAACATACCATTTATAGCAATGTTTTGGCCCGACGCTGCGAATGTACAATTATAACTATTGCGTATCAATGTAAATAATAATATGTTTTCTCTCGTACTTCACATTGGAAGTGGTCTTAGAACGTTGCGCAAGGCGCAAACACATGGCTGAGCACTATTAAACCTTATTGCTTTAATCATAAGGTTGTTATGTGTAACCTGATTTTTCGATGGCTGTACAACTCGCATCTAATTGGAAAATATATTCAAACGCTGCACCTCTTGCCAAATTGTGCAAGTGGGCACACATAACTGATGTAGGCTTCTCAGTGTTGAATGGTGTGCAAAAAAGAATGCGTTTATGAGGCAAGTGGCAACCAAGGTCATAAAATAACTGAAGCTTTTAATTTCTACAGACAATGAATGAAATTAGGAAGTACCTTGGCTTGGGGAATAGGTTATAATATAATATAATATAAATTAACACTCTTCAGAGCTTTCTGCACCTCACTGTATACGTGCGCCCTGTGGGCCAAATATTACAAAAGAGGTTATAACGCCCTCACTGTCCAATACAATAATGCATTCCGGACGATGCTGGGGCTGCCACGCTACTGCAGTGCCTCCGGGATGTTCGCCGCGGCGCGCACCGACGGCTTTCAGGCGACTATTCGCAAGAGGTGTGCGTCGCTGGTGCGCCGCGTGCGGGACAGCTCCAACACCGTTCTGGCGATGATAGCATCAAGAGTAGACTGCCCCTTTGTCCACCACTGCTGCAGTATGCATGTTACGCGCAGTGTATAACACATTACATTAGGCCACAATAGAAAAAAAAAAAAAAAAAAAAAAAAAAAAAAAAAAAAAAAAACAATTTATATAACTTCTAGTTCCTAAGTTTTTAAATTAATTTTTAATAGTAATTCATTACATACAATGATCCTAAATTAATTATACAAAGATGTGATAAATTGTGAATTTCTATTAATTTTATTCTATTTATTTTGACAAATTTTTTATTATATTATTTTATTTATACATGACTTTAATTTTACAATTTTAATTTTTTTTTTATTGCTAAATGTCTTTTAGGTACTTAGTTCATAAGTTTTTTTTATTTTTTATTTTTATTTTTAATTTAACTTTTAATAGTAATTCATTGTATACAATGATTTTAAAATTATCTATACAAAGATATTGTGATTAACTGTGATCTAGATTAATTTTTATTTTATATTGTATTTTTTGACAAATTTTTATTATATTATTTTATTTAAACTAATACTTACATAATTTTAACTTTAAAATTTTAATTTTATTTTTTATTGCTAAATCATATTTAAGTAAATGTATTGTAATTTTAATGTAATGAGTTAATGACTATAATGATAATGTAAAGAAATTTTCAAATGTAATGTTATGGGTCGCAGAGGCCTGAAATAAATGATTTTATTTTATTTTTTATTTTATTTTATTTTATATAATATATAATAATAAATATAGTTTTTGTAAATAGTTTTAGTAGATAACTAGCGACCCGCCCCGGCTTCGCACGTATATAAAATATATAGGCTATAGCCTATGTCACTCACTGAAAAAATGATTAAAATCGATTCAGTAGTTTTGATTTTAAATATTCGTTATTATCCGTGGACCGCATTGGCCGGTACCGCCGCAAAAGCTTCGTACCGCAATTTTTAAATCTGTGATATTTTCGAAAATATTCCCTTAAATCATATGCTGTAAAGGGCCATATAGATATATAGTAAATTAACAATGTATTTAAAGTATTTAATTGAATAAGGATTAATGCCGTATTGGTTAAAATCGCTTCGAAAATTAGCCATTATTTGTAGTAAAAAGTAAACGATAAAAATGTTATTATGGGATATCCATAAGAGATAGACATATGCCATCGCGAAGTTTTTTGTTATAGACCTTTTCATTGTGTACAATACTTAGTACATTATTTTGATAAATCTTGTAGGGTTCAGCCTGCGTTTGCAATGTAAGCTGAAAAAAATGTAATAATTTACGACATCACATTAGAAACCTCAAAAATAACAGTATTTATCCTCTATTTAATGAATGTTATTATACTTATAAACCTTCTTCTTAAATCACTCTATCTATTAAAGAAAACCGCATCAAAATCCGTTGCGTAGTTTTAAAGATTAAAGGGAACAAAGGGACATAGGGACAGAAAAAGCGACTTTGTTTTATACTACCAGTATGTAGTGATAAATTATGTGCCCAGAATTATTAAAATTTAAAAAGTTTTCGCGCGGGAAAAATAGGAATGATCTAGGAATTACTTGGGCTTGAACAATTACACGAATTTCACAACATAGCTGATGAATTAATAGATAGGGGGATCTGTATTCTGTATTGATTATAAAACTTTCCCAAGAAGTAAAATATAATGGTTTTCTTGTTAACTTTCTATGTAACATAAATAGAAAGATAACAAGAAAAACATTCAGAATAAAAAAATCTATAAAATATATTATACTCTTACCTTTGGAGCTCTAAATCTCCAGGAGAAGATAATATTACGTCTGTATAGTGATAGTTACAGCTCTCACGCTATTTTGGCTGCGGCAGATTTCGTTAAAACCAGTTTAGCTATTTATAACTTATTGTATTAGTAACCTATGTGGGCAATCAATGTTTTTCCTTGCTTTCATCACCAAGGGTCAACGATAGTGACGAAAAATTTGGCGCTGGACTTTTCATGGCCTTTGACGCATCTCCTTGGTAGGATTCAGGCTACAAGAAAATAAAATTAATTACATTCACAAACTGTGTTAAGGGCCTTCCCCTACGGAGATTCCGTAATTTACCGTATTTAGAGCCTTATAAACTCATAATTTAAAAGCTACAAAGTTTTAATAAAAATACAGCAATAATCTTCAGTATATTGACAACATTCATTTCCCCGTTTGAAATTTTCTATTTTTGTTTATTATACTCATGATATTAGCTTTTTAAAGTAATACCAATTTATTAAAATTGAAGCATACTTTCAGCATCTCCCTAGTATTTACAAATTATGTTTATTTGAAACACACGACAATAGATAGACAATTTCATTAACTACATAATATTATATTTTTTTAGATCAATTTTGAACTAAGATAAGTAAAAAAAAATAGGATTTTTGTGCGATCTCGGCAACGCGTCAAATGTATGGTCAAGGTCGTTTGCTCTGGGGATGGTATTAAGAATATACATATTATGCGTAGCTTCTGAACGCAATGGCCTAATGGATTTCAGTGCCTTTTAATCGAGGACTTAGGACCTACACTTAAATAAAAAGGTATTTTTCCTACCGTCCCTAAGAACAAAGTCAAAGTTAATGTAAATTAATCGTTAAAGTATTAAAAATAGTTTCACTCTCCGCCTCACAGTCATGTGTTATTTGTTTAGAATTTAGATTATAATATTAAACAATTTTGCAATCTAAATCCTGTTTTTTGTCTGTTACGAGATATAACATCACGAGATATTCGGCAATAATCAACATGCTACATCGTCTATATTGTGTATAATTATTATATTATACTATTATATAATATATTACCATCCTTTGACCCATCCATACCAATACATTTTAACGTAGGAGAGCCATGCTTCGGCACGAATGGGCCGGCTCGACCGGAGAAATACCACGGGCTCACAGAAAACCGGCGTGAAACAGCGCTTGCGCTGTGTTTCGCCGAGTGAGTGAGTTTACCGGAGGCCCAATCCCCTACCCTTTTCCCTTCCCTACCCTCCCCTATTTCCTTCTCTACCCTCCCCTATTCCCTTTCCTACCCTCCCCTACCCTATTACCCTATTCCCTCTTAAAAGGCCGGCAACGCACCTGCAGCTCTTCTGATGCTGCCAGTGTCCATGGGCGACGGAAGTTGCTTTCCATCAGGTGACCCGTTTGCTCGTTTGCCCCCTTATTTCATAAAAAAAATTCATATTATAAATGCTAAAGTATGTCTGTCTGGCCTGAACCGATTTTGCTGAAATTTGGTATGGAGATACTTTGAGTCCCGGGAAAGGACATAGGATACTTTTGATCCGGGAAAAATGTACGGTTCCCGCGCAATAAACGAAAGTTGCAAAGAAGTTGCGGGCACTATTTTGTACTGTAGGTATAGTTTCATTTAAGAGTATTTTTAATTTTATCTCTAGAATAGAGTGCCCAATCCAAATTAAAGTTAATACAACACAACTATATTATATACTAGCTGTCCCGGCAAACGTTGTTTTGCCATTTAAAGTATTTCTACTTCATCAGTAGATACAAAATCTTACCCCCTCTTTTGTCCCCTAAGAGGGGTGGGGGGAAAAATTTTATACACCAGATGTTAAGTTGGAAAACACAGTTAATAATATGAAGTAAGTCTATTAAAGAAAAAAGTTTGATACAAAATCTGACCCCCTTTTTGGTCCCCTTAGAGGGAGGGGTGGGGGTGGGGATTTTTATACACCAGATGTTGAGTTGGAAGAAGACAAATATATCTGCGAAAACCGTATGCAAATCGGATCAGTAGTTTTCGTGTTAAAGAAAAAAGTTTGATACAAAATCTGACCCCCTCTTTTGTCCCCTTAGAGGGGTGAGGGGATTTTTTTTTATACACCAGATGTTAAGTTGGAAGAAGATAAATATATCTGCGAAAATCGAATTCAAATCGAATCAGTAGTTTTCGTGTGATAGTGGAACAAACATACAGACAGACAGACAGACAGACAGACAGACAGACAGACAGACAAAAAACTAACCACATTTTTGGCTTCTATAGCGATGTAGTGACACCCTCCGCTTATTATTTTTTGAATATCTTTAATGTACAGAATTTTCATTTCTACAGTTTTATTATATGTATAGATTGATAGGCAATTATAGGTAATAGGCATGTAATACAATCTCAGATATAACTTGAATGGTTATGAACTATCGAACTTTCTCACAGGAAGTGTGGGGTGATGCAAATGCGTCGCATTAGATTCCAGCTGACCAACATTCTTACGTAAAGCACGTGTGAGGATTATTCTACAATGTTTTGTTTACAAATACCGATACTATCGTGACCGAGAATCTTGCGAATAGCGGGGCGACGGCGAGCGATAGGCAGTGGTAACGGTGGCTGCGGCGGCAGTGCAGTGGTATCCGAACTAAAAAAATACATGTGGCACTCGGGGACTGCCGCTGTAAAGCTATTGCATATCATTTTTTATCAACTTATGCAATTATAATTCGCATACGTCTAGTCGCACGCGCACAAACACCGTGCCGAAGTCTGGAGTGGGGGGGGTGTTAGGATTATTTTCGTTGCGGAATTTCTTGATGCGGTCGCCGCGCTCAATATGATAAAAGCTATACAATAGCTTTAAGTAAGTACGTTAATGTTGTAAATGCCATGCTGTTACCTCCTCACGCTCAAATGCTTATGATAAAATATAGAGACACTATGATTCCACGACCGGCGCAAAATCTATTCCCACACACATTCCGGTCTACCTGCGCAGGCATACTTGCACAGGTGGACCTCTCCGGTAGACCGTAGCGTGTATGGGTTACATTATAGACCTGATTTACGAAAGTAGCTCTGGGTAAATTTGGTATGGATTTAAAATATTTTGTTTCATTTTAAATCGTGGTGCGGGTCTTTGTGAACGGTCGCGAAATTCGAGGCAGAGACCTAAAGGTGCTTACGCCTTATATACTTAAGCTTTGATTTCCAAGTATAGTCATCACTCATCGGCACGTAGATATAGCGATGAAGGCAGTGTCTGACGCTAGGTTCAGCTAACACTGGTGCCATCCGAACTCCTAAAGCAAGGTGTATTTTCTTGAGCAATAATCTTTAATTTTGAATACATTTCTCAGCAGGACTCATAGTACGTAGTAACAAGCACTATGTGGCTCTACTCGTGGCACCTCACGAGTCTACAATTTAAAGCGCAGACGTGCACCATGGCCCATGCTTTCTTTTGCGACTTGTCATTTGTTAACAATATTTAAATCCGTCACGCAGTAGCTGCGGACTTTGCTGTGCACTTTTTTTTCCTCTGAAGGCTTTTTAAAGCCTTCAGAGGAATCACTTAATATTCCACACAAATTATTCAGAGAAGTCGATTGCAGGCCGACTAGATCGGAGTCATATATACACACGGGAATGCACAAAACGATTCTGTTCAGGTCGGCCTGCGATCAGTCCTAACGGAACGATCGGTCTCCTTGTATATGAGAGTCTTAATCGTCACTTTGTGTCTCCTTTCGGTGTGAATTCACGTTTACAATCGGTTACGGGTTATGTCACAAAAATTGCATGAATTCTCGTATTTAAACCTGACCTGAAATCAGAGCAGACTTTGTTTTTTTACTACTTTTACGGTTTCGTGGCCTTAAAAGAAAACCATTTTTTGCATAAGTATCAGATTTCTGTACCGATGTAATGTACCATCGAGGAAATTGATTCCTAGGCAGTTGACGGACCTACGTCGTTTGGTCGGCTTATGTCAATTCAATGTTAGCTGTGATCGGTCGGATGGGTTTGATTTAACGCGACCAAATTACTTAGGTCCGCCATCTGCCTAGAAATCAACTTCTCTGATAGTACTTAGAAAATATACATATACTTACTGTCATCACACTAGACCCAGATCGTAGAAGGATCAGACATAAGTACATAACGTACTCTCTGATGGATGAAACCATAGGTTCTTAGTAGTGCCTCATGTATGTACTTATATAGAATACCTGCGTGTTTGTGGAGCTCTACGTGTGACACCGGACAGGTACCAGGGTGAGAAAGTTGACTAAAAATTTGTCTTACTTTACTTATTTTTTCGTGGCTAATATTTATATATAATTTGTAAAATATTATTCTGAACTAGTATCATGTAGTGTAAGACTATTTTTATGTCGGACGCTTTAAAATAACCTTGTTGCTAATGTTGTTTTAAAGGCGTTATTTTTATTTTATAAATGAATATACCACCTTAGAAAACAATATTGCAAGAATTTATTTTCAACTAGCTGTTGCCCGCGACTTCGTCCGCGTCAGCATAGTATAATAACACAGATGAATAATTTTCCCCATTTATGGTTCCTTACCCAAAGGGTAAAAACGGGACCCGATCACAAAGATATTTCAGCCTCTCCGTCTGTCTGTCTGTCCATATCCAGACTGTAGCTCCCCTTTCTAACATGTAGTGATTATTATTAAAGTATGAATACAATAGAGTATTTTTTGGTCATATACCTAGTCAAGTGCCTACCTGTTAGACCCAGATCCCAGAGCGATAAGACATAACTTACTATCACAATATGGATGAAACCTTAAGTACTCAGTAGTCCCTTGAGTACTTTGAATACCTGCGAATTTATAAAGCACTACATGGAGCTATACTGTATATCCGTACTAAATTTCAGCAAAATCGGTTTAGCAGTTTGGGCGTGAAGAGGTTACAGACAGACAGACAGACAGACATTTTTACACATTATTGGAATAAAGATGCAAAAATTATGGAATGAAAGTAGTGAGTATAGTCAAAAATGTCCGGCACTGGAAGACGAGATTCCACCACTTACCGCGAAGAATATAAGCTATGAAATTGAGCTTTACTCTTTCTCGAAGGTCAGGTTAGACTCCGTAGTTGCTTGTCGTTCTACATTTTTCCAGTAGCAATCCAGCGCTGGATTCGATCATTGGATTGGAATAATGTAAACGCGCTATATTGCTAACTAGACGTTCCGCGCGGCTTCGCCCGCGGACCGTCTAGCAACATCATTGACCCACAGACAAATCAGACTACAAAAAATAGCCTATGATCCTTTACGTGGTCTACTTCTTATCTGTGCCAAATAACATAAAAATAACTCCAGTAGTTCGTGAGATAAGCCCTTTCAAATAATTTCTCCCCGTTTTTTCCACATTTTACTCTATTTCTTCGCTCTTATTAGTCTTATCGTGATAAAATATAGCTTATAGTCTTCCTCGATAAATGGACTATCTAACACTGAAAGAATTTTTCAAATCGGACCAGTAGTTCCTGAGATTAGCGCGTTCAAAAAAACAAACTAACAAACTCTTCCGCTTTATAATATTAGTATAAATTTATAAACACTTTCATTTGTACTAAAAACAAACGATTTTTACGTAGCCCTACGCTGTTCATTGAACTACGACATTTGCGAGGAAATCACGTTACATAACAAGATATCATTTGCCCATAATCTATATACAGCTTAATGTCGTGTCTGTCGGCATGAATTTACTCACGCAATGGACACTTCAATCGCT
Source organism: Cyaniris semiargus (assembly GCA_905187585.1). NCBI lineage: Eukaryota > Metazoa > Arthropoda > Insecta > Lepidoptera > Lycaenidae > Cyaniris > Cyaniris semiargus. Next base: position 12,705,147 of record LR994547.1, read on the forward strand.
AAATTATCAGCTTCGTGAACATAATAATTGTGCACGAGCCTAGAAAGCTAAAAGTGCAGACAAACAGGTGCTTGTATCAGTGCTTGTTCAGACAAAGCGGGAACCGCGCGGTTTGGACCCGTGCGTTTTAAGGTGACGCCGCGTTAAAGTAAAAAACCGTGTGGGATATGTTTTAGATTGCTTGTTTTCTATGAGAGGCCGGGCCGGCCTCTCATAGAAAACAAGAAATGGAACAGCAAGAAATGGAAAGGGCGTAAGCGACAAATTGGTTTTTATCGCTTAATTTAAAAGCCATAAGCTATGTGCAAATTAAAGTGTATGCTTGAACCAATCTATGTACAAATTTTGGAAGCTTAAATCACTCTTCTCTGTAATTGGCAAAATTAGAATACCTTTTTTTACAGTGGTCTTTTTGATTGATTATTCTGGATTATAAAAGTTGACCAATCGTGTTATGCTATGGGTAATTTAAAGACAAAGACATGATGAATACTGACAATGAACTTTAAATTCTTAGCTTTAGTGAGAAACACACGCCAATAGATCGACAATATCATAAACTACATATTCCACGTTTTAATTTTTTTAGGTCAATTTTGAACTAAGGTAAGTAAAAAAATATTGGTTTTGGTGCGATCTCGGGAACGCGGCAAATGTATGGTCAAGGTCATTTGCTCGGGGGAATGCCTAAACCGCTCGGTTTCTGCACGGGAAACGCGCGGTTCCCGCTGTGTCTGAACAAGCAATAAAGGCACCTCCTCACGTTATGCCACGTGAAAAAGTGTCTCAAAGTGTACAGTAATGAAAAGGGGCCTTAAGGTTTCATTGAGTGCACTCTGTTTGTCCTAAAACATTATATTGGCGATTCAAAAATCAAGTAATAAGTTAAAAAAAAAAAACTTGAAAAAATATAATGTGTCACCTATGACCCACATCATCATTACTTACTCGTATCTATGAACATTGATCACCTTATTAAAAATATTTTAAAAATCGGACCAGTAGTTATAACTACATAATATGTGTATGATCACTATTTAGTGCCGCTACTAGATCACACACATACATACATAAACTGCTAAATACAGACTTTAATCCTTCGATCGCGTATTCTTGAAAATCTATTGTTATTCTATTGTTGTCGCGATCACCGGTGATCTTATGGGGCTTGATAGGTAAAAGCTTTGCCGTATTGGGTGAACCAGTAGTTTAGCCATTACGCTACACATACAAAGACTGTTAAAAATCATTCCCTTTGGCTTCGCCGGAATTGGGTAAAAAGAAGAAGCATGTAAACATGAAGATGATCATGAGAAATCAAGTAAACGACCGTAGTTCATTAACTGGATCGCTGCTGACGGAATCTCAACAAATTGCGAGCCTGATTTCACTTCCTACATATCAAGAATGAATGGTGTTGATTCCCACAGTCACACGACATCATTTTAACACTGTTGATAGAATAAAGTTGGTTTTCTAGAAATATCTCTGCAACATCAATATGAAAAGCTTTGATAGCATGAGCCGTTTTGAAAAGCTTTACAACTATCGTTTTGTTTCATTTTGGTGCGAACTGTCATTTAATATATTTGGAACTAAGCCTAATATTAATAATAATTAATAAGTATAACGTCCATAGTATATTATAATCACTATTGCTTATAATGAAAATTGTGTACCTAACTAATTTTAAAACTAAATTGGTTTCATTTTCAAACCCCGGACATTGCAATTGTTGATATTTTAATATTAATTCTCTACATTGATGTAGGTAGCGATTTCTTTACTATTGCTAACAATGGCATAAAATTTAAAAATAATAATAGCAGCAAATTACAACATTTACAGAATAATTTAAAATTAATATTTATATTTAAATAGTGTTATAATTAGTTATAATCTTATAACACCTACTGCATATTTTTTGCGAAACATATTTAAAACAACTTTAATTATTATTGGTTTTTCCTACATAATATACTATGTTTATATTTATGGCTTAAAATCTTAAATTGACTTAAGCTCCTGCAGGATCGTATCTTAACCTACACCTATAATATGTTTCCTAAAGAATTTTGTCCAATTCTAAAATTCCTACAATCTTGTTTCACACTTAAAATAATCTCTTTGGGATTTTTCACATCAGCCATGATAATTATAGGTCTACCAGGATCTGATAGCAAATTTGGATGGCAGATTTTCAAAAAATATCCTTGATCATTGGATAAATTTTTATATTTGCATGTTTCACACACAGAATCAGCCACTATAAGGAAAAAAAAATTCACTTACGTCTTTCTTCCAGGAAGGGTGCGATATCACAAAATCAGCCGTCCTGAACCTGAAATACTTTCTCGAAAACGTTGCTACCTGCTATACTATAATATTCCCTATTGACATCATTACCACATCTAAATTGACTGAGAATACGCGATCAGATTGGGATTGGAATGACAGTTTTGTTGACGCGCGCTGACATTTGGCCAGCCGTAGGGTCGACAAACAAAATGACGTTTTTGTTCGCTCACATTTCTTCTAAGTTTTGTTTTAATTTTTTTGTGTTAATAATAGGTAATATGTGATATTATTATAGTAATTGATTTATAAAATAATACCTGAATCACAGTCATTGGTAAAATATTACCAAGAAATCTTTTTCATGAAAATTTTGGGTTTGCTCAAAAATAAAAAATAAATAGTAACTGAAAGAGTTGAAGCTGCCACAGGGTTGACCACACAGTAATATCTTTGATGTACAGAATCGGTCGATTACGTATTTTATTATTATTATTATTATCTATAAAGTACTTTGACGACCTCTGTGGCTCAATTGGTTGAGTGTGTGGCAGCTCAAGCCGGGGGTCGCGGGTTCGAATCCCGCCGACGGAACAAAAAGTTTTCAATGTTCCCGGGTCTGATATAATAAAAATCTTAAATATATGTATAGTATAAAAGTATTAAATATATTTCCGTTCTCTGGTTCCTGTAACACAAGTCCTTCAGGTACTTATCACGGGGCCAGACTGACGTGGTGTGAAGCGTCCATAGATATTATTATTATTAAAGTATAAACCTTTGAATTACTGTTCAGAAAATTTTTGCTAACGCTACTTCATTTACACACACATTAGCAAACAAAACTGTCACTCGGATGACGGATCCCTTTCTGATCGCGCGCGGATTATACCATTAGTCTACGGAACCCTCTTCAACGTGGTCTGATACGTACTTCTGCCTTCCTGGTTCTGTATCAAAATTTAACCACACGAGTAGATAACAATTTATCTATGCATATTGTGTTCAAACACATTACTTTAATAAACATGTAGCAGATAGTAAAATACATTATATGGTAAAGTACATACTTACCATAGAAAATGATTCTACCGGGCAGACCTTACAAGCCTTACATTATTTTGTTGAATGGCCAGTTTACATTTTTTCAACCCAGTGATACAACCCAGCGCTGGATTGCTACTAGAATAATATAAGTGGGCACTGAAATCCAGTTCAGTGCATTCCAATTTCCAGTGTGATCCAATGATCACTAGACTCACTCACTCTATACATTCTTTTGAGTGATTCGTTGATTGGACTATTTCCAGACTAGTGCTAAGTTAATAATTACGTACATCTACTTTTAACTCCCGAAGAAAAAATCGGTGTTCTATCACAATATTATATTATGCTCCTTTTCCCTGGTGGTTTTATCATTGTCATTATATATTTTTTGATTTCTTCGATATTGTATCTATTTTTTAATAAAATTAGAGTAATTTTGTAGTAGTGTTGTATTTTGGTATATAGTTTCATATTTTAAAGAAATGTATGAGAAAACAATAAAACCTTAAAAATCTAACCTTTTCTGGATTTTATCGTATATAATCACTCTAGAGAAATGTTTTATAATTAGCAATACTGGCGGATGGCGCAATAATACAGGTTGTTTTATTTTTTCGGAAAAATAAAAAAAGAAAAGCCTGTATTATTGAATAATTTGTAGTGTTGCTAGTAAGGAATAATTTCTGAAAAGTAATCATACATAGCAAATTCAAGGAAAGTGTTGTATTTCAATATATCGCTTCATATTTCAAAGAAATGTATGAGAAAACAATAAAATGCTGAATGTCGAACCTTTGCCTGATTTTTTCGTTTGATAGGTATCACTTTGGAGAAATTGTTTTGAATTAGCAATACTAGCGCATGGTGCAATAATAAAGGATGTTTTTTTTTCTTAGGACAAATAAAACACCCTGTATTATTGCACCATTCGCTAGTATTGCTTATTATAAACAATTTCTTCAAGGTAACAATATAAGGTAAAATCCAGGAAAGGTTAGATTTTAAAGGTTTTATTGTTTTCCCTAACATTTCTTAATTAAGAAATTTAAGAAAAACACCGCCAAACAACTTTAAAAAGTAATGAAATAATATTTACTGCCCTTAAGTTTTTTTAACTTAAGGGTTTTTTTTTTTAATGAAAACGGGTCACCTGATGGAAAGCAACTTCCGTCGCCCATGGACACTCGCAGCATCAGCTGCGAGCTGCAAGTGCGTTGCCGGCATTTTAAGAGGGAATAGGGTAATAGGGGAGGGTAGGGATGGGAAGGGAAGGGAATAGGGGAGGGTAGGGAAGGGAGTAGGGTAGGGGATTGGGCCTCCGGTAAACTCACTCACTCGGCGAAACACAGCGCAAGCGCTGTTTCATGCCGGTTTTCTGTAAGAACGTGGTATTTCTCCGGTCCAGCCGGCCCATTCGTGCCGAAGCATGGCAAACGTACAAAGTTTAAATAATTCCTAAGTATTTCCTTAGTATTAAGTAATATTTTAGTCCATAATTGTCACGGTCTGTCTGTATATATATATATATATATATATATAGAGAAATGTTGATTGAAAAATATGCCTTTTGTATGGCGCCGAAAACACTGCCCGCCATTGTGCCGCCATAGTGTGACGTCATGTTTTTTGTATTTTTATACTTTCTTTATTGAAAATAGTTTTATGTGCTAAGCGTTCGAGTCTAACAGTGCCAAAAAATTAGAAAAGAATTTAGAAATCATTTGTAATGTTGAACACTTTTGGAGAAAAGTTTTGGCCATTTCATTTCCCAACTACAATAAATGGAGATAATATATAAAACCGTAACTTAACGTAACTTTTAAACTTAAAGTCAGTTTTACTTGAATTATTCAAGAAAATATATTTTACAAATCTTTCTAGGCTTATTCTTATTATTTATGTACAAATAAACTTACATATAACGAGCACGATAAATAAAATATATTAAATTACGAATGTGATGACGTCACATCCAAATCGGAAGTACCGCAAAAGCGTTTTCGTCAGTACAAATCATATTTTCATAAAATCATATTTTCAAATCGACTTTATTTATCAATCATAAGCTTTTATTTGATGATAAGGGTGAAATACGGTTTCCTAGGCCAAGTTCTACTAGAAATATGCATTAGTTCAATGAAATTAAATATAGGTCAAGTAGCCTATTATGGACTAAAATATTACTTTATACTAAGGAAATACTTAGGAATTATTTAAACTTAAAGTCAGTAAATATTATTTCATTACTTTTTAAAGTTGTTTGGCGGGTTTTTTTTTTTTTCAAATTTGTTAATTTAATTTAATTTTGTTTTATTTTTGTTTTGACCCTATTATTGGTACTTTTCATAGTATTTTATCACCACTTAAACCGCGGGTAACACCGCGGGGCACAGCTAGTAATTTATATACTTGTCCGGATAAAGTATTGGCATACCACGATGATTTGATAATGTCTACTACAAATACAGCGTATCTTTGTATAGTCATCAAGTGGATTGAATTTTTATATCTAGAATTAAATGTATAAATGAAAATGCAGAAAATTATCTTGATTAAGTATTTAGATAAGTTCTACTTTTATCTAAAGTCTACTTTGAATTGAATAATTCATAATTATTTACATAGTACTTTTAGAAAAATTGATTCATAGGCAAATGGCGGACTTTTATCCCGATCAAAGTTTAAATTTGACATTATCAAACTTAAGCTTTGACCGGGATAATAATTATAAACTGGACATAACCCGACCAATTGACGTAGGTACGTCTGCCATCCTATCAATTTCTCTGATGTCAAACTTTTTAATGATACAAAAATACTGTTAAACTTAGGTTAAGCGTATGTTAAACTCCGATCAGTGAGAATGGGTTTTAACATAAACTTTTCACTAACGTCAAGCTTACTACCTCATTAACACTAACAGGTATATTGATATTTGATTGAGTATTCACAAGATAAATGAAACAATAATTCTTAACTAAGTTCACTGAAGTTCAGATTGTTATGTTTAGTTATATTTAACTGTAAGCTGTGGTCTATGAATAATAATAATAGTTAATATTTGTTATTTGTTTCTTGTGCCCGAACTTTTATTTAGAACTATTTATTTACTTGTAGTATAACAAAAAGGTATAACCATAGTTTAGGTTTCATACACACGAGTGGGTTTTTAATCCCGATAAAAAACATGAACGCTGGAAGACAGACAGAAAGACGAACAAACACACTCAACGAAAATCTATTGTGTCTGCGATTCCCATGATCGAGGTATTAATAATAAATAATAATATTATTGTATTATTAAAATATCTATGGCTATCATAATCTTCATCATATTACGGCTTTGCTTGGTAGAAAATTGTGTGTTTCTACCGCACTCAAAGAGATTTAATGACCAATCTCTAAACAGGGTGTAACAAAACTAAGTGTATCTACTTTAAGAGGGCGACCTATGACAGAAAAAAATCGGTTTTCACCCGCGCACTTTATACCCCCCGCACTCGCCCAGCTCATTCAATATGTCACCGCGGCTATAAATTTGTGTAATTACTCTCGTAACCACTTTTTGTACGAACGTAGTATAACCAAATATATCAGATAAAATTTTGAGAAGTTCAAGTCACATTTTCCATCTGTACTTTGAGAATCAAATTAATACTTTTTGCCTTACACACTAGTAATACTTTATGATATGTTTATTTATCGAAATTGAATAGGCTCTGACACTACTGGATCGATTCTGGTTAGAATTCCTAAGCTGTACCTAGTTGTTACAAAAATATAATAACTTTATATTTTAATATAATCTACTAGCCACGTCTTCGTCCACGGCCGAATTTGGTTAGTTTTTGTGTGTATTTGCGTAAAATATATTAACATTTGTCAGATTAAAATACACAAAATTCTCATGTTACAATGTTTGTGTGCGAACTGCTCAATCGATTCAATTAAATTTTGCATACATACATTCGTTAGGCTTGAGGATAATTTTTTATTTGCTTTTTTATATAATATATTGATGCTAGAAATAATTTATATGATAAACTAACGTTTGCCGGGTCATCTAGTCAAATATGTATATATAAAATTCTCGGGGCACAGTGTTTGTGCGCGAACTCATCCAAAACGGTTCAACCGATTATAATGCTACGTACATTCGTTAGGCCTTTTTTTTTTTTGGTGCGCAGGGGAAACCCTTTATGGGTGCCCCGGGTTGGGGGTGTGCCTCAGTTAAAAGCTGAAGCACCCCGGGGGTATGTGGGACTCTCACCCACTAAAACCACCTGCGGTTTGCCTTCAGCCGTATACGGAGGGATGTCCTGGATCTGTCTAACACAGGACTCCCTCCACGACCGGCCGGTCGTCTACCTCAAGGGACCGGACTTCCACCAAAGTTAGGGAACGCTTAGACAAACTTAAGCGTTCCCCTCGGCGCCGGGACTAGCTAAGCCGGGCAGGTTCCCATCCTTGCCCGGAGCCTAACATTCGTTAGGCCTGACAATAAGTTTTTATTTACTTTTTATATTGATACTAGAAAAGAAATTAAATGGCTAAACAATGTTTTCCGGGTCAGCTAGTTTCCTCCTTTTAGCTCCCCTCAATTTCTCATGAATTACACCATCAGATCACCACTTTTGTTAATATGTTACGAAATGCGGACTACATCTTATACAATAACAAAAGAATTTTGGAAATCCATCAACAAACGGCGGAGTTATCCGCCATGGTATCACTAAAATCGTCTCTGATGCTGGTGCTGATAAAAACCCCAGCTCAAATTTCATCTTGATACACTAAAATCACATGTTCGGGAAATTCTGCGTCGATGAAACCATCCTCGATGGCTCTGGAGAGCCATTATTCGTCCCATATAGGTGTTACCATTATCAATTTATTATCAATCTTCCAAACTCGTGAAAAACAACCTTTCACATTTTCCAGATTGCAGTACTGGAATACATTTCAAAGATTTTGGGAAAGGCTCAAAAAATGTATGTTTAGGTACTCTATACCAAGTATTTAATATTTGTTATTTAATCTATTGGCAAGAAAATGTCAAAGATTTTGTCTTTTTCGAATAAATTTTCAGTTTCATAAAACGAAATATAGATTTGTTGGCATAAACTTTTCTTTAGCTATAGAAAGACTAATGATTTTTTCATAGAAATAAAACTATCCGGAAGTTTTTTTGTTATTAATAACTTTAAATATAAGCTAAAATTCTTTCATTTATGGTCTTTCAAATAGATTCTTAGATATTTTCAGATATTTCATAAAACACAAATATCATAAGACTTTGTTGATTTGTGTATTTGAAAAAAATCGGCCACAATGCTCATAGCAAGGCAATGATTGGGGTTAGATACAAAGTTTGAAAGACAAAATCGTAGTAAATTTTAGTAGCTTTCATAAAGTTCTTTCCGACTCACTCTTTTAAAGAGCTAAAAACTTAAAAACAGGAACTTTTGGCCTTAATTAGAAACACGTAACTAGCTAGATTTTTTTCTATATAAAGTGCTTTCATTCATAATTCGCCTAAAATTCATGTATTTTTGAAAAATGGTATTCGGTTGACACTTGAAAATGCTCAGCAAGTTGGTAAGATCCTGGTTCGACACCAAAGCAATGTGCAAAACGAAAAATCAGCCCTAGAAATGTGATGGTCACACTTTGGTGGTCTAATTGCCGGTGTGATAAGTCACAGCTTTTTACAAAGCGGCGAGAGCATTACTGCAGATGTGTATATTGAAAACTGTCCACAATGATGGCGATGCTCGTATGTCTGCAACTAGTTTTTGTCAATTGATCGTCTCCGCTGCTCCTTGATGACAACGCGCGACCCCATTTTGTTTGGAAGCTCTCCCTCATCTGCCATACCGACTATTACCTTTTCCAAAATTGGGAAAACTTTTACCGGGAAGAAAATTCAATTCGCGAGAGACAGCCTCACAAAATGCCTTAGAAGTGTAGTCTGCCGTCCGGTTGATATTTTCAATAATGGCATCTATACACTGCCACTGCGTTGGTGAACGTGCATTGATTGCAGGGGTAATTACTTTGAATGACAGAAATAAGTAAGTTCGAAATAAACAACCAAGTTTGAGTCGGACTCGCGCACTAAGGGTACCGTACCGTTATAGAGCTAAAAATAGCCCAAAAATTGTAATTTTTGTATGGGAGCCCCCTTAAATATTATTTTATTTTGTTTTTAGTATTTGTTGTTATAGCGGCAACAGACAATACACATTCTGTAAAGAAATTCAGAAGTCTAGCTATTAGCCGTTCTTGAGATACAGCCTGGAGACAGACAGACATTGAAGTCTTAGTAATTGGATCCCGTTTTTACCCTTTGGGTCCGTACCCAATTGAAAAAAATTGTTGAAAGAAAAAAATTGTTCTTTTTAGGGTTCCGTAACCCTAAAAAGAACAATTTTTAAACAAAACGGCAATATCATAGGTATAAAAGACCTTATAATATATTATGTAGTATATTATGTACTCTTCTAAATCCTTTCATAAATGTGCCATCGCCTTTGTTCATACTCTAATTATTATTTATTATCAAGCGAATGGTCGAAGTAGTCAATTTTGCATATAATACTATAATGTTATCACTCTGACAATTTAATCTTATCATTTCTAGACCGTAGCGTTGTTCCGAAGAAATTTATTCGATATTTCCATAGTATCGAGTACGACATTCATTAAAACCAAATCGATTTTCAAATCGCTGTCATACACTAGTTTTTGTCAAAACTATATCGATTTAAAGCCGATTTATTTTTTCAATCTCTATTGCCGCGGCCGCTGATTCGTCTATCGTCGCGAAGCTTCGTGCTATGAGACGATACCATTGGACGATACACGCAGATCGTCCAATGGTATCGTCTCAAGCACGAAGCACTACGCATGTGCGGCCGCAACATATGGGTTTGACAAATTATTTGTCATGATAATATTATCATATTTGTAAACAAATATACATAATTTATTTTAAATTAAAAAGCCTTCTACAATTGTTCATCGGTTCCCGTTTTCTCCTGCAAAGGTTGCTTTTAGTGTGTTTATTGAATTATTGTTTGTTTCCCATAGTTTCGATTAAATATTTTCTCAATTCCGGATTGAGAAAATATTTAAAGGCAAAGGAAGTACGTCCTCTCCTCAGGCGCGCGTGAACGCGACTGTTGGCGACTGAGAGGTGAGACAAATCTAGCGGTGAAGCGCGAATGTGGTTTTTCTTAAATATGTTAAAAAATATAGAGAATATTAAAAATCCGCTATGTCGAACCCTCGGTGATAGAATTTTATATGATGTGTAAAAATATTAACTCAGTTTAATGCATGGTTTTGGCAATATAGGAAAAAAATCATCAAAGTTAGATGCATCTTTGTGATTTTTTTCTATCGAGAAAATTTTACGATATCGTGTTTTCGCTCAGATCAGACTCTTGGAAATATAATGTAGTATCTAGGTTTAGAAAATTAAACAATTCGGGGCTTATTATCAAGTCCAAAAATGATTTATAAAATCGTCAATTTTGGGTTAGTCGCCTTCTTAAGGGGTGTATAATCCGCGCGCGATCAGAATGGAATCGGAATGACATGGGAATGACAGTTTTGTTTGCTAATGAATTTTGTTTGCTAATGAACAAAATATGTACATGTAAAAAGGTAAAAAAACGAGTACTTGAGTCAGACGCGGTAAGCTGTAACTCTGGAGGTAATGCCTCTACGACTATGAAATGGATGTCATTTTGTAGCTCAATGTATAAGGTATCTAACTTTTTTAGTCTATTTTATCACCACTCTTGTCGTTTTCCTATAAATGGAGCAAGAAAAAAAAAAGTTAGCCTGTTTTTACAATTTCATAATACGTTGGTGTCTGTAAACAGAAATATATTAATCTTACCATTATATAATGTAGTATCGTTTTGTAGGTAATTTATCGACGATAATTTGTTCTCTGAAGAGTAAACTCCTCAGTCTTATCGTTTTCGTAGAAAATTCGAAAAACCGGAATGAGGGAGATAAAAAGGGGGGGGGGGGGGGAACATTATTTCTGGACGTGCTTCCATATCTACATTGAAGCACATACATGACAGCTACATTCATGCCAAGTTTCATGCTTTCTTCAGGATGGTACCATAAAATTGATTTTTGTTAGTACAAGGAGCCGTACTATCAGCGGTTGAAGCACAAATCATTTTAGAAACATAGTACATAAATGCTAAATATAAAACCTCACTTAGAGGAATAAGCAATAACCACTTTTGTACCCTAGAATATGCTACAGTGGGTTTTCAAAAAAATGGATTTCACTGTCGTAAACCTTATGTTCTAAAGAATAAAACTGCATTATTAACTCGAAACCCGATTTTATGTCGAAAAGAACACGAATGCTAAATAGCAGCCAATTACAACACCCCTTAAAGTATTATCACTTAGTTTTGTTACACCTTGTATATAAAAATCAATGCCACTTTTCGTTGTTTTTTTAAAACTTTAGAACGGACTCACCTATCCAAACCAAATATTCAGACTTTGCTTGGACTATTTATGTAGATGGTTGATCTGAAGTTTGCACAAATTAGGTCAAGTGGTTCTTCATTTAGCACATTTTTGTAACAAATTCATTCAATATTATGGCGGATCATTTTTACAATAGGGACTGTGCTATCAAATTGAAACTTTTTTCTGTGTTGACAGTACAAGCAAGTTACAATAATTTTTTTATATTTTTTTGCTTTATACTTAGCAAAGCACGTACTGGGCTGCTAGTAAACTATAAATTAACGAAGAGTCTCTTAAACTTAAACTCCTTACTAAAATAAAGTTAAGTTATTAAATTTTTAAGTGCGGCCGTTAGTGGTATTGCAATAAAGGAATATTCCTAATATTAGGGGAGCCCAAGAGGGGATTTCGCGACATGCTCGAGCGTGTCAGATTAAGTTTGTATAATGTATAGGCTTCCGACATGTGTCTAGTTATCATGGTATAGAAATCAGATCACGTGGTGGGTTCAAAAAAGTTATTTACGAATATTGAAATGTCTCCATGACGCTCGAGTAACTCCCCTACTATAAACGCGTCGTGGACTTTAATTGCTATTGCTAACAATTTACAGTTTCCTATATAACTATATAATTACTATATATCCAATGCATACCCATGCTTGTGAGTTGTGACCCGTAGCTTCTTGATCTATGATGCATCATGCAACTATTGACACTAGCCAGTGATCGCGACTTTGTTTATTACTACGTCTCAATCCATACTGATAATATAAATGCGAAAGGATGTCTGTCTGTCTATTACCCCTTCACGCCCAAACTGTTAAACCGATTTTGCTGAAATTTGGTATGGAGATACTTTGAGTCCCGGAAAAAGGACATTTTTATCTCAGAAAAATGGGTTCCCGACTTCCCGCAATATAAACGAATTTTCGCGCAACGATGTTGCGGGCGTGATTTATTACCGCAATGTTTTCACGCTAGAGGCAGCACCAGCATAGACAGTAAACAAAACAGTTCGACGTTTGACAACGTTTCTGTCAATATTCTAATATGACTTGTGAAACATGTCGGATTTTGGACGGAGTATTTACTGTATGTGCTAGTGGCGCCCGGCCTTTGTGTAATATTCTCTATTGATTTTGATGTAAATGTAAACAAGGTTAGTAAAGGTTAATAGCCTCTCGTAAGCAACCTTCGCGAGCGTGCAATATTAGACGTGAATCAAATTCATATTATTGTACTATGTTACAATACTGTTTGTTTACAAACATTTATGGTCTATGATGTAAACCAATACGAAAACATGTAGGTTGCATTATTCAGGTTAACAGAAGTTGTTTTACTTGGATGTGTAAACCAACTTTAGATAATTTTATAACGTATCTGTAATCTGACCATATGTCGAGTAATATTATATTATATTAGCCGATTTAGAGATGTAGAGTAAATGCAGATTTATCCAGAATACTCCTTTTTTTTTCTCTCAGAATCTGTTTGTCTGAAATAAGTTCGTCATAAAAAATGTTTTGATTCAAACTTGATTTTAATTTGATTTGAGCATAGCAACAAACACCACAACGCTAGAATTTTCTATGAATTATAAATAATAATAAATAATAATAATATGTAAATTTGTATTTAATTTTTATGATTATTAGTATGTAAATTAGTATTTAATTTTTGTGGCATGGTGCTTGAAATTAGGGTTTTAACTTTCAAGTATTTAAATAAAACCGGCGAAGTGCATGTCGGCCCACGCGCAATATAGGGTTCCGCAGTACCGCTATAGTAGTAGATAGGTAGTTGATAATTTTACTAACAACATCATCTCAGTTACGTTCAAAGGGATTTGAACGAAAAGTTCCTTTATACTTCGCCGATTACATTTTTTTAAGTTGATCGACTATTACTCAAAAACTTATAAAGTCTTATTAGCCGTGATAGTTTTCCTTTTAAATTCAGCATATTTCCTACTCCCGTGATTTTTTTAACATTTCCAGAAGCAACTGTTTAGCTGGTTAGCTGGAGGACACTGGACTCTAACGATTTTTTCCACTTTAAAACTTCATATTTCACAAATAGATCCCTAAATTGGAAATGATCTATGAATAATCGTTATATTTTTAAAAAACCTATCCAACGACACCCCACACAGCCGGATGGACGCGAAAAAAAAAACTCATCCCCGCTTGATGTGTAGGGGAGTTACCATAAAAAATATTTTGTCGGCATCATTAATGTCTGCATTCATGCCGAATTACAGCTTTGTAGGTCCTATAGTATCTGATCAAAATCGCGGACAGACAGACGGACAGACGGACAGACGGACGAACAGACGGACAGACCGAAACTATAAGGGTTCCTTGTTGACTACGGAACCCTAAAAAACAATTCAGCACAATCAACAAGAGGTCAGCTCCAGACCGCAACGTGACGCGTAGATGCATTTGTATTGTTTTGACAGACTTCAATTGCGTGAAACGTCATGCAAGTTACAGTCCCGGATTTATAAATAGGCCGTTATAGGCCTAGGGGCGGCAGCGTCCAAAGAGCCTACTGCAAATTATATATTAAGATTCTTGGAAATCTATTGTTATCACCAACTTGGGCCGTTTGGAAGTTGATAGGTTAATTAAGAAATACGTCTCAAGGTGCCTATTCACGCTCCGTTGCGGTCTGAGCTGACCCTTATGCGTAGTATAGTAGGGGAGCCCAAGAGGGGATTTTGCGACGTGCTCGAGCGTGTCCGATTAAGCTTGTACAAGCTTCCGACATATTGTGTCTACTTATATACTAGTAGGTATAGTAATCAGATTTCTCACGTGGTGGGTTAAAAAAAAGTTATTTTCGAGTACTGAAATGACATCGGATCTGTCAGATTAAGATAGGAGATGTTTAGTATACCCCAAAGAAATTTCCACATAAAGCACTGACGATTTAAAGGTTAGGTGAGCCTGTAGGGACATTTTTAAATATAAAAAAATAAAGCTTCATATTTTTCTAACTAAGCTTCGCAGATATTTTATGTTGCACTAAACTAAAGGATTTAGTCCTTGTTGTTTCAAATCTTGTTATAATTTATCTAAATAAGCAATTTTCTGAATTATGTTCTTTTTTATAACTTTAAAATGGCTGCAGTTTATGTACTCATCGCTAAAATAAAAAACATTATATTTATTTTTTTATCAGTTTTACCTAATGTGTGTGTAGATGTGAGTGACGACGATGAAGGAGGCGCGTGCTCACGTCGGGTGTCTGATCACGTCGGATGTTTGATCACGTCGGATGTTTGATCACGTCGGGCGAGGTGGTATGCTCGGTCAGGCCGAAGCCCACGTGTCAGCTGTCGTATAATTTACCGACACGCTTAGAAAACTTCGATAGCGTGATGCAGGAATGTTAGGCTAATTGTGGGTACCGCCACAGTATAAAACCAACTAGGTCTCCATGACGCTCTAGTAACTACACGAATAGCACTCTTGGCTCCCCTACTATAGATGCTGTCCACAAAATATTAGGAACATCCGCGTTCAGTACAACCGATATTGGAGCTTGACACTTAATATGATCCACTTTCTCAAAAGTTTAACGATCAATCATAACGTTATCTAATGGTGCACCGTATTATCTACGATTTCATATGCCTCGAGCCAATTGTCCGTCTACATAACCATTCATAACGAGCAGGGTCGGCGTTAGCCTTACCAGCGCTGTGGGCGAGATTCCTTCGGCGCCCCCTAACTTTAATTCAAATACACACGAAAAAAATTGGCCAGGCGCCCCTTTATATGGCGTGCGGCGCCCCATTTTACCCGGCGCCCCGGGCGGTCGCCCAGCGTCGCCCCCCCCCTAACGCCGCTACTGAAAACGAGCTACGAGAAATGCGAATAGATTTCCGAGTAAAATTGTGTCCGGCATAATAGACTGGGCACCTGTACATACAGCGTGTTTCTAACACCAATCGATATACTGTTACAGGGTGTAACAAAACATAGTGATAATACTTTAGGGTGCGTATGTGTCCTTATGCAGAGTTGACTTTCAAAATACCAGCGCTGAAAGATCAAATTTTTATGATTTGTATGGGCAAGAGCCCCAGCGTCATGAATTTTTCCGTTCTGTTACACCGTCTATTCTACCCAGGAATTAAGAGGGCGACCAACGCAAAAAATCAAACATCATCCTTCTCTCTTCACACTCACGCCCGTATTTCTTCTTCTTCTTCTTTTTTAATGGCTAGCTCAGTGAGTT
This sequence comes from Cyaniris semiargus, assembly GCA_905187585.1. Taxonomy (NCBI): domain Eukaryota; kingdom Metazoa; phylum Arthropoda; class Insecta; order Lepidoptera; family Lycaenidae; genus Cyaniris; species Cyaniris semiargus. The sequence goes on from LR994547.1 coordinate 12,721,253, forward strand.
GCCAATGTCAGAGTGGTTTAAAAAGACACTTGCTCTATATTGTAGGTCTGGTAAAGCAACAAGTGTACAGCTACATGAATTATATATTTACAAATTGATTTACCTAAAACAAAAACAAGTGTTAGTAAAGACATCACAATCTAATATTGTTATCACGAATATATGTACACAAAATCTCGATAAAAGGAGTATTTACATAACTTAAAACCGATTTAAAATTGATAGGGCGAGGAATGGATTTGGGAAGATAATCATATAGGGACGATTGGTTTCTAGGACAACAAAAGAAAATGTGATCTAAGTTGCCCTCATCTAAACCACACTCACAGAGAGAATTATCCTTGACCCTAATTTTGGCAAGGAACACTGGTGAACAGCAATGTCCAAGCCTAGCACGACAAATTGTCGAGCATACTGATTTACTGCATTTTAAATATTTGAAAAACCATGGTCTAACAGGTACACTACCCTGAATATCAAAGTAGAGTTTACCTTTGGTGGTACTTGAACTGGTCCATTCTGTATTCCAATTGCTAGAAAGGTGAAATTTTGCTACTGGAATTAAGTCATGGCAATAGAGTAGATAATGACTAAGTCCACCTGATGTTATGGCGGCTTTGGCATAAGCGCCCACACTCTCATTGCCAGTGATTCCACTATGACCAGGAATCCATGCTAATTTAACTTGAATATTTTGAACACGACACTTAAGGAGTAACTGCCTTATTTTCAGTATCAATGGAAATCTAGACTTAGAGCGGAACTGGTTGGCTGAAATACCCTCTAAAACGCTTCTGGAATCCGAAAGAATAAGTGATCTATTCAAGCCATGGGACTCAACAAATGAAAGTGCCTCAAAGATGGCAAGTGCCTCGCCTGTAAATACTGAAGTAATGGGTGGTAATTTAAAGTTTAAGATCACATTAACTCTCGGTATCCAGACAGCTACTCCAACACAACCATCCACTGAAAGTTTAGATGCATCTGTAAAAATAAGCAGCCAATCCCTATAGTGCAGATCAATAACTTGTTTAAATTGAGTGTTAGCTAATGAGGAACCTTTATCTATGGGGAGGTCAAGAATTATGTCTGGAGAGATTGTTAAGGCATGATACGGAATGGAATAGAGAGGATTAAGTCTACACTGGAAAATTGGACAAGGAACTTGAGTTATCTTACGGTAACTGACCAAAAGACAATCGATATACTGTTACAGGGTGTAACAAAACATAGTGATAATACTTTAGGGTGCGTATGTGTCCTTATGCAGAGTTGACTTTCAAAATACCAGCGCTGAAAGATCAAATTTTTATGATTTGTATGGGCAAGAGCCCCAGCGTCATGAATTTTTCCGTTCTGTTACACCGTCTATTCTACCCAGGAATTAAGAGGGCGACCAACGCAAAAAATCAAACATCATCCTTCTCTCTTCACACTCACGCCCGTATTTCATATGCCAGGTGAAAAAGGACGACGCGGAATCATCGCCAAGTTAGTTTTTTCTTAATAACTCGATACATATACAACATTTTAAAAATCCGCCAGGTCAGTGTCTCAATGATAGAATTTTATACAATGTGTTAAAATATTAAATACTTAAGCCTAATTACTAAGTACATACTGTAAATAGTTAGAATATGAACATTGAACATTGAACTTTGAGTTTGACCACTTTTAAGACCCTTCTCTATCCACTATTCACTCACATCTCACTGATATGGAGATGTCCTTAGTTAGACCTTACCACCTCTTATTGAAGCGAAAGTTTTATCGCTAGCGCGATCTAGAAGACTTTAAGCGCCATCTATTATGAATTACTGGAACTAACTTAACTTACACAACTTACGCATAAACACCCCCCTTACAACTTTTTTTCCAGTTAAAAAGTAGCCTATGTCCTTTCTCAGGCTCTAGACTCTGTGATCCCCAACCTTTTTTTCATACGGGCCACAGACACGTCTTGGTGTAGCGGGCCACAACAAAAATTATTTAGGGTTGAAAAATTACGTTCTTCAAAATTAACGATCTAAAAGTGGAAAAAATCACGACTTTCACGACGACTTTACATTGTTTTGACGGTGGGCGTGAATTTCAAAATAGTTTAATATCAGGCGGGCCACAGATAAAATCCCGGCGGGCCGCATGCGGCCCGCGGCTCGCGGGTTGGGGATAGCTGCTCTAGACTATCTGTGTACAAAATTTCATTACAAGGAGTTAAGTAGTTTTGGCGTGAAAGAGAGACAGACGGACAGATATACTTTCGCATTAATTATAATATTAGTATGGATTTAACTACCTTCAGACATAGTTCAGGATTTCACACATTGCCTACGCGTTTTAGGCCTTCTATACATTGACTAGGCATTGTATATAAAGGCGGATTATGCAGACTGCTGGTAACATATTCAATTAAGTCCTAAAATAAAAGGCCGTTTGTGATTTGACATAAAGCCATTTTTATTAGAAAAACTAGGGTAACTAAAAAAGAGAGAAAGTTATAATAAATGAAACAAAAATGTTTTATTAGTTTACTTGACAATAAGTTAAGTTCTGTATTTTGTTCTCTTCACCACAATTTCCTTTCTTTATAAAACTAAATGTGTTATACAATGTATAATCGAAGAAATTGATTCATAGGCAGTTCACGGACCTACGTCATTTGGTTAGACTTTGTTAATTTAAAGTTAGTTTGGATCTGTATAGGCTGGTATAACTCAATAAGTAATAAGTTTTGTCAAACCCAGCCTGTTTGACTAAACGCGACCAATCTACGTAGACGTCCGCCATCTGCTTATGAATATATTTTTTAAATTAATTTTAAAAAATATTGTAGGCACTGAGGAAGTTAAAATATTATGTATGTTACTTAAATAATATTTCTAAAATATACCACGAAAATGTTTTAGGTTAAAAAAATATAATATATATTCATTATCACGTTTCTGTCTGTGTAACCGCAATGAAAATAACCGAGAAAATAACCTACCTTATCATTTATTTATATTATATTTTAATGTTATGAGTATCACAGTTATCACGTCTTTTATCACGACTCGCCGATTGTGACGTTATTCAGTTATTTAACATTCAAAATTCGAACTAACCTGACGTCTCCTTCCTGAAAAATGCCTGTCCTGAAAATTTTAACGAATCTAACAAAGGAAAAAATTCCCAATGGAATGCTTCCTAAGCTTATCACGTTATTAGCGGAGCTCGTGAGAAAGGATCCAGCTGTAAGTGCATTGACAATTACATAAAATTATTATGTATAGTGTGACTCGAATATTATTAAGTACTTATAGTGAAAAATAGTAGTGGTGTTTTTCTTTTGCTTTATCAGAAAACACGATAAATTTGTTGGGTAATTTAGTTAATGTTTTTGCGATTTACAATTGCCTGGTTATTTAAGGTCTTCAATTTTTTTCAGAAATTCACGTGTATAATATCAACTGAGTGCAGCCTGTCTATGGGTGGGAATACAGACGAGCCAGCTGTCGTCAGCTCCTTGGAATCTATTGGAAATTTAGGTCCTGACGACAACAAGAGAATCATAAAAGGCTTATCAGAATTCATTGAGAAAGAGCTTAAAGTTAAGCCAGACAGGTAAATCATAATTGTATTTTATCTCGTACCTTCATTATCAAATTTTATCCTGTGGTAATGACTAAAGTCACAAGTCACACCACAATATTTAAAAATCGACCAAGTACGAGTCGGACTCGCGCACGAAGGGTTCCGTTATAGAGCAAAAATAGGCCAAAAATTGTGTTTTTTTTTGTATGAGAGACCCCCTTAAATATTTATTTTATTTTAATTTTATTATTAATTATTAAAGTACAAATATAGTTAAGGATTATGTGAAAATTTCAAGTGCCTAGCTGTTACCATTATTGATTACGAGCTTAAAAGGCCAAATAAATCACGTTTGTTGTATGGAAGCCCCCCTTAAATATTAATTTTATTTTGTTTTTAGTATTTGTTGTTATAGCAACAACAGTAATATAAAATCTGTGAAAATTTCATAAGCCTAGCTTTAGCAGTTCTTGAGATACAGCCCGGAGACAGACAGACAGAGAGACATCGAAGTCTCAGTAATAGGGTCCCGTTTTTACCCTTTGGGTACGGAACCTTAAAAATGAAACGTATTATTTAATAAAGAGTTTTCCAATAGGGACTTGACAATTTCGAATTTAGTTTGTGGACGCACCCTTTCACTTAACATCGAACTGTCACTGTCAGATTATTCAGTAAGCATCAAAGAGAATATAATCACTACGTTTGTAAGCATAACATTTTCATCATGGTGTCGAAGTACACGAACGAACAACGTCTGCGAATCTTAAAAATTTACTACAGAAATTCGGAGTCGGTGGCCGCTACTGAGCGTTAACTCCGATTTTCGATCGTACCTAATTCTCGACCTAGTAGACAGGCAGATTGGCCATGATTATCGATTATTTTTGGCCTTTGGCCCGAATTGGAAGGTATGGACTTGGACAGCATGAGGTTTCAACAGGACGGCGCCACAAGCCACACAGCACACGTTACAATCGATTTATTGAAGACTAGACGTTCCGCGCGGCTTCGCCCGCGTAAATTAGATATTTCACAGACAAATCAGTCTACAAAAAATAGCCTATGATCCTTCACGTGGTCTACTTCTTATCTGACCCAAATAACAGAAAAATTGCTCTAGTAGTTCGTGAGATAAGCCCTTTCAAATAATTTCCTCCGTTTTTTCCACATTTTCTTCTATTTCTTCGCTCCCATTAGTATTAGCGTGATAAAATATAGCCTATAGCCTTCCTCGATAAATGGGTTATCTAAGACTGAAAGAATTTTTCAAATCGGACCAGTAGTTCTTGAGATTAGCGCGTTCAAATAAGCCCTTTCAAATAATTTCCCCTCGTTTTTTCCACATTTTCCTCTATTTCTTCGCTCCTATTAGTCTTAGCGTGATAAAATATAGCCTATAGCCTTCCTCGATAAATGGACTATCAGCTAACACTGAAAGAATTTTTCAAATCGGACTAGTAGTTCCTGAGATTAGCGCGTTCAAACAAACAAACAAACAAACAAACAAACTAACAAACTCTTCCGCTTTATAATATTAAAAGTATAGATGCAAGTTTGATGAGCGTGTTATCTCAAGAAATGGACCAGTCGATTGACCGCCTCGTTCGTGCGATTTAACGCCTCTTGATTTTTTTCTTTGGGGCTGCGTCAAATCGTTGGATAAGCTGAAGACGTTGGAAGAGCTCAGAGCCAAAATTAAACGCGAAATAGCCGAAATGCGTAGCCGAGTCATATAAAATTGGGTTCAACGAATCGACCGCTGCAAACGTGCCATGGTGGCCATATGAGCGAAGTCGAGTTCCATTCAAAAATGTTTTGATTGTACTTCAATCCGATTATAAATTTTTTAAAATATCTCAAATGGTTTTCATTTTATTTTGAAAAAAAAGTTGTCAAGTCCTTATTGGAAAACCCCTTATTTAAATTTATTAGTATTAGTAGTTACTTTCCAATTGTTTTTATTATAATTATATTATGTATTTGGATTGAATCTATTTCTGATTGTTTCAGATTTATTCTCACCTTCTATGACCTCAAAGCTTACGAAGTTGGGAAGTTTGGTACTACTGCGGACGCTTGGTAAAACGAAGGCAAATAAAATTTCCAATTTACTCTATTACCACTTTATTACCCCTATCTTTGAAGATCATTTTTATGTAATTCTTATTTATACATTAAATTTTGGACTTGTCACTAGTTTCTGCATCTGCATTCATTATTTTTAAAGCTTTATTGGACCTTAACACGACACCTTCGTCGTCTACCCAAGTATTACCTATATCTCTCCAAACGTTGTTAGTTTTTCTAACTGTATTATAGTCAAATCCTTGATCATCTTCCCAGGATACAGAATCTGACTTAATACATTTCCAATTTGATTCCATCTCACTAGTTATTCTTGAAAGCGCTTCATCATCCCTGTCACAAACATTAACTTGGGCAAATGCTCTTTCATTATTATTTGTTAAATCTGATTTATATTTTGGCGACGACTCGCCCAACGAATCCTCTTCATCAGACTCCGTTGCAACATCAGAAATATTATCACTTACAGACTCCAATTCCTCATTTTCCAGGGACGTTATTGCTTTGGATTTCCAGATATAAAGATTTTTTAATACCATTTCGTACATAGGTTTTGTTTTAGGAATTATCTTGCATAACATTTTATAACATGGTATACAAATTTGACTTAAAAATCCAACCTATAATGAAAGTATTGATTAGTTGTAATCTTTTCAGACGGCAAAACAAATTGATATAATATTATATAACTTAAACAAGTATTTATGTAATTAATACCTGGCTTGCAGGTTGCTCTTCAGGTTTACTTCTGTCCATCATTGGAATCGGAGTTTTTCCAACAGCTCTTTCTTTATCGCCTTGGTCGTAGAATTCCTCAAAAATAACTTTAACAGTTTTTATTTGGATATCCCAAGGCTTAGCAGCGGCAGACAAGTCAGCCGAAGTCATCGATATAGCCATGGCCAAATCTCTGTATACAAAAGTAAATAACTTTTAAATAAATCTCTTAAATTATTGACACAAGTATAATTACAGTGCAAAAATGTTGAAATTACAAATAAAAAGATTGAAAATTTTAGTAAATATAATATTATGAATGAATAGTTTGAAAAACTACCTGTGATTGGGATTCAACCAATTAAACTTATTACGTCGATTATCATTATTAAACATGTCTTTTAATTTCCCTAGATTAGGGAAGAATGCAGCTAAGTCAGTCGCGAGTATACAATGTCGAATGTAGCTTAAAATATCCTTGTAATCCTCGCTCGATAGATGCGAAAAAATATTGTGACCATCCTGAAACAATAATAGTTTATTTTAAAACATAACATGTACGATTAAACGACTTTATGAAAAAATCATGGTACGCCAAAAATACCTGTTGGAGTATAGTAACAGTAATATTAAAATGATGATGCTCCAGTGGTGAGGTTGTGTACATAGCAGCTAGTGGCGAGGCGATCTCGTTCAAATATTTATTCGTGTAGCCTCTGTGGTCAAGATCATGGCATAAACATGCCACAAACAGTGCCAACCGCTAAAAAAGGCAATAAAGGTAAATAAAAAAGGCAAATAATATAATGATTAAGAAGTTAGGATTATGGCTATCAATATAATAATATTATTATTTACATCAAGTAGCGATTGATATTTTTTTTAAACTTTCGTAAGTTAATACAAAACACGACTCCAAATATATCTTCATTATATTGGGCAAAAAAAAAAAAAAATTACTGTTACTTGTTGCTAAAAATCTTGACCCATTGTTATAAGTTATAACGATAGCTGATGCTAGAGTAATCTTGCCAGTCACCCCAAATGTTATGACACGTATTCGATCGAACTAATCGATTGCGATACGAAAAAATTCAACACCCCCATCAAACTTAATCTTCAATTACGTCGAACTTGATTGAAACACGTAAAGATAATTATTGACTATCGATCATCAATTGATACCTTTTATGTGATAGATTATACTCATCTTGAAATGAGACATTATTTTGACACGATTAAAGTATTTCCTGTGAGCAAAATTTAATTTTATGCAATGTCTGTATAAAACTAAAAAATAACCTACCATTTTATAGTCAAATCTTTTCTTTGTATCGTGTTTAATTATAGCATACATAGCCTGAGCTACACTCCAACCATGGTCAAAATTATGATATGGCACCACTCTATAGTTCTTCCTTACTGTAAGTATGAATCTTGTCAGCAACAAAACGTTGAATCGTGATAAATCAAAGAGGTCATCAAACATTGTTATGACAGCTTTGCATTTTTGAAAATCATCCAACTTATATGGATCTAAATAGAAATCGTTGATGTGACCTATGTATTTGTTATCTTTTAAAATCTCTTCTACTTCGTGTTCCCGACAGGTATTATGGTAGCTTAGCACTTCTAAAGCGACTCTGTATTTTTGCTCCTTTCGCATTATTTTATCGTACAGCCTAGCGTGATGAAGGGCCAGGCCAAAGAATGTTGAGAATATTTCAAATGCTACTTCATCTTCGTGGTTAAAATTGTCATTATTGCGCTTGTTCACCATTTGCACCACACCAATAACTTTTCCTTGTACTTTTACAGGCATACAAAGTATACTTATAGTTTTATAGCCCGTAGCCTCGTCTACTTCTCTGCAAATAAAAAAGTAGTATGAGAATTTCGGTGCAACAAAGACACAAATATTTTTTTAAGAATAACTTTATAAAAGAAATAACTTTAAGTAACCATAAAAAAACTAATGAATTTGTTTACCTATTAAACCTGTAATCTGAATACGCATCGGGAATATTCATAGTTTCACCAGATAGTGCTACATGGCCTGCAATCCCTCGATTTATAGGCATTCTGATTTCTTTCTTCTCCATGTCTCGTCCATGCCCCGGCTCAAATTTGAGATCAAAAACCGTTGAAACTAATTCAAAATTCCTATAATCTACTAAAAATAATGAAGAACGATCTGCATTAACGAGCTTCTGAGCAAATTCGAGTATTCGTTTAATGAGTTGGTCCAGTGATACCATTTCTTCAAATATTGCTCTGAAAAAAAAAAAAAAAGAATTTAAATTAAAGTTACGAATTATAATAATTAATACATCAAATAAAATAGCAATACTCATGATAACTTATAATATAGACATTGCAGAATACCGACACAATATTACGTTGCATTTGCGCCTTAAAAATATTATTATTCAACTTACTTTACGACGTCTAGCAGAAAATCCGTCATGCTACGTTCTTTTGTTTTATCTAAATACAAATTACAGTAATGGAGCACTAAACTGCCCCAGATAGTTAAATAACAACTTGTTTCTTCATTATCATCATTAAATTCTTCATTCACCCTCCACATTTCTATAACGTAGGCAGTTTTTCCATTAACTGTTAGTATGGGATGATACATAACATAATTTACTCGAGCCTGAAATTGAGACAGATTTATATTAAAATTAAGGATTCAATTTAAAAAATTATAGGGAAATGAGTCCAGACTTAATAGCAAAATTTGGTTTTTCTTAGTCTAAAATACATATGAGAATATTGCACAGCGATACTATGTTACTTACCGAATCGTCCTTACCAAATATTTTGAGTAAAGAGTGAGGTAAGTCAGGAAAACAAGAAGAATTATCTCTTCTTAATCTCATGGTCGACGCGGCTTCTGCTACTTCTAGCACTAATGTTACATCATCTGGATTTGCTCTTTCCATTCGAGGAGGCAAGTCTAAATGCTGTAAATTAAAACATTAAAAAAAAAGTGCTTAAACGACAAACAAATTAACGGTCTTTGAAATTATTGCACCGATATGAAATATTAGATTCAATGTGAATTTAACTTTGTTTTATTTTAGATCAACAAACTATTTATGACCAGAATTAATACAGTATACAAGATTTTTGTTATATTTGTTGTGACTTGTGGATAACTAATGGATGATAAAGGGCTTATCACATAAGCCCATGATGACAACATCGAGTGCCATCTATATCGGGCATATCAACACTTACTTCTTTTGTTTCCGTCACAAAGTACTGGACATAATTTGGATGATCAGGAAATATTTTGAATACTCTATAGGCGTCATAGCCAATCGATGAACTGATATTTTTTGCTATTTCCCAAGATATAGCTAGCTCGCTAGTATTTTCGCCTAATTTTTCAATCAGGTCCTGCAACATTAAAATAGCAAATTTACGTAAGGTTCTTAGTTAAAAGATAATGTAAGTATTTGCTAAAAATATTATTATTATAATTATTATAAATGGCTTTTAACAGCTATTATGAGTTATGACGAATAATGGCTGCCTAAAGCTTGGTTCACACGGCACAATCCTGCACGTTTCCTGCACGTTTTTTTTGCAGTAAACATCTTAACGAATAAATAGTGGCGCATACAATGTATACATAGAACCATTCACACGTCGATTGTACTGCACGATTTTAATAATTGCAATAATTTTAGATTTACCTTAATCTCATATTTGGGATGATTTCTGTTAGTCGGTTGATGATTATGTTTTTCTTCACTTAAAACCTGTAATACAAATTTTCTATTACTAATATTCTTATTATTATTTTTAACAAAAAATTAAAACCGACTTCCAAGGTAAAAACAATAATAACATCCTTATAATATTATGAACTAAAAAGTATTAAATAATTTTTCCTATCTAATAGTGTCTTTTTGCGAATTCGGCTAAACCTCAACTATTTCTGTACTCAATCTTCATCATTTTGAAGTCGGTACCAGATATAGCTGAATCTTCTCTGAAATTCTCTGACAGAATAGGTATTTGAAACTTTTGGAACTGGCACCGACTTCAAAATTATGAAGATTGAGTACAGAAATAGTTGAGGTTTAGCCGAATTCGGAAAAAGGCACTATTAGATAGGAAAAATTATTTAATACTTTTTAGTTCATAATATTATAAGGATGTTATTATTGTTTTTACCTTGGAAGTCGGTTTTCATTTTTTGTTAAAAATAATAATTTCACTCTTTTTAGTTACCTAGTAAACCGTCGCGTATATTCTACGTTTATTACCTCGATCGTGGGAATCGCAGACACAATAGATTTTTAATTGTTATGCGGCAGCCGGGTGCCGCTTGGAGATTGATGGGTTAATAATAGTTAAACTAGTTAATTAATAGTTAAAAACCTATCGAAGCAACTTACTTCTCTTTTTTCTTTCGAATTTCAGGAGAAATGTCAAATGTGTGCCTCACGCTCTGGAGTTAAGGTTGACTTTGTTATGTTCAATTTTGTGGTACATAAGTCGCTTAGAACTTGAAAAATATTTTGAAACAACATTATATTTTTATTAAAATCGCTATGAAAAGTACCAATTATTATAAGGACATAACGTGATGATATAATTATGGTGTCGTGGGGGAATATTGTATCCATATACAACCATGTGAAACTGGTGACCCTGACGTGGTAATGATGATGATGATGATGGTGAATGTAATTTGCATAGTATGCGTATGCTTTCAGTTCTTAAAACAGCGCCTAAACCCCCAAACTTGTATCTATAAGGAATCCGGAGTTCTCTTAGTATCTTCGGAACCATAGTATACCTTGGTGCAAAATCTTGCGTTTTGGTAGCATATGCTTAGGATACTTCTCATAAAACCAAAATCACCATATGTTTCCATATAAATTTTGAGGAGTTCCCTCGATGACTCATGGATCCCATCATCAGATCACCACTTTTGTGAAAATGGAACCAAATTGGAGGGAAACCCAACAGAACAAAATAAAAATTTTGAAAATCGGTTCACAAACGGCGGAGTAATCGTTGAACATACAAAAATAAAAAATTAAAAAATTAAAAAAAAAAATATCTCCACAGCCGAACATATAACCTCCTCCTTTTTGGAAGTCGGTTAAAAAAAAGTTTTCATTTCAAAGATTTGAAGCAAATGCCATTTACTACGTACGTTCGTGCCTTATGTGCGAATTGCCTAGCAACATTTGTGCATCTTGTACGTATCTGTTTATCTGTACGAAATCGTATGGCTTTACTGTCTGCTGCAGTCACAAATTACCGTACTAAATAATAGATATCCAATTAAAGTCTAAGCTTACCGGTTCTCTTGACATTTTCATCACCAACCATTTCTGTAACTCGCTAACAGGTATGTTTTCCAGGACGTAAGATTGCAAAAACTCCTTGTGATGATTCAAATACGTCGTCATTTTATCTTCGTCCCGCATTTTACTTTGATTTCCTAAAATTATTTTTACTTTAATTTAATATTCATCAATTTATGTTAACTAACATTTACTATTACTATAGTGTAACTAAGTGTAGAGTCTTACTGTGTTGAAAAATAGATAATTGTTTATGCAACATTATTATATTATAAACGTATTTTATTTATAATAATATAATATTTATAGTTAAATGTGTGTAACTTGAAAATTTACTAGTTTGTGTGGTGTGAACTTCTCTTAACATATTTTCTACAGTGCACTAATAATAATAATAATATCTATGAACACTTCACACCACGTCAGTCTGGCCCCGTGCTAAGTACCTGAAGGACTTGTGTTACGAGTACCAGACAACGGAAATATATATTTTAATACTTTTATACTATAGGTACATGTATTATATTTAAGATTTTTATTATATGATACACATACACAGGAACATACGAAACTTTTTGTTCCGTCGGCGGGATTCGAACCCGCGACCCCCGGCTTGAGCGCCGACAACGTTCTCAACCACTGAGCCACTGAGGTCGTCAAAAATCAAAATATACTTACTATTCATTCGTTCTACAACAAAACATAAAAATACCGTATTATTGAAGCTGTTCCTAATATTTTACCTAGTAAGCAGGAAAATAAACAACATCTATGTTCAAAAAACTTCCCCTACTATTACTACTTCTACTACTTCTACTACTAGTTGGTACAATTTTTTTAAAATGGTACCTATTCTTGGATATTTAATGTCACATATTCCTAAATTCAAATCTTTTGCGTATAATTTCTTGAGACACTCTTTGTGATAATCGGACCAAGTAGATCTTTCAGATGAAGGCGATTTTGGTAAAAACAGCGACAGGCCTCGGTGTCCTAAAATTAGCAGAGACAATAAATACACAATTGATACAAATACAAATAATTTATTTCCAGAAAATTACTATATACAAATTCAGATTAAGACAAATCCCCACACTAGGCATAGCCTGTCCTGTGGGGCCAGTCGAAACATTCTCGTGAAATTTTAGATAACTTTTACACTTAAAATAATTATTCAAACGTTTACGATGAAACTTTAGAGGTAAGATTATATTTATGTCTTGTATGTGAGTGAGGGTGTGTGTGTGCGTGTATATGTGTGTATGTGTGTGTGGGGGTGAGTGTGTGTGTATGAGGGATTGTGTGCTTTTATTTGTGTATGTGTGAATTATGCGAACGTTGTACGATTGAGATCTTATACAGTAACCTTTAGTATGTTTTCAGCTTCTTCGTAAGAAGTACTGAGAAGCATTTTTGTAATTATTTCCTTAGATTTAGGAGCAGAGAACCTTTCTAGTTGTCATAATTTCATTAACTTATTGTAGATAAGCGGGAAAACAAAATATGGTGCGAAGCGCTGAGCAAAGGAAGTTTTGACAGTGCATCTAAAGTTTCTCTTTTTAAGCAAGGTGATATGTTGTGTAGAAGTACAGATTTGTGGACAGCAAGCGCTACCCTCAATATGTATAGTTTACGAATGCTTAAAATCTGATAGTCGCAGTATAAGGCAGAGGTGGAGTATCTGCGACGTTAATTGTGTAATGACAAATGACGACATATCACAAAATCAGCCGACCTGAAATACTTTCTCGAAAACGTTGCTACCTCCTATACTATAAGAACTATATTATATCAAACATAATGCCAAGTCTTGCCATGATAATCTGGAAACTATCAAAGTTACGTTTGATACTACGTATATTGACATGTAGAATATATTAGCTCGATGCACTCCTTCAACATATAAATAGCTATTATAACTGTGCAAAATTTCAATCACCTACGTTTCCGCATTTTTCGTCAAAAGGGATCCAAAGTTTTTCGCTCGCGTATTAATATACAGAATGTAACAAAACTAAGTGATCATACTTTAGATTATATTTGTTAATTACAACTCCACAGTTTTCAGGCTAAGGAATTCTATGACATTCCACTCCTACAGAGTTATCTATATTTAACAGGAGTTCAAGCGATTGAGATTTTGCTTCCGATAGATTAATGTTTAATTTATGTAATGAGTAATCACAATTCACTATAAGAATTATACCGGGAACACTTGTTTCATTAAAATAAAGTAAGAGAGGCAGAAAGAAAAAGGTAGGAAAGACTTAGTGTTCCTTAAAGTTAAAAGGTTGAGAATATCTCGTGATCGTAGGTAGGGTAGGTCGTAACTCGTATCGGTTCCTGTTTTCCACAAAGTTATGAATTACGAGAGTAAAAGTGAGACCACACTAGGTGAGTACACTGCAGTAGAGCGACGAGACAATAACAAACAAAAAATATACCTTCAGAATCTGAGAATATTGGTGGTAGCAGCCTTGGGGAACGCGAGCCGTGAGCCGTGTGCCTTGCACCACATTCACACGGGGCCTGAAAAAAAAAACAATGAAATATCTCAACACTTCTGGATACACAACATAATTATTCATTAATAATAAAAATCCGCTTTTAATGTGAAAAACTGTAAACAATTGAACAACAGCTTTACATTCAAATGGTATAATAATACCTGAATTAAAAAATTTATCGTAAGAGATAAATTATATTTAATAATTATATATTAGCAACTTTATCTATACAGGCTGTAACAAAACTAAGTGATAATACTTTAGGGTGTGTACGTGTTCCTTGTAGAGAGTTCACTGTGAAAGTAGCAGCGCTGAAAGACCAAATTTTTTTTCACATTTGTATGGGCAAGCGCCCCAGCGTCACGAGAGATAGTTAAAATTTTTAAGGAGATTTTTTTTTTAATTATTTTTGGAGTATTTAAATAAAAGCTTTTTTTCAAAAAGTTTTTTGATTATTATTTATTTATACCCATAAACACCTCATAAATAAAATATGCGATTGTGTTTCTTGTTCCTATTACGAATCTCAGTAGTAATGTCAAATGTGTGCCTTACGCTCTGGAGTTAAGGTTGAATTTGTTATGTTCAATTTTGTGGTACATAAGTCACTTAGAATCATTTATTTTGAAACAACATTATAATATTTTTATTAAAATCGCTATGAAAAATTAATTGGTACTTTTCATAGCGATTTTAATAAAAAAGGACATAACGTGATGATATAATTATTATGGTGTTGTGGGGAATATTGTATCCATATACAACCATGTGACACTGGTGACCCTGACGTGGTAATGATGATGATGATGATGTATAATGTAATTTGCATAGTAGCATATGCTTTCAGTTCTTAAAACAGCGCCTAAACTCCCAAACTTGTATCTATAGGGAATCCGGATTCTCTTAGTATCTTCGGAAGTATACCTTGGTGCAAAATCTTACGTTTTGGTAGCCTATGCTTAGAATACTTCTCATAAAACCAAAATTACCATATGTTTCCAAATAAATTTTGAGGAATTCCCTCGATTACTCATGGATCCCATCATCAGGTCACCACTTTTGTGAAAATGGGACCAAATTGAAGGAAAACCTAATAGAACAAAACAAAAATTTTGAAAATCGGTTCACAAACGGCGAAGTAATCGTTGAACATACAAAAATAAAAAATAATAAAAAAAATGTCCACAGCCGAACATATAACCTCCTCCTTTTTGGAAGTCGGTTAAAAAATGTACTTAGACCGTCATTTTTGTCTATAAACTAATTTCTCTGATAGTTTTGCTACTATTCTTTTTCAGGACCCCCTAAATCCTGTAATTAATCCCCAGCGGTAAAAAAAATTGATACCAGCTTTAAACGAAAAAAGCGCGCTTGTTGGTTTTCTCAGTAGCTGCAAATGAGACGTTGCTGCTTCAATTCCTGCCAAATATTCAGTCCGATGTCTGTCACTAATTCTGTGACATGTGCTTAAAGTGCGCTGGGGTATCACATACCCCATCTAGTACGGCATGTAGCTAAAAAGTTTAGTGTAACTTCTTTTGTTTTTTTATTTATTTACATGTTTAATTTGGTGTTTAACTTGATGAAATATTATTTGCTGCTATAAGTTTAACGAAAACATGTATCGGTTATCGAAAAAATATATTTTACAAGCACTGACCGGAGAAGATGATGATTGTGACGTTGACTTAATGAATACCGAACAAGAATCGGATGGCGATGAAGATGAAATCAGTGATACCGGCTATGCCCTATACTAATAGATAGGAATACTGGACACATTTGTAAAATATGTAATATGTCCATATTATGTATGTAACATATAATTTTTTGATAATTACTGTAAATATTACGGAAATTTAAGTGACTAAGATTTTTTTTTTACTTACTTATAGTTTATTTTAAATTTATATTGTTAATAGGCTAAAACTAGATATATCATAGTCTTAGAAATTGAGAAGAATTTGATTGTAATAGGTGCCATATTTTGATTTCAGTACCGAAGAAATTTTTTTTATAGTTAAATAAATTTATAGTTTGAAGAAGAGGTCAAGTTTTTGTACTTTTATTTATAAAATTTATATTATTATGTAAAATTGAATTTATTTTACTTAAACCAATTCATTATTAGATATATAAACATATTACTTATTATTTACAATCGTGAGGAACAATTTTCCGGATTTATCTACCTTTTTTTGTTGGGGTATAGAAAACCCCACCTATAATTACAGCATGGTGAGATTAGTCACCTAGTACACGAAGGGATAGGGTTAGGCTGAACATAGTTTAATTTAATAGGTAGCTTTACATACTTGTTTCAGAAACTATAATCATCTCACGTAACGTCGTGTATACGATGAAAAGCCAGTTGGCGACTATTTTTAGCCTTAAATCCCTAATCCCTATACCCTTATTTACTCTACACGGCTGAAGGCTTAGCCTAAATATTCAACTGCGTAGGCTCTGGACCCTCAGAACAATTAAAATAGACAATCAATATTTGTTGCCGAGGCTGGCGTATAGGTAGTTTACAAACAACTTACGAGTATAATATAACGATTTTCCAATGAAACAATTTTTTATGCTTGAATTCGGAGTGAGCATTTTTAGCAGAAATGATGAGGTGATTAAGATGATATTAAATAAAGTTGCAATCGCGCTCGTATAATATTTATGGTCTAAGCTATGAAGCAAGTCGCAAAACTTCGTATAAAATATTTGATATTAAATTAATTGATTAAAATAATCTTATGACAAACTTCATGTTTCGAACACTTAACTATTAATAATTGCTAAGTAAGTATATTAAAATCAAATAAATAAAATCAATATAATTTCATAAAAGCCTATATATATCAAAAGTTAATTAATAGTGATCAAACGACCAAAGGTTTTCAGTTGATTGCTCATAACACAATAGCTTAATAGCTGTAATTTCTTAGTAGATATTGAAGGTAGACCAAATATTTACCTGTAATATTAATTACCAACACACCCAATAACTTATACAACCCTTGAAAGATGTACCTACTATCGAAAAAATTGATTCATAGGCAGATGACGGATCTACTTAATTTTGTAGCGTTATGTCAAACTCTGCCGACAGATCCCTACTAACCTTACTAAATGACGAAGGCCCGCCATCTGCATATGAATCAATTTCTTTGATAGTACAATAATTCTACTATTTAATGTAAAGGTGACTTTTCGATCTTCGCCGGAAGCGACCGCGACCGAAAAAAATTCATATAAAATACCACTTTATAACCTAAGCTAGGTTTCATTTTCTACCCACATAAACGTCTATAACAGGGGTTCCCAAACTTATTTTGTCTACTGCCCATTTTGAGAACAAATTATTTTAACGCCCTATTGTTTCTCCTACTTTCTTATCTTTATTTAAATTAAGGTGCTTTTGCTGCAAATTCTATAAAAATAAATACAAAATGCTAAAATTAGTCGTTTTCAAACCATATTTTCGCCATAACCACCGACTTAATTTGCATTTCCAAATTTTCTACAATCCCGGTCCCCGGGATTTTTGTTTAACAAAATATTATATTCTAAGAAATCGCCTCCTTAACTTGTAAGCCAAAAAAACTAATGTGAGAGAATAGATGCATTTAATTTAAAATGCATCCAGATGAAACGAAATTACAAATCACCCCCCAAGCCTCTACACAACGCCCCCATTTTTTTCTGGGTCCCACACTTTAGGCCTTCAGCGCCCACAAGGGGGCATTATCGCCCACTTTGGGAAAGGCTGGTCTATAACGATTAACGACCCATGCCGCCTCGCTTTGTAGTGGCGTAGAGCAAAATGAAACCTATAGTTTATAGGTTGTATTTCTTATAAGGTGGCATTTTATTTGAATTTTTGTCGGTCGCTTGCCTCGAGAATCGGAAAGTTTCTTGTTCGATCCAGTCTGTGTATCGTGGAGTAAGAAATGGCAGTTTTATATCATATAAAACTATATTTGTTTGTTTGTGTAACCTTCTTTCATGAAACAGTTTATCGCAACCGGATGTACCGAGTCGGTAAAACAAATAAATATTGACATTCGCGCAAAAGATAGGAGGAATTATAATAATAAAGATTCGAAGGCAAAGAGCAAACATAGTCTACAATAATATTATTTACTAGATACTTTAACAGATAAGACGTATTAAAAACTCCAAAAACAAAGTCTCAAAATTGGTTAGCGTACAGATGTTGCAATGACCTAGCTAGGGTTAATATAGGTCGTAGGATCATCCGTTCGTATGGATGATGGTGACCCAGATATATTTTTGGAACCTTTTTTTTCATTTTATTCTCTATTCATCACCATTCTAAGGTTAACAATAATTTTTTCTAACAGTCAGCAACAACAAAAGTCAAAAGATAAATTCTCAACTGCGAGAACCTTAAGGTGCCTCTTCACAATGGTCCATGCAGGCCTACTACAACCCATCGCCATTACACGGGGTAATGGCACAGAATACATAATATTATTACAAGTAATGGTTTATGGCGTATGATGGCGGACGATTTCCAGGCGTGGCGCGCAATACATGGCCTGCAATGGGCCATCGTGGGCCATTGTGTACTGGCTATTTTTTTTTTAATTGCAAGCTGTTTTTAATACGGTTTTTAGTGTTATACAATAACAATAATCATTTAATCGAGAAGTACCATGGCAACCCATGGTACTTCTCGATTAAATAATTATTGTGCTTTAGGTCTCCCAAATACAGTTTATCTTGATGTCACTTGTTGAGAAAGTTAATCCGAAATTGTAATCAATGAAAGCGTATTTGCAATTTGGGCTGGCTGCCAATCACGTCAATGTTAGATAAACATTTGATCAGACTGATTTTAAAACGGAGGAGCAGACGGTGATATTCGCATGTCGTATGAAAAAAAATATTTCACTAATATGAGTAAATTGTTAGTATTTATGTATATGATTGTTAAATTATAATATAGTTGTTAGTAGTCCCAATTAAGGGACGGTAATACCTCATATTATGTCCAAACAGCGAATCAAGGCACGAAACTTGATATAAAATGTATGTGTGAAATTATGTGCCTCGCAATTTTGTTCACATTGTAGCTTCATGATTTCGACCATGGTACGAACAACAGGGATCTTCTTAATTCCCGTTCAACTCGGTTTTGAATTTAAGTTGTCGGATTTGAGTTGAATTTTGCATTATGAATCAGTCTGTCAGTCAGTATTTATAACACTCAAGTCCCGAGTCCCGACGCAAGATGGGTTCTGAGACTTGAAAATTGAACATTGAAGTTTAGTCCTTGTCTGTCAAGTGATTTGTACATACAACGTATCAGAAAAGGAAAATACATGAAAATACATAGACTATAGCGTGGTAATTGATTAAATATTATTTTTATTGGTATCAGAGAATAAGCAGTTAGCGGACCTACGTATTTCGGTCGCGTTTTGTCAAACCCAGCCGACAGATGACGACTTACATTAAGTTGTTTATTGACATAATCCAACCAAATGACGCAGGTCCGCCAATTGCCTATGAATCAACTTCTCTAATCATCTGAGTACATCAGACATAATAAAATAAAGATTATCTACAGAATACAGATATAGATCGTGATTTTGATTTTGATTTTATTTTGGCAGGGACAGCTAACTTATAGCTTGCCGAGAGCTTACTTATATTGTATGACAATATTATTATGAACAGTAGTATTATAAGTTACATAATATTATAATAATATATACTCTACAATTTCAATTTATTTGATAAACAAATCATTAACGGCAGTTGGCATTTGGCACATATCATTCGCAATTTATCGCTAATACTTGAATATTGCGCTAGCATTAGATATTATTGTATAATAATTATTATTCTACTCTTTCAAAGAAATTAATTCATACGTAGGTTCCTTTGAAGAAATTGATTCATAGGTAGTTGACGTACCTATCTCATTTGGGCGGAATATGTCAATTTAATGTAAGTCGTCATAACATTTAGGCTGAAACGCACAATTAAATAGCAAAACGCGACCAAAATAAATAGTTCCGCAATCTGTCTATGAATCAACTTCCCTGGTAGTACCTATTTAGTAGAGTTACGTCAAGCTCAGCCAAGACACTCGACAGATCACACACGAATCCTTAACCTGACCAAATAACATGGATCCGCTCTCTCTATAAATTTTTCTGGTGGTTAACAATATAACTAATGTATAAAAATGCTTGGTACAACACATAGCTAGCACTGCTAGCTTCATAAAATTATAAAACCACACATTCGCCAAGGGACATTTCGGAGTCCGAAATTCGGACTTTTCGATCACCAGAGGACTACCAAGCGGCTAGTTTAAGCAAATATTCCTTACCAGAGTATCAAGAGCCGCCTTGCCAACAGTACGATCATCCATGGCAGAGGACATTCTGAAATTCGATTAAAATGCAATAATTTGCGTTCAAAATATATAATATGTAGGTTTGTAGTACCAGTACCTATTACATAGGGCTGCCATCACCTAAACTGCCGTCGCGTCGCGCGTCGCCTTATCGCGTCGGTTAAGCACAAAAAAAACCCGGACATTTGGCCGAAATATGGCTATTTCCCCGAACACCTCTTAAAATTATGTTTTGCCAATTTTTGCTAAAACATCTTTCTTTTACAACAAAAAATTGTAAAAGTCTGATTAACTCAAGTCCTTGAAAAATGATATCGTACTTGATTTTGATCAGAGAAGAAACCGTGTGGATTTCTCTCAACAAAAGTGTCCGGATTTCACCCGGACACTTTTCAAAAACCCGGCCGGACGGTTCCCGGACGCCCTTCAAACTAGGATAAATCCGGGGAAACCCGGACGGATGGCAGCCCTACTATTATGTATGTACTACATCGATTTTAAACTGTGAAGTGGTATCATTGCTCAGTCCACTGCGTAATAATTATGTGGGTTTGCAAGGTTCATTTCTTATCACGTGAACCCGCTTGTTTGTTTAAAAATTGTACATATATACTAATTATATTAATTTGAAACAGTGTCTGCATATTACCTTTCTACTTTCAACAAAACCAATTTTGATAGAATTTGGTATGGAGATGCTAGTGCTACGAATCTCAGGAAAGGATGAAAAATATCTTTTATCACAAAAAATTGGGTTTCCTGCACGAAAAACGGCTATAATTATGAGCGAATGAGGTTGCGGGCAACATATATTTGTATCTTTTCGTCTACTTTCTTCCCAACTAGACTTTGACCGAGCAACACTATTTTAAAATGAGCACAAATTAAAAATACCTCTTAATGCTGTAATATAATTCTGCAATTATATTATACAAATGGGTAAAAAGTCCTTGAATTACTTTTATTATTCTCCATAATTATAGTAGATTCATCTACTCCAATGTTACCACTTCAATAAAATTATTAATAATAGTTGAAAACTATAGAAAAAAAGAAAATTAATTATTGATTATTACTATAATAATAATAAGCGACATCAAATTATCACATAATTAATAATTGATTCTAAATAATAAAGATATTTTTTTTATTATTTGTAATCAATTTAAATAATAACAAAAAAAAGCATTTAAATACCAAAATAACAGAGAGAAATATAAGTTTACTTAATCTCTACTTATATATAAGTGGCACTTACTTTATAATTAATCCACACACTCGTCCACTTCGCGTGGCGTCACAGACATAACAACGCGTATCAAAATTATCGCTCCACCGTTAATCTATAATATCTAACCATCTATAATTTTCAATTTAACTCATATCACTTTCGTAGGCTATATCCGTTTGACCTCGTCACTTTTATGATAACAATTGTATTTAGAATAGATAAACTGTACGAATAGAATATAATAACATTATAGACTACATAATGTTTAGTTATTGTAGTATCCAACAGGAATATTGTGCTTCTCTACAACGAAGAGAAGTATCTCTTTTTTGAGTAGAATAGTTTTAAGTTTTAAAATCATCACTAGATGACCTACGAATAATAATTCGTAGGTCATCCAGTAATTATTTTTATTTGGATTCTATGAGACATCAAGTAATGATTTTCATTTGGATTTTAGTATCTTATCAATTTTGTACAAAATCGTAGTCTATGTAGTAAACAAAGTTCTAAGTATAATTTTTACAAAATATAATATTATTGTTATCTTACACGCATACAAGTTTACTTCATTGAAGGTTGCAATTTAACTGCAATAACAAAAACATAACAATAGTGATTTCTCTAACAATATAATTTAGACCTAGTTAGTATTTACAAGTCTAGGCAAACACGAGATAACTAGGTATAAGTTATTAAGTATATTTAACTATGCGTTTTCCGAGTACTATTTATGTATTATTATCTTCGAACATGTAAGTAAAAAAACTCACGCTCTGTCTAATACTTTGTCCTTGTCTGATATGTTACAAATTTTTTAGAGTTCCGTAGTCAAGAAGGAACCCTTATAGTTTCGGCCTGTCCGTCCGTCTGTCTGTCTGTCCGTCTGTCTGTCCGCGGTTTTTCTCAGAGACTATAAAGCCTACAAAGGTGTACTTCGGCATGAATGTACATCTTAATGACGCCGACAAAATGGTATATAAAATCTTAAAAAAAAAACATTTTTTTTATGGTACCTCCCATACACATCAAGCGGGGGTGATTTATTTTTTCCTCGTCCACCCCTGTGGGGTGTCGTTGGATAGGTTTTTTAAAAATAATATGACTCATGAGTATTCAAAGACCATTTTCCGATTAAGGGATCCATTTGTGAAATATGAAGTTTTAAAGTGGAAAAAATCGTTAGAGTCCAGAAACAACCGCTTAGCTGGTAGAAGGGGGGGGGGACCCCTTCTACCAGCTAAACGGTTGCTTCTGGAAATGTGAAAAAATTCACGGGGGTAGTAAATATGCTGAATTTAAAAGGAAATCTATCACGGCTAAGAAGACTTCATAAGTTATTGAGTAATAGTCGAACAACTAAAAAATTGTATTGGGAGAAGTATAAAGGAAATTTTCGTTCAAATTCTTTTGTACGTAACTGAGATGATGTTGTTAGTAGTGTAAAACACGTTATAAATGTGCATTAATTAACTATACAAAAATTATCAAAAACGAGCGATATTGCGCCTGGCCCGACACGCACTTGGCCGGTTTTTTTTTAGTATTTCATTGTGAAAAATTAAGAGTAGAGAAAGTAGAGATATGACCAATATACCAATACAGACTTCTATGTATATTCCAAAGATCTCTAAACCTTCTTATGTCATTGGTATATTCTTTATCCCATTGACTTAAGAAACAGAGGTCTTTGCTTTATCCCTATAATAATAAAAAAAACCTGTCACGTTTGACAATGATATTCCAATTCAAGTCAATCTATAAGAAAGGCATAGAGCAAAATAATACATTGGAGAAAGGTATTTTGTGTAGTCTTTAGGGATATTATGGAAACGCTGGAGCTATTTGGAACATAATGGTTGGTTACAAGCCGGATGAGCAGACTCCAGCCAACCAGAAACTAATAGCTGGTGCCATATCTGGTGTCGTAACACGCTTCGTTACGCAGCCTCTGGATGTCTTGAAGATAAAATCGCAGCTGCAGAACAAGAGGAACAAGTCGCTTACGCTATTCGGAATATCCAAGTCGATATATTTAGAAGAGGGCATCAACGCTTTCTGGCACGGTCATAATGTTGGACAGGTAACTGTCAAGTTTATTTCGAAGGATGAAGAGTGGTAACTGGTAGATTATTTTGAAATTCCTATAAAAAAACGGACAAGTGGGACAGACGGACGGACAGACCGATATAAAAGTTTCTTGTTGACGACGGAACTCTAAAAAAAGAAAACACTTTGGGTACGGTGTTCATGACGTCAAAAATCGATGCTATACTGTTGATTCGTTCCGAAATATTCTGGGCCACTGCATTGACTGCCCAAGACTTTGTTGGGATCTAAGTTAACATACCTTACTCCCTAAATCCTAAGACACAGCCCTTAATTAAGGTAACGGTCCCTAAATACACTGTCAAAAAGGTTGCTGGAGTAATTTTTGATAGTCGAGCCACAGAACTCACCCGTTCGATTCCCAGTATAATTTCTGCATTCCTGGGAACTGACCATACTAAATATAAAAGCTTTGAGCCATAGGGGGATTAAGCTTTTCTCTATCTTTAAGTAAAGGTAGAGAAAAGTTGTAAATAGATTTTATTAGATTAAATCTATGATTTTTCATCTCTGGCTTTGACATAAGAGCTAATTTTAAAAAAAATGCCACTTCCTTTGTGTTTCTTCTGAGTAACGTAACACAATTGTAACACAAAAGAATTATAAGGGCTTATACATACCGCAAAATTATGGTCATTTTTGACCCGTAGTTAGTTTTTTGGATTAAACTACTATAATTTCATGGTGCAATAGGAGGGTGAGATAATTGTAAATAAAAGTCGGATTAATCTTGTCACATAAATTATAATATTAAACAATATATTAGTTTGTGTTCCTACACACGTAAATATATCAGGGGTAGAGTCTGTACTTCGGAGTTGAGAATGATCTTCAGGCAAAAATACTAAATATTCTTACATTTTGTGTTATTTTTCCTAAAAAAAAACATAACTTCTCACCGGCATGAACAGACCTTTATGATTTCCTTTGTGTAACGTTACACAAAATTGTTAAACAAACGTGACACACAGGAAATAAAGAATATGCTTTTCTAACCTAAAAAATTTCAAACTACATGAAAATGTGCCGGACACATGCAATAAACATAACAATCTAAACAATGATCTTATTCTTTCGTCATAAAGTGAAACCAAAGTAGATAAAAACTTACCGGAGTTTATTGCGTAGCATGCACAATTAGTCCGTATAAAAGTTTTTTTTTCGCTACCCGCACTCTAAACGAGTAGTGGAGTACAAACAAAATGGCCGCGATGTGTCAGTTGTCACTCCATCTATACATTTGCTTCTTTTTACTGAGTTGCCACATTAAAAATTAATACCATAGTTAATGAAAAAAGAGTGTAACACAATGGAATAACACAAAATATTATTTTCGTAGACAAAATAAATTTTTGAAAATCTATAAGTTTTAAAGGACATTCCAGAACATATACTTTGTAAAAACGTCAAATTATCGATGATGCTCAAAACCATTTCTAAAGTTATATCTATTTACTTTAAAACTTTGCTTTTTTTTGCTTTATAAGTTCCACTACTAGTATATGGACAGAAAAGGGAGAATTTTTTTTGAAATTAGCTCATAAGCGACGGGGATTACACTATGATTACGCCACTACGGATTAAAAATTTGACGCGCCTTAAGTCTTAACTATTTAAGTCCACTCAAACATGCAGAATATGTACAGGTTTCCTCACGAGAAATTCCTGCATATCATTACTGTATCTGCTATCTACTTTGAGTATTTATTTAGTATTCGGTAAAATAGCATTAGCTCACGTACAAACACTGGAATCGAACCAACACACTTTCAAGAGGAGTTAAAACGTTAGTTACCAACTTAATTTACTCATGTCTTCGATTAATATTAGTAACTTTTTTCGAAATTCTGCACAACAGTTTCGCATAAGCTGTTGTGCAAGTTCTTAAGGGATGGACGGACGGGATTCATCCAAATCTTATTGAATCTTATGTGGAGTATAGAGGAAAACAAATTCATTAGTTTTTCTCTCACGTCATTTTTTACCGCCACTTGAATAGGCATGATGACTTTTTTTTCTTATTGGTAATTAAAATACCCTTAAAAATAGAAACATCGCTGAAAGAATGACTGTGATAGCTAAAAAAATCACCAAGATATGACAATTCAAACATCTCATAAAATAGACCTGCCCGAAACGCTCCATACAAAGTGCTACGAAAAAATGACGTCACTCTTTCGTAGTTTGTACGCATCGGGAGAGAACTTTGTTCGGTAGGTATATTAAATATTGCGTTTATGAAAGTGGTTTCAGAACAAAGGTTGCTTTTAATTGCATAAGTTATCGAATGGTATACAAATATTAAGAAATTTAATTGGAAAAAAATCGTCTTGATTATCCAACTTTGAAGGCGCATAACAAAAAAAAATACAAATGCTATCAAGCTGAAATTTTAGGAACACTTATTTTTTACCGTGATTTCTTTATCTTATTAACAAAATTCGCTAATCTTTGACCTTGTCATCATCCCTATTCCATAATATTATTATAATGAACATATCAGACAAACAATAATAGATAGTCCGACAGACATACTGTCCAAAATCACACGGGGTGTACGTGTAACCAAACTAACTGATAATACTTTAGGGTGTGTAATGTGTATGTGTCCCTTATATTGAGTTCACTGTGAAAGTAACAGCGCGGAAAGCGAAAAAGAGCATTTTTTTGTGCTTTGTATGAGCAAGCGCCCATGCGTCAGGTCTTTTTCCATACAAAAGTTAAAAATGTTGCTCTTTCAGCGCTGCTACTTTCACAGTGAACTGAATACAGGCGACTTATACACTCAATAAAGTATTATCACTTAGTTTTGATACACCTTGTATAATTATTAATTTATATAGTATGGAAGGTTCTGATATCAGCAGTACAGGCTATGTTTTTGGTATTTTTCAGGTGTACTCGATCATATCAACTTCAAGTCAGTTCTATGTCTACGAAATGTCTACGAGATATGCCTTCAAATTCTTCGATTACAAATATAATAAGTAAGTAAAGGCCACGTAAAGTTTATGCGTACGATTCTCGTCTCCATATTGACCGTGTCCCAGTTGTGTTTGGGTTAATAATCGTAAATTATTCAAAATATTCATACTTAATTCGATTAAAAAGGTAGGGTTGCGTCTATGATTTTGACGCTACATCTGTACTTACTCCGTTGTCTGAGCTGATACAAAAATATCTTCTAAAGGTAGTTCTATGGGTTTGCCATTAAATTTTTTGTTTTGGTATAGTGCGTGTGGCAAAGCGCGCCACCCCGGCAAGTGTGCCAGCTATAATTATTCCATACCATATTCCATTCGATTGGAAATCTCCAATCAGCAGTATGGAATTATAATATTATATACTATATGGCACACTTGCCGGGGTGGCGGGCTTTGCCACACTCACTATATAATCCGCGCGCGATCAGAAAGGGATCAGAGTGACAGTTTTGTTTGCTAATGTGTGTGTCAATGAAGTAGCGTTAGCAAAAAATTTCTCAACATTAATTTATAGGTTTATACATAATAATAATAATAAAATACGTAATCGACCGATTCTGTACATTAAAGAATTTACTGTGTTTTTGGTCAATCTATCTTTCAGTTACTATTTTTATTTTATTTTTGAGAAAATCCAAAAGGGGTTCGAACATTTTTGTATGGAGCCTGGCATATCTAGCCGCCGGCCATTTTGATTTTTTTTTTAAATTTCCGAGCACGATAAAAGTAGTATAATATTTGGATAGAGGACACTTATACACACAAAAAATGTTATATAACATGGTATCCTAAATATCTCGGAAACGTGACACTTTAGGATACCATGTTATACAACATTTTTGTTTGTATAAGTGTCCTCTATCCAAATATACCACTTTTATCGTGCTCGGAAATTTTGAAAAAAAAAAAATCAAGATGGTCTATGCCACAAAGGTTCGTACCCCTTTTCATGAAAAAGATTTCTTGGTAATATTTTACCAATGGCTGTGATTCAGGTATTATTTTATATACAATTACTATAATAATATGTTATATACAATTACTATAATAAGATGTTATTACCTATTCTTATCACAAAAAAATAAATAAAACAAAACTTAAAATAAATGTCCGCGAACAAAAAAGTAATTTTGTTTGTCGACCCTACGGCTGGCCAAATGTCAGCGCGCGTCAACAAAACTGTCATTCCGATCCCATTCTGCTCGCGCGCGGATTATACTTGTATTTTTTTTTTTTTTTAAAGATAGTTACAATCTTGGCGAATAGAGATGATGAAGACGTTTGATATGTTTTTATTATCATAATAAAACTTAATATTATAAGTGTTAACATTTTAGTCTGCTCCTTAAAAATGCATAGAAATTTTACAAATTTATTTCTCCTTATAAAAATGTTAAGATCAAATATAATGTTATGAACCAATAATTTTTTAAATTAATGTAACTGCCTGCATAAAACTGTTGTACTTGAATTCCTCACTTATCATAAATTATGTTCGATGTATCACGAGTTTTGGCCAATCAACAAAATATTTCATATTATAATTACAAAAACATGGAAACAAGATTTAATACGCCAATTTTCATTATTCATACCACTTGATATATAGATATTATGTTTAATTTGTATATTTTACGAAAACCGACAATACTTAGGTATCTGTATGCAGTTCAAACAATTTTCTCACATAAATAACTTACAGTACGGCCATGGTCTAAACAATTTTCCATTTTCCACGTCCGTCGTATTGCTCTTTGCGGAGTTGCGTAACCAAAGGGTAAAACGGGACCCTATCACTGAGATCTTATTTAGGTACCCCGAGCACGGATAATTCGTGTTTTTAAGGTATTGCAAGAAATAAAAAAGTCGTAAAATTTTCAAAGTAACATTCCAATAATGTTTAATTAATAGCAGATATAACAATATAAAATAATTTATTAATGACTGTGATATAAGTTTTTCGTGTAGTTGTTGTGAGGGTATAAGCCCCCTTCAAAAACAAATTAATTTAATATTAAAACAAATTATTCTCACATAATATGCGTACTATTTTGTCATAGGGCGTTCTATAGGGCGACTAGCGCAAACGTTAGCTTTTTTCACGCGCAAACGCGCCGGCTTGCACTTGAAACGTACGTGCGGATTTCTTTAAAAAAAAGTGAACGTGTGCGCCAGTTCATGTATTTTCTACTGATTCCATGCATTCAGATTTCCGAATACGGAAAACAAATTCGGAAATTGAATACGGAAAACGTGTGTATGCGACCAACCTTATCCTTCCATTTTTTCCGATCAATCGCTATACCTCAGCTGAAATTACAGATTTCTCGGCGAGTTCCTATGTGGGATTTGGTCTGGGTGCTGTGTCGCCACTTTCGTGACGCCGTTGGACGTTATCCGTGTCCGTCAGATCCTTATCAAACAGCAGTACAGGGGGTTCTACAACGGCGCCAAAGCGGTCTATAGATCGGGAGGCTTGCTGGCTTTCTACGAGGGCTGGTTTACTGGGATTTTAATGGCAAGTTACTATTCTATCGCCTAGGAAGTGATTAAATATATAGATTGTAAAGTGTTGAGAAGTCATAGGAACAATGTAAATCTTGAACCTTTTTTGAGTTACTTAGCAATAACATGCTTACCTATTAGTCTGCAATAGACTATGTAGTGGTAAACTCTACGACATTTACAAAGCAATATGGAATTGTTTACTGGATAATTAGAGAAATTGACGATTTTACGGACAAGGAACAAGTAATATAGGTTATATAGGTTTTTTGCTATGTATGTACTATGTAATATTATTACATTACAACCTTGGTTAACAACTCTATAATATGTTTGGCGCCTCACTAACAGACATACGATAATTATTATGTCTGTACAAACTAAGTTTATTGTATCGTTAATATCATTGTTCACTTTAACACTGATTGTGTGACGTGCGTGTGCGCCATGTGTGCGCATTGATAAGTATAACATAACTATTAACCAGCCATTGTGACCGAAATGGAGAAATCAGATGCGCCTGCCATATTTGAGCGGGCAGCGGCAGCCATTTGATTGTTCCCTCCGTGACGTATGTTGATAACGTCGTGGAGAATTAATTCAACTGTAAACGATACAAAATTATAATAAGTATGTAGGTAGATTTTAAATGACGATGAACTCTTCCTTAGCAGTTTGGACGTACAATCTTAATATTTCTAACAAGCTTTTCGCGGCCATCATTTTCAAATAGTACTTACCTATTTCCAGATTACAAACGTTATCTCACATTCAGACCCGGATCTACGGGAGGGCGAGAAGGTGCACTTGCCCCGGGCGGCAAAGATTGAGGGGCGGCCGGAGGCCACCTCCCAATCTTTTGCCGCTTTCTTCACCGCCGCGTGCGCCACCGGTGGCCCACCGCGCTACCCCGTCAACGTTGTTTCGCAGAATTCTATCTGTTGTGAAAAGACTTGGAGGCGCCCCTTGTCGCCAGGGACCTCGACGTGACTTCTCACCACCGCCACTTCAATTCAACAAAGTTCCGTAGAACTCGTTCTGCGGTTAAAACCTATGTGACCATGAAAATTATTACCTAAATAATTTCATCAGTCTTGGGACCCATACATTCTTTCAGAAATGTGGCTTGTTCTTTATTAACACTTCACCGATAACTATAAATAAAAACAATAACATAATATTGATATAAGCACCCGTGCAAGATAAACCTTCGAGAAAAATAAACTTTTAATTTTATTATATTAATAAACAATTTTATAAAAATCATAGCATTTTATTTAAGTACCAATTGAAAACGCACATTTTTGCTTGGAGGGCGGCAAATTGGGATTCTGCTCCCCCCTTTTTAAAACGTAGATCCGGGCCTGCTCACATTTGACCCCTTTGCTGAGGAAATGTTAAAAAATCCTTTTGGATACATCCATCTTACATCAAAAATTCAAGATCATTTTGATAATAATCAGCTTATATACTATGTACCTACCTATGTGATGCAAAAATGTGTCAGTTTCGTTGTCGCACCTATTCACGCCTAAGCTTTTAAAACTATTGAGAGGTAGATAAAGGCTGGTATTTAAATGATGGCTGATATTCGTATCTAATAATAATAATATTATTCTTAAACTAAAAAAAAGTAGAACGGACTACTCCAATGTTCTTGGGATTTTCAAAATCGACGTTCTAATTTTAAAATTAATTGATGTTTTTTTTTCAGACAGGTCCACAAATGGGCATAACGTTCGCGTTGTTCAGCTATGTACAGCCTCTTCTGTTGAGGAACTTCTGCAGGTGGAAGTCTGGTGCCTGTCAACACGAGTCAGAAGCGCATAATGCGCAACACCTGGTCGTTGCTACTTTCGTTGCAGCAGGCGCGGCGGGTCTGGTTTCCAAAATCGTCACGTATCCTTTGGACCTGGCGAGGAGAAGGCTGCAAATCGCGGTAAAGTTCTCTTTAGTACTGACTGATACTATAGTGGTCTGGCATCTATAACTATGTACGTAATGCAAAAAAAAGTAAACGAAAACTTGCTTTAATGATAAAAGTAACTCCGTCAAAAAACATGTTCTACAATACTTGTCAAAAATGTGTACCTGGGACTTAGGTAGGTCAATACATTTGCAATATTTAGGTGGCCTTCAGCGGTATCAAGCTGACGTTACATGACATTTCGAAAGGAACCAAATTTAAAACGGTAATAGTATGGGAGTTACGTTTCCTTAGTTTTTATTATTCGTAGGATTATATATCAACAAATACTAAAAATAAAATAAAATTAATGTTTAATTCCCATACAAATAACGTGATTGTTTTGTCCTTTTTTGCTCTATATCAATAATGGCAACAGGTAGGTACTTGAATTTTTCTCAAAGTACTTAGTTATATGTGTACTTGAATATTTAATAATAATATTAAAATAAAATAAAAAATTAAGGGGGGCTCCCATACAAAAAACATAATTTTTGGCCTAATTTTGCTCTATAGTACGGAACCCTTCGTGTGCGAGTCTTACTCGTAGTTGGCCGATTTTTATAAATTTTTGTTTCCCCATATTATAGGCTGCTGATATTATTGTTAAAAATTTCTTACTTTTTTGCTTATAACTTTTTTAATTTTTAATTTAGGGTAAAAATAACTTTTAAATAAAAAAAAATACTTATGAGCATATTTGTAGGCAAAATAATTTGCAACAAATTATGATGTTACACATTTTTTGTAAGACGTATAGTTTCCGAGATATCGCGAAAATAGTGTTGTCAGCCCTTTTTTCAAGATGGCGGCCGAGGGACAAGGGTGGCGACCCCACAAACTTGAGGTTAAGCTTCTATTGACCCCCCCCCCACATTTTCCAAAAATAAAATTGCGTCCTCTAAAAAATGCAAAGCTCATGTAACATTATATCAATGGACTAAGTATATGAAGAATAAAACAACTTGTATTTCATTCAGTACATGTAGGTACTGTAGTCTATAACCTAGTATAACCTAGGATAATAAAGGAAGTGTATTACCTACGTATTATACTGATTAAAGTCAATCTTAGTCAATTTTAAACTTTCTAAGTCACAGGAGTGGGGTAATAGTTTAATTACTAATAATTTCCTCGACCGTACCTACATTCCGTCGGATAATTATTATTTCTGTGTAATAGATTTGTAAATTACTTTCAATTTACAAAGTATCCTCAACTCAATAAAAAAACACATGTCTTTATTTCAGTGGCTCTAAAACGAAAAACCGGCTAAGTGCGTGTCAGGTCACGCGCAATATAGGGTTCCGACTTCCGTAGTAGTAGTTTTTGATAATTTTTGTATGGTTAATGAATGTACATATTTTATAATGTGTTTTACACTACTAACAACATCTCAGTTACGTTCAAAGGAATTTGAACGAAAAGTTCCTTTATACTTCGCCGAATATTTTTTTTAGTTGATCGACTATAACTCAAAAACTTATGAAGTTTTCTTAGAAGTGATAGTTTTCCTTTTAAATTCAGCATATTTCCTACCGCCGTGATTTTTTTCATATTTCCAGAAGCAACCGTTTAGTTGGTAGAAGGGGGGACACTGGACTCTAACGTTTTTTTCTACTTTAAAACTTCATATTTCACAAATGGATCTCTAAATCGGAAAATGATATTTGAATACTCATAATATTTAAAAAAACCTATCCAATGACACCCCACACGATGGGGTGAACGCGAGAAAAAAAAAATCATCCCCGCTTCATGTGTAGGGGAGGTACAATAAAAAATCTATATATATATATAAAACTCAAAGGTGACTGACTAACATGTTGATCTATCAACGCACAGCCCAAACCACTGGACCGATCGGGCTGAAATTTGGCATGCAGGTAGATGTTATGACGTAGGCATCCGCTAAGAAAGAATTTTAAAAAATTATATCCCTAAGGGGGTTAAATAGGGGATGAAAGTTTGTATGAAACTTTGTCAATTTTAAACCGATCGGGCTGAGATTTTGTATGCATAAAGCGACTATGACGTAGGCATCCCCTAAGAAAGGATTTTAATAAATTCTACCCCTAAGGGGATGAAATAGGGGATGAAAGATTTTATGAATTTTCTTAGACTTTCGACTGATTGAACTGAAATTATTAAAGATTTGAGCCCCTATGATGAAAACGTTCGCTTAAATAGGATTTTGATAAATTCAACCCCCATGGGGATAAAATAAGGGATGATGGAGGATGTAAATATATTATTTTGAACCTATCAGTATCTAATCTATACATATTATAATAAAATTGTAGAAATGAAAATTCTGTACGTTAAAGATATTCAAAAAAAATTATAAGCGGGGGGTGTTACTACATCGCTATGGAAGCCAAAAAATGTGGTTACTTTTTTGTCTGTCTGTCTGTCAGGTCCACCAAACCCCCCCCCCCCCCCTCACTCCTGGAAATGCAGCTTATATCAAAATGGTAACGCGTTATATATATCCTCTAACGCGCACCCGCATAACTCCCGCACCTAGGATTGGCTGCGCCCCCCCAAACCCCCTCCCCCCCCCTAGTGTTGAGTTTTGATTCCTCTTTAAGAACAAACTAAGTCAATAAATAAAAATGAAATTATTCTAACCTAAACTAAACATCCACTATTTGAGTGTAATTTAATTACTAGGCTTCGGCCCCCCCCCGCCTCCTTACTGCGCCTACTTACTGCGCCTCCTTCCTCCCGCACCTGGAAATGTTGCTTATAACAAAACGGTGTCGCGGCGTTAGTGTTGCGTTGTAATTCTCCTTTTTAGGAACAAGGAGGAGGTTATAATATGTTTGGCTGCGGATATATATATATATATATATATATATATATATATATATATATATATATATATATATATATATATATATATATATATATATATATTTTTTTTTTTTTTTTTTTTTTTATTTATTTTAATATGTTCAACGATTACTCCGTCGTTTGTGAACCGATTTTCAAAATTTTTGTTTTGTTATATTAGGTTTCACTCCAATTTAGTCCCATTTTCACAAAAGTGGTGATCTAATGATGGGATCCATGAGTAATCGAGGGAACTACTCAAAATTTATATGGAAACATATGGTGATTTTGGTTTTATGAGAAGTATCCTAAGCATATGCTACCAAAACGCAAGATTTTGCACCAAGGTATACTATGGTTCCGAAGATTTCTATGGTTCCGAAGACTCCGGATTCCTTATAGATACAAGTTTCGGGGTTAAAGCGCTGTTTTAAGAACTGAAAGAACTGAAAGCATATGCTACTATGCAAATTACATTCATCATCATCATCATCATCATCATCATCATCATTACCACGTCAGGGTCACCAATGTCACATGGTTGTATATGGTCACCCTTACCCTTCTTTTTGCACTTCGACTCTACTATTTGAATGCAACATTAAGGCTGCGTTTCCACCAGAGATATGTAATTGCGAGGAGTGTGTTTTTAAGATCAAATAGCAACGCCGCGTTGAGCTATGTCATGGCAAGCTCACGTCAATGAAGCGATTCTATTGGTTCTCAAAAACACATTCCTCGCAACAAATCTCTGGTGGAAACGCAGCCTAATGTTTCGTTCCTTATTCACATCTTATGAACTTTGTAGGAATAGAAATCAGACTGGATCAAATAAGGAAGGAAGAGAAATAGAAATCAGACTAGATCAAATAAGAAAGGATCAAATAAGCATTGTACTGAAAAGGTCAGAATTCAGTACAGCGCTGTCAAAATTAAAAATTTATCGCAATCACCACTACTTTAATCTATTAATACGATTTGTAATCTTAATCAGATCGTGCTATAGTAAGTACTTCCCCGGAAATACGAATATACTTATAATATATTTTTTACGTGGGAGAGCCATGCTTCGGCACGAGTGGGCCGGCTCGACTGGAGAAATACCACGGGCTCACAGAAAACCGGCGTGAAACAGCGCTTGCGCTGTGTTTTGCCGAGTGAGTGAGTTTACCGGAGGCCCAGTCCCCTACCCTTTTCCCTTCCCTACCCTCCCCTATTTCCTTCCCTACCCTCCCCTATTCCCTTCCCTACCCTCCCCTACCCTATTACCCTATTCCCTCTTAAGGCCGGCAACGCACCATCAGCTCTTCTGATGATGCGAGTGTCCATGGGCGACGGAAGTTGCTTTCCATCAGGTGACCCGTTTGCTCCCTTATTTCATAAAAAAAATCGGAACAATAATAAACCTTACCTTACCAGAAGTTACTGTAAGCCTTCAAACACATTTTTAATAATTAAAACTTGGTATAAAATACTTTGAATACCCAGTAGGGTATAGGACGGTTAATATTGCGTCGAAATGTACGGTTCCTTCAAAATAAATGCATTGCTGTGCAACTTGCAGACAATATCCAATATTTCATATTATTATCTACAAGTTGCATCAGTAAATTTCCATCAAAATTGCTACATTTCTGAGCACATTACATATCATATTAATTAAGATATACGTAGCTTCGAACAATAAGGTAATGGAAGCCATTATATTGAGTTCACAAGCGTGGGTCGTATTGTTTACAAGAACATGTTGTTATTTGTAAATTACCATTAGCTGACGTAATATAGGAAACGTTCTGTTTTCTTGACATTTTGCTACCGAACGCAACCGTAGCAAGAATGTGGGGGTTTCGCAACTGATACAAATTGAAAAAAGATTGTATCACTCCTGCCGCAAAACTGTTCTTAAGTTTTACCTTAGGCTCTGAAGCACTCAAAGACATTTAAAACCAATAAATTATACATACACTCATATAGAGGTAATTACATGAAATATGCAAAGCAATATTTGCTCTACATTAATACTTACTGCTGCTCTCAGAGATAATTTATAGATTAAATAACTTTAATTTACCATAAATGTAGTTGCAAATAAACTTTATAATTATTATTATTATTATTAATTTATTAAAAATTTTGACATAAGCTCTATATATATTTTTATGAATTATTTTTCATTAAAGTTAAGTACTCATTAAAAGCCGTAAGTATAAGTAGTTAATGTAGAGCACATATTGCTTCGAAAACTGACGCGACGGTTTGAAAGTTAAACTTAATTTAATATGTACCTATAAAAGCAAATATGTACGGTTCCCGAAAAAATTCTGCAACATCAACTGCAACTCGAAGCTAAAGATAATTCATGCTGTCGTTGTCTAAAAAGGCTAAAATTGCAGTTTACAGTTACTACAATAACGCGCATATAATTGTTATCCATACTAGTATTATAAATGCGAAACTGTGTCTGTTTGTCTGTCCGGCTGTTATCTCTTCACGCCCAAACCGCTGAATGGAGATACTTAGAGTCCCGGCCCGGGAAGGACATGGCACTTTTATCCCGGAAAAATGTACGGTTTTCGGGATAAATGAGTTGCGGGCGTCTTCTAGTAAGGTATAACTATAATGTTATGTTCTATTACTGTTAAGGAGTAACTTGGAAACTGTGCTATTAATTTGATATAGGTCTACCAGAATCTGATGGCAATTTTTGACAGTAGATTTTCAAAAAATATCCTTGATCATTGGATAAATTTTTATATTTGCATGTTTAACACACAGAATCAGCCGCTATAAGAAAAAAAGAGGATCAAAATGTTTATTCCAATTACCCCGGTATTGCTAAAGTCAATTTATTTTCTCACTTTTTGCCATCAGATTCTGGTAGACCTATAATATCGGCCTGTGTAAGATATGAAGAGTAACAGACCTTCAACATATTACTTTAGTATCTAAAATGTTGCTCAAAGCATAATTACATATCCTCATAATGTTTACAATTTACAAAGCAATCCGTGTTCTACATAATAATAAGGGTCAGTCACACCCACGTGCGAAACCCAATGTGACGGTGCATAAAAGCGAGACGTAATTTGAAAGTTTAACATTGCAATTTTGAAACTATTAAGTATGCATCGCGTTACGTATCGTAAGCTGTAACGTATAGTTATTAGTTACAGTGTCCAGTAGAATCAGTTACTAAATTCTTATCCTAACCGATTTCATTAAGAGCGGGCTGTCAAAGTTTGCTGTGTTTTCTAATAAGTATTACGATCCCAGAAGACGATTGACTCAAATGAAATTGAGATTTATTTAATCATTGTATATTTATCTGATATTTGGCTAACCAAAAACACGATTCACTTATTTTGACTCGATAATTTTATTTTTTGAAATTATGAATCTTTCTGGGCTTTTCAACAAATACCTGTTACACTTATTGAGTTACTATCATTAAATAACTTGCACTGCTACAATCACACACTTTATAAAATAATAGCTAAAGGAAATATTAGTATTGTATTTAATTTTTAAGTAATCATCAAAAAAATTTTTAGGACTTACGACCTTTACTTTCATGATATAATGCGGGAACCGCTGTTACGCGTTATTGTTCACTATTAGCTGCAGCGTAAAGCATATGGCCCGGGAGCACGATTCATGGAATCATTGTATCACGATTGGAGGATAGCGGTGTGTGTAGGCGGGGCTAGCGTTTTGACAGTAGGCTCTTAATGTGAAAGTATGTCTGTACGTCTGTCTGTCTGTCTATTACCTCGTCACGCTTAAATGGTTGAACCTATTTAAATGGGTATGGAGAATAGGGAGATACTTTAAGAGATGGAAAATGAAATAAGATAGTTTTTGCTGCAGAAAAATGCAGCGTGAACTTTAACACAATGGTCTTACGGGCGTCATCGAATCTCTATCAAATATTTACTATCATTTTTTTTTCAGACTCACAAAGCCAACGACCAATACTTCACTCCAACCTCATCAAAACGTGTCGTCCAATGTAAGAAGCTGCTAGAATGTATCGTCGAATGCTACAGGTCTAATGGTATTAAGGGGCTGTACCAAGGTCTAAACGTCACTCTCTTTAAAGCCCAAGTGACCACAGTATTTACTTTTACCACGTATGAACTGGTATGTTACCTTATGACAGACTTTGGGAGAAACAAGTGACATACTGCAGATGTAACTTCTAAACTTTTGAAAACGTTGAGTACAGGTCACTCACTCACTTCTCGAAATGCGAGAACTCGACTACATTTTGGGGCTGTCTATTATCCTCCTACTTTATTTTTGTAACTTTTATCAAAATCAGTAAAGTTATTTTAGAACTCCTCATTGCAAACATGGTTAAATATTTCGTATTAGATAGTAGATACAATATTCTTGTATCAGATTTAGATAATATTATTGTTATCATTTTACTAGGAACTCTATAAACTTATTATAAACAACTTAGAGAATATACTATAATATTATCTTAATCAAATTAGGTATGTATCCCTGCAATAATATTCAATTAACACACATACTGTGTTTTAAAATAAATGTTGAATTTTATGCATAAGTGTTGTAAGAAAACAAGCAAATACTAAAAAAAGCCTCTTTAATCTCTTTGGTAACTTAAAAATAATACAAAAGGGAAACGTAACATACTGTAACTGTACCTTTACGCCGTATGATTTGACAACTTTATTATAGTATTGAAGATCTATCACATAACCACAGATCGAAAATGATGGAGTATGACGTATATCGTGATTCTGACGTAGTTTGTGTATGACGTGGGGATAGAAGTTTGACGACAGCAGTTACGAGTCAGTTCACACCGACATGAGACAAATGCTCAATTAATTGTTCAAAATTGGACTATGTTTGCTACACAATGAGATGATACATTTACAATTCAACGATTCACAATAAGCGTGACGTCGTTTTGTCATTTGTCAAGTTTCGTCCCGTTTTGGTGTGAACCAACCCTTAAGTCGAAATATAGTTTTTCGTCATATCTAGAGCTGGGAGTGTTTATCGATCTGTATCTTTGAATTTATAAAGGTAGATTATGACATGACTAAGGGTGATGCAGGTGTGTCATGAGTCATGACCGTGACTGTGACACAATTTTAGAAGTGTGTCAGTCAGATTCAATATCATGTCACAACACACAATCTGTCACAGGGTCCGGTGCCCGGACACAGTCATCAATCTGCACCCACCTTTAGGTTCCCTTCTAAGTCTATTTGTACATCAAGGTATGTAATAAAGTTGTCAAATCAGAGACATGGTTCTTGTGATGATAATCTGCTACTGGTAACATTAAACCTGTAAAGAAAAATACTTGTATTATTTTCGAGTATGTTAAGTAACAATATTTTTTGTGTATTATCATTTATCATTAACCTGCTCTGCTTTCGTTTTTAACATTCCTTTGTTATATCATTACGTTGAATTATAATAATCGAGAGCTGTAGTATCGTTATAAAATATCGTACTGCTATGCATTTTAATTATTGTTCCGGAATCACTTTTATGAATATAAAATGAATCATATTCTGATCTTTATTGTTGATTAAGCAGGGACTCTATCTACTCCATAAGAGTACCGTGTAGCATTCGAATAACGAATGTATTTATAGTAGTAGACTTTTAAAATATCGATATGGTTTCAAAAGTTTGCATTAGGTTGCTACTTATTAAAATGACAGCAACGACTGCAGAGTCGAACTAAGGTATTTATAAGTGAGATTGTGTGTGTCAGTACAATGAGGATGTTTGATATTCTATTTGCCACCAGGTGCCGCTATGTAGCCTTAGGGTCTTCTATCGTGTCAAACTGCTGTCATATGTCACGATATAGCTATCATGTGTGACGATAATATGCCTATTTGACACGATAGACCCTAAGGCTACATAGCGGTACCTGGTGGCCAGTAGAATATCAAACACCCTCATTACGTTGCTTTTGAAATAAGATACTGACCTTAAAATATTTACAACTTGACTAAAATCAGTTCCAGCCATGTGACAACGACTCGCTTTCCCATCCGTGGTGCTCCTCATGATGGTGGACTGGCACGAAGACCTGCTTCTCCACTTCCACCTTCTTGATGACGGGGTAAGGTACGTGCTGGACCACGGGTACTGGTACGTGCTTGATAACTGGTACCTCCTTGTAGATTGGTACCTCCTTCACGACGGGTACGTGCACGGGGTATGGTACCTTGCTCACGTGGTGGTGATGGATGGTGTGCACCTTGTACGGAACGTGGATGGTCACGTGTTTGCTGGAAAAAAAGAAGAAAGGAGGTTATCAAAGAGTTCGGTCTCTACTTAGATGAAATTTGAAAAAGCTTCTCTGTAACAACTGGACAGATTTTCAGGGTTCCGTACCCAAAGGGTAAAAACGGGACCCTATACCTAAGACTTCGTTGTCTGTCCGTCTGTCTGTCCGTCTGTCTGTGCGTCTGTCTGTCCGTCTGTCTATCTCCAGGCTGTATCTCAAGAACCGCTATAGCTAGAGTTCTGTAATTTTCACAGATTGTGTATATTAACAACAAATACTGAAAACAAAATAAAATTAATATTTAAGGGGGGCTCCCATACAACAAACGTGATTTTTTTGGCCTTTTTTGCTTGATATCAATAATGACAACATTTTTACAGAATCTTCAATTTTATGTGTACTTTAATAATTAATAATAAAATTAAAATAAAATAAAAATTTAAGGGGGGCTCCCATACAAAAACACAACTTTTGGACTATTTTTTCTCTATATCGGTACGGAACCCTTCGTGCGCGAGTCCGACACGCACTTGGCCGATTTTTTGAAATTGCAGATCAATTATAGAATATAGAGTACGGGGCATGACATTTTTATTGCTGGAAATGTATGGTTGTTGATGAAAATTACAAATGTTGACATTTTTTATAAAGTTGTGTGTTTCGCCTAGTGATTTATGCCATAGATTCTCTTCTACAATCCAATATAAGTTTCATCATAACTGGATTTTTCGATTTACGATGGCATAATATTTATACTCAAAGGTAAATCATTATGCGATTGATTTTAAATCCATCGAGGGCATTATTTGCGTTAGGTTCGATCGGCGACTGTGCGTACCTTATAATAATAAACTTTCGAATCCTTTCACTGTTTCGTTTAATTTTATTTAACATCGACAAGTAATACTAAAACAAGTTTAATGTGTATTTTTATTAAAAATCAGATAATATTTGGAAAACAACGCATAAGCGATTGTGCATTCAAAATTGATTTCACCTCCGGTAGAAATTACACTAAAAATTACACCCCGGAAAAATGTACAGTTCCCGTTGCAGTTGCGGGCGTCATCTTGTAATTCATAATTCGGCCACATGCAAATTGGCTTAAGTGCCTGTCCACATGAGGCGTTTTACGCGCGAAGTCCATACGCGCGTTTCAATTTCTATTGCATTCAGATACCGCGTATTACGCGCGTTTTTACGCTACAAACATGGACTCAAAGTTATCACGCTCCAATCAAATACGTCCATTCGTAAGTCGTAACGGACTCTCGCGTAGTACTGGACACTGCGATGGCACCCAAGTATCTCGACTCGCGCGTCGCTCGCGCATTTACGGGCGAGTCGAGAGTCCCGCTCATTGCAAGCGTTTTACGCGCGAGTAAGAAAACGCGCGTAGGCATCTGCTGGCCGATTCTGTATCGTACATTTGTGAGTTAATTACTGAGTTAGTAACGAAACGGAGAAGTGAGTAACGGAAAGTCTCACTTTTGTATGCAAGTGAATCCAAAAGTGACACTTTCCGTTACTCACTCCTCCGTTTCGTTACTAACTCAGTGA
Organism: Cyaniris semiargus; assembly: GCA_905187585.1. Classification (NCBI taxonomy): domain Eukaryota; kingdom Metazoa; phylum Arthropoda; class Insecta; order Lepidoptera; family Lycaenidae; genus Cyaniris; species Cyaniris semiargus. The sequence goes on from LR994547.1 coordinate 12,763,347, forward strand.
TTAACTCACAAATGTACGATACAGAATCGGCCAGCTTCACGCGATATAATATAATATGTACTTCTAGTATCTCGGGTACGCGCGTAAAACGCGCGAGTCGCTCACTCGCGCGTAAATCGCCTCATCTGGACAGGCTCTAAGGCCGAGGGTATAAAAAAGCTGCCTCATTCAGCTCATTCATGTGACACTTTACAAGATAGCGTTAGTTATACTTTCGTCCATATAACAGCCTTGTAGGACTGCATATTCTTGGAAGACATTACCGTATGTTTTATGAATGTTATGTAAGAGAATATTAGTGTTACAATAATAATTATGTCTGCGGAAGTACCTAATAGTTAGTTTTTGTATCTCGGTGTGCACGAAACCATCGCATTATGTCGAATTATTTTTATTATCTTAATAACGATGGATTAAATTTAATTGGTTACATGTTTACGAAAGTTTATTATTAGTTACCAAATATTGTTACGATTTGTATTGATCGGATTATTTAACAATTTAATAACTATTAATAGAATTTGAATTTATTACTAATATTCTATAATGAATGAAATTCTAAGGCATTCTTTTCTAGTACCTACGAAGATATTTCTTAAATAGTTAAACAAATATAAACTTATTTTAGTTAATTTGAATAATACAAAAATGTTTTTGTTGTAAATTGTAATATATTTTGTAACACATTGTTAAGCATTATGTAATGGAACAGAAATATGAGAAATGAAGATCACTTTTGTCATCGTCATTAAAACAAGACAACTGCCGTAAGATAGAGGAAATCATGGGTTTTCCTATGCAGAGAAAGCCTTCCATTGTTATCGTACAAGCTTACAATAGGTATTTTAAGAAGCTGTCCCAGAAATGAATATCAATATTAAGTCATTGGTTGGCCGCAAATTCGGTGCGCCGAAATTCGCTTATTACGGGAAACCGTGCATTTCTATGGGATAGAAAAATATATCCTATGTCCTTTTCTCGTAACTCAAAGTATATTTACATTAAATTTTAACAAAATTGGTTTAGCAGTTTGAGCATGCAAGAAGTAAAAGAAAATGATAATAATATCTAGAGTATAGAAAAATATTCTGTCTACGGAAGAGTACACAGGACAGATTGCATAGAAAACGTCTTTTCTTCCCGAAATTTATTCTCTAGCATTTCTACTATGGACCTACGAATTCTGCGTAAAACATAATTTAGTAGGTATGAGCTTTATTTGATAAAGATACAGTCATGAAGGCAATAAAAACATAAAATCCTTATAAATGTGCAATGCATCAGTATGCAATACGGCTAGCATTTACTCTGCCTTACGTAATATTACAAGGAGTTGTATAGCATTAATAACTTAGCCTTTGAAAGCGCCTTTCACTAAATACGTTAACAATAATTAACATCTTTGCCCTATTTATCACATTATCAGGAACCCTTAGGTAATCTATACTAGTCTCCGTTTTACATATTTGAATAAATCTCACGCTATTATTCATATTTTGCATTGAATAGTTTTCGAATACTGGACCGATTTTAATAAAATTCAGTACGTTTTCAGTTGCTTTTCATTGGATCATTATGCCCGTTGTAAAAGGATTAGCTAGTTATGTCGGTTTTAATTTTGTATCATTAATGTAACTTCATTATTAATAATAATTAGAATTAGAAATGCAATGTTAGATAAAAATTCAAGTACTTATGTAATAATATGTAGGTAGGTATCTACCTCTGTAATTACTCAAATTATTATTAAAAAACATAAGACCATTATATCCATAAGCCATTTTAATAGCTTATAGTAAGTTGCAAAACCATTAACCGATAATAGTTATGTTTTGGTATTTAAATAAAAATTGGCAATTTTATGCAATCTAGATTTGGAAATTCTTTTGTACCAAATGTGAAATCACAAATTCAAATCTACAATATCAACAACTGTTCGATATCATAGAAATTGTTTATAGCCAGACTAATAAAATTGAATTGGACGTAGAATTAAATCAGACAGAAAGTTGTCAAAGTACAATTTAAATAACTTGAGGACTAGTGATGTTTACAAATTATCATCAAAATAAGTCTAGTATTTTCAATACTTATTCGATTCAAATAAACAAATGTGACACCGGATTAAACACATATCTAAAAACTTGCTCATCGTTAAATCAGACCGTAAACATTTTAATTATTTAGCAACGATGTATCAACAAAATCGTTACCCAACCACTGAGAGAAAGGTGATTGAAAATTGCCGCTCTGACATATGCCTCCTGGTAACGTAATGTGTCATTTAAGAGCAATCACCCACAATTTCTTGGCCTACTTGTAATGACTACGAAAACAAGGATAAGTCCCTGGGAACAAAACCTCTTCCATACATGATACAAGTAAACTTACATTGTTTATTCATTCGAGAGATTAACGAAATTGAATGAACATAGATTTTTCTAATTCTAACTGCCGTACTCAGAGACATTTAATTACGATTAACCTTCAATTTAATGAAGAGTTTGACAGATAATGTATGGGGCTTATGTCAAAATTTTGAATTAATTACATTTAAGTAATAATTGACGACCTCTGTGGCTCAGTTGGTGGGCTGTTGGTAGCTCAAGCCGGGGGTCGCGGGTTCGAATCCCGCCGACGGAACAAAAAGTTTTCAAAAGTTCCTGGGTCATGGATGTGTATTAAATATGTGTATCATATAATAAAAATCTTAAATATATGTATAGTATAAAAGTATTAAATATATTTCCGTTGTCTGGTACCCGTAACACAAGGCCTTCAGGTACTTAGCACGGGGCCAGACTGACGTGGTGTGAAGCGTCCATAGATATTATTATATTATTATAATTAATGTTCCACTCTGAGTGCGGCAGTCAGTCTTGCAAAATTAAACCTGAATAAAAATAGTTGAATCATAAAAAAAGACAATAAAAATATTAAATAATGACAATATTTCTGTTCAGAGGCTTTAGTATAATGTACAACTGGCTTTAATAAAGATATTATTATTTTATTTGTTATACTATAGTTAGTAAGTATAGAAAAAATAATAAAGATTAGGTCCCTTGCTAATAAAATAATCCACTGTGTATACTATACAGAGGCTTATAGCGTCTTGTCCTTAAAACCGTACAAAACAAAACACAGTTCATACTTCATACATTTTATATTGTATGTCTTTATACACAGTGTGGATTTATACGCATGAGGGTTCGTGTTTATATCTACAGTGACAGAACAGCTGTGCGTTGCTATCTACAGAGGGCATGATGGGCCTGTCCTTACGGCAGTATGGACGACTGTATGCGTAGTCTTCTGCAAAAATTATGTTGGTCGAACCAGATCACCTGTTTTAGTGTTTGTTTGGACGCGTTTATGTAACCGATTTCGGAACAACACGATCAAGGACATATGAAAGGTGATGGTTAATTTACAATTTTATAGTCTATCGAAATCACGTTAATTTTTTAATGATCGTTATATACTTAATTTTTGAATTTAGATTCTTCCTTAAAAAGTTGTCGCGGAATCTATTATTGTTATGGCAGGCTACATTGATTTAGTCCCGGAAAATTGGTACTTTCCTGAGGAGTTGATGGAAATAGCAATCATAAGGAGATAATAGCTAAAGTTTTAATTTTTATGCTAGCTTCAATAAGAGGTATTAAGATGCTTTAATTAAATGTTTTTAATTAATTTATGAATGGTGATGAAACTTAATTTATCATCATTATCACCTGTCATTTATATTGTATTAAAATATTATGATTTATTGTTATTGCTTGTAATATTATGGTGGCTATAGTAATTGAAGACGTGAGTGGACGAACACGATAACTAACAGTAAAAAAATTGCTGTTTTTTGTACAAATGGAGGCTTTGGGGCCGGAAAATGATTTGAAATAAAAAAAAACTGTGCATTTTATGTGTAGCCAGATATATAAGCCAGGTGATAAAGTAGATAAGTTACAAGGTTTGTTCATATTATAAGGGAAAAATGAGTTAATGTTCGTATGTTACAAAATGTTACTTATAGTGTTCTTCCACTTCCACGTCTTCAATTATTATTATTATTATTATCCCATTTTCCTGTTCCAAACATTAAATTATTATTATTTTTCTTCTACATGTGTCTTTAAATATTTGTTACTGTTTCACGCAACATTACTGAACGGATTTTGATGTAACTTGGCATGGGGCCCAAGATCAAATAAAAGTACAATGAGAAAAACTTACTGTCCGCCGCCTCCTGGAGTAGGCACTGCAAGAACTGCGGCAACCATCAGGGACACAACCTAAAAATAAAATACTTGGCCTTAAAATCCTTCACTCAGTATTTCCTACTTAAAACCCCATTTCTTCTCCGTAATCCTTTTATTCACAAAATCACCAAATAACTATGAAACTTACAGCGAGTTTCGTGTACATCTTATAAGAGTCTGCTGGACTGATATAGTTACACTTGAAGACTTGGTGGCTTTCTGCTTAAGTCGATCCTTCCTCTAGCTTATATACGGCGTTGCGGTCTCAACACTTGCATAACTTGCCCCTTGGTTCATCCCTACTTGCGGTGCAGGCCGACCGAGTTGCGATGGTCGCACCAGCCACTAGAAGCCAAGGAGAGAGGCGTATTTTTGCCACGGTGGGGTTGCCACGAGTGGGGTGAACGGTTCTAGAAACGATAAGCTTAAACTTACAACAATTCAAGTGCCCAACACGGATGGGATTGCGATGTGATTTTTACAAAAATTTCGCAATTTTTGCAATTGGTATCTGGTATTATGTTCTTATTTTGTAATTTTTGTAATTGGTGTTTTGGTATCATCTTCCTATTTCTTAATTTTTATATTTGGTATTTTGTGGTCTTTCTTTTGCTTTGCTGTTTTATGTTAATTTTTAACTGACTCGGCCGTTTAGAAATATTTTACAATTAATGTGAAAATGGTTTACTTAAAAGGAAGTTTAGTATTGCGTATACGCGACGGTTTTAATCTTTACCATCATTTAATAAGGCTCACATGAGTAAGTAGGTTAGCAATTACATAACTACTAACCAATAAATTAATGTGTCTGTGTTTCTATATTAAGGCGTTTAATTCCTAGATAATTTTCTCGTTATTAAGTGCTGTGCGATTATGAAAGCTGTGCGCCAATTTGTGCTAAATTATGGATTTCATTTTACTATGATTTGCTCTTTTTTTTGGGCTAGGCATTATGTACCATCAAAGAAATTGATTCATAGGCAGATGGCAGTACGTAATTTGGTCGTTGTATACATGTATTTTAACTCAATATTAATCGTGATCTGTCGACTGAGTTTGACATAATGCGACCAAATCGCGTAGGTCCACCATCAGCATATGAATCAATTTCTCCGATAGTACCTGTTCGTGAACTTATCGACTCAGTCTATTTCTTTGTGCTCTCTTTCAAGATGTTTTCGAACACATGCACGATCGAAGTTGAAAATTAGAAATTGTATGAAATTTGCATAACGACGCCCAAATCACAATATTAAAAATAAATGTCACTTAGCAGTTAAAAAATATTGTTGAGTTCACTGTCATGTGAAATAACTCAACAATACTTTTTATTTTGAAGTTTGATTGTAAAATCGATAAACTTGTCTAAGGGTCCACACCATAAAGTTAATATACCTAGCGGAATAGAGCAACAATGTCGAGCTGTCAAACGAAACCGAAATTGGTTTACATCTGTGTGTAAAAATATGTGTACGTATACACTTACACAAGCATGATTGAACATGAATTCTATGAGATTAAATTGTCAACGTGCCGGTAAGTGCCGACTGAACGTCAAAAAAAGAGTTCTGCTGTCATGTATCACACCGCACACGTCTCCTTCTACCACGCAGTGTTACTGATAGTGACATCTCGCTTGCTCAGGCCTTTGTTTCTCTATTCCGCTAGGTATATTAACTTTATGGTCCACACTCCACACTAACAACTAATTCGTTTATAGATACAACCGCCTAACGTTTAGGGCAATTTTTAGAAGCGCTGAAGAACACAGTCCTATCTCCAAAATTTTTAGTATGGATAATATTGCATGAATAATTTTATAGTGCCCAAGTGTGTGCTCAGTACGCTGTATCATTCTTTCTTCTATTTTCGTAACCCAGTGAGGCGGATGACTGGCTTGACTAGTGTGAGACATCAGACTCAGGAGTCAGGACCGACTTTTTACATGCCCATCCGATATCATTAATCTAATCTAAAACATCATAGTTTGTCAGACAAGTAGCCGAACTCAAACATTTTACGAACGCGGGAATCGAACCCGTCACGGGTTCGATAAGATAGCCAAGCCACTGGACCATGGAGGCTGTTATGAAGTGTAATTTACGAAATAGTCAACAATGTTATGTGGGCTAGACGATGATACAATTTGGCGACCTTCAACAAAATATGGGTTTATTTCTTTCAACGCAATCACGAAGCTTCTCACCCGTAGCATGGCTACAGTAGAAATACGACAGTATAGACAAACAGCGGAGATAAACTGAAGGTGCCGTTCCGATCTTTAAGGCGATTTAAGGCTCAATTTACACCGGCGCGGAATGGAAGCGTCAATTTCGCCTCATGTCGCGGGAACTCGCTGGAATGCTAGAGCATTCCTGCGAGTTCCCGCGACATGAGGACATCCCATTGTTTAGTCCACCGGTCGTCACACTTTACTGGCCAAGGGCCACACATGACAATGTGAGTGCCAGCACCGGGCCACAGTGTATGTAAAGGTTCCAAGAGGCTCCAAGAGCGGTTCCACACTAATGCCTTTTTACACCGAGTAAAGTGGCGAGACAGTACTCTCGGCAAATTTTTTTGGTCGAGAACACTGTCTCGCCACTCTACTCGATAGGTGTAATCAAGCCCAGTTCACACCATAAAACAACTAGATTAGGTTATTATTTTGGCATTTGTTAACTAAACATTAACGATAACCGGCCAGAATTGGCCAGTTACGTTTATCATTAAATATGGCGTAACTTTAACCATTGTGTAGTATAGTTGAACATTCAAATAATTTACTTTGTCGCGGGCCGCACAGCAAACGGCCACGGGCCGCATGCGGCCCACGGGCCGCAGTTTGACGACCACGGGTTTAGTCTGGATCTTTCACATGACTAGTACGCGCCACTTCCCGCAGGTTCCATACTCAAAGAGGGCACCGGAGAATTCGCGAGAGTTCCGCCGAAGACGCGCGTCCAATTTTTTGGCTCGTATTTAATTTGTTTGTCGATATAAAGTTCTTCATGCTATGTACACTGTACAGTTTCGTTGCAAAATGTCGCCTCCGTTCTATTCCGCGGCCGGCGGCGGTATAAAATGAGCCTTACGGCCGCACTCAGATATATTTAATCATTAGTTAACTTTAATTTAATGAAGAGTTTGACAGATAATGTATGGTGCTTATGTCAAAATCTTAATCAAAATTAAATTAAGTAATCATTAAATCTTCTTTAGTACGGCAGATGCACTAATAAGTAGCACTCATTATTTTGAGTCATTAACTTTTAAAAACTTTTTTCTTACTTCTAAAGGTCGGGTCACACCGCAAGCCACAAGCAGTGTCACGATGACGCTATATTTTTTCATCTCAGTTTTGCATTGATTTTATGTACTTACAGCCAAATCTTATTTCATCGCGTTTTGTTTTGATGTAAGCTGGCGCTAAAATATCCGTTGTACCAAGTTTGTTTGGTGAAAATTTTGCCTTAGCCACGACTCAGCCAACAGGATATTTAACTTCGTGTTTTGACGCTAGAGTATAGGACCAGTATAGACAGTATTAACAAAAAGTTTTGTTCGACGTTTGACAAAGTTTCTATCAATATTCTGATATGACGTGTGCAATCAGTCGGACTGTGGTCGGATCTATTATTTATTTATCTATTCAATTAGTGTGATGTCCAAGTTCCAACCAAAGCCAAAACCAAACACGTTTTCATTATCGCTTCTTTACAGAATCGCCGATCAAAATGTATGGAATTGACATAGGTAACGTAAGTCGTATGTCGACTTTATATTTTTAGCGAACGCTTATGACGTCATTTTAACCGACTTCAAAAAAGGAGGTTATCAATTCGACGCGTATGTATGAAATTTTCCCAGAACTGCCCAGTTTTCGTATATGTTAGTATGTGTTAGTTTCGTATTATCAGCGTCTGAACAAATGTGCCAAATTTCAAAAGTGTATATTGTATGTATGTATGTATGCATGTATTTTTTTATGTTTGTGTTCGCATATCTCCGTAACTACAAGTCCGATTGAAGTAATTCTTTTTTTGTTGTACTAGGTACCTATTGTTCAACTTAGGGAATCGGTTTAGTGGTTTTTGAGATAGAGAATTTTAACTCTCAATTACGTAAAATTTTGAAGTCGGTTTTATCTTTTTAAAATACAATACATTTTGATCGACGATGCTATAAAGAAGACTCTATAGTCAAGAGCCCCTATGGGCTCGGGGTTCGCTCACGGTGCAAGTTGCAACTGATTCGTCTGTAATAATAATAATAATTCTGTATAAAACGCCATAGGGTAATAGTAAAAGTGAAAGGGTGTTGTCTCCTATCGTTTGTATTGGGTGCAGCTGTGTGTAATAGGTGCATATTTTTTTCTTTATCGGAATGTTTTCCTGTTTTCTAGTAGGTAAATGCTAGTCGCAGGTTAGCCAGGAGGCAGAGGTTTAAATCGATTAAAATATGAATTCAACTCATTCACTGTAAGTCATGCTACTCTGGTAGAAATAATAATTAAAAATTATAACTCCTATACAAAGATGTTGCTGATCGCGGTTTTATTGCAATGAAGCCATGAGTCTGTTTTAGTGCCCAACATTGTGCGAAATCACAAGGATACTCTGTTCCTTTACTTTCGTTACCCAGTGGGACGGGTAAACCTACACTTTTGAAAAAGGATCAGGCGCTGGTCTGTCTTTATAAGTACGCATCTGACGCATAATATGTTATATTTCAGCCATCTTGTCTGACAATTAGGTGATCATCTGTAAAGCCTTAAATACTTGTTAAAATTGATAACACTATGCATACTTTGTAGTTTCAACGAAGTTAAAGAGTCCACGACGTCTAAGAGCCAGTCCACACGGCGCGTTGCGTCAGCGTTGCGCAGACGCAGCGCTGCCGTTGTGTTGTTTTATATACAAATGACAGCAGCGCGCAACGCACACATGACGGACAGCAGCCCCCGAGACGAGCGGGAGAGGGTGTTGACGTTAAGGCCCGTATAAATAGTCACTACTCAAGATGCGACCCGGTCTCAAGACGCGGTTCGGCTCTGTGATTGGTCCAAATTTTGACAGCCAACCAATCACAGAGCCTGAACCGTGTCTTGAGACCGAGATGCATCTTGAGTACTGACTATTTATACGGGCCTAAGACTGCTTAATCGTAATAACGCTGCGATGACGCAGCGCCCGTGTGGCCGGCCATGCGTCAAACGGCAGCGCTGCGTCGACGCAACGCTGACGCAACGCGCCGTGTGGACTGGCTCTAACGTTCAAGTCGAGAGCTTATAATAAATAGCTTTAAAAGGCAAGCACCACACCTCGGAGGCTATGTATATGGGTATATACACTCGATGTAGATATAATATTCTAAGGTAGATACTAGGAACAGTTACAGTAGGATCATAGTCCTACTACTTTTTAATTAAAAGTAGTAGGACTATCCTATTGTTCTCATTAGAAACTATTAAAAATTTTCATAGTTTCTAACTAGAGTACATTTGACATAGGTTTTCAAATGATTTTCTCGCCTATAAAATATCTAAACGCAAACCCTCAATTAAAATTTTGTAATTTTTTCTGCATTTTTTTTTAATTTAACATTGTCTATAATTGGTACAATTTCGTTAACGGACAATTAATTTCACAATTAGATATTATTGAAATCATACATGGATATACCTACTATCTACGCTGTTCCGTTCCGTTGTGACTTGTGAGTTGTGGATGATTTATACAGTACTAAATGACGCCAGCAACTCCGTTGCGTCAAAATTCGTTTATCGCGCGGGAACCGTATATCTTTCCGGGATGAAAAGTATCTCCATACGAAATTTCAGCAAAATCGGTTCAGCGGTTTGGGAATTCGGCGTGAAGAGGTAACAGACAGACACTCTTTCGAATTTATTATAAGTATGGATTTTCAGAGCGAATTAACTCTTCAAATACTGTAGTACCTGGAACAAGAATTTAAATGTCTGTATGGTTGCCCAAGCTCACACGGCATTCTCGCAACGTAGTTGGCCTAGTCCAGAGAAATGAACAGCTGGCCGATTCTGTATCGTACATTTGTGAGTTAATCACTGAGTTAGTAACGAAACGGAGGAGTGAGTAACGGAAAGTGTCACTTTTGTATTCACTTGCATACAAAAGTGAGACTTTCCGTTACTCACTCCTCCGTTTCGTTACTAACTCAGTGATTAACTCACAAATGTACGATACAGAATCGGCCAGCAGGTCAATACGTCTGGGACCATGTGCAGCGGGTTTCCTCACGATGTTTTCCTTCGCCGTTCGAGCGTCCGTATAAACTTGAGATCTGAAAATGTCTCATTAATAATTTGGTACACGCCTCCAGCCAGGATCGAACCTGCATAATGCATATCCAATTATGAACTTTCAGCTATCTATATATTAATACGCGAGTGAAAGACTTTGGAACCCTTTTTACGAAAAATGCGGTAACGTAGGAGCATGAAATTTCGCACAGTTGTAGTATATATTATGGTGAAGGAGTGCATCGAGCTTATTATTTTGAAATTATGCTTTTATCATACATTTTTTTAACAAATAAAACATTACACACACTACACTGAGGTAATAAGTACTACGTACTCTGAGACTGTCGCAGGAATTATGTCTAAAAAATAATAAAGTCAATATTTTGATTCAATAGAATATCAATAGAAAAGCGTTGAAATTTGAAAATTATAAAGGCTGTCACAGACAGAGCAGGTAATGTAAAGATGTATATTATAGTACGATACATCTTTCTATAGAAATCGTCAGGCCCCCACAATAGCTATAATGTATATTTTTACATCTTCGTATCTTAAGATACAGAGCTATATGAAAATATACATTTACATTTTGATACATCTAAATACATCTCAATACATTTCCGTGTAAAATATACATCTCTTCTCTTCATAGGATGTTCAAAAATTTCTGTGATTATATTATTATGTACTAGCGGGCATAAAATATATAGCCACTGAAAAAATTATTAAAATCGATAGCCTATGATCCTTCACGTGGTCTACTTCTTATATGTGCCAAATAACATAAGTATTGCTCCAGTAGTTCGCGAGATAAACCCTTTCAAATAATTTCCCCCGTTTTTTCCACATTCTCCTATTAGTCTTAGCGTGATAAAATATAGCCTATAGCCTTCCTCAATAAATGGGCTATCTTACACTGAAATAATTTTTCAAATCGGACCAGTAGTTCCTGAGATTAGCGCGTTCAAGTTAGCCCTTTCAAATAATTTTCCCCGTTTTTTCCACATTTTCCTCTATTTCTTCGCTCCTGTCTTAGCGTGATAAAATATAGCCTATAGCCTTCCTCGATAAATGGGCTATCTAACACTGAAATAATCATCAAAATCCGTTGCGTAGTTTTAAAGATTAAAGGGAACAAAGGGACATGAGGGAAAAAAGCGACTTTGTTTTATAATATGTATAGATGATAGACAGAGACACACGGTGTTACCACCTCAGCACAGCACTTCACAGCAAGCACTGCAGGCAGTCTGCTCCCCAGAGCCTTAATTTTCAATCAAATATCTTCAATTCACATCGTTCTGTTATGAGCACATATTGTAACATTTTGCGCGCATTAAAATCACAATCCGAATCATCTTCTGATGAACTATCTAGTAAATCTAATAGCAAGTAACTCGAAGGGTCCGTAGTATTACGATTTACGACATTAAAAATAAGAACAGCCTGTATAACACCTGAGCAGCTGAAATGTGCGTCAAGCGGGGCGGCTACCATTGAAATGTAGGGGAAGATACATTACATTACCTGTTGTGTGTGTGATACATTATATAATGTAAAGCTATACATCCCGGGGTGTAATGTATATTAATATACATTACCTGCTCTGTGTGTGAACTGTGAACCCCTTAATTTATTTTTTATTTGAGGTCGAATTTCGACCATTGGGCGATCTCTAGTTAATAATAATTTTTGGTTCTCGGTCTACACACTGCAGCAGCTACTCGAATACCTACTCAAAGTGTGCTCCACGGAACCCTGTGGCTCCGCAAAGGCCTTATCCCCGCGAATGTCGACTTTATTTAAGTATCGCTGGGGGTCCGTTAAAAATGTCACTTCATAAAAGGGATCCGCCACCAAAAAAGTTTGAGAACCGCTACCCGAGCGCACTAGCGGCTAGGCCGCAGCCATAGTATAAATAAGGAGGGGGAGTAGGTTATCTCCGGCCCAATCGGCGATATAATTGCCTACTGTCTTAGGGTTGTCAATTTTAGCAATATAACACATGTATCTCTTATTAATAGTCAATAAAGTTCAAAATGGTTTTCCTATCACATATAGAAATGTATTCAAGATATGGAGCAGCATTATTTACATAAAAAAAATTAATCAAGTGCGAGTCGGACTCGCGCATGAAGGGTTCCGTACCGTTATAGAGTGAAAATAGGGAAAAATTATGTTTTTTGTATGGGATACCCTTAATTATTTATTTTATTTTAATAGTTTATTAAATATTAAAGTACACACATAATTGAGGATTTTGTGAAAATTTCAAGTGTCTACTTGTTGCCATTATGGATTACGAGCCAAAAAGACCAAAAAAATAACGTTTGTTGTATGAGAACCTCCCTAAAATATAAGGTAACTTTATTTTGTTTTTAGTATATTTTGTTGTTATAGCTGCACCAGAAATACATAATCTGTGAAAATTTCAGAAGTCTACCTATAGCGGATCTTGAGTTACAGCCTGGAGACAGACAGACGGATGGACAGACATCGAAGTCTCAGTAAACCCTATGGTCCCGTTTTTACCCTTTGGGTACGGAACCCTAAAAAAGATAAAATAAACCAGCCGACGGCGGCGGCAATTCTGGAATTGATGAATTATTAAGACACCCAAACACACAGCAATAGTTTCTCCTGCGATTATCAGACATTTTTTATTCATTTAACGGTGCCGAAAAGACGTGACGCGCGAACCTCGTGCAGTGTTAGCCCCGACTGGCGCACTGAGAAACGGGTTGAGATTTTGTTAAGAGGGCTAGCACTGTTTTGCCATACAAACGTAAATTTACTAATAAATAAAAAAATATGACCGTCCCCCGCCAATCCACTGACCATAAAACAAATTTGAAAGATCTTTATGATAAAATATAAACGTAGAGGCACAGACTCACTGTTCCTGAATATATTTAAAAAAAAATAATTAGATATGGCTAAGTGTGCGTGCGGCGACACGGACGCATAGATACTATGGCGCATACATTGTACATACAAGCCGCGCGCGGTGCGTTTGTATGAAGATAACTTACTTCCCCTCATTATACTATGCCGCAGCGGCCAGGTCGCGGCGGCCATCGAGTACATACCTACCTACTTGGTGTGGCCGCTGGCCGCAACGCGACGCGACGCGACGGTGCGCGTGATCTATGGCGGTTTCATACTAATGGTATAAGGTATAAGGTATCTATCTCGATGGCCGCCGCGACTGGCCGCTGCGGCCTAGCCGCTAGTGCGCTATTGCTCTAAGGAGCATAGGATAGTTTCAATCGTCGATGGTTCCCAAAACAGTTTTGTCCTTTTGTTCTAGCTTGAATATTTTATAAAGTAGGTACATACTTAGTACTTATATTGAGTATCGATTCGATTATAGCTTTTAAGCGTTAATCAACTTAGGTGTGGGTATACAGTTTACATAACATTGTAAATATTTTTTTATAAAAGTAAAAGTGTTTTGGTTTAATTATGACACCTAGTAATAAATAATAATTGCATGCAATAATATCACCAATTAATATACAAGTTTTTAAAGCTACAACGGCATTACATAATTAATTAATTGCTAGTTTTTTTCCTCAATGTTGTTATTACGAAAAATATTAGACAAAACAAGCAAAATGTAACAAGTGAAGGTGTATCTGGTCAACACATAAACATCACAGTATACATATCATACAGTAGAACAACAGCCGTGTCCTTGAAATCAAGCTCGCTCGCTCTGTCGAGTTTATTTGCGTCGTGATACTGCATATTATTATTATTAACCACAGGGGTGTTATAAGATTGAGATGTCTATCATTCTATCTGTCTGTCACTTAATCTGTCTATCTGTCTGTCTGTGTGTGTCCGTACTCCATGGTACTCCTAATATCGTAGCATCCAAACGGGTGAACCGATTTTGGTCTAGTTTTCTTTGTTTGGAAGCTGCATGGTCGACTTCTTACCCATAATAATTCATCACCATCAGCATGCTCACTTTCCATTTATTTTTTCATACATAAGCTACTTCATATTATTATCTCTATCATAAAGTAGAAATTAATGGTCTACTGTATATAAGCTTATGTTGTGTAAACATATTATATTTCCTAAGTTATAACTGCTTTGCACATGCCAATCATATTTAGCAACATGTTTTTATTACGGCATACTTAAAATTTCAAAATATTATTTAATACCATAATCCATAGAGCAGGGGTCACCAAATAGCGGACAGCGGTCCGCATCCGGACCGCCGACCCATTATGTGCGGACCAAGCATTTTCGAAGATAAACTTCGTTAAAAATAAATTTTGGTCTCGACTTACTTATGAATATCTCCAGGATTTAATATAGTAGTATAGTATATAATAGCTTGCACCAATTTCACTCCAAACAAGCACCAAAAATTTACACTTTTCTCATTGATATGTGAATAAAGTATACCTTTTTAATTTCCGTAATTAACTTTGTTTAATAAATATTTTTTTTATAAAATGTGTGGACCGCGAAATTCAGTCATTTCATTTCTCGAAATGGACCCCGAGCGAAACTAATTGGTGACCCCTGCCATATAGTGTTAGATATTTTTAAATATTAGGTAATAGCAAGGTCTTTATTCAGCAACTTATAGTCCAAACTTATTTCCATTCATCATGCGAAGATTACGGAACTTAGTAACATTGTTTTGGTTTTTTTGGTAATATTTTAGTTTCGTAAAAAGGTTTAAAGGTACTGCACTAGGTAAAGACCTAAGATATTAGGTTTGATTATTTACTACATACTATGTAGTACTGTATATAATATATTATTACTACATACTATGTATATAGATTATATATACTATGTAGTATATAATCAAAGGATATTAGTTTAGTAGGTAATGTTACCGATATGAGATAGAGCTCCCATCTATTTTACATTCAATAATTATTTTAAATAATCGTAAAGTAAGCGATCTAGATATAAAGGGGCATAAATCATAATACTATGTCGAAAATAATATTAGACATAAAATGAATAACCTAATAGTAACCTAATAATAATAAATAGATTTTAGGGTATTTATGTCTCCTGTGTTCCTAATTTATTTTCTTATATAAATTAGAATTTAATAAAAGGAAAACGCAGAAGACGCATCAATCAACCTATTTTGTTAGGATTATTTTTAATCCTTATTAGATATGAGCGCCGCGCCGACGCGCCGCCGCTGCCGCCAGTTCCGCCGCGCCGCCGCCGCCAGTTCCGCCGCGAAAAGGCATCGGCGCGCCGAGCGAGTGGAATGATTCAATGAATCAGTACGAACGAACTCGTTATTATGGTAAACGATGGCTACGTCTTTGTCGTCGTCATTAGAAGAACAAAATGTGGACGTTTTTAAAACCAAACTAGATAAAATTACCATTACCCTGTGTCATACCTTAAATATAAAAGATACCCAAAGATAGAAGCCAACCCACACGTACCACAACCACACGATAACCACAACCACACCACGTGGTCGGGCGTATATTTCGTATTGTAAATGAACTGCAGACTATTCACACGTACCACATTTTGCAGTCGTTGTCGACCACTTGTGTGATACCGACCACATTGCAACCACAAGCGAACTAGTGGCCGACCACATCGCAACCACAACGTTGTGCGCGCACACCGCCCGCGCTCTTCCCCCCCTCAGTTTCATTGACTTTCGCACGTAACCACATCGCAATTACTGGCGACAACGCAACCACGTCGACATTTTGTCGGTACCACAACGCAACTACAAAAAGCTGCAGCGACACCATTCACACGTAACCACTGCTTGACGGCATTTTGTCGTTGCGACGTGGTGTGGTTGTGGTACGTGTGGGTTGGCCCTTACTTATAAAATATAAATATATTATACTAGCTGTTGCCCGCAACTTCGTCCGCGTTGACGTAGTATAATAACAAAGGTGGATAGTTTTTTGTGGTTCATTATACAAAGGGTAAAAACGGGACCCTATTGCAATGACTTCGCTTTTTGTCGGTTGTATCTCAAGAACTTCGTTAGTAAAATTTTTGAAATTCTTACAAATTATGTATTTCTGTTGCCGCTATAACAACAATTAATGCTATCAAGCAAAAAATAAAACAAAAATAATTAAACCTATTTAAGGGGGCTCTCATACAACAAACGCTACTTTGGCCTTTTTTGTTCGACATAAAATATATTGGCAACAGATAGGCACTTGACAATATTATGACCACAAAATACTTAATTATTTGTTCGTCTTAATTTGTTCGTTCTATTAGGTACTGATAGGTTCAAAATAATACATTTACATCCTCCATCATCCCTTATTTTATCCCCATGGGGGTTGAATTTATCAAAATCTGGGTGCACGGAAGTGCCCCCGCCAAGGCAAGCCAAGCGAAACGCAAGGGCACTACCTACCTTTTCTCGAAACGTTTCGTCGTATTTTTGAACCCTCGTAACTTTGGTTTGGATATAGTGCCAGATGGTTTAAATTTTAAGGATATAATGACATGGGTGTAATAATTAAAAGCGACAAATTTGAATATCGTGGCTATTATACTTTAGATTTTATAGGTGTCCGAAAACCCACAATTTTGTCACTGACTCACCGATCATTAAAATTGTTACGGTACTTCCTGAAGTCTTAGAAAGCTGAAATTTGGTATGTAACATAATATTAGTACAGAAACAACAAAAAAATTATCAAACCCAACCTAACCTACCCCATCTCCTTGATACAGAGGGTGGATGTTAGTATGAGATAAACCCGTTTCTTGTGCTAGATACAAAATTAAAAATAGTATAAAATACTTCTTGTGACAAATAAAAAAATACGTGTTAGCCATGAGAGACCACAGATTCACAGAAAACTGGCGTGAAACAGCGCTTGCGCTGTGTTTCGTCTAGTGAGTGAGTTTAGCGGAGGCCCAACTGCACCCTACACCTTATTCCCTATCCGTATTCTCGTCTGCTTATTCTCTTAGCCCATTCTTTCATAAAAAGGCCGAAAACGCACTTCAACTCTACTGATAGTAGATATAGTAGATCGCTAAATAGTTCGGTTTATAAGTAAACAACATCGGTTATTTTACAGTAGGAAACGTTACCCGAAAGTTAAACGGCTATAGCAAACATCTTCGCGTCTACGATAGTGCGAGCAAGCCATACCGCGATGTAGACGACTAATAGCGACATCTATTAGTGTCTATGCAGTTAAGAGAATTTAAAGTTTACACCAACTTACAAAAAGAAATGAAATTCCACCAAAAACATTTTCATGTAAAAATGTTGCCAAGACGAGAACATAATATAGTTCGTGGTGTCAAAAAGTAGTGAGATCTCATGTAGAGCCAAGTTTCTAACCTTATATACTCAGCCCTAAATCTAAAAACCTTAATTTTACACTTAAGTCGCGGCAAAATACTTGATATAATGTGTCAGCCGCACGAGAAGAATCTAAAAAACTCTACACATTCGTCAAAATGGGTGGCTTGGCCAATTTGTTATTCGTCATTCTATGGGCTTTGAACTTAATATATTACTTTTCTATTGTACTTAATAACTTAAATATTAACCGTAACAAATAAAAAAATGGCCAGGCCACCGATTTTAACTAATGTGCAGAGTTTTTAGATTCTTCTCGTGCGGCTGACACATTATATCAAGTATTTTGCCGAGACTTAAGTGTAAAATTAAGGTTTTTAGATTTAGGGCTAAGCTTAAACACTTGGCTCTACATGAGATCTCACTACTTTTTGACACCACGAACTACATGTTCTCGTCTTGGCAACATTTTTAAATGAAAATGTTTTTGGTGGGATCCTATTTAAGCGAACATCTTCATCATAGAAGCTCAAATGTTTAATAATTTTAGTTTAATCAGTCGAAAGTCTAAGAAAATTTATAAAAACAAAGAGTAACGGATGCATTAGTATAACTAAGAACTGCTTCCAGAATACCTAAAGCGCCAGAGCCCAGAGTACAGCTAAAAGATGCAAAGTTGGCTGTTTTTATCACTAATGTGCTAGTTGGGCGATATTGATATCGAGCAAAAATTTGCAAAAAAATCACGTTTGCTGTATGGGAGCCCCCCGTAGATATTTAATTTATTTTGTTTTTAGTATTTTTTGTTATAGCGGCAACAGATATACATAATCTGTGAAAATGTCAGAAATCTTGCTATAACGGTTTTTAAGTTACAGCTTGGAGACAGACAGGCAGACGGACAGACATCGAAGTGTTAGTAAAATAGGGTCCCGTTTTTACCCTTTGGGTACGGAACCCTAAAAACAGATGAAAGTCGCATTTGAGAAACGCCACCGACGGCGCCGCCGCCGCCGACCAAAAAAAGTCGGCGCGCCGCCGCCGTCCGTTTACCCATCGGCGCTCATATCTAGTCCATATATCGGTTATTCTACAATTTTTTTAAAACTTTAATGAATAAAACAGCTTGGAGACAGACAGACGGACAGACATCGAAGTCTTATTAACAGGAACCCTATAGGTCTACCAGAATCTGATGGCAATTTTTGACAGCAGATTTTTAAAAAATATCCTTGATCATTGGATAATTTTTTATATTTGCATGTTTAACACACAGAATCAGCCGCTATAAGAAAAAAAAAACGGATCAAAATGTTTTATTCCAATTACCGCCGTATTGCTAGAGTCATTTTATTTTCTCACTTTTTGCCATCAGATTCTGGTAGACCTATAGTAATCCCTTTAGCAAAGATACTCATCAACTCGGCAACGAAGATGTTCAGAATTATAGTAATAGTTATCACTGCATCATGATTCATGACAAGACAGGCATGTGTAATGTGTGTGACAGTATGGCGATATACGATCTCGTTACTATCATATTTGAGCCGTATCTCCGGTCGCACTCGAGTGTTGCAGTAAAATATATTTTGCGCAACCGTCCGTACCACCATTACAAGAAATATTATATTATGTATATCATGTCGATTTGGTTGCTCGAAACGAGATATGGTTACATAATTAAGACCTGTTTACCGAAAGTTTGTTTTGAAGTGGTTGTATTTACCAAATGGCACCTAGGTTTCTGGTTAAGTTGCGGTAGGTTCTATGGTACCCGCAACCTTGGTGAAGCACCACGGGGTTTTAGTGGGTAGACCGACGCCAGGGGAGTCCCACATACCCCGGCCCATATTCCCAATCCGTGGGGATGCGTAAGCATAATATTATTATCCCCATGTTGTAAAAAGGACGCAACCAAGTTTGCCACCATGATTGCAGTTAATAGTTATACACAGGGCCGTTTTAACTAAGCTGGGGCCCTGGGCACACAAGACTTGGGGGCCCATTTTGAAAATAAAAACGCGAAGTACATACTAACATTTTAAATTTATACATTATAGCAAATTATGCTATAATACTATGCTATAATGTAAGTCACATTCATCACCATCATACCTATTACCATATTATATTATTAATATACTTTCCTTTCTTAAAACAACGCCGACGCTTCAAAACTCGTATCCGCAACCTGTAACAAAACCTGTACGGTAACAAAAACTAAGTGATAATACGGTTACGGTTAGTAGGGTTTGTATGTGTTGGGGGCGATACCGGTCCGTCCACGTCGTGTCACCCCTGGGCACCTCCCCCGTGCCATCGTGAGCCTTTTCACGGTGACACGGGAGGGGTGGCTGAACGCCGGTATGGCGTGTGTTTGTGCGCGTGTTTGTTGCGTATGTCTGGCAGAGCTCGCTGTCGAACGAGCCCGCGACCCGGGGTGTCGGAGTTTTGAAGTATGGGTGACCGTAATAAGACAAGTATTCTCCGGGTGGGTTCCGGCTCCTCAAGAGTCGGAGAATCCCATGCGCCGTCTTCGGACGGTAGCCGGCCTTTGTATACGGAGGGGCCACTTATTACGAGGAAGGATGAGGAGGCCGCTAAGGGGGCGAGACAGAGGGCCATTTTGGCGGCGTTAAGTAGACATGGCGCAAAGAAGCGCGACAGCCCGTAGCCGGCGCCCATTACCGCGCCGACGGCGGAGCTTTTAACGGTTGAAGACGTGGATTTCAGCCAGCCGCAGCCCAATGGGTTGGAGCGGAAGCTAAAGCTCCTAAAAAAGGTGAAGGACCTAGGGGCGACATGAATATTCCGCGGGTCCTATTGACTCGCGATGTGATCATGCCGCCCCCAAGCACCGGAAAAGACTCCTCGGTTGGTCGAGACTCCCCTCGGGGTCGAGTCTCCCAACATAGACATGACAGCGAGAACTGGTTCTCGAACTCCAGTGAGATGTCCGGTATATCGCTGGACTCCGAGGGCCTGCGCCCTGCCCGCACTACCGGACAGGACACGCCGTAAAAGGCGATAAAACGCGTTTATGTAGAAAAAGACAGCTAGCAAGCGTCGTTTGATTTCTCGGTGGAGAAGGAATATAATATAAAAGCTTTTTTCAAAAAGTTTTTTGATATAATTTATTTGCTCTATAACGGTACGGAACCCTTCGTACGCGAGTGCGACTAGCACTTGGCCTATTATTTTTATTAGTATTTGATGAGCGGCAACAGAAATACACAATCTATGAAAATTTCGGAAATCTAGCTATAGTGGTTCTTGAGCTACAGCCTGGTGACAGACAGACGGACAGACAACGAAGTCTTAATAATAGGGTCCCGTTTTTAGGGTTCCGTACCCAATGGGTAAAAACGGGACCCTATTACTAAGACTTCGTTGTCTATCCGTCTGTCTCGTCCGGTCCGGATGTTAGATAGTCAATTTATCGAGGAAGGCTATATTTTATCACGCTAAGATAATAGGAACGAAGAAATAGAGGAAAATGCGGAAGAGTTTCTTAGTTTTTTTGTTTGTTTGAACGCGCTAATCTCAGGATCTACTGGTCCGATTATACAAGTACGCTGGACCTATGATACCCACTTTTTTTTGTGCCTATTTGAAGCAGAATCAGCGCCCCCAGTAAGAGGGAAGAGAACTAAATTTGAGGTAATTTGCAAATGGCCGCTTAATCGTTATTGGTTGTCATCACTAGTATTAGTTCCAAATACTCCCACTACTGCTATCAGCGCCAATATGGCGACTTTCAAACGTCATTTTTACGTCAAGTTTAGTTCCTATCCCTTACATTGTGGGAGCTGATTCCGCTTCAAATAGGCACAAAAAATAGCTGTCATTTCAAAGGGTATCGTTAGTCCAGCGTACTTGTATAATGGAGGTCAGTGACTAAAACCGACCTTAAATCTCTGCAAACAACTATTAATACGGCACTAACAATAGAAAACACCATCCAATATCCTGTGTTCAGAGGTTGACCTTACCTAAAATAGAAGGGGGTAGAGGGCTGATAGACATCACTCATTTACACAACAAACAAGTCACACTTTTCCGATCATACTTTTACAACCACTCTAAGGAATCCCCAATACATATCGCCATATGCCAGTCAGACACATACACACCACTTGTGCTAGCCGATCATTCTAAACCAATCACAACCATTTCAAATCAACAAAAAATTGACGCATAGACCCAGAAGTCTCTGTACGGCCGCCATCGTATGGATTTAACCAGCACATAGGTTATCAACGTGGGCGATAACACTCCCCTGTGGGCGTTTGAGACTTTCGGGGGGGCAGTAGAAGACCCAGAGAAAATTAGAGGGCATTGAGATGGCGCAGATGGGGCGTGGGTAGATTAAAAAATATAGTCTAAAAAGGCAAAAAAATACACGCTAATCACGTACTAAAGTAAAACAAAAATTAATATCGTTTAAATTTTGTTAATGTAGGTATTGTAATTATTTTTAATGTTAACAATACCTACATTAAAAAAAATTTGAATGTCAAAAAAAATATTCCTCAATATAACTAACTAAGCATGCGTTTTAATTGCTCCCATTGAAACATTCTTCTTTCATTCTTCATTTTAAACTCAGAAATAGGATAGGGGTCATATTCCTATCTTACGACTATAATATAATATCTTACGTTTAAATATAATCGTGGCAATAGCTGTTTTAAATTTGCGACAGATGGTAAGTAAAATTAAGATGGAAAAAAACATATTCTCAAAGTGGGCGGTGAGCAATATAAGGTTGACAAACTATGAACCAGCACCAATGTTAACAAAGTAGCGTCATACATGTGGAATTCTTCAATCGCGGATTCTTGGAAATCTATTGTAAATGTATTGTTCTCGCGGCCCAAGTGGGCCTTATCGGAGTTGAAGGGAGGTTGAAGAGAGGCGAGCTGTTCTCATCATAATATGAGAACAGAGACCAAAAGCTTTATGATAACAATTCAGGACCAGGTCATAGACACAAAAAATTATAGAAAGTACATTATCCGGGATAACACAGCAGGGAGCGACCACTGCAGACACTGCCACAGACAACCTGAAACGATTCAACATGTCACCGGCGCCTGTCCATCCATAACACAAACAGACTACAAACATAGACACGACCAAGTTACCTCGGTTACCATTCTGGTATTTTATTAGTCCATTTCCCATTGCCCATTATGATTACATGTCCTGCCCAATTCCATTTGAGCATTCTAATTTTCTGTAATACGTCTGAGACCTTAGTTTTTCTCCTTATAGTTTCATTTCCAATTTTGTCGGTTATCTTTATGCCAAGCATGCTCCTTTCCATTTTGCGTTGATGAATCGCTATATCTTCATCTTTCCTCCGTAAGAACCAAGTTTGACAGCCGAAAGTTAAGCACGGTAGAATGACATTATTGAATTGTTTACTTATTTATAACATATTATATGCGCACCTCTCTTTTTTTTCATGATTTCTTTTAAACTCCAGATTTTTTTCTAGGCAATTGCTATTCGTCTATCTGTTTCTTTCTCTGTCTCGTCTTTAAAGGAAATTGACTGTCCTAGATAAATATACTCTTTAACATAATATTCTATTTCTTGATCGGTGGTAAGGGCAGTTTAAAATAACCCTTAAATATTTTTATTAGTACAAGTACCTATTATAGGTACAAATCTGACAAAATATTTGTACCTAGATTCGCTCGTATGCACTAACACGGTATACCTAACATGCCACAGCTGTAAGTAGGTAATATCATAGGTAGGTATGCTAATATTTTATTGTAAAACCATAGTTGTGTAGTCAGGTGCTAAAATTACTATCTATCATACTTCGAAGTAGCTCTATGCATATTACATAGCGAGGCATTTCTCCTGACAATGACGCAAGGCACAATAGAAGGAATATTAATTAAATTAAAGAAAAAACTATTTCGCATTCCTTCCATGCGAGTTTTCTACTCACGATCGCGGAATCTACGCATCGCGGCATCACCTAAAACAATGTATTGGCCCATATTCAACGGAATTGGGCAAACATTTATAGCTTTTGAATTTTTATCACGTAAAACAAACGCGATAAAAAATATTAAATGATGTTTACGACACAATAAATTCGGCTGTAAGAATATCTAGTGTTAGGTATTAGAGCAAATATGCTATTGCCTTATCGGATTAAAGGGATTGAGCGTAATGAATCCGAACTAATGTTGCTAATTCCGAAACTAACCTGTTATGTAGTTCCTGCGCATTCCCTACTGCAAGCTCTACATTGCTTATGGCATTGTAGACTAATAATTATGGTTGTAGATTAATGGTTGATAAGATTGATCACCGATCTAATCGTAGTCCCAATTTTCGACGCTATAAGGGCGTGACTCGTGAGGAATAATTAAAAGTTTGGGAAGGCGATTAAATTTTGAATTTTCTAGCCTTGTATCGTCATCATCTTACATGAAAAGTTTTTAATCTTGTAGGTCTTAATTATTATCTACTTACCTGCATTATTATTCCGTTAATCCATTACGTTTTGCCCATGATTGCCCATGATTAACTACAATATTATATTCCCTGAACTAAGGCCCGTATAAATAGTCAGTAGGTACTTAAGATGCGACCTGTGATTGGTCCAAATTTTGACAGCCTACCAATCACAGAGCTTGAACCATGTCTTGAGACCGAGATGCATCTTGAGTACCTACTGACTATTTATACGGGCCTAAGACAAGTAAAAAAAATATGATTTTGGTGCGATCTCAGGCGCGGCAAATAATTATGTATGGTCAAGGTCGTTTGCTCGGGGGATGGCCTTAAACAAATAGCTGCATATGGTTTCAGCTAGTAGGTAGATATTTGACCCCCACGGCACCCCAT
This sequence comes from Cyaniris semiargus, assembly GCA_905187585.1. Taxonomy (NCBI): domain Eukaryota; kingdom Metazoa; phylum Arthropoda; class Insecta; order Lepidoptera; family Lycaenidae; genus Cyaniris; species Cyaniris semiargus. Next base: position 12,788,074 of record LR994547.1, read on the forward strand.
AATATTCTTTTTATAGGTTTCCATTCCATCTTAAGTCTTAACCTCAACGTAAAAAAGAAGGAGGGGAGTTTTGCCGGGAATGTGAAAGAGTGATGTTGTGTTTTTGTATTATTTTCCTAAAATTGTGTTAATTGGGTTTTTAATGAGTAATATTGGTAGGATATTAACCATTAGATATTCGTTATCGTGCACAAGTGTAGGAAAGTGATGCAATATCCAGAAACGTGCTTTTTATGTTCCCTCCAAAACTCCATCGAAAGTTTCAGTAAAGCGTCTACCTACCACTTTACTGAATCGACCGACTTGACTTCTTGACTGTATGACTTTTTCTTAGACTTTGACTAGACTTTCGACCTGACAATATAGAAAAACCAAAGAAAAACGAAGCTGAAAATTGTATTATAGAATATTGTTTTCCCGCCATATTTATACTCGACACTGGCCATGGTTAAATAGCCGAAGTGCCATAATAAAAAAAAAATAAAAAAAAAGAAGGAGGAAAGTAGAAATTGAAAAAAATTTTCGCGGCCATTGATGTTGCGTCGGGGTTTATTGTTTTCAAAATATTACAAAACGCTAGTAAAACGATAAAATGCCGAAAAACATAACTAGTGAAGTTCGCGATATTATATTAAAAGTGAAGGAATTTATGGACGAAGAAAAACGAATGCAGGTGCCGATAATCCCTTTAAGCAAAGTGTATGTTAGAGTGTCTGCAGCTACAGGTCAGTAAAAATTATATTTTTTTGCTAATTTATGCTCATAAAGTATCCGTTATATTCTTCTGGACTTAAACACGATGATATTCTTGAAGCCGATTCAATAAATTATTAATTTCGGCACCACTTCTCAATTTTTTATTACATTAGAATGTCCAAAATATTTCAGTTTTAATTTTATTTTATACATATTTATATATTGTAATGTTTTTAAACTTCACTAATCTCAAATAACAAAACAGTACAGTCTGTTATCATCTATAAAACGACATTGTGGTTCCTGCAGAACAATTTGTTTGGAGATTAATGTATATACCATGTATATTTTTCTTTCCTTTGTCTTAATTCCTTTTTATATTTCAGGTGTCTCGGAACGTACTGTTCTTAACATTGTCAAGGAAGCTAGACTAGTGGAACAAGGTCTTTTAGATCCTGAAACATTAAAAAAGTCGCCCAAGAAAAGGATACGGACTAAAGGAAAAATTGAGGTGGACGAATACGATCTACAAGTGATCAGAAGGAAAATTCACGAATTTTATGCTTTCAAAAAAGAAGTTCCTACAATAAATAAGCTCTTACAAATATTAAAGGAGGAAATAAACTTTAAAGGCTCAAGGGAAACGCTAAGAAAGATATTACGAAAGAATGGTTTTCAATTTAGAAAGACAAAAAATAATAAAGAGAAAGAATCCCAACCTGAACCAGCCCCAGCAGTTCCTTCGATGGTTCCACCGTACATACATACAATGTTTGCACACAAAAACTTACAAGCTTAGGATAAGAATAGGTATTAAACACTTATTTAAGAAAATATTATGAATCAAAATCTGTAAATAAATTGTAGACTGACTCAAATAATGATAGTTTTAATCTATATTTCATTGGTGTAAAAAATCTATAATTAAAACTTATATTTTAATGTTACTTTAGACCTTAATTATCTACCCCTTATTAAAGTATTTACTCAACGGCTACTTTATAACAGCTGTCCTTGTTTAAACTGCATATCAATGAGAGCATCTGATTAGCTTAGCTGTGGTGTAAATAATTTTTACAAAAAAAGTAACTGTAATACTTAGGGACCTTTCAGACAGATAGCGGTCACAATATGGTCAAAAGTTCAAGCGGTCAGGTCTGCATGCTTTATGTTGTCACATAGGCATTCTGGCGCGGTCAGAATGCTTTCTGTGTAAGCATATCTATATAACGTAATATTACACAAAGAACACAAAACTGACAGCTTGAACCCGAGACCGCTGTCTGTCTGATAGGTCCCTTATTTGTTGAGGGTTTTATCATTTGTATGGGATATGTTAGGCAGGAGTATTCGATTTTTACTCTACTTGGCTAGTCTCCCTGCTCTTTTAAGTTTACCTTGCGGATACATTTTTAGTACCTAGTTGTTTTGAACATCACAGTGGTGTATACAGTACAAAATGTAATTGTCTGAATGTCATAAATTTCAATTATATTGTTTTTGCTTATTTGCCTGAGATCATTTTGCTATAATAGTCATAAAAAAACTTTTATTCTAAAATCATGTATGATATTAGAAGTTTTATTAGGTACTTATACAAATTATAATCCTATTGCTTAGAGATCTCCTATGAATCTGTATTATAAAGGGTATTCCAATAGGGACTTGACAATTTTGAATTTAGTTTGTGGATGCACCCTTTCACTTAACATCGAACTGATATTGTCAGTTTATTCACTAGACATAACATTTTCATCATGGTGAAGTACACGAACGAACAACGTCTGCAAATCTTAAAAATTTACTACAGAAATTCGGAGTCGGTGGCCGCTACTTTAAGAGCGTTAACTACGATTTTCGATCGTAATTCTTGCCTTTGTAGACAGGCAGATTGGCCATGATTATCGATTATTTTTGGCCTGAATTGGAAGATATGGACTTGGACATCATGAGGTTTCAACAGGATGGCGCCACAAGCTACACAGCACAATTTACAATCGATTTATTGAAGAGCAAGTTTGTTGAGCGTGTTATCTCAAGAAATGGACCAGTCGATTGGCCGCCTTGTTCGTGCGATTTATCGCCAGTAGATTTTTTCTTTGGGGCTGCGTCAAGTCGTTGGATAAGCCTCAAGAGCTCAGAGCTAAAATTAAACGCAAAATAGCCGAAATGTGACCGCTGAAAACATGTCTGCGGTGGCCATATTATGAGGGAAGTCGAGTTCCATTCAAAAATTTTTTTATTGTACCATCGAGGAAATTGATTCCTAGGCAGTTGACAGACCAACGTCATTTGGTCGGGTCGTGTCAATTTACGGCCGTTCCCAATATTCAATCTATCTCTGGTTTGACATACAACCGATCGCAGCTAACATTGAATTGACATAAAATATATGTCTCTAATGTCTAATGAGAGCTATTACTATCTCTAGTAGGGCAAAACCAGAGATAGATCAAATATTGGGAACGGCCGTTAATGTTAATTGTGATCTATCGGCTGGGTTTGATGTAACGCGACCGAACTACGTAGGTCCCCCATCTGCCTAGGAATCAACTTCTCTGATAGTACTTCAACCCGATAATTTTTTTTTTTGAAATGAGTACAGAGTAAGTACCTATCTCAAATGGTTTTCATTTTATTTTGAAAAAAAAGTAGTCAAGTCCTTATTGGAAAACCCACTGACCTCCATTAGACAAGTACGCGTACTTGTATAATGGAGGTCAGTGGGAAAACCCCTTATAAGTATAGGTCTACCAGAATCTGATGGCAATTTTTGACAGCAGATTTTCATAAAATATCCTTGATCATTGGATACATTTTTATATTTGCATGTTTAACACACATAATCAGCCGCTATAAGAAAAAAAAAGGATCAAAATGTTTTATTCCAATTACCCCGGTATTGCTAGTCAATTTATTTTCTTACTTTTTGCCATCAGATTCTGGTAGACCTATAATAGTACCTAAGTAATACTAGTATCTAACTAGTATGAATATTTATGGTTATCAATTTGTACTAAAAATGTTTCGACTGGATGAGTTTCTCTAAAATAAATTATATATAAGCGTGTTTTTGACATTTCATTTTTGTCTATTTTTTATAAGTCTACATTATAATATTTTTGTAATATTATATCTATACCATAGAAAACATACAAACTATAAATTTAACCTTTACTATCATCTCAGACGTAAATAGCTACCTTGTATAATTTATGCGCTGTGTATATTTTCAATCAGGCATAACTACTTAAGAAAAAAATTCAAAATATGCTAAAACTATAGAACTAAATGCATTTTATATAGTGATAGGTTCATCTTAGGTTTCCTGCAATGTCTAAAATTGCCCCTAAATCATGGCTACATTATGGGTTCGAGAAAAAATGCCCAGGGTATTTTATTAATTTTATTGATACATTTTCTTAACAGCAATATTAATAAATCACGGCAAAATATATTAATAGGATACCTATCTTTAAAAAAATTATATACTACTGCAGCTACTCTTCTATACAATATTTTAACATCATTTTACAGTCAACGATAATGTGAAAATAAACCAGTATTTTATCGGTGGATAAATTTGAAACAGTTAATATGTTCAAAAGTTATTGATAGTGTTGTAAATAAAATAATAAAAATTCTCTATATTAACTTATATCGTTATAATTTTTATTAGTCAAATCAAAAATATGAATTTAGTATGGACTACTAAGGCTAAATAATATAAAAAAACCCTAAAAAGGTTCCACCAATAAAATATACTTACCTCAACATATAAACAGATAATATAAAATATGAACAACTCGCTCTGTGTAAAAATAAAATATAACTTTTATAACAATGCAAGATGAAAGATCCTATTAGCAATTCCATATCACTAGTAATGAGAATAACAATAGACCTTAGGAAAATATTTTCAAGTATTAAGCCTCACCAAATATAAACAGGCCAAAATATCTTGAGACTTAGCTGGTATGTGAATGCTCACACACCACACACGTATGACATCATCAAATCGAGTCTTAAGATATTTTAGCTGGGTTGTAAGTAAAAATATTGTTTTTTTGTATAAAAACAATATTTTTACATTTCATTTTTAGGGTTCCGTAGCCAAATGGCAAAAAACGGAACCCTTACTTCATTTTTCATTTGATGACAAATGAAAAAAATTGCTGGCTTCTGCCAATATGAATTTTTTATAGTAGAGGCAAGGATTTCTATTTAGTTCTTGATTTTAACATAAAAAAATATATTATGTGATGTAAATTAATATTATAGTGCATCTGTGAAGGAGAAGTTTTCTAGTAACTGTATGTTTCTGAATAATACATATAAGAAAGAAAGATATTAAAAAAAGAAGTTACATAACTTCTTTTCAAACAAGAATATTTATCCACAACTATCACAATACATTGTCCCGGTCCTTTCAAAAAATTTATATATCCACAGCCGAACATATAACCTCCTCCTTTTTGGAAGTCGGTTAAAAAGTAGCTTTAAAGACAAGGATAAAACATTGTATACCTAGTTTAAATTGAACCAGTGCATACATATTTTATTAGTCGGGGACTAACAATTCACACGAACATATTTTATTATTAGGACTCAAATCCAGAAACATCTATTTTACTAACAAAGTAAGCATCTCCTACTAATTCTATACAATCGTCACTGTACACAATTTTGTAAAATATATAAAATGATACAATATTTATTTATGATTTTACTTTTACAGTTATATTACATAGATAGATATTAATATTTCTACTAATTAGTGACAACTAAACCAACTGAGTAAAGAGTTAGTTCACAGTTGACACCGAGACAAGACGTTGCATAGTTCGAAGTCTAATCTTTTGCTTACTTGTTACATGTGAAATACACATCGTGGTGTAATGTTAACAGACCCTTATCAATCTGGACATTCTCTTATTACTTAAATGCAAGCAGCTTGCAGCAAGCTTCAACTTAATCTAGGCCTCAATCACAATTAAATATTTTAAATATATTATTCAGTTAAACTATGACAAATGACTAAACGATATTATCTATAAAGTACTTATTGCAAAGCAACATTATTGCAAGAAGTAAGTAATGTTGTGTATTATTCATAAACATTCTCAATACTTGTTCACTTTAATAAATATACCCTAAACTACCTAATTTTAAATCAACTCTCTTTACACATAAATAAAAATATATTTTCTTCTCTATTAATTATATTATTAAAGAACATCGTCTTTTCAACTATTGAAAGGTGTGACATACACACACACACACATACAAAACAACAAACTATACAAGCGCAGAAAAGATATTACAGTAATAACTAATAACTGTAAATTTTTATGGCAGTATTTTAAGTATGCAGTTTTGATTTTTTTGTCTATTTAATATTCTATTATGTTCTATTATGTAATAGAAATAGACATGAGTCATGACCACTGAAAATATTCTGTCCCTATTTAATATTAGCCAAGAGAACATTTAAAGATAAAGTCATTTTTTAAAATTAATGAATAAAAGAAGAATTATTTTTAAAACAAGAAGGAAGCGATAGATCCGCGATGTCATTGTATGGCACTAGAACATGGTGACGTCACAATCGTTCAGCAAGAAAGAGATGGGCATTGGGCAACATTTTTATTTTCTCATCATTTTTAATAATAAGTGAAAAACACAATATTTACACAAAATAACAAAACTCTTATCGAGAAAATTATTAGTTTTTATTCAAATATTCAAATTTAAGACGGTAAAATTTCATTATAATTACGAGAAATTGGTGTTGTCAAACCTACTTTCTAAACTTGCTAGATATTAATATACACTACACAAGTAAACATTACCATAAAAAACAAAATAAAATTAAAACCCCAAAAAGTATATTAATATAACGATAACTATTTTCAGCCAACATAATATATTATTTTTAAACGAATCGCAAACTAGCTTACTAAAATTTGACTTTTTAATTAATAAAATAAATTAATATAGTAAGTAGTACCTGATAACTAGTGTCCGACCGATGAATGAGAACTTCAGAAAATTATTCTAAATTGGAAAAGAACACTAGTTTAAATAACTTCACTATTCACTAACATATATTTTTTAAATAATATTATTTTAACAATTAATAAAAGGCACTAAACTAGTAAATATAAATCACTTTGCTATGAAAAGATATGTCTTAGGACAAAATAATGCAATCACATAATAATCGATAAATGATGTAGTCTTACAATAATAATAATGATATTTTGGGAAGCCATATTATATTATTAAAAATATTGCCAATAATTCCAATGATCACAATACACAATACATGATACAATATTATGACGAATAATAATTATTATTTGTATATGAATTTATGAAATTGACAAGCAAAAGCTACTTTGTGGCTATCAATTATAATTTTTTGACATTTTAAGGATAAACTACCTGAATATTGACACTTTAAATAATTGACACCTACAATAATTTATAGTATCCGTAGAGCGAGGGCACATTGGCTTCGTTGCGTCATTGCAACTTGCAACGGAAAAACGCATTGTATGACAAATCTGCGTTGCTTTCGCGCTTCGCGTCGGTCAAAGCAATGCCTGTAGCGTATTATAAAATATAAAATTGCCGTTGCAATGACACAGTGTAAAAAAACGAAGAATTGTGGCCTGGCTTCTAAAAAAGATTGCACATTGACTTTCGAATAGATCAATAATAATTATAAAAACTAAAAAAACACGTTTTAGCCAATCCGCCATCTTGGATGTCCGCCATGTTGGATTTAAGTCACGTGACTATTTTTTTTCGTATTCCTGACAGCAAACCCTTTCATTTGATAACCATATCATGGGGGTGCATTTCAAATAGCCTGTCCGCCATCTTGGGGAGGCCGCCATATTGAATTTGTAATGACGTTTCTTAGCTAGTCATGTATTGTCATCAGAACTGAGAGCGTGTGCAAAATTTAATACTAATCGAAGATAGGGAAGTGGGTCAAATTAAGATTCCCAGATTTTCTTACATACATAGTTACAAGTGAACCTAATAAAAGCGTGTTAAAAAAGGTGGTTAAGGCTGCGTTTCCACCAGAGATGTGTTGCGAGGAATATGATTTAAGATCCAATAGCATCGCCGCGCTGAGCGAAGAAGCTCACGTCAATGAAGCGATTCTATTGGTTCTCAAAAACACATTCCTCGCAACACATCTCTGGTGGAAACACAGCCTTAGGGAGGACCTAAGGTTTAGAGCACAATAACTCTTGTTTTGTTGCCAATAAGAGCCATTGTAATCTAAATCTTACCATCCCTTAGACTTTGGAGCGTTTTCTTTCATTCACTGTAATGACAAGCAGCCTTAAGAGTTTGGAAAAGTTGATACTATAGCTTTTAAGATGTCAATGTGCATTCTTTGGATCCCTTTATAATCTATGGACTTATGGACTTATATCACATATGCTGCGGCCGCACATGCGTAGTGCTTCGCGCGTGAAACGATACCATTGGACGATATGCGTGTATCGTCCAATGGTATCGTCTCATAGCACGAAGCTTCGTGACGATAGATGCATGGCCGCGGCATTAGTCAATAACACGGAGATGAGAGAAGTGTCAATACCAGGCCGCTGTACCTCATATTTAACACAATCCATCTCCATCCCCTTCTGCATCGTCTGCTTTTTTTTCTTCATAAGCAGAACTTGATTGATCATCGTTCTCATTATCAGAAATAACGCCGGGCTGAAAAAGTAAAAATAAAATATTAATAACACAAAAATGCCGTTTGCGTTTAAACTAATGGACCTTTTTTGTAAAGATTAGCACAGATAATGTAGTAGACCACAGCCGAGGAATAGGAACAGTATGTACGGTACCTTCACTTTTCTTTCTTACGCATGGAAAGCCACTAGTAATATCTAATATCTAGAGTCTAGCCGCCTCTAGACTATCATTATTTTTATATATATGTTACGCTCAAAGACCGAAAACGCTCAATAAGCGGAAAAATAGCTCACAACGCGATGTGGTCACTGTGAAACAGCCACGACGCAAAATTCGCGTTGTGGCTCTAATGAAAACAAACGGCCACGACGCGACGCGTTCTGGCAATCACAAAAAGACCAAAAAGCGAAATTCGTGTCGTAGCTGATATGCTATTCGTTTTTCTTGATTGATTAATCGTCCACGCGTACTACAAATATTTTTTTCTTTTACTAAATCACGGCATAACAAGTTTATCATTATTATTTATAAAATATCCATAATTCCATACTATCCGTACTAATATTATTACTGTCTGTCTGTCTGTCTGGCGCAACGTAGTTGCGGGCATCAACTAGTAGTATTATATTTAAATAATATAAATTAAAATAAAAGTAAGTATATTTTTATTATTTATTGACATCAGATTACTTTATATAAAAAATAAAAAAAAACAACATAGCTAATATGAAGTAACAAATTACTGAACATAAAATAATATTATTAATAATTTGAAAATCACTTGAAACGATTATTTAAAATATCTAATTTATAATTATTTCTTACCTACGAATTTTTGTCTGTCTTATTTTCAAAAACGAAAAGTTTCCAAAGCAGACAAAAATTCGTAACAATACCAACGTAAGTCAAATTTTGATTTTTTTTATTAAATAAGGGGGCAAACGAGCAAACGGGTCACCTGATGGTAAGCAACTACCGTCGCCCATGGACACTCGCAACATCAGAAGGGCTGCAGGTGCGTTGCCGGCCTTTTAAGAGGGAATACACTCTTTTCTTGAAGGTTTGCAGGTCGTATAGGTCGTATACGTTGGTATTGTTACCAAACGACGATAATATGGTAAGGATAAATGTTCAGAACGCGTTATGGGCGAGGCCGCCAATTTTTGCTGATTTTGCAATTATTTTTCTCCGCCCTTTGTATTGTATAAAGTATTGTGTTTATCTTATGCTCGAAAACTGATTCTAACGTAGAAAACAAAGTACTCAAGCATGCATTAGAATGATTTGAGTTCCAATAATAGTCTAAAAATATATTTACAATTAAACATAAAAAAAGGTAAGAAAATAGCTTAAAATATACAATCCGCCGTGGAAGAGGTGCACTTTAACTGTCGCTGTAGCAGTAAGTATGACAGATTTAAAGATAAATCGGATATGTTATGAATACTTATATAAATGGCTATTACCTCATCTAATTCTTCAGTATTTTATGAATACTTATTTCTTATTTATAATTTATATTCAGTATGTTATGAATACTTATTTATATAAATGGCTATTGCCTTATCTAATTCTTATAGTATTTTAAGATAACTTTCTTTATAAACTTTTTAAAATCAAATGAATCGTTAGAAACATCAATTCTACCCCACATTTTAAACGTCACCAATAATACCGATTTATTATTATCGTTGGGTGTTAGGGAAGGTAAAATCGAGAGGTGGCAACGCTGAGTTTTTACGTATTCTATGGAAAATCTCATAATATCCGCCATTTCTCGACAGTTCACATTTGAACCTCAGTCGGGCTGTGTACACAGTTTTTTCAAAGGGAGTTTTTTTTGTGACACAAATGTAAGTATTACTGTTTCACATAAAACTATCAATGCATCATGTGAGTAGTCAAAAGGGCCATGTTTGGGGCTATAATAAAAACCACATTGTGTATTATTTACAGAGATAAGTTTGATTTTCTCAACGCTATGATAGCGTAGAGGAATAAATTCGCTACCATTTTGGTGCTCCAACGTCACAAGCAGCTTAGATATTCGCCAATTCCTCTACGCAAATATTCTATTTTTCTGCGTCATAATCAGCAAAAATTGCCGGCCTCACCCTTATGGTCTTTTTGTGATTGCCAAAACGCGTCGTGGCCGTTTCCATTAGAGCCACAACGCGAATTTCGCGTCGTGGCTCACATCGCGTTGTGGTCACAGTGAACTGTGACCACAACGCGATGTGAGCTATTTTTCCGCTTACTGAGCGTTTTCGGTCTTTGAGCGTAACATATATACAAATCGTCGTTCTAGATGTGATAGCTCGTAATTAACAATTTTTGGTAAAATTAGATTTTGATGCAAAGAGTTTCCAATAGTATTTGTGGTTATAATCCGTAAATCCGTCTTGAGCATTAGGTACATTTTTATGGCAAAAAACGACTTTTAGTGACATCTTGTAACAAGCACTGCTACTATAATTTAAAAAGAAGTTTCGCTCTCCTTTAAACTTTGATAGTTTGCACATACGAGCTATCACATCTAGAACGGCTAAATAATCCTACATTATAAAAACACATCACAAATTCAACACCTTTTGTGTGGTATTTACAATGCGATGAACATGATATCACGACCATCTTGACGAATGGCGGCTCAAGCCGGGGGTCGCGGGTTCGAATCCCGCCGACGAAACAAAAAGTTTTCAATGTTCCCGGGTCATCGATGGGTATTAAATATGTGTATGATATAATAAAAATCTTAAATATAAACTTACATATATATATATATATATATATATATATATATATATATATATAATAAAAGTATTAAATATATTTCTGTTGTCTGGTACACGTAGCACAAGCTTCCATAGATATTATTATTATATTATATTATTATCATACCTCTGTATTAACAACTTGAGTGCTGACGTAAGACGGCGCAGCATTCTCCCTGACCACAGCCTTCGGGGCAGGTTCGATTCCCTCCGGCAGAGGGATCATTTGAGCAAGCCTGGCATATTCCACATCCATACTCCTGATGAATGGTGATGCTAGGGCCTTCTTGGCAGAATCCCTGTCCTCTTCATCAAAAGCTTGAAGCAGCTGCTCGAGGGTTTGCATTTCAGGTGCCTCGCAGTTGCAACCCCATTCCTAAATCATTGTTTTTTTATTTATTTATTTAAAAGAAAGAAAATCAAAAGTTTAACAAAATTTTCTCGTCAAATCATTGTTTATCGGCGAAATGAGCTCATACAACGATTATTATACATTAATGTTATTGGATAAAATAAAATTAGTACTTTTTTGTTCTTGGTTTTAGTTTCATTTTACACAATATTTTAATTTAGGCATAGGCCACAGCAATCCATACTGATATTATAAATGCGAAAGTGTGTCTGTCTGTCTATCTGTTACCTCTTCAAGCCCAAACCGCTGAACCGATTTTGCTGAAATTTGGTACGGAGATACTTGGAGTCCCGGGAAAAGACATAGGACACTTTTTATCCCGAAAAAAATTTACGGTTACTGCGCGATAAACGAGTTTTGGCGCAACAGTTGCGGGCGTCATCTAGTGCTTATTAAAATGAGCTGGTTATACCTTGTAAGCCTTTTCAGCTGCCACTGCGTCACCCCTCGCTAGCTGCACCATGACTATGGCCACCGTTAACCGACCAATGGCACGGATGTTGCCAGTCTCCTGGTGATAACCTATCTCGCATCGGAGACTGTCTACTGCTTCGTCATACCTAATAAGAGGTAAAGAATATGATTTCAGTTGTTTGAGTCTCAAAACAGTTTCGTAGTAGCCCTACAGTTTTGAGACTCAAACAATCGGACGAGAATGCCGCGTCCTGCTCTAACAACGTCATTTCACGTTTGTTAGAGTAGGACGCGGCATTCTCCTCCGATTGTTTGAGTCTCAAAACAGTTTCATGGTACAGGGCCTGGCCCTAGACTTCTAACAATTACAACATTTAACTTGGGACAAAAAATTAAAAGCAATACAGTCTTAAAAGCTCAGGTGGGACGTTCTATGGCTAATGGTATTTTGAGTCTATTGATGCTGATTAACTGTAATTATTATTATACAATGTACACCAATATTACCTTTTCAGTTTGACTAAAAGTCTTGATGACTTGCTGATATACTCCGATCCTTGGTGCTGGCCACTTTCTGTCTGAAAATATAATATTATTCATTGCGTTATTTTAATTTTGTATCCGAAAGGATGCAATGATGAGCAGTAAATTATTAAGTAGCAAAATATTCAGTTGGTGATGCATCATCTGTAAATTACAAATATGACTTTCAAACTTATCTTCTACCTTCTATATAAATAAAAATGAATTTTCAATTTGTTAGTCTCGCCGAAACTCGAGAACGGCTGAACTGATTTGGCTTATTTTAGTCTTGAGATATACATTGAAGTCTGGTACCGGTGGTCATGTTTGTACAGTGAGAAAATATGGAAGGAGGGAAGTGATATGAAGTTCACTGTGTCATCTAGGCACAAATAATAATATAGCTATAGGTCTACCAGAATCTGATGACAATTTTTGACAGCAGATTTTTAAAAAATATCCTTGATCATTGGATAAATTTTTATATTTGCATGTTTAACATACAGAATTAGCCGCTATAAGAAAAAAAAACAGATCAAAATGTTTTATTACAATTACCCCCGTATAATTGCTAGTCATTTTATTTTCTCACTTTTTGCCATCAGATTCTGGTAGACCTATACTTACCGATGACACATCAGCAGCTTGCTGGAACAGCTTGACTGCCAACTCCGGAGACCTTTCCTCGATGATCTTAGCAACCTTATCCAAGACATTAGCACCGGCATCTCCAGAACCATGTTGCTGATACAGACTGCTTGAATCAACAGCCATGGAGTATAACTGAAAGATATATTAATTTCAGATTAGGTAAGTTCAAGAATCAGTTATTTGATATTCCGTATGAATAATAAAAACTAAGGAAACGTAACTCCCATACTTCAACCGTTTTGATTTTGGTTCCTTTCCGCACACTAAAATATGGCAATAACAACGAAACACCACTCGATTTACGAAACAAAGCCGTTGACAATAAATGTCACTCGAATACATGCATAAAGTATGCATGTATTCGGTACTCAATTTGTGGACTCGTTGAACAAATTTTTTGACACAGTTACTCTTCCTTAGTTTTTATTATATGTTGGATATTCCTTAAAAAAATTAAATTGATATTCTAAGTATATACCACTCTGGACTAATTGTTTTTCAGAGTAATATGATGCAGTAATCTCTATTATCAATATGATAAATAGTAAATCCACAATTACCTGGCACATGCAATCCTGTCAATATATGAAATTAGTAACAAAGAAATTCGTAAAATAATAAACATACCTCTTCCGGACCAAGCAATTCTTTACAGATGATGATTGCATTTTCAATAGCTTTAGCAGCATGGAAGAATGCATGGTTCTTCTTATAAAGCTCGGAGGCTTTCAAATAACATTCTTTGGAATGTTGTGGATCACGAGCAATACGATAGCATTGAGCTGCAATAAAATATTTTTTTAGGTAAGTTTTATCACTATTTTAGAATTGGGTAACAATAACAATTAAAAAAAATAATTATTCAGATGAATGCTAAATTTAACATTTTGCATGTTTTTGTTTAGTCACGTCACTGGGAGTAAAAGATTAAGACAAAAATAAACAAAAAGTGACTCATCTGCACCTGTAGCATGGCTACAGTAGAAATACGAAAGTATAGACAAACAGCGGAGATAAACTGAAGGTGCCGTTCCGATCTTTACCGCGGCTAGCCGCGATCAACAAAAATTCAATTAAAATGCCACTTTATGACATAGACTATACTCTATAGTCTACGACGTAGACTTCAAATAAAATCCTACTTTATGACGAAGACTCTACGTCATAAAGTAGGATTTTATTTGAATTTTTAAGACCATAGTCTATGTCATAAAGTGGCATTATATTTGATTTTTTGTCGATCGCGGCTAGCCGCGGTAAAGATTGGAACAGCATCTTCAGTTTATCTCCGCTGTTTGTCTATACTTTCGTATTTCTGTGCTGATATTCCATTACTTACCTGCTTGACTGTATTCATCTGCTGCTGAATCATAATCCGGCTTCCACTTCATTAGTGATGTCTTCAAACTGTAACATTTATGTCAATTGATTAATTTTGTAAGCAATTTCTACATAACTACAATGATCTTGTGGCACCAGGATTACTTCTACATCGTATTGGGCATAGATGCATTACATGTTGTTACTCAAAATAATAATACATAATAATAATAGTTAAAAAAAATTAAAAAACATGATTTTTATTCTTATTTTTTTCAAAAATTTAAACAAATTATTGCATTGTCATTGGCACTCAATACGTAAAGGAATAATAACTCATAATCTGTACACATATATTATGTAAAATTATATTAATATTTAAATAACATTGGCAGGAGGGTATGGCTGTGAAATAACTGCAGTCCCTCTAGTGACACTTTTTAAGATGCATCCTTGTAGGATACAAAAAAAATTGAACTAAAACAAATTTGGCTTATTGCAATCTTGGCTCATACATAGTTTCTGAAGTGAGTTTTCTGATGCATTATCTATTCTATGAAAATTTCATTCGCTAGGCATTTGCATATTATATTATTATGTTAAGTTCTGATTTAAATATTATAATTTTATAGAGTACTAGGAGACTCACCATACTTTGTAAGCACAAAAAATGCAGGATCTAACTATTTCTATCACTAAAAAGTAGTAGTCCACTCTATACCTATTGATCAAATAGTTTCAGAGCCTATGTGATGCATTATCACCTTATAATAACTTTAATATTACAAAGTCCATAGATAGAGAACAGTTGTAAAGTAACAATAGCCAGCAACTTATAATGCAAAGCAAGTCTCAAGAAGTTAAAATTTATTACTTTCTTACTGTAATTTTATAAATAATTATGGATATACAATGAATACACATTAAAGGGCAACATAATAATTTTTTTTGCTAAGCAATATTACAGATAATCTAAAATGTTTGTTAAACAAAAAAAGCTATGCTCTAATTTTAAGTCACACAAAAATAAGTTCTCCTGCTGCTTTATTCACAGACATTGATCAAGATTCAAGATATTGTCTGTGATAATATTGCATGACTAACCAAATGTAGCACAATAATCGCTTTAGCTAATGCATGATTAATTTAATACTTTATCCTTCGCATTGGGAGCTTATTTATAAGTGTTAAACTAATTTCCAGTAAGATAAAGTGATATTATCAATAAGATTAAAGCCAAAATACATGAACATTAAAACAAAATGAAATTATTACTTACTATTTCTCTGCTGCCTTGCAGTGTTCTTGGGCCTCGTTTATTTTCGCAGCCATTTTTATAAGCTTATGAACTTATAGGCGAAAACGTAGCATAAAATTCTTATTATTTTATTTTGTAAAAATCAATAATTTTGGCTCGTCCGTTTATGTTCGGTAAATGAACGACAGTAGCGCCAAGTGCCAACCAATAAGCAAATACGTTGAATAATGTCAAAGTGACATTGACATCCCCAATATGACTCCTTTTTAGCGACATCTAGTAGCAAAATAAAGCAACTCAAACGCTCTCTCCATTTTCCTTGCCGCCTGTGGTTTCAGTTATTTTTTTATTTATAGATGGCGTTGGGGCATCAATTACAAATTAAATTAATTTTTTCGTACGTAAGCACAATATTTTTTTAATAGAGGGTTTACTTTTTTTAATCCAGTGACGAATTAACTGGAATACATTATTCCAGGAGTAATTGAGCGCTGGTTCGATCATTGGACATTAAAATTTAAATTATCTACTGCGGTCTTATACAAGATTTTGGATACTTTTTAACCCCCGACCAAAAAGAGGGGTGTCGGTCTGTATGTCTGTCTGTCTGTCTGTCTTTCTGTCTGTCTGTCTGTCTGTCTGTCTGTCTGTCTGTCTGTCTGTCTGTCTGTGGCATCGTAGCATCCAAACGGGTGGACCGATTTTGATCTAGTTTTTTTTGTTTGAAAGCTGACATGATCGAGAGTGTTCTTAGCTATAATTCATCATCATCAGCCTGCTCATTGCTGAAATATCAGGGTTCATCTGGTTCGTGATAGGCCGATTAGCAACTTGCAGTCGTTTGATTGGTTTTATATTTTGCATTCTGGTTCGTGACACTTATGAATATATACATATTAATGGAAAATTGACCCTGGTGCTGCAGCATCACCTGGTAATCAATAGGATACCCAACTCCTCACCAACTTAGAGCAGAGGTTTCGTGTTTGGGCTCATTTTAATTGCGACAACCAATAAGACGTAGATAAGCAGTAAATATTTGCATGCTGCTGCTGCAGCATCACCTGGATTGTATAGGAGCCAAACTCCGTATGAACCCAGGGTGGGTGGAGGTTTCATGTTTGGGCTCATATTGACGGCCTCATCCAAGAGGATATTTATAGATCGTATTCATTGGGAAATGGGATATGATCCTGTTGATAGGAACAATTCTGCACTATAACCAACACAAGTTTAAAAAGCATAAAATAAAATTAAATTAAGAAATTTAAAAAAACCCCCGCCGAACAACTTTAAAAAGTAATGAAATAATATTTACTGACTTTAAGTTAAAATCATTCCTAAGTGTAAAGTAATATTTTAGTCCATAAATGTTGTCAAGGTGTGTCGGGGGACCGCTAATGTAGATGTTTGATTTCACATAACATTATAGTTTAAAGGTCAGTTCACAGCGAACTGAATCAAGACAATCAGCGATACAAAATGCAAAAGTCGCTGTTGGCGGTCCCCCGACACACCGTGACAACAATTATGTACTAAAATATTACTTTACACTTAGGAATTATTTTAACTTAAAGTCAGTAAATATTATTTCATTACTTTTTAAAGTTGTTTGGCGGGGTTTTTTTTTAAATTGCTTAATTTATCTTAGTCAAAGTCTACTCCTTTAAAGAACGAATTCCGTAACGGACACTAGTGACTAGACGTACCCTACCAAAGTTTTATAAGATTAAACATCTTACAAAAACTTATATTCGTAGCTTATATTACTGTAACTGGCACTCTAAGTAGTAACTTCACCATTGTTTGAACAATAAATGAAACTAAGTTTCACGCAAGCGAAGTGGTTTACTTAATTCTCTATGTTTAACTTCAAAGGAGTTACTTACTTATTACTTAAGTAGGTAGGTATAGAACAAAATATGGAGACTTGCAAGCTTGTTAGCTTAAGAGGATACGCTAACACTGTTTTACCATACAAACGTATTCCCCAATTTACTCCCAGGACAATGCATCTAGACAAATGATTTTTTTATGCAATATTGGGATCTGGTAAAGCTATGCCTCTACGTTCGATTTTTTTTTCTAAATTTACTAATATTTAAAAAATATGCCCCTTCAAAAATCGCAAAAAATGAATGCCCCGTACCCCGCCAATCCACCGACCATAAAACAATTTTGAAAGATCTTTAAGATAAAATAAAAACGTACAGGCATAGATAGACTCACTCTTCCTGAAGATATTAAAAAAAATTAGATAGGCTCTATTTTTAAGGAGGAATCAGAGGAATACGTTAACTCGATTTACTGTATATTCTGTCTCTATCACAATACACGTGCCGGCGCAGGGTGAAGCGTGATGGCAATAGTTTCTTCGTTTAAATTCTACTGTACCCGCGTTCCCTCTTAATCCTTGTAAGATGTAAACGTAAATAGAATCTTAGGCTGCTTGGGAAGTACGTTTTCGAACTTAATGTTATTTTGACACTAAATCCGAAAATATTTTTTTTTTGCTCAGAGTAAATTATCTATGATAATATTAAAAGACCTTTAATATAACATGTAACAACACAACTTTACAAAACTGTTCGCTCAGCAAGGGGAAGGCGCATTATAATTAACACTGACTTACGTGCACGTTTTGCAACTTATGTTTTATTCTTAACTAGCTGACCCGACAGACGTTGTCCTGTCTTAACGATGATTATTTAATTCGAATTGGTATAATTAGGAAAAAAAGTAGATTAAAATTAGTATCTCTATGCCAAACATCAAAATAGATTAAATAGTTTAGGCAAAAATCATAAAAGTTTATTGTGCGGGAATCGTACATTTTCCAGGATAAATAGTTTCCCTTGTCCTTTCCCGAGACTCAAAGTATCTCCATAACAAATTTAATCAAAATAGATTGAATAGTTTAGGCGAAAATCATAAAAGTTTATTGCGCGGGAACCGTACATTTTCCGGAACAAAAAGTATCCCTTGTCCTTTCCGGAGACTCAAAGTATCTCCATACCAAATTTCATCAAAATAGATTGAATAGTTTAGGCGAAAATCATAAAAGTTTATTGTGCGGGAACCGTACATTTTCCGGGACAAAAAGTATCCCTTGTCCTTTCCCAAGTCTCAAAGTATCTCCATACCAAATTTCATCAAAATATATTGAATAGCTTACGCTCAAATCATAAAAGTATGTTGTGCAGTAACCGTACATTTTTCCGGGACAAAATGTATCCTATGTTCTTTTCCGGGACTCAAAGTTTCTCTCCACCAATTTTCAGCCAAATCTGTTCTGCCGTTCTTGAGTTATAAGTGGTGTAACTAACACGACTTTCTTTTATATATATAATAGATATTGTTCTTATGCACATTGTACAGGAAATTAATGCTTGGCAATGAGTTTTTTTTTAACTGTACAGTTTGTTTTGCGCGCTAATCTCAGGAACTACTTTTTCGAATTGACAATCAATTTTGTATTGCATTGTCCAGTGATCACCAATTAGTTTCGCTCGGGGTCCATTTTAAGAAATGAAATGACCTTCGCGGTCCACACATTAAAAATAATTATTAAGTATATTAATGTAAGTTTACCTCTTAGGTGTTTCTTGTTTTGGAGCAGGGTGGTATAAGTTTCAAAGAGAAAGTATGATTTATTTTATTTTGAAGTAAGATGTCAATTTTATTATAATATAAAAATGTTTGAGAAACGACCTGTGTTAAAAATATTTTAATATTTTATCGGAGGAATAACAATAAACGTGATTGTCGTTTCTCTTATTTACAGGTATGATATTATTCTATGATTGTTGTATTTAGTTTGTTTATAATTTGTAATATTTTACTTTTAGTTATTATTATTAAACTCTTATTTACAGAGAAACAAAATTGTTTACTTGTTTTCCTCCATACATCAAAATAATCTTATATTAATTACAAAGGTATATTAATTTATTTACGTATCGATGAGAAAAGTGACAATTTTTGTTGCTTGTTTGGAGTGAAATTGGTGCAAGCTATTGATCCTGGAGATGTTCATTAGTAAGTCGAGACCTAAATTTATTTTTAACGAAGTTCATCTTCGAAAAAGCTTGGTCCGCAACTCCGCACACAATGGGTCGGCGGTCCGCCATTTGGTGACCCCTGGCATAGTCCATTAATAACGAAGGCTTTAGACCAGTGGTCCCCAACCTTTTTTCATGCGGGCCACAAACATGTTTTGGTCTTGGTGTCGCCGCGGACCGCAACAAAAAATTTTAGGTTTAAAAAATAACGTTCTTCAAAATAAACGATTTAAAAGTGAAAAAAAATTCACGACTTTCACGATGACTACATTATTTTGCCGGTGGACGTGAATTTAAAAATGGTTATCATCACGCGGGCCACAAATAAAGTCCCGGCGGGCCGCGGGTTGGGGATAGCTGCTTTAGGCTATTTAATGTGATAAATTACATTGCGACGAATTAGTGGAAGAATTAGTGAAAAAAGGTGTAAATATGGAGAAAATTATCTATGTTTGTTATTATACATAATATTATACTAACGCAGACGAAGTCGCGGGCAACAGCTAGTTAGATTTTTTTAGAATATTTCTAAATAATATACTTAAACAATAAACGAAAGTCACCAAAACGATAGAAACTTAATATTTACAATATGTTTTTCAGCCCTTGAATTTTATTGTTAAAATAAACCAGACTGTAATGACTGTTAGAGCAATTCAAATTGTATGAACCTAATTGAAGATATTCGGATGGTAATCGCTTGAATTATTGAACAATATTATGTTAATTGTGCCTATCAACTGTTTCGCGATTAGGTAGAATGTCTGAGCAGCTCTGCTATTCCAATTATGCTGTCTTGTTCTGTATAATTATGTGACAATTCCTGTTAAACGCTATATTAGCGCAAAACGAATTGATTGTATTTCGTCGATTAGGGTTGCCACAACGAGGGTTTTAATTTCGTGGCATCTGACGGGTTAACATGCTTGATTTTGGAGGGTTACAGGGTTTCAGATCCCCCCTAAATCCAATTCCTATATGAGATTTTTTCGACATAAGACTCTGTGAGCTCTACCAACCCTTAACCCGCGAGCACTCGCGCTATGAGCACTTTGCTCACAGTAAATTTCAAACACGTGCCACTTTGTCAAAATTATGTTTATGGCCATCGTTTCTTCAGTAGCTGAGTTTTGTTTCGTCCCCCACCCCTGGATAAATTTACTTCTCGCCAGGGTGCACTATTCGCTCGTACGAGGAGGTTTGTTGCGCCGTGTACCATCGCGCGGGTATCGACGGAAGTACTTTTTTCCCTTATGAATACATTATTTTTCATCATATCAACAGTTTAACTGTTACTTTTATGTAATATTATGGTTTTAAATTACTGTTACGGAAAACTATTACCTATTTCTATTATAAATGGATTGGGATCGAAAATATGAATGCATTTTGGTGTGGTCATATCCAAAGTAGAGCACCTTGCAAAGCTTATATATCCTCCACAGAAACAAATCGTATTTAAACGTGATTAAATGTTTAATACTAGAATCTGAGTTACTAGGACAAGAAAAACCAAATAGAATCTGAGTGGTTTGCCCAAGACGGAAGAACCGGAAGACCATAAAAGTCCTACATTTACTGCAAAAATTTTTTATGTACCAAGCAAAGTCACACATCTTGTGATATGTGTAAAGCTCGGAAATATAATGAAGATTAATACTTCCCACATATCTAAGTTTTCTTTCTGAAAACATTTTTATATGTAAATTTTTTTCCTTCATACTGCCTTAAGATATTGAAAAAAATCTTGTCATGATTGTTAATGAAAATTAAAAAGATAAATGTTGATAAAATATATATATTTTTTATAATAAACATCTATTAAATAAAGTATACTTATACTTTATTTAATATAATGAAAAAAGTAAAAATATTACTTTGTAAAACCTGCATTAATGATTTAATAACATTTATAAACGTGAGCAAAATGCTCTACGCGCGAGTGCTCGTGTAATTTTTAGGGGCGCGAGTGCTGGCAATTTAAAATATTTTGTGGGGGATATAATCTCACTAAAGTTTCTTGTAAAAAAAAATTCGTGTGCCCCAAAAATTTTACGATGCAAATGGAAGAGCAACAAAAGCAGCCGGCTGGGCTGCAAAAGACTCTACATCTCTTCCATTTTACAAAAGACCCTCAAAAATCTCAAAATTGTGTAATTAATTAAGACCCCTAATATAGGGAATAAAAGTTTTTAGGGCACAGATTGGCGCGGCCCCCTGGCACGGAGCCACGCAGTGCCAGTCTTTATGATCTTAGTTCAGATTAGTTCGCTATTTATTCGGGTCATAAGGATGCCAAGGCACGTTCCTGAAGATGAAGCAACAAGAAAATTTCGCTCTGCTTAATGGAATAATTATTATTAATACTTCCATGATTGCTTCCGTTCTGTTATTTTCCGGAAATTTTAAACAAGAAAGGGGAGACTCTGTGCTCAGCTGTGGAATTTTTAATTGCCTATAATAAAGTAAGTGTAGTACCATAAAAGTTTTTTTTATTTTATTGTAAACCATTTTTATAACCTACACTCAATATATTTTAATTTTTATGTATCCCCCTATTAGTAGTCTATGTATTTTATCGAAGAATATCGAACTATGCTAACATTTTTCTGCTGCTAGGAACAAATTATTATTTTACCTTCCTTTTCCAACGCACGTGTACTTTCATATTTGATGTGTTCATAAGAAATTAGGTCATAGTATAATATTATGTAAAATGCAACGTCAATTCAGCGAGATGTAAAAAGTCGACATTTATAGCAGAAATTGTATAAGGTGCGTTTTCATGTAATTTTGTGCTAATGTCTGACTGGATGGTTATTAATTTGTCGTATTCGTCCTCCGCCATGTTTCGCCGAGTACAGTATAGTACTAATTTAACTGAGTAAATTGATATTATATTTTTTATTTTAATAACTTTATTAAATACTGACAGATTGTTAAGTCTCGCGACAAGCTTTTAATATCATACAAAATGTATAATATATTTAGAGGTTATAACTTAATATTAAAATTTTTAAGGAGAAATTTATTTTCTTCGTCCAATAATTTCTATTATTAGTAATAATTGCACGATTTTATTTACGCTAGATATCGAAAACTTAGATGCTTAAAAACTATATTATTTTTAACCCGCGACAAAAAAGAGTCTGTCTGTGTGTGTGTGTCTGTCCGTGGCATCGTAGCATCCATACGGGTGGGCCGATTTTGATCTAGTTTTCTTTCTTATACAGCTGGCATGATCGAGAGTGTTTTTAGCCATAGTTCATCATCATAAGCCCACTCAGTGCTGAAAAATTTGGTCTTAACTACTTCATAAAAATTTGAGTTTAAAATCGGGGGTTGTTTTTAAATTTAACACTATGTCTTCATAGAACCAAATCTTAAGACCTCATGCTAAGCGGGTAGATGATTTTTGTTTTCAAACTGGACGTTTAATAAGATGAAATAAGGTATAATAAAATAAAGTGTACCATTAAGTGCATAAGAAATATATTTAAAGCACCTAAAATATCAAATATCGAATCAGGTTCGTAACATTACATTGAGAAGTGGCCATTGACTTTCATCGGCTCTCGTTGACCTATTAATCTTGAAATTTGGCACAAACTCTGACCTATAATCTATGTCGCTCAAGTATCGTTCAATTAAATCTATTGATTTATTAAACGCTGTAACAGGAAATTGATCAGAGGTTTTGTTGAGAACAGGATAAATTGAAAATTAGCTAATAAAAAACAAAATCTTGGCAATGACTGTGTGTAATGAAATTTAAATGTTAATTTTACATAGGCTAAGGCATCGTACTTACCTAAGTATTTTTTTTTATTTTTATAAATGGAGGCTTTAGGATCGGGAAAATGATTAGCAATAAATGTGGATGCTTATTTTTTATAGCTATTTAGATATGTTTGTTCAAATTAATTATTTATTCAAATTATAAGATATAAAAAATATATAATATAAGTAATAAAAAAGTAAATTATAAGGTAATAAGACGTACTTAATTTTATGTTATAAAAATATGTTAGTTATCCACTTTATTCACTTACCGTCAAATGTCTCAACCAAATTTCTCTTACTGGATTATTTGCTGTAGCAAAATTTATAAAATATGTTAATAATAATCTAATATATAAAATTCTCGTGTTTGTAGTAGGGGGTTCCTTTATACTTCGCCGAATAATAATTTTTTAGTTGATCGAGTATTACTCAATAACTTATGAAGTCTTTTTAGCCGTGACAATTTATCTTTTAAATTCAGCATATTTCCTACTCCCGTGAATTTTTCCACATTTCCAGAAGCAACCGTTTAGCTGGTAGAAGGGGGGGGGGGGGGATACTGGACTGTAACGATTTTTTCGCTTTGAAACTTAATATTTCTCAAATGGATCCCTAAATCGGAATATGAATACTCGTAATATTTTTTTAATAAAACTTATCCAACGGCACCCCATACGGTGGGGTGGACGCGAAAAAAAAAAAAACATCCCGCTTGATGTGTAGGGGAGGTACCATAAATTTTTTTTTTTAAGATTTTATATACCATTTTGACGGCATAATTAATATGTGCATTCATGCCGAATTACAGCTTTGTAGGTCCTATAGTCTCTGAGTAAAACCGCAGACAGACAGACGGACAGACGGACGGACAGACAGACACACAGACGGACGGACAGACCGAAACTATATATTTAAGGGTTCCTTGTTGACTACGGAACCCTAATAAAAATGAATCATGGACACTAAGTAAATTACGCGGCTAGGCAAGTAGGCATACATATGCGGCCGGCGCGGCGCGGCGGCGTGCGCCATCAAAGAAACACCACGCCGCGCCGCTACCCTTCCCGCGCGCGGTGTCCATGCGTTGGGTAAATAATTATTTAACCTTAAGCTACATTTACTCAGTGATTAATTGCTTTTATATATATATATATATATATATATATATATATATATATATATATATATATATATATATATATATATATATATATTTTTTTTTTTTTTTTTTTTTTTTTTTCATCTAATAATAGCCAAATATCACGGGCTCGAGTATTGTTCGTGTCTCATCAGTCACCTTGTATATTCAGAAAATTGCTTATTTAGGTAAATTATTATAACAAGATTTTAGACAACAAGGACTAAATTCTTTAATTTAGTGCAACATAAAATATCTGCGAAGCTTAGTTAGGAAAATCCCGACAGGCTCAACTAACCTTTAAATCGTCAGTGCTTTATGTGGAAGCTTCTTTGGGGTATACTTAACATCCCATATCTTAATCTGACAGATCCCATGTCATTTCAGTACTCGAAAATAACTTTATTTAACCCACCACGTGAGAAATCTGATTTCTATACTATGATAAGTAGACACATGTCGGAAGCCTATACAAGTTAAATCTGACACGCTCGAGCAAGTCGCGAAATCCCCTCTTGGGCTCCCCTACTTTTGTGCGCGAACTCCTCCAAAACGGCTCAACCGATTTTAATGAAATTTTGTATGTACATTCGTTAGGCCTGAGAATAGGTTTTTATCTACATTTTATATTGATACTAGAAATAATTTATATGGCAAAACAATGTTTGCCGGGTCAGCTAGTATTATTATAAAATGCAAATTTTTTTCTGTCCGTTATCTCTTAACTTAGCGTGAAATCGCTTAACCAATGCTGATATGAAGATAATACTATGTCCTAGAGTCCTAGGAAAGGACATAGGTTAGTTTCATCCCGGGAAAATCTACGGGTCCTGGGAAATGAACGAAGTTACGGACCTAGTATGATATTATAGTTTGGGACATGGACAATCAAAAACAGCTATAATAGCAGGGATCCCCAAAATCACACGCATTGTTACCAGAATAGGTAAGTTTTGCAGTTTTCGAAGTGACATACATACCTCCGGTCCGCTTCCCTTGGGGAGCATAAAGTTGCCTACAGTAAATTGGCTACGCAAAGTTACAATATCGCTAGCGTGTGCTTTGTGGTAAATTTTACATGAACCCTGATTACGTTTGACATGCACAGAGTAGGAAGTTGCAGATACGACAGACGAAACAAAATTTTAAGTTCTACTTGAGACAATTAGTCTGTATACCTACTGTTGTTCATTGTGAGTAATTTTTTGTCTTTCAAAATATGTTGGTTAGTTGTTTGTCTGATTTGGGGCAAACAAAGAGTGTTTACCCCAAATTGGGGGAATGCTAGCCTGGCTTTTTATTTTATTTAGATTAAACCTACGAATAATAAAAACTAAGGAAACGTAACTCCCATACTATTACCGTTTAAAATTTGGTTCCTTTCGAACTGTCATGTAACGTCAGCTTGATACTGCTGAAGGCCACCATATTGCAAATGTATTGAAAATGAGTGCCTAGTTCCTAGGTACACATTTTTGACAAGCATTGTAGAATATGTTTTTTGACGGAGTTACTTTTCCTTAGTTTTTATCATTCGTAGGATTAAACGTAAAATCACCATTCATTACATACAAGATATATAGATACTCTTTTTTTATAAAATTAGGGGGCTAACGAGCAAGAAGTCACCTGATAGAAAGCAACTACCGTCGTCCATGGACACTCGCAACATGAGAAGAGTTTCAGGTGCGTTGTCTAGACGGATGGTCATTGTCGTGTCTGGTTTCATTGCGTTCCATTCCTGATCCTGAAACAATCTCTAACATTCCAAAATGACATAAACGAATTACTTTAACTCATCAAGCCCCATACGGGCACCGGTGGTCGCGACAACAATAGAATACAATAGCATTTCCAAGAATCCGCGATCGAAGGGTTAATTAATATCCTGTAAATTGTAATATTATTGAATAATTTTCTGAATACCTCTGTCTTGAAAATAAACAACCCTATTTAAAGTACAAGCCTGAAAGTATCTCTTATCCTTTTCAAAGTGATATAAAAGCCAAAGGGATAACAAATTTTATGTATGTATGTAAATGTAAATGAATAAAATAAGAGTTTAAAAGTAAATTGTATTGTTATTCAGAACAACGTACCCTGCCACGAGCAAAAAGTTGTGGAAACGTGGCTGTCAAAAAGTTCGCTAACAGGAATATAACTGACTGTATTTAAACCACATTTAAATTTAACTCGGTGTAGAATCATTTGTATAAATTCTAACGTTTTATTTGTGGAGGTAAACTTTCTGAACATTAGACAGTTTGCATTTTGAAAATCAGAAGAGACACTCGCATTTTATAATCAGACTAGACGTTCCGCGCGGCTTCGCCCGCGTAAATTAGATATTTCACAGACAAATCAGTCTACAAAAATAGCCTATGATCCTTCACGTGGTCTACTTCTTATCTGACCCAAATAACAGAAAAATTGCTCTAGTAAGTAGTTCGTGAGATAAGCCCTTTCAAATAATTTCCCCCGTATTTTCCACATTTTCTTCTATTTCTTCGCTCCTATTAGTCTTAGCGTGATAAAATATAACCTATAGCCTTCCCCGATAAATGGACTATGGACTACGGACCAGTAGTTCCTGAAAAAAGGGGAAAAAAAACGTTTATTTATTTATTTATATGCAGTGAATGAAAAATTAACTTCAATACAATCGCAAAAGTGCTAATTGGATTCGCGTGGTTATTTTCACAGCTTCAAGAGACTATAACCATGAGTATGAAAATTAAATTTTAACTTGTAATCACTACGCATAGCCAAAATAAAGAGTCTTGTTCTACGGACGGAAGACAATCTTTCTTCAGGTAGGGAACCCTAGAAACTAGCAATACATTTGAAAAAAGGAAAAATAGAGTAGCACTTGGATATATCCAGTGACTCCGATATAAATTGTGGATAATACTGGTCTCATTCTTCACGGGAGTCGCGAGGACCGTGTGCTTTGTCTTCATTTACAAAAGGTGGAAAAACCTTCCCTATTTGTCCTTACAAGGGCAATATTTTCAGTGCGAACGACTATCCGTTATGTACAATTGAATTTATTTATGATGAAAAATGATGCCCAGCTAATGCATCTTGAAATCAAAGGTTCAAAACTTGAAATACGTGACGTAATATGTGGTAGCCCTCCCGATGTGACATCATATTATAGGCACTCTGATATCTCTGCCTGCGATCATAATCGTCAATTTCTAACGAAAATCATCGATGACATATTATTATTATCACAATTTAATGAAAAATATTAACATCAGGTTTTCTTTGCCTTGATTCGCCGTTTCAAGAACTTTAACGAACTCACGCACACAATAACGTAATTTCTGTAATGAATTCGCACTTGTCAGTAAAACTTTTCTGTGTTGATTAGTTTCAGACTACGAATAAGTAATAAAAACTAAGGAAGAGTAACTGTGTCAAAAATTTGTTCCGCGAGTCTACAAAATGAGTCCCGAATACATGCATACCTTATGCATGTATTCGGTACACAATTTTGTGTACTTATAGATTTATTGTCAACGGCTTTATTTTGTGAATTTGAGTGTTAGGGCCAACCCAATCGACGTGTGAATGGTTCTATATACATTGTATGTGCCACTATTTATTCGTTAAGATGTATATTGCAAAAAACGTGTGAACCAAGCCTTCGTTTTTCTTATTCGTTGGTTTCAAAGATGCAGCTAAGTAAAGTAACTCTATGATAAGTAACTGTATGATTTTATACTACGACTATACTGTTATAATGTTATAAACAAAATAATAGTCCTTGTTCTTTTCAATTTTAACCTAAGTGTCAATAACTGGAGGGCTGCCAGGGTTTATGATTTTTTTTAAATATTATTATTAATTATTGAAGTACACATCTAAATAAGGTTTTTGTGAAAATTTCAAGTGCCTACCTGTAGCCATTATTGATATCGAGCAGAAAAGGCCAAAAAAAACACGTTTTTTGTATGGAAGCCTCCCTTAAATATTAATATTATTTTGTGTTGTTATAGCGGCAACAGATATACACAATCTGTGAAAATTTCGAAATTCTAGCTATAGCGGTTCTTGAGATACAGCCTGAAGACATACAGATAGACAGACAGACAGACGGACAGACAACGAAGTCTTAGTAATAGGGTCCCGTTTTTACCCTTTGGGTACGGAGCCCTAATAATTGTACCAAGAAGCTGAATTTGCGTTACTATTCTGTGTTCTACTAACTAATAAAACGCATTCCTTACTGTAAGAGTAATGCGTTTTTCACTTGGCGCGCTGCCAACCGTGTCGCCAGATTTCAGAGAGATTTGATGTCATTTCGTTTGTCTTATCTTGGCCACCTATTTGCTGAAAATGTGTGAAAATACAGCAGCATTTAACGTGAAACTCGGTTCAATTTGTACGTAATAAAACTGATGTAAATAAAACCGTTACTAGTTTATTGCTGGCCTTAAATTTTCTTTGTTTTTATCCGACTGCGTTAGAAGAGTTATGTTTTTGAGAGTATGTATATATCTGTAATTATTTGATATGCTCTGCACCAAAGACTTGATGGCTTTAAGTTTAAAAAAGTGTCGTTAGATTCGTGTTTGCTGTACCTACCTGAGACAATGGATCAATTATAAACTATTATAAGTAATGCAGTTGGATTTTTGATGGATTGGTTGATAATAAAGGTGCCGGGCGATATGAATCAACCGTAGAAGACATGTCATCGCGACACTACTGGTTTCTACACAGACATAGATCAAGATAGATACCGCATGTGTATGTACTTCGCGTGCCATTTCGCGTTCCCAAACGACGAGCAATGCTCGTCTTTCGAAAGTCTGTTCTTTAGTCTGCTATCGGAATCGGACGTCAATCGGTATTTTAAAAATGCCTAAATGCCTAAAAGTGCCGTATTGAGCTGTAGAAATTCAAATAGAAACGTTGGCCTAGATAATGGACACGTTTCTTATCATCGGTACGTCACAGTAGGTAGGAAAAAAGTGACACGCTCGTTTTCATACAAATGGAACGACATGCTGTATCTATCTTGATCTATATCTGTGGGTTTCTATGTATTTCTATGAATAAGTGTCGCTTGCTTCGTGTCGCTAGCTGCGGAGGGTATTTCATAGAAATACAACTTATCTGCTGCAACTTTATGTAGCCGGCTTCCAACTTGTACCTTAATCATCAAAAAAACATAACGTCAATGCATCAAGGAAAAACAGTCCAAATGTTCACTATCTACGCAATTTTGATCACCACTTAGCTTACCTATTTTCAATGGAACCGGTCACAGTCACCGAATCCGTCGTTGGAGTCTTCAAGTTATTATTATAATATACATGTTACAACATCCTCCAAACACATAAACTAGTGACGGGTTAACCTCTAAAGCTGAGGCTTACAAACAGCATTTACTTTCTAGTTGGAACTTGGAGAGCTAGCGGCAATATGACTATAATATGGAAAGATGATAAGATGATAGTAATCTGATCTAATTTAATCTTCTCTGATAGTAATCAGAGAAGTTGAATCATAATTCATAGGCAGATGTCTGACTTATTTTGCCGCGTTAAGTCAAACCTAACCAACAGATCACTACTAATATTTACGCCCGCAACTCTGTTGCACCAAAATTCGTTTAATACGCAGGAATCATATATCTTTCAGGGATAAAAAGTATCCTATGCCCTTTCCCGAGACTAAAAGTATCATTCCGCAAAATTGGTTCAGCGGTTTGGGTGTGAAGAGGTAACAGACAGAGAGACACACTTTTACATTAATTTATAATATTAGTATATTATGGATTAAAACAGCAATCAACCTCCGAACTATACCGGGTCTTAGATAAAATGAATGTCACGTAGGAGAAGTTTCAGCTCGTTATTGGAAACGGAAGTAGCACGTGGCGGCCATATTTTATCAATTCGCTGATTACATCTCTAATTGTTTGTAAGTGATTAATCTAGGTATTTAGGATCCTGAGTGATTGAGTGAGTATTTAGGTCAAAACAGGATTAGCGTATTCTTAGTAATGAGTACTATAATTTCACTATTTGTACTATAGATGTCATAACTCTATACTTCCACATTAAGTAGTCTTGCCATAATCACAATCAACTTAAAGCCTTGTATTTGCTCTCCGAAACTTCGCCATCAAAACACAAACATACTACCCTCAAAACAATTTAACCACAATGTGTATGGAAACATAATATGAGACTGTCAAGAATACTGTCATAAAAGCCACTACGTCAGTATTCACGCTTCAAGTGCCACACGATTCGTATTAAAGTGTTTCTTTCTTTGTGACGTCAAAAATAACACTTGAATTTTTCAAAAGGGGTTTGGTTAGGAGAATTCACAGTTTAATCAAAGCAATGTTTGCCCGGCGGCGGCGTGCCCAAACATTTGTACGTTTTGGTGGTTAGATGAAACAATAGTCGCATAAATATTTCGTTACGGTATGAGGTAGAAGCCGCTTGTTTTTATTTAAAAAAAACATTGTATACTTTTTGACGACCTCCGCGGCTCAACTCTATGCGGGGTTCGCGGGTTTAAATCCCGCCGACGCAACGGAATAAAAAGTTTTCTATGTAAACGTTATGTGTATCATTTAATAAAAATCTTAAATATCTGTATAGATAGGATGAAAGTATTATACAACGTGTAACTAAGTGATATTACTTTAGGGTGTGTATGTGTCCCTAACATAGAGTCCACTGTGAAAGTAGCAGCGCATTTAGAGCAATTTTTTTTGTGATTTGTATGGGTAAAGCGCCCCAGTATCATGGGTTTTTCCATACAAAATTTAAAAAGAAGGTAATCTGTCAGCGATGCTACTTTCACAGAAAACTCTATATAAGAGACATACACACCCTAAAGCACCTATCCCCAACCCGCGGCCCGCGGGCCGCTGCGGCCCGCCGGGACTTTATTTGTGGCCCACGTGATGTTAAACCATTTTGAAATTTACGCCCACCGGCAAAATATTGTAGTCGTCGTGAAAGTCGTGAAATTTTTTCCACTTTTAAATCGTTAATTTTGACGAACGTTATTTTTTAACCCAAAAAATTTTTGTTGCGGCCCGCGACACCAAGACCAAAACATGTTTGTGGCCCGCAAGAAAAAAAGGTTGGGGACCACTGCCCTAAAGTATTATCACTTAGTTTTGTTACACCTTGTATATATTTCCGTTGTCTCGTACCCGTAACCACATAATATATATTAGTAGTACCAACCGTAACACAAGTCCTTCAGGTAGTTACCACGGGGCCAGATTGAGGTGGTGTGTAGCGTCCATAGATATTGTAGTCCATAGATACTTACGTAATACAATGTCCTATTATAATATGTGTGTACGAGACAGTCAAATGGATGTAATTTCATACTGTCGTCGCGTCGAGACAAAACTAATGTATAGAGAAATTGATCCATATAATTGGCAGTCCTACGTAATTTGGTCGAGCAATTTGGAGTTTTGATTATAATATTATAGTTGGATAATATTTAGAACCCTTGGAAAGCAAATGTTGATTTATTTTATCTCAATAAGTTGTGTAATTTTGAAAAATCCTTTCTTACTAAGAAATTATTAAGCCTTCTTAGCCTAGGTATTTTGATAGTTCCCCTCACCTTCCGCCTTACACAGGTACTTACCGGACACGGATGTTTCGGTGCGTACTTGTGTAAGGTCGCCAGGAGGGAGCCTACGCCAGCCTGCCATGATTGTGGCGCTGCGGAGGACACGGCCCAGCACTCCCTCGAGGTGTGCGATCGTTGGGCCGTGCAGCGCCACGATCTCGTGGCGGTGCCAGGTGGAGACCTCTCACTCCCGAGCATGGTGCGCTGCATGCTCGAGAGTGATGAGGCTTGGCAGGCGGCGGTCTCTTTCTGTGAAACCGTCCTTTCACAGAAAGAGGCCGCAGAGCGGAACATAGAGGATGACCCTTCCTCCGTTCCGCTCCGCCGGCGTAGGACGGGAGTGTGGAGGCGTCGCTATGCGAACCTCCAATAACTTCCGTCCCACGGGGCTCCAGGTCAGGATGGGAACCTGCCCGGCTTAGCTAGCCCCGGCGCCGAGGGGAATGCTTCTGTTTGCCGAAGCGTTCCCTTACTTTGGTGGAAGTCCGGTCCCTTATGAGGTAGACCGGCCGGTCGTGGAGGGAGTCCTGTGTTAGTCAGATCCAGGAAATCCCTCCGTATACGGCTGAAGGCAAACCGCAGGTGGTTTTAGTGGGTAAGCCAGACGCTTCTCGTCGGGAGTCCCACATACCCTCGGGGTGCTTCAGCTTAACTGAGGCACATCCCCAACCCGGGGCACCCATAAGGGGTTTCCCCTGCGCATCAAAAAAAAAAAGTTTTTTGATAGTTGTTTTACAAATATAATGCCTTTACCCTTTTATCCTCCGACAAAAAAGAGGGGTGCTTTAAGTTTGACATGTCTATCTATCTGTTTGTCTGATGCGTTATGCATCGTAGGCAGCATCCAAACAGCTGGAACGATTTTATTCTACTTTTTTTTGTTCGAAAGCTCACTTTATCGAGAATATTCCTAGTTATAGTTCATCATCATCAGCCTGGTCAGTGCTGAATAATTTAGTATTATCTACTTCAAAATGAATCAGGGGTTGTATTTAAATTTCTTTATTTAACACTTGCTTTTGCCCGCAGCTTCGCTCGCGTGGAATTTAGAAATCGCGTAAAATACGAATATTCTTGTAAACCTCCTTTGGAAACATGATGTTCTTCCAAGAACAAAAGTAGACTATGTAATTCTCCATCCTTTCAACTAAGTATATGCCAAAAATCAAGTCGATTTGTTGCTTCGTTAGGCCGTTAAGGAAGGACAAACAAACAAACACACTTTCGCATTTATAATATATGGATTTATAATATTAGTAAGGATAGTCATGAAAAGCTTATAACCAGCAGTGGATGGTAGATATACAGGAAGTATAGTAATACAGTATACTAATCAAACGACGTTAAGTTAAGTTTAGGTTAGAATAAATTCAGTTTTTATTATTCACTTAGTTTGTTCCTAAAGAGGAGGATTGAAACTCAACACTAACGACGCGACACCATTTTGATATAAGCTGCATTTCCAGGAGTGAGGGGGGGGGGGGGGGGGGGGGGGGCAGCCCCCCCCCCCCCCCCCCCCCAAGTGTTGTCCGGAGGCAAAGCCCCCCCTACCCTATATTAATCAAATGAAACTCAAAAACTGTAATTAGTTTAGGTTACAATAATTTCGTTATGATATTCACTTTTAATTAATACCTTAGTTTGTTCCTAAAAAGGAGAATTAAAACTCAATACTAACTACGCGACACCACTTTGTTATAAAGTATGTCCATTAAAGAAAAAAGTTTTATACAGCAGCCCCCCCAAGCAGGGTCCGGGGGGAAATCCCAGGTGCTAGAGTTATGATGTATATGACGCGTTACCATTTTGTTATAAGCAACATTTCCAGGAGGAAGGGGAGGGAGAGGGGGGGGGGGGGGGGGGGGGGGGGGGTTATTAAGTTGGAAAACACAGTAAATAATATGAAGTATGTCCATTAAAGAAAAAAGTTTGATACAAAATCTGACCCCCTCTTTGGTCCCCTTAGAGGGGTGGGGGGAAAAAAAATTATACACCAGATGTTTAGTTGGAAGAAGACAAATATATCTGCGAAAACTGCATTCAAATGGGATCAGTAGTTTTCGTGTGATGCGGGAACAAACATACAGACAGACAGACAGACAGACAAAAAAGTAACCACATTTTTGGCTTCCATAGCGATGTAGTAACACCCCCTGCTTATTATTTTTTGACTTTCTTTAACGTACAGAATTTTCATTTCTACAGTTTTATTATATGTATAGATGACACTCAAAAACTGTATATTTAGGTTAGAATAATTTCGTTATGATAATCACTTTTAATTAATACCTTAGTTTGTTCTTAAAAAAGGAGAATTAAACTTAACACTAACTACGCGACACCACTTTGTTATAAGCAACATTTACAGGAGAGGGGGGGGGGGGTTTGGGGGGGTGCAGCCCCCCCAAGCAGGGTCCGGGGGGAAATCCCAGGTGCGGGAGTTATGATATATATGACGCGTTACCATTTTGTTATAAGCAACATTTCCAGGAGGAAGGGGAGGGAGGAGGGGGAGTGGGGGGGAGTTGTACAGTAAATAATATGAAGTATGTCCATTAAAGAAAAAAGTTTGATACAAAATCTGACCCCCTCTTTGGTCCCCTTAGAGGAGTGGGGGGAATTTTTTTTATGCACCAGATGTTACGTTAGAAAAAGACAAATTTATCTGCGAAAACCGTATGCAAATCGGATCAGTAGTTAACGTGTTAAAGAAAAAAGTTTGATACAAAATCTGACCCCCTCTTTTGTCCCCTTAGAGGGGTGGGGGGAAAAAATTATACACCAGATGTTAAGTTGGAAGAAGACAAATATATCTGCGAAAACCGCATTCAAATCGGATCAGTAGTTTTCGTGTGATGCGGGAACAAACATACATACAGACAGACAGACAGACAGACAGACAGACAGACAAAAAAGTAACCACATTTTTGGCTTCCATAGCGATGTAGTAACACCCCTCGCTTATTATTTTTTGAATATCTTTAACGTACAGAATTTTCATTTCTACAGTTTTATTATATGTATATATAGATTATTTTAAGAAGTGTTACTTTTATTGGTAGAAATCACAAAGTTTCATGATGATTAATTGAGTAGGTTTTTCGTGAAACGTTACTAATTTACACTTAAATAATATACAAGTATTTCCCAGCATCCGTAATTTTTGTAATTCTCCGAGGCGTAGCGATGCGTAAATCGACAGTCACGGCGGTTTTGCAGTCTCATTAGTGATTATGATTAATCAATACTATGTTTTTCCCCCAAGAGGATGTAGGGATGTAGCTAATGTTATATCATATATATCTTCATAGGTATAATACACGCCCTCCTGCTATTGTAACTTTGATTTACAACCTACAATATCGTATTCTTTGTAAAAATGTATTTCGTGTATCAATGGACATTTTGTTTGATTAATATTGTCCTATTTCACGTATAACTGCGAGTCTCGGATATAAGACCGCGCCATTGTCCGTAGTGGTAATGTTTTATTTTTCCATTCTCGTATTGCCGAACCCTGTCCGTAGCGGTCATTGACCTCTGTCAAAAAACTTTCGTTGAATTGTAGAATATTGTGTTATATCATATATATCTTCATATAATACACGCCCTCCTGCTATTGTTAATTGTAACTTTGATTTACAACCTACAATATCGTATTCTTTTTAAAAATGTATTTCGTGTATCAACGGACATTTTGTTTCATTAATATTGTCCTATTTCACGTATAACTGCGAGTCTCGGATAAAAGACCGCGCCATTGTCCGTAGTGGTAATGTTTTATTTTTCCATTCTCGTATTGCCGAATCCTGTCCGTAGCGGTCATTGACCTCTGTCAAAAAACTTTCGTTGAATTGTAGAATATTGTGTCATATTTAAAAAAAATGTATTTGAAATACAACACTTTCCTCAAGTTTGCTATATACCATTACTTTCTAGAAATAATTCCTTTCCATCAACACTATAAATTGGTGCAATTACACATGGTGTTTTTAATTATTTTTTAAAATATAATTAAAAATAGTCTGCCCACTTTTTTTAGGCAACCTATTCGTGATTGACTGGATTTCTCAAACCGCTTTTTTGCGCGGCAAGGCTGAAAACTATTCTTTTTTTTAAGATAAGGATTTCATTTTTGATTTTAAAAGTAAAACATAATGCTTATAATTTGGCCCCGTCGTTATTTTTTAAAAATAATTATTATTTTCCAAGATAATAAACATAAATAGGTGATTTCCAATTTTGGTGGCTTGTCGTCGACCTATTTTACTCAATATCTAGACCGATTTATAAAAAACTTGATACTGGATTGGATTTTTATCTTTGTATAGTTGACTCTTGATAATATATTATGAATTTTATTGTACTAAGTTCTGTAGTTTAGTTTTTATGACACAGTTAAGGCCTGTCGCGGAGATTTTACCAATTTTGGTGTCATTTACGAAACGTTGTTTCTACAAAATACCATTGATCCCTTAAGCATAAAAAATACGTCATTTACTTCATTCAGCCACACGCTAACCCGATTAGGAGGTGGCTGTTGGCTGGGTCGTACCAGTTTCCAGCCAGAAATGAAGCAAAACCGTTTTATCACAAAACCCCCGATTTTATGCAATTTTGGTGTACTTAAATTATCCTATTTGGTGTTGGTGTTAGTTTGGTATTTGGTGTACTTGTGGCGATAATATCATGTTGTTATTTTGAATATCGGTAGAGTTTTGGTTTGTTTATAATTTAGTTAATGTGTTATAACTTTTGTGCACGTAGTTTTTTTAAAGATTATATTTCTCGCAAATTCCAATTTTGGTGGCCAAGAGGGTGTGTAAAACATTATTTTCACAAAATACCATTGATTCTTAAAGCATAAAAATACGCCATTCACTTCATTCTATCACAAGCCAACTCGTCTAGGTGGTGGTTGTCGTACCAGTTTCCCGTAAACACCTAATCTCTAATTTTGGTGGAAACAAAAATTTCCACCAAAATTATATAAAAAATACAAGATGTTGAAATCCACTCGATTATTATTTAACTGGCTGTGCCGCTGTGCCCCGCGGTGTTACCCGCGGTTTAAGTGATATAATATAATAAAATACTATGAAAAGTACCAATAATAAGGTCAAAACGGGACGATACATGGTTCTATATTGGTTTATGGTAGTGAAGACGATGATGATGATGAATGTAATTTGCATAGTAGCATATGCTTTGTGTTGTTAAAACAACGTCGAAACTCCCAAACTTGTATCTTTAAAGAGTCAGGATTTCTCTCAGCACCTTCCGAACCATGGTATCCCTTGGTGCAAAATCTTACTTGTTGGTATGATTGAGTTCCCTCGATTACTTATGGATCCCTTCATCAGGTCACCACTTTTATGAATATGGTACCAAAATTTTGAAAATCGGTTTACAAACGGCGTAGTAATCGTTGAGCATAAAAAAACGAACATAACACCTCCTCCATTTTGAAAGTCGGTTAAAATTGTAGCCTATGTGTTATTATCATGTATAAGCTATATTATTGCAAAGTTTCATTAAAATCCGTTCCGTAGTTTTTGCGTGAAAGAGTAACAAACATCCATACACACATCCATACATCCAAACTTTCGTCTTTATAATATTAGTAGGATATACTGTTATAAAATAGTTTTCATTCTATTATCGCTCAGTGAAGGTTTAAGTTTGGAACTTCTAGTATTACTACTTCTACTAACTTATAACAAACAAATAAAAATCGGCCAAGTGCGAGTCGGACTCGCGCACGAAGGGTTCCGTACCGTTATAGAGCAACAAAAATTGTGATTTTTGTATGGGAGCCCCACTTAAATATTTATTTTATTTTAATTTTATTATCAATTATTAAAGTACAAATATAATTATTAAGGATTTTGTAAAAATTTCAAATGCCTAGCTATAGCCATTATTGATATCGAGCAAAAAAATCACGTTTGTTGTATGGGAGGCCCCCCTTAAATATTAATTTTATTTTGTTTTTAGTATTTGTTTGTTATAGCGGCAACAGATACTATACACATTCTGTGAAAATTTCAGAAGTCTAGCTATAGCCGTTCTTGAGATACAGCCTGGAGACAGACAGACGGACAGACAGACAGACGGACAGACAGACATCGAAGTCTTAGTAATAGGGTCCCGTTTTTACCCTTTGGGTACGGAACCCTAAAAAGGGCAAACTCTTAACTCTTTATATTGGCACCTAACATTTTGGTTTGAAAATAGATATACCAGTAATAATTTTAATACTTTCTATATTCAGAACTCTATACAAGTGCGAACAATTGTTGTATTGCCTTGGTTTTTCTTGGAATTTTTAAGTCACCTTTAAAGTATCGATTATTCCATAAAATATTGACAATACTTCAAGAATATTCGTAACAGTGTCCTGTGAGTTCCAAATAGAAAAGTCTAGGGTAAAAATGAGAGACTACCGTTGAACGCTGAAGTATGTGGGTCTTTGTTTTTAGACAAAGACCTACATACTTCAGCAGCATTTAGTCATTGAGACAAAACCAAACTTGTGCTCCATAAAGGAAACCAGTGTTATACTTTTAATAGCACTTTAATATTTAATTATTATTTTTAACAAAAAATTAAAACCGACTTCCAAGGTAAAAACAATAATAAAATCCTTATAATATTATGAACTAAAAAAAATAATAATTTCACTCTTTTTAGGTACCTAGTAAACCATTGCGTATATTCTACGTATCTTATTACAATTTGTTAAGAGCCACACTCAATGCGATTGAGTGCTTATTCCTATTACGATGTAGATTGTTTTCATATGTAAGTATTTTCATACTAAGGGTTCAATTTATTACCTCGATCGTGGGAATCGCAGACACAATAGATTTTTAATTGTTATGCGGCAGCCGGGTGCCGCTTGGGCTTGATGGGTTAATAGTTAAACTAGTGTAGTAAGTACCTATCGAAGCAACTTACTTCTCTTTTTTCTTTCGAATCTCAAAAGTAATGTCAAATGTGTGCCTTGCGCTCTGAAGTTAAGGTTGACTTTGTTATGTTCAATTTTGTGGTACATAAGTCGCTTAGAACTTGAATCATTTATTTTGAAACAACATTATATTTTTATTAAAATCGCTATGAAAAGTACCAATTATTATAAGGACATAACGTGATGATATAACTATGGTGTTGTGGGGGTATATTGTATCCATATACAACCATGTGACACTGGTGACCCTGACGTGGTAATGATGATGATGATGATGATGAATGTAATTTGCATAGTAGCATATGCTTTCAGTTCTTAAAACAGCGCCTAAACCCCCAAACCTGTATCTATAAGGAATCCGGAGTTCTCTTAGTATCTTCGGAACCATAGTATACCTTGGTGCAAAATCTTGCGTTTTGGTAGCATATGCTTAGGATACTTCTCATAAAACCAAAATCACTATATGTTTCCATATAAATTTTGAGGAGTTCCCTCGATTACTCATAGATCCCATCATCAGATCACCACTTTTGTGAAAATGGGACCAAATTGGAGGGAAACCTAATAGAACAAAACAAAAAAAAATTAAAAATTGGTTTAAAAACGGCGGAGTAATCGTTGAATAAAAAAAAATAAAAAAATAAAAAAAACCTACTCCTTTTTGGAAGTCGGTTAATTAAAATAGGATATCGATGGATTTATATAACTTGTGTAAAGTGAGTTTCTTACGCCGGTTCTTTTCGCCGGGTTAGTTTCAATGTTCAGAAAGAACGCTAAAAATTGACCCTGAATAAAATTATTTGATTTTGATATTGAAAGGCAATTTTAATTTTTCGGAAAATATCTATTTTTTTATTTATAGAGGAGGTAACAAAACTAAATGATAATACTTTAGGGTGTGTATGTGTTCCTTGTAGAGAGTTCACTGTGAAAGTAGCGGTGCTGAAAGATCAAAAAAAATATTTTGTGATATGTATGGGCAAGCGCTCCAGTCACGTGTTTTCCCATACAAAAATGAAAAAAAATTTTGCTCTTTCAGCGCTGCTACTACTACTGCGCGCTGATACTATTAGACAATGCTTACACGGCCAGTCTGAGATCAGCTGAGTCCCAGAGACAAGAGTTGAAAAAAATATGATAATATTTTTTACAAAATATATATAGATAGGTAGTAGTCCTAATGTCGTTGAAACTAAGGTCGAATTTCGACCATTGGGCGATCTCTAGTATATATTAATACGCGAGCGAAAAACTTTGAACCCCTTTTTACGAAAAATGCGGAAACGTAGGAGCATGAAATTTCGCACAGAGATAGTTTATATGGAGAAGGAGTGCATCGAGCTAACATTGTTTTAAAATTATGCACGATCGATGCACTCCTTCTCCATATAAACTATCTCTGTGCGAAATTTCATGCTCCTACGTTTCCGCATTTTTCATAAAAAGGGGTTCAAAGTTTTTCGCTCGCGTATTAATATATATACTAGAGATCGCCCATATATATTTTTTTTATTATTATCCTACTAATATTATAAAGGCGAAAGTTTGGATGTATGTATGTATGTATGGATGTATGGATGTTTGTTACTCTTTCACGCAAAAACTACTGAACGGATTTTAATGAAACTTTACAATAATATTGGTTATACATCAGAATAACACATAGGCTACAATTTTAACCGACTTTCAAAATGAAGGGGGTGTTATGTTCGTTTTCTTATGTTCAACCATTACGCCGATTTTCAAAATTGTTTTTTTTGGTGTATAGGTTATCATCCCAATTTAGTACCATATTAATAAAAGTGGTGACCTGATGAAGGGATCCATAAGAAATCGAGGGAACTTCTCAAAATTTATATGGAAACATGTGGTGACTTCGGTTTTGTGAGCAGTATTCTAAGCATATGCTACTAACAAGTAATATTTTGCACCAAAGTATACCATGGTTCGGAAGTTGCTGAGAGAACTCCTGACTCTTTATAGATACACGTTTGGGAGTTTCGACGTTGTTTTAAGAACGGAAAGCATATGCTACTATGCAAATTACATACATCATCATCATCATCACTACCATAAACCATTATAGAACCATGTATCGTCCCGTTTTGACCCTATTATTGGTACCTTTTATAGTCTTTTATTATATACCTATCACTTAAACCGCGGGTAACACCGCGGGGCAAAGCTAGTTTTTTAATAAATGAAATATTACACACTACAATCACTGGCTTGCGAGAATATATAGACGTAATTCAAAATTCGGTCAAATTGAGTTCTGTATGGTAAACAATCAGAAATCTTTGATATTTTATCGTCAACAGAGACGCAACGCCAATTTCGCGGCAGCGACCGTTAGAAAGAGACAGCGTCATTATTAATTTGAGACAAAACACTCGAAGCGTAATCACAAACAACGGCTCAACTCAGTGGCGCCTAAGTTGCGCCTATGATAACAGATGGAACGCACGACCGATTCTCAAAAATATCGACGTGTTTATAGTTGATTTACAATAATTGTTGAATTTTTTTCATGAATAGTGACATATTTAGGGATTCGTCGTTGTTTCTGATGATAAATTTGTATTTTTAAGAGACAATAAAGCTAGATAAACGACATAAGTTGACTTTTATAATTTGGAGTCTCTGGAATAAAGACTGATGTCTGAAACCCGCCTTTATATGACGATTTTTTAAATATTTTTTAATAAAAGTTCTAATTTTTTTATTATTTTTAATTCTACGATAAATTTGCTTTTAATCAGTACAGTCAATCTCTCAATAAATAATTTATATTTTGGGTTATGCACAAAAATATTTGTAAAGAAATTAAAAAAGTGCTATTCTCTAAAATCAATAATTTTTAGTTGCGTCTATATTCTCGCAAGCCAGCGCGATGTGCACACTACCAACTTTTTGAATGACAAGCCTATACACACGAATTATACTCTTTGGTTTATGTTTGAAGTCTGTGATGAAATTGACAATGGATAGAAAAAAAAATTATTGAATCTCAAACACTGTTACATATTTTATTACAATAATTATCTGTGACACCGACAACGGTTACCACTGTGTCTACTTTGTTTTAAATAACACTTCAATAAATATTATCCTAATGCTGCGGCATGCGTAGTGCTTCGTGCTTGAGGCAATACCATTGGACGATCTGCGTGTATCGTCCAATGGTATCGTCTCATAGCACGAAGCTTCGTGACGATAGACCGGCATTACGAATATACGACTGCATCATTGCGAACTAATAGCGTTAAAACTTATAAATTAAATTATTAATGGTCGAATTTCGACCATTGGGCGACCTCTAGTACCTATGATTAAAATTTTGAAACTCCAAAGTCTATTTAGAATGTAATAGTTTGACTATTACATACTACTTAGATATACTTTGGAGTCAATTTCTTTAAAGCACAGCTAAATACGTTTTACCCTATTTCCGTGCAGAAATAGGCATATATGCATTACTGTAGCAAAATAGACACATTCATTATAGGCATTAGTGGATACCGGCAAATTTGCACGGCCCGGCCGGCCAGATTAATTTGAGGTTTGATAGTATCGAATGTCCAGCAAAAATCACGTCCTATCCGCTGTTTCAGTTGCCTATGCAGAATTAATATATTCATTCAGAATTATATTTCTCCTGACAGGACCTTGTGTTAACTATATAAGGCTCACTTTTGTAGAAATCCCGAGAATGGCCCAGTTAGATGGAACTGGATTTATTTTGAGGCCTAAAACGACAGCTGTCACTATTCGTTCACTCAGCGAAACTAATCTAGTCTATATTATATTTTGCTCGCAGCAAGTAAAGTACAATAGCGAAACAATAGGGAATATTATGCAAAGGTCGGAGCAGAGGGCGCTACTAACATATACAGTAAACAATCCGACCAAAATCGGACTTGTTGCACACTTCATATCGGAATATTGTCAGAAACGTTGTCAAACGTCGAACAAAACTTTTGTTTTATGTTTACTGTCTGCGCTGGTGGTACCTCTAGTGTGAAAACATTGCAGTAATAATATAACCTATTAGTTGGGTATCGGCATAGCAAAATGTTTATGTTTTTTTTTATTAAATAGAGAAAGAGATTAAGACAAATAATCTATATCTATACTAATATTATAAAGCGGAAGAGTTTGTTAGTTTGTTTGAACGCGCTAATCTCAGGAACTACTGGTCCGATTTGAAAAATTCTTTCAGTGTTAGTATTTATCGAGGAAGGCTATAGGCTATATTTTATCACGCTAAGACTAATAGGAGCGAAGAAATAGAGGAAAATGTGGAAAAAACGGGGGGAAATTATTTGAAAGGGCTTATTTGACGCGCTAATCTCAGGAATTACTGGTCCGATTTGAAAAATTCTTTCAGTGTTAGATAGCCCATTTATCGAGGAAGGCTATAGGCTATATTTTATTACGCTAAGACTAATAGGAGCGAAGAAATAGAAGAAAATGTGGAAAAAACGGGGGAAATTATTTGAAAGGGCTTATCTCACAAACTACTAGAGCAATTTTTCTTTTATTTGGGTCAGATAAGAAGTAGACCACGTGAAGGATCATAGGCTATTTTTTGTAGACTGATTTGTCTGTGAAATATCTAATTTACGCGGGCGAAGCCGCGCGGAACGTCTAGTTTTTTTATAACGGTGCAATTGCAATGCGATATCATATTATTTTCAAAGCAAAATATTATAATTGTGTGATTGAATACGATAAAATAATATTTATTAGTTTTTCCAAAAATATTTACATACTTATAATGAGGAGACGAAAAAAGTAAAAGTTATCATATTATCATAGTCATCAGTGCATTTTTCCATAGACTCGGCATTTGCCTTAGTTTTTGCCCCTGCCACATGCAATTGCTTTGTGTATGAGATAGGGGATGAAAAACCCACTGACTGAGATAGTGT
The DNA here is from genome assembly GCA_905187585.1 of Cyaniris semiargus. Lineage (NCBI taxonomy): Eukaryota > Metazoa > Arthropoda > Insecta > Lepidoptera > Lycaenidae > Cyaniris > Cyaniris semiargus. Next base: position 12,832,364 of record LR994547.1, read on the forward strand.
CAGTAGTTTTTCGATTTTCAACCCCTATAGTTTCTTCCATTTTTCGTAAACAGAAAAAGGATTTACTCGACTACGCAAAAAAAGGTTGATTTATTTAGTACCTCATTAACTGTGTCTTAATCCCGTGGGACCCAACCTTTCGTGAATTTTAATTGTTTGTAAGTAAAGAAGACGGACCAAGTTTTCACACAAAAAATCAGTGCGACTTACTCTACGTAGATATTTTTACTATTTCCTTGACGCTTTGGCTCAAAATAGATTTTCGTTTTAGTCATGATATCCTATTAAAAAAAAGTTTCTACATTCGGCCGCATATATTTTTATTACATTCTGAATTTGCCTGCGTCTTTGTATTCCGCGGCATAAAGTAATAAAAAGATTACGAGACGATTACATTTGTATTTTACGGCGAGACGTAACTGTAACATTGTGCAGAAAATATTTTATCACCACAACAATTCTTGCTTCATTAAAATAAGCCGGCAGGAGCCTCCCTTGGGACGTTCTCACAAAATAAAATTGAGATCCGCGGGGTTCTTACAGAATTGTATGAAATGAAACAACCTAGAACGCTCCGTACACAGTTATTTTTCCTTCATGGGACCTTTATCTCAAGGATATAGGACTTCTTTTCATTGAGGGAAGGGAGGGAACTATGAAAGCCCTACAACGGGATGTATCACGCTCGGAAATGTCGGAATATTTTCATTGTTTTAACGTGTGCCCATGAAATTGCGATTTTTAATACTCATTTCGTGCCCTAAATATTTTCATAATGCATAACTCGCCATTAAAAAAGGCGTTGTTGAATTAGTGTAATGACAATACAAATATATTATGCAGTAAAGTAACCCGGCCATGCTCGTGAAATTACATTATTGAGCAATATTAATATTGACCGCGTGCCCGACGCTATTATTACCTCATTGTTTTGCTCTTTGAAGCTACCTGAAATCCTGCTAAAGTGTGCGTGCGCCCTATTCTAGTCTAGTATGAAGATGGTATACTGTTTTATACTTATACTGTGGTGTATGTTATTGCGTAGGCCGTTGTGTACGCTGGCGGACTTTTAACTATTTTACAAATTAAGTGCTTGTGTAAAAAATAACACGGCGCGGCGACCTTTTATTTAGTAAATATTGTATGCTTTTACGTTGTAACCTTTTTTGGTGTTTTGTGTTAAATTTTTGGTCCGTTAGTTTTAAATTTCATAGTCGTATTTAATAATGGCACTCGTTTTGACTTTGACCAATTAGTATCAGCGTGTTTTGTTTAACTTTTTCATTTAAATCTTCGAATAAAATGTAAAATATACTTTAAAAATAAAAGACTACATTTTATGTCAATGATTATAAAAAACAACCGATTCCGAGTTACTGTCGGCGCAACTATCAAGAGTGTCAGTCGCACTATATGAAATTGCCTTTTTTCTGCTCGCGTCACACTGACAATCCAATCAGAAGACCCAACCGGATGAAAAGATTGGATTGAGCTCGCACCGAAGACGTTCAAGGAAATATTATAAAATAAATCGTGTCTTATTATCCATAGATAATCTTTTCAGAGCCTGCGAACCGAACGTATTGGGGAATAAAAACCGTAAAATATAGTATGAGTAACGAAAATAAACCTAACACCCCCACTCCGACCGGCACAGCGTTGAAAGCCGTGCATCTTATAACGTCGTTTCAGTTCGGCTGACTTCGGCACGGTGTTTTTCTGCGTGCGGCTAGACGTAGGTGTAGTGTATAAAAACCGTAAACTATAGTATGAGTAACGAAAATAAACCTAACACCCCCACTCCGACCGGCACAGCGTTGAAAGCCGTGCATCCTTTCTAGGATTGTCGTCGTTTCAGTTCGGTTGACTTCGGCACGGTGTTTGTCTGCGTGCGGCTAGACGTAGGCGTGTTATAAGTTACAACTGCATAAGTTGACAAAAAATGCTATACAATAGATTTACCGTGGCAGTCCCCGAGTGCCACACGTATTTTTTTAACCGACTTCAAAAAAAGGAGGTCATCAATTCGACGCGTATGTATATGGGTCATTGTCAAATTTTGTGCAGCTAATCTGGCTAAAATTGATATTTTTTTATAATAATAAACATACTTATTTTCGAGTTTTCTTTTTTCTAATGCCTACATGTAAACAACTGAGCTTGGTCTGTTACTGTCGGCCGCGATTATAACATTTGCCGATTTTAAAGCATATTTTGTAATATCATTAACTATAATCTGTTCATAGTTTAATTGATTTAAAGTGGGTTCTCATAGTAGAAATAACATTATTTTGATACTTTTGTAGCAGAGTCCGACAAGGGACATATAAATTTTGTATGGAAAACCACTCTGTTACCAGAAACTGCCACAATGTTACTTAAAAAAAATAGAAATATCAATACTTAGTCTTCATTTTACTAACCAGTGTTTATTAATGTGATGTATTATATATTAAATGTATTATTTCTACGATGATGTGTATATAATCGTAATAAAAAAAAAAAAACAAGCTCCGGGAATAGTTTAGCTACGCAAAATTTGACAACGACCCATATAATATTCCCCGAATTGCCCAGTTTTCGTATAATTAAATATGTTAGTCTATATCAGCATCTGAGCAAATGTGCCAAATTTCAAAAGTTTATGTATGTATGTATGTTTGTATGTATAATGTATGTATGTTTTTATGTTTGTGTTCGCATATCTCTGGAAGTATAAGTCCGATTTCAGTAGTTATTTTTTTGTTGTACTAGGTATTGTAAATATTGTTCAACTTAGGGAATAGTGCAAGTTTAATCAAAATCGGTGTAGTAGTTTTTGAGATACGGAATTTAAATTCTCAATTACATACAATTTTGAAGACGGTTTTATCTTTTTCAAATACTATTATTAATTTCAGATATTAGTGATATTACAAAAGTCAAAATACCGAAGTACTTACTATACTTTGTGTAACTGTTTGACTCTACTTATTATGGTACTCCTTCTCACACTATTTCTCAAACTCTTCATTTAGGAAACGCGTGTATAAAGTCCAAGCTATTATAGGATCTGATCAGAGATCGAAACAGAAGCAGTAGGTAAACATTTCACTGTGTGTTACTTCCTCTCCTACCCTGCGGTGGTCTTCCTCCAACTTACAAATTTTTGTTCAAATCTCGATTTTTACTTTTTACCCATCCCAAAAAAGGGTGTACTTTTTTTGGGATTCCTCTATAAGTTCACTTCAGAAAAATGGTTAATGGTTAACTAGTCCACAAGAACTCTTGTTACAATGATTAATCTGTGGAAGGGAAGTGTAATTAAAAATTTTATCGCCGAATCACTAATGTGAAAGGTAAGTTAGCTTTTGTCCTCGACGCTGATAAATTGGTTGGCGTGATTAATATTCTTCCATCGAAGGAATTCGGCCCGAGCTTAGGGTGTATAGAAGTCATATTTCATTGACACCGTAATCTAAACTTATAATAATTTATAGCGTCAATCAATTGTTGCGTAAGTAAATGGAAAGATTTATTTTTCTTTAAAAATAACAAAATTAGAAAATAGAAGTCCATAAAATTATAAGCGTACTAAATACTAATTTAAATAGAAAAAGCTGAAGTTTTGCTACCTATGTATTGAAGTAGTCCGTCCTTCTATCCACCCTTACTTATAAGCTTTGCTTTTTAGTTGCGCGTCGTCTGTGGGACTTCGTTGCGCTAAAATTCGTTTATCGCTCGGGACCTTACATTTTTTGAGATAAGGGTGATTCTTCGGAAAACGATTCTTCGTCTCATTACCATGGTCAATTTTAAACGTTACTTTTTTGACTGGAATTCATATTTTTATGATAATATAAAGGTGAAATAACATACTTTTACTTCAGGGACTCGTTTTCATAGAGAAGATTTATTAATATCGAAGTTCAAAAATTTTGTGACTGTGGTAATGATAATTGCATACAGGGTAATTATTTTAAAAATATCTAAATAAAATATTTTTATTTAAAAATAATCGTCTTCTGACAAAAACTATAACATTTGTTATAGTTTTTGTAGCATAACATTTGTTTTATATGTTTGAAAACGACTTACATTCCTTGTATCATCCTAAAAAATAATTAAGTAACTAGTGATTATAGTACTCTTAGAAACCAGTCTTAGTTCAGTCTTGATAATTTAAAATTCATTTGCATACAAAACGTTTGATTTAAATTCATACAAAGTGATTTTTTCTTCTATACGAATATTATAAAAGGGAAAGTATGTCTGCCTGTTACTACTTCTCGCCCAAATCATTGACCTGATTTTTTTTTAAATTCGGTATGGAGCTACTTTGAGTCCTGGGAAAGTACGCAGGATAGTTTTTATCCCGAAAAAAATATACGGTTCCCACGAGATAAAACAGATTTTGGCGCAATAGAGTTATGGGCGTCATTTAGTAGTAAAATAGCACGATTATCAAAAGAAAAATCAAAAGAAGTATTTGTTTGGTTTTGTACAAGAAGTTTAGTTTAAGTAATTCTCAAAATTATTTTTTGTTCTCATGGTCTTTTTTTACTGAAATAGAAGTCAATAGCAAACATTAGCAACTTGAATATTTTTTTTCTTCTTTTTTTTTATTCTGAGACTTCTTAAAGTAAAATATATCATATGACTCCGAGTCAGTGGAGAAAAAAATGTAGAACCTTAAAATCTTCACAATCATTTTTTTTTTCTATAGGAAGAAGAATCCTTTCTGTAGATCGATGTTTTTTCCTACAGAAGAAACACTTTTTTCAAATATTTCCTCCTTCTCTTCAGAATACATATATTTTATTTCTCCGTTAGCCATATTATATACACTACATGCTTTTCCTGATCTTGCTTAGTTTTTTCTATTCTTTTTTTATTTTTTTTTCTCTTCTGTAATTTGTGACATCGTTTTTACGTTATTCTCATGTCTATAATCATAAGTTACAAACAAGTTTGTATAAGGAAATTTAAAAGAGTCTTAAGAATTAAAAAAACTTTATGCAAGGATATTCAATAGTCGTAGTTACTCTACAGAACTCGTGAATCGCACATAAAAGTGCATATTTCAGGACAAAATTAATATATTTTATCATTACCCTGGTCCTTTGACCAGGGTAATGAGACCCACGGAAATTAAAATTATGCCTATAATTATGTATAGCTCATAATTCTTACAAGCATCAGTTTTGATATTTCATAACATAAATATGTAACCCAAGAGCATCAGTTGACACGCAGATTAAAGTTTTGAAATAGTAAAATAAGCTCGATATAGTAGACACATAAATGATAAACTACGCGAACCAAACATAGGGTAATGATATATTTACCTTCCAAACACCTGGATAGAAATCAAGCCGCACATCCGCCTGATAGCTTCTTTCACATATGACTGGCTTGCCTGCATGCGGTAAGATACACTCCCATTGTTTTTACCAGAAAAGTTATGATCGATCGCAACTTGTGCCACAGGAATCATAACTTTACGTTGGACACTCTTTTCTTATTTATTTATAAGTACTCACAAACTTTCGCCTTTATAATAAGTAGGATCGTTGGGATACGTGACCGTTATCGCTTCGTTATAGAATCGCCAACCAAAATGTATGGAATTGGCATAAGCATTCGTTAATATGACGTTGACGTTCGACTCTTCTTATGTCAATTCCATACATTTTGATCGGCTATTCTATAAAGAAGCGATAAAGAAAAGATCTTGGCTCACCCTCCTGATCGAAAATTCGTGAGACGGAGGGAGAGAAGACACTCCCGAAGTGCGCTCCGTTGTTTTAAGCTATTGCTATATTTTATACCAGGTGTAACAAAACTAAGTGATAATACTATAGGGTGTGTATGTGTTCCTTGTAGAGAGTTCACTGTGAAAGTAGCAGCGCTGAAAGACCTATTTTTTTTTCACTTTTGTATGGGGAAACTCATGACGCTGGGGCGCTTTCCCATACAAAAGTGAAAAAAAAGTTCTTTCAGCGCTGCTACTTTCACAGTGAACTCTCTACAAGGAACACATCCACACCCTAAAGCATTATCATTTAGTTTTGTTACACCCTGTATATAGCGACCGAATCAAAAAATTCCATAACGAAAAAAACCTAACACACCCCACTCCGACCGGCATCGGTGTGGTGTAACCAGACTTCGACACGATGTTTGTGTGCATTCGACTAGACGTATGCAATTATAATTGCATACGTTGATAAAGATGCTATGCAATAGCTTTACCGCGGCAGTCCCCGAGTGCCACAAGTATTTTTTTTAAACATTTATTATAGTTTGTGAAGATCTTAGACCCGTATTTTTGGTCAGTACTTAAGATGCGACCCGGTCTCAAGACGCGGTTCGGCTCTGTGATTGGTCCAAATTTTGACAGCGATGCATCTTGAGTACTGACCAAAATACGGGCCTTAGAGGCTCTCAAGCATATCCCCATTTCGTATACGATACGGCAAAACAACGTTAGCCGGATCATCAAGTAACATTTTAGTCAAACTATCCAGTTAATACTGACCGTTATTAATTAATTTCAATTCGTTTTATTACACTGCAGTAATCGCTAAACACTACAGTAACTCCACTGGATTAACGTACGTTATAAGCCGGCAAATTTATGTAGTGGTTGTATTTATTTGATACTAAATAGAATTACTAATTGTTAAGTATTTGCGTTCTACATATTTTAGGGAAATTCTAACTACGCTAATTTTATGGCTATGAGTTCATAGGTATAACTAGTTGATGCCCGCAACTCCGATACACAAAGATTCGTTTATCACGCGGGAAACGTAATTTTCTCTGGGATAAAAAGTATCCAGTTATGTTCTTTCCCAGGTTCCAAAGTATACTAAATTTCATCAAAATCGGTTCAGCGGTTTCAGCGTAAACAGGTAACAGACACAGACAGAGACTATCGAATTTATAATATTAGTATTTATATTAATATAATAGTTATAAACACCGTTTTAATTAATTTTAATCTTAACGTGAACAAAAAATAATCGGCCAAGTGCGAGTCGGACTCGCGCACGAAGGGTTCCGTACCATTATTAAGCAAAATTAGGCCACAAATTGTGTTTTTTGTATGGGACCCCCCCTTATTTTTTTATTTTATTTTAATATTATTATTAAATATTAAAGTACACATACAACTAAGGACTTTGAGAAAAATTCAAGTACTTACCTGTTGCTATTATTAATATAGACCAAAAAATGCCAAAAAAAATCAAGTTTGTTGTTTGGGAGCCCCTCTTAAATATTTGTTTTATTTTGTTTTTAGTATTTGTTGTTATAGCGGCAACAGGAATACAATATGATCTGTGAAAATTTCAACTCTCTAGCTATCACCGTTCTTGAGGTACAGCCTGCTGACAGACAGACGGACAGACGGACAGACAGACATCGAAGTCTTAGTAATAGGGTCCCGTTTTTACCCTTTGAGTACGGAACCCTAAAAATCACAAAATATAAACTAATTTATTGCTTTATTGTGTGTTCAATTTAAATTAAAATAAAGTAAAATAGAGTATAGATAAAGGTCTTGGGATTTTCTTAGCGAGAAGTCGGATAAAACGTCTAGTCTTCTTAACTTAGAAAGCAGAATAATCTTCCTTGAAAGTTATTGAAGCTCTCCTTTTACAATAACGTCGCAAAGACAATGAAAAATTTAAATATTTCTCAAATGCTTCCGCGCGGAAAATGTCGGCAAAGACGAGAAATATGACAATTGCTGATCTGTTTATTTTAAAATTTGAATATGATTGTTAGATTTGTTGACAACTCTACGGGATATAATAAGTTGCCAATTGTTAAGAAAAAATAATCGTTTTTAGACAGTTATATCGATCATGTTATCCCTTTTAATAAATAAGATATAAAGATATAAGAATAAATAAGATTGAAAGGCGGGCGCGTTCAATATCAACCCTAGACGGTTGCACAATAAAATTGATCGTCTAGGGGCCCGCTAAGCCTGTTTGCTGTTGGTAAATAAATTAAAATTCAAAATTCCTCTGAATTTTTTCTGGGAAAGGCCTTAAGTATTACGTGGTTTTCAAATTTGAAAGACACAGTTTATGATATGAAACCTCATAATATTATAGATACAAAAATTAGTAAACGTATTAATAAAAATAATAATTATAATACTATATCTAATATTTATATAGCAAAGAAATAAACTAGCAATCGGTTGTGATGATATTGTATTCTGAGTATATTGTCTCGTGTGTCAAGAGTTTAATGGGAATACTTTCCGCCGTGTGCAATTTTAAAGGTCCCCGTAATGGACTTTCTTAGGGCAATCAAAACTTTACCCACGATAGCGCGCGACTTCAAATAAAAACTTTAAAACAATACGTTACATTCGATGCCGTAACGAGCGCTTTAATCAAATTGCGAACGATTAAGGCGCCTTTTAGCGGCAAGTGGTTTTGGGGAGCGGTCGAAGACTGGCCGAGGAAGACCTTTGAGAGTTGAGTGCGTTACTCAAAGGCACGTGCGAAGTGAGTTAACCTGCGCACAACTTCGTGAATCAATCAACGTACCGCCTCTGCCGGGCCGACGCCGCCACCGGGACCGCGCATGCTCCGTAATCTAGGGACGGGACCTATCGATAATTAGCAGATTACTCATTTCCCAACACTAAATATTATGCCTAACCACCATATAAACGAATTATACTTAAATTTTAGCTCTCGTAAAAAATGTACTATCGACTCGCAACATGTGTTTCGTCTTTATCGCGACGACGTACATTGTTGTTAAATAAAAACGACACGATCACGATATTATTAAAGTGAGCGAAACAGTGTCATTTAGAATTATCGATATCAGTGTCAAATGTCAAGGTTTGCGGAAGAACATCACTGCGAAGAGCGGCGAAAGCCAGCGTAGGGACTAGGGGCAGTATTCGCGTGCAACCGGTGTGCGCTACACGCCCAATGCCGCCCGCCGCAACTCCCGATCGTAAACACGAGCCAGGTACATAACTTTATAGTTTTATTTACAAATAAATATCGATAAATTAACGAAAAAATATCGGTAAAATAAATCGCTGAATATCGACAACTTTCGCGAGTGACCTCCGAATATTTTTCGGCGTGACGGAGCGTCTTGGATTTCAGCGGGAATTTAGGGACGTTCTCCGCTTGAAGTGTTTTCACAAAAATAAGAAGACCGTGTTGTTTTAATTTCGCATTTAATTCGGGTTCAGTATGTGCGAGTTGGGAGTGAGTTTCAGAATACGATTTCGCGTCGCCACGTTCGATGTTTACAAAACAGTTCTTGACAATGTGAAACAACTTGTTTGATTTCATTGTCGATCTTTCAACATTCACGAGTGAAATATTTAATTTATTGTCCAAATAAAAGTGGATATTATTAAATTATAAGGTGTCCATAATATTACGAATATTTTATAGCTGTCGGTAATGTAGATTTACGGTGTGTAAAAGACGAAACGAATACCAATAAGAGGAATACGACTTATTATTTTCTAAAAATATAATATATTTATTAATATAATACCATTCTTTGTTCGTATTTGTAATATTTATTTACTCATTCAATCTTTAACAAATAAAAACAACTTTTACGATATTATGATGAGTAATATTTATTCCTCATACTAGAGTTATATTTTGCGATATTTTAAGTAGGTCTATATCGAATTGAGAAGTCTCGAGTGTTATATTATTTTGGTGCTCAATAATTTGGCATATTTGTTCCGTAAACATGAGTAACGACCTAATCACCTATTTGATAAGAGAGTGATTAGTCATGAGTGAGTCGTGAGTAAGATAAATACCATGTACGATAGCATTCCAAATTTTAGCCCCTACCGCTCTTGTAGTTTACTCTAGTCGTTGGCTAACTACCCATACAATTCATCATCATCACTGTTGAGTATACAATATACATTGTTGTATTGGGTTATGGGTATGTCCATGTCTTTACTATGTCTCATATTGACTGATCAGTGATCACTTTATTGTTTTGTAAGCTACTCACGCAATGTACACTGATTCAACTTTTTTGATGATACGTAAAGTCAGCTTCGGGCCTGTCCACATCTCCACGTCACGACGTCGTCAACGTGGAACGGTGCGGTAACGTGGCACGGTACGTTGACGTGACGTATAAATTTACGTCAACGTAAAAATGCACGTCTTTTTTCTTCTCTTTTTCCATTTTTAACAATAGCATAAGCAGAATACGTATTGTGCGGTCCACATCTAGATCAGTAGTAAAGAATGTAGCAATTTTACAAGGCATGGCGACGTACAATGTTGCTATATCGTGACGTGCATTTTACGTTACGTTGACTTAAATTCACACGTCACGTCAACGTACTGTGCCACGTTACCGCACCGTTCCACGTTGACGACGTCGTGACGTGGACATGTGGACTTGTTCGTTGGTCTAAGCTGCCGTTTACGGTCCAACAAAAGGGTAATTCTGATGTCTAACCAACGGCAATTCTGATTGGTTAAAATACTAAATCTATATACTTCCTTTGTATTTATTTTTGCATTGTAGTTATATTAAGGAGATAAATAGACGCTTTCGAATATTTGTGTATCAATATACGATTATAAATAACACCTAAGAAATATAGAAAAACTCTTGTAATTATCTGTCATATCAGCTGTTACCTACTTCATAATAATATTATATTAGTAATTGTAGTGATAGTTTAAGGAATATTATGTTAAGAGCGCGTACCTGCCAATAAACTTATAGTTTGGCGGGATATTACTGTAAGAACTACTTTTATATATATAGAATATTGTTTTGATGTTTGAGAGGAAAAGTACTGGATCGAATATGGAACCAAGTATCAATCTTCGTGCACATTGTGACGGAGTGCTGCGGGGCGAGCTGCATTTTTCATCCAAGTTTTATAAATTTGTATAAAAAGCGATCCAACCTGCAACCCGTCCTTTTGTTCGCGTACCTTCAATGTTAACGGGTACAGTTTATTCGACTATGTGATTGCTTTGTGGGCGCAGCGGATATGCAACGTTATCCCTTTACAAGCCTCGTGCCTGCCTCAATCAGGAATTAATTCGTACACACGACAAATTAAATCACCATCATACTTGATTATTCGTTACTAAGGGTCAGATTATATTATGGCAACGTGACGCGGCGATGCGATTGAAAACGCACTTTATTTACTACTAGACGTTCCGCGCGGTTTTGTCTGCGTAAATCAGGAATTTCATGGAAACCGTACATTTTCCCGCAAAAAATAGCCTACGTCACGAGGTCTACTCTATATCTGTTCCAAATAACATAAAAATTGCTCCAGTAGTTCGTGAGATAAGCAAATAATTTTCCCCATTTTTGCCACATTTTCCTCTGTTTTTTCGCTCCTGTTGGTCTCAAATGGGCTATCTACCACTGAAAGAATTTTTCAAATCGAACTATTAGTTTATGAGATTAGCGCGTTCAAACAAACAGACAAACTCTTCAAGCTTTATAATATTAAAGTATAGACAAGAAGATACACATTGAATTGACTGCCTTGCCGCTCGCGGTATTGGGCAGCTTTCAAATTAATGGCCCCTTTAAAAATGTTTAAAAAAAGTTTCACCAACGGCGGAATAATCAAAAATATCACAGTCGAATATAGAACCTTCTCATTTTTGGAAATCAGTTAAAAAGCATTGCAATTCCTCGTCAATGTAGCGATGTGAACTGACCATAATTTTCATTTCAGATTCGTCACACTGCAATATAAAGTTTATAAGCTTGGTAGGTTATACGCTAAGTCACAGGGAGGCTATGTTGTTTGTTGCGTTGCGGTGCGTTTCTACAACGTTTCGACGCAAAAAATATGAACTCGTATGCTGCGTATCGTTATCTTGTATTGCGTTGTCGTGCGTTGCATGGTAGATCGCGTCGAAAACAAAGCTTCCAGTTCACAGTATCCAGTTTACAGTATTTCAATATTTGGATTTCAAAATTTCCTTTGACCCTCTAGAAGGGACGTACATTGTTGAAATTGTAATTTAAAAATACTCGAACAATATCATGTTCTAGCAGAAAATTTAAACAGGTATTGTTGTAGAATCATCACACAGAATGGTTGTTTTATAATTTTAACTAACCAGACATTTTAGCAGCGATCTTCCAACGCAAATAATTTAACTTTATGCGTTAAGATTCCTTTATTTATTTTTTTAACGCAAAAAAGAATGGGTGCATTGGGCTAACAGTCTACCAGCAATAATGATATACATCAGCGGTCGGCAACACGCGGCCTCTTAACGAACATCTTACTTGCGGCCCGTGAATGTTTTGTGAATTAAAGTTATATGTATCAATAACAATGTTTTCTATTATTGCCAGTAGTTATCGCCAGTCGCCACTTAAGAACAAAATGTGCTTATGGTTACTGTTTCACAAAGAAAATTTGTATACAAACATAGAACTTCCTCTATTTCGGAACTCGGTTAAAAATCAAAGCGGACATTAATTGACGAACGCTTTTAAGTGTCGAAGTTTGTTTTATCTAAGTTTATCGGAGTTATCGAAGCGAAATTTCGCCAAGTTATATATTTCTTTTTTGTTTCGAACAAGAATACGATCCCATAAAAATATAAAACTGGGGGGTACGATTCGCTTAATATCGTTCAAATACAATTTTCAGTATTCCGCCTGGCTTGCAACCAATAACTGAAACTTTGCTCATAAAATGCTCTCTAGACCTGCGCCGGATATCATATTCTTATTACGAAATATCTCGTCCCTGTTCCTGTTCCATTTTTAAAAGTATTTAATAATATCGGGGAACGCCAAGTGAAATGATTCTCATCTGATTTCACCCCTTAATCATTTTTCCATCGTTTTCTGTTCATTGCACTTTAGGTATTTTGATATTGGGATGATCTATTTAGTTTGTATTTATTGCTAAGGATATTTTAACGCGGTTGTTACATTGCCCATGTGTGGGCATCGCAAATATAAAGCTTCTCAATTGTGGCGGCAAAGGCGGTTATCCAACTCGGCCTAAAATAAAAAGGGGCCTTTAGGCTTGAAAGCATAGCTGAAAGCGAATGAGATAAGCGATTGAAAGGTCAATCAATATACAGTAGTAATGCCCCGTAGTAAATAGCTTAATAAAAGCTTTTATATCGGCAACTGTAAAAAGCTTATCGGCAGTATCGTTAAGTGCGAATTCTCAGTACTTTCAATTTTCCGAATTAATAAATGTATAAATTTTATTATTTTCATTCTTGTTTTAAATTTCGAGGTATTTTCAGAGCAAAGAGGATTTAGTTACGCACATGGATTGTGTGGAGGTCATCATCACATCATCATCATCATCATCATCATCAGCCTATTCTGATAGTACGATTTTTTCCAAAATTGAGTTGATGTTCATCGGCTGGTGTTGACATGACTAGACCAAACTACGTAGAATCATCTTCTCTGATAGTACTATCAGACCTACGTGATTTGCTTGCGTTATGTCAAACTAGACCTAGTATCATGACTATCATGCAGATCATGACTATAACTTTAAATTTACATAACCTGACTAAATTACGTAGGTCCGTCGTCTTCCTTTAAATCAATTTCTTTGATGATACATTTTCTATTAGAAACCATGTATAATATACATTATACAGATTTTGTTCCATTCCCAGTTTACAGTAGAAATGCACTTAGTTGTTACCCCAGACTTAAGTTCGTTAATTTTTTTTAAAACAGCATCCTGAGCATGATCTTGAGCATAACCTTAGCCGTAAGCGCTATTAACGCTTTATTCGGCTAATACGGGCCTTAGGAATCAAATATAAGATACCTCTTTAAGAAATCAGTTCATTTACGATGGATCGAACCGATTGGTAGTGAAAGGAGTGACGTTTAAAGACGACCAAGAAGAAAGTTTTAACAAGACATCATAAACTTTGGAGTTCGGGAAATGTGTTTATGAAACTCAACTCAAGTATTTTGTCCCATGAAAATGATCTTTATGTGGTCGACACAAGGACTCTGGCTGAGGCAAATAAACTCTGAACGGGGTGTAATTTGAGCGAGCCTATGTGGCTTTGTAAATTAACATGTCTGCATTGTGAACCACTTTAATTGGCATTATTATTGGTTGTTATCAATATTGCAAGGGAACTTATACCAATTTATGGTTTTAGTAAAAATTTATGCGTGAATTTTTAGTTTGAAAATTATTTTTTGGACTGATGACATATCGGCAAAGATCGCTCGACGGTTTAGTTAAATAATAATTATTATAAGCTAAACGTTGTCTGCAGTCACTGCGATTACCTATTTGTACACAAATGCTAAATACAATAAGGATAATCTTTCATAATATATTATACATGCAAAAATGTGTCTGTCTGTCTTTTTGTCAGCTCTTCACGCCCAAACCATGAACCGATTTTGCTGAAATTTTGTATGGAAGTAATTTTTATCCCGGAAAAATGGATGATTCAAACGCGATATACGAATTTTGGCCCAATGCAGGAGTTGCGAAATCTAGCAAGTAGTTTTTTTTTTAATATTTTTATATTTAAATATATTTTTTTATCTAATTTATGGATAGGTCTTGAAAACTCATATTGAGGTTTCTAATATCATTTTTTTCTAACCTGAATACTTTGCGAGAGAGACTCTACCAAAGTGGTAAAATGTGTGTCCCCCCCTCTAACTTCTAAAGTAGAGGTATCTCATGATAAGTCTAAAAAATATATTATATGATGTACTTTACTATAAAAACTACCAACGGAAATTGGTTTGAACTAAATCTAGCTAGCAGTTTTTTTATACGTCATAAATGGTACACTTAATTTAACTTCCATTAAATCAACTGAGATATAAAAATAAATCAAAAACCTTTTAATTTCATAAAAATAAACCTTATTTCTACTGCAAAACCCTTCATAGGCGTGTCCAACTCGCACTTGGCCGGTTTTTTTACGAAAAATGGGGAAACGCAGATGCATGAAATTTCGCACAGTTATAGTTTATATGGTGAAGGAGTGCATCGAGCTAATATTATTTTGAAATTATGCTTTTATCATACATTTTTTTTAACAAATAAAACATTACACACACTACAACACACACACTAGGGACAAGCCTATACATACGGTTGAAGTCTGTTGTCAAATTGAAAATAGATTTAGTTTTTTTTTTATTGAATCTTAAATACTGTTAGACAATTATTACACGGCCAGTCTGTCATCATTTGACTTTATTAATCTGAGACTGTATGTCGCAGGAATTATGTCTAAAAAATAATAAAATCAATTTTTGACAATAGAATATCAATAGAAAAGCGTTGAAATTTTAAACTTATAATATTTTTTTTTTATCTGAGGTCGAATTTCGACCACTGGGCGATCTCTAGTTTAACTTTGATACACGATGTGTGCAAGCTACTTGGAAGAGTAGCTATGTTAGATACACATAAATAGCCGGCACTAACTTTAAATGGCCGTTGGCGGCAGGAGTAGTTTGTTTCTAAGTTGTCCACAACCCATTCGTTGGCCCTTTAGAGGCATTATTCCGACTTGGCATAACTTCTACGTAGCTCAATTCTAGTTAATTTCAATGAGTTTTGTTAGATTCTCGATTGCATGTTTTTTGCACTATTCCCCTTTTATAAAGTCACAAAGAAATCTCTCACTACAAGCATGCAAATGTACAGTTCACCCGATAAACGTTACATTTAGTCCATACTAATATTATAAATGCGAAAGTGTGTGTGTCTGTCTGTTTACGCCCAAACCGCTGAACCGATTTTGCTAAAATTTGATATGGAGATATATCAAATTTCACCAATATTTGAGACCCGGGAAAGGACATAGGATACTTTTTATCCCGGAAAAATTTGAGATTTCCGCGCGATAAACTAATTTTGGCGCAACGGAGTTACGAGAAATTCTAGTAAGGTAAACCTTTACTATAAAGAAGTTCTTGTTGAAAGAACACTAATAAAATCCTCCGACAGTGCAACTTTACGGTCGACGCGTCGTCAAAAGACAAAATTCTTGATTTCCCGAGTTTGTCTTCATCTTAAAATACAGTTCCTATATAAAATGAGAAATGAAGTTCTCTTTTTTACTTTTTATTTTTATCTATGGTTCTATATTAAAGGGAGACTAGAATAAATTTAAAAAATCCACCAAGTGCCAGTTGGACTCGCCCATGAAGGGTTCCGCAGCAGCAATAAGGTTCATCAAAATCTTAACGCGGTTCACAGACTACATCTACTTACCAAGTTTCAATAGTATAGCTCTTATGGTTTCGGAGAAAAGTGGCTGTGACATACGGACGGACAGACAGACAGACATGACGAATCTATAAGGGTTCCGTTTTTTGCCATTTGGCTATGGAACCCTAATATCTGACACGGCTACACTCAGAGATATTTAATGACTAACTTTATAAATATTTTGCCTTAAACTTTATAATTTTTTGTCTAACTTCTCATTTGAATAAAGTTATCTATACTAATATTATAAAGCGGAAGAGTTTGTTAGTTTGTTTGTTTGTTTGTTTGTTTGAACGCGCTAATCTCAGGAACTACTGGTCCGATTTGAAAAATTCTTTCAGTGTTAGATAGTCCATTTATCGATGAAGGCTATAGGCTATATTTTATCACGCTAAGACTAATAGAAGCAAAGAAATAGAGGAAAATGTAGAAAAAACGAGGGGAAATTATTTGAAAGGCCTTATTTGAACACGCTAATTTCAGGAACTATTGGTCCGATTTGAAAAATTATTTCAGTGTTAGATAGCCCATTTGTCGAGAAAGGCTATAGGCTATATTTTATCACGCTAAGATTAATAGGAGCGAAGGGAAAAATTGAAATAAGGGCTTATCTAACGAACTACTAGAGCAATTTTTCTGTTATTTGAGTCAGATAAGAAGTAGACCACGTGAAGGATCATAGGCTATTTTTGTAGACTGATTTGTCTGTGAAATATCTAATTTACGCGGGCGAAGCCGCGCGGAACGTCTAGTCATTAAATGTTTCCCGCCATAAGAGTTAATTTTGATAGCATTTTTCCGACATTTTACTGACAATATATTTTATGAAATTTTCAGAATAATGTATCCTTACACGAGCATATTCAGGCCGGTATGAATATGTATGGAAATCTGTGAGCTTACGTACATTATGAGACTGAGTGAGTGGTCTAGAAATTGTGACCTATTAATATAGATTGTATTCGTATGTATAAAGGCCAAATTGTATTACTGTTTTTCTTTTGTTCCTGTAAAACTAAAATCAATCATATAAATAAGGCCATTCTTAAGCTGCTTGATCCATTTGGAAAGGCTTCACTCCACGCATTAAAAAAAATCGTCGAAAGAGTCATTAAATTTTTTCACATATTATGCTGTCGAATATAAACGTCAATAAATATTATGGAGGGTGTCTAAAACATAGTGATAATACTGAAGGGTGTGCAATGTACATGTTCCTCTTAATAAAGTTCACTGTGAAAGGTGCAGCGCTGAAAGAGTAACTTTTTTAATCTTTTGTGTGGGAAAATTCATGACGCTGGGGCACTTGCGCATACGAATTAGATACACACATACACTCCCGAAAGTGTTATCACTTTGTTTTGTTATATCCTTTTAATATAGTGAGAGGTGGTGACAATACGACAATTAAATCCAACCAAATTACTTAACATACTTTGCCAATGAATTAATAAAATAAAAATACGTAAAATAAAATAATTTATTTCAGACTGAAGCGCATAAAATAATCACAATTATATTTCATTACATTATTGATAATATTTCATTACATTACATGATGTAATGTCTCTGATGTCCACATTATTGTCCAATGCCAAATTAGACACGAATAGATCTTGTGTAGTACTGTATTAGTAGATTACTGTTAAGTATGGCCTGATTACACATACCGAGTAGAATAGCGAGACAGTTTCCTTATATTATATCGGCTTACCACTCGGTAATGTGTTTATATATACTGATTGCTCGGCCGAGGGCACTGTCTCACCCTACTTGGTATAATCGGGGCCTTAGATATAAGTACAGTATGTATTTCCTTTTCTCATTTTTTTTTCTTAAATCCACCCAATCCTAATCCAGATAATGAGCGTCTCAGGCGGCTACTTAATTAAGCTCGATGTTTTCTTAACGCAGACAATTTAGCGAGCTTCGACTGAGCAAATAGACATGCGGCCATTTCTAGCCCTGTTTTATGTTTCTGTATACAAATTGTATGTTACATTTTATTTGTATGGAGTAGTACACATAGTGAAGTTAGACGAGATGATGCAAAAAAATCGGCCAAGTGCGAGTCGGACTCACGCACGAAGGGTTCCGTACCCTTATAGAGCAAAAATAGGCCAAAAATAGTTTTTTTTGTATGGGAGGAATTTACTTAAATTTTTATTTTATTTTAATATTATTATTAATTATTGAAGTACACTAAGGCTCTTGTGAAAATTTCAAGTGCCTTATTATTGCCGTTATTGATATCGAGCAAAAAAAGCAAAAAAAAGCAAAAAAAGCGAAAAAATCACGTTTGTTGTATGGGAGCCCCCCTTAAATATATTTTTTTTAGTATTTGTTGTTATAGCGGCAAGAGATATACACAATCTGTGAAAATTTAAAAAGTCTAACCATAGCGGTTCTTAAGATACAGCCGAGAGACAGACAGACGGACAGACAACGAAGTCTTAGTAATAGGGTCCCGTTTTTACCCTTTGGGTACGGAACCCTAAAAACCAATGCAAAATGGAATGGGTCAAAGTACGTGACGCCGCTTTTTTTAATTAGAGGACGAACGAGCAACAGAAGGTCGTCGATCTTTGTTATCATGGTCGAGATGTGCGATCAGAGTTGGTCAATTCAATTTTAGTTGTGATCTACTAACTGGGTCTGACATAGTATATTGCGACCAAATGACATCAGTACGCCAACTACCTATGAATCAACTTCTCTGATAGTATTTAATAATTATTATCTTGTGCGGTAACTACAATATTCGCGGCTTTCCGCACAGGTGACGGTTTACAACACCGAGTGTGAAATTGAAAAAAATTGAAAAACTACCCCCGATTCAAAACCCTAATAAGTGTCAGGAATCAGAGTAGGAATTGATCCGATCACTACAATACAATAACTAACTACAATGTCTATAACTCCGCCGCGCCGCGTCGCCGGTGAATTAGCAATTTGTCCGGTCACATAAAACATTTTTTATGTGACCGGACAAATTGCATCCGGTCGGAAGTTAGTGACCTGACCCCAACAATTTCTTCTAAAACCCAACAGTCCGGTCGAAAACCGGACGGTTGGGAACCCTGGCAGGGTTGCCAACTTTTCCAGCCGCCATAACCGGACAACAAATTAAATAATAATAATTAATAATTAAACTTAAAGTACTAATGAAAGTTTTATTAAAGATGTATCAACATGCATGCCTGCATGCTGTCTATAACTACCTACGCCGCCGCGCCGCGTCGCCGGCGAATTAGCAATGTCGCGGTAACATTTTTTATGTGAAGTACGGTCAGAAGTTAGTGACCTGACCCCAACAATTTCATCTAAAACCCTACAGTCCGGTCGAAAGCTGGACGGTTGGGAACCCTGGCTGTCAGGGATGTAAAGGTTTCAGCCAGAACATAAGTCCGAAGAAACAAAAGATATGAAATACCATGTTTAAAACAACGCTTGCACTCTAAATTAATCCCTACAACGTGTATAAAAGCTATTACAGAATAAACTTTATATATACATGTGATAGTATTATTAACATTTAAAATTCATAACAGAAATAGCACAGGGCTCTACTAGGACATACAGTAAATAATCCGACCAATATCCGACATGTTGCACACGTCATATCACAATTTTTACAGAAACGTTGTCTTACGTCGAACAAAACTTTTTGTTTACTGTCTATGCAGGTGCTGCCTCTAGCGTGAAAACTTTGCAGAAATATACTCTATTAAAACTTTATTAGGATATACTCTAGTAATTTTAATGTATTTTAAGAAAACTACTTAACCGAAGCGTTTAGTACAGGCCGACATTGTCGCAAGTATAAAATTGGTCGATTTGGAAAACGAGAAAAGTAAAAATGTTACAAAATTAAAAACGAACGGAATGAGAAATAATCGGCCAAGTGCGAGTCTGACTCGCGCACGAAGGGTTCCGTACCGTTATAGGGAAAAAATAGGCCAAAAATTGTGTTTTTTGTATGGGAGCCCCCCTTAATTTTTTATTTTAGGACCAGCAATAAAGTCAGCCCGTAATGCTTCATCAAACCTGTTTTATTATGCATAAGACATATCGAGCCTGGTAAGTGTTGTTTTGCTTTATTCGCTATAAATAAATCATAATATTATGTGATCGTATAAAAGTGAAAAATTTTGCACACATACCTAATCAAAATCGTTCCAGCAGGAGCTTATAGCGTCACAAAAATTTCAAAATATTATGTTAGATAAATTTTATCGGGTTTCCTTTCTGAGTTCTTGAGAACTTAGAAAGGAAAACACACAGCACAAAAACAAAAGGATTTTTGACAGGAGTTTATCTTTACGTTTTTAATAGCGTTGTTGTTTCACTACTGTGTTTAGCATTAGTCAATCAGAAGCGTTGTTTAATTAATAAACTACCGACAAATCACAACGATCTTGGAGATTTGCCAGCTAGTTAATATTGACTTGATTAATAGAATGTATATGTCGCAGGCGGATTGTATAATACGCCGTTTTACATTACGGCCAGCCGTTATCAAAAACAGGGCCGTTTTGTAATGCGGCGGTTTAACGATTAGCCGGATTGTCATTACGATACGTTCTTTAATAAGGCGGCCCACGTTTAGCCGCATCGTACTACTACTTAAATTGTAAGGTGACCATGCTTGCAGAATAAACTATGTTTATAATAAAAATTCATTTTATTAATTACAAAAACCTAACAGAGTTTTCCTTACGATATTCTTTACTAATCAAGTATTATTATCATTATTACTTTATATTTATACATATAATAAAACTGTAGAAATGAAAATTCTGTACATTAAAGATATTCAAAAAATAATAAGCGGGAGGTGTCACTACATCGCTATAGAAGCCAAAAACGTGGTTAGTTTTTTGTCTGTCTGTCTGTCTGTCTGTCTGTCTGTATGTTTGTTCCAGCATCACACGAAAACTACTGATCCGATTTGGATGCGGTTTTCGCAGATATATTTGTCTTCTTCTAACTGAACATCTGGTGTATAAAATTTTTCCCCCCCACCCCTCTAAGGGGACAAAAGAGGGGATCAGAATTTGTATCAAACTTTTTTCTTTAACACGAAAACCACTAATCCGATTTGCATACGGTTTTCGAAAGCTACATTATCTACGAGTAACAAAGGATAAATTTTATTTTGGAAAAAAATAGGGTTCCGTAAGATATTTGGGTTTTTCGGACACAAGGTGTAAAAATCAACCAGAAAAGTTACTTTTTTTGCGTACGCTGCCTCAACTATAAAAGATAGAACCATAAAATGTTCTAATTAATTGTAGATCTTATAAATATCTACAAAAAAGTCCGCAACACACTATACATATCTATGTCGAGTGGGGCACAACAACCATTTTTTTATTTAAAAATCTTGAATTTTTTTTTTGGACTTCATTTAAACGCGTTTATTTTACTCATGCTATTAATCCTTATCAAAATAAATTATTTCATCACTAAGCAAAGTTTATGTAGATAATATTTGGTCTTTGAATGATTAAAATTGGACGTTTGATTTTGAAGTTATGGCGAAATTAAAATATTAAGATTTCTGCTGCACGGCCCGTTGCGAAGTGGGCGTCACCAAGGCGGGGGTGCGCGTGCGGGAGGGAGTTTAGATCTATTAGTAAATGATGATTTAAATAATACTTAATTATTCATTAAATCTAAATTAATATATAAAACTGAAAGGCTGATTGACATAGTGATCTATCATCGCACAGCCCAAAACACTGGACGGATCGGGCTGAAATTTGGCATGCAGGTAGATGTTATGATGTAGGCATCCGCTAAGAAAGGATTTTGATCAATTCTACCCCCAAGGGATAAAATAGAGGATATACCGATCGGGCTGAGACTTTGATACCTAAATAATAATAATACTTCTTAACGCGAGCAAAGCCGCGGGCAAAAGCTAGTATGTAATATTTCCAGAACTGCCCAATTTTCGTATATGTTAGTCTATATCACCGTCTGAACAAATGTGCCAAATTTCTAAAGTGTAATGTATGTATGTTTTTATGTTTGTGTTCGCATATCTCTGGCATTACCATTCCGATTTTAGTAATTCTTTTTTTGTTGTACTAGACATTGTTCAACTTAGGGAATAGTGCAATTTTCATCAAAATCGGTTCAGTAGTTTTGGAGATAGGGAGTTTTAATTCTCAATTATGTACAATTTTGATGTCGGTTTTATCTTTTTAAAATACAGTTATTACCTCTAATCTATAATTTTTTATTTTATTGTTCTGTAATTTAAAGTTTAGAAGATAATTTTGTTTACGTAAGTATTTTAGCATATTGTAATATTATTGATGAGCGCATCTCGCCGTCCAACAATTAGTTTGGCGAGATTTAAAATGTACCTAACAATATTATGTAGAGTTTTATGAATAAATATATTTAAAAAAAAAAAACTAATATTATAAAGGTGAAGAGTTTGTTTGTTTGTTTGAAAGGACATATACTATTTTTTGCGAAAAAATGTACTGTATCCGTGAAATTCCTAAATTACGCGGGCGAAGCCGCGCGGAACATCTAGTAATATATAAAGTAATAATTAAGTATAACTGAATAAAATATCTGACTTTTTACATTTGTAACCTTTACAATATTGTAAATAATTCATATTTAAATTGCCTTATTTTGATTGAATATAGAGTTTTTTATAGCGCATTTTATCACTCTTTATGAATTCTTTTTAAATTCATAAAGAAATTCGCCCACATTCATAATATCATATTTTTACACTAATAATATTGTGTAGGGTTCCGCCGAACAATAGAATTCACAGACACTTTAGTAATTTTCATGTGCGTTATATAACCTCTAAAACTCGGTCCATAGTTCATACGATTTCTTTACTTTTTTACATTGAGAATAATAGAAATTCTTTATTTGCAACTGAAAATTGTTCTTAAATTTACTATTTTCTTTATTTAATTCACTCAAAACTTCGCAATTTAGCAACACACTTTCGGTATCCAACGACATTGTTGTTACGTCACAGGTAACGCCACAAGTATTAAGAATCGGAACTAAAGCTGACAAAGAGGCGACCATTATTTCGCTTTATTACATTATGGCTAGCAGTTTTGAATAAAGTATGGCGCCGAATACATTCCGGCGGTTTTTGATTCAGCCGCATTCAATCCGGCTAATCGTTAAACCGCTGCATTACAAAATGGCCCTGTATTTGATAACAGCTAGCCGTAATGTAAAACGGCGGATTATACAATCTGCCTGCGACATATACAAACAGTATTTAAAACTGTGCCCGAATGTTGTTGCTACTAGATACTTTTAAATTGTTAATGTTTACAGTAAGTACTATAAATTAAGCTTAACCAATCAATAGCGCGTCAAATGGATAAACTGCCAACAAACCTCAGATACCAAGTACCTACTTACCTACATATTTTATTGTTCATAAACTTGTAAGCAATCCATCTTAATCTACTATTATTATATTGGAACTTAGCTAAGTTTTAGATTATTAAAATACCACACAATCCACCCATATATAACCTACTTTTATTATTCGTAGCTACTATATTATTAATATCAACTTCCCACTTTTTTTTCTGTTGTGACTACATACAAAAATACTCGAATTAAAACTAGAAGTTTCGACCACTACAGTTAAGAGTGATGTGACACAATGCCGTACAAGTTGTAAAGCCAGCCGAAATTTTGTCCTATTTTCAACGGCGCACGTTTAAATCCAGTTTCTATCTTGTTTCGTTCGAGTTAGGTTACAGTTTTTGCTTTTTAATTAAGCGTCCAGATAAATGTAGGACAGGCAAACAAAAAGTTTACTAGTGTTCGCTACCATCTTAATGAAAGTCGTTGACAAAATATAACTATTATTTTATCCAGAAAATCACATTAATTATTATAGTAGAACAAAAATAAAAAAGACTTAGGGGCTGTTTCACCACTTCCTGATAAGTGCCGGATATGTTATTCACTGACAGGTACAGTATAGTCTATCTGTTAGATAATATCAATGCCTATCCGGCACTTACCAGTAAGTGGCGAAACAGGCCCTAATAATATTGTTTTCGTTTTTATGTTTTAAGGTTCAGGGCCCTGCCCTACGGCCTACGGAGATTCCGTAATTTACCGTATTTAGAGCCTTATAAACTCATAATTTGAAAGCTACAAAGTTATAATAAAAATACAGCAATAATCTTCAGTATACCAACATTCCTTTCCCCGTTTTAAATTTTCTATTTTTGTTTATTATACTCATGATATTTATTAGCTTCTAGAGTAATACCAATTTATTAAAATTGAAGCATACTTTCAGCATCTCCCTAGTATTTACAAATTACGTTTATTTGAAACACACGACAATAGATAGACAATTTCATTAACTACATATTCCCCGTTTTAAATTTTTTTATATCAATTTTGAACTAAGATAAGTAAAAAAAATCGGATTTTTGTGCGATCTCGGCAACGCGTCAAATGTATGGTAAAGGTCGTTTGCTCGGGGGATGGCCTCAAATAGTACTGGAATGATTTTAATTACATTTTAGAATAGATGAAGGATTTTCTTTTAGATGCAAGAGCCAAGGAGACGTTAGGAACAATCCTTAATATATTATTCTATATCGGTTAATTCCTTTCTGAAATGTATATGTAGATGAACTAGGCAAAATGTCTTCTTCACATAAATAGTATGTGGAATACGCAATCATTTTAGTGGTGGCCAAATATTAATCTAAGATGAAAGAGCCAAGTACTCAGCGGATTAAAATCCAGCCGAAGAAATTGTCGTGTATGTGTATGACAGACGTTCTATTGCCAAAACAATATCCATTTCTTTGTTATTTCTTTCTTTATTTTCATCCATCTGCAAAGTGTAACAACTAACATAGCGAACCTTAAATGACATAACTGTGATAATACTTTAAGGTGAAATTATAAACAGAAGAGTATTACAGACTTTTTCAAGAAGAATTAACTAATGTTTTATTTAAACTTACTGATTTCTTACATGGTTGTAATTATTAACATGTACATTTTGTCTTTATGCTATAATTAAAAAATTGATTAAAGAAACTAAGGTTAAACATTACATAAGATTGCATACTATAATCCTGACGCCTCGATAATCCGAAAAGGGTCTTGTTTATGCCTCTCCGGATTAACGAGGCCCTACTGTATTTTATAAGAATTTTATGTTTAGGACCTTTTAATGTAAATGTAAATTGAATTTGAAATGTAGATAATTTAAAAGTTAATAGATAACAACAAGCCCTGACACTGTAAGGGGGATGAGAAATAAAAAAATATATCTTATTATAAGGTAGAGTTCACTGGGAAAATAGCAGCGATGAAGAGAAACTAGGTATACAAAGTTTAATCCCTAGCATTATTTTTAAGCTATTGCATAACTTTTATACCGCACCGTAACTAAAAAATCTTAACATACCACAATTTATAAGGCAATTGCTTTTATCGCGGGCTTTGAGCGCGGTGACTGAGTGAAGAAATTCTGTAACGAAAAAACCTAATACCCACTCCGACTGGCACAGCGGTGCGGCATTGCCAGACTTCGGCACGGTGTTTGTGTGCGTGCGACTAGACGTATGCGAATTATAATTGCATAAGTTAATAAAAAATGCTATGCAATAGCTTTACCGCAGCAGTCTCCAAGTGCCACACGTATTTCTCTTTATTAAAACACCCGTGCCATCTAGGTATGTATATCTCAAAAATAGAATACAGTTAGAGTTTATGAACGATTATACCAAGGGCACCTTGGGAACCTTTGTCCTGAATATATTGTTAACTCGGAGCAACACGAGATAATATTTTTAAGAGAATAATGTTCGTTCAATCTATTAATTCGCAACCTATTAAATCTGTTACACGAAATACAATAAACAATAGGATACCACTTTTTGGTCATTTTCTTGTAAACTCTACTATGATTGTTGTCCACGTTTTTTTAATGTGTCGAATGTTTAAAAGTAAAAAATAACTACTACTTAACTATCATCTATTTTAATATTAATTTACTTTAAATAAACTTTTATGCACGAACAAATTGTTTTAAGGCGCGAAGTTTATGTGTCAAGTGAAGACCATTGTTTATTGGTGTTGGTAATGGAGCGACATAAAGCGGAATCTTCTTACCCAAGATCTGGGGAGATCGGCAGTAATAGATAACTCTGTCTTTGTCCCTTTGAACTAATGTAATAAAATCGCACGCTGCGCTCTTTGAATAAGAACGAGGCCACATTGCTTCGGCACAACGCCGCGGTACGTCACCGCAGCTGCAGCGGCGAAGCAACGGTAACGTACCGATTTAAATATTATATATTTTGAGATGGCAACGCCTCCGTGGGCCATTGGCTTCAGTGTTGCCACCTTAGCTCTTTTAGAGCTAGATCTAGCACTTTTTGCTGAGGTCGAGCTCGTTTTTTGATGATTTAGCCCCAAAAGAGCAATCTAGCTCTTTTCGCTATGTGATACGAAATTTCACTCCGTGCTTAACGAGTTATGAAACAATGCGCGCTATGTAGCATAGATTTCGTCACTCATAATTATTTATTAGGTAAATTATTAGTTTTGTTCTGGTAAACCTACTGTTTCTCTACTGGGGAATTTTAGAATGTAATCACAACTTGTTCATCGTAATATTATTTTAGTGTTTGTATTTTTCACATTGACGAGAGATCGACTAGCGAGCGAACATTTCTTTCTTTCTTTAATCAATTTTCATTTTCAGGCTATAGGTTTAATTTTCTACCGACAATGGTCTAACGACCCTTGCCGCCACTGCTTATAATAGCGAAATGAAACCTGTGGCGTATGTCATTAAGTGATTTTATTTGAATTTTTGTAGGTCGGTTACAAAATAATCGCGCAGCAAGAAGTCTTAGTACGCGCTGGTTCTAAAGGTTAATTCAGACCGCAACGTGACGCGTAGATGCATTTCTAAATTTGTACTGAATTGACAGATCTCAATTGCGTGAGACGTCTTGCAAATCTGTCAAATCCAATCAAAAATTTAGAAATGCATCTACGCGTCGCGTTGCGGTCTGAATTGACCCTAAGATGGTAACACTGACAATAGAATGTTGAAAGGATGTCACCCCTAATCAGTTCTAAGTGTCATTATTCAAATAAGGTCGTTGAAAAAGACACGACCCACTTCGGGGTTGTGTCCGGGCATTTCACTTTCGAGGTATGAAAGTGACGACAATTGCGTAAATTTTTTGTATATTATCTGCGTCGTACCATGTCCTGAATTTTGAAATCTTTGGTCATTACTAAGTTTGAATACTTATAATATTAGACAATACTAGCGTTGCACATCATACCAACCCATTTTCACTGGACCAAAGAGGCGTAAAAACTAATTTGTCTATGTGAATTGTGACCCTTACAAAACATAACACCAACACAAAATTACGTACTAACCGTTCCGTAACCGTACCGTTCGCGCTAAGTTTGCCGCTGTCAACTGTCACGCGTTTACCGTTCTCTCACTCACTCGGCTCTGAGAGTGAATGTGAGTGAGTGAAAAAACAATAAACGCGTGACAGTTGATAGCGGCAAACTTAGCGCGAACGGGTAGTACTCAAATAAAACCGTGTTACGGGAATTTAATTAGCTGGCTTACAATATCCAATTCCGCCCTCGCCCGCCGGGATTATTAATATAATTTTAATTATCCCCCCAATAATTATTGTAGATCTCCGAAACCACCGAATAAGTAATTTGTTACAATCACAATATTTTATTGTCAATTTAATTTGTACCGAAACGGATTGATTGAAAATTATTACGATATAATAATTCAAATTAATTGTTTAACTGTAATGTATAATATTAATATTTTGATTGACAATAATACTACAGAGCTATATATTTTATAACAGTTTATCAGATTTCTCTTGTTTTAATTATATTTTTTAAGAAGTGAGGAAATGAGCAGACTGATGATAATCAGTCTGCTATCAAATGTGATAGTAAGCTATTGCTGCCGTCTTATAGACTTGTAAAGCTTACCTGATTCATAATTATAACTTTGATTTGAAAAATTACCTGCGCGACAGCCACTCAAAACTTATCGCGCTTATCGTAACTTCTCTGTTGTTAATTTTCTAATGTGCGTTGAACAGGATTTGTGAATAACCCTTTTAAGAATCAATGTGTTCGTAAACTTTTAAACTTAGGGACTCTTAATATTATGCAAGAAACATTTTGCCGTATATCGAAAAATCTACCTACATAGTTCTGCTATTAGCCTTTCCAATAGGAGAACTATAGTTGTTACATATTCATTGCTTTGGCAATTCCAGTGGGTATGTGCAGATATTCAGTATTGCATTCCAACCTTCGATTCCAATTCTGATCTACGTAGATTGTGTGAGGCTCACTTTGAAATTCTGATTTTATGTCCGAATATTCAAATTTCCCGATGCGATTTTCCGTGGCAACACTAAAAGCCAGTCGTCTGTAGAAAATAACCTTCCGCGAGCTACAAATTCAAAGAATAAGGTAGGTAGTACCAAGGGCGTCGCCAAGGGGGGGGGGGGGGGGGGGGGCAGGCAGGGGAGGGAGTTGCCCTTCCGAGATCAAATGTAGTAAAGTTTTATACATTGATATTTCCTATTACAGTCGTCATCGAGGCAAAGACTTCCAAAGTATAACGCTTCATGCTCTCTGTACCAGGCGTTCATATTTTTTATCCTCCATGATATTGCCCCATTACCCCCCCTTAGCCATAACCTGGCGACGCCCTTAGGTAGTACACGGTCAAAATGTCACTTGGCTGGTAAGCGGTAACGCAGAGCCGCAATATTGACGTTATCGATTTAGTTCTACAGATATTCTGGCAGCAGGCTCTTAACTAATTTTGTATTATATTTAACAAAATCATACGAGCTTCCAGATATGTCCCCTGTGACCTAAAATCTAGGTAATTACTATTTCTGTCCAATATTTTAGGCTGCGACTGCGCTAGAAAATAACAGAAAAAGTTATTAAAAATAGTATCATATATTTAGTTTCCATTTCACAACCTGTTTTTAGCTCCAACCTAAAAACAGGTTGTGAAATGGAAACTAAATATATGATACTATTTTTAATAACTTTTTCTGTTATTTTAGACTAAACTATGCCAGGTTGTGTCAAAAACTTCAATAAGAGTTACGTTACAGAGTCCAGACCGATGAAGCGAATAAAACGATTACTACCTGTAATTGTCAAGGGTAGACAAACTACAACAGCTGAATAAAGAACATGTATTAGCGGGCCTCTAGACAATCAATTATATTACGCAATATCACACACAATATTTATTGAACAACTTATTTGACAATAAGATTGAATGGCGCGCGCGTTCAATATCAACCTTAGACGGTCAATAATATTGCACAATACATGTATTAAATGTAATTTTATTGTGTATATTTTTATTACATCAATACATGTATTAAATGTAATAAAAATGATCATATAGGGCCCCGCATAGTCAGAACATCAAACTTAAATATTATAAGGCGAACATTTTTTAAATTATTCACTTCACACAACAACAACAGGTCTGATTTTGATCAAATTCGGTATGCTATATAGTATTTTAGGCTGTGGCTATAACACTTCTTATCCCAAAGAGGCTGGGTTTTCGCGCAATACTCCAAAACTAATTTTGACCCTCAAATTCCTTTTTGTTTTTCAAATCACCAGCAATCTTATTAAACTAAAATAACCCACACTACAGTCTGATAACTATGAAAACCTAAAAGTAAAAGTGTAAGTAAAGTTTACATGTGCACATTAATTTCCATGGAGCCTGCAGACTTAACGCTTAGATAAAACCGCCCTGTCCAATAAATTTACATTTTCACCGCTACACTACAAATACCAGTATTTTCCACCTAAAGATGCTAAATTGGGAGCGATATCTTTTTAAATGTAACATTGTTACTTGTATTTTATTTTATTTTCTTTACTAAGAACAAAAAAAACAGTTAAGTACATGTTAAAACTTTATTGTCACAATTGCTTATAATTTAGAAATGGTAAACACATAACCCACGCCATTGTTCACAGAATTATAAAAGTGTGTTGAAATATGTATTAATATATGTAACCATACCCTTGTTGCCTCACCAAACCTACATTATATAGAGCAAAGTCTATCTGATACACTCTGACATTGGCAACTCACTGATACTGCCATATTATAGAAGAAGAAGAAGGAGTTTTGCCGGGAATGTGAAAGAGTGATGTTGTGTTTTTGTATTATTTTTCTAAAATTGTGTTAAATGGGTTTTTAATGTGTAATATTGGTAGGATATAACCATTAGATATTCGTTATCGTGCACAAGTGTAGAAAAGTGATGCAATATCTAAAAACGTGCTATTTTGTGTTCCCTCCAAAACTCCATCGAAAGTTTCAGTAAAGCGTCTACCACTTTACTGAATCGATCGACTTGACTTCTTGACTGTATTGACTTTTTCTTAGACTTTGACAAGACTTTCGACCTGACAATATTGAAAAACGAATATGAAAATTGTATTATAGAATATTGTTTTCCCGCCATATTTATACTCGACACTGGCCATGGTTAAATAGCCGAAGTGCCATAATAAGAAAAAAAAGAAGAAGAAGAAGAAAAGTGTGTTGAAAAGATTTCAAACCTTGTGTTTAAGTTAATTTGACACGTATTAATCTTATATTTATATCTGGGCTGGCTGTAAATATAAATAAAAACAAAAACAGTTTTGACTTGGTGGCTTCTGCCAGCGAAATTACTCATTCTTCATGCAAAGAATGCTGAGCTTTTTCCACATGATAAAAACTAAGTAAAATATGTAATTTAATAACCTCAAAAACTAACTTAGCCAAAATCATCTAGTGTAAAAAAGTTTCAAGCTTAAGATAACATGGAATGTAATCGTTAAAATTAAAATATATAAACACATAATTTACTTTGTATAACGACATAATGTGTGTGTCTAATTTTTAGCTCACGCCAAATTGCAATAAACATCAGCTAACAACAGCAACATCCAGAAACATCTAGCAACATTTAGAATAGTCTATTCTAAGATAACATGGAACGTAATAATTAAAATTAAAATATATAAGCACATACTTTACCAGCTTGTATAGCGACTAAATGTGTGTGTCTAAGTTTTTGCTCTCACAAAGATGCAAGTTGCGTTTAGAATAGTCTATTCTAATCTTAGTGTTATTGTTGCACGTGATTGAAAGCCACAGTTGCTCACTTATTCTAGCGTTGAAAGCTATCCTTTCTCATTCCAAGTTCGATACGGCCGAGCGAACTGTTTGCGAATAGCTCTAAATAGAAAATTGACTCAGAAACTCCGGTTCTCATATTGTTACATTTTCCATTGAAATCATATTTTTCCTGGGATATATAATAGTCTATGGACGCTTTACACCACAATATTAGGTATCAATCTATTGACATTTGAACACATTATGATATTTAATCCTACTATCCTACTAATATTATAAAGGCGAAAGTTTGTTTGGATATATGGATGTTTGTTACTCTTTCACGCAAAAACTACTGAATGGATTTTAATGAAACTTTACAATTGCTTATACATCAGAACACACATAGGCTACAATTTTAACCGACTTTAAAAAAAGGAGGAGGTGTTATGTTAGTTTTTTTATGTTCGACGATTACTCTGCCGTTTGTAAACCGATTTTTAAATTTTTTCTTTTGGTGTATAGGGTATCATCCCAATTTGGTACCATGCTCACAAAAGTGATGACCTAATGAAGGGGTCCATGAGTAATCGAGGGAACTCCTCAAAATTTATATGGAAACATGTGGTGACTATATGCTCAGAATACTTCTCACGAAACCGATTTCGTGAGAAGTATTCTGAGCATATGCTACGAAAAAGTAAGATTTTGTACCGAGGTATACAATTGTTTGGAAGGTGCTGAGAGAACTCCTGACTCTTTATAGATACAAGTTTGATTGATAGTTTCGGCATCGTTTTAAGAACGGATAGAATATGCTACTACGCAAATTACATTCATCATCATCATCACTACCATAAACATTATACCATGCATCGTCCATTATGACCCTATTATTGGTACTTTTCATAATCTTTTAGATCGAGGCTCAAGTTTGTCAAGCGATTTGAAAAATTATGGATATTGTTGTTTTAAAGTATCAATATTATTGAAGCCTGGTGCTACGATTGCCAAGGTAGCAATTTAATCATGGGATCTATGAGGTATGCAGGAAACTTCTTAAATTCATTGAAACTACATCCATATCTATCTAAAATTAAAATGATTAATGAGAATGGCTGGACCGATTTGGCTGATTTTAGTATCGAAATAATTATTTGTAGAAGTCCAAGAAAGGTTCATAAATTAGGAGGGAAGTGATATGAAGTTCACCGGGTCATCTAGTATTATATAAACAAGAAAGATTTTATGTGTATTTTTGCGTATAGTAAACTTCCAATCTACTGGATCTATTATTGCTATGAAACAGATTATTTTCCTCTGTAATGTGTTATGTGGCCCGATGCAAAATGACACTTAAATAATCAGCCAAGTGCGAGTTGGACTCGCTCACGAAGGGTTCCGTACCGTTATAGAGCAAAAATCGGCAAAAAATTGTGTTTTTTGTATGGGAGCCCCCCTTAATTTTTAGTTTTATTTTATTATTTTTATTAATGAATAAAGAACAAATATAATCAATAACTTTGTGAAAATTTGAAGAGCCATTTGTTACCATTATTGATATCGAGCAAAAAAGGCCAAAAAAATTACGTTTGTTGTATGGGAGCCCCCCCCTAAATATTAATAATGTTTTGTTTTTAGTATTTGTTGTTATAGCGGCAACAGATATACACAATCTGTTAAAATTTCATAAGTCTAGCTATAGCGGTTCTTGAGATACAGTCTGGAGACAGACGGACAGACATCGAAGTCTCAGTAATAGGGTCCCGTTTTTACCCATTGGGTACGGAACCTTAAAAAAAGTGTGTGTAAAAGTTACATTCAAAGTTCAAATTTTAACAATGTGCTGGTTCTATTCTTGATTCGCTACTTGATAAAGCAGTCTCAAAGGATTTAAAAAAATGTATGATGAAAATATTTTATTTCCGTTGGTTTATAACGATTAAATACTATGTTGTTTCTCTGTCTGCATAAAAGTAAAGAAATACATTATGTAGCTTTAACTACTATTTACTTCAATAATAATAACACAAACTAGCTGCTTCTGCGTACAATCTTAATGATATAGTAAGTGTAAACATTGCATAACATTTAACGTTATTCTACATTATGCAAGTACAACTTAATCAGACTAAAATATTTCAGGATAAAAGTTTGAGTTCCTTATTTTGAATTTAATTTGTTTTCCTCCTTAATTACGTCTTTTGTACAAAATATTTTTCTTGCTTAAGTTTAATGGAATATTTTTATTAGAATAACGTAAACGAATTTGTAAGTTTTATGATTTTGTCCTTACAAGTAAAGGTGCGGTGCGAATACCCGCGGAATCCGCTTCGCTTATATAAAAATAATAACGCTTACAAAGAAAATATAATCGCCAGTTTAAATAGTGTTAAAACACTAAAGTTCTCGCTTTAATGATCCGTTAAATCTAACAACGAAACAACCTGTAACCAAAGTTTGCTTTAACGTAGTACGTGAACGTGAAGATAATATTTAAATACTTAACTCTGGGACCGTCAAACTTGCCACTGGAAACTTGTCGCCCGCGACTCAGGAATTTAAAACTTCATAATAAAACTACAACAAACGACAGGAGACGTAATATTATGTTACAAAGGCATGTCAAGTTTAATTATTCAGATGTGTTTCTGAATTTCTTGATTCGGTCGCCGCGCTCAAAGCCCGCGATAAAAAAAGTTTTACTGCAACGAATCGATGTGACGACATAAATAATAAATAGAATTAAGTACGTAAATGAATGCCGGAGCTAATTGTGGTTTCTTTATAAATTTTAGACTAATAGGGCTACGTTTTTGGGTTTCAAAAATTCTAAAGTTTCTATTTTTTTGAGTATAGTTTTGAGACCATCAGGTAAACCTAAATAATCGGCCAAGTGCGAGTCGGACTCACTCACGAAGGGTTCCGTACCGTTATAGAGCAAAACAGGCCATAAATTGTGTTTTTTTATGTGTTCCTTAACTTTTATTTTATTTCATTATTTTTATTAATTAATAAAGAATACATAATATAATCAAGGACTTTGTGAAAATTTCAAGAGCCTACCTGTTACCATTATTGATATCGAGCAAAAAAGGTCAAACAAATGACGTTTGTTGTATGGGAGCCCCCCTTAAATATTAATTATATTTTGTTTTTAGTATTTGTTGTTATAGCGGCAACATAAATACACAATCTGTGAAAATTTAATAAGTCTAGCTATAGCGGTTCTTGAGATACAGCCTGGAGACAGACAAACACACATCGAAGTCTCAGTAATAGGGTCCCATTTTTACCCTTTGGGTACGGAAACCTAAAAATGATTTTCTGTCATTTTGGTCCATTGCTTCCAGACATATTTAGATATTTTACTTTTAGATCGCTTTTGGTGGAAAAAAATATTCAAGTTTAAAATTTAGCTTTTGTGATAAAGACAATAACTGATGTGTAGATAGTGTAGTTTTGTGTCAGATTCATTAACGGGTTTTCTAGTAATTCAGCACTGTGCTTTCGTTTTTTCGGATTTTTTTTCGTTGTGATTTTTTACACGTTTACACAAGACAGCATGTTACTAAAGTAAAAGTAGCATCAATAATACAATATTAACTAATAATAAAATATGAAGACGTGAGTGGAAAAACCACATAATTTACATTTTATAACATAAGGACAATTACCCATTTTTCCCCTTATAATTTGAACAAACCTTGTAACTTACCTACTTCACCATCTAGCTAATTATATCTGGCTTTACATAAAATCCACAGTTTTTTGATTTTAAATATTTTTTCCGGCCCTAAAGCTTCCATTTACCTGCTTCTTCTAGTTATATCTTCAATTATGAATGTAAAATATAAAATCGTCAGATTTCAGTAGGAATTTTTCTAAACATTTTGGCGTACAACAGCGGCCGAGTCCCGAGCGCTGGGACAAGTTTGTATTGGACAAGTTACAACCGATACAAACCGGAGTGTTTCTGAATCGAGACTTCTGAAGAGTGATAATAATTAAAGACGTGAGTGGAAGAACCAAATAACCAACATTTTATAACATGATGACAATTATTACACATTTTTTTTCCTTATAATTTAAACAAACCTTGTAACTTACCTACTTTATCATCTGGCTAATGCATCTGACTATATATGGATTTTATAAATCCATTTTTTTTTATTTCAAATCATTTTCCCGGCCTTATTTATGCAAAAAAACGTCAATTTTTTAACTGTTACTTACCTGCTTCTTTCACTCATGTCCATAATTATTGTTTCACCTCGATAGCTACTCAAACCGTCCATTTGGAATAGCTGCACTCCACAGGATCAAAATAAAAAATTTATATAAATTAGACGGCATTCAAGCAGCGAAAAATTTAATTTTAAATCGATGGTAAAATAATACTGATGATATTATTTTACCATCGATTTAAAATTAAATTTTCGCTAATAATGGCGCGTTTTTAGATTGTGGAGGCACGAAAGTCATATTATTAATTATACATAACAGAGATTAATTAAGTAATTAAACTAGGTGAATTACTATTTAATCCTAGTTAAATAAATGCAACATCAACATAAAAGTTTACTTTTAATTTTATTTCAATATTCGTATTACGACGACGCGGTTAGCGAAAGCTAGGTCTCGTAGAGCGGTCGTAGAGAGTTCGTAGAGGTTTGCTACGTGATTGCTACGACGTAGGTGTCTCGTAGAACCAAGAATAATTTTTAATATCCGACTGTGTGTGCGCAGTACACAATAACTCTCTCCTCCTTAACGTTTATGGTCCCGTGGAACGGAATAGGACGGGAAGCGTACTTTTTTTCGGGGACAAAAAGTATATTATGTCCTTTCCCGGGACTCAAAGTGTCTTTATACCAAATTTCAGCAAAATCGGTTTAGCGGTTTGGGCGTGAAGAGGTAACAGACACTGTACACTTTCGCATTTATAATATTAGTATGGATAGTCGCATTAATTCTGAATAGCCGTACTCGGTTTTAAATGGAAAGTAAATGCTTATTTCAAGCCATAGTTAGGCTTAAAATTCACGTTTCTCTGGGTGTCATGAACGTCGGTATTTCTCTTGACTCAAAATTTATATGGATGTTTAATTTATACGAAATAATTGCAGCCACTTAGACATAATTTAAAACCAGATATTTTTTACATAGGGTGAACATGACTAGTGATTGGACAGTATACTAGTCATTGGACAGAGCACAAAAACATTATATTTATTATAAGGTTGCTTTAAAAAATACCTGTTTTTCTTTAAAATCAAGCATTCTATTACTTTAAAAACAGGCAGTTTTTAAAGCAACCTTAATAAATATTGCGTTTTTGTGCTTTGTCCAATGACTGGTACTATCCAATCACTAGTCATTTACCCTACTTACATTTTAATCTGTGACAAGACTATTTTAATCTTTTGGACCTACAATGTTAATTATTATCTAATTTTCTGAAACTGTATATAAACTATATATAAAAACAACAGAGTCAACTTCAGAAATAATAAATTATACAAACTTAAACAATTTTCTAGATAGATTGTGTGTCTAATGTTACATAATATTAAGTATCTAAACACTAAATTTAATTAAAAAAAAAAAAAAAAACTTATGTAACATTAGATACCGAATTTTGTACACAATTTTAAATAGAAGGCAAGCCAGAGTCTAATGAGTCCACCTAAGCATATTATTTGCCAACGTCAAAGCTAACACGATCCCCAAACAAAACTTAGTACCTAAATGAGGGTGGGTAGAAGTGAGCCTTACTTTATTTTTGGTAAGAAAAACATGGACATAGTAAGAACCCGTTGTAAGCAATATATTATATTATATTTCTATACCGGGACTAAGGGTTAGTTCATATACAAGTTGTAACAAAACTGCTACTTTCACAGTTAATTCCATACAGGGGTACATACAAACTCTAAAATATTATTATTACTCAGTTTTGTTACACCCTGTAGAAACGATACTAAATGAGGCGCAATGCAGCTTGACATTTAAACTTACAAGCTTCGTCGCCTCGCGTCTCGTTACAATATAATATATAAATTTTTAAATGAAAATAATAATTTACAACCTTCTAATAAACGCTTTGGAAATTAGATGGCTATTATAGGCTTCAATAACCATCAAAACTATGTGTAGACGCTTTATCAGTTTGTTTTAGTATTTGTTTGTAATTTCAGTAGCCGGAGGGTATAATAGTTATTCCATAAATGCAATTGTCGAGACCATTCTACTATTAATTTTCGATAACAGAGCTTTTTGTGATATCAAATCTCGTGCGTTATTAAGGTGATTGCACATTTATCAGCACGCACACGCCGAACACGCCGCATTTTAGAATTCGTTGTAGAGGTATCATGAAATAATGTGAAATCTCGCACATGCGCCCGCACCGTAGGTACGCACCACATTTTGTGTATAATGCGGTGCGTTCGACGCGAACGGCGCGTAAGAAAGCTACCTTTAGTTTTAGTATTTCAAAGTCGCAATTAGTTAAGGCAAGGTGAATTAGATGCGTTGCTGCGACGCGTCCCGTAACGTAGCATCGTTATTTGTTTACCATTTTTGTATTTTGTGGAACACAGTAAAAAATTAATTGCGTTCGACGCGATAATTCAACGGATTGACGGAGAAGAAACGAAGCGGGAGGTTTAATTTTACGCTTTGATTACGGCGGTTTTATAGAGACATCGTAGCCATTATATGAATCTTTCAGCACAAAAGTGATTTGTATATTCTTTCGCATCGCCGAAGCGACGTCGACGCAACTCTTTTCTTTTTTGCTTATTTGCACTACCGACTAGAAATTTTATGTGGCTGTGCCATAATTCAATTTAATACGAAAGAGATGGAACGGCAAATATTGATTATTAATTTTGCTACCACATTGGGTCGTAACGGGAAAAATAAATAAAAAATCGAAAGCTCTTCAATGGCATCCGAACCTTTCAAAATAACCAGTCGAATTGCAATAAAAGGCACAGAGACCTGTATTGGACGTTTCACTTACTATTCCGAGGTGGTTGAAAAATATATTGGACACGACCGCACAGCCAATCCGGTATACTGACAATCATCTGTCAGAGGCTCATCCTTCACGTACAGCCCAAATCTACTTTGCTATCCTGTACGCACTTAAAATAAATGAAATGTGGCTAAAATTGTATATTTAGTTAAACAAAATGTTTGTCCTTCCCGTGTCAAATTGTGAAATAAAAACTCCATCAAAATTGGTGGAGTACTTTTGGATATAGTACCAGCATGATTTGAGGTCATTTTAATGAGAAACAAAAGAAAAGAAACGCCTCGCGTAAAACTCGTCTCTACGTTGGACGACTTTGACTTCTGGATCACGACATAATTTACATTACTATAAATATTTGTATTATATTCTATTATTGCTACACACAATAGAAATCTTAGAATAATTCTGACTTGTTTTCCAGAATCTAGATCAAAGTGCTTTGCTAGTAACGTAACCTTATACCAACGTACGACCATCGTTAGATCTCTGATTGCAATGTGATTAGAGATGTAGATAATATTATACAATTTACATGACGTGTATATAGATTTACAATATGTGTAAAGCTAGCTTAAGCTTCAGCTCCATGCCCTGTAGGTATATATATTATATTAAGGGTAAATATTCGATTGTTTGCACGAGAAAGTCCTTGCAACTAAATACAAGTCACAGGATATTTCTAGAATAAAAAATAAAAAAAAACCATGTTACTCCTCCTAAATAATGTTTAAATATTAAATACCGCCACTATTGGATAAAATAATTTATACATCCAGAGGGCTCATCGTTGATGATTTAAATATCAATTCACATCTTAACGAACCGAATTCGGTGCTCGGATGGTAAATTAATAAGTACATTAACGAGTCGGCAGGAAAAACTTAATTGCGTACACGTTTACAATTTATACCCCGCCTGGGTAAACTGTATACCAGGCAGGTAATTAACTATGTATTTATCGAAAGCCCAAAGTTATTTATTTAAAGATACGGTAGCGCGAATCTTTTTATTGCTATTTTTGCATCTTGTATATTTAAAACAAGGTTCAAAAATAACAATAAGTAGAAAAATAAATATAAAATTAAATAACTATCACTGATCTACGCAATGTTCAATATAAGTACTATAAATTGATTCTTAAGCAGATGGCGAACCTACGTAATTTCGTTAGATTATGTTAAGTTTAGCCGATAGAATTAGAACTTAGTCAATTTCATATTGACTTAAAATAACCCAACTATATACGCTGTCCGCCATCCGCCTATGAATCAACAATTTCTCTGATGGTACATATTGTACTGTCCTTATAAAATAAAATAAAAACTTTCTAATTAATGTTTTTCTACAGCATCGTATCATCTATCTAGCTTTAAATATTTAAATGCAGAACGCCGCTGTATCTTACTTTCCTTTGAAACTAGCAAGAAATTTCTTTTACGCGGCAAACCTGAGATTGGTTTCCGTGGTCAATAAAAACCTTTTAAAGGAAAGGGGCAAATTATTCTTATTTTATTACCCACTACGCTAAGTGTGTCTCAAATATAAATCTAATGTTTAACGACGTGTGCCATTATTTTTAGGGATATTCCATTCGAAATGAAATCGTGTCTGTCTTTTACCTTTTCACGCCTAATAGCCAGTCCACAC
Source organism: Cyaniris semiargus (assembly GCA_905187585.1). Classification (NCBI taxonomy): domain Eukaryota; kingdom Metazoa; phylum Arthropoda; class Insecta; order Lepidoptera; family Lycaenidae; genus Cyaniris; species Cyaniris semiargus. Next base: position 12,872,537 of record LR994547.1, read on the forward strand.
GGCGCGTTGGGTCAGCGTTGCGTCGACGCAGCGCTGCCGTTGCGTTGTTTTAGAAACAAATAACCAAGGTGTTCACACGGCACGCTGCGTCGTCGCAACGCACACATGACGGACAACAGCCCCCGAGACGAAGCGGGAGGGGGTGTTGACGTTTAAAGACTGCTTCGTAATAACGCTGCGATGACGCAGCGCCGGCTATGCGACAAACGGCAGCGCTGCGTCGACGCAACGCTGATGCAACGCGCCGTGTGGACTGTCTCTAAGGGTCAAATCGCACTGCAACGTGACGCATAGATACCTGTAGATACTGTGAGATGCATTAATTCTAAATAATGTATTGAATTCATAGACTTCAGCGTGTGAGTTAAGTCACACGTAATATTGAAGTCTGTCAAAATGTATGCAAATTAGTTGCAGCGGGAGCTGACACCTTAGGGTCAGGATCAGGTTCTTAGGCCTGTCCACATCTCCATGTCACAACGTCGTCAACGTGGAACGGTGCGATAACGTGGCACGGTACGTTGACGTGACGTGCAAATTTGCGTTAACGTAACGTAAAATCCACATCACGATATAGCAACATTGTACGTTGCCATGCCTTGTAAAACTGCTACATTCTTCACTACTGATCTAGATGTGGACCGCACAATACGTATTCTGCTTTTGCTATTGTTAAAAACGGAGAAAGAGAAGAAAAAAGACGTGCATTTTTACGTTACGTTGACGTAAATTTACACGTCACGTCAACGTTCCGTGCCACGACGTGAGACGACGTCGTGTCTTGGAGATGTGGACAGGCCCTAAGAAGCTATATCGATTTTGATAAAACTTTGCATGGCTTTGACTTTTGAAAAAAACATGGATGGTTGTCATTACGAAAAGTTTTATTTAGAATTCATAAATCATTGCATAGTTTGGTAGCTCAATAAATGACCCAACAAACATTTTAGACGTCGAGTAAACGTTTTTGTAGTAACTTAATGTTATTTAATATAATCGTATAAACATCATAAGGACGTTTACTCGACGGCATTTGGGCCCATTTTATTCAACTTAAGGTGCTAAGAGTTTCGTGTAACAGTCATATAAATACCTATTTAGTCGCATAGTAGTCATATACACGTCGGTGATTTGACTACAATATGTCGTGTAATGATAGCTGTTGCGGCTTGTATTCGACTTCGAGTCGCACAATATGACGTAAAGGTGTGTTAGTGTCATTTAAAGATCATATTGAACAAATTTTTATAAAACACGAATACATATTTAGCAGTGTTTATGACAGCTGAGTTCATTTTGCATTTTATTTGTTATTTGAGGTGATACATTTCATTTCATCGGTGGTAAACCATTGCGCAATCAAGTTTATTGATTAATGCGAGGTAAGTTTTTAACAAATTTTTAATGCGCCTTCAAAATTTTTATGTTTTTACATATTTCTATCAATAATTTATTATGGGACGGCGTTATAAGACAGCTATATAACTTCCAGACGTATAAGCTGCAAGTTCATTGTATATATATGTACGCCATGATGTTAATTTAGGGATCAATACTGACAATAATAAAGCCCTAGCCGGCCCTTAGAACTTAGTTAAGTCTAAGTAAAACTTTTGTTTTAGGTAAACCCCACAATGATGTATGATTATGCGGATGTTGATAAGTTTTTAACAAAGATGGACTTTATTGAAATGAAAAGAGCAAATTTGAAATGGCCGTGGCCATCAACTCATTTTATCTTTTGCTCTCGATGTTATGGGTGTGGATACCAGATAGTCCGTGGAAATAGACGGCCGTTACATTTTGTTTTAACAGACAACAATGTGAAAATAATGTTACGTTACGGTCTATTTTGGTGCCCCCATTGCAAATATTTTGCTATCTATAATCATTTTCCAGAAGACGAATGTGAATATTGTAATTATTAGTTAATCATACAAACCTATTTAAATTTGAATTATTAAATAAATTATGAGAATTTTGGAAACTTCAACTTAATAGGTAATATTTATTTTATTAACCGACTTCCAAAAAGGAGGAGGTTATATGTTCGTCTGTGGATTTTTTTTTTAATTTATTTTTTTTGTTTTGGATGTTTGTTTTTAGTAATATTTGTACGAGAGATAAAAATATCTTTAAAAACTTAGAATTTTACAATTATTTTTTTAATTATGTTAGTTGTTAGTAGCGAAATTTATCTGTTTAATCCGAATAGAGTTTTAATATCATTATCATTATATATTATATAATCGATAAAATCTGCGTGCCGATAAAACTGTGTAGAGTGTGACTGTGTTGCGTCTGTTAATGCATGCGCGGACGCACTCGGCCAATGTGTAGAACGGGCGTTCGCGCGTATTAAGATATATATTATATATTTAGCTCGCCAGCGCGCGAAACCCTGTTCTAACATTGTCCGAGCGCGTCCGCACATGCATTAGCAGACGCAACAGTCTATGTGTAGGGCCTACTACGCAGAATATATCTTTCTTTCTCACACACATTCTCTTAGTCAGTCAGTACTCAGTACTCAGTAGTTGTAGGTCGGTAATAGCTAGTGGGCGCGTGGCTCTTTGATATTTCAAAACCAATAAAGCGTAATAAATACGTTTATTAAAGTGCTAATGTTTTATTTTTAATAAGATACTTTTTGTACTTAGTAAGTTTTTTTAGTTGTCCATTATAACTTGTTTATTTTTATTTTTTTTAGAAAAATGCCTTTTAAAATAGTGGAGACCACAGAAAATGGTAATTCTTTATTAACAACTGTCCCAGCTAATTGGGAACATCGCGGAACATTATATTGGCCACGGAAGAATGAGGCTATTTTGATTAAGGCTGAGGATTCTACACCAGAAATAAATTGGAAATCGATGCCATGTATCGTGAAGCGAAATAATATTCCCAATTATGAAAGTTCCGAACAACAAATTGCTCTTATGTCGGATATGTCCGACACGGATACGGACCAGGAGATCATTGCAAAAACCCAAAGACCTAACAAAACCACTACACAAATAAATTTGAACGACCTGGTAAATAGCTGTCTATCGGTAAGTTTATTTACTTTACATATTTACATTTCTGTCATTAGGATCTTTCGTTATTCTCGACGATAGAAAAAATAGGAAATTGGAAATTGCCGACGAAAAATTCCACCACTAGAGCGTCCAAAATCATGTACTAGATCCGTGGTTTTCATTTGTGCGTCGATGTCACAGAAACGCTTTATAATTAATGATAAAACGTTTTTTTTTTGTTACATTTTCACGTTTATTTGGTACAAAAATAGCTTTAAAACCTGAGAAGTACATAGGTTTTTATTCTAGAAATCATTACTTAAGGGAAGTTTGTATAAAATTTTATCCACGGGGACGCTTGTGATTTATTTTATTTGTTTCTTTTAGGAAAATACTAGTGACGTTGTGTTAAATAATCAAAATGCCAGTATTGGAGCCATTGAAGTTATAGAAATACCCTACGATCAAGCCACTGAGACCACAGGAGCCCCAGAAAGTAATTCTGAAAAACAAGACAATATAGCCCAAAAGCTCGACCAATTAATAAGTGTGGCATCAGCAAACGAAATAAATATTCAAGTACTATTTGATAATCAACAAAGTATTCTACAAAAACTTGCTTTATTGGACACTAAATTAGAAGAATTAGTGACTCGTATTTTGGTACCAGTAACAGATTTTAATCGTCAGGACAATAATAAAGACAATTTCAAAATTATAAGTAACCTACAGGAACTCACAAGTTTAGAGGAACGTTTAAATAATCCGCAAGCTGAAGAAAATATTATAAAGCTACTTTCTGTAACTTGTACGAAAGGCAGAGGTCGCGCATATAATAACGCTTACGCCTTGGTGGATGCCATGTTCACTCGGCAATTTATGACCCAATGTTCTTGGTCTGGAGGTTCTAGAGGAGACCCAAAAATATGTTTTAAATCTTATAATAAAACTATAACATTATTTTTTAAAATAATACACCAATCTGACAATAACTTCACAATACCAGACTGCGAATTATTTTTTAAAAAGGTTATGAGGCACGCTATTAAAAGAAATGAATGCAGAATGCTGAGGGCTTCTGCTCAAAAGAACAGACCAAAACGAGTTAAAGTGTTGCAAGAAAATAATCACCAGTCAGTTGTAGAGCAACATAATGTCCTGAATGGAGAGCAAGAAAATACACCACCACTTCAGAAAGAAACTAACTCACCACTTGATTTAACCAGCTAGATTCAAATCAAGTGGTGATCGTGTGATGGTCGCGAATACGGACGGTCACGATAAAGCACCCACCCCCTCTCATTCCATCGAATATATCAATTCCACGGTGGCTATTTGATTATTTGCCTATTTGTTCGGTTGTTCGATAATATAAAGTTTAAAGTTTCCTGTTTATTTATATTTTTTATGTTAGTTTTGAAAACTTTTCTCTTGCGAAATAATTAGATAATAACTTCTAGTTAACAGAATCTGGAGGATTGTGTGTGTTAACTAGAAGTCTTCATAATTATATAATTATTTAGCAATTAAAAAGATTACTGAATTTTATTATTTGTTATGTTGCGATTTCGCATTTTCTATTTGTGATTTTTTATTTTTTATAGTTATTATGAGACTATTAGATAATTAAAATAATATAAAAGTTCCTAATCTTGCAAGTTTAAAGCAGAAGGTTTGTATCGATTAACGTGCTATAATTTTGATTGTAATTTTGTAATCTTCCATCCGTAAAATCAACTTTTACGGATTTTATCGCGGTATATTATCATTTTAGTTTAGAGTCCGAAACGTCGGGATAAACTAAAATGATAATATACCGCGATAAAATCCGTAAAAGTTGTTTCATTTGTAATGTGTAATATTCGCGTAAACCTAAGAAACCAATTTTGTAATCTTTTCACTTGCGAGATAATTATATTAAAATAAAAAGTGATAACAGGATTTTGTTAACTTCTTTCTTCTTCTTCTTGGACTAAGACTGATTTTTGTAAGATTATATTAAGAATATAAAAGTACCTAATATCGAACGTTTAAAATAGGTTTGTATCGATTAACGCTTTTAAACGCGATTAATTCGCGGAAACGCAAATTCACCAAAGTCTAATTTTTAGTTTTAATAATTATATGTATAAGTTACCTGTTGTTGTGTAGTTTTGTATATTCTATTGTGAGATTATTACTAGTTAACTAGCTGTATTAAGTGTCCTTTTTTGAGTTAATTACGTTCCTGGGGATTATTAAAAAAATTCAACAATTTTCACTGCCTTTTTATTACCTATTTCTTAAATGTATGAGTAAGCGGAGCAAAATATATATTTGAGTTGTATGAAACACTAACCAACTTACACTTGATATCAGTAATATTATATATGGCTTCAGTTTGCTTAATTTCGTTCTCATATATCACAAATATATTAAGATATGAAGATTTCATAGGCGTTTCAAAAACATCATTTCTTAAGTTTTCAATTCGATTTCCAATAATCAGAATATGTCCCTCGTTACAAGTAGCGGAACGCAATTCAACAAGGTGGTTGTTATTAGTCAAAAACCACTTATCTCCATTATCAGTTGAGAGGATAAAGGATTCTAGTTGAATAACTGTCTTAAGTTTACTTCCATATTTGTAACTCTTTATCGTAGGGTAGTTATGATTAGTATCGTTTATTAAGTTCTCTACTTCAATGTTATATTGTCTCTCTAATAATCTATTAGCAATTTGCTGAAGTGGCTGATTTCCTTTTCTGATCATTCTCTTTATTAAACTCAATTTATTTTCAAAAGGATAAGCGTTAAAGCTCTGCAAGGTTCCAAATCTCTTCACTTCTTCTACTACGTGTATTAAATTGTGAACATTGCTTGTAATGTACTCTTGGCCATAAAACTTGCCATAATTGTCAACAAACTGCTTTAACATTATTTCTGCAACTGGTAGAAGTTGAAAATGTGTCTCGCTTGTACAAATAGTTACAGTTGAGAAAAAGAGCAGAAAATGGTGATATGCTGCATTATCTAAGACATCCTTTAATATCACATAACTTAAATAGAGCAAAAATGTACGGAACTCGGAACCTTTCCAATGTGACAAGTCTTTAAGGCTTCTAACACTCCTGTGTATTTCCTTTGGCATCTGACAGCATAGTAAAAATTGAGAAACTTTTTCTATTACATTTGTAGGCCATTTTGTAATCAGAGTTCCGAAATTTCCATCTCTCCAGCCAATTAATAACCGTTTCATAATACCCAAATCAATAATATGTAGAGAGTCTCCTACTGGAAATTGTTCAATCATATCTATTGGTAATGCTAGTAAAGGAGAATCGTACTTGTGGTGACATCCATATTTCTTAGAACGAAAGTCCGCGTCATTTCTTCGTGGGCAATCAGTCTTTGGAAAGAAGACCGTGTGCGATTTATGACTATACTCGCCGACCACTGTACATTTCAAGCAACCATGTTTAGCATTAAAGTTGCATACCCCTGTAAAATATAAATATAGTCAGTGATCAAGAGTTTAATATAATTGACTTTTATTTAAATTACTACCACTAAGCGAAAACCTCTCACTCTCTACATTCCGGTTGCTTTTCCAGAACAGAATCGGTTTTATAATCATAATTATGATAGACAGCGCTTGCCACCTCTCGGCCATCTGAGCCGGTTACGCCTACGCCAATATTACGCCTAAATTTCCGGCCGATTTTGACCGGGATGACTGTTTCAGGTTTCAATAAAACATTACTTAAAATCTTAAAAAGTTAATTGGAACCTAACCTAACCTAACAGGAAATGTTAAATTACATAATTATTCGGACACACACACCTTTAACCAAGGCTCTCGCTGGTGAGTCGCATATGAAGGCTCTGACTTTAACTTCGATCAATGTATCGACCCCGTCTTCCGATGCAATTTTCAAATGATTAGACATTAATTCTTGTAATTCACTTACAAAAGGATGAAAAAATGCGGATACATTTGATGGTTTACTCGTTCCTTCATAAATACCCACAACAAAAGGGGGTACATTTGGTTTTTCGTGGATGTTACATAATATTGGCCACACTTGATGCTTAGAGCTGTTGAACAATGGTAGTCCGTCAATATTCACATTTAGCGAAATGGATTTTGGTTTATCATTTAGGTATTGTAAAATAGTCTTTAAACATTCAATGAGACCATTATTCCAGTAACGACCATCATCGATAACAATTATTTGTATTTCTTTTTTACTTTTTAAAAGCGTCCTTGGGTCTAAAGGGACTATGCAGGGCATTCTTTTGTTCAGAATTACATTTAATTGTTTTAATGCAACTTGTGTAATATTGAAATCTATAGCCCACTTTTTATAATGGTCTCTGAAGTCATCATTTTTGGTTGAAGTGTCTATTTTATCAACATTATCTTCGTTTTCGGACGATGAATAACTGTCGTCATCTTCGGAAAATAAACAAGAGTCCTCAACTTCGGCAAAAGAACTGCAAGGTATAATCGTAGAATTTTGGTTAAATTGATTGGTAAATCTTGCATTTAAATGTGATACGGAACCCTTTCTATTTTCCGCACTCCCAGCTTGAGCTCTATCACTTTGTATTAAAGTACGTGATTGAAGCGAATTATAATTGTTTTTAACTTTTCTTTTGAATCCACCACTTCTTTTAACACTATTCCACTTTTTAAGATCCATATTTTGAACCTAAATAAATATAATAAATACGATTTCAATATGGTGGAAGTGGTATACAGGGTTATTATAAAACTTTAATACGACTATTAATTAAAAAGCAGTCGTGTAATCATGTTTGCGATACTTTAGGTTGTATAGAGGTCGTTCGTAATACTAATATACGAATTATATGTAATGGTTACAAAAACTACGTTTAAACAATAATTATCCGTTTAGCAGTCGTATAAAAAGTAATTATATGACTAAATTGACAGTACTATAACGTTTATACTATGAAAACGTTTACACGACGAAAAGTTGTATATGCAAGTCTTATAGATGTCTTCGTAGACACTATTATATGACGATCGTATAAGAAAATCGAAATAACGTCTATACGACATTATAATACGACAAAAACTGTATACGTCTATTTGGTCAGATAATGCACCAATACATGACGAAGAGTTAAAAATATTACTGTAAAATAACTTTAATAAGACTCTAGGTCATATACATGTTTAACTATATGACGAAAATGTTTGCTGGGGATCCATACAAAAAGTACGCCTTGGTGTGCACTTTGTGGAACCATTTTTTGACTCAGTTACTCTTTTATAGAATGGCATTTCGATGGTTAGCTCAGACTGACGAATGATGAATCTATTGAGTAGAAAAATGTAATATATATATTTGGATAGGATCCTAATACTGTGTCCGTAATTCGTGGACATTTGTCGGACGCGGGATCGTGCGGTCGGAGCGCAATCACAATCGACCACCGCGGGTGACGGCCAGCTCCATCGAAATACAATACAGTAGAACGATAACTCTCATACAATAGACTGCTCAAATATGGCACCAGCCACTGTCCAGCTACAACAACAACAGGTAGGACAACCAACGATAAGTACGCCTGTGTGCATTTCGTGGAATCATTTTTAGGACTCAGTTACTCTTCCATAGTATAGTATTTCGATGACTCCGACTGGCCTGCTTTAGCCTTATAATTGTGTGGTCACTAACGCTACAGTAATTGGCCAATTCATTTGCGAATGACACACAACCAATTCACTGACATCGCTTTACAGTCACGCATTTTTCGTATCCGCACGTTCGTCCTGCATGTACATTCAGAGAAATTGATTCATAGACAGCGGACCTACTACAGTTCTGTCAACTCAATGTTACGTCTTGTAAGTTGTAGCCTGTCGATTAGGATTGACATAACCTGACTAAATTACAAAGGTCTGCTTTCGGCCTGTGAATCCATTTCTCTGAAAGTAGATGTGTCCTTATACTCATTATAACCGGTTAATGTAAACTTATTTTTTAATAATAGCCACTAAATACACGACAGTGTAAATAGTTGCAGGAATTTATAACTTATGAAGCGTAAAAAAAATTGTTAACAGGGAAAAATGAACTGTAAACTGTGACATTAGAACTCAATTTCGCTTGAACTTTCATAACAAAGCTCGCTCAAATGAAGAGAAATTCAGGCGGCTGCATCTATTACCGTGGAATTTGCACCCTCTTTCAGAAAAGTTCTGAGAATGTATCATGTATCATCTACAAACATACTACCTACAAATAGAGAAGTCGTTTTTTTAAACTAAATCTTGTAAAAAAATCTAATCCGCGACTTACTGTATAAGTAAAATCTGATGTGATCTGATGACAAAGGTACACAAAGCAGAAGCCGATCAAATCCGGTCAGACTGACACAAGCAGAACTGCGGACTTTCTGCCGGATTCGATCGGCCTATAACACGAGTAGACTTAAACTTTGCGACATTGCTCTGTTATGTCACATTGCGTCGTCGCAACGGCATATCGGAAGAATGCCGGAAAGATAAAAATAGATATATTAATATGCCAGCCGTCATGACAATGATATAGACAAAAACAACCTTGTAGCTCTGTAGATAAAATAATAGTAAATTCTCTTCTAAGCGCGAAAAGACTGCCTATTCTCGTAATTACGATCTACATCGTCGTGACTCTTTTAATATTTTAAGAGCACTCTTGTTTTATTCATAATGGAGTATGAAAGAGAAAATGCACTTATATTCTTTGTGAATCTTGTTTTACAAAAAAATTGATTTAAAAAAAATTAAATATCAGGTCAAATATTCACGTTCGATGCGTAATATGAGCACTAAAAGGCCGGCAACGCACCTGTAAGTCTTCTAATGTTGCGAGTGTCCATGGGCGACGGTAGTTGCTTTACTATCAGGTGACCCGTTCGCTCGTTTGCCTCTATTATTTTATATCAATTAAATCAGCTGGTTAGGGTTCCGTTTTAGGGTCTGTATTCAACAAGTCCTTGTTGACTACGAACCCTAAAAAAAGATTACTAAACAGCTGATTGTTTGTATATTGATAGGTTAATTATTACAACTCGAGACTGACGGCGACCATTGTGTGACGGGATAGCGATGGACGTTGCCATGGTGCCATACTTATTTAGTCACTTCAATAAAATAATATGGGCGACAATCGAAATACTTTATACGGCAAAACAACGTTTGCACGGACAGCTAGTATTTATATAATTTAACAGCAACATTGTCCTACAAATACTTCGATCACATATATACTATGTCACGTATATATGTGATCGAAGTACAAATAGAACATTTTTTATAATATAATATCATAGGAACACTGACATATAAGTACTACGTACTAGACTTGACACCGCAACGCAATGCTTGGTCACATTCAACAGAATCTATATAGCCGCAGCGCACTTAGTCGGCCGCAAACTCTTCTGCGCACTAGACGTATGACAATTATAAAAAAACAAAATAAAAGTCACAAAAATGCCTTGGTGTGTCTTAAGATACTGTAAAAATAATTCCAAAAACACTTCCAAATGCGACGGAATAACATTTCATCGGTTAGTATTCTTATTTAATTATTTTCAATTAAAATACGAACATTCAATTACTAGGCGAAGACGCGCGCCATTTCGCATTGTCATAGAGTAGTAGATTCAGAGGGGAATGTAGGCAGAATACAGATATCTATGATGAGACGACGATGAATGAAGTATTCACGGAGACGAGTTTGTATTTTGGTAATATAAATACGGTATTACGTGTACATTATACATGCTTACATTATAATTGTATTTATAAATATTTAAGTAATTTAAATAAGGTAAGTATGTAGTGGACTTGGGGTCCATACTTATTATAATATAATTATTATAAATGCGAAAGTGTATCTGTCTGTCTGTCTATCCGTCCGTCTGTCGATCTGTCCGTCCATCTGTCTGTCTGTTCGTCTGTCCGTCTGTCTGACCGTCCGTCTATCTGTCTGTCTCTCTCTGTGTCTGTTACCTCTTCACGCCCAAGCCGCTGTAACGGTTTTGCAAAATATTGGTATGTAATATTTTGGTTTTTGACTGACTTCCAAAAAAGAAGGTAATACGTTTGGCTGTATGTATGTTTATTTTTATTATTTTTTATATGTTCAACGATTACTCAGCCGTTTGTGGTCCGATTTTCGAAATCCTTGGTACGGAGTTAACTCGACCGTTTGTAGCTCCAAAACTGGGGAGTTTATATAAGTATGGCCGCCAGGTACGGAGTTAACTCGACCGAGTTGTACTCACCTTTGAAATTTTCGGAATTTTGAGGCTACGTCATATTCTATTCTCGGCAATTTGCGGAGTGTTTCTTCGGAGTGGTGCCTTCGGAGTAGAGTGATGATGATGATGTTTTTTAACTGACTTCCAAAAAGTCTTCCACCGTCTTCCACCGTGCATTTTTCGTGTAACTTTCTTCCGCGCACTGCAAAACTGTGGAACGAACTATCGCCAGAAGCATTTTAAGAAGAAGGCATATTCCCACGCATCTGCAGCTCTTCTGACGTTACGAGTGCCCATGGGCGACGGTTGTTGCTTTCCATCAGGTGACCCGTTTGCTCATTTGCCCCGTTATTTTATATAAAAAATCTAATTAACTTCTATGTCCTTGAGAAATCGTACTTGATGTTGATTAGTGAAAAAACCGTGTCTATATTTAGCGACTTGTTATATTATTATTTCGTTTATTTCTGCATGACTTAAAAGTTGGATTTCACTTAACTATTTTTAACTGAAATCCAATTCTTTAGTCATGCAGAAATAAACGAAACTTTGTTTGTATTCCCCTATCTTAGATGAGCCGCCATATTGGAAGTAGAATGACATTACATTCGTTTTCGAGTTATTCTCAAAAAGTTCTTTCATTTAATATCCATACTGTTATTATAGGACGGCATAGAAAATAACTATTCCGCTATCTTGGATGGTCGGCCATTTTATATTTATAGTGATGTCATACTGTATCGTGCATTGTCATTCAAACCAAACGTGTATACAAAATTCCAGCTCAATCGGTTAAAATATTATATGCACATACATACTTCGAAATTGAGTTCAAAAATTCCACCCGAACTTACATAATAATATGTACTAATATATTTAATAATATGTACATAATAATATACAGAGCAAGTTAAATAAAAGCTTTTAATAATGTTTAGTAAAAATCTTTGTTCTATTTTATCCACTTACTCAAATAGAGTCTGCGTTCATTCGAGTGTAGGCACAAAACTTTGTCACTTCTGCGGTACTGATCTATAGCCATCACCGCCCCGCCTCTCACCCCGCTCATGCCTCAAGTGCGACATGTTTTTTGTTTGCAATGGCGCCTCCAGTACGTAGTACATAGTATCTATATGCATAGGAACAATCCATGTTTTGGGATCATCAAATCGAAATATTTAATCCTTTCTATCTCTTTTAGCAACCGCTTTCGAGAATTTTCGCAGAGGAAATTATTGTTGGCCTTATCAAAATGAAGCTACTCACGAAAAATTAGCTTGATAATAATCAAATGAAAAAAATGTTCTAGAGAACCCTGACTAATAGTAACTGTAGGAGATAGAAAAATATTATTATTTATTGCCAAGGATGTTTATTATTTAAACGTCCTTGTTTATTGCTATTATTTTTGTAAAATGTTACTTTTTATAATAATGGATTTGGACCAATGTCCATCACCGGTTTCGATGTTTGGTTTCATTGAAACTAAGCCAGCTTCGTAGGAATATTTTTATAGTGCCTGAGTGTGTACTGTGTACGTAGTACACAAAAGCAGTATCTCTTCATCTTGTTACACCGTTGCATTGGGACTGTAAGAATGACCGATCGATAAATTTATAATTGTTATTTAAAAAACTATCTATACTTAATATTATAAAGCAGAAGAGTTTCTTAGTTTGTTTGTTTGTTTGCTTGAACGCGCTAATCTCAGGAAGTACTGGTCCGATTTGAAAAATTCTTTCAGTAACACTGAAAGATAGTCCATTTATCGAAGAAGGCTATAGGCTATATTTTATTACGCTAAGCCTAATAGGAGCGAAGAAATAGAAGAAAATGTGGAAGTAGACCACGTGAAGGATCATAGGCTATTTTTTGTAGACTTATGTGTCTGTGAAATGTCTAATTTACGTGGGCGAAGCCGCGCGGAACGTCTAATTACTGTATAAGATTAGATGTGAATTTTATTCGACCAGAATCATAAAACTGTATTCAATTTCATTATAAGTATGAAATTTATCTCCGTTGTTCATAGCGGGAAAGTTATTCGGGAATATCCGGAGAATCCGACGCGAAATCCGAACTGAATAAATTCTATTGTTCGAAAATATATTCATCAGTTATTAAGGGGAGAAAATTATTTTAATTGTTACGCTTGTAAGGTCCGCAGTTTATGAGTTTCGAATTAAATAAGCCAGTGTATTCAACCTGTGGGTCGCCACACCTTGGGGGTCGCGAAGCTTCTGTAGGGGGGTCGTCAGAGGTCGAAAGAATGATTTCATTAAAAAAAAATTAAAATTAACCATTTTGAAAGTTTTTAAATTTGAAGTTATTTAAAAATTTAAAGATTACAAAGATTGATATCTATAAACTAATACGCGAGCGAAAAACTTTGGATCCCTTTTGGCGAAAAATGCAGAAACGTAGGTGATTGAAATTTTTCACAGTTTATATGGTGAAAGAGTGCATCGAGCTAATATTATTATTTTGAAATCATGCTGAACAAATTATCGGACGCGTCAGTAAGCCGCGGCTGATGGATGCGGCTTAAGAATGTGCACGGTTCATACGGGGACGTCCGCGGATGCAGGAAGGTTTGTAGGAAGATGAGTCTTCGGATGTCTGGCCAGTCATTTCAGAAAACCGTCCGCTGTCCGCGGATGCGTCCCCGCGCCCCGTTCATAACATCCGCGGATGCAAAAACAGACAATGTGCACAGTTTAGCGTATTTTGTATTAACCAGATAGAAACAAGCCGCATCCGAGGAAAAGGTCCGATGACAACGTCCGATAATTTGTTCGCAGCTTAAATCATACATTTTTTTAACAAATAAAACATTACACACACTACAACACACACACTAGGAGTTTTTGATTGACAAGCCTATCACACGAATTGTACTCTTTTATTTATGGTTGAAGTCTGTTGTCAAATTGCAAATAGAATTAGGGGGTTTTGCCGGGAATGTGAAAGAGTGATGTTGTGTTTTTGTATTATTTTCCTAAAATTGTGTTAACTGGGTTTTCAATGTGTAATATTGGTAGGATATTAATCATTAAACATATTCATTATCATGCAAGTGCAGGAAAGTGATACAACATCCAGAAACGTGCTATTTTGTGTTCCCTCCAAAACTCCATCGAAAGTTTCAGTAAAGCGCTTACCACTTTACTGAATTGACCGACATGACTCCTTGACTGTTTTGACTTTTACTCCGACTTTGACTAGACTTTTGACCTGACGATGTAGAGAAACGATGCCGAAAATTGTACACAAGAAAATTGTTTTCCCGCCATATTTTATACACTTGACACTGGCCATGGTTAAAAAGCCGAGCGCCATAAGAAAAAAAAATAGATTTTGTTTTTTTTTATTGAATCTTAAATACTGTTAGACAATTATTACACGGCCAGTCTGTCATCATTTGACTTTATTAATCTGAGACTGTCGCAGGAATTATATCTAAAAAATAATAAAGTCTATGTTTTGACAATAGAATATCAATAGAAAAGCGTTGAAATTTGAAATTTGACCTCAAATAATAAATTATAATTTTTTTTATTTGAGATCGAATTTCGACCATTGGGCGATTTCTAGAAATACTAAGTAGAAGAATTTTTACGAAAGGATAGTATATTTTATATTTAAAAACATATATACTTGATAAAGAAGCAAACGGGGGTTGAGTCATAAAAAAGTTTGAAAAACACTGGAATAACCAGTTTTCAAAGATTAAGTACCTTCATAAAAAGATGGGTCAATAAAATTGGATTACGAAGTGCCTTAATTAGGACAGCACTAAAATAACTGCTAGTTCAAAGTTTTATCACCTGCGAACTGGTGTTGCCTCATCGAAATCTGAAACTTGTAGTTGATTTATTCGTGATGCCTATTAAAGTTCCTGCACGCATAGAATTATAACCTTTAGAAGAGGCATTCCATACAATCGTCAGCGCGAAAATTTGTCACCCTCGAAATGAGTGAGCTCACTCATTTGAGAGCAGTGTGCCTTAGGACGCGGTGACAGTCGGACGTGTTTAATGCATTGATTACGTAAAATATGCATTGAAAGCGTGAATGAGTGAAAGAGAAAGTAGTATATGCTATTATTGTAAGACAAAAAAGAACGACAATATTTTCTCGATACACATTTTGTATGCAAAAACATTGCTACAGTTTTGATGGCGTATGCCATATCCAAGTATTGACATCGTTGCCTGCACGACCCTACACAGAGTTCCATTAGGACTGTTTAGAGTTTAGACTTTAGTAACCAAATCTTACTTAGCATATACCAACTGCCCTGTAAGGTAATTCTAAGCATAGACGTATGTAATAGACGTGGCAAAATAGGTGGCCATTTCGGTATTATTGAGGGCTATTTTGATATTTGAAGCAAAGGTTATTTTGTGTAAAAAGTTTTCTTTCAAGTATGCGTGATGCTTTATACTGCATTTTGATATATCCGGTTATAAGTATCAGTCTGATTTTATCGCTTTAAGACCCGGTCAGAAAAACTGAATGCACCATCAAAGAAATTAATTCATAGGCAGATGGTGGACCTTCATTATTTGATTGGGTTATGTCAAGCCAATTTTAATCGAGATCTGCCGGATGGGCGTGACGCAACCCGCCCAAATTACCTTGGTCTGCCATCTGCCTATGAATAAATTTCCCTGATAGTACCTCGCCGCGGCTCGACAAAAAGTGCGCGCACCAGGATAGTAAAATGCCTTAAGTGGGCACAACGGCGCAACGAAATTAGAATTTGACAGTTTTATTTACGGCCCGTCGGTCCATTAATTTGACAGCAGCTGATGAAGGTGAAAATAAACCACTGAACCTTCGTGTTCTGTCACTTGACAGGCAGCAGGTGAATAAATTGCTTTTCTATTTTCGAATTTACTTCGATTCGGGAATTTTTCGAGCTAATCGCATGAAAAAATTGATGACGCGTCAATAATAATAACTCGTTCAGAAAATATTTCATACCTACGCGGACAATGATATTCTATGACGCGAATAACGCGTTGCCACTTTGAAGATGCCTGCAGGCATATCTGACTTACATAATGACATAATGACTTGACATCGTCTTTTGAACTATCAAGCGGTTATGCATTTCTGAGAATCGTTTGTAAGACGTTGTTACTCTAGTATTTTATAAGCTTTGTACGCGGATGTTTTGGAGTGTAACATAAAGAATTGACACCTACTTATTGTAAAATGTCTCTTTAAATGACAGTTGTTACATACTCACTACTGTGAATGTCAGTCAAGTGTTTTGCATGTGCCGATCAATTAACAGTGGTGTCATTATGTTTTGCATCCACTTCCTATAACTGTTACAGAAGGAACCAAAAAGATCCTTGTAGATCTGTATCGATACTAATAATGGGAATGTGTGTTTGTCTGTCCGACTGTTACCTCTTAACGCCCAAACCGCTGAACCGATTTTGCTGAAATGTGGTATGCCGTATGGAGATGCTTTGAGTCCTGAGAAAGGTCAAAGGATACTTTTATCCTGGAAAATGCACGATAAACGAATTTTGGCGCGACGGAGTTGCGGGCGTCATTCAGTTCTTTGTAATTACAATTTAATGTCTGAAAATACTTTCGTTTTATCTAACGTGCACGATAAAATAAAATAGTATTATACCTTATCTAAACTGTGTTGTGAAGGAGCAAGTAAGATGCTTTATTTAATTGATTGACAATATTGCCAGTTCAAGCTTGAACCGTTCCTGCTCTCAACAACAAAGGCGAAACGTTTTCCTATTATTACGTTAACAATATTAGGACGAAGAATAGTTATTGCAATTTCAATCGTTATTGCAAATGGGATGGAAAAGTTATCGCAAAATGTGAACGGATAATTGAAGACATGAGTGGATAAACCGAGTAACTACCATTTTACAAAATAAGAGCAATAACTCATTTTTTCCCTTATAATTGTAACTTAACCGCTTCGTCATCGGGCTAATATATCTAGCTATACATAGAATCCAAATTTCAAATAATTTTTCAGTCCTAAAGCCTCCATTTATGCAAAAAAACAACGTTTTTCATTTGAAAACTGTCGTTCGATCCAAAGCATCTTTCTCCAATGTTGTAATTGAAGACATGAGTGGATGAAGTAGGTTATAAGACGTAACAATTCCTTGGGAACTAATAGGTCGACTGTACCGAATCATTACCATGGCTTCACAAGAACAAAATTCGCAACCTAAGAAGAGTTATGTCTGACAATCAATTGTCAGACACCTACTTATTGTAAAATGTCACGTCTTCAAAGACGTGAGTGGAAAAACCGAAAAAAAATCCGATTTTTGCATAAATGGAGGCTTTCGGGCTAGAAAAATGATTTGAAATAAATAAAAAAAAAACTGGATTTTATGTGCAGCCAGATATATTAGGTGATGAAGTAGATAATGTTAGTTATTTGGTTCTTGACTTCCATTCACGTCTTCAATTACTTGGAACCCCTTTGGTATATGAACGACAATAACCGCTTTCCATCAGTTGATCTGTTAGCCTGTTTCCCCTATAAAATATGCACACAGTTATAAAAGCATATAAAAGATATAGCATAATTAGGAAAAATAAAGGATCAGAATTTCATATTCATTAAATTTTAATTAAGAGATACCGTGTGTGATACACGGACGGGCTTTTGTAATAAATAAGCTTTGCGGTAGAGGGTCAAAGTAATAAAGATACCATGTAAATACAAAACAATGAAAACGAGCAAAAAAGTACAAGAAAATCCGATAGCACACCCTGCTATTTGAAGTACGCAGACATTATAATGAGCACCACATTTTACATGCGCTTTGCCGCGCTACGGAACTCTATTCCGTAGCCAAATGGAAAAAAACGGAACCCTTATAGATTCGTCATGTCTGTCTGTCTGTCCGTCCGTATGTCACAGCCACTTTTCTCCGAAACTATAAGAGCTATACTATTGAAATTTGGTAAGTAGATGTAGTCTGTGAACCGCATTAAGATTTTGATACAATAATGGAAAAATTATTAAAAATTTTAGGGGTCCCCATTGGTACAACCGAATCAAAAAAAAATTTTTTTTCATGTAACCTATGCGTGTGGGGTATTTATGGATAGGTCTCCAAAATCATGTTGAGGTTTCTAATATATATTAATATCATTTCTAACCTGAATAGTTTGCGAGAGAGACTCTACCAAAGTGCTAAAATGTGTCCCCCCCTCTAACTTCTAAAGTAGGGGCATGATAAGTCTAAAAAAAATATATGATGTACTTTATTATAAAAACTACCAACGAAAATTGGTTTGAACGAAATCTAACAAGTAGTTTTTTTTTTATACGATATAAATGGTAAACTTAATTTAACTTTTATTACATCAACTGAAATATAAAAATAAATCAAAAACCTTTTAATTTCATAAAAATAAACCTTATTGCTGCTGCGGAACCCTTCATGGGCGAGTCCAACTCTCACTTGGCCGGTTTTTATTATTTACGTGTGCGATTTCCGCCCCTCCTCGAGAATATAATGTGCATGTACCAAAAACCACGGAGTAAAGATGTCTTACATCTAAATGTTCTTACTTCAAAAAAAAAAATGTTGAATTCATTGTAATTCTAACTTCGTGTTAGGGTCAATTCAGATCGCAATGCGACGCGTAGATGCATTTCTAAATTTGTACTGAATTGACAGACTTCAATTGCGCGAGACGTCATGCAAGTCTGTCAAATACATACAAATTTAGAAATGCATCTCCGCGTCGCGTTGCAATCTGAATTGACCCTTAGGCTGGATTTACATTATGCGCCCGCCTGAACGCGCTGATTGGCGGCCGCGGCTACAACGCGAGATTATTAGCAAATGTATGTAACGATTTATTTAAATAGCGGTGCAATTATAGCGCTGTCATTTACATCCATTTGTTTGTCATTTTGCGGTGTAGTCGCCAAACCGCGCGTTCGCGCCGCCGCATATAAATCGAGCCCTAGTTCTCATTGATGCATGACACAGGTCTTGAATATTAAGGGTAGTTTGCACCATAGGCATTGTTATAGTTACAGTTATGGTCATAGTTAAGGTTATAGTTAAGGTTAACTTTAACTATAACTTTAGCAATGACCAGAGAATTTGACAGATGTCTGTTGCTAAAATTAATGGGGTTGAGACTTGAGAGTATAAAAATGAATTATCCATACAAATTGACAGGAAAAAATAATTTGCTATAGCAAAACTGAGCGGTTAAGGTGATCGTCAAATATGACGTCTGTTATTGACTTTAACCAGAGATTTGACAGTTCATTTGACATTTTGTTATAGTTAAAGTTAAAGTAAGTTGGTGCAACCCACCCTTAAGGTTTAATTAAACTTTATACTTATATAAAGGCTCGGATCAGTTCACAATCAATGTGACAATGTGATACATTGCATTGTTAAATGAACCATTGAAAACTGAACTTTATACAATACAATATTTCTGCTGCAGAAGCGAGCTATTCGTTCTATTTATAAGATGTCGTCTTTTGAATCTATCTCTAAGAGAAAAATTTAAAGAAATAATAAAATCGCTTATATGTTAGAAAGAACATAAATATTTTCAAATAGAAAAGCGATAATCATAATGTAAATACTAGAAATAAGAACAAGTTAGCAATTCCAATGTTCAGACTAGCCAAAGTAAGCAAATCCTTTAAAGGCCAATGTATACGCCTATACAATAAAATCCCAGAAAATATTCAAAATCTACCTTTAAACAAATTTAAAAAAGCAGTTAAAGAACGTTTGTGTGCTAAAGTGTATTATAAAGTCAATGATTTCATCGAGGACAGCACACCTTGGTGGCTCCATGCAGGTTACTTTTCTTTTATTTTTGTAACATAGCTGTAAGCCATAACATTGTTATATTATTTTATTTTAAAATTGTAATTTTCCATTTTTTAGTAAAAGATGGCCCCGTACGAGTTTCTTACGCCGGGTCTTCTCGGCGGGGTAGTTCCCGAACCGGTGGTAGGCAACGTAGTTTCTTCGTTCTTTCTACGACTTTCAAAAAGTGTATCATGATACTCATTTTGAATAAAAAGATATTTAATTATTTTTTTTTATTTATTATTTACGGGAAAATACACATCAAATTGACAAACTTGCCGCCCACGTATTTAGGCTGTCTCTTCAAAAAATTTAATAGCTCATTTATAAAATCCTTCTTAACTCTTAGTCTTCATATTATTATAAGCTGCATTGTTTAGGATAAGAATATTTTAAGATGATTTTCTACAGAAATGACAGACGATCTAAGAGTTAGAACAATCCCCTAAATCCATTGACATCGTGGTTATAATATACTTTTTTCTAACCGACCCGGCAACTGTTGTTTTCCCATACAAATTATTTCTAGTATCAATATAAAAAGTACATAAAAACATATTCTCAGGCCTAACGAATATACATACAAAATTTCATTAAAATCGAGTGAGCCGTTTTGGAGGAGTTCGCGCACAAACACTGACACGAGAATAGATTTAAGCCCAATCTGGTGTCTAGCTCCTGACCAATGTCAATCATTTGCGGTGTCTCCTGCGTGACACTAGTCTTGTCTTAATGTCACTGGTCTTATATTATCACAGTAATTTGCTTAGCATTCCTAGTCTACGTATGTTCCATTACTCCTTACGATTATACGTTCATATACAAAACGTGAAGGCATGTGAAGTATCAAATATACATTATTCAACTGTCTAGTTCTTAGAAGAAGGATAAAATGGATTGGAACATTATGGAACCTGACCATGCGCGTACCCAGGGGGGGGGCAGGGGGGGCAGCTGCCCCCCCCTGGATCATGTTGACGTCCCTACTAAGGGCCCGTATTTTTGGTCAGTACTTAAGATGCGACCCGGTTTCAAGACGCGGTTCGGCTCTGTGATTGGTCCAAATTTTGACAGCCAACCAATCACAGAGCCTGAACCGTGTCTTGAGACCGAGATGCATTTTGAGTACTGACCAAAAATACAGGCCTCAGTATCTTATCTAGTACTTAAATATATATATAAAATATAAAAATTAATCAATAACTATAAAAATTTAAAATTAAGAAAACGAATTTTTGCCATTTGTTTGCAATAGAATATTTTTACAACTAAAAATTATTAATTTTTTATTCTTTATAAACACCTAGCTTATAAAAAATCTGATTTGCCCCCCCCTGGCCCAGAACCTGGGTACGCCCATGGGAACCTCTGCAAAATGCTAAACAGTAAACAACTGTTTGCTTCTTCGCATTTTTCTAAGGTTGTCCCAAACTCCACTAGAAATCCATTATTTTTAAGTCATACTTTTAAGTCTTACACAATAATATAATTATCTGATATTTTAAGTTTTTAACAGATCAATTTAAAATCATAAAATGTTTGTTATGACTTATGTTGCAATAAATATAAACAGGCAGGACTTTCATACCAATCTAATATATAAAATTCTCGTGTCACAGTGTTTGTGCGCGATCTCCTCCAAAACGGCTCAACCGATTTTAATGTGTACATGTACAGTCGTTAGGCCTCAGAATAGATTTTTTAGTTTTTATCTACTTTTTATATTGATACTAGAAATAATTTATATGGCAAAACAACGTTTACCGGGTCAGCTAGTAATAATATAACGGTATGATTAATCAGCGATATTCTACCGCAATTTATTCATGATTCAAAAATGATATTATATCTACGTTTTAGTAGTTACGGAACCCTCAGACAAGTTTAACACGCTCTTGGTAAGGATTTTTTGTTTACATTTAGATAGCATTGAAAGTTGAAACGCGGTAGTTGATAGTTTAAATTCACAAAGCATTCAGAATTTGAATACGACG
Source organism: Cyaniris semiargus (assembly GCA_905187585.1). NCBI lineage: Eukaryota > Metazoa > Arthropoda > Insecta > Lepidoptera > Lycaenidae > Cyaniris > Cyaniris semiargus. The sequence goes on from LR994547.1 coordinate 12,894,680, forward strand.
CAAACATTTTGATCTAGTTAGGGTTAAATGATCGTTCTATCGACTCAAGAGGACTTCAATCATATTGAATAGTACTTACAGTTAAGTAACTATTTATTGTTAATATAGTTTAAATAGCTCAAATTAAACTAAGTACACTATAAGCCAAATGAAAAGGTATAAACCATATGCCATCCACAATAATTAATACATAACTTTTGCAGACTATTGATACAAAGGTATATTGTACATGGTGGAACAAAACAAAGTAATAATAATTCCTATGAGATAATTTGGTATGGAGAGTCCCGGGAAAGGACATAATATGATACTTTTTAACCGGGAAAAATTTACGGTTCCCGCGCGATAGACGAATTTTGGTACAAAGAGTTGCCACCGATAGCTAGTAATTTTTATATATCACATTAGTGTATCGATAGAACGCGATAAAAAGTGTCATATAATATATATTATGTCCTCTCCTGCGACTGCATCTCTATACAAAATTTCATAAAAATTGGTTCAGCCGTTTAATGGTGCAGAGGTAACCAACAGACAGGCACACTTTCGATTTTATGATATTATTATGATAGATGATTGAAAGATTAGATAGACACCTATAAATTTATTATGTTCCTTGTTTAATTTGCCATCAAACGACTCTTGTACTATTATAGACATTGATTCATATACAGATGGTGGAACTACGTTATTCGGTCGGGTTATGTCAAGCCAAAAGATTAAGAGTAACATTGGTGTGAAACAACCTGACCAAATTGCGCAGGTTCGTCATCGCCCTTTGAATCAATTTCCCTTATATGGTACCATCGAAGAAATTGATTCTTAGGCAGATGGCGGACCCGGGGCATTTTCGAGAGTTATGTCAATTTAATGTAAGTCGTAATCTGTCGGCTGAGCTTGAGATAACCCGATCAAATAGGGCTGATCCGTCATTTGCCTATGAATCAATTTCCCTCATAGTACATCCCACTCAGATCGGAATGGCAACTAGGCGGGTTGTAATTGGTCTAACGTCGTGTTAGCAATCTCCAACAGCCGTACTGTCACAGCCTTATGATTAAATCCCATTAATTAAAGGACATCTTACACCTAAAGGTCAGCTTACACTAAATTGTAACATGGCATGGCCTTTTATTGTTAAACTGCAGAAGAAGATGAAAGAATTTGGTAATGCAACGTCCTTTAAAGTGACTTTCCGATCCTCGCGGCAAGCGACCTTGACGGACGAATTTCCATACTATACTAATATTATAAATGCGAAAGTGTGTCTGTATGTCTGTGACCTCTTTACGCCCAAACCGCTGAACCGATTTTGCTGAAATTTGGTATGGAGATACTTTGAGTCCCGGGAAAGGACATTCACCGCGAGCATTCACTTGGAATGTAACATTATAGATTCGTTTTTGAGCATTACATTACACGTGTAATGTAACATTAAAGATTCGACTTTGAGCATTCCATTGCTAGTTGATATTACAAGTTGTATCAAGAAATTACACACTGTATCATTACAAGGTGCGCATTGCAATGCTCGACTCTGTAACGTTACATTACAAGCGAATGCTCCCGGTGAGGGAGCACCTTAAGGCCGGCCAATCATTGACCATTTCTGCCATTCTTATTTAAAGTACAATAATTATTATCACACACAATTTAATGAAGTACAAAACTCATAAAACGATACGATGCAAAATACGAGGCACTTAATATTTATACCGGTTATTAATATCTTTATGAGCTATATATAGTATAGTAATAGCAGATATAGCTGCTATTTACGCAATTGCAGATATAGCTGCTATTAACGCAGCGAAATGCGACCAGCTTACAGCCATCTACTGAGAACTACATGTTGCCTGCAACTCCATTGCACAAAAATTCATTTATCACGTGGGAATCGTAATTTTTTTTATCTAAGAACTATCATTTGCCATTTCCCGTATTTACTATTATTTTTAATAAACTTCAACAAAATCGGTCCAGCGGTACAAGCATAAAGAAATGACAGACGGATACACTTTCATATTAATAATATCAGATATGGATGAATTGCAGATATAGTTTATTATGAAAGCGAAATGCGACTAACAGACACAGCCATTTATGGATAATGTCTTTATGCAGCGCTCGGGGAATCCCCGCGCGGTTTGGGGGGAATTCCCTCTTCCAACGCGGATTAGAATACTCCACAAACCACTAACAGTCCTTGTTCACTTGAAGGGGCTAGCAATTTGCGACTTAGATTCAGTATTGGTAGTTGACTATTCAGTAATGAACACAAGATTAATCACATTTAGAGACTTTGAATGATAACTTAACTTTCATTTAATGAAGTGTTCAACAGAAAGTGCATAAAGTTAAACTAAAAATACTTATAATTTTGCCAAGATGTGCACTAGCAACTAGTCAGCACTAACAATACTGGCTTGGCAAATTTTTAAGTGTATGACTGTGAAGCTGCGTGAAACTGCGTAATTATTTAAAAATACGAAATAATTATACCGCAAAAACATAACCTCAAAAAGATTTTCCAACACGATAACATTTTGAAACGTGCTCAACATTTTTTAACTCCACACAAGTGTCACCAACAGCATGCACAAAAATATCACTAAAACAATCAAAACAAAAACTGATATCAATACGCGCTAACATTCGTACAACAATAGAAACGTGCTGAAACTCACTCCAAAATAAACGATTTTCAGTGCTCGCCTGAATAGAAATTATTTTAGATTTCAGTGAGTAGCATATTCAGCTACATACTCTTGTCAAGTAGCTTAGCTTTATTTATGCTTGTTTAAGCTTGTGCTTTTTAGGGTTCCGTACCCAAAGGGTAAAAACTGGACCCTATTACTCAGACTTCGATATCTGTCCGTCTGTCTGTCCGTCTGTCTGTCTCCAGGCTGTATCTCAAGAACCGCTATAGCTAGACTTCTGAAATTTTCACAGATTGTGTATTTCTTTTTTTTATATTTGTATTGTGCCGCTATAACAACAAATACTAAAAACAAAATAAAGTTCATATTTAAGGTAACATATTGTATAACAACAAATACTAAAAACAAAATAAAGTTCATAATCACGTTTGTTGTATGGGAGCCACCCATACAACAAACGTGATTTTTGGCCTTTTTGGCTCGTAATCCATAATAGCAACATGTAGGCACTTGACATTTTCACAAAGTTCTCAATTATATGTGTACTTTAATATTTAATAATAAAATTAAAATAAAATAAATAATTAATCCCATACAAAAAACACATTTTTTCCATACTTTCGCTCTATAACGGTACGGAACCCTTCGTGCGCGAGTCTGACTCGCACTTGGCCGATTTTTATTAGTTTTAATTGTGCAGAATGATTTACAGATTAATACTTCCTCTTGTATCTCATGATTTTTATCATAATACTAAATGACCCGGTGCCCTTCGTGTCACTTTCCTTCTAATTAAGTTTTTAGTATTTTGCTCCCAGTTTTTTTATATTTTCTCACCGTGCAAACCTTCCCTCGACTTGAACAAATATTTCAAGACTAAAATTAGCCAAATCGGTTCAGCCCTTCTCGACTTTTAGCGAAACTAACAAAATTGAAAATTCATTTACATTTATATGTATGTATCTATTCATACTTAATAAATAATATTACAATGCATGCAATGATCAATAAACTCACTTTAAGCTCGTGTGAAATTTCAATAGAAACATGAATTCCGTTGTTTCTATTATGTCCTATCAAACAACATAGCTCTATGTCGAAAACAATTAAATGGTCGGACAATCGCGGGATTGTTTATTAGTTTGTAAGGGTTCCCCGGAATGTGTCAGAGATGTGAGATAGACTATGAAATATGCGCCAACTTCGCCTGGCGCGGTATGTCAAGGCCGTTGATTACATTTAGCCCCTAGGCCACTACCTACCACAATTAAAGATGAGTGGATGAACCAGATAACTAACATTTTATAACATAAAGAGTCATTTTTTCCCTTAAAATTTGAACAAACCTTATGACTTACCCACTTCATCATCTGGCTAATATATCTGGCTAAACAAAAATCCACAGTTTTTTTGATTTCAAATCATTTTCCCGGCTCTAAGGTCTTCATTTATGTAAAAAAATCGGCCAAGTGCGAGTCGGACTCGCGCACGAACGGTTCCGTTCCGTTATAGAGCGAATAATTGTGTTTTTTATATGGGAGCCCCCCTTAAAATTTGTTTTAATTTTACAATTAAATATTAAAGTACAAAATAATTAAAGATTTTGTGAATATTTAAAGTGCCTACCTATTGCCATTATAGACTACAAGCAAAAAAAGCCAAAAAAGTCACGTTTGTTGTATAAGACCCCCTCTTAAATATTAACTTTATTTTATTTTTAGTATTTGTTGTTATAGCGGCAATAGATATACACAATCTGTGAAAATTTCTGAAGTCTAGCTATAGCGGTTCTTGAGATACAGCCTGGAGACAGGCAGACAGACAGACGGACAGACATCGAAGTCTCAGTAATAGGGTCCCGTTTTTACTCTTTGGGTGCGGACCCCTAAAAACAGCAATTTTTCCAAATGAGTGAATGTCCGTATGTTACAAAATGTTAGTTATCGTGTTCTTCAACTGACATCTTCAAATTTATTTTTTGACGATTTTAGAGCGCCTTTCTCCTATGGTAAGATATCTTTAGATAAATCTAATCTGCCATACAAACAGTTTTTTTGCTCATTCAGCAAAGCAATAGTATTTTTGAATTTTATTTTAACAATATTCAACATTTAAATTTTGCCACTACTATACGAATAAGGCGATTCTCACGCCGCAAACAATAAATTTCAACAGTTTTAAAATTATTGTATCTCAGTGCGTATTAAGCGACTTTGAAAAATTAATAGAAATTCTATTTTCTATAGCACAAAAACGTTATTACAAAATTACTAATCACGCATGCAATTGTCGGACTTAGCTTATGGAACTAAAGTTATAATTAGAAATTCATTAGAAATAGCGTGAACTATTTTACAAACCATTTGAACATGGGATATAGATTGTTGGCGTTAGTAAACAACTTCACTGGCACTTATCCTTTCGCTTTTCCCTCGCAACGCGAGCAAAGTAAATATTCGTAGAGTTGAGAATTTGATGTTATAAATTCGAAAGTTTGTGAGCAAGGATATATTTATTTAGTGTTTGCATTAGTAAATAAAAGTTTATACTTACCATATTGTGTACTAGCTTAGCATAGCTTCCTTAAAAAAATAGAAATAAGTTATTAGGATTAGAGTTATAAAAACTACAAAGCAATAGTTTTCAGTTTAATTATCTCAATTTCGCTGGTAGGTATAAATTGTAGTTATAAGCTAGTTTTGTAAATACAGTTTCTGTGGATACTGACGAAGTCTAAACGCATTGTATATAAAATATAATAGGCGTATTATTTATATATGTCGCAGCCAACTGGGTAAAATAGCCGTTCAATCAAACAGCTAGCCCTTTGACTGAACAACGCCATTCATCCACACGTCTAGCTTTTTAATTGAACATTTGAGTCGCTCAAAACGTTCAACATTACAGCTGATTCAAAAGCCGCCGTCTAATTGAATTAGTTCAGCGCTCACCACCGCGGCGCTAGGTACGTTTTTTTTTTCAATATGGCGTCAACTAGCAGGTTTTTGTAAAAAAATATATTTTTCGGAAAGAAGGATTGTTTTGTAAGACTGATTTTACGTTATTTATTCATATAAAGAAGATGTTTTTATGAAAGAGTTTAGATTTTTGTTAACTATCTACTTTTTTATGAATACGAAGGTTTTTAAGATAGTATTTCTGTTCGTTTGTTAAAAGAAAAGTTACGAACAAATGATATTATATAATTTCTTCGTAAATTTTTGAGTTAATAATTTTTTGCTTGCACCAAGCTAAAAATTACAAGCATATAATAATATTGTAATTAGTAATGTGTTTTTCATTTTTACTTATTTCATCAAACTTTTGGTCACCTCTTAAACTTAATCCACGAATAATCTTTAAAAATTACAAAAAGTTTTCCTATTCTTTCAAATAACATACAAAACTAATTATGTATCACCTTACTTAATTTGCCATTTAACCAGGTGGCTAAGCGTCGTCTAGCTGTATTGTTGAACGTTGCAGTCAACAAGTCGGCTAAACGACGTATAGCCGTGTGATTGAAATGCGTTGTTCAGTCAAAGGGCTAGCTGTTTGATTGAACGGCTACTTTAACCAGTTGGCTGCGACATATACAATGCGTTTAGCCTCGATAAGTACTAGGCGGTACTTATTGATATCTAAATTATTTTCGTTAAGTTTCAAACGGATCATTTAGATGAATTTTTTTTATTAATTTCGTAAAATTATATAAAAAATATAATCTAGATTTTATAGTTTTACTATATCTAAATTAAAACATCGATAAAATTTCGATGTACTTAATTATTAGGTAGTGTGACAAAGTAAAAATGGTTTAATTTCTAATCTTTAACTTGCTCCTATATCATCTTCCCCTCAATGTTTATGTTACACAAAGTTTCTCGTGAAAATTATATTAAATCGACTGGACATTAATTAAAATACTTGGAAAGTTATAGAACAGTTATAGTGGGGGCCATTATGAAAGTGTCTTGTTATAATTAATGCGTTTCTGCGGAGGGGTGCCGTTAACAAATGCGATCTTAGCTGCGTTCATTTATTAAAAATATTCCTGGTAATTATTTATCAGGGGGGAGGGGGGAGGGGGACTCAGAGACGAATATTAATTACTTAGCTGTAATAAAATGAAAAGTTTAACAGATAATGTATGGGGCTTATATCAACATTTTAATTTGATTACAGTTATGTATTCGTGCGGCAGTTAAAGTGAGAATTAAATATTTGTCTCTCAAGTGACACTAAACTTGCCACTTTACAAAATGACGGCGTTGGATCTGATTTTGACCTTTCGCCTTGTTACTTGTGACACTAGCTCACAATGTCATTTCAAACGCCACCACGTATAACGTACCTCGTAGCAGGCCTTGTACCATGAAACTCTTTTGAGACTCAAACAATCGGACGAGAATGCCGCGTCCTACTCTAACAAACGTGAGATGACGTTGTTAGAGCAGGACGCGGCATTCTCGTCCGATTATTTGTGTCTCTAAACAGTTTCGTAGTAGGCCTACTATTTCGTAGCGCCGTAGCATTATTCGTAGCATACTCTTCCCGCCGCACTCAGCGACATTAGTGATTACTTAAATTTAATTTAATGAAGGATTAGACAGAAACAGTAGGGAGTATATGTCAAAATTGTAATTAAATTAAACTTGTTATAATTAAATGTCTTTGAGTTCGGTGGTTTAATTATTGTTTTTAACCATAGCTATAGTTTACGTTGTGACTCAAGGCGTAGCGGTCATCGATCCCATAAAAGTGATGATGACCGCAACTCTGTTGTGCCAAAATTCGTTTTTAAGCGGAACCCGATGGGAAGAACATATCCGATGTCCTTCCCCGGGACACAAAGTATCTCCTTACCATTTTTCATCAAAATCCGTGCAGCGGTTTGGGCTTGAAGTGTTGCCTCTTCACGCCAAAACCAGACAGATAGACTTTTGAATTTATAATAATATTAGTATTGATAATGTAATTTGCAATATATAAGATTACTAGCCGTTGCCCGCGACTTCGTCCGCGTCAACATTTTTTTTTGTAATCTAATATTTAAAAAATAATAAAAAGTATCCTATGTTACTTCTGATACCTCCAAGAGTATGTGTACAAACTTTCATGGTGATTCGTCAAGTAGTTTTTGCATGAAAGCGTAACAAACATCCACGTTTTCGCATTTATAATATTAAATTAGTATTAGTAAGAATATTATACAATAACCCAAATTAATAATGCTATATTTTGTCGTTTAAAGTAAGTACGGCTGTATATCAAACAGGTTTTCATTAGTCTAATTCAATTTTAATGATTGCGAGTCTGTGTGAGTAAATCCTGGTTTACGACGCGTCGCTGATACGAGCGCGGACGATTTATTGCTTTATTGCCACCGATTTTTCCGACCGAATAGGTACAAGTTGGAAGCCGGTTACATGAAGTTGCAGCAGACGACGTGTCGTCGCGACACTACTGGTTTCTAATATATTTCTATGAAAGTGTCGCTAGCTTCGTGTCGCTAGCTGCGGAGGGTATTTCATAGAAATACATACAAACCAGTAGTGTCGCTGCGACACGTCGTCTGCGGTTGCTTCATGTCGCCCGCTGCCAAACGGCACCTTATTACATATTTATTTGATTAATTTCGCCATCGATGTGAATGAAAGTAATACTTGATGCAACCCGTGACTTCGTTGCATCAAAATTGAATGGGAAAAACCTACATTTTTACGCAACAGGAACTATACCTGCTATGAGGTCCTTTATAGATATTGGTATATCCTTTTACTCAAAGTTTAAAATATATACAAATCGGTTCATCGATTTAAGCATAACGAGCTTACAGACAGACTCACTTTCACAGTTATAATATTATTAAATGAATGTAAATATTATAATATCTTTAGTTTGGGCTAAGTTTGTATAATAATAATATATTGTATACTAATAATAAAATATGTATATTTAACCTTCCGATTAGTCGATTATTTACTTTTTATCTTGTCAAGATAATGTTAACCTACTTGTAGCATACTTTATTTACCCGGACGGACCGCGGGCATATAAAAAAAATATATTTTTAAACTCCTGAAATAAAATATGAATTCGAACAAAACCTATTTATGGAAACGGGAAAAAGTTTTGGCCTCAATATCAATTATTCCGAAAAGAGGCAGAATTTAGCGCTGTAGCAGCGTTAACATTAATTTCGCGATTATGTGAATTCTATGCCATTGTGGGTGAAGCAGCAATAGAAATGTAGAAAATGTTTTCACCTCATAAATCATGGAGCGGCGCAGACGAGTGACTGTATGGGCCTGATTATACTACCGAGTAGAGTGGTGAGACAGTACCCTCGGCCGAGCACTCGGTACGTTTACTCATATTATAGACGTGCTCGGCCGCGGGTCTTGCCACTCTACTCGGTATATGTAATCAGGACTTAACTGTCGCGAGCCGATTTTGTATAAGGAACGAACTCCGTTGGGCGTTGCGTTTATCACGCGGGAACTGTAGATTTTTCCGGTGGTATCCAAAAGTAATCAATGGACATTAAAAGAGAGCAGTAATAATATAAACCATAATTATATCGTAATTTTTTTTTCAAGTATAATATACCTATATATAATTTTTGTTATAAGTAAGTTTAATTTTTATAAGCACTTTTATTATACTCATGAAAAATTATAGTAAAACGCAAATTTCTTAAAGACAAACACAACTTTATATTAAGGAGAATCGACTGTCCATTTGCTCAGAGCATTAGCAGTTCGTTTGCTCAGAGCATTAACGTTGAGGTGAGTGTTCCGTCATAGTTCAGTAACGCGTAGATATGCCTGATCTGTTCTTAACACTATTGAGTAATACTAACTAGATCATCCAAATACGGATGAAAACGATGAACGAGGACGTATAAATGCATTAATGGACAATCACACAGTTTAAATTAATGACTGTTTAATAACAATTAATTCAAACTAATAAATAAATGCCATTATTATATTTTATTCAGCACTAGATCTTTCTTCTGTGAGAAAAAGCTTACACAACTTCGATACCTTCTATAACCCTTTGGGAGATAAAGTAAACATTTTTTTTTTTTAGTATCTGCCTACGTCGTACGAGGATCATGTGTGCAAATTTGAAATTTATAGCGCTATGATTTTGCCTGTGCATTGATCTATTAATTAATCTGGGGATCATGTGGGGGGGGGGGGGAAGAGAAGGGAATAGGGTAGGGGATTGGGCCTCCGGTAAACTCACTCACTCGGCGAAACACAGCGCAAGCGCTGTTTCACGCCGGTTTTCTGTGAGAACGTGGTATTTCTCCGGTCGAGCCGGCCCATTCGTGCCGAAGCATGGCTCTCCCACGTATAAAATGGTGGTGGTGTTGTAAATGCGTGGCTTATGTTTAGGACTTAATATTATTATATTTTGATTAATACACTTAGATAATGATGGAAAATGGCGGTTTAGGTGTAATTACAAGCTCTAATTAATTATAGTCATTGCAGGACGATAATTATAGGGTAATTTAGGTGCAAACAGTTTGACTGGATCAGCTGTAACATAGCATTACATTTAAACCAATTCCGAAAAGGCTAATAATGCTGTTAAAATGTGGCAGTAATTTTCTTAAGTAACAAACAGCTTAATGACAAGTCTTGTTTCTGTCACGCGTATAAAATTGAATTAAGAAACTTCCTGACAAAGTGTTTGTGAACTGGCCCTGAGTAGAAATTATGGGCGTGGTTGGTATAGATCATAATATTTTCAAAGAATATCTGAAAATATTATGATTAACAGCTCTCATATCAACGTTACTAAAATGAGACCTATATACGCATCGAAATATTAGAAAGTTATTTTATCGAACACGATAGAATTTTGGTATCAGCCTGTATCGCGCCGAATGTTCGGATGTAAACGACTGCTCAGATCGGCTTAATAAATACATCTCACTTTAAAACTTCCGCTCCGAATAAAAATTTTATTCCGTCGTTTTTTACTCGCGCGTAAATCAAATAAATGGACGGTGAGGAATATCGAATTTACAAAGGCCAATTTAGCTCATTCCGCCATTTTATTGAAGATAAAACAATGGCCGGTAAATAATTCACAAAAAAGTAAAAATATCGGCGATATTAAGGTGTGAAAATTTTCGTAATATTACGCTGTAAAACTGCACAAAGTGTAATAAACTGGGAATGATAAGTGCCGTTTTACAATATTCATGCACAAGTTACTACTTGCAGCGCCAACTTTTCATTTCAGGTACAAATGAAATGTGTTAGTTACGATGCGAGCTGTTCAGCATTGAACATGTGAACTAGATCGCGTGCACGATCAGCTCATTCCTACTCTACATAATTTAACCTACTCTAAATAAAATTATGAATACCATATTTTGTACATATGTGTTTTGTGTTTAGGAAACTTGTAAATATTTGTGTGTCTAAAGGTGAACAAGTATATATTGTAAGAATTGATCATAATAAATCAGATAGCAACTTCGTGTTGTGTCTCACTCATCTCCCATTTCCCTCCCTTAAACACTCTCTGGAAGTGTTCCGACCGACTCCCAAATCCATACCGACAACCTCTAACTGTGGCCAAGACACCTTTAGCCTAACCACAGTCACCTGAGCCTGGGTGATTGCCAGTGAGAAAATCATCTCCATCCTTTTATTCCTTTCAACTATCCGCCTGCTACCTTAGGTCTCATGGTAGCAGGTTTCCTGGACGTATTAAATATGTTTATATATTACAAAACCTATGGTTAGGGCTAGGTTGGTAGGGCATTAGGGTGTTAGGCGTTAGGGATCCTAGTGTTAGGGTACAGCTCTCCCCCATAGTAACGTGAAACCTTATTCTGGGTTTTACACGAGCAATATATTGTAATAGAACTAGATATTCGACGTTTAAATACAAATGTTACAAAAATCTTTATTAACTGAAATTGTATTGAAATAGAAGCTCCGGTTATCCGTTGATTATAATGATGATGAGCTATAGAAATAGGAATGAGCTGTAGAAATAATATTTTTATACTTTTTACGCGACAACGAATAATGAGTTTCCTAAACTAAGACAGAGTTTTTTCATAATATTATTCTTTGTAAGTCATTAATAGTTATGGAAAATCTAATTTTATCCTTAGGGAACTTTATATTTATGATCTATTTATATTGTGGTTTGCTTTCTTAATTCCGAGAAAACTCGTCGTTTAAGAACGGATACATAAATTGTAATTATCTCAGGAATGTAATGCAATTGTCTAGGAACTGGACTTATTCAATTACAACATAAATCAGGCGTTTTTGTAAAATAACAACCCTTTCCTTGGACGTCCAAGGAAAGGCCTACGTAGACCGAATTGTCGGTAGCTTGCGTTGGCACAAATTTTGCGGACATAAAACTACAGCTACATATTATGTCTTAAGACAAAACACCAACCAAGATTTACCTCAGGGTCTATGATAATGTAAAGATACATATTCTTTGTTATTATAATCTTTGTTACTTCATGATCCGGTGAACTTCGTAACACTTTACTACAAAAAAACCTTCCCTGGATTAACATGAATATTTCAAGAGTAAAATAAGCCAAAGCAGTTCAGCCTTTCTCGAGTTTTAGCGAGACTAACAAAATTTATATCTCTCCTCATGACTGAGGGACGTGACCACCAAAATTTTCTATCCGGGATAGGGCTCTCCACTTGTTTCTGTTTTTGGCCTGATGCAGTGCCTCCTGGAACGTGCAGTCAGCAGCCTTGACAATCGTGTAGCCACTCTGCTTCTGCCTCTTTTCCTCACTAATTAGTGAGGAAAAGAGGCAGAGCCAGCTAGTATGAGACTTTTTACTAGCTGGGCAATTAGTGAGGAAATTTAGCCCGCCGGGAGCGTAACGAGAGTTAGGCTCCCGGCGGGCTATGTGGCCAAAAAAGGTGAGTGATCGTTGTAGACAGAGCGTGGACAGGCGGGTGGTAATTTTAAGTTGTTGAAGTATAGACGTGTTTGTCCGGTGTGCGATCCAAGGGATGCCCAGCATTTTGCGCCAGCACCACAGTTCAAAAGCGTTGATCTTGGCTCGAGAGCTTTAAGTGTCCATGTCTCGGAGGCATATAAAAATATTGAAAAGATTAAGGAACGCATTAGTGTTATTTTTGTGCTGCGATATAGATGTTCTTATTCTTCCATATCTTTTATAACGCGCCCACAAAATTTATATACACTTACGTAAATCGATTTGACATTTTCCTATGTAGCTCTTTCTACGTATGGTATATTAACTCTGTGCTAGCAAAAGTATTTTCCGAAAATGTTACTCCAAGAGAAATATCCAGCGAGATTGAATACAAAACAATTTTCCATAAAATATCAACCTTACACTCGAGAACATTGTAGAACGTAAACTTGTTTCACTTGATTGATGCTTCAATAAAAATCCACACGAAATGTCTTCCAGCCCCGTAACTCACACGTTCACAATGGAAAACTACAAAACACAACAAAAGGGAATTGATAGTGAGAAATTATGGGCGATGCTGGGAATTAGTTACACTTGAAAGTAGTAAAGAATCGAAGAGTAACACAAATATTTCCTGTACTACAGAGTATTCAATGTCTTATAAAGATTAGACAGGTTCTAATGCTGGGAATTGAAAGTGAGAAATTATGGGCGATGCTGGGAATTAGTTACACTTGAAAGTAGTAAAGATAGATTCGAAGACTAACACAAATATTTCCTGTACTACAAAGTATTCCATGTCTTATGAAAATTAGACAGTTTGTAATGCTGGGAATTGAAAGTGTGAAATTATGGGCGATGCTGGGAATTAGTTACACTTGAAAGTAGTAAAGAATCGAAGAGTAACACAAATATTTCCTGTACTACAGAGCAGTCCATGTCTTATTAAAGATTAAACAGTTTCTATGCTCGCAGCGTATTCTTTAAGGGTCTAATCACACTAGCGGTTCCGCTCATAAGACGCGAGCTGTGTGATAATACCTTTAGGCTCCTATATAAATTAAATTGAATTTTTTTTTGTCTCGCTTAAACTCGAGTAAGGCTAAACCGATTTGGATGATTTTAATCTTGAAATATTCGTAGAATTTTATAAAAGGTTTATATTAGAAGGAAAGTGATTCGAAGTCATTATCATAGAAAATATTAATTGTTTTGTAAAAAAATTGGGGGAACGAAACAAAGCAGGCTTCGCTCCTACTCTTAATTTAATATTTTCTGTATATTTATTTAGTTGTGCCATAAAATTACTTAATATTTGTACAGGACACTAACGATTACGTGGGCGGAGGGCGGCTTATTGAAATTGCTGCTCTTATTATAATATCCCTGTAATAACAAAGGATACTGAAATTTATATCCTTCGCAAACTGAAACCTTACTAATAATATATAATAAATAATAGTTAAAAAAATCGACCAAGTGTGAGTTGGACTCGCGCACGAAGGGTTCCGTACCACAATAGAGCAAATTATATAGACTGAAAATTGTGTTTTTTTGTATGGGAGCCCCCCTGATTTATTTAATTTATTTAAATTTTATTTTTATTAATAAAGTACAAATACAACTGAGTATTTCGTGAATATTTCAAGTGCCTATGTGTTGCCGTTATTAATATCGAGCAAAAAAAACACGTTTGTTGTATGGGAGACCCCCTTAAATATTTAATTTATTTTGTTTTTAGTATTTGTTCTTATAGCAGCAACAGATATACACAACAAATTTCAGAAGTCTAGCTATAGCGGTTCTTGAGTTACAGCCTGGAGACACACAGACAGACAGATGGACAGACGGACAGATTTCGAAGTCTTAGTAATAGGGTCCCGTTTTTATCCTTTGGGTACGGAACCCTAAAAACACGTATTTTTCGAATTCATTTTTTTTTCAAAAATTTTAACAAATTAATTCACTGTCATTGGCTCATAATACGTATGAAAGTTTCGAATTAAGTAGACTACTGGAGATAGGTGAAAATCGTGCTCAAAGACTCCGTTACATACATACAGCCCAAGTTTATAAAAGCGTGTGGCGGTACCCACAATTCGCCTAACATTCCTGCATCGCGCTATCGAAGTTTTCTGAGCGCGTCGCTATATATACGACAGCTGAAATGTATCACGTGGGCTCCGGCCTGACCGAGCATACCACCTCGCTCGGTCGGAAGATCTTCCTTTGCGGCCTCCACGCATTCATCCCACATTGGTGACCCTCGACAGAACACGCCTCCTTCATCATCATCACTCCCCGCCCCTCCCCGCCTCATCGGGTACCTCGTCCACTAGCCGCAATGTACCGCGGCTTGGGCGACTCCGCATCGGCATCAACGGGCTTTCCACTACACCGACCGGTCAGCAAGCAGAGCACATCTCTCCTGGTCAGCACGTAGCATCGACTCCGCACGGCAGCTATCCGACTCACTGTTCTGGCAACACTGAATTAAAGGTTCACCTCCCGACTAATAATTTAAGTTTTTTTTAAATTTTAAGCTGTAATTACTATTGTAAATGTGTTAGAAACTCAATTTATAACTCTAGAAATTGTTATAACTTTATACTCACGGCAGTGTTTGTGCATATTAGTGTTTTATTACAAATAAAAGTTCAAGCCCGGTACCAGCTGTCAACGACTGGACGAGTTCAAATTGGAGCTGTGTTTTCTTATGAATTGCTAATCCCGGGGAGTATTATTGTATTTGATTATTAATCATCTTTTACTAAATAATAATCACAACTCCACTGCACACCGCTCACTTTGGTGAGCTACGTCCCATATCACACTTGGCAAAGTTAATTTCTCTCTTGGCTTGACAAGTCTTGGAAGCGGAGTTGCAGATAAAAACATTAAAGCCCACACATACATAACACTAATATACTGTGCACGCACTACACAAGCACAGAGGCATCCTCAAAAACCTAAATTTAATGCATTTAGGTATTGTTCAGTTATATACAGGTTATAGTAACTAACAACTAACACTATTATTTGTCTATACCTACTGTCTTTTTCTTTTATATCTAACCTTTACCAATCTATATTTGTATAATCTCAGTTTCATTCTTTAATCTCTTTCTTTGTCACATTGCTAATTTTTTCCCACTACAACTTGTAATTTCACATTATATTAATAATATCATATTGAGGCTGGCTTTTGCTTAATTGCTCTAAAGTAAAAGGTGACTTACACTTAGATAAATTTAGCTAATAAAGCCATTAAACTATTACAATTGTTTTTCAGTGCCTGGGAATAAACATAATATAGCAAAATGATGACCCGTTCAGCCGTGGCCCGTCGTACCGAGGAACAACTTCGTGTGGCCCTCGAGGAGTTAAAGGACTATAAAGATCAATGCCAAATACTGCTGAGGGAAAGAGATGACAATGAAAAAGAGATGTTATCTATCTTGCAGAAAAATTAAAATCACAACTTAATAAGTTATGTTTAGACTATGAAAATATTCACCAACAAAAAGTGGAACTTCAAAGCATTGTTGACTCTTTTGATCAGTGCAGAGACGAATATGAAGAAACGCTCAAGAACTCTGCTAATCTTAAGAAAAAATTGGACAGCGCTGAGGAATATTATATACTCCAACTGGAAGACCAATTAGACATTCAGCGATCAAATTAAAACACAGATTTTATTCAACCAATTAATAAAGGATAATAAGTGTTCTGTTTCTAACACATCTTGTAATAATATTAGCACCATCGATTTAACTGCAGATGATATAGTACCAGTATGCATTATGGACAGTAAGAGAAAACTGAAGAAATATATAAAAATTAAAAGATTTATAAAGAAAGCTCAGCAATTGTTAATTAAAAATAAAAAAAAGTTACAAAATTGTCTAAAACAACAAAGAATAAAATGTTTTTGAGTGATAAATTGCTGAAATGTTCTAGTGAATTAGAAGATATAAAATATAATTATGAGGCCGATGTATGCAGCCTTCAGGCTGAAATCTCAAGTTTATTGTTTTCATTAGAAAATATTACAAAGAAATATGAATTATCTAAAAAGGAAATACAGGGACATATTTCTGCCATGGATGATTTGCTTGAAATGTTACATTATAATGAGGAACGAGTAAACTCGTTGTTTAAAGTTAATACTATTTCAGAAATTCAAGAAAATCATTTAACTGGAGGAATATCACCTGATATGAAAAGCCAGAAGGTAAATACTGAAAGCCAGACTAATATCTGCCTATTTAGTGATGAAATAGGAAGAGACTTGGGTACGTATCTTTATAGAATGTGTGGACAATTGGTCACTAACTTTTGTATGCCCGGAGCTACTTACTGTGAGATAATAGACAGGGCATCAACTATGACTTATTATCCTAACACCACTATAATAATTCTAGTCGGGAGAAGGGGTAAAGTAAATAAGAAACAGATGACTGATCTTTTAGAATGTTTATATAATATTATAAATGTAACAAACATTATAGTATTCACTTTACCCTATATAAAAATGTTGCCAAAAAGCTGTGCTTATGAAAATCAAATTAGATTTAGGTTGAATAGCATATTGTATAGTGCTGTCAACAACAATTGTATAGTTCTAAGCGACACACAACCAAAATATCAGGTTGTCGATATAAATAATTTAGATAATAAATTTATTAATGATATAAGTATAGATAAGTATTACTTATCTCATTACTGTAAGAGACATATAGCAAAGATGCTATGAAGTTTTTTATTTTCTTTGAAAGCCAAGAATTTGGCTTCTTTGACTACTGCTTCTATTGAGCAGTGTTCTAGTTATAGTAACGAATTGGAATATGTTCCAATTAATTATTTAAATTAGACCATAAGACAATGGAGGATGTCTCTTGCACTAATAGCTTAATTGTGAAAAATCCTACCAAAACTTACTCCAATATAAATAGCAAGAATGTTATAAGCTTGGTGCATCAGAATTTTCAAGAAATGGTAGGTAAAGAACTTGAAACTGAGTTGTTTCTAAAACAATTTCAAATTGATATTATTTGTATTTCAGAACACTGGTTTAGAAAACATGAACTCATTTTCAATCTCAATGATCAACAGGTGGATAGCTCGTTCAGCAGAGAGAATGCCATTAGAGGCGGATCACTTATATTAATTAGAAAAAAATTAAAATTCAAAGAACGTAAAGACATTGTGAACCTCTCTTCTGAACGGATAATAGAAGTAGCCTGCATAGAGTTAAGTCAACTAATTATTGTAAGCATATACAGGCCACCATCAGGGTTATATGACTCCTTTGAACAAAGCATGGAACAAATATTATCAAAGATATGTGCATCTAACAAAAAAGGTATCGTTTGTGGTGACTTTAATATTAATTTATTTCACTTAAACTCTACTACTGTTAGATTCACATCTCTATATAAATCATATAAACTTAATTACTTGTTTTATGAGCCAACAAGAATCTGTGACACAACGGCAACTTGTATTGATAATATTTTTACAAATTTTACTCCATGTAAAAAAGAAATAATAAATAAGCTTAGCTCTGATCACTGTGGGCAACTAGCCTCATTTAATATACATTGCGATAGTTACCTAGAGGAAAAGCGTGTGTTTGTTCCTGTGAATACAATATATACCGTATTGAGAAGTTTAGAAATAACTTAAGTTCAAGTATTCAATTATTATTGGATGAGTCAAATAGTTCAAATGAAGCATTTAACAAATTGTTTAAGATGATAAGAACTCAATTTAATACTATTATGTATTTACTCCTAGAACGGTTAGAAACAGCCATAAAAATAATAATTTTACAGTATGGGCAACTACAGGAATTAAAATAAGCAGGCAAAGATTATATGAATTGTATGATGAAAAATGCATGAATACTAGTGATAAATTCAAAACATATGTAAAAAATTATTCAAAGATTTTTAAAAAAGTTTGCAAAGCCGCTAAGGCTATTCACATTAGGAATAAAATTAAAAATTCGAAAAATAAAATTAAAACTACTTGGAAAGTAATAGCTGGTGAGACTGGAAATGTCACCTGTCGTAGCACTGATTTTGAAATTTATTTTGAAAATAAAAAGATAACCAATGATCATGAGGTTGCGACGGTCTTCGAAAAATTTTTTGCTGATTTTCCGGTCTCAACAACGAAAAATTTAAACTCCTCACCTGCAGCTGCTGAAAAACTACTCAGAGACAATGTAAAGGAATGTAATGTCAATTTTAGGTTTAGAGAGATTGTCCCCAAAGATATCATTGATACTTTTAAATTAGTAAATATTAAAGATACTACTGATCTCTGGGGCATGTCTACTAAAATTATCAAATCGATAATTGACATCATAGCTCCTCATCTATCAATGATTTTTAATGACTGCATAAGGAGTGGTATTTTTCCTGACTTAATGAAGCACAGTAAGGTTGTACCTTTATTTAAAGCGGGACTTAAATCTGATCCCACAAATTATAGGCCTATATCGATTCTACCGACTCTAAGTAAAATATTTGAAAAAATAATTTTAAATCAGTTACTATTACATTTTAACTTAAATAATTTATTACACAATAATCAATATGGTTTTACTAAGGGTCGATTCACAACGGATGCTGGTATAGGTCTTCTTTATAGTATATTTGAAGCATGGGAGGACTCGCAGGATGCTCTAGGGGTTTTTGCGACCTCTCCAAGGCTTTTGACTGTGTTGAGCATGCTACATTGATCAGGAAATTGCACCACTATGGCATTAGGGACTCAGCACTCAACCTTTTGACATCTTACCTCAAAAATAGAACTCAAAGGGTTGACATTAATAGTAAAAGGTCGAATGGGACCAAAATAGAATTAGGCGTCCCACAGGGATCCATTTTAGGTCCATTTCTTTTTCTCATCTACATAAACGACTTACCTTATTTTGTTAAGGATAATGATAATGAGATAGTACTTTTTGCTGATGACCCTTCACTTATTTTTAAAGTGAAGCGACGATCGATGAAGCGAATTTTCAAATTACGACGAGGTAAATAGTGGTCTCTCAAAAATAGTACATTGGTTTAACGTTAATAATTTACTTCTAAATTCTAAAAAAACTAAATGTGTAAAATTTACTTTGCCCAACGTTAGGCAAGTTAAAACCAATATACTATTAAATGATGAGAAGATGGATTTGGTGGACACCACTGTATTCTTAGGCATTACACTAGATAGTAAACTACAGTGGGGTCCTCATATTGCTAATCTTGCAGATAGGCTCAGTTCTGCAGCATACGCAGTCAGAAAAATACGGGAAATTTCTGACGAAGACACAGCAAGACTAGTTTATTTCAGTTATTTTCATAGTAGAATGTCGTATGGCATCCTCTTATGGGGAAACGCTGCCGACATTGATACGATTTTTGTGCTGCAGAAGCGAGCTATACGTTCAATTTATAAAATGTCAGCTTTTGAATCTCTGAGAGAAAAGTTTAAAGAAATTGGTATTCTAACTGTTGCTTCTCAATACATTTTGGATAATGTATTATATGTTAGAAAGAATCTTAGTAAATTTACAACCAAAAGTGACAGTCACGGAAGAAACACTAGAAATAAGTTCAAACTAGAAATACCGGTGATCAGACTTAGAAAAGTTAGTAAATCTTTTAAAGGTCAATGTATACGCCTTTACAATAAAATCCCAAAAAACGTTCAAAATCTCTCCATTAATAAATTTAAAAAAGTAGTCAAAGAGCGTTTGTGTGCCAAAGCCTATTATAAGGTCAATGATTTTATAAACGATGGCACATCTTGGGAGTAGGATGGCTGCTTGCAAGGCTGCTTCTACATTATTTTATGACTTACAATAATTATGTATGTATGTTGACATTGTATAATTTTAAGTTACAGCAATGTAAACTTTATTTTAAAAGATTAATTTTTTTCTCACTTTTTTTGGTAATATTTATTAATATTATGAGAGTAAAAAGAATAGAGAGTACTCTTGTGTACTGCGCACACACTTGGGCACTATAAAATTACTCCTGCATAATTGGCCTGGTTACAATGAACTATGAAGCCGGCCACGGTCGCCGAAACTGGTGTGGCAGTTATTATTAAAAGGCGCTTGATAGAAAAGTTTGTCCTTGTCTTTGTGCTTTTTTAGCCATTACATAATGTATACCGTATCCATTGTTTGACTATTTTTTTAAGTAAAAGACTAAAGTTAAAAATGCACATTTGTATTTCAACTGCACACAAATATTCCTTAATACTCTTCTTTGGTAAGTGAGCACAAAACGAGCAAACACTCCAGAGTCCCTAGCCAAGACTTTTTTTATCGCTTCTTTATAGAATTGATCAAAATGTCTGGAATTGACATTACACGAGTCGAACGTCAACTTCATAGAGCCAGTTCACACGGCGCGTTGTGTCAGCGTTGCGTCGACGCAGCGCTGCCGTTTGACGCATAGCCGGCCACACGGGCGCTGTGCCATCGCAGCATTATTACGAAGCAGTCTTAACGTCAACACTCCCTCCCGCTTCGTGTCGGGGGCTGCTGTCCGTCATGTGTACGTTGCGACGACGCAGCGCGAAGACAAACACCTTGGTTATTTGTATGTAAAACAACGCAACGGCAGCACTGCGTCGACGCAACGCTGACGCAACGCGCCGTGTGGACTGGCTCTTAGTCGTATGATGTATCTTCTGGGGTAATATTGAACGCGTCTTTCAATCTTATTGTCAAATAAATTGTTCAATAAAATATTGTACAATATTATTGTAGGTTTAGATAATGAAGATAATTGCCTTATAGAACGCTTATGTCAATTCCATACATTTTTATCGGCGATTCTATAAAGAAGTGGTTACGAAAACGTCTTGGCTCAAGTTCCTGCTTCCACGTATTCTACCACAATCAATCCTTCTCACTGTCAACGGAGTACTCTGTTTTACATACAAAATGCGCAACTTTAAAACTACTTTCCGCTTGTAACTTAAAACTCATGAAGCATGTGGAATTCTAGACTTTAAAGTAACAGCCACATTTTGCAGGGATGACACATCTATATGAATTTTACGTACTAACATTAGTTTTATATTTGATCGCTGTTAAGCGTTTGTGTATTAACCCACTTTTTTTTTTGTTGAGTTATAAATGCAGTCTTGTTCGAAATGATCTAAAGAACATGACCGTATTCATAAGTCAATACATAATTTTTTTGTGGAATGATACACAAATGCTTAACAGCATCCATTTAGATTCGGTTTTTAAAGTTATTATAATAAACAATTGCAATTCGGAAGCGCCGGCAGTTTAAGAAAATAAAACTGAGAAAGCAGGCATACTTTTGCTACGTCAAAGAGTGGTAGGCATTACTTCCTCTTCCACCCGCGCCGGAGCTCTCCTCTCCCTTGGTATTACGATTTTCGATCAGGTCATAGGTCCTGACGCCTTTGTCATTTATTACCTTTATAGAAATGCACAACGCTGCTAAGCAAGTTTTCACTTTAAAGAAATTGTGTAGGTCGTTGTATCAACAATCCTAATATTATATAAAATTTTATATCATATGTGTATATTTTGCGCTTTATGATGTTAATTTAAGTTTCAATAAAGTTTTGAGTCAAGTATTCCAAGAGCCCAATTATCATACCAAAAGAAAACTCGGATTTATTCTTCTTATTCCATAAAATGCTTATTTAATTTATACAGAAACAAATTACCACGTTGTAGCTCTATGTAGAGTCATTTGGGTCAACCGTTGAGATTTGCATTCGAGTTTCGGTCGAAGCGATGTAGAGTTAATTTACAATTACTGTTCTTTATAAATAAAGTAAATTAATTAAGAGAATATTTACGGGTTGCACTTCAGGATAGTCGACAGAAGTAAAAAAGTAAACAGTAGAAGCAGGCACACAGTTTCGCAAAAGGAAAAGGAGGAGAATAATAATATTATTTTAACTACCTCTCTTACGAAGCGGGCTTCTCTTCCTCCGTCTTACGAACTTTCGATGAGGTCCAACACCTCATCGAACATTAATTCTTAAACTAGTTTATTTAAGTAACAGTAAAAAAATCCTGAGGCGTGATGGACTTAAAGTAGATAAAGATATGAACTAAAAACCTTTGTACGTGAACATAATATTACAAAAGCGACAGAAAAAGAATAAGGCCGAAAAGCCCATAGACAACTCAAAATGCTGTTGAAATAAAAAAAACATTTTTTACCCATTTATTCCCACATTTTGTTCCAAGTATTCAGAACACAGTTGTTTTAGCGCTTATTACGGTCCCTAATTAATCGCAAGGGAGCACGTACGTGAGAAAAACATGAAAATCGCGATGATGTTGTAATATAATATCTTGCTTAGCACGATACGAACTAGTGATTAAGGAGAGATATTTTTTGCCTAGCTTTTACTATTGGTCAGCTAAAAGAATTCTAAAAGAACATTGAGCTTTTTCGGGTCCAAATCGGTACTTACATGCCTCGTCACAAGTCGTCGTCATTAGAGGCTAAACTGGGCAGTAGTCTAGTAACAAAGTAAATATCAAAATCTTTATAAAAGGTTTTGCTTGAAGAAGTTATAATAAACATGAACACTTCGACTATAGATTAATGTGATTTGCTTGTAAATAAGTTGTGAATTATTACACTTTAAAACTAAGCGTTATTAGGCTTAGTTTGAAAGTTAGGCTTTTTGGCTTTGGTTGGATTGGCTGAAAATCTAAAAATCAGAAACATTTTGATGCAACAATTTTATTTAATCTGACTAACGCGAATGGTCACATGACATAAATATTTTACAAAAATATTTCACGGCACGGGGCGCGGCGCTGCAATTTCCAACACTTCAAACAACGTTCCATAATCAGATTTGCTCCTGCCTTCATTTTCAACTGATTGTGTTGTGCCTTTATAACTGCTGTGTTAATTTCTGTTATTTGTTCTCGTGTAAATGAAGAATTGAGATTTATTTTAAATGTAAATGTTTTCGATTGAAGTAAATCGTTGTTTACTTTTTTTACCTTTGCAAAATGTTATTGCAGCGTGTACGACCGAAGCTACATTGTTACGTTGTAGAAACGAAGCGGCGACGATCCGCCGCGTGACGTTTCATATAATATTCTTAAAATAGTTTTTTGCTCTGCCACAAGCATTGCGTTTAGACGAAATGTGCATTCGTGTTGCATTGTCCTGTCTTTCGCGCTTCCCCGCATCGCAGATAATTATGTCGCATACAACGCGTCATTTCGTTTCCACGACGCAATTTACATCAAACCAATGTGGCCTCGCTCTACTACTACGAATTACGATACTTACCTTACCGGATGGAGTTTTGCCGGGAATGTGAAAGAGTGATGTTGTGTTTTTGTATTATTTTCCTAAAATTGTGTTAATTGGGTTTTTAATGTGTAATATTGGTAGGATATTAACCATTACATATTCGTTATCGTGCACAAGTGTAGGAAAGTGATGCAATATCCAGAAACATGCTATTTTGTGTTCCCTCCAAATCTACATCGAAAGTTTCAGTAAAGCGTCTACCACTTTACTGAATCGACCGACTTGACTTTTTGACTGTATTGATTTTTACTTAGACTTTGACTAGACTTTCGACCTGACAATATAGAAAAACGAAGCTGAAAATTGTATTATAGAATATTGTTTTCCCGCCATATTTATACTCGACACTGGCCATGGTTAAGTAGCCGAAGTGTCATAATAAGAAAAAAAAATACCTTACCGGATACCTTTTCAAAACTTTGTATTCAATACAACAATTTTTTTTTTGTTTCAGAAGTAACAAGAAGAATTTTAAAGTTCCCGAAGTTTTTAAGAGGAGGTGAGTTTCAGGTTTAAGGCTTTCAGACTTCATTTGTTTTATTTTAACGAATAAAATATTCCAAAGTTTCATAAAGCGATAGGTTTCAGACGCTCGCTCTATCACGATTAACTTTTTATCGAAACTCAAATCCGTTGAGGGAAGACTAGCATAAATTTGAATAAGAAAGCGAGCTAAATGATTTGAATTTCAAAATGATACCAAAATCTCCACTGTAACTGTAGCTGGCTACTTGAGAATTCCTCAGCGAAGAATTCTGGTTCTACGAAATAGCTTCAACTTTTACGGTGAGGGAAATTTTTAATTGTCAATAAAGTGTCAGTATGTCTGTCTGTTTCCTGCTTAAGCTGTATGCATATCTTCAAGTTTTTTTTTAAATATTGGCTAACATATTATTTATATTTTCTTTTTATTTCTTAACTTAGTATTTCTTAAATATTACAATATTTAAGATTTACCTAATGGGAAAATAATGACAAGTTTAAATCCTAGCTGCAGTAAGTTTATTTCTTCTTGTTTGTCCCGACTCCCAAGCTAACTCAGCCAAAATTCTCAATCTACATTCGTTATAAATTTGCATAGGGATCGCGTACATTTGTAGACAGAATATTTCCTCTAAGTTTCTCTGGAGAGCCATTTGAAGAACCGACTGAAAAGGGAACTTACTTCCAAAGGTTCAACTTCAAGAAACATAAAATTTTATTGTCTATAGCGTTTGTTTTTGATTTAGATGAAAACAACCTTAGAGATAGGAAATATATTATCATACATATTTATTTATTTTTAATATATAATAAAATAACTTTATCGTTTAACGATACGACGATAGAAGAGATATTATATCTGAATTGATGCTTCCAAAATGAATTACGGAAGTTACTAAAGGTGTGAAAATATTGTAAGTAGGTACGTAGATATTTTCAATTTTTCCCCGCAAGGGAACCGATACATAAAACCATATTTATTCAATTCGACCCTACCTTGTAAATCGTGACATATATTTTACAGGCGGCTTTTATCAAAAGTATTGTTGGTGGAGCGTCGCCAGGCAGTTGATACGGCGTTCCCGCGTAATTGAGTTAAAGGGGGATTCCTCCCCCCAAAGGGTACCCTCTGGGGTACCCCTCAAGGGGGACATGGGATATGTGACTGACTTCTTACCGCAACCTTGTGAATACACGAGTTCTTTAACATTCAATCAGCTGTAGGAGTTTTGTGAGCTTTTATCTGTGGTTTAAATTATTGCCCGCGGTGTTGCGCAGCAATTAGTTTTTTTTTATAAAATTAGTTAGCAAACGAGCAAACGGGTCACCTGATGGAAAGTACACATCACCGTCACCCATGGAGACTCGCAACATCGGAAGAATTGCAGACGCTGCCGGCCGTTAAATTAAAAAGTTGAATTAATCCTACATTTTCAAACTTTATCTAAATCGGTCTCTTCACACTTATGTCTTCACATGGCATGGCAGTTTTAAAAGTGTTATTTTCTAACAAAGGTAACTATACTACGGTGCTGAAAGTGTTTAGTTGTAACTAATTTGTAAATAAAACATTTTTTATTATATTCAACTTTCTTGGGAGAAATTTTCGTTATAGAGAGGAATATTGTATTTATAATACGAAGAATGATTTTCTTTATAGAATTCATACTATGTATAATAATAGTACTCACAGCAATAAAGAAGTAAATGGGCCTTCCGGTGTTCAAAGCAATTAATGGAAACACTTTTCTGACCTTTGAAATGTATTCTGTGGTATGCCTTTCTTTTCCCTAGAGATATAGAAACTCTGAAACTAAATTAAGTTTGGCACCGCTCTCAGAAAATATATCAATATTTTAGTGGAAGACCGAACCAAATAAAATAACACAAACTGACAGACAATGTTGAACGTAAAAATGTAGTGAATATTTTCTCTAAACACATAAAATAAGTAAAAATAATTTTTCAACTTGAAATGGTTTACGATTTTCCATTTCAAGTTGAAAAACATGTTCGTTTCATAAATTAGATTTTTCATACAAAGGTTTTCCAGTAGTTAGTAATTACGAGTCAAAATTAACACGTAAAAAAGATAAATTTCTCAGAGAAAGTCGACGTAAATAAGCGTAACGTTAACGTAGACGTCCTAATTACCAAGTGTCGTTATGTCGTTCTTTATTAAGGGCCCTACGGAGATTCCGTAATTTACCGTATTTAGATCCTTATAAACTCATAATTTGAAAGTTACAAGATTATAATAAAAATACAGCAATAATCTTCAGTATATCAACATTCTTTTCCCCGTTTTAAATTTTCTATTTTTGTTTATTATACTTATGATATTAGCTACCACGCACTGGCGGAAAAACTATTGGGGGCACAGTTTGGCCCGCCGCACAGTGGATCGAAAATCGAGTTTCATAGACATAGGAACTTGAATTTCCAGATGTTATTTTTTGGGCTTAAATATGTTCCCCTAGTTGTTATTACATAATAAAATGTAAAAAGACTCAGCTACGTGTAATAATAAGGGAGATATATTTTTTTAAGAATTTTTTACTGGCGGAAAAATCATTGGGGGCACAGTTTGGCCCGCCGCGCCGCTGCACCAGACGAAGGTTTAAGATTTTACTTGCCGCAGTGAATTTATCTTCTCTTCTTCTCTTATACATCTTAAACATCCACAATGTGAAGTATGCAAGCTAGCCTAACCCAGTGCCGAATATTTTTTTATGAGTGTGGGCCACTTTATTTCCGCCGCCCCATGTACGAAATTTACCGGCCCCTTTAGACGCTGCCGCCCCTAAGCAGTGGCCTATACGGCCTATTTATAAAACCGGGGCATACCGTAACCGGGAGGAACTGGACAACGCAAAAGTAACACATTGAATCTACACTAATATTATAAAGAGGAAAACTTTGTTTGTTTGTTTGTTTAATTGTAATTAATAGGCTCAAAAACTACTGGACCGATTTTAAAAATTCTTTCACCATTCGAAAGCTACATTATCCACGAGTAACATAAGATAAATTTTATTTTGGAAAAAAATAGGGTTCCGTAAGATATTTGGGTTTTTCGGACACAAGGTGTAAAAATCAACCAGAAAAGTTACTTATTTTTCGTACGCTGCCTAAACTATAAAAGATAGAACCATAAAATGTTCTAATTAATTGTAGATCTTATAAATATCTACAAAAAAGTCCGCGACACACTATACCTATCTATGTCGAGTGAGGCACAACAACCATTTTTTTATTTAAAAATCTTGAAATTTTTTTGGACTTTATTTAAACGCGTTTATTTTACTCATGCTATTAATCCTTATCAAAATAAATTATTTCATCACTAAGTACAGTTTATATAGATAATATTTGGTCTTTGAATGATTAAAATTGGACGTTTGATTTTGAAGTTATGGCGAAATTAAAATAATATTACGATTTCTGCTGCACGGCCCGTTGCGAAGTGGGCGTCACCAAGGCGGGGGTGCGCGTGCGAGAGGGAGTTTAGATCTATTAGTAAATAATGATTTAAATAATACTTAATTATTCACTAAATCTAAATCCTACTAATATTATAAAGGCGAAAGTTTGGATGTATGGATGTATGTATGTATGTATGTATGTATGTATGTATGTATGTATGTATGTATGGATGTATGGATGTTTGTTACACTTTTACGCAAAAACTACTGAACGGATTTTAATGAAACTGTACAATAATATAGCTTATACATCAGAATAACATATAGGCTTTCAAAATGGAGGAGGAGGAGGTGTTATGTTCGTTTTTTTTATGTTCAACGATTACTCCGCCGTTTGTGAACCGACTTTCAAAATTTTTCTTTTGCGGTATAGGTTATCATCCCGATTTGGTACCATATTCATAAAAGTGGTGACCTGATCAAGGGATCCATAAGAAATCGAGGGAACTCTTAAAAATTTATATGGAAACATGTGGTGACATCGGTTTCGTGAGCAGTATTCTAAGCATATAATATGCTACCAACAAGCAAGATTTTGCACCTAGGTATACCATGGTTCGGAAGGTGCTGAGAAAACTCATGACTCTTTATAGATACAAGTTTGGGAGTTTCGACGTTATTTTAAGAACGGAAAGCATATGCTACTATGCAAATTACATTCATCATCATCATCATCACTACCATAAACCATTATAGAACCATGTATCGTCCCGTTTTGACCCTATTATTGGTACTTTTCATAGTCTTTTATTATATATCACTTAAACCGCGGGTAACACCGCGGGGCATAGCTAGTAATTAATAAAAGTGACGGCACTTGACATTAAAATTCTAAAAAAAAAACATAATTTATAGCATAATTTATAGCCGAGAGTGCTAATCGTGTAGTTAGTTACTCGAGCGTCATGGAGACCTAGTAGGTTTTCTTTAGATTTGGTTAGGTAAGACTAATAAAAAAAAATAAGAGCGTTTTTAGGGTTCCGTGCCCAAAGGGTAAAAACAGAACCCTATTACTAATACTTCGTTGTCTGTCCGTCTGTATGTATCACCGGGCTATAACTCAAGAACATAGATATTACTAATGTAACTAGATTGGCAGTTTACGGCAGCAACGCATTGCCACTTCGAAGATACCTGCAGGCATATCTTACCTACATAATGACATAATGACTTGACATCGTCTTTTGAACTTTGAACTATCAAGTGGTTACGCATTTCTGAGAATCGTTTGTAAGACGTTGCTACTCTAGTATTTTAGAAACTCATTGATTGAATGTATCATTTTGCTGTTTGCTAGAATCCGGAATGGATTCAAGCTGTATGAAGACATGAGTGGAAGAAGCAGATAAGTAACAGTTAAAAAAGTTGCCACTTTTTTGCATAAATGGGCCGGGAAAATGATTTGGAATAAAAAAAATAATTTTGTGTATAGCCAGATGATGAAGTTGGTGAGTTACAAGGTTTGTTTAAATTATAGGGTAAAAAATGAGTATTTGTCCTTATGTTATAAAATGTTCGTTATCTGGTTCTTCAATTCACATCTTTATTTGTTGGATTGAAAAAGGCAAAATCTCATTAGTAATGAATGTTTACCAATAGGAAGAGCATAATACTTTTGAATAACATTAAAATAGATAAGTTACAAGCAAACTTTGATAAAACCGTTACCGGCTAGTGCGGAGTTTGATTAGTTTAATGAAAAATGACTGAAGTTGGCCTTTAAAAGTTGAAGACAAATTGCCGGCAAATGATGTATGAATACAAATCACTTCATGAAAGTTAAAAGTTAGTTGGATCGAAAATTATTTTACAAACTCTTTTGTTCAGTAGGCTTATAAGATACTAGCTAAGGGCAAGGCGATATTGTTTTGATGTGTTGCGTCATCGGAACGGAATAAGTACGTCGATGCGCGACAAAAAATCCAACCTCCTCCTTTTTGGAAGTTGGTTAAAAATATCAAGACAAAGGCCAGAGGGTCAGTAAACATTGCAATGTAACGCGTCGATGCGATGCGATGCATTTCTAAACAAGTAAAAAATACTGAACTTTATTACACGCTAGCTGTTGCCCGCGAATCCGTCCGCGTGGACTTCAATTTATAGCGCGCGGTGGTTCCCGTTTCCGTAGGAATTCCGGGATAATATTATTTAGCCTACATTACTGCAAAGTTCCGAAGCCCATTCCAAAAAAATGTTTCATATTATAAACTTTGACCCCCCTTACAACTCTTTTTTCCAGTAAAAAAGTAGCCTATGTCTAATATCTGTTTACAAAATTTCATTACAATCGGTTCAGTTGTTTTGGCGTGAAAGCGAGACAGGCAGACAGACAGACAGAGATACTTTCGCATTTATAATATTAGTAAAGTATGGATTAAGCATGAATTTGCTTGACTTTCAAGTTAAATATGTCCTGAAGCGAGTTTGTTTTTTTATCCCAAAAAAGGTGGAGGTGGTTTTCACTTTCACAACATACGTTCTTTACGATACCGAGTACTTCGCCACATAGTAAAAGAACGGTCAATTCTAAAATTTGTAAGCATCAGTGACCCCATACGTATAATATATTACGACATAAAACTTTATCGTCGTGACGTGCCGCGAATAAAGAATCACTTTTAGGGTCAGTTAACACTGAAACTATACGGGACGCGGTGATACAAAATTGTAATAGTAAGGGAGCCCAAGAAGGGATTTCGCGACTGCTCGAGCGTGTCAGATTTTTTAAACCCACGAAGCTTGTATAGACTTCGTGGGTTTAAAAAAAGTTATTTTCAAGTATTGAAATATCATCGGATCTGTCATATATAGATAGGAGATGTTTAGGATGCCCCAAAAAAGCTTCCACATAAAGTCCTGACGATTTAAAGGTAAGGTGAGCCTGTAGAGACATTTTAAAATATAAAAAATAAAGCTTCATATTTTCCTTACTAAGTTTCGCAGATATTTTATGTTAAACTCTACTAAATGATTTAGTCCTTGTTGTCTAAAATCTTGTTATAGGTAATTTACCTAAATTAGTAATGTTCTGAATATATTTTCTTTTTTATAACTTTAAAATGGCTGCAGTTTCTGAACTCATCGCTAAAATAAATAATCGGCCAAGTGCGAGTTGGACTCGCGCACGAAGGGTTCCGTACCATTATAGAAAAAACATTTGGGGCAAAATTTGTGTTTTTTGTATGGGAGCCCCTCTTAATTTTTTATTTTGTATTAATATTATTATTAAATATTTAAGTAAACATAAAACTAAAGATTGTGTGAAAAATTCAAGTACCTACCTGTTGCTATTATTGATATAGAGTAAAACCCCTTAAATATTAATTTTATTTTGTTTTTAGTATTTGTTATTATAGCGGCAACGGATATACACAATCTGTGAAAATTTCAACTCTAGCTATTTCCGTTCTTGAGTTACTGCCTGGTGACATACAGATATGATGATTGAATGCAATGATATTCTAATATCATTGCATTCAATCATGTCATGTGACTTCTGAAATTTTCACAGATTGTGTTTATCTGTTGCCGCAATAACAACAAATACTAAAAACAAAATAAGGTTAATATTAAAGGGGGGCTCCCACACAACAAACGTGATTTTTTGGCTTTTTTTGCTCGTATTCCATAATGGCAACAGGTAGGCACCTGAAATATTCACAAAATCCTTAGTTATATTCGTAATTTAATATTTAATAATAAAATAAAATTAAAATAAATAATGAGGGGGGCTCCCATACAAAAAACACTATTTTTTTCGCTCTATAACGGTACGGAACCCTTCGTGCGCGAGTCCGACTCGCACTTGGCCGATTATTATTAATTTACAATTATAGGAAATATTTGTTTTTGTCGATGGAATATTATTTATTACATTTTGCTTTTTTTTGTTTTCTTGTAAAAAAATCCGTAGCAACGAATTACGAATATGAGAACTGTCACCCATATCATCATACAACGCGTATACTATAGTCTAAGTTCTAACCGGCTAAAACTAGTCATACTCGAACTTCGGGTTTTAACCGTAACATACAGAATATAAGTATTACATCATAATACAATATTATAGTATCAATCCGTATTTTACGTTCGACTGAATGTCGTATAAGAACGCTCAAATACACCGTGAAATAGCCGACATCTTCATGACATAATATTGAGGGGCCTCCTGACGACCTATTGAAACTTTTGTCGTGTAAGAAAACTTTATGTTACTTCACCGACTTTCTATGCAGGCTTCCAGTATTGTATTATTAGCATTTGTTTGATTTAGTAGATATTATAATTTTTGTGACTATATAGTATTGTAATTTATAGCAATAGTCACGTCGATAATGGGGTTTTAATATAATCCATACTAATATTGCACTGCGAAAGTGTGTTAACTGTCTACCTGTCTGTTACCTCTTCACTCTTAAACCGCCACTGAACCGATTTTGCTGAAATTTGGTATGGTGATACTTTGAGTCCCGGGAAAGGTCATCGGATACTTTTTATCACGGAAAAAACAATATTGTAGTGTTCCATAACTTGTCTATACAACGATCTTTTTGTGAAAAGGTAGCTAAATTATAAATACCTACCTACTCCCAAAAATTGTAAATCTCGGAAACAAATAAGATTACTAATTAATAATTATACAACTTAATTAAATATAAGCCGCGATTACCTCAATAGCCTTATTAACCCCTTAGGCCTTAACTCTTCTAATGAGCAAGGAAAATAATAATAGAAAATTCTTTAAATCTAATAAAATAATATAAAATTTATTTTATTAAATTCCAACACTATTATATAAGTTGGAATTTACTAATAATGTACACTCAGTAAAGTAAATTGAGTTATTCTATAGAAAAAATAAATATTATTTCTAAAGATTTTAAAATTCTATCATATTAATTTATCGTTAAAAAGATTTTTATGCATTTGATAGTACGAATGTATAACAAATTAATGTATTTCTTATGTAAGTATGTAACATATTACGTAACTAATGTAACGTAACAAAGCCAGATTCCAAATTATAAACTAATTAATTATTACCGTACAGAAGCAGCGTAAAACACCTATTAAGCTCGGATTTTTCAGTTCGAAATCCTGAAAAAGAGTAACCCAAAAGTCCTTTTTAATTACCGCTGAAATCCAGGTGAAATACCTTTTCAGTGCTACGGCGTTATTAGCCTGGAAATAATTGGGCGCCAAACGAAGCTCTAAGGTTCCCGCACACTTTCGGCGCGTTCCGGGGCGTGCCGGGGCGGGTCGGGGCGCAGCGCAGCGCAAAATGCGCTATAGCACACTATTGCCGGGTCGGGGCGCATCGCATTGACGGATTTTAACGCTCACTGTGCTGGGGCGTGCCGATACCGGGGCGGGTCGGCGCGCAATGCATCACATCACATCCATCGCATCACATCCGCGCGCCGCTTGCTATAGCACACTGTTGCCGGGGCGCAACGGGTCTTGTCGGGCCGTGTCGCATTGACGGAAATCCGCCGAGCAAAAATCCGCGCCGATACGCCCCGGCACAGTGTGCGATACGCGCATCCGCTTCCATACAAATTGTATGGAGGCGGATTTTTGCGATGCGCCCCGGCACGCTGAGCCCCGGCACAGCCCGTCTCAGTGTGCTCACTCCTCTAAGTAACATAATCTAAAACACATCGTGCGGGATTTATTTAGGACGATTTTTGCCCGCAAAAACTACTGTTTCTAAGGGCAAAATTTAGTGTCGCAGAGCTAAAGTTGGACCTGTTTATCATGCTTTTTTATCGTTAGTATAAGGGACATGAGAAAATTTAACAATAAAATATTGAAGCTCGCTCTAAGTAACGTGATCACGTGTGATTAAACATCGTGCGAGATTTATATGGGACGATTTTTGCCGGCAAAAACTACTATGTTTTGGAGGCGAAATTTTCTTTCTAAAAGCGATCGCATATTTATCAGCAAGCTCACGCCATACGCGCCGCTTTTTAGGGTTCCATAGTCAACAAGGAACCCTTATAGTTTCGGTCTGTCCGTCCGTTTGTCTGTCCGTCCGTCTGTTATCATGCTTTTTTATCGTTAGTATAAGGGACATGAGAAAATTTAACAATAAAATATTGAAGCTCGCTCTAAGTAACGTGATCACGTGTGATTAAACATCGTGCGAGATTTATATGGGACGATTTTTGCCGGCAAAAACTACTATGTTTTGGAGGCGAAATTTTCTTTCTAAAAGCGATCGCATATTTATCAGCAAGCTCACGCCATACGCGCCGCTTTTTAGGGTTCCATAGTCAACAAGGAACCCTTATAGTTTCGGTCTGTCCGTCCGTTTGTCTGTCCGTCCGTCTGTCTGCAGTTTGCGCAGAAACTATAGGGCCTACAAAGCCGTAATTCAGCATAAATGCACATATGCCGACAAAATGGTATAAAAATCTTTAATAAATATTTTTTTATGGTACCTACCCTACACATCAAGCGGGGATGATTTTTTTTTCACGTCCACCCCATGTGGGGTGTCGTTGGATAGGTTTTTTAAAAATATTACGAGTATTCAATGATCATTTTCCAATTTAGGGAGCCATTTGAGAATTATAAAGTTTTAAAATAGAAAAAATCGTTAGGGTCCAGTGTCCCCCCATCTACCAGCTAAACGGTTGCTTTTGGAAATGTGAAATAATTCACGGTAGTAGAAAATATGCTGAATTTAAAAGGAAACCCATCACGGCTAAGAAGATTTCATAAGTAATTGAGTAATAGTCGATCAACTGAAAAAAATGTATTCGGCGAAGTATAAAGGAACTTTTCATACCAATTCCTTTGAACGTAACTGAGAAGTGAGATGATGTTGTTAGAAGTGTAAAACACGTTATAAAATATGTACATTCATTGACCATACAATAATTATCAAAAACTAGCGGTACTACGGAACCCTACATTGCGCGTGGCCCGACACGCACTTGGCCGGTTTTAGAATTAGTTGTATGAAATGGTGTGAAACCTCGCACATTGCGTACTGAGAAATATGCGATCACCTTTCGGCACAGATGCGCTAAGTCGAGCTAAAGTTGGGCCTGTGTTATCATGATTTTTATCATCAATACGAGGAATATATAAAATATCATAATATTTAACTCAGATTTAATTTTGACCCAGACTGGCACAAGTGGGCCTAAGGCTGGAACTACATGTAAGTTGTAACTTGAAACCTAACGAAATCGAAAGATTTAATAAGAAAAAACTGAGATCTACATTACAGCAAACAAGGTAAAAAACCAAGGCTAAATGACTTGACACTCGTGACTCGACCTTTATTTTCAACCTACGAATAATAAAAACTAAGGAAAAGTAACTCCGTCAAAAACATGCTCTACAATACTTGTCAAAAATGTGTACATACCTTAGTGTCCTTAAGGTACAATTCCATGCATCGCGATCGATCGCGGCCGCGCACGACCTACGACTGTCGTCGGCCGCTCGCGACCATAGTCAGTGTATGAAAATGTATGGCACCGCTTCCGAGGCC
Source organism: Cyaniris semiargus (assembly GCA_905187585.1). NCBI lineage: Eukaryota > Metazoa > Arthropoda > Insecta > Lepidoptera > Lycaenidae > Cyaniris > Cyaniris semiargus. The sequence goes on from LR994547.1 coordinate 12,930,136, forward strand.
CGCGACAGACGCGCGCGGCCTACGACTGTCGTAGGCCGCGCGCGACCGTGTCTTGAATTTATGACAGACGCGCGCGGCTGACGACAGTCGTAGGCCCCGCGCGACCGTGTCAAAATTATATGACACGGCCTGTCTGTCGCGGGACTCGGAAGCGGTGCCATACATTTTCATACAATGACTATTGTCGCGAGCGGCCGACGACAGTCGTAGGCCGCGCGCGGCTTACGACGGTCGCGATGCACGGAATTGTACCTTTAGTACACATTTCAATACATTTGCAATATTTAGGTGGCCTTGAGCGGTATCAGTGTGGATATCAGGCTGACGTTACATGACAGTTCGAAAGGAACTAAAAAACCGGCCAAGTGCGTGTCGGGCCACGCGCAATATTATAGGGTTCCGTAGTACCGCCAGTTTTTAAAAAATTTTGTATGGTCAATGAATGTACATTTATAACGTGATTTACACTACTAACAACATCATCTTAGTTACTTTCAAAGGAATTTGAACGAAAAGTTCCTTTATACTTCGCCGATTACATTTTTTTTAGTTGATCGACTATTACTCAATAACTTATGAAGTCTTCTTAGCCGTGAAAATTTTCCTTTTAAATTCAGAATATTTCCTACTCCCGTAGATTTTTTCACATTTCTAGAAGCCCCCGTTTAGTTGGTAGAAGGGGGGGGGGGGGGGGGGGGGGGAGACACTGGCCTCTAACGATTTTTTCCATTTTAAAACTTAATATTTCACAAACGGATCCCTAAATCGAAAAATGATTTGTGAACACTCATAATATTTTTAAAAAACTATCCAACGACACCCTACACGATGGGGTGGACGCGAAAAAAAATATTTATCCCCGCTTGATGTGTAGGGAAGGTACCATAATTTTTTTTTTTTTTATGATTTCATGTACAATTTTGTCGGCATTATTAATATGTCCATTCATGCCAAATTATAGCTGTGTAGGTCCTATAGTCTCTGAACAAAACAGATAGACAGATAGACGGACAGACAGACGGACAAACAGACGGACAGTCAGACGGACAGACAGACGGACAGATAGACGGACAGACAGACGGACAGACAGACGGACAGACAGACGGACGGACAGACCGAAACTATAAGGGTTCCTTGTTGACTACGGAACCCTAAAAACGGCAATAGTATGGGAGTTACGTTTCCTTAGTTTTTATTATTCGTAGTTTTCAACTATTATATACTAGCCCATAGTACTTTTCTGTGCTCCTAATTTTTCCTGTCGTTCCAAATTTCAGATATTATATGGTCCTAACTCCCAACCGTAATAGAATTTTGGCGAGACCACCGTCAACATTCTATTATGGTTATTTTCCGTCATAAAACTATCTTTTGTCCTTTCCCGGGACTTAAGGTATCTCCAAAAATGTAATAAAACGGTATCTCCATTGTTGTAATAACTAGATGACGCCCGCAACTCTGTTGCGCCTCGATTCGTTTTCCGCGTGAGAACCGTACAGTTTTCACCAAAAAAAAACTATTCTTTGTCTTTTCCCGTCTCTCAGAGTATCTCCATACCAAATTTCATCTAAATCAGTTTAACCATTTGAGCATGAAAAGGTAGCAGACTGACACATTTTCCCGTTACTAGGGTTCCGTACCCAAAGGGTAAAAACGGGACCCCATTACTAAGACTTCGTTGTCTGTCCGTCTGTCTGTCTGTCGCCAGGCTGTATCGCAAGAACCGCTATAGTTAGACTTCTGAAATTTTCATAGATTGTGTTACATATCTATTGCCGCTATAACAACAAATACTAAAAACAAAATAATATTAATATTTAAGGGGGGTTCCCTTACAGCAAACGTGATTTTAAACCGCTAAAGGGTTTAAAATGAATTAACATGCAACAACGACGACCTGCCGGCCTAAGATGCGCAAACGAGAAAACTTTGTCTACATGTTTTCTCGATGTTAACTGGTTTATCTCTTCATCTCTATTGACCCTTACATGACATACTTTTTTTGTCGTATCTGCCGTCAAAATGAGAGATAAATGTGTTTTTTTTTCTTAATCTGTGCTATTTTTGTCTACGAACCCTAACATGACAACACATTTTTATCGAGTTTTGTCATGATTTTGATAAATGAGAAAAGTAGTTTATCGATATAATACCTATTATCTGTGAAGCTAGTCTACGAACGAGAAATTTATCTCTCGATGTACGCATGTTAGGGAAAAAGAGATATAGGTATATCGATATCGACAATATCACTTCGCTCGAGAGCGAGATATCCACGAGATATCTCGTTGGCGTATGCTAGAGGACGGCTGAACGTTATTTATCCGAGCACAGTATATCACCGCGTCGCGTCGCGTATTGCACACAGATTAGCGGATAAACACACTAATTCCAACTACGTAAGATACAAAATATAAGTTAATTTTATAGCAATATCATTTTTGTATTTAATGATCCTTTCCTAAAATCCTTATACAAAAGAAAAATATGCTAAAAAATAATTTCAGTGTTTTCAGTCGCCATCATAATTATTTATGATTGTCATTTATAATTATTGTCATCTATGCAGTTTGGTCTTACGATTTCATGCAAAGTAAAAGTAAAAATAATGTATATCGTTATCGCAATCCTTTTCAAAACATTGTAGTAGCGGTCTATGAAAAGCCAAAGCCAATAGAAACAAAAATATTTTTACACGCTTATTCATTCACCTGTCACGCCAAATATAATGAAAACTTGTTAATAAAATAAAGATCCCATAAAATTATTTCTTTTTCATCCACAGCGAGAATGGTGAACAGAAGCGAAGGCCGTATGGTAGCGTGTGTGCTGCTGGCTGTGACGGCGGTGGTCGCCGCAGCCTCTTACGACAGGGAGAGGCTGGAGATTGCCAAGCAGATCCTCGAGGAAGTGCCGCTTACTGACGGGTAAGTGACCAATCAATGTTGAGAGTCAGTCAGAAATCATAATTACCGCAGCCTCCTACAACAGGGAGAGGCTGGAGATTGCCAAGCAGATCCTCTAGGAAGTGCCGCTTACTGACGGGTAAGTAACGAATCGATGTTAAGAGTCAGTCAGAATCATCACAATGTGGCGAATTCTGAAGCATACTACCGAAGTTTTCACATCTCAACGCTACAACCGCTGGAAAACACTTCAGTAGATAGGCTTTTTTTTCTTAATTGGAAGGCTACATGCTTTATACCGGATAGTCCTAAGACTCCTAACCTTTAGACGACGATTATACTTTTTACATTCCATTATTTTATCATATTTTAATATGGAGATGAACGATATAAGTAGAAAGTGAAGTTTTGACTCGTCGTGTGGTGTGGAATTTTCCAGAAAATATTTATTTACGCGTCATATAAGTTTATGTTCTGTGAAATTGACGATAGCAAAGGCCCGCGTAAATAAAATTACGAGTGAGAGATAATATTCCAGAATTGTTTTGATATAAGTACATCAAACACAATGGAAGAAAATTGTACTCCTAATAATTTTATTTCGTTCGAACTCATAATATTATATTTATTACCAGACTTGTGTTACATTGTAAATTCGCTATATTGTTATCATATTTCTTCGAATACATAAAATATTTATATCAGTCCATTACATTTATAGTAAACTTGCATATTAAAATAGGAAATAAAAAAATAAAATGTATTGTCTACTTTACCCTTCCTACTTTAAAAATAGCTATGCAAAAGCTTAGTCGGTACCAGAAGTATTTGTGAAGTACATATTATATTATAACATAACAATATCTAGAACGATAGGTTAATCCTTGATATAAGGTGGATCATTATTGCTAAGCTCCTGTACTGGTATTGCGTTGAAACTATAACCCCTACTAAAGCTATCTAGGCTGTAGATATACTGCGTCAATCTGCATTTTAGATCTAAAGACCGCACTAAAGCAATACTATGCTGCTGCAAGTCCTGCAACACTCAAACAAATCAAGCAAAACTAACGAAAATCTTTTAATTGAGAATTTGGAAAATGTATTATACTCAACATAATCGTTGTATTTTATAATTATATTAACCCCTTTTCAATAAAAATACAATAAAACTTAGGCAGCTGATTATTAAGATTAAGTTCCTACGAATGGGCCCCTCTAATTGAAAGACGAAATTCATTGCTAGCTAGACGAGGTCCGTCTGTCCAAAGCCTACACCGAATAAAACTACGGAAGAGTAACCGAGTCAAAAAACCGGCCAAGTGCGTGTCGGGTCACGCGCAATATAGGGTTCCGTAGTACCGCTAGTTTTTGATATTTTTTTAATGGTCATTGAATGTACATTTATAACGTGTTTTACACTACTAACAACATCATCTCAGTTACGCTTAAAAGAATTTGAACGAAAAAATTCCTCTATACTTCTCCGAATACATTTTTTTAGTTGATCGACTATTACTCAATAACTTATGAAGTCTTCTTAGCCGTAATAGTTTTCCTTTTAAATTCAGCATATTTCCTACTCCCGTGAATTTTTTCTCATTTCCAGAAGCAACCGTTTAGCTGGTAGAAGGGGGGGACACTGGACTCTTAACGTTTTTTTCCATTTTAAAACTTAATATTTCACAAATTGATTCCTAAATGGGAAAAATGATCTTTGAACACTCGTAATATTTTTAAAAAACCTATCCAAGGGTGTCCATACGGTGGGGTGGATGCGAAAAAAAAAATCATCCCCGCTTGATGTGTAGGGTTTCTGATTGCCCCGCGTGATGGGAGGTACCTTAAAAAAATTTTTTTTAAAGATATTATATAACATATTGTCGGCATCATTAATATATTGTGCATTCATGCTGAATTTCAGCTTTGTAGGTCTTATAGTCTCTGAGCAAAACCGCGGACAGACAGGCGGACGGACGGACAGATGGACAGACGGACAGACGGACAGACGGACAGACGGACAGACAGACGGACGGATAGACCGAAACTATAAGGGTTCCTTGTTGACTACGGAACCCTAAAAAGTGGTTGCACAAAGTACCAGCATATTTTGGTTGTCCTACAGTTTTTGTAGCCTACGTTTTTATGACAGTAAAGTTTTTTTCCGATCTTTGCCGCAAGCGACGACGACGACCAACAAATCGTGTGGCAATCAGAGACTGCCGCGTGACACCTATTTTTATCAATATATATATATATATATATATATATATATATATATATATATATATATATATATATATATATATATATATATATATATATATATATATATATATATATATATATATATATATATATATATATATTGATAAAAATAGGTGTCATATATATATATATATATATATATATATATATATATATATATATATATATATATATATATATATATATAACCATAGCATTTTTATCAACTTATGTAATTATAATTAGCATACGTCTAGTCGCACGTACACAAACACCGTGGCGAAGTCTGCCAAACTAAACTCGCCGCACTGCTAGGCCGGTTAGAGCGGGGGTTGGTAGGTTTATTTTCCTGCCAAACTAAACTCGCCGCACTGCTATGCCGGTTAGAGCGGGGGTTGGTAGGTTTATTTTCGTTAAGTTATATTCGGTTGCCGTGCTCTACCCCGCGATTAAAGCTATGCAATAGCTTAAAATTATTTGAATTTTTGTCGCTCGCGGTCGCTTGCGGCGAAGAGCGGAAAGTCACCCAACGTATGAGGGTTATAATTATACACTGTATTGTATTTCCATGGTCGCACCTATAACCCCAGGTGTCCATACTAAGAGCCAATCATCAGGCGTCGTAAGCGGCTTGTTAACGGCCTCGTATTTTACCGAACAGTTATGATCCTGTTAGCCACATCCGTTGTATAGTGTTTTATAATGACCTGAGTCGTAGGATTGATATTTTATATTAATGAACTTAAGTTACGTATTCTTAAGCTACCATAAGACAATTGTTAAAAATAAAAGAAAAAGATTGAAAAAAGAGCAAACAATTAAAATCAAAAGGGAAATAACAAGCCCCACAAAGTTAGGGGGATAAAAAAAAGTTCTCAAACCAAGCAAACACCATTTAATAAACACGTGTTTATTTAGAAGTTGGTTAAAACTTTATTATAATTATTAATCGATCACTTAATATGTTGAACACGAAGTTGCTTTGTTGCGAATATTTATGGCTTAGGAACTGTAAATTTTATAATAACTAACTTACGTCCTTTCCCAGTGTTTTTTTTTTTTAAGTAATTATTGAAAATTTCAAAATATTTTCAATAAGTACTTACTCAAAAAAATCGATATCAAAAATCAAATCAAATCGACTCCAGTTATAATAATTATAATTATAGTAGCAAGTACCTATATTTTTTCGAGTGTAGTTAAAAAAAAAAAAAAAATTCACAGGCACAACGACCTTCCGTGGAACATCAGGAAGTTCCTCCGGAACCAGATCAACGAGTTCGAGCTGGACACTGACCTGACGATGGTGGAACCCTGGTCCATCTCCAAGTACTCGCACACCGACCTGCCGAGGCTGAGGGAGGGAATGGTCGGAGCTCAGGTGAGTTCACAAAAGAAGTGCCTCTGACATACGGACGGATAGACAGACAGACATGATGAATCCCATAATGTTTGGTTTTTTCCATTTGGCTACGGAACCCTAAAATACGTTTTCTTGTGGTAACGAGTAGTATAAAAAGGGATTAGTGGTAAAAGACAAAAAAACTTTTGTCGTGGAAATGAATACTTACTAAAATTTAAAGGCGGCGTGAAAGTAAAAAATAATAAGTAGTAAAAAGCACATTTTAATTCAAAGTAAAAAACACTACATTTGAATTCATTTTATCTCAATAGTCAATAAAAATGCTGGCTAAAATAAAAAAAATAAAATGCTAATAAAAACCTATTGCATTTTTGTTATTGCATTGTTCATACGTTAATTAAAATATTTTTTTAAATATTTAATATAAAATATTAGTATTTATATTTAAAATAATAAACAAAACAACGACATAATATTAATACGAGTTCCTGTTATGAAATACCTTTGTGCAGCAATTCGGTTGAGCACTTGATAAAGTGTGAGGAATTGTGTGTCGGCTGCAAATGGGGGAGTGTAATGAATATGAATGTCTGCTGGCTTAGGATTTTTGTACACATCAGTGTTGGGGCTTTTGCCACTACCACAACATCGGGTACAATCCGTTCAGAGTTTTTAACACGCTTTTATAAGCTTGGGCAGTACTATGTAACGGAACTTTGAGCACGATTTTTACCTATCTCCAGCTGTAGTCTAATTCGAAACTTTGCATAGACTCAATGACAATGTAATAATTGGTTACATGTTTTTATAAAATAAAAAATAAAATAAAACGGTTTTTTTTTAGTTTATTTAACTATTATTTATTAATCTTTCAGAGCTTTGTTACGTCGCGTTGCATTGCCGCAGCGTTTAACTTAAACATATATTTTTAACATTAACGAATTGATGCGTTGCGCAGTGTTACTCCTTAAAATATTTAAGCCGAAATACACTCATAAGCTTGTAAAAAGCACGCCTAAAAATTCGATTCGACTTTTTACCCCCTAAATTTGGGAAGGAACCTATAAGTTGGTAATCCTGGCGTTGTGTTGACGGACGCGGTATTTTTTACGACGGACAGAATTTGAAGTGGGAAGAAGGGTTAGTTCACATTGCAACGTGAGTCGTGACGCGTTGATGTAATCGTCATATAAATCTCGTAGCATATCTACATGTAATGTTATAATATAAACTTATCCTTAGTCATTATATGGACGGCTGCTGGTGATGGACAATGGACAATATGTCATATTGATGTAACGCGCGTCTGCTGATGACAACAAAATACTGTTCTTTTTCTGTTCACGACAGCCAGATGAAATAAAAAAATATAGTATTTTAAAAACATAAAACCGACTTCAAAATTATATGTAAATAATTGAGAATCAAAATTGCCTATCTCAAAATCTACTGAACCGATTTTGATGAAACTTGCAGTATTCCCTAAGTTGAACAATATTTAATACAACAAAAAAATAAATACTTAAATCGGGCTTATAGTTCCGGAGATATGCAAAGATAAACATAAAAACATACATACATAGTTGATAGTACATACATACATACATACACACACACTTTTGGCACATTTGTGCAGATGCTGTTAAAGACTAACATATACGAAAACTGGGCAGTCCTGGAAATATAACATACATGCGGACAGCCCTGGATTTATTTATAGGCAGTGTAGGCCATGGCCTATGGGCGGCAGCATCCTATGGCATCCTAGGATAGGGGCGGCAAAATTAAAGTGGCCTATACTCATAAAAATATAAATCCGGCCCTACATACGGGTCGAATTGATAACCTCCTATTTTCTAAGTCGGTTAAAATAATATTATACCTGACTTTAAGATAACGAGAGAATAAAAATATATAATATAGCCCGGTAAGTTACGAGATTTGTTACTTCCTGACTTTCTTCAAGCAACTAAGGAAAGGAAATAGAATTATGAAACTTGAATAAAACATAATATTATATAAGGGCCCTGGACCATGTAAGGCCACTCTAACGGGAAAATACTTTTTATTCGTTAACTAAGTAAATAAATTAAGGAAACAAATTATCGAGTAATGCTCTGTTTTAATAGCCATTTAATGAACTTAAGTTTTGTTAAGCTCTTCCAAATGGCCTTGCAAGGAACACAGATCCAAACAAGGCCAATATTATACATCAGTCGTTTAACTTGAAAATAGAGTTACAAGAGAGTTATCTGCTTTTACTAAAACGATATTATAATCTCTTTCAATTAAGCAACACGTGAAATGCTCAATACATCTAAAAAACTTTAACGAACATTGCTTAAATATCATCTTATAACTAATAATATATTAATGGAAATTCATTAAAAATAGTAGTTACGAGTATCACATTGACACCTTATAATGCAATCAATTTTTTTTAAAATCTAAAATGGCTGTCTTATGAGCCCGTTCCGTCCAAAGCAAAAATGTTCAATATGAGAGTATAACTTTAATAATCATAATAAATAAAGACGTTATATAATAAACATTTTTATAATTATTAAGGTACGCATTTATAACTAAAAAATAACTGTTTATATGTTAATGATTTTAAGATGTTTCTTGTAAAGTCCATGTACCCTAGCAGTTCCAACCATCAAATCTTTGGTTGGGCCTTATAGGGAACCACCGGCATTCCTAGAAACATTACCAATATTTTAGCTTAAATCGAGGCATACGTAGATTTTTTTTCATTAGTACCATACATATTTCCTTATACGACAATTTTCTGTAATAAAATGTGAGTTAGATATAGGTTATGTAACTAAAAACTTAAGTTTTGCAGTGTGCGGAAATTAGAATTGTAACTTCGACAACCAAAGTCTACAAACAGTGAGATCGCACAGCCACAATTGGGCGCGATCAACTCGCCGCCGCGTTTGTGGCCTTAAGTTTGATGGATCTAAGTGTGTAGCAGAAATAATATGTCTTACCATGACGATAACTATGACTTTTTAATAGTTGGCCTTCAAAGGAACGTGGCCTTCCATGGTCCATGGTCGTTAGGTAGTGTCTAAGTAGAGTTGTATGATTTTTTATTACGTGAGATTAGGATAATTAATATTATCTTTAATAACAAAAGCCTGTAGGCTATTAATATGATATAAAAAAGTATTTTATAATTGTAGAAATAATATGTTTAAATAAATATTAAAATCAACAGGTGCCGACTCAATTTTTCAAACAGAAATTCCTGGAATATTTACGGAACATTATAAAAAACAGCACGTATTATGTTCAAGAGCACCTCAAGTTTTTGTTAAACGCTTTTATATTTTTCATTAAAGCCTCAAATCTCAATAGCTTTGCTGTCGACCTACATTCGAAAAATGACTGTAAAGTATCAGTAAAATATTTTCAAATAAAGAAATCCTTGTTCTAAAATCTATAATACTAAGGCTGGATTTATATGCGGCGGCGTAAACGCGCGGTAAACTCCGCGAGATCACAATAAATTCTGCCCTGGTAATCTAAAGGGCAGTAAGTCAAAGGTGGCCATTTTTTTTTATTACTGATTAAAATTATTTTACCGTTCTTACTGCTATTCATCAAAAAAGAAAATGCATTTCTAATATACGTAGATGTATGAAACCTAGATAGGAAGAAAGCTCGTTTGATGTACATTCCAAATCAGTAATTAAAAAAAATGGCCACCTTTGACTTACTGCCCTTTAGATTACCGGCATTATTAGCAAATGTATGTAACGATTTATTTAAATAGCGGCGCGGTCGCTCTGGCATTTACTATTACTTTTGAATTCGCAGTGTGGCTGCCAAAACGCGCGTTTGGGCGAGTGCATAATATAAATCCAGCCTAATTTGAAATGACAGTTAAAATATCTGTTTAATGCGTTGAAAAGACTTCCCAATCACGTCGATTGCTTTGGACTTCTCCAAGAAAAAAAATCTACATAAAAGACAGATACACTAATAATAAGCTATACAATATACATAGAGACTATAATAGCATATACTATATTTGGAAGCACCTTGGCACTATGGGTATTGGCAAATCACGTCATGATAATCTGCAAAGTTCTATTAATCTGAATGACATAAATCTGCATTTTTCCTCGTACACTGTATTGGACACTCAAACGAAACGTCAAACCATTATGTACTTAAATAATTTACCATTTGCTATCAGTGAAGTTTTCCATTTTTCACCAATTACTTCGGGTGAGATCAAAGCCATAATCAAGTCCATTGACTCCAAAGCCATAGGCTGTGACAACATCAGTCGGCAGATGTTACTGCCTATCATTGATGAAGTCTTGCCAGCCATTACTCACATTATCAACTTTTCTCTAGAATCCTCTTCATTTCCCAAACTATGGAGTAAAGCCTATATTCGTCCTTTACCTAAAGTCCCTAATCCATTACAGCCGTCCCATTTTCGTCCTATTTCCATTCTTCCCTTTTTATCCAAGGTTCTAGAAGCATGTGTTCAAAAGCAGTTCTCCGGGTTTGTACTCCAAAACAAAATCCTCTCACCACTCCAATCAGGATTCAGACCTGGACACAGTACCACCTCTGCTTTGCTAAAAATAACTACTGATGTAAGGGCTGGCATGGAGGATTCAAAGATTACTGTCTTGGTTTTGATAGATTTTTCCAACGCATTTAATAATGTCGACCATGAGATCCTGTTAACGATTCTTTCTCGTATACTCTCACCTGAAGTTTTGGATTGGTTTCGTTCCTATCTTCGAGGACGCCAGCAGAGTGTGAAGGTTGATGATTCCTCTTCTACTTGGGTAGATCTGGAAGCTGGCGTACCTCAAGGCGGTATTCTCTCTCCTATTTTGTTCTCATTATTTATTAATTTTATATCCCTAGTTATACTATTTTCTGCGTATCACCTTTATGCCGATGACTTGCAGCTTTACATCCAAGAGAGGGTTGAAAATTTACCTACCGCTATCAGGAACATGAACCGGGACTTAGAAGCGATATGCACGTGGTCTGCTAATTTTGGTCTACACGTAAACCCTAATAAATGTCAAGCCATTTTGATTGGCAGCCCACGTTTGTTAAGCCGAGTAGACGTTGGAGCCCTACCACCCATTGTCTTTGCTGGCATTGTTATCCCATTTAGCTCTAGCGTTAAAGATCTCGGGCTACACATAGACACCAACCTTGACTGGCGTACCCACATTACCAACGTCTGTCGTAATGTTACCGGCTCCCTGCGATCTCTTTACCGTCTGAAAAACTTTTTACCTCATAATATAAAGTTGCTGCTGGTCCAGGCTCTTATAGTGCCACTACTCGATTATGGTGATGTGTGTTGTTTTGAACTTCGGGAGGAACTGCTTAATAAACTTGACCGTATGTTAAACAACTGCATTAGATTCATATTTAATCTTCGTAAGTTTGATCACGTTTCTTATTACCGATCTAAGTTGAACTGGCTGCCCATTCGTCAACGTCGTTCACTGCGTGCACTGTGTATGTTGTACTCTCTCCTTCACTCTCCCAGCGCTCCTCCATATTTAACGTCTCACTTAAAATTTTTCACTAACACCCACAGTCTGGAACTTCGTTCATCTAAAAAATTGCGACTCCTCTGTCCTTCTCATAATTCCAGTACTGTCCACTCCTCATTTTATGTACAATCCATTCTCCTTTGGAACGCCCTCCCCCTAGAAATCAGGATGTCCCCTAATAAAAATATTTTTAAACGTAGAGTTCGACAATTATATTTAAAATCAATTGAATAAATATCAGTACTATTTTTCTGTATGATGAATATTTAAATTAATAATTAGTTTACGTTTCCACTTCAAGAATTAATATTTGACAATATATATATATTTTTTTTTTTTTTGATACACTATCTTTTTTTGATACTTTGCAATGACATACTTTATGTAAGTAGGTATATTATATTTTATAGTCTATGAATATTATATTTATTTAAGTATTAATATAATATGTATTTTATTGTTTATGTATGTTTATTGTAATTAATTTATATTATAGGTTTATTAATTATTTATATATAAATCCATTTATTTTATCGTTAATCCTGTGTGTCTCATTACCACGAATGCGCCTGTATTATACATTCTCAGTATCACCCTAAGGTTGGTTGGTAGAAAATGCCACAAGGCATTAAGCCCGCCTTTGTAAATTGCATAAAGTGTGAATAAATAAATAAATAAATAGCATATTATATTTTAAATAGTCAAAATTAGCAACATTATAAATTCATGAAAAGTTAGGTTTTCTGCGTCATAACATTAATTATAATGAAAGTGGTCCTTACAAGTTTTAATTGACAAAGTTAGGGCCATGGTCTCATAAGGATATCCAGCTTGCTTAAACACGATACCTATTATAAACGAAAGTAATATTATAATTTTACACCAGAGCCCCTAGCCAAGACGTTTTATTTATCACTTCTTTATAGAAGGGTCGATCAAAATGTGTGGAATTGTCATTACACGATGATTATGCAATAAAAAGCGATAAAGAAAACGTATTGGATAAAAGGCCATGACTACACACAATATTATCAAACTAAAAAGTGAGCGGTAGCATATTCCGAGGTTTTGTCTATGTTGCTTAGTATTAAAGGAAACAAAAACAAAACTTACCGATAGGCTATAAATTGTTCATTTATAAAAGTTTTTTTTTTTTTTTTACGGGCTTTGGCCCACCACACATTCCCACCACTGTATCTCCTGTGTACCAGGATCGACAGCGGTATCCAACCACGAAAACCCTTTGATATGATCTCAGGGAGCCCGAGGGACATGCTAAAACTGTCTTGGGACCCGCAACGAAATTAATCAGAAGAGAATAGGAGGAGTAGGAAGAATTCCAGTTTCCCTCCCCATACAAAAATTTATAAAAATTTATAAAAGTTTGTGAAACAGACCCAAGCTCTCTAACTTCCTTACTAGTACAAAATATATTTACTGACTTGACTTTTTTTCGGACATCGGAAAAGTCACAGACAAAGACAGTGGACATTGAATATTTAAGGCAAGGGTCGGCAAGTAATTTTAGGAGGGGTCCGGATACTGTGGGAAATTTTTAACGAGGTCCATAAAAAACACATTTGTCCTATGTAGCGTAATTTTTTTATTTTAATTAATAAAGGTATTACGTATACCTTATCTATGTATTAATTGGTACTTGGTATAATAATATACATTACAATATTTCGCGGTCCGAGATTCGACCTTTCGCGGTCCGCATACGGACCGTGGTCCGCCTGTTGCCTACCGCTGATTTAAGGGTTATTTATTATAGGTCTACCAGAATCTGATGGCAATTTTTGACAGCAGATTTTCAAAAAATATCCTTGATCATTGGATAAATTTTTATATTTGCATGTTTGACACACAGAATCAGCCGCTATAAGAAAAAAAAAAGGATCAAAATGTTTTATTCTAATTACCCCGGTATTGCTAGAGTCAATTTATTTTCTCACTTTTTACCATCAGATTCTGGTAGACCTATACTTATGAATATCGGAGACATGTTATGTACTAGATGACGACCGCAACTCCGTTTCGCAAAAGTTCGTTTATTGCGCAGGAACCTTACTTTTTTCCGGATTAAAAAGTAACCTATGTCCTTTCCTGAAACTCCAAGTATCTCCATACCAAATTTCAGGAAAATTGGCTATGCGGTTTGGGCGTGAAGAGGTAACAGACAGACAGACACAATTTCGCATTTTTTAATTGGTATGAATAATATGTCTCTGATATAGTTTATACTTTATATAATCAGTATGTATACTGTTTACATATTAAATACATAATAAGGTGTAAAATCTTTGACAATATTAATATCCATTCAGAAAGAATTTCTCGCTTATAGCAAATGGCACAGCAATCAATATTAATGAATAATTTCTAGAAACAACCTCATTATTAATATTTCCTGCTAATAAACTGAGTTCTTATTAATAAAGATATGAAAATAAACCAGGAAATAGCTGGCGACCCACGTTTCAATTATAAATATTGGTTGGAATTGAACTGAAACAAAGGTAATTAACTATAAGATAATAACTGAAGGTTGGCCGCGACGTGCACGATAAAGGAAGTCGTGGAGTTATACAATATTTTGCCAATAAAAATAGGTTAAATATTTATGTCCGCAGTGTTTTTAAAGTTCCGTACCCAAAGGATAAAAACGGCACCTTCTTACTGAGACTTTGACTGTCCGTCTGTCTCCAGGCTGTATCTCAAAAACCGCTATAGCTAGACTTATAAAATTTTCACAGATTGTGTATTTCAGACTTTAGTTGCCGCTATAACAAAAAATAATAAAAATAAAATAAAATTAATATTTAAGGGGAGCTCCCATACAACAAACGTATTTTTTTTGGTCTTTTTTGCTCGTAATCAATAATGACTACAGGTAGGCATTTAAAATATTCACTAAATACACATAACCTTAAGTATTATCAATTTGTTTTGTTACGCCCTATATAGCACGTACTCAATTTCATTAAAATCAGCTCAGCAGTTGTGAAGTCTACACCTATTTGACGCAAGTAAATAAGTATAATATAATCTTTGCTCTTCATAATATAAGTTTTTATTTTATCTAGATTTTATACTGCATTTTAATTTATTTTTATATATCCTACTTAATATTATAAAGGCAAAAGTTTGTTTGGATGTATGGATGTTTGTTACTCTTTCACGCAAAAACTACTTAATGTATTTTAATGAAACTTTACAATAATAATATTATTATTGTAAAGTTATTATATTAAGTTATTATTATTGTTATTCTGATACAGTATAAGCTATATTATAGCTTATACTGTATCAGAATAACACATAGGCTACAATTTTAACTGACTTTCAAAATGGGGGAGGTGTTATCAAAATTTATATGGAAACATGTGGTGACTTCAGTTTCGTGAGAAGTAGTCTAAGCTTACTTGTTGGTAACATATGTTACCAACAAATAAGATTTTGCACCAAGGTATACCATGGTTGGGAAGGTGCTGAGAGAACTCCTGATTCTTTATAGATACAAGTTTGGGAGTTTCGGCGTTGTTTTAAGAACGGAAAGCATATGCTACTATGCAAATAACATTCATCATCATCATCACTACCATATTATACCATAATATGCATACATCGTCCCATGTTATGATCTTATTATGACCCTATTATTGGTACTTTTCATAGACATTTAGATCAAGATTCAATTTTGTCAAGCGATTTAAAAAATATATATACTATATAATATTAGAAAACTTGAAGAGTTTGTTTGTTTGTTTGATTGAACGCGCTAATCTCAGAAACTATTGGTCCGATTATAAACAATATTTCAGTGCTAGATAGCTCATTTTTAAAGAAGGCTATAGGCTATAAATTATCACGCTGAAACTAATAGGACCGAAGAAACAGAGGAAAATGTGGTTAAAACAGGGAAAATTATTAGAAAGGGTTTATCTCACGAAGTACTGAAGAAATTTTTATGTTATTTGGCACAGATATAGAGTAGACCACGTGAAGGGACATAAGCTATTTTGTTGCGGAAAAATGTGCGGTTTTCGTAAAATTCCTAATTCACATCTAGTACCTACTAAATAACATATAGGCTAAAATTTTAATTCCAAATTGTCCTTGTATATTATCTTTACTTCGGTTTATACGTAACATTTTATTTGGTAGCATTTTAACTGCCCTTCAGGGTTGCTTACATTGAGTTAAAATTAATAAAAGCGTAGTAAAAACTTGTTATGGTATGAATTGTGTGTTATAATCAATGATATTCTATGTTACTTTTTTAGAAACTCATTGGTTATAATAATTAAAAATACACTGAGATAATATTTCAGTGGTTCGTTAGCAAGTTGAATAATTCATGTGGCGGCGTATTCTCAGAACATAAGTTACCGAAATGTAACGTGTGTTCCTACCGCATCATTGATATACAATATATATATATATATATATATATATATATATATATATATATATATATATATATATATATATATATATATATATATATATATATATATATATATATATATATATATATATATATGTCGCAGCAGTCATCGATTGAATGACTAGTGCATTTATTAAATGACACCGTTCAATTGAATGACTACTCGACAAGAAGGACAACTCAACAAGACGTTGACTGTGAGGTTTAACGTCTTGACTTACAGTCATATAGTGAAGTCGTTAAATGGGATGATGGGATGCTATTTTTTTAAGGACCCGCTGACGGGGAATTTAAAGGTAAATCCACACTGTCCTATTATTTTATTACAAATAAAGCACATTAAAGTAAATTTAATCGACAAAATATCAACAGAGTGCTATCTGCACAGCAGATAGCACTCTGTTTGACGCCATATTTTTCAGTTCAGTTTGAGCTGTTTGGCGTATATTTGTGTTAGTGACTACTAGCGCCGCAGTGGGAAAAAAATGAAATACGTTCAATTACCTGACTGATTTCATGTCCGCTATCTTCAAAGGGCTATGTTACAAATCGCTAACTAGTTGGACGTTGAGTAATGATCGTTCAATCGACGTTCGGCCGAGTCATTCAATTGAATGGTGTCATTCAATGAATGCGCTAGTCATTCAATCGAATCGCAGATTGAACCAGATGACTGCGACATGTACATCATTTCATTTGCTTACATCAAAATATTATACAGTTATGGTGGTTTTAGGCCATTCAGAGAATTCAAAAGTTTTAAGTCTACTTAGATTCGCTTAGGATGAGGCCGGAACTAAAAAATCGAAACAACATTTTTGTAGCCCTTGTTTTAAATAAGTAGTAGGTTATAATTTATAAATAAAGTATATTGCATGTTTTTTTTAACTATAAAATATCACATTTATTATTTCCTCACTCGAATATAAAAAGCATAAACGCAACAATATTTATTTACTCAGTCAATATTATGAACATTATAAATCTGAGTTATTGTATAATATTATTTCGATAACAAAATGCCACAATATAATTTACGCACTTTAAACGTAAACAAATATTGTTGATTATGTTCAAATAGGCAAATAAACTAATTCGGCAAAACCAATTTGAAATTATCAATGTTCCAAATTCGTAGTGTTTGGGACTAATTAGGGCATCGAAACCCGGACCCAATTTTCAAAACCGGGTACCCGGGTTTTTCGGGTTTTTTCGGGTTTTTTAAGAATTCATAAATTAACAATGCGAAAATACTTTACACATGATTTTCTGCAATCGCCATCACCTATCCAGTAAAATACTATTTAAATATCAGTGTCTGGGGTCGCAGCAGTGCCCAACCAATTCTCGAGTAAGCTGGCACGACCGTATCATACTTTTATCGAAGCGACTATTTTACCTCTCCTATATTTTGGATCTTATCAAAGCTAGGGATTAAGATTTTCGGGCCAAAATTAAGTATTACAACAAGCTTCACCTCCAAATTACATATTATTTAATGTACCTATTTGTATTTTATGAAATATATAAAAATCTATCCAGAATTTTTGAAGACATTAAATGGAAGAATAACCTTAAATATAAAACGTATGCCAACAAATCTTTATTTAATCTTTTACATTTTTATTGCTGGTTGTCAAATTATTAATAATTATTTAGTCCTAATTGATGTTGGCATACGTTATACCTGTAAATAAATTTTTGTGCCTAGTTTTTACCTCAAATTGCCTTTTGTCTGTCTTGCTACGGTATGAGACCGAATGTTCTTTGTAATTTAAGGTAACTTTTCCCTGTCATCTAACTTACTGGAAAATCTTACATTACTGAAAAATCTTACATTACACTACACCTCAAAGCTTTTTTTGACGACCTCTGTGGCTTAGTTGGTGGGCTCTTGGTAGCTCAAGCCCCCCCGGCTTGATCTACCAAGAGTCACGGGTTCGAATCCCGCCGACGGAACAAAAGTTTTCAAAGTTCCTGGGTCATGGATGTGTATTAAATACGTATATAATATAATAAAAATCTTAAATTTATATATACTATAAAAGTATTAAATATATTTCCGTTATCTGGTACCTGTAACACAAGTCCATCAGGTACTTACAACGGGGCCAGACTGACGTGGTGTGAAGCGTCCATAGATATTATTATTATTATATTGTAGTTATTAGTTCCAGTCACAATAGACAGAATTCATGTCAGATTACCATGTAATTGATCAGAACAGACCACGTGGCAAATGCGGAAGGTTGCTTTTAATGAGTTTGGAAGATTAACCATGGTGGTATGGTGTTACAAACAAAAAAATATCTCTGGCGATGTTGCTGATAAAAACTCGGCTTGTATTTCATCTGGGTTCACTAAAAATCACGTGTTTTAATAATTCCGCAGTGAGTATGACATCCACGGTCGGCTAAGGAAATCCATCATTCGTCCTATTATGTGTTACCAACATCAGTCTCTCAAGCAATGAAAAGCAATCTGCCGCATTTGCCAGACTGCAATACTGGAATACAAAATGGTTTCACATCATACTTGATGGAAACTCCTCTGCATGGTTTTGTCAGTTTCTAGGGGCTGGTTGCTCTCTTGGAACCTTTTTACTGATTGCATTGTCTTAATATTGTCGTTATTTGTTATATTGTGAATATAACAAATTATGACATAAAGCATAACGACAAACAAGAATCTCTTTTAAGGTTTTTAGTAAGTTAGACGACTGAAAATAATGACTTTAAATTGCAAAGAATAAAAATAAATTCCATACACTGTATTCAAAAATTCCTGACAGGTTTTTAGATATTCCAAAAATACAAATATCCCTAAGAATTTGTTGATGGGTGTATTTTATCAGCAACGGTCCATACAAGTTACAACGTTTTGTCACTAACTAGTGACTTGCCCATCATCAAAAGTCTACGGTACTTTCAGCAGACTTAGAACCCTTTGAAGCTGTCCACACTTTATTTTGTAAGTCTTTGATCACATAATAAAGAAAACTGTGGTCAATCACTGAATGTTGATTGAAAACTATAAAATAAGTTTAACAAGACTTGCTTCTATGAAATTTGAAAACTTTTTGCGATGGATAGATTGTTTGAAGATACTTGGCTTTTTTTACATTGAATAGTTTTGGTAGGATTTTCAAAATATTATTATTAATAAATATTTTTGTGACAAGTAGTCTTTAATGCTCTTGAAACGAAACTTTTATTTTAAAATATTATATTTTGTTTAATTATGACCAATATAAATAATTAAACCTATACTTATGTTATAAAAATAAAGAATTTGTATGTTAGTTTGTTATAAATACCTTAAAATATCTTCAATAATTATCAAAAAAAAACGAAAAACCCGAAAAGCTCGAAAAACCCGGGTTCCATTTTTGAAACCCGGGTTTTTTCGTGATCCCCAAAACCCGGGTTGTCCCGGGTTTTCGGGTTTCGGGAAAACCCGGTCTCGATGCCCTAGGACTAATAGAACAAATGAACGGTAATGAACATTAATGATATGATTAAAATTCAAATTACAGTGCAAATATAGAACAATTATTCGTCTATTCAACAATAATTTTGGAAGAATATAGAGGATGTAAAGGTATCACACAGATGCAGCATTTATTATGGCCCCAATATACGAAGAGGCTGATCGATTCATGCCCAGTTTCTGAGTTTTTTTTAACCGGAGTTTATTTCTTTAC
This sequence comes from Cyaniris semiargus, assembly GCA_905187585.1. Lineage (NCBI taxonomy): Eukaryota > Metazoa > Arthropoda > Insecta > Lepidoptera > Lycaenidae > Cyaniris > Cyaniris semiargus. Next base: position 12,950,357 of record LR994547.1, read on the forward strand.
TATTGCTTTTGATTGGCTAGCGTCTACGAATAATAAAAACTAAGGAAACGTAACTCCCAAACTATTACCGTTTTAAATTTGGTTCCTTTCGAACTGTCATGTAACGTCAGCCTGATACCGCTGAAGACCACCTAAATATTTAAATGTATTGAATTAATTATTTTTGACAAGTATTGTAGAACATGTTTTTTGACGGAGTTACTTTTCCTTAGTTTTTATTATTCGTAGGCTAGCGTCAAAAAATTAACCAATCAACAACGCTAGTGAAAAGATAAACTCCTGTCAAAAAACCTCAGAAACCGGGCATCAGACTGATCGCAGGCCGATCTGCGGACTCGTACACGAGAATGCGTTCTCGTGTACGAGTCTCGTGCGTTCGAACGCACAAAACGAGTTCAGTCTGGTAGGCGTAAATCAGTGCAAAATGTGGGAAGAACGGAGAAAATTATTGATATAAAATAGTGTTGCCGGGAGTAAGCCAATCAAGTATTGTTGATTGCAGAACCCTAAAACGGAACGAGAACGAACGAGCTGATTTTTTGTATATTGATAGGTTAATAGTTATATAATTTAAGAGTAACAACTAACATTGTCCTACAAAAAGAACAATCCAAATTTTTGGACCATCAAATCGAAATATGAAATCTTTTCTATCTCTGTTAGCTACCACTTTCGAGAATTTTCGTAGAGGAAATTGTTGTTCGTCTTATCAAAATGAAGCTACTCACGAAAAATTAGCTTATTAGAAAACAAAAAAAAATTGTTCTAGGGAACCCGGACTATAATTATGGTTTTGTGTGCAATAAAATTATTTTATGCGTTCTTTATATTCAGCCCTGTTGGGCAGGGAAGTGTACAGGAAAGTGAGCAGGGAAGTGGGCAGCGCGAGAATGTAAATAGTCACCCGCGCTGCCACTCGTCATGCCGCTGCCGCTGCCCGACTCGGCAAGTATGTAGAGAGGGCTGAGTGTAAACGCTCACGCGTCGTTACTGCCGCAGAAGTATTCAGGGCAATATTGCCGGCATCGGCAGCGCGAGGAGCAGCGGCAGAGGATGAATCTAAACGTCCATTTATTAATAGAAACTTGGGTCAATTCAGACCGCGACGCGACGCGTAGATCACTACATAGTATTTAAAACAAAGTCGCTTTTTTCCCCTATGTCCCTTTGTTCCCTTTAATCTTTAAAACTACTCAACGGATTTTGATGCGGTTTTCTTTAATAGATAGAGTGATTCAAGAGGAAGGTTTATAAGTATAATAACATTCATAAAATAGTGGAAAAAATACTGTTATAGTTGGGGTTTCTAATGTGATGTCGTAAATAATGACATTTTTTTCCGCTTACATTGCAAACGCAGGCTGAACCCTACGAGATTTATCAAAATAATGTACCAAGTATTGTACACATTGAAAAGGTCTACAGAAAACTCCGCGATGGTATATGTCTATCTCTTATGGATATCCCACAATAATTTTTTTTTGTCATTTACTTTTACGATAAATAATGGCTAATTTTCGAAGCGATTTTAATCAATACGGAATTAGTCCTTATTCAATTAAATACTTTAAATACATTATTGATTTAATATAGATCTATATGGCCCTTTACAGCATATGATTTAATTATTTAAATGAATATTTTCTAAGATATTCCAGATCGGGACGTAGCTTTTGCGGCGGTATCGACAAATGCAGGCCACGGGTAGTAATGAATATGAATCAAAACTACTGAATCGATTTTAATCATTTTTTCAGTGAGTGACAATATAGGCTATATATTTTATACCCGTGCGAAGCCGGGGCGGGTCGCTAGTGCATTACTAAAGTACTGAATTGACAGATTTCAAATGCGTGATACGTCCTGCAAATCTGTCAAATACATACATTGCGGTCTGAATCAACCCTAAAGTATCTAATCGCACCATGCCGAAGTTCCGCGGCGGAATTTCGGCATGATTACGTCAGCATTGTCATACGCATACAATATAACGCGACGTAATTTTGGCATGGTGTATCATCGGTAATTTAAAATACATTGCAGGCGGAATCATGGTGTGTTTAGAACTTTAGACACTTACTCCTTAGAAGTAAAATTTTTACAATAAAAGAAACTGTAGAAAAAGGCGGTTTTACTACTAACAGCGATTTCTTCCTTATGTATGCTTATTTATTGCCTGAGCTACTGAAGTTCGAATTCTAAACGAATGGACACGGAACACAAAAGCTAAAAATGAATTCATTACATTTATGTAAAAGAGAAGAAAACGAATTTGATTAACTTTTCCGTTCGAATGAGTAATTACATTTTAATTTCCGGGAGAAATTCATTCGAACGTAAATTGATCAGATATTAAAAACGGTAAGGGAACGTTTTCTAGAGCCCTATTCTATGTAGTTTATTATTATTTAACCCATCAATCCCCAAGCGGCATCCGGCTGCCGCATAACAATTGAAAATCTATTGTGTCTGCGATTCCCACGATCGAGGTATTAATAGATATAGGCTATGCACAAATTTGAGATCGCTAGGCAAAAAAAGAAGGCGTTTGTTCACCTAAGGCTAGATAATATGTGGGGCGGCACGAACGCGTGGTTTGGCCGCTACACCGCTAGATTAGAAGCAAATGTAACGATTTACTTAAACTAGAGATCGCCCAATGGTCGAAATTCGACCTCAAATAAAAAATTAAATCATAAGTTTCAAATTTCAACGCTTTTCTATTGATATTCCTGCGACAGTCTCAGATTAATAAAGTCAAATGATGACAGACTGCCGTGTAATAATTGTCTTACAGTTTTTAAGATTCAATAAAAACTGAATCTATTTTCAATTTGACAACATACTTCAACCATAATTAATAAAAGAGTACAATTCTTGTGTATAGGCTTGTCAATCAAAATCTCCTAGTGTGTGTGTGTGTGTGTGTGTAATGTTTTATATGTTAAAAAAATGTATGATAAAAGCATAATTTCAAAATAATACTAGCTCAATGCACTCCTTCACCATATAAACTATAGGTCTACCAGAATCTGATGGCAAAAAGTGAGAAAACTAAATTGACTCTAGCAATACCGGGGTAATTAGAATAAAACATTTTGATCCTTTTTTTTTCTTATAGCGGCTGATTCTGTGTGTCAAACATGCAAAATTTATCCAATGATCAAGGATATTTTTTAAAAATCTGCTGTCAAAAATTGCCATCAGATTCTGGTAGACCTATATAACTCTGCAAAATTTCAATCACCTACGTTTCCCCATTTTTCGTCAAAAGGGATACAAAGTTTTTCGCTCGCGTTTTAATATAATATAATAGATTCTATTGTCAAAACATTGACTTTATTATTTTTTAGACATAATTCCTGCGACAGTCTCAGATTAATAAAGTCAAAATATGATGACAGACTGGCCGTGTAATAATTGTCTTACAGTATTTAAGATTCAATAAAAAAAAAACTAAATCTATTTTCAATTTGACAACATACTTCAACCATAAATAAAAGAGTACAATTCGTGTGTATAGGCTTGTCAATCAAAATCTCCTAGTGTGTGTGTTGTAGTGTATGTAATGTTTTATTTGTTAAAAAAATGTATGATAAAAGCATAATTTCAAAATGATATTAGCTCGATGCAGTCCTTCACCATATAAACTATAACTGTGCAAAATTTCAATCACCTACGTTTCCGCATTTTTCGTCAAAAGGGATCCAAAGTTTTTCGCTCGCGTATATAGATAGTGGCGCAGTCGCGCTGTTATTTACATAAGTTACAATTGCTTCTCATCTCGCGGTGTAGCCGCCAAACCGCGCGTTCGGGCGGACACATATAAAACCCACCCTTAGGCTGCGTTTCCACCAGAGATGTGTTGCGGGGAATGTGTTTTTAAGATCCAATAGAATCCCTGCGCTGAGCGATGTCATGGCAAGCTCACGTCAATGAAGCGATTTTATGTTTCTCAAAAACACATTCCTCGCAAGTCGCAACACATCTCTGGTGGAAACGCAGCCTTATGGTTTCTTTGATGGGTTGAGAAGTAAGTGGGGCGAGTGCGTGTTCGTGAAGAAACTCTATTGGTCAGACAGTGACACGGTATTGGTAGATATTATGATCTGTTCACATTATTCCAATCCAGTAATCCAATCCAGCTCAGGATTCCTACTGGAATAACTTAAACGGGTACTGCACTGGAATGGATTGATTGCATTCAATCCAGCGAAGCAATCTAGCGCTGGATTGGATTACTGGATTATTATTCCCATCCACCGGATAGTAAACCGGACATTAAAGTTATGCGCGGTTATAAAGGCATATAATATTATTTAGTTTGCACCCCTATTTTCAGACGTTTCACACGTTTGTATTTTCATGTCTGCTTGATAAATGGAGAATACTTGATATCTTTACTAATATTATAAAGCGGAAGAGTTTGTTAGTTTGTTTGTTTGAACGCGCTAATCTCAGGAACTACTGGTCCGATTTGAAAATTTCTTTCAGTGTTAGATAGTCCATTTATCGAGTATATAGCATAATAAAATATAGCCTATAGCCATAGGCTATATTTTATTATGTTAAGACTAATAGTAGCGAAGAAATAGAAGAAAATGTGAAAAAAACGGGGGAAATTATTTGAAAGGGCTTATCTCACGAACTACTAGAGAATTTTTTCTGTTATTTTGGTCAGATAAGAAGTAGACCACGTGAAGGATCATAGGCTATTTTTGGTAGACTGATTTGTCTGTGTAATATCTAATTTACGCGGGCGAAGCCGCGCGGAACGTCTAGTATTTTATAATACTTACAAATTAAAATACCTGTGTATAAATTATTGGTCTTTATCAAAGGTTTACAAAGTTGCTAAGCGACATCAAACAAGGGTTTCTCGTGGAATAATTTAAGCTCTAGAATTCGTTTTGAGGTAAATAATTTTACTGAAAACAACACAAAACAAAAGCTTATTACGGTCGCCCGGTGGATATTGAAATACGCTCTTAAATTAACTTCTGTAATATTCTGCGGATATTAGAATAACTCGAGTCTCAAGCATCGAAATATTATGCTATAGAATAAACAGAAACATAGAAATATAACAAAGTATAGAACGATAACTCTCAAACATTGGATCACTCAAAGAATACTCCAGTTTAATAAAATAATATGTCAGAAACACGTAGCTAAACCTTATAATTATGAGGGTTTTTACTGTCATGCGGATGATGGCAACACGCGCGTGGCCAGGAGCATGTTGTCACCCGCATGCGGACGGAAAAACGCCATTATTTTACGACCGATCGAAGTATGACTGCAAGTATGCCTTGGTGTGCATTTCGTCGAACACACTTTACTGACTCAGATACTCTTCCATAGTATGGTATTTCTATTTTGTGTGGTATTTGTCTCAGATAACATTTACATAAATAAATATTTATCGATGGACGATAGCTTTAAGACCCTCGTTTCTTGGAAGCTAAATATGGACTCAAGTAATACCACTACTTGCCTTTACTATAATAGCTACCGCTTCATAGCAGATATTCGTACTTTATTATTTGGCCCGGCTTATCTGTTTTTAAGTTGGGCTTTACACTAAGGATTATTCTGATATTTTGCTTTTCTTAACAGTCTCAAATCTCCTTCACTTATCAATATTTTTTTAACTGTAAAGGTCAATTCACGTTGCGATTTCGCAAAACATTTTTAAATGAGCCATTTAAATATGGAACAGGCAACCAGAAGACAACAGGCAGCAAAACATCGCAAATTGCACGGCTGCCCCATTTCAAAACCTAGTAAGGGACACTTTTTACAAAAATCATTTTATTGCATAAACTTCACTAACCTAACCTACCCTACCGAATAAAAAAACACCAGTGCTAAAAAGTCACTAAAAAGTTGAAATATTTAAAGTTTGATACCGAGTAATCGTAAGTTAGCCACTGCCCACTATTGAAATATATATAAATAAATTATAGGCAAACATTTTTTTTTGAAAAAAAGGTTTTTTTTAAATACTCCAAAAATAAGAAAATAAATTTCTCCTTAAAAATTTTAACTATTAAGTTATAACCTCAATATAAATTGTACAATTTGCATGATAATAAAAGCTTGTCGCGAGACTTAACAATCTGTCAGTATTATAAAATTTATTAAAATATAATATCAATTTACTCAGTTAAATTGGCACAAGTTTATTTACAAATCGCGCGACAAGCTTTTATTATCATGCAAATTGTATAATTTATATTGAGGTTATAACTTAATAGTTAAAATTTTTAAGGAGAAATTTATTTTCTTATTTTTGGAGTATTTAAATAAAACCTTTTTTAAAAAAAAAATTTTTGCCTATAATTTATTTTTTTGTTTTTTAGTTATCTCTGGCTAGATTTATTAGTCTATTTGATTGTAGTTTGTTTTGTTTCAAGAATTTGTTAATATCTGATTAACATAAGTCCTTAAGAAATCGTACTTGATTTTGATCAGTGAAAAAACCGTGTCTATATTTAGTGAGTTATTATATTCCGTTTATTTCTGCATGACTAAAAAGTTAAATTTCACTTAACAAAAGTTACCGGATTCAACCGGGCATTTTCTAAAACCCTGCTGGATTTGACTTGGCATAACATGACACGACACGACACGACACGCCACGACACGCCACGATACGCCACGATACGACACGACATGACACGACACGATTCGACACGACACGACACGACACGACACGACACGACACGACACGACACGACACGACACGACACGACACGACACGACACGACAAGACACGACACGACACGCCACGACACGACACGACACGACACACGACACGACACGATTCGACACGACACGACACGACACGACATTCCACGATACGACACGACACGACACGACACGAAACGACACGACAAGACAATACACGACACGACACGACACGACACGATACGACAAGACACGACACGATTCGACACGACATAATACGACAAGACACGACAAGATACGACCCGACACGACACGATACGACACGACACGACACGCCACGCCACGACACGCCACGACACGCCACGACATGATACACGACATCGAATCGTGTCGACACGACACGACACGACAAGACACGACACGACACGCCACGACACGACACGACATGACACATGACACGACACGATTCGTCACGACACGACACGACACGACACGACTCTCAATGAGCCCTTTCATTTGATACCGATATTGCTGAAGTTCATTAAAATAGTTATTCCCCTATCTTGGATGAGCCGCCATATTGGATGTAGAATGACATTAAATTAGTGTTCGAGTTAGTCTCAATGAGTTCTTTCATTTGATACCCATATTGCAGAAGTGCATTAAAAATAACTATTCCCCTATCTTGGATGAGCCGCCATGTTGGATGTAGAATGAAATTACATTCGTTTTCGAGTTACTCTCAAAAAGCCTTTTCATTTAATATCCATATTGTAGGTCTGCATAGAAAATAATTATTTCGCCATCTTGGATGGTAGGCCATATTGGATTTAGAGTGATGTCACATACTATATCGTGCATTGTCATCCAAACTAATTAACGCGTATGCAAAATTTCAGCTCAATCGGTTAATTATATATCTACTTCAAAATTGAGTTCCAAAATTCCACCGTAACGCACATACTTACATACATACAGAGCAAGTTAAATAAAAGCTTTTAAAATATTTTGTTTAAGGCCCTTACTAGGTTTTGAAATGGGACAGCCGTGCAATGCCATTGTTAATAATTATTGTGACGATGCAAGGTGAAACTCTTAATGCTACTACTCTCACAGTGAACTCCATTGGGACACATACACAGCCTAACCCCTTAAGTATTGACACTTTGTTACAGCCTATGTAAAACATTATTTTTCCCCCAGTTCTGGTCGGCGTTCGTGCCGTGCGCTGCTCAGAACAAGGACGCGGTTCAGCTGACCTTGGAACAGATCGACGTCATCAGACGCCTCGTGGACAAGTACCCTCAGCATCTGAAGCTGGCTACGTCTGTGACTGGTGAGTGACATTGACCTTAATGCTAAAAATATAGGGGTTAAAATATTTCAGCGTTAGAAAAGGGCTACGGCGATAACATAAGGAGGGCCATAGACCGACCGCATCTTGCAGTTGACACCGACTGCAAAATGCGGTCGCCGCACGGCGATCTGCAGTTTCCACACTAAATTCATATCCGCAATACGGGGACCGCTCGAGCAGTTCTTGAACGATCGGTTCAAATTTCATCGCGTCCCCTCTAGAGCACCGACTGCTCTAGAGGGTACGGACGGACTAGAGCTGACTGCAACTTGCGGTCCGTCTATTGCCAGTCTAAGTGAGCAGCATTCGGTTGTGATAGGTGAACACTGAACAGCATTCAGTTGTTTCACCCATAATGACAGCACCTGCATTATACGCGGCGTAGGAAGATGAAGGTAGACATTTGTGTCACGAATTTCCGATCAGGATTTAGGTCACATCTCCTAAGTCTTGACGCAAGTTTAACATAATATTTTACCAATCTCAAAAAAGCGGAAAACGCTGCTAAATTACTTTTCACTTCATAAAATAGAATTCGATTAAAAATTTCAATAGCATTTTCTTATTTCATTTCTTATATTCCATATCCTGGATTTTGCGAAACAAAAAATTTATCAAGAGAACAAGAAAGTAATAAGAGGCTTGATTAACTATTCACCAAGTATTTTATTCAAAAAGTTCCTACCTACTGTATTCCCATTAGATTCGCTTCGGTCCCTCAACTTCCACTGATTAAGTATTATTTCAAATGACTCCGGTATAATTCCTATACAATTGTGCAATTTAATTTGCTCGCGCTTCGCGGAAGTCAAAACTTCTCGACTTCGAGTGTTCTTGGGCGGCGGCTTTTTGAACGACGGGGCGGTTTACATTACACCGTAACGAGTCAGTGTCTTCTTACTCTTACGTGGTAAATAAATTTCGTTCTGTCCCTGAGGTCTTCCTGCTCAAACCACCGAACTGATTTGGATAATGTGTATCGTGCGATAAACGATTTCTGCTTAAATCTACATCACCATCAACATTGGATGTTTTTCGTTCGACAATTGCTCCAATCTATAACATTATTTCGTAGCCTAACATTATATTCCCCCACAGCACAGACTGCGCCTAGCTTGGGAAATTATATGAAAAAAATACTTGTGATACTCGGGGACTGCCGCGGTAAAACTATTGCATAGCAATAGCTAGTCTACACGCATACGTCTAGTCGCACGCACACAAACACCGTGCCAAAGTCTTCCTAACTGAAACGACGTCAGACGAGTCAGAGTGGGATGTTAGGTTTATTTTCGTTACGGAATTTTTTGATTAGGTTGCCGCGCTCGAAGCCCGCGATAAAAGCTATGCAATAGCTTTTTTTTTTAATTTCCAATATTTCGGCAGACATTCTGGAGGCCCACAGCGCAAGGCCCCGCAAGATCGCGTCGCTCATCGGCATCGAGGGGGGGCACTCCCTGGGCAACTCTCTTGGGGTACTCCGCAGCTACTACCAGCTCGGCGTCCGCTACATGACCCTCACGCACACATGCAACACACCCTGGTAAGTGCTCGCGACCTTTACCGACGATTTCCCCGTAGACAAAACTGTGAGACGCAAAACATCATATTGAAACACAATGTGAATGGTATACAGTATATTGTCATCCTCATACTCAACTACGCATTTGAAAACACAAGAAAATCATCATAAAGATACGATCATACGTATTAGCGTTATTTCAGGTATAGCAAAACAATGCAGTATCACAACGCGCGTGTGAATAACTCAGTTTCAGTATGAAGTTTTGTGCTACGCGGCTAGACTGTATTTTTCCTAAGAGTTGCGAATTTGCGCCAAAGCTTTGCGTTTATGGTACATAGTTTTACAAAAATTGAGTTATTTGTAGTAGTAATACTTAGTGGTGTTTTCACAGGTAACAAAGACAAATATATAAAATTCACGCAATGTTCATGTAAAAAATGATTATTGATATTCGTTAATCGGATTATGCGATTATATTTCGGTTTGACAGCTGCCACGGGGAATACCCTGGCCAATAACAGTAATGTTCAATTGTTATTACACATCGACGTTTATGGAGATCGTAATCGGTGGTAAATGAAGTTATATTCGGCGGGATTTTCGCAAACATTCCAAATGATAACTAGTTCGTTTGGGGCGAATGCGTCATTGTTGACATTATGGTGTAAGGGTCAATTCAGACCGCAACGCGACGCGTAGATGCATTTCTAAATTTGTATGGATTTGATAGATTTGCAAGACGTCTTACGCAATTGAAATCTGTCAATTCAGTATAAATTTAGAAATGCACCGACGGGCTACGCGTCACGTTGCGGTCTGAATTGACTGGCACCTTGCAGTAAAGTGTAATGCAACAGACGTAGCAGAGATAAGCGTAACGATTGTATTGCAACGTGACGAGGCGTTGCGATGCATATTTTTTTTTTTGTCATTTCAATGTGCATCTTTTGTAGAAGAGAATGAAGCTCAATTTTGAATGGATTATTGTATCGTATATTGAACTACAATGATTAAAATTATCTGAATTTGAATTCAACTAGTCAGCACTCGGCAGTTAACGAATTTAATATTTTCAATTATGAATATTATTAATAAAATATTTTACTATGATTTCAGTTAGGTAAATTACATTGTAACATGTATTATGATTTTAATGATATTGATTTTAATGATGAAATTTGATCAGTAAATAGAGTTACATTATGTAATACACTGCACCCGTTAGTTAAAATTTAAAGCTGATTTTGCCAGAGAATGCAATTTCCTTTGTGTATCTTGTTACGAAGTCTCTAATGTATCAAGTGCAATAAGTTACAAGAGAAATCAAATAAACGTTGTTGTGTATGCACGCTGAACGGCGTTTTGTAGCCGGCGGCTGCTCTTTAGAGCCCCCGCAGACTGCAGACTTTCTATCGGCCGATAGTTTGGTCGGGTTGGGCTGTTAGCGCGCACACTACGCCAACTAAACAGTTGGGTTGGTGGTGAGTGCGCAGACTAGACAACAGTCGGCCGATTGCTCTCGCACGGTTCCATTCACAGCGATAGATTTTTGAATGGAAAATTTTACACGATTCGTAGTTTTGCCGAGTCGGCCGACCAAACAATCGGCGTCGTGCGCCATTCGACGGCAGGGGGTTCGCGACAAGATTTACGTAATGGTTGCTTGATAACTGGCAGGCACGCGCGGCACACATGGTGGCGTGCGCGCGACTGATATGACTCATCACATTAATATTAGAAAGACATTTCTTTTGGCACTTAGTAAGGGTTTCATGGAGCCGAAAGTTTGAGAAACCCTGGTATAGCGCGCACTTCCATACAGCATTCATACTGATCAAGAGCCAAACTAAACTATCGGCCGATTAAAAGTCTGCAGTCTGGGGGGGGCTCAGTCGCACTGTCTACACTACGACTGTGACTGTCAACTCCGGCTGTTGACTGAGACTCCTACATGACCAATTACTGGACTTGTGTCTATTTACTTAGCGACGAACTTGTGTCCTGAAGTTGGACGTGACGCGACATTTATATTGATATTTGCCAAGTGTCTCGATCTTTGCAGAGTTCAGCTTTTCTTGTCCGAATGAAATAATAAAAATAGTAACGACTAAATTAATGTCTAAGTATAAAAAAAATCTATAGGTATATTATAATTAAAAATATAAAAAAATAAAATTAAGAAATATATATTCTATCTAAAGGTCTCATTAACCTCTTACATTTTGAAGTCGTTTCGCAATATAAAAATATATCTACCCGCTTTGGCTTTTCCCTGAGGAAGAATCAATTTTCGCTACTAGTATAGTCACAATTTCACAAATAACTGGTAGAAGATGCAAAAACACGTTTATTTAAAAAAATAAAATTACGTTAACATAATTATTATTCAACTAAATGGAATTTACTATTGTAATTAGGTATCAAATGAAGTACTCAAATATTTCTACGTCCGCACTATTTGGTCGAGTTGTTTGTGGGAATTTGAGGCAAGCGAAAGTTCAACATAGCTTTGGCGACTTCAAAAAACTTTCATCAAAAACATTCCATGTACTCTATACAAAAGCAACGCGAAATAAAAGCGAAAACCATTAACGACGGTACGGTCGGCAAAATTTCTGGTGGTTTAGGGTAAATTTAATATAAATTTACATAGAGAACCTGTTGCTTCAAGTTGCTAAAATAATATAAAGTACAGTATATTTTTATCTTCTGGAAGTTTTGCTGACTGTAAGGTGTTGTGTACTTACCGTATTTATTTGTCTGTTGTTTCATAGGGCCGATTCCTCCAACGAAGCGCCTGTTGCCAACGGACTGACGGAATTTGGAGAGGTAAGAAGACAGAACTTTTGTATATTTTGTCGAAATTATGTTCTTAATCACGGTGCCTACGAGCTACATAATATGAGTTCCTGGAGACAATTCTCTGATTATATTATAGCTGTCATAAGTAAAGGTTAGCGCTAACTTGAGACACAACAGTCTGATAGACTATTTATATACAAAACACATGAAAACGCGCATAGACAAATATTTTGTATGTCAATAGTTTTAAAACTGTCGTGTGTTAAGCGAGCGTCTTAAAAATTACAGAATATACTGATATTATAATAGTCATTAAACTCATTAAAGATAACAAAAGTATCAACATTTTAATTTATTTTATACAATAAGAATACTGGTTGTGGCCCTGAGTAGCTCGTTTGCACACATGACACAACCTTAGCGAGTACGTCATGTATATTATAGGGATTGCAATCCGGAAAACCGGATCCGGTAATCCGGTGGATCTGGCATCATTTTACGGGTACCGGATCCGGCCGATTGATAGGAATCCGGTCAAATCCGGTCCGGATTGAAAATGACGCCGGATTGCAATCCCTACATGTATACCATGTACGTCATACGTGAACAAAGAAAGGATCATTACACATGCATATTTCCACACTCATAATGAATGTGCGCGTATGCATGCGTAACGTACGGTGAAAATTGCTAATAAATAATGTAAATTTCATTGCAATTTTATATACGGTGCAAACGGGCGACCATTTTTTTTTATGAAATAAGGGGGCAAACGAGCAAACGGGTCACCTGATGGAAAGCAACTTCCGTCGCCCATGGACACTCGCAGCATCTGAAGAGCTGCAAGTGCGTTGCCGGCCTTTTAAGAGGGAATAGGGTAATAGGGGAGGGTAGGGATGGGAAGGGAAGGGAATAGGGTAGGGGATTGGGCCTCCGGTATACTCACTCACTCGGCGAAACACAGCGCAAGCGCTGTTTCACGCCGGTTTTCTGTGAGAACGTGGTATTTCTCCGGTCGAGCCGGCCCATTCGTGCCGAAGCATGGCTCTCCCACGTAAAAATATAATATGTTGCCATATATACCATATAATATGTTGCTTCGTGTATCGTGTTACATTTTAATTTTTAAGGTCTGTACCAGCTTGTGTACGAAGCCACACAACGAGCCGCGGCCTCTGGTCGTCTGTTTGCACAACCTAATATAATAGCCTCTCCACGTTGGTCTATGACAGACCAACACAAGCAATAACAAATATGTAGACGGCTACATCCATACTAATATTATAAATGCGAAAGTGAGTCCGTCTGTTTGTCTGTTACCTCTTTACGCCCAAACCGCTGAACCGATTTTCCTAAAATTTGGTATAGTGAGTGTGGCAAAGCAAAGATTGGAAATTCCAATCAGCATTATGAAATTATAGCTAGGTATATGGCGCACTTGCCGGGTAGGCGCGCTTTGCCACGCTCACTATAATATTTAAATAATTTGAGTCCCGGGAAAGGACATAGGACACTCGTCTATAAAACGTAGGGCGAAGATTGATAACCATGATCGCCACAATATTTGATGTGAAGTTATAACATGCACAATCGCCATCGACCACGGGAAATCGAAAACGAATATGCTTCTCTACACCTTTGTAATCACTTGTATTGGTCCATTAAGTATATATTATTATGATATATTGTTCTATAAACAGCTTCACAATCACAGTGGTAAATAATCATGGCCACGTGGAGAGGGGCCTTTAAATTCACCTGTACGAAACACGCCGCAAACGCAAGTTATCTACATCTACACTAATAATATAAAGAGGAAAACGTTGTTTGTTTGTTTAATTGTAATATATAGGCTCAAAAACTACTGAACGGATTTTAAAAATTCTTTCACCATTCGAAAGCTACATTATCCACGAGTAACAGGCTAAATTTTATTTTGGAAAAAAATAGGGTTTCGTAAGTTATTTGGATTTTTCTGACACAAGGTGTAAAAAACCCGTGCGAAGCCGGGGCGGGTCGCTAGTAGTTATATAATTTAAGAGTAACATTGTCCTACAAATAGAACAATCCATATTTTGGGACCATCAAATCAAAAGAATGAAATCCTTTCTATCTGTGTTGGCTACAACTTTCAAGATATTTCGCAAATAGAATTGTTGTTCATCTTATCAAAATGAAGATACTTACAAAAAATTAGCTTGATAGTAATAAAAAAAAATGTTCTAGGGATCCCGGACTATTCCATTTGAATCCAATGTAAAAATTTGTCTGCGAGTGACTGTGCTTTTTCAAATGGTTGAGGTTGATTTTATTCCGTAAGACATTTTCTTGGTAATGAAAAGGTAACATTGCAGTTTAAAAAAGCTTTTTGTTAGGCGATGAGTTAGTTTTTCTTAAATAATATGTTTTTAATAATGTTAAGTTTAAAAAATGTTTAGTACGAATATATGAGATTTTTCGTTACTTACATAAAATTAAATACTTTGCCCATTCTAATCGTCAGAAATTTCTAGCGTGAAGTAAATATTATATAACTTTTCACTTATACGCTGTACTTATAGCCTTCATTATCCTTCGATCGCGGATTCTTGAAAATCTATTGTAAATCTATTGTTCTCGCGGCCACAGCCCACATGTGGCCGCTTGGGAGTTGAAGCGTTAAAGCATTAATTCGGAATTCAGTAGGCCTACTACGAAACTGTTTTGAGACTCAAACAATCAGACGAGAATGCCGCGTCCTGCTCTAACAACGTCATTTCACGTTTGTTAGAGTAGGACGCGGCATTCTCGTCCGATTATTTGAGTCTCAAAACAGTTTCATGGTACAAGGCCAGATACGGACATTTTTCTCTTATTAAATTTCTGAAAGATTTAATATGAATAAAAGTGTCATATATCCATAGCGATAACTTATATGTCAGTGCATATATCTGAAATTAATTCCTATTGTAATTCCATAAAAGTTATCTGGCAAAAAATGGAGTATCGAAAACGATAAGAAACCGTTTATTTTCACGTAATAAGCCATACGTAGGTGAGAATCGAATTTGCGGTGAAGGAAATCCGAAACAGCTGTACGTGAACTTAAGCTGGATACCCAAACTAATGGGGACATAACCCGCAAACTTTATACCCCATTCTACGTACCCATCAGAATATAACACTGTATATAGAACAATAACTGCAGTTGGGTGTAACTATTATATATTTTACCATATTATTATGCAGTAGAGTCTAGAGTCTAGACGTTCCGCGCGGCTTCGCCCGCGTAAATTAGATATTTTACAGACAAATTAGTCCACAAAAAATAGCCTACGATCCTTCACGTGGTCTACTTCTTATCTGTGCCAAATAACAGAAAAATTGCTCCAGTATAGTTCGTCAGATAAGCACTTTCAAATAATTTTCCCCGTTTTTTCCACATTTTCTCCTATTTCTTCGCTCCTATTAGTCTTAAGTTGATACACGGGACAATTTGTCGTTTCGATCGATCATCAAGAAAATCGTCCAATCGATCTTTTGATCATAAAATCGTTTGCGATATTGCTACACACGTACAATCACTCGTTCGATTTTAACATCGAGGCGACAAATCGTCACGATAATTGTCCCGTGTATGGGCACCTTTAGCGTGATAAAATATAGCCTTCCTCGATAAATGGGCTATCTAACTATTCCTGAGATAAGCGCGTTCAAACAAACAAACAAACAAACAAACTCTTCCACTTTATAATATGTATTAGTATAGATAAGCTAGATGACACCCGCAGGCCGCAACAGCTCCGTCGCGCTAAGATTCGTTTATCACCGTACATTTTTCCGGGATAAAAAGTATCCTATCTTTTCCTGGTACTCGAAAGTATCTCCATACCCAGCAAAATTGGTTCAGCGGTATGGACGTAATGAGGTAACAGACAAACAGACACACTTTCGCATTTATCATGTTAGTATGGTTATGGCTGTACATTACTTTTACTCTGCCATCGAAATAATACATTATAGAAGAATAATTCTCACACGTTTTGCTGCTCGAATATGGCTCTAGTTACTGTAAAAAAATGTAGATAGGCCAACGAAAACTGTTATGAGCTATTCGAATTTGACAACCAATTATTGAAAGCACGAAAGTTGTGAAATGCTTCTGTAGTATAAGGGTCACCGCAGATATACAATTTCAAGTTGGCCGACTATCGTACAACTAAATTGCGTAGTCTCACAATTTAGTTGGTCAAGTTTTTAATTATGGGTAATCGGAAAGGAGTCGCGGTTCTGATACAATTGGTGTCCAATTATTTAGTTGTACAATTTAGTTGGAAAAATGTGCGAGCTCTCATAAGTCGCTATAGCTATTAGTATACTATGGGATTTTGTTGGCCAACTTGAGATTGTATATCTGCGGTGACCCTTAATCTATACTAATATTATAAAGCGGAAGAGTTTGTTAGTTTGTTTGAACGCACTAATCTCAGGAACTACTGGTCCGATTTGAAAAATTCTTTCAGTGTTAGATAGTCCATTTATCGAGGAAGGCTTATAGGCTATATTTTATCACGCTAAGACTAGTAGGAGCGAAGAAATAGAGGAAAATGTGGAAAAAACGGGGGGGGGGGAAATTATTTGAAAAGGCTTATTTGAACGCGCTAATCTCAGGAACTACTGGTCCGATTTAAAAAATTCTTTAGTGTTAGATAGCCCATTTACGGAGGAAGATTGTAGGCTACATTTTATCATACTACGACTAATAGGAGCGAAGAAATAGAAGAAAATGTGGAAAAAACGGGGGAAATTATTTGAAAGGGCTTATCTCACGACTACTAGAGCAATTTTTCTGTTATTTGGGTCAGATAAAAAGTGGACTACGTGAAGGATCATAGGCTATTTTTTGTAGACTGATTTGTCTGTGAAATATCTAATTTACGCGGGCGAAGCCGCGCGGAACGTCTAGTTATAATAATATTATTCGTAGTTAACTCAACCCTCTTTTACCACAATATAAATAATGAACAGAAGACCATCTTCATATTATGTATATTTTATACACTGTACACACAAAAATAATAGTCATAATAATGATTAAGAAATCTTAAAATATGTAGTATCACGAGCAGAACGAGATTTCAAATAAGTAGGTCACTTTAATGTATGCTATAATTATTTACAGTATAAATTGTATAATACCACACACTAAGTTAAGCCCAGTTTTTTTATCTTTTTTTCCACTAGCGACTGATATTAAGATAACAATATTATGTTTTACTCCTTGTAGTTCACACCAAAACGAGACGTGACGCATAACATTATATCGTTGACACAATATAACTACTCGATGCCTTGTCGACGCCACGTTCTACGCTGCAAGGAATTGTCGTCAACTGTCACTCAAAAGTCACCGCTTCGAGTTGGCAGGACACAACTCAGTGAACTCAAATGGCATTTTCGATTGGCCACGCGAAACACAACCCCAAATTAGGGGTGTCTACGGTGCCAAAAATGAATACAATTTGATTGCCTAATTTATTTAAACTCTGCACGTTCATTCTAATTGTTTTGTGTGACTCTTAGGGTCGATTCAGACCGCAACGCGACGCGTAGATGCGTTTCTAAATTTGTATGGATTTGACAGATTTCAATTGCGGGAGACGTCATGTAAGTCTGTCAATTCAATAAAAAGTTAAAATTTTAAAAATGCTAATACTCGTCGGGTTTCGGTCTGAATTGACCCTAAGATATTATCAGATTTATTATTTACACCCCATCATATTAGAGGCTCGAGTGAGCTCATAATACGAGGTACACCGTACAACCAATAACACCTTTATGGTGGTCGGATATTGTGAGGATAATAATTATATTATGGGAAAATTTCATGAGATCAGGGATATACATCATCATCATCATCAGCCTATTATTGTGCTGAACATTATACTTAGTTATTTTTTTACTTTAACAATAAATAAATAATATTATAAAGGGAGAACAAGACGAAAAGAGCGACTTCACGGCACGGAACCCTTGGTTCTTGAATGCGACTCGCACTTGCCCGGTTTTTCCCATTAATTAAACACATGATAATAATATTATTAAGCTATGCTTGGCGGTTGTTAGATTTTGTATATAATTTCACATTTTAAACGAACTTGTCTTGTTTATTATTTTTTCTTATTCGTAGGAACAGCGAATTTGATTTATTTATGTTTTTTACAGACAGGCTAAGTAACTCTATTGATATAACAGCTATATGAATAGAGTTAATCTGTCAAAACTAATAACAAAATTGAAAATAGCCTTAGGCCGGCCATAGACGGACCGCATCTTGCAGTCGAGACCGACTGCAAGATGCGGTTGCCGCACGGCTGCAGTTTTTATACTAAATTCATATCCGCAATACACGGACCGCTCGAGCAATTCTTGAGCGGTCAGAGCAGTCGCTTTGCGGTCGAGTTTCGCCGTTCCTGTTTTGTTAGTGGTTTTGAATTACATTATGACACTATTATTTTGATGCTGTGCGTTTTAGCACAATAGACAGAACTATCCAGGTCGGCTTCAAGCAAACTAACGAATCGGCGCGGGTACCGCCGCGCGCCGCACTGCTGTCTGCTGTTACAGCAACCGTTCATTGCATACTTACAGTAAGCATGCTCCAAACGGCTGAGCAATGCATTGTTGAGGCGCGCGCCGGCCGATATGACATAATATTACTACGTCAAACGTATAAACGAGATATCTTCGTCGGCCTACTGGTTCGTTCTGTATATTGTGGTTTTAGGATAACTAGAGATCGCCCAATGCCAATGGTCGAAATTCGACCTCAAATAAAAAATAAATTATAAGTTTTAGATTTCAATGCTTTTCTATTGATATTTAATTGTCAAAATAATGACTTTAATATTATTTTTAGACAATAATTACTGCGACAGTCTCAGATTAATTAAGTCAAATGATGACAGACTGGCCGTGTAATAATTGTCTAACAGTATTTAAGGTTCAATAAAAAAAAAACTAAATCTATATTTTTTTTTTTATGGCAGTTGGCACTTCAGCTATATAACCATGGCCAGTGTCGAGTATATTATGGCGGGAAAAAACAATATTTTATAATACAATTTTCAGCATCGTTTTTCTATATTGTCAGGTCTAAATTCTAGTCAAAGTCTAAGTAAAAGTTAATACATACAGTCAAGAAGTCAAGTCGGTCGATTCAGTAAAGTGGTAGGTTTACTGAAACTTTCGATGGAGTTTTGGAGGGAACACAAAATAGCACGGTTCTGGATATTGCATCACTTTCCTACACTTGTGCACGATAAAGAATATCTAATGGTTAATATCCTACCAATATTACATATTAAAAACCCAGTTAACACAATTTTAGAAAAATAATACAAAAACACAACATCACTCTTTCACATTCCCGGCAAAACTCCCTAAATCTATTTACAATTTGACAACAGACTTCAACCATAAATAAAAGAGTACAATTTGTGTGTATAGGCTTGGCAATCAAAATCTCCTAATCTGTGTGTAGTAGTGTGTGTAATGTTTTATTTGCTAAAAAATGTATGATAAAAACATAATTTCAAAATAATATTAGCTCGATGCACTCCTTCACCATATAAACTATAACTGTGCAAAATTTCAATCACCTACGTTTCCGCATTTTTCGTCAAAAGGGATCCAAAGATTTTCACTCGCGTATTTTTATTTTTTACATTAACCAGTATTACACTTATTATAATTATTAGTAAAAACTTATAATTATAATAAGTGTATACTGCAGACTTAAGGATAAATAAAAAATTTTACTTTTCTGATAAGTTAAACTCGCATAACAAACAAGGCTATAACTCTAATTTTAATAATATGTGTAAAGATTTTTTTCATTAATGTGCTAGATTTTTTCTCAAGCGGAAGTTATCCTCAGAATTACCTTTCTTTGTCAACAGAAAGTGGTCCGGGAGATGAACAGACTCGGCATGATAGTGGACCTCTCGCACGTGGGTGAGAATACCACCAGAGCGGCCATCAAGCTGTCCAAAGCACCGGTCATATTCAGCCACTCCTCCGCCTACAGCCTGTGCCACCATCAGCGAAATGTGCCCGATGATATCATACATTCCTTGGTGAGTATTATTTGAGTATTAAGGCATTTTATATGACACAAGACACAACACCGCGAGGGGTTACAATGCATGCAATTGCATTGTAATGCCTCGCGAATGCATGCAGTTGAATTGACAGACTTTCCGCCCGCGCGACATTGTGTATCTTCTCGAGTAGTACATAAATTTCAGTTCGGAAACTGAGTTTTTCGCGAGAAAAAGTAGTCTTTGTCCTTCCCCGTAGTCTATTCAATATATTCTGTACCTAAATCAAAATCGCTAACGAAACATTGTAGAGCAAGAAGGCTTAGCTATAAGGCACGCGCTTGACAGAAAACTCCACAAAGAATACATGGAGAAATAATCACGTTTTATGTAATGTATATTTTAGAATAAAATATACATTACATAAAACGTGATTCTGTTATACGCAGAAGCGTATAACAGAGTCGATAATATAAATGGTGGGTAACAACAACATTTGTGTCGACGTGGGCGCGGCTTTAAGATCCCTTAAGGCACAACAAACCAACGCGACCCATAAAAAATATGACACGTGCTGAGGATTTACGCGTATCGATTTACGGAAATGGGAAAATTATAATATATTTTTTTACAATTGAAGACATGGGTGGAAAAAGCAGGAAAATAACATTTAAAAATTGCCGTTTTTTTTCCATAAATGGAGGCTTTTTTAACGGGAAAAATGATTTGAAATCAAAAATATGTGGATTTTATGTATAGCCAGGATAAATTAGCTAGATGATAAAGTAGTTAAGTTACAAGGTTTGTTTAAATTATAAGGGAAAAATGAGTAATTGCCCTTATGTTATATTAAAATGTTAGTTATCTGATTCTTCCACTCACGTCTTTAATCACGTGGGTTATTTGTGCTATTAAAATATTTAAGATATGTATTACATGCTCAAAAAGTTAGTATTCGTAACTCTAAAAGTACTTTTGCTAGGATAAAGGACTTGAAAGTGTTGAACTAATTTTGTCAGCATCAGCGGACATTGAATAACGAATTTCTTCGTCCAATAATCTTTGACTTAACCGAAATCACGTTGAAGTAAGAAAATGAAATCCGGCCTGATTATGAAGTCTGAGTAAGTTGGAACTGCCGGATGTGCGGACGTAATCGGATCAAACTATCGGAATACCCGCCCGCATCCGTCTTGCCCACAGACATAGATCAAGATAGATACCGCATGTCCCTCCATTTGTATGAAAACGAGCGTGCCACTTTTTTCCTACCTACTGTGATATACCGATGATAAGAAACGTGTCCATTATCTAGGCCAACGTTTCTATTCGAATTTCTACAGCTCAATATAGCACAATTAGGCATTTAGGCATCTTTAAAATTCAGATTGACGTCCGATTCCGATAGCAGACTAAAGAACAGACTTTCGAAAGACGAGCATCGTCGTTTGGGAACGCGATATGGCATGCGAAGTACATACACATGCGGTATCTATCTTGATCTATGTCTGTGGTCTTGCCCAACTAATTTGCTTTACAATGTTGAGATATTGTAAAATTCAATTCAGATTTCAATTGTGTTAAAAACTTTTTGGTGGTAGATTAACTAAAAAGTAACTTTACGTAAAACAAAAGTGCATGAATATATTTCAAAGTAACTTTTAAGGAAAATTTTAAATGAGAAAGTGTATCTTTGTTTGTTCTTTATAATATTTTACGTCACTGATTTTTTTATATTCGGTAATTTATATTACGGAGCCTTTTGAGCCTTGAAAGTAAAAGGATAATTCGTATCTCAGAAAAATGTGCAAATCCATCGTTATAAAGGAATTTAGACTTAAGAAAGTAATGAAACAATATCTAGCATAAACGTAATTGTCGAAAATATTGTCAGCCTTTTCACGATTATATTGTCAGCTTTTCGCTGCTTTCCCAAAAGAAAAGCGATGGCATTAAGTTTTTATGATGATTGATGAAGTAGTATTAATGAAAAGAAAGATGAAGCTAAAACAGGCCATTAAACTCGCTATAAAAGTCCGACGTTAAAATGCGTCTTTGCTTTGAACACAAAGTAACATTATGGTAGAGCATGAAAGTTAATGACACGGGACGTGCCTTAATTTTTAGCGGAAACATCGTGAGTGCAAAAAATATACAGAAAAAATCTTCAAACTTGGAAGTCGGATAAAAAGATCGAAGAAATTGATTCATAGTTGACGGAACTACGTCAATTCTTGGTCGGATTACGTCAATGTTAGCTGTGATCTATCGGATGGGCTTGACATAACGCGACCAACCTAGGTCCACCATCTGCCTATGAATCGACTTCTCTGATAGTACGTTAAAGCCAATACTTAGGGGCACTCTACACGTTACGAGGCACAAGACGGCGATGCGTATGCGCGACACAAAAATATAATGTGGGCAAGCGGAGCCTGAAACAGTGCTACTAACGTAACTTTGTGCGTGTTTTAGGCTCAGTTTAAAATAGGCCATTCAAAATTGGAACAGGTAGCCCAACACGTTGATGGCAACTCTTAGTGTGTATCTATACTAATATTATAATTATAAAGCGGAAGAGTTTGTTAGTTTGTTTGTTTGTTTGAACGCGCTAATCTCAGGAACTACTGGTCCGATTTGAATAATTCTGTCAGTGTTAGATAGTCCATTTATCGAGGAAGGCTATAGGCTATATTTTATCACGCTATGACTAATAGGAGCGAAGAAATAGAGGAAAATGTGGTAAAAACGGGGGGAAATTATTTGAAAGGGCTTATTTGAACGCGCTAATCTCAGGAACTACTGGTCAGATTTGAAAAATTATTTCAGTGTTAGATAGCCCATTTATCGAGGAAGGCTATTATAGGCTATATTTTATCCCGCTAAGACTGATAGGAGCTAAGAAATAGAAGAAAATGTGGAAAAAACGGGGGAAATTATTTGAAAGGGCTTATCTCACGAACTACTAGAGCAATTTTTCTGTTATTTGGGTCAGATAAGAAGTAGACCATGTAAAGGATCATAGTCTTTTTTTTGTAGACTGATTTGTCTGTGAAATATCTAATTTACGCGGGCGAAGCCGCGCGGAACGTCTAGTAGTAAATAAAGTTCAGTTCAGTTTTTAGGGTTCCATAGTCAACAAGGAACCCTTATAGTTTCGGTGTGTCCGTCCGTCTGTCCGTCTGTCTGTCTGTCCGTTTGTCTGTCCGCGGTTTTGCTCAGAGATTATAGGACCAACAAAGCTGTAATTCGGCATGAATGCACAATATATTAATGATGCCGACAAAATGGTATATTTTTTTTATGGTACCTCCCCTACACATCAAGCGGGGATGATTTTTTTTTCGCGTCCACCCCACGGTGTGGGGTGTTGTTGGATAGGTTTTTTAAAAATATTACGAGTACTTATAGATCATTTTCCGACTTAGGGATCCATTTGTGAAATATGAAGTGTTAAAGTGGAAAAAATCGTTAGAGACCAGTGTCCCCCCTTTCTACCAGCTAAATGGTTGCTTCTGGAAATGTGAAAAAATTCACGGAAATTCATTTAAAATGTAAACTATCACGGCTAAGAAGACTTTATAAGTTATTGAGTAATAGTCGATCAAATAAAAAAAAATGTATTCGGCGAAGTATAAAGGAACTTTTCGTTCAAATTCCTTTGAACGTAACTGAGATGATGTTGTTAGTACGAGTGTAAAACACGTTATAAATGTACATTCATTGACCATACAAAAATTATCAAACACTAGCGGTACTACGGAACCCTATATTGCGAGTGGCCCGACACGCACTTGGCCGGTTTTAATATAAAGTGCGGAAATACTGCTGGTGACTAGGTAGTACTAGGAATGCGTTTTTAAATAAGCCATTTAAACTAGAACTTTATTAACTACACTAGAACTTTACTAACTTATTAACACGCATTAATTTGACTGCATTGTCGCCCGCAGTGTTGAGTAGCAGTATTTAAATGGCTCCATTTACAAATGCATTACATCGTCTCGTCACGTTACAGTGTTAATTAAGCCTTAAATTCTCAATAATTAATTAGTGGACGTAAAATGCTGATGGTAAAAGTTGGATTGCAGAAGGAGAACGGAGGGCTCATTATGGTGAACTTCTTCCCGGATTTCGTCAAGTGCTCGCCAAACGCCACGCTGTCTGATGTTGCAGGTTTGTATGTTCGTGTTATACCTTCCATGATGGACGAATAAAAGTGATAACGAACGTCGAACGAAATTCGTCCATGATTGAAAAAAATAGCTTCAAAAAGGCTGAAAAAATAGGTTTCGCTAACGAAATCTATAACATGTAAAACGTCCGAATAAGTAATAACCAATTTTGCGAAATTGGAATAATACGAAACTAAGGGATAACTGGTAGTATGAACCCCTCGAGTGGTTGGATCTTTTACACAGTATACCTTATTGCGGAAGCTTTGGCAATATCTAGTATTTGATATAAATCTGCCTTAAATCCGCAATAGATAACACTGCAGGTACAAAACAGGTATGAAATGTCTGGTATTGTTCTACCATTTTAGAGGTGGAGTTTTGAGCTTCTCGTTTTGTTAAAACTAAACTTTTCTCATTTGAGACTCATTGTTGAAAAACCCTGAAAATGTAGGTCATATCGTAGTATCGTGAAAGGTACGGCTGTCATCGCTATGCGATCACAGTTTGAGCTTGGTACCTATTATTGTAAAATACTAAGTATGAATAAAAAAGTTATGACTTTTTGACTATTAATAGTACGGGAGCCACTGACCTCCATTATACAAGTACGCTGGACTTATGATACCCACCTGCTTTTTGTGCCTATTTGAGGCGGAATCAGCGCCCCCAATGCGGTGGAAGAGAACTAAATCTGACGTAACTTGCAAATGG
This sequence comes from Cyaniris semiargus, assembly GCA_905187585.1. NCBI lineage: Eukaryota > Metazoa > Arthropoda > Insecta > Lepidoptera > Lycaenidae > Cyaniris > Cyaniris semiargus. The sequence continues at coordinate 12,975,704 of LR994547.1, forward strand.
CCGCTTAATCGTTATTGGTTGTCATCACTTGTATTAGTTCCAAGTACTCTCACTACTGCTATCAGCGCCAATATGGCGACTTTCAAACGCCATTTTTACGTCAGATTTAGTTCTCTTCCCCCACATTGGGGGCGCTGATTCCGCTTCAAATAAGCACAAAAAATAGCTGTCATTGCAAAGGGTATCATAAGTCCAGCGTACTTGTATAATGGAGATCAGTGACGGGAGCCCTAGATTTTTTTTTATTTATTTGATTACTATCAAGCTAATTTTTTGTGAGTAGCTTCATTTTGGTAAGACGAACAATTTAGACTAAGTATTTAAATAAAAGTTTTTTTTCAAAAAGTTTGTTGATTATATTTTATTATTTATAATATGTAGATTTGTTATCATCGGTCATTCAAAGTTTGGATACTATTTAAAAAAATGCCTTAAAGTTTAAAGATTATTACCACGCTGAAAAACGACGCGAGCCCTCATAAAGATCGGCTTTTAGCTAGTATATATTTAGTTATCGGTAACTATACACAGCTATAGAGAAGTCGGCTCCCATCAGCACTGATTTGCGATGAGTGGTTTATGAAATGATTCGTCTATAATCGCTCAAAGCACAATAGCCTTGATGATTGGATTTCGACGTCCCAGGTAATTTATTGGGCCTACTTGAATGGATAGGGAATTGCAGATCAAGGATATTTCATGTGTACTTAATTGTTATAACCAGGTTATCGCGGGATACGTGAGCATTTATTTTTTTTGGATAAAAACTATTCGATCTGGGGGCACAGCAGTGCCCCAGACAAGCTTTTTAGCAAAGGCGCGGCCGTACCACACTTTTCTCGAAGAGGTTCGCGGCTATTTCATTTCTTTTACTGAGAGCTGTTTAAACGAGAAATGACAATAGATGGGCAGATCTTTCCTATTCATATTTTAATATTAGTATGGAAGTATGGAAATAATTTTATATTATATTCTTAAAATGTTACTAAACTTAAAGTGTAGATTGATGTATATGTATTATGTATTACTTATCATGATCAGGATCAAGACTCCTTTGACCATTATTCGCCAAAACTTACAGTTAAAGTACCAGTTTTAAATATCTCCATAAAATTCAACCAAATAACTTTCGTTTTATATTTTGAACCACTGATCCTGGAGAATAGATGCCGGAGTAAAAATTTGTTTAACTTTTTCCGCAGACAAAAACGAATAACTTCATAGCGAAAGAGTTTTACCTCAAGCAGAGTTTTTTGAGATCAACGTCGGTCATTTCTGTTCCTGGCTTTAGATAAGCATCTTGATGGGCCATTAAGGGACAGATATCCAACCCGTCCGCACAAAATGTACCTTTATTAAATCTTATAAAAGGTCTATATTAAAATTGTATTGTTGAGATTCAAAAATTAAACGACGCGTGAATGACGAGGGTTTCGTTGGATTTATGAAAGGACTTTCTATACAAATAAAATGTCAACTGTTCCGACTTTGACGCATTTTATAATAAGAACAGAGCTACAAGTATTATTTTTGGATAGACTAGACTCTAGAGCGTCCGTGGCCTAATGGGTCGACCTTTGGTTCGCATTCGTAGAGGGTGCATATTAGATCCCGGGTAGCAATGAGACATTTTCTGATCTCAAGTATTCGAACACTCGTACTGTGAAGGAAAACACCATGAAGAAACCCGCACATAATTGGTCCCATACGTATTGACTTGTTCTTTCCTTTTGACTAGGCTGACTATGTTGCGAGAATGCCGTATGTGCTTGGGCAACCATACGGACATTTAAATCTTGTCCCAGGCACTACAGTATTTGAAGAGTAGTTTTTCCGCTTTGAAAATACGTAGACGTTACAAAAACTTATACTTTAAATTTTATTATTTTTTTTTTTGTTTTAAAATTGTTTTTCATATTTTAATATTAGTTTTTATTAGATATTATGGAAGTTCCCGGGTGGTGAGTATCACCTTGGAATTATAATGATATTTACTTAAATAACTATTTTAAAATTATTGTAAAAGTACAATAACGTTTTTACATAATACCTAAGTACTAATACAATATTAATACAAATACTGCATTTATAAATAAAAAATATTTATTGTGCAATGAACACTTCCTAAAGCTTTAACGCAATTATTACAGTACCTACGACATTTATTTTAAACAAGACACGACTAACTATTAATAATAACTTTCTTTTATTCTTATCATTAAATAATTTCATCTAACAATATCCGCCATGACACGGTTCTCGAAGTGAAAATATTTCACGAGTCTTGGAGGTGGAGGTAACATTCCGCGAAAACGGCTCTAATCCTCGGATAATTATCCGCCGTCGGATTCACTTGTCATTTGCTTAAAAGTGAAAAAGTTTCCGAAATCGGGATGATTTCCGCGCGGAATCGCATCGTGAATCACCCCGCTGATCTACGTTCCGTGTTTTGGACACCAATAAAACTGATTCATCTGCCCCTCTAAGAAAAGTGATTCTATTGTATCTTAATAATAATAGTTAAAAAAACTAAAACAACACGCTTACGATTTATTTTAATATTTTTATTATAATTATAAGATTATAATTTTTTTTTTCAAAAAATTTAACATATAATATTAATATTGTTGCATTGTCATTGGCTCCCCTAATACATAATACGCAAAGTTTCGAATTAATTATAATTAGACTACTGGAGATAGGTAAAAATCGTGCTCAAAGATTCCGTTACATACATAGTTACATACAGCCCAAGCTTATAAAAGCGTGTTAAAAAAACATTCCTTGCCACACGACCCCGGTGAAAAATCCTCCTAATGATTATACTTTGAAGATACGTACAAAATCCATTTTTGACATTTCGACGTTGCAATTATACTGAAGTACTAATTATATTTCTATAATACATGCCCAATCTATAGCTAACTCTGAAACATATCAACATATCTCTTTAACGTAGTATTGCACCAAATTATATATAAATTTATAACCCTCAAGAGGTTAGTATTACAATTTAGAACATAGTTGTATAATTACAGTCATAATACAGGGGTTGAGCTTACAAGAGTTTGCATGAACTTGGTAGACAATTTACGTGGGTAAATGTTAGGTTCAAGTTACTTGAACCGTGACCTGAAATTGGCTATCGCTCTATTCTAAGTGGAATTATTGAGTAAGGGTGTTTAATATAACTTGATATTTTGGTAGTTCGATTGCATCAAACATTTGGAAAAATAAATCAATGTATAATACCTTACTTTAAAAATATGTAAGACTGTTTGGAGACCCCAATAAAAGAAAGTAAAATAAAATGAAAGTTAGGATAGGCTACTATAATAATAATAAGTTACATAATGATAAGCATTATATTGGATGAAAATGATAATGATAAGTATTTACAGTAGATAAAAGCCATGCAAATAATATAATTTAGCATTTTTGCATTCCTATTCAGACCAATTGTTTCATCAAAGAAATTGATTCATAGGCAGATGGCGGGCCAATGTCATTTGGCCGGGTTGTGCCAATTCTATTTCAGATGTCGTAGGGGCTTTACATAACGCGACCAAATTACGTAAGTCCACCATCTGCCTATAAATCAATTCTCTGATAGTAAGTCCTACCGATCTACGAGTCCCACGAGAAAATTATATCCTGTTTCTTTAACGGAAACGCTGGAACCTATTATATAGAACCTCTCATAAAGGCATTCGATTAAATCTAATCCGATAGTAATTTCAAGTTTCCATTAAGTATCTAAGAACATTGGTTCGATAATCCTCTATTAGGTGAGATCCACTAGTTTAGTAGTTCTACAATTTAACGATAAAAATACATACATAAATAATAGCTATAAAAACAATGGGTCACTCAGGGAATACCAAAAATGACGGCAGTAGTAAGATAATTACGTACCAGCAGGAGCAAGCATATATTTTGGTCAAGCCGTAGAAAGAGAGTGGTATATTTTTTTTTTTTATAAAACTTTTATTAATTATTATTTTTTTATTTTTTCACTGTACCACGCAGGCGGTCTGCTCTCCCTCCGTCTTAAGAATTTTCGATCAACGTATTATAATTGCAGGCGGCTAGGGAATGTAATCTAGCTCATCAATCAGAGATCTCGGCCTTTTTAGCGAGATTGATCTCGGACGATAAAAAGGCGAGATCTCGCGAGTTTGACGAGATTGCACTTGAGCATAAAAAGTTTTATTCGAAGCGCGGACTGACACTACCTAATGGATCTACTGAGTAGATATGGTTTCATTTAATTGATAATAATATCTCAGATTAATAGACAACTCAACTTATATAATAAGTTTAATTTTTTTTTTAACTTCTTGTTGTTTTGTTTGTCATAAAAGAACTGTTTTATTACTAAAATATTTTTGTTTGATATAAGAAGAGAAGGCTGGTTTTTTTTTTTCATTTGTTATTTGATAGATACGTATGTCAATGTTTACTACTGAAGTTTAAGGGTCACCGCAGATATACAATTTCAAGTTGGCCGACTATCGTGCAACTAACTTGCGTAGTATCACAATAATTTAATTGGACAACTTTTTAATTGTAGGTAATCGGAAAGGAATCGCGGTTCTTATACGATTGGTGTTCAATTATTTAGTTGTACAATTTAGTTGGAAAAATGTGCGAGCTCTCATAAGTAGCTATAGCTATTGGTATACTATGCGATTTAATTGGCCAACTTGAAATTGTAAGTCTGCGGTCGCTCTAATAAAAAAATATAGACAGATATCATACGTCAAACAATGTTTGATGCATAAAAGTCTATTGAAAAAATTCGTGAAAATAAATGTTTATCTTATAAGGCATACATATTAAATTTATTGTTTTTTTCCTAATTTATTCAAATATTGTGATTATTTGCAAAAAAAAGACCCACCAAACTGCTAATCTCGCGAGATCTCGAAATTGGCGAGATCTCGCAGTTTTGTTATTCATAAACTCGCGGGATCTCGCTTGAGCCCCAATCTCGCGAGATTTGCATTCCCTACAGGCAGCATATTACATGATGGAGTTATAAATTAGTTTAATTTTTGTTTTTAGAACATTTTCACTACATCAAGAGGCTGATTGGAGCAGACTACGTGGGGATTGGTGGAGATTTCGATGGTGTAAACAGGTAGGTATATGGCTTTATGCAATGTGTAAATTAGGTAATACTTGAATTTGGCTTGACACGCTGCCGCGTGTGTATCTTGCATTAGGGTTTGTACAGTTCCTTATAATATAGAGTTTACTGTCAAAGTAGTAGCGATGAAATAGTTACTTTTAACTGCAGTGTTTCTATTGAGAAATGTCCCATTATCATGAATTCGCCCATATAATATAAAAATTAACTCTTTCAGAGCTGCTATTTTCACACTCAACTATAATAATATGGAATACTACTACACATATTATGTATACAACTTTATTATTTTTTAGACATAATAGGCTACTTGACCTACTTTTTTTCTTCATTCTAAACGCTTCTTAATCATTCATTTTCACCAAAAAAACTAATATTTTAATATTTTAAACAGTAGAAACCTATAAAAATGTTGATTGAAAAATATTCCTTTTAAATGGCGCCGAAACCACTGCCCGCCATTGTGCCGCCATAGTGTGACGTCATGTTTTTTGTATTTTTATACTTTCTTTATTGAAAAAAGTTTTATGTGCTAAACGTTCGAGTCTAACAGTGCCAAAAAATTAGAAAAGAATTTAGAAATCATTTGTAATGTTGAACACTTTTGGAGAAAAGTTTTGGCCATTTCATTTCCCAACTACAATAAATGGTATAAAACTGATGCTTTACTTGAACTATTCAAGAAAATATATTTTACAAATCTTTCTAGGCTTATTCTTATTATTTATGTACAAATAAACTTACATATAACGAGCGCGATAAATAAAAGATATTAAATTACGAATGTGATGACGTCACATCTAAATCGGAAGTACCGCAAAAGCGTTTTCGTCAGTACAAATCATATTTTCATAAAATCATATTTTCAAATCGACTTTATTTATCAATCATAAGCTTTTATTTGATGATAAGGGTGAAATACGGTTTCCTAGGCCAAGTTCTACTAGAAATATGCATTAGTTCAATGAAATTAAATATAGGTCAAGTAGCCTATTCCTGCGACAGTCTCAGATTAATAAAGTCAAATGATGACAGACTGGCCGTGTAATATTTGTCTAACAGTATTTAAGATTGTAAAAAAAAAACTAAATCTTTTTTCAATTTGACAACAGACTTCAACCATAAAATATAAAAGAGTACAATTCGTGTGTATACGCTTGTCAATCAAAATATCCTAGTGTGTGTTGTAGTGTGTGTAAATGTTTTATTTGTTAAAAAAATGTATGATAAAAGCATAACTTCAAAATAATATTAGCTCGATGCACTCCTTCACCATATAAACTATAACTGTGTAAAATTTCAATCACCTACGCTTCCGCATTTTTCGTCAAAAGGGATCCAAAGTTTTTCGCTCGCGTATTAATATATAGATACCTACAATACGTTCCTGATCTAGGTAGGTGTCTACCTACTCAAATTCTGTCTGTCTACAGTCTTGTATACAGACAGAATACAGACTTTATAGTGCTAAGCAAATTTTACAGACTAGTCTAGTGCCTACTCAAACAGTAAACACTTACCTTCTGGATAATACTTGTTTACTCCTGCTCAACGTAGCAAAAGGTAATTTACATTGCAACATAAAGAGGCTACTATTCAGATTATTGTTGATCTTTTATTTACTACGTAAGAAGATACATATTGGGTTGACAGACTTGCGGCTTGCGGTGTCAGGTTGCCTACTCTAATTTAGAAAGGCTCATTTATCGCATCGTCTCGTCACGTGACACGTTGCAAATTGAGCTGAGGCTGAAATCCACCAAGTGCGAGTTGGACTCGCGCACGAAGAGTTCCGTCCCATTTTAGAGCTATTCTTATATCGGCAACAGAAATAAACAATATGTGAAATTTTCAGATTTTTTTCTATTGCAGTTCTTGAGATACAGACGGACAGACGGACAGACAACGAAATCTTAGTAATAGGGTCCCGTTTTTACCTTTTGGGTACGGAACCCTAAAAATGTCGGTAAAATTGAATTTACATAATATAGAGATATGCTCAACAACTCATAAAAATAAAAGTATAAGTAACAAGCTTTAATTTCCTCGTCCATATTTCTAGAGCGATTTCTAAAATGAACGGAATATTAAGCGACATTTGCATCGAAAATTTCAAACAGTATCCAGCCAACATGTTTTGGCACCATAAACTATATCCATTCTGCGACAGAATTATGCACAAGTTTGAGGACTGTCCAACGTTTGTATCAAATATGTCATCGTATTTATTAGCCTCTGTAGCATAATAATTAATATTAAAGTGATTCAGTAACAATATAATTAATAAGACGATATCCGAGATTTAAAATTATCTGGAACAATCAATAACCAAAAGGTAGATCTGATTAACAAAGAATCTTCGGAAATGCAAGATGAAATCAAAGTCTTAAATGAAAAGCTACAAGCAAAAGAGCAGCAAGGAAGGTTAAACAACCTGGAAATATCAGGTGTTTCCGTTCTTAAAGGGGAAAACCTTTTCAATATTGTTAATAATATTGCTAATAAAGTCGGTTTCAATTTGGCATCGACCGATATTGACTATATTCACCGAGTTTGACGCTTTGTCTCCAAAAATAATTCAAGCGAAGAGGATGTCATCGGCCAATCACCTCAAAATTCACCAGCTATCCCTAACATAATTGTGAGATTTACACAGAGAAAACGTAAAAACGAGATGTTGGCAGCGGTGCGTGCGCGTCGCGTGTTAAATACCACAGACGCGAGTTTGAACGGTGGGTCTAAACCCATTTTTGTAAATGATCATCTCAACCAACGATCTTGCGAAAATACAATGACTATACTATAATTATGTTTTGCCAAGTGTTACCACACCCTCTTTTAAATTTGTTAAATTTCCAATCTATTTTAGTATTTTGCACTCCACGAAAAAATGTCGAACGTTATTTTTTTTGTTTTTAGATTATAACAACCCATTATTTACTTCGTTTTGTGTTGGTGGAACAATCCATAGTAATAGTATCATCTCAATAAAATCTAAGTTTAAAATACGATAACAATAACCTTTCTATTTATTACCAGAACGTAAGGGGTCTCCGCACGAAGTCACACTCTTTCCTCGAAGTTGTTCTGTGTAATAATTATGATATTATTTGTATTACCGAATCATGGCTGAATAACAATTTCCATAACGCAGAATATTTTGATGACCGATACGAAGTGTTTAGATGCGACAGATGTCCTTGTGCTAGCGATCGCGAAAGAGGCAGCGGAGTGGTTATTGCCGTTCGCCGAGAGCTCCATCCATGGCATCGTGATAGGATGCGCGCGGCGCCACCGGCCGAGGAAGTATGGATCTCCCTACCGTTGTGTATGAGTGCAAACAGCACTCCCACTTTTGCGTCCTCCGCTGCCCGTCACCTTCATATCATATGCACATACATAGCGCACGGTTGTAACCATGAATAATTACTTTCTTCTTTCTACGATAGAGTAAGTGATTTTGTTATAAGTAATCCCGATGATATAATTCTGGTCCTCGGTGACTTTAATGTCACCCATGCACACTGGTTCGTCAACAACAAATCCATTATTTTAGAAACTCATTCCAATAACTTGGCCTGCCTTACCGCTGACTTTATGAGTCTGTCTTCGATGTCGCAATATAATACTGAATTTAATCAGAATATGAGATTGCTGGATTTAATCTTCAGTAACAAACTTTGCATTGTTTCTCCCTGCGTACACCCACTGGTAGAAGAAGACCCACACCATAAATCATTACTAGTAACCACCGAACTAAATGTTTCAACATCACTAAAATCGTCAAAAAGCATTAAATATCAAGTTCACAAGGCTGATTTTGATTCTATAAGGGCAGCCTTATTGTTTGTTGATTGGGAAGACAAACTTTCTAGTCTCACTGATGTCGAGAGTATGGTGAGCTTTTTTTATAAATTCTTAAATGAAATCATAAACAAACATGTACCCAAATGTAACGTCAACTTCAAACAAAAATTTCCGCCCTGGTATACTGTACCTCTCATAAAACTACACAAGGAAAAAGAAAAATTTCACAAAAAATGGAAACAGTACGGTAGCCACGGAGATTATCAAACTTTCTCCATGTTAAGATCAAGATTTAAAAGAATGTCTAATAGTTGCTATAAAGAATTCATCGCACTATCTCAGGACAACATAAAAACGAACCCAAAACTATTCTGGTCATTTGTTAAATCAAAGAACGCGACAGGCGATTTTCCAGCTAAAATGATTTACAAAAATAAAACTCTGTCAACAGGCCCTGAGATCTGTGATGCTTTTAATGAGTATTTCCATTCCGTTTTTGTTTCAAATGATATTGATCGTCAACAATCACTTAATACAGTCTCCCATTCAACACTGGACATCGGCAACATCTTCATAACTCCATCTCGGGTTCTAAATGAGCTTAAAAAAGTGAATATCTACAAAGGTGCAGGTACAGACAACATTCATCCTATTCTCATACGTAATTGCGCGGAAGAACTAGCGAAACCAATAACGATAATTTACCAAAAATCCTTAGAAACCGGAGTATTTCCTGCAGTTTGAAAAGCAGCCTTGGTCACTCCAATCCCAAAAAATAACCTTAAGCATCTTATCACCGAATATCGACCCATTTCAAAATTATGTGTTCTAGGTAAAATTCTCGAAAAAATGGTTACGTCTGACATTGCATAAGCGGCTGGTAGTTTTATCTCCTCCAACCAACACGGATTCTACAAACATAGAAGTGTTGAAAGTAACTTGATTACCTTTACCGAGTTTCTAGCAGAAGCAATGGAAAAAAATACTCAGGTTGATGTCGTGTATACCGACTTTTCCAAAGCATTTGATAAAATCAACCATAGCATACTCATGGATAAACTTTATGCAGCCGGTATACATGGCAGCCTACTGAAATGGATTCAGTCCTACATTCTCAACAGAAGTCAAGCTGTGTGCGTAAAAGGATTCTCATCACAGTTTCTTCCTGTGCCGTCCGGTGTCCCACAGGGCTCACATTTGGGTCCTCTTTTATTTTTATTTTACATTAATGATATTGGTCAAGTCTTTAAACACAGTCATCATCTGGTTTACGCGGATGACACAAAATTCTACAAAATTGTGAAATCTCAAGGTGACCTTAGTAAACTTCAACTTGATTTAAATGCGTTGCGTGATTACTGCTCAAAAAATCAACTTTATCTTAATGTTAATAAATGTCATGTTATATCTCACACTCGGAAAAAGAATCCTTTCTGCTTTAATTATCACATAGACAACACAACTCTTAAAAGAGTAACTCATATAAGAAATTTAGGAGTTGTTATGGACTCTCAGCTCTAATTTAATCATCACGTAGACCACATCACAAGCTCTGCCTTCCGAAGACTTAGATTTATACTTAGAATAAGTAAACCCTTCAAAAACTTTAACACATTAAAAATTCTTTACTTTTCTTACGTTCGATCCATCCTTGATTTTTGCACAACTATCTGGAATCCTTGTTACGACATTCATATTAATAGACTTGAAAAAATCAAAAAAAAAAATTATCAAATCACTTAGTTACAGGAATAACGCAGTAGCCACTACATATACTGAAGCCTTGCGCAAATACAATTTACTTACTCTATCCGACCGGCGAAAATCATTTGATATTACTTATCTCTTTAAAATTATAAATTCCCTAATTGATTCTTCAGCGCTTCTTTCCTGCTTAGAATTTTCTTGTCCATCGCGTATTTGTGTACGCTCCTTACGTAAAATACCTTTGTTTGTTCCACCTCGTCGCAATAAAAATTATACTAGAAATTCATTCTTTTATCGTTCCACCAATACTTATAACAAAGAATTTTTAGAACTAGATTTATTTAATGTATCCCTTAACACACTAAATAATAAGCTTAAAGTTATGTTATCTTCCTATGTTTAAGTAATCCTCACCTTTATTTCATCTCATGTCTGAATATTGAATTTTGTTTTCTTTGAGTAGCAATAACTTCTTCTCTAATGTATTTGTATAATTCTTGGGCACTGTAGGTCTTTAATCTTAATTATTGTAAACTTAACGTAAATTTTATGTATACATGACTGTTTGTTGCCATAATAAATAAAATAAAATAAAAATGTATCATACAGTAATTGTAGTGTATCTTTAAAATCGTCTATGACACGGAACTCTACAGATAGTCTTAAGATTTTTACTATTACCTATTTGTCCAGTTTCTGAGATATTTCGACAGGAATTTATGTGTTCTATAGTGTTGTTGGTTGGTTCATATTTTGAAGTCAGCCAACCAAAAGCATTAGCAAATAGAAAACTCCTAAAAACCTAAGGTTTTTTTTCTGTTTTTTCTGATAAAATAGAAAATCGTCAAAAACTATCTACATATAATCACCAACGATAGATATAGCTATCTACTGGAATAGTTATAAATTAGTCTTAGTCTAGACTTATGTCTAGCTATTTGTCAAAACTTCCTATAAACTTGGCCCATTTGTAAGGAGTCATTTAAATTTCGAATACTATTAAGAAATTCGTTTTACCTCTCTAGCTCAGAAAGTTTCGTCAATATTGCTAAAGACTTTCGGATAGTATGATCATAAATTGTCAAACTTTCTTGAATTATTAATGACATTTTTGAGCGCACATAATTAAAGTTTATTTTATGATTATGGCAACTTCTCATGTTGATTTACGTAGATATAGTAGCAGGAGACATAATTATTGTTATTATGCTGAACTGGTTTAAAAAAAAAGTATAAAAAAGCGGAAGTTGCCAAACTTGCATCCCAAACAAAATTCACACCGCCGCTAAAAATATTTCACTTCAATAAACTCTAACGCATGGTGGCAGAATTTGGCATAATTACCTAAGATTTTCGACGTATGTATCATGTATGAATGTGTGTATGACGTACTCTGTTTGACACGCTCTGCAGCCTGAACGATTTGATGAATTTTAGCTGGACAAGTGTCATTAGTTCACGTACCGGGGGCTACCACGTGTGAATTTTCCGCTAGAGGCGCTAGTGTCGCGCGAGGTCTAAGAACCTCTATTTTGTACTAGTTTTCGTGACATTGTCTTCGTGACATTTATGTCACGAAGACCGAACCCGACCGAATTATTTATGCAATTTATTTATTTATTAAAAACTTTATGCACATACAAGTACAAAGGTGGACTTAATGCCTTATGGCATTATCTACCAGTCAACCTTTGGGCGATACAGGAACAAAATTGTATAGGTGCAGGTCAAGTTACAAGAATAAGAAAAAAAAATTACCTGTTGAAAAGCGATCTCCTTCGTAAAATTATCCCAAAAAGTATTATTTAGTGGTCAATGTAAATGCTTTGAGAGCAAAATTAAGAAAAGAAATAATAATCGTAAAAAAATATTTGGTTATTAAAAAAATAGCAAAAGTAAAGGAGATATTATTTAAATTTAATTAAATAAATAAATGGGATTTCAGATTATTATAAAGTCGACTTTAATAGCTATACTTAGGAACTTAGTGGACAGTTGCGCCATCTAGTGAGCAAAAAAACGGTAGCCCCTCGACCAATTGACGTAGGTCCGCCATTGAATCAACTTCTTTGATCGAGACAGTAGCGGTCCTTGACTCCCTGTCAAAAAATAGCTAAGGCAGATTTTTAGTTAAGGGCTTTTAAAGCGTCTTAAGAACGCATACTAACCAAAGATTAAAAAATATTCGTAAATCGTTTTCAACGATTTTGTTTCATTTATCTAAATTCTAAAGCAAGGATAAAAAGATAATTTTAAAAATAGCCAACGTGATTTCCGGAACATGGCCATTTTCTGCCATCGCCAGACTAAATAATTATTTTTTTCAATTAAAAATCAAAAATGTTTATATTATTGTTTATAATTTTGATTAATTTAATTTATTCTATTATTTGTTTTTTTAATATTATGCAGTTCTGTATTATAATCTCTTTTTGACAATAAAAGCACAAATAGGCGCCGGCTAGGTCTTTCATCCAGAGCTGCTGTCAACCGTCAAAAAAAATGACATGACGTTTTATTTTGTTTGTTTTCAACTTTTCGTTTCACCTTCACCACACTCACTATCCTCATTCGAAACCTTCCCAAAACCTTTTTTCAATGTATTGTAATAACTAATACAATAAGAAGCCTTTCCAAGGCAGCCATGACATGACTAACTAATTTTCTTATGTGTATAATATTAAAATAATTCAACATGAATTATTCTATCAGATATAGAAGTATCTGATACATGACGACTGATGTGTCTTTATCTTCCCTCAACATCCATGTTTCTCTCACTCACTATTCATAAAGTTCAAGTTATTAATCCCACCAAAAACTTTGTAATGTAAAAATGTTGCCAAGATGATAACATATAGTTCGTGGTGTCAAAAAGTAGTGAGATCTCATGTAGAGCCAAGTTTCTAACCTTACATACTCCGACCTAAATCTAAAAACCTTAATTTTACACTAAAGCGCGGCAAAATACTTGATAATAATATAATATGTCAGCCGCACGAGAAGAATCTAAAAACTCTACACATTAGTCAAAATCGGTGGCCTGGCCATTTTTTATTAGTTACGGTAAATATAAAAGTTATTAAGTACAACAGAAAAGTAATATATTAAGTTCAAAGCCCTAGCATGACGAATAACAAAATGGCCAAGCCACCGATGTTGACTAATGTGTAGAGTTTTTATATTCTTCTCGTGTGGCTGACACATTATATTATTATCAAGTATTTTGCCGCGATTTAGTGTAAAATTAAGGTTTTTAGATTTAGGTCGGAGTATGTAGACTCTAGGCTCTACAAAGTATAGTACTAATATAAGCACATGGACACTGTTACATCAGAAGAGTTGCAAGTGCGTTTTCGGCCTTTTTATGAAGGAATAGGCTAAGGGTATAAGCAGAAGAGTATAAGGATAGGGAATAAGGTATAGTGTAGTTGGGCGTCCGGCCTCAGCTAAACTCACTCACTAGACGAAACACAGCGCAAGCGCTGTTTCACGCCGGTTTTCTGTGAGTCTGTGGTCTCTCATAGCTAACACGTGTTTTTTTTTATTTGGCACAAGAAGTATTTTACACTCTATTTTTAATTTTGTATCTAGCACAAGAAATGGGGTATCCCATACTAACATCCACCCTCTATATCAAGGACATGGGATAGGTTAGGTTGGGTTTGATAGTTTTTGTTGTTGTTTCTGTACTAACAGTAGGTTACATACCAAATTTCAGCTTCCTAATAATTATATAATTCAAACTTTACACATTTAATACTCATGTCATTATATCTTAAATATTTCAACCATCTGGCATTATCAAACCAAAATTACGAGGGTCTAAAAATACGACGAAACGTTTCGAGAAAAGGTAGGTAGGCTCATCTTGGCGGAGGCACTCTCGTGCCCCCAGATAAAAATATGTGTTCGTGTTTAAGTTTTTCAAATGTTTTTGTGTACAGGGTGGCCCGTGGTCTGGAGGATGTGTCGAAGTACCCGGAACTGTTCGCGGAACTCCTCAGGAGCGGCCAGTGGAGTGTGCAAGAGCTGAAGAACCTCGCCGGACTCAACATGCTGAGGGTCATGAGACAAGTCGAAAAGGTAATGAGAGTATTAATGATTCTGATGGACACAATACACAACAGAGAGGCAGGGCTGCCACCTTTAACTCGCTCTATTATGTACTATCAGAGAAGTTGATTTATAGACAGATCGGTCGACAGATGGTAGCTCACAGTGAATTGACATAATCCGACCAAATGATGTAGGTCCGTCAACTGCCTATGAATCAATTTATCGATGATACACAACACACAATAGAGAGTCAGGGCTGTCACCTTTAACTCGCTCTATCTCTGTACATATCGTTGGTAGCAGCAAATGGTTGGTATATCATCCTGCACATAATATAAGGCTCTATTTATACGCCTCCGCGTGGAATAGCGGTTTGGCCGCTACACAACGAGATCACTAGCAATTGTATGTGGCTCGCCGCTAATTGTGACCAAAGCGCTCTACCGCGCGGACGCATATAAATCGAGCCTTAGTACTTATCACTGACATAGACACACATATTATAATATTCAAAGTGAATTGATATGAGATTTACACGATGGGTCTTGTAGTGATTAAAATCAGTCTCATTAATTAAATTACCATCATAATCTCGACCCAAGTATCGATAAGGCGTTCTTAAGATTTATTAAGTGGCGAATATTTGACAAGGATTAAACTTTGGGATGGGAGTCAAGGCCACAAAGTTTCACTACAAAACTTGCAGATAAGCAAAAGAAATTGCCTTGACGTTAATTTATCGTCACAGACCGCAGTTTCTAAAAAGTGATTTATTAGAATTTTATAATGTAAGTAGCTTGGGGCGTTTATTTACTACACTTGGGTCGTAGTTTTGCTTGTCTAATCTAAAATGGTTTTAGAAAATTTCGTCTACACTAATGGACTTCTTCGTCCACATACAGAATAAGCATAATATTATTGTCATTTGATGAATATCTAAACTACACTTAGATTGAACCAAAATCTACTACTGTAGTTAAGAGCTGAACATGGTAATGGCGGTAAACTGAAAATTAAAAAGAAATAAAAATCTATACTTCTATACCAATAATATAAAGCTGAAGAGTTTGTATGTTTGAACGCACTAATCTCAGAAGCTACTGGTCCAATTAGAAAAATTATTTCAGTGTTAGATAGCTCGTTTATCGAGGAAGGCTATAGGCTATAAATTATCACACCAAGACTAATAGGACCGAAGAAACGGAGGAAAATGTGGAAAAAACAGTTTTTTTTTTAAAGTGCTTATCTCACGAACTACTGGAGCAATTTTTATTTTATTTGGCACGGATATAGAGAGGACCACGTGAAGGGACATAGACATATTTTTTGTTGGAAAAATGTACGGTTTCCGGAAAATTCCTAATTAACGCGGGCGAAGCTGCGCGGAACGTCTAGTTGATAATAAAATGAATAATGAAACAGGTCCGTGATGAAATGCGCACCAACGGCGTGGAACCAGAGGAGCATCCGGACTCCCCCATCGACAACGGCAACTGCACCAGCAACGCCTTCTACCTTGAATATGTGTAATAGAATAAAAATTCTACCAAAAGCTGTTCGCTCGGGCAAAAAATTCTACCAATACACAACATGATGTGCTAAAGATACGCGTGCGTTTCCACCGGAGCTGCTATGCAAGGAATTTGTATTTAAAAACTAATAGAATTGCTGCATTTACAGCAATGCTCCCTGCATTCTATTGGATCGTAAAAACTCATTACTTGTACTTCAGCTTCTGTAGAAATGTAGCCTAATAGCCAGTAGTTTTTGGCAAGTATATCTGATTGTATAATTTTGTGAATAATACACCGATCAATCAAGCGAACTCGACATGTATTTACAAATAATTTGGAGTAATATACGAATTTAATGTATTCAATTATAATGCCACCCCTGAAGAACTAATAGTTATGTTACAACTGTCTCATTTTGATAATTTCTATCGAACTGTTAATATACTAGTATTTTTGAAACCAAAGTGGTTAACAGAGTAAAAATTTACAAAATAAGTTGATTTTTTACTATGTGAGGAGGGAACATCCCTAAAAATTCAAGTCTAGATACTAATTAAAAATTGTATTCATACGCATTGGATAACATTTTTAGGTATTACGCTATATTTACTGTATAAAAGCGATGCATCGCTTTGATCAAAACATACTGAAACAAAATATTGATAACGAAACTGGTTTTAGATATTTCAATGAATAGATTTTCAGGTTAATAAACAACCAATAACATTTTATTGAAACGAAAAACCATTTCGATGCAAAATAAAAATCATGACGCCAATCAAAACCTGGTTCACTTTGAGACCAATTACAAACACACTGCGATTGGCAATCTATTCATTTTAAATTTCAGCAACGTAGCTGTTTCCACCTTTAAATTAATAGGAGCTACGGAGGCGATAGGAATTGATTTTAAAATCAAATACTTTTAGCTTTAAGAACCAGTTAAGATGGTGAATCGAGGCAGAATACTTCATATAAAATGACAAAATTGGAATTAAATTCTGCCACGAGGCAGGCCATACACTATTTGTGTTGTTAAAATGAGACAGTCTTATACCGTACCACAAAAACCTATTCACAGCAGACAGCATTCTGACGTTTAAAAGTATTTGTTTCTGATGATACTGAAAATACATTTTTTAATCTTTGTGTACTACTTTAAGTGCCCGTTTCACCACTTCTTGATAAGTGTCGGATAGGCTTTCCACAACTTATCTGACAGATGGAGTATAGAATATCTGTCGGATAAGTTGTGGATAGCTTATCCAGCACTTATCAGGAAGTGGTTAAACAGCCCCTAAGTGTTATTTATTAATTCTCTCGTAAGAATGCGGTTTGCTGTTAACGTATCTGTAACCAATTTATTAATGTTATCAGTGTAGTAGTTGCATGATAGATGTACTGTGTGAAGCACTCCTTTCATGTATGGTGGCTTACTCTGGTCACATATCACTTCTTCGATCTTTACACTTATTTCCGTTTTTTTTTCTTACTTTTCTTAACGTCGCAAAACATCGATGCCTTTATAATAGGTAGTCTTGCATCTGTCTAGCTCTGCTTGATATAATTATATTATGTTGTTACTTGTTATGTAGCTGTGAGCTCATACTGGCACTATAAATCCTCTTCAAGAACTATCAAATAGCAATATAGTGAACCACGTGTCTGGTTCCTCTATTTTATGCCGTGATGTCAATATACCCGATCCACATGATATCTCCTATGTTAAACATAAGTTTTGCGACGTAATCTTTGAAAAAGTAGTAAGCGAAAAAATGTTATCTATTATTTCTTAACATGTCGAATTATTAGTTAACTGTTTTCTATGTAGCGTAATTAAGGATGCATTGCATTCATAAAGTTTTTATACTCTAATCGTGGAACAAGACAGACTTATAAAATGTTATGTTTTCGATAAAACTTTGGGTTGTGCTTTAAAAAATTAAATTTTATAACATCGTGGTATAACAAGCTGTCTACGGAAAGATAGTTTTTCTTTTTTGCCTATCTCTTTTTAAGTCTGTCTCTTTCTACACTTTTTAATATTATGAAAGAATTTAAAAATTGGTGATATGGCTCGATTTACAATTTTATATTTTTAATGTTTATATCATAAATGATTATCTATAGGTAGCCTCAGTAACAGTCTTCTCTCAGCATTCTCAGCAGACCCCGACGTCTGACTGACAAACCATAATATACTGACTTATATTTTGGTCAGGTCATGAACTCATGATTAGAGGTGTCGGAAATTCCGGCGCTTATATACCTAAACTTATACAAAAAGTCGACGAAAGAATTATGTGGATACGCCTTTTAACCAACAATTTTGTATTTTTTTTTTTTGTTTTTTATAGTTATATACTAGTTAATACTAGTATAGAAATATTACTCTTATTTTAGTTAATCGATAAATTACGTTAGTAAAATATGTTTTCACTATTTCCATTTTATTTTTTTTGTAAAAAGAACAAAGACGAACGGTGAACGTTGTGAAAATGCTAGTGATTTTAGGTAGTAATAGACATTTTATAACTAAAACGTATATAATTATATTAATATCTATATATTAATACGCGAGCGAAAAACTTTGGATCCCTTTTGACAAAAATGCGGGAACGTAGGTGAATGAAATTTTGCACAGTAGTTTATAAGGTGAAGGAGTGCATCGAGCTAATATTATTTTGAAATTATGCTTTAATCATTTTTTTAACAAATAAAACATTACACACACTACAACACACACACTACAACACACACACTAGGATCAGCCTATACGGACGAATTGTACTCTTTTATTTATGGTTGAAGTCTGTTGTCAAATTGAAAAAAGATTTAGTTTTTTTTTTATCGAATCTTAAATACTGTTAGACAATTACTTACTACACGGCCAGTCTGTCATCATTAAATTTGACTTTATTAATCTGAGACTGTCGCAGGAATTATGTCTGAAAAATAATAAAGTCAATATTTTGACAATAGAATATCAATAGAAAAGCTATCCTGTGTATGTTTATATTCATCTATGAGAAAAGCGTTGAAATTTTAAACTTATAATTAAATTTTTTATTTGAGGTCCGGATTTCGACCATTGGGCGACTAGTACATATCTAGTACATTTTAACTACGTGTACCGAAAGGCATATCCATATTTTTCTTTTGTCATAATATGAAGTTTAGGTATATAAGCGACGGAACTTTTGATCTATACTCATGACTCATGAGTCATATAGAATAATTTACCATGTATATTCATTTATGATATAATAATATGGTAGGTAGCCAATTAAATTAAATCAATTTGATAATTAAATTATTTTAACGCAAATATTAATCATGTTACGTTTATCTATATTCCGAGAGGCTGAATCGTTTTAGGGTTCCGTATTAATTAAATAAATTAGCGTTTTTGTATCAATCTATTTAAATTCTTTAAAAATTATGTAGATTTTGACACATTTAGGTAAAACATAGTTCATAGATTTAATTTTATAATATAAACAAAATAGATTTCTCAGCCTCTCTAAAGTATATTTTATTTACCTTTAAAATATAAATAATTGAATATTCATTAACCTTTAACCATTAACAAACTTTCTTTTAATATTTAGAGTTAATATTGACAAAGTAGTTAATGTAATAAATGTGCCAAATCACTATCTAATGAGTTTTCTTCCAGGGCAGGAAAGGAAATAGATTTTCATAAATCTAAGGCAAATTATTAAAATACTGTATAAATACTAGGTACATACTTGGACGATACGAGTCAATACCTTAATCAACTTAAAATATTCGAAACTGATGATAATATGAACTCTATTAAAAATGTAAAAGCTTTTAAAAATAAAATGACTGAAAATTTTGGAATCTTTATTATGTCTACCAAAACTGTCGTGTCTAAAATCTGCCTGTTATTTTGTGATTCGTTTTAAATTATATTTTATTATACCTAAATGTCTTCTTGCACATAAGCAAAAATATAAGTGTTTTCATGATGTGAAATAAATCAATGACCTTATCCAAAGTTTTTTATTTACCCTCTATAGTAATTTCTGAGACATTAAACGCTTAAATCCGAGGCGTAAAGTCGTGCTAAACTTCGAAACTTTTTTTTATTACTGAACTCACCTGAATATACGCAATCCATACTAATATTATGAATGCGAAAGTGTGTCTGTCTGTCTGTTACATCTTCACGTCCAAACCGCTGAAAGGATTTCGCTGAAATTTGGTATGGATATACTTTAAGTCCCGGGAAAGGACATAGGATACTTTTTATCCCAAAAAAAAAAGTGCGGTTCCCGGACGGACGGATGCTATCAACTAGCATAAAATAAACCTTTTGTTTGTACTCTCAAATTATTGATTTTCTTATAACTGATTACCTTAGATTGCGTTTCCAACGTAGCTGGGCTATGCTGCGTTGCGAAGTATTCTTTTTTTTCAGACCTAGAAGAAAAAAGAAAAAGAATCTAGCTCCGCGCAGGCATAGATGACGTGGTTTGGACCCTGACCGAATCGAGAACCTGCTGCTCACGCCTGGACTCAAGGTCAAGAATAAATACCATCTGAGAAATTGAATCATAGGCGGACGTCTATGTTGTTTGGTAGGCTTATGTCAAAGTTCGGCTGATAGATAATAATGATGAAGACGTGTGTGAAAGAACTATATAACTAACATTTTATAACATAAGGACAATTACTAATTTTTCCCTTATAATTTTAAAAAACCTTGTTATCGACTTTATCATCTGGCTAATAATAAATCTGGCTACACATAAAATCCACAGTTTTTTTTTTAATTTCAAATGATTCTTCCAGCCTTAAAGCTCCATTTATGCAAAAAAAACGGCATTTTTTTATCTGTTACTTACCTGCTTCTTCCACTAACTTCTTCTTTAATTCTCATTGATTTGACATAACCCTACAAAATGACTTAGGTCAATTTAAGTTACGGATGGGTCCAGGATATAACTCAGGGTGAACAGTTACGAAGCGGTTAGTGCGAGACACACGAATACATAAGGGAATGGCAAGCAATTTGCAGCTACGACCCAAATTCTCTTACATCAAGTACATAATGAAGGAGGCATTCGAAGTTTCCAGAATTCTGAGAATTAGACAGGTGTGGATGAAGTGGGTAACATTTTACAATATAAGAGCTCATTCTCATTTTTTCCGTTCTAATTTGAACAAACCTTGTGACCCACCTACTTCATTATTAGCTAATATAATGTCTTGTTGAATAGATATGTAAGGGGTTTTCCAATAAGGACTTGACAACTTTTTTTCAAAATAAAATGAAAGCCATTTGAGATATTTCAAAAATTTTAATATCGGGTTGAAGTACAATCAAAACATTTTTAATGGAACTTGACTTCGCTCATATGACCACCGCAGACACGTTTGCAGCGGTCGATTCGTTGAACCCAATTTTCTATGACTCGGCCACATATTTCGGCTATTTCGTGTTTTGGCACTGAGCTCTTCCAACGTCGTCGGTTTATCCAACGACTTGACGCAGCCCCAAAGAAAAAAATCTAGAGGCGTTAAATCGCACGAACGAGGCGGCCAATCGACTGGAGATGATTGGATGGATTTCTTGAGATAACACGCTCATCAAACTTGCTCTTCAATAAGTCGATTGTAACATGTGCTGTGTGGCTTGTGGCGCCGTCCTGTTGAAACCTCATGATGTCCAAGTCCGTATCTTCCAATTCGGGCCAAAATAATCGATAATCATGGCCAATGTGTCTGTCTACAAGGGCGAGAATTGCGTTTGAAAATCGGAGCTAACGCTCTTAAAGTAGCGGCCACCGACTCCGAATTTCTGTAGTAAATTTTTAAGATTTGCAAACGTTGTTCGTTCGTGTACTTCACCATGATGAAAATGTTATGTCTACTGAATAGACTGACAGTATCAGTTCAATGTTAAGTGAAAGGGTGCGTCCACAAACCAAATTCAAAATTGTCAAGTCCCTATTGGAAAACCATTTATATAGAAAGAACGTTTTTTGATTACAAATCATTTTCCCGTTCCTAAAGCCTCCATTTACGCAAAAATGACAGTTTTCAAATTGTTTGTTACCCACTTCATTCATTCATGTCTTCGATTCTGAAACTAGATGCAATCAAGTAATGAAAAAAAGAAGGTAATTAATGTATGTCTTGAGCCACAAACGATGTTGATGAATAAAGCCGTTTTACAACCCCATTTGCATATTCATATCTCTATTAAGGTTTGCATAGACGATACGACATCCGTTTTTGGAATTTCAACTGTGATTGTTGTTGCATTTACGCTGAAATACTCATTTAAAAATCGATGTATGATATTATAATAATACTAGATGACGCCCGCAACTCCGTTGCGCCAAAATTCGTCTATCGCGCGGGAACCGTACAATTTTCCGGGACAAAAAGTATCCTATATACATTTGTCATTTCCCGAGACCCAAAGCACCTCCATACCAAATTTCAGTTAAATCGGTGCAGCAGTTTGGGCATGAAGAGGAGAGAACTGACAGACAGACAGACCCACTTTCGCATTTATAATATTAGTATGGATTATGTTAGTCACATCATTGTGCAAACGATAATCATCCATTGTTCTTAATTACAGCACAATTGCGTCGACTATGACAGATGAAAATATTACGTCAAAAACGACGACGTTGGACGTACCGTCAATGCAGACCTTTAGATTCTTAATAATATCATCCTCATTTGAAAGAATTGCATCATTCATAACTGCAGTTTATTACGGAGTTAATAGGAAAGAGCGAAGCGGGAAAAATAATAAAGTTCTTTAATCTCTAGGTGAAGTCAATTTACTGGAGATGGGTATTATAAAATGACTTAATACTCTAAGATATTTACTATTTACTTTAATAAGTAATGAGTAGAATATTAAGGATAACGATAATTTTGCCATGGTACACTCGTAGTTTAGTCTAATTTAACACTTTTATTTCCAAAAAGTACTACTAAAGTACTTTCCCTCGGAAATATATTTTTTAATATTGCATAGCTTTTATCACGGGCTTTGAGCGCGGCGACCGAATTAAGAAATTCCGTAACCAAAATAAACCAAACGGCCTGTCCACATCTCCACGTCACGACGTCGTCAACGTGGAACGGTGCGGTAACGTGGCACGGATCGTTGACGTGACGTGAAAATTTACATCAACGTAACGTAAAAAGGCACGTCACGGTGTATCAACATTTTACGTCTTTTTTTTTTTCCTTAAATTTCTCTCTCCGTCTTCTTAACAATAGCAGAAGCAGAATACGTATTGTGCGGTCCATATCTAGATAAGAAGTGAATAATGTAGCAGTTTTACAAGGCATACAATGTTGTTACATTATGACGTGCATTTTTACGTTACGCTGACGTAAATTTTCACGTCACGACAACGTACCGTGCCACGTTACCGCACCGTTTCACGTTGACGACGTCGTAACGTGGACATGTGGACACGTCCTATACTTCGACCGGCACAGCGGTGCGGCGTTGAAAGCCTTCTAACGTCTAACGTCGTTTCAGTTCGGCAGACTTTGGCACAGTGTTTGTGTGCGTGCGACTACACGAATGCGAATTATAATTGAATAAGTTGATAAAAATGCTATGCAATAGCTTTACCGCGGTAGTCCCCGAGTGCCTAACCCAGTCTAACCTAGCGGCCTGTCCATATCTCCACGTCACGACGTCGTCAACGTGGAACGGTGCGGTAACGTGGCACGGTACGTTGACGTGACGTGAAAATGTACGTCAACGTAACGTGAAAATGCACGTCACGGTGTAGCAACATTTTACGTCTTTTTTTTCTTAAATCTCTCTCTCCGTCTTCTGAACAATAGCAGAAGCAGAATACGTATTGTGCGGTCCATATTTCTAGATAAGTAGTGAAGAATGTAGCAGTTTTATAAGGCATGGTGACGCACAATGTTGCTACATCATGACGTGCATTTTAACGTTACGTTGACGTAAATTTTCATATCACGACAACGTACCGTGCCACGTTACCGCACCGTTCCACGTTGACGACGTCGTAACGTGGACATGTGGACAGGTCCTATACTCCGACCGGCACAGCGGTGCGGCGTTAAAAGCCTTCTAACGTCTAACGTCGTGTCAGTTCGGCAGACTTTGGCACTGTGTTTGTGTGCATGCGACTACACGAATGCGAATTATAATTGAATAAGTTGGTAAAAAATGCTATGCAATAGCTTTACCGCGGCAGTCCCCGAGTGCCACACGTATTTTTTTTTTGTTTGGTAATGTTACACAATGTACTATCAAATAAATTGATTTATAGGCAGATGGCGGGCCTACGGTGTTTGGTCAAAGCCAACAGAATATGACAACTAACATCAAATTGACATAATCCGACCAAATGACGTAGGTTCGCCATCTGCCACTGACCTCCATTATACAAGTACGCTGGACTAATGATACCCTTTGAAATGACAGCTATTTTTTGTGCCTATTTGAAGCGGAATCAGCTCCCCCAATGTGAGTGATAGGAACTAAATTTAACGTAAAAATGACGTTTGAAAGTCGCCATATTGGCGCTGATAGCAGTAGTGGGAGTATTTGGAACTAATACTAGTGATGACAACCAATAACGATTAAGCGGCCATTTGCAAGTTACGTCAAATTTAGTTCTCTTCCCTCTCACTGGGGACGCTGATTCCGCTTCAAATAGGCACAAAAAAAAGTGGGTATCATAATTCATAGGTCCAGAGTACTTGTATAATGGAGGTCAGTGCCATCTGCCCATGTAATGGATCAATTTCTTCGATGGTACCATTGAAGAAATTGATGGCCAATGATATATAATAATATGATGAATGATAAATGATAATCCGACCAAATGACGGACCTACGTCATTGGGGATTATAACGTCAACTTAATGTAAGTCGTCATCCGTTGGTTGGGTTTGACAAAACGCGATCAAACTACTTAGATCCGCCATCTGCCTATGAATCAACTTCTCTGATATTACATACATAATACATTGTAATAACAAATAATAATTATATGTCTGTGTATAATGACATTTTTGTTAGTTGGGTCAAGCTGATGCTGATGAATCGATAGAAAAAGTGCCAGGAAAGTGGAAAGCATTACACATGCAGGGAGCGTCACGGGAAATTCAGAAAAGTTCACATTCGGGCCCGTAAATACCTTAAAAGGTTTTCAGGCTTGTTAAATCGACGTACATATTTTACCCCCAAACTAGCTGCGACCGACGATGCTGCTCTAAATTCTCTATACGACGGCCCGATCCTTGTATCTCGAATATGGCTTTTGACGCAGGCTGTCTCATTTTTAGTAGCAAAGCAATGTAGCATCACATCGCGTGCGCGTAAAACTTGTGCATATGTGAGCGAGTTCGATATCAAATTGCAGTTGTTATAGTGGCAACAGGAACAACCATCAGTGAACATTTCAGAGGTCTAGCTATAGTGGTTCTATAGATACAGCCTGGAGACAGACAGACAGACAGACGGACGGACAGACGGACAGCCAACGAATTCTTAGTAATAGTGGTAATAGGGTCTAGTTTTTACCCTTTAGATACGGAACCCTAAAAATAAGATGAGCTTTGAAATAATTATCACAAATGGCCGCACTCGAAGAGATTTCATGGCTTTCTGATAAATTCTACATTAACTTGAAGTTAACTAATCATTAAATACATCTCAGTCGTCAGCGTGACGGTAAATGACTCAAGAATAATTGCTGTCACGATGTTATATTTGATTGGGTAACGTTTACGGTTCCAGTCCCTTTAGCATGGCCACAGTAGAAATGCGAAAGAATAGAAACACTGTTGAGATAAACTCGTAGTGTTTCTATTCTTTCGCATTTCTACTGTGGCCATGCTAAAGGGGCTGATCCCAGAGCAAAGACTTGATAATTTAAGTTTATTAGGACTAATTTTTAGTTACCTTTCTCACATAGTACCTGCCCAGTCACACAAAGAGCACACACCACAAACACGCGGGTATTCTAAGTATATTAGACACTACTGAGCACCTACTAGGTTTCATCTACGTGAAAACAAAAATATGTCTGATCGCTCTGGGATTATAGGGTTACTTTAGACCGCAACGCGACGCGTAGATGTAGATATGCATTTCTAAATTTTTACTGAATTGACAAATTTACATATGCATCTACGCGTCGAGTCTGATTTGACCCTTACTCTATTACGGCCGATCGAAAGCGCTACTCAATAGATAAATTTCAAAAAGAAACGACATGAATGAGCTAAACTGGGCGCTGTAAGTTTCCGAGTGCTGACCAGTTGCGTGCTCAAGAGTCAGCTGGGAATTGGGTCAGGGATTCATCGCGCGCTAAAAATTATGCACTTTCATGCTTACACTTGCATAATCAGGCGACTTTATTAAATACCCTTCGTGTTTGCTGGTACATTTAATTTTTATTACGCGCGACCATAAATGAGAGCATAAACGGAATGCGTGCAAAAAGATGATTTAGGTAATATTATGTCCAGAAAAATGATTGCAATTATAGCCTACTAGGTAGAGGACCGAATGATCGATGTTCGATATTTATTATGATACTAGATGACGCCCGCAACTCTGTTGCGCCAAAATTAATTATCGCGCGGGAACCGCTCCAAGTATCTCCATACAAAATTTCAGCAAAATCGGTTCAGCGGTTTGGGCGTGAAGAGGTAACAGACAGACAGACAGACAGACACACTTTCGCATTTATAATATGAGTATTATATTAGTATGGATTGATCGTGATATTCATCTCGCAAATACACTTGCTTGCTCACTCGATAAATATTCGATTACGATAGTTAAAGAGACTGTTACGCCATAGTAGAATCATCAACAAATTGACTAATATTATTATACAATAATAATATTAAAAATTGCCTATTTTTAGATGCCAATGACTGTCAATGTTGACCACACAATTAGGCCAAATCAGGCCGGTCCGTGGCCGTCACCCGCGATTGTGATTGCACTCCGACCGCACGATTCCGTGTCCGACAAATTTCCACGAATCACGGACAGAGTATTAGGATCCTATCCTAAGATATATTACATTTTTCTACTCAATAGTTCATCATTCGTCAGTCTATTAAGTTAACCATCGAAATACCATTCTATAAAAGAGTAACTGAGTCAAAAAATGGTTCAACGAAGTGCATACAGGCGTACTTTTAGTTGGCCGTCGTACTCGCAAGTCATTGCCTACCCTACGCTACGTTTTAAAAAAACATTGAAGTGGTTCTAGTTTATGACTTCACGGGTCCCTGTTAATAAAGTGCTTTTATCTAAGCTATTTTTAAATAATTACTAATTCTATCTGAATTTATCCACCATCTTTACATGAAGATAAACATTGAATTGACAAACTTGCCGCTCGCGGTATTCGACTGCTTGTTCCATTTAAGGTGCATCGAAACGCCTCGCGACTTTGCAATATGAATTGACAACAGTTTAGTCTATGATTAATGATGCCAGACAATGATGTATCCCAATACTGTGTCCCTATTCGTGGACATTTGTCGGAAACGGCATCGTGCGGTCGGAGCGCAATTACAATCTACCACTGCCGCGCGGGTGACGGCTAGCTTCATCGAAATACAACACAGTATACAACGATAACTCTCAAACTTTAGACTGCTCAAATATTATGACCAGCTTCTGTCTTATAGTAAAATAATGTAGTAATAGTAAAAGCAGTGCGTGAAGAAAAACGAACGTTTGCGCTAGTCTCACGGAATTCCGAATCGAAATTCCACATTAGGAAAACGAATACGGGAAACGTGTGTATGTGGCCAGCATGTAAACCTATACACCTCCTACTATGATGACGTAAACTTTTTGTTTTGGTAAATGAGACTTACAAGATACTTTAAAAAATTTCGTTATAAACATTCTTATCGATCGTAAATTATTATTTTTTCAAATTTTTTTGCAAACGGCAATGAGTTTCGTTCATAAGTTTTTTTTTAAATTTTTACCAGTATCAAAGTCTAAATACTGTAGTTAAATGGAACTCATGAGCGTACCCAGGCAGGGGCAGGGGGGGACAGCTGCCCCCCACCTAGATGATAAAATAAACGTCAATTTTCCTGGCAAGTGGGAATTAAAAACGTGTTACCTACTCTGAGCAAAATGAAATGTTGGAAACAAAATATATTTTCAGTCAGATTAATAAAAAGTCAATTTTCATGATTTTTTGTTTCAATATACCAGACCGACCATCTTCTCGAAACAGGTATGCTGCCCCCCCCCCCCCCCCCCCCTAGCTAAAATCCTGGGTACGCCCATGATGGAACTTAAAGATATTTAAAAATCTAGGTAATAAAACGATTTACAACACAGTCAAATTAACTAGACGCACGGTTTGATGAAGTCATTATGGAGCTCGCATGTTATATAATATTATATATTTCGATGCGTCAAGTTAATGTGACCGTGTTGTATGTTCGATAATAAATGTTTCGGAGCTGTTATATTCTCAAAGCTTTTCTTCAATTTATAAAACCTATACATTAAAATTTTAAGAGCAGACGAAGAAAACTTTGATTTTTAGATTCAACACCTTCATGTTTTTGTTTAGATGTCTGTCATATTTTTTATACATCTATGGGTCAATTCAGACTGCAACGCGACGCGTAGATGCATTTCTAAATTTACATTGCATGCATGACGTCTCACGCAATTGAAGTCTGTCAAACCCATATAAATTTAGAAATGCATCTACGCGACGCGTTGCGGTCTGAATTGATCCTAATATTTACCTACTACTATTAATTATTTCTTGTAAAAATAATAATAATTTAATAGGTGATTCTTTATTCAACGTTTAACGGGGATAAATTACATTGACCCAATTTTCTTAAGGATTCATACTTTACGAATATTATATCTTATGAGAAATCTGTCCGGGAGAGGTCAAATTATCTCATGTCATCATTGAAAACCGATAACTTCAGATATTTTATATCACAGAAAAAATACCCGATTCCTGAAGAAACGCATTTTTACGGAAATGAAAAGGAACTAGACGTTTGATAGTTCCTATCTCAACATACCGGTACCACATGGCATTGCATGGAGGAGTTATCCATAATATTATTAACAGTAGTTTCAATTTCTGGAAACTTCGCTGGAACTTGCAGCGTTGAGTTTTGATGTAGCGCCCAAGTTCAGCCTCGATGCTACATATTTTTTACTCCAGTCTAAGTTTAGAGCTAAATATGTTAAGGGACTGAGTTTTACGAGGATCGTCATTATTCTGCAAAAGTTGAGCTGGTTGTCAAAGATTATGTAAGAAAAGGTATGTAATTTATGTCTAAATATAAATTAATATACAGGGTGCAATTAAACCTTTTGGGCAAATTTCGATATATTAATCCTTGTTAAAAATAAAAATACACGAATTTTTTCTTTTATAATCACTTAGTTTTAAAATGTTGAGAAATAGCTTCCGAAAGTTGTCCTAAAAAACACCACAATTAATGGACACTACGTGTCGCCGGCCCATGCCTCGCCGCGCCTCCCTGGCCCCACCCCCCGCGTCACCCCCGCTCTACCCACCGCCGCGAAGTGACCCTTCTACGACGATTTTAAGTGGGATAAAATATGATATTGTAAAAAAATTAACACCCTTTTTTTTTTGGTTAAATGGACTCTGCTAGTGATATACCTAAGCCCTAAAAAAAATTTGGCCGGTAGGTTTAATTGCACCCTGTATGAAAGTTAAGTTATTGTTACGGACACACAGAGCCATCTAGCGTCAAACCAGCGAAACTTATCGGAGGAACACAAAAAAAACATAAATCCTCTTCTCAATACTAGATGGCGTGAGGTGCGCAAGTACATGCTCGAACTGTCTGGAAAGTGACCACACTTGTTTACTTGTTTACGTGAATCGGGCAAGGAACTTTCTGGAATTCGTCTCGCCCATATAAATAGCCGCAGGTAGACGGCCCGGTAGTTCAGTTCGATACGAGCGATCTTCGAGGCGACTTCGAAGTGAAAACAAGTGATCAATAGTGAGTAAATCAGTGAACCTACGACTCGACTACAACCTAGGACAGTGATAGTGCTCAGTGATTTGGATCTAGTGCTTAGTTGTGTGAGACTTAGTGCTAATAAAGTCTTCAAGAGAGTCACCAGGTCTTTCTCTCCAAATCCTTGAACCCTAGCACGTAACATTATCATTAAATATATTTAAGTACGACCATAGATATTAGATTTTTTTTCTAAAAAAAAAAGTCATTACTTATAATGCAAGTTATATCTAACTGAATACCAAACTTAGACGCTATAGTGTTAGTATACTTATATTTTGTTATTTCTAAAAATTTTACAACGACAACGACTAGTGATAACTATGAAATAACAAAAATGAAGCTGCGTTATCATGAAAATTGTCGTGATTATGATAATGTAATATGGCTTTATCGAAACCCATTGGAGTGATATAATAATTAATTTTAACAATCGCTGCAGATGGTTCGAAATTACCGATACAAATGAGTCATTATACTGGTACAGTAGATATTGGACGCTATAGTCCAGACTCCAGACTCCAGTGGTTGCTTGTCTCTTTACTCGAAGGTCGTGAATTCGCATATTTTGTTCGTTTTCCAGGTTCGATTACTAGCGTTAACTATGTTTTTCATTAAAATGGGATACATGCTGTGATAGAGCAATTATTGTACCATCGAAGAAATTGATTCATAGGCAGTTGATGGACCTACGTCATTTGGTCGAGTTATGTCAATTCAAAAAGTTTCCAAATTACATTGGTCCGCCATCTGCCTATGTATCAACTTCTCTGATAGTGCATTACAAAAAGATAGAATAATATACATATTTTATGACTGGCATCATTATATTTCCTCTTGTCGTAGTTGGTTAAAATAAATAATATTAAAATGGTCCAGCTTAATTTAAATAGCGCTGCGCCCAACATCATTCGTTCTAAGCTCAGAAAAGCGTAAATATTAAGCCTAAAATTGGTAGCTCTTTTAAATAGGCAAAATTTACTTTTCATTTTAAACTGTGAACAGTTTTATGCAAAATAGCTTAAAGCGATTACGTCTACATTTTTACACAAAGATGGCATTCGCGTTAAAATATTTCAGGGGTATTTTTAAAGTTTCCTATTTAATTTTTACTATCATAGTTTTCATTCCAATTTAAACATTTGATACTTAGGGATAGTACAACTGTTGTTGGTGAATATTGATACACTATATTAAGTTGTTATTACCATAAAAACTATGTTGATAAAAAAGCCGAATAGAACCTCCTTCTTTTTTGCAAGTCGGCCAAAAATACGATCATAGTAAGGTGCACTTTGATAGTTTTCGTTTTGAAAACTTAGATCAGAGCGGATAATAACATTTTGCCGGGCGTGATGCTATCAATTCAGATAAAGTACCCTTCTGGCCCTTCGGGTTTTCAATATCGAAGGAATATTGAAACAGTTTTGTAAACACAAATATATTTAACATAACCAAACAAGAGTAAAGCTTTTGGTTTCATTTTTTATATATTATGAAAGTGTTGCATTTTTTAAATGAACTTACAACAAATACTCTTCCTAATAATAATATTATTTAGAAAAAATATAAAACCGACTTCAAAATTCCCTATCTCAAAAACCACTGAACCGATTTTGATGAAACTTGCAGTATTCCAATGAACGATACGTAGTACGACCAAAATATACTTTTGAAATTTAGCACATTTATGCTGACGCTGATATAGACTCACCTGCAGTCATCACTATCATGTACTAAAACTGGGCAGTTCTGGAAATATCATATACTAACGGGTCGAATCGATAACGTCCCTGGTTGAAGTCGGTTAAAAACTGTTTCATCCTGTTTTAAGGTGGAAAAGGCTCTTATACACTCTATAAAGTGGGTATTTCAGAACTCTACTACCTATTCACTTTAGCTATCTATATATCTATGTTCAAGTCAAGCTTTTACCCACAGTGGCTTCTTCCTTGTTATTATAAGATCCTGAAGCGTATGTCATAAAAGTAACCTGTATGGTAATTTTGATCCAAGATGCACGCTCTTCAAAATCCGTTCAGTAGTATTTGTGGAAAGAAGTAATAAACAATTACACCAACTTTTACTAGTTGATGAAAAATTTGCATCAACTAACTATCATCTCACTAGTAAAGGTGCCGGTTGGCAGCGGGCGACATGAAGCAACCGCAGACGACGTGTCGCAGCGACACTACTGGTTTGTATGTATTTCTATGAAATACCCTCCGCAGCTAGCGACACGAAGCTAGCGACACATTCATATAAATACATAGAAATGACGTGTCGCGACGACACGTCGTCTGCTGCAACTTCATGTAGTCGGCTTCATACTTGTACCTTAAAAGTAAAAAAAAAAATGTTATTAGTTCCTCCTTTGACCGATTCGGATGAAATACGTCATGGCCACACAACAAAACCTAAGGCTACATGATACATTTATCTCAGCTACCCAGCTCACCCTAGTCCAGTAAGCAATAATATTTGCTTAACAAAAACAAGCAGGAAAACAGCATCAATAATGCAATTGAATATAAAATATGAAGTTCGGATTGAATTCGCCAGGAGGCGGGGGCGGCGCAGGGGCGGCGCGGGGGCGACGTGGGGGCGGCAGATAATTTATGTTCTGTGTCCCGATTTATGGCCGTAACCTCTTTTGTTTTATAAATATTTTACTCCAAACATAATAATTTACAGGTTAAAGTCGACATTACTATTAAGTAAATGACTCTACGCGTTCTTTTAACT
Organism: Cyaniris semiargus; assembly: GCA_905187585.1. Taxonomy (NCBI): domain Eukaryota; kingdom Metazoa; phylum Arthropoda; class Insecta; order Lepidoptera; family Lycaenidae; genus Cyaniris; species Cyaniris semiargus. The sequence continues at coordinate 13,008,764 of LR994547.1, forward strand.
TTTTAGGGTTCCGTAGTCAACAAGGAACCACCCTTATAGTTTCGGTCTGTCCGTCCGTCTGTCTATCTGTCCGTCTGTCTGTCTGTCCGTTTGTCTGTCTGTCCGTCTGTATGTCTGTCCGTCTGTCTTTCCGTCCGTCTGTCCGCGGTTTTTCTCAGAGACTATAAGGCCTACCAAGCTGTAATTCGGCATGAATGTACATCTTAATGACGCCGACAAAATGATATATAAAATCTTTAAAAACCATTTTTTTATATACACATCAAGCGAAGTTATTTATTTTTTCCGCGTCCACCCCACCGTGTGGTGTGTCGTTGAATAGGTTTTTTAAAAATATTATGAGTATTCAAAGACCATTTTCCGATTTAGGGATCCGTTAGTGAAAAATGAAGTTTTAAAGTGGAAAAAATCGTTAGTGTCCAGTGTCCCCCCTTCTACCAGCTAAACGGTTGCTTATGGAAATGTGAAAAAATTCACGGGGTAGGAAATATGCTGAATTTAATAGGAAAACTATCACGGCTAAGAAGACTTCATAAGTTATTGAGTAATAGTCGATCAACTAAAAAAATTGTATTCGGAGAATTCCTTTGAACGTAACTGAGATGATGTTGTTAGTAGTGTAAAAACACGTTATTAATGTATATTCATTAACTATACAAAAATTATCAAAAACTAGCGGTACTACGGAACCCTATATTGCGCGTGGCCCGACACGCACTTAGCCGGTTTTATTTTTGTTTTCGTCGCCCTAAATATTCTTTATTTATTAAAAGCTTTTATTTAACTTGCTCAGTATGTATGTAGGTATGTATGTTCGGGTGAAATTTTGGAACTCAATTTTGAAGTAGATATATTTAACCGATTGAGCTGAAATTTTGCATGAACGTTTAGTTTGGATGACAATGCACGATATTATATGTGACATCACTCTAAATCCAATATGGCCGAACATCCAAGATGGCGAAAGGTTGCAATGATTATTTTCTATGTAATCCTACTATATGGATATTAAATGAAAGGGCTTTTTGAGAGTAACTCGAAAACGAATGCAATGTCATTCTACATCCAATATGACGGCTCATCTAAGATAGAAGAATAGTTATTTTTAATGCACTTCTGCAATATGGGTATCAAACGAAAGGGTTCATTGAGAGTAACTCGAAAACGAATGTAATGTCATTCTACATCCAATATGGCGGCTCATCCAAGATACGGGAATAGTTATTTTTAATACACTTCTGCAATATGGTTATCAAAATATGAAGGGGCTCATTGAGAGTAACTCGAAAACGAATGAAATGTCATTCTACATCCAATATGGCGGCTCATCCAAGATAAGGGAATAGTAAATATTTTTATAGCACTTCTGCAATATGGGTATCAAATAAACGGACTCATTAAGAGTAAATTGAAAAGTGTCGTGTCGTGTCGTGACTCGTGAAGTGTCGTGCGTGTCGTGTCGTGTCATGTTTTGCCGTGTCGTGTTATGACAAGTCAAATCCAACCAGGTTTTAGAAAATGCCTGGTTGAATCCGGTCACTTTTGTTAAGTGAAATTAAATCTTTTAGTCGTTTAGAAATAAACGGAATATAGCAACTCGCTAAATATAGACACGGTTATTTTACTGATCAAAATCAAGTACGATTTCTTAAGAAATTAAGTTAATCAGATTTTAACAAATTCTTGAAACAAAACAAATTACAATCAAGTAAACTTAGAAATCTAGCCAGAGATAACTAAAAAACAAAAAATAAATGATAAGCAAAAAACTTTTTGAAACAAAGCTTTTATTTATATACTCTAAAATGAAGAAAATAAATTTCTCCTTAAAAATTCTAACTATTCAGTTATAACCTTAATATAATAATATTATACAATTTGCATGATAGGTAATAAAAGCTTGTCGCGGGACTTAACAATCTGTCAGTATTTATTTACTTTAATCAAATAAAAAATATAATATCAATTTACTCAGTTAAATTGGTACTAGTTTATTTACAAATCATGCGACAAGATTTTATTATCATGCAAATTGTATAATATATTGAGGTTATAACTGAATAGTTAGAATTTTTAAGGAGAAAATTATTTTCTTCTTTTTAGCGTACTTAAATAAAACCTCTTTTTCAAAATGTTATATGCTTATAATTTATCCATACTAATATTATAAACGCGAAAGTGTGTGTGTCTGTCTATCTGCAGTCTGTCTGTCTGTTACCTCTTCACGCCCGAACCGCTAAACCAAGTTTGCTTGGTATGAAGGAAGATACTTTGAGTCCCGGCGGGAAAGGACATAGGATACATTTTATCCCGGAAAAATTTACGGTTCCCGCGCGATAAACGAATTATTTTGACGCAACTGAGTTGCGAGCGTCATCTAGTTAAATAATAAGGCGATTAATTTTAATGAAATATAAGAGTAATTTTGGACTATTCTAAAGTTTTGACCCGAAGATAGGCCGATTTGGAGGGTGAGGGTCACAACTAATTACAGTCGCATTATAATCGAAATTTTTATTTCGATTATAATGCGACTGCATATTTGAAGAATGAATTGAATAAGAATGCATAATTCATTAGTAATAAAATATAATTATTATTGCAATGTTTTCACGCTAGAGGCAGAACCAGCATATTATTATAATTTATACAATGAACAAAAAGTTTTGTTCGACGTTTGACAACGTTTCTGTCATGTTGGATTTTGGTTGGGTTATTTACTGTGCTAGTAGCGCCCTCTGCTCTGACCCTTGCGTAATATTACCCTACATTTTTGGACGGTCATGTCCCAGCCAAGATCGATCACAAAAATAAGAAGAAGATTGCGCTAGAATGTGAACAATTTTAATCCCAGCAAACAAACATATGGATCGCAATACATGAAGGCCCTCAACTGCGTTGTTAGACTTTGAAATGTCCTTCGCCCACCCTTAATGTAAACAAACATCGTTCTTCAAAGAAAGGGGTTCGTTTACATTAAAGTTACAATTGAAAACAGTACCCCGATTCCTTTATTTAATGCATTATTAATGCAACTTTGTTCCTTGTTCGATCTAATCAGTTTTCTTACAGTCAAATAGTATACTCATCAATTGTGACGACAACATTAATATTGCATGGGAATACTATTATTTTAGAAGTTTATGTTTTTTTGGAGTTAGTTTTTTGTACCAGTAGCAAGTATAGTCTAAAGCCTCTACTATATAGCCCCAGGACTACCTTTCTTAAGGAATCCATACTACATCCATCTAAAATTCGAACATAAAATAGTCCTAAAAGGTTTAACGTACAAGGGCAAGTGTAAAATCCAAATAAATTCAGAAGTCATCTCGCAGATTAACAGGACTTACGCTCAACGCTGTTATCGGCTAGGATTGCTGGCATTAGAACTGTCGGCTTTATATTATAGTGATATCTGAGGATTATAGCTGCTAATGCCACTGACGTTATCGTACCTCTATGAATACACGAGCTCTTAAAAAGGTGTAAAGGTTGTAAGAATATTATCCTATTTACAGTTATACTTGTAAGACGATCAAGCCAGCACAGCCAGAAAATTCTGACCACATCGAATACAAAAGTACAAAAGATAATATTATAGTATTGTCACAATTTGGTATAATTTCAAATATTAGTAGGTAAATAGTAACAAAAAAAGTATTAAAAATCTTTTTTGTAACAGTCTAATCATAGTTTTTACCGTTTGGGTAGAAACGCAACCATAAAAATAAGCCCATCGATCAGACGTTTAATAAAATGCCGAAATTCTGCCAAGTTTTACAAACTGTCAATCACAAATGTCATTCTCAGGCAACAGGCGTTAACGTTTTCAAAGCTTTATCAATGTTTTTTGTTTTCTGCCGTTTTAACTCGAACCTCGAGCTGAACGATTAAATTTTACAAACTCAAAATAGTAATTTATAATTTTTTATGAAAACTATTTTCAAACTTTTTTGGTGGAGGAACCCTTTTAAGAAGTTATTTAAAGACGTCGCGATTGTATCTGATGATATTGATTAAACAATTTATGGATCGCTCTCGCCTCTTCAATTCTTTTGCCGAGCCCCAGGACTCCGCGGAGCACACTTTGAAAATGGCTGGTTTATGGTGTATGACGATGACAATAATTAAAGATTTTGAGTCCCCTAGTTTCCCCCCTTAATTTTTCGAGCTATCTAAAAGTTGCGCGCGGATTTATTTGTATTACTTTGCTTAGACTATCCTTCGCCTGAGACAATTATAGTACACTTTGGAACCCCTGGACTAACAGCTAATAACAATGATATTCTATATGTTACTAACGAAACTAGAATGGCAGTTTACGGCAGCAACGCGTTGCCACTTCGAAGATGTCTGCAGGCATAACTTACATAATGACATAATGACTTGACATCGTTTTTTGAACTATCAAGTGGTTGTGCATTTCTGAGAATCGTTTGTAAGACGTTGCTACTCTAGTATTTTAGAAACTCATTGGCTAATAACGGTAGAATATCATTATAACCCAACCTAAGATAACTATGCTAAACACAGGACTTCCCATTATCTCCGTCTTCTGACTGTAAACGACCTCATTTTGTTACAAAGACTCAATTATATTCTGTTTTCAATTATTTCAGTAACTACAATACACCAAATATGCAAATACAGACCTAAATTTTAAAAGTTACTTAGTTTTAAGTAATGTTGGTATGTAATTTTTGATCGTTTTATATTGTGGTAATATTTTAGTAAATTTAAAATCAAGATCAATATTGAGAAGAAAAACAATAAGCGCACTTAAAAATAACTAGGTCTTTCCATCCGTTGTGGATGATTTATACAGTATTTTCAGAGCGAAGTAACCACTCCTCAAATACTGTAGTGCCTGGGACAAGATTTTTAAATGACCGTAAGGTTGCCCAAGCACATACGGCATTCTCGCAACGTAGTCGGCCTAGTCCAGAGGAAAGAACTAGTCAATACGTCTGGGACCAACCATGTGCGGGTTTCCTCACGATGTTTTCCTTCACCGTATGAGTGTCCGTATTATGTACTTGAGATCAGAAAATGTCTCATTGGTACACGCCTCCACTCGGGATCGAACCTGCACCCTCTAAGAGTGCGAACCAAAGGTCTACCCATTAGGCCACGGACGCTCAAGCTCAAGCTCAAGCAAGCGCACTTAGTTACGTCAATATAATTTAAATGTTTTGTAAAAATTAACTGCGTAACGGGCTAACGGCAAAATAAATCATTATCAAACTAAAACGCGAAATAAAATAAACTCACGCCATACCAGTCGCCACTCGCCACCCGGTTCTACGCAAACATGGCTAAAGAAACATTTTTATTTTATTTAAAGCGTGCTAATTTTTATGTAGCTGCACATTTTTTAACGAACGTATTTAGTGCATTATCAGTGTTCTCGAATGATTCAAATGACAAAGACAATTTTAAAGCAACGATGTCAATACTTGGATATGGCATACGCCATCAAAACTGTAGCAATGTTTTTGCATGCAAAATGTGTATCGAGAAAATATTGTCGTCCTTTTTTGTCTTACAGTAATAGCATATACTTTCTCTTACACTCATTTTACGATTTCAATGCATATTTTACGTAATCAATGCATTAAACACGTCCGACTGTGACCGCGTCCTAAGGTACACTGCTCTCAGATGAGTGAGCTCACTCATTTCGAGGGTGACACATTTTCGCGCTGACGATTATATGGAATGCCTCTTCTAAAGGTTATAATTCTATGTTTAAAAGTAAACCAATAGATAACTTTACCCAGCGACATCCCAGATGATGCTTCGCTACAGCAAGATTGAATATTTAATACAGCTTCTAGCTGAGGGGAATTTAAAATAGATCATGTGCAACTTGGAATTTAAAGGTCTCAGCCACTGATATATAAGTACTACGTACTAGACTTGACACCGCAAAGCAATGCTTGGTCACATTCAACAGAATCAAACCAAGCCGCTTTGGTCGCGTAGGTTCGGCCTCAGCCGTATTCTTCATTAGTGCCTTTTTCAAAATTCGACTAAACCTCAACTACTTCTGCACCCAATTTTCATTATTTTGAAATCGGTACTGGCTGGTATTCTACATCAAGGATCTCAGTTCTGAGCTGGTAACGACTTCAACATCCAGATATGTGCGGTAGCCTCTCGTCTCTCTATCGAGAGACATTCGTATATGTATAGAGCCTATAGCTCGTCAGAACTCATATTATAATGTGCGTTTTAACGAGATACCAATATTTTCAGATTATGCGAGTGAAAAATAACTATGGACTCTACTTCTATCTGTACTGCGACCTACCGACCTTTCCGAAACCGTATCTTTTTTCGGAATAAGACTATACTGTCCATATCGGTGCTCAAAATATATCCACTAAATAGATTAAGCAATTTGTGCCACGCAAGCAAGTGGTACCACGCAAAAAGAACAATAATATATCTACTTTCTATCATATAGTATGGATATACAATGGATTGGATAAAATAAGATTCCTTTGGTAGTGTATAAGATCGGCCGTAACAGATATGTTTTCTCTTGAATTAATGTAATACACGCGCTCTGCCATTGATAGGAAAATGGGATACATCTTATCTACACCGAACAATACAATAAGCCTGAATACATGTTTCTGTATTTGTCATCATCATCATTTAATACACTCTTCATGTCGAGGTTCAATTTCTTCCGTCCTTGGGCTAATTTCTTTAATTTTGGGTTATGGGTACCTACTTCTAGAAAGGCATAGAATTATCTCTATAATATTATGTAACTAATTACTGTTTGGAAGAGAACACTTCTTTAGTAGCGTTGTGCCCTTTCTTCGGGATAGATAAAAAGTATCGAACTCGAGCCAGTGCACGTGACCATACTGAACATTCGTAAGACGGAGAGAAAGTTCAAAGTAGACCGCCTGCGCGGCGAAGGAGAGGAATTAAAGTATAGTACATCCTTCTCTATATAAAGTACCTGCCTTTGTACCTACTGTGTAGTTTTTACTTGTCCCGGCACATCCCTAGTTAGTGCTGCCCATTTTTTAACCGACTTCCAAAAAGGAGGAGGTTGTTGCTTGGACAAACTAATAATAATAATTACAACAATATTTCAGAGCTGTTAGTTATGAATAAATGTTTATGATTTTTCATTTGTTACAATAGCTTCTGTAAAAACGTGTACAAATGAAAGCCTTAGCGATGAGAAATAAACAGCAGTCCTATTGGTTTTTTAATGAATGTCGGCTGTTATTTATTTTCTCTCGGCTCCATCTTACCTTACCTGACACCTAATCGTTTCCATCTGTGCAATAATGTTATGAAGAAAAAATAAATTATGAGTAGCACCTTACTAATCATGATAATATTTACTCAACAGATAGAGTCCTAAAAGAACACTTGACAGACAAAACAGTACGTGTCTATCTGTCTCTTTTTTGCAGATATTTGGTGTCCCGGGAAAGGACATAGAATAGTTTCTTTCTGTGGAAAAATGTACGGTTCCTATTAAACGAATATTGGCGAAACGGAGTTGCGGGCGTCGCATCGTCTAGTTTTGAATATCTATATATTAATACGCGAGCGAAAAACTTTGGATCCCTTTTGACGAAAAATGCGGAAACGTAGGTGAATGAAATTTTGCACAGTTATAGTTTATATGGTGAAGGAGTGCATCGAGCTAATATTGTTTTGAAATTATGCTTTTATCATACATTTTTTTTACAAATAAAACATTACACACACTAAAACACACACTAGGAGATTTTGATGGACAAGCCTATACACACGAATTGTACTCTTTTATTTATGGTAGAAGTCTATTGTCAAATTGAAAATAGATTTAAGTAGTTTTTTTTTATTGAATCTTAAGTAGATACTGTTAGACAAATATTACACGGCCAGTCTGTCATCATTTGATTTTATTAATCTGAGACTGTCGCAGGAATTATGTCTAAACAATAATAAAGTCAATATTTTGACAATAGAATATCAATAGAAAAGCGTTGAAATTTGATCTCAAATATTTTTTTTTTTATTTTTATTTGAGGTCGAATTTCGACCATTGGGCGATCTCCAGTTATAATTATACGCTGAGTAAAATATTTTTTTTAGTAGGTGGGATAAATAAACATGATTCATGCTTATAAATGATTTCGTTTTAATGTATTTTCTTTGAAAACCTTCGCATTATTTGTCCATAGCATTCCCCCATTCTATTTCAAAAATTGAGCCACAAAATAAGTTAAGAAGATTATGTTGTCTCAAACGAAGAGTGAAATTATTTGAAATGGGATTTGAAATTTCCAATAGCAACGTAAAAGACATTTCACGTTGGGCCGTATTGGCTAGCCATGATTAGGACCATGATTGCGAAGCCGACTACACACCTTCGAACATGGGCAATCATAGACCAATATGTCACTATACGAGGCGTTAACATACGTGTATATATGTATACACGTATGTTAACGCCTCCGTGGTCCAGTGGTTAGAGCGTGGCTCTTGACTCGGAGGTCGTGGGTTCGATTTCCGCGTTGGAAACATATTATTTCCAAGTTTGGCTAGGACAATGCAGGCTGATCACCTGATTGTCTGACAAGTAAGATGATCCATGCGTCGGATGGGCATGTAAAAAGTCGGTCCTGCGCCTGATCTCTCGCCAGTCGTGTCGGTCGTCCGGCCCACTGGGTTATGAGAGTAAAGGAATAGAGAGTGCTCTTGTGTACTGCGCACACCCTTGGGCACTATATAATTACTCCTGCGTACCTGGCTTGGTTTCAATGAAACCAGCCACCGTCACCGAAACCAGTGTGGGGGTATTATTATTATTATTATGTAAACACTAATAATAATAATTGATCCATCATAATTTCATATTATGCCAACATGAAAAGGCAGCGTAATACCAATATGGACCCGATTTTTGATACCTTCGTATTCTATTTCTAGAAGCAAAATGTGTTTACGAATATATATTACAAGAGTTTATTGAGCGTTTAGTAAAAATCAATACTTACCAAAAGTTGGATTATATTCATCACTAGCTGGCCCGGGAAATGTTGTTTTATCATATACGTTTTAGTGCAATATGCATGAATAATAATTAATCCTTACAAACCTTCCTCTTGAATTACTACATCTGATGGAGAAAAACCCAATGAAATCATTTTCCTAATCTTTAAGATGTATAATATTATTAGCTATATATTTATAGCTATAGCTATAAATATATAGCTAATAATATTATGACAGACAGCGGAAAGCTATTTTTGTTATATGCTAGTGATTCAAAGCGTTTTAATTTTTAAAAGCCCTCCTACCCCTGACTTTTCTTAAAGTGAAAATCAAAATTAATCTATTCTAGCGTTGGAACAAACGAACAAAGCTTTGACGCGGGCGTATAATAAACTCCAACAGTCGCTTTCAGTTTACCTATTGCTTCAACTTCTGTAGACGGCATTTAGTTTTTGAATTCATTTTACAGGGAAGAGCGTGTAGAGCAAAGTCTATTTTTATTACGGGCGTACAGAAATTTCATCAAGTTTCTAGGGGGGTTCAGCCAAATCTCACCGGATTTCATGTGGGGATAGAGTCAAAAAATCATCAAAAAACACTATTTTTAAAAACATAATTTATTAATTTATGGACACCCTCTCAGTAAAAAGTCTCAGGCTTCAGTCTCGAAATCAGCGAGCAGCGGGGCGGGAGTGGCAGCGGTGCGTTACAAATTACAATCTATAAAATATGGACATTGGACAGGCCCCTTTTTAGGGTTCCGTAGTCAACAAGGAACCCTTATAGTTTCGGTCTATCCGTCCGTCTGTCCGTCTGTCCGTCTGTCCATCTGTCCGTCTGTCCGTCTGTCCGTCTTTCCGTCTGTCTGTCTGTCTGTCTATCCGCGGTTTTGCTCAGAGACTATAGGACCTACAAAGCTGTAATTTGGCATGAATGCACATATTAATGATGCCGACAAAATGGTACATGAAATCTTAAAAAAAAATTTTTTTTTTATGATACCTTCCCTACACATCAAGCGGGGATGAATTTTTTTTTGCGTCCACCCCATAGTGTGGGGTGTCGTTAGATAGGTTTGTTAAAAATATTATGATTACTCATAGATCATTTTCCGATTTAGGGATCCGTTTGTGAAATATTAAGTTTTAAAGTGGAAAAAATCGTTAGAGTCCAGTGTCCCCCCCTTTTACCAGCTAAACAGTTGCTTCTGGAAATGTGAAAAAATTCACGGGAGTAGGAAATATGCTGAATTTAAAAGGAAAACTATCACGGCTAAGAAGACTTCATAAGTTATTGAGTAATAGTCGATCAACTAAAAAAAATGCATTCGGCGAAGTATAAAGGAACCTTTCGTTCAAATTCCTTTGAAAGTAACTAAGATGATGTTGTTAGTAGTGTAAAACACGTTTTAAATGAACATTTATTGACCATACAAAAATTTAAAAAAAACCTGCGGTACTACGGAACCCTATATTGCGCGTGGCCCGACACGCACTTGGCCGGTTGTATAATATAATATCATTGGACAGGCCTCGAAAACAGTGGCGCAGCGAGCGGCACGAGGCGTACTAGACGGCTTATCCATATAAAATTTATAATATTTTTATTATAAATCTATACATTGGAACGCGCCGCTCCCGCGCCTCCGCCGCTTCCGTCCCGCTGCTTTTGAAGCAAGTTCCATGTAATTCAGTACATTGCACAGTGTACGGAGGAGACGAAAAATCGGAAATTTTCTATTTTCTTCAATTTTGAATAGGCATTAGTAAAATGAATGCGAGAGTAGAACACCCGCGTGTCAATTCAAAATAGTTTTGATGCTACGAGCTACCAAAATTTACCGTTTTTTTGCGGCCCGGAAGGGAAAAATCCATATTTCTCCAAAATTTTTACGTAATTAATAAATTTTTGTATTCCACCTGAAAGCCTATTAAATAAGGTTATTTTAAGTTTTTTTCCTGATCCGCCGAGTCGATATTTTACCTACAATAAAATAATTTTCATTTTTAGGTTTTTATTTCTTTCATCCAAAACCAAACAAAATGCGCAATCGAAAATATCGACAAATTAAAGGTATACAAGCATTTTATACGCACAAAAATAATCACTCGTCAGCTCCGTCTACTATTGGAGATATTTAATCGTAAAATCCTACGCTAGGGCTGCCACCATACTTCAATGGATGGCTGTCAATAATGCAATAGAAATAGTTACCTATTACATTAACATTTATAGTATGAAAGTTATATGCGCTTTTAATGAGTATAATTTAAAATTATAAAAATAGTCTTAGAAAAAACATATAACCTCCTCTTTTTTTAGAATTCGGTAAAAAAATCGGATATCAGTTCGTAATACTTCAAACAATTAATATTATTTCTAGTATTTATTAAAAAAAATCGAGGTAACTGATGGTCACGCGAAAACGAAAAGACTACAAATAATACAGCGATGCGTCGTTTGATAACCCTGTTGACAATTAAGTTTGTAAATTGAATAAATTCATTTAGAACTGTTAGTAAACGGATCTCACGGGTGATTTTTTTTTTGTATGTATAGAATGCTTGTATACCTTTAATTTGTCGATATTTTCGATTGCGCATTTTGTTTGGTTTTGGATAAAAAAAATAAAAACTTAAAAATGGAAATTATTTTACTGTAGGTAAAATATGGACACAGCGGATCAGGAAAAAAGCTTGAAATATACCTTATTTAATAGGTTTTCAGGTGGAATACAAAATTTTATTTATTATGTAAAATTTTTGCAGAAATATGGATTTTTCCCTTCTGGGCCGCAAAAAAACGCTAAATTTTGGTAGCTCGTAGCATCAAAACTATTTCGAATTGACACGCGGGTGTCCTACTCTCGCATTCATTTTACTAATGCCTATTCAAAATTGAAGAAAATAGAAAATTTCCGATTTTTCGTCTCCTCCGTACACTGTGCATTGGAACGCGCCGGTCCCGCGCCGCCGCTGCCACCACCCCGCTGCCCGCTAATTTCGAGGCTGAGGCCTAAAGACCGATCATTGCTTGTAGCATACAAAATTTATACCCTGGCCTTGCAGCGATAATTGACTCACGTCAAAATGAAATAAGGTGTTCGTAGCGGTCACTGACCTTTTTAGTCTAGCTATATGAAAAATGTTCGCACTGTATCCAATTAGCTTAAGAAAAACAAGAACTCTTAAAAAGACACAGTCTATTATAGATTCATTGGAAAACCTCTTGGTAACTCTCAGAATTATTACAATCTCAACATTTTACAAGTTCCAAGTGATATACTACTTCATACTCAGTATCGAGTATGCAAAATACGTTATCACCCATTGTCTAGAAACATCTGCCACTTCATTGTCAATCGCGGTTTGTATAGAAAACAATGAAAAAGGAAACAGAATAGAAAACGATGAAACATGACAAACTTTTGTCAGGAGGTCAATGACTGCTACGGACAGGATTCGGAAATACGAGAATACAAAACAATAGTCAAAAGTTTTGAATGTACTTATTTTTTATTGGAATTTTATTGGAAAATACTAAAAAGTTGTAAAGAAAATACTACATTTCGTAACTTTACATTTAAAGGCGCGTCAAAGGGAGATTAAGGATGTTTTAAAAGTGTGAATAAACTAATAGGAAGTGACGTGGAGTGTGAAAATTGCTTAAAAGCGCATGAGAGTTCACGAGTCGCCGCGTCCGTGTGACAGGCAGACCGTGAGAGACAGCGCGCCTGTGTGAACCAGGCTTTATTATATTGCTGTACAGACAAGAGTCACTATATGACACGTGGCCTGATCGCCAATTCATAAGACGGAGCGAAATAAGGAGAGGAAGTACTACTCCTCTATCTCTATCGCACGGCCAAAATTTATGCCCTGCACCTACTGTTTCATTTTCACTTCATTCATTCGGCAGTGAGGGTTCATTCATCAATCGATATAATATTTTCATTTGGAGCTATGCAACCGTAGCGAAGGGTAGAAATTGTGAAATACTTGACATATTATGACATATTATGACAACTGTTTAACACGACAACTGACAATTGATAAGAAAAACCTTACGAATCTAGCTCCACTTAGTGACAAATGAAATATCGAAAACCCTCATTGCAACAGTGTGAGGACTAAGGAGACGCTAGGTTGTGTGCGTTAAGAAAACAGTGAGGCTATTTAAATGGCCGTATGAGGCCGTTTGTCCAACGCCGCCGTCACCAGAACGTCACCGACAAAAATTCAAATAAAATGCCACTTTATGACCTAGGCTATAAGTTTCCTTTGCTCTACGCCACTACAAAGCAGCGGCTGCATGGGTCGGTAGACCAATGTCGGTAGAAAATGAAACCTATAGCCTAGGTCATAAAGTAGCATTTAATTAATTTTTTTGTCGGTGACGTCCCGTTGACGGCGGCGGTGGACAAACGACCCGAGACGCTCATTATCTAGATTACCTCCAAAGGTTAAAGGTACCTTAAGGTTTTGTAAAGAAAAAATCACAATCGCTACTTTATCACTCAACGCTACTAATGAAAATATGGTGAAAGTCAAATGAATTAACATTTTCAATGATTTGGTTTTGTTCTTCCATTTCTAAATTGGAATAACATTATTTGCAATAGCTTTATTACATCGTCGTATCATTGTTGCGACGAGTAAAACATAAAAAAAATGTAAAAAGAATAATTGTACTTTTCATGGATTTTTAAGTTTGGTCTTTAAGTGCGGCTTATTATTTCTAGACCACTCACTCAGTCTCATAATGTATGTAAACTCACAGATTTTCATACATATTCATACCAGCCAGCCCGATTATGCCCATTGCCCGTGTAAGGATGGACTTCTCAAACCTACAAACCTAGTGTCGCAAGATAAGGCTGGCGATTTCGTGCGATAAATCTGATGTCGCCGAAAGTGTGGCCACACGCTGAAGCGATGTCCTTCGATAAGTCTCACAGGATATGGGCTGTACAGGTACTGCAAGATAAGATTGGCCATGTCGTGCGATAAGTCTGACGTCGTCGAAAATGTGGCCGCAATACACGTTGAAGCGGTGTCACGCGGCGCCGGTAATCAACCGCACGATATCCTTCTATAAGTCTGACCATATCACACGATATGGTACAGCAAGATAAGACTGACGATGTCGTGCGATGAATCTGACGTCGCCGAAAGTGTGACCGCAATACATGTTGGAGCGGTGTCACGCGGGACCGGAAATCAACCGCTAATTACGCGCGAAAACAAATCACATCTCGCGGGCCAGCGCTGCCCACAGTTCCGATTTAACCACTTTATTATGGACCTTTTATTGAACAAACATTTCAACCAGTTTTATTTAATAACGTATGCTTAATCAACACTTGCTCAGATAATTTTGATGTATTTATTCCGTAACAAAAAAAATACAATGTTATAAGCTATGCGATGTTTTCTCCTTTTCTAACACGTCTAAAAATTCGCTTAACAGCTGATAAAGACGAAACATTGTATAGCTCATTTTATATTATATATTAAACAATAAAGGGGTGCCACTGTGAGTAAGTGAATAAGCGCGATTGCTTCTTTTGCAAGAATAGGCTACTTGACCTATATTCAATTTCATTGAACAAAAGCATATTTCTAGTAGAACTTGGCCTAGGAAACCGTATTTCACCCTTATCATCAAATAAAAGCTTATGATTGATAAATAAAGTCGATTTGAAAATATGATTTTATATTTTTTTATTTGTACTTACGAAAACGCTTTTGCGGTACTTCCGATTTGGATGTGACGTCATCACATTAGTAATTTAATATCTTTTATTTATCGCGCTCGTTATATTATGTAAGTTTATTTGTACATAAATAATAAGAATAAGCCTAGAAAGATTTGTAAAATACATTTTCTTGAATAATTCAAATAAAACATCAGTTTTATAAATATTATCTCCATTTATTGTAGTTGGGAAATAAAATGGCCAAAACTTTTCTCCAGAAGTTTTCAATATTACAAATGATTTCTAAATTCTTTTCTAATTTTTTGGCACTGTTAGACTCGTACGTTTAGCACATAAAAAAATTTCAAAGAAAGTATAAAATACAAAAAATATGACGTCACACTATGGCGGACAGTGTTTTCGGCGCCATTTAAAAGGCATATTATTTTTCAATCAACATTTTTATGGGTTTCTACTGCTTAAAATATTAGTTTTTTTGGTGAAAATGAATGAATAAGAAGCGATTAGCATGAAGAAAAAAAGTAGGTCAAGTAGCCTATTGCTTTTTTGTGATTGCTTTTTCTACAGCAAAAAACGGACCCTAAATACAAATAGCGAAAACAGGGCGCGACTCTAACTTAGCTATAATATAATTATGAAGACGTTACTTCGAATCCGTGATGGGTTTCAATATTTCGTGATTACACAGCTCATAAAAGCGTTGTGGGATTTGTTCGCCGGCCTTTTACAGGTTTTACGTCTGCCGCTTCGTATTTTTTCTCTTTATTTCCCGAGTACGTTAGGTTCTCTATCTCAAATTGCTTTTGTGTGAAAAATTTTTAGTGGTCTTTGATATAAAGTATAAATGAATAATAAGCGATAGATTCTAGAAGACACCCGCAACTCCGTTGCGCCAAAACTCGATCATCGCGCGGGAACCGTACATTTTTCCGGGGTAAAATATATCCTATGTCCTTTCCCAGGACTCAAAGTATTTCCATACCAAATTTCTGCAAAATCGGTTCAGCGATTTGGGCATGAAGACAGAAGAGGTAACAGACAGACACACTTTCGCATTTATAATATTAGTATGGATAACATAGTAATTAACTACTTTCATACTTTGATTTCTAACATCGCTATCGAATGCAAGTTGTCAAGTTGCCTAAAGTAAAAAAAATATATTCCTAATACTTATTATTAACCGAAAAGACTAAAATTGGTTCTTTGCAAACTCATTTCTGTTACATAATGATCTTAACAAGAGTATTTTGTCATGAATCCGAAATCCCCATTCGGCGTAACGGGAACTCTGTCCAATACTTAAATTTATAGCGGCTGAAAATCCACCGAAAATGATAGATTGATCGTTCGGGTTCATTGTTCGTGTATTTGCATAATGTTATCATATTTTACGTCGTCAAATGACAAATAACCTTAGGGGGAATAAAAAATATTTCAGGCCCTAAAAGGACTGACCCCAAAGTGATTACGTAACATAGCAGTCCACGCGTTATAGATTTATTGGCGATGAAAAGGATCCCTTTTTATGTAGCCTACGTCCCGTGGCTTGGCTTTATTTTATATGGTATTTGTTGCCAGCGAGTTACTAAAATCTGTCCCATGGGGATATTTCTGTGCCAAGTTTTATGTAGATACGTCGAGCCTTTCCGTGGGTTGAAATTTACAACATTATGTGCTATATCTATAGGTTTATTTAACGTTGAAAATTGTTTTAGTAGCCCGATTTCTCTGCTGTTTTAATCTACTGTTAAAACTCCACTGATGTATTGTTTTATTTTACTGTTTTAATAAAACATTAATGCAGCTTCGATTGAATTTGATTAAAGAATTCGCCTAAAAATGTTCCAATATACCACGACGGCCTCTGTGGCTCAGTTGGTGGGCTGTTGGCAGCTCAAGCCGGGGCTTGCGGGTTCGAATCCTGCCGACGAAACAAAAAGTTTTCAACGTTCCTGGGTCATGGATGTGTATTAAATATGTGTATCATATAATAAAAATCTTAAATATATGTATAGTATAAATGTATTAAACATATTTCCGTTGTCTGGTACCCGTAACACAAGTCCTTCAGGTACTTAGCACGGGGCCAGACTGACGTGGTGTGAAGCGTTATTATTATATATTATTAGATATTATTATATATTATTATATTATTATTATATAGCAAACAAATGTTAACGTACGTACACGTACTAAAACTAGCTGACCTACCTACCAATAACATATCACGTGGAAGTCATAGCCGAGACAAAATATATTTTTATTTTTAACTAAATGTTCTCTCGAGCAAATTACAAATTGTGACCTCATAGCAAAGGGAGAGTAGTTTACACTTGACGGTAATGTGGAACACATCCTGTGCTATTTGAGCTATTCACTCCAGTGCCCCATAGCTCCTGGCTATAAGCTGTTAACTCATGTCCCACTTTTACAGCGAGGCCACAAAGCTGTGTTGCGTCGCGTTATCGCAATAATATATGTCGCATTTGCGGTGCGACGACGTATAATTACTATGACACTCAAGCTTGAAATATTCCCGCACGCATAATAAAATAAAATTATAAAAAGTTGTTTTATTTTTGAATAAGTTAGGAAAAATTCTTAAATTATTTATCTCCTTACTGTCCTACCACCGATTCCAGAACTAGCTAAAATAGTTGTGCGACAGCAACAAAAACGGCCAATAAGAGTACTTCATCACTAAGCACTGTCAGAGCTGATGACTCATCAGCTCTGACAGTGCTTTGTTTATTTTCTGTCCGAAGCGAAGCAAATAGCGTATTATCATAAAATACTAATTATTTCAATAAAATAAATAAATCATAATGTAACACGATGCAGTTTTGGCTTTACAACGCAACGCAATGTGGCTCCACTTTTACATGGACATACGCGGTCACGAAGTTTTTGCATCAGATTTTTCCCTTTAACCCTTCGTCGACAGCAGGGGGAAATTTGAGCCTCCCTTGAAGGGTTGATGGACGAGCCTCGCAATCACTAATTTAATAAAGTTTAAGTTTAATTACAAGGAATTTTGTAAAAAAGAGAAAATAGACTTTTTAATTTATATGGGTATGATGGTATGATGTATGTATTATAGGTTTATTTTTATAAGTAGCTAGCAGCTTAGACGTTGAAAGAAACAACAATGTGACAGAATAGTAATTATTATTCATAATAATAATAAGTAACTAACTGGTTATGAAACCCATTTTCTTTGGATGGAATCGAAAAAATTGTTTCAGTTTCTTATAACTTCCTAAAACCTTTCTCCAGACCAAATTTACTATAGAGTGGTATGTACTGAACTGCAGCTGAACCACTTTGAATAGGATAGGAAGGTGTGGAGATATTTTTAATATAAAATAAGGGGACAAACGAGCAAACGGGTCACCTGATGGAAAGCAACTACCGTCGCCCATGGACACTCGCAACGTTAGAAGAGCTGCAGGTGCGTTGCCGGCCTTTTAAGAGGGAATACGCTCTCTTCTCGAAGGTTTGCAGGTCGTATTGGTCCGGAAATACTGCTGGTGACAGTTCATTCAGGAGTTTTACAGTGCGCAGCAGAAAGTTACCCGAAAAACGCATGGTGGAAGACTGCCACTCATGATGAGGATGGTATATTTTTCGCGTGGAACGATGGCGAAAAGTTTAAGTTCCGACGAAAAATATTTGAGAGAATTTCGCATTTTAGTGAAATTAGTATGACATTAAACATATTATAATTTTAGTTTAAATTTCAAGTCTAACTTCTAACAAGCCGGTATTTAAGCAACAAGCACGAGCGCAGTAATTCCCACGATCGGGTTCAGTACATCTGACTCTCGTGAACGAGGGACGTGCTGCGAATTTAACGACCAACAATTTCAATGAACAGAACGTAGCTACGTCGAATTAATTTTCTAAGCATACGAGTTGAATTTGCGAACTTTTTTCAACTGAAAGTCAGGTATACGTAATCGGAAAGAAGAGCGATGTGTTTGTCGCCAACTGCCGCACTCAGAGATGAATAGTAACTACTTAACTGTAATTAAATGAAGATTTTGACATATAAGCTCCACACATTGTCTGTCAAACTCTTCGTTAAATTGAAGATTTGTCATCATTAATTAATGTCTCTGAGTGCGATTCTATCTAATATGTCACTGAAAATATATTTGCCAAAACTTATTAATTTCAGATTGACAAAAACTCTTAAGGGGCTACGGAGATTCCGTAACTTACCGTTTTTTAGAGCCTTATAACTCATAATTTGAAAGCTACAAAATTATAATAAAAATACAGAAATAATCTTCAGTATAATATGAACATTCCTTTCCCTGTTATTAATTTCCTATTTTTGTTTATTATACTCATGATATCAGCTTCCAAAGTAATACCAATTTATTAAAATTCAAGCATACTTTCAGTATCTCGCTAATATTTATAAATTACTTTTATTTGAAACACACGCCAATAGATCGACAATTTCATAAACTACATATTATTCCCCGTTTGAATTTTTTAGGTCAATTTTGAACTAAGTAAAAAAATAGGCTTTTGGTGCGTTCTCGGCAACGCGGCAAATGTATGGTCAAGGTCGTTTGCTCGGGGGATAGCCTAAAACACTTATACATAATTATGTCGGCTGGGCTTCACATAACCCGAAGAAATTATCTGGCTCCGCCATCTCCTTATAAATAAATTTCTCTGATGGCATCGAAGAAATTGATTTTAAATAGGCAGATGGTGGGCTTAGGTCATTTGGTTGGATTTTGTGGATTCAATGTTAGGCGTTTTATTTTTTTGATGTCAGAAGTTGATCAGATGGCGGACTTATGTAACTTGGTCGCGTTATGTCAAAACCAGCCGAGAGATCACCACTAACATCGAATTTAGGTACCTACATAGTCCGACCAAAATGACGTAGGCTCGTGAACTGCCTATATAATATATATACCTATAAATTTCTTCGATGGTACATAAGGTTCCCTATAATGGCTTTCATTGTAATTATTACACTTTAATCTTATATAAAATTCTCGTGTCACAATGTTAGTTACCGTACTCCTCCGAAACGGCTTTACTGATTTTTATCAAATTTTATCAAGTAGGTCTGAGAATCGGCTACTGGCTACTTTTTATATTGATAAGTGCATTTGTTGAATAAATAATAGTAAATTATTACAACTCGAGACTGACGGCGACCATTGTTTGTGCGACGGGATAGCGATGGAAGTTGCCATGGTGCCATACTTATTTAGTCACTTCAATAAAATAATATGGGCGAAATACTTTATATATGGCAAAACAACGTTTGCCGGCACAGCTATTTTATAATTTTGTCTGTGACATTTCATTTCATATTTAATTCTGTGCAATTAAACGGTGGTAGGTACTCATTAAATCTTGTTGTCGCTGTTGATTACGGTTTGCCACTACTACTACTGAATCAAACTGTTTTCGTCATAATCCAAATTTAAATTACCGTTGCAAACATTTTATTACACTTAATTAAAGCTTGTGCCTTCTCGTGTTGTATGTAATATAGTCACAAAACTTATAAACATGTTTTTAAGCTATTGCATAGATTTATCGCAGGCTTTGAGCATGGCGACCGAATCAAGAAATTCCGTAACGAAAATAAACTTAAAACCCCCCACTCCGACGGGTCAGTGCGGCGTTTCCGTGCATCAACTAACGTCGTTTCAGTTCGGCAGACTTCGGCACGGTGTTTGTTTGCGTGAGACTAGACGTATGGAAATCATAATTACACAAGTTGATAAAAAATGCAATGCAATAGCTTCACCGTGGCAGTCCGCGATTGCCACACGTATTTTATTAAACCAAGGACAGAATCGAACCCAGAGTCTTGACTACGGAGACTTTGTAAAGTTATATACCTACTCTGTTTATAATGCTATTTCAGCATCAAACGTATGGAAAACGTTTTGGATATTATAAGTGTGTAAGATCCTGTTTGATGATGAGAAAATCTCTCCAAATTTCTGCTGAAATAATGTTTACATCGCTTCTATCTCTGTAGAGTTTGCTTATACTTTGCCAGTGTATGCGCCAAACAAAACTAACAGGCAATGTGTAGTTAAGCAAGATCAACTACAACGACCTCTAAAACTAATGCAATAAAGCACAATTTCCTGAAAGTATTAGATATTAAAGCAGCACCGTAGGTCACAGCTCACAGCTAGTTCCGAATAAAAATAGTGGAGAAATTGATTCTTAGGTAGTTGGCGAATCTATATAATTCTGTCGAGCTATGTCAAGACTCAAGCCCTTCAGAATGAACACTTTTAAGCTATACACGGTCCCAATCTTCTAGACTATTTCAACAAATCGGTCAATTTATGAATCTCTGTCATGAAGCTATTAAAAGTAGTATGCATTGCAACGACATTGTGACGAGGGGATGCGAATCATTTTAAATGAGCCATCGAAAAATGGATTTTATTTGTTATACAAGAAGATTGAATTAACAAACTAGCTGACCGCTGTGTTAGGTTGCCTGTTCCAATTGAAGACGTGAGTGGAAGAACAGGATAACTAACATTTTGTAATATACGGACATTTGCTCATTTTTCCTTATAATTTAAACAAACCTTGTAACTTATCTACTTTTTCACCTGGCTAATATATCTGGCTACACATAAAATGCACAGTTTTTTATTTTAATTTTATTTTAAATCATTTTCCGGCTCTAAAGCCTCCAAGCAAAAAAAAAATATTTACGGTTACTTGACTTGTAAAAATGCTAAACATCGCCTCGACTCGTTGCTCTATGAGCTGCACACCCTTACTATGCAGCTAAATTGTTTAAAATAATGACAAAAACATAAATAATACCTCCTGTATATAACAAGTGTATCTCAAACACAGTGAGCTCATTAATTAAGAGGACAACACCTCCAATACATCCCCCTCCCCCTTCCCCTCTATTGATTCCGATTTTTACCTAACGCCGCGCGGTTTCACACCGCAAGCTATCCCTTTTTTGAAGGAAAAACTTATTTGGCTGCGTTGTGCACTTTTTTGGGATAAGTAAAAATTATTGAACTTGCGTCGCGTGACCTGATCGAAAATTCATAAGATCGTGGAGGACTAAAGTGCGGCATAGGAGAGAGTAGAGAGAGTCAGCAGTATTTACTCTTAGTAGCGCGCAGTAAAAATGTATGCATATTACCTCTAGGTGTTTCCACCTCCGGGATTCAAAGTTCATTCATACAAATTTTCCCAAAATGAGTCATGCACGCCTGAACAAGTATTAGACAGAAAAATATAATACTTGTAAATAATAATATTAGCTTTTAAAAACAAATTCGTTACTAAATGTATATATTTTAGTAACAATAAAAATACAATAAAAATACAACTATAAATTAATTAATATATAAACACTATTATAAGTAAAAAATTAAATCTAAATCGGACGCTGCGGGCAAAGTACAAATTAGGCTGGCAGCATTACCTCGCTGAATGGCCAAACTAATACGTTGGCCGAGATAAGCGCCAGCCCTGGGGTCATTTGATTTGGCGACCAGTCTTTTGGAGACATCTTTATAAAGGGCTTTTGCGTCAGGCCCCCACGGACCCAAGGTTTCAACAGCAAAAGGCAGAAATATGAAGTCTTCGTCCAGACACTCATATTTCCGCCTCTTGCTGGTCTCCGCGTGAGCGGCGGCCGCTCCCGCCTCTTTCGAGGTGGCCGTCAAGTGCGACGCCGCCAGCGTGTCCACGCAGGTGGCGTCCCAAACCAAAGGTCTGCCCCGGCTCCATGGAATGAGCGTCATTCCATCAGGTCTCCTGCCATTGCATCGTCACGCGCGATACCGTTCGGCTCGAGTGTAGCCGGCACGTTGACGGGTGCAAGAGCCCTGCGGATGACGTCATTTAGGGAGGCATGGCGGGACTCATTACTTATTCGAAGTTTTTGTAAAGACTCATACAAAATAAACTTTTTTTTTTTTCACCTTCACATTTTTTTTTTCAATTTCACCTTCGTTGGTGGGTAAGTTATTTGAATTACTTTATCAGAAACTATACTTTTAATATTGACATTCTCGTATTACCAGTTACTCGTTAAACGATGTCGTTTAACAATGGCTACCGAATTGAACATGAATTTAATATAATACGTGGAAAATTTATACGCGGGAGAGCCATGCTTCGGCACGAATGGGCCGGCTCGACCGGAGTAATACCACGTTCTCACAGAAAACCGGCGTGAAACAGCGCTTGCGCTGTGTTTCGCCGAGTGAGTGAGTTTACCGGAGGCCCAATCCCCTACCCTATTCCCTTCCCTACCCTCCCCTATTCCCTTCTCTTCCCATCCCTACCCTCCCCTATTACCCTATTCCCTCTTAAAAGGCCGGCAACGCACTTGCAGCTCTTCTGATGCTGCGAGTAGGGTCGAATAGGGTCCCGTTTTTACCCTTTGGGTATGGAACCCTAAAAAATCAAAAATTATTTTTTTTTCAAAAAATCAATAAATACCCAATTGTAACTAAATGAAGATTTTGACATAAGCCCCACACATTATCTGTCAAACTTTTCATTAAATTGAAGTTTAATTATAATTAAATGTCTCTGATTACTGCAGTTAGTTTTGTTACACCTACAGACGGTAAATAACAGTTCTTCAGCCTTCGAAACAACGAAACAACATTCGGTAAATACGACCAATTATGCTAAATTAGTAGTTTCCCCTAGATAATACAGAGCTAAAGATATCAGCGTATATATTCCTCGTTAGCCCTCTCTGGCTGTGCTTTATACAACCAATTACACTCCCCGACCTCGGTAATGGCCTCGCACGGAATCGAACCCGCGCCTAATGAACACATCGATTTGGGGGAAAATTCCGGAAAAAATATAAGCCGGATTATATCGAGCAATTTCGGCCGGGATTGCGTAAATCTCAGTATTTACTTTCAATGTTAGTTTTGTAGTCATTTGAACTATGTCCGCACTATGAGTAATAAAGCTTCATATAAAATGTCAACATATAAATTAGATTTGAATGGAAGTAACTATACTGTACGAGGCGGTAGCGGTCATTGACATTTTAGTCTAGGCGCTAAATGAAAAATGCTCGCACTGTATTTAGAATATTTAAGAATAAAATTGACCTTTTAATATAATGACATAGATTATTACAGATTCATCCATCTCCAACTTTTTATAAGTTCGTACTGATATTATGCTTCATATTCGGTTCACATCGAGTATGCAAAATACGATATAGACTAGGAACATCTGACACTTCATTGTTAATCGCGGTTTATATATAAAATGAATTTTTTTTGGCAGGGAGTCAATGACCGCTACGCTACTGTCTCGATCCCCGAGTACATCTTAATAATATTATAGTCCGGGTTCCCTAGAACTTTTTTTTTTGATTACTATCAAGCAAATTTTTCGTGAGCAGCTTCATTTTGATAAGACAATCAACAATTTCCTCTGCGAAAATTCTCGAAAGTGGTAACTAACAGAGATAGAAAGGATTTAATATTTCGATTTGATGGTCCTAAAATATGGATTGTACTATTTGTAGGAAAATGTTCCTCTTACATAATAAATAACTATTAACCTATCAATATACAAAAAATCAGCTCGTTAGGGTTCCGTTTTAGGGTTCTGTAATCAACAAAACTTGGTTGACGAAAGAGAGGAAGACTATAATGAGAAATTAACGTGCTTTCTTTTTTGTCGAAATAACTGTCAATGTACACGCTTAATTTTGGAAACGATTTTCAAGTTTTGTATGGATATATTTCGCGTACATAAAATAATTCGAGTTGTAAAATAATTAAAGTATTTTTATTGTTTACGTAGTAGTAGGAGTAGTAGGTAGTATACCTATCAAGCGTGCTAGCCTTTTGTCGCTTTGCTTAACCCTACAATCTAAAAATCTATTGTGTCTGCGATACCCACGATGGGCGTGTTAAATATATGAAATTAAATTAAAAGAAACCACAATCTACGGAATTTAAAAGGTAGTCTTCTACTACATCTACGTTACCGAGTTTCATATTACAATGTAAATCACGCGTATGCATTATGCATCAATGGATCGATAGCGAACTATGAGTTATACGCCGCTACCGGCCACTTTACATTCTAATGGAGCTACGGACGTGACCTTTAGGTTGTATCCCTTTATAATAGGATTAGATTAATCACAACCACCTTATACAGGGTGTAATAAAACAAAGTGTAATATACTTTAGGGTATTATGAGTTAATATCCTCTCGAGCAGCGGAGTGGTGACGGGTCTGCACGATATACTCGCAACTCTGCCTTAAGCGGGGAGTGGAGCACTACGGGATTTTAGTGGGTAGACCCTTCTGGGAACTCCCATCGCCCAATCCTGTATAGAGTTTACTGTGAAAGAAGCAGCGCTGAAAAGGTAACTTTTTAATCTTTTGTATGGGTGAACTCATGCCGCTGATGCGCTTGTCCATACAAATCGAAAAAAAATACCGCGCTAGAGTGTGAAAGTAACGCTAGAGTAACAGTGCTACTTTCACAGTGAACTCTACATAAGAGACACATACACACCCTAAAGTATTATCACTTTCTTTTGTTACACCCTGTATAGATTACTTACTAAGGATCATTGTTCGCTCTTACCTTTAAGATTGTGCTCAAGGTCGTTCTTGGGATATACCTCTGTATGTAAATTTTCCGTGTCACGTTGTCCGTAGCTAGTCATCCGATAATGTTGGACTAATTGTGTTGTAATTTTGTATGTCTGAGAGCCAACATATTTTTTTTATTTTCCCAAATAAGGCTGTATCTACTAAGGGCCCACATATTGATAAACTCAACTCAGCACTCAACTGTGCTGTCATACTGTTACATGAGAAGCTGTTTCTTAAGTGTGGTCAAACCTTGACTTAAGTGCTACACTTTCTTGATATCAAACTAATTTACACAGACAGGCATAATAAATCTCACACGTTTTCAAATTAAAGTTGTTCACCTTAGCGTATTCTAGAAACAGAATTTCAAATTAGTCTGAAGTCTGAGCTTCAGCGTGCTATTTTCATAAATTTCGTTTTCACTTTAACACTTGTTTTCGCAAAAAAATCATTTCAGTGATATTATGCGGTCATAAATATTAACATAGTTGTGTTAATATTATGAGTTTCAAGTTTATTGGACGCCTGCAAGTTAGTTCGCAATAAAAGATAAATGATAATACACGTCTTATTATAGTTGAGCGTCCGTGGCCCAATGGGCAGACCTTTGGTTCGCACTCGTAGAGGGTGCAGGTTCGATCCCGGGTGGAGGCGTGTACCAATGAGATATTTTCTGATCTTAAGTACATAATACGGACGCTCGTACGGTGAAGGAAAACATCGTGAGGAAACCCGCTATTGACCACGCATTGACAGATCAATACGTGGTCCCAGACGTATTGACTAGTTCTTTCCTCTGGACTAGGCCGACTATGTTGCGAGAAAGTCGTATGTGCTTGGGCAACCATACGGACATTTAAATCTTGTCCCAGGCACTACAGTATTTGAGGAGTGGTTACTTCGCTCTGAAAATACTGCATAAATCATCCACAACGGATGCAAAGGCCTAGTTTATTATAGTAGACATGGATGGTCCCAGACGTATTGACCAGTTCATTCCTCTGGACTGTGTTGCGAGAATGCCGTATGTGCTTGGGCAACCATGCGGACATTCTAAAGCTTGTCCCAGGCACTACTACCCGTTCGCGCTAAGTTTGCCGCTGTCAACTGTCACGCGTTTACCGTTCTCTCACTCACTCACATTCACTCACAGAACCGATAGTGAGAGACCGAAGAGTGAGAGAACGATATACGCGTGACAGTTGAAGCGGCAAACTTAGCGCGAACGGATTGTACAGTATTTAAGGAGTGGTTACTTTGCTCTGAAAATATTGTATAAATCATCCACGACAGAATATGCAAAGGCCTCGTTTTTATTACACATTGACCGAAATCTTCATACGATCCACCATATTCCAATTAATCGATTTCTCTGTTAGTATATAACAAGCAGTTATGTATATCAACGGTTGTGGAAGGCTTTGGTGCGTTGGAATGCATAAAGTACCATTAATAAGCATACCGGAGTCCGAAGTACGAACATTCTATGCAAATTGTTAAAGGTAAGATGACGTTAAGTTATCTATTTCCGACCCTATTTCCTTGTGATAAGGTTCAAGAGAAGTAAAGTAGCTGATCTGTCTGCAACCGTACTTAACAAACAATAATTGGCCAAGTGCGAGTCGGACTCGCGCACGAAGGGTTCCGTACCATTATAGAGTAACGTTACGTAACGGTATTTGGTCGGATCATGTCATTTCAATGTTAATTGTGATCTGTCGGCTGGGTTTGACGTAACGCGACCAAACTACGTAGGTCCCCCATCTGCCTAGGAATCAACTTCTCTGATATTACACCAATGTAGGTGTAACAAGAGCTTCTAGCCAAGACCTTTTCTTTATTGCTTCTTTTTAGAATCGCCGATCAAAATGTATAAAATTGACATTAGACGAGTCGAACGTCAACTCCATATTATCGAACGCTTATGTCATTTCCATACATTTTGATCGACTATCGATCGATCGATCCATCGAGTATCTATAAAGAATCGACAAAGAAAACGCTTTGGCTAAATGGCGAGGCCCTAAATTGCATTAAAACCGTAGAATCGAGGTGCAGGCTCTTACGTCGCGACGTACGAGCCTGCACCTCGATTCCACTGTTCGGACCATTGCCAATGGAATCTGTTCGCCCGACAGAGTTAAAGCGTCCACCATCCATCTTGCTGATGATTGTAGCGCGTTGCGGTACAAAAGCTGTACATTTACTGACTTTGCAGTTTACACCGAAACGAGACACAACGCGACAAAGAAACCAGTTCGCTGCACTGCGGGTAGTTTGGCACATGTCGTTGACAATAATGATTTTACAGTGCAAAACTCTACGTCTGTGTCTTTCTAGAGACACCTCGCGAGAGTCATACGTGGCGCAATATCATCATTTTTAATGACTGATTTAAAAATACTAGTGGTCGAAATTTAATTTAATGGTTTGGACGCTATATTAACATTCCATTGTCAGAATATTGATTATACCTAAAATCATGGCTAAATATTGTAAACTACAATAGTTCAATCTGTGTAATATAATCCCTGTGGAATATTCAATATGTAGATTACTAAAGGTATTGAGAAAATCGTAGTTAAGTAGCACGGTATTAATTATTGGCAACCCTAAAAAGAAGACAGTTCATTTTACACCTATAATATTATATGCCTAGTTATATAGCTACTCTGTTATATGGGTCAGCTCAGACCAGAACACGTGACCAGTAGATGTATGGAATTGACAGACTTTAACTGCGTGGTACGTCATGTAGGTTACATTGAAATATGTCATTTCCATTTACTGATTAGAAACGCATTTGACAGCATTTGTGCGTCACGACTCACGTTGCAGTACCACCTGACCCTATATATAGGTCCTACCTATGCCAACTTCGTGGGGGGTCTAAAATGCATCTGAAGGCATTTGTGCATCACTACACACGTTGTGGTCCCACCTGACCCTAAGGCTGGTTTTAGTGTCACGCGTACCGACGGTCCGCGTCCGCATGACACTAAAACCAGCCCAATAGGTGGGAGCCACTTCAGTGGGAGGTCTTTAATGAATTTTCAGATTTCCTTAAAAATTGAAGTAAGCTGGTACCGATAGAAAGCTGGTGTGTTTCTGAATGAAATAGGTTATATTTTATGTTTATAAAGTAATGTTTTTTTTTTCCGAAATTATAATATCGTTCTCAGAATTCCACGCGGAGCAAAAGCCGGGGGTAAAAGCTAGTATCATATAAGAGAGAACTGTTTGTTTAGGCTCCAAGCTCTAATTACTTTGCCGATCAGCGTAAATTTTATTCACACATCGTTAGTCCGTCCTGAAAGCATAGAATCACGGAATACAACGCTGTGATTGATTTTGTCAATTTTCTCTGTGTTGATTCAGCTTTGTTGTTTAGAGATTCTCTACTACCGCGATTAAATTACTTAAATTGAACATTAATGCAGCTTCGATACTGTTTGAATGCAGTCATTATGTAATTAACGCCAAACGCGCCAGTGTAAAAGACGTTATAACTGATAAAAAATCCACAAATAAGTTAAACGACTGATTTATGGAATTTTTGTTCGTAAATAATAAATAATAATAATATAATAATATCTATGGACGCTTCACACCACGTCAGTCTGGCCCCGTGCTAAGTACCTGAAGGACTTGTGTTACGGGTACCAGACAACGGAAATATATTTAATACTTTTATACTATACATATATTTAAGATTTTTATTATACCGTACACATATTTAATACACATCCATGATCCAGGAACATTGAAAACTTTTTGATCCGTCGGCGGGATTCAAACCCGCGACTGCCGGCTTGAGCTGCCACACACTCATAAGTCGTAACCATTGAGCCCAAATGTGCTAACAAATGTGCGATCAGCCTTTGAAAAATGTTCAACAGATTTATTCTACTTGTCCTACTAATATTATAAAGGCGAAAGTTTGGATATATGTATGTATGGATGTATGGATGTTTGTTACTCTTTCAGGCAAAAACTACTGAACGGATTTTAATTAAACTTTAAAATAATATAGCTTATACATCAGAATAATACATAGGCTACAATTTTAACCGACTTTCAAAATGGAGGAGGTGTTATGTTCGTTTTTTTATGTTCAACGATTACTTTGCCGTTTGTGAACCGATTTTCAAAAAATTTCTTTTGGTGTATAGGTTATCATCCCAATTTGGTACCATATTCATAAAAATGGTGACCTGATGAAGGAATCCATAAGAAATCGAGGGAACTCCTCAAAATGTATATGGAAACATGTGGTGACTTCGGTTTCGTGAGCAGTATTCTAAGCATATGCTACCAACAAGCAAGATTTTTCACCAAGGTATACCATGGTTCGGAAGGTGCTGAGAGAACTCCTGACTCTTTAAAGATACAAGTTTGGGAGTTTCGACGTTGTTTTAAGAACGGAAAGAATATGCTACTATGCAAATTACATTCATCATCATCATCATCATCATCACTACCATAAACCATTATAGAACCATGTATCGTCCCGTTTTGACCCTATTATTGGTACTTTTTATAGTCTTTTATTATAAGTATATCACTTAAACCGCGGGTAACACCGCGGGGCACAGCTAGTATATAATAAGAGTTGGTTTCTGTAGGGTTTCTCACATAATTCCGAGTCCGTTCTTGGCGCAAGTTCGCCGTTTAATTGGTACAATTAGAGCTAGCGCACACTGCGACTTTTTGCCGCACGATTATTTACCGACCTACAAAATTCAAATAAAATGTCACTTTATGACATAGGCATCATAGGTTTCATTTTCTACCGACATTGTTGGTCTAGCGACCCGTGCCGCCGCTGCTTTTTAATGGCGTAGAGCAAAATGAAACCTATAGCGTATGTCACAAGGTGACATTTTATTAGAGTTTTTGTCGGTCGGTAAAATAATAGCGCGGCCAAAAGTCGTAGTGCGCGCTAGCTCCGGTCGCTCTTCATTACGATCTGCACCATTTACTTTGAGTCGTCTCTAATCCATTTAACTGATCTCAGGTCCTATTCGTGTTAAATAGAGGAGAATATCGCAATGACCAACACCGCCGTACCAGAGTAGACAGAACTAGGGAGTACCTAACCTTCAAACGAACGGGCGAATCTACGCGAGTTGGGCGCGAGCACCACTTTCGACCAACTTTCGACATATTTCACAATGCTGACGCATTAGTACGGCGCGCGCCGGCTGATATGACATACTACGTCAAACGTATCGAGATCACTTCTGAGTTGGCCTACTCGTTAGTTCTGTTTACTCTGGCCATACTACAAAGGTATAAGCATGTTTGTCTGTACTTTTAACGCTTTATATAAATGATAATTGATATGAACCATAGACAAATGAAAATATTAAAAAGTGGTATATTTGGTCAATGATATGAACCGATTTTTAGACGTGATATTTCATTCGTAATTAATAGGCGCTACGAGCACATACAGTAAACAATCCGACAAAAATCCGACATGTGGCATACGTCGTATAAGAATATTGACAGAAATGTTGTCAAACGTCAAACAAAACTTTTTGTACTGTCTATGCTGGTGTTGCCTCTAGTGTGATAACTGATAACTGTATTACTGCAATGTAATTACGAATATAATTATAAGGGGAAGATATAAGGAGAGTCATGCTTCGGCACGAATGGGCCGGCTCGACCGGAGAAATACCACGGGCTCACAGAAAACCTTCGTGAAACAGCACTTGCGCTGTATTTCGCCGAGTGAGTGAGTTTACCGGAGGCCTAATCCCCTACTCTTAAAAAAAACTCTAGAGTCTAGGGCACTATGTGTTATGATAGTAATAATAATAATTATTATATACAATATTTTATTAAAATTGGTAGGCTTTAAAACGTCATAACGATGTATGAAACATTTCATAAATTAAACAAAACCCTCGTCACGCACGCATCGTTTAACTTTAAGTCTTAACGTTATATAACAATAATAATTTAAGTTAATTTCTATTGGCCAACAATAATATTATAATTCCTCAAATCTTTATACTTTTCATACGAATAACATTATGAATAGACGTTGCCCATAAATTTCTTCCGAAATTAAATTATCGCGCGGGAACCGAACAATTTTCCTAGATGAAAACTATTCTACCAACCGAATTTCATCAAACTCGGTTCAGTGGTTTAATAGTGAAAGTGCGACAAACACACAGAGTTACTTTCACATTTTAAATAATATTGGGACAACTGGCATAAATATTAAGCATAGAGACTATTATATTATGGATTGGTATAGAAGTATAGATTGAGTTTTGCCGGGCGTGTGAAAGAGTGTCGTTGTGTTTTTGTATTGTTTTCCTAAAATTGTGTTAACTGGGTTTTTAATATGTAATATTGGTAGAATATTAACCATTGGATATTCGTTATCATGCACAAGTGTAGGAAAGTGATGCAATATACAGAAACGTGCTATTTTGTGTTCCCTTCAAAACTCCATCGAGAGTTTCAGTAAAGCGTCTACCACTTTACTCAATAGACCGACTTGACTCCTTGACTGTCCTTGACTTTTACTTAAACTTTGACTAGACTTTGGACTTGACGATATTATAGAGAAACGATGCTGAAAATTGTATACAAGAATATTGTTTTCCCGCCATTTACTTGACACTGACCATAGTTATATAGCCGTAGTGCCATAATAAGAAAAAAAAAGTATAGATTAACAATAGAGTTCATCTTTTACGAACCACCTAAAATTAATAATGTATTTAATTCTTTCCTTTTGTGAGCAAAATTTGTATTATTTTTGTTACGCCGCGAACAATAGCGTGGGTTATTTGTTTGTCTATTTTGAAAGAAAGAAAGAAATAAACTTTATTTGGTAAAACAACACATCAAATATTACAAAGAAATAAATAAACCAAATAGGTGTTTACTCAGCATGTGTTGCGACCGTATAGTCGCAACGCTGATTTTCAGTAAGCGCCTTGAAATATTAAAACCATTAAAACCAAACATATTATGTACAATATCATAAAACACAAACAAATAAAATAAAAGCCGGGGGTCGCGGGTTCGAATCCCGCCGACGGAACAAAAAGTTTTCAGTGTTCCCGGGTCTGGTTGTGTATTAAATATGTGTATGATATAATAAAAATCTTAAATATATGTATAGTATAAAAGTATTAAATATATTTCCGTTGTCTGGTACCTGTAACACAAGTCCTTCAGGTACTTAGCACGGGACCAGACTGACGTGGTGTGAAGCGTCCATAGATATTATTATTATTATTAATTGTACTTATTTTAAGATTTTAACATGTAACTGTGTTTTGTTCCAATAAAGAAAAAAGAAATAGAAATAGATTTCTTAAGATATTTTGTTGGCATAGTCTTTGTTTTGTTAATACCGAAGTTTTGTCGTTTGAGTCTCGGAGTCTCATTGTTGGGAAAGTGGGTCATATTTTGCAGTTTAGTGAACATTACACGGTAACATTTATCATCCGGCACGTGCTGACAGGTTAAGACTGGTACTAGTGAGGGCATTATGTTCTAAACCACGTGTCTTACTCACAAAATACCATACAAATTTTGACGTTAAGCGCGTGTTCAGACCAAACTGACTATACGCCGCCGAATGTGAGCAGGCTCACTGTGAGCCCCAGTGTGAACGTGGAAATATACGGTATCGAATGTCCGCGCCTACGCCTAGCGTAATGACGTATTGTCGGTTAGGTGTGAACGAAAAAGTGAATATGTATGGAAATACAATAAACTGCGTAACTTTCGCTCACATTCGGCGGCTCACAGTCGGTTTGGTGTGAACACAGCCTAATGGTCAATTCACATTGGAGGGTATCGAAGTGCGGCACATCAATACTAATATTATAAGTTACATCTTTATGCCCAAATCGCTGAACCGATTTTGCTGAAATTTGGTATGATAAGATACTTTGAGTCCCAGGAACGGACATAATATGATACTTTTAATCCCGAATTTTAATAAACGAATTTTGGCGCAACGGGCGTCATGTAGTTATTAAATAAGCTATTTTTTTTATTTTTAAATGAGTTAGACCAGGCAGGCTGAATCTGCGCATCTACTTATATGCGGTAAATTAAGAGGATACACCAAGGGCTAGAGAAATGAAAAACAAGTATTTGTAAAATCTATTGCTGTCTCACTAACCTCAAGCCTCCCCCCGCAGAGCGCGATAGAAACAACTGCAGCTTGAATTGAAAATTCTAATAAAAGAACAGAAAATCAACGATTCGTTGTCTCCTGACTTCTTCTCCAAAACTTAAGCGATTTAAGTACTTTTATCATTAAAAATTAAAGCAAAGCTTGAGCTGCGTTCCTATTTTTTTTTGTATAATCTAGCCAAATTTGTTTTCTGGATGTTTGAACACAGCGGAAAATCTGGCCATTTTTTTGGGTTTTTTAACATTCATATCTTTTTTAACAATTAAATTATGAAAAAAAGAAAAACATAGGGACATGCTAATAGTAGCCTTAAATATTCAGGAAAGAAATTATAAATCTATCGGCATTATCCAGGTAGGAAACAGGGGACAACGTTTGTATGGAAAAACGGCCCTAGTGTCTCCTCTTAAGTTCATTTTGCTAATGGGTGATTTAAAAATTAATCTTAATTGACTATTGAATTAATTTTAATAGACTGTTGTTATTGTTGTTGGCACTATATGTTTGAACCTGCTCCGCTACTAAAGCTTCCAAACTAAACAAGATTTACAATAATAAGTACAAGGACGCATTTAGGTAGGTTCGTCTGTTTGGTTACAGTTCTCGCTTGTAAACTTATAGATTAAGAACTAGGTTGTTACTACCGGATTTACGCTATCCTGATCTTCATGAAAGCCGTTAGGATATATTGCTATTTGTGAAAGCTGCAATACGTTGAAGGTAAGAGCGGCCACTTGTCAAACTGTCGAGTAGATACTACATGATATCTACCCAAATAAAACTGCATCAGTAGTTTTTCACGCAATACAATTTGTCGGATTAATTATATTGCGATTTGGTGGTACTTATTTAAGCCTTGGAGTAAGTTGTAACACTTTGGTTTCTTTTTTATTCCAATAGCACATTGTAAGTAAATACGTCGAAGCCGCGGGCAAGCTAAACTGAATTTAAACTTTTCGTCGCGTCCGCCCTCTACTTCAGGACACAAAGTTCGTCGCTAAGTAAATAGACACAAGTCCAGTAATTGGTCGTGTAGTAGTCTCAGTCAACAGCCACAGTCGACAGAAGCAGTCGTAGTGTAGACAGCGCGACTGTAAAGAGCAGCCGCCGGCTACAAAACACTGAAGTTCAGTGTGCATAGAGAACTAAGTTTATTTGATGTCTCTGTAACTTACAGACCAAAAGATCTTTGTAATTGCAATATCTTGCTAAAATGAAAAACCAGGTATTAAGCTGTTTACTTTTATGGAAGTACATAATTTTATAATTATGTTGAGTCTACAAAATTCTACGCGTTTCACTACGTTACTACACGTTTCGCTACGAAATGCTACACAGATTGCTACGAGGTGTTAAGCGTTTCGCTACGCAATGCTGGGTTTCGGTACGAATGCTACGCAGCTTGCTACGAGGTGTTAAGCGTTTCGCTACGCAATGCTGGGTTTCGGTACGAATGCTACGCAGCTTGCTACGAGGTGTTAAGCGTTTCGCTACGCAATGCTGGGTTTCGGTACGAATACTACGCAGCTTGCTACGAGGTGTTAAGCGTTTCGCTACGCAATGCTGGGTTTCGGTACGAATGCTACGCAGCTTGCTACGAGGTGTTACGTGTTTCGCTACGCAATGCTGGGTTTCGCTACGAAATGCTACGCAGATTGCAACGAGGTGTTAAGCGTTTCGCTACGCAATGCTGGGTTTCGGTACGAATACTACGCAGCTTGCTACGAGGTGTTAAGCGTTTCGCTACGCAATGCTGGGTTTCGGTACGAATGCTACGCAGCTTGCTACGAGGTGTTACGTGTTTCGCTACGCAATGCTGGGTTTCGGTACGAATGCTACGCAGCTTGCTACGAGGTGTTACGTGTTTCGCTACGC
This sequence comes from Cyaniris semiargus, assembly GCA_905187585.1. Lineage (NCBI taxonomy): Eukaryota > Metazoa > Arthropoda > Insecta > Lepidoptera > Lycaenidae > Cyaniris > Cyaniris semiargus. Next base: position 13,044,199 of record LR994547.1, read on the forward strand.
AATGCTGGGTTTCGCTACGAAATGCTACGCAGATTGCAACGAGGTGTTAAGCGTTTCGCTACGCAATGCTGGGTTTCGGCACGAATGCTACGCAGCTTGCTACGAGGTGTTACGTGTTTCGCTACGCAATGCTGGGTTTCGCTACGAAATGCTACGCAGATTGCAACGAGGTGTTAAGCGTTTCGCTACGCAATGCTGGGTTTCGGCACGAATGCTACGCAGCTTGCTACGAGGTGTTACGTGTTTCGCTATGCAATGCTGGGTTTCGCTACGAAATGCTACGCAGATTGCAACGAGGTGTTAAGCGTTTCGCTACGCAATGCTGGGTTTCGGTACGAATGCTACGCAGCTTGCTACGAGGTGTTAAGCGTTTCGCTACGCAATGCTGGGTTTCGGTACGAATGCTACGCAGCTTGCTACGAGGTGTTACGTGTTTCGCTACGCAATGCTGGGTTTCGCTACGAAATGCTACGCAGATTGCTACGAGGTGTTAAGCGTTTCGCTACGCAATTCTGTATTTCGCTACGAAACTTTGGTAGATCGTATCCCATAGAAACCGCGCATATTAGGTCATTTACATTTTTTTTCCTTTGGGTAACAAGATAGATTTGAACTTCAGACAGCAATTGTATGTGTAAAGCCGCTCGGTCAGCTTAATATTTTTTCCCTTTATAATTTTTATTCAGCTTCAGTGGCGTAGCAGGCAAGCGTAGTGGCGGGGCTGGCAAAATGCCACAGACCCCCAAACTCAAAAGGGCCAGAGGTCAGAATTTTCTTATACATTGTTTTATTATTAACGAGACGATTTTTACTGATAGGGCCCGATCAATTTGCCACGGGCCCCATCAATTTGCCATGGGCCCCGGATGTTATAGTTACGCCATTGTTCAGCTTTTTAATATTACTCAAAAATACCAAAGCAATCTTGGTCGCCCAGTTAATTAATATTATGTACAACTTAAACAATAGAGATATTTTATATTTATTCACATTGTACAAGATATTTCTGAATAGCAATTATAAATCACACGAAGCTTGTACGAGTAACGAGCGGTCACAACACACAGTTTATTTATTCAGCGCGCGGTTGGGAGCGTACGTCAACAATTTGCTGGTGAATTTGACGCCCTCTGCTCTGTATGTCTGTATCAAACGAATTATTCGTGATTCCTCACTCGAAACGCTATTGAAATCCAGAAATTATTTAACTTTACTAACTCTATTAACTAGCTGACCCGGTGAATATGTTTTGCCACATGCGTTATAGGGGTATTGTATTTTACGTGTATTATTTATTAATTTTTATGATGTATGCACATTATGATTTATGCATCATTATTATAAACCATCCATTTCGAACTTCAAATTTTAGATTCTCTTGATAGATCGTTTCAAGAGTAACTGAATTTGAGAAAAACCGCATCAACTTCCGTTCTGTTTTTAAAAAAAACACCGCATAAGATTCCGTTGCGTAGTTTAAAAATGCATAATGTATGCACATAATAGTGGACAGATAGCAAACAGTACTTGTATTTTTGATGCAATGAGCTGAAATTTTCAAATATCATAGTGAATTTTTCACATATAATAATATGAGAAAACTCTAACTCGACAAAAATTACTGCCTGAAACTTAAGACCATGTTTCATAAAGTTGAAGACAGGTGTTAAAAGCGGCTGCTTAAGTGCAAACTGCGCTCAAATTTTTAAACTACTTTGATATTAAGTACAGAATCTATTTACCATAAGAAAACATGAAACAAGTGATAAAGCGCCTTGTCACTTTTGGCATCAGTTCTAGTATAAACTATAACAATAGCTTTGTCCACACTGAGCCTTTTTTTGTGCATCAAGGGCATGCGTCATAGTGCAGTCAACAGCGTACGTGAGGCATGCCCGCGACGCATGTGCTCTGACCGTATCCAAAACTTTCGCTTAATTTTATTTTTTCTGGAATTTCTTATGACCAAATAAGCTGCACATATTCCACCCAGTAAAACGTTCTCGTCGCACATGTTACAAAGCTGACAGACACTGCAACTGAACAAAAATGACAATGGCGTTGCGTTCGTTAACGCATTCAATTATTGAAAGCGCCAAACGAAAGTTGAATACAAAGAAGGCGACGAAAATTGAAGACGAAAGCGCATAGTGTGGACATAGCTAATACCTACCTGGCAACTATAATAATGTCGCTTTATTCCAATTTTAAAACAAAATAATGTCAAACGCGTTCGGATTATTTGAAACAGCGGTCGGCAACACGCGGACCGCGGGCCGCATGCGGCCCGCGAACGTTTAACTTGCGGCCCGTGAATGTTTTGTGAATAAGTTATAAGCATCAAAAACAATGATTTCTAATATTGCCAGTAGTTATCGCAACTTAAAAACGTAGCTGTTTGTAATAAAAACTTTGTTTATTTTTCTAAATCCTCTTATAATACTCTCTCTTTCTGCCAGCACACTTTTTGCTAATGCCATCCATCAGAGAGGTTGAAACTTTTTTTTTTAAAATTGTGGTCTAGAAAAGCCATGATTATGCGTAGGTATATTGGGCTTCTAGGGTTAATACTAGTATAAGGTCTGTGGCCCGCCCTTAGTTTGTTTTGCCACCTTGTGGCCCTTGCCTGCCAAAAGGTTGCCGACCTCTGATTTAAAACGTTAGTAGCATTTGTTTTACGTTAGGCTCGATTTATATTATATGCGTCCACGCGAACGAGCATTTCGGCCGCTACACCGCGAGATCACAAGCAATAATAATAATTACTGCTTGTCGTAGCGGCCAGACTGCATGTTCACGCGGACGCATAACAAATATCGAGCCGCTATTTAACTTCAAAATAATAAAATTATAACTTCAAAAAAGGAGGTTATTAATTCGACCCGTATGTATGTAATATTTCCAGAACTGCCTAGTTCTTTTATACAGGGTGCCATTAAACCTTCCGGCAAAATTTCGATATATTGATCCTTGTTAAAAATAAAAATACACGTATTTTTTCTTTTATAATCACTCAGTGCTAAAATGTTGAGGAATAGCCTCCGTAGGTTATCCTAAAAAACACCACAATTAATGGACACTACGCGTCGCCGGTGCGTGACGTGCCCCCCGCGTCACCCCCGTTCTACCCACCGCCGCGAAGTGACCGTTCTGCAACGACTTTAAGTGGGATAAATTATGTTGTTGTAAAAAAAATTAACACACTATTTGTTTGTTAAATGGACTCTCCCAATGATATCGCCCTAAAAAAATTGGCCGGTAGGTTTAATTGCACCCTGTATATTAATCTATATCAGCGTCTGAACAAATGTGCCAAATTTCAAAAGCATTTGCACCCTGTATATTAATGTATATCAGCGTCAGAACAAATGTGCCAAATTTCAAAAGCATTTGCACCCTGTATATTAATGTATATCAGCGTCAGAACAAATGTGCCAAATTTCAAAAGCATTTGCACCCTGTATATTAATGTATATCAGCGTCAGAACAAATGTGCCAAATTTCAAAAGCATTTGCACCCTGTATATTAATGTATATCAGCGTCTGAACAAATGTGCCAAATTTCAAAAGCATTTGCACCCTGTATATTAATGTATATCAGCGTCAGAACAAATGTGCCAAATTTCAAAAGCATTTGCACCCTGTATATTAATGTATATCAGCGTCAGAACAAATGTGCCAAATTTCAAAAGCATTTGCACCCTGTATATTAATGTATATCAGCGTCAGAACAAATGTGCCAAATTTCAAAAGCATTTGCACCCTGTATATTAATGTATATCAGCGTCAGAACAAATATGCCAAATTTCAAAAGCATTTGCACTCTGTATATTAATGTATATCAGCGTCAGAACAAATGTGCCAAATTTCAAAAGTGTATGTATGTACTATGTATGTATGTTTTTATGTTTGTGTTCGCATATCTCGAGAACTACATGTCCGATTTTAGTTTTTTTTCGGTTCAGTAGTTTTTGAGATAGTGAGTTTTAATTCATAATGACATACAATTTTGAAGTTGGCTTTATCTTTTTAAAATTCTATTATTTATTAGATAGATTGACTGCGATAAACTTGGAAGGAAGCTGCAATAACGTTATAGTAGAATCTGAGTGCTGGTATGTTTCGAGATTTATTTTTGTAGTGGAACTTGATATTGCTTTTATCGCAGCTGGGTCTTATCATTGTAACTTCGCAGCGTGGCACGTAACGAACCGATTGGTTTAAAGAATGCTCTATAACAATTTACAGGAACTTTTTTACTGTATAAAGAAAATAAGACTTTTTATAAAGAAAATACTAGCTCTAATTATTAAGCTAGAAAAAATATTTTTTTTTTTTATTGAATCTTAAATACTGTTAGACAATTATTACACGGCCAGTCTGTCATAATTTGAATTTATTAATTTCTGAGACTGTCGCAGGAATTATGTCTAAAAAATAATAAAGTCAATATTTTGTCAATAGAAAAGCGTTAAAATTTGAAACTTATAATTTAATTTTTTTATTTGAGGTCGGTTTTCGACCATTAGGCGATCTGTAGTTATTATAAATCATCATCTTTTTTTTCATACAATACATCATTATTGTTTAAAATTCAAATTTTATTCAATATACAATCATCATTAGCCCTTCAGTATTTAAAGGCAGAAAACAAAACACTAATTATTACATATTTATCACATATTTTATTTCTCAACATATAAGAGTAACTTGTTGAGGAATAAAATATTAATGAGTTATTTTAAGCTCAATTTAATAACGAAGCGAGGGTATTTTTATTTTATTAGTCTGTTACTAAGTATGAGGTTAACGTTCGTTATATGACCCTACGTCTGACTGAGCTTGCTCTTAAATAAGGACGTTCGCACCGCTCATAATAATATAAATTTATTATTGCTGTTGGTATGTATGTTTTTAAATCTGTACTAATGTTACAAATGTGAAGGTCTGCATGTCTGTAACACGCCTAAACCACTGAACCATCAATACTAGTTTTATACAGCAAACGTATGCCTGTCTGTTATATGATTTTATGCTTAAACCACTGAACTGATGTTGGTGACATTTGGTGTGTAAGTACATAGTTTCAGTCCCGGAAAAGGACATAGAATAGTTTTTATTTTACAAATATCTGCGCGGTTTCTGCGCTATTAATGTATCTCGAAGCATTGAAGTTGCAAGTGTGTACTTAAGTTACAAACACCTATTATTGGCACTACTAAAGATCAAATTACTATACAAAGTGTAAATATCAGCAAAGTATTTTCCAAAAAAAATCTAAGGGGCTTGTAAGAGAATGACTGCCAACGTTACCACGTTGTTGTCGTCCATTCACCCTATAACTTTCATAACCATATTTTAATCTACTAGGCCACGCCTTATAATAAAAAAATGTCCGAAGACACTATAGGTATTGTTATTGATAATGGCTCAAAGTGGAGTAAAGCGGGATTTTCAGGAGAATCCTTCCCCAGATGTGTCATCCCAACTGCTGTAGGGAGGTAAAATTTACTTTTGCTGGTTACAGATAACAGACTATAATGGAACTTTAATATCTAGAAACATATTGGTAGTATAAAATATCATAGTTATATTTTTTACAGGCAGGTGAAGCAAATTTTTAATATTTTAATGTACCAATTTTACTTGGTAACTTGGTACCGAGTTAAGCATAGAGATACTTTAAGTCGAAGGAAAGGACGAACGATAATTTTTAACTTTTGATAAACGGATATCGGTGCAGTTATGTGCAATATCTAATATACAAATTCGAATTTCAGGTTTCGCCACACCGGTCTATTAGATGGCGTAAAGGACTTTTATTTCGGGAAGGATGCAACGAAGAATCGAGGAATTTGTAACTTGAATTGGCCTGTTAAAGGGGGAACCGTCCTTAACTGGACTGACATGGAAAACTTGTGGCATCATATGTTCTATAGGGAGCTACACGTAGCTCCCGAACAATGCAAAATTATGATAGCTATACATCCTCTGGCGACGAAGAAAGAGAAGTATGTTATTTGACGTGTTCCTATCCGATTTTTATTGAAATTAAGGTTTTTTACGTCCCGGGGACATCCGATAGCTTTTACTTAAAAAAATGTACCATTCCCGCGCGATAAACAAATTGCGGCACATCGAAGTTGGGGCAAATTTCAGAAGTCTAGATTTTACATTAGCTATTCGAAAGTTATCTATCAATATTCTTGTTCAAGGGAGACGATTGCTGAAATCATGCTGGAGACTTTCACCGTGAAAGCCTTGTACCTGGTCTCATCGCCTGCTCTGGTGTTGACCGCAACTGGTAGAACCACGGGCGTGGTGTGGGAATGTGGGGACTCGTGTTCGTACATCACACCTGTTTTCGAAGGATTTCCGTTGAAGAACGCAACGGTCACCTCTGCCGTAAATGGAAAAGTCTTGACGGAATATTTCCAGAAATTGTTGTCCGTCGTCGGCTACTCATTTACAACTCCTGCGGAAATAGACGTGATTGAGAAGGCGAAGGTAAGTCATTTATAAAATGTGCATCAATACTAATATTTAAAATGTGAATTGGTGTCTGCTTGTCTGTTACCTCTTCACGCCCAAACCGTTAAACCGACATAGCTGAAATTTGGTATGGAGATACTTCGAGCCTTGGGAAAGAACAAAGGATACATTTTAACACGGAAAAATGTACAATTCCTGCGACAAACAATTTTGGTAGAACTAGTCACAATAAGTCATCAAAGATTGTCAGAATAACAAAAGAAGGAGAAGTATTAGTTGCTATTTGCTTGCACGTTTTAGGATAAGCAACAAATCACATACTGATAATAAAATAAATACACATTTTTTACAGATTGATCTATGTTACGTAACTGGTAATCACGAAGAAGAACTTAAAGAGGCTCTCTTTAATAAGGAAAGAATACAATACAAACTTCCTGACGGCCAATACATACTGGTCGGTGAAGAAAAATTTAAATGTCCCGAACTATTATTCACTCCAGAACTCCAAGAATCGAAATACACAAATATAGCTGACGACATATACTATTCTTTGACCCAATGCGATTTGGATTATAAAAGTACTTTTTATAGCAACATAGTACTTTCGGGTGGAGGAACTATGTTTGAAGGTTTACCGAGCCGCTTGCAGATGGAGTTGAATAAAAAAGTGCATATGTCTCCAGAAACGAGGGTAGCTGTTGAGGCGCTAACTTCTCGAAATGTCTTGCCTTGGATTGGTGGGTCAATTTTATCTTCAATGGAGGCTGGTGGTGGATTCTTGTTAAGCAGAGATGAATATAATAATGTAGGCGCTGAAGCAGTTAATTATAAGTTCTTGTTGTAACATTAATAACGCTTAATGGGATCTCTCTACGTTGTCTGATGATGACCAAATAAAGTTGACCATAAACATGTATAGGGGAATATTCGTCTACGAGGTGTAACTAAACTAAGTGATAATACTTTAGGGTATGTATGGATCCCCTGTGAAAATAGCAGCGCTGAAAGAGTAACATTTTTTTTACTTTTGTTTGGGAAAATTAATGACGTTGAGGCGCTTGCCCATACAAATGACTTCAACAGTGAGCTCTATTAGTGAGTCACTTAGTTTTGTTTCACGTTGTATAATTGAACATTGTCGAAGTCGATATTGCATACTATAGACTGCTATCGATTAATAACCTAAATTGAAAACTTAGTTTTTTTGATAAAAATAACAAAACGTTCCATTCAATAGAAAAAAATTAAAAATAATTTAAGAAAAAATATTAAAAGAAAAAAATTAAAGAAAAAAATTAAAAAATTTTAACCTGTAATAACTAACCACACAGGTTAGGTTATTACCTATTTTAATATTACTTCTCTAAATCGTTGTTTGAAAGTTGCAAAATAAACATTGGCTCCACATTGGCTCCAAATAAATGAACTTTATTTTAATTTTATTATTAATAATTAAAGTACAAATATAATTAAGGATTTGGTATTATTATATAAAAATAATAAAGATATTGTAATAATTACTAAAAATATTGCTAAAATATAAAACAAAGACTATAATATATAAAAAACTAAATCTAAATCAGAGGCTGCGGGCAATGTACCCAAGAGGCTGGCAGCATTACCTCGCTGTATCGCAAGACTGACACGTTGGCCGAGGTAAGCGCCAGCTCTGCGATCAAATAAATGAATAAAAATAAGTGTATTTTTATTGTTATTATTTTGTTTATTAATAGCCATTATTTTCATCCATTTTATAGGTCTATGCCACACTTGCAATAATTAAAAATATAACCTGTACTTTTTTTGTCATTGGTCTACCAAATTACGTTTTGTGGATGTCAAAATAATCGAATACGAAATTATATTTTTTATCGTTTTTTTTTTGTTGAAGATGGCATTTGAAAATCCGGCTATCGTAATCGATAATGGAAGCTACATGATAAAAGCTGGATTCGCTTGTGATAATCATCCAATCTCCATGTTCAGAACTCTTGTTGGAAGACCAGAAAAGATACACGACTATAAAACTGCATACTACGATGTTTACGTAGGAGATGAAGTAGTAGATAGGATAGATGATCTAGTATTAAATAAACCTGTGGTTAGAAGTTTGACAGTAGATTGGGATGACATGGAAAGGGTATGGCATCACATCTTCTATAAGGAACTGAGAGTTGCCCCGGAAGATAGAGCAGTTATCATGGGAGTCGCTTCAAAAAGTTCTATGGAAGAAAGGTAAGTTTTTGTACCACGCCTAGTCGTTGTTTAGGGTTCCGTACCCAAAGGGTAAAAACGGGACCCTATTACGGAGACTTCGATGTCTGTCCGTCTGTCTGTCCGTCTGTCTGTCTGTCTCCAGGCTGTATCTCAAGAACCGCTATAGATAGACTTCTGAAATTTTCACAGATTGTGTATATCTGTTGCCACTATAACAACAAATACTAAAAATAAAATAAAGTTAATATTAAAGGGGGGCTCCCATACAACAATTGTGATTTTTTTGGCTTTTTTTGCTCGTATTCCATTATGGCAACAGGTAGGCACTTGAAATATTCACAAAATCCTTAGTTATATTCGTAATTTAATATTTCATAATAAAATAAAATAAAAAATTTGGGGAGGCTTCCATACAAAAACACTATTTTTTCGCTCTATAACGGTACGGAACCCTTCGTGCGCGAGTCCGACTCGCACTTGGCCGATTATTTTATTTTAAAGACCAAATAATCTTTTACGTAGTTATTCCAGTCTTTTATAGGACTTGAATAACTACTATACATGTACATACATACATACATACCATACATACATTTTTGAAATTTGGCACATTTGTTCAGACACTGAAATAGACTAATATATATACAAAAACTGGGCAGTTCTGGAAATATTACATACATACGCGTCGAATTGATAACCTCCTTTTTTTGGAGTCGGTTAAAAAGGCTTACCAATTTCCAATAAGAACGCGTAAAGCCTTTCTTTAATTTTCTCAGAAACATACTCTTGTGCCCTATATAACTTTGGTTCTAGTGTCGTCCTATGTAAATATTTTACTAAACTCTTGCTGTCTTGATAACCTTGATGATGAAGAAATAAAGATGATAAAATAAATAAAAAACCTGCAAAACTCGGTCCATATTTCATTCGCAGGAGTAGAAAGTTTGTTGCATCTTAGTATGTAACTCGAGGAAATGTGTCTTGTGTAAATTCACGTATGAAAATCAGTTGCTCTAGGTAGGATAAACGTACTGAGTAAACTTTAAAGTTTACGGTCGCTAAAGAAAATTTTCAACAGCAAAGTTTATTTAAGACCAACATTATTTTACCAGTAATGAAATATATTACTGATTTTTAGAGTTCCGTACCCAAAGGGTGAAAACGAGACCCTATTACTAGACTTCGATGTCTGTCCGTCTGTCTGTCTGTGTGTCTCAACCTCAAAAACCGCTATAGCTAGACTTCTAAAATTTCCACAGATTGTGAATATCTGTTGCCGCTATAACAACATATACTAAAAAAATATATATTTAAGGGCTTCCATACAACAAACGTGATTTTTTTGCTATTTTTTGCCCGATATCAATAACAGCAACACATAGGCACTTGAAATATTCACGAAATTTAATTAGTTTAGTCGCGTTACGTCAATCCCAGCCGACAGATCACAATTAGCGCGCGTTTAGACCAAACTGACTATACACCGCCGAATGTGAGCAGGCTCACTGTGAGCCCCAGTGTGAACGTGAAAATATACGGTATAGAATGTCCGCGCCTACGCCTAGCGTAATGGCGTATTGTCAGTTAGGTGTGAACGAAAAAGTGAATATGTATGGAAATACAATAAACTGCGTAACGTTCGCTCACATTCGGTGGCTCACAGTCGGTTTGGTGTGAACACGGCCTTAACATTGAATTGACATGATCCGACCAAATGACGTTAGTCTGTCAACTGCCTAGGAATCAATTTCCCGATGGTACATTCGTTAGGCCTGAGAATAGGTTTTTATATACTTTTTATATTGATACTAGAAATAATTTATATGTCAAAACAATGTTTGCCGGGTCAGCTAGTTATTGTTATAGACTACTATCACGTCTATGAAAAACATACGAAACATTACAGAATTTTTAGCGGTATTTCGCTGTACCATTTAGCTATTATTTTCTTCATGCTAATACAACTCTCGTATTTATTTGTTCCACTTGTTGAATGTATGATTCATAATATTTTAATGGAAAACAATGTGCTATTTATTATTAAAATACTTTATAGTAGCAGTCTACTAGCAGTTAATTATTTTTGTAACATGATAGGAATATTAATTAAATATGATAGGAATATGGTTTTATATTAATAATGGTTTTGCTAATAATATTTCGGTAACTATATCCAGTATGAATATTATTTAATTTAAATACATCCGTCCGTTAATTATTATCAGGTTTTATTGCAAACATAATTTGGCGATATTTAGATCGTAATCTAATATCACGATATTTATTGACTGTGTAGTACGGCGTATAATTTCCATCGCAAATTGTATTTATTAAACTAAAAAAAAATTAATAATAAACTCGACAAACTCAGAAACTTCGATGGCGCAATGCATGATTGTAGCACTTAGGGGCGATTTCACCAAAGAAACGGAACTTGTTCAGTGCACACTGGTTAGTTTTATCTTCTGAATGCCCAAAGTCCGAAGTTTAACGTCGTAAAACCCGAGGGCTTAGTGCGAGTTTTATTCGATCATACGCATCGAGCGCGTAAACGCGAATTTATATGGGATCAAAGCAGTATCCACGTTAGCCAGTAGATGGCACTGCTTTGATCCCATATAAATTCGGGTTTACGCGCTCGATGCGTATGATCGAACAAAACTCGCACTAACCCCTCTGTTCAAGCCTGTCAGTGCAGTGTCATGGCGCAACGAAAAACATAGACAAAAGAAATGTCAAGATGACAGTTTTGACACATGCGTTTGGTTAGTTTATGTATTGTTTCTCGCTATTTTGTTGTTAAATTAACACGTGACAAGGCTCCAAAATGATGAAAACATGTAAAATAATCGCGTGACGTCACGTAAACTTAGACTTATTAATCGCGATCAAAAGAAGTTTGTGAAATCCATTTGAAACAGAACGAGATTTACGTCACCGCGTGAACGCGTTCAATGAGAACTAAGTTTTATAAAACGAAGTTTTACGTGTGTCTGGTGAAATCCCACCTTAATATTGAGGGTACCGACTACCGCCACATCATCTTCAAAGATTTCTATTAATTTAAATTCATTTTATTACAGAATCCAGTGCTTCGAAACATTATTTGAGACGCTGAACGCTCCCGCACTGTGCATTCAATCTCAGAGCGTATTAGGTATGTACGGGTCCGGTCTTACAACGGGCATTTGTGTGGATATGGGTCACGATACCACTGACGTAGTTCCCGTATACGAGGGGCGGACGATCAAATATGCACAAATCGAAACTGGGGTGGCCGGCCGGCAGATATCCGACTACATGAGACGTTGTTTGCACGACTGCTGCGATCTCAAATCGGCTACCGACATGGAGGTTCTGAAGCGGACCTGCTACGTCACTAAGGATTGTGCGATGCCGATAAGGGACTATACCCGCAAGTATAAGCTGCCCAGCGGGAAAGAGATTGACGTGAGTAACGAATGTTTCATGGCCGCGGAGATGATCTTCCAACCGGACTTGGTTATAGGTGAGGAGACTGGTTACATCCCGTTGCACGTAGCGGTTGTCACCGCTGTTTCGAAGTGCGATTCTGAGCTGCACCCGCAGTTGTACGACGCGATTGTTCTCTGCGGTGGCTTGGCCATGGTCACGGGTACTGCTAAGCGCTTACACTGCGAGATTGGGAACAAATCGAACGAGCATATACAAATCCACCAGTCACCGGAGTGCTATGCTACTCCGTGGTTAGGAGGGGCGGTTTTCGCGAGTTTGGACGGCGCGAAGGACATGTGGATTGAAAAGGAACAATACGAGGAACATGGGCATAGAATTATAAAAAATAAAATGACATTTTAGAATAAAATACGTTGTTGAAACTAGGTAATAAAGCGACTTAAATAAACTAGCTGTTTCCTGTGTCTTTGTATGCTTAAAATAAAACCCATAGAAACCGTGCATTCCCGCGCGTTAAAAGTTGCCTATTTCCTTTTCCGTGATCTACTCTTTATCTGTGCTATATTGATTGTGTAATGCCCTGACCAAGGGCAATCTAGATTGATTATAAAAAATGTTCCTTCAGTCAAAAGACCTTACGTGTACAAAGTAACAAAACAATGAAATAGAGTAAAAGAAAAACGCTCTATAGTTGTCAGTTGGAACATTACAAAAGGGGAATAAAAGGAATAACCGTTGCGTGTCGGCCGCAGGTTATGTCGCATCGAGACTCATTGTGGAAAGTTGAAGTGGTATGTTTTTATCGTAGTTAGTTACCTTTTTCTGTAGAGCGCGTACGGTCCACAGAAATAGTCCTATCGTCGCCCAGCTTTAGTATTGACTGTATTGTTATTTATAGACCATCAAGCAAGATAAATTCTACTTAAATATGCAAAGCTCGACTGTTGAAACAACCATGTTTTGTCGAAAAGTTGCCTTTTTTGCGTGCGATAGAGTCAAAATCAGAATTCTAATGGTGGGTGGTATAATTAGGGAGCTGGTGAGCATTTAGGTATATGATTTGCACAAGTTTCACATCGAGGTAGATTGCAGTTTACGTCATTACGAATTGATTTGATCCAGTCAATTAAGGTCCTACGTCGCTGCGTTTTCGCGTTACAGCCGATTGAAGTTGCTTAAAAAAAAGGGGATATTAAATCATTTGCACATGTATGCCTCTGGGGTTCATGGTCACAAACAGCTTGGAAACGAAGAAAATCGAAGAGGCAGACATTCAGGTCTCTGCATTATCATGGGGCAAAGTTGTAAAAATTTAAAAAAAAAAGCTCTACTAAGTAATTTGCACACGGTTCTCATTGCGCCTATTCGATTCATTATGAGTCCGAATATGAAAAAACATTTGGCAGACATTTTGCTCACTGATTTTTAGGTCTATAACTGTTTGAAATTCACGGAATCAAGAGGAAGCGGGTATTGCATGGGATTATTGTCATTCTTTATAGTCTATTGTTATTATTTAGTTTGATATTATTCGCTGAAGTCGCGGTAACGATTCAACTTCTTCTGAAGCTGAAATCTATGGAATCACATTTTTTATAAGGCAAGAGAAAATCAAATGCGTTTGAAACTTTAACTAGAGAGTAAATGTTTTTTTTTTTTAATGTGTGCTTGAATTTAATCTGAATAAGAATTACAGACTCTAACTTATTCGAAATACGTAGATTTTTAACATAGGCTCTATTTTTCTCTTACTTTTTGTAATGAAACGTGAAAAAAAGCGATTGTATTCAGGAATCGTCGTAGTCGCTGGCATCCGAGAAACCTTCTGACGCGTGTTTAAAATTGAATTTTGTACTTCTAGCCTGGCGCGAGCGTCGGGTTGAAAAAAAAATCAAATGGTCTGCCTTTGAAATATCAGAGGCCTGAACGTCTGCCTCATCGAGTTTCTTGGTTTTCATGATAAATTCAAACATCAATCCAAGAGGCAGACATGTGCGCATAATATAGCACTTTTTTTATTTTTTACATTTTTTGAAACGCTGTCAATAGCGAACGCAGAGGCAACATGCTGGCAGACTATTTTTTCGTGATCCTTCTCATTGTTATTAGTCGAACAATTTCTATCTGCCAAGTGTGCACTTCATATAGAGTTTTTTAAATCATAAAAAAAAACTTAAAAAATTGAAAACTACAAAAGTCAGAGCCCTGGATATCTGCCTCTACGAATTTTTGTGTTTACAGGATGACTATGATCATCAGCCCCAGAGGCAGACATGTGCATATAATATCACCCACCTTTTTTTTTTCAACATTTTTGAAACGCTGTAAATTGACAACGCAGCGCCACCATGGTGGCAGACGAGGTTCTTGATCTTAGGGTATAATTATCACTATTAATAACGTCTGCTATGTGTGCTGGTCATATAGAAATTTTGCTCGCCAGCTGCCTAACTAGTAGAGATGTTTTCGTTTACTGTCCTGTAAAACATACAAAGAAACATATGTTCTAGCAAGAGAAATGTATATATTTTAAATCTATATATGTAGTAATATTAATATTATAAATGCAAAAGTGTGTCTGTCTGTTACCTATTCATTTCGCTGAAATTTGGGGGAAGGGATCCTTTGAGTCCCGGGACCTAGGACCTAGGATACTTTTTATCCCGGAAAAATGTTAGGTTCCCGCGCTATAAACGAATTTTGGAGCAACGGAATCACGGGCTTTAGCTAGTTTCTAATAAATTATTGTAGTAATTTTACAAACTAAGTAAGCCAATGGAATGTGGTGCCACAGTGTTTATTTTTATTTTAAATATATTTCAAGAATCATGATATATAATATGCTACTTCGCATAATGAAAAAGTCAAGGAAAAGTTACGCAATTGACTTCAATGTCAAAAGCACAACTTTTTATCAATTTCAAAATGGTCCCAACACTGTAGAATTAACCCTTTTTTGACCACTTCAATCCAATGGTTCCTCACAACAATCCTTATCGCCCTATCTTATCAATTCACGATATCTAAAACAATATGCAAGTTTTACTCCTATCTACATTTTCCTACTCACATACACGGTTTCTGTGGCTATTTCATATTGCGGCTTCCATGTCAAGCGTGTACAGATTGCGGCAGAAGCAGAACACATTTCGGCAAACATCTTTGTTATCGTCGCTACGTACGGTACATGAATTATTCAAATCGCTAACGAAGCACCAAAACTTAAATATTATATTGCTATATTTGCGTTATAACCCAAAATCCAGCGACAGACCGACTTTCGTCAATCGAAGGTTAGGTAGACCTTCAGAACTGGATACCTCCTAAAGTAAGTGCGATCGAAACCCCATAGTTGCTGGTCATTCTTTGCACTATAGGTTTCATACACAAGAAACCTTTCAGAGTTTATTAAATAACGAAAGTTTGGCTGTCGCTGGCTCTTCTGTTATTATATTTTCGATGAGTCAACATTGCATATATAGATTTGGTTTAATTGGTTACCGTTTAAAATACGCTACTAATAAAACTCTATATGAAATGTTTTTTTAAAGTCTGTTCGTTTTGACTATAGTGTTATCAAGACAGTTTATTAATCACTTATCCCCTTCAGTATACGAATAATAAATACTATAGAAAAGTAACTGAGTCAAAAAAGTGGTTACACAAAATACTAACCTAGGTGTGCACTGTGCATTTCGTATTACTTTCGTACTGTATATTGTCAAACTCGAATCGGTAATACAATGGTCGTGTTCGTCGGCGTAATTTTTGGCGCATACGTCGCAAAACCTTTTATTACGCATGTCCAAAACATGTCATGTCATGGCAACTTTTTACCTGTCAAGTTTAAACAACTTGTACGTTGTCGTTGCCATGATTTTGACATGCGCAATAAAAGGTTTTGCAGCGCATGCGCTAAAAATTACGCCGAGGAACACGACCAATAATTACTAAACTTTCGTACTTTTAGTTGTCAAACTCAGATCGGTCATACAATTTTCGTTGTCCTAACTCCTAGCTTCGTTTTTATGACAGTACCTGGAGCTATGAGCGGTCAAATGTACGATAGTTATCGTTCTATTTCTATTATATATCAATGGCATCAGTTTATTTTAATATCTAGGTCCCAGAGAAATGTCAGCTCGATGTTCAACCTATATTTCATTTTACTCCGTTTCATTGCACTGATGGAAAATGGCACGGGAGAGCTTCTTAATATCCCTTCAGTTTATTCGCAACTGATAGTGGAAACTTGAAAGTAAAATTAAATTTGTTTATACAGTTTATAAAAGAATCATTATCCTTAAATAAAATAGTACAATTATAAAATTTGCATTTGATAGTTTCGATAGCGAAGTATTCGTTATCGAGAATGTTTGTAATTTGACATTACGATAGGCTACTCGTAGTCGTATGGCGAAGTTTATTTTATTGTACTTCGCCGTCCAAATTATCTAAAATATCTTGACCAAAGGCCCGAAATCTAATTATGTTAGGTAAAATGTATTAGGTACAGACTATTCTATTAAAGTTACTTGAGTAAACTATACTAATATTATAATAAAATATATAAACACAAAATAGTGTCTTTCGTTCTATGTTACTGCTTCACGTGAAGCGGCTGTTATCTGAAGATACATTAAGTGTAAAATGTATGGTTTCTGCGCAATAAAGTCCTTTAAATAAGACCAGGTGCTGCTAAACTTTTTCAAAACTGGTACTTTAATATTTTTAATTTTGCATTAATTCATAAGGAACCCCGGCACACTTGTATTAAATTTATTACGCTTAAGCTGAACAGTGAACACGTCGTTTGAATGAGTTATAACTTTGTCAATTAAAACTTATAAGAACATTTTATATTCATGCTACGAGGCCGGAACCACATTAACTATAATATTAAATTCTCGTAGATACTAAGCTTTTGCTCGAGGCATATTATAATATTATTTATGTTTATATGTATCTATGAAGGCTTCATATCACGTCTGCAGTCTGGCACCGTGATAAGGATCCGAACTTGTGTTACAGGCACCAGACAACAAAAAAAAATATGTCCTGAATTATATTATTCGGAATTTCTTTACGAACTTAATTATATTCAATACCTTAAGACTTTAGCACCGTAGCATAAATTTATTAAAATAGGTGTGGTACTTGGGGACTGCCTCGGTAATGCTTAGCATTTTAAGCAATTACGTCTAGTCGCACGCACTCAAACACCGTGCCGATCTCTGCCAAACTGAAACGACGCACGGCAACGTCACAACTACAGGCACAGCGGTGCGGCAACGGGGCGTTAGGTTTATTTTCGGTACGGAATTTCTTGATTCGCTCGCCGCACTCAAAGCTCGCGATAAAAGCTATGCAATAGCTTAAAATTACGGATAATATTAAAAATATCCAAAAATAACGATACCTTTCTAATAATTTTATTCATCAAATTCAACTAACTACTACACTCAAGAAGAATATCAATTAAGCACTTACTTAATTATTGTTATTAACTGAAGATTTTGACGTAAGTACATTATCTATCAAACTCTTTATTAAAGTAAAGTTTAATCACCATTAATGTATCTGAATGCGGCCGTAAGTATTCATAATATAATCGGGTATTGGTTACTTAATAAATCAAATTAGCAATCAATGTTAATCGAGATATCGGGTTGGACGACATGACATGGCATCATTACGGGTAGTTTTATGACAATAATTAATTATAAACAGATCATGTGCGTCATAATCGGAAACGTGCAGGAACTATAGACGGCAGGATAATAAAGTCAAGTAAACAATTACAATGCAAGTTTCGGATTGGCTACACCAGTTCGCAGCACTATCATTATGTACATTTCCTATTGTATCAAGTTCAAATTCAAAATATTTTTATTCAGAATATATTATTATTGTAGTACAAAATATCTAAAACATGATGAAAAACTTTAAACAATTTCTGAAAATTATTTAAAGTTTTTAATCAAATCTATAATAAATAATTTAATTAATCCACAATGCGCGTAGCACAAATAATAGTTTTACAATGTTTTATATTATTGAAGCCACTTTTTCACGTAACACACAAGATATATATTGTGTAGCAATAATAAAGTGTGGTTATTATTAACAGGTTTAGTGTAGAAAAGCTTGTTCGATTATAAATCTTAATATCTTTTATCCACCGCCCCTAATGAACAAGATAGAAATAATTTCTCGCCGCGTTAAGATAAACTAATATTAATTTAATGTCGACACATTATGGTTAACTTTAAAGTATACTGCAGCAAAATATACTAAAAATTTCACTACAATCATGAGAAGTAGATTCTTATTAACAGATATAATTTAAACTGTTTTACATTCGTTTCATAATCATTAATTTAGAACATTACTAACAAAATTCGTTTAAAATAAATAATCTCTTCTCTACTCTACTTCCTTCTATCTTACGAATTTTTAATTAGGTTACATGCCCTGACGTAAATTAACATTTTTGATCCATCCCAAAAAGTGCGCAATTCCACCAAAGATTAAAATATAATTATGGTCGAATTTCGACGACAGGCCTCTATACTAAGGGAACATTCTATTTTCCTCACAATCTGGGGGGACGGTCGTGCCCCCGCCAAGACCGGCCCAGCGAAGCGCAAGATCACTACCTACCTTTTCTCCAAGTGTTTCGTCGTTTTTTTGATCCCTCATAGAGTTGGTATGATGTCAATAATAGACTAATTCGACACTTCTATATAGGAATGAGAATTCCATATCTGACTTATGTAAACTAAAAAAACATGTCACACATCAAATTCCTATAACATGTCACGTTTATTGAGGAAGTAACGTAGAAACTGAATATTCGCATCACCTCCACGACGGTAACGAAACGGCGAAGCCATACATATTTACTGATATGTAGAAGTTAGTTGAAGTTAAGGTCGGTAGAGTGGAGATTCAAAAGCTTGGCTCTACATAAGATCTGATTTCTTTTTCACAGGGCAAACTTTGTGTGGTTGTCTTGGCAATATTTTACATGAAATGTTTTTGGATGGATATAATAGTTCAGAGTCCCCTCACCACAATATTATGTCATGAAGATGTCGGCTATTTCACGGGGCATTTGAGCGTTCACCTAACACGACACTCAGTCGAACGTAAAATAAACGTTTTATAGGAATTTGATGTGTGACATGGTTTTTTAGTTCAAATAAGTAAGATATATTATAATTCTCATTCCTATATTATAGAAGAGTCGATACTCTTACCTTTAGGAAATCTGGGTTTTCGTTTGCCTGCTATCTCCTTAAAAATAAGCTTTGCATATTATTATTATTTTATTTATCGATTGAACGTGAACTAAAACAATGAACAAAAAGTGACATTTAAACTCTTGAGCCTTGATTAATTAACTTTTTAATAGTAATAATTATAGGATTAACGTCAAATGTAGCTTGACAGGGAAAATCGTCTTTAGTATTAGTAGTATTTCGTAGCAAAACGCTTAGGGCCTGTTTCACCACTTCCTGATAAAGTGCCGGATAGGCTATCCACAACTTTTTTTAACAAATCCTCCATACTCTATCTGTCAAGTTAAGTGGTGGATAGCCTATCCGGCACTTATCAGGAAGTGGTGAAACAGGCCCTTAGTGGCGTAGCGAGCTACGAAACGCAACGCGTAGTGGCATATAAAACTACAAAACGCAACGCGTAGTAGCGTAGTGAACTACAAAACGCAACACGCAGTAGCGTAGTGAACTACGAAACGCAACGCGTAGTGGCATAGTGAACTACGAAACGCAACGCGTAGTGGCGTAGCGAGCTACGAAATGCAACGCGTAGTGTCGTAGTAAACTACGAAACGCAACCCGTAGTGAACTATGAAATGCAACGCGTAGTGGCGTAGCGAGCTACGAAATGCGTATTGGCGTAGCGAGCTACGAAACGCAACGCGTAGTGTCGTAGAAAACTACGAAACGCAACGCGTAGTGTCGTAGTGAACTACGAAACGCAACGCGTAGTGGCGTAGAAAACTACGAAACGCAACGCGTAGTGTCGTAGTGAACTACGAAACGCAACGCGTAGTGGCGTAGTGAACTACGAAACGCAATGCGTAGTGGCATAGTGAACTACGAAACGCAATGCGTAGTGGTGTAGCGAGCTACGAAATGCGTATTGGCGTAGCGAGATTCGAAACGCAACGCGTAGTGGCGTAGTGAACTACGAAAAACAACGCGTAGTGGCGTAGCGAGCTACGAAATGCGTAGTATAGTCCCAAACATGCTTAATATATCAGACAAATAAACTACTTTTAGGCCGTGTTCAAACCAAACTGACTGTCAGCCACCGAATGTGAGCGAACGTTACGCAGTTTATTGTATTTCCATACATATTCACTTTTTCGTTCACGCCTTAGCGACAATACGTCATTACGCTAGGCGTAGGCGCGGACATTCGATACCGTATATTTCCACGTTCACACTGGGGCTCACAGTGAGCCTGCTCACATTCGGCGGCTTAGAGTCAGTTTGGTCTGAATACGGCCTTAACTTTACTATTTAGTTTAGTCTACTTATAATAAACAGGCTCCTACAAAAGCCTGTAATTTGTATTTTGGCACTTTCATATTATCTTTAAAATAACATTACTGGTACGGTTACATGAAATATTAATTTAGTTGGAAACAAAAATATTAATAAAACAATATTATTCTTGCTACAATAACAATTACCATGAAAGAAAACAATACGAGTGTTGATACAAATTTTATATCAACAACAGAGAAATTCTTTTTTTTTAGCGTATATCAATTACTCAAGAAGCCCGTAAAGCTTTTTTTATCAGGTATTATAAAAATAAATTAAAATATTTTAAAGGAAGATATTAATAACTTACTTGAAAAATCCATACATTTTTTATAAAAAAAAAAACAACAGGTATAATTGTTTCAAAAGTCAGAAGCTACCGAAGAACACATTTTTGGGTGTTTTTTGCCTCGCCATTCTTACATTTGCATTCTTACATGCGTCTATGTTTTGTTATGAACGTGCCTCGCATTTTGGGCTCACAGCGAACAGTGAAAGTTCATTATTCTTGGAAGATTTTCCTGTGAGCTCGCATTTTAAATCATCTGTGAGGAATTGCTTATACGACGAAACTCGTAAGGGCCGTACGTGCTCGGTCGCAAACTCCGGAACAAATGAAGACGTCAGTGGAAGAACCAGGTAACTAACAGTTAAAAATTGCCGTTGTTTTTTTTTTTGTGCATAAAAGGAGGCTTTTGAGGTCGGAAAAATGTTTTGAAATAAAAAGACTGTGGATTGTATGTAGCCATATATATATTAGCCAAATAATTAAGAAGGTACCTAAGTTACAAGGTTTAATTAAATTATAAGGAAAAAATTAGTAATTTTCCTTATGTTATAAAATGTTACTTATCTGGTCCTTCCACTCACGTCTTTAAATATGAACAGAAATTAGATTTCCAGTTTGACGTTTGTCACGTAAAATTTGCTTCATTAAATTCGAACTCGAATTGGAATAATTAAACTCGATTGATCGGATTTCAATTTATATGGGTGCTCTCCCACCGAGATCTTGTTTACAGAAATAATATTAGCGGCGTATTCATAATTATTCCCGTTCAACTAGGATTCGAAAATTTAACGTATTGTTATTGGTTCACGGTTGGCGCGGCAGGCGTTTATTGGCTGTTGCACATAAAGTTTAAATGTTAGGCCTAGGTTTCTGCTCTTTTTCGTGCAATAATATTATGACACACAATATAATTGTTCAGAATCATACCTCCTGCAACTTTTCGCCATTGTTCCACGCGAAAAATATACCATCCTCATCACCTTGATGTGTGGCAGTCTTCCACCGTGCGTTTTTTGCGTAACTTTCTGCCGCGCACTGTAAAACTCTGAAACGAAATGTCACCAGTAGTATTTCCGGACCAATACGACCTGCAAACCTTCAAGAAGAGAGCGTATTCCCTCTTAAAAGGCCGGCAACGCACCTGCAGCTCTTCTGATGTTGCGAGTATCCATGGGCGATGGTAGTTGCTTTCCATCAGTTCACCCATTTGCTCGTTTGCCCCCTTATTTTATATAGAAAAAAAAGTCTCCTTAATAGTTTTCGCATTATTTTTATATTTTGTACATTTTTTTTTGGTCAATGTCGAAATTTTAAGGCATCATTGACCTCATACGTATAATATTATATTTATATATTATTAGAGAGGGCGCCACCGAGACACGGTTCACTTCGGCTCCGTATAAAATAATCCTCAAAGTTTTATCAAGTGTTAAAAGAACAGTAAAAACTATTCACACAACGAGATAAAGTGGCTTGTGAGTGAGTGATAAAAAAAGACACAAGAAAAACTCACAAACTATCAGTGTTTTGAACCAAAGTGCAAAGTGTAAACAAACCTTCAATCTTGAAAAATAAGTGAACTTTTACGTATTTATAGACAGTTATTCGCCAACCGGACACTAAAATACGTGTGATAAAACAAAACATAGCAAGCAGTGTTACAAAAAAACTATATTTATCGTCACTTAACCTAAAATTTGATGACTTGCAACAGAAATTGGGTCCAAAGGTCAACAATACAGCCAAAAATTCGCCATCTATGTAAAGGAAAACAAATCTAACGTCAACGTTAGTGACTGATCGATCGTTCTAGCTCACGCATACATCGCTAGATGGCGCTCAACATTGATGACTGATCGATAATAGTTCACGCTTACACCGTTAGAGGGCGCATACTGACCTAAACATAGAAAAAGTAATTCACAAACATGGACGAAGTATTGAAGGCGCTAAAAACTATTAAGATTGACCTAGACGATCAAAGGCGGGAAATTCGGGAAATCGGCTTAACTATTACAGAACAAGTAACCAAAAATATTAACAGTATTTTAGAAGAACAAATTTCAGTGTGGGAACAAAAACATGAAAAACTAAACGAAATCGTGGAAATTCAGGAAAAAAGAATCTACTTTCTGGAAAAACAAGTAAGGCGAAAGAATTTGGTGTTTTTTGGTATAGAGGAGATAGAAACATCATATGAAAGTCTAGAAAATTTATCATTGAATGGATAGAACAATATTTCTCTGTCAAACTTACCTATAACGACATTGAAGAGGTTAAAAGAATAGGGAAGAAGTCGGACAGACAACGCCCATTAGTTGTAACCTTCTCTACACTTGGAGTAAAAATTAAAATAATGAAACAAAAAGATGCACTAAGAAATACACATTACTATTACAAAGAAGACTATCCTAAGCAAGTATTAGAAGAGAATTACAAGAGCAAGCCAAATTAGAAAAGGAAAAAGGAAATATAGTAAAAATAAAGTATGATAAACTAGTTATAATAAAACCTAGCCAGAAAAGACAGCTCCACTCTTCGCCTACAAACGATTCCAACCCTCAAAATGAAACGAAACAAGCTACTAAAAAGAACAAAATGTTAAAAACTCACTCCTCGACGCAAAAATCGAACAGCATCTCTGAAGGAGTACTCAAGTCAAGTATGTTAAATTTTGTTGTAAGCAAAAAGCCACAGTCCAATACAATAGATTATGAGACCGTGAGCATGAACAACAACTTATAACAATCAAGGCCCTTCTCTCGCACAGACTATAGAAACAATCAAACTGTAACAAGCAATAAAAACCATCTTCCAACCCGGCTGGTCACCGTGGAAGATTACGACCAAAACCCTCCAAGGAAGACAAGTAACGCACAACCATCTTACTCTACATGTAGAGCCACAAAACTCTACATCCTGACATATAATGTTATCTTCTTATGCACACCTGCTGGAGCTAATAGAATCACTGAAAAATATAAAGTATGATGTAATCGGACTATCAGAAACACGACGACAGGGTACAAAAATAGAAGAATATGATAATTGTATACTTTGCTACACCGGTCATACACAAGGACAATATGGCATTGGATTCTTGATCAATCTACGCCTAAAGAAAAACATTGAAAGTTTTATTGGAATTTCTGATAGAGTAGCACTTCTGAATCTTAATTTACATAATACCAAAATGTCACTAATACAGGTCTATGCTCCTACAGAAGCAGCAAAGGAAGAAGATATAGAACTATTTTACTCAAATTTATATAAAGCCATGACACTTGCACACAATACATACCTAATTATGGGCGATCTAAATGCAAAAATAGGCCAACCTAGAGTAAATGAATATCTGATAATGAAACCAAACGGGTATGGCACAAAAAATGCTAGAGGACAAAGACTCATTGACTTCGCACTAAAAAATAGGATCACAATTTTAAATACGTTCTTTAAGAAAAAACCGAACCAAAAATGGACATGGCGCTCGCCAAACGGAAACTACAAAAATGAAATAGACTATATTCTTTCAAACAAGCCAGCTATAGTTCAAGATGTCAATGTTCTTAATATAAATTTCTCGTCAGACCATCATCCAGTCAGAGCTATAGTAACATTCTCAAAAACGAAAAAGAACCGATCTGGATTCCGAAATACTCAAAATGCCACACTTAAGAATGAAGAAGAAATAAAGAGATACATTGAGAGCATAACAGCACACCTGCCAAATCTACTAGAACATAGTGAAAATATGTCAGTTCAACTCTACCACGATGAGATACTGGAAGCTGTCACACAAAGTCTCCAGGATGCTAGAATCCCTATTAAAAAGCCCACTGGACATAAAATCTTATCGGAGCGTACTTTATTACTTTTGAAAAGAAGACACACTCTGCAAAACATTAAAGGAAAAACTAGAGAATTGAAAAACGAGCTTTCAGCGCTTTATAAGCTAGTAAAGAAATACATAAAAAAACGACTATACACAATACAGATCAGAAACACTAAAGAAATATCTTACTCACTCAGGAAGTTCAAAAAGAGCATATAAAGAGCTGAGGACACATAAGTCGTGGATTGACGCGCTGAAGGCTGATGGGATTACACTTAATAACCGTAAAGATATTATAGATGCGGCCACAGACTTCTACAAAAAACTATATAACTCCCAAGAGCACGGAAAGTTCATCGAAAACAAACACCTGCCAGACGATACACAAATAAGAAACTATATACCTTTCACTGCATCAAAGGTAATACAAGCAATAAAAAGATTAAAAACCAACAAAAGCCCGGGCTCAGACAACATCACAAATGAATGTATAAAATCAGTACAAACTCTACTGGCTCTACCATTAGCTCATTTATTTAACCGCATCCTAGAAACTTCACAGACACCTAAACAGTGGTCGGAATCAAATATTATTTTAATTTATAAGAAAGGCGATCCTTACGACATTGCTAATTATAGACCCATCAGTTTACTGCCCTGTCTCTACAAACTATTCTCGTCCCTACTAAACCAAAGAATTAGCACCACATTGGAAAAAGAACAACCAATAGAACAAGCTGGGTTTAGGAAGAGTTTCTCGACGGTCGATCATATTCACACTTTAGAATTGCTGATTGAAAAATATCATGAAAAACAAAGAGCTCTATATATAGCCTACATCGACTACAAAAAAGCATTCGACACTGTCTCACATTCGAGCATCTGGAGGGCGCTACAAGAGCAAGGAGTAGGGAATGAATACATCCAGGTATTAAGAAGCATTTAAAGCAGCAATACGGGCAGAGTTAAACTAGATAGAGTCGGACCCAGCTTCCCTATCGAAAGAGGGGTGAGACAAGGGGACCCGACCTCCCCAAAGCTGTTCATAGCCATCTTAGAATCTATAATTAGAGAGTTAGACTGGAAAACTTGTGGCTTGTGCATAGATGGCAACTTTATCAGTCATATCCGATTTGCTGACGACTTGGTGCTCTTGTCTGAATCATGCTCACAGTTACAAGAAATGATTCAATCGCTTAACATGGCCAGTAAAAATGTAGGACTCGAGATGAATCTCACAAAAACAATGATAATGACTAACAGCATAAAAAAGACTATCTCAATAGACGATGAACCATTAAAATATACAAACAAGTACGTATATTTAGGTAAAGAGATTAGCTTCGATAAAGATAGTAACTATTCTGAAGTAGAGAGGAGAATTCAAAATACTTGGAATAAATACTGGAGCTTAAAAGAAATATTAAAAAGTAATATGCCAACAAATTTAAAAACTAAAGTCATGTCAAGTTGTCTCCTGCCATGTCTTACCTACGGCTGCCAGACATGGAAGTACACAAGTAGAGTAAAAAGAAAAATTATTACTTTTCAACGAGGGCTAGAACGGAGTATGCTCAATATCAGAAAAACTAAAAGAGTTCGTCATACGAAAATTAGGAGCATAACTAAAGCTCCTGATGCTCTATTACATGCTCAAAAACAAAAGTGGAAATGGGCGGGACACGTAGCAAGATTAAAAGACGATCGCTGGACAGTAAGAGTGACAAAGTGGAACGGTCCAAGTGGTAAACGATACAAGGGGAGACCACTAACAAAATGGACGGACGAGTTGGTAAAAACGGCTGGACCAAACTGGATGGAAATAGCTAAAGATAGAGAAAAGTGGAATTCCTTGGAGGAGGCCTTCACCTGCGGAGGGGTCCTTGCAAACCAAACAAGAGAGAACTAGATGCTAGACTCAAACTTACTTTATAATAAACTAGCTGTCCCGGCAAACGTTGTTTTGCCATTTAAAGTATTTAAATCTTACCCCCTTTTTTTGTCCCCTAAGAGGGGTGAGGGGAAAAATTGTATACACCAGATGTTAAGTTGGAAAAAACAGTTAATAATATGAAGTAAGTCCATTAAAGAAAAAAGTTTGATACAAAATCTGACCCCTCTTTGCTCCCCTTAGAGGGGGTGGGGGGTTGATTTTTATACACCAGATTTTGAGTTGTAAGAAGACAAATATATCTGCGAAAACCGTATGCAAATCGGATCAGTAGTTTTCGTGTTAAAGCAAAAGTCTTATACAAAATCTGACCCCCTCTTTCGTCCCTTTAGAGGGGTGGGGGGAAAAATTTTTATACACCAGATGTTAAGTTGGAAGAAGACAAATATATCTGCGAAAACCGCATTCAAATCGGATCAGTAGTTTTCGTGTGATAGTGGAACAAACATACAGACAGACAAACAGACAGACAAAAAAACTAACCACATTTTTGGCTTCTATAGCGATGTAGTAACACCCCCCGCTTATTATTTTTTGAATATCTTTAATGTACAGAATTTTCATTTCTACAGTTTGATTATATGTATAGATAATATTTTAAAAATGTACATGTTAGAATTGTTATTTTGTCTAGTTTATTCTTCTACATTAGATAATATTATGTGTAACGTTAACCTAAAAAACTGTAAATTTGTAAGGAATAAAGGCTTTTTTATTTTTATTTTTTATTTTATTTATTTATTTATATTATTAATATTTTATTTGACGCCTCCGTGGTCCAGTGGTTAAGATGGTGGCTCTTGACTCGGAGGTCGTGGGTTCGATTCCCGCGTTGGAAACATGTTATTTACAAGTTTGGTTAGGACAATGCAGGCTGATCACCTGATTGTCTGACAAGTAAGATGATCCATGCGTCGGATGGGCATGTAAAAAGTCGGTCCTGCGCCTGATCTCTCGCCAGTCGTGTCGGTCTTCCATCCCACTGGGTTATGAGAGTAAAAGGAATAGAGAGTGCTCTTGTGTCCTCCCACACACTTGGGCACTATAAAATTACTCCTGCGTAACTGTCCTGGTTTCAATGAAACCAACCACCGTCACCGAAACCGGTGTAGGAATTATAAAAATATTATATTTAGACGTAAAACTTTATGGTCGCGACGTGCTTGGAATAAACAACACTGTTACAGCGAGGCCACACTGCTTCGATGCGTTGCGGTTGGAACGCGTTGTATGCCGCATGGCTACGTAACAGTAAAATACGAGAACATAATACAAAATCGGTGACAATACAACGAAACACAGCGTAGGATGGCGCAACTGTGTAATGTGTTGCATATCATAAGAAACGTATGTAGAACGACGTAGCAGCGCAGCGTCGCCTTGCTTAGGAGCAATGCAACCGTTGAAAAAATAAGTGAGAAAAACCATTAAAAACTCAAAAAAAAAAAAAAAGTGCGTGTGTGCCGGGCACACGTGTCAGAAGTGAAACTTAGTCAAAATCGTCGCCTAGTGACGGTATCGCCATGACGCGACCTTGAAATTTTACTCTCAACGCGCCTACGCAACGCGCCTATAGAAGTTTCACTTCAAAATTAAAAAAATCCACTGATATATTTTATCAGTGGAATTTTTAAATTTTGAACGACGTTATAACGTTCCGTAATGTATTCGAACCCTTACAGTCAAAATATGAAAACGTAATACGAGGCTTAGCGGACATGGGACTCACTAAATCCGAAACGTTTTTAGCGTTTCTCTTACATACAACAAAAACGGCTAAAACTAACATTAAATCGCAGTGTTTTCTTTGCTATTTTATGTTGTCTTATATTTGAAGTGAAAACTTTTTAACGGCGTTGTGTACTTTTTTGATATAGGGAAGAATAAGAAAAGAAGAATCGTAAGACGACTAGA
The DNA here is from genome assembly GCA_905187585.1 of Cyaniris semiargus. NCBI lineage: Eukaryota > Metazoa > Arthropoda > Insecta > Lepidoptera > Lycaenidae > Cyaniris > Cyaniris semiargus. The sequence continues at coordinate 13,072,917 of LR994547.1, forward strand.
GAGTTATCCGCCGGCGCAGCGTAGGAGAGAAAGTAATATCCGACCCTTTCTACCGCACGCCGAAAATCTAAACTTGCCACTTCCGTTTCGTTTTCACTTCTGCCGGCACTCCCGGAGTGCAACTCATTTTTTTGCGTCTATTAGAAGTGGTAAGTGTGAGTAACGAGCAACTAATAGGGTTGTCACCGTCGAGTATTGGCAATCATGGAACTAAGTGAATTATATCGACCGCCTGATGTCCCGTCACTCGTGATAACTCCATCAAACAGTTTAGCGCCTGACAATCATGGAAGTCTTTATACGTGGGAGAGCCATGCTTCGGCACAAATGGGCCGGCTCGACCGGAGAAATACCACGTTCTCACAGAAAACCGGCGTGAAATAGCGCTTGCGCTGTGTTTCGCCGAGCGAGTGAGTTTACCGGAGGCCCAATCCCCTACCCTATTCCCTTCCCTAACCTCCCCTATTCCGTTCCCTCCCCATCCCTACCCTCCCCTATTACCCTATTCCTTCTTAAAAGGCCGGCAACGCACTTGCAGCTCTTCTGATGCTGCGAGTGTCCATGGGCGACTGAAGTTGCTTTCCATCAGGTGACCCGTTTGCTCGTTTGCCCCCTTATTTCATAAAAAAAAATAAAAAAAAAATAAAAATAAAAAAAGTCTAGACTAGGCAGGCTTAGTACACAATATAAATAATTTTGCGTACGCACATACTAACGCGATTTCATATACATAATGTAACAAAACTAAGTGATAATAATTTCACTATATGTCCCGTGGCTGCTGCTAGTATGTGTATATGTTCCTTATATTATAGAGTTCACTAGGTAGAGTATCATGTGTATTGTGTACCTCATATAGAGTAACATATTTTTTTTATTCCTTGCAATGTCTACTTTAAGATTATCTTGGTTTGCGGGCTCAGAAAGGGCCGGATATGTTCAGCAAACCAGCTTAAAGTTCATTGACTCTGAACTTATTTTCAATAAAGTGTAGTCACTAAATAAAGTAAAGTAAATAAATATAATCTAAAATATATATATTTTTTTTTATATAAAATTACTATTGTTTCATGATGATTTTAATTTTACATCTTCTTTTAATACTGCTTTTGGATAAAATTACTTTCTTTTTGTAATACACTTTAGAATGAACTTGTTATAGAATATGACTTTCAGCGCTGCTACTTTCACAGTGAACTCTATATAAAGAACGCATACACACCCTAAAGTATTATCACTTAGTTTTGTTATATCCTGTATAACTTAAAGTAGCAATACATTTATGCAAGCCTCCCAAAAAAAACTGTTTTTCATTTATATCACCTACACAAAATCTCATATAATATAACTATCGCAATATAAGGGTCAATACAAACCGCAACGCGCGCAGCGCGTAAATGCATTTCTAAATTTGTATTAAATTGACAGATTTGCATGACGTCTCACGCAATTGAATTCTGTCAAATCCATCCAAAAGGAATGCATCTACGCGTTGCGTTGCGGTCTGACTTGACCCTAAAAGTGTAGTAATACACTTATGTATGCGACTGCATTCGTTTACAATGAGAATGTTATCTTTCCCCCGAGACCGAGAGCTGTATATTTTGCTGGGATAAAAGGTAGCCTAAATGGATAAATCAGACTAAACTACTTTCATTTGTTCGTTATCAGTTTTGTTAGTATCTAGTATTATTTAAAGTACAGTGGCAGCGAAATATCTAGGTACAACACTCTTATTGCTTTAGGGGCGTCCACAATTTACGAGGTATTTAGTATTAGAGGGGTCCACCAGCCAAATTTCACTGAATCTCAGTGTGTCTGATAATTTGATAAAGAACTCTTTTGTAGATAACTTATAATGTATTTTGTACTATCAGAGAAGTTGATTCCTAGGCAGATGGGGGACCTACGTACAGTGCCACCAACTTATCTGTTCAGTAGATAAAATTGGAACTACAGCTGCCATTTTGTAAAATGTCATTCGCTGTCAGTTTTTGAAGTGCGAGTGAATATAGATATAGCCCAGTTACAGTGGATTCCCTACAGTTTCGGTAAACATTCTTAAATACCAACATTAAGCGTCTCCCAGACAGACGCGGCCTGCGGTGGCGGTGGCAGTGGCGGTCAGTTGAATGGCTTGGCCGCGTGGCCGCGTGTGTCTGTGTCGTTCCTAGAACTCTCAAGTCATCCAACTGACCGCCACCGCTACCGCCACCGCAGGCCGCGTCTGTCTGGGACACGCTTTAAACGCGACACTACTGACCCCGTCTCCTGAACAGATAAGTTGGAGGCACTGTAGTTTGGTCGCGTTACGTCAAACCCAGCCGACAGATCACAATTAACATTGAATTGACATGATCCGACCAAATGACGTTGGTCTGTCAACTGCCTAGGAATCAATTTCCTCGATGGTACATAATAGTATTTGTAATATGTTAGATATTACTATTTTTTGAAAACTACAATATATTACCGCAGGGAAAGGAAGATCAGTGACTCTTCCGAAATGTCTCACGCAATGTATGGACGACCCTTACACACGAGAGCTTAAAAAGCGTAGCGTTAAAACCTAACGTTAGCTATACATACTAACTGTTTAGTAATCTGTGATTTGTCGCCAACGTCCAACGTCAAAAATCCGACAGTGCTCGATAAAAAAGCGCCCCGTTTTAAAAACGCTTTCGTGTGAATAGATACAAGGTCATACCAACGTTTTTTAACGCCCGATGAAAAAACGCTCGTGCGAGTGAGTTCTGTGGGCTCCTAGACGATCAATTGTATTGTGCAATATCATTGAACAATATTATTGAACAATTTATTTGACAATAAGATTGATAGGCGGGCGCGTTCAATATCAAACCTAGACGGTCAATAATATTGCACAATACGTGTACAATCAATTTTATTGTGTAATATAACACAATAAAATTGATCGTCTAGGGAAGGTCGAAAAGCAGTAGATCGTATCTGTCGGCGACCGCACAGTCAATTACATGGCACGTGTCATTCCAGACTTCATTTGGTTTCGGAGTTTACTCCTGGGATACTAAAAGACACGCCGCAAAGTTAACTAAACTAAACTCTCAGGCTTACTTAAGATTCTAATTAAGTTATTAGAACTGTGAATCCAACTTAACGAACACGTATTCTCTTTAAGGAAGAGAACTAGCAAAATTTCATGTATTTCTGTTTGCTAGAACTTTGCCATGAAGTAATTATAAGCATACATTACGCTCCGAACCACAAAGCTAGTCACTTTCATACTTTTGACTTTCTTACTAATATTATAAATGCATAAGTGTATCTGTTACCTATTCACTCTTAAACGGCTGAAAAGATTTAGATAGGTATGGAGATCTTATATGGCCCGAAAAGGGCATAGGATAGTTTTTCATCAGTTGAATCAGTTGAAAAACTATAACTACTCGCGTGATAAACGAATTTCGGCGCAACGGAGTCGCACATTTACCTCTAGTATTTATACAAAATATATAAACTGAAGTATGGTAACTACTAACTTGTGTCGTGGCCTGGATCATATTCGCGATGCTTCACCAACAATAATAATAATAATAATATCTATGGACGCTTCACACCACGTCAGTCTGGCCCCGTGGTAAGTACCTGATGGACTTGTGTTACAGAAACCAGACAACGGAAATATATTTAATATTTTAATACTATACATATATTTAAGATTCACATCCATGACCCAGGAACTTTGAAAACTTTTTGTTCCATCGGCGGGCTTCGAACCCGCGACCCCCAGCTTGAGCTACCAACAGCCCACCAACTGAGCCACAGAGGTCGAATACCTTTGATAAAAGCCGCCTGTCAAATATTATATGTTAAGACTTATAAGGCAGGATCGAATTGAATAAAGGTTTTATATGTCGGTTCCTTTACCGGGAAAATTTAAAGATAACACACAAAATATCGACTCTTTTATAAGAAAAATAAGATTATAACAAACAGTATTAATATCTTACGCAAACAACATAAGCAACAAAATTGTATGTTTCATTAAGGGCGTTTGAAACTAAGTTCCCTTTTCAGTCGGTTCTTCAAATGGCACTCCAGAGAAACTTAGAGGAAATATTCTGTCTACAAATGCACGCGATCCCTATGCAAATTTATAACAAAATACACTTACATTTTTCTAAATCTGCGCTGGTCAAACAAGAAAAAAAGGACGTTACAAAAAAAGATTTTAACTTTATAGGCAATTTGAACAAACCTTTAAACTTTATAGGCAAGTAAAAAAATGTATTTTAACTAACTTGCAAAGTGCATAGTAAGAGTTAAGTTGAGTTTAAGTTAACCATGTGTAAAAATGCTTTGATTTTACTTAGATTATCATAGAAAAATTAACAAAGTGCCTCATTGAATCACTTAACAGTGGCAAGATCTAAAATAATTTTAAAACCCTGGATTACACCTGGCATTTTAAAATGTATCCAAAATAGAAATAAAATGCAATACAAACTACGACAAGACCCTAACAATGAAATCATGAAAATAACCTATAAACGATATAGAAACTTTTGTAACAACTTTATAAATAAATTAAAACATAAATACGATAGAGAATAAATAAACAAATCAGCTAAAGATACAAAAAAATTGTGGAAAACTATTAAAAATATTACAAATTTATACACTAATTAAATACCAAATACATAACTATTATATAATTATAAAAGAAACCCCCAAAGAATGCGTAGAATATTAATAAATGCTTGCGTTGGAAAAAAACCTAGCTAACAATATTCAGAGCGTAAATACCATAAAGTTAATATACCTAGCAGAATATATTAACTTTATGGTAAATACAACCTATATATAGAAAGACGTCAAGCTGTGTCAGAATCAAATTTAATGTCATCTTTTGTACTGAGACACTGATCTCCAAGAAGTAGAGTGTAGACAGCGTCCTTAGTGGTCTAAAGTCCGTTAGTGCACCTGGGATGGGATACATATCCACTCGTTTCCTTAAATTAACGAGGAATATAATTGTAGTACCTGTATTAACCCTACCTGTATTAACCCATTTGACAAATCTCTGTTTCAAACAAGGCATATTCCCAACATACCTAAAAAATCTTTAATTACCCCTGTGCACAAATCTAGTGAGAAAACAGATATAAATAATTATAGACCTATCTCAGTACTACCGGCAATATCTAAAATGATCGAAAAACTCATTAATAAAAGTCTATACGTAACTACCTGGAAACCTTTGGTATGTTTTCGGGCTTACAGTTTGGTTTTAACAACTAGATACAGGTAACAAAATATGCTTGACTAAACAGTCAAGCATATTTTGTTACCTGTATCTAGTCAAGGAAAACCCTTGACTTAAAAAAAGCCTTCGACACTGTCCCTCTTACTAATAAAAAGTTACACAGGCTGCGTAAGATTTTTTCTACTAATAATAATTTTTTTGACATATGGTGTATAACGCTGTTGTAACTTCCATACAATTTTATTTTTTTTATGAAATAAGGGGGCAAACGAGCAAACGGGTCACCTGATGGAAAGCAACTTCCGTCGCCCATGGACACTCGCAGCATCAGAAGAGCTGCAAGTGCGTTGCCGGCCTTTTAGGAGGGAATAGGGTAATAGGGATGGGAAGGGAAGGGAATAGGGGAGGGTAGAGAAGGGAATAAGGTAGGGGATTGAGCCTCCGGTAAACTCACTCACTCGGTGAAACACAGCGCAAGCGCTGTTTCACGCCGGTTTTCTGTGAGAACGTGGTATTTCTGCGGTCGAGCCGGCCCATTCATGCCGAAGCATGGCTCTCCCACGTATGTTTAATTTATCCAACGCTTACACAAGGCATCACCCTTGTATAGAGTGTGAATAATATCAAGATGGCGGATTTTCAATAGATCACCTGATTATATTTTATTATTAACCGACTTTAAAAAAAGGAGGTTATCAATTCGACGCGTATGTATGTAATATTTCTAGAACTGCCCAGTTTTTGTATATGTAAGTCTAGATCAGTGTCTGAACAAATGTGCCAAATTTCAAAAGTGTATGTATGTATGTTTTTATGTTTGTGTTCGCATATCTCCGGAACTACAAGTCCGATTTGAGTAATTCTTTTTTTGTTGTACTTGGTATTGTTCAGCTTAGGGAATACTGCAAGTTTCATCAAAATCGGTCCAGTAGTTTTTGAGACAACGTAATTTTAATTCTCAATTACGTACAATTTTGAAGTAGGTTTTATCTTTTTAAAATACTATTATGAATATGTAGTTTTGTGTGCGTTTGCTGATTTCTACCATCTTATTAGCAAAGAAACATAAAAAGAACTATTTAATATGTTTTATTTCTTAAATCAATTGAATGAAATAGATTTTCAATGTAAACGAAATATAACATACATCGCGATCGTTTTATTTAGGGTGCGTTCCACTAAGCACCTACAACGATAACGCCGTAACGCCGACCGTAGTTTTTGCCGTTCCACTCGCATGATACAAATCGCGTCAATGATACAAACTCAAGTGGAATGGATTATTGAGAGTTTCTAGCGTTCATTTCAAATTATAATTTTATCGCATTTTATATTGTTTTTGTCTAGGAACGGCTTTTAATAGTTTCTCGTTTTTATAGCTTTTTTTCAAGATATTATCGTATATTTTTATTTTCCTCTTAAGTCATCATTGTTTATTGTTACATTTATTTTTTAAATGTATATTTATTTAGTTTTTATATTATCATTGTCATCCTTATTCCTTTTTTACCTCTTATTTTACTAACTTTATAATTATTATTTTAAATCACTTATTTTGCATATAAAAAGATGGCGGTTTTATTAAAACGTCCACTTCGACCCACCTTAAAGATGGGTCGTTTTTAGCTTTGCATTAGCGAAAATATACGTCATGAGTGAGTGACGCTTTTGCTGCGATCACAACGATCGCGGTCGACATGTGAAACGGCTGAAGAAGTATTTTAAGCGTTTGAGCGCTTAGTGGAACGCGCCCCTAACACGTCATTAGTGACAAAATATGACAATTTCAAATTTTATTAACTTTGACATTAGCGTTGCGTTCAAAAACTTTGAAAGTAAATGTCATAGTAGAACATTATATTACGAAATTCACGTTCTCTACTGATTGATACTAACTAAAAATGTTTAAATATCAATCTTGTGTCCAATTATAATAATTACCAGGTTCATAAAAACATAACTTTTATATCAATTTTTGTCATCAACACCCGAACATCAGATAGCGTGTTACTTAATTCCTGAACGTTTTCATTAAGGTTAAGATTACATTTTTACATTTATTTAGATTTACCCACTAAATCTAAATAAATGTAATCTTACATTGGCTATCATGTCTATCGTACGAGGAGACATAATCAATATTGCAGTATAAATATTATTAAAGGGGAGAAAAAGGTAAGTAAAAAATTTGAATATATACCTAAATATTCAAATTTTTACTTGCATCTTTCTCACCTTGAAAATGATAACAAATACCTGTCCCAATCACACATACACGTACACACATATACATACACACACTCACACACACATGCAATAGTATAATAGTACAATCTATACTAATATTATAAAGCAGAAGAGTTTGTTAGTTTGTTAGTTTGTTTGTTTGTTTGTTTGTTTGTTTGAACGCGCTAATCTCAGGAACTGCTGGTCCGATTTAAAAAATTATTTCAGTGTTAAATAGTCCATTTATCGAGGAAGGATATAGGCTATATTATATCACGCTAAAACTAATAGGAGCAAAGAAATAGAGGAAAATATGGAAAAAACGGGGGGAAATTATTTGAAAGGGCTTATTTGAACGCGCTAATCTCAGGAACTACTGGTCCGATTTGAAAAGTTCTTTCAGTGTTAGATAGCCCATTTATCGAGGAAGGCTATAGGTTATATTTTATCACGCTAAGACTAATAAAAGCGAAGAAATAGAAGAAAATGTGGAAAAAACGGGGGAAATTATTTGAAAGGGCTTATCTCACGAACTACTCGAGCAATTTTTCTGTTATTTGGGTCAGATAAGAAGTAGACCACGTGAAGGATCATAGGCTATATTTTGTAGACTGATTTGTCTGTGAAATATGTAATGTACGCGGGCGAAGCCGCGCGGAACGTCTAGTTATAGTATATAGTGATAGCAGTTTGTCGGCGGGCTAATAGTGATCAGATCAGGGGGGTGTGCCAAAATCTTTTCGTTTTCGCTTCGTTATAGAATCGCCGATGAAAATGTATGGAATTGACATAAGCGTTCGTTAGTATGACGTTGACGTTCGACTCGTCTTATGTCAATTCCATACATTTTGATCGGCGATTCTATAACGAAGCGAAAACGAAAAAGTTTCGGCTAAATGCCGGGCATATTGCGCAAGGCCTGATCTTTGCGTAATATGTCCTTATACAGTAAAGTACAGTAAATACTGTACTTTACTGTATCAGAGCATATTATTATTTAATCCAACCAAAATCCGTCCGGTTTGCACACGTCAGTCATATCAGAACATTGACAGAAACTTTGTCAAACGTCGAACTAAACTTTTTGTTTACTGTCTAAACTGGTACCGCTTCGACACAGTACATTAATCCAATTTGGGAACGCTATTTTAGAAATGCAGCAGTGGTTTCGCGTTTCACATGATAATAGGTAAAGTAATGCCTATGAGCTTGTAACAGTATTGAAACTCTCGTCACTCACTGTCACTCGGACCAGAGTAAACAAAACCAACGAGTAGGCCGACTCAGAAGAGATCTCGTTTATACGTTTGACGTAGTATGTCACATCAGCCGGCGCGCGCTGTACTAATGCGTTACTAAGCATTGTGAAACCATAAAGTTAATATACCTAGCGGAATAGAGCAACAATCTCGAGCTGTCAAACGAAACCGAAATTGGTTTACATCTGTGTGTAAAAATATGTATACGTATACACTTACACAAGCATGATTGAACATGAATTATATGAGATTAAATTATCAACGTGCCGATAAGTGCCGACTGGACGTCAAAAAAACAGTTCTGCTGTCATGTCGAATGGGCTGGCTCGACCGGAGAAATACGACGTTCTCACAGAAAACCGGCGTGAAACAGCGCTTGCGCTGTGTTTCGCCGAGTGAGTGAGTTTACCGGAGGCCCAATCCCCTACCCTATTCCCTTCCCTACCCTCCCCTATTCCCTTCCCTTCCCATCCCTACCCTCCCCTATTACCCTATTTCCTCTTAAAAGGCCGGCAACGCACTTGCAGCTCTTCTGATGCTGCGAGTGTCCATGGGCGACGGAAGTTGCTTTGCTCTTTTTACCACGCAGTGTTACTGATAGTGACATCTCGCTTGCTCAGGCCTTTGTTTGTCTATTCCGCTAGGTATATTAACTTTATGGGTGAAACATGTTCAAATTGACACTTGCGCCCAACTCGCGTACATTCGCCCGTTTGTTTGAAGTACTCCTTAGTTCTGTCTACTCTGCTCGGACGATGTGCTACTGCTATAAAATATACACAGTAAACCACTTCTTTACTACACTATACCTTGATCGGGCACACGCACACATAAGCGTAATTTGAGACAAGTTGAAGTAGCAAATTATACAGTATCACGATTCACGTCCCAAGCGCCTAAAACATAATATTGTATCTATCTTGAGCGAGTTGGATTCCGTCCGGAATGCTTTCCAGAATCTGATCCTTCAGTTTTGGAACGAAGTTCCTTATCGCGCGTTGCGAAAGGGGGCTAGACGGAAAAAATTAAGACCAAAAATTGTCACGACACCTGTTGCTATAGTTGTAATACCGTGCGACGTGCGCGTGTTTCTATGTCTTAAAAAATAAAAATTTATTACAATTCCTTTACTAATAATTATTAATCGAAAGGAACTTCATCGTTCTATCCGGGTAATATTATTAGGCGTAGGTAAAAAAAAATTAAGAAATCCACAACAACTGGCTGATAATAATAATATAATAATAATAATATCTATGGACGCTTCACACCACGTCAGTCTGGCCCAGTGCTAAGTACCTGAAGGACTTGTGTTACGGGTACCAGACAACGGAAATATATTTAATAATTTTATACTATACTGTATATATTTAAGATTTTTATTATATGATACACATATTTAATACACATCCATGACCCAGGAACTTTTTGAAAACTTTTGGTTCCGTCGGCGGGATTCGAACCCGCGATCCCCGGCTTGAGCTACCAACAGCCCACCAACTGAGCTACAGAGGTCGTGATGTAACGGACACTCCAAGGTCACGTAAGCTACACTACTGTGTAGAATTATACTATGCTAATACAGTCAGCAGCAGTTATCTGTAATATGTCACACAGCGAGTGTCGCAACTGATAGAGTATGACAAATCTGTTCCTGTGTGTAACTAGCGTGACAGATTCGTCACGTCGCCTGATAATGAGAAATGAGTAATGACAAATACATACTTTACAGGGTATTTTATTAGTATTTGTAAGTATAATCAGAATTAACCCACCACTTGAGAGTTGTTTCACACTACCTCCTGTCAATATTAATACAGTATGAAGTATCATTTTGCATGCAGGCTAAAAGAAAATTAATGCGACATTATGACAGCTGCTTTGCATATACCCTTATGCGTCAAAACATCCCTGTTGGTCTTCACGCGCCAAATCAATTTTGTAGGAAAATGCGCTGGGGATTTAATCATCGTCGAAGGGAATGCGCTCATTATGTCTGTATTTTAACCCACCAAAACATTTCTCATTCCGTCAGCTTTAAGCAGTGATGGAAATATTCACGCCATTTTCATGTTTTCCTCACGTACGTACTCCCTCGCGATTAATTTGCCGCGGCTGTAATAAGCGCAAACCGATGTCTGAATTCTGGAAACAAACAGGAAATACCTTGATTCCTTTTATTTCTCTCTACGTCGAAATTGCAACTGTTACTGTTAGGTTTTCATACTAATATTAGTAACTTGAATTCCATTTCATTTATTTATTATTAGTTCTTCAAATATAAAAGAATAACCGCCGTACTCTGACCGCCGTACTCAGAGACATTTAATTATGATTAACCTTCAAAATCAAGAGTTTGACAGATAATGTATGGGGCTTATGTCAAAATTTTGAATTAATTACATTAAAGTAAATACTGTGTTGTACTATAGTCAGGACAATTTAAGGTGGCACCAGCGGTCATTGACCTTTCTAGTCTAGGAGCTTTGTGAAAAATACTCGCACTGCATTCTGTTAACTTAAGAATAAAATTGAATTCTTATAAAGAAACAGACTATTATAGTTTCATCGGAAAACGTCTTGGTTACCTCTTCGTATGATAATCTCCAACTATTTATGAGTTTAAAGTGATATAATTCATACTGTATTCACATCGTGTATGCAAAATACGATATCATCCTTAGGGCCAACCCACACGTACCACAACCACAACACGTCGCAACGACAAAATGCCGTCAAGCAGTGGTTACGTGTGAATGGTGTCGCTGCAGCTTTTTGTAGTTGCGTTGTGGTATCGACAAAATGTCGACATGGTTGCGTTGCCGCCAGTAGTTGCGATGTGGTTACGTACAAAAGTCAATGAAACGGAGAAAGGATGCATCGATGCATCGACGCAACGTTGTGGTTGCGATGTGGTCGGCCATTAGTTCGCTTGTGGTTGCGATGTGGTCGGTATCACACAAGCGGTCGACAACGACTGCAAAATGTGGTACGTATGAACAGTCCAGTTAATTTACAATACGAAATATACGCCCGACCACGTGGTATGGCCGTGTCGTTGTGGTGTGGTTGTGGTTGTCGTGTGGTTGTGGTACATGTGGGTTGGCCCTTAGACTAGAAACATCTGTCACTTCATTGTCAATTGCGGTTTGTATCAATGAGGTTATATGATAGGAGGGCGCCTTATATTTTGACAGCTGATAATGTTACTCTTTCTAACTAACGATTCAGTAAGTTGGGTGAAAGAGAAAGCTCATATCGGTGTATAAACGTCAAAAGCATGTAATGTTATGTCCTACCTCCCAGGACATAACAAAGGCGTAGGTCTGCATATTTCATGTTTAAAAAGTGATAATAAAAGTGTTTAGTGAACGTTTAATGCAATATCTTGTTGGGTTTTGTGGTTCCGCTATATAATAAACCATAAAAACGGTCAAAGAATGCCTAAAACACGTGGATTTAACATAACATACGTAAGTTTTCAACAACGTTTTTTGGGCTTATCAATCGGTATTTTTGTAAGCTAAAAAGAAAATTTATAAGTTTAATAATCCCTTAATCATGCTGTTTATGGTATTAGTGATAAAAATGTCACATCAAGTAATAATTTCGCTACAAATATGGCATAGCTTTTTACGTGTACTTTAGGGATGCACCTTGCTTGAAGTATAATATATTATATCGATAAAAATATTGTCATGGACTAAATGTTTTTTTTTTTCAGGATTTGAAAATGCTGCAAAATAAACGACGAACAGAAATATTTAGACGCATGTTTCTTACTCCCTTATGAAGACATCACAATAAAAAAGTTCTAACGGAGAGTAAAATGATTAACAGCTCTCACACCTCCCCCCTGTAAGTACTCAAATCGTTACTTGGATCTACTTTTTGAAATTTTAACCTGGCATTATTCTTTTTTAATTAAATGTAAAATTTTAATAAGGCTAAAGTCATAATCATTTAAATACCTCGATCGTCGAATACCAGACACAATAGATATTCAGTTGTTATGCGGCACCCCTGGGTTCCGCTTGGGGCTTGATGGGTTAAGTATGGAAAACTTACATAAAGCATATTGCCCCGTATACAATATTATATATGTATATATTTTATAGTATTAAGTACATTTAATGACACTAAACCAACTATTTTTTTAGGTTTTTGGAATGCTTCTAAAGAAGAGTTCAATATGATAGTGATGACGGAGAGACCTATAATGAAGATAATATTATTTTTAAGTTTAGATTATAACCGAGTATTCTTCGAGGTGGTGAGATGGAGTGAGGAGGGATGGTTTAAGTTGTAAGGTACTTGTTAGGTACCTACGTTACAGTTTCAAATAAAAATGCAGGATTACGGAACCACTTAGTTTATTCATATATTTACACTTAGTTTGTACACACAGACACAATAAATGTCTAAGGATTGAGTTACTTTACAATGGTTACAATTCGATCTACTACCGCAAGTACGAGAAAACTAACTGCGCACTTACAATTAATAACCACAGATAACTAGATTTCACGCGCGACTGTTATGAGGTATTATTTCGACTCACTGTTACGAGTTATTATTTCGACTGACTAACAATAATTTACATCAAGACCTTATATAGGTAACGAGCACAGATTACGCTTGTTTACAGGGAGACTGCCGGTGTCGCCAACAATGAAAAATTATTCCATACAAAATCTGCCCGAAAAAGTAGTGCGCAATTAATTTTGGCGACGTAGTCTATGTACAATGTAATATTATTTATTAGGTACCTATTTAATTTATATATGAAATTTTTATTATCTGTTTTACATGTTTATAGATACTATACTATACTAATACATTGTTCTAAGTTGCAGTAGCTGCCACAAAGTGAGGAAAATCCTCCCTTGTCACTACCACCTTCAGGAGACCCCCCCCCCCCCCCCCCCCCCGTTAAGGAGACTGTTGTCAACTGTTTTCAGTGTTTTCGAGGCATACTAGGGTTAGCTAAAGTTTATATTTTTATAATATGAATTTAAGTATTCAATACTCGTATACTCGCAGTTAAGCATTAATTGTGGGTCAACCCACATTTTTTTTAAGTTATAGATGCCGTTTTAAATGATCTAAAGAACATGACTGCATTTATATCTCAATACGTAATTTTTTGTAGCATGATACACAAATGCAGTCATCGAACAGAGTCCAATAATTATAAAGCAGACAACCTTCCCCGTAAACCATATTTAAAAATTGCTAATGTCATATTTTCTCAATTAAAATCTTGACATGTCCAAATTTTGTTATGTGCAAAAAATGGAATTTTTGAATATTGATACTAAACAAAATATTTTTTAGGTTAAAGAAATGCTCCTAGAGAAGAGTTCAATGTGATGATGATGACGATTGAGAACCTATAAGGAAGTTAATTTTATATTTACTTCAAAAGCTGCGACTAAGAACATATTCAATAAAACCTTATGTTTGAATATTTTTCATTTAATTTCAAATTTTTAATATGTGTGTAAATATATTATTCAATGTGTCCTAACACCGGTGTCCGATCCTTACATCTTAAGATGTATGGCATATTTTATTGACTGAAGGATCGGATACTGGTGTTGGGACAGTGGACACATTATATTATTATGTGTCCCGTCACCAGTATCCAATGCTTTAACGTCTTTATTTCTTCGATAATACATAGTAATTGTTATTTTACAAAATTGTTGCTTAATAGTTAAGTATAATAAAGTATATTGGTTCTTCTGTAGTTTATGTAAAAACTGTTGATTTTATTGATATTACACTTCGGACAAGCCTCCGTGGCTTATGGAGTATACATATTATGTATATTTTTAACTATTATATAAGAGTGTAATTATTTACTTAAATATTTTATAAATAAAATAATATCTTTTCACCAAATTGAAAGCGACTTCTAATTTAATGAGCATAATATGTCCTACATTGAACATGCGGGTCGAATTGATAACCTCGTTTTTTGATGTCGTTTAATAAAAATATATAACATAAAATTATGGTCGACTATTGGTCGATAGCTGTAGTCTATTTTTATATTTTTATCGATATACAAGCAGATATACGCCCATCCCTACACGCACACTACGGCAATTGCACACAAGCATAAAATGGCCACGCGCTGGCGAGCTAAGAAGCCATCTACCTATATCCTTAATCTGTGGTTTGTATAGAAAATGACAAGTTACTACAGTCGAGTTAGATTCTTTTTGAAATTTATTAACGTCAGAAATTATTTTGCGCCAGTGTTTAGAGGGGGCCATAAATAGCTTAAATCAAAAACTTGATCAAATCCGACGGGTGCGTTAGCCGCCATATTAGTTTGAAGTTCAAATCTTTTTTTAGCCATATGTTCTTTATTTTTTTTAAGAAAAAAAAATTCCGTGCAAAAAAATTTCTGACTATAATTAATTTCAGGTTTCCATACATGGCTGAACTAACTCTACTGGACTAAGTTTTTTGACAGGGAGTCAATGACCGCTACAGACAGAATTCCGTGATTTGAGAATATAACTAATAGAGCCTGATCCTAGAGGGATCAGACATAACTTAGTATCACATAGACAACACAGGTTCTTAGTAGTGCCTTATGTACTTAGAATACTTGCGTGTTTGAGGAGATCTACGTGTGACACGGGGGTGTGCCAAAATTTTTTCGATTTCGCTTCGACATAGAAACGCCGATGAAAATGTATGGAATTGACATAAGCATTCGTTAGTATGACGTTGACGTTCGGCTCGTCTTATGTTAATTCCATACATTTTGATCGGCGATTCTATAACGAGGCGAAAACGAAAAAGTTTCGGCTAAATGGCCTGGGCATGTACCAGGTGAGAAAGGTGACTAAAAATTTGTCTTACTTAACTTTCCTGGCTATAATATATATTATATAATTTGTAGATAAGACGATATCGTGACGTGCATTTTTACGTTACGTTAACGTAAATTTGCACGTCACGTCAACGTACCGTGCCACGTTACCGCACCGTTCCACGTTGACGACGTCGTAACGTGGAGATGTGGACAGGCCTTGACACTTGACAGGTTCAAAAGCCAGGGGTCAGGCTTAGAGCGAAGCCACGATTGCTGCGTTGCGGTGTAATGTGTCGTAGGACGCAGTACTTACGCTTTGTCAAATTGATTTTTCATTGCAATTATTCTACAAGGATATTGTGGGACTTGATTTTCATTGTAATTCCAATAGTGCACTAGCGGCCAGATCGCGGCGGCCATCGAATGTATGGTGTGGCCGCTGGTCGTGTGGCGGCCAGGTGCGCGTGGTCTATGGCGGTTACATACTAAGGTATCTATATCGATGGCCGCCGCGGCCTGGCCGCTGCGGCTTGGCCGCCAGTGCGCGCCCGGCCTAATGGTGTGAGTGTCTCAACTTTTTATGTGCCTGGAAAGTGACAATTTATAAGGCAGCGGCATTAATTCCAAAAGTCAAATAAAACGGTGACAGTGCAGCATTTACTCATCTACTTCATAACTTGTCCATCACTGCTGCAAGACAGTACGTCTGACGATGCAACAATTTACTGTTGCCCGCAACTAAGTTGGTCCAAAAATTGTTTATCACGCAAGAACCGTATTTTTTTTTTTGGGGGAACAAAAACTATCCTATCTCCTTTTCCGGAACTCAAAGTATCTTCGTACCTTTCATCTAAATCGGTCTAGCGGTTTAATCATGAAGAGGTAACAGAACGACAGATAGACATACACTCTTTCGCATAACTAATTTTAGTATGAATGTATGTGAAACGTCGGAACGTCGATGCTGGGACGCCGCACCGCGACAGAGCAATGTGGCCACACTTATAATATAGCCACCAGTCTGTGCCGGATTATCCTAACCAGACTCAACGCCGAATGACACATAATGTTGTGATTTAGAAGCTGCGATATCCGTTTTTGGGAGTTTCCCAAAATTTGCGATATCGGTTGTATCTAATCAGCCTGTACTTGTCCACTGCTGGACAAAGGCCTCCCTCAATAAATGCCAAAATACTCGCATCCAACATGGACCCGCAACTGAGCGGAGATCGTCGTGCCACCTAGTAGAAGGTCTACTTAGGGTCAATTCAGACCGCAACGCGACACGTAGATTAATTTCTAAATTTATATTGAATTGACAGAATTGCATGACGTCTCACGCAATTGGAGACTGTCAATTCAATACTTTAGAAATGCATCTACTAAATACATTTTATGCATTTCTAAATTTGTATTGAATTGACAGACTTGCATGACGCCTCACGCAATTGGAGTCTGTCAATTCAATACAAATTTAGAAATGCATCTACGCATCGCGTTGCGGTCTGAATTGACCCTTTGACTGCGTTTAACCAGCCTTTGTATTTATTTCGGTTTAGTAAAGAATATTAATTGGTGAAATGCATGCTAAGTGATTTCTTAACTTAACACGAACTTTTGGTAAAAGGTCGACTATTACCTCCTATTATACATAATACCAAATAACTAGCTAAAAGCCGAGCTTTGTGCTGACTCGCGTCATCACACCTTGACTGACTGATGATTATTGATATTAATATTGAGCAAAAAAGGCCAAAAAAATCACGTTTGTTGTATGGGAGCCCGCCTTAAATGTTAATTTTATTTTGTTTTCAGTATTTGTTGTTATAGCGGCAACAGATATACAGAATCTATGAAAATTTCGGAAGTAACAGGGTCCCGTTTTTACCCTTTGGGTACGAACCCTAAAAACCTTGATTGAATGATGATAACACATCTACATAATATAAATAAAAATTACTGTGTTAAGAGCGGGCTGTGCAATTTTGCTGTGTTTTCTAATAAGTATTACGATCCCGGAAGACGATTGACTCAAATGAAATTGAGGTTTATTTAATCATTGTATATTTATCTCATATTTAGATAACGGAAAATACGATTCACTTATTTTGACTTGATAGTTTTATTTTTCGAAATTATGAAACTTTTTGGGCATTTCAACAAATATCTGTTACACTTATTGAGTTACTATCATTAAATAACTTGCACTACTACAATCACACACTTTATAAAATAATAGCTAAAGGAAATATTACTATTGTATTTAGTTTTTTAATAATCATCAAAAAACAGTTTTGGGACTTACGACCATTACTTTCGTGCTATAATGCGGGAACCGTTGTTACGCGATATTGTTCACTATTAGCTGCAGCCTAAAGTTCATTGCCCGGGAGCACGATTCATGGAATTATTGTATCACGTTTGGAGGATAGTGTTGTGTGTAGGCGGGGCTAGCGTTTTCACAGTAAAGCACAAATCAATACGCGTGATAGTTTTTCCGTAAAGTGTACCACGAAATGTAATTTAATGGTTGTGGTACATATATAATAATTCAAGACTTTAGACTATAACAACATTTCGTATATAATATAGTATTTTCAAGAAACTGTAAATGCGAACAATTTTCCGGTGTTAGTAGAGTCTATTGTTTGAAATACTATTTTTATGAGAAAAGCGCCGTGTTTTTAAACGTACCATGCTCCCTGAGGTACTGATCCTCGCTCGATGTATTGTCTCAACTCTTAACATATACAGGGTGTAATAAAAGTAACTGATAATACTTTAGGGTGTGTATCAGTCCCCTGCAAAGAGTTCGCTGTGAAAGTAGCAGCGTTGAAAGAGTTACTTTTTTTTTTTTACTTTTGTATTGGAAAAATTCATGACGCTGGAGCACTTGCTCATACAAACCGCAATAAAAATTTTGCTCTTTCAGCGCTACTACTTTCATAGTAAACTTAATATAAGGGACCCATACACACTCTAAAGTATTATCGCTTAGTTTTGTTACACCCTGTATAAAGCTGCTGTTTTATCCACTCTGCTAACGAACCTATAATATACCGACTTTGGCCTACATCCTAGGAAAAGGATTAAGGATTGCTAACTTACAGAAATGCTGCTTTGATTATTATTTTTAACAAAAAATTAAAACCGACTTCCAAGGTAAAAACAATAATAAAATCCTTATAATATGAACTAAAAAGTATTAAATAATGTTTCCTATCTAATAGTGCCTTTTTCCGAATTTGGCTAAACCCCAACTATTTCTGTACTCAATCTTCATCAATTTGAAGTCGGTACCAGATATAGCTGAATCTTCAGTTCTCTGACAGAATAGGTATTTGAAACTTTTGAAACTGGCACCGACTTCAAAATTATGAAGATTGAGTACAGAAATAGTTGAGGTTTAGCCAAATTCGGAAAAAGGCACTATTAGATAGGAAACATTATTTAATACTTTTTAGTTCATATTATAAGGATTTTATTATTGTTTTTACCTTGGAAGTCGGTTTTAATTTTTGTTAAAATTAATAATTTCACTCTTTTTAGTTACCTAGTAAATTATCGCGTATATTTTACGTATCTTATTACAATTTGTTAAGAGTCACACTCAATGCGATTGTGTTTCTTATTCCTATTACGATGTAGATTGTTTTCCTATGTAAGTATTTTCATACTAAGGGTTCAATTTATTACCTCGATCGTGGGAATCGCAGACACAATAGATTTTTAATTGTTATGCGGCAGCCGGGTGCCGCTTGGGCTTGATGGGTTAATGTTAAACTAGTGTAGTACCTATCGAAGCAACTTACTTCTTTTTTTTCTTTCGAATCTCAAAAGTAATGTCAAATGTGTGCCTTACGCTCTGGAGTTAAGGTTGACTTTATTATGTTCAATTTTGTGGTACATAAGTCGCTTAGAACTTGAATCATTTATTTTGAAACAACATTATATTTTTATTTAAATCGCTATGAAAAGTACCAATTATAATAAGGTGATGATATAACTATGGTGTTGTGGGGGCATATTGTATCCATATACAACCATGTGACACTGGTGACCCTGACGTGGTAATGATGATGATGATGATGATGATGAGGATGATGTTGAATGTAATTTGCATAGTAGCATATGCTTTCAGTTCTTAAAACAGCGCCTAAACCCCCAAACTTGTATCTATAAGGAATCCGGAGTTCTCTTAGTATCTTCGGAACCATAGTATACCTTGGTGCAAAATCTTGCGTTTTGGTAGCATATGCTTAGGATACTTCTCATAAAACTAAAATCACCATATGTCTACATATAAATTTTGAGGAGTTCCCTCGATTACTCATAGATCCCATCATCAGATCACCACTTTTGTGAAAATGGGACCAAATTGGAGGGAAACCTAATAGAATAAAATAAAAATTTTGAAAATCGGTTCACAAACGGCGGAGTAATCGTTGAACATACAAAAATAAAAAATAAAAAAAAATAAAAAATATCCACAGCCGAACATATAACGTCCTCCTTTTTGGAAGTCGGTTAAAAAGTCACATCAGTGTCTATACTGTATTTATTGTTAAGTATCTTACTTGTTTATAACAAACTAGTAGTTGCTTATGATTACAACTTATTAATCGGGACTTAACGCGACTAAAGCCCAATTTCACCAACGACTGTTAAAGTTAGTGCTCGAATTAGTGTCACGTTACCTCTTTCGTTTTTCACATGAATGAAAGAGAAGACATAACATTTTAACAAGCTGGTAACACCATCAGACGTTTGTGAAATTGGGCCTTATTCTAGTTCTAGTTGATAACATTACAAAATATACAAATAGGTACAATATAAATAATTGAACTGCACACAAAGGCGGCATTACTTAGTAGTAATGCCGCCTTTGTGTGCAGTTCAATTATTTATATTGTACCTATTTGTATATTTTGTAATGTTATCAATTTGTGCACAATAAAGTATATTTGTTTGTTTGTAATGCTACTAGAATAAGTCGCTTTAAGTACCGATTAATAAGTTTTAATTATAATGCAACGCGAAAGTTTAAAATTTCATAGTACTTGTGAGTTTGTGCGCACACGAGAAAATCCCGCCAGAACCGTATATTTAACCGACTTCCAAAAAGGAGGAGGTTATACGTTCGGCTGTGGATATTTTTATTTTTATTTTTGTATGTTCAACGATTACTCCGCCGTTTGTGAACCGATTTTCAAATTAGCTTTTACTTCAATTTGGTTCCATGTTCACAAAAATGGTGGCCTGATGATGGGATCCATGAGTAATCGAGGGAACTCCTCAAAATTTATATGGAAACATACCGTGATTTTGGTTTAATGAGAAGTATCCCAAGCATATGCTACCAAAAAGTAAGATTTTGCACCAAGATATGCTATGGTTCCGAAGATACTAAGAGAACTCCGGATTCCTTATAGATACAAGTTTGGGGGCTGGGGCGCTGTTTTTAGAACTGAAAGCATATGCTACTATGCAAATTACATTCATCATCATCATCATCATCACTACCACATCAGGGTCACTAATGTCACATGGTTGTATAATGTATATGGATACAATATGTCCCCACAACACCATGTACCATCACGTTATGTCCCTATTATTAGTACTTTTCATAGCGATTTTGAAAATATAATGTTTTTTCAAAATAAATGATTCAAACTTAGGGTCAATCTATACAGTCGAAGCGCATCTAAGCGACTTACCATAATTGAACATAACAAATTCAACCTTAATTCCAGAGCGTAAGGCACACGTCTGCCGGCGACCAACCCTGATTGGTCTCGTGCAGAATCGCAGAAGTAATGTGTGCGTTACACTCTGGAGAAGGTTGACTTTGTTATGTTCAAACGTACACCGCCATCTCTTAACAGAAGTTGGAACTAAACTTAATACAATTTAAATGTTGTAATGAATGTTGAAACTAACTTAAACAGTAGTTTTAAGTAGTTTAAGTATATTTATTTTTAATGTTCTGCTGATGTTTCCTAAAATTGATTCAGTAGTTTTGATTTATGTTCATTACTACCCGTGGCCCGCATTGGCCGGTACCACCTCAAAAGCTACGTCCCGCAATTCTTAAATCTGTAATATCTTCGAAAATATTCATTTAAATCATAATATGATGTAAAAGGTCATATAGATGTATATTAAATCAACAATGTATTTAAAGTATTAAATTGAATAAGGATTAATGCTGTATTGGTCTGTATTGGTTAAAATCGCTTCGAAAATTAGCCGTTATTTGTAGTAAAAAGTAAATGATAAAAAATGTTATTGTGGGATATATATATATATATATATATATATATATATATATATATATATATATATATATATATATATATATATATATATATATATATATATATATATATATATATATATATATATATATATATGTATATATGTGTCACCGGCGTCCGAGACACAATAGAATATCTAGTGGTGTGTCTCGTTTTCCCACGATCGACGGGTTAATATTACATAGATATTATTTGATAATATTTAAATTAAATCGAAACACTTTAGTTTCCAATTTAGATAGAATGAACGACTAAAAGCTCTGAATTCTCTTTGTTTCAGCAATAAAAGTGTCTGCACATGTAAAATATTGCTAATAACTGAAGAACGAATGTATAAATTACACTAGTTTAATATAATGTAGCAGTTCCATTACATTTCCTTGAAACGGTCCAATGATTTTGTAATTTTTAAGAATCATTAAAACACTCGAGACAGCTTTAAAAAATATGAAAAAATGAAAGCGTATTTTATTAGTTTTTTTATCTATTATTATTATTAAATTACCCACTAAAACTAAACTTTATTAGCTGCATACTTATTTTTGATACCGTGAGCAGGGCCGCGCCACCCTTATGTTCGAACTGCGAAGTGTGCGGCGCACACAGGCGCCAAGACAATAGGGGTGCCGCGGCGTAGCCAATTTCGATCAAATTTAACAAATTATAATAAATCAAAATATAAGTTGAAAGTTGAAACATTAAGATTCGAGAAAAAGAGGCGCTTCATGGATTTCGCATACAGGCGCTGTGGGGGGTTGGCGCGGCCCTGACCATGAGATAAATTTATTCATTAGCACATGACGGATCATTGTTATGTGGTCGAGCAACGTCAAGCCGTGCTGACTGATCAAAACTTACATTGACTTGACATAACGCGACCAAATAATGTTGGTCAAAATCAATTTCTCTGATAGTACATTCCGGTTTTCAGAACACCCTAACGCAGGGGTTCCCAAACTGTGCACCGCGGCGCCCTGGTGCGCCGTGGAAAGGCAAATTAGGGCGACGTGATTCGATCCTCCATCCGAAATCACAAATATAATAAAATAAAATTATTATAATATGAATTATACAAAGCAGGCAGATGATTAAATATTTGTTTATTATTATTTACCTGCTTAACCTTACTATAATAGTAATCATTAAAGGTATTTATGTATCTTTTTGTAATAGGCGCCGCGCCGTGACAAAATATTGAACGTGTACCTGCGCCGCAGGCTGAAAAATATTGGGAACCCCTGCCCTAACGCTATAGCGTGCGTTGTGTTGTGTTTCAATCAAATGAAATAATCATTGTGTTGGTCATTATCGATACATTCGCGGTTCGTCAGTAATTCGTAACAATTAGCGCTGCTGTACACGAACCAATACCACCGAGCCGTGCATTTCATTACACGCTAAAATCTTAATCATCATTGTAAAATACATATCTTATGTTCGACGGGTCAGTTGTTTTTAATTAAGCTATTGTATAGCTTTTATCGCGGGCTTAAAGCGCGGCGACCAAATCAAGGAATTCCGTAACGAAAAATCTAACACCCCCACTTCGACCGCTGTGCCTGTCGGTGCGGCGTTCCCAGACTTCGTAACGGTGTTTATGTGCGTACGACTAGACGCATGCGTTGATTAAAAATTCTATGCAATAGCTTTTACAATTATTATTTTTTTTAATTTTTAAATTTCCTTTTTAAAGCGAAAACTTCTTAAGGGCCTTCCCCTACGGAGATTCCGTAATTTACCGTATTTAGCCTTATAAACTCATAATTTGAAAGCTACAAAGTTATAATAAAAATACAGAAATAATCTTCAGTATATCAACATTCCTTTCCCTGTTTTAAATTTTCTATTTTTGTTTATTATACTCATGATATTAGCTTCCAAAGTAATACCAATTGACAACATTTCATTTAATTAATCATCAAAAATAAAAAATACCATTTCTTTGTTTTTATTTCCGAAGTCCTAAAAAAATAATTACAGACTTTTTTAATCATTAATTTCCGAGAAAAAAAAATTAAAACGAAAAATCCACTTGTGACGTCATTGGTACGGCAGAATACGATAAACACCTTTGCTTGTAGGATAAAACCTAAAAAACGTTTATCGCGTCACTTTAATGTCGTTGTCAAAAAATTGACATATAACCTGTATTTAAATCTTTGTTGTTGTTGAGAGAGGACGCCACGCAATTTGATTTCATTGTAAAAAGAATCAAATCAAATCAACGTTAAGAACTATAGAAATTTGCGAAAAGAGCTCGAAAATACTGCAGATCTAAACACAATAACAAATTAAATAACCTCAAAGTAAAGTACCACAAAGTCAGTGACAGTACTGACAGATTTTTTTTAAGAAATCAGATATGACGTGCAAAGGTATTTTGTTGTTCAACTGTACCAATGACGTCATTTGGCGCTTAAGTCATTTTAGAATGATCAGAATTAAAAACCAAGTTTTATAAATGAAAATGACCACATTTTCAAAAATAAAAAAATATGGGTCCCCTAATTTAACCCCTACTTTTATATTTCGTCATAAAACAAGTACAAAAAATATTTGAAATGTTGTCAATTTATTAAAATTGAAGCATACTTTTTCATCATCTCTAGTATTTACAAATTACGTTTATTTGAAACACACGACTATAGAAAGACAATTTCATTAACTACATATTCCCCGTTTTAAATTTTTTTAGATCAATTTTAAACTAAGATAAGTAAAAAAATAGGATTTTTGTGCGATCTCGGCAACGCGTCAAATGTATGGTCAAGGTCGTTTGCTCGGGGGATGGCCTTAAGCGGTGTTGTGCATTTTTTGGAATGGGTGAAATTTTAAATTTTTTAGGTTATGCGTCAGGACTCTGATCTAAAATTCGTAAGGCGGTAGGAGATGAAAGGAGAAAAGTATGTCCTTCCCCTTCTACGGCGTCAACGTATGTCTGCTGCTGCTGCTTCTTTTAATATTGATTTCTGCCAGTACTGCCGAATGCAACTCATACGTAACGTACTTGTAGTAACGTTCGTCGTTCATGCTATGTTTATTTGATTATGTGAAAAGACTTGGAGATGTTCGTATTGGTTTAAATGAATAATGGTAATGTTGGCAGTATTGTTTAATGTAGGTACGTAACAAATTATTTTAAGTGCCATTTATATACACAACCAAAAAATATTAGTTTAAAAAATATGAAAGACTTTCCCGCGTATTTCTCTTCGTAGCAACACGGACAGCAAAAACAATTTGAAAAAGTTTCAACGGGCATATTTTTTTAGAAAATACTGTTACATGGAAACGTTTGCTGGGCTTAATCGGTGCACATTTGAATGACAAAACCGCATCAATACATTTGCGTTGGCGATTGTTCGTCGCGCGATTCGGTGGTCCATTGTGTGTATGTCGCAGTCGACTGGTTAAAAAAGCCATTCAATCAAACAGCTAGCCCTTTGACTGAACAACGCCATTCAATCACACGGCTATACGTCGTTTCGCCGACTTGTTGACTGCAACGTTCAACACTACAGCTAGATGACGCTTAGCCAACTGGTTAAATGGTAAATTAACTAAGATGACCATTGGTTTAGTGCTATTATTACACAAGCGTAATGATAACAAGCAGATTAATTGTATTCTAACTCATTTTAAACACAATTGTAATAAATACCTTGGTGATGCATTTCATAATCCCGTAATTTCTCCTCGAATATTAGTTTAAATTTTGATTCACTCGTATGTGCCCCCATAATTTCTGTCTCTTAAATAATACTTGTAAAATATATTACGAAAAATATCTTAATACAACCACAAAACACCGGTTAGTTGACGCCATATTGTAAACAAAACGCACCTAGCGCCGCGGTGGTGAGCGCTGAACTATTTCAATCAAACGGCGGCTTTTGAATCAGCTGTAGTGTTGAACGTTTTGAGCGACTTAAATATTCAATTAAAAAGCTAGACGTGTGATTGAATGGCGTTGTTCAGTCAAAGGGCTAGCTGTTTGATTGAACGGCTATTTAAACCAGTTGGCTGCGACATGTACACAGTCACGTGTAAACTTCGCCATGCCACATATATACTAACTACTAAGGCTCGATATGCGTCCGTGCGACCGAGCAGTTTGGCCACTGCGGAAGGAGACTATAAGCTCTTAAAGACATGAATGGAAGAAGCCGATTAGTAACAGTTAAAAAATTGCCGTTTTTTGCATAAGCGGAAGCTTTAGGGCCGGTAAAATGATTTGGAATAAAAAATGGATTTGATGTATAGCCTATATTAGCCAGATGATGAAGTTGTAAGTTACAAGATTTGTTTAAATTATAAGGGAAAATATGAGTAATTGTCCATATGTTATAAAACGTTAGTTATCTGGTTATTCCACTCACGTCTTTAATTGCGAGTTACGATTTATTTTATTTGCGGCGCGATTGCGGAGCGATTGCACCGCTATTTACATACAATAATTGTTTGTGATCTTGTGATGTAGCGGCTAAATCGCACGGTCTCGCGGAGGCATAATAAATCGAGCCTAACGCCATACCACGTTTATACACATAAAATCTACTACACATTTTGAGCACAATATATACCGCTTATGTATAAACGCTTAAGCAGAAAAATAATAATAGTTGATTGTCATGCTCAAAACAAAATCTTACTTGTGGAATGTAATAGCTAAGAAACCGATTACATAAATATACACGATTTTCTAGACTCGTTAGCATTAAATATTAAATAGGGCAAAACTTTCCCAGCAATATTAGATATGATTACAGGTGTATGGAAGTCATTAATATTACTCAAGTGCTAAGAGCGGGCTATGAATATCTACGCGCCGCTGAATTATGACGAAATACGCACCTTAAGTACTATGATTGATGAAGACAAGGTGTTAACGGAACTAAATATGTATACTGCCTTAAGCTCAATTTATATGCTACAAACGCGCGGTTTGGCGGCCACTCTGGGAGT
This sequence comes from Cyaniris semiargus, assembly GCA_905187585.1. NCBI lineage: Eukaryota > Metazoa > Arthropoda > Insecta > Lepidoptera > Lycaenidae > Cyaniris > Cyaniris semiargus. The sequence goes on from LR994547.1 coordinate 13,099,767, forward strand.
AATTGTATGTAAATGACAGCGCAACCGCGCCGTTATTTAAATAAATCGTCACTTATTATTGCTTGTAATCTCGCGGTGAAGGGTCAGTTCACATCAAAACAATATGTCATAAGAAGCAACGCTACGCATAAAAGCGTGAAACGCCGCTTAAGGCCATCCCCCGAGCAAACGACCTTGACCATACATTTGCCGCGTTGCCGAGATCGCACTAAAATCCTAATTTTTTTTACTTACCTAAGTTCAAAATTGACCTAAAAAAAATTCAAACGGGGAATATGTAGTTAATGAAATTGTCGATCTATTGGCGTGTGTTTCAAATAAAAGTAATTTGTGAATATTAGGGAGATACTGAAAGTATGCTTGAATTTTAATAAATTGGTATTATTTTGAAAGCTTACGGGAACGGGGGGGAAACGGGGAAAGGAATGTTCATATACTGAAGATTATTGCTGTATTTTTATTATAATTTTGTAGCTTTCAAATTATGAGTTATAAGGCTCTAAAAACGGTAAATTACGGCATCTCTGTAGGGGGAGCGCCCAATTCAGACCGCAACGCGACGCGTTCTAATTTTGTATGTAGGTATTTGACAGATTTGCAAGACATCTCACCACTGACCTCCATTATACAAGTGTATAATGGAGGTCAGTGCATCTCACGCAATCGAAATCTGTCAATTCAGTATTCAAATTGTGATTCACAGAAATGAAAGGAGGTAAACAAGAAAAAAAAACGCATTGGTCAGAGCAATCGATATCAATAGAGCTATAAATCGAGCTCATATCAGCCACGCGGCGAAACGAATTTGCTCACCAAAACCTAGCTTAAGCAACTTTAAGCGCTTACTAATATGATTTATTAAAGTTCGACGAGAAATGCTTACTAGTTACTGCGAAATAAACACCTATTTCGTGAATGAAAATGCTTTAAAAAATGATTTTTTAGATAAGACGTCGTGATTGTAACTTGTAAAGTTGTCGAAAAAATGTATGGTTTCCTGCCATAACTTAATTTTGGCGCAACGGAGGCAACATTAAGTATTTTATACATTTTTATATATTTTTTTTAATCCTTACAAATTATTATTATGAAAATATTATACCTAATTTGTAATCTTTATAAACGATGCAATATTAGTGTAAATATTAAAATTTTAATTAAGAACATTATTTTGCATACGATTTAAGTATAAAAAATTATAAAATGTAAAATTTTCTTTGAGATTAAAGGAAAATATTAATATTTCGTTACGCGCAAGAAAATATTATCCTTAATTCAACGTTAGAAATATTTGAAAGGTATAATCTTTTTCCAAAGTAGTAGCATATATATAGTAGCATATATATTTTGTAACAAACACATTTTGATTAATATAGAGTTTTATTAATAAGAATATTTTAGCATTATGCGAGTATTAGTAAAACGAGCGAGTTTAATAACAATAATTATTTAAAAAATCGTGACAGTAAAACTTTACGTTTTATATTTAAATGTATAACATAGTTTTTCCGTCACAATTTTTTAAATAATACTTTTATTTATGTAGTACATAAATTTATCACAAACGTAGCCACTGCACTACTGGTTCCGTAGATACTTACAACATAACAAACTGTACACTCTAAATGAAGTAAAGAATCGGCCAAGTACGAGTCGGAATCGCGCACGTAGGATTCCTTAACGTAATAAACTAAAAATAGGTCAAAAATTGTTTTTTTTTTTTGTATGGGAGCCCCCCTTAAATATTTATTAATTTAAAATTGTTGTATTATTAATTTTTAAAGTACACAAATATTTTTTTTTTATTTTTAGTATTTGTTGTTAAAGCGGCAACAATCTGTGAAAATTTTAGCGGTTTTTCATAGCGGTTCTGGAGATACGACGTGGAGACAGACAGACAGACAGACAACGAAGTCTCAGTAATATGACCCCGTTTTTACCCTTTGGGTACGTAATCCTAAAAGGAGCTGAAGCAAAAGCCTTGTTCAGATCTTTTTTCTGTATATCTTCTTTAAAAGTCTGTTTAAAAAGAAAATATAATATAAATATTTCGTAATATTATAATGAAACCGAATCGTCGGAAATTCAGAATTTCACACTGCGTATGTGGCGAACGCCGTGACATAAAGGTAACGACAAAAGGCATCTGCATCGAAGACCAATTGTAACGAGTGTAACAATAAGTATAATTAAGTATTTTACATATTGCTTTCGTTTATTCCCTTTTTATTTCCACGCGTGAATACGATAAAGACGAATAATTTTCAGTTACCTTTTGTGTCGTATCAAATTTCTTTTTGTTTGCAGGGCAACATGCTAAAATAACTTATAAAGAAAATAGAAAAAATAAGCAAAAATCCATACTAATATTATAAATTCGAATGTCTGTCTGTCTGTCTGTCTGTTACCGCTTCACGCCCAAACCGCTGAACCAATTCCGACTGAACATGGAGATACTTTGAGTCCCGGGAAAGGACATAGGATACTTTTTGTCCCGAAAAAATTTACGGTTCCCGCGCGATAAACGAGTTTTGGCGACAAACTAAACCTCTTACTTTTCAATCAACTAGTTCATTACTTCTAAATTATTATGTAAAATTGATATTGCAGCTTTCATAATTAATTATAATATTAATTATCATCGTCACAGGTAAAACTTAGTGTTACCACAGAATATATATTAGTAGTACCAACACAATTCCCACTCGCGAAACCCGTTTAAAGAAATAACGACTCATGCAACGATACTATAAAGTTCAAATTCCGACCGCGCAGTGCTAGGTGCCTACAATTATATTTACCTACATGTGCGCTCTCTTTCTATCGCGTAAGAGGTACCCTTTCTGACGAAATCAAGATTGTCACCTTTTAGAAAATAAAATAATCATTTTAATTACTATAGCTACTAATAGCACACTTTTTTATAGTAATAATCAAATGTATTAACCCAACCTATATTTTATAATAGTTTTATATTCGATTATAGTGCAGGAGCTGGTCTGGAATTTTTTACAACTTAAACATAGTAACTTGTGTTTATTTCTGTGTATAGTATGAGGTTTGTTTGTAACAAATTGGTTTATTTGCTATGTTTTTGTATTTTTTTATCTTTTTTTTTGTATTTTTTTGTATTTTAAAGTCTTAAATTACCTTCTTGAAATATTTCTTTGAACTTTTTTCAATTGTTCATATTTATCAGATTAATAACGATTCTGTCACAGCGGTTAAATCAGTACGTAGATATATGCGACGAAAAAATCTTGCGCGTGCGTCACCGCTCGCTTGTGAGTCCCTAGTGATCTGCCCCTTTAAAAGGGTACTTACATTTCGATACCTAGCGGCGCGAGTGGGACAGGCCTGGTGTAACTAAGCGCAGCTAATCTTAGGTGCGCTTAGACCAAAAATAAAATGGAAACCGGTGTACTTAGTTGGTAGTTATTTGTCTTACGTAGTGTAGCGTTACGTGGGCGCTACGATGGCGCTACGTGGAGGCTACGAGGTCGTTACGTGGGAACTACGATGGCGATAAGTGGAGGCTACGAGGGCATTACGTGGGCACTACGATGGTGCTACGTGGGGGCTACGAGAGCGTTACGTGGGAACTACGATGGCGCTACGTGGGGGCTACGAGGGCGTTACGTGGGCGCTACGATGGCGCTACGTGGGTGTTACGTGGGCGCTACGATGGCGCTACGTGGGGGCTACGAGGGCGTTACGTGGGCGCTACGATGGCACTACGTGGGGGCTACGAAGGCGTTACGTGGGCGTGTTACGTGGGCGCTACGATGGCGCTACGTGGGGGCTACGAGGGCGTTACGTGGGCGCTACGATGGCACTACGTGGGGGCTACGAAGGCGTTACGTGGGCGCTACGATGGCGTTACGCGGGGGCAACGAGGGCGTTACGTGGGCGCTACGATGGCAATACGTGGGGGCTACGAGGGCGTTACGTGGGCGCTACGATGGCGTTACAAGGGGGCTACGAGGGCGTTACGTGGGCGCTACGATGGCGCTACGTGCGGGCTACGAGGGCGCTACGTAAAAAACTAATCTATAATATTTAAAGCGCGACACACACGACAAAGATACTAGAGATAAAATATCTTGAGATACCTTAATATTTTTCGGCACAAAAAACAGACAGACATATTATAAACTAACACGCTTTCGGATTCGTCATATCTATATTGATACCTCTAATAAAACTCATTATACTAAATAGAGATATTATACGATTGTAAAAACGATACTTATTGTAAGTTTACTGGCATGAAAAAGAAATGCAGTGGAAGACCAGCGTACATTGATTGGAAACAGTTCTTTGAAGTTCAATGAAGAAGCTTGACACGACTTTGTGAGACGAGGGCTGCCTTGTTCAGTTTTGTACACTTTGCGATTTCAAAGGGTGGGTATTCTTAGAACGGTTTTTTAGTTTGTTTCGCAAATGCAGTTTATAGTTTGTCACTTTAAATTTCAACTTTTTGTTAAATTTTGTCACAATTATTTTATCATAGTTATTTTTCAAGTATAGAAAAATAATTTAAGGACGCTATCATATTTTTTCACAAATATCAGCGATTTTCAGGTACCATTTTAAAGAATTAGGAGTTACACTGCGAGGATATTTTGGTTTCAAATGAAAGATAATATATTCGTCTCCACGTCTACACCATAAAAATTTTATAGACGCATACAACATTTTCACATAAATACGTTTTAACCATCACAATAATCGCAAAAGATTAAAAAATGGGGTTTGATTAGGTATCAGTATAGCTAAATACACTGAACTAAGGAAAACAAATATACAAAAAAATTGTTGCTTATTTAGTCCCCTCTACGAATAGTTAAATATTTTATGTAAAAACCAGCTGTTGCCCGCAACTTCGTCCGCGTGAATGTGTGTTATTATAATCGAGATTAAGAAAATTTAATACTCTTAATCAACAACGTATTTATTAGGATGAGGATTAATATTATATTATACGCATATTTACATATTTAATACACATCAAAGACCCAGGAACATCGAAGGCTATTAAGTAGCTTCCGACGGCGGGATTCAAACCACAGATATCCTTAAAAAATATCCTTTCTTAGTAAATGACTTGGCGTAGACAGGGTATAGGGGGCACAGGACAGGAGACAGGGGATACAGTATTAATTACTGTACTTAGGTGGTTTAAAAAAGTCATACTATGTCTTATGTCTTAAAAGCCCTACACTACCCTAAATATGCATTACAACCTGTAAGCACTGAACTGTGATGATATTGCTACTATGATATTATGTTATTTATTACATATAGACAGTATAAAATATTGTTGTTGAACTATGATGAACATAATTGGCACAGTAACATAATATGCTTTCCGTTTTTAAAACAACGTCGACACCCCCAAACTTGTATCTATAAGGATTCAGGAGTTCTCTCAGCATCTTTGGGACCATGGTATACCTGGTGCAAAATCTTACTATTTGATAGCATATTATGCTTAGAATACTTCTAATAAAACCAAAATCACTATATTTTTCCGTATAAATTTCAAAGAATTCCCTACATACCACATGGATCCTGTTATCAAATTTCCACTTAGGTAACCGTAGCAACGAATTGGCATCATGTACTTTAACACAACAAAATAATTTTTAAAATCAAACGCGAGACTCGATCTAAAAGATTATGAAAAGTACTAATAATAGGGCCATAATGTGATGATGATGATGATGATGAATATAATTTAAACAGTAGCATAATATTATATGCTTTCCGTTCTTAAAACAACGCTGAAACCCCCAAACTTGTATCTATAAGGACTCAGGAGTTCCGTCAACACCTTCGCAACCATGGTATATACCTACCTTGATGCAAAATCTTACTTTTTGGTAGCATATGCTTAGTATTACTTTACATAAAACCAAAATCACCATATGTTTCCATATAAATTTTGAGGAGTTCCCTCGATTACTCATGGATCCCATCATCAGGTCACCACTTTTGTGAACATGGTACCAAATTCGAGTCAGACCCTATACAACAAAAAAACAATTATGACAATCGGACCACAAACAGCAAAGTCAATATAAAGTCCTCCTTTTTTGGAAGTCGGTTATTTTTTTTTTATCTAAGATGTTGACCAGGGGTGTAAGGTATCACCATGCCAAATTTAATTAAAATCGGTCCAGCGGATTCAGAGATTAGCCTGTACAAACAGACAAATAGACAAACCGACAAACAGACAAACAGACAGAGAAACAAAAATTTCAAAAACAGTTAAGATGTGTTCTATTACTCTTCTAAAATGCCCCTGACTTGTTTTTTAAAGTATTTATTCAATGTACAAAAATTTTACCTCTACGATTTTATTATATGTATAGATTGATAGGCCGCCCGTGGTGTTAAGCTGCCTGTTTCTTATCTGAATGCCTTATTTAATCATCGCAACGCGTCGCTACGTTGCAATATGAATTTACTCTTAAGGGCCTGTCCACATCTCCACGTCACGACGTCGTCAACGTGGAACGATGCGGTAACGTGGTGCGGTAACGTGGCACGGTACGTTGACGTGACGTGTAAATTTACGTCAACGTAACGTAAAAATGCACGTCTTTTTTCTTCTCTTTCTCCGTTTTTAACAATAGCAAAAGCAGAATACGTATTGTGTGGTCCACATCTAGATTACAATATTGCTATATCGTGATGTGCATTTTACGTTACGTTAACTTTTACGTAAATTTGCAGGTCACGTCAACGTACCGTGCCACGTTACCGCACCGTTCCACGTTGACGATGTCGTAACGTGGAGATGTGGACAGGCCCTAAGGTCAGCCCACTCCCACTGGAACGTGACGTGTAGATGCCGTGAGATGCATTTTTAAATTACATACAATATTTTGTCAGACTTAAGGTGATCGCACATTTGTCCGCACCGTACGCGCTGTACGCGCCGCATCTCAGAATTCGTTGCATGAAATGAAGCCACGAAATGCGGCGTCTACGGTGCGGATGAATGTGCGATCGCCGATCAGCGTAACTTGTGTGACGTCTCACACATTGAAGTCTGTAAATTTAGTACATTATTTAGCAATGCATCTCACGACATTATGGGTCAATTCAGATCGCAACGCGACGCATAGATGCATTTCAGTTCGTATGGATTTGATAGATTTGCAAGACGTATATCGCTCACGAAATCTGTCAAGTCAGTACAAAATTAGAAATGCATCTATGCGTCGCGTTGCGGTCTGATTGACCCTAACGAGTCACGTTGCAATGTGAATTTACCCTTAGGGAAAATCATCGTGAACGTTAATAAATTCCAAACTTAAGCCGTGACTAGATGACGCGTGTAATTCAGTACGAACTAGACAGCCACTTAAGCTTGTACGAAGTTTGTGCGCTATTAATTGCTTCTAAATTCCCGCACATCTCATTCGTTTTATTATATACGGTTTCATCTTCAAATAATTTAAAGGATTACAATGCCTATTGCACAGTGTCGAGTGCTTTTCTGAAATGTTAATTGTAAATGTTTTATACAATTTATTCCTTTAAACCGACTTGATATTTTAAAAGTTTGCTATCTACTTATTTTACATGTTATGTTTTGTGAGCCAGTCTTTAGTCAAGTCGCCATTACAATATTGGCTGTTGGAGATTGCTCCAGTGATCTGTGACGTCAGGTCAATTACAGTGCTCACCGCTGAATTGCCACTTCCACCTGAGAGCCTCCGTCTATGAGACGTTTAGTGTCATACTAATTAGTGACCGTTTACGTTGGTACAGTAGTATAAGTGTAGAGCCCCTAGCCAAGAAGTTTTCTTTGTCACTTCATAATAGAATCGCTGATCAAAATCTGTGGAATTGACATTACATTAGTCGAATGTCGACTTCATATTACTGAACGCTTATGTCGATTCCATAATATTATATTTTTGATCGGCGATTCTATAAAGAAGAGATAAAGAAAACTTTTTAACTAGGGGCTCTGGCCTGGATTGGAATATTCCTCAACAGGTAAAAAACTAGAAAACCCGACTGCATTTACTAATAATATACCCAGTGTCACAGTAAGCAGGAATCTCACACCTCTCAAGGTAAAATACATCATGCAGTTCTGGCTGCAGAGCATTTCATACATTAAACATACATACATACCCTCGAATAACAAAACCTGGTCAAAATCTGGTGCTGTCGGGTAAAAAATATTTCAATCGTTACTTGAACAAATGTCGTATATGTACTACAACTCAGAGCAAAACTCGGCCTCCTACTAATAAGAGAGCGACTTAGCGGTCGTAATCTCAAAGTTAGGCAACATGTAAAGTTAACCTAGCAAAAGGATACGCGGATATTCGATACGCTTTATTTATAGCAAAACAAAAAAATACGCGTTTCAAAACTAAAAACATCACATTGCTTACTACGAGTATAAGTATACTCGTTAAGTATCTCGATAAGTATACTTCTTTTACATTTGAACATAATAATTGTTGTGGTGAGCCAAATAGTTTTTGAGGGTAGAGAACGATTCACAACGCATATCTACGTTTAAAATCAATACAACAAGTATTTTAATCACATTCGTAAGAAACTTGCAAAAAATGCACAACAAAACTCCAGCACCGATGAATCCATACAGCAAATTGAAATATCTTTACACAGATTTTGAATTCTTCACGGTTTTTTAGATTTAACATTTGATTTCCGTATTACACGTCGGTGTAAAAGCAGCCGAAGTAAATATTTTCTGCATTTGAGTAAGTGAGCTATATATAAAAAGCATTCGCAGATATTTTATGTTGAGAATGAAAATATCTATATATCTGAAAGTCATCGTTCTGACTTTGAAATCATGCTAAAAGTTCATCTGTCAAGGTAAAACTCTCTAAGCGTTAACTATCCGCGTTGTAGTCTGTGAGAATTGTGTGCAAGGGTCTAGAGTCCAGTGGATCCAGTACATTGTCACATACAGCTCTGTATCGTGTGTTTTGCTATATTCGTCTGAGATAAGTACCAAGTTTAATTTCTGGTATTTCTATCTCAAATTGAAAAAATCACAAATAAACTAACTAATTGAGGAGCCTATAAAGCAATCTTAATTTATCAGTTTCTCGTGTAGCAGTGAGGCTCTAGCCTCATTCTCTGCATACGAACTTCGTCACTGATGTGTTCAGCTAGATTGGGGTTCATAGAATAAAAGTCGGTTCACATTGCAACGTCAAACGAACAAGGTGATGCGATGCGATGCTGCGTTTTGCACACCATTGTATCATCATGTTAGGTGCCGCATGTTACTGTTCGGTGTGAAGGCGGTCGGGATAATTGTTTTATGCTTCAGTTCGTACTCGTTCCCAACATTGTACTTCGATCAATAGCTTTTCTAACTAATTTACCGCTAGCTAGGATCTAGACTTATGTGGTAACATTGTTAGTTGTTACAGTTTTTGATGCAATTTACTATTAATTTGGATTACGATTTTCGATTAATTAATAATTTAAACAATGTTAATCTCTTATGAGTAGGATTTTATGGATTAATTATTATTACTATAGTGAAATGCCCATTTTTTAATGGACACATTAATATACAGCAATTAAATGAAATAATAAATGTTTATTAAAGCTATTTAAATTATACAGTAAGTATTAAAATGAAACATTTTGTATAAATTGGATATTTGTTTATCAGTATCTCATAAATGGAAAATAATAAAATCTGTTTTAAATTCACCATATTTTTTTTTTTACATTCAACACCTTTTTTAATTACAAGCATGAAGCAGAAAATGCAGGCTATTTAAAGACTTACCTTTTCAAAAGTATTATTACTCTTTTATTTTCTCCACAACAAAGAGTCAGTTTTTCTGATTATTCATCGACCTTGGCGCTGCATTGTTACTGTGAAACTTTTGTTGGTGTTCTCTGCGAAATAGTTATGTTCTGTAAAACCGGCTTTTAGGCTGAAACTGGGTTATAATTAATCCTGGATTAAAATTTAATCCAGGATTAAATTAATATCTGCTTCCCTCTCGTTCTTCATATTTAAAGACGTAAGTGGGTAACTTACAAAATGTTTGTTTTATTGCATACCTGATTGGAGGCTTTAGGACCGGACAAATGATTTGAAATGAAAAAAAGTTGATTTTAAGTACAACCAGATATAATAGCTAGATGATGAGGTAGGTAATTAATTATTATAAGGTTCGTTCAAATTATAAGGTGGAAAATATGGCAGGCCAAAAATTGTGTGTTGTGTGCCGCCAGTACTCGTCGAGGGATGCTCACGTGATGACGAGTTTTCCTTACTTTTATCAATTTTATTCGGTGTAGGTCTTTCTTGTGTAGTTTTTTTACGTAATGGCGGGAAATCTGTTAGAATTGGTGTGTAAAGATGTTCTGACGTTTTATTGTAATCCAATTCTAAGCAATCGAAACTGTTACTTGAATTTAAAGCTGAATCTCTCTGAACTGGCGCATTAATAGCCGATCTCTCATCTACACATTCAGTCTCCGGCCGCACATACATACCACTTGCAACACGAAACGAACAATTGAATTCGGCCATCAGCTCACGAATTCTCCTCTCTCTCGCGAACATAGGACACGACTTATCAAGCGCCATGTGATTACCTAGACAATTGACGCATTTAAAATTTGTGGATTCACAATTTTCATGACTATCAGCGCACTTTGGGCAGGTAATTTTTTTGGCACTACAAAACATACTTCCAACACCTGGAGCATTGTGTGACAGGAAATACAAAGGGCTCAATTTTAGACTGCAGCATGTTAATAAATACATGAGTTGGGAGCTGAGAGCTGATAAATCCAATACGAGCCAACTCACTCGGCAGTCGGCACCCACTAGCCTTCTTCATCGCGTCTCAATAAACGCTTAAAATATTTAACTTTAATGTTGTTAGGGCACCGTATTAAGTTTAAAGCTTCTTCATCTTCTATGTCTAGATCCACATTCCTTAAAATTCCATATGAAATATTCACTTCACCGGTACGATACACATTCCAACCCTTTGCCTGTAAATCTTGGCAATTTAAAATCTTTTCTGGCTCATTTAAATCTGTTGTTTTCAAAATAATTGTATAAGCACCAATATATTTAACTCTTTCTATATTATTTAAGCCCAAACTTGAGAGAAGTTTTGCCATAGTAAACTGCTTAGGTAATTTATCTTGAGTACTTCTAATTATTATGTCATACATTCTATCCCCTTCTTTTCTATTCTTAGCTTTTTTCGTTACCTCCTGCCATATTTGGTACTAAAAAATATTTTTTAGAGTTTAAATATTTTGTAGTTAATTTTTGTGCAGGAACCTTGGTACTTACTATTTTAAGCTGAAAAATAACTCAAACATGTTAAATATTTTCGTATGAGAAAATGATTTTGGTATTACGTTATATGAGAATTTCGATGGCACCCGACCTCTTAAGGGCACCTTCTTCCAAATTCACGTTTCTAGAATGAGTAATTTTTAAAGAAAGCGCCATTCAAAAAAACTGAAAAATATATACATGTATAGATACATCTTTTTACTAGTGACTTTTTTGGTTAGAAACACAATACAGATAATTTTACTCGATAAAAAAAAATCCGAAACAACCTCGATTTTAAAAACATTTTGAGTTTTATAGGACTTACAGGGACTCGATTAAAAAATAATTTGGACAGTTCGATTACTATTAAAATTTTACAGGGAAATGATTGGATACATGTTTAGTTATAATATTTTTTATCTAAGTAAAAAGGTTTTTTCTCCTATTTCGCCCTATCATGGACGCGGCGAGCGTCGTAACCGCCATCGTACAAGGCGCGCTGATATGAATGTTATTTTAATGTCATTTACGTCGATATTCGCACTGAACAGACATCGACCTGCTAATTTAGGGAGAAGGTGCCCTTAAGGACCAACAGTGAAGACTGATTTGAATTCCATGTAAAGCTAGATGATGAAGTGGGTAAGTTACAAGTTTTTCTAATTATACGAGAAAAAAAAGATTGCTCTGATGTTGTAAAATGTTAGATAACCCACTTCATCCACTCATAATAGCTTCAAATAATTTTTGAAGACATGAGTGAATGAAGTTGGTACCAAATTGAACTACATAATATTATGTAGTTTAACTTTAGTACCTACTGCCTATGAATAAACTTCCTGATAAACATCTTGAAGACCGACGAAGTATAATTGAAACTAATGAATAATAAGAATTGTTCTTATCTCAAAAGAATAGTACTAAACGTCGAGTAAATTGTTTTATGGACGGTATTTCGGTATTGTCGAAATCTGAAGCTGAAGATTTTTAATCGTTCTATACCTAAAGGGACAAGACTTTTGCATCAGAAACGTCCAGTAAAAAGAGCAAGGAACCTAATTGGTATACCTAAAGTTGGAAATTTTGGAAAAAACCTCATTTTAGCGGCAAGAGATAAAACATGTGCCAGTCGATAGTACATCAAAATATAAATAGGAAATACTCTTTGATAAAATGTCGAAACTGACACGGTTGCGGAATAAATAAGAGTTAAAAAAAATGCTGCATAAAACATATTTTTTTCAACTCTTATTTATTCCGAAACCGTATCAGTTACGACATTTTACCAAAGAGTACCTATTTCCTATTTATATTTTGATGTACTGTCGATTGGCACATGTTTCATCTCTTGTAAAAACGGGACCCTATTACTAAGACTTCGATGTCTGACCGTCTGTCCGTCTGTCCATCTGTCTATCACCAGGCTGTAACTCAAGAACCGCTATAGCTAGACTTCTGAAATTTTCACAGATTGTGTATATGTGTTGCCGCTATAACAACAAATACTAAAAATAAAATAAATTAAATATTTAAGGGGGGCTCCCATACAACAACGTGATTTTTTTGCTATTTTTTGCTCTTAATCAATAACGGCAACACATAGGCAATTGAAATGTTCTCAAAATACTTAATTGTATTTGTACTTTAATAAATAATTATAAAATTTGAATAAATTAAATAATTGAGGGGGGCTCCCATACAAAAAATTCAATTTTTAGCCTATTTTTGCTCTGTAGTGGCACGGAACCCTTCGTGGCCGATTTTTTATTTTTAAATCGCGAATTTGTAGGTATACTAACTAGGCTTCATACTAAAATGTCACATGCTCTTTGTTATTTCAAAGTTTTATAGACATCTTAATTATCCCGCATAGATTTAATTTGAATGTTTGTCCAATGCAATTCCAAACTCCGCGGATCTAATTCGGTTAACACAATTTGTTGTAGAACTAAGTTAGTGTCCGCTTGTTTCCCCACTTTCTCCACTCCCCACTTCCCCGGCTCTACGCCGGAGACAAACTAGTTGGGACTTCCCGCGATGAATTCTTCTTGTTACCTAACTTTTGTACTTAACACACCTTTGGTTTTTGGATGTGTCATTATCATTGTCACTTAAAAATCTAAACTAAAGAATAGTACAACATAGTCCTTACTAATAATATAAATGCGAAATGTGTCTTTCTGTATGTTACTTTCCTCTTCAAGCTTAAGCGGTTGAGCCGATGGTTATCGAGATACTTAAAGAGAAAAGAAAGGCCATATGAGTAATTTTGGTTGCGGAAAAATTACCTGTTTCCGCGTAAAACCAATTTCATTTAGTAACAGATATTAATCTATCTTAATTTATTGTTTAAAGTATCTTATTTATTTATTTTTTCATTACGTTTGCATCAGAGACTGAGATATAGTATCTTGGTGAAGAGACCCAAAATTTCCACACCAGACAGCTGAGTTATAGAGGCAGCCAATAGAATGTTAAACCACCTATTCAAAATGCAACGACGGAAGAGCACATCTAAATAGCAGCTGCTCTCTCTCCCATGCCAATATTCGATTCCAACTAAATGCTTGATAGATCATTCCTAAACAGCGAATTGAATAACAGCTTGACTTTACTTGACTGTTAATCAAGACGACATCCTAATCAAAAAATCTATTTTTGCTTATTTTGGCTGTATAGTAGACAGTAGTACAGAACTCATCGTCACTTTGAGGCAAACGACGACTATTGTGGTCGTTGAAGGCAGTATATTTTATAATTCGGATAAAACCTCTAGCGACAATGATTCTAGTTATCGAAGTGTCTACAGCAAAATTAGGTACAGTAAATATACATATCATTTAAACATAGTCATAATTATTAAGTATTACAAAATTTATCTTTACCTTCTATGAATAAATCAAAATCCGAATAATTAACTCAAATTGATAAAACTTTTGCCCCAGGCGAAATATAACCTTGAGGCATACCTAAGTGTAATGTTATTAAAAAGGGTATTCCCGGGAAAGGGAAAACGAATTTCGGTTTATAATTTGGCGTCGAATCCAAAAAGTTTGTATATTAAAGACTAATTTATTTCCAAAGTGTTCGAAGGTTTCGTTTGGGTTTCGTTTACACAGCAGTGTATTAAAAGCTTTAAGTTTAGTTTTAAAGTATTGGTTTTATATTTCGTCCAACGATTCTAAACTATGAATAAGACTTCTTTGGTGTGTTAATATTTTGATTTGATTGATTTGAGATTACGTTTTCTCACTTTTCGCTTGAAGTTCTCCTTTTAAAATTTATTATTCATAGTATTCAATATTGATTGAATATAGGGCCCATACAAAGTTTAATAAAAGTCAAAGCAATAATAAAACCATTTCCAAAAGCTATTTATTACATTTTTAAAAGTTACACGCTGAACTTATTTCAAAGTAAAATATTTTACTTTTTCGATTTGCCCATAATTGAAATCCGTTCGCTAATGCGACTTGTTTCAGTTTTCAATTTGATTAATAAAATTCATAACAAATGGCACTTGAGTCACATCTGCGCACAAAAACCCTAAAATCGCTTCGTCTTATCTGATGATTTTATAAAACCATACCTGTATTTGATTATTTTATCAAAAAGTATCCACAGTCCAAAAAGTAATATTCAAGATAGGAATTGGAAGTATCATTTCTAATTTACCTACGAATAATAAAAACTTTTATTATTCGTAGTAATTTGCCCAATAAGTAATCGATTAAATTAAAGATGAAAACTTTAAATAAAAATCATATTAATGATCTGTATTTGATTTATTAAAATCTCAACCAATACATGCCAGATCGGATGCGCAAGTAGTCTGGCAGAACTTCAGACGGTCCCACCGCTGCCACCACTGGGCATTTGTCGTAGATGTATTTGTATCCGACTTTCTTTAGTTGCCCAACTGACAGGGAGTCCAATTCATGATGATACATCTCTAATGGTATTCTACGAGAGGTGAGGATCATTTGTCTACCGATATCGTGGCAAGAATTCACGACTCCATTCACGTTCTTGGCTAACTTTAGTTTAGCCGTATTGACAGCCCTCTCTAACTCCTTTTTTGTCGTAGTCGTGCATAAATTCATCCAACAGTCTTGGATGTTGAAGACCATGTCGTCGGCGTCCTGCATTTTACAGACGAAGTAGACTCCCCATAGACCGACGTCGCTGTAGACGGTGTAAAAAGATTCGAACCTTTCGCAGATTTGAGTGGTGGCTGCGGCCCGTGCCAGTGGGGACCCGTGTCTTATGTTTGCTGATTGCGTCTTATCCCAGGAGTCTGTGAGATAACTGGCGACGAGCATCGGCAGATAATCGTCACTCGTGTACCCTGGTGCTTCCACAGCTATGGCGGCATGTAACAGAGGCATCGTATCGTCTCTGTATATAATTTGCGACCCAGTATAACGTTTGTACGTATTCGGCAGCACGCACACATCACTGCAGTCACTAAAATCGAAGCTCTTTTCGGCGATCTGTCTTATGGGGTCGTAACAAATCCCGCCAGACACTGCTAAAACCACTCGTCTGGGAGTGAAATTTCTTTTCATAAAAGTAGCTGCGATTTTACTGTCGAAACTCTTTAAATTGTTACTCGAAGGTGTCACCGGATACGCCAAACTGGTTCCTTGGAAAGCGGTTTGATGTAAATAGTCGAAGACTAGTTGCCTTTGATTACTATCATTTTCTATTAATTCTTTTCGAATTTTTACTTTTTCTACTGAACTTTCTTCGGAAGGAAACTGCAAATCTTTTACTATTCTTGAAAGAAGACAAATGATTTCTGGCGCGTACTCGGCGAGCGCTACGCCTGTGAAACTCTGGTATTCTCTGGTTGTATGCGCTGTCATTTTTGCTCCAATACTATTCAGAAATCCGATTATAGAATCCTCGTCTGCATCGCTAAATCCCTTGTAAGCCATGTGTTCAATAAAATAAGATACACCGTTGTTGCATTCATCTTCAAATCTGGATCCCGCTAGAGCGTAAAGCGATGCACAAACCACCGGCGAGCAAGATTCTTCCAAGGCCACCCTCACACCGTTTGGCAATTCCAATAATTGTATTTGAGGAGCTTTAGGTTCCTTTCGTCTACCCCAAAAGTTTCTACATTGTTCTAGCAGTGAACTACGAGACTTACAAAAACGTTTGAACATAACTTCAATATTCTTTCACGTTTACGTGCCAAATAAAATATCCCAACGCTTGGTTTTTTTTTTTTGATATGAAAATGACAGTAACAGTACACAGACAAAACAAAATAATAAACTTTTTGATATGACAATCGAATTATTGTTTTTCAATCAAATATTGCCAATGCAATATAATATCTACCGCTTATCCACTTATGCTACTTTTTAGGGTTCCGAAGTCAACAAGGATCCCTTATAGTTTCGGCCTGTCCGTCCGTCTGTCTGTCCGTCTGTCCGTCTGTCCGTTCGTCCGTCTGTCTGTCCGCGGTTTTGCTCAGAGACTATAGGACCTACAAAGCTGTAATTCAGCATGAATGCACATATTAATGATGCCAATAAAATGGTATATAAGATCTTTAAAAAAAATTTTTTAAGGTACCTCCCCTACACATTAAGCGGGGATGATTTTTTTTCGCGTCCACCACACCGTGTGGGGTGTCGTTGGATAGTTTTTTTTTTTAAATATTACGAGTATTTAAAGATCATTTTCCGATTTAGGGATCCATTTGTGAAATATGAAGTTTTAAAGTGGAAAAAATTGTTAGAGTCCAGTCGTGTCCCCCCTTCTACCAGCTAAACGGTTGCTTCCAAAAATGTGAAAAAATTCACGGGAGTAGGAAATATGCTTTATTTTAAAGGAAAACTATCACGGCTAATTAGACTTCATAAGTTAATGAGTAATGTCGATCAACTGAAAAAAATGTATTCAGAGGAGTATAAAGGAACTTTTCGTTCAAATTCCTTTAAAGGTAACTGAAATGATATTGTTAGTAGTGTAAAACACGTTATAAATATGCATTTATTGACCATATATACCATTAGTAGTATAAAATACGTTATAAATGTACATTCATTGATTATTAAAATAAATATAAAAAAACTAGCGGTACTACGGAACCCTATATTGCGCGTGACCCGACACGCACTTGGCCGGTTTTGTGAGTGTTGCTACTTGCTGTAGAGTGCTTTGTATTGTAGACGCCCCTCAAAATTTTATTTTATAGTTTTTAGTGTTCCGTATATATTATATATATATATCCCCCCCCCCCCCCTCCCCAGTTTCAATATACTAACGAAAACAACGCTATACTTGATCTATATTAGAAGTGGTAAATCTTTAGTTGTGCCAAAACACACACTTAGATCCGCGTCATAGTAAACATTTTCCCAAGGCGGTGAAAGCCTGACTTCTATTATTGTTGTATAGTGTATACTTAGCGCTTGAGAATATCGTGGAAAATACCACCTCCATAATTATTACTCTTTGTCTGTTCATACGTATTTTACAACTAAATAGTGTTTAATATTATAAAGAGAAGTACCAAGTCCTAGTCATTACAAAGTTAAGGATTTTAGATTTACCGCGAAACATGCAAATTTTGCCAGCTTTTTTCGAATAATTTTTATTCTTGTAAAAAAAATGTATAGAAATTAGAAGTGTAAGTTTTTTTTTTGCCCTTTGCAACTACAAGGCTACAGTCATGTGCAGGTGCATGCAGGTGTAGGAATGTCAAAAACATTACTTCTGTTCATATAATTCAATTTACGATATAGAATAATATGGACTCCCAATATTACTTCTTTATTTTCTTAAAAGTTTACGACTAAAAAGCCCGGCCGCACGTGCGAGTCGGACTCGCGCACGAAGGGTTCCGTACCGTTATAGAGCGAAAGTAGGGAAAAAAATGTGATTTTTGTATAGGAGCTCCCCTTAATTATTTATTTTACTTTAATTTTATTCTTAAATATTCTGCCGTCCTTATCATAAACAACGCATCTGCATGGCGGCAACTTTCGAGTACTTCGCGCCTAAAGTTTTATTCTTTTTTTTTACTGTCCCTTTGAAACTAACAGGAATATTCCTAATATTTTTATTTTGTTTGGTGCCTTTAAATGTTAACTTTGCATATGTGATGCTATATTTACATATTTAATTATTTTTAATATTTTTAAAGACGGAAAATTGTTTATGACTAGAAAACATGGATTGCAATAATATCAATTTACTAAGCATAATCAACGCATGTGTGACAGTTGCGTTGTTTATGTCTAGGAAATGCACAATTGTGATGCTTATGTTTAGCAAAGATAAGGGAATTACTTACATTTAAGTTGCACATACGTTCAATATGACTAGCAAAGAATGATAAGATCAGCTCACATGCATTTTTTTTTTTGGAACCGAACAAAAAATAAAACAACTTTAAATAGAGAGCAATCCATGAACCGGTACATTATTGCTTAATTTATTAGTTGTACTTAGCTTACCACAATCATTTTCATGGCAATTCTTAACCTAATAAAAGTTGTACTAAAATATGACTAAAATAATTGAGATCAGGTTTTCTTTGAGTAATAATATTATATTTTATTTATTTTTTAGTACAACTATTATTATTATTTTTTTGACATATTTTAGTACAACTTTTATAAGGTTAAGAATTGCCATGAAAATGATTGTGATAAACTAAATACAACTAATAAATTAACCCTTAATCAGGCATAGTACGATTTATCGACCACCTAGGTAATTGGAGTTTTATAGTGATCTTTGTCTTTTTTTTATATTCCTTTTTTTGATTACCAATAGGTACTTGTATCTTTCGTATGAAGCTAAAATTTTTTTACTAAACAATTCATTTTGGGAAAAATCATTATTCTAAGTGGTAATTATATGCCCTATCTGGCGGTAGTATGATATGGACACTGTTTCCATTATACAAGAGATGATTTTGAAAGAAAAATATAAATGTAATTTATTAGGTTTATTTTTAACAAAAATAACATTCTTCTAGTCGATACTACGTGTGGTAATTACACGCTTACAAAACAGTAATCTTAGGTAAGTATTCAAAATTCTTCAATTCTTGTGAATAGTTCACCACCTCATATGACAGAGAAAGAGATCAAAGTATGCAGTTTCCTAAGTAAAAAAGGGATAATGGAAACAAATTATAAAACGCCAGAGAGCTCCTTAACAGGCATAGGGCATAATACGACCACTTAGTTTTTGTCTTAATATAATGTATTAATTTAATAATTTATTAAATGTAATGTATTTATATTTAATAAATTATTATTATTAAATATAATATATAATGTATATTATATAATACTTTATGTATATATATATATATATATATATATATATATATATATATATATGTGTGTGTGTGTGTGTATATATATGTATATATTAATAGAATGATAATAAAAGTATAAATAAAGTGTAATTAAAACAAATATTTAATACTTTCGTGCCAATTGCGCCAAATAGAATTCACGAACCTTACGTTTAAAAGTGTCCCTGATTTTGGTTAGCCTGATTTCTCGAGGAAGAGCATTCCAGAGTAGTATAGCCTGTACGTTGAAAGATGAGTGGATGATGTCTGATCTATGGGAAGGGCAAGAAAGGAGTGCATTATTAGAGGATCGAAGGGATTTGTCATGGGTACTGGAACGGTATTGGAAAGGAACATTGGGGTGATGCAACAGGGAGTAGAGCATACACAAGGCCCTAGTAGAGCGGCGCTGTCGTATTGGTAGCCAGTGTAGTTTAGATAGAAAGGTAGAGACATGATCGAATTTACGTAAATTGAAAATAAATCTTAAACAGTTATTGAGTAGGCGATCAAGTTTATTAAGTTGGTCAGCGTTTAAGTCAAAATAGCACACATCACCGTAATCAATGATGGGAAAGATAAGTGACTGGACGAGCATTAACTTGACTGTAGAAGGAAGGAAGTTTTTTAACCGATAGAGGGATCGCAGGATACCAGTGACTTTGCGAGAGACGTGTGAGATTTGTGCCAAGTAAGAGTTGAATCAATGTGTAAACCAAGGTCCTTAACGTTCGAACAATATGGAATGACAGAACCGTTATAGATGACTGGTGGAAGAGCACCTTGATCAACCTTGCTTAAATTTCTAGCGCTACCTAGTAAAATGGCTTGGCACTTTGCTGGGTTAACTGTCAGGCCAAAGTTACTACACCAATCTCTTATAGCATCGAGATCGCGATTTATTATATCGATAGCAGATTGTAGATTCAAGTTCAGCTTGGCTATATATTTGCAAATCATCAGCAAACAGATGATACGCACTGCGAAGTATTTTTGTGACGAGATTTATAAAAATCGAGAAGAGAAGTGGAGAAAGAATACCGCCTTGAGGGACGCCCGTATCAAGATCTAGCCAATCGGAGAATCGACTTATCTGTGCGTACAGACTGCCGACGCCCCCGTAGATAGGAAGAAATCCATGCTAGTGCTACAGACGAAATCGATAGACATGAAAGGGCTGCCAATAGAATGTCGTGATCGATATTATTAAATGCATTTGAGAAATCTATTAACACGAGGACTGTAATCTTAGAGTTCTCAAAGCCCGCTCTTATGTCACCTGTCACCTTCAACAGTGCTGAGATTGTGCTGTGTCCAGGTCTGAAACCGGATTGATGTGGAGAAAGTAAATCGTTTTGGTAGACAAACCTGGACAACAGTTTGTGAACGCAGGCTTCGAGAACTTTAGATAAATAGGGAAGGATGGATATGGGACGAAAGTGTGTAGGGTGAGTAGGATTGGGAACCTTCGGAAGCGGAAGGATGTGAGCTTTGCGCCATAAGGAAGGGAATTCACAAGATTCAAGGGAAAAATTAATAATGTGGGTGATCGTTGGTAATATTTGGGTTTGGATGGAGGTAATCATGCGTCGACGACGACGACTAATGTCGTCACAACCCGTAGCTTTAGACACAATAGAATTAATTTTCTTGTTGATTTCGTCCATAGTAACAGGAGAAAACTGGAGTGGCACAAGATTAGGACTCGGTAAGCTGTTTAAGTACCTTAATGACCGAATCTTAGCATTATCATCCAGAACGTTAGTATTGGAAAAATGGAGATTTATATCATTGGGACTGATGTTGCTGGGCAGTTCAAGATCCTGCGACTTACCCACACCGATTGTTTCGAGAAACTTCCAAATATTGGATGGAGATGAAGAAGCAACGTTTTCGAGAATATGGCGGCGTTTAGCATTGAGTATCATCTGATTGCAACGATTTCTAGCCAATTTAAAGTTATTCCAATTAGCCTCACAACGATCACGTCTAAATTTCGCGTAGGCACGATCCCTGCACCTCATTACCGTTCTTATTTCAGCAGTAAGCCAATGTGCTGGTTTGTGTTTTAGTTTGACTTTTTTAAGCGGTGCATGATTATCAAAAATGTTATTTAAAATATTATTAAAAATGTCAACTTTGTCGTCGATGGTTGAAGCGTTAAATAGTGGCTCCCAATTAATAATAGCTGCGTCATGTCTAAGCTTACTCAAATCAATGTTTTTAAAACAACGTTTAAATATTATTTTAGGACAAGATTTAGGTGGTTTCATTTCCATGGGATTGGATCGGAGCGGAATTAGATGTAAGAATTAAATCCAGCCAGGTATCGTTACCATTAATGTTGTGGTGTGTAGAAGAGAGCGGTAAAAAATGGAGATTAGCTGATTCAACTATTTGTGTTAGTTTAGATGTACGTAAGGAGGATTGATCTAATAGATCGGTGTTAAAGTCCCCCATGACAATGTGATGTTCATATTCCGAACCCAAAACTTCCAATACAGGCTCAAGTTGTGAGAAATAATTCGAACAAGGAGGACAATAGACTACACCAATAGCTATTTTAGTGCCTTTGATGCCGATTTCAAGGAAAAGGTAGTCTGCAGCATCAGAGCAAACGGAAGGGGAAGAGGCAATTATTTTAAAGGGGAAATCACTACGGAGATAGATGGCAACACCACCGCCTCGCCGATCAATCCGATCATTGCGTATCAGAACGTAACCAGGCAATGCATATGATGTAGAGAGAAGATGCGGCTTAAACCAGCTCTCTGAAATCAGGGCAGCGTGTACATTTTTACCAGAGAACGCTTCAGTCAAGTCGCTGGAATAACTTGAAACACTTTGCGCATTAATTTTATTTTATTTTATTTTTATTTTATTTTATGAAATTCGGAAAACTTACGGCTAAACACAAGAACAAGTACAAATGACATACACAGGAAGGCCAATTACAAGTTTTCACAGATAAACAGAAGAAAAAAAAAGACTTAGACACAAATTTGGAGTCAGTGGTTAACACATAAAATAATTGGTTATGGACAGTGGTAAAAACAGTACATTGCAATACAAATTATAATTAAGATGTACAAATTTTTTTAACAATAGAGTTCTTCATTTTAGAAACACTGGTATTGAATAGATCTAGGTCCTCGTCATATGCAATTTTATTAAATTTTTTACAAGCTCTTATAATAAAACTATTTTGCCTGTATTTGCTGTTGACAAATGGGATATGGAGCAACTTGGGCCTACGCATTTGAACAGGACATGTTACTAACCCAAGCTCACCAAGTAATTCTGGGCAGTCAACCGTGCTGTTGGCTATCTTAAAGAGATATCTTAAATCTGCAATACTCCGTCGTTCATGTAGGGGTAAATATGAAATTTTTTGCAACGAGCATTGTAGTTAGATATATAATTACGAGATTTAAATTGTAAAAAGTGAAGGAAGCGCCTTTGGATGGATTCTATTCTATCGCTATAACAATTATAATGTGAATTCCATACTTGGGAAGCATATTCCAAATGGCTACGGACAAAAGCACAGAAAAGGATTTTGAATGTCTTTAAGTTGTTAAATTCATTGGAAAATCGTAGTATAAAACCAAGTGCTTTGTTGGCCTTGTTAATTATACTATTAATGTGGGCGTCAAATAGTAGTTTTGAGTCGAAGATGACTCCTAAATCTCTAATTGTATCAGTTCTGTTAATTTCAATATTGTGCAGTTTGTAATGAAATATAAGAGGGTTGGGCTTACGGGTAATGTACAGACATAGCACTAAGAGATGTTAAGTTGGAGTTTGTTAATTGTACAGTAATTTTGAAGATTGATAAGCTCTTGCTGTAAATTGTGACAACTTTGAATGTCAGAGATGGGGAATAATATTTTCATGTCATCTGCGTATAGTAATAATTTAGCATAGGAAAAAACAGAATGTATGTCATTAATAAAAATGACAAACAGTAATGGGCCAAGAAGGGAGCCTTGTGGCACACCAGAGGGTATAGTCATTGGTGCTGATTTGTAACCATTTAAGGCTACTGACTGGGTACGATTTTTAATGTAAGAAACAAACCACCTGAATAAATTACCTCTAATACCAGCATTAAGGAGCTTACGTAAAAGGATGATGTGATCAATACGGTCAAATGCTTTGGTGTAATCAGTGTAGATAACGTCTACTTGGGACGGCTCAGACATGGTGCGGCTCAGGAACTCACTACACGTAATAAGATTTGAGACGGTTGATCTGTTTTTGAGAAAGATATGTTGGTTGCTGTTCAAAGTATGGACGAGGCCATGGTAAACCTGAGAGTACACAACCTTCTCTAAGATCTTGGCGAACAAACAGACTTTGGATATTGGCCTATAGTTATAAATTTGATCTTTGGGGCCCTTTTTATGTATGGGTGTTATAAAAGCCGTTTTCCAAATGCGAGGAACCACACCTTCTTTAAGGGAACGTTGGAACAATAAAGTGACGGGAAGAGTCAAGCTCTTAGCACATCGCACTATCAGTAGGGGTGGAATACCATCTGGACCTTCGGATTTACTTAAGTCAAGCGACTTAAGAAGTTTGAATATTTCGGTACTACAAATTTCTACTGAATTTATATCTGCGGCTGATTTACTCTCGATCTCAAGGGTTTTAAATTCATCTAGGTTGCTCGCGGTAGATGAGCTAGGGAGAAAATTACTACAGAAAAAGTCATTAAACATGGAACATATAATTTCACCTTGGTCTGAGGACTTCTGCCCAAATTTCATCACGGATGGATAAGAGTTAGATTTCTGCTTGTTTTTTACAAAGGTCCAAAAAGCTTTAGGGGAATTTATCATGTTATTTTCAATTTGTCTTATGTAATTATTATACATTTCTTTTTCTAGAGAGACTTAGCACGATCGCGTAAAGTAATAAAATTATCATAGTCTGATATATTGCCGTATTTTTTATATTTGGAGTGGTATTTAAATTTTTGTTTTAACATTTTTACTAGAGGGGGCTTATACCAAGGTGGGTACTTAGAAGTGGATTTCACAATCTTGGTCAGTACGTAGGTATTACGCACAGTGTACAGTCGGGAGTAAAATAAAGATAGGGCATCCTCAACAGTACCATTGATGATATCATTGTGCCAGTCAAAACCATCTAGTTCCTCCGATATTGCAGCGAAATCAGCCGAAGTATACAAGAACTTAGTTCTTGCTTGGATGTGTAAAGTGTGAAACTCGACAAAGTTTACGGAGATACTTAGGGAAACGTGATGCGAATCTTCGGCTATAAGAGGGTCAAGAGATCTATCGACAGTAATATTAGTATTAGAAAAAATCAGATCTAATAACCGGCCGTTTGCGTTTATATGGCTATTGTACTGAAATAAGTTGCACGTATTTAAAATGTCAATAAATTCATGCTGTACCGAACCATGAATGTTTGTTGGGTAAAGATAGCAACCATCTTCCGATGCAGTCCAGGCTATGTTTGGTAGATTGAAGTCCCCCAATATGAGAAATGTATCGGTAATGTTATTTAGCACTATATCGTTCAACCGATTGTAATAACGAGACAACTGCTCAGGTAGTGAATATCCTAAGTTCTGTTTGCAGAGGTAAACAGTGCTGACATGTATTTTATAAGGTATAATATTTTGCTTGGAGCGTTTGAGCGATATAGTCACCCATATATCCTCAGCGGAACTACACCAGTCGGTACGTTCCTCTGAAACTAGTCCGCGACGAACAGCAATATGAACGCCGCCTCCAAGCGACTGGTTTGTAGCAGAATAGTTCCTATCACGCCTCCAAACAAGATAATTATCGCCAAATAGCTCATTGTTACTAAAATCGTCCCTAAGCCACGTTTCAGTAAGGCAGACCACGTCGTAATCGTTTAAAATAACATTCCTTAGAAAATTCGATGCTTTCGTCCGCAGTCCACGTACATTCTGGTAGTATAACTTAAGCATATTTAAAATTAAAAGGTATTATGCGCAAGAGTAACATTTTATAGGAATAGAGATTGTTTATACGGTATTTACTATAAGAAATAAAGAGCACTCTACAATACTTTAAAACCCTACGACGACGACGCATCACAATATAAAACATAAAACAAATCAAGCGAACAGCATCGGTGTGAAGTAGCGGTATGTAATTGAATATACGTCTTAAATATACACCAGCGTTTACAAAAATGTGTGAATGTCGAATGACAATGTGAATGACTATAAGTACTACAGATAAAAAAGCAAAAACTATCTAAAATATGAAGGATAAAAATTAACAAAGTTATCGTGAGTAAATAAAATGGTTCTAGCAAATTTTCTTTAGGTCCGTATCCGTCTTGATGGCGTGTGTAGTGGATGTTGGGTTCTTTTTTGCCAGGATCTTTCAGTTTTTTACCCATATGAAGGAGAACTCTTTCTGCTTAGCTACAATTTTAGCCTTATTTAACAGCTGTTTGTTTTCCAAGGTAAGGTGGTCATTAACATATATTTTGGCGTTGCTGGTGAGACCGATGTCGGCAGCTGTCAAGGACCTAACTTTTTTGGCGGCTGTAATAAAGTCATCCCGAAGGTATCTATTATGTAAGGCCACAATAATATTCTTATTCTCCTAATTATTCCATTGCGGGACTCTAGCAATGTAGTTTATTTGCTCTTTCACAATTCTGCAACCAATCTTGTCACCGATCTTCGATATGACAAATGTTAATAACGCTGTTCTTTTGGTAGCTAAACTTTTGACTTAAAATTTCACCTAATGTATTGGAGTTATCGTCATCAGAGGAAGTAAAACTTGATTCATTGGCAGTATAATAAGACTCAGTATCAGACATACACTTAAAATAAGAATAAATATAAAAAATAGATAATATTATTAATAATATATTAATGAATTTATGTATAAAAATAAAGTTATAAATTAAATAAAGCAGATTTAAAATAAAAATAAAAAATACAAATTTTGCGAATCTGAACAATTTCCAGCAATGGTCTGAATGGCAATTATTCAGGCCATTGCTGGAAAAAATAAGGGTTTAATTTAAAAATCAATGATTTACAGTCAGACAGTCTTCCGAGAGCATCGTAGGCTTTTCTAATATAACGGTGCTTTAATCGTCGATTTCTATCTGCATCGTAATACAGTTCAGTGTAATCCTGACCAAAACTATGTTAAAAACTTCTCACGTTACAATACAACAAACACACTATAACCTCACACATGACACAACACACTATAACAGCACATCTTATAGCAGCTAGCAATCGCATTCTTAATTAAATACTGAATTAGGTCCCATTTCGACCTGCAGGACAACCTCCACGAATAATGTTTGACTGTCTGACAGCTGCTTGCAGGCGTGAAACTGTAACATGTGCTGTCGTGACAGTTTTAAGCGCTTCTTAGGAGTATTTGTGAAAGAAAAACATATCTAAATACGTTCTCATTAATTTGTAACAGATCTCGCTGCTTATCGGTCACGTTTAGTTTATTTTGTAGCAAGTATTGCCCATACATTCTTGTTTGTGAGAACACCCGCTTGTGGATTACAAAAATCAAAACAGATTATGATATATCCTGAAAACTGCACAAGAAGAGGAGATTCCTACAATTACTGTGAAGCGTAAAATAAAAATATGAGCAACGTATATTATTTAACGAATATTAGGAAGAACTTTACCACTTGATGTCTCCCAAAGTGACCGCAACCAAACCTCCAGTCGCTGGTCGTTCTTACATCTATGATGACTTAAGACATCCAAAAAAGCTAGCCAGAGACAGTCATACATTCTTCTTTTTTTTAAATGAAGAATGTCTGACTATTCCCGACTCTTGGGTCCTGTGTAAATACCTCTGCGATGACTGATCTGATGCTGGTCTGAGATTGATAAAATTCTAGTAAATGGTAGTTAATCTATTGTGGTTTTAATAAGCAGCATTCCTCTATAATTGCAGGCAGTTAATATAATACCCAAACTTTTTTGGAAGTTTGTTGAGTACACGTGACATCAAAAATCACTGTATACTAGTGACATCTAGCTAGAACATGTTCCATCTTTACAGAGCCTAGCTCTCGACTCGGATTTCAATTCTCGGGATGGAACCAACAAAAATGTGGTTGCCAAGTTTGCTGCGGACAATAAAGGGTGATAATATAGTTATGGAATATTACGCAAAGGTCAGAGCAGAGGCCGCTACTAGTAAACACAGCTAATAACCCGGCCAAAACCACAGAATAGATAATAGTACAAGCCAAAACCCATCATGTTGCGCACGTCGTATCAGAATATTGACAGAAACGTTGTCAATCGTCGAACTTTTTGTGTACTTGCCTTGCTGGTGCTGCATTCTAGCGTGAAAACATTGCTGTAATATACCTATTCTATTGTCTGGAATAATTATAATTGTAAACCGACTTTCAACTTTTCAATGAAAACGACCGTAACATTTGACTTCCTGCTGTGCAACTATTCTCAGTGCAATATTTTACTCTGTTAGCCGGTGCAAATATTTTCTACCGTGTAAAGTACCTATATATATTACTTTACTTTTATATATTACTTTCTTTTGGTCGAATCCGCCTTACGGCCGTTCCCAATATTTGATCTATCTCTGGTTTTGCCCTGCTAGAGATAGGAATAGCTCTCATTAGACATTAGAGACATATATTTTATGTCAATTCAATGTAAGCTGCGATCGGTCGTATGTCAAACCAGAGATAGATTGAATATTGGGAACGGCCGTTAGCCACAAACATAGATCAAGATAGATACCGCATGTCCCTCCATTTGTATGAAAACGAGCGTGCCACTTTTTAGGGTTCCGTAGCCAAATGACAAAATCGGAACCCATATAGATTCGTCATGTCTGTATGTCTGTCTGTCTGTCCGTCCGTATGTCACAGCCACTTTTCTCCGAAACTATAAGAGCTATACTATTGAAATTTGGTAAGAAGATGTAGTCTGTTAACCGCATTAAGATTTTGATTTTTGATACAAAAATGGAAAAAATATTAAAAATTTTAGGGGTCCCCATAGGTACAACTAAAAGAAAAAAAAATCATCTAACCTATGCGTATGGGCTATCTATGGATAGGTCCTCAAATATCATATTGAGGTTTCTAATATCATTTTTTTAACCTTAATAGTTTGCGAGAGAGACTCTTCCAAAGTGGTAAAATGTGTCGTCGTCGTCCCCCTAACTTCTAAAGTAGGGGCATGATAAGTCTAAAAAAATATATGATGTATTTATTATCAGAGAAGTTGATTCCTAGGCAGATGGGGGGCCTACATAGTTTGGTCGCGTTACGTCAAACCCAGCCGACAGATCACAATTAACATTAAATTGACATGATCCAATCAAATGAAGTTGGTCTGTCAACTGCCTAGGAATCAATTTCCTCGATGGTACATTACTATAAAAACTACTAACGAAAATTGGTTTGAACGAGATCTAGCAAGTAGTTTTTTTTTTATACGTCATAAATGGTAAACCATTTAACTTTCATTATATCAACTGAAATATAAAAATAAATCAAAATCCTTTTAATTTCATAAAAATAAACCTTATTGCTGCTGCGGAACCCTTCATGGGCGAGTCTAACTCGCACTTGGCCGGTTTTTTCCCACCTACTGTAGCGTGCCGATGATAAGAAACGTGTCCATTATCTAGGCCAACGTTTCTATTTAAATTTCTACAGCTCAATACGGCACAATTAGGCATTTAGGCATTTTTAAAATTCCGATTGACGTCCGATTCCGATAGCAGACTAAGGAACAGACTTTCGAAAAACGAGCATTGCTCGTCGTTTGGGAATGCGATATGGCACGCGAAGTACATACACATGCGGTATCTATCTTGATCTATGTCTGTGGCCTTAGCCTTCAAAATTTTTAGTTCTACAACTATGTTGACAAAGGAAAAAAAACGGGAAAGGGTATTGAAACAGTGACAAGTATACATAGAAAATTATAATTTATTCGAATAGAGCTACAGTCAATATAAAAAAAAGAACTAATTTTTGAGTATAATCGAGTATAAACGATACTATAAGAACACGATTTCGAACAAAATATACAAAACACGTGGATCCTTGAATGTAAAGACTTTGTCGACATTATAATCTGACCATATTGGCTTCATCGAGAAACTAGAGAACATAGTTTCATTTTATATTGTTGAGGTCGACAAAAATCACAGAAATTTGTATTGGACGCAAAAATAAACGTACTTATACAATATGTCTAAAATACAACATAGAGAGCATGTAGACAAGTTTAAAGTAAATAAACTTCAGAGATACATTTCCGAAAAGATTTCGTTGTTACATAAAATAGTAATGAACATTTAAAATATAAAAAATAAATGTTATTATAACCCATTTGATTAATTCATAAAAAACACCTTAACACAACTGTAATTTCGATACTCTCGTCACAGAAATACTAAAACGAAAATTTGTACTTCTTAACTCGTCTATGATTATATAATGTCTCCTAACCTATACTATTCTAACATTTAGTTACGTTTAGTGTTAGATTTGAGAAGAATAAATATTAATAAAATTAAAACTTGAGAAGTCTTTTCTTTATGGCAAACCAACAATTCTGGAAAATCTCAAGTACCGTTGAAGATATTGATTTTTAGGCAGGTGGCGGACTACGTCATTTAGGCGGTTTATTCGATGCTAGTCATGATATAAAACGAGACCAAATTACGTAGGTCCTCCATCTGGCTATGAATCGACTTCTCTGATAGTACATACAGTACATCCGATGTCCAACCTGATAAGTTTACAACCTGATATGCGTCCGAAGGCTAGAGCCATTGGAACTATCCCTACACTTTAGCAGCCTACTATAAAATACTTACTATTCAGGGCCGAATATAAATTGCAATTTTATACGACCTCCTCTCGTTGGCCATGAGGTTATCAATAAAGTATGGTGTGACAAGGGGTGAGGGGGGTCCAAAGTTTTGTGACATTAAATGTTTCAAAAAATAGAATCGTGAAATTTTAAATATGGAGGTTTTTATTTTTGAATGTAAAACTCCGAATTTGTGACGTCACACTAGGGAGGGGGTGGGGGAGTCTCAAAAAATGTGACAAAATGTGACAACATGTGACATGGGTCTAAAAATCATGAAAATCCTGTGACGTACTTTATGGGTGGTCCCTGACGGACAAATACGCAAATGCAGAGGGGGCATTCAACGTGAATAGAGTCCTTTACGAGGATCAATAGAACCGAATAAGTTTAAGCTAATTTATTGACGGTATAAGCTCTTAACATTACATCGACGTCACTCCAACTCAACTTATTCCTTGAGAGTGAATTGGTCAACTAACAGCACTCGGACAGTTTTTGCCAATTGACTTCGACATACCTATCCATTCAATGCTTTTTGAGTTTAGTTGAGTTGGTGTGACGATCGAAGACTATCGCTATTCGTTAAACAATTGCAATCTCATATTCGGCCTTCATAGCGGCCTTGGGCCAAGATCTACGTATATTCTCAAACAGATCGCTTCCCGATTCTTAACTGAATGACACACTATAAAATTTGTAAAACCTTGCGTGTGTTCCGAAATATGACCCAGTATACTGGTCAGTGCTCATGACGCCACGAATCCGACGCCTGGTGTGTCAACATATTGCACTGGTATTAATTATTAATAATTATTTTTTTAATTTATGATGATACAAGTGTAAGATACTAATAGCATCATATAAAATTTGCAATGATAACGCAACAAAGTCATATACGTCAATGCAATGGCCAATATATATTTCGGAATTTAAATAACAGCGGCTTTGATTCATGACGTCACAAGCACTGGTCGGTACACTGAGTTACATTTCCGAAAACACGCCTTATAATCGCCGCGTGACGCCGTACCCTATCACATTTGACACAACAGCAGCCTTTAGTTTACGTGAGATTCGATCTCTTCTCGGACGAAATATAATCACTGCACATCTCGCGAAAGCCCTACCATCCAAGTACTGGCCAATCAAGAAATACTTAATATTAAAACACGAATTCAATTGGAATATATTACTAATGGTTTATCGTGACGTTATAACGAGCTAAGTCCCGATTCTTGTATATCTAAAGTCAAAAAATAATGGTTGCCTGATAACCTAACCTAACCATCGAGTATTGAGAATCAGATTCCAGGTTAAAAAATGAGCATTCGATGTGTAAGCTACAAACTTTCTACATCAAATAACTACATTCATAGTAAAATTAGAACTAAAAGCCAGGATAACGCTAATTTCGATGACAAAGTTTAGAGTTCAGAAACATATTTACGGGATTGACAATGCGCTAAGGGCAAGGTTTCTAAGATATTTTAGACATTAGATATCAATTAAATAACACGTTTGGGGTTAACCAATCAAAATCGTTATTTCATACACATCTAATATCAAATTCGCCTTGGAAACCCGACATAAGTGACACTCTGCTGTCAATCCCATATGTTTACCGTCATTGCAATAAGCGAAAATAACTTGGTTATAGCCGTTATTATGTAGATAAACAGCAAATACGCATGGAATCATCACAAACATTGTTGAATATACATATATCAGATCTACCTTCCTAAGTTCATTATAATAATTGCAGTGTAAAAATAAAATCATAGATGTTTGAAATATAAGACAGCGTAAGGAGAGCTAAGTTACATTTCAGATCAGCCAAGTTTGATATTTCAATTGTGTACTTTAAGTAGTTTAATAGAATAAATTTATAATTTATAAAAATGAATAACATATTCAATCTTATTTCAGGAAGAAAAAATATTGAGATATAAGTACTACTAGAGTTGACACCGCAACGCAATGCTTTGTCCCATTCAACTGCGGCCCAAGGGCAGCGCACTTAGTCGCACGCTAGCTCTTCTGCGCGCCAGACGTACAACAATCAAAAACAAAACCAAAAAAAAGTCACAAAAATGCCTAGTTGTGGGTTAAGATACTGCAAAAATTATGCCAGTAACACTTCAAAATGCAACGGAATAACATTTCATCGGTATTAGCATTCTTATTTATTTTCAATTAAAATACGAACATTCAATTACTAGGCGAAGACGCGCGCCATTTTGCATTGTCATAGAGTAGTAGATTCAGAGTGGAATGTAGGCAGAATACAGATCTATGATGAGACGACGATGAATGAAGTACTCACGTAGGCGAGTTTGTATTTTGGTAATATTTAAAATATTACGTACATTATAATAATTTTATTATTGTATTTGAAAATATTTAAGTAATTTAAATAAGTTAATTGGCTATAGTGGACTGTGGTCCATACTTAACCCGTCGATCGAGGGAAAACGAGACACAATAGATATTCTATTGTGCCTCGATCACCGGTGAGCGTATGGGGCTTGATGAATTATCCACTTACTCAAATAAATTCTGCATTCATTCGAGTGTAGGCACAAAACTGTGTCACTTTTGCGATACTAATCTGTAGCAATCAACAAGTTCGCAATAGCAGCTCTAGTACGTAGTACTTATATCTCAATGCGCGCGTGAATCATGAATCATGATATTATATAGCTTTTTAACATTTTCTGAATTCACATTAAGGTGCACTCGTTTTTAGCAATTTA
Organism: Cyaniris semiargus; assembly: GCA_905187585.1. Taxonomy (NCBI): domain Eukaryota; kingdom Metazoa; phylum Arthropoda; class Insecta; order Lepidoptera; family Lycaenidae; genus Cyaniris; species Cyaniris semiargus. Next base: position 13,133,066 of record LR994547.1, read on the forward strand.
TATTGCGCTAAAACTATTTTACTACTATAGCAACAATCGCAATATCATTCTTGGCCGTTTACGGATAAGTACTTAATATACTTTAACATCTAGACTACACATATACCATATATGGCGAGACAATACACAAAGATATTCATTAAGTATACATGATTATAACCCTACATAGAACGTTGGATGTATGAGATTTTATGGAGGTAAATTTCATCTTACATACTATAGAATAAATACCTAAAATTGTCATGGTATATGACCAGAACATAAATATTTGAGCACATTTAGAATAGATACAAGACGAGAGGCCTTTAGATTGCTACATCTAATATGTTTGAATTGTCACCAAGGTGCATCATATGGACACCTAAACACAACCTACTGTGTATATTCTATTCTACTAAATTATGCGAAATTAATTCAGCTTCACTCCTTTTTCGATCTATTGAGATTCATTTGGACCTATCAAAGTACAATTCTTTCTAATTTAATGTCAAACCAACGTTTTTAAAACGTATGCGGTATGAGAATATTCTATAGGTGTTTGATAGGTAACGGAGTGAATAGAACAAAGAAGCTGCATTAATGTCGCATAAAACAGTAGAATCGAGGTACAGTTTTAAACCTACGTTTGGGAATCTAAACATAATTACAAAACTATTTTTGTTCTTTTAAATTCGTGTACAATTAATATTAGTTGCAATCCAAAATGTGAAATAGAATAGTATCACAATAGATTAAAGCAGGATTCCTCGACCAGTGGGGCACAATAAGAATATTATTTTCATCTTAAATATCCAATGAATATAGAAACAAATTGTAGACACACAGATTAATGCTATTTTATTTGCAGGCAAAATATTTAGGGGGTACGAAAATTTTTTTTATAACCCGGGCTCCGTAATAAGGTTGGGAAACCCTGCATTAGTGATTATAATCCATACATGGCATAGGTCTTAAAATTACATGTTATATTAAAATGCATAATTGATTAGTACGATTAGAGATATAAAGTATCAATTACATTTTTAGCAGTCTATTCTAGATAATTATCAAAATTCATTCCAAGAAGAATACAACCGGTGTCACCAACTACGAAGAATTGATTAAATATCGTTGGCACAACGCGGAAAATAGCATACAATTACATTACTGACATCATTACATTATTAAAACATAAAGGGTTAATAAATTAAAAAATAATCGAAAAAATTTGCCCCCTTTCTAATAAATTTATTTCCACAGAAAATAACTCAATAAAAAGACAGAGGAGCTCGAATAGTAATGCGCTACGTAAATAAATTTATTAGTAAAGAGGCGAAAGTATAAAAAGATAAAAGTAATTGAATCAGAATCGTTAAAACCATTCTGAATTACAAAAAACATTACAAAATCATGCGTATAGTTGACACAACAATATTACAACAAGCATGACTATTTGGCCAAAAATACTGAGTATTAATAAGACCGAAAAACCCACAACTTAAACATAAATGAGCTGCAAATGAACCATTTTACGGCGATGGCTACCACCGTCACATGACATTGGTACAAGAGCATTGGTATAAAAAAATTTGGTAAAAAATTTAATAAACGCTAAAATATATCATTAATAGCTACCAAAAATATGGAATGTAAACATCGCAATAATCTCATAGAATATCATCAAATAATGTTATGACAAGAGCTTATGTTAATATTATAAAATAATAATTAAAAGTACTTCATATGAACCCATTAGCCAAGATATATGGTTTAACAACACGGACATAAACATAAACCACATTTTAATCCTCAATGTTACCGTCATCATGAAAGGAATTGGAACGCTTTCTTCCTTTCATGCGGATAGTCAATATAGCAAAATGTTCATGTCAATTTGCTCGTCACAAAACATATCTTGACTAGCGGTGTCCCATTAGATGTTTATGCAAGCTTACACCTAGTGGAATGTTAGTTCTATTAACGCCTTACAATAATGGTTAGAAATACCCAAACCTCTATAAAATAATTCTTAAGAAAACGCGTTACAGATGTATAAAATCGTCAAACATTACATATCCGAAATCTTACAACTATTTGGAGGTACCATACAGTCACAACTTTATATTGAGCTCCCAGTGTTAAAATTTCAAAAATCAAGAGATAGATAATGATAAGATTTGAGGATTGTATAAGCCTTGACAGTAAATCCTTAGTTTTAACATCGAATAGTAGCAATAGAAGAATATAACGAAATAGAAATAGGCAATAGAGGAAATGAAAATTGGAATGTTTAATTTTTTTTTTTATATATTATATTTTGTCAAGGGTTATAAAACGAATCCTCTTAAGAACGATGGGATGAAATTTCAATTAAAGCTACGTTTGACGCTGGCAAATCAAGATATAATAATATTCAAATGCCTTTGCGTATTCCATAGATACTAGAAAAATATTTCTCCTGTGTGGAATCTAAAAATATCTAAATGAACCTAAAATAAAATTTGTTATGATTTTACATGTTGTTATTGATCAGAACCGGTTTCGGAGACGGTTTTTGTCAATTATTTTCCTTAAAATATCATTTAAAAAACTCGGATGAGTCAGTCATACGTTTCTTAGTGCATACGCAAAGCATTTGAAATAACAATCTGGCATTAAATACGGAAATAATTTTTATAGTAAATAATAAAAAATCCTTAAAAACAAGCTTCATATCAATTTTTGTAGACTTAAAATATTAAATATAGAGTGTACAAATCTGGAATGTATATTTGAGCTGCTAACGTAAAAAAACTAGTCTAAACTCGTCGTTTTCAAATAATAAATAATATCATTTGTTCCCCTGTGTCTATTGAAAACCTAAAAATAATTTTTTGAACAAACCTACACTTAAATCATATCAATTATTGAGTATTAAACAATATATACTTATAGTTCCCTCGACTTTACCGTCGTCAAACCTGAGGTACCAAATCAATAAAATAACCTACTCTGTTTCCGAATATTTCAAACACAGAAGGTGTATGCCATTCCTCGGACTAAATAATTGTACGTATTAAAAAAAACTCTTTAAAATGTTACTAATATGATCTTAAAATAAACTCTTACAAACACTAAGTAAAGCATATGTTTTTATAAATGAATATTATACACAATATAATATTTTGTACTGTGAGGTTATGCTTCGAAAATTGTGTGCCATATAGCACCTAGACAGTTAAGCATAATCTAATAATTTGAGTGGTGTAAATTTTGTACATTCACTGAAATGGCAACAAAAACCCCGACGGGTGAATTGTACATTGACATAAATTCGACAAAATACACAGGTGATATAATGATAAAATTGACTTAAATGCAATCAATAAAATATTGTGTCGATTTAAAAAAACATCCCATTAAGAGAAAAAAATCGGGTGTGTAATTATAATACATCTATGAACAGTACACAAAAAAACGAATGACTCTTATTGTTCAAGGCGGCATAAACCGTGTCTTAAAAACTATTTGATTAACAGAGTGTGCGCTTTCAAACTTTTATGTCAAAAGAAGTATAATCTCATGTCAAATGGTAAAATTTCATTTAAATCTCTTTGTCAGACAAAAAAAGATTTTGTATGTCTATTAAGATTAATAATTACGTAAGACATAAAAGACGTAACAGTACACACCCTGTAAAAGCATACAGATTTTTGCAATATTTTCATGTATCAGTCTTTGGAAATTACGTGGTGGAATGTCTATATAAACTCAAACTTCGCTTTTCAGAGAGACAAAATGTACTTATTCTATTGACGACGACCAAACAGATTTAAAAATGTGTTTTTATTTATGTAGATCTGACACGCCAGTAAAGTTTTTATTTTAATTTCATTTATATAGATTAGATTATTAAATTCGGTTTGATGCATATACAATAACTCTGATTGGTCGTCGATCACACAAGTGTATCTATGGCCCTTTAAATGGGGGGATACAAGAAGATACAGCCACACTATAAGACATTTAATGATTAATTAAGGTATTACTTAATACTTAGTGAAGGTTTTAACAGGTTACAGGAGTACAGAGTCTTATTAAATTAGTAATAACTCAACTAGCTATTAATTGGATCAAATGGCTGGTTGCTGAGTTTTTTTTTTTTTTTTTTATATAGGTGTTTATCTATTCACTAGAGCTTTGATTGACTATTAATATCAAAACATTGACATTGACAATCAACAACGCTCGCTGTCGTATACATAAACACCTGTCAAAAAACTCAGTAACGCAGCATAAATGATTACTTAAGTAATTACATAGTAACAAAATTTTCTGTCAGAGTATTCATTAAATTCTTAAGAAATCATTAAATTATAATAAATCATCATTAAGTGTTTCCAAGTGGGGCCGTTTTGTATAATGGATTAAGTCCTACTTTGGTCTGTGTTTACTTGCGTTTGGGGCCGACATATCCGAAGATCAGTTTTGTGTTCCAGCGGAAGTGTTGAGTGAACATCGTTGCCAACTTTATGGGATCTATCAAGTCGTCGTCGCAGACCTCCGTAGGGGGCCTTAATCATACTGTCTCGGCACTCCGGTCCGAGGACAGAGGCTCCGCTGCCGCCGGGTGCTTCGACTCGCCCGCCTGCTGAAACTTGTTGGTCTCAGCCGGCGGCGTCGCCCCGAAACTGAAAACACCACGTCCATCGTTAGAGATACAGTAACCACAGACAATGCGAAAATGACGCTTCAAACAAGATTCGAATATTTCAAATACGATTTAAAACCGTCAAACACATACAGCACATCCGTTTCCATAAAATCACACCGCATGGTTACAAATTCGCGTTTACACGATTATGTTTGACGCTAGGAGCTGAACGCTGCTTATAATTAAGATCGAGACGGGTCCAGACAAACAGAGCGCACGCGAGCCGCGCGGATCGATAAATGCATCGGCAACTTGATAATATCCGCTAGGTGAACCTAAAGGTAACATGTGGGTGGAGCCCCACCCGATACCGTGACTTCTAACAATCATAATAAGTATCAAAGTCGCTCAGTCAACAAATCGATACATGCAGTCCCAGACTAGAGCGCAACGGCTCTGCGCTGATCAATAATGCACACATGCAATGTAATAAATAAAGGTCGCTGTATCGCACACGAAAATGACGCTTCAAACAAGATTCGAATATTTCAAATACGATTTAAAACCGTCAAACACATACAGCTAGGGCATCGAGACCGGGTTTTCCCCAAACCTGAAAACCCGTCAAACCCGGGTTTCGGGGAACACGAAAAAACCCGGGTTTCAAAAATGGAACCCGGGTTTTTCGAGCTTTTCGGGTTTTTTTTTTTTAATTATTAAAGGCAAGACCTGATATTTTAAGGTATTTATAAAAAACTAACATACAAATTCTTTATTTTTATAACATAAGTATAGGTTTAATTATTTCTATTGGTCATAATTAAACGAAATATAATATTTTAAAGTAAAAGTTTCGTTTCAAGAGCATTAAAGACTAATTGTCACAAAAATATTTATTAATAATAATATTTTGAAAATCCTACCAAAACTATTCAATGTAAAAAAAAGCCAAGTCTCTTCAAACAATCTATCCATCGCAAAAAGTTTTCAAATTTCATAGAAGCAAGTCTTGTTAAACTTATTTTATAGTTTTCAATCAACATTCAGTGATTGACCACAGTTTTCTTTATTATGTGATCAAAAGCTTACAAAATAAAGTGTGGCAAAGGGTTCTAAGTCTGCTGAAAGTACCGTAGACTTTTGATGATGGGCAAGTCACTAGTTAGTGACAAAACGTTGTAACTTGTATGGACCGTTGCTGATAAAATACACCCATCAACAAAGTCTTAGGGGATATTTGTATTTTTGGAATATCTAAAAACCTGTCAGGAATTTTTGAAGACAGTGTATGGAACAATGATAGCTTATTTTTTGGTATTTAATAAAACATATTAATTAAATAATTTTCCGAATTTTATCGTTTCTAAAACAATCACAGATATCTACAGTCATAAAAAAAACAATAATAAGTCAACAAATCTTTATTTCGTTTTATAAACTGAAATTTTCTTTCGAATGAGATATTTTTATTGCTGATTGTCAAATAAATAGTAATAATTTATACTGATCGATGTTTGGCATACAGTATTTTTACTAAAAAATATTTTTTGTGCCCTACTGCGGTATTACGCCCAGTCTTCTTTGCAATTTAAAGTCATTATTTTTAGTCGTCTAACCAAAAACCTTAAAATAGATTTTTGTTTGTCGTTATGCTTTTTGTCATTATTTGTTATATTCACAATATAACAAATAACGACAATATTAAGACAATGCAATCAGTAAAAAGGTTCCAAGAGAGCAACCAGCCCCTAAAAACTGACAAAACTATGCAGAGGAGTTTCCATCAAGTATGATGTGAAACCATTTTGTATTCCAGTATTGCAGTCTGGCAAATGCGGCAGATTGCTTTTCATTGCTTGAGAGACTGATGTTGGTAACACCAATTTAATTAGTGTATTTAATTTAATTTTCTACTAGTATTAATTCTTAATTTTGAGAAACTTTATGGTTAATTTTATAATGGCTTTAATTAAATTGTTTTTGAAATGTTATGTTCCTTGAAGCTTTAATGTAGTATTTATTGTATACTTACCTAATATATTTTGTTATTGTTTCATTTTAATTTTACAAAACTATACAATTTTATGTTACTTAAAATTTTATGGATTTTACTTGAAACAATAATCTTGTAGTAAAATTTAATGTATTCAATGCATGAAATATTATTACTGTCTTTATTATTATTATTATTATTTATATTCATTTTGTTACTGTATGCAAGCGGTTATACTGTACTCTTTGTGTGGTTACTACAAATTGAAATACCTTGAGCTGTAAACAAAGGCAGCTGTGACACAGTTCATACTAGTACAACTGGCAATGTTTCCCATATCAGTGTACTTTTTATTAATGTAATTCGTTCCTGGCATTGTAAAAAATTGTAACGAAATTGAAGAATAAAAATTTATCTTATATATCTTAAATAGGACGAATGATGGCTTTCCTTGGCCGCCCGTGGATGTCATACTCACTGCGGAATTATTAAAACACGTGATTTTAGTGAACCCAGATGAAATACAAGCCGAGTTTTTATCAGCACCAGCGCCAGAGACAATTTCTTGTGTGTAACTCCATGCCACCATGGTTAATCTTCCAAACTCATTAAAAGCAACCTTCCGCATTTGCCACGTGGTCTGTTCTGATCAATTACATGGTTATCTGACATGAATTCTGTCTATTGTGACTAGAACTAATAACTACAAAAAGCTTTGAGGTGTAGTGTAATGTGCGATTTTTCAGTAATGTAAGATTTTCCAGTAAGTTAGATGACAGAGAAAAGTTACCTTAAATTGCAAAGAACATTCAGCTTCATACCGTAGCAAGACAGACAAAAGGCAATTTCAGGTAAAAACTAGGCACAAAAATTTAATTACAGGTATAAAGTATGCCAACATCAATAAGGACTAAATAATTATTAATAATTTGACAATCAGCAATAAAAATGTAAAAGATTAAATAAAGATTTGTTGGCATACGTTTTATATTTAAGGTTATTCTTCCATTTAATGTCTTCAAAAATTCTGGATAGATTTTTATATATTTCATAAAATACAAATAGGTACATTAAATAATATATGTAATTTGGAGGTGAAGCTTGTTGTAATACTTAATCTTGGCCCGAAAATCTTAATCCCTAGCTTTGATAAGATCCAAAATATAGGAGAGGTAAAATAGTCGCTTCGATAAAAGCATGATACGGCCGTGCCAGCTTACTCGAGAATTGGTTGGGCACTGCTGCGACCCCAGAGACAATGGTATTTAAATAGTATTTTACTGGATAGGTGATGGCGATCGCAGAAAATCATGTGTAAAATATTTTCGCATTGTTAATTTTAGAATTGTTAAAAAACCCGAAAAAACCCGAAAAACCCGGGTACCCGGTTTTCATCAAACAAAAAACCCGAAAACCCGGGTTTTGAAAATTTGGTCCGGGTTTCGATGCCCTACATACAGCACATCCGTTTCCATAAAATCACACCGCATGGTTACAAATTCGCGTTTACACGATGATGTTTGATGCTAGGAGCTGAACGCTGTTTATAATTAAGATCGAGACGGGTCCAGACAAACAGAGCGCACGCGAGCCGCGCGGATCGATAAATGCATCGCAACTTGATAATATCCGCTAGGTGAACCTAAAGCTAATATGTGGGTGGAGCCCCACCCGATACCGTGACTTCTAACAATCATAATAAGTATCAAAGTCGCTTAGTCAACAAATCGATACATGTAGTCCCAGACTAGAGCGCAACGGCTCTGCGCTGATCAATAATGCACACATGCAATGTAATAGATAAAGGTCGCACACAATTACATGTCAGTACAATGATCGACTAATACAGGTTGCAGCCCAGGTACATAAACAGGTAAATGAGGGAGGGAGCACGCAGAAGCTTACTGTACATTCCTGTTCGCTCTTATTCCTATGTAATACGGTTCATAGGTAGCTCATATCGACTGTACATGTCTGAGGTAATTGTATTTACCTCCCCGCGCTTATGTATCACATGTCTCGTCTAGCTCAAAGCAGTCTGGCACTTTTTATCTTTTTTCCTCATCAACCATATTAGAGGGACATCATAATTCCTTTATGCGACATGTAGCCAAGTTACGTTATGAAAATATTCTTGCAATTCAATAGCACAGCGGTCTTTAATATTTCTTATTAAATGGATTTCAAGTAAACTTAATAGAGTGAATCTGATAAAAAACTAAACGCAAGCTTGGTAACTTTGAATTACTTTTAGTAGGCAATGCCAAATTTACACACAATAACAATACGCTTAGCAGATATAAATATGATTTAGATTAGTTCAAAAAATTTTACAATACTGATTTGATTCCAAAATAATAATTGATATAATTCAAGCGCTTTACCAAAATAACTTTATGAATAATCAATACATTATTTACAGGATCAACTTAATTAGGTCATAATATCCAGTTTTTAGGCCACTTTAGAGGAAAAGATACATTTTTTCCAACACACAAAAATTTACTGGGCACATATTTTCATAGAATTTTCTTAGAACGAGGTGCCTAGTTAACTTCTGTGTGTTATAAATAAAAATGTGTAATTAAAAAATGCACATTTATTACACCACAAGATGACGCCCGCAACTTCGTATATTTTTCCGGGATGAAAAGTATCCTATGTCCTTTCCCGGGACTCAAAGTACATATCTCCATACCAAATTTCAGAAAAATCGGTTCATCGGTTTGGGCGTAAAGAGGTAACAGACGGACAGACACATATAAATTTCGCATAGCACAGTTATGTAATTCAGGTATTCCCAAAGTGGGTTTCGTGTTATAGTCATTAGGATTGCCCCATAATTATTTGTAGCTTTACTCGAGTACTACGACCTCAAAGTACATATCTCCATACCAAATTTCGGAAAAATCGGCTCATCGGTTTGGGCGTAAAAAGGTAACAGACAGACTGACAGACATATATAAATTTCGCATAGCACAGTTATGTAATTCAGGTATTCCCAAAGTGGGTTTCGTGTTATAGTCATTAGGATTGCCCAATAATTATTTGTAACTTTACTCGATTACTAAGACTGGTATTGTTTTTAATTTAAATAATACAATGGTTACAAATACTATAAAAATAAACTATGACTCCTAAGTGTACTTACTAAAGTCATAGTTTATTTGTTAGTACTTTTAAAATGCACGTCAGGAATATTGTAGCAAATGCACTTATAGGGCGAACAATTGAACAGTATAAAATATGTCATGTAGTAGATTAACTTAGCCATGTTTTTTTTAATCAAACTCGCTCAACACATAGATACAACGTACTTTTGCTACATCGAGTTTTATGAAGAAGATGATCTACTTTATAATATTTATGTTTTGACAATGGGATGCCTTAAAAAAAGGCAAGTTAAGATGTTCCATCAAAAGTCATCAAGTAATTAATAATTGGGAACATTTTAAGTTATTATGTTATTAGTTAATAGTCAATTAGGAAATCCAGAATTATTCATCAACTTACTTATCATTATCCTGGAATTCAGCGTTGGCATCCGAACGCCATTTGTTGCCCACCATGTTCTGAACACTATAAAAAAAATTAGTCATAGATTGAATTGAATTCGAAATTTGAATTTTGATGAGTCGGTTGTAAATTAGTTAGTAAAGTTAGTCGTGGACTTTCCCAGTCTTTGTTCAATTAAATATTGAAATTTAATAAAATATTGAATTGGTTATTCGATTATTCGGATACGATCTTTAACTCGGTCGGTGCTTAGTCAGCTTAGTGCTTATCGACTTGGATGAGTAAAAATATATTGTACAAAAACATTTTTAAAAATATCTGAGTACTTTAGAGCTCATGCGCCCAATATAATATTATTATAATGTATCCATATCCATACTAATATTATAAATGCGAAAGTGTGTCTGTCTGTCTGTCTTTCTGTCTGTCTGTCTGTCTGTCTGTTACCTCTTCACGCCCAAACCGCTGAACCGATTTTGCTGAAATTTGGTATGGGGATACTTTGAGTCCCGGGAAAGGACATAGGATACTTTTTTTCCCGGAAAAATGTACGGTTCCCGCGCGATAAACGAATTTTGGCGCAACGGAGTTGCGGGCGTCATCTAGTATATTAATACGCGAGCGAAAAACTTTGGATCCCTTTTGACGAAAAATGCGGAAACGTAGGTGATTGAAATTTTGCACAGTAATTATAGTTTATACTAGACGTTCCGCGCGGCTTCGCCCGCGTAAATTAGATATTTCACAGACAAATCAGACTACAAAAAAATAGCCTATGATCCTTCACGTGGTCTACTTCTTATCTGACCCAAATAACAGAAAAATTGCTCTAGTAAAGTGAGATAAGCCCTTTCAAATAATTTCCCCCATTTTTTCCACATTTTCTTCTATTTCTTCGCTCCTATTAGTCTTACCGTAATAAAATATAGCCTATAGCCTTCCTCGATAAATGGGCTATCTAACACTGAAAGAATTTTTCTAATCGGACCAGTAGTTCCTGAGATTAGCGCGTTCAAATAAGCCCTTTCAAATAATTTTCCCCCGTTTTTTCCACATTTTCCTCTATTTCTTCGCTCCTATTAGTCTTAGCGTGATAAAATATAGCCTATAGCCTTCCTGGATAAATGGACTATCTAACACTGAAAGAATTTTTCAAATCGGACCAGTAGTTCCTGAGATTAGCGCGTTCAAACAAACAAACAAACAAACAAACAAACAAACAAACAAACAAACAAACTAACAAACTCTTCCGCTTTATAAATATTATAGTATAGAGTATATTAATTCAAATTATAGTAATTCTGAGGCCAGGATCGAATAATGGAGAAAAATCCAGGAAGGACAAGCCGAAGAACCCCATATCCAGGACAAATAGTTGCCGAGTTACAAGCATTCAAACTTGGACATTGACAGCTCGGCAACTGTCAAACGTCTTACAAAAGTAGCCATAACTCCGCTCCCAATAGGCCTAGAGGAACGGGGTTTCTTCTAACATCAAAGGCTACCCCCTCCCCGAATCTGAACTAAATCGGAGACATCAAAATTTTTTTTCTCAATTCTGAGGCCAGGATCGAATAGAGGAGAAAAATCCAGGAAGAACAAGCCGACGAACCCCATATCCATTTCATTTTTTCATTTCAAATACATCGGCTAGTCCCTCCTCGAATCTGAACTAAATCGGAGACATCAAAACTTTAAGGACGAATTTGGGGGGGAGATCCGGATATCTGAAAAGTACTCGAAAAATCCAGAAGAACGAGCCCAAACTCAGCCCAATTATCCCAAAGGACGAGGAGACAGCGAAGGGTCTAATTCAGCGTTCGAAACCGTACGATAATTATCGTACACATACGATAATTTTGAGCCTACGTACGATGTACGATAGCTTATTGTTATCGTACGCAGATTGTACGATAATTTTTCTCATGGTGCAAAATTCGAGAATTTATATTATTTCACTCAATACGTCATTTTATTTTGTCCAATAAAATTTTGGGAAAATACCGGGAAATACAAGTTCTCTATTCCTATTGGTTCTTACGAACCGCTCTGAAAAGTTTCACCACTGCCGAGACTGTAACTTTATCCCATAGATAATACAGATATAGGTATATATAGAGACTTTATCCAACGCCTGCTGTACACCATTTCTTATTGGTTAGTATAGTATCTACGAATACGAACAAGAGAATATAAGTTCGATATTTCGATTATGTTCACACGGTGTGAAAAATAATAATTAATAATATTATACAAAAAAAGTAATGAATAGTGCATTATTTTTTACATTAAGATTTTTGCAACGCTGCTTTTATCACACATTTTTTTAACAAATAAAACATTACACACACTACAACACACTACAGATTTTGATTGACAAGCCTATACACACGAATTGTACTCTTTTATTTATGGTTGAAGTCTGTTGTCAAATTGAAAAAAAGATTTAGTTTTTTTATTGAATCTTAAATACTGTTAGGTGCTGCGCAGACGACAGACTATCCGTGACGCACTTTTTAGTCTGTGGAAGTAGAACCTATGCAATTATATGCAGTAACGCACACGACGCGCAAAAAGTCCGGCGCACAAAAAATCCGTGTAATTAGGGCAGACCTCACCGCGCCGCGTTGCGCCGCGCCGCACAAAAAGTGTGCAAAAAATTTAACGTTTGCTTCAACGCGCACTAACGCCGACGGCGGGCGCACGCTTTTAGTGCGCGTTCAGACGTGCGCGTTTTCTGCTCGCGCGGATTCATCATTCAGCGCGTGACGAGTATTTTTCCAAACGGTGCTGAATCCGCGCTAGCAAAAACGCGCAGAAAACGCGCACGTCTGAACTTGCTTGCTTGCTTGCTCAGAGCAGTCCCCTGTCACAATTTTGCACAAAATCGTCTATAACTCAAAAACCAATAGAAAAAGTGTGGGCTCCTTTAATATATATATTTGATATACTATTGCCTCTCTTTGTATTGACAGACATTCTCAACATTTAATAAAATTTGCTTAGGACAGTCTTGTATGGACGAGTTTCCAAATAGCAGAAATAGAATAGCATTCAGCTCCTGTTTGGACATCGTTGACGTAAATTTATCCGGATGTTGTTTCAGAATTGAATGTTTAATATGGAACTGTCCCTTCCGTAATCTTTCCGAAATTATAGGATGTACCCAACATTTTCTATTTTTTCTTCTTTTTCTGTACTTCAAGTACAAATACTTCGCGATCTCTGCACGATTTTTATAGCGTCTACATCCCTACAGTTCAGCGGACAGAATGATCGAAGATGTGCGTCGTGTGCGTTTAGTCTGTGAAAAATCCGCGAACGACTTTATGCGCGCCATGCAGACTTTTTGTGCGCAGCAGACTCGATCACACAAAAAGTGTGCCGTCTGCGCTCTGCCTAAATTATTACACGGCCAGTCTGTCATCATTTGACTTGATTTTGTTTGATTTTGATTGACAAGCCTATACACACGAATTTTACTGTCAAATTGAAAAAAGATTTAGTTTTTTTCAATGATATTCTACTTATACAGATCTGTTACGTCCATACTATTTTCCGGCTTAAATCTCTTACGAACAATTTTCAAATTCAAAATTGCAAACATTGACAAATTTGATAAGTGAAACAAAAGATACGAAAAACCATTTACATAAAAGAGACAGTTATATTTTTAAACGTCGAATCGTATCGCTGTCTCTTTCTTCGCCTGAGCTATGACGAAAATTCGATTTTTTCCAGATTGTTCGAAAAAAGAATTGAAAATGTAAATAATCGAGGTATTTATTACAATCAAGATATGTGGTAATAGATTCCATGTGTTTTGTTTTCTTTTGAGTCATAATTGGTACATTTTCGAAACACGCACGACGTCATTTTCAATTTATTTAGGTAAGACAAGATGCGGCACGTTCGTGACTGCGCTCGATGCAGACTAAATAACAGACGACCCAATTGGGTCGTATTTGAATCTTCACAACGCGCGCGGTAGTAACATATCTGCTTTGAGTTTTTCATCATTGGTTTTTTTATTGAATCTCAAATACTGTTAGACAATTATTACACGGCCAGTCTGTCATCATTTGACTTTATTAATCTGAGACTGTCGCAGGAATTATGTCTAAAAAATAATAAAGTCTATATTTTGACAATAGAATATCAATAGAAAAGCGTTGAAATTTGAAACTTTTATTTTAATTTTTTATTTAAGGTCGAATTTCGACCATTGGGCGATCTCTAGTATTAATTAATAGGATTAATAATTTTGACTTTTAAGTAGGAATTATTTAATACTAGATGACGCCCACAACTCCGTTGCGCCAAAATTCGTTTTTCCTGGATAAAAAGTATCCTATTTCCTTTCCCGTGACTCAAATTTTCACCAAAATCGGTTCAGCGGTTTGGGCGTGAAGACGTAACCGTAAACAAGCAGACAGACAGATAGACAGTCAGACAGACAGACAGAAGGAAAGACAGACATACAGACACCCTTTCATATTTATAATAATAGTATGATGGATTTATTTTTATTATAAATTAAAGGTGCTCCCTCACCGGGAGCATGCCTAAAGCATTCACGTGTACTGTAACATTATAGATTCGTCTTTGAGCATTACAATATTACAATAATATAGTTAATCAGGGTAAGTTCGGACACAGGGTAAGTCCGGATAATTCAACTGATCACTAAATTAGTCAGTGTTTTTTTTCCTGGTGCTACGGTGCATATACGCCATACTGCACCGCAACCGCAAACTGTAGTACCAGGCAAACAAAATATTTAATTTAGCGTTAACTTGAACTATCCGGACTTACTCTGTATGATGCATCCGAACTTACCCTGATTAGCTTACCTCCTTGACTAACGAGCATTCGCGTGTAATGTAATACGTATAATAGGTATAGATTCGACTTTGAGCATTACATTACAATACTACCTCCCTGACTGACGAGCATTCGCGTATAATGTAAGTAATACTATAGATTCGACTTTGAGCGTGTGATTCGAAGTGGAGCGATTGATGTTTCAAGTTGTATCAAGATATTATTACACATTGTACAAGGTGCGCATCGTAATGCTCGGTTCTCCTCCTTCACTGCTGTAATGCTTAAATCTGTAACGTTACATTACACGCGAATGCTCCTAGTGAGGCCACACCTTAATACTTTAGCTAAATGTATTTCTAAGACATTTTATCTATCCTATTGATACAAGAATATTTCATGATCCGATCGCTTGCGCCCTTTCTAATAATCAACTGTCGATATTAAGGTTCGAACCCTAAAAGGTAACCCTTTCCAATGAAGGGAAAGAGAAAATAATCTGCACGTGTACATCCCACTCGAATTTCGGTGATTTATTTCCTTTGCGTAATTGCTACATCTATACGCACTTGCCCGTTACATAATTTGCAGATACCATAGCGACGCTTCTGTATTGGGGTCCGCTTTTTCGGCCAACATTGAAATGAAAGACAAAAAGGCCAATTATTCTCAAAATTAAATATTTCAGTTTACAGGGTTGTCCGTGTCAGTAAAAAAAAAAATAGTAAAACCAATTGCTCTATAGTTTACCTATACCTAAATGTTTTAGGGCCTGTTTCACCACTTCCTGATAAAGTACCGGATAGGCTATCCACAACTTATTTGACAGATTCTCCATACTCTATCCGGCACTTATCAAGAAGTGGTGAAACAGGCCCTTAGACAGAAAATATGTTTTTTTACGAGTATAATTATTTTTTTTGTAAAACATCATTTACCAAGAACCTTTTCCAAGAGTAATGTTTTTAGAAAACTGTGCGACTGTCTTGTAAAAAAAAATTATCCACGCTTTGTAACCGCAATGTAGTGTGGTTATAGTTAGTATATTAGTACCTTTACCTTTTTAATACGTATTTCAAGCTGTATATTTTAAAACAACCACTTACCACTGGCACTCTATGGTTACACAACATAAAAGCAAAAATTTTACCAAAATCATGATAAAAATATTAGTATAAGCGCACCCAAAAAAAAAAGAAAGCAAATAAATAAACTCACACGTGCCTCATCTGATCTCCTTGCGCGCTAATCTGTGCTAAATACGCCGCCTGCTTCCGATGGTGGTACATATGGACCCGGAGACACGACGGGTTCCGCATACGTTTCTGGCATATCTCGCATTGTAACGTCCCTTCCCTCGTGTCGTGCTTGTCGCGTATATGAACCTTTAGATTGTATCGATTCGCGAAGAACCGGTGACATGACGGACATTTTACTCCTCCCGATTTGCAGTTCCACCCTTTAGAGATACATAGAAATACACGGTGAATATTTGTTCCGTTTTGTGACTTTTATTTGTAGAATGAACACACTTGTTGAACAACTCTATTCTTGCGTTCGACTTTTCTAATTTATAGTTGCTAAAAAAATCTGCAGTTAAGTATGCAGCTAAAAAGTCTGCAGTTTTATACCACTCAGTGATTTCACACTTTTTTTTTCGAGAGGGTTTAAGCTACTGGTCTGGTTAAGACCATGGTAGTTTAATCGTGGCTATAACTAGTCTGTTGCTAGTTGGTTTGGAGATAAACTATGAGGGAGCCTGGCCCCCTCCCTAAAGTCACACGGGTGACATTCTAATCGAGCAATATTGGGTAGATCTACGAAAATAAGCTATTTTTATCTGACGTGGGGACAAAACACTTTGTATAGTTTAATCTGCAGATTAAAAAAAAAAACTAAAAAAAACTGCACTTTTATACTAAAGCGTATCAGTGCTTTTACACTTTGTGTGAAAAGCCGGTTTTTTAACACATTTCCAAAATGGGTGCCAAGTCTGGCCGATTCTTTTTCAAGTAGAAAAGTTCCTGCCAAACAAATGGTTTTATATTCAGGTGTACACATTCTACAAAGTCACAAAACGGAATTTAAATATTCGCCCTGTAAATTGGCTTACAGAATATCTCCCTTCGCGAATCATACAATGACATACCTGATTCTTTCGCTGAGTCGGGCAGCACCATGACGTTATTATACATGTCGCTGTCGAAGTCGATCATAGGCTCACTGGGCATATAAAAAAATAAAGAAAATAAAAAAAAATGTGCACATAACTAAAAAAATATTATTATACAAAACTAATGTTAATAAATTAAAAATAAAGTAGTGTAAGACTGGAAACAATGTCATTTTTAACTTTTCAGGTCATCTGTAAAGATTTTAGAGAACAAGCTTTTTTCTGCAGCAAGCATAGCTTTTGAGAAATGAGTTCTCATCTTATATTTACCCATAAAACTTAGAGAAACTCACTTCTAATTTATCAATTTTGAATGATTTTGCGTTATAAATACATAAATGTTTGTTGCCTAATGAAGTTGCACAGAACAACTAGAAGAGTATTAGAAGTACATATGTTTTATTATGTTGCCAATCAAAATTTCACGATTTATTCTGATTCCAAGTTCCGATAATTTGACATTTTATCAATTTATCACTAAACACAAAGTGAATTATCTAAAAGGCAGCTCAAGTTTGTCGGTTTCATTGTAAATTTTAATAAATTACACAATAATTTAGTAGTCTAAACAAAACAAAGAAAAAAACATTAAAAAGTGGTGTAGGTCTACTCTAGCATGTCTACAATGTCTAATTTACAGACCTGTATAACAAGGAACATAAGGGTAAATTACTCACCCATCAGATGCATATTCAGTGTTCTCGGCATGTATTGGGCTGTTCGAGATGTTGACTGGACGAGACTTCTTCTTAACATTCATTCCAGGCTTGTTCGGAGCGTTCTTCAAAAGCCTGACAAAATATTGCCTATTATAATACAATCACAGAAATACCTAGGAGTACAAGAAGTAAAAACATAAATAACTCAAAATTGTGAAATTGCTATGATATTTTTAACCTCAAATCCCATACATACTGAATTTCACGGAAATAATTGTAGCAATAACTGAGAGCTGCCAATTTATTATGGGGATAAAGTGATGCTTTCCATCGTCCTATCCCATATCCTGGCTATAGATTTAACTGGTTATATTAAATTTCATTGACAAAAATGAAAAATACATGTTACATAAAACAGAACCCTCCTTACTCTATTAAAAAGAAGCTGATATGTTTGTCCCATTATTTAAAACGTAAAAAATCTTACCGTTTCAGCGGACTGCGGTTAGTTTCATCCTTGACGGTGGCAGCATTCGCAGACTCTGGGGAAGTTTCTGGCATTATCGGCTCATCCCCAGGTGGCACCCATTCGGGCAAACTATCAGCTAAATTATCCGGTGCTAGTGGTTCATAGGAAGGCAAATCATCGTTGACAGGCGAAGGAGATTTGCTTTGCTACAATTAAAACATATGCATAAATATTAAAATAGTATAAGTAAGTAATAGTAGAAGTATGAAATTGTCAAAAAGGTCATTTTATAGGTGTATATAATTGAAGATGTGAAGGGATGAACACGATAAATGACAGTAAAAAATTGCCGTTTTTTTGCATAAATGGTGGCTTTAGGGCCGCAAAAATGATTTTAAATAAAAAAAACTGTGCATTTTATGTGTAGCCAGATATATTAGCCAGGTGATGAAGTAGATAAGTTACAAGGTTTGTTCAAATTATAAGGGAGAAAATGAGTAAATGTCCTTATGTTACAAAATGTTACTTATTGTATTCTTCCACTCACGTTTTCGATTAAGTACACCTATAAAATGACCTTTTCACATTTTAGATTTAAAGTGGTCTTTAGAAATTCAGCACATCAGTTTATTTAAAGCAAACATAATCTATACTTAATAGTATAAGTAGAAATCTATATATTATTAATAAGTGAGCAAAAAACTTTAGACCCCTTTAGACGAAAAATGCGGAAACATAGGTGCATGAAATTTCGCACAGTTATAGTTTATAACTTTATATGAAGAAGGAGTGCATCGAGCCAATATTGTTTTAAAATTTGGCATTTATCATACCTTATTTAATAAATAAAACATTACACACACTACAATGTGCACACTACGATATTTTGAATGACAAGCCTATACACATGAATTATACTACATATTTTATTTATGGTTGAAGTCTGTTGTCAAATTAAAAATGGATTATTGTTTTTTTTATTAAATCTGAAATAGTCAATACTTTAAACGGGGAGCCAAAAGAAGAAGATAATTAAATTTAAGGTCGAATTTCGATCATTGGGCAATCTCTAGTATTACTAATTATGCTATGACAACAATACAAAATTACAATAACCCCCATCATTGCCAAACAGTAAGTTAGCTTATGTTGATAAATAGATGCTCAGAACTCTTTTGATTATAATATTACGCTTATAAAAAAAAAACTAGATAAAAATAATAGAATGGTTATCATTTATTTTCACAAAATGGTTATGAAGATACAGATGTTATATAGGTAACAATTTCTAAAACAGGTGTGAAGAAATGTTATCAACAACTTCAAAGTATAAGAAAACTAATATAATTACTAACCATAGGAAAATAAAATTTAGCAAATCACAAAAATAAGTTACATCCCAAAAGTATGTCTACATAAACGTAAACCTCTTGTCAGAGATTTAGAAATTTTATTCTTTATAATGAAGAAGACCCAAGAAAAGGGGCAACAAACTAGACTGTGTTGAAGAAAAGTGGCCAAATACAGCAAAGGATAGAGATATATGGAAGGAAAGAAAGCCTCTTTCCAGCAGTAGGACACCAAAGGCTTTTTATAATTAATATATTTAAAGATAGACTAAAAAAAATAAAAATAAATAGAGTATTCAATAATACATTTTAGCTAATAAAACTTACCTCTCGTCCTCCTGTCAAACCCTTCACTTGCAGAAGTTCTGCAGTGTGAAGGAATCCAGACAGCTCCTGCTGTCTCACATGCACCTCTCCACGGTACATGAACTGCAGGAGCTGTCTCAGCTCTTGGTGGTTTACATCCTTCAAGATGACTATTGGATGATCACAGGGATTCATCTGCGTAAAACAAGTTGGAGTCAGTAAAACGTTACATTATTACTGTGTCTCAGAGGCACAATTTTATATTATTCGTTTCTGTAATAAAATCACATTTTATGCAAAAACAAACTCTACGGTAGGAAATTAATTCGTATGAGTTCTACAAGAGAGGATAGCTACAATTTTGTAATATGCAGAGGACCATATTTTTATTTCCACTGTAAAAAATTTAAATTTACATTTTAGCACATAATGTTGTATGCCTCTTAAGCACTGATTTATAATAGTTTTTTGTATAGAAGTTTTACTATTTGTTTAAAGTTCTTTGCAAGTTGTAAAGATGAATGTAAAATAGTGAAGTGTTAGGAATCTAATTAGTTAGTTAAGTTTATTAGTTAAGTTAGTTGTTGTCAGCACTGTTTGTGTATTTAAAAAAAGATTAGTATTTGTATTTGTATTACATGTAATAATAATATTACAATATGAATAAATTATGGACCCTCTAATTGAATAGAAATAGTTTCTTAGTTTTCTTTTAGTTACAATTATTATTATTATTAGAGATGCAAGTTGATACATTATGAATGTTAAGTCTTACAAAAGATAACATGATATGACAATAATTAATAAGAAGTATTGATAATAAGTAAGTAGTAATAATGATAGTAGGTAAGTATTAAAAATAATGTCAAGTTAACAAAATATAGTATCAATAGAAGGAACTGAGCTAATAATAAAAGGTGCTAATTTTAGACTAAAAAGAAACAAACAAGAAGTTTTCGCAATAAACAAATTAACGTGATGAATACATAAGTAAGAAAAACATTCTCCAATCACAACAGGTATATTTATACAATTTCACAATACTTGTTTACACAAAGTTGCACGTTTCAAGGAGGAAAATAGGAGTATAACAAAGACGAATTCCAATGAGTCATACCTTAAATAGCTCCTTGAAGTAAGGGCTGCACACAGACAGTATCAGCTTATGTGCATGGACATACTGCCCACCAGCCGCCAATGTTACATCCACCAGATCCTCTCCATCCAACAAAGCTTGGAAAGACTGAGACAGATTCGAGTGGAAATCATTCCAACGCAACGAAAACTGCTCAGGCATCGCCATCGCCGTCTGAAAATGTCATCCACAGAATATCAGCATCAGTGACGCCCTTAATATGCGACTAACTGTACACTCAATTTTCAGTTGAACTACGCGTCCACAATGAAATTGCACTTACTGAAATTATTAGCACTTGTAGCACACCTCGTTTGTTTGTCACTACACCATAGAATGAAATGTAATATTACAAATGGACATGTTAACGCACGTACATCCCAGATGAACGCTATTAAATTATGAAATAAATAATGTTGACTGGCATGGCGATCAATACAAGGAAAAGTATCAAAACGTCGCTTCTCTTCTCACTCGCTCTTACACGAACATAAACGAACGGGAACGGTTCATTGTCTGAAATGTCGGTAGCACAGATTAGAGTATGTCGGTAGACGGTACCTATTTACCTACCTATAGAATCTGTGTACCTATTGAATATTATCTGTATTGATTTTTGCTTGCGACCATAGATATTTTTTTTTTTGTTAATTCGTCCCTATCGGGACAGGCAAAGGGAGCGTTGCCCATACAGCCATTTCTATGTTTTCTCTATTTAATGAATGATAGTGAAGGCCGAAGCCAATTCTTTTATATTAACCATCTGAAATAGAGTTTTCATCAGGCCGAAGCCAATTCTTTGATATCAATAATATGAAATAAGTTTTTTCATCAGGCCGAAGCCATTTCTCATGTTTTGATAGTATTTTAATTTTTACTGTCCCTTCTTCAATTTGACATATTGTCGTCATTGGTCATTGTGTTCATCTTGACGTGGTCTTGACTCTTGACTCTTGACAGATGCCTAAAAAGTCTGCTAATAAACAGTTCCAAGTTATGTACATTAAATAATATTTTATTACTAAAACTAAGAAAAACGAGATGAAAAGCAAATATAAAAGAGAATTATTTACAACCACAAAGTACTTATATATAATTAGGAAATTTACAACACATAACCGTTACAGAGAACTATCTCTGTGTTACTATATACAATCTCAAGGTATATAGGTAATGACTGGTGGGTATTTATTTAAATATCACCAATGGTAGAAAGGACGTACTCATATATTGGCTTATAACAATCAGGTGTTTTCAGAAGCTGCTGAAGGGAGTGCGGGATGGCTTCAGCAGTTTTAAAGATATCCATCAAGTGATTAATAAAAATAGCGACCATAGATAAAGTATTTAGTATAGATGTAAAGCCCGTCATCGCGTGGCCATTTTGTACTTACCTATTTTCATACAAGTAGTGTGCGTGTATTTTCTTGAATATTTTTATTTGTCGATCATTTCGAAGCACATTTTTTTTTTTTTTAATAATATCTATGGACGCTTCACACCACGTCAGTCTGGCCCCGTGGTAAGTACCTGAAGGACTTGTGTTACGGGTACCAGACAACGGAAATATATTTAATACTTTTATACTATACATATATTTAAGATTTTTATTATATCATACACATATTTAATACACATCCATGACCCAGGAACTTTGAAAACTTTTTGTTCCGTCGGCGGGATTCGAACCCGCGACCCCCGGCTTGAGCTACCAACAGCCCACCAACTGAGCCACAGAGGTCGTCATCACATTATAATCCAGAAAAGTAAGTAATTTATAGGTCTACGAGAATCTGATGGCAATTTTTGACAGCAGATTTTCAAAAAATATCCTTGATCGTTGGATAAATTTTTATATTTGCATGTTTAACACACAGAATCAGCCGCTATAAGAAAAAAAAGGATCAAAATGTTTTATTCCAAAAACCCCGGTATTGCTAGAGTCAATTTATTTTCTGAATTTTTGCCATCAGATTCTGGTAAGTAGACCTATAGTTCATGACATCGATAAACTATAGTTCAAGTAATGAGAATCCGTACACACACGTAAAAAGCTATGCAATTTTTGTAGCCAAATTATTAATTGATGTGACATTTTTAGCACTAATGCCTTATATAGCAGGAATAAGGGATTATTAAACTTATAAATTATCTTTTAGCTTACAAAAATACCGATTGAAAAGCCCAAAAAACGTTGTTCAAAACTTAGGTATTTAATGTTCAATCCACGTGTTTGAGGCTTTCTTTGGCCGTTCTTATGGTTAATTATTTAGCGGAACCACAAAACTCAACAATATCTAGCATAAAATGTTTACTAAAAACCTTTATTAATACTTTTAATACATGAAATAATAAATATGCAGACCGACTCCTTTGTTATGTCCTAGGAAGTAGGACATAACACTTATACACCGATATAAGGCTCTCTCCTATAAAGGTGGGTTGCACCAGAGACGTGGTTAAAGTTATGGTCAAATTATGGTTATAGTTAAGGCTAAAACTTTAAGCTTAACTTTGACCACAGAATTTGACAGAAGACGTTGCTGGTACGACAAGTCTTATGAACGTGGGCGGGAGCGCTGTTGGCAAGGAGAACTGTCAAAAAGGGCGTTTTTGTATGATGACAGCGTTAGTTACTTTTTTCGCCACGTGCATTTAAAGCCTTGTCGAGCGCTATGGCTATGGTTAAATATGGCATCCATTTTTGACTTTAACCAAAGATTTGACATTTTGCATTGTAGTTAAAGTTAAAGTTATAGTTAAAGTTACAGTTATAGTTAAAGTAAGTTGGTGCAACCCACCCTAGTCTATCTCAATGCTTGCGACTTACGAGCTGTTGCGACTTGCGAGTTGCAACTTGCATTGCCTAAAAATAATTTTGGGAAAAATATTTCGTATAGTTTTAAAGCTAATTAATTTGAGTTACAGTAGCAATTAGTTATCTAAATAAAGTTAAATGTATTCGTACAGCTTGGCAAAAAAGAGTGTGGATTAAATGAGGGCGCCTTTCTTTAAATATACGCAACCCTACGCTTCGCTTTTGACACAATATATAGTAGAGTTGACAAGTAATGTAGTGTTGTCATAAATAAAAACTCTTAGTTTCAGCTGTCACCGCATCAGACACTTTTTGCCAAGCTGTATTTGTAAATCTGCACTTAAATAATATTTTCCCGTATTGTAGCACTGGCAAGTGGCAAGCGGCAACCCATTATGCAACAACTGCAGTCAACACAACAAAAAACTATGTTTTCCAAATAAAATAACAGATGGCGCAACTAATAGCTTTCTGTATTCGTTCACCTGTGGGTTGTGTGAATATAAAAGAAATAAATTATTGTTATGGATACGGACACATGGTGCCATCTAGCGTCAAACCAGCGAAACTGATCAGGGAAACACAGAAAACATAGATCCCCTACTTTATACTAGATGGCGTTAGGTGTATGTTTACTTACGCGTATTTTCTAGAAACATCCCACAGTTGTTTACTTGTTTACGTTAATCGGGGAAGAACTTTCTAGAATTCGTCTCGCCATATAAATAGCCGCAGGTAGACGAGCTGGCAATTCAGTTTTATCTGAGCGATCCTCGAGGCGACTTCGGAGCAAAAACAAGTGATCAATAGTGAGTGAACCACTGTGAATCTACGACTTGGCTACGAACTAGGATAGTGTTTGGACTTAGTGCTCAGTGATTTGGATTTAGTGCTTAGTGTTTGGACTTAGTGAATTGTGTGAGTTAGTGTTAGTGAGTAAAGTCTTTTTAAGAGTCAGCAGGTCTTTTTCTCCAAATCCTTCGAACCCTAACACGTAACAACTGGTGTCAGAAGTGGGATTTGGAGATGCCATTGACTCCGAGAGAGGACTTCAAGGGGAGTGTCAGGACAAGGGCACAGCGAGCTGCTGCCATTGACTCCGAGAGAGGAATTCAAGGGGAGTGTGAGGACAAGGGCGCAGTGCCATCGACTCCGAGAGAAGACTTCGAGGGAAGTATCAGGACAAGAGCGCGACGGGCTGCGGAGACCACACCCACTGGGGACCAAGCTCCGCCCACGGCGGGGCAGGCCCCACCCTCTGGCCCCGCCCACCAGGCTCCGCCCACTGACCATGCCCATCAGGCTCCACCCACTTCGGGTGAAGCCACGCCCACTGGCTCCGCCCACCGGGACCCGCCCACTGACCACGCCCCTCAGGCCCCGCCCACTCTGGACATGGCCACGCCCACTGGCTCCGCCCACCAGGCCACGCCCACTCACGCCACGCCCACAGGCCCCGCCCACTGGGCTCCGTCGACTAGCTCCATCCATCCTGCCACGCCCGTAGTTTCTACGGCCCCTCAAATGGCTCCTCAATTGGAAAGCATAATTGGGTTAATTCAGGCTTTGCAGAAGTCTCAAAGAGCTGAAAGTCAGGCTTTGTAAAATTCGCAAAGGGCAATGATGGAGTCACAAGACCGCAAGCTTGGCGCTTTGCAAGAGTCACAAGACCGCAAGCTCGGCGCTTTGCAAGAGTCACAAGACCGCAAGCTCGGCGCCTTACAGGAGTCTCAAGAGCAACAAAAGGACCTCCAAGAAAAAGCGCTATTGGCAATAAAGGATGTTAGTGACACGGTGACTAAGCTTCGAAAAGATGTCGACATAATGGAAGAACGCGTTACCGGGCTAGGAGTGGATATGGAAAATGTGAAAACCGGCCTCACAGAACTACAGAAGTGGAAAGTGCGCCTGGAAACCACAGGACTCGCGACGTCTAGTGGAACTACCGGAGTAGTGGTACAAGGACCAAGAGTTAAAGTGCCACCATACGACGGTACTACTTCTTGGAACGCTTATCGTCAGCAATTCCAGACGGTTGCTTCTGCCAACGGATGGACTGACGAACAATGCCTGACCGCTCTCACTGTTGCGCTCAGAGGGCAAGCTTTGTCGGTCCTAGAAGCACATACAGGAAATGGGTTCCAAGACCTGATGGAGGCCCTTGAATCCAGATACGGGGAGCGACACCTGGAGCACGTGTTCCGTGCTCAACTTCGTGACAGAGTCCAACGCTCAGGAGAGGGACTACAACAATGGGCGTTGGAAATTGAAAAACTGGTCAAGAAGGCACACCCAAGAGCCGATTCCAAGATGATCGACACGAATATTGTGCAAGCATTTGTCGACGGAATCAGGGACCTAGAAGTCAGAGCTGCAGTGAGGCTACGTCACCACACCTCGCTAAAGGAAGCATTGGCGCATGCTTTGGAGGTCGAGGCTGTTCGCCGTGACATACGACAGACCCATAAGATCCACGAGGTCTCTGAAGAAGTTAAGGAGGTCAAGGCTCCCACGAAGAGAAGTTTTGGAGCCATGTGCTACAAGTGCGGTGAGAGGGGCCATCTTCAGCTCAACTGCCCGCAGAAGGAGACCCAGATGGCAAGGATGAAAAGGCTCGAGGAACAAGTGGCGGAGCTGAAGAAGCAAGGAGCTTCGTCCCCTGCCCGGGATCAGGGAAACGAATAAAAGCCAGGACTAAGGGGCGAGTACTGGCTGACGCGGAGGAAGCCCCGATAACTGTTATCTCCCAAGCATGCAGCGGGAATAGTCTTGTGATTCAGGGGACTATTAACAGGACGGATTGCAAAATGACTCTAGACACAGGAGCCTCTAGAACGATAGTGAACCCAAATCTAGTGAAAGCCGCAAGGAGACATAAGAGGAGAATTAACTGTCGGCTTCTTACTGCCTCCGGTCAGCCAATACCCGTCCTGGGAGAAATATCAGTTACGATTAATGTAGGGGGTTACTCATACCCTCATGACGTTATCGTGGCTGAGATTATGGATGATTGCATCTTGGGTTTGGATTTCATGAAGAAACACCACTGCAAAATTAATGTCGCTGACGGAGTTTTCAAGTGTGGCGAAGAAGAAATTTTCATCCTTGGAGGCGCCTGCGGGAAAGTCGCATGTGTAAAGGAAGTCATTATACCTGGACGAGCAGAAGCTAGAGTGCTGGTGAAACTACCGCCAGCTGGAAAGAAGAAATCAAACAGATGCGTGTTGATCGAAGACACACCTACCAAGACATCAGCGCAAAAACTGATGACGGCGAGAACCCTTGTTAGTGGAAGCAGTAACGCTGTGGTCAGGGTTTTGAATCTTGGTGATCGCGAGATCTGCTTGAACAAAGGTGACGTCATTGGAAAGTGCGAGGAAGTTGTCTGGATGAGAAAGTGTAGTTCGATAACAGGCTCAGACTCAGCAGACAGCAGCAACTACGGAATAGTGACCGAGCTACTCGATGACTGCAAGAGTAATCTGACTTATTCGCAGTGCATGAAAGCTAAGAGGTTTTTACAACGCCACGCGAATATCTTCTCCAGTCAGGAAGGCGACATTGGAAGAACGTCGATGGTTCAGCACAGGATAGATACCGGAAGCGAGAATCCAATTCGTCAACGAGCAAGACGGATACCCATTGCGAAGGAAAAAGAAGTTGAAGGCCTTTTGGAGGACATGAGAAGGCATAAGATTATTGAACCGTCTGCAAGTCCGTGGTGCTCACCTGTTGTGTTAGTGAAGAAGAAAGATGGCAGCACAAGATTTTGTGTGGACTACAGGCGTCTCAATGATGTCACTAAGAAGGACAGCTATCCATTACCTCGAATCGACGACACTCTGGATACCTTGAGTGGCATGAAATTGTTCTCGACCTTGGACCTGAAATCTGGATACTGGCAGGTGGAAATTCATCCAAAAGACAAGGAGAAGACAGCTTTCTCCACCGGTAAAGGTTTATGGCAGTTTAACGTCATGCCCTTTGGATTGTGCAACGCACCTGCCACATTTGAGCGACTCATGGAGTGTGTACTGGCAGGCTTAGTTGGAGAGGCTTGCTTAGTCTACTTGGACGACGTCATCATTGTTGGCCGCGACTTCGAGGACCATTTGCGAAACTTAGAACGAGTTTTCGCCAAAATAGAGGGGGCCAAGTTAAAGTTGGATCCGAAAAAGTGTCGTTTATTCAGGAGTAAGGTAAATTATCTCGGCCATGTTATCTCCAGTGATGGAATCCAGACGGACCCGGAGAAACTGGAAGCAGTTCAAAATTGGCCAACCCCTAAGAACAAAACCGAAGTGCGGGCATTTCTCGGCCTATGCTCCTACTACAGGCGTTTTGTTAAGGGATTCTCGGAGATAGCCAAGCCATTACACCGGCTGACAGAAGATAAACGACAGTTTATTTGGGACGAGACTTCTGAAGATTCTTTTCAGAAACTGAAGAAACATCTGTGTGAAACACCAATCCTGGGGTATCCACAACCTGAAGGTCAGTTTATAGTCGACACGGACGCAAGCAACACGGCCATTGGCGGGGTGTTATCTCAAAAACAGGGCGAAAGAGAAGTTGTAATTGCATATTTCAGCAAATCTTTATCTAAGCCAGAGAGAAACTACTGTGTGACAAGAAGAGAACTCTTGGCTGTTGTAAAGACGCTACAACATTTCAGCAAATATCTCATCGGCAGACAGTTTTTACTGCGAACTGATCACGCAGCCTTGAAGTGGCTACTGCAATTCAAGAACCCAGAAGGCCAAGTAGCTCGATGGATTGAACAACTTCAGGAGTATGACTTCAAGACAGAACACCGCAGCGGAAAGGCGCATGGGAATGCCGACGCACTTTCACGAAGACCGTGTTCAGAAGACTGCAAACACTGTGTTAAGCAGGAATCTAATGAAGTAACATTAAAGTTAACGAAAACAAGTCCTTTGGGTCCATGGGAGAATGATGCTATGAGGGAGGCTCAAGAAAGAGATGACGACCTTCGGCACATCATCACATGGAAGAAACGGGGTGACGTGAAACCAATCTGGAGTGAGGTTGCACCCACTGGCGCTGTCACTAAGGCGTACTGGGCGCAATGGGACAGTCTGATTCTTCGGAATGGAATACTCTACAGGAAATGGGAGAAGACTAACGGCAGAGAGTTCCACCTTCAGATAGTTGTCCCAAGAAAGAGAGTACCAGATGTTCTCCGTGAAATACACGATGGCGTATCAGGAGGTCATTTAGGTGTAAAGAGAACGTTAACAAAAGTGCGAGCACGATTCTACTGGTTGCATTGTCGAGATGATGTACAGGATTGGTGCCGCAAATGCACTACTTGCGCTGCAGTGAAGGGACCACAGACCAGGAGCCGTGGGAACCTGCGGCTGTATAACGTTGGCGCACCGTGGGAACGAATTGCAGTTGACGTAGCTGGGCCATTTCCCGTAACGGAATCGGGAAACAAGTATTTTATGGTCGTCATGGACTACTTCACCAAATGGCCCGAAGTGTTCGCGATACCAAACCAAGAAGCTACAACAGTCGCTTCTAAGTTAGTCGAAGAAGTGATATCTCGCTTTGGTGTGCCTCTGGAAATCCATTCTGATCAAGGCAGGAATTTCGAATCGCAGGTCTTCCAGGAAGTGTGCAGAATTTTGGGAATGCATAAGACGAGGACCACCGCGTACCATCCACAGTCTGATGGAATGGTTGAGAGATTTAACCAGACCCTTGAGAGGCATTTGGCGAAATTGGTAGATGACAGACAAAAAGATTGGGACAAGTATATACCACTCTTCCTTCTCTCGTACCGTACCGCCGAGCATGAGAGCATAAAAGCTACCCCGGCGTATGTCAATTACGGTAGAGAACTACGAGTACCAGTAGACCTCTTGACAGGAGGGTCACCGGGGGAACCAAAGACCGTACAAGACTATGTCTGCGATTTAAGGGAAAAGATGCGCTATATACACGCCATGGTTCGGGAAAATGGGTTACAGTCAAGTGAGAACATGAAGACCAGATACGACCGGAAATCGAACACGAGCAGCTTCGAAGAAGGGTCACTGGTGTGGCTGCATAACCCAACTCGCCGAAAAGGGAAATCTCCAAAGCTGCAGGCCAAGTGGGACGGCCCATACAAAGTGATTACCCGATTGAATGATGTGACTTACAGGATTCAAAAGCAACCCAGAGGGACATTCAAAGTGGTACACATAGACCGTCTGGCGCGTTACCATGGCAGTAACAGCGATGCTCGGGACGAGCACCTCTAAGAGGGGAGTGGTGTTATGGATACGGACACGTGGTGCCATCTAGCGTCAAACCAGCGAAACTGATCAGGGAAACACAGAAAACATAGATCCCCTACTTTATACTAGATGGCGTTAGGTGTATGTTTACTTACGCGTATTTTCTAGAAACATCCCACAGTTGTTTACTTGTTTACGTTAATCGGGGAAGAACTTTCTAGAATTCGTCTCGCCATATAAATAGCCGCAGGTAGACGAGCTGGCAATTCAGTTTTATCTGAGCGATCCTCGAGGCGACTTCGGAGCGAAAACAAGTGATCAATAGTGAGTGAACCACTGTGAATCTACGACTTGGCTACGAACTAGGATAGTGTTTGGACTTAGTGCTCAGTGATTTGGATTTAGTGCTTAGTGTTTGGACTTAGTGAATTGTGTGAGTTAGTGTTAGTGAGTAAAGTCTTTTTAAGAGTCAGCAGGTCTTTTTCTCCAAATCCTTCGAACCCTAACACGTAACATTATAAACAAAAAACTTTTTGAAAAAAAGCTTTTATTTAAATAGTCTAAAAAGAAAAAATAAATTTCTCCTTAAAATTTTTAACTATTAAGTTATAATCCTCAATATATTATACAATTTGCATGATAATAAAAGCTTGTCGCGACTCGCGAGACTTAACAATCTATCAGTACTTGATAAAATTATTAAAATAAAAATATAATATCAATTTACTCAGTTAAATTGGTACTTACTAGTTTATTTACAAATCGCGCGACAAGCTTTTATTATTATGCAAATTGTATCATATATTGAGGATTATAACTTAATAGTTAAAAAATTTAAGGAGAAATTTATTTTTTCTTTTTAGACTATTTAAATAAAAGCTATTTTTCAAAAAGTTTTTTGTTTATAATTTATTTTTGTTTTTTAGTTATCTCTGGCTAGATTTCTTAGTCTGTTTGATAGTAATTTGTTTTAACTTAAGTCCTTAAGAAATCGTACTCGACTTTAACAATAATTGAAAAATCTATATTTAGCGAGTTGTTATATTCCGTTTATTTCTGCATGACTAAAAAGTTAAATTTCATTTAACAAAAGTGACAGGATTCAACCGGGCATTTTCTGAAACCCAGCTGGATTTGACTTGAAGTTACGTCATGTCACGTGACGTCACGTAAAGTCACGACACGACACGACACGACACGTAACGTCACGTCATGCCACGTCACGTCACGTAACGACACGTCACGACACGTCACGTCACGTCACGTAACTTCACGTCATGACACGACACGCCACGTAACGTCACGACATGACACGACACGACATGACACGTCACGACACGACTCGACACGACTTGACTATTACTTTTCAATTTACTTTCAATGAGCCCTTTTATTTGATACCCATATTATTGCAGAAGTGCTTTAAAAAAACTATTCTCCTATCTTGGCTAGCTGCCATATTGGATATAGAATGACATTACATTCGTTTCCGATTTACTCTCAATAAGCCCTTTCATTTGATACCCATATTGCAGAAGTGCATTAAAAATAACTGTTTCCGTATCTTGGATGAGCCGCCATATTGGATGTAGAATGACATTACATTCGTTTTCAAGTTACTTTCAATGAGCCCTTTCATTTGATACCCATATTGCAGAAGTGCATTAAAAATAACTATTCCCCTATCTTGGATGAGCCGCCATGTTGGATTTAGAATGAAATTACATTCGTTTTCGAGTTACTCTCAAAAAGCCCTTTCATTTAATATCCATATTGTAGGACTGCATAGAAAATAATTATTTCGCCACCTTAGATGGTCGGCCATATTGGATATAGAGTGATGTCACATACCATATCGTGCATTGTCATCCAAACTGAACGCGTATGCAAAATTTCAGCTCAATCGGTTAAATATATCTACTTCAAAATTGAGTTCCAAAATTCCACCGTAACACACATACTTACATATATACAGAGCAAGTTAAATAAAAGCTTTTAAAATTAGATTTTTTGAACCAATCTAGTAAAATATAAAGAAGTGAGAACGAAATATCACTACTTGCCACTATAATTATGACTTTATGATTTATTATAAAATAATAATATGAATGGCATTAAAACAAGTTGGCAAAATAAATTATTAAATCTTCCTCGTGTATGGGCGTGGCTAATAAAACCCTAGAGTAAGAACAAAATGGGGCATTTTCTTATTTTTTTAATTTGATTGTCAAACAGTTTCCATTTTAGTAACTAGATGGCGTATGGGTAGACAACTATCGGTAATACCAGGTAATACCATCAATAATTGCTACAAAACTGGGCAAAAGAATGTAAAACTTGTTACATTTCAATTTGAAAAAGACACAATGATATTGCAACGAATAGAATAATGAAGTTATTATAACGATGTTTTAGTTAAAACTCACGGAAGAAATAGCCCTATTTATCGTTATTAACACCAAATGTCACAGGAATTATAAATTTTGGTTTTGACAACATCTTACCTGCACTTGTGCACGATAACGGATATTTAATGGCCAATATTTTACCAATAATGAACATTAAAAACCCAAATAATACAATTTGGGAAAAAATAATAAAAACCACACCAACAATAAAAAGTAGCAGAAGTTTCAAAGTAACATGGCCGCCAAAACAAATGTCAGCGTGTTCCTAAACTATTACCAGTATACTGGCTTAATCGCTTAGGCCAATGATCGCTTAGGTTTAAGATATTTTTATTTATGTCACACTTGACAGTACACCGAAATTTTTAGAAACACAACCCATATGTAGTCAGTGATGCCAACCTGCAGATAATTTCAGATCGGTGGGGAACCAATAGAAAATCGAGAAGTGTCTACCGCCGCGCCATCTGGTGCAGATTCTAAAAAGAAAACAACCCATTATATACCTTATTTTTATTATTATTAATTTATATTAGGTACCTATTTAGATAAGCCCTGAACTTATTAATAAAATTACCTATTAGAAAATATATTGTCAAATTGACAACTGATAATGATTGACAGTGACAGCTGACAAATCATTCCAAAAATTTGGCAATTGGCAATTTAGGAAGTGGCAAGTGGCAACTGGCAAACTGGCAACAAATTGTTTCTGCCGATTGAATAGGTAACCTGTTGGTTTTACAGTAAATGTATAAAAATGCACAATATGTTTAATTAACTCAGTGGTCTCTCATCCCAAAATAATTATATACAAGTGTTCAAACCTGTAATAAAGTTTTATTCAAGAAAAATAAACTGTCATTGGAGGTGATAATACAACGTTGGCAGTGATTTCAGGTTCGTCATTGTTTAATTTTTGAAGACAAATGTTGTTATACCGCTATCACAAGGTCCGTTAACTAATATTTAATTATTATAATATTTGATAACCAGTGACCATGATTATAATTGGTTCGTGATGAATACGACCCTCTGCGACATTTTTGAACTCGTCGACGAAGAAACGTGATGCGTGCAGCGGAAAATGTTTTTATGGTAAATAGTTAAAACATTGTAGCTGCCATTAAGTTATTAAACACAATGTCGGGCCATAGTGCACAAGATCAAGCTGATGCAGATAAGGCATTGTTACTGAAGAAGATATTGAGTGCCGCGTTTTATGCTTTGGCTTCGTTTATGATAACAGTTGTGAATAAATATGTGCTCACCTCATATGCCTTCCCCTCGTATCAAGTGCTGGGCCTTGGACAAATGTTAGCGACAATAACAGTGCTATGGTTTGGCCGGTCCGTAAAATTAGTCCAGTTCCCCCATTTAGACAGTGGTGTCGCGCGTCGGATTTGGCCACTACCCTTAATTTATTTAGGAAACATGGCCACTGGGCTTGGTGGAACTAAGGAGTTAAGTTTGCCCATGTTCACTGCTTTGAGAAGATTTAGTATCCTGATGACAATGATTCTTGAGAGATTAGTTCTCGGAGTAAAAGCGTCGTGGTCTGTGCAAACCAGTGTAATGGCAATGGTAGCTGGTGCCTTACTAGCAGCTGCAGATGATGTGACATTTTCCTGGCCTGGATACACACTAGTGCTCCTCAATGATGGATTCACTGCTGCCAATGGTGTCTACATGAAAAAGAAATTAGATTCCAAGGAGCTCGGCAAGTATGGTCTGATGTTCTACAATGCTCTATTTATGATATTACCAGCAACAGTAGTTGCCTGGTGTACTGGTGATCTGGAAAATTCTGCGGCCTATGCCCACTGGTCCGACATGCTTTTTGTAGCATTGTTCTTGATGTCATGTGTAATGGGTTTTATACTCTCCTACAGTGTAATGTTATGTACACAATTTAATAGTGCCTTAACTACAACTATTATAGGATGTCTCAAGAATATTTTGGTTACATATTTGGGTATGATCATCGGCGGAGACTACATATTTTCGTGGCTCAATTTTGTTGGATTGAACATTAGTGTGTTTGCTAGCTTAATTTATACATATGTTACATTTAAAAGGAAACCAAACCAATATATGCTCCTAAATCAAGCAAACAGTAAAGTAGATACAGTGTAGTATTCCGTGTTAATATAAGATCTGTGTCAGTGTTTTTTACTACACAAAACCTTATCACCCAAAGATAATTTTTATTGAATTATCTGCTTTTATAACTATGTGTAATTGTGTATTGTATTAGCCATTAGACAGACATAATATTATTATATTAATAGTTTAAGGGTATATACTATAATCCATATTGAAATTGAACAAAAATGTTATATTAATAGTTTATTTAAAATAATTTTATATAAAACACTTGAAGTTTAATGTTACTATTTTCATAATATTCGTAATAAGTAATTTATAATTCCTATACGTAATTTATATCTTTTGTCATTCATCATATTAATATGAATGGTTGTAGCATTTATTTGCAGTATTAAGATGAAGTTAGTAGATGAGTATAAAAATCTGATTACAAATTATAAAATATTATAATTAATAATATCTTTTGAAAATATTTATAGAATATTTAGTAAATTAAATGTTATTGATTTTTGAAACCTAAATAGCTCAAAGACAGCTTGTACCATCAGGGAATCTATGTAATTATAATGCAGAATTCAAATTAAGGACAGGTAGTCCCTAATTTACATGACTTTGAATCAATAATAAACAAACAAATAGTGACTTTTAAAGGCCAAAAAAATACACATTGTTGTTTACTTAAGGCCATCCCCCGAGCAAACGACCTTGACCATACATTTGACGCGTTGCCGAGATCGCACAAAAAACCTATTTTTTTTTTTACTTATCTTAGTTCAAAATTGATCTAAAAAAAATTTAAAACGGGGAATATGTAGTTCTCTATTGCCGTGTGTTTCAAATAAACGTAATTCGTAAATACTAGGGAAATGCTGAAAGTATGCTTCAATTTTAATAAATTGGTATTACTTTGGAAGCTAATATCATGAGTATAATAAACAAAAATAGAAAATTTAAAACGGGGAAAGGAATGTTGATATCCTGAAGATTATTGCTGTATTTTTATTATAACTTTGTAGCTTTCAAATTATGAGTTTATAAGACTCTAAATACGGTAAATTACGAAATCTCCGTAGAGGAAGGCCCTTAAGATGCCCCTTCCCAGTCCCACTATCGTCAACGCGGGAGTCATCGAAAAGCTTCTTGTTTCATCGATTAATACAACGATTTCAATACTTGGATATGGCATACGCCATCAAAACTGTAGCAATGTTTTTGCATGCAAAATGTGTATCGAGAAAATATTGTCGTCCTTTTTGTCTTACAGTAATAGCATATACTACTTTGTCTTTCACTCATTCACGCTTTCAATGCATATTTCACGTAATCAATGCATTAAACACGTCCGACTGTCACCGCCTCCTAAGGCACACTGCTCTCAGATGAGTGAGCTCACTCATTTCGAGGGTGACACAGTTTCGCGCTGACGATTGTATGGAATGCCTCTTCTAAAGGTTATAATTTTATGGATTAATGGTAATTATTATTAGTTAGTAATTATCATCTATTAATTATTATTAGTAATTAATATAAATTATTAAGAATTAGTAATAAGTAGTATTCACGATAAATAGTGTGTGGAAATTTCATAAAACTTGTTTCAAGAAATACGTGTTTATTAGTAGGTCTTACAAGCTTGTAAAAAAATGTTTGACATTTAGAATATCCATTACATTTGCAAGGTTTATAAAAAAATATTTCCTTTACTGGTACAATTAGTAAGTACATTATAAACGTATAAATTTCTGATAAAATTTGTGCAAAAAAGCAGTTTTTGGGGGCTTATACTGAATTTGTTTCTACAAATTTTGAGTTCGCGTTTTTTATAAACCTAGATATTATAGTGCAGAAGATACCTATTAGTTCACAAGTTTCAAAGAAAGATCCTTTACAACGCCATAATCACGTACGAGCGTTTGTATGGAAAGATGGTCGGGTTGGCCTTTGACTTTGACAATTTGTGGTTAGAAATATAATATTAAAAACTTCACTTAATCAAAAATAACTCCGAAGAGGAGGCTAAATTCGAATATTTTGTGATATTTTTCTTATTTTTCATGAAGCTTATGATAGTTTTACTTTCAAAAATCATATCTTCGAAAAGCTCATAACTTAAAGAAGAATAATATGTGGTTACATTTTTCATTTTGGTCTTTATCTAAGTGAAAAGTATAATTTTCTCCTATTTCGCTCTATCAAGGACGCGGCGAGCGTCGTAACCGCCACTGTACGAGGCGCGCTGATATGAATGTTATTTTAATGTGCATTACGTCGATATTCGTACTGACAGACATCGACCTGCTAATTTTAGGGACTACCTGGCCATAAGTGTCTAAACACACTAAAAACGCGGCCGAAGTTCGGCATGATTACGCCAGCAATGCGCTACGCATGGCATGGTGTGTCATCAGCAATTTAAAATACATTGCAGGCGTAATCATGCCGAACTTCGGCCCCATATTTTCGGCGTAGTGTGTTTAGACCATAAAGTTAAACCTAGCGGAATAGAGAAACAAAGAGCTGAGCAAGCGAGATGTCACTATCAGTAACACTGCGTGGTAGAAAGAGATGTGTGATTTGAAGTGGCAGAACCCATTTTTTTTCATCTGTTTTGACATTCAGTCTGCACTTATCGGCACGTTGACAATTTGAGCTCTAAGAAAAATGTATATAGGAACACAATTTTCACGCACACGTAAACAGATTTGTACACACAGATGTAATTCAATTTTGGTTTCGTTTAACAGCTCGGGATTGTTTCACTATTCCGCTAGGTATATTGACTTTATGGTTTACGCCTTTAGTACACCGACGCGACGCTGCGAACTGCGAAACAGCGGTGAACCGAACGCGAAAAATCTGCGAAACAGGAATAGAGCGAGATGCAATATAAGCCATTGTCTTGTGGCGGGTGAAACAGTAAATCGGTTCGCCGCTGTTTCACAGTTCGCAGCGTCGTCGTCGGTGTACTAGAGGCGAGACACAGTGTTCTCATATTTTATTCATTTTTGACAGTAAATGTCAATAATTGACAAAGACAAGTCTAGTAGTTTTGGTCTACGAATAATAAAAACCAAGGAAACGTAACTCCCATATTACCGTTTTAAATTTGGTTCCTTTCGAACTGTCATGTAACGTCAGCCTGATACCGCTGAAGGCCACCTAAATATTGCAAATGTATTGAAAATGTGTACCTAGGACTAGGTACACGTTTTTGACAAGTATTGTAGAACATGTTTTTGACGGAGTTACTTTTCCTTAAGAAGCGCTTACACGGGCAATAATTACGGTAATAATTGCTCGGCGACACGAATGGAGCGATCTGGAGCAATTAGTGGGGCAATATGGAGCAATTTATTTCATATCGCTCAAATATTCGATGGCCACATCACTCAATATTGTATTGCGCAATATTGCTGCTTGTTGCCGCAAATTGCTTGATGTAGTCGTGACGTCAAAGTGGACGAGAATTGACTGGAGTTGAGCAATTTTAGTTGCCCGTATAAGCGCACCATTAGTTTTTATTATTCTTAGATCTTATTACATAATTTTTTCTTGCCACAATGTGTGTTAATCTCTTACAAATTGTAATAATAATGTAGTATTAGAGCGACCGCACACTTACAATTTCAAGTTGGCTAACTAAATCATATAGTATACTAATAATAGCTATAGCGGCTTATGAGAGCTCGCACATTGCATCCAACTAATTGTAAAACTAAATAATTGGACACCAATCGTATCAGAACCCCGATTCCTTTCCGATTACCCACAATTAGACTGCCTCCACATTAAGTCGCGCTGCTGCCGCACTATTCGCGACTTAGGCTGCCTTCACAATGATATCCGCGATCGAAGGATCGCGGATATCATTGTGAAGGCAGCCATAAAAAGTTGTCCACAGTCCAACTATCGGCCAACTGCTTGTTAGCGCGGGTATCATATGCAAGCCCGCCGACCGCCGCAGACTTTTCACTTAGTTGGTTACAGTGTTGCCATATATACAGATTTCTCCGTATTTATATACAGATTTTTGGTGAGTAATACAGATAAGTACTGGATACAGATATTTATACAGAATTTTGTAACTATGATAAATTTCGTAATTCAACTTAAAACAAATAAAAATTACTATGACTATAAATACAGCGTTAAGCTATATTTAAAGTTAAAATCGGTTCAGCGGCTTGGGTGTGAAGAGGTAACAGACAGACAGACAGACAGACAGGCAGACAGACACACTTTCGCATTTATAATATTAGTATGGAAGTATGGATATGAATTATCACCTTATCACGTCAATACGTATCCCTTTTTTTTCATAAAAAAGCGTAGATACTAGATAATGATTAATAGGTTTTTTTTTTTGTTGACTGATTACAGATTTTATACAGA
Organism: Cyaniris semiargus; assembly: GCA_905187585.1. Classification (NCBI taxonomy): domain Eukaryota; kingdom Metazoa; phylum Arthropoda; class Insecta; order Lepidoptera; family Lycaenidae; genus Cyaniris; species Cyaniris semiargus. Next base: position 13,172,077 of record LR994547.1, read on the forward strand.
ATATTGAGACAGTATAACATACAGATTTTATACAGATTTTAGCAGTTTCCACTACAGATAAAAGGTTGAAAGCATCTGGCACCAGTGGTTGGTTAGTCGCAGTAGTCGCACTTCAACATGCAGGGAGAAGAGACGCACGCGCATGAGTTCCCCACGCCCGCCGCCGCCGCCGCCGCCGCTCCGGCAAACCTATAGCAAATGAAAGCGTAGAAGAGCTCATAGATGAGGTGGAGAAAAGGCCGGCATTGTACAAGAAAAACTTGAAACAATATTCTGACATTAACGTTAAGAAACTCTGGGAAGAAGTCTGTGCAGTTGTAATAAATAATTGGTCAGAACTCAATGCAAATGAAAAACGAGAAAAGGGTAAGTTTAAGTTTATTTATCATTTTAGTGGTTCCACCACTCAGTTCCACCACGTAACAATAGGTATTACTCCTGTTTTACACTTTATCATATTGAAACGGAACAGAGTCATGAGGTTGAAGAAAATAGGATGTCAAATACTGACGAACATTTACCCCATTTGTGATATTACTTCCTCTACTGTTTTCTGAGTATCGATATTCGTCCAAAGGACATTCGTATAATGTATCCGTAAATTTTATTCCGTCTTTTGAGCGCACGTAATTGTGTAAAATGCATGCTGCCTTTATAATCTTACGGCAAAGTTTATATGGACGTTTATTGGGCGGTGAAATATACGCCATTTATTAGCTAAAATGCCAAACGTGCATTCTACTAATCGACGTGCTTGAGTATGTCTGTAGTTAAATATGCGTTTTGCGCAGTTCAAATTGTTCTTTGAGTATGGTTGTAATATATGACTTGAAAGACCAAATGCTTCATCCCCGACAACGTAAAATGGCATTACAGGCCCGTTATCGTCATGAGGCAGGCGTTGTCCACTAGGTATATTAAGTCTATTTTCAATTTACCGTTTTCCCATCTGTGACGATTTAAATATCTCGGAATCACTGCTGCTGCCATACGCACCTACATCAATATGAACAAACTTGTAATCAGCATCGGTCCAAGCCATCAAAACGCAAAAAAAACTTTTTGTAGTTATAAAATGACGATACAGTGTTATGCGGTTGAACAATTCGTATGTGTTTCCCGTCTATAGCTCCTATAACATTTGGGAAGTTTGTACGTTCATTGAATTCATTAGAAATCCGAATCCAATCTTCTTCAGTCTTTTCAGGCATATATAGGGAATGAAGTACATTCCATAGTTGCTCACAAGTAGATTTCACTATACTAGAGATCGCGCAATGGTCGAAATTCGACCTTAGTTTGAACGAAGGTCTACTACCTATATTTTGTAAAAAAATATTGACTATCATATTTTTTTCAACTCTTGTCTCTGGGACTCAACTGATTTCAGACTGGCCGTGTAAGCATTGTATAATAGTATCTAAGATTCAATAAAAAAAACTATACTCCATTTTCAATTTGTCAACTTGTTGTTAACAGACTTCAACCATATATAAAAGAGTATAATTCGTATGTATAGGCTTGTCACTCAAAAATCTGTCATCTTTCTTAGTGTGTGTGTGTTGTAGTGTGTGTAATGTTTTATTTGTTAAAAAAATGTATGATAAAAGCATAATTTCAAAATAATATTAGCTCGATGCACTCCTTCACCATATAAACTATAACTGTGCAGAATTTCATTCACCTACATTTCCCCATTTTTCGTCAAAAGGAATACAAAGTTTTTCGCTCGCGTATTAATATATAGATCTCTGATAGTAGATTCACCAATTAAGTAATATAACGAATGTTGAGAAAAATATGCTCCTGTTGCCAAATACCTGCAACAAAATATTCATAAATTAATACAGATTTTTCTATTTTAATAACATATTTTTACTACAGATTTTCCTATTTTAATAACATATTTTTACTCCATCTTTTAGGTCGCGAATTTCGCTATAGAATTAAAAGCCCAAAAGTCAGTAAAATCTGGACAATCAGCTTCGAAACGGCGACCATATGTTTACTTCGAGCGCATGCTGTTTCTGGTACCCTGCATGGAATCACGACCGACTGAAGGCAGTATTGAAACCAGTGAATAAAACCAAATTGATACTGATTTGTCAGAGGAAGTCCAACCGCATCGGCAACGTAAACGGAAAGCTAAACAAGGCGAATTTGAAGAACAGTTATGAAGAGGACTACTGACCCAAAAAATCAAACATCGTCCTTCTCTTTTCACACTCACGCCCGTCTTTCATATGCCGTGAAAAAGGACGACGCGGAATCATCGCCAAGTTAGTTTTACTATGAATAAAAGACGAACTATAATGATTATGGAAAAAGTATTTAGAGCAAATTTAGGTTTTATCAATTCCTTTTTAGATATTAAAAAATATTAAAGAAAAGTCAGCAAACTTCGAAGATCCAAGCAAAAATGTGTCTAAAACAAGGTTTTTTGGAAAAAAGAAACTATCGAGCATTTTTTTCAGTAATCGTGTTTTAGTCTTGAGCAGTTACCTAATCGTCAGGAACTAAAGTTACTTGTGTAAAAAAATCAGTTTTCTAGACCTTACAGATTTTGAGATCTAGGTTTAAGTATGCAGTCAAGTTAGGGTCAGGTGCATTCTTAAATGCCCTTCAATCTAATGAAGATACCAATTATTGTCTGTCGTTGGTTCCTTTTATGAAAGAGCTGACTGGCGATGAGAAGCTAGAAGCTAGAATACATATTTTAAAAATGTTCCAAGACATAAAGAAAAAAGATACTTAGTTTCAAAATATTTCATTTCAACCCGATACTTCACAATCACAAGTTACTAGGCGGGCTACTCCATTAACCTCAATTCGGATTATTTCTGATCAAATTATTAAATTCAAGCACAGTCGTCCGAACAGACCATTATATACTACAAATCAGACTTTAACACCACAGCCTCTGACAGCCTCGCAAGTGTCGCAACTCGCAACAAGAGTATAATATCACAGAGTCGGCCTATCCACATACAAGCCCGTCTCCAGAAAGTCAGACGCCACCACCATCACAATATGATAGCGACATTGTTTAATACTGGTCAAATTACTCAGAGTCAGATTCAGAACCGATTGATTTGTAAACAAAAATTATTAATTTCTTCACAAACTAGTTGGTACTTTAAATAATATAAAGTTTCTCAATAAACAATATAAAGTTTGAATGTGAATAATGAGATGTTCCGATCATGACTTTGGCCGACTAGCCGATTAGTTGGTGGCAAAGTAGCCGACTAATCGGCCGACTAGTCGGCCAAGCCGATCATGGTTTTGGGTGTTTAAACTTTAAGTAACGCTTTGTTTACTGCTGATTCGTGGGTGTTATTTTTTGTTTACGTTACTCATTTTTATTTTTATAATATTACTTAATTTATTATTAAAACTATACAACTTACACGGTGTAACAAAACTATGTGATACTACTTTAGGGTGTGTATGGGTCCCCTATAAAGAGTTCGCTTCGAAAGTATTAGTGTTGAAAGAGTAAGTTTTTTTTTTTTGCTTTTGTATGGGAAAATGCATGACGCTTGCCCATACAAATCACAAAAAATTGGCTATTTCAGCGCCCTAAAATATTATCACTTAGTTTTGTTACACCTTATTACCACCTAAAAATGTTTTCTATGCTTGTAATTTTTCAAAATGTGTAAGACTGATTGATTGTTAAATAAAAATATTAAAAATAATCAAGGTTTTTCATAAATGTAATTCCAATTAAATAGCAAAATAGTAATAAGCCGGATAGTTTGCGCTTTTTGCCGACTATTCGCCGATTACGAAATTGGCCGGATAGTCGGCACATCTCTATGAGATGCATTTATTAACCTCATCATTGATCATCATAGCACTTACCGGAGTGTTAAGCCAAGTCTCTCTTCAACGTCAATGGCAAGTCGGAAAGTTGTGTCCTGTTTGATTATTTCTGGTCCGATTAAATTTACAAGTTCGTCGAAAGAAGAAATGCTCATTCTGTAGTATGAAAAAAAATTATCTGGATAATATCGAAGTATAAAATGCAAGGTATGATGTTTTCCTAATTCTAATCTGTCACTTAGTATTGGATGCACCCAAAATATTCTCCGTTGTTTTCGCCTTCGTTTTATTAGTGCCACAATTTTGGGCGTGCTTTTTACGCATTTTGACACGCACGTCGCTACTCGCTAGGCTTGCAATACCGTTACCAACTAAATCTAAAAGTCTGCGGCTGGCAGCGTACATGATAAAGTTGCAATTAAATTGTGAAACTACGCAATTTAGTTGTACGATAGTCGGCCAACTTGAAATTGTATATCTGCGGTGACCCTAATATTATCCAAACAAATTATAATATTCATCAAGCTGCTTTGGAATTAGATTATCTGGTAGAACAATGAAGAAAGTCCTAAAAATAAAAGAATCAAAGAATTATTTATTCTAATTTGAAAAATATTCATAATACATATATCAATAATTAATGTCACAAAATATGGTATTTAAACAGTTTGTTTACCTAGTGATAGTTGTAGGTGTAAAAATTTTGGCAACCATAATATTTTAACCTTTATATTATTTTATTTGATTTTAAAAATGTTATGTGATTTCAATGACACAATACAGGTAAGCTGAGCTTATGATATTTTGTGTCAAAGGCTTAGGGCCTGTTTCACCACTTCCTGATAAGGTGCCGGATAGGCTATCCACAACTTATTGGACAGATACTCCATACTCTAACTGTCAAGTTAAGTTGTAGATAGCCTATCCGGCACTTATCAGGTAGTGGTGAAACAGGCCCTTACTGTTTATAATCTTGCCAAATTGATCCTTTTATTATATTATTGATATAATGATTACGATAGTGTTATTATGAATTATCATATTATAATATACAAGCAATACCAATTAAATGATAGGACTTCTAGATCAAATCAAAGGATTTTTGCCTATTGATCATTGAATTATAGTTTTATTTGGCTAAAAATATTTTTAGTTTATCATTTAGTTTATGATATTCCTTTAATAATTACCTCTATAAAAATAATGAGTCTTTTTAATACAATTTTGATGTAGTAAGTAATGTTATTATTAGTGTTTGTTAATCAACTTCAAGTGAAGTTACAATTTGTAAAAAATTTACCATGTAGGCAATACAATCAATTATACTGTAAATGTCAAAAAAATTCTAATATTATGTAAATCAATTTTTAATTGAGCTAAAAAATGTGTATAGTATGTGTTGAAATTGTGATAATGATTACTTACTAGGTACTTTTTTGATAAAAAATTGTACGTTGAATAGAACGCTAGTAAAGTATTTAAATACTTTTTAAAATTATTATCTGTACGGTAATGTTCAAGATATGTTATCTGCCATTTAATTTTATATGAGATTCTAGTTGATGCAATTATTACATCAATGTCCTATAATTTCATATTGGTGTGATATTTGCTGGTTTCGGGATTGGATTTGCTTTTATTTAAAAAAATAAACAAAAATGACTAAAACTTATAAGATAAATAGTGTTTTTACATCTGAAGCTCTTATATTTTGTCAAGAAATAATTTGTAGCTAGAGCCCACCTTTTGATTTCTAAATTTTAGTAATTTTTCTTTATGTCCTAAAATTGTGATCATGCTTAGCTACAAGTTACAACATGGACTACATGAAACAAATTGCAAGTTCAGATTGAATAAAATAACACGAGTGACGACAGCGCACGGCCGTCATAAAATCTAAACACATATGCATCAAACTACGCTACTTCTCGATATCTTTTGTGTGTGATTGTTCAACTAGAACAGCGCAGTTTGACTCACACATAAAAATTGGTTTCACTTTGTTCTTTTAGAAGTCTGTCCATGATTTTATTTAGTTGAGCTTGCGAGTTAGGGCTCCCGCCTCCCGCCCACACATAACTGCGAATTCGTATCACAATGTCATTATTAGTATGAGTTTTGTCGCAGATATTTGCGATGCGATGCGAATTCGCAGCTTGGTGTGGCAGCCCTTACGGCTAAGGTACAGACAGAAAAACTAGTTACTTTAATAATAACTATTATTTATAACACGTGAGCTAATCCTTCTAGTCGCGAAATACGTAAACTGTAAAAGCATTAACAGACCTGAGATTGGTCCACCCGAACCAAATCTTTCAAAACTCTCGGTACAGATTTTTTTATTTCCTCCAAAAAAGTCAAACCATATAAAAACGCCGTCCACAGGTTCGGTTTAAGGTTTTCTAGAATGTGTCTTTAGTGTAGTCAGTTATTTTTTTTTTGTATGATCTCTTTTCACAACGCTACGAAAATGTAGTCGGCAATAGTAATTCCTGCCCAGCTTATAGCCCTTTACTCACAATTTGCCGTTCAAGCCAAATTCGAGTGTCTATTGATGCTTTATGTGCGGTCTGTTGGAAATTATTTAATAACTAGCTGTGCCCCGCGGTGTTATCCGCGGTTTAAGGACGCTATCACATAAAAATTAGCAGGTCGATGTCTGTCCGTACGAATATCGACGTTAAAAACATTTAAATAACATTCATTCATATCAGCGCGCCTTGTACAGTGGCGGTTACGATACTCGCCGCGTTCTTGATAGGGCGAAAATGTATGAAGAAATTTGAGAGCGTTTCTTATTTTTCTTATAAATGGAAATGTTATTTATTTTTATATAAAATATTTAGCTATTCGTACAGGGGACTAAATAAGCAACAATTTTTTTGTATATTTGTTTTCCTTGGATCTTTTGCGATTATTGTGATGGTTAAAGCGTATTTATGTGAAAATTTTGTATGCGTCTATAAAATTGTTATGGTGTAGACGTGGAGATGAATATATTATATTTCATTTGAAACCAAAATATCCTCGCAGTGTGACTCCTAATTCTTTAAAATGGTACCTGAAAATCGCTGATATGTGTGAAAAAATGTGATAGCGTCCTTAAGTGACATATAATAAAAGACTGAAAAGTACCAATAATAGGGTCAAAACGGGACGAAACATGGTTCTATAATGGTTTATGGTAGCGATGATGATGATGAATATAATTTGCATAGTAGCATATGCTTTCCGTTCTTAAAACAACGTCGAAACTCTCAAACTTGTATGTATCTATAAAGAGTCAGGAGTTCTCTCAGCACCTTCCGAAACATGGTATACCTTGGTGCAAAATCTTACTTGTTGGTAGCATATGCTTAGAATACTGCTCACGAAACCGAAGTCACCACATGTATATAAATAAATTTTCAGGAGTTCCCTCGATTTCCTATGGATCCCATCATCAGGTCACCACTTTTAGGAATATGGTACGAAATTGGGATGATAACCTATAAACCAAAAGACAAATTTTGAAAATCTGTTCACAAACGACGGAGTAATCGTTGAACTTAAAAAAACGAACATAACACCTCCTCCATTTTGAAAGTCGTGTAAAAAATTGTAGCTTATTGTAGTTGTGTAATTTTTATAAAATTGTTTATTAATATCATAAAATTAAAGGTTTATTTTTCTCGATTTCATTTCAGCGAAATCGTCAATTACACTTTCATAATTTAGGTTGTTGGCTATTTCGCTCTCAATGGACAATATAGCCAAACCCGACAAGCGCTCTTGGCACATTGTGGAGCGCAAAAGCGTACTCTATAAACTAAACTCTTCCACGGGCCGGCCGCCCCCCAATCTTTGCCGCCCGGGGCAAGTGCAATATTTGTGAAAAAATGTGATAGCGTCCTTAAATGCGTAAAATGATGGTTCTTTATGTGATTTACATAAGTTTCAATAAAAATAATAACAATGAATATATCCAAAAACACAAAAATATGTTTGGCTTTTTGTTTTTCGCGCCACTTATTCGAAAACGATCCAGATTGGCTAATGTCATGATGACGTCATAGTCGCGTAATTCTTTTTTCAATGCGTTTTTCAATGCATTGCGCATGCGTAAAGTTGAAAATTAGTGTCAGTGCCAGTGTCCTGTGCCAAAATTTGACAGAAATTGATGATAATTTCTATTATTACGCATGCGCGAAAGCTGCACATGCGCAGTTGAAAAATGAAACGAATACGGCTATTGGTTTACACTATAGTGAAAACTCGTTTATCGCACGGGAACTGTACATTTTCTGGGATAAAAAGTATCACATGTCCTTTCCCGGGACTCAAAATATCTCCATTCCAAATATCAGCAAAATCAGTTCAGCGATTTGAGCGTGAAGAGGTAACAGACAGACAAATAGACACTTTCACATTTTTAATATTAAGTATGGATATGGATAACATCCATCAAATAGTGGAGAAATTATGTTATTTTTGAGGTTTCTAAATTAATGTGATGTCGTAAAATCAGCATTGTTAGTATTAACCTTTAACGTCACGGGCGGGGTCTACGCAGACCCCACGCGCTGTTTTTTGACGGTATTTTTTTAAATTGGCAAGTTACGATGGCACGTTTTCGGCTAATCTCAATGCAACGCGAGGTCTTTCAGTGAGTAAAAGTCCGTCGCTCCTCTGCTAAGTGAAGTTACATTTTTGCTTATGTGGGGATACCTGCAGACCCCACCCGTGATTTAACGTTTATACTTTTTTCACATTGGTTATGTGTTTATTTGTTTGTTTTTTTTGAATTGGCTATGTATAAATGGAAAAAATTATTGCCGAATAATAGAAAATCAAATTGCACAAAACATATACAATTTTAATGACTCTGAAAGTTTTTGGAAACATTTGGGAAGAGTTAGAGGTAGCTAGACCTAGTGCATCAAAAATGAAGCGAAGATGCTATTATTATCCCAGAACTAATTACTTTTGTCCGTAAGCCTTGCTATAAAACTATTTGCAAGCCTCATTCAATAAAATTATTTATTATTTACCTTGCCTACTCAAGGAATAATTTTAGTTAATGGTAGTACTTTTCAAGGATTTTTAATTTTTTTTCTGTAATGTTTAGTGTTAATTTTTCTTTTGATTACTTATTTCTAAGTCTTATTTTATTAGAAAAAAATAATAAGTTAGTCAGAAGTAGACACATTTGTTGAATTTTGGTACAGTAAACATGTGCCCTAAAAATTCTATGCACGAGATTGGTTAGTTCATAAAAATGTTCTTTACTGTCTAAATAATGGTTAGTTCATTATTTATAAATGCTTTTCATAAATAAAATAATATCCTTTCTTATAATACAAAACGGGTTTTAAAAATTATCAAACAATTCTGAATTTATAAGTATATTTATATTGGGGATACTTCTAGACCCCTCGCGTGACTGAACGTTACCCAAAACAACGCGTGTACTTAAAGGTTAACATCGCACCCGTGCGAAGCCGGGTGGCTAGTCTATACTAATATTATAAAGCGGAAGAGTTTGTTTGTTTGTTTGAACGCGCTAATCTCAGGAACTACTGGTCCGATTTTAAAAATTCTTTCAGTGTTTGATAGTCCGTTTATCGAGGAAGACTATAGACTATATTTTATCACGCTAAGGCTAATAGGAGTGAAGAAATAGAGGAAAATGTGGAAAATACGGGGGGAAATTATTTGACAGGGCTTATTTGGACGCGCTAATCTCTGGAACTACTGGTCCGATTTGGAAAATTCTTTCAGTGTTAGATAGCCCATTTATCGAGGAAGGCTTTAGGTTATATTTTATCTCGCTAAGACTAAAAGGACCGAAGCAATAGAAGAAAATGTGGAAAAAACGAGGGAAATTATTTGAAAGGGCTTATCTCACGAACTACTAGAGCAATATTTCTGTTATTTGGGTCAGATAAGAAGTAGACCACCTGAAGGATCATAGGCTATTTTTTGTAGACTGATTTGTCTGTGAAATATCTAATTTACGCGGGCGAAGCCGCGCGGAACGTCTTCTTCTTCCTAGTCGTATCCTCATGGCTGAGGGACGTGACCACCAAAATTTGCTTTCTGGGATAGGGCTCTCCACTTGTCTCTGTTTTTGGCCTGATGAAATGCCCCCTGAAACGTGCAGTTAGCAGCCTTGACAATCGCGTCTGTCCATCGTGTAGCCACTCTGCCTCTGCCTCTTTTCCCCTCTAATTGCCCAGCTAGTATGAGACTCTCAAGATTATTAGGCTCCCGGCGGGCTATGTGGCCAAAAAAGGCGAGTGATCGTTGTAGACAAAGCGTGGATAGGCGGGTGGTAATTTTGAGTTGCTGAAGTATAGACGTGTTTGTCCGGTGTGTCCTGACATGTACCGAAATATTTTTCTTTGAAAAAATGTTGACTTTAAAATTATTAAAATTGGGTAAAAAGTTATTAAACAATTAATTTGTCCATGAAAAGAAATTCCTGAACAGTTTTTCTTTCAATTGCTATTGTTTTTACACCATTTACCGCACAATACATTTTATTGACCGACTTCCAAAAAGGAGGAGGTAATACGTTCGGCTGTATGTCTTTTTTGTATGTTCAACGATTACTCAGCCGTTTGTGGTCCGATTTTCAAAATTATTTTTGTGTTGTATAGGGTTTAACTCAAATTTGGTAAAAGTGGTGATCTGATGATGGGATCCTTGAGGAATCGAGGGGACTCCTTGAAATTTGTATGGAAACATATACTGATTTCGATTTTTTCTGAAGTATTCGAGGCACATACTACCAAAAAGTAAGACTTCATACCAGATTATACCCTGGATCCGAAGATAACCAACAGAACTTTTGAACCCTTATAGATACATGTTCGGGGATTTTGGCGTTGTTTAAACCACTGAAAGCATAAGCCAATATATCAATTTGATTAATCATCATCATCATTATCAAATACATACATCACGTTTAGAGTTGTTGTTATGTTGTTGGCATAAAGGTCGAGGCAAATTAATCCTGAAGGAAAGAACTCGGTTGTTTTTAAAGAAATAGGTACCAATAATGGGCTTTTATATGGGCTCACCAATATAAAAGTACACTGGGCTTTTGCTTGGCATAACTTTAAATGTCGCTGAACAAAAGAGGTGTTTTGTTTATATAAAATGTAGTTCTGAAATTCGGTTCTATGAACACTTAGTTTCTAATATTAGCTTGTTCAATAAAACTGACAAAGTAATTAATTATCTTAATTTTTTGCCAAAGCCTCTTTGTACAATAGGCCATTTTTTATTACTTTTATTTCCATAATCAGAACCACGACACGAGTTTCAAAACTTCATAAAATTTATGACTTCAATACAAAGTTTTTTGTGACTTGCCTCGTAATCTTTCATACAACTGTATTTAATAAAATGTCTATCGAAAAAAACCAACGCGACAAAATGAAGCGCATTTCCTGTACCTTGTTAATTTATGATCGATGTGAAGTTTTTAGCTGGCTGACCTTCAAAACTAGTTCAATACTAATTTATGTATAAAGTAAAATGTCATTATAATTTTAAAGAGATGCCATACTACGTCGCACTTGCAATAAGTAACATCCTTAGAGGTTATGCTGTATAAAATTTGTAATATTCGATTTATTATAAGTTGCGAATGTATTTATTTATTTGTGAATACCTATTAAGAATGTAGGTATATTCTAATATTTGTAATTAAAAGTGTCCGCTTACATTGTGTTACTATTTTTCCCAAACTGCTCGAGACCCAAAAGATATAAAATAGGCAAATTATATATTATATAACCATGAACACACATGTGATACCAATTTAAGTTGCGTAAATATTGCGAAATAAATGTCTAGTTCAGTAGAACCTACCCCATCGTTAATGAGTGAGAGTCTCTCAGTTAACTAATTGGGCTTCACCCGAATCCAGTGATTATTTTTGTTAAATTCGTGGCTGGGATCCATTGACAGCGCATCCTTTGATGCATGTGAGAGTGTTGTAAGCTGTAGATGGAACTACGATGCAAATAAAAATAACGTAGTTCTTTCTAACTGGTCTCGTCAGTACTCAGTATCGATCTTTGGTGGTAAACAGCTTATCTCAAGCGGAAATTGCCAGTGATGGTTGTCAGTTGTCACAAAAAGGCATAAAACTTATAATACAAACAAACGCACAATAACAATTTTTGGTAATGTAAAAAAGTAGTGCACGTGGAAATATTTGTATTATGCAAATATTTGCTGGGCTGTACTATAATATTATCTAATACTTTGTTCTAATTATTATTATTATTATTATCTAAGTACATACAGTCAAGAGCAATAATAATACCATTTTATTCGTATCCACCCCATGAAGCATGATCTACATATTATTTAAAATAATCGGCCAATTGCGAGTCGGACTCGCGCACGAAGGGTTCCGTACTGTTACAGAGCAAAAATAGGGCAAAAATTATGTTTTTTTGTATGGGAGCCCCCCTTAATTTTTTATTTTATTTTAATATTATTATTAATTATTAAAGTACACATATAATTAGGGCCTTTGTGAAAATTTCAAGTGCCTACCTGTTGCCATTATTGATAACGAGCAAAAATATTAATTTTATTTTGTTTTTAGTACCTATTTGTTGTTATAACTTATAGCGGCAGCAGATATACACAATCTGTGAAAATTTCAGAAGTCTAGCTATAGCGGTTCTTGAGATACAGCCTGGAGACAGACAGACGGACGGACGAACGGACAGAAACGAAGTCTTAGTAATAGGGTCCCTTTTTTACCCTTTTGGTACGGAACCCTAAAAAGATAGACAAAAGATATGAATACCTTTATACTATACATATATTTAAGATTTTTATTATATGATACACATATATTTTAACACACATCCATGACCCAGGAACTTTGAAAACCTTTTTCGTTCCGTCAGCGGGATTCGAACCCGCGACCCTCGGCTTGAGCTACCAACTCGCTCACCAACTGAGCCACAGAGGTCGTCAAAATTAAAATGAAATGAAGAGTTTGACAGATATATAACTTACTTATATATCTGTCAAACTCATACATCAAAATGTTAATTTAGTTGCAGAATACAGATAAGAAATTAATATTCGTATCTGAGTGCGGCAGTTAACCTTTTTTATTTATTCAAATCGTTCACTTAAGTGCAAATCAGAGTTTTGAGAATAAATAGTCTTTATATCGTCTCAAATCGTTTCCGACCGAGCGCTTGTGACCGTAACCACCTAAACAAGATTTGGTAAATTTGTGCGATGTGGCGCGTCGAGACATACCGTTACTTACTTATGAATTAACCAGTCGGTATTCGTATCACAAACGCTATTCAAATCACGTGACAAGATACGAAATATTAACGATACTCGCATTTATGAGATCAACATGCGTTGGTCCTTTCCAATTCTAAATAGTTTTGTGCTCCTCGTTTGTCGTTGAAAGGTAAAAGCTTGATAAAAATATTTCGGAGTATTTGCGACATACACAGAGAGCAAGTAGTTACATAACATAAATTTGTTTTAAAAACCATGATGTTAAACTTAAATCATTTTTAAAATTAAAGTTTTTGGTCCTTCGAATTTTTATCTTTAAAAAATAGTGCATCTTCCATGTAAATTAAAATCACAGAAATACCGTAACAACACTTTACCTAAACTTGTTTATCGTGCAAAAAACATTTGTTATCATAATGAAACAAAACTGTTTATTAGTTTTTTCTATGTACCTAGCAGATAACCGATAAGTATGTATGTGTTTATGTAATTTTTGCCGCACCGTCAAAACTGTAATTAAACTGACCTAAAAATTTAAAATACCTATTGTTTTATATCTATTGTAAAACTCAAATAGTTTCTTGGCGACCATATCTATATACTTACTTACTTAATAATATTATAAATGCGAAAGTGTGTCTGTCTTCAGACACTTTCGCATTTATGATATTGATATAATTGCGATGATTTATAATATGGACCGATTTTGCTGAAATTTGGTATGGAGATACTTTGAGTTCCGGGAAACGACATAGGATACTTTTTATCACGGGAGAATGTACGGTTTCCAGCGATAAACTAATTTTGGCGCAACGGAGTTGCGGGCGTCATCTAGTTATTGTAGGTATAATTTCTGAAGAGTGATAAAGAAGGATAATATAGGTAAGTATACTTTCCTTTATATTATCACAAAACACAATGCATGCAACTCTGAATACACGTACAAAAATTTTAATTGAAGTATTACTGAGCAAATGAATTTTCGAACTAAATTATTTATTAAACTATTGAGACCTCTTTTCTTAAGTCTGCCTGTTTGCCTATCATAAATAATTGCTTCAAGATAACTCGTAAATTACTTGGGCGAAACGACACCCAGGTACCGTCCTCTAAAGGTCACAGCACACATATCAACTCGGAATGGGATCGGCACCGTATCGCCTCGAGTCGTTCAATATTGTTTGTATGAAACTCCCTACTACTACGCACACTAAGCGGAACCGTAACGTAATCGCCTCCGCCTCCGAACCGGGATGCGACGCGTGGTCATTGGTCAACTAGCAGTCAACCCGCTTACGGCTCGTCGTCCACCCGCTTACGGCTCGTCGTTCCCCCGCTTACGGCTCGTCGCCCCGTGCTTACGTCTCTCCATACTCAAGCTTACGTTTCTTCGTACACCCTTGCCCCTTTCCCCTTCCCCGAGCCGTAAGCAAGGCGTCGCCTAGCCGCAGCCTGTAGCCGTACCGTACTGATACGCTTTGGTTACGTGCATACGTTGGGTTGACGCCTGGTTGACGGCGAGGCGAAAGGCGATACGGTGACGATCCCTTTCCGAGTTGATATGTGTGCTGTGATCTTTAAGGACATTACGTTTTGTGACTCATATCCTGTGGTTGATTAAAATCGACCCGTTCTTTCTACGAAATAAAAGACATCTGATGTGTAGGGACAATGCAGAATTATAGGTGGCAGCACTTGTCCAGTAAATAATCAATTTTATATTCAGATTTTTGTCTTACTTTGTATATGTTACCGGAAATGTATGTAATCCGTCATTGTATACAATTCCTGGGAAATGTAATTCCTAAAATCGCACGGAAATGTGTAAAATTAATTATATTAAACATATTTCCTAGGAAATCTATACATTTCCTAAATAGTAATAGGAAATGTAAAACATTTGAGATATCAATGGTTACGCGGGGATAACGGGGCGGGACTTCGGTCAGTTACTAACCTACAATCCTCTGGGACCGGCCAGGAATTTAAAAAGTGTATTTGCAAGAAAAGCTGTACTACAGCATGATGTCTGTGCTATAAAAATAAATTATTGTGTACTTCCAAGTGCCACTCCAGCTTACCCTGCAAAAATAAATAGCCATATGGCAGTCTATGTTTTATGTTAAATGTCAGTACTCGTTTACATTTAACATGGTATATTTTAATATTAAGACTAAGAGCAGATTTTTCAATCGTCAGATAACTTTTAACTAAGGAATTATTTTGACGCTTTGACATTTTTTTCATACATAATAAAATCCTTATAATATGAACTAAAAAGTATTAAATAATGTTTCCTATCTAATAGTGCCTATTTCCGAATTCGGCTAAGCCTCAACTATTTCTGTACTCAATCTTCATCATTATGAAGTCGGTACCAGATATAGCTGAATCTTCAATTCTCTGACAGAATAGGTATTTGAAACTTTTGGAACTGGCACCGACTTCAAAATTATGAAGATTGAGTACAGAAATAGTTGAGGCTTAGCCGAATTCGGAAAAAGGCACTATTAGATAGGAAACATTATTTAATACTTTTTAGTTCATATTATAAGGATTTTATTATTGTTTTTACCTTGGAAGTCGGTTTTAATTTTTTGTTAAAAATAATAATTTCACTCTTTTTAGTTACCTAGTAAACCATCGCGTATATTCTACGTATCTTATTACAATTTGTTAAGAGTCACACTCAATGCGATTGTGTTTCTTATTCCTATTACGATGTAGATTGTTTTCCTATGTAAGTATTTTCATACTAAGGGTTCAATTTACTACCTCGATCGTGGGAATCGCAGACACAATAGATTTTTAATTGTTATGCGGCAGCCGGGTGCCGCTTGGGCTTGATGGGTTAATAGTTAAACTAGTGTAGTACCTATCGAAGCAACTTACTTCTCTTTTTTCTTTCGAATCTCAAAAATAATGTCAAATGTGTGCCTTACGCTCTGGAGTTAAGGTTGACTTTGTTATGTTCAATTTTGTGGTACATAAGTCGCTTAGAACTTGAATCATTTATTTTGAAACAACATTATATTTTTATTAAAATCGCTATGAAAAGTACCAATTATTATAAGGACATAATGTGATGATATAATTATGGTGTTGTGGGGGTATATTGTATCCATATACAACCATGTGACACTGGTGACCCTGACGTGGTAATGATGATGATGATGATGATGATGAATGTAATTTGCATAGTAGCATATGCTTTCAGTTCTTAAAACAGCGTCTAAACCCCCAAACTTGTATCTATAAGGAATCCGGAGTTCTCTTAGTATCTTCGGAACCATAGTATACCTTGGTGCAAAATCTTGCGTTTTGGTAGCATATGCTTAGGATACTTCTCATAAAATCAAAATCACCATATGTTTCCATATAAATTTTGAGGAGTTCCCTCGATTACTCATGGATCCCATCATCAGATCACCACTTTTGTGAAAATGGGACCAAATTGGAGGGAAACCTAATAGAACAAAACAAAAATTTTGAAAATCGGTTCACAAACGGCGGAGTAATCGTTGAACATACAAAAATAAAAATAATAAAAAAAAAATCTCCACAGCCGAACATATAACCTCCTCCTTTTTGGAAGTCGGTTAAAATCTGTCAAATTATTCCTCATTTAAAATTATCTGTAGACTGAAAAATCAGCCCTTACTTTAATATTGTGACACATATGATATATAATTACTTAAATAACAGACTAATTACTTACCAAACGAAAGTTTGACTATATAACAATAATATAAATTGATTTTGTGATAAATTTTAAAAGTTACTAATATAGTTGATTTTTGAGGCTTTAATTAGTAACATATTATGAACATTATATTTTAGATATGATTGTAACCTGGACGTTGTTATCTCAACGAGTACTTTAACAAAAATGATTATTATCATTAAAACAACGTGTTTTATTACAGAAAACATTTCCTAATACGATACTAGAATTATATACAATTTCTAGGAATTGTACTTACACATTTCCTAGGACATTTATGTATTAAATAGTTTTTGAAACAATATTTTATACATTTCCTAAATAGTTTCGGAATTGTATAAATTTCCTAGGATTTGTATACAATTCCTAGATTTCATACATTTCCGGTAACATATAGAATATAGATATAGAACACGAAGGAAGTAGGAACTACTAAGGTGACCTAAGGTACCTACTTACGTGAAGAAACTATAGGTCAAGTAAATAATCAACTAAGTTTCGGAGTGGCGACAACAGACATCAGTTAGCAGCCATGGAGTATCATCATTGCCTTCTCTATTACAGACTAACCAAGATGTTTTGGCGCCTCGTTGACACAGTCATGGCTGTCATAGCTCATGGGGGTTCGGATTTGAATCAAAATGTACATAGACAACTTTTGTTTTTGTCCCAGGAACATTGACAGAAAGCTGTCTTTCAAGTGATTTAAAACATGGCGGCGTATGTTCAGATTCTGGCCAGGCGCCAAAACAGCCTTGTACTTAAATCTTTACCACCCTAACTGGCGCACTCGGAGACGAATTTTAATTACTTAACTGTAATTAAATAAAGATTTTAACAAAAGCCCCATGCATTATTAGTCAAACGCTTCATTTTTATTACAGTTAATTAGTATTCGTCTCGGAGTGCGGCAGTAAGTCTAAATGGCAAATCGAGTTGATGACCACAAAACTTAATACAAAATCTCTTTGTATGAAATTCGGTGCCTCGTTATTTTCATCCTCGTTATCAAGCTATTGACGAGTTCATTCCGATAAAATTTATTAGCCAATAAACCTCTGCTTATAAAAAAAAAATGGCCAAGCGCGAGTCGGACTCGCGCACGAAGGGTTCCGTACGGTTATAGAGGAAAAATAGGCGAAAAAATGTGTTTTTGTATGGGAGCCCCCCTAAAATATTTATTTTATTTTAATTTTATTATTATTTATAAGCCTACAGATAAAATTAAGAATATTGTGAAAATTTCAAGTGCCTAGCTGTTGCCGTATGAGAGCCCTCCTTTAATATTTGCTTTATTTTGTTTTTAGTATATGTGACGTTATCAGCGTGAAGGGACCTTATTGTCGGTATTGAGTTATTAGCATCCCCATAATCTACATTTAATAAGCAATCGAACCATGTAAATAACATGCGTGTAGGCCTGGAAAATATTAAAAAAAAAATGTTGAAACTCGAAAGTCGTAAAAGGTGATATTGAGAAAATCGCATTCAAACTTCGAAACCCAAAAAAAGTATGTTGTTGTGGGAAGTTACATAGATATTATGTTTTTTGAGAAGTACATTATATGGTCTTTTAGATTTTAACTTCAATTATATAATTTTATAGCCTTATTCCCGTTTTTTACCACGCCAAAGTGCATGATGTAATGAAAATGCCCAAGATGGTTTTTACTAAATATTTCATTTATAGTCTATAGTATTTTATGAAAGAATAATATAAAACGAGTAAGTTTTTACTAAATAAAAACGACTTCAATATTAAACGACATTGTTTATTAATTAAAAAATTATTTGAACAAATGAAACATTGTGCTTCACTAATCTTATTAATCAGTCAAAATCAACAAAAATATATATTTACTATGCTTAAAATTTGTCAAATGAGATCAAATATATAAAGTTCTATTAAAAAAGTAACTTTTTTCAGTCTTAAAATTCAAGTTAAAGTTTAGTAAAAAGCTGGTACAAACACTAAACATTCTATAAAAGGGACCTTAGGGTAAATTGTCGGTGATTAAAAATTTAGTGATATAACATAAAAATGAATATAAATTTTGATTAACATTGAGGTTCTTATTTTAAAAATAACTTTAATTATCCTTTAGTAACAAGACGTGTACCAAAACTTGCAATTTCTCTTAGTTACTATAAAATATATTAAAAGGGACCTTAATGTCGGTCGTTACATTTTTAGTAATAAAGTTAAAAGAAGATACAAAAATACTACTAATTTCGTAGTTGTAACAACTAATTATAATTTGTCTCTCTATTTATACAATATTTAATGATAAATCAACGGGCGGTCAACCTCTAAATAAACCAATTAGGGTAAATTGTCGTAACTGGCCACATAATATTATGTCCAGTTAAGACGATTATGACCGATTTGCCATTTAGATTTTCGCCATGCGGCGTAAATCGTGCGACTATAGTCACCCGTGTAAACCCCGCACTAGCCTTTTCAACATAGCTTTGCCACATGAGCAATAAACAGAAAAAAAATGTAAAGGATCGCAAATAGCGTGCAAACTTCTATGGTACAGGTATTTACTATTTAGTATAGGCTTCTAGAGTCTCTTAGATAAAATTTAAACTAGTTAGTATGTGGATACTAGGCTCATTATACTAAACAAACAAGCTCGAGCACCAACTGACGCACTGACGAGTAACGAAAAAACGAATGGGTTGTTTTCTTTTTTAAATCTCCACCAGACAGCGCGACGGTAGACACTTCTAGATTTTCTATTGGTTCCCCACTGATCTGAAATTATCTGCAGGTTGGCATCACTGACTACATATTGGTTGTGTTTCTAAAAATTTCAGTGTACTGTCAAGTGTGACATAAATAAAAATATCTTAAACCTAAGCGATCATTGGCCTAAGCGATTAAGCCAGTATACTGGTAATAGTTTAGGAACACGCTGACATAATAAAAACTTGTCAAACTGAAAACTGAAAAAGTTTTGGCGGCCATGTTACTTTGAAACTTCTTCTACTTTTTATTGTTGGTGTGGTTTTTATTATTTTTTCCCAAATTGTGTTATTTGGGTTTTTGATGTTCATTATTGGTAAAATATTGGCCTTTAAATATCCGTTATCGTACACAAGTGCAGGTAAGATGTTGTCAAAACCAAAATTTATAATTCCTGTGGCATTTGGTGTGAATAACGATAAATAGGGCTATCTCTTCCGTGAGTTTTAACTAAAACATCGTTATAATAACTTTATTATTCTATTCGTTGGAATATCATTGTGTCTTTTTCAAATTGAAATGTATCAAGATTTACATTCTTTTGCCCAGTTTTGTAGCAATTGTTGATGGTATCACCTGGTATTACCGATAGTTGTCTACCCATACGCCATCTAGTTACTAAAATGGAAACTGTTTGACAATCAAATAAAAATAAGAAAATGCCCCATTGACAGGCGGGTACGCAGCGAGTGAGCGAGTGGGCAGAACCGACGCCACGAATCAGAAAGAGACGACAAATCCTTTGATACACGCCGCCACCGCGTCTCGCCGACTAGTCACTAGTACCGTCTTGAAGTAAGCTATCCCCAATCCGTAGCGTAGGTATCTGTGCACTGTGGCCCGCGTGATGTTAAACTTTTTTGAAATTGCAGATTGCAGATGACTTTGAGTTGTACATATCTTTTAAGCCCTGTGATGCTCGTACGGCCATAGCCAAGCTTAATGAAGATCTGGCGCGCATAAGCGAGTGGTCAGTGTCAAATGCCTTGGTACTTAATCCGGACAAGACCGGAAATACATGGTACTTGGACACAAAAATCAGATTAAAAAGGTGACAGACATATCGCCCTTAATCCACATCCAAAATAAAAATATCGAGAGAGTGAGCGAAGCCCGTAATTTGGGAGTGTTAGTAGACGAGGAACTGAAATTCGAAAAACATACAATTAAGACGGTAAGTCGGTCCTTCTACCGCCTAAAAGTTTTGTATGCGATACGAAATTTTATTTCCAAAAACCTGCGCAGCACTCTCTGCGAATCCCTTGTTCTATCCAACCTTAACTATGCGGATGCAGTTATTGGACCCTGTCTTCTGTCGCGGTCAAAAAGGCTCATACAAAAGGTACAGAATGCATGTGCCCGTTTCTGTTGTGACATTCCGCCTCGCGCGCACGTAACGCCATATATTAATAACTTACGATGGCTCAAGATGGATGGGCGCAGACAGGTACACTTCGCGACACTTTTGTTCGGGGTGATTAAATTTAAAATACCATCATACCTCTTTAACAAATTACAATGGGCAAGAGATAACGAACTGACTGTCACTACCAGAGGTTCGTCCTTTCTACTCCTCACGCCTTTACATCACACTTCCGGTTTCAGAGGAAGTTTCAGATATATTTCCAGTAAAATCTGGAACAATCTTTCACCACCTCTTCGTGCTCTGCGAACAATAAATAACTTTAAGTTAAAACTGAAAGCACAGTTACTGAAAGAACAAATTGAAATGTAGATAGTTGTAATAAATTACAGTAAATAAGAGACAAATAGAATACAACTGATAATTGTAAATACATATATGAAAGCTCAGGACGGCCTTCATCAGAATTATCCATCATGTATCGTGGGTATGTGGGTATGTGGGTAGTCCAATTTGGGGTAGTTTGAAATAAAAATTAACGTTATCTTGGACACTTCAGCAATTTACTTAAAATAACAATCAGAATGTCTAAAAATAATCACCAGAACTTCACTTATCACTTAATCACTTTATAATGTCTTTTGATTAGAGCGATATTTAGCGATTTGTCGAAGGTGTGGTGCGCTTGCGATCGCTCTATAAGAACTGTCGTCCTAAGATGGCCGCCCCGCTACCATAGACTCGACACTCCGCTAGAGTGACAGTGACAAGCTGTCACTCTTGACATTGGCATCTTAAATGTGCGCCGACACGGCCAGACTGACATACGACCGTCCTCGGGCGTTATTGCATTCCTGGAACAAACAATGTTGAATCACCAAGAAGTCCGCTCGTCCATCCTGCTACAGTACTTTACATGGGTTTATATTGTTCAGTCAAACACAGAGCCAATCGCAATCAGCCTGCTACTTATCATTCAGCAGAAACACATCTGGACCGGACGAGTGCATCCCTTCAACCAACCCTCTATTGGGTGTGGCCCGGACGACACTGTCCTTTCGACCAGGATAGACTATACAGATGTTACTTCTGGATCGGACGAGTGCATCCCTTCAACCAACCCCACTGGGTATGGCCCGGACGACAGTCTCCGACCAGGATAGACTACAAAGGTACAAATTCTAGATCGGACGAGTGCATCCCTTCAACCAACCCTACTGGGTGTGGCTCGGACGACACTCGGTCAGGCAACTTTAGATTGAATAATGCTCGTAATAAGCAACGGACACATGCAAGACATAAACATACCTATGCTTACGGAATGTCCTGTTCATCCCCAATTTCGATTTCGGCATCTATATCCCATGTCTCGGGGTCAGAGTGCGCACTAAGAGTGTCTGAATTACCGGTAATAGTAGAAGAGCCGGCGGTTATAGTGTCAGAGCATGCAGTCAAGGTTTCACTGTCATTCGTCAAGTCATATCCGGCTTCTACATCTTCTGGCGCCGACTCGGCCTCATCATAATTCAATAGGTTAGAAGCTATTTCGAGCAAACCTTCGTGCCCGTGAGGTACTGAACGTAAATTCTCGTGGGCATACTTATAAATTCGATGAGAACTACCTAATCTTTTCAATTCGTACCGATCATTATTTAATACCGCCGTTATAACAAATGGACCCTTAAATTTTCTGTCTAATTTGGTCTGGTTTCGTTCGCTACTTTTAAGGAAAACGTAATCACCTTTTGAAAAAGCTTTAATTTTTGCACGGCCTTGATTAAATCGCTTAGTTTCGAGTTCTGCTGCCTTTTGGACATTAGCAGACGCGTCTTTCCGAACAACATCGAGGTTAAGACGTTCTGATTGACCATGGGCTTCTGAGTTTAACTTCGACATACCTAAGGACTGAGCACGAATACCTAACATAAGTTCTGTAGGGGAATACTTGGTTACGGATGATCGGGTACTGTTAAGCGCTAGTTGAATGTTTCCTATTTCATCTCGCCACGTCTTATTTGGGTCGTTTTCAACAATGGTTAACAGGCTTTTGAGAGTTCGCATAACCCTTTCGACCTGGCCATTAGCTCGGCTAGAGCCAGTTGCAATTAAATGAAGGTCAATCTTGTATTCGTCACAAAAATTCTTAAAATCGGAACTTACGTAGCAACGACCCTGATCCGCTATAATCCGTCTAGGCGCACCGAAAAGATAGACTGCTTTCTGCAACGCGTGTACAGCGCTCCTAGCATCAAGAGAAGCAGTATGCTCTAGTAAAATATACTTTGTAAAACCGTCGATAATCACCGAACAATATTCTTTGCGATCACTTTTCCCGCTAAGCTTTCCCGTAAAATTAATATGTATGGTATGCCATGGTAATGAAGCTTTGGGGATCGGGTGAAGCTGAACGGGTTGGGCTCCAGATGGACCCTTTGATGCTTTACAAATAATGCACGAGTCGATAAATTTGCGCACACACTTTGACATTTCGGGGAACCAATACTGCTCATAGAGTTTATCTAAGGTTTTATCTTTTCCTAAATGCTGTAACTCATTATGAACGTGATTTATTAGTGTCCAAATTAAAGATCGGGGAACTACTGGCAACCAGGAGACTGTTTTATTACGAACGATTTTCCTATATAAGATACTATCCCTTACATCGTACGTTTGTCCCACCGTATCAGGGAAACTATTGCTTTCGTGCTTTGAGATAAGGTCTTGTATTTCGCTATCACGCTTTTGTTCGACCGAAAGCCAATCGTGATGTAACTCGACATACTGAACATTTTGAGTGGATGGGCTCTCGCAGGCCCTACCACCGTAACTATCATCAGGAAGAGGATTTCGCGAGAAAAAGTCCGCGTGCTCCATACCGCGACCTTCACGATAAATAATGTCAAAGTCATAAGCTTGCAAGATTGCCCACCACCTGTGCACGCGAGGAGTAAGATCTTTTTTTGATTTGGATGCCTTGAGCGAATTGCAATCCGTATAGACCTCGAAATGGCGGCCGTAAAGGTAATGGCGAAAGTGCTCGACCGCTCGTACAACTGCCAACGTCTCCAGTTCGTACGAATGGTATCGAGACTCTACATCCGAGGTTCGACGACTAAAATACTCCACGACGTGCGGTGTGTTACCTATCCGTTGTATGAGAATCGCTCCGTACCCATCAGAGCTAGCATCGGTATGCAACTCCACTGGCAATTCCGGGTCAAAAATAGTTAAAACGGGTTCAGATGTGAGAATGCGTATTATGTCGTTCCGTATTTTTTCATGCTTTTGAGCCCATGTAATAGGTCCTCTGAGATTTGTTAGAGGGTATAATGGTCCTACAATACGCGTGAAATTAGGAATGAATTTTCTAAAATACGAGGCTAACCCCAGGAACTGTCGGACTTGAGTAGCAGTTTTTGGTTGAGGGGCATCTACCAGCGCTTGTATTTTCCTAGAATTAGGTCTTACCTCGCCAGATTGAAGGGAATATCCTAGATACTCTATTCTTTGGGTCATAAATTTACATTTCTGGAGGTTGAATGTAAATCCAGCCTCCGTTAAGGCACTTAAACTATCATCTAGACGCCGCAAACCTTCAGTAATGCCAGTCGAATAGCACAAAACATCATCAATATAAATGAGAGGTTTGTCTTTTAAATGGTTTAAAGCCCTAGTTATGCATCTCTGATACACTGAGGGAGCATTCCGCAAACCGAAGGGCATTGCGAGATACTCGTATTGCCCCTCGGGTGTAACGAATGCGGTCTTTTCAATGGAATCAGGGTGCATCAAAATTTGGTGAAACCCTGATGCCATATCCAGGGAGGAAAAGAAGTTAGCCCCAGAAAGCTGATCTATCTGCTCCTCAATACGTGGCAGGGGATAGTGTTCGGGTTGCGTATTGGAATTGAGTTCCCGATAGTCCACGCACATCCTATACGATTTGTCCTTTTTCTCAACTAATAGTATTGGACTAGCAAACGGGGAAGAGCTTTCGCGAATGACCCCAGCGTCAAGCAACTCCTGAACCTTTTCCCTGACTATAAGTTTTTCCGCTGGTGCCAGTCGATAGGGGCATCGTTGTACGGTTTTGTGGGGGTCTATTAAATTTATTTGACATTCGCCTGTCGTTACTCTACGAGAAGGAACACCTTCGGTAAAATAATCAGAATATTTGTTTAAGATCGTTATTAACATTTCCCTATCCTGTCCTATTAAATCCGTGTTAATTTGAGTAAAATCCTGCTTATTTGATTTTAAATTACAAAAATGACTAGATTTTTTAGAAAAGAACATTAAATTATCATTATCAATTTTTACACATAAGCCTTGATCAAAAACATCCCTCCCGACTATAATCGGATCAGAAATAAGCCTCTCAGGAACTACGTGAAAAGTCAATTTAACATGAAATTTATCGATGATCACGTCACTTTGAATTTGAGTGGTACATTGAATATCTTCACCGCCTATGCCGCTCAGATAAACGAGGTTTTTACGCACAGTACCCATAAGTTTGTCACAAAAGTTTGCCTTTACAAGAGAACATGATGATCCACTATCAAATAAGAAAGGAACTCTCTCACCAGAAGATGTCTCCAAGGTGCTCCTGGAGGTGCGGTGCTGACACTTATGGACCTCCTTGACTGCAGCTTCACTGCCACTCTTCTTTCCTGGACACACAGTTGCCACGTGTCCAGGTTGACCACACTTGAAACAGGTAGGGTACATCTTTTTCTCTACGGCTCGCGATGAACTTGAAGTATCTTGCGCCTTTGTTCCAATTTCATCTCGACGTTTTCTACAATCGGCGATACGGTGTCCGGTTAACCCACAATAGTGACACTTTCCGGTGAATTTCTCTGCTATACGAGGACGTTTTGCTTCAGGTTCTTGAACTTCGGTATCCATGCGTCGCTTAAGCGATATCCCGCCAAGTACTCGAAATAACTGACCTCGAGTCGTTATCGTTTGTGCGCCTAACTCGCGACGTATCAAGTTGTCCTTCTGACTTAAGACGGATATCACAAATCCAGTAATTACCTTCTCAGGCATCATACTTTCAGGTATTCGTTCGATGAGATTCCATAACCGTAGAGCAGACTCAGACGCAGTCTCTTTAGCGCCTATTTGGAACCGTAACACTTCAACGAAATAGTCTTGCAGAAGTTTAGGTTTTGAAAATCTTGCAATTAGGATTTCTTTAACTGATTCCCATGAAATAGTGTCTAAATTAAGCTTCGTTAAACACGCTGCTGCACTGCCTTTTAATGCCTCCGTCAACGCCATCAATAAATTAACACCTTCCAGATTTTTATGTTGCACAATAAAATCAGTCAATTTGCACCATCCATCAATGTCTGAATCAGGGTCCTCGGGATCGAACTTCAAAAGAATCGGGCGATTTGTACTCTGCAACGGTGTTTGTTGGGCTGCCATAACCCGCGAAAGCAACGCTTCCATACTGCTCAACAGCTTCTCAGCAGTTTTATAATCTGATTGCCCTGCTTCATTTTGCTCCCCATCGTATCCCACTTCTGATGAAAACTCAGGACGGCCTTCATCAGAATTATCCATCATGTATCGTGGGTATGTGGGTATGTGGGTAGTCCAATTTGGGGTAGTTTGAAATAAAAATTAACGTTATCTTGGACACTTCAGCAATTTACTTAAAATAACAAATCAGAATGTCTAAAAATAATCACCAGAACTTCACTTATCACTTAATCACTTTATAATGTCTTTTGATTAGAGCGATATTTAGCGATTTGTCGAAGGTGTGGTGCGCTTGCGATCGCTCTATAAGAACTGTCGTCCTAAGATGGCCGCCCCGCTACCATAGACTCGACACTCCGCTAGAGTGACAGTGACAAGCTGTCACTCTTGACATTGGCATCTTAAATGTGCGCCGACATATACATTGAATATTTATTTATTTAGTTGATTATAATAAATCTGCTATAGTTATAATTATTGTGGCTTGATACTTAACAATATTTTTATTCTTTATTAAATCTACTTCCTCAAATTAATTTCCAATCATAATACTATTATTATTTTATAGTTTTAAGTAGCAATTGTTAATTTTGTAATTTTTAATTTAGTAATCATCTATTGACATACCTTTAGTTTTGTAAGCCGAAGCCAAGTGGTTTCTGAATTGTTTGTTCACCCGCTCCTACTTGTAGGCACTAATACTGGACTACTGTTATAATATAACTTATAAGTCATAATAATTTTGCTAGGCCATTATCAGCTGTCCTCTCAGTTCTCACCCTAAAATAAATAATATTAAATCAGATTTTATACTTATTGTCAAAACATATTTTATAATAGGTATATTTTAATCATTTATTAGATTGTGTAATTTGTTACCTTGTAGGTTTATGACATCAGTAAGATAACTACACGATTTTCGAAGTAATAACCTAGCACTGTTTATGAAAGATATTATTTTTACAAGCTTATAAGCAGAGCTGTGTCCCGTGAGCCCCCGTGTGAGGCCCACGCCGGTGTGAGGCCTGGGGGCGGCGCGCGCGCCTGGATCCGTGTTTACTGTTTACCACCAATACCGCCAGTCTGGCGCCGCACCCCCCTCGCCCTCGCCCGCCATCCCGCTTTGTTTTCGTACCTTGTTACCGGTGAAGTCAAAATATATTATATAACTTTAATCGGCCGCCTCGGTGTATTGTTTTATTTTATCAATCGCTTGACAACTACTGTAGGATCCACAAAATACCAGGGATCACGGTACAGGTATCCTATGTACCGTGATCACAGCCTGAGTGGAATCCTTTTCGACAATGTGTTCGCATCGCACTTACATCAGGGTACCTACTCCATCAAATTTAATTAAGTATTTTATGTTCTTATTATAATTTTTTTTTTGCGTTTTTTTTCTATTTTACTTTTTTTTTGTATTTTGTTTTTTTTTTTGTACCTTGTATCTGTGTAATAGGTGTATTTAAGTGTAGTGTGGTGTGAATGTTTGTTGAATAAATGTTTATTATTATTATTATAAATTCACGCCCACCGGCAAAATATTGTAGTCGTGAAATTTTTTCCACTTTTAAATCCTTAATTTTGAAGAAAGTTGTTTTATAACCCTAAAAAAATTTTGTTGCGGCCCGCGACACCAAGACCAAAAGATATTTGTGGCCCGTATGAAAAAAAGGTTGGGGACCACTGGTCAAAGTCTTTTAACCCGATACCGTG
Source organism: Cyaniris semiargus (assembly GCA_905187585.1). NCBI lineage: Eukaryota > Metazoa > Arthropoda > Insecta > Lepidoptera > Lycaenidae > Cyaniris > Cyaniris semiargus. The sequence continues at coordinate 13,200,235 of LR994547.1, forward strand.
CCGACAGAAAGCCGCAATCGACTCTCGGCTGCAGCACCGACAGTAAGGTCCCTTTTTTACTAAACTTTAGGTTCAATTTTAATCTATAAAAAATCGTTTTTAAAGCCTGTGTCTTTGTTATATCAAAATTTAGAGTCTGTTTATTAATATGGAGCAAAAAAAGAAAAAATGATTTTTTTCGACGTTTTACTTTAAAGGCGATTATCTCGGAAACTAGAACCGACAACAAGGTCCCTTTTCCCAGATAACGGCACATATTATGTTGTTATAGCGGCAACAGAAATGCATAATTTATAAAAGTTTCAACTATTTAGCGCTAGCGAAGTTCTTGAGATACATCCTGGAGACAGACAAACGGCGAAGTCATTGCAATAGGGTCCCGTTTTTAGGGTTCCCTAGTCAACAAGAAACCCTTATAGTTTCGGTCTGTCCGTCCGGCTGTCTGTCCGTCTGTCTGTCTGTCTGTCTGTCCGCGGTTTTGCTCAGAGGCTATAAAACCTACAAAGCTGTAATTCGGCATGAATGCACACCTCAATGATGCCGACAAAATGGTAGTCAATAAATCTTTGAAAAAAAAATTTACGGTACCTCCCCTACACATCAATGCGGGGGTGTTTTTTCTTTCGCGTCCACGCCACCGTGTTTAATATTATTTCCATTTAAATTGAAATACTTCAGATGAATCGAAATACACTATTGTGTATTTCGATTTATCCAGATAAATTTCAGTATAAATAGCGAGGAATTCCCTCGATTACTTAGGGATCCATCATCAAGTCTTTTTTTTTTTTAACATGGTACCAAACTCGGATTATAGCCTATTACAATAGCGAAAAAATCTTGAAAATCGGTCCACAAACGTCGAAGTGATCATACAAAATATCATACAAAACAAAATATATCCATAGGTTAGGTGAAAAAAATTTAAATCTAAAATTTTTAATATTTTTTCCATTTTTGTATCAAAATCTTAATGCGGTTCACAAACTTCATCTATTTACCAAGTTTCAATAGTATTGCTCTTATAGTTTCGGAGAAAAGTGGCTGTGACATACGGACGGACAGACAGACGGACAGACAGACAGACATGACGAATCTATAAGGGTTCCGTTTTTTGCCATTTGGCTACGGAACCCTAAAAACTGTAACGTAATACCAAGTACGCTTTGAAGAACTATTCACGAATACATTTATCCATACATCCGCATGTTCGTGAATTTTAAGCTTGAAATCTTAGCACGCTAGAGGTTAAAGTGACTTTATTATGAAGCTTATCTGCCAGAAACAACTCCCGCCTCCCCTTAGGGAGGCAAGATCTTGAGACTAGTTGGCTTCATACTTCCCGTGGAGGCGCCCCGTCCTCCTTACTTAGGAGGGCGAGAGCCAAAAACTGGTGGGACGGGTTTCAGCCTTCATTTTTTTAGGTTTTATCAGTCTGTTTGTAAATCAGTCACAAGGTAAGACGTGCAAGCCTTTGTATGCACGTACTTTCGTATCTAGTAGTCTCCTTTGTATGGATAATGCATTACAATGCATATGTAAGTATGATTTTTGCTACTTCAGAGCATTTTCTATAAAGGCTTTAGAACATATCTATAGATTGACAGGTAGTTTATGTTTTAATGGAAAATACATATGTTTTCCTCTTGCAATATTATCCTTATTTCATACTGCATACATAATAATTGAAAGAAATAAATGAATGAATGAAGAATTATAAAGTGCAAAAATGCTTATAAATCAATTTTAACGTATGAAATTAAACATTCCATATTTTATGCTTACCGTGTTTGATGTATAAGAAGTAATAACAATATCCTGATTGATAGTCGGGTAAAAATGAAAATAATAGAAAGGGACAAAAAAAATCGGTAAGCAGTTGTTACTAGATAGTCATGTAGGCAAATAAGGCATTTTTAAAATAAAAACACAATCGTATAAGTATCAATAGTTTATTATAGAAATTATAGCCAAGCTTACACTTGCATATCTAATTCGATTTAAAAAAATTATAACTGGCTAAGTTTAATAATAACCCACCTTGCAAGGGCAATTAGATATTGATTCAACGGTTAAACAAAACCTTTAAGTATAGCGATAATCATCTATACTCAAAACAAACACGAAATAATATCTGAAAAGTGCCCCTGCAATAGGGCTTATATATAAAAAAATCTTATAAATAAATCTAAGATCACTATGAATTACAATGATTAGGCTATGATTGGTGTTACTACATTTCAACTATCCCATTTTCATCAGTTTAAACGATAATAATCATAATTAACTCTACATCAACTCGCGTAAGCAATTTTACACACTAAGTTTTATTTAGGTATGAATATGGCTTTCTTATACAATCACGTGTAAAAAAATCTCCCTTCCTTATCCGCCCTTTCGTTCGTGTAAAAGATTTTTTTTTTTTGTATAAAAAGATGTCATCTTAATTATAATAATTGCGATCCTCGACTATATTAATGCTTCAGAAAGAGGACAAGGAAGGCTCTTTACTAAACTATTGGAGATAAATATAATATTACAAAGGATCCGATGTACGAATAAGTCTTATATCCTTCTACGGGAGGCGTATTTATTGCTTTAGGCTTACTGATTATTATCGAAGACAATTCACACATGACTTTAGATGACACGTACATTTACAACATTAGCATACAGTGCTAGTCTAGGCCGAATGTGACCACTGTTACCGGGTTATCACGTCATCTACGGAGGAGTGAAGAGTTAGAATTATTTTGAAGCAATAATATCAACGTTGTATGGCGTTTATTCTATTGTTTCTAATTATTGGGGCACTACCAAACTAAAACTTAACTCTGCGAGTTCTCATTTAAATCGATGATTTTCGAGATTTTGAATCAAGTATCCATTATATTTAACAGGGCCCACATTACGTTTTAGACTAGCTAAATAATAATAAAAATTTTGCGACATAAAAACATCACATTGGCTATTTAAATATAATGTACATTTTTAAATATTACTGTATATATCATTACTATTTAAACACCAAAAAAATCAAACAACACTGATTTCTACATTATAAAAAAATTGTGGACATCAAAATATTGTGTAGAACACGTTACCATTCTACCGTCTAAAAAGTAGAAGTTAATTCTCATTTTAAATTACTCTAACTATTATAACGAAGATTGTAAATAATGTATTAAAATTATCGATATACCTATAATTTTTTTCTTACAAGAGTATCGGATATGGGTGTTGGTGTTATAAGTGTCGAAGGTACATTGTGTACGTCTATGTACTATGAACGCGGAATATCACTTATTGAATTATAAAATAACTCTTAACCATTTAAAATATTTTGTATCAAAAAAGTAACATAGTCAAAAAATTAAATAAAATGCAACATAGCTGTCAAGTACTCTATCAATATGAAAATAAAACGGGCTTTGTAGTAAAGCAAAAATAAATAAAGTGTCTAATGGGTTAGGTAAGTACATGTCATGAATATGATAGAGGTTAAATTAATAACAAAATTGCAGTAAAAGTTATTATAATGAAAATAATCGCACCCAAAAGGGTTGCAGCAAGTGTGCCATGTTTGTAAAAGAAGCGAAAAAGAAAATGAGAACGTCATCTTGCCTATCCACGCACATTTTATTGTCAATTGACAAAATGTGGTTCTAGCTAAAACGTTATAAATCATCCAAAATTGTAGACTTTCCACTATTTGGGTTGCAAAAGGCTTAAAATGGGATTTTGAAACTTATTTGCCTTATAAATTATCCAAAATTGTAGACTTTTCACTATTTGGGTTGCAAAAGGTTTAAAATGGGATTTTGAAACTTATTTGCCACTTTAAATTTATGTAAATTATTTAACATTAACAGGAAATATAAATACACTTAGGTATATTAAAACTGACATCATAATAATCAATGGATTTTATAGAGAGCTATATTATTTTCTGGGAGGTAGGGGTTCTAATAAGAAAACGTAAATTTTAAAGAATGGAAGACAATTAGAAGAGACAATGATAATTTAAGTTTAAGAAGTACTCAAAACTAAGAATAAGCTACACATACTTTTTCATATATAATATGTATAATTTAAAGTAGAGAGAAGCTCAAATGCGCGGACACTGTACTTGTAACTTAAAAGAAGGAGAATGTTAGCGACAAAATGGATGAAAAGCTATAGAATTATAGATGTACACGTCAAACACGGTTATATTTGAATTCTAAATCGACAAATAATGGCACAAAATCTATGACGAATTAATGATCTTATTCCAACCTTTAAAAATTTGTACTTATGAACTGATGTGTGAATATCAAAAATATAAATAAATGCGGTTGAGATTGCTCAAGAAAAGATAACAAAAATGCAAAAGAAAAGAGGCATGTTAATTTTCTAATGTCATGCCTTTCCTTTTGGAAAGTATGACAATAGTCCGTATGACGAAAAACTTTTCAACGAAAAATTCGAAAGCAAGCTGCCACAAATACTCGTTAGATGAAAAGAGCGGACTTTAAAATTATACCCATATTTTAAGACAAGAATGAAGATATTGCTATTGCTACACAATTTATAAAAAAGAACTAAGAATATTATTCGTATTTTTTATATAAATATTATGTTTTCAATTACAAAACTATATGGTTCATGAAAAAACCGGCCAAGTGCGTGTCGTGCCACGCGCAATATAGGGTTCCGTAGTACCGCTAGTTTTTGATAATTTTTGTATGGTCAATGAATGTACATTTATGATGTGTTTTACACTACTAACAACATCATCTCAGTTACGTTCAAAGGATTTTGAACGAAAAGTTCCTTTGTACTTCTACGAATACATTTTTTTTAGTTGATCGACTATTACTCAATAACTTATGAAGTCTTATTAGCCGTTTTCCTTGTGAATTCAGCATATATCCTACTTCCGTGAATTTTTTCACATTTCCAGAAGCAACCGTTTAGCTGGTAGAAGGGGGGACACTGGACTCTTTAACGATTTTTTCCGCTTTAAAACTTCATATTTCACAAATGGATCCCTAAATCGGAAAATGATCTTTGAATACTGTTTTAAAAAACCTATCCAACGACACTCCACACGGTGGGGTGGACGCGCAAAAAAAAATCACCCCCGCATTGATATGTAAGGAACCGTAAAAAAAATTCAAAGATTTTATATACCATTTTGTTGGCAACATTAATATGTGCATTCATACCAAATTACAGCTTTGTATGTCTTATAGTCTCTGAGCAAAACCGCGGACAGACAGACGGACGGACGGACGGACAGACCGAAAGTATATATGGGTTCCTTGACTACGGATCCCTAAAAACAAAGCAGATACAGCAGATCAACTTTAAAGATTGTGAGCGTAGGTTAAATTAGAATTGTGATTTAATATTACGGAGGTTGCTAGTTATTAAGTTATGATTTTTTGTCATATTATATCCGGGAAGGTTACAATAATATTTTTACACTTGCATATTATTAATTCAATATAAGGGGTTAATGCATCCTACATACAGGGCTGGTTTTAGCACTACCAGCGCCCTGGGCGAGATTTCCCCCCCCCCACAACTTTAGAGGTAAAATAAAATACATACTAGTAATAATATTGTTGATAGGTTTTTGCTTTCTATAAATTCGCGTATGTTATGTAATCGTTTAAAAAAATACAAAAGTCCAAAAATAAAATGATAAGAAATTATCTAAAAAAAAATAATTAAATTAGTCCTGAAAAAAAAAACATAAAATAAAGGAAATCATAATAAAAATGTTATTGTAGCCTTCCATAGCAAAATGTCACGCGAGCAAGCGGTAAATTTGTTCTTTAAAAATGTCTGGCAGTTATGTCAATATTGTCATTATCAAGCAAAACTTATTAATTGCACAATACTGTTAAATAATAATTCTTAAAATATGTCAACTTATTATAAACATAATATAAAAGTAGAAAAACAAAATCGCAATGGCAATACCTAAATGTTAAAATATTATGTGTATAAGGTAAGAGTTAAATATAAAAGTCGCATGGCATTCAATATAGTAGACAAATATAGGTTAAGAATATAAGCACAAAACTTACAAACTATATTGGCAGTATTTCATACTTATTTCTAATGTTTAGCTAGAAATTCATACTGAAAACTAACTCATGTACTATAGAGAAAATATCTTGAATGTGAATAAACTGGGCAAACAAAATGGACCTTCCAAGCTCATTTTGATCATCATTCAAGATTTAGGCCCACTATACAGAATTTGAGTTTGACAAGATTTGCAATTAAACTGAAAAATTTGTATCAAAAATTCTTTTGAATTAATAAATTATACTCTTCTTGCTTATTACACAGCCATGATAACGCAAAAGATTAATATATTTAAATTATTATAACAAACTTGAAATTTCAATGGACTTAAAATATTAAAGCAAGAATTTACACTAAAATTAAGATATCCCACAAGTGTGAGGTGAATTCAGCCTTATATACAAGAGTACTGTGTAAATAGTACCTAATACAAAAAATTATACAGTGTCATGAAATAAACTTAATGTGGCAAGTTTTATTAAGTACTTTGATCACAAAAACAGTACACAATTGTTAAAATTGAACATTGTATACATAATAATTTGATATTTAAAAATTTAATACTTTAAATAACATAATGATAATAAAATTATTAGAGCAAATTTAGCTACCTACAATTTATAGTCTTAATTATGATGACAAATGTTAGTCGGAATGTTGCTTAATTACAGAATAAACTTTCCTTGTATTATATTTATCTGAAAATTTAAATACAATAATATAAATTAAAGCAACTGGATGAAAAATAGCCATGGATTTCTTACCACCTCATTATCAAAATAATTTACATTAGCTTATATAAGTTATTACCTAAAATTTACTTGAGAAACAAACTATCATAAAAATTTTAGAAATAAATATAAATACAATTTATAAACATTAGAATATTTTAGAAATGCTGGTTACAATGTAATAAATTAATCATGGCTTTTTGTTCGTTGTATACATAAAGACGGTATGTAAAGCTGTGTTTTGAACAAATGAATTATACTATAAAACATTTTAGGCCTTTCTCATATTTTCACAGATATAGACTATTTGTCATATCAAGCTAGCTGCCTTCAAATCAAATTAACACAACATTATGTTAACAATGTCAAAATTATTAGCTAGCTGTGATGAATATCTTAATAGCTATAAAGATTCTGTGATTTAATCTTAATGCTATTTCTATCAGAGTTCCTTTAGAAAAATATACAAAATGCATCCTTTGTTACATATTATAAATCACTGATTTGCATCACTTTTATGGAGATCAAAGTCCTATGGTTTTCTTTAAAATAGTCACATTCACAAACACTGCTCTAAGCACATTCATTAAACAAGAAAACCATATGGCCCACTGACACGTATTTGGGCACGCATGCTTTGAACACTATTCATAATTTTTTTTTGATGTCCAACTAATGTAACCCCTAAGGAAGCTAATTGGTGAACTGTTAGATCAACCACAGCATTCATATCTGTTATGCCAGCTGCCCTGAACTTCTCAATGTATCGGGACATTTTTATGCATTCAAGCCACTCTTCTACTGAAGAAAACTGAACCATGTCAGGTGTATCACCAGCAAGAGGATCAGCAGAACGATTTTGTGCTATTTTTCTCAAAGTATCTGGACAGCGGAAGAGCTTATCTAAAGTCTTTACAATACTTGCAAATGTTGGCCTGTGTGTACGTTCCTTTTGCCAACAGTCCAGCATTAGCTGATACACAGCTTCTGGGCAGTCCATTGGAGCAGGGAGGCGATAACCTTTCTCGATAGATTTAATAACATCTTGATTACTCCAGTTCCAGTAAGGACGTTCCCCAAAGCTCATTACCTCCCAACATACTATACCCATAGACCAAACGTCACTAGCAGAAGTAAATTTTCTAAAAGCGATAGCTTCCGGAGCTGTCCATCGCACTGGTATTTTACCACCGCGAGTTGTATATGCGCCATCAGCGGCTGATTCTATTTCACGAGATAATCCAAAATCTGCTATTTTACATACAAGTGATGTATTCACAAGAACATTACGAGCTGCCAGATCTCGATGAATATAATTCATTTCAGACAAATACTGCATACCAGTTGCAATTCCACGTAACATACTTACCAACTGCAAAACACGGAATTTTCCGTCGTTTACACGCAAAAATGTGTCTAAGGAACCATTCTCCATGAACTCAGTAATAATCATAATTGGATTGCATTTTGTTACAACACCTTGTAAGAATATAACATTAGGATGTTCAAATTGACCCATTATCGATGCTTCAGCTAGGAAGTCTCGCCGAGCTCTTTCAGTAGATCCTGGTTTTAGAGTTTTTATAGCCACATCTATTTCTTGGCCACAACTGGAAGGTAACTTCAACTTGCCGCGGCAAACGTCGCCGAATTCTCCACCACCTATAATAGCTTCAATAGTAATACAAGAAGCATCTATTTCACGAGCAAATTCTCTAACTGCTTGGTTAGGGTCTTCATAAGTATGGGGATCAATATAGGTTCTTGATCCAGTGCCAGCAAAAAGAGGAGTTGTTGCATTACTACTGGTTTTTGTTGGTCGATCTGGTCCGGTGTATACCTCTCCATTGCGATAGTTCAATGCATTGCAATCATTTGGCTGCTTTTTGTCACATTCATCGTCAGCACGTGAACGTAAAAATAGTACTGTAGCAATTATAGCAATAACAGATAATACTACAACAGCAACCATGACTCCAGCAACTAGACGGACTTGAGCTCCTTCCTCTTCACCAATAAAAGTAGTTTCAAGAACAGAACCTGTTCTAGCATATACAACACTGCTTAATTCACCCCACCCTCTTTTCATTTTGGCTCTTACACGGATTGCATATTCTGTATCCCTTTTTAGGCCTGTAATTACAGCATGGGGTTCTGTAGTTCTTTTAGTAGTAGAATTTGCACCTTTATCCAAATTATCTTTAGGAAAACATTTTATTTCATAGCTTTCAATTATATCATCTGGATCATTGGCATCTACAGGTGGAGCATTCCAAGATAAAGAAATCTTGTCACTTTCAACACTTAAAACTTTCAGATTCGAAACAACACTAACAACAGACGCTTCAGTGACCGCTGTAATCTCAATTTTCTTTGGTGGTTCACCAGTTAACTCGGTTACACCGTTAAGAGCAAAAACTTGGAATTTGTATTCTGTAACAGGGTCCAGTCTGGATATGGAAACACTTGTCATGTTCAAATCTGTGGCTGCAGGTCTATACTCTACATTTGGGCCACAATTCAGGCAATGAACTTTATATGTAACATCAGATCTGCCTCCAGTCTTTTGAGGCGGTTGCCATGCTAGAGATATAGAAAATTGGTCAGTAAAAGTAACAGTAATATTTTCTGGTGCTGATGGTGGTTGTGTACATGGTACATTCTTAGGGTCCTTCTTAGGCCTAAAGAAACCGGGAACACATTTACATTCATTTGACCCATATGAGGTGGTTTCAGATTGATTGGGACATGGTGCACAAGGATCATCTCCTGTGTGCGACTTGAACTTGCCAGGAACGCATTGATTGCATACTTGGCTAGTGTGATCTGGTTCATAGCCTGCCTTGCACTTACATGATCCTGTTGGTAATGTCCATTTACCATCTCCCTTGCAGAAATATACAGGGGCACTTTCACCAGGAGCAATCTCAGCATTTTCAACGCATGTTCCATTTGCTTGCTCTATAACAGTAACCTCTCTACCTGTCGGTGTAGCAGGAAATCTTGCAAAGTTGAATGTGACCTCTGGACATGTGATGTAGTAAACTTTGATGGCAAGTATGGATATACACGCACCCTGATCTCTGAATGCGATGGACACTAGACGCTTTGTAACTGCAATACTTTTTACTTCAGTGTTTATGTCTACCTCCGAGTTAGTATTAAATCTGCCTTCACCTGCAGCAATGCGGCCAACTAGTTTGTAGCTTTCGGGCTCCCATGGTGGGTGCTCACGAGTAGCAACGTCAAATTCATAGTAGAGCAAACTGAAAGTTTCTTTACAACTGAGAGCATTACCTGGAAAGAGGGAGCAGTCTCTTATTGTGAACTTGATCTCAATATAAATCCGATTGGCATTTCTTCTCTCGATGTAAGGTGTCCACAGCCAGTTGTTCACATTATGATGTGCGACGTCACACACGACATAAGATCGCCAGTTGATTTGCTTCTCGAAATTCGTGTACGATTCTTCGACCCAGCCGGGAGTGCTCGCTTGCGGACCGTACGGATAGCGTGTCCATCCTAGAGAGTCTTCTGTCGTGGTATCGAGTAACATTACTTGCTCCCCACTAACATTTAGTGCGGCTATTACCGAGGCCGCCACCGCTACGCACAACCACATCATATCGACGGCATAACACAATTCAAGTCAATGCCTTAAAACTGTGCACTTTACGAAATTTTAAACGAAATTAAATCAATCACACTACATAATGCTAAAATTATAAACTGTCCATGATTTCTCGGTATTCGGGGCTAGCACTTCACTATGTCGAAGATAAAGGACGGCCCCTTCATTTCTTCACAGGTAAGTATTTTTCGTGTTACGAACAAAAAAAAGAACCAAAGGTTATTCACTTCGTATAACTTGCACATTAGTCGGGTATTTGTTTATTAAATGTTCCATTTACACAATTGGCACTATTCTATGTGAGGATTCCGCATTTTTAATTTATATTGATCCTCTAAATTACACAGATGAAAACTCACTTTCTTGACATGGACGCGCAGCACTTCATAGTGTTTCCATTGCAAAAATTATAAACATTATATGCAATGCAAGTAGACAATGTTGCCAACAGTATTATACTGATTTTGTTTGGTAACTTTTCGCACAGCTTTTCGTCAATAAAGTAATAATTAATAAATAAACAATAATTTTATACATAATATTGTTTAAATGTATACAAAAAGTTACGACTAAAGTTAATAGATTAATAGAACTAATAATAGACTAGTATGCTAATAATTATGCTATACAATGATAATAGCAATTTGTTTTGGATCTGAGAAAGTGTTATTAATTACTTTCTACTTGATAATAAATAGAAAATCATTATTATGATTAATTATGCATAGAATTTTTCGCTGTATTTTACAAAAATGTTACCATTGATAAAATTAAGGGTAAAAACTTGAGCCAACGCCGAAGCCGATTGCATAGGCTAGATCGACTGGCCCTAGTATCCCACCCTAAGTAGTCTGTGGACTGTGACTGGCCCGTAGCGTTAGCATTCTATATTATAGTTTGTGACTGGCCCTTTCAGTCTTCAGACTGGCGAAAGGTGATGCAATGGTATGGTCACCGAACACATCGAAATTCGGCCATTGAGTTTCGAATGATAATAAATATTTAATATTATTGCCGGTAGTGGCAGTGGCTGAATGTAAACGGCCTGTTAAATGTAGCCTGGTTATTAAAATATTGTAGCAGAGTTATGCTAGAGTGCTACACACATAATTAAAAAAAAACACAAACAAGAATTGATTGATTTATTCATTTATTACTTGACTATAAATTAATACATTATTTTGTTTGTTACACCAATGATTAGTTGATTACAGATAGATACATCAACATGAAATAAATTACACTTAACTTAAAGATTATTTATTTTATTAACTTTAACCATTTTTGAGCGGTGCCTGCCAATAATGTTTTTTTCACACTTCATTGTAGAGCTTTTTTTAACAAAATGGTTTTACTATACTACAATATAATGTTGTAAAGACAAAGCATGAAAGTAGATTTACTTACAATAACAATAAGTTTTTATCACTATGTACAAATGTCTAAAATGTTTAATAGTTAATTGAAATTTAATAAATCCTTAATTAACTATTAAAATTGTATTAAAACATGTATTTGGGCTAATGAACATTAATGATTTGTTGATATTATAATATTATGTTGAATTAATGATTTGTTGTATAAAATTGACAAAAATAAAATAATATGATGACTACTCTGTAAATTATTATCCATGGACCATGCCTACTTGTTGTTGCTACTCCTACTCTTTATTTGAAGCAGTTCTTTGTGGAGTAATTCAATATTTTTGAACACATGTTTTGGATTAACATGTTTCTTGTCATACTTTTCATTGATAAGTATTGAATGCCACTTAGCATCCTTAGCTCCCTTATAGTCTTTATGGAAATCATCACCAATGTGTACACAGTGCTCAGGTTTTATCATTTTTCCACATTGATTTTGGGCCAGCTCAAATATTCCTTTGTCCGGTTTACTAATACCGACTTCGTATGATGTGAGTACAAAATTAAATGATCCATGTATTCCCATATTCTTGAGTATATCATGAAGTCTGGGATCAAAGTTGGATATAACACCTATATTAGTTCCAGATTTTTGTAACAGATTTAAAATGTTTTCACTGCCATCAGCTAAACGCCAACATTTTACAGTTTTAAAATCATTAATGAGAACCTCTGCAATCTCACTTAGCTTTTTACTATCAGGTAAATCATCAACTAAAGTCATCTTAATAACCTGGCTCCACCATTTGTACCAAGAAATAGAATCTTTGCCAAAGTTTGGATACTCTTTTTCCATTTTGCTATAACTATATTTCATTTTAGTTTTTAAATTGTCCCCTGTGCCCTTATAGCCATAGTTTTTTGCAACAAGTGCATAATATTCCCAAGGGGGCACACGAAAATTAAGCAATGTGTTTGTTGCATCAAAAGTGACTAGCCTTACACTATTAGGAAGAGACATTTTTAATAATTATCTTGTTCAGATTTATTTTTGGTATCTCAAATGTTTGTCCCGATAGATATTCATCGTTGAACTAACGATTATTATGTTAATATATAATTGATGTTATAGAAAAAGCTGTTCATAATTATAAAATATATTACATCATTACGTCTCAACACTCAAGGTGGCTTATTGCTTCAATATTTTGGTCCTGTTACCACATTTTATAAAATTGTTTATAGAGAAATAATAAATACTTTGAATAATTTACAATTGATTTTGTTGCTGTAATTGAAATATTTATTAATTATTATTCAAAATCACATTTTTCGCAAAACGCAATAATTATATTATGCCTGACCAGTGTTGCCAGACCTGATCAAAACATTTGCCCACGCAGGTTGTTAAAATTGCCCTTTCCGACAGAAAATCGCCCACAAATCCGTGTAGTGGAATCTATACTTTATTTTGCCTTCGCTTTGTATGTACATAGAACACCATCTACTTGGTGCGCACTGCTATGCGGCAAATAGGTATAATAGATAGCTTGTTACCAATATAAGGTCACTGAAGATCACCTCAAAAAATTTTATATAGAGTTGATTAGATTAGATTAATTATTTCATTCAGAGTGCCATATTATTATAATATAGTATGATAGTATTGTTAATTTGTTACTATATGACATAATATTATTATTATTGTAATATTGTTTCAGTAAAGAAATACTATTATTATTTGTTTTCAATATTGCCCATATTTTACCGGTTCCAAGACCCTTCCGCCTTTTTTGCCCTTTTTCCAAAATAATTCTAAAATTGCCCATGGCATAGGCAATTACCCACGGTCTAGCAACACTGTGCCTGACACCTGGTTACTTGACAGTTGACAGCTGTGAGCTGTTTTTTTTTCTTATTATGGCACTACGGCTATTTTACCATGGCCCGGCCAGTGTCGAGTAGATGGCAGGAAAACTATAGGTCTACCAGAATCTGATGGCAAAAAGCAAAGACCTCTAAACCTATGGATCCGAAGCAATTGTCTATGTATAGAATTGATTACGTCAATTCGTCGATAAATTTATAATCATATAACTATCTCCCTTTTGCTTATGCGTTTTTACGTAAGGTAGGTATAATTCCTTTTCTCGCCACGTTCATAAACAGCCTTCTCGACCTGCGGGGCTAAAATGGTAACGTTTTGCAATTCCTCCAGAAAATGAATTGTCAAAACTGTCAAACTGACAAATGTCAAATTAGTACAAATTGTACAAATTACTAGACATGTGAATTGCAAGCAGAGCGATTTTTAAAAATAAATCATAATTATGATTCGTTTTTTTAAAAATCACTGACTACATATGGGTTGTGTTTCTAAAAAATCTCAGTGTACTGTCAAGTGTGACATAAATCAAAAGCTAAGCGATCATTGGCCTAAGCGATTAGGCCAGTATACTGGTAACAGTTTAGGAACACGCTGACATAATATAATACTTGTCAAACTGAAAACTGACAACTGAAAGAGTTTTGGCGGGCATGTTATTTTGACACTTCTTCTACTTTTTATTGTTGGTGTGGTTTTTATTATTTTTTCCCAAATTGTGTTATTTGGGTTTTTGATGTTCATTATTGGTAAAATATTAGCCATTAAATATCCGTTATCGTACACAAGTGCAGGTAAGATGTTGTCAAAACCAAAATTTATAATTCCTGTGGCATTTGGTGTGAATAACGATAAATAGGGCTATCTCTTCCGTGAGTTTTAACTAAAACATCGTTATAATAACTTTATTATTCTATTCGTTGGAATATCATTGTGTCTTTTTCAAATTGAAATGTATCAAGTTTTACATTCTTTTGCCCAGTTTTGTAGTAATTTAATGATGGTAATTGATGGTATTACCGATAGTTGTCTACCCATACGCCATCTAGTTACTAAAATGAAAACTGTTTGACAATCAAATTAAAAAAATAAGAAAATGCCTCATTGCCATATTCTGGTAGACCTATAGTAATCTGTGGCGTTAGCACAGAATACAAATTACTCACGGAGGGCGTTATTTATTTAGATTGGATTTGACATTTGGCATTGTAGTTAAAGTTAAAGTTAAACTTAAAGTAAGCTGGTGCAACCACCCTAAGCATTCTTTACAGTTTGTGTACAGTCTGACAAGGCTTTATATTTGCTTTTTATGAATGTATCAAACTGTCAATGGGCGCTGCTGCTGGTAAGGAGTACTGTCAAAAATGACGTTCTTGTATGATAGAAGCGTTAGTTCCTTTTCTCGCCACGTTCATAAAAAACAGCCTTGTCGAACTGTTATAGTTTGTGGAAGAAATTTTTTGTACCTATCAAATAGATTGTTTTGTTGGTATTGTAAATTGTTGATAGAAGTCGATTTACAAATTTACTGTTTTCCAAAATAAATATAATGTACCTTGAACATCTGTGATAAAACTTACAACATGGTTTATATAAACAAAGGTAAATGAAATTATTTAGGCCACGTCAGTTTTATGCTTTTGTATTATGTGGGAGTGTGAGCTGATAATATTTTGTTCCATTTATTATGTCCGATAAGATGATACAATGTTATGTACCCAACTATATTAACAATTAAACTTTTTAGTAAGTTTAACACATTTAATCAAATTACAATCTATTGACTTCACAAAATTTGACCTTCCCAAAAAAAGGTGGCGCAATAACTTAGCTTAATTACTAATATCATCATTTTAATATTGTTTTCAGATGGGGCGGTCGTAGAACGCAACCCTTTCAATATATTTGGATGGTTTTGGGGTGCCATTAATTTCATCTATTTATTGTAAGTATGAACTATGAACATTTAAAGTCAAATTATTACATTTGCCTCTTACTTTTGTTAATAGTTTAGTTCTATAAATTTTTAAAAGTTTTTCAAGAAATACTGTTTATAGCTTTCAGACACTGATAAGTCCAAGCTACAGTAAGCATGGAGACAAGTACGTTCAAGACTTCAGGCCTCCTGGCAGCGGGTAAATATAAAGCTTATATTAATTCATCAAGCCCCATATAGTCACCGGCGTCCAAGACACAATAGAATATCTTTCCCACGATCAACGGGTTAATCCCTCGATCGTGAATTCTTGGAAATCTATTGTTATTCTATTGTTATTGCGGTCGAATTCGACTGCTTGGGAGTTGAAGCATTAATAAGGTTAAAGGTAAAAGGTTTCATTGCCATGTGCCATGTGCCATTCCTAATATATAACATGAAAGAAACAAGCATAATATAACATTTTAAAATATAATGTTATGTCTATATACTAAAAGTTACAGTATATGGTGTCAGAATAGATTTATTGCTGTAAAAGGGTTTTTAATGGTTGTGGTTCTAGCCAACTCATTTTATTTTGGTCATGGGGGAGCAAGTTCTATGTAACTATGTGGTTGACAACATAACAGTTATTAAGTCTTATATTATTTACCAAACAAAGTATTTTTGTTCTTTTCAGACCCCCAAAACCCCCATCGAAGAAGTTTGGTGGATTCGGTCCTTCAAGTTCTGGTCCCTCACCACCACCGATGGGTGGCGGAGGCTGTGGGTGTGGTTAAAAACTTATATCCTGACCAGGAAAGCCGTTAGCTGGAGTGATATACCTATTGTGTGTTATGTTATACAGCATTTAGAGTTTATGAGAGTGAACTTTATTGTATGCACTGTAATTTTTACAATATTATTATTATTATTAACAATAAAATTACATAATTTATGTAATTGACAACCTTTATGCCAATAATAAGGTTTGCTCTTATTAATAATATTTAATATCCTATAGAAGCCACCTTCATCAAAATCATTTTTGGTTAATCTTTGGTGTTGGACGAAAATCATTGGTTCACATTGCATATGCGCAATAAATCTTACTAGAGTGACACATGGTGACTGGTGAGTTAGGCCCCTGGTCAGGATTAAAATAGCTATTAATAAATAAATAAGTAAAATAGCCCTTTATTCTGTGTATTTACAAAATTTTGTGGTTTAAGTGTTTTTTACATTTTTTTTGTTTTTTACATTTTAAATTACATCTCTTAACACAGTGTGCCTCTCGGCATAGGCCTCCTCCAACGACTTCCACTGTTTTCTATCTTTTGCAACCCGTCTCCAGTTTGAACCCGCAGTAAGTTTTAGCTCATCCTCCCATCTTTGGTTTTGTCTTCCTCCGTTTCTTCTACCATCTCTTGGGTACCACTCCGTCACCTCTCTGCTCCATTTTCCTTTTGTGTCCCGTATCATGTGGCCAGTCCAACGCCATTTCTGCTGGTCAATGCGAGTTAGGACATCAGTGATTCCTGTTTTGGTAAGAAGGTCACTCTATCCTATGTCCGGTAATACTTCTTTCCATAGCTCTGGCACCTAGCGACTGGACAATAAACCATTACAATATGTGCAGGGGTATACTTACCTTGGTCAGGTTATATCCTTTAGAGACCAAAGGATGAAGGAAATTAATATGAAATAGCTATAACTAAAGTTATAATAATAATTTAATAATAATAATATACTATAAATTTTATTATGTATGTAGACAAATATTCCACAATTACTTAATTTTACATTTACATTATTGTTTGCATCAAGCTTTGCAAATATGGTTTTGCTTTGCAAATTGCGATAGAAGAACTTTATTTTATCATATAGATTGATTTAATAATTATAAAAAAGAAGTGACAAATCATGATCTGTAAGCATGTTTTGTTTGTGTGTGTGTTAGGGACAATCCTTATTAGAAAGACCAAATTGGACCGGCTGATGCTGATGCTTTGCAAAGCTTAAGACTACCTACTAAGTACCTACTAAAAACATTAATATATTATTAAAAGTTAAATTTTTACAAAAAGATCTTGTGTCTTATTATTTTCATTTTATTATTGTCAATACTTTTGTGATCATTGTCCTGATTAATTCATCAAGCCCCATAAGGTCACCGGTGAACGAGACACAATAGAATATCTATTGTGTCTCGTTTCCCACGATCGACGGCTTAATTAATGTTTATGATAATTAGGTACTGACTTTCATTTTAAAATTAATATTGTACTTTTATTGAATCTAATTTTAATTTTAAAAAGACATTTGTCATTTGGTTTTTTGAAACATTGTGCATAGTTTTGGTAGTACCAGGAAGTCAAAATGCACAAGTAGAGTTGTGCATTTTTATTTCCTGATACTACCAAAACTAGTATCTACTAATATTATATTTTCATTGTCGACTATTTAATAAATGATGGTGTTCCACCGACGAGCTACAAAATTGTCCCAATGTCAGAAAATTTATTAAATGTATGTGTAAAATAATATAGCTAATGACCTGTATAGTACATAGTTACTTGTTTTGATATTTTGCAACTTGTCTCATGATGGCCATGGAACTTGTGTTGCTAGAGATAAAATGTGTATGAGTTCTATTTCCATATGTGATAACAATATAATTTTGATAAAATAAAACGGTATTTTAAACATTGAATATTTTATTTCGTCACACAATAATTATTGCTTAAAATATTTTGTATTTCATGATAAGTGTACAATAAATGCTTATAAATATTTCGATAAATGCTTAAAGCTATGACGCATAACAAACTTATTGTAGTTACGTATATCAACAATGAGGTTAAAAATATATGGAACATACAGACTACTTAATAAAGTCCGATTGCTGGTTTGAGAGCAATTCATCCATTGAATAGCTGCTTGTATTTTTCACTTGAAGAATATTGTTATTTCCTCTTACGCGCTAAGTGACAAAGATACCAAATATTTTGGTACGCGTGTGTGAGATGCAGTGCTGTGGTCAATGACCGATTTTCTCTCTATCCGGCGACTGGACCCTGAGTAGTCAGGGGCGGTTTTAGCACTACCAGCGAGAGTTCTTCGGCGCCCAGGGTGCTGATAGTGCTGAAAAAATTGGAGCCCCTTTTGTTTGCCTTCAGCGCCCCTTTAAATGCGGCGCCCTGGGCGGTCGCCCAGCGTCGCCCCCTAACGCCGCTACTGTGAGTAGTATTAAATGAAGTCGCTGCGCCGTCTGTCTGCTGTTTTTTAGCTAGTTTTTATAAAATAATTTAATAAATCTATTATTTGAAGGCACGGCTCTGTCAAAGTTTTCATAAATACAGTACATATCCTGTTAAAATATGACATTTAAGTGTTATAACAACTCTTTAATAATTTAAGGCACTCTTCTAGCAATACTAAGTGATGGTGTGCATTGAAGGAATGGCCGTATAGAACGCTTCCAAACATGGCCGGCCTCCATACGGATGTATGTACTTTTTTTGGAGTTTAACCGGCCATTTGGACGTAGCATCAATGCACAACGTTAATAATATAATTTAGCAGGAGCTGCATGTCTTGAGATTTGAGAAGTGGATAGGCAGGACCGCAACCGGCTCTGAAATGCTCGGCTTGTTGATGTAGATACTCCAAGTCATCTTGTTCAAGTCGAAGAGGCCTGAAAGAGAGATAATTTTTGGTAGAATGGTATTCCTGCATCGATTGATACAATATGACTGTATAATATCTTATATTATGGAACTATAGGGGGCCCAAATGTAGGAATATATTGACTTGGACGAGGCTCCCGAAGAAGTTAAGACTTGCTACGGTATTGTTTTACAGAAATAAAAAAGAGTCCTATTAAAACCATGATGCAGACACCTCATGGTTTTTCTCTAGGTATCCAGTAGGTCCAGGGCCCCGATTCACAATGCGCAATTCTACTCGGATTTGTCACCTGACATCCAATAAACGATCGCCGCACTAGGCGTTGACCAATGACCGCACGGTAAAGTTTCCGAATCCGAGTCGAATGGAAATCGTGAATCGCCTTATAGGTCTCACTTTACTAATCAACTCACCAGCAGCAATGGTCTTGATGATGGAGTCCGTTTTCTCCTGAAACACCTGGAACTCCTTGTTCTCGGTGTCGGACAGTATGTTCTTGATGTCACTATCACTCTTTGGCACGGGATGAGAGTGGATGGTCTCTAAACGTGCGTTGCTGCTGTCTATTATAGGACCGATCACTTCTTTCAGAGGCAGACGTAGGTATCTGTAAAATGATAATCACAATGATGATATTGGGCCAATTTAAATACATACGAATTTCGACATTTTATATGAAGTTTTGAATCTCGATTCGTCTTTACTTTTGGCGATTGTTAGGTTGCTCATTTCAGGAACAAATCAACGCAAACATCTACATAATATAAATTATAAGGTCACGCACAATTTAGACTCCCTAACCCTCTAAGCCACGTTTTTTGAGGATGCTTTAAGATGTGCTCCCAGCGGTCACGTTTGGTATACGAGTAAGTTATGACCCGCCCTTGTGGTTGTGATATAATAAATGGATGACCACTCTTCGAAAACTTACTTGTTGGTGTGAATCAGTGGTTCCTTGTCGAAGTTATGAATGTTCAACATGGAGCTGTTGGAGTTTAGGTCCGGGGCCACTTCGACGTTGTATATCTGCCTCTGACACTTCTCGTCCGTCCATATCATGTTCACGGAGAAACCGTTGCCGATGCCCAAACCATCGTCCTTCAAGATTCTCTCGGCATCAGCCATATTCTTTGCCGTTAGTAGAGCACGCGTGATGAAGGTACGCGCTGCGAAAAGTGAAAATGATTAAAGTTAAAAAACTGGGCTACGAAATTCATTTAAGTGTTATTTGTCGAGAATTCTCGATACTAATCGAGAAAACAATACGATAACTCATGCATCGAAAATTTTAAAAGGACCTAACGCTACGTTTGTCTTTTTCAGTTTCGCGCGAGACATTTGCTATCTAGAATCTACGTGGATCTATGGAAAAACGATAGCGTAGGTAAATCTTGTGCAAAGTAAAAGACACAAGCTTAGTGCCTTTTTTATGTTCGGTGTCTCGCCATTAGAAAAATTGGTGGTACTGTAACACCTCTAAAAACCTTATTATATTTTATCTTCACGTCGAATAAAAACATACTCACGGGTGTTACCAGGCTTCAGTATCATCGGACTGAGTGTGTTGATGGAGAACACAAGACCGTTGTTGTTGTAGCCCATAGTGTATCCCGGCAGTTGGCCAGCGTAGCAGAGCGATGCGAACCTCTCCTCAGTGGCCTGAAAGAATAGAGTTTACTCCAGTCGCCGCATAGAGAGGAGTTATTAAAATGCTAGCTATGCCTACTAAAAATACTACTAGTTTATTGGGGAAAATAAATTGTGATATTTTATCACAGTAAAAAGTAACGTATGTGTTAATCCAGGGCATCAACTAACTCCATACCTATTAAAATCACTCCAGCCGTTTAGACGTGAAGAAATAACAAACATACAAACTCACAAACTTTTGCATTTATAATATTAGAATGGATTGGTATTTGGCTCACATGCGTAATGAGTGTGTTGAAATAAAACAAGACATATTGTACTAATATTTTCGTATGTGAAATTTTGTTCGTGAAATTTCTTTTTATCCGGTGACCGATACGTTAGAACTTGGAGCGGCCACATGACGGATATGAGACAAGCCGGATAGTTTATATTCTATGTAAGAATTTGTAAGAACCCAACTAAAGTAATGATCCGTTGTTTTTGAGTCGTCTCTAGATTCTAGAATCATCTAGAATGCCCTACATTGGTATATTATTTACTTTCATGAATGTCTGACAGATGGCGTTAGGAGTATCTATAATGTGCTTTAAATTCGAAGAACTTATGTAGGTACTCATTTTTTTTGATGCGTTACAGATAACAGAACTAAAATAAATAGTAAATAAGCTTAATTTTTAGTAAGTTAAAGATTGCTTTTTTTATTTTTTTTATTTTTATGAAATAAGGGGGCAAACGAGCAAACGGGTCACCTGATGGAAAGCAACTTCCGTCGCCCATGGACACTCGCAGCATCAGAAGAGCTGCAGGTGCGTTGCCGGCCTTTTAAGAGGGAATAGGGTAATAGGGGAGGGTAGGGATGGGAAGAGAAGGGAATAGGGGAGGGAAAGGAAGGGAATAGGGTAGGGGATTGGGCCTCCGGTAAACTCACTCACTCGGCGAAACACAGCGCAAGCGCTGTTTCACGCCGGTTTTCTGTGAGAACGTGGTATTTCTCCGGTCGAGCCGGCCCATTCGTGCCGAAGCATGGCTCTCCCACGTATGCTTCTATAATAACTTAACTAATTTTAGTTCATGCTGCCAATCAATTCATCAAGTTCAAAATTAAAATCTATTTTGACTATCAGTAAAAATAAATATAACAGCAAGGCAAAAATTGATAATGTGCTCTATTTTTGACGAGAATATATTTTCTGTCGATTTACTACTTACACCTGCTGCTGCATCTTCTGGAGTTGGTGTTATATGGACGGATGCGATGTAGAAGTGGTTCAGAGTCTCACCGAAGGCGTCCTCAGTATGTCCCAATATGAACTGGAAAGATATTAAAAATAAATACGATACTTAGTTTAGGCAGTTTTCAGAGTCACAAATCATTGTCCATCTATCTACTTTAAAGGTATGTATACCTTTGCCATTAAAAATATAAGAAATTAAATCATGGTCTAAGTCTAAAAACGCTTCGTCAGTTCATCCTAATAAAGTAGGACGAGGAGCGATGACGCTTGAAGATACTGAATGCCTTACGAAACAGCAGTATCATATTATCATACCGCCGCCGTATCGTCCCGTCTCATAGTGAAGTTTTACCGGGAACATCCATTCAGTAGTTATAAGCTGATCGCACAATTCGCACAACGTAGGTACCTACGCGCCTGCGCATAGTTGACGAAATGCGGCGCATACGGTGCGGACGAATGTGCGAGGTTTCACATCATTTCATACAACTAATTCTAAAATGCGGTGCGTTTGCTGATAATAATTAATGTACGATCACCTTTAACGTAAAGAAGTTATTCTACTTAGTGAAAATCAAACTCACAAACTTTTTTTTAATTATTAGTGTGATTCATAAAGGCGAGACGACACCAAGCGATACTACGCTGCAGGCTGCAGCGGAGTGACACTTCACGTTTTATAGAACTGACATTTTTTGTCGCTGAATGCCGCGTAGTGCGTACTTCTCATACGATTTCATACAAATATGTAATATGAATGTCGTGTCGCGACTACGCTCTAGCGTCGCCTAGTGCAGTCTAACCTTAACATTACGCTAGTACTTACATTATCTTCAGTTTTGATGGCTAATGAACTGCAGCCGCCGGTGTCGTTGCGGGGAATTTGGTTGTCGTTGATGGTGCCGATCAGGTCGTCCATTTGCAGGAGGAATAGCTGAAATACATCATATTGTCAAGCATAGAAAGCTGATGAGTTAGAGCCAGCCCTGGATTTATAAATAGGCCGTACAGGCCGCGGCTAACCTAGGCCGCGGCATAAATCTAAATCGTTATAGATATCATCGGTGCCGCGATAACGCACCACAACCGGAGCAATGTAACCTCGCTCTTATATCAAAGAAGAAGCCTTTCAAACAAAGAAACATAATGAAAATCTGTTAAAAAATGGACGTATTAAATAAAACACATGTAACACACACCACTCGATAGGAGAAACTGCTACAAAATTCGGATCTTAATCCCGTAACAACATGTAATTTTTAAATAAAATAACGAGCAAAATCACACCTGATAAAACGGCACCTTCGCTCCATCAGCGATCCCCTGCATTTCCTTCACGTAATAGGGGTATCGTTGTTTCATATTGGCGAGAGTCTTGTCGTACGCATCCCTTCCGGCATCTGTCTTGTACTCCTTTTCAAAGTCCCTCAGATTTTGATAGCTGGCAATGAAGCTCTTTATGATGGACGCGAACGTCCGCCCCTGTATAGGAATGAATGGTTTATTGTAAGGGATATCTAGTTTTGTTTACTAAGATTAGAAGCGCTGTGAATATCCATAATATTATATCATAAATGCGAAGGTGTGTCTGTCTGTTATCTCTTCACGCCCAAACTACTGAACCATTTTTGCTGAAATTTGGTATGGAGGTACTTTTATATATTAATAATTCCCAAAAGATGTAAACTGGATTTTTATTGCACTAAATATTATGCCCGATGCAAAAACAAAAATATTAAGTTTACGCCATATTCATTCTTGTAACCGACGAGTGTGTTTTAAATCCATTTCTATCCGTAGGTAGTCATTAAATCTTAATCCAATATTGAGACAGTTATCTAATATTCAATATAAAAATACCCTCTGAAGCCACAAAACAAAAAGTCTACGCGCTAATCCAATGAGGTTTTTCATTGGACTTCATCTAGACTTAACACGGATATAAGAGGATTTATTTTGATAGGAAGTTTCTAGGAGACCTTATAAGCAAAGTATTCTTCATAAGTGATCAGTATAAAGGTCTTGTTATAGGTATAAATACTATATGGAGTTAAGAACTGCAGATGTAGCATGAGTGGTGTTAAAATGGTTTAGGTTTTCCTGTGAAACTTTCAGTAAAATAGAAATAGCGGTGGCACGACTTTCTCTTCTAAGATTACCGATTGCCTTTTTTTTGGTGGTTTAATATTGGGTAAACTAATGATGGGCTCTTCAAATCTAGTCTCCTACATAATTATTAAATGCGCATTATTAAAGTAAAAACTAAGAACTTTTTTAGCGGGTATAAACGTGACTTTGACGAGCTGAAAATGTATGCCAATGTATAAGTTTAAGTTTTCACATCTACCAGGTACCTACTCCTAGAATGCAAACCTTTTTTTTTTAAATTAAAAGCGAATAGATAAACTATAACTGGCTGTTTACATTATGGCCGGTTTACATTATTCCAATCCAGTTATCCAATCCAGCGCTGGAATGCTACTGGAATAATGTAAACGGGCCATTTAGCCCTTCTTCATATATCCAGTATTACTGGCGCTTGCTACCGTGTCTCTTCTAAATTCTAATATAATATAAAATTCTAATATATAAAAAGTGTTGGCATGGCAAAACAATATTTGTCGGGTTAGCTAGTATTAACATAAATCATGATCTCACCATGTCGAAGCCGACGTCATAGTGTGAACCCTGTAGGAAGAGCACTGGGACCGCCTTTCGTCGATTCAGCGGTTTCTCGGCCGCAACAGCTCCTGAAAATAATATTCATCATCATCACCGAATGCTAATGGTTGTTCTGATTAACTTCATCGCGGGACCCAAGACAGACTTAGCATGTAGGGAACGTTGAGGGCATAATATAAAAGGGTTTTCGTAGATGGTTACCGCTACCAATCCTGGCTTACAGGATTTGCAGTGGCACATTATTCTGCACTCTAATGACATGGCCTACTGTGAGATTTGAAGACGTGAGTGGAAGAACACAATAACTAACGGTAAAAAATGCCGTTTTTTTTTTGCATAAATGGAGGCTTTAGGACCGGAAAAATTATTATAAAAATTATAAAAATTATTATAAACAAAAAAATCTGCATTTTATGTGTAGCCAGATACACTTGCCAGATGACGAAGTAGATAAGTCAAAAGGTTTGTTTAAATTATAAGGGAAAAAATTAGTAAATGTCCGTATGTTACAAAATGTCAGTTATCGTGTTCTTCAACTCACGTCTTTATTTATGTTAGAGAGTTATGGGGCTTAGCAAAAATGAGTGATAATACAGACTGTACATCCCTTATATTTATAAATAGATTTTAGTGTAATACCTAGTAGCAGCGCTGAAATAGTTATATATAATGTATTTATATAATATGGATAATGGTATTTTGCATAGAAACATACCTAAGTCAAAAGTAGCTCTCCCAGCACTGCTACTTTTATAATGAATTCTATAATATAATATAAGGAATCATACACACTCAAAAGTATTATCATTTATCACTTAGTGGCATATTAAAAAGCCTATCTAACTTCTAAGATTTATTTTAACAAATGTTTAACAATTAATCTTCAACAATTTTCGACGTTAGCAAAATGCCAAGGTTGCAAATTCAAAGATCCTTAATATGTAGGAAGTGTCTTTCACGGCAATTCGTTCCCAGACTACGTGGTTGTACCGTGTACGTCATGCTATTTACATAATCTTTATTCACACATGAGTAGGAAAACTAAAAATAAACGATAGGTACTTTTTCGTTGTCATTGTAATCTTTCCAAATTGCAGCTTAATGTGAGTATTATCGCAAATCGTTCAAACTTTGAAGCAAGACACAAAAATATTGTTATACCATACCATACCACCTAGTAAAAATATATTCTAGTAATCTGTGGTCATAAGGCCCATAGCACACGGCGTATTTTAAACGCGCAGAAGTCGCGCGTTCCTGAAATGCGCGTCTTCGACACCGTAGACGCTGATTGTTGCGTTTACATTGATGACATAAGCGCGCGCTTGTATCATAAAAGTTTTCTTCTTCTTGTTGTATGTTAATGGCCACTAAATCTTTTTTCATTCGTAAATGGGTCTATCCAATAGATTCGCTTTTTTGTACGTTTATTTTTCTTTTTAAAAGAAGTACTAAAGCCAACGTAAGCAGTGTTGTCTCAACCGGGATCGGGGTTGTACAACTGAACAATCCTCTGATCGAAACGCATCTTTTGCTTTTTTGATCAGAGGATTGTTCAGTTGTACGAGTTCAGTAGCGAGCGACTAAAGCTCATCTGTATCGCTGTATCTGCGCGTATACGTAACGTGACCATTTATTTTTTTTGTCAGAGCGGGACATCTGCAGAATTATACATAAAATAAAAGTCGGCCAAGTGTGAGTAGGACTCGCGCACGAAATTTCCGTACCATTATAAAGCAAAAATAGGCAGAAATTGTGTTTTTTGTACGGAAACCCAATTAATTATTATTAATTTTCGTTTTCTTATTAATTAATTATTAAATTATGAATAAAATTTAGTGTTTTCTGAATATTTAAAGTGCCTATCTATTGCCATTATTGATATCGAGCAAAATATGGCAGAAAAATCACGTTTGCTGTATGGGAGTGCATTACTTCCAGCCATTTCGAATGTAAAAATACTTTTAAATTATCGTTTGGTCTGTTTTCAAAAGCGGGACAAGTAGTATAGGCGCGTTTCACGATCGCCCCGTGTGCAGCTTAGGGCCCTTCCACACGACGTTTTTTTACGCTCGTTTGTATCGATACAAACGCAAGTTGAACGCTCACCAAACGGAAGGAAGCCGACACGTTTTAAACTTTATATCTGCTAAAACGCGATAACGCGCATAAGACGAGCGCATCATGAAACGCGCGTCGTCAGTGCGCAAAAAATACGTCGTGTGGGAAGGCCCTTAATTACAAAGTTGCGATCGAATCTCATTTGAATCGCGTATACGCGCGTAATCTGCGCAACCTCTGCACGTTTAAAATACGCCGTGTGCTATGGGCCTAATACTAGCTAAATCTTAAAAGCCGAACTTTGTGAGGGCTCCCGTTTTTCTGCGTGGTAATAATGTTTAAGGCAGTTTTTTTTATATTCTAATTAGTGGCCGACCGAAATTTCGGTTTCGGTTTCGGCCAGTTTCGGCCAAAAAACCAGTTTCGGCCTTAGTTTCGGTTTCGGCCAAAATATAGCCGAAACTTTCGGCCCCGCCGAAACTCGAGTGTTCGTGAATTTTCGTGCGTCGTTCGGTAAACTTCGCAGTTAACTCGTGCTTGCTCGCCGGCGAGTCCCCGGCTCAGTTTGCCACTGTCCATTTAATCGTGTTTTGAGTTAATGTTTTGCAAATAAGTGCCAAATCACAAAGTATTTATTTTATTTTTATTAGTACTTCGTTTTATTTTCATTAAATTGTCTAAACTTATTCTTATCGAACATTACATTGTTGAATTTTACTTCTAAACAAACTCACGTTTATTTAATATACATGTAACTGTTGGTAAATTACCTACTATATTCTTATTATAACAATGTTTCCCAAACAAACTTTTCGCCATCGTTCCATGGGAAAAATATAGCATCCTCATCACTTTGATGAGTGGGAGTCTTGCGTTTTTCGCGTAACTTTCTGCCGCGCACTGTAAAACTCTGGAACAAATTGTCACTAATAGTATTTCCGGACCAATACGACCTGCAAATCTTCAAAAAGAGAGCGTATTCCCTCTTAAAAGGCCGGCAAAGCACCTGCAGCTCTTCTAATGTTGCGAGTGTCCATAGGCGACGGTAGTTGCTTTTTTATCAGGTGACCCGTTTGCTCGTTTGCCCCCTTACTTTATACGAAATAAAATAAAAATAAACTATTAATTAAGTAAATGCTATGATAAGTTAATTATATTGTGTGTGTTTATTTACTTAATAATTTTGCTTGACTTTGAAATAATAGGAGGATAACCACGCGTTTTATTTATATTTAAAATTAACCTTCGCGCAGTTTCACAGACCGTTCCTACCCTGCTAGAATCTTATCTACTCCACTTCTCCGTAAGCTTCACTCTTGCGGCCCTCGGTATCATCAGGTTTGATAGTGGCAAAACGTCTTCTGAAGCAAAAAATGTGACGCCAACTGCAAGTTTGCTTAGTAATTTCGTTTTGAACTTCGACCGCGGTCTGTGAGACTGCGTATCCATGTTTCCCATATAAAGAATATGACTGCAATTGATTGTTTTCTTTTAATTTTTTTGAATGATATTTTTTTTATAAATTTAAATTTATTTTATTTAGACATCAATATCTAAATAAAATGTCTTAAAATAACTTCTACTCATGTTTTTTCGTTTTAATACATTAAAAACTTGGAGTCGGATAAACAAAACGAAATAGGGTACTGAATAGCTTCTAGGGAACATAATATCGAATATTATGTCGAATATCTAAGATTAATAATATTTATTTTAAGAAATGTCACAAAAAGTAAAAAATCCAATTTGGCACTTTTTCTTGTGTTTAATAAATGTTAAAAAACAGTAAATTTCAGTAAATAATCGTAATTTTTACATGTTTAATCAAGTTTCGGTTTCGGTTTCGGCTGAAAAATCAGTTTCGGTCGGACACTAATTTTAATAGTAACCAAACCTTGACTGAACGATGATAACATTATATCTACATATAAATAAAAAATATTATGTTAAAGCACAAATCAATAGGCTTGATAGTTTTTCCGTAAAGTGTATCACAAAAGTGCTCAGGTTGTGGGATATTCATTAACTCATTTGTTAAAATCGGATCAGTAGAGTATAGTCTGCCAAAATCATAAATTTTTTATTGTTTTTATAAATCTTAAGTCACACCTTGTTTCAATATGATCTGACCCTTATACGTTATTATGAATTAACTAGTGTTCTGCGCGGCTTCGCCCGCGTAAATTAGATATTTCACTGCCAAATTAGTCCACAAAAAATAGCCTATGATCCTTCACGTGGTTTACTTCTTATCTATGCCAAATAACAGAAAAATTGCTCCAGTAGAAACAGAACAATTGTTCGTGAGATAAGCCCTTTCAAATAATTTCCCCCGTTTTTTCCACATTTTCCTCTATTTCTTCGCTCCTATTAGTCGCAGCGTGATAAATTATAGCCTATAGCCTCCCTCGATAAATTGGCTATCTAACACTGAAATAATTTTTCAAATCGGACCAGTAGTTCCTGAGATTAGCGCGTTCAAATAAGCCCTTTCAAATAATTTCCCCCCGTTTTTTCCACATTTTCCTCTATTTCTTCGCTCATTAGTCTTAGCGTGATAAAATATAGCCTATAACCTTCCTCGTGAAATGGGCTATCTAACACTGAAATAATTTTTCAAATCGGACCAGTAGTGATTTAGAGATTAGCGCGTTCAAACAAACAAACAAACTCTTCCGCTTTATAATATTATAAGTATAGATGATTGCTTAATTTCTTAAGTTTAAGTGATTAGAAGTCAATGTCATTAGTTAGGTAACTTTATGAGCTTGGTCAAGTTCGTGGCCTTGATAGTGCATTTCATTCATGTTTATTGGAATGTCTTATAAAATTTTACGCAACAATTTTAAACAAGTGACATATAAGGCACCTACCACACCGCAATTGTATGTAACGATTTATTTAAATAGCGGCATACATTTATTACATACGGTTACAAGATTTATATGCGTTAACTTTGTAATTTGCAGTTTCTTATGTCAAACACCAACCATTTTTGAATTGTATTATTAGATTTGAATAATATTAAAATGTTTAAATTTAGTCTTTAAAGTAAACTTTAATTATTTAATATTTTTATATTAAAATCACTCTGATTGTGGCCATTTAAGACTTAAGAACAATGTTATGTTGTACACGTTACATGCTCAATTAGCTTTCAATAACCCAATAAGCACAAGTTATTTTAAACATAATATAATATAATTATATTATGGTTAATATTCAAGGTACATACAACTGTTAAGAATAAATAGAACGATCGCCAGCAGAATATTAGTCGCAAAAGCAAAAAGACATTTTTCATAACATTTTTTTTGTCATAATAATTATCTGCAAACGTTTAGAATCGCACAGCAGTAGGATATTGTTTTACAATAATATTTTTGTGCTTTACAAACTGCACCCTACAGGGTTGTAACAAAACAAATTGATAATGCTTAAGAGTTTAATGTACGAGTCCCCTGTGTAGAGTTCAATGTGGAAGAAGCAAAATTTGCTCAGCGCTGCTACTTTCACAATGAACTCGATAATAAATAAAAACTAAAGCAGGGGTCACCAAATGGTGGAACGCGGTCCGCATCCGGACCGCCGACCCATTATGTGCGGACCAAGCATTTTCGAAGATGAACTTCGTTTAAAAATAAATTTCGGTCTCGACTTACTGATGAACATCTCCAGGAGTCAATAGCTTGCACCAATTTCACTCCAAACTTCAAACAGATAATTATTATCAACAAAAATTGTCACTTTTCTCATTGATATGTATAAATAAATACCTTTGTATTTTCCGTAATTACCCGTTTAATAAATATTTTTTTATAAAATATGTGGACCGCGAAGGTAATTTTATTTCTTAAAATGGACCCCGAGCGAAACTAATTGGTGACCCCTGTTCTAAAGTATTATCGCTTTGTTTTGTTACACCTTGTATAAATATCACTCTGGAAGTGCCGACAGAAGTGATAGATTGAAGTTTAATTTGAAATTATAACACTATCTGTGTCTCTAGTAACTAGAGAATTTCACATATAGATAGATATGAGAAAATCTCATAATGTAGAGACTCTCCTATCTAGAGTTTAGTCTCTAGTCTATTACTTCTAATGTTAATACCGAAAAGTGAAGCTTACACTCAAAACTATGAAAAGTAAATATATTACCTACTGCAATGTTTTCACGCTAGACGGCAGCACCCGCATGGACAGTAAACAGAAAATTTCATTCGACGTTTGACATAATATTATGACGACGTCGTTTGACGACGTTTAACATTTCTGTTAGGGCGAAGACATCTGCCAATTCGACATCTTTGTGCAGTTTTCTTTTTCTAGACATGTATTTCATTGATTGGCACAAAAAAAATATATGTGATTTTTGATTATATTTGGAAAAGATTGTATAATTTAAATAATAAAATAATGTACTCCTACTGCATGAAAAAAAATACCAAAGTCACATCTTTCAGGAACTTTAAACAGTTCTAACTAAAGTAATAATACAATCTATGCTTTTAAAAAAAAGGTGTTCATTTGGTACCTTTTACAAAAATCCAAAGATTGCCAGATTTAATTTTCGGTTCTGACATCTAGATTTCCCATAATATTTATTTTTTCCTCTAACAAACGAAAAATGTATCCACGCTACCGAGTGAACACTTCACATCTCTGTCTCTCTGGCATGAAAGACGACAGTGGTGCGAGAGTGATGCGAGATCAAGGTCATTGGCAGTTGTCAGCGTCTTAAGGATAAGATCATAATACATGTCCAACATGTCCGATTTAGGTCGGACTATTTACTGTATGTGCTATAGCAGCTCCTTCTGCTCCGAACTTATATATAATATTCCTTATTAAAATAAAATAATTAACGCCATTGTAGATCAAGTACGAATTAGCGATGGATTGAGATTATGGCCTAGAATTAGTAGTTCGATCAGGTATGATTTGTTATAATTATTCTATTGTCTGTAGCTCGGACACGGTACTATCACTAATAACTGTCGCATGACAATGAAAGTAGTATTTATAATATTGCACTATTGGACGGTTTAGAACCGTCCAATAGTGCAATATTACTTACATATAATATTATAGTCTACGAATAATAAAAACATTATGGTACTTAAAGTTTGGATTTTGTACGAAATTGTACGTACAAAATCCATTTTTTGAAATTTCAATCTGTCGTAAGTGTCTAAACACACTAGGCCGAAAAAACGCGGCCGAAGTTCGGCATGATTACGCCTGCAATGTATTTTAAATTACTGATGAGTGATGACACACCATGGCGAAATTACGTCGCGTTATATTGTATGCGTAGCGCGTTGTTAGCGTAATCATGCCGAACTTCGGCCGCGTATTTACGGCCTAGTGTGTTTAGATACGTCTTAAAGTGTTAATCAGGGGTTATATATTTCATTTGCCGCTAGAGGGCAGACTTGACTCACACAAAGCGCTACCTGGTGGCCTAATTGTTTAAAGCTGTCAATAAGAATTTTCTGACTTACTGCCACACTCAGAGATGAATATTAAATACATAACTGTAATTAAATGTAGATCATAGGCTTCATTCATTATCTGTCAAACTCTTCATTAAAGTGAAGTTTAATCATCATTAAATGTCTGTGAGTGCTGCCGTTACGTACCTATACCACCTGAAACCAAGGGGAGTTATGACCTTAGGTTCTTTCGCGTCTGTCATAATTTGTCATGACTCATGAACTTAAAAACCTCACTGCAACGAACTGAACGATTGATATGCCAAAATAGCTAGACGTATCATTAATGCACACAGCACCCTTACCAAGATTAATTTATTTCAGTGCTTGACCCTTCACAAGTTACCAGCACCTGTCCACGAGCTAAATCTGTTGGGACTTGGGAACCCCAAGAACTTTAGCGCCCAAGGGCATAGCCGAGTTTGTTCACGGGGAACACGAAACTTGTTTAGGTTTCCGGCCAGGGCAGCCTTGGTACCTTCAGGCCTTGTCCGCTTTCCCAATTAACAAATGAAAATTGACATAATATTAATGGCATACATTATGGCTGCTGTCTACGAATATTAAAAACAAAAGAAACGTAACTCCTATACTTCAACCGTTTTGAATTTGGTTCCTTTTCGCACACTAAAATATGGCAATAGCAATGAAACACTAACACTCTTTACGAAATAAAGCTGTTGACATTTATTTTCACTTCTATATTTACACAAAATTGTGTACCGAATACATGCATAAAGTATGCATGTATTCGGGTCACATTTTGTAGACTCGAGGACAATTTTTTTGACACAGTTACTCTTCCTTAGTTTTTATTATTCGTAGGCTGCTGTTTAGCATTCGTGTACCTACTATTCCACAAAAAATCAAATCAAATCTAATCACTTATTTTGTATAATATGTTTGTAGGTCTTACATTCAGTTTAGTTGCAGCACATAGGCCACATGCAAAAGTTATTTTACTTAGTTACTATTTACGATTGATTGTTGATAAAACTAAATGATTACATTAAAATTCACATTATAATACATAAATCTAATAAAATTTCATAAATAATATTTTTTAAACTACAAATGCATTAAAATAATAATCTAGAGCAATTTCGTTTATAGAAGAATTTAAATAACAGCTGTCAATTTAATAATATAAAATAACTACCTACCGCACACTAACATTTTTTTGCTTAAAATAACCAGAAAAGAAAGATTATTTCAAAAATAATTAAAACGCCGATTACTCAAAACTAGTTCGATGTGGGATAGTACACGTCGAATGCTTAACATCATCCATATGACATGTGGCATTACCTCAATCTACTAAATTACGCCACGTTAGTATAGGGTCATTTTTTTTTGTTCAGTTTTCTACCAAGCAGACAAAAAGATGATGAAAATATCATAATATTATTATACGAATGCTCTATACATGTTACGTTGGTTTCACATGTTCTGTACTTTGATAGGTCCCAAGTCCATTTGACTGGATCGAACAAAGAACGGAACTGCATTAAATGCATACCTAAGGGCCCTTCCAAACGACGTATTTTTTGCGCACTGACGACGCGCATTTTTGATGCGCTCGTCTTCTGCGCGTTTTCATCGCGTTTTTTCAGATATAAAGTTTAAAACGTGTCGGCTTCCTTGCGTTTGCTGAGCGTTCAACTTGCGTTTGTATCGATACAAACGAGCGTAAGAAAACGTCGTGTGGCCCTTCCACACGACGTTTTTTTACGCCCTTAGTAAATTGGGATACTGCCTAATGCCTACTGTAGACGGACTATGGTCGTGACTCGTGATACTTCAGAAATGTGTATACTGTCGATGTATGTTCATACTAAATGCAGAGAGATTAGTTTATTGCTCGATAACTGTACATTTTCGGAAATAAAATTATTCTACTTATGTCTTTACTGAGATTCTATGCATCTTTATAATCACGATCAGTTCAGCGGTTTTAGCGTGACGCGATAACAGACAGACACGCTTTTCCGTTTGTTATTAGTATGGATGTCATGATATGTCATGACATCCATACTAATAACAAACGAAAAAGCGGAAAGCATTTCTCACTTGTATCCTATGGGATACAAGTGAGAAATGAGAAGAGAGACCGCATGTCCGGTCACAGTCACGCTAATGTAGACGCGCCCTAAGATGTATTTAGAAAGGTTTTTCATACTATGCTCGAGCGTTCAGGCGCGTATAAAACAGCTGATGAGACATAGAAAAAGTTGCATCAGGAATCTGTCAATTCCGCAAACTCTCGAAACGGAATATCATATATTCCCAATGTACATAATATTATAACCTGCATAATACCTTTTGTTTCCAATTTCTGACTAACACTTTAAAACCGTGTAAAACATTTCCTTCCGTAAGTTTTTGTAAACAAAAGAGTCCTTGACTTTGCACCTTGTCTTTATAAACACTAAAAATAGAGCAGTCATATATTCGCACCACTGTATTTTACTGCATTCATAATAAAATAATATTATAAATATAAAAACTCACCATTAAGATTCTTCATTGTAAATAATAATAATATAAAAATAAACTCTGCGTGCGCCTCGCTCGACAAGCGCTAGCATAGTAAAGGCAGAAGTAGTAAGAAAACCGCTATATTGGTCCGACTAGTTTCAGAATTGAGATACCTATATTAACGGATTTGAAACTATTAAATTTTATAATAGGGACCATTATATTAGGACATAAGGATGTTAACGGCATCTTTAGTATACTTAATTATAACATTTACCTAAAGTGTAGAAAGTTTTTGAATATAATATTTAATTATCACTTAAAGTTAAATAGGTGCAGTTTCCTTTAAATCTCATCAAAGAAATTGATTTATAGGTAGGTGGCGGATATAGTGTGTTATTTGGTCGGGTATGTCAAGTCAAGATTAGTAGTGATCTGTCTATTAGACTTGAAATAACCCGACTAAATGATATTAATTTGCCAGTAAATCAATTTCTCTGATAGTACTTTACTAATAAAGCTGCGCGTCCACTGAATCGGATTCGGAGCGTACGCAGCGTACGGATTTGTTGCTTTGTATTGATTTCTATGGTACTGCGTCCACTGGATCGGCATTTCTGCGCCTGAGACCGGTATTTATGCCGATGACGTCATCCGCAGTGAACGCTTCATTCGGATTCCGAAGGTTGGATTCGGTTCCAAGGTGCAAACATGTCAAGTTCTGACATGTTTGCGACGACGCGACGGCTATACATAAATACTTATTCACGATGAATGACTAAATTTTAATTGCTTTAGTAAAAAATATGAAGAACTTTACAATCTAAAACATCAACATTATCATAACCAACTGAGGCGAGAGCGAGACAATATTTGGGATGAAATTGGGCAAATAATGAATTTCGTTTCCTCTTGGTTTTTTTTCCTCTTCTGATGAAATATAGCTAATTACGAGTACAACAATATCCTCGTCACTATACTCCATAATGCAAATGCACGTTAACAGGCTATGACGGACTAAAAATAACTAAATTGTAGATGATGAATCTGAATGAAGTGGACGCACCCCATCGGCATTTCGTAAATGACGACGCGGCGACGCTTCGTACGCTGCGTACGCTCCGATTCCGATCCAGTGGACGCGCAGCTTAACTGTGCTCTACATAATATTTAAGCTGGCTACTCTCTAATAGAAAATTATTATCCCATTTTTTAAATCGAAAATTCAAAAACTTTTAAAACTCAACCTTAAACTTTGCATCAAGGTAAACTCCCTTTTAATTTTATTACCTCTCAAAATAGCACAAAATATACAATTAACAATTTTATTTTCTATTTGAAAAACATTGGAAAAATTTATATGAGAACGCGTCGCGATAAGTACCCATATTATATTTAAAAATTATTGAAATAATATTTTTAAAAAGTATATACTTAATATAATACAATTTAATGACATAAAAAATATGTAGAATAATATTTATTTTAGAAAAAGCCTTTTAAGAAAACGCATTTTAAGTGTTAAAAGTATTTTATTAATTGCGTGTAAAAATTACGTTGTATTAAAAGATTACTCATTAATCTAAGTATAATTTGGTTTGACATAAAGAATAATAAATTATAAAGAAATAATTAATTAATTACGTATGCTAATTAACGTATTTAAGTCAAGTTTTAGTTTCAATGCCTCCAAGCTTACTTCAATTTTTAAAATAATGCGGAAACTACTGAAGTTGGCTCCCACCTATTTTTTAACCACCGACCAAAAAGAGTTAACTACTTGTCCATCACGCCTCAGGACTTTTTAAAAACATTTTATATAATATTATATACAAATAGATATTATAGATCTTTGCGAGGCCCTTTGGCCGTCTATCCACCACCACCGACACCGGGCCCTCACCGCCAAAAGTTCAAAGAAAATACCACTTTATGACATTTTACTTGACGCGAGGCCCCTGCAAGAACGAGGCCCCGGGCGATTGCCCTGTTCGCCACCCCCTAAGGCCGCCATGACTGTACCTACCTATGTATAGGGTCAGGTGGGACCGCAACGTGAGTCGTGATGCACAAATGCCGTCAGATGCATTTTAGACCCCTCACTGAAGTTGGCATAGGTAGGACCAATATATAGGGTCAGGTGGTACTGCAACGTGAGTCGTGACGCACAAAATGCCGTCAGTTGCGTTTCTAATTAGTACATTAAATTACTGGAAATGACATATTTCAATGTAACCTGCATGACGCCCCACGCAATTAAAGTCTGTCAATTCCATGCATCTACTGGTGACGTGTTCCGGTCTGAGCTGACCCACTTAATATTATTGGTGGAAAATGGATGAACTGTCTTCTTTTTAGGGTTCCGTACCCAAAGTGTTAAAACGGGACCCTATTACTAAGACTTCGATGTCTGTCCGTCTGTCTGTCTCCAGGCTGTATCTCAAGAACGGTTATAGCTAGAGAGTTGAAATTTTCACAAATTATGTATTTCTGCTACTGCTATAACAACAAATATTAAAAACGAAATATTATATTTAAAATTTTTAAGCGGGGCTGCTATACAACAAACGTGATTTTCTTAGCCTTTTTTGCTCTATAGGAATAATGGCTATACGTAGAGAGTACTTAAATAATTCATAGCAAAATTAAAATAAAATAAGTAAGTATATATTTTGTTTCTTTCATAGGAGTTCTAAATATTTGACTTTTAATATTATAATAGAGCTCTCTACGTTCCGATAGGACATAATATTATAATTGCAACGTTTTCACGCTAGGGCAGCACCAGCATACACAGTAAACTAATAGTTTTGTTCGACGTTTGACAACGTTTCTGTCAATATTCGGATATGACGTGTGCAGCATGTCGAATTTTAGTCGGTTTATTATCTGCATTGACATAATCTTCTTATATATAAAATTCTCGTGTCACAATGTTACTCAGCGAACTCCTCCGAAACGGCTTTACTGATTTTTACCAAATATTATATGCATATTCAGTAGGTCTGAGAATCGGCTACTGGGTACTTTATATATTGATAAGTGCATTTGTTAAATAAATAATAGTAAATTATTACAACCTGAGACTGACGGCGACCATTGTTTGTGCGACGGGATAGCGATCGACGTTGCCATGGCGACATACTTATTTAGTCACTTCAATAAAATAATATGGGCGAAATACTTTATATTATGGCAAAGCAACGTTTGCCGGGACAGCTAGTAATATCACAGAATATATATTAGTAGTACCAAGTAATATATAAAAATATGAATCCATATATCCCTTGGTCACGACATCACGCGTAAACGGCTGGACCGATTTTGCTAAAATTTGGTATAGAGATACTTTGAGTCCCGGAAAAGAACATAGGATACATTTTGTCCCGGAAAATGTACGGTTACTGCATAATATACTTTTATGATTTTCGCCTAAACTATTTAATCGATGTACCTACGGGAACAACTATAAACTAAAGTCAACGCGGACGAAGTCGCGGGCAACAGCTAGTAAACTATAATTATCTGTATGTGCACTGTGCTAGTAACGCACTTTGCTCCTTTGTGTAATATTCCCTATTTATAACATGATAAATAATTCAACTACGATTTTCTCAATACCGTTAGTAATCTACAGTTTGAATATTCCACAGGGATTGTAGTTTCTAACTAACCCCTTGGGTGGCTTTGCTTACACTAAACGCATAAGTATGACTCGTACAGTCAAAGCGAATTTCTAAAACTTAGACTACTGATTAGCGATACATCGTTTCGATACATCGCAAATGTACGTGTACGGTGTACCTAATATGAGGTACAAAGTAATGACCGGTTTACATTATTCCAATCCAGTGATCCAATCCAGAGCTATGATAATAATGTAAACGGGCACTGAAATACACTGAAATACAATTTTTCAATAATAATAAGAGATAAATTTAGAAATTTAAAAACAACCCCCGATTCAAACATTTTAAGTAAATCAAACTCAAAGTCAGCACTGAGCGGGCTGATGATGATGTTTTAACGCTATTGAACACACTCGATAATGTCAGCTCTCAAACAAAAAAAAATAATTAGATTAAAATCGGTCCACTCGTTTGGATGCTATGATGCCACGGACAGACACACACACAGACAGACAAACATAGACAGTCAGGCACGTCAAACTTATAACCCCTTTTTGACGGGGGTTAAAAAAAGCGCTGGACCACGGGATTGAAATAATGTAAACCAGCCATTTAATTACATTTTGACAGCGAAGTTTGATATAAAAAGTACATAGGAATTGGGATACATAAGGTGACAGCAGACAGGCGTCACTTTACATTTACAGTCCGACAAGGCTTTATATGAATGTGTCAAACTGTCAATGGGCGCTGCTGCTGGTAAGGAGAACTGTCAAAAATGACGTTTTTGTATGAGAGAAGCGTTAGGTCCTTTTCTCGCCACGTTCATAAACAGCCTTGTCGAACTGTAGCGATGTATTTTTAACCGACTTCCAAAAAGGAGGAGGTTATATGTTCGGTTGTGGATATTTTTTTATTTTTTATTTTTGTATGTTCAACGATTACTCCGCCGTTTGTGAACCGATTTTCAAAATTTTTGTTTTGTTCTATTGGTTTCCCTCCAATTTGGTTCCATTTTCACAAAAGTGGTGATCTGATGATGGGATCCATGAGTAATCGAGGGAACTCCTCAAAATTTATATGGAAGTATATGGTGATTTTGGTTTTATGAGAAGTATCCTAAGCATATGCTACCAAAACGCAAGATTTTGCACCAAGGTATGGTTCCGAAGATACTAAGAGAACTCCGGATTCCTTATAGATACAAGTTTGGGGGTTTAGGCGCTGTTTTAAGAACTGAAAGCATATGCTACTATGCAAATTACATTCATCATCATCATCATTACTACGTCAGGGTCACCAGTGTCACATGGTTGTATATGGATACAATATGCCCCCACAATACCATAATTATATCATCACGTTATGTCCTTATAATAATTGGTACTTTTCATAGCGATTTTAATAAAAATATAATGTTGTTTCAAAATAAATGATTCAAGTTCCAAGCGCTTTATGTACCACAAAATTGAACATAACAAAATCAACCTTAACTCCAGAGCGTAAGGCACACATTTGACATTACTTTTGAGATTCGAAAGAAAAAAAAAAAAGAGAAGCAAGTTACTTCGATAGGTACTACACTAGTTTAACTATTAACCCATCAATCCCCAAGCGGCACCCGGCTGCCGCATAACAATTAAAAATCTATTGTGTCTGCGATTCCTACGATCGAGGTAATAAATTGAACCCTTAGTATGAAAATACTTACATAGGAAAACAATCTACATCGTAATAGGAATAAGAAACACAATAGCATTGAGTGTGACTCTTAACAAATTGTAATAAAATACGTAGAATATACACGATGGTTTACTAGGTAACTAAAAAGAGTGAAATTATTATTTTTAACAAAAAATTAAAACCGACTTCCAAGGTAAAAACAATAATAACATCCTTATAATATGAACTAAAAAGTATTAAATAATTTTTCCTATCTAATAGTGCCTTTTTCCGAATTCGGCTAAACCTCAACTATTTCTGTACTCGATCTTCATCATTTTGAAGTCGGTGCCAGTTCCAAAAGTTTCAAATACCTATTCTGTCAGAGAACTGAAGATTCTGCTATATCTGGTACCGACTTCAAAATGATGAAGATTGAGTACAGGAATAGTTGAGGTTTAGCCGAATTCGGAAAAAGGCACTATTAGATAGGAAAAATTATTTAATACTTTTTAGTTCATATTATAAGGATGTTATTATTGTCGCATCGCTGCGTCACGTTGCAACGTGGAATGACTCTAATAAAAGCAATAATACAAAAGTATGATAAGTATTTTGCCTATGCGTCTGACTCTCAACCTTCTCAAGGCAAAACTGTGGTTAACCATTTTCTTCCGGTAGACTACTAAATATAGACTGTTTTTAAAGTTTTGCTCTTTTTCTGTACTATAGGGAATGTATAGAAACTAAAAATAGAGCACATGACAAATAAATAATAATACAAGTTTCGAATTTATAAAAAAGGTAGACGTAGCACTTAGTGGCGGGGCAATAATTAAATTTGATGTGGTCGAGATATATTTTGCGAGCCCACCTGAAAGATGACACAAGAGGGCGGATTTTGATGAGAGAAAGAATTTTTGACACACATATTTTTATTTAAGTACAAAAATTTGAGTATCAAAACTTGTAAATCCTAAAAAAAATTTGTGGTCCAAGGGACGCGAGCCCCTTGGACCGCAATGCCGTAGCCCACACCGCCCACGCGTTACGCCGCGCCGCCTCTGGCAGCACTGTATTTGTATTTAAGAGAATTAGTGAGAAATCCGTTACGCGCTTTTAGCTGTTTTATAGCTAAGCACAGAATTGTATTTACTATCAAACGACCTAAAATTTTTATGGAAGCAATTTTTCAATGTTCAGGGATTGGCTTGTTAGAGAGATAATTATCGTTTTTTAAACGAGAGATAAACAAAAAAAGAAAAAAAAACAGAAAAATTAAAGGTTTACTTTCGGCACCGGCATCGGCACTTTAAGTTTGCAAGCAGAATTATTTGTAATATTAGTAAGACTAGATGACACCCGCAACTCCGTGCGACAAAATTCGTTAATCACGCTGGAACCGTACATTTTTTTTCGGGATAAAAAGTATCCTATGTCCTTTCCCGGGACTTAAAGTATCTCCATACCAAATTTCAGCAAAATCGGTTCAGCGGTTTTAGCGTGAAGAGGTGAGAGAACAGACAGACACACTTTCGCATTTAAAATATTAGTATGGATTACAAATGTGTGTTACAACGATGTAGTATTAATTTTGACATTCATATCTGCTAAAACATTTCATTTCATCGACTGTATTTATATTTGCCAAGCATTTTACAAGAAGGTTTGCTTTGACACAATTGCAACAATTATTCCGCTAAGTGATCAATAAGATGTTAAACGAGTACAGTAACTAATCTTAGAGGATTATCTATAACTATAACTATGATTAGCAGTCAGCGCTCACGCAATCTATCGTGTCTTTGGAGCTGATAAATTATGGTTAAGTCTTAATCCTTCGTCATTTAATTAATGTAATTATTTGGGTACCTTAAGGGTCAGTTCGCACTGAAATGTAAAGCGTCGAGCGATATTAAACTTTTGCACGACGGAGACATTTTGATATTTTTATAATATATTTTGTATATATTTGAAATCATTGTTATAACTATTACGGTTTGTTCTGAATCATCCATGAACCATACACCGAAAACAATTTCAATATCAAATTGTTAAAAAAGTATTTCTCCACTTAGATTCTACTATTTTAATACAAAATCAATGCATCTCCGTTCTTGTTTCGATGTAAAATGTTCTCTGTGAAACTAGAATATTAAGTACTAGCTGTTGCCCGCAACTTCGTCCGCGTTAATGTGTGTTATTACTTATTACTTATTATTATTAAACGTATTCTAACATTTTAAAAATTATGAATAAAAACATAATAAGTATGATAAGTTCTATGTTACAGTTAGGGCTGCCATCACCTAAATTCCCGTCGCCGGTCAAGCACGACAAAAATCCCGGACATTTGACCGAAATGTGGTTATTTCCCCGCACATCCCTTGAAAAGTATTAACGATTACGTCTTACTAATTTCGGCTAAAACATCTTTCTTTTCCAAGAAGAATTTGTAAAAATCTGATTAATTAAGTCCTTAAAATCGTACATGATTTTGATCAAACAATCAACAAGAATGCATAGTTTTTAACTTTCCCTTATTGCTGCATGTCTAAAGTTGGATTTCTCTAAAAAAAAGTGACCGGATTTCATCCGGACACTTTTCGAAAACCCGGCTGGCCGGTCCCCGGACGCCCTTCAAACTAGGACAAATCCGGGGAAATCCGGACGGATGGCAGCCCTAGTTACAGTGCAGTAAAAATAAAACGCCATCTGTTGTCACCTATTATAATTAAAATGAGAATTCATTGCATCGATATTTCTGGATGGATATAGGCCGACACTTGGTACATTCCTTTATTTTAGAACGCCATCTGTCGTAACATATGAGAACTGCAGTAGGAATTCATTTTATCGATATTTTCATGGAAATAAGATATTTTCCCTCATCAAAATGTAGCCTATGTCCATTCCTCAGGCTCTAGACTATTTGTGCACAAAATTTCATTACAATCGGTTCAGTACTTTTGGCGTGAAAGCGAGGCAGACAGACAGACAGATATACTTTCGCATTTATAATATTAGTATGGATTGTAGCTGGCAATATCGTTGGTTTTGATATATTATGGTGGCCTTAAGGCAGTGTTTTCCAACCTTAAGGGGTCGCGACCCACAGGTTTAATAACATTGCCTTAAGGCAACTATATTAATATAATGCTCCGTTCCTAGTTTGATCTAGTCTGATTCCTATAAACTACAAAATGGGATTCGGATGTCAAAACAACGATATAGTCAGCCTCAGCGACAATGTTATATTCTAGTTTGATAGGAAACATACTTACCCAGATTCTACAACAGCTATCCCCAACCCGCGGCCTGCCGCGCCATGCACTTTATCTGTGGCCCGCCGCCCGCGTGATGTTAAACCATTTTGAAATTTACGCCCACCAGCAAAATAATATAGTCGTCGTGAAAGTCGTGATTTTTTTTTTTACTTTTAAATCGTTAATTTTGAAGAACGTTACTTTTTAGCCCAAATATTTTTTTTGCGACCCGCGACATCCAAGACCAAAACATGTTAGTGGCGCGTATG
Source organism: Cyaniris semiargus (assembly GCA_905187585.1). Classification (NCBI taxonomy): domain Eukaryota; kingdom Metazoa; phylum Arthropoda; class Insecta; order Lepidoptera; family Lycaenidae; genus Cyaniris; species Cyaniris semiargus. The sequence continues at coordinate 13,243,970 of LR994547.1, forward strand.
AAAAAAAGGTTGGGGACCACTATTCTAGAACATAATTTTATTATATAGTAGAATCAGGGCACTGTTTCCATGAATAGGGAAGCAAACACAATGAATTAATATACAGGCTGTAACAAAACTAAGTGATAATAAATACTTTAGGGTTTGTATGTATCCCTTATAAATTATAGAATTCACTGTGAAAGTAGCAGCGCTGAACGTGCAAAATTTTTTTCTGATTTGTATGGTCATGAATTTGACCTGGATACAAAAGTTAAAAAAAAGGTTACTCTTTCAACGCTGCTACTTTGACGGTGAACTTTATACAAGAGACACATACAGTAACAGTATATGGGGTGTAAAGTATTTAAATCACTATGTTTTGTTACATTCTGTATTTGAGTGCTAATTAAATTCTGCATATTAAATTGCACTCTGTGCTTTATAAACGTTCGATTGAACTTGAAGAAAATACTTGTTCAAATAAAGAAACCTATTCAAAGAAAGAAACCTATTCATTCAGAGGAAGAATTTTTATAAAAAACCTCTTTTTTGTAGAATGATGTGCATTGACGGAAATACCGTTTAGAAGACTTCTTAAATTTTTAGTTAGAAGTAACTTCCAACTCAAGGCAGTCTATACCTACTCTATCTAAATATTTTGTCAAAAGTCTTGCGAAGAAATTTAAATTATGGCTGGTTTACATTATTCCATTCCAGTAATCCAATCCAGAGATGGATTAGTACTGGAATAATGTAAACGGGTACTGGAATGCTCTGAATTGCATCCTGTTTGGATAACTGGATTGGAATAATGTAAACCGCCAATTACTCATTAGGTAGGTTATATGATATATCCAATAACAATAATAAATCATTTATTTCAGACTAAGTCCATAATTTGTTAGTAATTTACAATACTTAAAAACTATATTAGTAGACATAATAATACAATTCCATTAATTTAAATATCCGTGTAGCCTGTTTGCTGCACTTGGTACATACACATGTACCCATGAATGATGCTGATAGTTATAGGTGAAATAATTATACGGGCCCATGGCTAAGTGTCTAAACACACTAGGCCGAAAATACGCGGCCGAAGTTCGGCATAATTTCGCCTGCAATGCGCTACGCATACAATATAACGCGACGTAATTTCGGCATGGTGTGTCATCATTTAAAATACATTGCAGGCGTAATCATGCCGATCTTCGGCCGCATATTTTCGGTTTAGTGTGTTTAGACACGATTCGTATGTTATGTTAATTTTTTTATCTATTTTACTCTTGACATAGAATATTAGAGATAGGAGGTTGGGCCAAGGCTAGGGCGTCATAGCATGTGGGCGGACTGTCATAATATTTTAAATAGATAAAAATGAATTTAACGTTTTGTTAGTCTCACTAAAACTCGAGAACGGCTGAACCGATTTGGCTAATTTTAGTCTGGTCCGTGGAAGTCCAGGCAAAATTTCTATTAGGAGAAAAGTGATATGAAGTTAACCGGGTCATCTAGTTTTAAATAGAAAATATGTATTATAATTTGTTTTTGTGCCATTTTTTGTGTTGAATTTTTAATACTTAAGAGAGTCATTTTGTTAGCTTTCTATAAGGTACCAGAAAATTACAAAACTTGTTATATTATAATAGTAAAATAGTTCTGTTAAATTTGATTTTAAGGTGGCATTCTTTTTTTTTATCGGGCTTTGGCCCACCACACATTCCCACCACTGTATCTCCTGTGTACCAGGATCGACAGCGGTATCCAACCACGAAAACCCTTGGTGGTATTCTTGCTTTTTGTTCTGGATGTAAAACTAACATATAATTGCCAACTAATACCTTACTTTCCGAAAAAAGTATAAGATCCTTTCCACGATCCACTGCATGCTGAATTTTATCAAAATCAGTCTCCTACTTTCACCACTTCAATTAAAATGATTTCAAAATAATCATCTTTATTATTTTACTTACATTATAAATGAAACGTTTATTTATTAAACGTGTCATTTATAATATAAGTAAAATCTACTTTCACCACTTCAATTAAAATGATATCAAAATAATCATCTTTATCATTTTACTTACATTATAAATGAAAGGTTTATTTATTAAACGTATCATTTATAATGTAAGTAAAATAATAAAGATGATTCTTTTAATATCATTTTAATTGAAGTGGCGAAAGTAGGAGACTAGGCCTATGATTTAAATAAAGCCTTCGAAAAAGTTGTATTCTCAGCTTTACCTATCAGGATAAGGTAAGTGTATCAGTATTAACATACATAATATAGCATTGAGATTATGCATTTATAGACTAACCCTCTCACTAATAAAAACTTCTTACACATGCGTTCAACGTGTGAATAGTTAAACAGTAGTTTTTAAGTTACACACACGTTACACAGAGTCTATACAGAAAAAGTAGTATAGAAATGACAGCATCGTTATACAGGCCTTATGTCAAAAAATGATTATTAGTAGAAAAAATCGCACCCTCTATACACGCTGTGTAACTTTTTATTAGTAAGAGGGATAACTTATAAATAATATATAATTTATAGTCACAATGATTGAGCTACGGCAAGTTAAACCCCAAAACGAAACGATGCATGAAAGAAAGGTCGCCGCATACACACGTTTTCCGTATTCGATTTCCGAGTTCATTTTCCGTATTCGGAAATAAGAATGCTTGGAATCAGTAGAAAATACATTAATTGTCGCACACGTTTGCTTTCATCCAAACGGAACGAACCCGCACGTCCGTTTCAAGTGTTGATTACAGAACCCTATAACGGAACCCTAACGAGCAGATTTTTTGTATATTGATAGATTAATAGTCATATAATTTAAGAGCAACATTGTCCTACAAATAAAACAGTCCATATTTTAGGACCATCAATTCAAAGTATGAAATCCTTTCTATCTCTGTTAGCTACCACTTTCGAGATTTTTCGCAAATAAAAATGTCATTCGTCTTATCAAAATGAAGTTACTCACAAAAAATTAGCTTGATAGCAATAAAAAAAAATTGTTCTAGAGCTCCCGTACTCCTTTAAGGATCTTCTTTTCAAATTTCAAAAATATTTATAGTTTACGAACAATAAGCTAATATATGGGCGATTCTCTGTAAGCTCGTAAAACGTGGCTGTCCTGACCAATTTTCTCAAAAAGTAATATAATTTATAAAAAACCGGCTAAGTGCGTGTCGGGCCACGCGCAATATAGGGTTCCATAGTACCACTAGTTTTTTTTTTAATTTTTGTATGGTCAATGAATGTACATTTATAACGTGTTTTTACACTACTAACAACATCATCTCAGTTACTTTCAAAGGAATTTGAACGAAAATTTCCTTTATACTTCGCTGAATACATTTTTTTTAGTTGATCGACTATTACTCAATAACTTATGAAGTCTTCTTAGCCGTGATAGTTTTCCTATTAAATTCAGCATAATATTTCCTACTTCCGTGAATTTTTTCACATTTTCCAGAAGCAACCGTTTAGCTGGTAGAAGGGGGGGACACTGGACTCTAACGATTTTTCCACTTTAAAACCACAATATTTTACAAAGGGATCCCTAAATCGGAAAATGATCTATGAATACTCATAATGTTTTTAAAAAACCTATCCAACAACACCCCGCACGATGGGGTGGACGCGAAAAAAAATTCATCCCCGCTCGATGTGTAGGGAAGGTACCATAAAAAAATACTTTTTTAAGATTTCATGTACCATTTTGTCGGCATCATTAATATGTGCATTCATGCCAAATTACAGCTTTGTAGGTCCTATAGTCTCTGAGCAAAACCGCAGATAGACAGACAGACGGACAGACCGAAACTATAAGGGTTCCTTTGACTACGGAACCCTAAAAATTACTCCTAATGAAACTTCAACCTCGAAATTTTATAGGCCTTTTGTTTTCAGAACCATAACTGTTTAAAGTTTTTTTCCAGAAACGATAGAAACCCTAAAAATACAGTCCACTGGCTGTCCCCGTCACTGTATCCCCACATGATCTCCACCTATAAATGATATTTACGAAGAAGTTCATGAAACTACATACAAAAGGCGGTTAATATTGCAAAGAAAAATGATTAAACTATAATATTTTTGTAAAATAAAGTCTCACAGCCAATTTTATTTATTTAGAAAACTCCTGTAAACTTTGTCGCCAAAATTTTTATACAGCCCCCTAGCAAAAATGTCGATCCGTTTAAAATAAAAACAATAATATTTACAAACGTTTTTCTGAGTGAAACAAAACGTAACTGCCGTGAAGTTAGCAACCTTGTCGAATGCGGCAAAGAGATGCATTTTTTTTAAGTGTCGGAGAGTTATTTGTAAGGTGAACACGCGTTTGGATCGCTATCACAAACAGTCCTCTGCTAAGTAATAATAGGAGTGTTAATTACTTTACCAACTGTTTATATAGTTCTTTCTATGTACTTTTAATGTCTAAACTGATCAGTAGTTTCTTTAAAAAGTATTTTACATCAGTTTAGTCCATATTTTGAAATCTGACCAAAATATACAGTACCCTGCCAACAGTCCCCTGTAAAAACAGTCCCCTATAAAAGACAGGAACGATAAAGTCTTAAGCCACATAGCGGGTCGTGACCTGTGATCCTCAGAGGTCGGCAAAAATAAAATACCAACTAATAAAACGTAAACCTTATAACACTAACTTAGTCCTAAATAGATTGTTAAAACCCAAGTGTGGACCCCGGACTGGTCAGTGGGATCGACAGAGCCTCGCCCTTCCCAAAAAATCACATATTGCAGCGTTAGGAAGGACTCGGTCCTGGCGATTCCACTGACTGGCATCTGGTAGATTCGACACAGAACGATATCTCTTCAACACCCTAGAAACTCCACCCAGCTTGGGTGACCCCTCTCCACCAAGCCAATGTCACAACATCTAAAGGCAAAGGGTGGAGCAGCATAAAATCTAAGGAAATCGAAAAATGTCGGATCTACTGGCCGCCACACTGGGACCACACCGTTCAAAACATTAATATTATAATTATGTAATTTATAAAACAATAAATATATATTTATTTATTATATGTATATATTATAATCTATTCTATTATATATTAAATAAATAAAAAAAAAAGGTCCATGGCGTGATGGACTACAATCAATTAAAATTAATAATATTATTTCAATTATCCTTGGTGCGAAAAATCTTAATAATAAAATAACAAAAAAGGATATGGGCGAACAGCCCATAGACGGCCCCAATTTTATTAATAAAAGAAAAAAAAAAAAAAAAAACACCAAGCAAGTGGGATTTTCGCCCTTGTCACTCGGCCTTCCTCTTGGAACAAAGGGTGCAAACACCTTTTTCGCGATATTTCGGAAACTACATGTTAGTATTTAAGTTTTGTTGCAAGATTGGTCTGAGGTAATTTTTTTCTAAGATGGCGGCAACCCCGCCAACTTGGGGTTAAGCTTCTATTGCCCCCATACATGTCCTAAAAATAAAATTGCGGCCTCTAAAAATGTAATATTATCAAATTGTAATATTTCAATGAACTATAGTTTTTTCTTGCGAAAAATACGCTGTAGCCTATCTTGAGTTTTGCACAAAATATTTTATGAAAATTTAAAATTATATAGCAGTTCTAATTTGCTTTATTGATAAAATATACGTATGTTGTATTTACAATCTACAGTTTATATAAGATTTAGCTGTTGAGACGATATATTTTTATCTCACATTAGCTTTTTGGGTCAAGGAATTTAGTTTTAATACAACTAGAGATTGCCCAATGGTCGAAATTCGACCTCAAATAAAAAAATTATAATTTATTATTTGAGGTCAAATTTCAAATTTCAACGCTTTTCTATTGATATTGTCAAAATATTGAGTTTATTATTTTTTTGACATAATACCTGCGACAGTCTCAGATTAATAAAGTAAAATGATGACAGACTGGCCGTGTAATAATTGTCTAACAGTATTTAAGGATGTATATAAGGTCAAATTCCGTGGTACATCCAATTAAATTATGAATGTACTAAATATGTAAAAGATTGGATACCCAGACACTTATTATTAATTATAATGATTTTTTATAATAGATTCGATATTTAATTGTTATTGAAAAAAAAATTTAGATGTAATTTGACTTCCGCAAATGGCGGCCTAGAGATCGGCAAGACTTTAAACACAACTTTAAATCAATGTGGCGAAAAAAGGGAACTAACGCTGCCCTCATACTATTTTTGACAGTTCTTCTTTACGAAGAAGAACTGTCAAAAATGTCGTTTTTGCCCACGTGCATTAAATGCTTGTCGCACCTTAACAGATGTATCGCCATTCAGACAGTCAGTTCAATTAGTTTTCATAAATTTCAATTTGAAATATTTCCGCAGAATTATCGGTGAAACCACTTTTTTTGGGGGTTAAAAAAATCGCAAATCGTACAAAGAAATTGATAAGCAGTTTTTTAGCCGTTTATCTTTGATACAAAGTTCCCAATTCTGACGAATTCTCAAAAATTGTAACACTTCCGGAAAAAATTACGTATGATAAATGGAAACTTTAAAATGAATTATTTCACACAACTTGTTAAGGTATTGATTTTTTGGTAGCAATCGATGCAGGATGTTTTATTCTACTACATATTTCGAATTTAGGTCAGAATCTTTGAATTTTTAAATGTTATATACATCCTTAAGATTTAATAAAAAAAAAAAACTAAATATATTTTCATAATAAAAACATAATTTCAACATAATATTAGCTCAATGCACTCCTTCACCATATAAACTATAACTGTGCAAAATTTCAATCACCTACGTTTCCGCATTTTTCGTCAAAAGGGATCCAAAGTTTTTCGCTCGCGTATTAATATATAGATTAGACATATATGTTAAATACCTAATGTGTAATCAAAAGAACGAGGCAAGGAATTTTAGATAAATTAATATAGAAAATTCTCGTGTCACGGGGTGCGTGGTTGAACTCCTCTGAAACGGCTGTACCGATTTTCGTGAATCTTAGCGAGCGTATTGGCTAGGGTTGAGAATCGGACAGTGTCTACTTTTTATATTGATAAGTGCATTTTTTGAATAAATAACAGTAAAAATTACAACTCGAGACTAACGGCAACCATTGTTTGTGTGACGGGATAGCGATGGACGTTGCCATGCAGGTGACATAGGTACTTATTTAGTCACTTCAATAAAATAATATGGGCGAAAATCGAAATACTTTATACGGCAAAACAACGTTTACCGGGACAGCTAGTTTATATATTTTTGCTGTGCCTTTCCAACTTTAATCACTACTATTAATAATACTATACTGGGTGAAAAACTGCTAATTTTCTGTTGTCTTCTTTACTAAATGCGCATTAAAATTATAAATGCAAGACAAGAATCGAAACCCTAAAGTAATAATTATAAGAATGCGTCTTACAAAAAAAAAAAAAATGCGGGAAAACCTAATTGCTTATTTAAATGACGTGACGTAAATATTAACTAAAATTATTAACCTATAAATCCAGTTCTGATTTCTTTTAACTTAATTTGTTTTTATACATTAATACCTCGTTTTAAAATAGCGCACAAAAATGACGTGAGTCGTCTTTCACGTCCTACTAATATTATAAACGCGCGGGTTCCGTTATAGGGTTCTGTAATCAACAAAACTTGGTTGACTACTGAACCCTAAAACGTAACCCTAACAAGCTGATTTTTTGTATATTGATAGGTTATTAGTTTTATAATTTAAGAATAACATTGTCCTACAAATAAAACAGTCCATGTTTTAGGACCATCAATTCAAAGTATTAAATCCTTTCTATCTCTTTTAGCTACCACTTTCGAGATTTTTCGCAAATAAAATGTAGTTCGTCTTATCAAAATGAAGCTACTCACAAAAAATTATCTTGATAGTAATAAAAAAAAAAAAAAATTCTAGGGCTCCCGTACTAAATCGCTTTGCTGTTTTATATGAAGTACTAGCTGACCCGGCAACGTTGTTTTGCTATTTAAAGTATTTCTACTTCATCAGTTGATACAAAATCTTACCCCCTCTTTTGTCCCCTAAGAGGGGTGGGGGGAAAAATTTTATACACCAGATGTTAAGTTGGAAAACACAGTTAATAATATTATGAAGTAGCTAAGTCCATTAAAGAAAAAAGTTTGATACAAAATCTTACCCCCTCTTTGGTCCCTTTAGAGGGAGGGGTGGGGGAGGAGGGGGGGGGGATTTTTTAACACCAGATGTTAAGATGGAAGAAGACAAATATATCTGCGAAAACCGTATGCAAATCGGATCAGTAGTTTTCGTGTTAATGAAAGAAAAAAGTTTGATACAAAATCTTACCCCCTCTTTGGTCCCTTTAGAGGGAGGGGTGGGGGAGGAGGGGGGGGGGATTTTTTAACACCAGATGTTAAGATGGAAGAAGACAAATATATCTGCGAAAACCGTATGCAAATCGGATCAGTAGTTTTCGTGTTAATGAAAAAAGTTTGATATAAAATCTGACCCCTCTTTTGTCCCCTTAGAGGGGTGGGGTTTTTTTTATACACCAGATGTTAAGTTGGAAGAAGACAAATATATCTGCGAAAATAGTATTCAAATCGGATCAGTAGTTAGTAGTTTTCGTGTGATAGTGGAACAAACATACAGACAGACAAAAAACTAACCACATTTTTGGCTTCTATAGAGATGTAGTGATTATTTTTCTCCCGCTTATTATTTTTTGAATATCTTTAATGTACAGAATTTTCATTTCTACAGTTTTATTATATTATGTATAGATGGCATGGCGATACTTTAAAACCTGAGAAAAAATTAATATAGGACAGTGGCGATCGAATTCAGTCGTACTGACGCAGGCCGATGCATTAGATAATTTTTAGGGTTCCGTACCCAAGGGTAAAAACGGGTAAAAACTCCCGTGAATTTTTTCACATTTCCAGAAGCAACCGTTTAGCTGGTAGAAGAGGGGGACACTGGACTCTTAACGATTTTTTCCACTTTTAAACTTTATATTTCACAAATGGATCCCTAAATCGGAAAATGATCTATGAATACTCGTAATATTTTTAAAAACCCATCCAACGACATCACACACGGTGGGGTGGACGCGAAAAAAAAAATCACCCCCGCATTTATGTGTAGGGGAGGTACCGTAAATTTTTTTTAAAGATTTGTATACTTATACCGTTTTGTCGGCATCATTACGATGTGCATTCATGCCGAATTACAGCTTTGTAGGCCTTATAGTCTTTGAGCAAAACCGCGGACAGACACACGGACGGACGGACAGACGGACAGACAGACGGACGGACAGACCGAAACTATAAGGGTTCCTTGTTTACTACGGAACCCTAAAAAGGAGGAGGTTCAAATACAGAACCTCTTTGTTTATTTATTTAAGTAGATGATTGACTCCCATAATTATTTTTAAGTTTAAATATAAAATATATGCAACTATTTACAAAATCTGTAATCTTCTGTGACATCCTTGGAGAGAGTAATTGAAACGTAAGGAATCCACTCGTCTGATAAGAAACAAGGTTGCACGCGATCTAACGCAAAAATAACATAATTCTAATGTTATTTATAATATTTAGGTAAATCAATAAGAATATCATTAAAATCTTAATAATGCGGTTCGAGAATTTCAAAGAAATATCTTGTAATTAGAGGTAGGTATGAACTCAATAGGCAATGAAAAATCTAATCGCTTCTAAAATAAGTAGGTTTTATAATACTGGAGTAACTTTGTAATATTTAAAATTAAACATTTTTCCTAAGAATTTTGAGGCATAGATATAATAATATTATGTACAGTTGAAGGCTTCCAATTTTTCGGTTTCTTACCCAAATGGCAAAAACACGGAAACTCTTATGGATTCGTTATGTCTGTCTGTCCGTCCTTCAATCAGACAAGGGCAAAACATTATGTATCGTATTGTTTAGGGTCTATACAGACGGACCGCATTTCAACTGCAATCCAATCGCAAATTGCAGTTCAAGTGCAGTTTGAATGCAGTTAATTGTTTGGTCCAATGGTTTGCAGTTCTATTGCAGTCGTGTCAACTGCATTCAAACTGCACTTGAACTGCAATTTGCGGTTGGATTGCAGTTCGTCTGTATAGACCCTTAGATTTGGTTTAGATACTTGTAATGGTAAAGGGCGTAGTGTAGATATTAGATAATCCACTACAATGTCTCAAAAAACGAAGTCTCATTATTGTAACTTTGTAACTGATTATATTGTATTACTGAAGAACAATTTGTGGCTTTGTTATGGCGTAATTATATCGTAACATTGCCCTTGTGGGACACCTTGTTGAAAAACGTGCGTCAGCGTTAGCGACAGAGTTAGAGCCTGTCCACAGGGCGTGTTGCGTCAGCGTTGCGTCGACGGCAGCGCTGCCGTTGCGTTGTTTTACATACAAAATATAACCGAGCCAAGGTGTTCACACGGCGCGCTGCGTCGTGACAGCAGCGCGCGACGCATACATGAAGGACAGCAGCCCCCAAGACGAAGTGTGGCCGGCCCGTGTGGCCGGCTATGCGTCAAACGGCAGCGTTGCGTCGACGCAGCGCTGCCGTTGCGTTGTTTTACATACAAATAACCAAGGTATTCACACGGCGCGCTGCGTCGTCGCAACGCACACATGACGGACAGCAGCCCCCGAGATGAAGCGGGAGGGGCTGTTAACGTTAAGACTGCTTCGTAATAACGCTGCTATGACGCAACGCCCGTGTGGCCGGCTATGCGTCAAACGGCAGCGCTGCGTCGACGCAACGCTGACGCAACGCGCCGTGTGGACTGGCTCTTAGTCACTAGTTTAAACACAGGTAATTTTTATAGAAATGTCAATGCATTTCCATTTATAAGGCTTCTTACAGACCAACGGCACTTGTCGACGGCAGTCGCTGGATTTTTTTTTTCATTGATTTTTCTTGACAATTGTCGACGCTTGTAAGCTACCGTCGACGCGTGCCGTCGACAAGTGCCGTTCGTCTGTAAGAGATCTTACAGCTCAACAAGGCTGTTTTCTATCTAGATGTAGATTCAAGTATCATTTTGCATGTAGCATTATGACAACATTATAAGTGATAGCTACTTCGCACCTACGTTTAGGCTGGCCGCATATACACGTTTTCCGAATTCGATTTCCTAATGTGGAATTAGTTTTCCTTCACTCGCGAACGCGCTAGCTTGCACTCGAAAAGTACGTGCGGAATTCGTCCCATTCGGAGAAAAGCGAACATGTGCGTCAGTTAATGTATTTTCTGTTGATTCTATGCATTCGTATTTCTGAAAACGGAAAACGAATTCGGAAATCGAATACGGAAAACGTGTGTATGCGGCCAGCCTTATAGTAACGTCATAATATAATTGTCATAGGATAATAACAACGTCATTGTTTGTTTACATAAGAAACATTTAGTAAATATCATCCTTGTCGGAATGCACTCGTTTCTTATGCAGCCTCTACACGTTGGCCTATGATGGACCAATAGAAGCGAAAGTATGACATTCGTCTATGATCAACATCGGTTGTGAATGCACAAAACATGGTTACAATTATATATATCCGTTCATGAATTTCGTTGTCAATACTACTTTTGTTTATCGCGTAAATTCAATGTAAATCGCGATTTATGTATAAAACGATGAAAAACGTCAAGATTCTTCGTAGGCCAATGACCGCTGGTGTCTCTTCCCCTCATTTTGACTATATCAGCCTACATAGTATATAATAATTTAATTATGTAGGAGGACTATGTTCACGTGTTCCTGACAGTTTCTAGTTTACAAAGGTAAGCAGTAATGTTTCATCTCAGGCAAACTTCGAGATAGTTTAACAAGAGTTGATTTACATCATGTATCTGCTTAGACAAACAGTTATAGTTTTCAACATAATGCATGGGTAAAACGTTATTTAATTGCTAATTTTATTGGTGAGTGTATGGCAGTGTTGCTTAAAGTTAATTAAATGCGTAATGACAAATGAATATTAATTATGTTATGGTTAATTTATTTATTAGTCTATGGATCTTGCAAGAGGACATTGCTTACTCTATTTCTCTACCACTGCTGCGTATGTCTGTATGTCTAATTATTTAATAATTGCGATGTGAGTTGTTAAACCAGTCGACACATTACTATAGAGTATATATAAAATAACAGATATTGACAACGTAAAAAAACTGAAAAAAAAAGAACTAAACAATAATGACTCAGAGCCAAAAATAATAACTCGTTTTACTTGTTCGGCTTAATTCGCTTAGTTGCAAAAAGTTATAAAACTTGAAATGTTGGTCCTCCAAACTCCAAAGACCAAAATGAAGCTTTGTTTACACCTACAGATAATGAATCTTATACACATTCGATTCTTAAAAACTAAATAAATATAATATTATTAACTAAAAGAAGAAGAAAGGGAGGTCAACGCATTTTTGGACAAATATTTTAAATTAAATTCTTCTTTAAAATATACTTATTTTAATTAGTGACAAAAATACAAAATAGTTGAATTCATAAAAATGTTTATAAACATTATGAAGCGTTAATAATACTAGTCTTTGATAACCAAATATTACGCGTGCTATTTCGAAATGATTTAGATAACTATAAACGTCGTGTATACACAGACGTTTTTAGAATAACCTTAAGGCTGGCCGCATACACACGTTTTCTGTATTCGATTTTCGAAATCGTTTTCCTTATTCGGAAATCCGATTGCATAGAATCAGTAGAAAATACATTAACTGACGCACACGTTCGCTTTTTTCTGAACGGAGCGAATTCCGCAAGTACGTTTCAAATACAAGGTGGCGGGTTCGCGCGTGAAAAAAACGAACGTCTTAGCGCAGACGTCTCACGGAATTCCAAATCGTAATTCCACATTAGGAAAAAGCATACGGAAAACGTGTGTATGCATGTGGCCATTCACATCGCTTAGCAAAAGTATATGTAATTGCGTAAGAAACAGTAAGTACAGAAGAATACATAGTTATTTATAGCTAAACTAATAACTGTGTACTTGTGTAGTTAGTAACTACTAACTACATGGTTCTTGGTGGAAAAATCATTGGTCACTTGTCTCATAATATATCATAATTTCTTGATGTAATGATTTACAACGGAGGACAGTGTACTTAGTCAAATTGCATTCAATAATGGCTACAGCGAAATTGGATAGTTATCGAAATTAAATCCCATCGGGAAAGCTTGATTTATATGTGTCCGTCCAAACGCGCGGTTTCGCGGCTACACCTCGAGATTACAAGCAAATGTATGTAACGATCTATTTTAATGGTGAAAAAACTACGAATGTGATAAAATATAAATCCAGCCTTAGTATATTATGTCAAATATAACATTACGATTTACGAATATCTAAATTCGCTAGTTACAATTTTAGTGAGTACCCAGGCTCTTAAACTAGAGTCGAAATGACCTTGTCTTTATGACTCAAGTCAATGTTTAAATAAGAAATCTGATATTATGTAATAAATGTATACTGGTTTATATTGCCCTCGGCTATATATTAATCGCTGAACCGATTAAAATGAAAAGCATAAAGATACCTGAGAAAATCAAATAGTGTTTATTCCCGGAAAAATGTAAGGTTCAGCAGTTATGCTAAGCATAACTGCTGAACCTTACATTTTGAATCCATACTAATATTATAAATGCGAAAGTGTGTCTGTCTGTCTGTCTGTTACCTCTTCACGCCCAAACCGCTGAACCGAATTTGCTGAAATTTGGCATGGAGATACTTTGAGACCAGGGAAAGGACATAGGATACTTTTTATCCCGGAAAAATGTACGGTTCCTGCGCGATAAACGAATTTTGGCGCAACGGAGTTGCGGGCGTCATCTAGTTATAAATATTTTGCAAAATTGATTGCAGCAGCTTAAAAATAAAATGTATTTAGAATTAAAGCTGTTAATAAGAGACTTATACAGGGTGCAATTAAACCTTCCAGCCAAATTTTGATATATTGATCCTTGTTAAAAATAAAAATACACGTATTTTTTCTTTTATAGTCACTCAGTACTAAATTATTGAGAAATAGCTTCCGAAAGTTATCCTAAAAAAATACTACAATTAATGGACACGATAGACGTGCCCCCGCCCCCCGCGCGCGCGCCTCATCCCGGCGTCACCCCCTCTCATTCCCCCGCGCCGCGAGTGACCGTTCTGCAACGATTTTAAATGGGATAAAATATGTCATTGAAAAAAAAATAACACCCATTTTTTTTTTTTTTTTGGTTAAACTCTCCTAATTATACCTAAGCCCTGGAACAAATTTGGCAGGAAGGTTTAATTGCACCCTATATAACTTGAAACTTGATTGTCCGATGTGTTATCAAGGATAGTTTATCTGCCTCATAAGCATATTATAAAAACAAGTTCTAGTTATAACTTAATTGAATTCAATAGATAAATAACTAGATGACGCCCGCAACTCCGTTGCACCAAAATTCGTTTATCGAGCGGGAACCGTTCATTTTTTTGGGATAAAAAGTATCCTATGTCCTTTTCCGGGAATCAAATTATCTTCATACCAAATTTCAGCAAAATCGGTTTAGTGGTTTGGGCATGAAGAGGTTTAACTAACACACACACACTTTCTCATTTATAATATAAGTATGGATATTGGATATGCAAACGTAATAAATTTAGCATTAACAATTGTTTTTAGTTTTATTATAACAATCGTGCAATTTAATTCTAGTAATACAAATCCGTGGGAAAACTGAATGGAATAATGATCAATTAATTTTTCGCGAGTTCATTATTAAATAAATTTTATGGAATAAATTTTGGTTCAGTTTATTGTTTAACCAACGCATAAAATGTAATAATTTTAAAACTGAAAACTTATTTTTTATTCATAACATTATATTACTTTTTGGTGGATAATTTTGCTCTATATATTTTATCGTTAAGTAAATGAAAATAATATTATGGATTGTTATTTATATTTTGCTTGTAAGGTTTTATAGGTTGTTATATTACGTTGTTTTACGCAATCATTATTTTAAATACAGACCCGGATAGCAAGTTTTATTAACTCACGTTAATTTTATATTTTCGAGACAGTGTAGATTAAAATTTTTAATGTATTGTGTTGAGTCTAGCTTCATACTTGATGCATGCAACATGCACTATATTTAAGTTTTAAGATTGAACATGCTTTTTTAAATAATACACCTTCAAACACTTACCTATAATTACAAAGATAAATAGGCACCTCACAATCATTGTGATTTGTAAAAAATGTTAGGGTGTGTGTTACTTCCTCCGCGTTAGGATGAGAATGACTTGATACGTGTAACGTGACTTCTACAAAATACTTTTTACAGGCACATTATAAATATTTAAAGTATTCCCACACGCAACTAAATTTAGCACGAGATATTAAGAATCGTCCGACTTGTTCCGGCAAATCTTTCTATATAACCGTAACAGTTTCAAGTTTATTGAAGCAAAGAACTTTTCCTCAAGTTTAGCCTCATTTTAGCCTTTAAGTCAAGTATAACCAGTTAGTAATAATATAACTATTAAATACTCTTAATCCTGTTTGTTTTACAATCTGAGAAGAAATGTTAAAATTATTTATTTTATTAAATTTAAACTTGGTTTATTCCTAAAACTTCACACACTACATAATACACACAATATGTGTCTCGCTTAGATTAATTAAATATAGTTACACCAGTCCAGAGCAGATGAGCAGTTTTAAGCCGTATGTTGTTTATAAATTCAGATTCATGTTTCCTATTTTTATCGCTGATAATTATAAAAAACCTATTTAAAAAAAAAACTTACTAAAGTGAACTTCTCATTATTATCATATTAAGATACTAAATGAGGACAGCAATTTAGCCAAGTATGTTCGTTCCTTAATTTAACAAAAACTACTTTACATACGCAGATAAAATTAGTTTTGTTGATAAAAAACATGTCAATGGGACAACATATTAATATTAATTTATTTATGTTTCTAAAATTATCATATTGTAACGGAATCACAAAAATGGTTTTTAGGGTTTCTACAGATAAAAATCGGCAATTGGTGCCAATTTTGTAGAGAAAGAAACCCATGATATGACACTGATGTGAATAATAATATTGTATCTATATATTAATACGCGAGCAAAAAACTTTGTATCCCTTTTGACGAAAAATGGGGAAACGTAGGTGAATGAAATTTTGCACAGTTATAGTTTTTATGGTGAAGGAGTGCACCGAGCTAATATTATTTTGAAATTATGCTTTTATCATACATTTTTTTAACAAATAAAACATTACACACACTACAACACACACACTAGGAAAGATGACAGATTTTTGAGTGACAAGCCTATCTTACATACGAATTATACTCTTTTATTTATGGTTGAAGTCTGTTGACAACAAGTTGTCAAATTGAAAATGGATTATAGTTTTTTTATTGAATCTTAGATACTATTAGACAATGCTTACACGGCCAGTCTGAGATCAGCTGAGTCCCAGAGACAAGAGTGAAAAAAAATATGATAAAGTCAATATTTTTTTACAAAATATAAGTAGTAGTCCTAATGTCGTTGAAACTAAGGTCGAATTTCGACCATTGGGCGATCTCTAGTGTTGATAGATAAATGAGAGGAAGGAGTAAAATACTAGGTAGCCTGGAACATAGTCTGATTTTGATGAAAATGTAGAGACGTCGGATTTACGTTACATGTTGGTTAAGTTCTACGTTTTTAATAAACTGTACGGTTACCACAGGCATTCCACGAATATAGTAGGAATTTCCTACTTAAAATTTTAAAATCTTGTACTTAGGCCTTAAAATCTAGTTATACATAATATTTTTACTTTGAATGCGTGAAAAGTGCGGCTCCTGCCATCAAATCGCGAGCTACATATCTAGTAGACTCTTATTTTTCTATATAGCCTACTTAGTAAGCGCATAAAAATAAATATAAAATGGCAGCGGTTTGTATTTCATTGCCCTTGATCTAACAGGTTTCCCGCCGATGGAAACATTTAATGAAGGACACGTGCACAAACAAAAATCGGCCAAGTGCGAGTGTGTACTCGCGCACGAAGGGTTCCGTACCACTACAGAGCAAAGATAGGCTAAAAATTGAATTTTTTGTATGGGAGCCCCCCTCAATTATTTAATTTATTTAAATTTTATAATTAATTATTAAAGTACAAATACAATTAAGTATTTTGAGAACATTTCAATTGCCTATGTGTTGCCGTTATTGATTAAGAGCAAAACATAGCAAAAAAAAATCACGTTTGTTGTATGGGAGCCCCCCTTAAATATTTAATTTATTTTATTTTTAGTATTTGTTGTTATAGCGGCAACACATATACACAATCGGTGAAAATTTCAGAAGTCTAGCTATAGCGGTTCTTGAGTTACAGCCTGGTGACAGACAGACGGACAGACGGACAGACATTGAAGTCTTAGTAACAGGGTCCCGTTTTTACCCTTTGGGTACGGAACCCTAAATAGTAGCAGTTTCTTGTTTGACGAAGATTCACGAGGAATTCCGAGTGCGAATCGGTTTCGATCTTCGGTCTAGCGCCACTTGCTTCGCAAGCGATACCTTGTCAACATTCTTTTTTCGAATTTGAAAATCGAAATAAGCGAATTTTAAATTAATTGTAACTTTATTTTATTGAGTATATTTTTTAAATGTTTTGTCAAGGAAATACAGAAGTTAAATTGTAGCACGTCTGGCTGTCGTCTACCTATGCCATAGGTCTACCAGAATCTGATGGCAATTTTTGACAGTAGATTTTCATAAAATATCCTTGATCATTGGATAAATTTATATATTTGCATGTTTAACACATAGAATCAGCCGCTATAAGAAAAAAAAAGGATCAAAATGTTTTATTCCATTTACCCCGGTAATGCTAGAGTCAATTTATTTTCTCACTTTTTGCCATCAGATTCTGGTAGACCTATAATTTTCTGATGCAAGGCGAAGTGATGAAATTCTTTATTCTATTTTAAATTGCCTTCGCTTATTATTTTTATTGTTTACAATATTAAAATTACTTTCAGTAGTAGTCACCTTAATGGAAATCAATCATTGCTTTCGCTGAGCGAGTTGTATATTTGGCGATTTCAGATTTTGTTTTCGTTCGCTTCTCTCTTTCATATTTTTTAGGTATTTGGTATTTGGTATTATGAATTATGATTTTAATTGATTCACACTTTCAGTTAATCCAAAGATTACCCTTGTCACCTCAGAAACTTTATGGTACTTATATAAAAATATTATATTTTTTTATTCAGTATCTAAGATACTAATATTATTCAGAATGGTAACACAGTGAGAATGTTATTATTCGAATATATTCGAATATTTCTTTAAAAATATTCGATTATATTCGAATAATAACATTTCCTAACACTGTCTGCCTTGAGTGAGACTACGATGTATCTAAAGATTTAAAATAAGCAGTTTTGTACAAACATAGTTTCCATTTTAAAAAACATTGGATGCATAATTGCCGTCACATATGAACAATCATAGACGAATGTGTACTACACGAACGTTAGCCCGACTTGAAGGGGTTGTAAGTTTGTAACATGTTTTACGGTGCGTTCGGACTTCGGATGTGCGCGTTTTCTGTTGAGCGTTTGGGAAAACACGCAAGCTGATTGAATCCGCCCGCGCACAAAAAGCGCACGTCTGAACGCGATTTTTCTGTGGAAATCTCAGGTAGCTAAAAGAAAATTAATTAAAACAACGTCAAGAGTTATTGTCCGAATTTTGATTAATAGGGGCGATCGTACCGGGAAACGATTTAAACCCAAAACTTCGATCAGATCTGTAGGTGTCACCAATTAAATTCATTACGTAATTATATTATAGCACCCCCTATAAGCTGGCTATAGACGTTAGGCTGGATTTATATGCGTCCGCCCGAACGCGCGTTTTGGCGGCTAAACGGTGACCTCCCTACTATTATGAACTCGGTTATACTAACTCAGTTATTACTCTTACTTAGTATTTATAATGCTGGTTTCTCACGGCGCATAATATCACGAGCCACTCCGCGCCTGCTCGAGCCACGCGCCGCGATGTGTGAAGGGGGTTCAAAGGCGCGGCTCGAGCGGCTCGTGATACTACGCACCGTGAGAACGGGTAGCGCGGACTCGTCTGTTGGCTCGTGCTCGCTCGTACAAATCGGCTCGGCGCGTCGTGGCTCGTGATTCGGAACGTGCGCGACAGTAGCGCCATATTACAAACGCAGTTTTATGGGCATATGTCAAAAAGTATACAACAAGAGCTTGTTTATTTAGTAAATAAAATATATTTCGGAAGACAATAAATGGTCTTTTTAGATGAATTTGTTAAAAACTATTTATGGAAAATGAATTTCATTATAAAAATTGGTTTTGAGAGTGTGAAATACTAAACAAGTTTCCAGCCACAAACTATGCTGAAAGGAAATAAATTAGTGTTAGCAGAACATGTAAGGAATGTAGAAGAATTGAGAACTAATGGCAATAGTTATTTAATACGAGCCACTAGCATTCGTCAAACATCGGTGATCTCAGCACCCTATAGAACCCTAAACATTTTTATTCATTCTTAAAGATAGATTTAATGCTGGGATTGTCGCTGGAGTAAAATGCAGCTGCGTTTATAACCAGAGCGGCAAGTGCAAACATATATTATGGTTCATTAACAACAATAACAAAAATATGTGCAATACTTTTTTACTAGAAAAAATAAAAAGCAATGTTTTTAAAAACTTTGTTTTTATTTATTTTTTACAACATTTATACTCTTGATGAAGATTGGCGTCTATAAATTTACTAAAACACTGCAAAGATTCTTCATGTTTCTGAGTCACTAAGGCATTACACTTTCAATATCGATTCTTACTCGAGCAATATCATAAGTCCTTTCGGTTTCTTCTTGAGAATATTCGTTTTGTTTTGCTCAAAATGGGGGCATAATAATTTTAACTTTTTAACCCCTTTCGTCTAAAACTTGCTTAATTGAAAAACCTTTTTCATTAAATACTTTATCTCCACTCTTCAGCTTCTAAAATATCAATTAAACCAGTTGTAGTATCTGGTTTATAGTCATTTGTGAGTCACTGTTTCTTCCAACTGATACTTTGGATTTAAATGAAATATTCTATGAAACTATCACTGCAAGTTTTGTCGTCGGGTTTTGGAGACCATGGTGATCCATCAACACCAAAACAATAGTTAAGTACTCAATTATTCTATACTTAATATTATAAAGCGGAAGAGTTTGTTAGTTTGTTTGTTTGTTTGAACGCGCTAATCTCAGGAACTACTGGTCCGATTTGAAAAATTCTTTCAGTGTTAGATAGTCCATTTATCGAGAAAGGCTATAGGCTATATTTTATTACGCTAAGACTAATAGGGGCGAAGAAATAGAGAAAAATGTGGAAAAAACGGGGAGAAATTATTTGAAAGGGCTTATTTGAACCCGCTAACCTCAGGAACTACTGGTTCGATTTGAAAAATTCTTTCAGTGTTAGATAGCCCATTTATTGAGGAAGGCTATAGGCTATATTTTATCTGGCTAAGACTAATAGGAGCGAAGAAATAGAAGAAAATGTGGAAAAAAACGGGGGAAATTATTTGAAAGGGCTTATCTCACGAACTACTAGAGCAATTTTTCTGTGATTTGGGTCAGATAAGAAGTAGACCACGTGAAGGATCATAGACTATTATATTTTGTAGACTGATTTGTCTGTGAAATATCTAATTTACGCGGGCGAAGCCGCGCAGAACGTCTAGTATCCTATAAAATGCAACTCAAATACAATTGATTTGATTGATAATGCAAAATTATGTTATATCGAATCACTTACATTTTCCTTTTTACAGCTATCCATTTATATCTGATCTAATTTCCAGGTGGATTTAGAAAAAACATAAAATTTATACTGACTTCCTATTTCTGCTGTTATTTTTGCAGTCTACGATACAAAAACAATTAAGACCAATTTCTAAAAAAATCAAAACAAGATTGACAAGTTTGTTTGACTACTAAATGATCCCCTCTTGTTGCATATTTCTGTCGCGAAAGCGCGGCGATCGCTTTCGTTACCCCCTCCACCCACTTCGCATGCTCCGAATATTACGCGCCGTGAGAAACCAGCATTATAAGTAGGTTTGATAGATGGATAAGAGACGCATATCATAGACAAATGTATATTTGGTCAGTGCGCATATGGAAGCACTGCTTGTAGTAGGGGAGGCCAGTGTGGTATAATTTTTGTAGTTACTCGAGCACCGTGGATACCTTGTAGGTTTTTTAGATTAGGTAAAATGGAGAAAAAATAATATGAGCATTTTTTTTTATTTTAGCTGTGTGTTAAGGAGCAACTGCCATTTTAAAGTTACGAAGAAGAAAAAAAAATACTTACATAGGTAAATTATTACAAGATTTTAGACAACAATGACTCAAACATTTAGTCGAGTGCGACATAAAATATCTGGGAAGCTTAGATATGAAAATCTAAAAATTTAATTTTTTAATTTTAAAATGTTATTACAGGCTTACCTTTAAATCATCAGTGCTTCATGTTTAAGTTTTTTTGGGGTATTATTAATATCTTCTTGATCGGACAAATCTGATGACATTTCAATACTTGAAAATAACTTTTTTTTAACGCACTAAGAAATCTGATTTTTATACCATGATGACTAGAGACATGTGGGAATTGATTTTACCTCTAGGCTCTCTCTATTAATGCAAACTGCAAAACTCAGACAGAGGTTTCCTAACGTTTTTATAACGCGGCAAAAAAGGCTCGTACGAACGTGTGCTAATGGAATCAAAACAGAGCGGACGGTTTCGGCAAGTGGGGTACATTTGCAATCCAAAATGGATCTCTGGAATCTCTACATAACCTTTTGTTTATTACTATTAGATTTATAACCTAAAACTAATTTTGCGTTGCGCCAAAACTCGTTTATCTCGCGGGAGCCGTACAATTTTCCGGGATAAAAAGTATCCTATGTCCTTTCCCGGGATTCAAAGTATACCAAATTTCAGCGGTTTGGGCGTAAAGAGGTAACAGACAGACAGAGAGACACACTGTCGCATTTATTAGTATGGATACTAGCTGACCTGGCAAAAATTTTTTGCCATATATTTTATTTGCCGGTATGAAATAATAAAGATGTTGACCGATTCTCAGACTTACACGATAATCATAAAATTTTATTTAAATCGGCCCAGCCACTTCAGGTGAATTTGGCAATAAACACCGCGACACATCGAATACATAAAATTCTCGTGTCACAGTGTTTGTGCGCGAACATCTCCAAAACGGCTCAACCAATTTTAATGAAATTTTGTATGTACATTCGTTAGGCCTGAGAATAGGTTTTTATCTACTTTTTATATTGATAAGTACTGGAAATAATTTATATGGCAAAACAATGTTTGCCGGGTTAGCTAGTTATTTTATACACCAGTTTCGGGAAAATCACTTCCGTGATAAAAATACCCTAAGGGCCGGTTTCACTACTTCCTGATAAGTGCCGGATAGGCTATCCACCACTTTACTTGACATAATATAGAGTATGGAGAATCTGTCAAAAAAGTTGTGGATAGCCTATCCGGTACTTTATCAGGAAGTGGTGAAACAGGTCCTAAGTCTATTACAATTTTAATTTAATATTTTATATTTATAATAGTACTTATGGATTTACAAACAAACTTGCACAATGTTTTGTATTGTACTAATATAAAACTGATAATTATTATCAATTAAATGGTGATAATGATGATGAACCTAACCTAATTTATTTCTTAATATTATTTGTTTTCCTTATATTTTATTATACATTGCTTATTATACAATGCTAAAAAACAAGATCGACGACGGCTTTCTCTTTGGACCTAATTTTATTAAGTACCATCTAAGCTTTTAATAAAATTATTATTAGGCTGATCGCACATTTGTCAGTACCGTACGCGCCGTACATGTCGAACGCACCGCATATATAGTAAAGTATGAAATGCGGCGCCTACAGTGCGGACGAATGTACGAGGTTTCACATCATATTTTCATACAACGAATTCTAAAATGCGGCGCGTTCAGCGCGTGCGGATAAATGTGCGATCACCTTTATTATACGAAAGTCATCGAATATGCGATTGTCGATAAATATAATAATAATAAAACTATCAATATTATGTCGTATTTAGCAGTCATATAAATATACTCATACGATAGAGAAGGGTTTTCTAAACTTTTGAGATACTAAAATACGTTGAAGATACTATAAGATTTTATGAAGTAAGAGTTTCTGGAGTTGTCTTCTTAGTACACACAAACATTTATTGAAGGAAATTTTGTGCAGTTTATAACGCTATATAGTGCCCAAATATAGCAACGACATAATAGTAGTACAGTTAATTTGTCTATAGTAATACTAAAATGTGAAAGTATTTCTCGTTGTCGAGTATTTCTGATTCGGCGCGACCGCATCGCTCTTTAAATAAATCGTTTAGGGAATGATATTATTCGAATATTTTCGAATATTTATAAAAGAAATATTCGAATAGGTAATAAGTAATAACATTCCCTAAAATAGTTACATATAATTTAACGATTTGTGTAGTAGCCAAACAGCTCGGGTGTTTCGCAAATAAATAGAGCCATAGAGACTAACCGATTAGTCGACTTTGAATTTAGCCAAATATAACAATAGAATACCTATTATTATGAGACATGCATTTTTTCTATTCGAATGCTGCTTATCACGATGAAAAAACGTTTGTTCGAACGAGGTCTCAAATAGAGGCTTATTATTGAGATTATGGTGTTATTATTGTGATTATGTCGTTTTATGGGTGACCTTCCTTGCGTTATTCCATGATATTATGGTCGGGCGCTAAGAAAATCGGTTTTTGTGTTTTTATAGTATCTTGATATTTGTAGAGTTCCGTACTGTAAAAATAGTTATACTAGTTGTTGCTTTGGGTCTGCATAATTAAATTGTTTTTTTACTAGACTTAAATTCAATGATGCAAAAACAATAGAATTTTCTAGAAAATAATAAAAAAACTGTATGAAGGTGTAGACTAATTATTCGATACGACCTCGAAAATGGCTGAAATGCGACATAACAGTGAAAATAACTAACAATAGGAAACAATTAAATAATTCGCTTAAGCAAAATGTTGTGAACAATGTAAATCACAAATCGCTAAAACAAACATAGCTTGCAGGTCATCGCGAAGGATTTCTTGATAAGGAGCTCTAAATTTTATTCTTTGTTCAAATATAAATAAGATATTCGTATGAATAACAATAATAATTGTAATAATTACGAAATAGAATAAAATAAAAACATTTTTATGTAAAGTATGAAGTTTTCGAATAAGTCTAAAAATAAGTATTACTAAGATTAAATTGAGTATAGATCAAAGGTATAGAAAAAACAGAAAATAAATGAAATAGTGAAAATATAGAATAGAATAATATTATACAGAATATAATAGTTTTTTAGCATACCTTCAGCCATGATGTACGTTGTTTTCAGCTTGAAAATTCCTATGTTACTGGCTTCGCTGTCTTGAAACCATAGTAATGTCTTTAATTATATTATCGGCTTTTTCTATTTTTACTGCACTACGTTACATGTGCTGAAAGATTACGTAACTATATTAATTAGTATTTAGATATTAATAACTGCCTTCACTACAATATAGTTTTAAATAAAGGCGCTCCCCTCTGTCTCCCCGTATTATTGAGCTTGGATCTTTAAAACTACGAAATGAATTTGATGCGTTTTTAGGGTTCCGTAGTCAACAAGGAACCCTTATAGTTTCTGTCTGTCCGTCTGTCCGTTCGTCTGTCTGTCCGCGGTTTTGCTCTGAGACTATAGGGCCTACAAAGCCGTTATTCGGCATGAATGCACATCTTAATGATGCCGACAAAATGGTATATAAAATCTTTAAAAAAAGGTAGGTATTTTTTTACGGTACCTCCCCTACACATCAATGCGGGGGTGATTTTTTTTTCGCGATTTTTTTTTTCATGTTCAAAGATCATTTTCCGATTTAGGAATGCATTTGTTAAATATGAAGTTTTAAAGTGGAAAAATCGTTATAGTCCAGTGTACCCTTCTACCAGCTAAACGGTTGCTTCTGGTAATGTGAAAAAAATCACGGGAGAAGGAAATATGCTGAATTCAAAAGGAAAACTAACACGGCTAAAAAGGCTTCATAAGTTATTGAGTAATAGTCGATCAACTAAAAAACATGTATTCGTAGAGGTACAAAGGAACTTTTCTTTCAAATTCCTTTGAACGTAACTGAGTTTATGTTGTTAGGACTAAAACATGTTATAAATGTGCATTCATTGACCATACAAACATTATCAAAAACTAGCGGTACTACGGAACCCTATATTGCGCGTGGTACGACACGCACTTGGTCGGTTCTTTTAATAGATAGAATGATTCAACAGGAAGGTTTTTATACATTATACAAAATATAATATATTACGTAGGTATATAGCGACACAACATTTGCCGGGATACCCAAAGTAATTAGATAGCTGGTAGCTACTTTGTTTCCTCCGGAAAAACTAATTAGGTAGCTATAGTTTGTTTCGATTTGGCACAAATATACAGGGTGTAACAAAACTAAGTGATAATACTTTAGGGCAGTTTAGGGTGTGTATAGTTAGCGCTGAAAGAGCTTTTTTTTTACATTTGTTCTTTCAGTGCTGCTCTTTCACAGTGAACTCTATATAAGGGAACCATACACACCCTAAAGTATTTTCACTTAGTTTTGTTACACCCTGTACTCTGTAGAGAAGAAGACAGAAAAATTCTAACGTCTGCTGAAGTTCAAAATTCTCTTGATCTCGAGTTTAGATATACGATATACGATTGTGATTTGTATAAAATTTCGAGACGTTTTTTATATTTGTTACCGCAATCTGTATACTATGCCTAGGCAATGTAAAGAATGCCTAAATAAAGAAATAGCGAAATTGGTTTAGTCGTTCTCAAAATTAGCGCTCATTTACATTTAGCCATTAATTTTTATTTTATACTTAGGTAAATAAATTTCAAGGAGTTCTCTACATTTCTCATATTATATCTTATCATCAGATCACCACTTTCGTAAACATTGTGCGAAATTTGGATTTATACCCTATAAAAAACAAAATTGGACCACAAACACTAGAGTGATCGGTAAACTAATATTGTTATTTACTTTTAGTCAGTTAAAGTCAGTTAAAAGCATGTTTTTATTTGTTCTTTATTTTACTTAACATTTAAACTTAGCCTAAGATCAGTCGATATTACACACTGCCGGGAGAACAGCGTATTCTATACAACCTAGGAATTGCAAACATTATCTTGGCAAAGTATGTAACGGATAATGAAATTCACAATATTTGATACATTGCCTAGGTATCAATTGCCTGAATTATACAGATTGCCGGTTACATATTCAATATTCGATAACTTAACGATTTCATAGTACACAAAATATTTTTTAACCTCTAAGGTATTTCGACTTCCACTTACATCTATTTAGGAATTTCTCATCCGTTATCCAATCTAGAAAAAATTGTTTTCTGTGGAGATGCACGCTTTGTTACGGACACTGCGACACAAAATTTTTGTATTATACTAGCTGTTGCCCGCGACTTCGTCTGCGTCAGTATATAATAGCATACATAAATAGATAATTTTCCCCATATTAGACCATTTTCTATTAATTCTTTCACCGATTCGTCGCAGTGAGATATTGCATTATGGCCTAGAGCCATTATTGACATAAATTGACTATGCAGAGTTCCTGAGATGAGCGCGTTAAAACAAAGAGTACAATAAAAAAAAACTCATTTCCAAGCATTAATTCCTTGACTGTATAATGTGCGTAATGAGAATAAATCCTACTGCAAAACGTGCAGTCCCCCACTACACAATATTTCATTTCCACCAAAATTTACTGCCAAATATGGATTTCCCTTACTTTACAATGAGCGTTACTACCTACTGGTAAAACATAAAATTTCCCAACTTTACATTGGAGCATTATTTGAATCCAACCCGTTGGGAAACTTTGCATGAACAAAATTTGAAGAATTAACCCCACGGCCAAACAACCATTACAACATTTAGAACAACATTTAGAAAAAACGAATTGCAAAACATTTATTTACCCGAGTGTAAGTACAATGTGCCTAATATTGATAATAATATGTAACCCACTGACAAAGATTAATTTTCTCAAATTCACAATGTGCGGTGCGTAATTTGAATAAAACTCACTGCCAAACATTACATTCCCTACTCTATCGCTATAGAGCCGCGTTTAGGCGGCGCACACCAAAATAGCTCGCAGATAACGATTTTTTTCTGCTTGATATTTTTGATATAATAATATGATATGATAAGCGATGTTACTGTAAAATTTCATCAAAATCCTTTCAGTAGTTTTAACGTGAATATTTTTAAAAAACCTATCCAACGTTTCTTTTATCGGGGATGATATTTTTTTCGCGTCCACCCCA
Source organism: Cyaniris semiargus (assembly GCA_905187585.1). Lineage (NCBI taxonomy): Eukaryota > Metazoa > Arthropoda > Insecta > Lepidoptera > Lycaenidae > Cyaniris > Cyaniris semiargus. The sequence continues at coordinate 13,271,520 of LR994547.1, forward strand.
CTGTGTAGACACGAAAAAAAAATATACCACTTTATCGGCATCATTAATTTTGATTTTATTTTATTTTATTAAATTCGGAAAACTTACGGCTACATACAAATATAAACAGAAGAACACGTACATGAAGGCCAATTAAAAGTTTTCACATATAGACAGAAAATCTAACAAGAAATATAAAGTCGGTAGTTAATTATACACAAAGAGTAACAAACATACTTAACAAAATATTAATAAATCACGCACAAAAGAATTTTTTAGAAATACATTTTTTTAATGTAGAAACGCTGGTATTAAATAAGTCTATGTTTGGATACTCATACGAAATTTCATTAAAGCCTCTGCTGGCTCGTATCAGATAGCTGTTTTGCATATACACATGGGATGTGTAATAGTTTGGGCCTGCGCTTCAGAAATGAGCGTGTTACTAAACCTATTTCACCTAGCAGCTCAGGACAGTTTACCGTGCCATTTGCTATTTTAAGAAGATAAGATAGGTCAGCAATACTACGTCGTTCATGCAATGGCAAGATGTGGAATTTTTTACAACGTGTTTCGTATCTAGAGACGTAATGGCAAGTTTTAAATTGTAGGAACTATAGGAAGCGCTTTTGGATGGATTCAATTCGATTAATGTAGCAATTATAATTTGGATTCCACACCTGAGAAGCGTATTCTAAATGGCTACGGACAAAGGAGCAGTATAAGATCTTGAGGGTTTTAATATTATTAAAATCTATTCAGAGTCTTAAAATAAAACCGAGCGCTTTGTTGGCTTTGTTAATGGTGGTGTCTATACGTGAGTCAAAAAGCAATTTAGAGTCGAAGACCACACCCAAGTCTCTAATTTTATTGGTTCTAATAATATCTATGTTGTGAAGTTTATATTTAAATATAATAGGGTTAGGTTTCCGAGTAAACGAGCAGACAAAACATTTCGAGACGTTAAGTACAAGTTTATTCAGAGTACAATAAGCTTGGAGATTGTTAAGGTCCTGCTGTAACTGGGTGCAATTGTTGTAGTTGGAAATGTGATGGAATATTTTCATATCATCTGCATAGAGAACTAGTTTAGCGTGAGAGAAACATGTGTTTATGTCATTTATGAAGATGACGAACAGCAGGGGACCGAGTAGTGAGCCTTGGGGGACACCGGATGGAATGTCTGTCGGTGAAGATTTATATCCATTTAAAACAACAGTCTGACTACGGTTTCTTATATATGAAACGAACCATCTGAATAAATTTCCTCTGATTCCTGCTTTGAGGAGCTTACGCAGGAGGATGACATGATCTATTCTGTCAAATGCTTTCGTGTAATCGGTGTAGATTACATCGACTTGAGAGGGCTCTGACATGATGCGGCTCAGATATTCGGAGCAGGATAACAGATTCGAAACAGTAGATCTATTTTTTATGAAGCCGTGTTGATAATCATTTAATGTGTGGGTGAGGCCATGATATACTTGAGAATATACTATTCGCTCCAAAATTTTAGCAAACAGGCAAAGTTTCGAAATAGGCCTATAATTTTCTACTTGGTTTTTGGGGCCCTTTTTGTGAATGGGAGTGATGAAGGCAGTTTTCCAAATGCGAGGAACAACTCCTTCCCTAAGAGACCTCTGAAACAGTAATGTAAGGGGGAGAGTTAGGCCGAATTACAGCTTTGTAGTCTCTGAGCAAAACCGCGGACAGACATACGGACGGACGGACAGACAGACGGACGGACAGACCGAAACTATAAGGGTTCCTTGTTGACTACGAAACCCTAAAAACGGGACCCTATTACTAAGACTTCGATGTCTGTTCGTCTGTCTATCTGTCTGTCTGTCTGACAAAATGAAATTTTCACAGATTGTGTATTTCTGTTGCCGCTGTAACAACAAAATTAAGCACTAATAATCGGCCAAGTGCGAGTCGGATTCGCGCACGAAGCGTTCCGTACCATTATAGAGCAAAATTAGGCCAAAAATACCATTAAAGTTTAAACCAAACCAAACCATCCTTTTTCAAGTTTAAGTATTCCGTATTATGTTTTGATCATGCTTCAAATGTATTGTACATTTGAAAATAATATTCGGAGCGTGCGAAGTTGGTGGAGGGGCCGGAGGGGGTAAAAAAAGAAAGCGATCGCCGCGCTTGCCGTGGCAAAAATATGACACAAAAGGGGATTTGTCCGTAGTTAAACAAACTTGTCAATGTTGTTTTGAAATTTTTGTCTAATTGTTTTTGTATCGTAGACTGCAAAAATAACAGCAGAAATAAGTAGTCAGTAGATATAACTATTGTTTTAGTGTTGATGGATCACCATGGTCTCCAAAAACCGACGACAAAACTTGCAGTGATAGTTTCAAAGAATATTTCATTTAAATCCAAAGTATCAGGTGGAAGAAACAGTGACTCACAAATCACGATAAACCAGATACTACATCTGGTTTTAACTATGATTTAAGCATAATTTTTAAAAATTTACTTACAGATGAAAGGTTATTCCTGTATTATAAGTACTATCTGTATGACTTCTACACCATTTCACAGGGCATTTAGGCATTTTAACAACAAAAATATTGTAAAAAGCTACGTAAAAAGTAAGTAAACAAATTGTAAATTTATGAGTTTGACAATAATTATCATATCAACCTGGTTGAATGTCACTCGAGTATATATACACGAAAAATGTGTACCGAACACATGCATAAATATCGCTGACATATAAGTACTACGTAGTACATAATATCTCTATGGTTTTAACTGATCTTTTAGAAGCTGGAGATAGAGTTTTGAATGAAAAGGAAAGGAGTAAAGACTCAGAAACATGAAGAATGTTTGCAGTGTTTTAGTACATTTAAAGACTCCAATCTTCTTCAAGAGTATTAATGTTGTAAAAAAAAAAAACAAGATTTTTAAAAACAGTTCTTTTTATTTTCTGGAAGTAAAAAGTATTGCACGTATTTTTGTTACTGTTGTTAATGAAACATTTAATTTACTTATATATAAGATTAAAGCAGCAACATGTTTGCCCTTGCCACTCTGGTTATAAACGCAGCTCAGCATTTTACTCCAGCAACAACCCGAGCATTATCTATCTGTAAGAATGAATAAAAATGTTTAGACTTGCTTTATCTAAATTTTTAGTCACGTTTTTTGGTTGGATCAGTACTTACGTTTGAACTTGTTTTATAGCGTGTAAAGTCACCGATGTTTGGCGAATTATATTGGCTCATATTAAATAACTATTCCCATTAGTTATTAGCTCTTCTACATCCCTTAAATGTCCTGCTAAGACCAATTTATTTCCTTTTAGCATATATTGGGCGTTGAAACAGTATTGAGTGTTTTACACTCTCCAAACCAGTTTTTTATGGTTATATTCATTTTTCCACACATAGTTTTCAACTAAATCTAACCCAAATACCATTAATTATTGTTCCAAATATTATATTTTATTTCCTATAATCTTTACAAAATAAACAAACTCTTGTTGTTTATTTTTTGACACATGCCCCTAAAACATCGTTTGAAACACTGACCTCCATTATACAAGTACGCTGGACTAATGATATATACCCTTTGAAATGACAGCTATTTTTTGTGCCTATTTGAAGCGGAATCAGCTCCCCCGATGGGAGGGATAGGAACTAAATTTAACCATTGACCAAATATATTTGTCTATGATTTGACGTAAAAATGACGTTTGAAAGTCGCCATATTGGCGCTGATAGCAGTAGTGGGAGTATTTGGAACTAATACTAGTGATGACAACCAATAACGATTAAGCGGCCATTTGCAAGTTACGTCAAATTTAGTTCTCTTCCCGCTCACTGGGGGCGCTGATTCCGCTTCAAATAGGCACAAAAAAAAAGTGGGTATCATAGGTCCAGCGTACTTGTATAATGGAGGTCAGTGAGGTCAGTGGTTTGAAATATGTCACTACTGTCGTGCACGTTCCGATATGCAATTAAGGATGTTTAAATAACATTTATAAATTCAAAGATTCTGACCTAAGTTCGAAATATATAATAGTAGAATAAAACATCCTGCATCGATTGATACCAAAAAATCAATACCTTACAAGTTATGTGAAATAATTCATTTTAAAATTTCCATGTATCATCATAGAGATATTGTATCATACGTTATTTTTGCCGGAAGTGTTACAATTTTTGTACTTTGTATAAAAGATAAAACTGCTATCAGTTTTTTTGTACAATTTGCGATTTTTAATCCCAAAAAAAAGTGGGTTCACCAGTAATCTGCGGAAATATTTCAAATTGAAATTGATAAAAACTTCGAAAAGTAGGTAATGGCGATACAGCTGTTAGATTAGACCACTGACCTCCATTATACAAGTACGCGTACTTGTATAATGGAGGTCAGTGGATTAGACATAATTCTTTCATTTTCAATGCGCATGTGCAGCTTTCGCGCATGTGCAATAATAGATATTAACATCAATTTCTGTCAGATTTTGGCACATGACACTAACACTGACACTAACTTTTAACTTTGCGCATGCGAAACAAACACGACCATGACGACCATTGTGTTTGTAATCAATTTGTAATTTAATAGCGGTGGTAAAATTACATCTAATTTTTTTTTCAATAATAATTGAATATCGAATAATTCCTTAAAAATATATTATAAATAATCATTTTTAATAATAAGTGTCTGAGTGTTCAATTTTTTACATAATTGGTACTCTCATAAGTTAATTGGATGTACTACGGAATTTGACCTTATATACATCCTTAAAAATACTTTTCCGTCCATAATATTTGATTGTTAAAATATATTATCTTGTTAGTTGTTACCAAAGTTGTTACATTATTATATTAATAATATAGCTACGAATAATGAAAACTATTATTATACTTTTAAAATATTCTATTATCTCTGATAAATTTATGAAATTATTATTATTATTGTTTATGACTATTTTGGGCAACGCTCCCTTTGCCTGTCCCGACCGGGACGAATTAAAATAAAAAAAAATGTTTATGACTATTGTCAGTGTCATTAACATCATTAATAATTAATGTTTTAGAGAAGCTTTGATAATTTACAAACTGTTTAAAATAATTATTGTGTGCGATTAATTTTAATAATGAGCAGATTACCAGTACGATTTAATATTGTAAAGGTGAGAATAACTTACTATTGTCCAAGGCGCTACAAAACGCAAAATAAAATCAGTTTCTTTGTATTTAGTAACAATATTTATAAGACCTAAAACTAGATTGGAAAAATAATAATCTGTTAACGTCTTGGCATAGAAATTCTTTGTGTCACTACAACCAGTCTATGTTAAATAAAATTGACGAACAAAGATTTACAGGGAAATGATCCAAGACCATCAAAAGACCAAAATGAGGTTCAGGCTCCGAGAAATTATGAACCCCCAAAACTTTGGACCACTCTGAAGTACCCAAACCCTCGTTACAGAGCGCTCAAGAACGAAATAAGTTCTAGGAAGAATTCAATAGAAGCAGATTTAGTGGTAGGATCAGCCCATTATATATTTCATATTCTTTTTATACAATAGAAAAATATAACCATTTTTACCGACTTTTATACAGCTAAATTATTGCCTTTCATATTGCTAATGCAAATTGTATAGGCGTTTTACTTATTTAATGCCTGTATGTAGGCGTAATCTGAAGTAAAAAAAATATATAGCATAGTTTTTAGCGGGCTTTAAGCGCGGCGACCGAATCAAGAAATTCCGTAACGAAAAAAACCCAACACACCCCACTCCTAAACGAGGTAAAGCTATGCAATAACTTTACCGCGGCAGTCCACTAGTGCCACACGTAATATTTTTAAACGTATTTTACTTTAGCCACAGAAGCCAAGCTTCGAAGGTGATGAAGTTAATAAAAAGGATGACGAGGAGGAACTGTCTACAGAACGAACTGAATCCCACGCCATCTCCCACCCAGCGAATACATCATCATACCCAGTAGATCACACTGCACCTCATACCCAAAAACCTGATGTTTGTAACACTGACGGGATTAGTGAAAATGTAGAGATAAAGGTTTCTTTGTTATATTTCTCTGTAAAATCGTCGCGTTTAAGATTATTAGTTCCTAAACATTCGTTTCCTAAAAAGCTTTTTGGTTGTTGCTGTGTATTCAATTTTCGCCTCAATGTATTTTGTTAAAATGTAATAATTTGGTAATTGGTTATATGTTTCAGGAATCTCCCGAATGTAAGTATATCAGAAAAAGTCCTTTCTGTTTTATAATATTTTTTTAAATGTAAATAATGTAAAATTACGTGTTATCACTTATCAGGTATGGAGACGTCTTGTTCTATGGAGGATGGTGATCCTATATCGGAGCTGATACGTAAAATAAACGAGGAAGTTGCTAAAAGCGTACAAAATCTAAACAAATCAAAATCACGACTCATAGAAATACAAGCGGTAATTGACCTATATATTAGTCAAAAGTCGGTAATGTTTAAAATACATCAAAAATATTTTCTGTAAAGATTACAATATAGGTGATATTCTTAATAGAATCAGGCGTTATTTTGTCGAAATCCATAGCTTAATATATTAAAAATTTCGCGGAATATTGCTAAAATTAATAAGCTAAATAGGTGATATTGTAAACTTTGCAGACAATATTAACTTGAGTATTTATTATAATATGTATACCGTTGTCAATAATATTGGGGCCCATAATTGCATGCCATCGGCGTTGTTCATGGGCAATTATAGACAAACCTCGACACGTTTGTCATCGCTTGTATTGGCCCATCATGATCCTTGGGCCAACCTATAGAGACCGCATACTTAGGTATGCGGTCTCTACGTCGTAGATATTAGTATTATACGCATTCGAAAAACATAATATTTTCAAGTTAAAAAAACCCATTAAAAGGTTTTTTCGGTAGCGTTTTGTGATCCATCATCCCTTTTCCGAGTTTGATTGTAGCTATGAAATTGAAGTATTGTGTACACAAATCTATCAGCAAACACACGCACGGTGTTCAAGTCTGCAATATCTATTAGGCTTCGGGAAAACCAATGTGCAAACAAAAATAAAGGGTGTTAGTGAAAATTGGTATTTATATTCCAGAGCCGAAGTATGAGTGAGAGTAACGTGAAAGATTTGGAAGTACAGAATGAGAAACTTTTAATTGAAGCAGAACGCTTTGAGCGGATCGCCAAAAATGTACAGAGTTTTGATCTTGTGGAGAGGCACAAGCGCAGACCTGTAGACAATAGGTGCCGTAATTGTCAGCAGAGCACTGTAGACATTTTGTGCGAAAAATGCCAACAGAATAATATAGGTTAGTTATACGTTGGGACCTTGGTACTGATTTTGCACTTTATCCAATAGGAGAAAACTTGTAATGCATAATATTAAAAACTGAAACTATACTTATAGTTAAATATCCAAAGCTTTTCAAGTAAAATATATTATTTCTCTAAGCCCTAGTACCAATTTTCTTTACGATACATATTACAATCATATTAATATATAAAACTTAGAATACAATTACAATAGTCACTACATTTCTCTCGTGCTGATGTTTAACGAGAAATGAGAATTGTATTTGTAACGTTCAATATAATTTTATTTCGTGTGTTCGTATAATTATATTTACGAATAGGCCTCTAGAGAAATTTTGCAGTTGAAACAATATATTATACAGCAAACAATGTTGTATTTATTTAATAACCTTGCAGAGTCGTACTGTGGAACGGGAATGAATCGGGCGTCGACAGTGTCCACAGAATGCAGCGCAAACACGTCGACAGAGAAGAGTAATTCTGTACGTGCTTAATTCCGAATCAAAAATGCATGTATAAAATAAAGCTTGGCCGTGACGTACGCGCAAAAGGCCAACAAAACGAAGCCACAACGCTGAGTTCCGTTGCGGCATTCAGGAGTTTTACATACATAATAATATGTCGTATTATATAGTAATTGTTACGCACTTTCCCAGAAACTTGCTTGCTCGTTAATCGCCAGTATGATGGAGGCCTAATTTTCTTTCAGTGTTCCTTTATTTTTGATACTGTCAAAAAATGTATTATAATTGGTTCAATAGTACGTATCCAATACAACCAATATATTTTTGTCAATATCATGCGTTCAATTAGGGTCGATTCAGATCGCAACGCGACGCGTAGATGCATTAATTATAAATTTGTATGGATTTGACAGATTTCAATTGCGTGAGACGTCATGCAAATCTGTGAATTCAATACAAATTTAGAAATGCATCAACGCGTCGAGTTGCGGTCTGATTTAACCCTTATTGGAATGTGTTTGAAGGAGAACCATCTGACGAGGAGATTGAACGAGAGTTACGACATGCAGGAGCAACTTGTAGCTGCTAACGCGGAGTTGGAAGCTAAGAGGTAAGTATATGGAATTTACTTTCACGTTACGGCAATTCCTGGTATAAAATCGTATGAGGTAAGCTGCACTATGCGGCTACGTGACATAAAACGTCAGTTCTATGGAATGAAGTGTCGCGTCGCGCCGCTGCAGCGTAGTGTCGCATAGAGCTAGGCCACAATCCTGCTTTGCAACGTCGCAGAACGCATCGGGAAAATGTTCGTTGTGACAGCGCATTGTTGGCGCATTGTAAAGAGTGCTTTGCTGTAAAAAATTTTTCGTCGCGACATTGCATCGGATTTCTGTGCAATGTTGTTTTTTGCGATAACTCCGCAACGCAGTGTTGTGGTCTGGCCCTTAGTGTAATTTCGTTTTTAAGCGCTATCGCACTACGTCAATTCCGAACCCCATTCGTCTACATGAAAAAAAATCTACGACAGCTTACGCACTAAATCCGGCTTCACATTAAGCTGACATTTGCTGACAATTGTCACACCGCATAGTAGGTACACGAAATGCGGCGCGTACGGTGCGGACGAATGTGCGAGGTTTCATGTCATTTCATACAACAAATTGTAAAATGCGGCGAGTTCGGCGCGTGCGTGCTGATAAATGATCACCTTTACTTATCTCCGACCGTGAATCTTGGGTTCGGATCGGACTCGTATCAGACGTAGTGCGAAAGCGCTCTTAGACTGTTTGTCCATCGCCACCGTCATCGGAACGTCATTGTCCATTGGTCTAGCGACCCATGCCGCCGCTGCTTTGTAGTGGAGTCGAGCAAAATGAAACCTATAACCTATTTCATAAAGTTTCATTTTATTTGAATTTTTGTCAGTGACGACGTCCCAGCTACGGCGGCGGTGGACAAACGGCCTCAGGGCTCCTACACATAAACACGATACGACGCGACGTCGCGTCGTGGAAATCTACGACACGACGTCGTATCGTGTCACAAAAAAGTTGTTGTGGTCTATTTTTAAGGCATTGTACTTCTTTATAAAGTGACTCCCGTTATTCATGGTTGAAAGAAATAGGTAGATCCAGTATCTTCTGAGTATCTGTCTTTTCTTTCTTCGTTTTCTTAGCAGAATACACGTTACGACGTCGTGTCATAGATTTCCACGACGCGACGTCGTATCGTGTTTATGTGTGGGAGCTCTTTGGGCCTGTCCACATCTCCACGTCACGACGTCGTCAACGTGGAACAATGCGGTAACATGGCACGGTACGTTGACGTGACGTGTAAATTTACGTCAACGTAACGTAAAATGCACGTTTTTTTTCTTCTCTTTCTCCGTTTTTAACAATAGCAAAAGCAGAATACGTGTTGTGCGGTCCACATCTAGATCAGTAGTGAAGAATGTAGCAGTTTTACAAGGCATGGCGACGTACAATGTTGCTATATCGTGATGTGCGTTTTACGTTACGTTAACGTAAATTTGCAAGTCACGTCAACGTACCGTGCCACGTTACAGCACCGTTCCACGTTGACGACGTCGTGAGTCGTGACGTGGAGATGTGGACAGGCCCTTAGGAGCTAGACGAGAGGCGTGTGTGTTGGAGCGTTATGTTAGATCCAGCATGACATCCGTTTCCGTTCCCGATACAATCGTGTTGAGCGTTAATTATTGACATGAAACAATTAGAGCCGACTGTGAGTTAACTATTGATATAGCTTACACTGTTCACACTATCGTTAGTGAATTAATAATGTGATTAGTGATTAGTGATTACATTGATCTCGGGGTATGTGGCTCAGTTATTGATGAATATCGCTTTAACGCCTAATGATTTCATAACCTGGTATTATATTTTAACACCAATAGTAAAATATGTAATTAGAAACTGGAGGCTGTGTGTTTCTTAGCCTTTTTTTAACCCCCGACCAAAAAGAGGGGTGTTAATATAATTAACCCTTGACGACCTCTGTGGCTTAGTGGTCGAGCGCGTGGTCAGCGCTCAAGCCGGGGGTCGCCGGCACAGAATACATATTAGTTGTCGCGGGTTCGAATCCCGCCGACGGAGCAAAAAGTTTTCAATGTTCCTGGGTCATGGACGTGTATTAAATATGTGTATCATATAACAAAAATCTTAAATATAATATGTATAGTATAAAAGTATTAAATATATTTCCGTTGTCTGGTACCCGTAACACAAGTCCTTTAGGTACTTAGCACGGGGCCAGACTGACGTGGTGTAAAGCGTCCATAGATATTATACGGACGTCCATAACGAAACAAGGACTTCTACACTTTCATAATAGCTTGTTTTTGTCCATCGTGGAACAAATGTTAGCTGGCTTATTTTAGTACCTACCTGTAACACTAATATTATAAATGCGAAAGTTTGTGAGTTTGTATGTTTGTTACTTCTTAACGTCTTAACGGCTGAAGAGATTTTAATAAAAGGACAATTCTATTAAAAGTATGAAAAAAAAAAACCCGGAGCGAACAGATACAGGATGTAGCTCAGAATTTCAGTGATATTAAATGAAATAATTCTGCATAATATATTTCATTATAAGATTTGATGGTTAAATTGAAGATATTGCTATTAACTTTTCGTCAGGAGTGATTTATCCAATAAGTATACATATTTTTTTATTTTTGTTATTTTAAAGCCTTTTGCAGCTTAATCGTAGTTAGTGCATCTATTAACATTTTAAAATAATTACAAGTCTTCGTTATAAAAATCGAATGGACAAATAGGTATTTTGGATTGCGTGATAAAAACACCGTTTGAAGTAACACAAAATATATTTCAAACAGTTTACTTACATATTACCTACCTTCTACATCTAGTGACATTGTCTATACGCACACGATTTTTTTATTTTATTGTATTCCCTCGCCTAAGTCATGAGAAAAATAATGTAGAATACAATTAAGGCATGTCAGGAGCAAGACGTACTATAGATACATACATTTTATATAACAATGAAGATGGCCGACGATCCATACTTGAGCATTACTGCTCCTACATACATGGAAGAAGAACTTTGGAAAGTTGTGCCCACGTAATAAGTGTAATATACTTTTTGGGATGAACCAGACATTAGCCCGATTTTTACACCCCGCCCTTATGTTAGACAATGCCACATTAGATGTAGATAATATGTAAACTGTTTAAAAATATATTTTGTGTCACTTTAAACGATGTTTTTTATCACACAACCTAAAATAGTTACCTATTTTTATGGACCGTCTTAATAACGGAGATTTATAATTGTTATAAAACAATAATAGATTAACTGCATTCTAACTACAATTCAGCTGCAAAGTACTGCAAAATAACAATAAAAAACCTAACCTTAAAGAAAGATAAAAAACTACCCCTGACAAAAATTTAATAGCAATATTTTCTATTTAGCCATCAAATCTTACAATGAAATATAATATTTCATTTAATATCACTGAAATTCTGAGCTACATTCTGAATCTGTTCGCTCTGGGTTTTTTTAGCATTATCCTTTGGTATGGAGTTATAGGCCTACCAGGATGTGATGGCAAATTTGGATGGCTGATTTTCAAAAAATATCCTTGATCATTGGATAATTTTTTATAATTGCATGTTTCACACACTGTAAGATATAAGGATAAAAATGATCAAAATGTTTTATTCTATAGGTCTACCAGGATATGGCAAAAAGTGAGAAAATAAATTGACTCTAGCAATACCGGGGTAATTGGAATAAAACATTTTGATCCTTTTTTTCCTTATAGCGGCTAATTCTGTGTGTGAAACATGCAAATATAAAAATTTATCCAATGATCAAGGATATTTTTTGAAAATCTGCCATCAAAATTTTCCATCAGATTCTGGTAGACCTATAATAATTACCCCAGTATTGCTAGCTAGAGTCAATTTCTTTTCTCACTTTCAGATCCTGGTAGACCTATTAGTTGGGGAGGGGAAGAGGGGATTTCGGGATTTCGGGTTTGTATAGGCTTCCGATATGTGTCTAGTTATCATGGTATAGAAATCAAATTTCTCACGTGGTGGGTTAAAAAATTTTTTTTTTGAATATTGAAATGTCATCCGATCTGTCAGATCGGATGTTTAGTATACCCCAAAGAAGCTTCCATATAAAGCACTGACGATTCAAAGGTTAGGTAAGCCTGTAGGGACATTTTTGAATTAAAAAATATTTAGCTTCATATTTTCCTAACTAAGCTTCGCAGATATTTTATTTTGCACAAAACTAAATGATTTTGTCCTTGTTGTCTAAAATATATTTATAATTTACCTAAATAAGCAATTTTCTGAATATATTTTCTTTTTCAAAACTTTAAAATGGCTGCAGTTTCTGAACCCACCGCTAAAATAAAAACGCTCTTATTATTTTTTTATCAGTTTTACCTAATGTAAAAAACCTACTAGGTCTCCATGACGCTCGAGTGACTACACAAATAGCACCTTCCCCTCCCCTACTATATAGTTGATAGGCTACTTTGAACTGCGGGAAATATCACAATTTATTTTCCATTCGCGGGCAAATAATGCAGCCTGCAGGGCACAGCTTGTGTATCATAATTTTTTAATTTTGGCACCGGCGGTCTAGCATCGGAACGAAATTTTTCAGTTTGTTACTGGCATCACTATTCACTAGCATTATATAAAAACCATAAAGTTAATATACCGTCCGTAGGTATATTAACTTTATGATAAAAACTTTAAAAAAAATTTTTAAACGTCAAATAACTATAGTGACATAATGTCACGTTTATTTATTTTTGAACTTTTAGATGTGTTTTGTGTAAAATTTAATCAACTATGAATTTAACAAGGTGAGAATTTCAGATACACGTTAGTCAAGGAGCTCATGACCAAGGATCAAAACTTGGAGACTTGCCGTGCACACGTCAAAGTACTGCAAGCTGAGCTCAAACTGATCAACGAAGAGAATCATTTCCTTCGCGAAAAACTTATAAGAAATAGTCCAGAGGTACAATATTGGATAAGTTGTCCAGATAACCATTCCTCCTAACTACTGCCGCTGTAATCAAAAGATTTCATCTCTACTGGATATTTTTTTATACAAGGTGTAACAAAACTAAGCGATAATACTTTAGGGTGTGTACGTGTCCCTTGTATAGATTTCACTGTGAAAGTAGTAGCGCTGAAAGAGTTACAACTTTTTTTTTTACTTTTGTATGCGCAAACCCATGACGCTGGGGAGCTTGCCCATACAAAACACAAAAAAGTGGTCTTTCAGCGCTCCAATTTTCACAGTGAACTTTCTACAAGGAACACGTACACGGTACACACCCTAAAGTATTATCACTATCTTTTTTTACATCCTGTCAATATCTGTTATTTAGTGCTGCGTGTTTACTGCAACGGAATTGGGTCGCACGAAAAGTCAGCATTTTGATACAGCATTCTGCCATTCTGCCCGGTCCGATGCAGTGCACGCGCAGCTTAAATCAGCTTTAACCGTCGCACTGCTAGGTGAAGGCTGTTCTAGGTTTTCTATGCTAATATTGTGACATTTCCCTACAGGGAGACGTTGCTTTAAGCGAATCTAAATGCAACCAGGAACTCAAGGTAAGTTTACTAATTATTTTTCGTAGGTTCAATCCATACTTCCATAATATTATAAATTTGAAAGTTTGTCTGTCTGTCTGTTACCACTTCACGCCCAAACCAGAGTAGACAGAACTAAGGAGTACCTCGACTTCAAACAAGCGGGCGAATATACGCGAGTTGGGCGCAACTGTCAATTTGAACATGTTTCTTAACCATGCTGCAGCTGGGTAATGCATTACTATTGATTAATGAGCTAGAATAAAACCTATTGAGCTTTGTCCACACTGTGCCTTTTTTGTTCATCAAGGGCATGCGTCATAGCGCAGTCAACAGCGTACGTGAGGCATGCCCGCGACGCATGCCCTCTGACCGTATCCAAAACTTTTGCTTAGTTCAATTTTTTCTGGAATTTCTCATTACCAAATAAGCCGCACATATTCCACCCAGTAAAACGTTCTCGTCGCACATGTTACAAAGCTGACTGACACTGCAACTGAACAAAAATGACAATGTTGGCGTTGCGTTTGTTAAAAGATACCAAAAATCAAACACTACGCATTCCTCTTCTATACTTGTCCAGTCATCATAAAGTCCTGCACGGCCTTTAAAATTACTACATTTAAGACCTTATATACGAACTTATGATTTGCAGGAACTAGAACGAACTCCCGTCGATGAAAACGAAAAAGAATTGTTAGCCGAATTACAAACATACAAAATCAAAAATCAGGAACTTGTGAGTGTCTCTTCTTTTAGGTTTCCGTACCCAAAGGGTAAAAAACTAAAAACGGGACCCTATTACTAAGACTACGATGTCTGTCCGTCTGACCGTCCGTCTGTCTGTCTCCAGGCTGTGTCTCAAAAACCATTATAGCTAGACTTCTGAAATTAAAGGGGGGCTTCCACATAAAACCATAAAATTTTGCCTACTTTCGCTCTATAACGGTACGGAACCCTTCGTGCGCGAGTCTAACTCGCACTTGGCCGATTTTTTATTTCTTTTGGTAAAAATAATAAAGAGAAAAAAAATGCGCGCACTGAAATCGTTGACCACATATTATATTACTATATAGTATATAGTAATATATTGACCATATGTCACTGAATAGCTGTTGCTGCCTTTTACAGCAAAAGGAAATCGCTTCTTTGGAAAACGAAGTGCTACACTTGAAGATTGAAATGGACAAGAACGCCTGTCGTGATACAACATATGCGTCCAACAAATCGGTAGTAAATTCACCTATTGTTATCGCTAGGTTTTCGCGCAGGAACCGTACATTTTTCCTATGTCCTTTCCCTTGTTGGTTTATTCCCCCTATTTAGTATATTCGACCGGCACTCGAAGAGCTTCAGCGGGCCCCTAGACAATCAATTTTATTGTGCAACATCACGTTATTGACCGTCTAGGGTTGATATTGAACGCGCCCGCCTTTCAATCTTATTGTCAAATAAATTGTTTAATACTATTGTTCAATGATATTGCACAATAAAATTGATTGTCAAGGGCCCACTTAAATCCTAGCTCCTATATCTTTTCTATACCATGCCCCCATGCCCTTGTACGTAGGTTGATGTATAAACTGTAGTACCAACTACTAAACTAATAACTTTTTGGTTTGAAGGTGGACCAAAGTTAATGTCAATCCTCATTACGGTTATGGTTGACACGAACACGATTTAGGCCCACTTGCGCCAGTTCGTGTTAAAGTCTATCGGGGATTAAGTATCATGTCATCTCTCTTGTTCTTCATATTTGCGCAAGATAATAATAACTCCCACACCGGTTTCGGTGACAGTGGCCGGTTTCATTGAAACCAGGAAGTAATTTTATAGTGCCCAAGTGTGTGCGCAGTACACAAGATCTCTCTATATTCCTTTACTCTCATAACCCAGTGGGACGGAAGACCGCCACGACTGTCGAGAGATCAGGCGCAAGACCGACTTTTACATGCCCATCCGACGCATGGATCATCTTACTTGTCAGACAATCAGGTGATCAGCCTGCATTGTCCTAACCAAACTTGGAAATAACATGTTTCCAACGCGGGAATCGAACCCTCCGAGTCAAGAGCCGCGCTCTAAACCACTGGACCACGGAGGCGTTCTTGAGCAAGAGAAGGTATATTGACGATAGATTAGCAATTAACCAAACTGGTGTAAATGGGCCTAAGTAATGAAAACCTTGTACGTGTCCGCCAAAGTCCTGACAACTTGACAGTTTCACTCAAAGTTTCACCTGAAGTTTAATCACACAACTGTGACTACAACTAGTCATAGAATGGATCGGCATCAATCGATCAGTTAAGGAGAACGCAGACTTAGAGCCAGTCCACACGGCGCGTTGCGTTGCGTCGTCACAACGCAAATATTTTGACGCATAGCCGGCCACACGGGCGCTGCGCTATCGCAGCGTTATTACGAAGCAGTCTTAACGTCAACACCCCCTCCCGCTTCGTCTCGGGGGCTGCTGTCCGTCATGTGTACGTTGTGACGACGCAGCGCGCCGTGTGAACACCTTGGTTATTTGTATGTAAAACAATGCAACGGCAGCGCTGCGTCGACGTAACGCTGACGCAACGCGCCGTGTGGACTGGCTCTTAGGGCTCCTACACAAAACTGCGAATTCATGCGAATTCGCATCGCAATGTCATTTTTAGGCTGCGTTTCCACTGAAGCGGAGCGGAGCTTAGCGGTGCCGAATTGACCAATCACCATGCTCGAAATCTTCGCTCCGCTTCGCTGTCATTCCGCTGGAATAGCACGATTGGTCAATTCGGGCACCGCTAAGCTCCGCTCCGCTTCAGTGGAAACGCAGCCTTATTATGAGTTTTGTCGCAGATTTTTGCGATTCGATGCGAATTCGTAGTTTTGTGTAGGAGCCCTAAATCGAACTGCTATAAATATAGAACAAAATATAATAGAATAGAATAGAATATAATAATAATTTATTTGCAGCTATTACTACTATATCATACAAAAAAATAACTTAAATTATTGTAATATTACAATAAAATAATGACAATAAAATAACTAAATAAATCAGCCGCAAATTGGACCAAGCTCGGCAGTGTTGGCACACCTAGCAGGTATCCAACGCCGGTCTTCCGCTTGACCCATTCCTACCTGCTCCTTTCCGCTTGACCCTTCATATAAAGACAAAGCACAATAAATTGAAAGAAAATTAATGGATATTGTGATAACGTGGTAGATTTAAATGCGCTTAACGCTACTTTTACTCGCCCACCAACTACTGTCGACCAAGCTACCAAAGCACACACGATTTCCCATATCTCCTCTCTTCCTTCACCTTTCTAGTTTGTATACTCCATTTTCGTTTAAGCCAGTAACCGAGGACGACTTAATGAAGCACATCAAAGCTATAACGTCCACTGCTGTGGGCGATGATGACCTTAGTCCACGTATGATTTCCCTTGCTCTCCCGGAACTCCTGCCCATTCTCACTCATATTTTCAATTATTCCTACACATAAAGCGGGGATGATATTTTTTTTTCGCATCCACCCCACCGTGTGGGGTGTCGTTGGATAGGTTTTTTAAAATATTACGAGTATTCATAGATCATTTTCCGATTTAATGATCCATTTGTGAAATATGAAGTTTCAAAGCGGAAAAAATCGTTAGAGTCCAGTGTCCCCCCCTTCTACCAGCTAAACGGTTGCTTCTAGAAATGTGAAAAAATTCACGGGAGTAGGAAATATGCTAAATTAAAAGGAAAATTATCACGGCTAAGAAGACTTCATAAGTTATTGAGTAACAGTCGATCAACTAAAAAAAAATATTCGGCGAAGTATAAAGGAACTTTTCGTTCTAATTCCTTTGAACGTAACCGAAATGATGTTGTAAGTAGTGTAAAACACGTTATAAATGTACATTCATTGACCATACAAAAATTATCAAAAACTAGCGATACTATGGAACCCTATATTGCGCGTGGCCCGACACGCACTTGGCCGGTTTTTATTAATACTGTAACATTAGTCATATTAACATGTAACTTACATATCTATGCCGACGACTTGCAGATATACCGTCGTCAATCACACATCGATAGCATTAGTTGCGCAGTTAGCGACGTCAATGCTGATCTCCAGCGGATTGCTGGTTGGGCTAAATCTTTTGGTCTGTTAGTGAATCCGATAAAAATCACAAGCCATTATCATAGGCAGCAAATATATGACCCAGCGCTTGCACATTGTTCCTAAAGTCACGTTTAATGGTACTCCTATTGACTATTCAAACACAGTAAGAAATCTTGGCATAACTGTTGATAGCAATCTGTCCTGGAATGCTCAGGTCTATGAAATTAGTAAAAAGATTTACCATTCTCTACACATGCTCAAGAGCCTTCAAAATTTCTTGCCTTTGAGTGCTAAACTCCTTCTAGTCCAGACCCTTATTTTCCCTATCCTTGATAATGGTGATATGGGGAAAAAAACTCAAAACTGTCCTGTTACTTAGACATTACTAAAGAGCTATTCTTAAAACTGGAATAGTTGCAGAATCTCTGCGTTCGTTTTGTTTTTGGCCTAAAAAAGTATGACCATGTGTCAGCTTTTAGGTCGCAACTTAATTGGCTCCCAATTCGTCTCCGCCGAAATACCCATATCCTTTCTCTCCTTTACAAAATCCTCTACAGTCCTATGTCTCCCTCTTACCTCATAGATCGTTTTAACTTCTCGCGACCTCCTGACACTTCGTGTAGGTTTAACGTGAGGACGAATCTATCCCTCCCCTCCCATCGCTCCAACATCTTCTCCTATTCTTTTACCGTTCATGCAGTGAGATTATGTAACTCCCTTCCCCATACCATTCGTGACAGCCCTTCCATTACTGTTTTAAAAAGTCGACTAAACGAGCAGTACCTTAACAAGGAGTCCTAAAGTATATTATAGTATTAAATATATATTTATAGTAATGTATTTAGTCTATTATAGTATATTTATGTTTTGTATTGTATTATTTTATCTTAATTGTATTAGTATTAAGTTATCTATATATTTATCTATGCACACCCTTTTTGATATTTCCCATCAAATTTCTCGTCGTAGGACTGCTGGAAAAAATCTCTGTTAGAGATATGCAGTACCTGTTATGTAGTCTTTCTTTTTGTGTATATTTCCATGTGAAACTATCTTTTTTAATTGCATGTTAAATAAATAAATAAAATGTCTCTGAGTGCATAATAATACCTATCATTGATTCATGGACGAGCTTGATTTCGATTATCTTAGATATACAGTCTAAGGCCCATATAAATAGTCAGTACTTAAGATGCGACCCGGTCTCAAGACGCGGTTCGGCTCTGTGATTGGTCCAAATTTTGACAGCCAACCAATCACAGAACCTGATTGTATATATATATATATATATATATATATATATATATATATATATATATATATATATATATATATATATATATATATATATATATATATATATATATATATATATATATATATATATATATATATATATATATATATATATATATATATATATATATATATATATATATATATATATATATATAAGATTTATACGGGCCTTAGGTCTACTACAAATATTACTTAACTTTTGAATCATTACGACCGCACTCAGACTCTTGTACTAGTATTAATATAATTAGTTATAATTAAAAAATAACATCTCCCATTACTACAAAACTATTACAAGAAATAAATTAAAAGGACCATATAAAAACTTGAATTCCGCAACGAATGTGTCAATCGGGAGATGGTATTTTCCTTTGTGTAGTTTTATTATGAGGGCGGCGAAGCAATTACCTACAGTTTACAACTTTAATGGCCCGCTTTGTGGACAAAATGAAATCGTCAAAGTTACTAAGACGGGAGTGGGAGCATCTCCTATTTAAACGCTAAAGTATAAATGTAACATCTGCAACTTGCCCCTTACCCGGTAGATATTAAACAAACATTTGTACAGCGGAATAGTTATGAGCTAAACAATGTATTTCTTTTTAACCACACTGCGTCTGTTTTTTAGAGTATGTATGTTACATGTAAAATTGTTTATCACGCTCTACAGCCTGATGGATTTTAGCTTGAGAGAAATAGATTTGTGTTTGCCGGGTATGTTAAAATATAAAATTAAAATTGCGGAAAAGCACAGTCGGGTTCTAAATTACCATTTCTTGATAAGTATAAAGATCGTCATTTTGACGTCATGGTTTTGTGGTTACAAATTAGCGGTGTCAGGTGTGTGATCATCTTGTTAAATATAATAATTAGTGTACATACTTCTCAGTAGGTTTCATTATGAAGTAGGAACTAAATATTTGAATCTAATTTCTTTTCTTTCAGTGCGCTATGCACGGAGACCTGCAGTGTCCAGCGCCATGCAACGCAAATTCAGGACAAGTAAGTAAATTACTAAATAATACGGTTGCCGGACAGTAATTTTGGATATACCTACAGTTGTATTTTCACTTCTTCACATAGGCTTCTGTGATTGGTTTAGTGATACATATTCGATGAACTTGCAACTTGCAAGCAACTCGCGCTGTGTAAGCGATTTCATAAACGTAGTAAAAATTTTAAATGAATTCAAATAAACTCGCCAGGTATAAACAGAATTAAACTTTTCAGACACCGGGGGACAAGGAAATTCAGAAACTTCAGATTCAACTGCGGCAGACGGAGGAGAATTTTAAAACAAAAGTCACCGAGGTAAAGTCTCCGATGATTTGCTTTTGTTGCCCTTCCCGCAGTTCATTTGAGAAAGTTAAATACAAATATCACGAATTTTGTGCATTTTATGAATTACACTGAGTCAATACTTGTGTACTGAGCAGTTGTGTCAACTACACCAGAAAAGTCTAGTCTACAAACTTGCTAGAAAAGTCGCTGAACAGACGAGGCAAAAAATATGTAAAGTGTCTGTACTTTGTATACAAAGTGTAAATCGTTTTATTACTAGGAAAGTGAGTCTCCTCTACTGAGAATCTTACTATCGCAATACCAATAAATTAAAAATTATTTTCATTGAATGAACAATAGGTAAATTTAATATGTTCCTTATTTTATTCGACAATAGCAGTATACTCAAACGCCGTCACATGGAAATTGTAGCTTTATAAAACCGACTTCCAAGGTAGATACAATAATATTCTTAAATGAACTAAAAATATCAAATAAAATCTTATTCTGTACTATTTCTATTCTCAATCTCCATTATTTTTAAGTCGGTACCAGCTAACTTAATCGTGAGTGCTATATTATAGATGCAATTTATTGTATTTACCTTGGAAGTCGGTTTAAATTTTTTGTTTAAAAATAATAATTTTACTCTTTTTAGTTATATTTAAGGTTATCTATAAAGTTTTGCTGTTTTTATTTAAACCTTTAGGTGAACAAGTCATAGTGAACACATGACAAGCGAGATACTGGTATGTGCTTGCAGTTCTATAAGCAATACCGTAATTTTAAATACCTATCTTTAAAGACTCAGTAGTTCTGTTCAGTAATTTCGGATCTGAATTACACTTTCACATGAAAACTCATTAACTCAGGTAGTGGTTGGTATATGCTTGGAGTTCTTTAAGCGAAGCCGAAATTTTCAATCGCCTATCTTTAATGACTCGGGAGTTCTGTTCAGTGACTTTGGATCTATCACGTATGAAAACTCATCAGATCAATATTTTATGCTTTTACTACTTAAACAATATCACTATCACAAAATTTGTCAAAATACATTCCGTGTTCCCTACATACCTCATGGATTCCACGATCAATTTTCTACCTTGGAAACCATACCATTCGAAGTTCAAATTATAATATTATTATACTTTACAAAATATTAAAATAATTTTCATAATCGCTTAACATTCGACATCCTTTTCGATCTAAAAATACTATGAAAAGTACCAATAATAGGATCATAATATTGTGCTAATTATGATGATGTATGGTGAATGGAATGGATGAATGTGGTGATGATAATGATGATTAATATTATTTGGATAGTAGTATATGCTTTCAGTTCTTAAAACATCGCCGAAGCCCCTAAACATGTATCTATAAGGAGTAAGGAGTTCTGTTCAATATCTTCGGAACCATGGTATACCAGGATACAAAATCTTGCTCATTGGTAGTATATGCTTGATATACTTCACATAAAACCAAAATCACCATATTTTTCCATGAGGAGTTCCCTCGATTACTCATGGATCCCATCATCAGGTCACCACTTTTGTGAACATGGTACCAAATTGGAGTAATACCATATATGTATAAAAAAGAAAACAAGAATTTTGAAAATCGGTTCACAAACGGCGGAGTAATCGTTGATATATATATCCACAGCCGAACGTATAACCTCCTCGTTTTTGAAAGTCGGTTAAAAAGCGACGGTCACTCAGAACGTATTGTTGAACAATTTTTCTAATGTACCCCTCATCTGTTCTAGTGTGCGATACTCAGAACGGAGTTTCAAAAGCAGAAAGAAGAACTGGAGAAAGAGAGATGCCTTCATCGCGAAGTGGCACACAAACTTCGAGAGTTGGAGATGAAATTCGAGGGTCTCACAGCCCAAACTAACTCTCTACTGGGAACCAAAGAGCAGGCTTTTGAACAGGAGGTCAATGTAAAAGCTTTGAAGCAGTGCTACAGAGAGGCCAGGGATGAAATTGAAGAACTACGTCTGCTCATGAGAGAACAGAATGATCAATTGCAGGATTATAGAGTCAAGGTATTATTGGGAATCTTCAAATTTTATGGCTGCTGTACTAGCTGCTAGCTGCACAGGTTAAATTTCAAAATATGAGTGATATTTTTTCAGTGTCAGAATTTTGCTTATGAATTATAATATAGCTTGTATACGTTCAGATGACATCATTGTTGATTGGTATTAACCAATCAACTAATACCAATGGTATATCTTGACGTAAGCCAATCAGAGACTCTAGTGAATATATATTCACTAGAACGGTTTATGGGGTTTTTACTGAAGTTTATCTAAGTTCAAGTCGAAAAACTCCTCAAACCGTCCATTAGTAAGGTATTAAGTATGTGAATGTAAATAAAGATACTCGAACCCGCAAAGCCTGAACATCTATTCAACCGGTGCGGTTTGAATACCAATTTTGGTATCAAATCGAATACATTAACACTATCCCTTTGTCGAAGCATAGACAATTACGTTTGCTAATAGCTTTGTTTCCGTGCCTACTAAATATTTAAGTTCGTATTGTGTGGAAGCTCGATTTTGTTTTTGCTACGCCGGCCGGGTTAATTTAGTCCGTGTTGAGCATCTAATTTTGTGGTCAACTCAAATTGTGGTCAGTTTCGTAGAACAATGTACGAGACTAGTTAATAAAGGCTTTCAATATAGAAATATCCGACTACTTAGACTAGCATATTGAGCCATGATTGCGAAGTTGAACATGCACAGTCGACGTCGACGATGGGCTACCAAATACGAATATGCTGGTCTATACGCCTGTAATCGCTCGTGATGGTCCATTGTGGGCCAAGAAAGGCCGTATAATTAACTGTGCACAAAAGACGTACGTAACCAATTTACGTTTTTTCATTCGCAGTACCTTCAGGCACAACAGCTGGTGGAGGAGCAGAAGCGTCAAATGGACACGATGGACATGGACAACGCCAGAATAAGCGAACAAATCAACCTCGAAATACAAAGAGTTAAGGTAAATAAAGAAATAAATAAATAAACAGACAAACGTTAATTCAATGAGTAGTTGAGTCTTTCGTCCCATAAATTTTCGTCCCAATGACGAATGACTAGAACAGAATTTTTATCATTTTTTCATCCAGCGTTTCCTCAGTAATTAATTTGCATGACTTTTAAGTTAAAATCAGTAGGGTTAGCAAAAAGTGGTAGATTTGAATATAAAACAAATTTTTACTTTTGTATGAAAATATTTTTAGGTTCGATCAGAAATAATCAGAATTCATCAAAATATTTGATTAAATTTTGTGTGCTTATTGGGTAGTTCTAAGAATCGGCCATCATCCATTTTATCGGGTGTATAAAATGAATAATCATCCCAATATTAATTAGATGCAACTAGTAAAAAGGCTCCAGGAGAGTAACCAGTCTCTAGAAACCGACCAAACCATGCAGAGGAGTTTCCATCAAGTTGGTCCATATGATGTCAAAACATGGGTTGATTTGACCAGATTATTCTGGTTTTGGCCTGGTCTCCAGGGTTTTCTGACATAAAATCTATCTACTGTGATTAGAATATGCAATGTTAAATACATTTCAGAGATTTTCAAGTAAGATAGATACCAGAAAAAAAGATTACTTGAAATTACAAAGAACATAGGGCCTCATACCGATGAATGACTCAAAAATGTATTTAAGGTAAAAATACTCAACACTAAGTATCGCATAAAATTCATTATTATTAATTTGACTATTATCAATAAAAATGTAAAAGATTTTCTCTCTTTCGAATGAAAATTTTAGTTTTATAAAACGAAATAAAGAATTGTTGGCATATAACTTTTCTGTGGCCATAGAAGAGCCAATGATTTTTGATAGAAATAAAAAATCCGGATTTTTTTTTATGTTTTATTAAAGACCATAAAATAAGCTATCATTCTTTCATTGACTGTCTTCAAAAAGCCTGATAAATTTCATAAAATACAAATATCCCTAGACTTAGTTGATGTGTGTTTTTGAAAATCGACCACTTTAGAAGCTAAGCATGGCAATGATTGGAGATAGATACAAAGTGTTAAATACATAGATGTAGTAAATTTTATAAGCTTTTGTTATGTAGAAAACACTTTTTGTCTACAACGTACCGTTTTAAAGTTAGTAGCAAAAAACTCAAAAACGGGAAATTTAACCCTCTCCCCCCACTCCGGCTCCCCCCCCCCCCCCCCCTAGGAGCGGGGATTTTTAGTATTTTTACCTTCTGGACCTCCTGAACACATTTCTGAAGAAATTGCTTAGGTTGCAGCTCACGCACTCTATACCTGCTTTATTAAGTGCACTATCGGTTAAAAGGCCGTGCGCGAAATAAGTTACGATATTGTAGCGTTTATTTGTATAAACGAAATATTTGAGTGTTATTTGAACATATCTAATGTTCAAATAACACTCAACTATTTCGTTTACATTAACAAATATTTTCGCAAACGAAATTGCTGGCAATAGCCAGCAATTTGTTCGAGAAATCCGTATTATGATTTTTGACTCGATGAAAAGTAGGTAGCTTAAGTTTATACAAGTGCGAAATTTGGAAAACGTATTTTTACTAGATTGAAAGTAGAGTTAATGCTTTGTTTATCAGGTAACACTGTTGTGTTAGTAGTACAAACAAAGGATTAAGGGTGCGTTTCCACTGAAGCAGAGCGGAGCTTAGCGGTGCCTGAATTGACCAATCCTGCTATTCCAGCGAAATGACAGCGAAGCGGAGCGAAGATTTCGAGCGTGGTAATTGGTCAATTCGGCACCGCTAAGCTCCGCTCCGCTCCGCGTCAGTGGAAACGCGGCCTAACAGATACTTCCTTTGTTAATACCTGTGTGAAATTATTTGTAGAACATATTAAAGTTAATGTAACTTATTAATTATGTAACTTAAAATATTTTGTCTAGGTGCATACAATTTTATACAGTACTTTCAGGATTAACATTAATAGAATATTGGTATAAACCGGAATAAAATTTGTAGCTATGCGGTATGCCGTTGGGAGGCCGCCATATTGATTTTATATTCTTTTACAAATCGAACCCGCCTTGAAGCCATTGAATAAACTTAGAACTCTTAAAATAAACATTTAATATCGAAGCCAATCATTTTTTCTTTATTTTCCGCAGCTCCAGGTAAAATTGCGTAATAATTTAATACACGGAAAATTTCGTTGGGACTACTCTTTTCCCGGAATGTTTGCTGAAAAATAGGTTATTTTTTAAAAGATCTTAGAATTTGGAGTTATTATTTAGTGTGGTTTACTTTTGGCAGCATTACGTATTAGTAATAATTCGGCAGTGTAATGCTGTCGCATAATATGTTATAGTTTAGTATGTTATAGTTACCTAACTATATACCTATTCTATCGTGTCAGAGATTATATCGTGTAAGATATATATCATGAGAGAGAGAGAGAGAAATCCAATTAAGATTGATTCAAGATATGCATACTTCCAAAATTCAATGCGAAAGTGTGTCTGTCTGTCTACCTTAGTTAGTTTAGTTAACCTCTTCACGCCCAAACCGCTGAACCAATTTTTCTGAAGTGGTATGAACATACTTTGAGTGCCGGGAAAGGACATAGGATACTTTTGATCCCGGAAAAATGTACGGTTCCCGCGCGATAAAGGAATTTTGGCGCAACGGAGTTGCGGGCGTCATCTAGTTATATTATGTAACTTAAAAATCAGCGCTATAAAAATTATCTCTTACAGCTTGTATTTCAAGAGAAGCTGCAGGAGCTGGCACCGATACCGGATCTGTTGAGATCGACGCAGATCAAGTTAAAAGATGCCCAGCAGAATCAAGCCATAGCCGAGCACAACGCGGAACAACTGGCCAGAGAGCTAAATTCTGCTAGGGAAAAGGTAATCCTGTGGACTTGGCATAGCTACAGTACAAAACCATACTAATATTATAAATTCGAAAGTATAACTGTTTGTATCTTTTTCTGTCTGTTACCTCTTCAATCTTCGCGCTTAAGGCCATCCCCCGAGCAAACGACCTTGACCATGCATTTGACGCGTTGCCGAGATCGCACAAAAATCCTATTTTTTTACTTATCTTAGTTAAAAATTGATCTAAAAAAATTAAAACGGAGAATATGTAGTTAATGAAATCGTCTGTCTATTGTCGTGTGTTTCAAATAAACGTAATTTGTAAATACTAGGGAGATGCTGAAAGTATGCTTCAATATTTTTAATAAATTGGTATTACTTTGGAAGCTAATATCATTAGTATAATAAACAAAAATAGAAAATTTAAAACGGGAAATGGAATGTTGATATACTGAAGATTATTGCTGTATTTTTATTATAACTTTGTAGCTTTGAAATTATGAGTTTATAAGGCTATAAATACGGTAAATTACGGAATCTCCGTAGGGAAGGGCCTTAAACCGCTTAACAGATTTTGATAAAATTTGGTATGGACATTGGAGATATTTTGAGTCCCGGTTGCCCTTGTCATTGGATACTTTGTATCCCGGAAAAATGCTTGGTTCCTGCGCGATAAACAAATTTCTGTGCATCGGAGTTGCAGACGTCAGTCACTACTATTGTTATGAATTAGTGACAAAATGATAATTTCTTTGACAATCTATCTCTTTGTCTACTCTAGAGTATAAAGAAACTTTTTCTATTGTGGCTTAGCATGGAGTGTGTGAGAGTGTGTTTCATATTTTTCCTTAGGCCCCACATAGACGGTCCGCATCTTGCAGTCGAAATCATGCGGTCGCCGCACGGCGATCTGTAGTTTTCATACTAAATTCATATCCGCAAGACAGGGACCGCTCGAGCAATTCTTGAGCGGTCGGTGCAAATTTCAACGCGACCGCTCTAGAGCAGTCGGTCCCTACTGCAACTTGTGGTCCGTCTATCTAGCTATGGCCAGTCCACTCGTCCAAGCCGTTATTATTAACCTTCAATCTCCGAAACCGATATCGAATAGGAAATGTGACCACTCTCTTAGCAAGTGTATAATTTGCGGTATTGCAATCGATGCTCGCTACCGATACAATATTATTACTTGGTGTGCTAGTAGATGTTATTTTCACTTTTGAATCTCCTTACCCATAAAGTCCATACTAACATGCGAAAGTGTGTCTGTCTGTCTGTTACCTCTTCACGCCAAAACGGCTGAACCGATTTTTATGGGTATGGAGATATTTTGTATCCTGGGAAATGATATACGATACTTTTTAACCCGGAAAAATATATGGTTCTCGCGCGATAAATGAATTTTAGCTCAAAGTTTTATATGCGGGTGTCATCTACTATTCAATTATAAAATATATTTTTTTTAGCTACAAATAATTGAGTTTTTGAAACAGATTCACATGCTGCTCAATAGCAAAATCAAGCCCATTGAGAAACCAACTCAAGACAAGTCCTCGGAAGAGAAACAGATAGCGTTACTTAGTCAAAGGGTGACGCAGCTAACCGAAATGAACACCTCGTATAAGAATGAAATAGAAAGACTCAAGTATGTGTATTTATATAATATGTTGGACGTGATTTATCGTATTAAAAGTGCAAGTGCTTCTTACCTCGCAAAGAAGTTCCCCTTTTCGCAAAGTCCGATTTTTATATTCGATTGTTGCTGTGAAACTATTGTAGTTTAAAGTTACCGATATTACTTTTTGTGTCGTTTAAATATAGCTACTTGGATCAGCTTTTAAACTTCATAATGATTAATTTTTGTTTTTCATCACGTCGTTGACAAATACGTTCATGACTTCGTTCTCTGACAATAATTATTATATATTATAGAAGCCTTTTAATAAAGGTTATTTCAATTATAGGGGTAACGTTATTCGCATGGAGGAAGCGGTGTTGGCCAACGAGAAGCGTCTGCAGGAGAAGCTGCACGAGTGTGCGCAGCTTGGCGGCGAGCTGGACAGGACGAGGGATGAGGCGGCGAGAGCATTGCAGCGGGCCTCAGAGAGAACAGAGACCATACGCAAGTAAGTGCTATAAAGGTGAATGCTGCAACTACTGCAGGACACAGATATGTAGCAGGTGAAGCTAAAACGGCTGCAAAGGAGCTGCGGATAAACTGAAGAGAACTGAAGATATTCGCTGAAACGACTGCAGAACTGTGGATAAAAACAGACTCCATCTCCATCGTGAACTTCTCCTGAGGTTTAAGAATTTAAATGTATCAAACTTTGCGTGCAGTGCAATTAGCATTTTGCTGTTGCACATTCGGCGCATCTGCCTATTTTGCGAAATGCACATTTTATTTAGCTCACATAATATTTTAATAATTATATTGCGCACTTTATTTAAAGTCTTTTTACAAATGAAGCTGTTAATTTTGACGATTATAATGTTCTTTATCAGATGCATGCAGACGTCCGTAGCGGAACTGGAACGGCAGCTCGCTGCTGCCAGAGCTCAAGTGAAAATAGCTGAGAAGGACAAGGAACAAGTAAGATTTCATTTTAATAGTATAACTTGCTTTTTGTAATCCTTGCTAGAAATTTGCCAAGGCCATTAAAATATAGTTGCAAGACGTGAGTGGAGGAACCACATGACTAACGTTAGGAGAATTACTCATTTTTTCCCTTATAATTTTAACAAACCTCGTAAATTACCTACTATAATATGCGCTGTAAAAGTAGCAGCGCTGCAAAAGTTTTTTTTTAACTTTTGTATGAGAAAAGTCATGACGCTGGGGTGCTTGCCCATATAAATTACAAAAAAAAGTTCTCTCAGCGCTGCTACTTTCACAGTGTACTCTAGACTCTAGAGGTATATAAGGGACATACGCACTCTAAATTATCACTTATTTTTATTGAACTTTACATTCAACATGTTTTCTTGTTTTAGGTCCAAGCGCGTATGCAATCTCAAATACAGCGGCTAAACGAGAACTTTGAACAGGCGCAGCTCAGGATATTAGGTCTTCAGACACAAGTCCAGACGCTAAAACGTACGGTGTCCAGTACAGATGAAGGAGAGGGAGATAATGAGGAGTGTACGTGCAAGAACTTCTTTGACTAAAAGGACCACGAAAACCATGTTGAAAATGGTCGTTTGTGAATTTATGAGATAATTTTTTCTTTATATTCATTTTATTTTTTTAATATCAACTTTTTATTAATGAGTTGTTTTATTTTTGTAAATGAAAACTACACAGTATATTATGTATTTTTTTATTAAAACTAAAAAAATTCGTTGGAAATAAGAATACACAAATAGGTTGCCTTTATGAAACGGAATTAGTAATACGATATCCACAAAAATAAATAGGTGTATCCTAAGTACGAAACAGTATCTTATAAAACATTTGAAACTACATAACATTGACATCATTAGATACAAAACATATTTTTGCTTACTACAAAACTATAAATGCACAGTTTCGTCGGCCGTCTAGCAACACAATCAACATAATCGCATGCGCCGAGTGCCGACAGGCGACAAAAAAAATCGGCCAAGTGCGAGTCGGACTCCACTATACCACTATAGAGCGAAAGTAAGCAAAAAATTGTAATTTTTGTATGGGAAATTAAATATTTATTTTATTTTAATTTTATGATTTATTATTATTAATAATAATAGCCTTTTTATTCTGACTTCAAGCCTAGTATTGTGCAATATCAGGCTTCAATTTTATAGAACAGTTTATTTGACAATAACATTGCAGGCGCGCGATGTTCAATATCAACCCTAGACGGTCAATAATATTACGCAATACGTGATATTGCGCAATAAAATTGCTCTTGAAGGCGCGCGATGTTCAATATCAACCCTAGACGGTCAATAATATTACGCAATACCACAGAATACATATTAGTACAAATAGCAATACGTGATATTGCGCAATAAAATTGCTCGTCTATAATTCTGTCTACTTTGTCTAGGGGCCCGCTTACATCCGTGTCATTAGTCGTTTCCTCGAGATTTTCTCCTCTAGAGTCTACTCAACCTCAATCCTCAAAAAGTATGTCATTTTTTCAACAAAACGTCATAATTGAGGATTGAGGTTGAATCGAGTGGTGAAAATCTCGAAGAAACGGCTAATGATACGGGCAGATTTTGAATCCTTTTCTTAGCACCATTGGTCATTTACTGCCAACATACCTATCACACCATCGGACACCATTGGAGGCAGTGCCGGTTTTAGCACTACCAGCGCCCTGGGCATTCGCCGCTACTGATTGGAGGTATGAATTTATTGATTCTCCTTCCACGTGTAGACATTGCCAGCTGCGGCGTAACAGTTGCGTAAGGACTCCTGAGCAATATGGGTTTCCCTATGCGGCGGCCGAGCGTGATCATGGAACGTGTCTAGAGCTTCACACAACTTGCTTATAGCCTCCCTCATACGGTCCTGCTCGATCAGCTTCGCACCTTCCTGATAACAGAAAGTTTGGATCAACTTTTGATTATGCGAAAGAAATATTGGTCGATTCAAAATTGGAAAAGAACGTTCTTTAAAAATCACAAAATCGAAGGTTGCCTCAGAAAGTACAGTTTGCTTTATAAGATGACTATGACTTTATAATTTTCCATATGTTTAACATCACATTTCATAAAAGTGAAGCGATGAAGTCACATAAATACATTTTACCCACATACTACCAGCCAGACGTCACTTAACTAAGAGTGGGTTGCACCAGAGGCGTGGTTATAGTTACAGTTAAGGTTATAGTTAAGGCTAACTTAACTTTAACCTTAACTTTGACCACAGAATTTGACAGATGTCTGTTGCGTTTTTTTTTTGTTTTATTAAAGATACAGTTCTATACAGACACAGATACAGTTACAGATACCTTAAAAATCGTCAGGAAAAATATTTGTTATAACAACACTTTGAGCCATAGTAAATTTTCACGAAAAAATTTCGATATAAGTATGAGCGGTTATGGTTATAATTAAATATGGCGTCCTTAACCAAAGATTTGACATTTTGCACTGTAGTTATAGTTGAAGTTACATTTATAGTTAGTAAGTGAGTTGGTGCAACCCACCCTTAAGTTTATAAGCCTCAAATGAAGCAAAGCGTAAAAAACATTTCTAACATTTTATACAAGAAGTAATAGTGAAGGATTATTAAATTGTAGAATGGAAAGACAGTTTTAGTAGAGAGTGGGCTGTCTCGGCCAGAATATTTTATGAAATGGATTTTAAATTGGCCACACAGTGGCTGCAGTGACTGTGACAGTCGTCTTACTATTTGAAACGCTCCCTTTTAAAGCTGCTACTTATATAATATGGCTTTATACAGAGGGTAACAGAACTATACAGTACTCGGCGAAACATGGCGGTAGCGGTCATTGACTCCCTGTCAAAAAACTTGTCATTTTCTATATAAACCGCGATTGACAATGAAGTGTCAGATGTTCCTAGTTTTAGGGCGATGTCGTATTTTGCATACTCGATGTGAACTGAATATGAAGCATATCACTTCGAACTCATAAAAAGTTGGAGATTATCATTCTAAGAGTTACCAAGAGGTTTTCCGATGAATCTGTAATGATCTGTGTCTTTATAAGGGGTCACTTTTATTCTTAAATATTCTAAATACAGTGCGAGCATTTTTCATTTAGTGCCTAGACTAAAAAGGTCAAAGACCGCAACCGCCATGTTTCGCCGAGTACAGTATAAGTGATAAACCTTTAAGGTGATCGCACATTTATCAGCACGTACGCACCGAACGTATTTTAGAATTCGTTGAATGAAATGATTTAAGGCGGGCTGAAACCCCATTTTGTTATTTCTTGATACCCAATTTACCTAGTTCCAATATAATAACGAAATGTAAAAAAATATGAGATATAGAGCACAATATTTAAAAGGGTTTAAATCAAAAACATTTTAATAAAAAATAATACTTTCGCTGTAACCCTTCGATCGCGGATTCTTGGAAATGCTATTGTATTCTATTGTTGTCGCGACCACCGGTGCCCGTATGGGGCTTAATGAGTTAATTTACAAACTCACCTCCGACAAAACTCTTTGTCATCAAAATATAAGTATTAACAAGAATAACTTACATTTTATTTTAATAAATTGTCAATGAATCTATTTTAAAAAGGTCTAAAACGAATAATCCTTTTTCTTAATATTTATTTCGAAAGATGTTTAAAAAAAAAACACACACGAAAAATAAAATTGAGAAGATCTGCCCGTCGTAACTTACAATTTTATGTTAAGCTAAAATGAATCTTATTGCGATGCATACACGCTTGGCATTCGCGTTCGCAAGGTTATCGTTTTGGAATTGAGGTAAGTGCTCGCCTTAAAACCTCGCATATTCGTCCGCACCGTACGCGCCGCACTTCGTGTACTATGCGGTGCGTTCGACGGCACGTTTTAAACGGCACGTACCGGTGCTGACAAATGTGCGATCGGCTTAAGGGTGTGAATGGGTATATTCAGAGTTCTCTGTGAAAATAGCAGCGGTGAAAGAGCAATTTTTTTTGTATGTGCAAGGGCCCAAGCATCATGAATTTGTCCATACAAAATTAAAAAAAGGTTACTCTTTCAAAGCTGCTAAAAGTAGCAGCTTTAAGTACCTTGTATATAGTTGACTGTGTAAAGACAGTCAACTATATACAAGATACTCATACATACCCTAAAGTGTTATAATTATGTTTTGTTACATCTGTATATTATATTATTATCTCTCTTTGTCATGTTACCCTAATACGTTCAAATGAAAATATGTGTTTGAAGGAGAACGATCTTAAGGCTGCTACTATAATATGGCTTTATACAGAGTGTAACAGAACTAAGTGATAATACTTTAGGGTGTGTATAATGGGTTTTCTATATATTATGTAGAGTTCACTGTAAAAATAGTAGCGCTGAAAGAGCAATCTTTTTTGTGATTTGTATGAGCAAGCACTCCAGCGCGGCGTCATGAATTTTCCAATACAAAAGTATAAAAAAATTACTCTTTCAGCGCTGCTACTTTCACAGCGAACTCTACATAAGGGTACACACTCTAAAGTTATATCACTAACTAAGTGATATAACTATATAAATAAAATGTTACACCCTGTTTAGTGTTTAATCGACGCAGTTAATGTCGCAGCTTATAACACTTAACGCTGCTTCACGTCTCGATGTGACCCTAAAATCTGACCCTAAATTTTAATATTACCACATTTAAAATCTACATTCTAATAATGTAGCATCTAAAAGGCCGGTAAGTTATATAACTTGGCTACTGAATGGCTGGTGACTGAATAACTTGGCTGCATTTTAGATAAAAGATGGCAGATTTTAAATGTGGTAGAATTTCCGAGCTCGAGTATGGAAAAAGCATCCTGATTCCTAAAATCCGCAAAAGTAGTTTTATCACAATGATTCTAAATTGTGACATTGTTCGGAATTTCCCCAGTGTGTTCCGCGAGATATTATTAGCATATGACATATTATGCCTGTACACGAATTCTACTATGTTAATGTAACATCCCACATTGTCCCTTGTTCGCTCGAAAAAAAACCGGCCAAGTGCGTGTCGGGCCACGCGCAATATAGGGTTCCGTAGTACCACTAGGAATTGAAAATTTTTGTATGGTCAATGAATGTACATTTATAACGTGTTTTAAACTACTAACAACATCATCTCAGTTACTTTCAAAGTAATTTAAACGAAAAGTTCCTTTATACTTCGCCGAATACCTTTTTTTCGTTGATCGACTATTACTCAATAACTTATGAAGTCTTCGTAGCCGTGATAGTTTTCCTTTTAAATTCAGCATATTTCCTACTCCCGTGAATTTTTTTACATTTCCAGAAACAACCGTTTAGCTGGTAGAAGGGCTGGGACACTGGACTCTAACGATTTTTTCCAATTTAAAACTGGGGTGGTTACCCCACACGATGGGGTGGACGCGAAAAAAAAAATTCATCCCCGGTTGATGTGTAAGGGAGGTACCATAAAAAATATGTTTTAAAGTTTCTGTGTACCATTTTGTCGGCATTATTAATATGTGCATTAATGCCAAATTACAGCTTTGTAGGTTCTATAGTCTCTGAGCAAAACCGCGGAAAGACAGACGGACAGACGGACAGACAGACGGACAGACCGAAACTATAAGGGTTCCTTGTTGACTACGGAACCCTAAAAAAATGAGCTGGTCGTCCTTAGCTCTATATGTACTTACAGAAAAACTTTTACTAAGCTTTTATAAAAATATCACGAAGGTCTTGCTGCCCATGGTATTTGGGCCATTTTGCCAAAAACATCAAAATAATATTCTCTACGTCATAGAAATACTTTACCATTTCCTGAGAATATCACGTTGTACTTTGATAGCAAACAGTCTAGATTGAACAAGGAACAGAGAGCTGCATTAATGTTGCATTGTATTACTAGAATCGGGGCTGAATGACTATATCGTACCGGATGTGCTGAGATTTCAACTATTTCAGTATTACAGCCGGAGCGTGGTACGTGGTGCGTGATTTGATTCTGCGAGGTTAGTTTGTATGCATATGATGCGCCAAAACAAGCCCAACACAAAATCAAGAGTATATTGTGTTTGGAATTAAGCATTACAGTGCAGCTAAATCAGGACCCAATTCATAATCAGATAGAGTATTCTCATAGGCGAATGCTACAAAATAATAATATTATTATGTATCTGATACATGAGAATCGTAGTCCAGTATCACAATATTTATCTAATACTTAATTTTGTATTTATTAGATAAATATCACAATAATTATCGAGCATGTAGCATTTACTATAAGTTTAGCGTTTTGTAAATGTAAAGGTCAGTTTACATCGAAACGAAATAGGGCACAGCGATGCAGAGTAGCAATACCAATAGCCTAAGCACGGCGACCAGTAGAAATGCGATAGTATAGACAAACTGTGGACATAAACTTAAGATGCCGTTCCGATCTTTACCGCGGCTAATCGCGACTGACAAAAATTCAATTAAAATGCCACTTTATGACAGGCTATAGTATATGTCATAAAGTAGGATATTATTTGAATTTCTAGGACTATAGTCTGTCATAAAGTGGCATTTTAATTGAATTTTTCGGAACGAAAAAAGATCGGAACGGCACCTCGCATTTCCACTGGTCGCCGTGCTAGGGCTACAAATTGAAAAGTCCAGCGATGTCACGCTTTTTTGTCTATTTTAATTTTGTATGTATTTTTTTTATCAACACCAAGTCTTAGTCTTGGATCGTTTCGTTTCTTTTCTGCGTGATTAATATTATAGACTTATAGTGTTAACTAAAAATTATAAATTTAAAATATAAACTTTAATTACTACTTTTCATACTTTTACCATAATGTCTACTGCAGTTTTACATTTAATATTTGCAAAGTTTTATTAGATGTAAAACTAAAATAACGTAAAGCAGAAACAGAAATATTACTATATCCTTTTGCAAAGATAACATTTGAGTTGGAGTAGGGTAATATTGCACCGAGTTAGTCGCTTTTAGATATTATGCTTGTACAATTTCTGTTACTCACTGTATGTAATTTAAACTTATTACTTATACAACTTGTAACATACGTCCATTAAATAGTGTTTACTGTGAAGGAAGCAGCATTGAAGGAGTAAATTCTTTTTTTTATGATATGGATGTACTGTAACTTTTTGGTGGAAATACATGTTTCACAGTAATAAATATACACTTTTCATGTACTTATTTTACTTTGTTAATATATTTTGTTACAATTTTAATGTTTTTTTTTGAAAATTTCGACAAAATAACACCCGAGGATGATTTTGTCGAAACCGGTCGAGTAAAACATTAAAATTGTAACAAATTAAATTAATAAAGTAGAATAAGTGCATGAAAAGTGTATAAATATTTATTACTGTGAATTCTTTTAATTATGAATAATAATAATTTTCTGCACAAAGTTACGATATAGAGGCATTTCTCATATTAACGTAAAACTCTTTCAGCGCTGTTACTTTGCAGTAAATCGTCTAGTTTGACCTACTTCTTTTTTTCATGCTAATCGTTTCTTAATCATTCATTCACCAAAAAAACTAATATTTTAAACAGTAGAAACCCATAAAAATGTAGATTGAAAAATATGCCTTTTAAATGGCGCCAAAAACACTGTCCGCCATAGTGTGACGTCATATTTTTTGTATTTTATACTTTCTTTATTGAATTTTTTAATGTGCTAAACGTACGAGTCTAAAAGTGTCAAAAAATTAGAAAATAATTAAATAAGAAATGAGAAATCATTTGTAAAGTTGAAAACGTTTGGAGAAAAGTTTTGGCCATTTCATTTCCCAACTACAGTAAATGGAGATAATATATAAAACTGATGTTTTATTTGAATTATTCAAGAAAATATATTATTATTACTATATACTTATAGGCTTATTCTTATTATTTATGTACATATAAACTTGCATATAACGAGCGCGTTAAATAAAATATATTAAATTACTAGTGTGATGACGTCACATCCAAATCGGAAGTACCGCAAAAGCGTTTTCGTCAGTACAAATTAAAAAATATAAAATCATATTTTCAAATCGACTTTATTTATCAATCATAAGCTTTTATTTGATGACAAGGGTGAAATACGGTTTCCTAGGCCAAGTTCCACTAGAAATATGCATTTGTTCAATGAAATTGAATATAGATCAAGTAGCCTATTGCCCTGCAATGATGGAAAATGTTATAATATATTAATATACACACTTAATTATTATTATTACTCATAATAATTATTTATGTTACACGTTGTATAATAATTATACTAGCAGGCCCGATGGACGACTTCCCGTCAAATCTATAAAGTTTAAATTGTCAATAGCGTATTAATTATTATAGGTCTACCAGAATCTGATGGCAATTTTTGACAGCAGATTTTCAAAAAATATCCTTGATCATTGGATAAATTTTTATATTTGCATGTGTAACATACAGAATCAGCCGCTATAAGAAAAAAAAAAGGATCAAAATGTTTTATTCCAATTACCCCGGTATTGCTACAGTCAATTTATTTTCTCACTTTTTGCCATCAGATTCTAGAAGACCTATATATTATATTAGACATATTAATTCTCAACGGTGGTAACTATGTGGTAAGGAATTCTTAAAATTTCTTATTATTTACAGATTTTCTTAAACCCGGATTGTGCATTTGAACCATTCTCGAACCCACTTAAACACACACACAAAAATCATTAAAATCGGTCCAGCCGTTTAGGAGGAGTTCAATGACTAACACACGTACAGAAGATTTATACATATATTATATAAAGATTATA
Source organism: Cyaniris semiargus (assembly GCA_905187585.1). NCBI lineage: Eukaryota > Metazoa > Arthropoda > Insecta > Lepidoptera > Lycaenidae > Cyaniris > Cyaniris semiargus. Next base: position 13,309,348 of record LR994547.1, read on the forward strand.
TCATATTATTTCATTTTTTAAAATTTATTACAGAATGTATAGTTAGGTACCTGATATTTTTCGCAGCATTTCTTCACGTTTTCTAAGCATTCCTTCACAGAATCTTTATCAATGGGCGCCGAACATTTGGGGCACTTGTTCGGGATACAGTTCGAAAAGGCTCTGAATTTGCTCTTACACTCGCTGCTTGGACATCTGGAAGTGTAAAGTAGGTTTTAAAGGCATTGAAAAGTGTTTCCAGAAGCCGATTTGTACGTTTAAAGTCGCTCAATACAATTTTATTATGAAGTTTTATAACAATTTTTCCTTTTAACTAGAAAACCTGGGAGCAAAAGCTTTAAAATTATATAAAGTTAAAAGTAAAATAAAATGCTTTACTATGAAGTAACTTTGGATATTACATAGTTTTTATGCTTATAATATTTTAATAATAATGTTATAATTACCGTAGAAAAAAAATCTAGAATCAAATTAAAAAAAAGTAGCATAATTATTATTATTAGTACGGGAGCCCTAGAACAATTTTTTTTTGATTACTATCAAGCTAATTTTTGTGAGTAGCTTCATTTTGCTAAGACGAACAACATTTTTATTTGCGAAAAATCTCGGCAGTGGTAGCTAACAGAGATAGAAAGGATTTCATACTTTGAATTGATGGTCCTAAAATATGGACTGTTTTATTTGTAGGACAATGTTACTCTTAAATTATATGACTATTAATCTATCAAAATACAAAAAATCAGCTCGTTATAGTTAAGTTATAGGGTTCTGTAATCAACAAAACTTGGTTGACTACTGAACCCTAAAACGGAACCCTAACAAGCAGATTTTTGTCCTACAAATAGAACAATCCATATTTTAGGACCATCAAATCAAAGTATGAAAACCTTTCTATCTCTGTTAGCTACCACTTTCGAGATTTTTCGCAAATAAAAATGTTGTTCGTCTTAGCAAAATAAAGCTACTCACAAAAAATTAGCTTGATAGTAATCAAAAAAAAATTTTGTTCTAGGGCTCCCGTACTATATCTCCCCTAGTCCAAAAACGTTCTTAATACTCACTTTAGAAATGTCGTATCGCTGTTCATTTGTTTCAAACATTGCCAGTCCTCCTTACAAGCGATACAGTCGCACTGAAACCAGTACCTGCAGGCCAGTGATCGCTGTCTCTCTTTTAAAGTACGCATTAGAAAGTGAGGGCCATAGTTTTCTGATACCACCTCGCCTGGTGTAAGCGGCCTTGTAGCCCGCAGTATGATGTTCTTGCCGTCAAAATATCTGGAAAATTAAAATGTACTATATTTTATTACCATTACCAGCATTTTGATACGTACAAAAACATTAATAAATGTTAGAGTCAGTTCACAGTGGGGGGGCTGAATGTTCCAAATTTGAATAGCTTGCTTTATTCCAAATTTAAATAAATGAATCGTAACCCATAACGCCTCTTCTCTTCCAACAACATTATAAAATTTATAATTATTTAAAACTTATGCTACAAAAGAATAACATTTTATTCTGCATGTTCAATAGACTTTATTTTAGACTAGATGACGCTCGCAACTCCGTTGCACCAAAATTCGTTTATCGCGCGGGAACAGTTCATTTTTCCGGGATAAAAATTATTATAATTTTTATCCAGGAAAAATGAACTGTTCCCGCGCGATAAACGAAACAGGTAAGGACAAAGGACAATAATTGTCCTTTGTCCTTTCCCGAGACTCAAAGTATCTCCATATACCTTTCAGCAAAATCGGTTCAGCGGTTTAAGCGTGAAGTCGAAGTAAAAACAGACAGACACACTTTCGCATATAATATAATATTAGTATGGATTGTTTCAGCTTATTCCTATGCATATACCTACGAATAATAAAAACTATTTATTATTCGTAGGCACATACCAATATTTTTCCACAGAAAATTGATGTTGAAAAAGCATCGAGATTATCAAACTGGAAGGAGATTATCCTACACTTTACTGTAATAAACTATATTTCTTCTCGAGCTTAAAATCTACAGGGCTGCTAAAAATAAAAATCTACCTGGATGCTAATAAAGTCTTTGGATCTTTGAAATCTCCATACCCATCCAAATCGGTTTAGCGCTTAAAGCTAGCAACAAAACGACAGACAGACATTTATAATATTGGTACGTAAAACTACGTGTTGAACTGCGTGTTTATAGTTCATACGCTCGGTTTAGAAAACAAACACCGTTCCCTTGTTTTCGGTACTCATTACGGGTAAATGAACGCAAATATTCCATGAAAAACATTCTCTATTATGCGAGATGTTATGCTTATAAAGACTATGTATAATATCTCTTATTTGTAAGGTTGTTATTGTTGATTTCGTTGCTACACGTGTAATATAATATTAGGGCTTAGTTTATACCGAAACGACACGTGGAGCAGTGACATAATATTTTCAAATAACAACATAAAATTTACCATATTCTGTGCACAAAAACAATGGGCTGAGTTATATCACAATATTGAAAGGAATAGTTCAATTTTGTATGTAGTAACGCTTTATAAAACGGCACCATTACTTCAAAAAGTTATCGCAATACGCCCAAAGGCCCTTGTCGGTCTAAAGCAGTGTTTTTCAACCTTTTTTATCATGCGATCCCCCTGGTATGAGAAAATATTTCGTGATCCCCTTGCTTTTTTATTATGTTTGTATGTTTATGAATATTTTTTAAAATTTCCTAATAATTATATGAATCTTTTTGAAAATTTTCTTTCAAAAAGATTCATATAATTTTATTTCATATAATTACTATTTCAGTAAAAATTATATATTCATATAATTTTTACTGAAATATTCCTCTCGACCTATGGCGACCCCCTACAGAAGCTTAACCCACAGGTTGAAAAACAATGGTCTAGTATAGAATACGTAGCACTGCGCCTACGGCGTAGACCGCTGCAGCTAGCACTCGCTTCGGTTCTGTATGCACTGACCTTGTATTTTATATCGCACCAATACAAATATACCGACACGCTTTAGAAAGTTTAGTCCTCGTCTGATACATTGAAAAAGCTGCTTGATAGACCAGCAAGAACTAATATTATGTTTAAAGTATATATAGGCCAAAAGATACCCTCTTACTAATAAAAAGTTACACAGCGTGTATAGAGGGTGCATAAGATTTTTTCTACTAATAATCATTTTTTGACATAAGGCCTGTATAACGGTGCTGTCATTTCCATACTAATTTCTCTGTATAGACTCTGTGTAACGTGTGTGTAACTTAAAAACTCCTGTTTAACTATTCACACGCTGAACGCATGTTTAAGAGGTTTTTATTAGTAAGAGGGTTACCCCCTTACTAATAAAAACTTCTTACACATCCATGTAACGCATGAATAGTTAAACACGGTGGTTGTGTTTACACAGGGTTTATACAGAACTCTACTAATAATCAAATGATAATGACATTTATGACTTGTGTAACTAAAATCGTGTTATATACCATAGACTGTAGACTCAAAGGAAAACGTTCAGGAATTAAGTAACACGCTATCTGATGTTCGGGTGTTGATGACAAAAATTGATATAAACGTTATGTTTTTATGAACCTGGTAATTATAATTGGACACAAGATTGATATTTAAACATTTTTAGTTAATATTAATCAATAGAGTACGTGAATTTTGTAAATAATATTATAATGTTCTACTTCTACATATTTTACTTTCAAAGTTTTTGAACGCAACGCTAATGTCAAAGTTAATAACATTTGAAATTGTCAAAATATTATTTTGTCACTTATGACGTGTTAGGGGCGCGTTCCACTAAGCGCTCAAACGCTGAAAATACTCCTTCAGCCGTTTCACATGTCGACCGCGATTGTTGTGATCGCGGCAAAAGCGTCACTCATGACGTATATTTTCGCTAATGCAAAGCTAAAAACGACCCATCTTAAAGGTGGGCCGAAGTGGACGTTTTAATAAAACCGCCATCTTTTTATATGCAAAATAAGCGGTTTAATTTAAATTTTAAAAATTATAATAAAATAATAATAATAAAGTTAGTAAAATAAGAGGTAAAAAAGGAATAAGAATGACAATGATTATATTAAAACTAAATAAATATACATAATTTATAAAATAAATGTAACAATAAATAATTATGACTTAAGAGGAAAATAAAACTATACGATAATATCTTGAAAAAAGGCTATAAAAACGAGAAACTATTGAAAGCCGTTCCTAGACAAAAACAATATAAAATACGATAAAATTATAATTTGAAATGAACGCTAGAAACTCTCAATAATCCATTCCACTTGAGTTTGTATCATTGACGCGATTTGTATCATGCGAGTGGACCGTCAAAAACCACGGTCGTGAGTCGTGACTCGTGAGCGTTATCGTTGTAGGTGCTTAGTGGAACGCACCCTAAATAAAACGATCGCGATGTATGTTATATTTCGTTTACATTGAAAATCTATTTCATTCAATTGATTAAAGAAATAAAACATATTAAATAGTTCTTTTTATGTTTCTTTGCTAATAAGATGGTAGAAATCAGCAAACGCACTCAAAACTACATATTCAAAATAAAATATAATCAGCTGATCTATTGAAAATGCGCCATCTTGATCTTATTCGCACTCTATACAAGGGTGATGCCTTGTGTAAGCGTTGGGTAAATTTGTATGGAAGTTACAACTTACAACAGCATTATACAGGCCATATGTCAAAAAAAATATTATTAGTAGAAAAAAATTTACGCAGCCTCTAAACACCTGTGTAACTTTTTATTAGTAAGAGGGTTAGTCTTTAAATTGGTACCATCGAAGAGATTGATTCATAGGCAGATGGCGGACCTACATCATTTGGTCGGGCTATGTAAATTTAATGTTAGTCGAGATAATATTGTCGGCTGGGTTGGACATATACGGATTACGGAACCAAATTACGTAGGTTCGCCATCTGCCTATGAATCAACTTCTCTAATACTAAGTACATAAAGGAAAAATTGAGCAAAACTTTTATTTTGCTCAATTTTTTACAGGTTTTTGTACAGGTTTCCTAGAACTTTTTTTTTATTACTATCAAGATAATTTTTCATGATAGCTTCATTTTGATAAGACGAACAACAATTTCCACTTTGAAATATTTCGAAAGTGGTAGCTAACAGAGATAGAAAGGATTTAATATTTCGATTTGATGGTCCTAAAATATGGATTGTTCTATTTGTAGGACAATGTTTCTCTTAAATTATATAACTACATATTAATCTATCAATATACAAAAAATTAGCTGGTTAGGGTTCCGTTTTAGGGTTCCGTAGTCAACGAGGACTTGTTGACTGCAGTTCCTCTGATAAAGTTTTTTTATAAACTAAGTGAACTGGTGAAAGTTGTTTAAAGAAACGGAAATATATAGTAGCAAAAACGTTCATTTTACAGTCAAGTCAACTTTTCTTACTTGTTAAGTCATAAATATTATAGTCTTACTCCATGAGAAAAAATACTGGTTATGAATTTTATATCTACGCATGTTGGTGGCCTCATCTTCTCCTCCTAAAAACGTTGGCTGCCCACTATACTACACCTTCAGTAATTGCTCTCATGCCTCATACAATTTACATTGGTCTTTTGATCCCACCGGTGATGCTCATGGCCACACAGAGAAGAAAATGTGATCCCACCAGTGATGCTCATGGCAGCCAACGTGTTAAAGAAAGGTTCGATTTTTATATTAAGATTTTTAATTGTAATGCTTGATATCTGACGTTATCGCTAACCGGCTGTAATTCACCTTGAAATGATTTCCATGGTTACACTTTAGTTATATAGGTCTTAATCCGTAATAGTCCGTATGAGCGTCCACTTCATTGGAATCAGCCCGTACGAATCGTCAGCATTTTGTTGTATTAATATGTAGAGGCATACCTACAATATCAGAAACCGTCAGCATTTTGTAAAATAAGGACCGTGCGGCTTGATTCCAATAATTCGCTTCTGGCCATGTGGGACGAAATACTCAACTATAACTCTGCAGTGGAGCTTAAAAGTCATATCAACAGGGATGTTGCCAAGGTCAAAGATTAGCAGATTTTTGTAATATAATAAAGATATAACGGTAAAAAATAAGCCTAAGTATATCCAAAAATTCAGCTTCGTAGTTTTTTTGTTATGAGCCTTCAAAGTTGGATGGTCAAGTGTATTGTTTTTAAATAAAATTTGTAAATATTTCTATACCATTCGATAAGTTATGCAATTTATAACAATTTTTATTATTAACCACGTTCATAAACGCAACATTTAACGTATCTATCGAACAAAGTTTTCCCGCGATGCGTACAAACTAGAAGCGTGTGACGTCATTAGGGGGCTGACATTTTGGATGGAGCATTTTGGGAAGGTTTATTTTATGTGATTTTCGAATTGTTATAAATATTGGAGAGTTTGTAAGATATAAGTGTATAAACACACTAGGCCGAAAATACGCGACCGAAGTTCGGCATGATTACGGTTATAATATAACGCGACGTAATTTGTATGCGTAGCGCGACGGCATGGTGTGTCATCAGTAATTTAAAATACATTGCAGGCGTAATCATACCGAACTTCGGCCGCGTTTTTTCTGCCTAGTGTGTTTCTAAGACACTTAGGCCTGTATAAATAGTCAGTTATACTTAAGATGCGACCCGGTCTCAAGACGCGTTTCGGCTCTGTGGTTGGTTCAAATTTTGACAGCCAACCAATCACAGAGCCTGAACCGTGTCTTGAGACCGAGATGCATCTTGAGTACTGACTATTTATACGGGCCTTAGAGTCATTATTTCACCGATGTTTCTATTTTTGAAAGTTCTTTTAATTATCATTAAGGAAAAAACATAGGCAAACAGCCTATTACCTTGCGACCGCTGGATAGCACTCATGGTTGAACAGAGCACCCGTGGGGTAGATGCCCACAGCCACGAATACCGGTTTCGAGCTGATCTTCTGTCGAACCCTCGCCGTCTCAAAGATCTCGTGAGCGTTGAACTGCAGCAACTGGAGGTTCTGAGTGATGAGCTCACATATTGATTGTTCAGCTGTCAGAAAGAGGTCAGTTTACAACTTGTTCATAACATTTTTAAGCTATTGCATAACTTTTATCACGGGCTTTGAGCGCGGCGACCGAATCAAGAAATTCCGTTACGAAAAACACCTAACAGTCGTCTAACGTCGTTTCAGTTCGGGAGACTTCGGCTCGGTGTGGCTCGGGGTGTAGTTACGTTGCCAGAATTCGTTTGTGTGCGTGCGACTAGACGTATGCGAATTATAATTGCATAAGTTGATAAAAAATGCTATGCATATGCAATAGCTTTACTGCGGCAGTCCCCGAGTCACGAGTGCCACACGAATTTTTTAAAGATCTAAATTGAAATCTCATACCGGAAGGAAAGATCCGCACTACGTCATGTTACAGTTACACAATGTTTTATTCTCTTTTAAAAGTTATTTGAAAGACAAGGACAAAAGTCTTCTGATAGAAAAGTCAATTGACCGACACGGATGAAACACTCTATACACAAAGAGAGACAGACCAAAAATTTCATTCAAAGCTACGAATAATAAAAATCGGCCAAGTGCGAGTCGGACTCGCGCACTAAGGGTTACGTACCATTATAGAGCAAAATTAGGCCATAAATTGAGTTTTTTGTATGGGAGCCCCCCTTAATTTTTTATTTTGTTTTAATATTATTATTAAATATTAAAGTAGACATATAACTAAGGATTTTGTGAAAAATTCAAGAACCTACCTGTTGTCATTATTGATATAGAGCAAAAAAGGCCAAAAAAATCACGTTTGTTGTATGGGAGACCCCTTAAATATTAATTTTATTTTGTTTTTAGTATTTGTTGTTATAGCGGCAACAGATATACATAATCTGTAAAAATTTCAAATCTCTAGCTATTACCGTTCTTGAGTTACAGCCTGGAGACAGAGAGACAGACAGACAGACAGACGGACAGACAACAAAGTCTTAGTAATAGGGTCCCGTTTTTACCCTTTGGGTACGGAACCCTAAAAACTAAGGAAGAGTAACTGTGTCAAAAATTTGTTCCACGAGTCTACAAAATGAATACCGAATACATGCATAATTTATGCATGTAGTCGGTACACAATTTTGTGTATTTATAGAAGTGACAATTATTTCTAATGTAATAATAATAAAATCTTTATTTCTGAACCATTACATAACATTTGACGATACATTTTTTTTTCTAAAATCACTTTTTCGTTTACAATAATAAATAAATTATATATTTTTTTGTTTTTGTTTTAGTAACGTAAGCCATACAAATTGCAATGGACCCCAAACTAGGCTGAGCCTGTATCTTGGTGGTCCTTAATCTTTCCTGTTTACATATTTTACAGATTAATACAGCGCTTACAATATGATCATATTATTATGAACCATAGCTGGAAATGTAAGATGATTTAATGAGTATTAATTTAAAAAAACAACAATGAACACAGTAATATTATGCATACATGATACAAGGGTAAACAATAAACATAGATCCAAAATTATTTATATAAATCGAAATTATTGTATTTAATGTGTGTGTGTGTGAGTGTGTGTGTAGTAGTGTGTAGTCTTTTAAGGTCGTGTTTTATAAATATCATTATAAGCATCTAAGATGTTCCAATTTTATGCCCTTTGAACGTACTTCCACAAGTAGCTCTGTTTCCGCATAAGATAGTGATGAAAGCCAGGTTTTTGTTTTATATGTTATCGACAACCCCGGAGTTTGTTAACGGATTTATTTCGTAAATTTGAGTGAAAGGATCAATTCAGACCGTAACGCGACGCGTAGGTTATAGGGCCTGTCCACATCTCCACGTCACGACGTCGTCAACGTGGAACGGTGCGGTATCCTGGCACGGTACGTTGACGTAACGTGCAAATTTACGTTAACGTAACGTAAAATGCACTACACGATATAGCAATATTGTATGTCGCCATGCCTTGTGAAACTGATCTAGATGTGGACCGCACAATACGTATTCTGCTTTTGCTATTGTTAAAAATCGAGAAAGAGAAGAAAAAAGTCGTGCATTTTTACGTTACGTTGACGTAAATTTACACGTCACGTCAACGTACCGTGCTACGTTACCGCACCGTTCCACGTTGACGACGTCGTGACGTGAAGTTGTGGACAGGCCCTTAGATGCATTTCTAAATTTGTACTGAATTGACAGATTTCAATTGCGTGAGACCTCTGTGAGACGTCTTGCAAATCTGTCAAATCCATACAAAATGAATGCATCTACGCGTCGCGTTGCGGTCTGAATTGACCCTTAAGTGTTTCGTAGCGATTGTCACATTTTAGTGTGCTAAAAGGAACTAAATTCAAAACGTTTGAAGTATGGGAGTTACGTTTCGTTAGTTTTTATTATTCGTAGATTCAAAGAAGTCTTATAAGATACAATCAGAAAACAATATTACGATTCCGTGCAAGTTATCTTAAGCCCTAGTTCACTTCGGGCGGAGGATTTCACGTACGCGTACATTATTAAAATGCAACTCAGAAACCAAGTTTGGTCTACTTAGGAAAACAATAAAAGTTCGTTTAACTTGACTCCGCAAAATGTCGGAGAAAAAATGGGATATATTTTCTTATCCCTCACTTATTACATTCTTTGTGGATTCCGAGAAAATGTTAGAATATTATCAGTATCGTATCGGCCTTATTAAGCTTTAGGTTGGTATCGACAAAAAAATGTTATCAAAGTTGCAAAAGATGAGGAAACGCAATTTTCAGTCTTAAAATAGAAGAAGAAATAAGGTTAAAATACTATTTTAGGCAAAACAAGAAGGGGCAATCGGCGCAAGTGCAATAATTTGTAACAATAACTAACATTACACTGAACAATAGCTTCCAATAATGTGCCTCTGATCACTCAGCTACTAAAAGGGCCACTCCCTTTAAAAAGACTTAAAAATCCAACACTTCGAACACTTCGCATTCCCCTCCATTTTTGCACCGCAAATTGTGCTCGGCATTTAAAGTAAAACGCTACTGATTCTATTCGCTACTGATAATATTATTTATATGTAGAGTGAGTGTTGTTGTGAGGCTTTACCTTTTTATGGCTCACTACCTCCAACTACTTACCAACATCCAATTAGGTATGACTTAACAAAAAACTCATCGAAGCATATAATTGTTGGATACTCGTCGGAAAAATATTCTTACCTTTATTTACATTTTCATTCACACAATTTTTGAAGAAGCCGCCTCTTTTTAGACACTCGGTTAGGAATATCGACATCACGACACGTTTCAAGTAATCCGTACCCTTTCTTCTGCGCGAGTGGGTACACAATGAGTATATTTGGGCGGCTGTAAACTCTAATTTTTCATGGTAAGACATTTTATTGTCTACCTTTGTTTCCGATTCACCGGTCGCTTCTTTCTCGTTAAAACTTTTCAAGGCCCTCTTTGTACGGTTCAGTCTTTCCTTTCTACTCTTTATTTTGGATTTTTTCGTGACTCCCTCGATGTCGTTTAGCGTCGATCCCTCAACGGTTTTTAGATCGCTCTTTATGTGCTTCGAATGTATCAGTAGGCTGGTTTCGAGGCCGGCCTGGGTCACCATTCTTAGGGCGACGTGGCTGAGTATCGACATGCCCGATCCTAAAATAATATTCGCATAATAAGAATAATACGAAGCAATGAAAATAGTATATTACCATAATGTGCGTTGTGTAGATTTTGTGTTTTCATTTTTATATTTCTACAAAATAATAACATTTTCGCAAGAAAAATACGTCTGTTTCCGCTGACAAAACATAACATTAAACATACCGATAAGTATGTCTTGGAACTGACACTCGAACAAATGGTAGGTGGACAAAGCCTCGTCTCTGCAGTGCACGCTACAGAAGGCCACGCCAGAACATCTCGTACACCAGACGGGCGCTTCGTCTTCAAAATCGCTTAACCTGTTAAAGAAAAGAAATAGAAACACAATTAAGATGTCAGTTGAAGAAGCAGGTAAGTAAGCGGACCCCTAGACGAGCAATTTTATTGGGCAATTTCACGTATCGCGTAATATTATTGAATATTGACCGTCAAGGGTTGATAATTGATATTGAACATCAATTGCACGATACAATTATTGATCGTCTAGGTGTCGGCTAACAGTTAAAAAAATGACGTTTTTTTGCATAAAATATGGAGGCTTTGTAGCCGGAATTATGATTTGAAACAAAAAAACTATATTTTATATGTAGCCAGATATATTAGCTAGATGATGAAGTAGGTAAGTTATAAGGTTTGTTAAAATTAGGGGAAAAAAAATGAGTAATAATTGTCTTTATGTTATAAAATGTTAGTAATCTTGTTCTTCCAATCACGTCTTTAATTATTATGTAATATTATTACTAAAGTGAGTCTGTTTACCCGGCGAAATTTAGCCTTTATTAACATAACATTAATAATAAAAATAGATGTTTGCCAATGTCACACACACGATGAACACACGAAACTTAATCATAATAGTCGTCTCTCAGGAAAAACTAATACCGCGTTACACGACACTTTGAAAATAACAAGAATTCTGGGATTTGGCCCAACGCTTATGTGCACAGACATAAATCAAGATAGATACCGCATGTGTACTTCGCGTGCCATATCGCGTTCCCAAACGACGAGCAATGCTCGTCTTTCGAAAATATTCTGCTATCGGAATCGGACGTCAATCGGAATTTTAAAAATTCCTAAATGCCTAAAAGTGCCGTATTAAGCTGTAGAAATTCAAATAGAAACGTTGGCCTTGATAATGGACACGTTTCTTATCATCGGTACGTCACAGTAGGTAGTAAAAAAGTGGCACGCTCGTTTTCATACAAATGGAGCGACATGCGGTATCTATCTTGATCTATGTCTGTGCTTATGTGATACTAGATGACGCCCGCAACTCCGTTGCGTCAAAATTCTTTTATCGCACGGGAACCGTACATTTTTCCTTGATAAACGGTATTTTATGTCTTTTCCCGGGACTCAAACTATCTCCATGCCCGGGAAAATCGTTTCAGCGGTTTGGGCGTAAAGAGGTAACAGACAGACAGACACACTTTCGCATATTTATAATATTAGTATGGATTACATTTGTGATTTCATACGTTTTTGTCTCCCAACCACGCTGTCGAAATTATCGAATGCAAGTTATGTAGGCAGGTACAGGTGCAGGTATGTATGTTAAGTATTACGTACCTCTTAAAACAGTGCAGACAATGTGATCCGTAATAGTCGGACAACAAGCAGGCGGCGTAAGGTTTGTCCACTAAAATCACGTCGCCAGTTTTAATTTGGTCGTTAGCGACAACAAACCGACCCTGTAAGAGGAAAACGTTTCATAAACTTCCAAAAGTCCGAAAGCACGGTAGCTTCATAATAGAAAATATACAGGGTGTAACAAAACTAAGTGATAATACTACAGGGTGTGTATCCCTTATATAGAGTCCACTGTGAAAATAGCAGCGCTGAAAAAGCATTTTTTTAATGATTTGTATGGGCAAGCGCCCCAGCGTCATGTATTTCCCGATACAAAAGTAAAGAAAAAGTTACTCTCTCAGCGCTAATACTTTCACAGCGAACTTTGTATAGGGGACTCATACACACGCTCAAGTATTATCACTTAGTATTGTTACTTTCTGTATAATATACAGTAGCTATTTCATGCTAAGGTGCTTTACTGTTTATTATCTAAACTGTGATAGCATTACGATTCCTTTTAGATTTCATCATCCGAAAATGTTGTAAGAATTTTGAGGAAAACGTAAGAATACAGTTAAGTACAAATGAACCATAATTATACTAGTCACAGTGAATTTTGATAATAAGTATAATCTGCACATTCTAGCTAGTAGTTTTATAATAGCAGTATTAAAATTCAATACAAAAATAACCCTTGAGAGTTTTAATAAAGAGCATGTAAAACTTTTCAATGCACAATATTCACGTAAAGCTCCGCTCATTTTACACAAGAGCTATCCATCTTAGCCGTATTTCTTGTAAAGCTTTATGCAAATAACGAAGTACCTTTTGTTCTTCCTCGGCGATTTTAACAAGCTTAGACAAAGCAGGCATGTTTAGCTTAGCGCCTCCAGTGACTTTGATACCTGGAATGCGTTAAAGAAGTTTCAGCAAGGTTCAGTAGCGCCAATCTGGGTTATTTCTTAGGCTTCAGTCTCGAAATCAGCGGGTAGCGGGGCGGGAGCGGCGCGGCGGAGGCGCGTGACAATGTATAAATTTACTAGACGTTCCGCGCGGCTTCGCCCGCGTAAATTAGATATTTCACAGACAAATTAGTCCACAAAAAATAGCCTATGATCCTTCACGTGGTCTACTTCTTATCTATGCCAAATAACAGAAAAATTGCTCCAGTAGTTCGTGAGATAAGCCTTAAGCCAAACGAGGGAAATTATTTAGTTCCCTCGTTTTTTCCACATTTTCCTCTATTTCTTTACTCCTATTAGTCTAAGCGTGATAAAATATAGCCCTATAGGCTATATCGATAAATGGGCCATCTAACACTGAAAGAATTTTTAAAATCGGACCAGTAGCGCGTTCAAACAAATAAACAAACAAACTCTTCCGCTTCATAATATTAGTATAGATATGGATAGGCCGTCTAGCGGCGAACGGCGCGGCGCGCGGCGTACTAGACGGCTTATCCATATAATTTTTTTATGAGTGTAGGCCACTTTATTAAATCTGCCGCCCCCTAGGATGCTGCCACCACCCTAGGACGCTGCCGCCCCAAGGCCACGGCCTGCACAGCTTATTTATAAATCCCGGGCTGCGGAAAAATATTTACCAGGTTTCTCTACTGTAACCGGTGGTTTCACTGTGTAGTCTAGAGACTGGATATCATCCATCAGTTGCTCTCTAAGCTTCTCATCGCCTCCCAGCAACCTTCCCGCCAACTCATATGACACCTTCGCCCGAGTTGGCTCTCCTGCACCTATAACACACATTCATTTAGTCATGTGGTAAAGTAGTATTTTATTGGGAAGAGTAAGAATTTTATATAGTAAGTAGAATATTTAATTAAAAAACAAAGTGATTATAATTTAGGGTTACACACCCCTCTCTGGTTCACTGTGAAAGTAGCAGCGCTAAAAACAGTAACATAGTATTTTTAAACATTTCTCAGGCAAACATAGAAGTTAAAAGTAAGGCTGAATTTATATGCGTCATCAGCGCGGCTACTTTTACAGTGAACTCTTTACAAGGGACACATAGACAGACGCCATAAAGTATTATCACTTTGTTTTGTTACACCTTGTATAATAGTGCCACCCACAGTGCCACCCTTCTTTTTAGCGTCGTGCTCGGGTAAAAAGGTCTAAAATTAGCATACGACCCGCGTAATATATGAATGTTTTATTATGAGTTTACGCGCAAAATGTGAACCGCGTGAAAATTATTACGGAGAATTTGAGAAGGTGCATGACAAATTATAATATTTTATATTCATTATAATTTAATTTAATCATACGCTATCTAGCCCGGTAAATGTTGTTTTTCCCTATTAATACATTATCTCGGGTATACACAATTGATGTTAATTTTGTTGTCCAATTCTCAGACTTAGCCGGAAAGCATACAATACTTCATCAATATCAGACCAGCCGTTTTGGAAGACCTTGGCAACAATCATCGCCACTCGATTTTATATATCAGATTAGATTTCAAGATTGCTAAACAAATTCAAATTAGGCTTTATAAAGTCTATTGTTATCTAGACTTTAGAGATCCTTCTCTAAATTTTAGATACTAGAATCACTAACACACCTTCACACACTACTCGACTTACGTCCTACGATCAAAAGTTGATATGTTTTTACAAAGTGTGAGGTTATTTTTCACATATTCCCTTTGATCTCGTTTCATAAATAAAAGAGTTAGCCGCGCCGTCTGCAGATCTTATAGATGTCATTATTTCGGATGAAATTATTTGGATCGAGCTTTTCAGTTATACTATAAGCTCTTTTGCTTTAAAATCATTTTTCTCAATTATTGTATTTTTAATTTTTAATACACAGATGGATGTTATTGGAATTTTGTGTGATTATTGGGTAGGTTTAAAATCCAGGTAACTAACATCCACTTTTTGCTAGTAACATTATAAAATAATATCGAAACAACCTTTATAGTATCGATTTCAATAGTAGTAGCTAAATAAATAAAGTAGCGTATTAAAAACACATCAGCAATTTTTTAATTATATTTTAACTAATATAGATAAGTCTGCTTAAATCTAAAAAAAAACGTTAGCTAATAAATCAAAATATCGTTAATGGGGATAACGTTTTTTAAAACTTAATTAAAATATCGTTTAGCAGTTTAGGATTAAATACTCCATAAAAATTCCCGGGTCGTTTGTTATGAGAGCCACGACCCACGATTCTATTATTTTAATTCCACATTGATACTGCTTCGTTTGTTGTCTGATCCGGTCTGTTTCACACTAACTACAAAATAATATTGTATTCTCCTTCGAATAATAAAAACTAAGGGCCAAACCATACGTACCACAACCACACGATAACCATAACCACACCACAACCACATCACGTGGTCGGGCGTATATTTCGTATTGTGAATGAACTGGACTTTTCACACGTACCACATTTTGCAGTCGTTGTTGACTTCTTGTGTGATACCGACCACATCGCAACCACAACGTTGCGTCGATGCAATGACAGTGCGCGCACACCGCCCGCGCTCTTCCCCCCCCTCCGTTTCATTGACTTTCGTACGTAACCACATCGCAACTACTAGCGACAACGCAACCACGTCGACATTTTGTCGGTACCACAACGCAACTACAAAAAGCTGCAGCGACACGATTCACACGTAACCAATGCTTGACGGCATTTTGTCGTTGGGACGTGGTGTGGTTGTGGTACGTGTGGGTTGGCCCTAAGGAAATGTAACTCCCAACCGTTTTGAATTTGGTTCCATTTCGCACACTAAAATATGGCAATAGCAAAGAAACACTAAGGGCCATACCTCACCGGGACGCCATTTTTTCAAGGTATTTTCTTAAATCTTCATATCGACTAAGAGCTGACGACCAAATCGGTCATGTGGCTTCAGCTGTATTAAAACTCCGTTAGCTACTTCCCTGAACAACCTTTTCTGATAATCTGCGTGCTGGCAGGCCGTGGGCGGTGGGTGTGGGTGTAGTGGGGTAGGGAAAAAAATGTAGGCTCAGCGATTTTAATTTATTTTCCAAACAGTTGCTCTGTACTTCCTGTGCACCCAAAAAATTTTTTAAATCGATCGGGTGGTGGGAAGGGATTGCCAGCGTTAATTAAAAGTAGGAAAATAATAATTATTTTCATGTGGGCTCAGCTATGTTGGCTTTTTTCTGACGCGAGATTTAAGAAAAACACCGCTTTGAGGCGACGTAGAGACGCCAGACGTTGCCATGGTAACGTCACTGGCCACGTCGCCTTGGCATCCTGGTGAGGTATGGCTGATGGCTCTAACACTCATTGGCTCTAACACTCAAATTTACGAAATATAGCCATTGACAATAATTTTCACTATTTTATTATACAAAATTGTGTACCGAACACATGCATAATAATTTATGCATGTATTCGGTACTCATTTTGTAGACTCGTGGAGCAAATTTTTTGACACTCTTCCTTAGTTTTTATTATTCGTAGGTATTCTCATACCAACAGTCTGATTAGTTTTTAGGAACAATTTCTACCATTGTTTAACATTTAATGAGAATACCATTTCGTAATTTAATAGGAAACGGACGTAAACGAACGAGGAACGAAGCTGGATTATGAGATATGAGAGCTATGTTATTTTTGGATTAAAATAACATAGCTCTCATGAACAACCGACCAGAGAATTTTTATGGAGTATAAAATACTATAATTATATAATTTATAATCACAAACTGCTATCTAATAACGATATTGAAATAAAAATGTCAATTTATTAAAAATAAACATGAAAGTTGTAGTAGTAATAGAATGCAACTGATACTGATATCATGCTACACCTTCAGTAATTGTTCCCACGTCCAATACAATTCATAATGGTGTTTTGATCCAACCGGTGGCGCTCATGGCCACATAGAAAAGAAAATGTGATCCCACCAGTGAAGCTCATGGCAGCCAAAGTGTTAATATTGCAGAATCAGGGCACTCGTGTAACTGGTTATTTTAATTTTGTGCAAATTTTCGGAATTCCTAATAGCTGGCCCAGATGATATTTTACAGTTACGCTCTTTAGGGACCCGTAGTTTTAAAATGGCGATGTTAAGTTTGTCGTTTGAATTTGTTCTGTATTAAAATTTGTACAACCTAAAACTTTGAGAGGTTTTTAAGAGGTTTGTTGCTGGATGTTAAAAGTTTCATATTTTTGCCGCAACTTCAAATTAGTGCAGTAATTTAGCTTAGCGCTTAACGTAATGTGTTTTAATCCATTAAAACCATGGATGTAGGTACCAATATGTTCTAGAATATACAGCTTAAAAAGTATATTAATAATTACTTAGACTGCTTTTTTGAGACACTCATAAATGAAATAAAAAATGTTGGAACGAAGTTCTTTATCGCGCATTGCGAAAGGGTGCTAGACCGAAAAAAATGTAACGACACTTTTTTATTTGTACCTGCATAGTAGGGGCAGAGGGTGTTGATAGTATTCCTGGGCGTCAACTAGATGGCGTTTTTTTTATAACTTCGTTCCATCCGGGTGTCCCTTGACACCGCTTAAGTTTTTTTTTTTCAAGCTGGTTAACAACTAAGTCTTCAAGAATATCGTACGTGGTGCCACGTTCAGGAACTGATGGAGAGATCAATAAGCTTAAGAAACGCGCACGGGGACTGTACTTAGACCGGCGAGACCAGGTGCAATATTATATATATCTATACTAATATTATAAAGAGGTAAACTTTGTTTGTTTGTTTAATTGTAATGAATTGGCTCAAAAACCACTGGACCGATTAAAAAAATTCTTTCACCATTCGAAAGCTACATTATTAACGAGTAACATAAGCTACTTTTTATTTTGGAAAATATAGGGTTCCGTAAGATATTTGGGTTTTTCTGACACAAGGTGAAAAAAATCAACCAGAAAAGTTACTTATTTTGCGTACGCTGCCTAAACTATAAAAGATAGAACCATATAATGTTCTAAGTAATTGTAGATCATAAAAATATCTACAAAAATGTCCGCTACATACTATACCTATCTATGTCAAGTGAGGCGCAACAACCATTTTTTTATTTAAAAATCTTGATTTTTTTTTTACTACATTTAAACGCATTTATTTTACTCATGCTGATCATCCTTATCAAAATAAATTATTTCATCACTAAGTACAGTTTATGTAGATAATATTTGGTCTTTGAATGATCAAAATGGACGTTTGGTTTAGAAGTTATGGCGAAATTAATATATTACGATTTCTGCTGCACGGCCCGTTGCGAAGTGGGCGTCACCAAGGCGGGGGTGCGCGTGCGGGAGGGGAGTTTAGAGCTATGAGTAAGGAAGGTACTTTGATACCTTATTAATAATAATACTTCTTAACGCGAGCGAAGCCGCGGGTGCAAAAGCTAGTTATATTATATAATAGAGTTATAAAGGTCACATCTTGTTAAATTAGCTGAAGAAACTACCAAGAATAGCCAAAAATGTGACGATATAATGTACTATTAGTAAAAATCCACCTCCTTCGAATGTTGCATGATAACAGAAGCCCGATTCTCTAACCTCGAATGACTAAATCGGAATTGCTCTGGCTAATGAAGCAAGCGGACAGTTACAAACACAACTGTTATCTGTAGATAACAATGCAATTAGTACCGTAAAGGCTTTCGGATTGCGCTTTTGTGCACAACAGTATCTAGTGTATCCAGCTGTGACGTGAGTGCGATTAAAAAGGTAACCTGATTCTACTAATTTAATGCGACTTTGATGCAGCTTCGTTATTTGTTCGATTTAGTCGGTTTCCTATCAAATTACAGTATTATCATATTATGCTTTAAACCAGCCTTCAGAGACCCTAGATTTGGTTTACACCGAAACGACTTTTAAGACGAAAAGATGGGTTAGATGGGTAATAACAACACAAAATTGAAACGTTTCGGTGTGAACCCACGCTAGGTCAGGTCGAACTGATTGAAGGCCGACCTGACCGGACTCGTGTGGGTCTTAAGACCATGTTTAGTTTTAGGCTCAATTTACACCACCGCGGAATAGAACGGGGGCGACTTTTTGCAACGACACTGTACATAGCACAATTAACTTTTATCAATAGTAAACACACAAATTAAATACGAGCCAAAAACCGGAGAATTCTCGAGGATTCCGCGGAAGACGCGCGTCCAATTTTGCGTTACTACAACTATCAAGTTTTACTGTACAACTATAAAACTGATACAAAACAAGAAATCCTTTTAGAACCGAAATTCACAAATTCGCACACTAAAAAACAATAAACGCACTCACTTGGAACCCGAATTTCCGCAAGAGAATTTCAAATTAATCCAGAATTTCCGCAATAAGCAATGTCCATTACCTTTATAACAATGGCCCATTCGCCAGTAATACTGCGCTCGCATGCGGGCCGGGAGGCGCTCTTTCAGCGATAGTTTCAAGTCCTCCAAAGCGGCTTTAGGTCGATTTAACTTCAGGAGCACTTCGGAGCGTACCCACAGCGCGAGAGCCAACGCAACTCCGTTGTCGAGTGGATTTTCTGCCTCTGTTGAACGAGATAGTAAAACAAATGGGTTAACGTCATGTCAGTTCACACCATATTTCAATAATAAGCATTGTTTTTTATTAATTCTAAGCTGTTTCACAACTTTTATCGCGGGCTTCGAGTGCGACGAATCAATAAATTCTGTAACGAAAACGACCTAACACGAGGGTGTTAGGTTTCTTTCGTTACGGAATTTCTTGATCGATCTAGAAATCATCCCGACGCTGCCAGACTTCGGAACGGTGTTTGTGTGCGTGCAACTAGACGTAAGCGAATTATAATTGTATAAGTTGATAAAAATGCTTTGCAATAGCTTTACAGCGGCAGTCCCCGAATGCCACACGTATTTTTTTCGTTTTGGTCTTTACTGAACCTTAGTTTCCCCAATAGTAACATTGAATCGTGCATAGTTAAAATAATTAAGGTATTCTCAATTCTGTTATGAAAACAAAACAAGGACTTGCTCGCAACTTCGCTAGGACGTGAAAATTGCGTAATTCATCACGCGGAAACAGTACATTTTGCCGCAATATAAGTAGGTAAAGTATATTATATTACTGTAGAAACATCCTTTTTCAGGGCAATTTCAAGTATCTCCATGTCAAACTAAATCGGTTCAGCGGTTTAAGTGTAGAGGTCACATACATACAGACCTTCGCATAATCGTAGTATTTAGATATATATCTTGATTCAGAAGTCGTACAGATAACATTTTCTAACGCAACGATACAGGGGCCGTACCACGAAACCGCTTTGAGACTCAAACGATCGAATCAGAATGCCGCGTCCTACTCTAACAACGTCATTTCAGGTTTGATAGAGTAGGACGCGGCATTCTGATTCGATTATTTGAGTCTCAAAACGGTTTCGTAGTAGGTCTCCATAATCTGTCTGTGGAAAGGGCGAAACATAATGTCCGTAATTATTTTTTAATTACGAATTCCTGTAGCCCCTATTTTGTTTCTCTCTGATGAAATTCATAACATTAAATACTGTTTGCTTTAATATTGAGTTCTGTTTGTATTGTAAACTATGAAACTTCAAGATACCATTTTTTAGGGTTCCGTACCCAAAGGGTAAAAGCGGGACCCTATTACTTAGACTTCGATGTCTGTCTGTCCGTCTGTCTGTCTCCAGGCTGTATCTCAAGAACGGCTATAGCTAGATTTCTGAAATTTTTACATATTGTGTATAAGTATCTGTTGCCGCTATAACAACAAATACTAAAAACAAAATAAATTAAATATTTAAGGAGGGCTCCCATACAACAAACGTATTTTTTTTGCTAGTTTTTGCTCGATATCAATAATGGCAATAGGTATTCACTTGAAATGTTAACAAAATACTCAGTTGTATTTATAATTTAATAATTAATAATAATATTTGAATAAAATAAATAATTAGGGAGGGCTCCCATACAAAAAAAACCATGTTTTACCTATTTTTGCTCTACAATGGTACGGAACCCTTCGTGCGCGAGTCCAATTCTCACTTGGCTGATTTTATTAATATCCTTTGTAAGTTTAAAAGACGGTAATAACAAGAAAATCTTGTTATAGTTTTGATAAAGTAATATATTAAAAGTTATGTACGTACGTACATGTATACGTATGGACGTATATTTTATTGTTTTTTTAAGGTTTTCAATCCTTGTAATAAGTAGAAAAATAAACCTAAACTTATATAATACCTATAAAAAACAAAACTAAAATAATTTTAATATTAAGGTTAAAATGTAAACATAAGAAGACTAGATTCCGAAATTAGTTTATCGATCGGAGGCTCTACATTTTTTGACGACCTCTGTGGCTCAGTGGATGAGCGCGTTGGTACTGTAGCTCAAGCCGGGTTCGCGGGCTCGAATCCCGCCGACGGAACAAGTTTTAAATTCCTGGGTTATGGATGTTTATCATAATATAATAAAAATCTTAAATATATGTATAGTATAAAATTATTAAATATAATATATTTCCGTTATCTGGTACCTTAACCCTCCGTGCACCACTTGGGGTCTGACAAACCCCAGACGTACAAAATTTTTCATAACTTTTTACTAATTCGTGTGATTTTATTGACGCTTTCAGTAGCTGGAGTTTAGATGTTGCCTAACCGTTTGGCGGCAGTCGTGCTCAAGGTGCGCTGGGGTCACTCAAACCCCACGTAGTTCAGGACGTCGTCGAAAAGTTACGTTGTGGAATGTGAAATAATTTATATTCACGGATATTTGAATTTGTTTCGACATAATTAGCATTCCTGGACAGGTTTAAGAACAAATTAAGTGTAACTTTGATAAAAGAAGATTTTAAAAATCGCAAAGATAGAATCCATGGTACTGAGAAGTTCTCGTAAGCGCGTTCACGAATTTCTTGGCAAAGCAATCCCTGGGCCACCAGAAAAATTATCAAGATGAATAAAGAAGTGTTAAAATTGTATTAGGAAGATAAATTGACTTAACTCGAATACGGTTGTGAGCACAATAATGAACCTACCGTGATAAATAAACCTACCTAATAATCATGAACATACCGTGCTCATTTTCATTGTAAAAAATGTACTTATTTCAACTTGCCTGAATATCGTGTAGACTGATTATAATATTAGGTTAATATTATTTTTGCTTTATTTATGAAGTTAGTTTTAAAATTGCCCAGATAAGAATTGGGGTTTGAGAAACCCCACGTGGTGCGCGGTGTAACTTTTATCCACGTGGTGCACGGAGGGTTAACACAAATCCTTCAGGTACTTAGCACGGGGTCAGACTGACGTGGTGCGAAGCGTCCATAGACATATTATTATTATTTTTACGATAAAAACTATTCTCTATCCTTTTCTAGGACTCTATGTATCTCCGTACCTACCCTTTAAAACGGTATATGGAAAGGTGATCTAGGGATCTAGAATAGTTCTATACCTGACATAGGTGCTCGTAAAACTGCTTGGCTGGCTAGAGCCAGACATTTTGTTAAGTCTTCGTCTTGCATACAAGCAACTGCTGCTAATCTCTTCTCTTGAGAAACCCTTGCATCTTTACCATGGAAGAGTGGCTTAATTCTTGACAACACCTCATTTAGGGCGTCCATTAACTGAAACTCATTAAAATAATAATAAAAAAAGGTAAAGGTTCGGAAACCTACCCCAAAATTGATGGGGAGCGGGAGTGAGGGGGGAGGGGGTGGAGGGGTAAACACTCCCCGTACCAACCCCACACTGAAAACCCCCCAGTTTTGGAGCTACTCACCTTTGAAATTTTCGGAATTTTGAGGCTACATCATCTATTCTCGATAGTTTGCAAAGTGTTTCCGAGTAAGTCCGAGGCATTACTAGACTGTTGTGAGTGAAGGACTAAAATTGCAATTTTGTTTAACAATGTGAACCAAGGTTTTTAGATAAAAATTAAAAGTAAAAATTTAAAAAAATCACTACAAAAAACTACTGAATCTCATCTACCCACTGACCTCCATTATACAAGTACGCTGGACCTATGATACCCACTTTTTTTGTGCCTATTTGAAGCGGAATCACCGCCCCCAGTAAGAGGGAAGAGAACTAAATTTGACGTAACTTGCAAATGGCCGCTTAATCGTTATTGGTTGTCATCACTAGTATTAGTTCCAAATACTCCCACTACTGTTATCAGCGCCAATATGGCGACTTTCAAACGTCATTTTTACGTCAAATTTAGTTCCTATCACTCACATTGGGGGAGCTGATTCCGCTTCAAATAGGCACAAAAAATAGCTGTCATTTCAGAGGGTATCCATTAGTCCAGCGTACTTGTATAATTGAGGTCAGTGCATCTACCGTGTTAAAACCATAAAGTTTATATACCTGCTAGGTATATTAACTTTATGGTTAAAACTCGACATTACTTTGACGTTTTGTTTTTTTTTATGATAATTAAACCTCCAGCTTAGGAATTGCACTCTAGGGGTTGACCAACTACTACAGAAAAAAAAGTCGACGGAGCCCCACTACGCGGGGCTCCTATTTCTGGGTGGTTCACAAAAAATAACCACGATGGCTAAGGCATCTAACCTAACCCAATCAAGTCGTATTGGGCCAACGTTGCTATTAATTACCTAGGAATTATAGTAATATACTGTTCTTATACATTTCTTATAACAAAATTATTTTAAAATCAAATATATTATTTTAAAATATCATATTATGAACTTATAAGTTTTTTGACTTATTGTAATCCTTAACGGAACGTCAAAGAAATGTCAAGTGGCAAATCCCAGGCAAATAAAAAAAAAAAAGAAAATAGCCAAATATTTACTAGCCAAACCCATACAGTTACTATACAGTAGTGAATTTTAGTAATTTTTCTTAATTTTTATTAAGAAACCTTGAATTATATAGTTTTGGAATGATAAAATAATCGTCCCCCACCCACTCACCACAGCCTTACGATGCCTTGAAAACATTAGTAAGTAACACGTAAACACCAGAAAACAGATGACCTTATCTCAAGATTACGAAAATTTCAAATGCGAATTTCTACTAAGCGGGGGGGTTTTCCGGGGGTGGAAGTGGCACGAGGAGGTTTTTCTCACCCAAAACATCCTTCCCTAAACCATGTGACCACCAAAAAATTGGGGTAGGTTTCTGAACCTTAGCCAAAA
This sequence comes from Cyaniris semiargus, assembly GCA_905187585.1. Taxonomy (NCBI): domain Eukaryota; kingdom Metazoa; phylum Arthropoda; class Insecta; order Lepidoptera; family Lycaenidae; genus Cyaniris; species Cyaniris semiargus. The sequence goes on from LR994547.1 coordinate 13,333,738, forward strand.
AATATATTGTATTACTATAGAGTTGAATGTCTCGTATCATAGAGGAAAATAATACATGAGACGCATGTAAATAATATCGACGCAAAATAGTGGACAAAAGGCGTGACGTTGGTTTTTTTGGGGTTATTTTGACCTTTGAAGTATGACATTTAAGTTGGTGATATTTTTTCTATGAAATATGCATGAGAATTGAGATTACAGCTTTAAAATCTTTGTCTATTGCGAACTCAGTCCTTGGAATTATTTCAGAGTTTTTATCAACTCGAGTAAAACTTTCCTCTCTTTTTCAGAAATTACATTCCAAACTTACCGTCTTATTTTCGAAAACCGCTGTAACTTTATCGCTGTCTTCTGTATTTTCGAACTTGTCCAACCACTCGTCCTCCTTTGCCATAGATACCAGTTCATCGGCCAAGTTCTTGAAGAATCCCTTGTTGTTGGAGCATAATGTCACGTCACTGCACGTGGCGGCATACACCGGATCTACTACTTCGTAAATCCGGGACATTTTTACCTGGAAAATGACGTATTAAAACTTTAAGTAGGTACCTCGCAACGCATCCATACTGGCTTATGAATACGATGGTCGCTACTCGCTACCTCCCGCCTCAAGTCGGAAAGTAAGGAGACAATCTTGAAAAACCCATGAATATTGGCAAAATTGAGGGATAAAGACCGAGGAACTGCAGACCATATATTGGTACGACCAAATTCACACCACATTCACCGTCTACGATGCTCTCCAGTGGCCATGACGAGTAGCCTCTGAGTGACAGGAAATACTAGCTCAGATGTAAGACAAAAGGCGAGGTTTCCACTCTCAGATGTGAGGAATAAGACAGGTGGAGAGAGAATATGTAGAGATATCAAAGCAGATAGCGGCAGATCCTTTGACAAAAAGAGATGGTTCATTTTGGGCCATGATTCCAAGTAGCTGGCTATAACTGCAGCTAACTGGTCATACAATTTTTTACTTTAGCGATAATTCTTTAGGAAACAATGAACACTGTATAGGGTGAAAGTTTTTAAGTGAACTTGTAGTGGTGGTAGCTTTGCAAAAAATGCTCATAGGAGACTCTAGCTTAATTTTTTAATTCGTTTCCTTGTGGAACTAATTTCCTTTACCTTCAGATATTATTTTAAATAGGATTGCCATATTGATTTCGAATCGACCTACCTGTGTTTCGTAATAATATTTTCGAGGGAAAGTGTATAAGTCGATTTTATTTGCGGAAGTCCCTTACGCCATCTTTGGAAAATTGGATTAGCTACAACCGGAGGAGAGGGCCAGTTAAAAGCATCACTAAATCTTGTGTTTATCATCATACTGATATTATAATGGTGAATGTTTGTGAGAGTGCTTGTGAGTGAAAAACGGCAAAATACATTTTTTTCCATTATAATATGATATAATAATATAATGATAATATATCACTGTAATGTGAAACCTACTGTGGAGCCCAAAATTTAGTGAGTTGTACATAGCTGTAGAATAAGCTGCTATTTTTCATACTAGAAAATGTTCAAAATCGTTTTAGAGTATGTGGTAAGTAAAATCATATTAATTTTTATTATCATCATAAGATTTCTAATTTTAAAGCATTACAGAATGGATTTTAAAGCATGACCAAGTCAAGAATTTCTCCCTTTATTTTGTAAGTAATGTTACCCGATTGGCTAGGAAATTGTAAATGCTCAATACTGCACCGGCATTAGTCCTCACGGTAGGTTTATACATCTTTCACGTATTCCACTTAGTTTCTCCTTGAAAATGTAACTTTTAAATGGAAATTCATACTAATACTACAAATGTGAAAGTGTGACTGTCTGTCTGTCTGTTACCTCTTCACGCTTAAACCGCTGAACTGATTTTGATGGGTATGCAGCTATAATACTTAGTGTCCCGGGAAACGACATGGGATGGTTTTTGTTGCGGTTGGAACTTGGAGCAACAGAGTTGCAGGCGTCATCTAGTTTGAATATTAGTACTACCTGCAACTCGGTTGCGCCAAAATTTGTTTATCGCTCGGGAACCGTACATTTTTCTGCAACAAAAATTAACTTTATTAAAAAAGCGAAATACCACTCACAGATTTATCGCTAAATCTAAGAAACTATAACACATATAAGTTTTAAATTTGGCAAATAAATTCCTCGTAGAATGTGAATATTTACTGGATACGCGCTAAGAATGGATTTCATAAAATTACGTACAGACAGACACACACACTTTCGCATTTGTAATATTAGGTTGGACTAGTAGAGATAATATTATATGTAGTAACAAACTGTCGAGAATATCGCAATATGATAATCTAACATTATTAAAAAAATGGGGGATTTGGCCTACCACACCTTCCCATCACTGTATTTCCTGTGCCGCCAGGATCGACAAAGGTATCAAAATCTCCACAAAATGGTGTATTGGATGACTGACGAATATGCAAGCGACATTCGAGGCCAATGAGCTTATAAAATACCTACTTTAACATATTATAATATCATTGTTCGAGGCATGGAAATCGGGTCCTGCTCTATTTAGGTTTGCCTGTAAATAGTAAATACTCCTGGGATTTACCCTGGTCTGACCAAGCCTAATCCTCTTTTGAAATACTCATAGCTGATCGACATAATCTGATCAAATGCGTCGGTTGTTTGTCTATATTTATCCCTATTATATCGGGATCATTAAATGTCAAATGTAAGGGACCTATCGTTAGGAAAATAAAAGTATTGTGGCCAAAAAGTCTTGTTGTTTTGTTTTGTTTTATGGTTATTAAAGGCACAAAATATCGAACCAGAGAATCCGCTGACGAGGCGTCCATAAATTGCGTGAGGGGTTTTTAGACGGTTTTTTAACCACCCCATTTCCCGCTATATTATACCTCGCGTGCTTCGTGGACAACGTGTCCCCTCAGCCATGTCAAAAAGGTGAAAACCTCACTGTTTCAGGGTTCTGGAAAATCGTGGCAAGCTTTCATTGGCTACTGACTAGTGCAACGAATTCGAAGGGGTAATAATTATTACATTACCCTTTAAGGGGAAATATTATTAACTGTTTGTATAAATTAGATATTTAGCTTGAGTACTTGGTTTTATGTATTTACTAGCTGTGCCCCGCGGTGTTGCCCGCGGTTTAAGTGATATTTAATAAAATACTATGAAAAGTACCAATAATAGGGTCAAAACGGGAAGATACATGGTTCTATCACAGTGTAATAAATAGATATCAATTTATTACACTGTGGTTCTATAATGGTTTATGGTAGTGATGATGATGATGAATGTAATTTTCATAGTAGCATATGCTTTCCGTTCTTCAAACAACTTCGAAACTCCCAAACTTGTATCTATAAAGAGTCAGGAGTTCTCTCAGCACCTTCCGAACCATGGTATACCTTGGTGCAAAATCTTACTTCTTGGTAGCATATTATGCTTAGAATACTGCTCACGAAACCGAAGTCACAACATGTTTCCATATAAATTTTGAAGAGTTCCCTCGATTTCCTATGGATCCCTTCATCAGGTCACCACTTTTATGAATATGGTACCAAATTAGGATAATAACCTATACACCAAAAGAAAAATTTTGAAAATCGGTTCACAACGGCGCGGCGGAGTAATCGTTGAACATAAAAAACGGATATAACACCTCCTCCATTTTGAAAGTCGGTTAAAATTGTAGCCTATGTGTTATTCTGATGTATAAGCTATATTATTGTAAAGTTTTATTAAAATCCGTTCAGTAGTTTTTGCGTGAAAGAGTAACGAACATCCATACATACATACATACATACATACATACATACATCCGTACATACATCCAAACTTTCGCCTTTATAATATTACTAGACGTTCCGCGCGGCTTCGCCCGCGTAAATTAGATATTTCACAGACAAATCAGTCTACAAAAAATAGCCTATGATCCTTCACGTGGTCTACTTCTTATCTGACCCAAATAACAGAAAAATTGCTCTAGTAGTTCGTGAGATAAGCCCTTTCAAATAATGTCCCCCGTTTTTTCCACATTTTCTTCTATTTCTTCGCTCCTATTAGTCTTAGCGTGATAAATATAGCCTATAGCCTTCCTCGATAAATGGGCTATCTAAAAACGAAAGAATTTTTCAAATCGGACCAGTAGTTCCTGAGATGAGCGCGTTCAAATAAGCCCTTTCAAATAATTTCCCCCCGTTTTTTCCACATTTTCCTCTATTTCTTCGCTCCTATTAGTTTTAGCGTGATAAAATATAGCCTATAGCCTTCCTCGATAAATGGACTATCTAACATTGAAAGAATTTTTCAAATCGGAGCAGTAGTTCCTGAGATTAGCGCGTTCAAACAAACAAACAAACAAACTAACAAACTCTTCCGCTTTATAATATTAGTATAGATTAGTATAGATAGTAGGATTTAAAATTTTAATGAAAATGTTTACAAATAAATCACATGTCAATATTACGTTCAAGATTTAAAACTTTAATCATTGTTTTATTGAGTTCAAATATCAAATATTAGTTACCTTGAAATAGAACAACTAGAAATATGAGAACACGTAAATATTTTTCATGTAAAAAAATTTTTTTTTTGCAGTTGTGATATTTACTACCGCTTAAAAAACAAGCGCCGATCTAAAGAATATTTTCACCGCATCGATCTAAGTATAATATGATCTACCATTCATATTCTCTCTATGTTGTAGGGTTAAGCACAACATGAAATAGGTTATATTATTATTTAACATTCATGCAAGAAACATTTACCTTTGTTAATAGATAACTGTGTTACTCGCGAAGCCGGCTGCTAGGGACTATCGGGAACTTCTAAAATTAAACTTGGCGCTGTATAGGTGCCGCAACGAGTGTTCTATTTTTAAAATATACTCTCGAATTAGCGCCATCTGTGATCAGCAGATAGTAATTAGCAGTAATTACAATATTAAAGAAAATAAAGGTTCTTTTTTCAAAATTTTAAAATATCTAAAAAAGAAACTGTGGGCACATAATATTTATCGCGCGTATATTATTAATTCCTTTTCTACAGTGCGCCGCGCCGGCGCGGCGGTCTAATAGAATATCTCCGTTTTAAGAATTTTCATTCAGGTTGACGATCGCGACCCACCAACCGGGTGGGATAACGCAAGAAACCACCGCTTTCTTGCGGTAGGACATTCCAAAAAGTTAGTTGTTGATGAATTTGGAATTAAAACCTTTTTTATGACTATTTTCAGTAATGAGAATCACCATTGCAAACGGCCTAACATTGTAAAATCACGTCGCATTTCGTGTATTTTGTGCATGTGTCGATACAGCCGCACGGCAACGTGTACCTAATTACCTGTCAAACCGCGGATTTATCAAATTACTAATTAGTAATTAAAGAGCAATTATCGTTTGGCTAATTAGTGATGGGCTTCCGCAGGGCAATTCTTGGTTATATTGAAGCGTTTTCCAGGTTTTGGTTCGGTATTGATGAAAACGTAAATGTATCAATAGCGACGATACCACTGTTTTAATGTGATAGTAATGCAGATTCGTTTCTATGGAAAAATATAGTTTTAATAGTTTTGTGGGAAAATGTATCACTATACTGTACTTGGCGAAACATGGCGGTAGCGGTCATTGACTTCCTGTCAAAAACTTGTCATTTTCTATATAAACCGCGATTGACAATGAAGTGTCAGATGTTGTCAATCGCTGCTTTGTATAAAATAAATAAAAGTAAAATAAAAATTGTTTTTTTTTCCGAATAGATTTGTAAAAAATACTTTCAGAACGTTAATACTACTAGTGCCTACCACCGGTTCGGGAACTAATCCGGCGAGAAGAAACGGCGTAAGAAACTCGCACGGGGTCCCACTTTTTACCAAGAAAGTGAGAAAAAAATGAATCTTTTTAAAATAAAATTTACAATGCTGTAAATTTTATTTTAAAAAGATACAGCATTGTATAGAAAATGACAAGTTTTTGACAGGAAGTCAATGACCGCTACCGCCATGTTTCTCCGAATACAGTATAGTTGTAAGTGGATAGTTGAATTAAATAAAAAAAAAAGTGTTATGCTAAGCCCAAGAAGCGCAAAAGCAGTACCGTTTTAAATATTTTTGGCGCTGTATTAGCTCTCATTATCTATGGATGGACAATCTTGATCCTTTGCCATTTTTTATTGAAATGAAATGAAATGAAAAAGTTTATTTAATCACGTAACATATACTCTTACTTGTTAGTAAAGGCTTAGAAATTATGTTAGTAATATTATCTTTTAGGTTTAAAATATAAATACTAATATTATGACTACATTATGCATCACCTCTGCTCCATGCCGTTAGATATGGCGCAGCAGTGTAGTACATATGGACAATCGAGTCGATTGGCTATCATAGCCTCATGTTGTTGGTACTCCCCCTCACTCTACGCACTAAAGACGCGCATCGTTTGCGCATAGTAGCGTGAAAGCAATCCACGCGTGCCTCAGCAAACATCCCTGAAGCGCTGCAAAAGCGGGGAAGCCCCAACAGCATTCTGAATGTGTTATTAATCTGTAGGTACACGGAGAGCGTTGTAGACCCTGAGCGTGAATGAGTTCCACAGGCTGCACGTGCAGCAGGTGGTGCGAAATGCAAATTATTGTATTTTAATTTTTATGTTTAAAATTAGACGTTCCGCGCGGCTTCGCCCGCGTAAATTAGATATTTCACAGAAAAATTAGTCCACAAAAAAGCCTATGATCCTTCACGTGGTCTACTTCTTATCTGATCCAAATAACAGAAAAAATGCTCTAGTAGTTCGTGAGATAAGCCCTTTCAAATAATTTCCCCCGTTTTTTCCACATTTTCCTCTATTTCTTCGCTCCTATTAGTCTTAGCGTGATAAAATATAGCCTATAGCCTTCCTCGATAACTGGGCTATTTAACACTGAAAGAATTTTTCAATTCGGACCAGTAGTTCCTGAGATTAGCGCGTTCAAATAAGCCCTTTCAAATAACTTCCCCCGTTTTTTCCACATTTTCCTCTATTTCTTCGCTCCTATTAGTCTTAGCGTGATAAAATATAGCCTATAGCCTTCCTCGATAACTGGGCTATCTAACACTGAAATAATTTTTCAAATCGGACCAGTAGTTCCTGAGATTAGCGCGTTCAAATAAGCCCTTTCAAATAATTTCCCCCGTTTTTCCACATTTTCCTCTATTTTTTCGCTCCTATTAGTCTTAAGGTACAATTCCGTGCATCGCGATCGATCGCGGCCGCGCACGACCTACGACTGTCGTCGGCCGCTCGCGACCATAGTCAGTGTATGAAAATGTATGGCACCGATTCCGAGGCCCGCGACAGACGCGCGCGGCCTACGACTGTCGTAGGCCGCACGCGACCGTGTCTTGAATTTATGACAGACGCGCGCGGCTGACGACAGTCGTAGGCCCCGCGCGACCGTGTCAAAATTATATGACACGGCCGCGCGCGGCTTACGACAGTCGTCGGCCGCGCGCGTCTGTCGCGGGCTTCGGAAGCGGTGCCATACATTTTCATACAATGACTATTGTCGCGAGCGGCCACGGAATTGTACCTTTAGCGTGATAAAATATAGCCTATTATAGCCTTCCTCGATTACTGGGCTATCTAACACTGAAAGAATTTTTCAAATCAGACAAGTAGTTCCTGAGATTAGCGCGTTCAAATAAGCTCTTTCAAATAATTTCCCCCCGTTTTTCCCACATTTTCCTCTATTTCTTCGCTCCTATTAGTCTTAGCGTGATAAAATATAGCTTATAGCCTTCCTCGATAGATGCACTATCTAACACTGAAATAATTTTTCAAATCGGACCAGTAGTTTCTGAGATTAGCGCGTTCAAACAAACAAACAAACAAACAAACAAACTAACAAACTCCTCCGCTTTATAATATTATAAAATTATAGTATAGATAGATTTTACTTTAAATACATGAATAAAGAAACTTGCCACTTATACGTAGGTATGTAGATTTTTAAGATTTTAATGATACGGGCACGAGTAGAGAATCATGAGAGAATCTACGTGACGAGTGACGACAGACCACAAGTATTCCTTGTGCGAAAACCCAAGGATGTGTTCACACCGAAAGAAACGAAACGTGACGCTGCGATGCATTAATCAGCCATTCAAATTTAACCTTATTAACTACACTGTGCATACCTGAGATACATTTGAGTGCAGATTTCAAAGTACGTTGCACCACGCAGCGCTTCGCCTCGAGAATCTTCGTAGCCGCTACGCAGCGCGCTAAATGACGTCACAATATTGTCAATTTTTGATGTCATTAAATTTGTCAGCATTCGTCATCGATATACCCCGTGTGGGTTTGCCATGTCGCGTCCCCTTTCCTCTCCGTGTGAGCTGACCCCAAAACGGGACACACTACACAAAGTACCTACACAAATAATACATGCAGATTACCGCCATGAAATACCTCGTGGGCCGTGGCAAGCCCCAAGCTTTACTGAAACAAAATTACTTTTTATAATCTTTCCACAAAAAGCGTTCTTTGACAACGCTATAATTTACTTTTGAAAGGTTTTGAGCGTTTTTCGTGAACCCATTATAAAAATGTGTATCCAAACATTAAACGTATTTACTCTTATAACCTTTGTTTGTATTTTACCAGGTGTGTCTGTTTAATTATAAATACACAGTGGTATTAAATTAAAACAATATTTCACATGAAATTATTATTATTGCTCCTGGGGAAATGTTATAGCAATGTGTGCCAACGACGGTTTGGAATTAAAAAGGCGCGAACAATGAATATAGCAAGGTATATTTTATGTACTCTGAGGCGTAGATATACTTTTTAACATTAAACAAATTTTTATTGTAATACTAGATGTTTTCCGCAACTCCGTTCGCCTACTCGTATTGCGCTGTAATTTGTAAAGGTAGATTTTTCCGTTATAAAAATTACTGTCCTTTTCGGTTTTCCCCGGAAAAGGACAGTACAGACTCTACAGTTACCAAAAAAACATCAGAATCGGTACAGCCATGTTTATTCCAATAAAATGCAAATCGGCAAATTATTAATTTCGCCGTTTTAAGTTTCTGGTTGAATAGTACGCAATCAATCTTCATTCTCCCGTAGATAAAAAATAAAATCTGATAATATGGGAACAAACAACAATTTTATTTTGAAGTTTGTTGATGATTTGTGCTTATGATATAATCGGATTACGATATAAGAGGCACAGAAATTGGGCTTATTTTTATTTAAGTGAAAGCTTATTTTTATCATGGAGCGGCAAAATACTTATTTTATCGTAAATCGACAAAATATTTTACGTAGTTTAACAAATTCAGAACCTTTTTCTGCCTGATAGCCTTCCAATTAGGGTGACTATTACCCCGAGTGGATACTGGATAAACCGGTTTAGGGCTGCCATGAATCCGGAAAAAACTGGAGAAAGTTGGTATTTTGATGTAGACAGTTTAGGTTTTGCCCTTTGATGTTTTTTTAACTATTTAGGCAGCGCGCATTTTCGTCGAACATTCGGCTAAGCCGCCGAGCTGGTAGGTCTGGCTTTTCGGTTTAAAGCCCTGGCAACCCTAAACCCTCGTCTTAAGCCCTCTGACGACCCTTCGCCACTAAATATTTAAGTCAGAACAACCCGCTAACAATATTCTAAAGTCTACAGTCCCGTAACCCGTAATAATGAAATTAACACTAAATTGAGGAGATTTTAAGCTTTCAACGATGTCTCTACTTTAAACGTTAAAATTACATCCAACTAATATTTTAAATGCGAAAGGGTGTCTGTCTGTCTTATATTCATCTGTCCGCCCGTTACCTCTTCACACTTAAACCACTGAACCAAATTTTGCTGAAATTCGGTATGGAGATTCTTTGAGTCCCGGTAAAGGACATAGGGTACTTTTTATCCCGAAAAAAAAAAACGGTACGGTCCAGCGCGGTAAACGAATTTCGGCAATACATACTTCTTGATCCTGTGCTCGTAAAATCATGATTTGATGCAAAATACTCCGACATCATAAATTCATCTATTTTCGGTAGATTGTCCGATTGTGCTTTGACAAAACCACTATCGGTCATCATCCTAGATCGCTAGATTCACTTAAAATAAAGATTTACTAGAAATCACCAGTTTTAAGCAATTTTTCTCACAAACACTATTACCACAGTATGACAGTACCTACTTATACAATATTATGTGATATCTGACGTCACATTTCGCTTCGACCAATGGTGACGCGTTTAGTAAGTTTGAATTTCCTTCCCGTAATTTTCACTTTTTAAACAATATTTTATGGGTTTAAATAATAATTATATATATTGTGTACGTGTTCCTTGTAGAGAGTTCAATGTGAAAGTAGCAGCGCTGAAAGACCAAATTTTTTTTCACTTTTATATGGGGAAACTCTTGACGCTCGGGCCCTTGCCCATACAAAAGTGAAAAAAATAATTCGTCTTTCAGCACTGCTACTTTCACAGTGAACTCTCTACAAGAAACACGTATACACCCTAAAGTATTATCACTTATTTTTGTTACACACTGTATATCTTGCCGTTCTCCGAAACTTCGATAGCGCGATGCAGGATTGTAAGCCTTCACATTATGTCGCGGGTACATGCGACATAATGTGAAGGCAGCCTTAGGCGAGTTGTGGGTACCGCCACAATACAATGGGAAATAGATTTGATCGAAATAGGAAAAAAGCTGTATAAAATAATAGAATCGGTATGCAGACGTCTTACCTGTGAATTTGTATTCACTTCGAATGTACACCCGACACCGTACTCACTCAGATTCGCATATATTCCGGTTCCATTGAAGCAGGAATTCAGTTCTGACAGAGGCGTCTAATGCCCGCTTCAGATTTAACAGTCAAACTACACAGTTTGGTCTCAGGGGATAAATAATATAAAGCCATGTAAAAATAACAGGTAGAAAATCATGGCTGTCTGTCTATACTATATGAAAGTGTGTCTGTCTGTCTGTCTGTTACCACTTCACGCCCAAACCGCTGAACCAATTTTGCTGAAATTTGGTATGGATATACTTTGAGCCCCGGGAAAGGACATAGTATATTTTTATCACGGGAAAATGTACGGTTCTCGCGCGATAAACGATTTTTGGCGCAACGGAGTTGCGGGCGTCATCTAGTATTATTATAATTATAGAGACGTATCACATACCTAATCGTTGCCTAATGGTACAATTGCATATCTCCAGGATAAAATGGTACCTTATTTTGCGTTGGGGGAATGCTTTTACGCATACCCGGGGCCTGGGGAGGACCACCGAGATCGGAGTTATGTGGGACTCCCCGGGGCGGACGTAGATCCGCATCCGGGACTACCCAAAAAAACCCCAACGGTGTTCCTGCTCCTGAAGGTGGAACTACGGGAAACGCGTGATACACGACCGCAGCCAGGATAAAAATTATCTGTCGTATAGGTACACGAAATTAGATTATAAAAACATTATTTTTTGATTCATTATCTTATATATATTTCGTTTATTGTTACTATTGCTTTATGTAATAATTTAATGTTTTGTGTTCTTATGTTGTGATGAAGTCTATATTTTAATTTTGATATGTAATAATAAATAATAATAAAAAAAAAACTATACTGCCACTGTGGTACTAAGGTGATCGATCTGTACAGTTCCGTTGTCGTGTGTAGCGGGCATAAGGTTTCATATATCACGTAAGTCTAGACGCAAGCCTCTTACGTTCTTACCCAAATATCGACTAATCCGTGTTCTAAATACACGTTGCTTTGATATTTGCAGATATGTAAAACTATTGTTCTGTATAACTGTGTGTGGAATGTCGATAAATGTATCTTCCGTGTCTGTACACCCAACAAAAGATGTCAAAAGTACTGTACGGAACTCTATACAGGGTGTAACAAAACTAAGTGATAATACTTTAGGATGTGTATGTGCCCCTTACATAGAGTTCACTGTGAAAGTAGCAGCGCTGAAAGACTTTTTTTTATCTTCCATACATTTTTAACCCCCGACCAAAAAGAGGGGTGTTATAAGTTTGATGTGTCTGTCTGTCGGTCTGTCTGTCTGTCTGTCTGTCTGTCTGTCTGTCTGTCTGTCTGTGGCATCGTAGCATCCAAACGGGTGGACCGATTTTGATCTAGATTTTTTTGTTTGAAAGCTGACATGATCGAGAGTGTTCTTAGCTATAGTTCATCATCATCAGCGTGCTCATTGCTGAAATATCACGGTTTATCTGGTTTGTGATAGGCCGATTAGCAACTTGCAGTCGTTTGATGGGTTTTATATTTTGCATTCTGGTTCGTGACACTTATGAATATATACATATTAATGGAAATTCACCCTGGTGCTGCAGCATCACCTGGTAATCAATAGGATACCCAACTCCTCACCAACTTAGAGCAGAGGTTTCGTGTTTGGGCTCATTTTAATTGCGACAACCCATAAGACGTAGATAAGCAGTAAATATTTGCATGCTGCTGCTGCAGCATCAACTGGATTGTATAGGAGCCGAGCTCCGAATGAACCCAGGGTCCAGTTTCATGTTTGGGCTCATATTGACGGCCTCATCCAAGAGGATATTTATAGATCGTATTCATTGGGATATGATCCTGTTGATAGGAACAATTCTGCACTATAACCAACACAAGTTTAAAAAGCATAAAATAAAATTAAATTAAGAAATTTAAAAAAACCCCCGCCAAACAACTTGGATCCGTTTCGGAGGAGTACGGTAACTAACATTGTGACACGAGAATTTTATATATAAGATAAGATAAAAACCTCCTGCATCGATTGTCACCAAAAAATTAATTCTTTCCCGACAAGTTATCTGAAATAATTCATTTTAAAATTATCATTTATCAAACGCAATTTTTGCTGGAAGTGTTACAATCTTTGAGAAGACAGACGAATTGGGAGCTTTGTCACAGAATACTTAATATTAGTAACAAACTTTGTATCAAAGTTATATGGCTACAAAACTGCTTATCAATTTCTTTGTACGATTTGCGATTTTTAAGCCCAAAATAAAGTGGGTTCATCGGTAATTCTGCGGAAATATATGAAATTGAAATTGATGAAAACTATCCTTCGAAGGGTAATGGCGATACAACTGTTAGGCCGCCATTTGCAGTCACAGAATGTGGCAACGTCGTATACTTACCTCAAATTTTTTCAATAATAATTAAATCCATACTTACATAGTTCCATATCCATACTTCCATACTAATATTATAAATATTAAAGTGTGTCTGTCTGTCTGTCCGTCGGTCCGTCTGTCTGTCTGTCTGTTACCTCTTCACGCCCAATCCGCTGAGCCGATTTGGCTGAAATTTGGTATGGAGTTACATTGAGTCCCGGGAAAGGACATAGGAAAAATTTATTAAATTTATCTCGGAAAAATGTACGGTTCCACGTGATAAACGAATTTTGGCGCAACGGAGTTGCGGTCGTCATCTAGTATCGAATAATTCCTTAAAATCTATTATAAAAATCATTATAATTAATAATAAGTGACTGGGTGTCCAATCTTTTACACACACACACACACACATATATATATATATATATATATATATATATATATATATATATATATATATATATATATGTGTGTGTGTAAAAATAATAAATAATTAATTAGATGTACTACGCAATTTGACTTTATATTCATCCTTAAATGAAAACCTCGAGAAGAATTTGAGATGATATAGGTATATTTCTGTTGCCGCTGCAAATACTAAAACCAGGAAAAACCTGGGTTGGACTCCGGGAGCGCCGGCAGAAGTGACCACGGAACGAAACAGGAGGCCTACTACGAAACCGTTTTGAGACTCAAACAATCGAACCTAACAACGTCATTTCACGTTTGTTAGAGTAGGACGCGGCATTCTCGTTCGATTGTTAGTCTCAAAACGGTTTCGTGGTACGGCTCCTAGGGCACACCTTTTCCCCGTTTGATAGAGAGGGGCATATTATTTCCTCTCCTACACCGCGCCGGCAATCTTCTCTCCTTCCATCTTACGAATTTCCGACGATGTCACGTCGTGTTCTGAATTCTGAGTTCCGTTTTACATTTTTTTTTCAATAAAAAAAAAAGTTTTCAGTTCAAATTTTTTTTAATGTGGCTGCGATATTTTGTGAAATACTGCATTCGCACTTGTCATATTTTTGTTTTCATCTTTCCGTTTGCTTCCAAGAAAATAATTAAAGTCCCCGCAAAGTATTATTGCTCAATCTACATGTGACGTAATTACGCCATATATATTCTGTGCCCCAACGTGTAAATGCGGCATTACTCATACACGTCCAACAGTAAACAATGGAAGAAGGGCATATCAAATTGAACAAAACTCATGTTACGGTATTCGTGTATTTGTTGTAAAATTAGAGAGACCGAACTCAAGGCTGTGGCTGTTACGTTATCAAGTAGATTATAAAAGATTTACGTACCGTCAGAATTCGGTATTTTGTAATTCCTTCCCTCTATTTCTTGAACCAAAGATACAATACAAGTTACAACCTGTATTTACAAAAGAAACAATACAATTTACGAGACAATCAATTATATTGTCTTACGTATTCTTATTGAAAACTACAATATCACATAATAATATAAAAAAAATACTTTGACTTTTAAGAAACTACGAAAGAATATTTCACACCACACTAGCGTACCACAAGGGTACATTTTAGACCTGCAGTTGTTGAGTGCAGTAGACCTCTTCGCGTAACAGCTGACGCGCTTATCAGCAGTTATCAGGGCGACTCGTCTCGCGCAGCTCAGTAGTGCGCGCTCGCCACGAACGTGCGGTCTTGTGTTGGACGTTACTGTGTAATTTATATGTGATTTTGTTTACTTGCCCCGTCGGCGGCACACGAGTGATCCCCCGAAAACCTCCGTAAGTGAAATTATTCTTGTTACGCTTGTTACGCAATCGTTTCGTACGATCCGCCAGAATCCTTCGCGGCGCGTGATCATCGCGTTAGAGAGTTTTGAAAAAATAATTTTCTACTAGCAAAGCCTGTGAGTCATGACGTGTGGAAAGATATGAAGGTCGTATTCCACTCATCCTTATGTAAATTTGTACTCGCGGTCTTAATGTATCAGTTGGGATATTTGTCGCTGAAAATGGTATTACATTGTCACAAGTATGATCACCCTACAGTCTACACACTCGTATGAAGTGGTAGCAAAAAACATTAAACTGGAGAAGAAATACCTATTTTAAGTCATTATCATTAAGCAGGTATGATCATTCTAGTAGCTCATATGGAGTAGTTGCAAGAAACAGGAGCGCTAACTATGTTTTAAGTTATTAACATGAGTAAAACGAGACTCATAATTCTTTGACGCAAACTGTCCACACACCCTCGCGCTGCCCGCATGTTATTAACGAGGAAAAGTTATTTTTACTACTTTTTTTATATTTAGCACCGACACTTTCTTATTTATAGCTGACGTGTTAAGTTGGTTTTTGCTCTTATCTATGTTAGATATTCCCGTGGATGAGCCAATCTTATTCTATGTTACTGAACTTGTGTAAAAAATATATCATGCCTTCCTTTTCATGATATCATGAAAGGGATGATATTTAATCTAGAACTAACTTTAATAAGACATTAGACATCTGTTCAAACTTAAATATTTTTGCATAAACATAAATTACACAATATAACGAGAATAATTTTATATTTGGGATGTATTCTTGTTTTTACTATAGAAAATAAATGCCTACGATTAATTTTGTTCAGAAATTGACATGTTGTTTGACCTCCGGCACGGTTTATGAAGTAATAAACTAACATAACCGACGGCTAGCAGGTTATTTTTAAACAAAACAATAATACTTGATTAATATTTTCATAATTATTACGTTGAAGATAATTGATAAGGAGCTGTTAAAATAATTTTATTGTGAAAATTTTCTTAATTTGAATCTTAATTTGAAACTTTGAATCAATGCTTTGAATCTTGTGTAATCAAAGTTCTGTGCGTTCCGAAATTTTATCCAGTATACTCGACACTCAATCCGACGCCATATTGGTGTGCCACTGGTGAAATAAGTGTGACGTATTATAATGACATAATAATAAAGCCAAAATATACATTTTGCTGTATATTTTGGCTTTGTTATTATAAATCATTCAAAATTCATACGTGGGAGAGCCATGCTTCGGCACGAATGGGCCGGCTCGACCGGAGAAATACCACGTTCTCACAGAAAACCGGCGTGAAACAGCGCTTGCGCTGTGTTTCGCCGAGTGAGTGAGTTTACCGGAGGCCCAATCCCCTACGCTATTCCCTTCCCTACCCTCCCCTATTCCCTTCCCTTCCCTATCCTCCCCTATTCCCTTCCCTTCCCATCCCTACCCTATTCCCTCTTAAAAGGCCGGCAACGCACTTCCAGCTCTTCTGATGCTGCGAGTCTCCATGGGCGACGGAAGTTGCTTTCCATCAGGTGACCCGTTTGCTCGTTTGCCCCCTTATTTAAAAAAAAATAAATATGGCGTATATCAAGCTATTGCATAGCTTTTATCGCGGCGTATATAATAAGTATTTATTATATTACGGCGACCGAATCAAGAAATTCCGTAACGAAAAAACCCAATCCGACCGGCACATCGGTGCGGCGTTGCCAGATTTCGGCACGGTGTTTTGTGCATGCGACTAGACGTAATATTATGTGAATTATACTTGCATAAGTTGATAAAAAATGCTATGCAATAGCTTTACCGCGGCAGTCCTCAAGTGCCACACCAATTTTTTTTAACGAATCAACACTATGGCGTCATACTCGTCGTACGTAATCAACACTGTGACGTCATAAGCATTGGCCAGTATGGTTTATTTCGGAACTTTCCCAGTATGTTCTACCGGAAGTCAAAACCAACACTAAGTTAGCCAATTTCCTGTCCCACTGTCTCTTTGGTACCATAGTTGTTTTCGAACTAACTTGTGGATGTTCATCGATAGTTGCTGCAGTTCGTATTCGCCCTTTGTCCTACTTTAATCCCTCACAAGCTTTGGGTGCAAATTGGAACGGACTGAGTTCAGATTTTTTACTACAGTCTAATAAAAGGTTATCAAAAATGACAAAAAAGCATAGAAAAGCTGCTCTTTTATGGAGACCAGTTTAATATCCAACATACGAACAGAATATTTAATAATAATAATAATAATAATAATAAACATTTATTCAAGAACTTTGGGCATTACACCACGCTACATTACAAAATAAAACGTTAACATACAGAGATAGATAGATATTATTATAATAAAAACAAAAATTTCCAGGGGTAAAAACTAGATAATATAACGGTTCATATTCAAAAGCCCCTTCATACTAAATTTCGTGAAAATTCTGCTGTTGCCGGGAGTAAAGTATACAGGGTGTAACATAACTGAGTGATAATACTTAAGCGTGTGTGGGCTATATAATAATTATATTATAGTGTTCGCTGTGAAAGTAGCAGTGATGAAAGAGTAACTTTTTTTTATTTTGTTTGGGAAAATTCATGCTTGCCTATTCAAATGACAAAAAAATTGCTCTTTCAGCGCTGCTACTTTAACAGTGAATTCTTTATAAAGGACACATATGCAGCACACATCCTATTATATCACTTAGTTTTCTTACACGTTGTATATTTGAAACAAGGATAGTTGCTTAGTTTTAACCTGTTATTATTAAGTATACTACTAGAGGTCCCGCGCGGCTTCGCCTGCGTAAATTTGGAATTTTACGGAAACCGTTCATTTTCCCGCAAAAAAATAAGTAAAGGTAGTTCACGTGGTCTACTCTATATCTGTGCCAAATAACATAAAAATTGCTCCAGTAGTTCGTGAGAGTTCCCTTTCTAATAATTTCCCTCGTTTTTCCTCATTTTCCTCTGTTTCTTCGGTCCTATTAGTCAATTTTTCAATTCAATTAGCTTTCAATTCAATTAGCTTGATAATATATTATAGCCTATAGCCTTCCTCGATAAATAAGCTATCTAACACTGAAATATTTTTTTAATCGGACCAGTAGTTCCTGAGATTAGCGCGTTCAATCAAACAAACTCTTCAGGTTTCAAGGATAACGGTGTTAACACTAACACACTGTATAGTATACATTTTTTTAAATCGCTTGACAAACTCGTGTCTCGATCTATAAAAGACTATGAAAAGTACCAATAATAGGGTCATAATAGGCTCATAATCATTGGACGATGCTTGGTATAATATGGTAGTGATGGTGATGATGAATGTAATTTTCATAGTAGCATATGTTTTCCGTTCTTAAAACAGCAACGCCGAAACTCCCAAACTTGTATCTATAAAGAATCAGGAGTTCTCTCAGCACCTTCCGAACCATGGTAGGTATACCTCGTTGCAAAATCTTATTTGTTGGTAGCATATGCTTAGAACACTTCTCACGAAACCGAAGTCACCACATGTTTCCATATAAATTTTGAGGAGTTCCCTCTATTACTTATGAATCCCTTCATCAGGTCACCACTTTTGTGAATTTAGTACTAAATTGGAATGATACCCTATACACCGAAAGAAAAAAATTGAAAATCGGTTCACAAACGACGAAGTAATCGTCGAATATAAAAAAACGAACATAACACCTCCCCCATTTTGAAAGTCGGTTAAAATTGTAGCCTATGTATTATTTTGGTGTATAAGCTATTATTGTAAAGTTTCATTAAAATCCATTCAGTAGTTTTTGCGCGAAAGAGTAACATACATCCATACATAAATCCATACATTCATTCGTACAAACTTTCACCTTTATAATATTAGTAGGATAGGATCAGTAGTTTTTGCGTAAAAGAGTAGCAAACATCCATCCATACATCCAATATCCATACATCCATACATACAAACTTTCGCTTTTGTAATATTAGTAGGATTGTTTCAAGATCTATGGCCTGGCTTTAGCAACATGATCTATCTCTGAACATGGCCTATGCCATTCAAAATTATTCCTCTTAGGTCTTAACCTAGAAACATGATTATCTACCTTTTTTTTTATTCTTTATGGGTGCCCCGGGTTGGGGATGTGCTGATGAAGCTAAAGCACCCCGGGGGTACGTGGGACTGCCGCGCCGGCGAGAGCGCCGGGCTTACCCACTAAAACCACCTACGGTTCGCCTTCAGCCGTATACGGAGGGATGTCCTGGATCTAAACATGATTACCTACCTAGTTTATTTTAATTTAACAGAAGTCACACAAAAGTTGTTACTCAAACTAAAGGCAGAAAATTTAAGTCGATGTTAATTTTATAACTATTATAAATCAGAATATTATGATGATAATAATAATAATAATATTATATTATAGTAATATAATTATAATGTTTTTAATGTTCAGAATAGCGTTATTTCTCTAAAGGAGGAAATTTGAAATTCATAATATTATGTTAGACGGATTTCACCAGTTACACTTAAAACTTCCTTTTATAAATTTAGTTCTCATTGAACGCGTTCACGCGGCGACGTGTTATTATGGTTATTAGTTTATTATTCAAATGGATTTCACAAACTTCTTTTAATCGCGATTAATAAATCTAAGTTCACGTGACGTCACGCGATTATTTTACATATTTTTATAATTTTGCAGCTTTTTCACGTTACTTTATTAGCAAAATAGGAAGAAACGATACATAAACTAACCAAACGCATTTGTCAAAACTGTGAACTTGACATCTTTTTCGATCCGCCATGACACTACACTGACAGGACATGAACGGGTTTTATGAAGTAAACCGCGAAAATTGGGCGTTCAGAAGATAAAACTCGGATTTGCGGTGAACGCGTTCAGCTTATGTTGGTGAAATGCATTTCGGTGTTATAAACGCGTTTATATATACGTTTAGAACCGGTTCAATGTGCACCGAACGCGTTCCATTTCTTTGGTGAAATCGCCCCTAAGTAAATTCACTGTGGGTTGACCTAAACATTATTTCATAGATTTCGATAAAACTTAGGGTTTCAACGGTACGCGTCGACGCAATGCGACATTATTTTAAATGAGATATTAAACACGATACTCTTATTTACTACACAAGATGAGCATTGTATTGAAAGACTTGGAGCTCATGCGGCCGTGGTGTCGGGATACCTATTTCAAAGAATGGCTTATTTAAAAATGCATCGCTCGACAATATGAATTAACCTTTAGTTTTGTAAGCTGATCTTTTGGGCTTATCATTTAAGTGTCATCGAACCTTGTGGGCCAAGATATAAAACACTTAAGTACAACTTACCGGAATTTAAATTATACTCAACACTTTGGGTCGGCCTAAAAGCCTGATTAACTACGACAGTTGAAATTGATGCAATTTCAATCATTGTGATCATCATCATTATCGTCATCAAAATCATCACCATTATCATCATTCTCAAGTGTCTAAAATCGAATCAAATCACTTTCAGTTCTAAATTCTAATAAACTTATTAGAATTTAGAACTGAAAGTGATTTGATTCGATTAGGCTTAGGCGTAATAAAAAATATAGCAGTGGATATAATTTTGACGCCGTCCGAAACAACGTCCAACTAAATCCAATCTATTTCGGTTATTCCCGTTAGTTTTATCCTGTTTATATTGGTTTTTGTGTTCCAACTATGATAATAATACCCATTTGGTACCATTTTTCCTCAATGTGGGAGAGGGCCCAGCCTATGTAGTACATAGGCTAATTTTACCGCAAAATTTACAATACACAGTATTGCTGAAATTCGAAACCTCTGAAATTCCAAACTCCTCCAATTGTGTTGTGTCTACTTGAGGAAAAGTTCTTGTAGGTGTGAAAATTATTGTCCATTATTTATTTTTCATTATAGAAATAAAGTTGTAGCGACATAACAGCGCACAGTCCTGAGTCGCGCTTGTCGACTTTTCTAAGATCATCATTCTATAATAATGAAGACATAAGTGGAAGAAGCAGATAAATTATTAAAAGTATCAGTTATTTTTTTTTTTTGCATAAATGGAGGCTTTAGGGAAGGGAAAATGATTTGAAATTAAAATAATGGTTTTATGTATAGCCAGGTATATACTGGCCAGATAATGAAGTAGGTAAGTTACAAGGTTTGTTTAAATTGTTAGGGAAAACTGAGTAATTATTCCACTCACGTCTTTAATAATACTAAGTCAGCAATGACAACTCCTTGCACGGTTCTCAAGCGCAGAACTTATGGCAAATAACGTTTACCGGATCAGCTAATATTATTAAGTATAATAATGTTCCAAATCTACAAGCTACCTACTTAAATTTGATAATATTATTTCGTGTTTTAGGTATAACTTTTTAATTTATTCAGGGCCCGGCAATGACCTCTTTGTTTTCATCGCTATTTTTATTGTGTAACTTCGAATGTACCTACGACCAATCTACTATATTTAGCATTAAATCTACCTAAGCTTTAATCAATATTTAATTAATAACTAGACGTTTCCGGCAACTTCATTGTGCTAAACTTTTTTATCGCGTGGAAGCTGTACATTTTCCACGAGACCGTAATCTCATTTCCCTAGACTCAAAGTATCTCTACATTAAATTTTATTTCTACATTAAATTTAGCAGAGTATCGTGCGCCCGATTTAGGCAGTCTAATATGAAGATAGTCTGTGATATTATATTGCTTAGGCTCGATTTATATAATGCGTCCGCGTAAACTAGCGGTTTGGCCGCTACACAACGAGATCACAAGTAATATTATTGTATTGTATTATTTTTAACTGACTTCAAAAAAGGAGGTTCATAATTCGACCCGTATACAGTATGTAATATTTCAGAACTGTGCAGTTTTCGTATATGTTTGTCTATATCAGCGTCTGAACAAATTTGCCAAATTTCAAAAGTGTATGTATGTATGTTTTTATGTTTGTGTTCGCATATCTCCGGAACTATAAGTCCGATTTAAGCGATTCTTTTTTGTTGTACTAGGTATTGTTCAATTTAGGGAATACTGCAAGTTTAATCAAAATCGGTTCAGTAGTTTTTGAGATAGGGAATTGTAATTCCTAATTACGTGCAATTTTGAAGTCGGTTTTATCTTTTTAAAATACTATTACTTTATACAGGGTGCAATTAAACCTTCCGGCCAAACGATATATTGATCCTTGTTAAAAATAAAAAATACACATTACACGAATTTTTTCTTTTATAATCACTCAATACTAAAATGTTGAGAAATAGCTTCCGAAAGTTTTCCTAAAAAACACCACAATTAATGGACACTACGCGTCGCCGGCGCGTGGCTCCCGCCGCCCGCGCCTCCCTGGCGCCACCCCCCTCGTCATCCTCCGACCGTTCTGCAACGATTTTAAGTGGGATAAAATATTATATTAATTATTAATATTATATTATTAATATTATATTAACACCCTATTTTTTTGGTTATATGGACTCTCCTAATGATACCTAAGCCCTAAAAAAAAGTTGGCCGGTAGGTTTAATTGCACCCTGTATATCGGCGCGGTCTCGTGGTGCAGAGTTCGCGCGGACGCATGTAAATCGATGAATCGAGCCTTATATTATGCCCTTATACGAGCATTCGTCCGACCTTGAATCCCCGAAAGTTTAATTTCCTGAGTGCAGCTTATATCGTCCGTTATATCGCGATAGCGGTTATCGTTATTGGCGATGACGCTAATCCCACTTTGAGAAAAGGGTTACCATATTTATACAGATAATCAGGCAGGCAGCGACGCGCCGATAAAAAAAATAATTTCAGCCAAAAGAACGAGCAGCTTATTGCTTAAACCTTTAATGAGATTCGAGCATAATCTTCCTATACTTTATATTTTTATTATTAATTTTTTTTCGAAATTGGAGTAGACAGCCCGACAACGTGTACTGCCGATCCCAATAGCTGTGTACCTATATTCTTGTGTAATAAGTCGAGTTTTTATGGCTTATTTAAAAAAACATCGTATCACCTCTTCACGTGGCAATGTGAAAGATCCTTGGCAGCCTTTTAAATGCATATTATATCACTTCAAATGATCTACCTAAAATCATATTGATAGACTGTTTGTTACTTATGTAAAGTCTCAATAATTTTATTTTAGAACTAGATGACGACCGCAACTCCGTTGCGCCTTAACTCATTTATCGTGCGGGAATCGTACATTTTACCGAGATAAAAACTATTCTATGTCCTTTCCCGGGATTCAAAGTATCTCCATACCAATTTTCAGCAAAATAGGTTCAGCGGTTTGGGTGTGAAGAGGTAACAGACAGACAGACAGAAAGGCAGACAGAGACACTTTCGCATTTATGATATTATGTATATATTTAGTAATTATATTATATATAATATATATATTATTATAAGTATGGATGAACGAATCACCGCAAGTAATAAAAAGTAAAAACTCGAGAAAAACTCGAAAGATCGTAATATAATGTCTCCAACTGTTACAGCATAAATCTGATAGCAGAAACCCTTCCGCCATAAATTAACTGCTCGAAAATACTTGAAAGTTTATTCAACAAAAGCACAGAATACATAATATTAGTTTGTAACAAAAGACACAATTCAACTTAGATTATTAATTGGGGTGAAACTTGACCTGAATACGAGGCGTCGGATTTATCCATAAGGCCGGCTACAGACGAAGATGAAATTGCACTCACTGTTCAGTCAGGATATTATGAGTCCGGCTGAAGCTTTGGATTCCGCTAAACCATGTTCGGAGAAACCTTCGAAAAATAAATGTCTAAATTGACATAACTGTTGTTATATAAATTTTAGCTGTGTTTTAAATACTAGAGGCATAGTCTAGAGGCTACTCGCGACTGCCTGCGCAAAACCAGAATCCTGCGGAAAACGTATATTTTTCTGCAATAAAAAGTATCCTTTGCCTTTTCCCGTGGTCTACTGTCTGTCTATGCTGAATTTGATCAAAATCAGCTCAGTAGTTTCGAAACATATTTGATGCAAACAAACAAACAAACTTTCTGTTTGTAATTAGTACACTGTAATATATTTTTACTAACGACCCGCCCTGGCTTCGCACGGGTTTAAAATATATAGCCTACCTATATCACTCACTGAAAAAATGATTAAAATCGATTCAGTAGATTTGATTTATAATCATTACTACCCGTGGCCCGCATTGGCCGGTACCCACCGCAAACGCTACGTCCCGCAATTTTTGAATCTGTAATATCATATAATATCTGCGAAAATATTCATTTAAATCATATGCTGTAAAAGGCCATAAAGATCTATATTAATTCATTAAGCCCCATACAGGTCACCGGTGACCGAGACACAATAGAATATCTATTGTGTCTCGTTTTCCCACGATCGACGGTTTAAATCAACAATGTACTTAAAGTATTTAATTGAATAAGGATTAATGTCGTATTGGTTAAAAACGCTTCGAAAATTTGCCATTATTTGTAGTAAAAAGTAAATGACAAAAAAAAATTGTGGGATATCCATAAGAGATAGACATATACCATCGCGAGGTTTTCTGTAGACCTTTTCATTGTGTACAATACTTAGTACATTATTTTGATAAAGCTCAGCCTGCGATTGCAATGTAAGCAGAAAAAAGTCTAATTATTTACGACATCACATTAGAAACATCAAAAATAACACAATTTCTCCACTATTTAATGAATGTTATTATACTTATAAACCATCCTCTTCAATCACTCTATCTATTAAAGAAAACCGCATCAAAATCCGTTGCGTAGTTTTAAAGATTAATGGGAACAAAGGGACACAGGGACAGAAAAAGCGACTTTGTTTTATACTATGTAGTGATTATTACAAATAATGTAAATATATTACAATGAACCTACGAATAATAGAAACCAGTGAACACATAATATTCAATATTGAAGTTCACAAGTCAGCAGATTATTGAAATATTTTAAAATATTGCCAATCTGAAAAAGATATCTTAAAAGGGGTTTGGGTAATATTGGCGTCATTTTCAAATCTCGCAGCCACTCACCAAACCGGCATATTATGAAAGAACATATCAAGGGGAGTAAACTTTATTATGGGGGACATATAGCTAAACTATATCGGAGCCGAGATATTAGGCATCTTAAGTTCGTATTTTCAACTAAACGTAAATTTAATCATAACATGACTATTCAGGAAAAAAAAACGGCATTATTTATTAGCTTTTAGCCTTCCTCGATAAATGGGCTATCCAACACAAAAATAATTTTTCAAATCAAACAAGCAGTTTCTGAGATTACCACTTTCAAACAAACAAACACTTCAGCTTCATAATATTAGTATACAGGGTATAACAAAACTAAGTGATAATACTTTAGGGTGTGTACTGTGCATGAATCCCGTGTATAGAGTTTACTGTAAAAGTAGTAGCGCTGAAAGAGAACATATTTTTTCACTTTTGTATGGGGAAACTCTTTACGCTAGGGCGCTTGCCCATTCAAATCACAAAAAAAAATGTTGGTATTGCAGCGCAGTTCCTTTCACAGTGAACTCTATACAAGGGACACATCTGGGGGCACGGGAGTGCATGCCAAGATGAGCCAAGCGAAGCGCACAAGGGCATTACCTACCTTTTCTCGAAACGTTTCGTCGTATTTTTAAACCCTCGTAACTTTGGTTTGAATAATGCCAGATAGTTGAAATTTTCAAGATATTATGACATGAGTATAATAATTAAATGCGAAGTTTGAATATTGTTACTATTATACTTTAGATTATATCTAAGGCTAATGTGTAGAGTTTTTAGATTCTTCTCGTACGGCTGACACATTATATTATTATTATCGAGTATTTTGCCGCGCTTTAGATAGATAGATAGATAGATAAACACTTTATTGCTCACATATAAATGGGTATACAAACAAACTTAAAATACTTAAAAACTAATACATGTGGGCAAGGGCGGCCTTATCGCTATAAGCGATCTCTTCCAGGCAACCCTGCAAGACAGGAGAGTTCACAAATAAATAGATAGCAGGGTAATTATAAGTAAAAAATGGACTACTTAAAATATGTACATTGATGTAATTGTTTAGGTTTATGCTACGAATTAAGATGTATAAAATATATTACTTATTATATATATAAAATAATTTAACCATACATAAAATAAAGTATATATATATATATATATATATATATATATATATATATATATATATATATATATATATATATATATATATATATATATATATATATATATATATATATAGCTTTTATATCATGCAAATTGTATAATTTAAGTATATTGAGGTTATAACTTAATAGTTAAATTTTTTAAGGAGAAATTTATTTTCTTATTTTTGGAGTATTTAAATAAAAGCTTTTTTTCAAAAAGTTTTTTGCCTATAATTTATTTAACTATTTTTTTTTTCTTTTGCAAATCCATTTTTTCTTGAATTTCTTAAAGAGGGCCGTTTTGATTTTTTTATATTTTTTGTGTAAGTAAATAGTTAATATTCTATAAAACATTCCTGCAGCTGTACTTCTATAATGAGCCGGGAAGTAGATTAAAAGCAATACTGAAAATTCTGCCGAAAGGTGGCGTCCGGCGTCATACTGAACTATGGCCAAAATTCGCTAAATAGTGGAAATAATCGACATATTATGGGAACAACACCCTAGAGTCATTTTACCCACAACACATTAATACACAAGAACAATAATTAAATTGCCTAATATTGCATCCGACCCGTTGAAAACCACTGTCTAATGAAATATAGTCTCAAGTCTGGCTATATTTTAGTCGGACGAGAGTTAAACCCAGTGTGAAAATATGTATGAAAAATTATTCATATTTGACGCGGACGAAGTCGTGGGCAATAGCTAGTGAGAAATATATATCCAACAGATTAATATACCCTTTCTACATCTTTTGTTAAGGATAGCTCCATAAAGTAACGTTAATTACTATTGATTTTGTGAACATAAGGTGCAAAAATAAATATACTAAAATAATCGTAGCTCAGCTCCGATATTACTTAGAACAATTTTCATTACTAATATATGTTTCTCTAATGTAGTGCTACAAAATAGTAATGGTTGGAAAAAAATGACGCCACAGGTCCATACAAAGTTTCCCAATGCCCTTTGTCATCCCTTAGTTTCGGCTAAAAATATATAAATCGGTCGGACGCTAATCTGAATTCTGACAGAACTGTACAGTTCATCCTTTTCGTCTGCAGCGTGCGTAATTTGGGACCCGCAATCTGTGTTTAAATGCCGTTAGCGTATCATTTTGAAGGTTTCAATAAAAAGCGGGGATTATTGTCGCATAACTGTCACATTCTGCTACCGATTATGGTCGTTTCTTGACGGTGAGCAAATCAGCGATGCCGATTTAACTCTTTATCGGCCATTCGCTTCGGATTTGCGAAATAAATGCGCCTTTTAATGTCGGAACTATTATAAATATGATTACCTATAAGGTTGTATAGACTATATTTAAGAGACATGGCATGTTGACAAATCGTAGTGAACTAAAATTCCGTTGGAATTGATTGGAACATTTTTGAAGTATCTAAGTATGTACCCTCCGTTTTTTTATTTGAACAAAATTATCATGTTTGTTATGCCTGATGTTTATTATTTGTTACAGATTCGTATCTGGGGATTTTCGTAGTGCTTCGGAATCGAGTAAGTAAAATAAATAATAATAATGTGTTAACCACTTTTGTACGATATCCCCATTTAGCAATAACTAGTAAGTAAAGGTTTAGGTGGCGTAGCCCAAAAAGCTTTTTTTGCGCTGTTTAGCGTTCTGTTATTATGTTAAAAAATCCCTGAAAACTTAATTAATCGATCGTGTTACATAACATTACACATAACGATCGCTGTTTACAAACACCATCTTTTAAACTGGAACTATACGATGCGAAATCAGGAGCGACGAAAAACATAAAAGCAACAGTTCTAATGCTGCGGCGGCACTTGCGTCTATCGCCCGAATGTTATATATTGTGGCGAAGCTTCGTGCGTTTTGTACACTAAAAAGTTATGGCGATAAACCAGTGGCACAGAATAGATAATAGTACAAGTACAGAAGTCTTTTTGATGTTCACAAATGCCGCCTTTTTATGTGCCTACATAATTATTATTAACAAACGGACCGCACGCGAGCAGCCGACATTGAGCTCTCTGGCGTCGACATTATTCCACACCTTGTCAGATATTCCGAAAATAGGGTTACCAAAATCAAATAAGTATAAATACCACGCAAGGTATACATGCGGAAACTGTTATACCTACCTATTAGGTAAATGAATACCGAACATATAAATCAGTTTACACAGATACGACACGTGATTTTCTTTTGATGTAGGTATGGATTATATGTATATGCAGCTACCTACCACCTATTTTAGATAAGTATATAATATAAAACATTTGTGTATATTTAATAATTATTGTCACAGATTTAGGTACCATGACAGTAGATATTGCCGTACCATGACACTAAATTTGCTATTTTTTCATTGTTCCGACAATCGGCTGCAATGCAGTTTTTTTTTGGATACATTTTGCCAATTAAAATATGACACGCGTTTGTGACGTAAAGTGAGTTGCACTACGTAAGAGGTGCGCGCGTGCGCCACGGGTCAGTGCGCGGCAACCATTGAATCGCCCCAACGTCGGGGAGTTTCGGTATGTACTTGTAGCTCGGCGGCGGAATGGCGTAGTGACACCCCCCTGCCAGTGGTCGCATTTGCGTCTTCGCTATCTTGTACAATCTATCGTGCAATAATCCAAGATGGCGTCATCTAAGCATTTGAACATGGTTGACGATGTATACTTTTACATGCCTGCTAACAATTACGTAATGCATTTATTAACAATGGATGAAAACATGAAGAAAGTCCAAAACCATTTAATCGCTCTAGTCCATTATTACGTAAATTAACAACCGTGGCGCCGTCGCACATCGCACGTCTTAACGAGTTGAAAACAAACACGAAAATGAGCAAGTAGCAACGCTAATGCGACCACACAGGAGTACAGGACGAATTGTTAGCGCACTAAAACCCTTTGATGTACCGCCGCCCGCGCGATAACGAAGACGCAGCCTGAATATTCGCGACGATACCCGATAACGGCCGGTCTCATAGCACGAAGCTTCGTGACGATAGACGCAAGTGCGGTCGCAGCATAAGAGCTAGCGCGCACTGCGACTTTTTGCCGCGCGATTATTTTACCGACCGACAAAAAATAATTTTCTACCGAGACCGACATTGGTCTAGCGACTCATGTCGCCGCTGATTTTTAGTGGCGTAGAGCAAAATGAAACCTATAGCCTTTGTCATAAAGTGACATTTTATTTGAATTTTTGGAGGTCGGTAAAATAATCGCGCGGCAAAAAGTCGTAGTGCGCGCTAGCTCTAAAACGACTGATCCCTTTTTAACCGACTTCCAAAAAGGAGGAGGTTATATGTTCGGCTGTGGATGTTTTTATATTTATTTTTTTTTGTCTTTTTCATGTACTTTTTCTGCGCATAAATGATTTGATATTATGATGTATGTAAAAAAATGAACTACAAAGTACAATGTCTATTGTCTATCTACACTTCTACACTAATACTATAAAGAGGAAAACTTTGTTTGTTTGTTTAATGGGTTGTTTTCTTTTTTAAATCTCCACCAGGCGGCGCGACGGTAGACACTTCTAGATTTTCTATTGGTTCCCCACTGATCTGAAATCATCTGCAGGTGACATCACTGACTACATATTGGTTGTTTCTAAAAATTTCAGTGTACTGTCAAGTGTGACATAAATAAAAATATCTTAAACCTAAGCGATCATTGGCCTAAGCGATTAAGCTATTATACTGGTAATAGTTTAGAAACACGCTGACATAATAAAAACTTGTCAAACTGAAAACTGACAACTGAAAAAGTTTTGGCGGCCATGTTACTATGAAACTTCTTCTACTTTTTATTGTTGGTGTGGCTTTTATTATTTTTTCCCAAATTGTGTTATTTGGGTTTTTGATGTTCATTATTGGTAAAATATTGGCCATTAAATATCCGTTATCGTGCACAAGTGCAGGTAAGATGTTGTCAAAACCAAAATTTATAATTCCTGTGACATTTGGTGTGAATAACGATAAATAGGGCTATTTCTTCCGTGAGTTTTAACTAAAACATCGTTATAATAACTTTATTATTCCATTCGTTGGAATATTATTGTGTCTTTTTCAAATTGAAACGTATCAAGTTTTACATTCTTTGCCCAGTTTTGTAGCAATTATTGATGGTATTACCTGGTATTACCGATAGTTGTCTACCCATACGCCATCTAGTTACTAAAATGGAAACTGTTTGACAATCAAATTAAAAAAATAAGAAAATGCCTCATTGTAATGAATAGGCTCAAAAACTACTGGACCGATTTTAAAAATTCTTTCACCATTCGAAAGCTACATTATCCACGAGTAACATAGGATAAATTTTATTTTGGAATAAAATAGGGTTCCGTAAGATATTTTTATTCCGTAAGGTTTTTCGGACACAAGGTGTAAAAATCAACCAGAAAAGTTACTTATTTTGCGTACGATGCCTAAACTATAAAAGATAGAACCATAAAATGTTCTAATTAATTGTAGATCTTATAAATATCTACAAAAAGTGCGCAACACACTATACCTATCTATGTCGAGTGAGGCACAAAAACCATTTTGTTATTTAAAAATCTTGATTTTTTTTTGACTTCATTTAAACGCGTTTGTTTTACTCATGCTATTAATCCTTATCAAAATAAATTATTTCATCACTTAGCACAGTTTATGTAGATAATATTTGGTCTTTGAATGATTAAAATTGGAAGTTTGATTTTGAAGTTATAGCGAAATTAAAATATTACGATTTCTGCTGCACGGCCCGTTGCGAAGTGGGCGTCATGTCACCAAGGCGGGGGTGCGCGTGCGGGAGGGAGTTTAGATCTATTAGTATATGATGATTTAAATAATACTTAATTATTCACTAAATCTAAATCTATATATATATAACTCAAAGGTGACTGATTGGCATAGTGATCTATCAACGCACAGCCACCACTGGACGGATCGGGGTGAAATTTGGCATGCAGGTAGATGTTATGACGTAGGCATCCGCTAAGAAAGGATTTTGATCAATTCTACCCCCAAGGGATAAAATAGAGGATATACCGATCGGGCTGAGACTTTGATACCTAAATAATACTTCTTAACGCGAGCGAAGCCGCGGGCAAAAGCTAGTACTCTATATATCAGCCCGCGTTTGCAGAACTCTACTCTACTCGAGTGTTAGATTCTGATGTTTCTTCGATATTTCTTCCATATTGTAACTCGATATTCAACACTTCGATTTGGAAGTTTTCTGTAGATTACATATTTTGGATGGTCCGAATTTTTCTCGTGTCCTGAATTTCGGTACTTATAGCATAACCATTTAGTAAACCCAGCCTTAACCTTAGCCCAAAAATTGTGGTTAAGGCTGGGTTTACTAAATGGTTATGCTGACCCTAGAAATTAACGGGAATGTGTTAATATTTATGATGAAGATTTCATAGATAATTTGGCGTACACAAGTAGCTGTTGAGAGGGGTAACACAAATATTTTGTCTAATATCTACGAGGATTCCTTGAAATAATAATTATTGTAAAAACCTGGAGGATTTCGACGCTGTTAGTTCGAGAAAAAAAAGGTAAGTATAGGTCTACCAGGATGGCAAATTTGGATGGCAGATTTTCAAAAATATCCTTGATCATTAGATAATTTTTTATATTTGCATGTTTCACACAGAATCAACCGCTATAAGGGAAAAAAAGGATCAAAATGTTTTATTCCAATTACCCCGGTATTGCTAGTCGAGTCAATTTCTTTTCTCACTTTTTGCCATCAGATCCTGGTAGACCTATAGTAGTTACTTGAGATGAAACTTTTACTTTCAGTACGATACTTTATTTTTTTTTTTCTGTTTAAAAACACGCTTTTATGTAAGCAGCAGTTGATTTTTTACACCATATAACATTAACGTTCGGCGTATTGAGACATAAAATCTGTATAAAAATTCTGGGTCCAGTTTCGTCATTTCGATTATAGTATTTTGTACAAAACTACGCAGGTAAGTGCAAAAACTATTTCCATTCGTTGAATCTTTCCTGTGTTGTATAATTATTGATTTTGTATTAACTCGTGTCTGTCAGTCGGCATGCGGCAGGGTCAGATGTCTATAGTTCGCTGCTGACCTTCACAGAATGTAATTTGAGTTAAGTATATAAATAAAACTACGAATGTGCACATTCATGTATGCATAATAAGACCCGCACAGATTTGGGTCGGAGGTAGCTCTGGGTTATGTTATGTTAAAATGATTATGAAAAATTTAAGATGTCTCCTACACTAATTAAAATTTTGGAAATATTATGCTTAAGTTGTTATAATATCTATGAAGCCCAAATTTTGGATCTACAGGCTATAACATGTATGTATGTAAGAAGTAAGTATCCCCTAAATAGAGTTAGTTACCTGTGAAAGTAGCAGCGCTGAAAGAGTAACTGCTCTATAAGGCTGCCTTCACATTAAGTCGCGAGTAGTGCGGCAGCCGCGCGACTCGCGACTTAATGTGAAGGCAGTCTTAGGGACACATATGTGACTTTATCAGCGTGAAGGGACCTTATTGTCGGTATTGAGTTATTAGCATCCCCATAATCTACATTTAATAAGCTATCGAACCATGTAAATAACATGCGTGTAGGCCTGACAAATATTTAAAAAAAAAATGTTGAAACTCGAATGTCGTAAAAGGTGATATTGAGAAAATCGCATTCAAACTTCGAAACCCAAAAAAAGTATGTTATTGTGGGAAGTTACATAGATATTATGTTTTTTGAGAAGTACATTATATGGTTTTTTAGATTTTAACTTCAATTATATAATTTTATAGCCTTATTCCCGTTTTTTACCACGCCAAAGTGCATGAGGTAATGAAAATGCCCAAGATGGTTTTTACTAAATATTTCATTTATAGTATGTTTTCTATAGTATTTTATGAAAGAATAATATAAAACGGGTAAGTTTTTACTAAATAACAACGACTTCAATATTAAACGATATTGTTTATTATATAAAAAAATATTTGAACAAATGAAACATTGTGCTTCACTAATCTTATTAATCAGTCAAAATCAACAAAAATATATATTTACTATGCTTAAAAATAGTCAAATGAGATCAAATATATAAAGTTCTATTAAAAAAGTATTTTTTTTTCAGTCATAAAATTCAAGTTAAAGTTTAGTAAAAAGCTGGTACAAACACTAAACATTTTATAAAAGGGACCTTATTGTCGGTGATTAAAAATTTAGTGATATCACATAAAAATGAATATAAATTTTGATTAACATTGAGGTTCTTATTTTTAAAATAACTTTAATTATCCTTTAGTAACAAGACGTGTGTGTACCAAAACATGCAATTTCTCTTAGTTATCATAAAATATATTAAAAGGGACCTTAATCTCGGTCGTTACATTTTTAGTGATAAAGTTAAAAGAAGATACAAAAATACTTCTAATTTCGTAATTGTAACAACGAATTATAATTTGTCTCTCTATTTATACTATATTTAATGATAAATCAACGGGCGGTCAACCTCTAAAAAAACTGATTAGGGTAAATTGTCGTGTTGTTAAATAAAAGCCAAATTACTTATGAAACTGTTTTATAAAGTATCACAAAGCTTTAAACTAGTTCACTTATCCGACGCAGAGGCCATAGTGTACATAGACAGCACATAAACCAAAGACAATAGTGTGGCAAACCTTAAAAAAAAACTAAATGCATTTACATTGTACTATTAACTACAACACCCCTCCTCAATGTAAATACATCTTAAAACAAAATAAACTTACTTAATATACTTAATATATTATATCTAAAGCTGCGTTGACAATACCGCACTTTTTTTAATGTCTGGCAATTAATTCCTTACTCAAAGCCTTTGTTAAAATATCAGCCGGCTGTTCACTACTATTAATATACTGAATACAAATTTGTTTACTTTTAATCAGATCTTTAATAAAATGGTAGCAAATGTCCACATGTTTTAATCTTTTAATATTATCTGTTTTTGCATTTACTATAGCCGATTGATTATCAGAATATATATTTATAGGAGACACAATTTCAATACTAAAATCAGTTAACAATTTCATTAGCCAAACAGCATCGCTTGCAGCCATACTCATCGAAACATACTCAGCTTCTGTAGAAGAAAGACTTACAGAAGTTTGTTTTCGTGAACTCCATGAAACTAAGCAATTAAAAATTAAAAACAAATATCCCGAGGTGGACTTTCTGTCCTTTAAATCCCCATCATCAATCAATCAAGCAATCCCCAGTCTGCATCACAATAGCCTTCCAAGACCCCTTCACACTTATAAACTAACTTGTAATTTAAGCTAAATTTTACATATCTTAATACTCTTTTTAATGCACTTAACAGTTCAGTATTTGCACTCACTTGATACCTACTTAGCAAGGAAATAGGAAAACATAAATCAGGTCCAGTACCCATTGCAGCATACATTAAACAGCCAATAATTTGACGACATAACTTTTCTATTTCCTTATTTACAGGCTTGCTACAGTTTTCAAATATTTTAATATTAACATTCGGGTCCATAGGAGTTAACATATCCTTACAATTTTCCATATCAAACCTCTTGAGAATACCTTTTAAATAACTACTTTGATCAAGTTCAGTAATACCAGTTTCAATATTTTGCTTTACATTTATTCCTAGAAAATTGGAAATTAATCCCATGTCTTTAATTTTAAATTCTCTGTTCAAAGTAATTTTAAGTTGCGAAATATCACTTTCATTTGAACCAAAACACAATATATCGTCGACATACAGTTAAAACATAAGTTTTATTTTTACCAAAAGATTTTATATACAAACACGAATCATTTTTAGATGTTAAATAACCTTGTTCAGACATTATTGAATTAAATTTTAAATTCCAACACTTAGGGGAGCTCTTTAAGCCATATAATGACTTGTTTAATTTAACAATATTTTTATCTCCAGAATAGGCCCCTTCCGGTAATCTAATTAACACTTTTTCTCTATGTCTCCATACAAAAATGCCCAAGTTACATCCATTTGGTATACAGGGAAATTAAACTTAGTTGCTACTGCTATGAACACTCTAAAGGTAGAAAGCATAGCTACAGGAGCATAAATATCACCTAGATCATAATAATTATTTTGTTCAAAGCCCCTTACTACTAATCTGGCTTTATATTCGTTTTTATCCCCATTCCTTTTAACTTTGAAGACCCATTTAGTACTAATTATATCTTCACCCTCACTTTTATCACAAAATTCCCAAGTATTGTTATCGTTTAATGTTTGTAACTCCCTATTAATAGCATCAGTCCACTTACTTGCATCTTTTTTACTCATCGCCTCCTTGTAGGTAGCGGGTTCACATTCACCACTCACCACATTGTGACACTGATAAAATGAAGTCTTCTTCCTTGTTCGCCTGCTTCGTTCTCGCGGTTGCAATGTCATCAATCTCAGATTCATCACTTGAGATCTCATACTCACTCATAACATATTCACTTTCAGCAGATTTGACAATATCAGGACAAATTTGAGTCTCATTTAAATTATTTTCATTCACTATTCAAAAGACTGATCCTTATTGTTGCCTATCTCAGCTTCTTGAGCACCTTGTTGCAAGGATGGTTCAACTAATTCCAACATAATCTGTGGTTCAGTCTCTACCTCTTTAAGAAACACAATGTCTCGCTTTGTGTCCACACAATTTTTCTCAGGAAAGTATATACGGTATCCTTTGACCTGCTCCCCGTAGCCAACCATCATTCCTTTTTCTCCTTTCTGATCCCACTTTCTACGTTTTTCTTAAGGGATGTGTACATATACTGGAGAACCAAAACTCCTTAGTTGACGGATATCATAACTTCTGTTTGTCCACACTTCATATGGTGATCTGTCATCAACACCCTTTCCAGTTCTGTTGAGAACGAATGCTGCTGTGTTTACCGCCTCTGCCCAGAACTTCTTAGGTAAATTTTTAGCATGTAGCATAGTCCTTGCCGCTTCCACAAGAATTCTGTTCTCCCGCTCAGCTTTCCCGTTTTGTTGAGGTGTGTATGTTATGGTTGTTTCATGAATTATGCCTCGTTTAGAACACATAGCATTCACTTCTTTGTTCACATTCAACCCCGCCAAGACACAAGTCTGCGCGTTCACCACTAAAAAGTCACCAATGGTCGTATATCCTCGTTTCGAGGGCACATCATTAACCATCTCCCTTAGCATTGAGATACTTGGCGTCAGCATATCGGGCGAAGTCCAGTTCCGATATCATCTAGAGGGTAAGGCCAAATTAGCCTCGAAGAAGCTTGGTGTTCTTAACAGAGCGAGACAGTACTTCAGTCCGGACCAACGCCTACAACTCTACAAGGCGCAGGTTCGGCCTCATATGGAATATTGTTCTCATCTCTGGGCAGGGGCGCCAAAATACCAACTGCTCCCTCTGGATCGTATCCAACGAAGGGCCGCTCGAATTGCTGACTGCCATAGTGTTTCAAACAGCTTGGACCCCTTGGAATTAAGCCGAGATGTAGCTTCACTCTGCATCCTCTATCGGTTGTATCACGGGGAGTGCTCTGAGGAATTGTTCGGAATCATACCACCTGCAACTTTTCGCCATCGTCCCACGCGAAAAATATACCATCCTCATCACCTTGATGAGTGGCAGTCTTCCACAGTGCGTTTTTCTGCCGCGCACTGTTAAACTCTGGAACGAACTGTCACCAGCAGTATTTCCGGACCTATACGACCTGCAAACCTTCAAGAAAAGAGCGTATTCCCTCTTAAAAGGCCGGCAACGCACCTGCAGCTCTTCTGATGTTGTGAGTGTCCATGGGCGACGGTAGTTGCTTACCATCAGGTGACCCGTTTGCTCGTTTGCCCCTTATTTAATAAAAAAAATAAAAATAAAAAATCCCTTTTTTACTAAACTTTAGGTTCAATTTTAACCTATAAAAAAAAGTTTTTAAAGCCTGTGTCTTTGTTATATCAAAATTCAGAGTCTGTTTATTAATATGGAGCAAAAAAAGAAAAAATGTTTTTTTTTTCGACGTTTTACTTTAAAGGCGATTATCTCGGAAACTAGAACCGACAACAAGGTCCCTTTTCCCAGATAACGTCACATATACACCCTAAACTCTAAAGCATTATCATATAGTTTTGACTTTTGTTGCAACCTGTAGAGAAAAATCCTATCGCAGCCTATCAAGGCCGACCAATGCGGTCGGAATTCGAACTGATCGCAGGCTGACCTGAACTAGTCCTGTCGGCCACGACCGGATCCATCCGCCTCCCCGTTAGGGTTGTCACTTGTCTACTGTTTTAAACAGTATTATACAGTTTTTCACTAAATTATACTTTTTACTGTTGAACAAAAAAATAAATACACAAATACTGCTTTCAGCATCGAATGTGAGTACTTGACAATTAAACATGGACGCTCAGACAATTTTTTTTAATTTTAAACTTTAACAATGTATCTACGTATTTAAAAGAATAAATAAATAAAAATAAACTGTTTATTAAAAAAAATACTGTTTCAAATACTTCAGACATCTGAATATACTTAATTTCTTGTGAAAACCCAAACCTAATCGCCGTATATGGCGGTAAAGCAACAGTTATGATTCGGCTGAAACGCACTTGTTGTAGCCTGTCAAATAGCTCGCTTGATATTCTCATTATTGACCTGTCGCTTTCACCAGGGTATTACGACGAATAATTAGAACGCTTATGAAGAGAAATATCCATTATATTTGTATACCCGGTTTCACCTACAGCCCTAATAAGCAAAAGCAATAATAATATAGTAAGCACATCAATCAATTTTTCTGATAGTTCAGAATTATATTTTTTCTAATTTCATTGGCGTAATATAATATCTTAAGGTCTTAATTAGCTCTAAATCCTTCTTACAATAATGTAAAAATAAAAAATAGTAACTAAAATTTTGCTCACACTTCACATTGATTTACTAATTTGCTACCCAATGCAACGTCAGATGTTCTGCCTATACCTAACTAACTTAACTAAATATCGCCCAATGATCGAAATTCGACCTGAAATAAAAAATTAAATTATAAGTTTCAAATTTCAACGCTTTTCTAGTGGTATTCTAATTTCTATTATCAAAATATTAACTTTATTATTTTTTAGACATAATTCCTGCGACAGGCTGACAGGCTCAGATTAATAAAGTCAAATGATGACAGACTGGCCGTGTAATAATTGTCTAATGCAGTATTTAAGATTCAATAAAATAAAATAAAAACTATAGGTCTACTAGAATCCACTGAGCTGACCTCCATTATACAAGTACGCTGGACTAATGATACCCTTTGAAATGACAGCTATTTTTTGTGCCTATTTGAAGCGGAATCAGCTCCCCCAGTGGGAGGGATAGGAACTAAATTTGACGTAAAAACACAGAATACAAATTACTCACGGACGTAAAAATGACGTTTGAAAGTCGCCATATTGGCGCTGATAGCAGTAGTGGGAGTATTTGGAACTAATACTAGTGATGACAACCAATAACGATTAAGCGGCCATTTGCAAGTTACATCAAATTTACTTCTCTTCCCTCTCACTGGGGGCGCTGATTCCGCTTCAAATAGGCACAAAAAAAGTGGGTATCATAGGTCCAGCGTACTTGTATAATGGAGGCCAGTGACCAGAATCTGATGGCAATTTTGACAGCAGATTTTCAAAAAATATCCTTGATCATTGGATAAATTTATATATTTGCATGTTTCACACACAGAATCAGCCACTATAAGGAAAAAAAAGGATTAAAATGTTTCATTCCAATTACCCCGGTATTGCTAGAGTCAATTTACTTTCTCACTTTTTGCCATCAGATTCTGGTAGACCTATAAATCTATTTTCAATTTGACAACAGACTTCAACCATAAATATAAGAGTACAATTCGTGTGTATAGGCTTGTCAATCAAAATCTCCTAGTGTGTGTGTTGTAGTGTGTGTAATGTTTTATTTGTTAAAAAAATGTATGATAAAAGCATAATTTTAAAACAATATTAGCTCGATGCACTCCTTCTGCCTTCACCATAATATAAACTATAACTGTGCAAAATTTCATTCACCTACGTTTCCGCATTTTTCGTCAAAAAAGAAACAAAGTTTTTCGTTTTTTCAGCTACTTTTAAACATTATTATAATAACATCATTTATAATATTATAATAATGTGTGAAAATAATATTCTGATTACTTCATTCTTTTAATAACTATAAATTAACACAGCATTGAAAAAATATTGAGAAATCGCATGGGATTTATTTTTGTTTATGTTATTTATAACATAAACAAAAATAAATTATTTAGTTGATTGAATTTTTTATTTTGAGTACCTATAGAGTAGAAATTATTTTTATTTTCGACGGTTTTTTACTTCAAAATATAATGTTTTTTTTAAAAAAGGTAAAGAGAAAAAATTTGCTTTTAATTAAATAAATTCGCTGTCCTCGCACTTTTAGATCTTAATCATATAGGTATAAGATCGAAAGCGTCTTATCAGCGACTATACTATTTCGGTAAGTGCTGAGTACACGTGAATTATTGTTAAACATTGAATAATGAACCAAGTGATAACTCTTATCGCATTTCGGTATCATAATCTTAGCTATAATGTTGAGATAGCACTAGCTTGTTTCAATGTCTGCCTAAAAATATAATTATTTTAAACACAGACCTACAAGGATTCGTGGTCCATACGAGACAGCTGTCACTCAAAGTTATAATAGCGATTGTTATAGGGAATATTACGCAAAGGTCGGAGCAGAAGGCGCTAATAGCCCATAAGTTAATAATAGGACATGTTGCAAACGTCATATTCTCATATTCACAGAAACGTTGTCAAACGAACAAAACTATTTTATTTAAAAACTACGATCGTTTACTATCCGTGCTGGTGCTGCCGACTAGTGTTAAAACATTACAGTAATATTAAAGAGGTATATCGAACAACACATAAGTAACACAATAGTCATACTTATATTACATAAAGAAAAGTTATATAAATAAACATAAAACAGATAAAACGATCGTAAATATACAGTGAATTGTTTTTTGTTGAGACAGTTCAATACGAATTTTCTTGGTAATTACCGTCCTTGGCTTTGAAACAATGTCCGCTACTCTAGCCTCGTGTTATGCTCCAGTGGTTTCCTGTACTGTCTTAACTCTTATACCATCTTTTTTATATTCAGTATAATTTATGTGCTAACTGCTAAGTATAATATTTTATATCATACGGCACGGCAAACGTTGCTTTTTAATCTACGAATATTAAATATAGCTCTACCAGAATCTGATGGCAATTTTTGACAGCAGATTATTAAAAAATATCCTTGATCATTGGATAAATTTTTATATTTGCATGTTTAACACACAGAATCAGCCTCTATAAGAAAAAAAAAACGGATTAAAATGTTTTATTCCAATTACCCCCGTATTGCTAGAGTCATTTTATTTTCTCACTTTTTGCCATCACATTCTGGTAAACCTATAGTTTTTATTATTCGTAGTTTTTAACAACGATATTGTCAGTTTTTAATAGTTACTACCTAATAACTCTAAATTGCATTTTATCAACATGAACGAAACATATTTTTAGCTGATCCGAGCTTGAGGTTATGAACGCGACAGCAAGCAAGCGACATTCACCGCACGGCCATCCACGAGAATCGGGCCCAGACTTCTAAGTTCCAACGCAGCATAGGGATTTTCGTGTATTTTTTACACTTTCGCTGACACTCACGCGCGAGAATAAGATCGAATCGACATTCGAGGCACGAGAATCGGTCACATCCTAGATCAGGGGTCACCAAATGGCGGACCGCGGTCCGCATCCGGACCGCCGACCCATTGTGTGCGGACCAACTATTTCCGAAGATGAACTTCGTTAAAAATAAATTTCGGTCTCGACATACTGATTACTGATGAACACCTCCAGGATATTATGTAGGTAAATATATACTTACCTTTGTAATTTCCGTAATTACCTGTGTTTAATAAATGTTTTTTTTTATAAAATGTGTGGACCGCAAAGGTCATTTCATTTCTTAAAATGGACCTCGAGCGAAACTAATTGGTGACCCCTGTCCTAGATCAAACACGAGATTTAAGGGATCTCCCCTCTGGAACTAACATAATTGTTCCACGTTCCAGAGCCACAGGTACAAAGCCACGCCTCGGCGCGTCCCAAATTGATTACATTACAGGGATAAAGTTGTTCCGATCGTGGCGAAGGTTAGGTCAAATTGCCGATCTCATTGACGATTGATAGCTCGTGGATTTCCAGGGTTTTTCTATCTTCGAAAACCACAAAATCTACCTGTTTATATTAGGTAGAAAGAGACAATAATATTATCTCATTCTTTATAAAATATGCATACCTACATAAGAGCAATTGGAATTTATAATAAATTACAATTACAATGATTTTAGCCTATATCATTGATTCCCAAAGTGGTCCAGGTGGACCCCCAGGGGTCCACGGGAGCCCGACAGGGGTCTACGCTTGTGTGGAAAAAAATGGGAGTCTACAAGTCGTTAACGGGGGTCTATAAAAATGTATTAGGTGACCCGAATTGACTTCTCCTATGAATATAGGCAGACAATATCATAAGAAGCTCAGAAATTGTTTTTGTAAGAACTTCCTTATTCCATATTCAGAAAGAGTGTTTTTAAAATAATAATCATGATTAGTCTGATGTTAAGTTTTGATTCTACTACGACTGTTATAACAACATCATTAAAAGTGTGGTAATTTTTGTGTTTGAATAAATAGCCACAAAACAAGAAAATATTCGTTTTTACTTTTTTCCACTCCGAAGTGGGAGCTTGTTGGTTTCTTGTACCTGTGGTCTGTGAGTCAAACTTAGAATACAAAAAAGTAAAGTAGGAATCCAACTGTTGGATGAATACGCTTTGTAGACTGGCCTTGAAACTTAGCTTAAATCAATGATATTCTACTTATACATATCTGTTACGTCCATACTATTTTCCGGCTTAAATCTCTTCCGAACAAATTTCAAATTCAAAATTGCAAACATTGACAAATTTGACAGATAAGTGAAACAAAAGATACGAAAAACCATTTACATAAAAGAGACAGTTCTATTTTTAAACGTCGAATCGTATCGCTGTCTCTTTCTTCGCCTGAGCTATGACGAAAATTAGATTTTTTCCAGATTGTTCGAAAAAATAATTTAAAATGTAAATAATCGAGGTATTTATTGCAATCAAGACATGTGGTAAAAGATTCCATGTGTTTTGTTTTCTTTTGAGTCATAATTGGTACATTTTGAAACACGCACGACGTCATTTTTAATTTATTTAGGTAAGAAAAGACGCGGCACGTCCGTGACTGCGCTCGATGCAGACTAAATAACAGACGGCCCAATTGGGCCGTATTTGAATCTTCACAACGCGCGCGGTAGTAACATATCTGCTTTGAGTTTTTCATCATTGGCTTAAATGATATCCACTCACAGCACAGCACTTTGATTATTATCAAAGCAACATAAATTCTCTTAAAACAGCCATACATATACTTTTTTAGGGTTTTGGAAGTAACTTAGTAAATGTAATAACTGCAGGGGGTCCACCGAAACCAGCAAAATGTGTAAAGTGGTCTATGAGAAAAAAAAAGTATGGGAACCTCTGGCCTATGTCAAGACGTACAATATATTTGTTATAGGCTGAAAACATTAAAGTTAAAAGTGGCAATGATAAATAGTTTAAAGGAAGTGACACTTCATGTAGATTAACTATTTAACATTATTGTAACCTAAATAATTTAAACATTAAAGCAGTGAATTTTGATTGAATGTCCCTTTTGGCCCACGCACTAATTACGACTCGTATTATATTCCCTTTAATTTTGTTTATAATGTTGAGCATTGGAATAATGTTCGCAGCGCAACTCAACTTGAAACCACTCTTGTTCATTAATAAACTTTCAGTGTTGCGGTTAGGTTGCTGACAACTGACAAGTTCACTGTATAAAAGCCTATGTTTGCTAAGGGACAGCTCACACCGAGGTACGCGTCGCGGCGCTAAAAAAACAGTAATTAGAAATTAAATTTCATAAACTGAAACATTGCCTGTAATTTTGTAATCCAGCTACATATTGGAGAGCAGTTTGACATTTCCAATTCTTATAATTTAAAAGTGAGTATACACAGAAACGAAATGAGCCGCAGCTTGACGATGCATAATAATGATTATTGATATTCCATCGTCAATTTTAGTCAATAATTGGTCAGTTGGTCGATTGATCGGTCGATGAGTTGGTGTTTAATTTGTCGATCGGTCGATAGATCAGTTGATCGATCAATCGGTCGATCAGTTGGTCTATGATAGGCCAAATTATCGGTCTATCAGTCGGTTGATTCGACTCATGCTGATCACAATTCGCACATAATTATTTTGTCAGCAGTCAGCACCGTACGCGGTACGCGTCGTACGCGTCGAACGCCGCATAGTTCACGAAATGCCGCGCGTACGGTGCGGACGAATGTGCGAGGTTTCACATCATTTCATACAACGAATTCTAAAATGCAGCGCGTTCGGCGCGTGCGTGATGATAAAAATGCGATCACCTTTAACACGTTCGCTGCGGTACGAGAACTTGTGAATCTCGTTTGTAACTTTC
Source organism: Cyaniris semiargus (assembly GCA_905187585.1). Lineage (NCBI taxonomy): Eukaryota > Metazoa > Arthropoda > Insecta > Lepidoptera > Lycaenidae > Cyaniris > Cyaniris semiargus. Next base: position 13,377,505 of record LR994547.1, read on the forward strand.
GTCCGGTGCGTAGGTAGGTGAATTTGTATGTTTTACTCGTTCCGGCAAATTAGTTTTCTATACGATTTTTTCAACTTAGAGTAACATAACTGAACTTATCATGATTAGGTATGTTTGTAGTAATATTTATATCAATAAAATCGTACGAGACCTAATGAGTCTCGTAGCGACCATACAGTAAAAATCTGCATCTAGTGCGTTGCGAGATCCATAAACACTCGTAACAATCTCGTACGACGCGCACCCGGAAATTAATTAATGTTGTGTTTACATTATTTTTATTACTTGCTACCTTTTTTCAATAAATACTACCAATTTCCTATCGCTATTTTTTATCGATATTTAACCAGAATGTAAATTACGAGATCCAAATGAACTCGTATATTTTTGTTAAATTGTGCAATTACGAGGCGCTAAAGTTCTTGTAAATTTCTTTAGAGTTTATTTCAATCATTTTTACTGCTATCTCCGGGCGCGACCACATACTACAAGATACATTCATTGTTATCGTTTCATATAAATAAAACATGAAATTAGTCATTTTTCCGAAAAAATATTAAGGTTTTAAGGAAGCAACTCGAACGAGATCTAAAAAGTCTCGGTGCGTCACTGCGAAAGAAAGAATACGAATACTTTTCGGTCTCGTAATGCCAATTTGACAGATTGTGCAAATTAGCTTACGCAGCGAACGTGTTAAAGCTGTCTGGCCTCTTTTGAAAAACAACAGTAAGAAAAATGATTTCATGAAATATTTATACTCATTGTTATGCCGTTTTCCTATTGACCTCTGTAACGACATCGAGACATGTGTTTCAGAATGTGACTTACATATCAAGGTAAATGTAATATCAGAAAATAGGCTAACGGCAGACCTACTTATTTTGGTCGGGTTACTTAAAGCTACCGCGCGGTGATCGCAAGTAACGTTGTCTTGACACAACCCGACCAAATAATATTTTCCTGTCTAGCTCGTTTCTAATATTTCTGTCTCTGAAGCTTTAGCTTCTTTTATGGTTGCTATGGCCGTTTATAGAGGAAGTTTACGAGAGAATAAAAATTATACAACCAGTTAATACTAATAAGAGTTGAGTGCTGTCGGCATGTTAAGATAAACTAACGTTAACTTAACACCATCTCTAGTTTAATTGATATTTAACGGTGTAATAAAAAAAATCGGCCAAGTGCGAGTGGGACTCGCCCACGAAGGGGTCCATACCGTTATAGTGCAAAAATAGGCCAAAAATAGTGTTATTGTATGGGAGCCCCCATTATTTTTTTATTTTATTTTAATATTATTACTAATTATTAAAGTATACATATAATTAAGGATTTTGTGAATTTTTTAAGTGTCTACCTGTTGTCATTATTGATATCGAGCAAAAAAGGCCAAAAAAATCACGTTTGTTGTATGGGAGCCCCCCTTAGATATTAATTTTATTTTGATTTTAGTATTTGTTGTTATAGCGGCAATAGAAATACACAATCTGTGTAAATTTCAGAAGTCTAGCGATAGCGGTTTTTGAGATACAACCTGGAGACAGACAGACGGACAGACAACGAAGTCTTAGTAATAGGGTCCCGTTTTTACCCTTTGGGTACGGAACCCTAAAAACAGTTGTATTTTAACTCCAACATGAAGGTGTGTCAGGTCGCTAATTGGCCTAATACTCACACAAAAATATTGTTATCTGACTAAAAGTATAAAAGAGACAAGAAGCAGTAAGTATAATGGCTGAATTTCACACTATCCGATCTGTTTACGTTCCTACGGTGCTTATCCTGTTGTGTTACTGAATAAAGAGCCCCTAGCCAAGACGTTTTCTTTATTGCTTCTTTATAGAATCGCCGATCGAAACCAGCCGACCGAAATGTCCATACATTTCGATATGCGATTCTATAAATAAGCGATACTAAGGGCCTTCCCCTATGGAGATTCCGTAATTTACCGTATTTAGAGTTTTATGAATATATATATATATATATATATATATATATATATATATATATATATATATATATATATATATATATATATATATATATATAACTCATGATTTGAAAGCTACAAAGTTATAATAAAAATACAGCAATAATCTTCAGTATATCAACATATTTCTTTCCCCGTTTTAAATTTTCTATTTTTGTTTATACTCATGATATTAGCTTCCAAAGTAATACCAATTTATTAAAATTGAAGCATACTTCCAGCATCTCCCTAGTATTTACAAATTACGTTTATTTGAAAGACACGACGATAGATCGACAATTTCATTAACTGCATATTCTCCGTTTTAATTTTTTTTTAGATTAATTTTGAACTAAGATAAGTAAAAAAAAAATAGGATTTTTGTGCGATCTCGGCAACGCGTCAAATGTATGGTCAAGGTCGTTTGCTCGGGGGATGGCCTTAAAGAAAACGTCTTAGTATATTATATATTTTCTGTGGTCTTAGTCTGGTCCGCCCGCAAAGTTGCCCGCATCCTATCATTTCACACATGTTTTTCCTGTCATGCGGGCAACCAGCTGCCTAAGGATCAATTTGTACTAACGCAGAGTCGAAGCGCATCGAAGCGAATTATTAAAACTGAACATAACAAATTCAACCTTAACTCCAAAGCGTTAACGCACTTTATTACTTCTGAGAATTTAAAAAGGCGCGCGCGATTTCGCGTGAATGCACCCGACCAACGCTGATTGGCCTCGCAGAAGTAATGTATGCGTTACGCTCTAGAGTTAAGGTTGAATTTTCTGTGTTAAGTTTTTGGGAATTCGCTTCGCTTCGACTCTGCGCTATTATGAATTGACCCTTAGCATGCCGTCAGGCATACGAAAGAACCTAAACTTTGACAGATTTACCGGAAAAACGGACAGTTTTCTACCGTTCCCAGCATGGCGTTCGAAATAAGAAAGTTTCTTTCATATCTCAATTTTTTCCGCTATCGAAAGTCTATAAGTCAAGCATGACCACGACCATTTTTAGGGTTCCGTACCCAAAGGGTAAAAACGGGACCCTATTACTAAGACTTCGATCTCTGTCCGTATGTGTGTCTGTGTGTCTCCAGACTGTAACTCAAGAAAAGCTATAGCTAGACTTCTGTTTCACAGATTGTGCATATCTGTTGCCGCTATAACAACAAAAACTAAAAACAAAATAAATTAAATATTTAAGGGGGGCATACTAAAAACATGATTTTTTGCTATTTTTTGCTCGATATCAATATTCAAGAAATACTCAGTTTTATTTGTACTTTAATAATTTATAATAAAATTTATATATCCCATACAAAAAACACAATTTTCAGCCTATTTTTGCTCTATTGTGGTACGGAACCCTTCGTGCGCGAGTCCAACTCGCACTTGGTCGATTTTTTATCAGCATTTGACAACTTACTTTCTTGAAACTTCCTACGTTATTTCCATCGAAATAATCTACATTACTTGAGTCCTCGACATACCAAAGAAGTATTTTTTAACATCACTAGCTTCTTTGAAATCTGAAAGTATTGGAATCTGTGGTACGATTACCGTTGCTATGGAAAGAGTTTCTTGTCTTTGTTCACTTAGAAACCCGAGTCGATGGGTAGCGCCATGCTCGGGAAAAGGAAATTTAGACATGGAAAGAAACTGCCATTACTTTTCTTCGAAGAATCGACTGGGCAACGCCATGCTAAGGCAGCAGATCCATGCGCGGGCGTTACATAGAACAGATCCCTGATTCACGATCGTCGGAAAGTTCACACGCGGTATTTTGTCACATTCTGTCGGATACACAGTGCAAACACAGCGATTCACAAGTCACAACTTTCCGTCGCGGGAATGAATCCGAAACCAAAGAGAATAACTGAAACTTTATTTTTTTGGCAATAAGTGGTACGGCATATAGCCTTGGTTATTCATCGCTGTCAGTATCAAGAAAGACGGGAAAATAATTGTCTCCAAAATTTCCTGCACCTGTTAATTTAATGAACAAAATTTTTAAGACTAAGATAAGTCTTAACTCTTACCTAACAAATAATATATATTTCAGCTGCATTTAATCAACGAATGATTTTGAGTAAGTATTTAATTGAATATTATTAAATTTGCTACTTATTAAAAAAAATATATATAAAACACTACTTAAATTCGTGAAATCCAGTAATCCAGTAAAAAATTAGCATTAGCAACACACACACTAAAAAGCGCACAATATTGAATAGCCGAAAATATACTAATCGCCCACCGACTATGTAATATTTTTCATTCTGAATGTGGCCAATATATCAAAGATCGTAATTCGTAATTAATCAAACTTCTTCATACAAAAGTAGTATGTAAGTCAGCGAAATACGTTACATAATTGAATAAAAGGGCGCGGTAACCGGCTGCCGCTTGGGGCTTGAGTGAATGGCGCAGTACAAATAGCGCGGCAGCCAGCTGCCTTTTGGGAGTTGAGTAGAATTATTAAAACAAAAAAACCGGCCAAGTGCGAGTCGGACTCGCGCACCGAGGGTTCCGTACAAACCTGCAAGGTTTACAAAGTTTGATTTTGTTACAGCTTAAAGGTATTATAGACCTGAGTATTTGGTATGAATTTCAATTTAATACCTCTACGCGTTTATGAGGAAATGGGTAGTAAGTTTAAAATTAATAAAAAAAAATATATTATGTGATGTAACTAAAAATTTATGGTTTTCGTAATTTTTCCTTTATCTATGCTATAAGACGTTGCTTCGTACCAAATTTCAAGATTCTGAGTTCACGGGAAGCACCCTGTAGGTTTTGATTCCCTTGCAAATGTCGAAAATTTGCGGCATAAACGGCTGTATCTTTTGATTGCGTTGGCTTAGAAGTTTGATTTTTTCACAGCTTCAAGGGACAGTAGACCTGAGTAATTGATATAAATTTCAGCTTCATACCTCCACGCGTTCCTGAGAAAAAGGGTCTTGACAGACGGACGGACGGACAGACGGACAACAAAGTGATCCTATAAGGGTTCCGTTTTTTCCTTTTGAGGTACGGAACCCTAAAAATATTCTCTATGTGCCGACTGCCGAGTGACATTGACAATCTGTCAAATCTGTGAGTTGTTTGATTGTGTCATGTGTGAGATATAATATATACCTTTTATTTGTGTGTGTAATACAAACTTTAAACTTTAATTTTTATATTAGTTTTTTTTTGGTTTTAAATTGGTTTTTTATTTAATATTAGTTTTTATTAGATATTATGGAAGTTCCCGGGTGGTGAGTATCACCTTGGAATTATAATGATATTTAAATAACAATTTAAAATTATTGTAAAAGTATAATAATGTTTTAATATAATATTAATACAAAATTAAAAAAAATACTAATACTGCATTTATAAATAAAAAGTATTTATTGTTCAATGAAAACTTCTCAAAGCTTTAACACATAATTACGGTATGACACTTATTTAAACACGACACGACTAACTATTAATAATTGCTTTCTTTTATTCTTATCATTAAATAAATTCATCTAACAATATCCGCCATGACACGGTTCTCGATGTGAAAAGTTTTCACGAGTCTTGGAGGTGGCGGTAACATTCCGCGATCGAATGTAAAAATCCCATCCGCGGTGAGAAGTTGTCGAATCCGTGGCGGAAACTATTTCACTCATACAAAAAAATTGTCACTACTGTCAGCATGACAGCAAAATCGGAAAGTATGTCATTTGCTCGAAAGTGGAAAAGTTTCCGAAATCGGGACAGAATCCGCGCGGAATCGCATCGTGAATCTTGGGGCTCCGGCTGTTGTCCGCAACTTCAGTGGGTCGATATTTATTTAGCTCGCGGGAGCGGTAACTCCGGAAAAACTATACAATGACCTTACTCGGAACTCAAAGTCTATCAGTATTCATCAAAATCGGTTCAGCGGTTAAATCATGAGAGTTAAGACCGGGCTGCCAAAAATATCAAAGCACGCCAGCCTCGCCTACACACCCCGCTATCCTCCAATCGTGATATAATGATTCTATGAATCGTGCCCGCATGAATTGTACTTTGCGCTGCAGCTAATAGTGAACAATATCGCGTAACAACGGTTCCCGCATTATAGCACGAAAGTAAAGGTCGTAAGTCCCAAAAATGTTTTTGATGATTACTTAAAAATTAATACAATACTAATATTTCCTTTAGCCATTATTTTATAAAGTGTGTGATTGTAGTAGTGCAAGTTATTTAATGATAATAACTCAATAAGTGTAACAGATGTTTGTTGAAAAGCCCACAAATATTCATAATTTCGAAAAATATAACTACCGAGTCAAAGTAGGTGAATCGTGTTTTCCGTTAGGCTAACATCAGATAAATATACAATGATTAAATAAATCTCAATTTCATTTAAGTCAATTATCGTCTTCCGGGATCGTAATACTTATTAGAAAACACAGCAAAATTTGGCAGCCCGCTCTTACCACAATTGTAATACAGGCAGACGGACGCACTTTATTTTAGGACGGATTATGAAATGCAGTTGACTGGACCAAGCCCTAGTTATATGTGATTGGAAAGGGAATTGATTTCATCCTGTCTGTCTGTCCACATCAAATAGTAACAAGGAAGAAGATAATTGGAAGTGTTAATTATAATAATAATTAAATAATAATGAAGTTGGTAAAGTTTAGTATTTCATTGCCCGCGCGCAATTTGATATTACGAGCAATAATTTTGATGTTCCACTGCAATAAAATGAGATTAAAAATATTTTGCAATATTCGTTATATAACAGAATTTTCGTGTACTTACATTATTTCAAAAACCTTAATTTAATATTGTGCGAGAACCTTACACTTTCCTCTAGAATTGACGTAATTTTGCGTTAGGACTTAGGAATAATGATATTATTATGAATAATTTTTAATATCATGTTACAAATTTTGTGCTTTAATTAGGGTTCCGTAGTCAACAAGGAACCCTTATAGTTTCGGCCTGTCCGTCCGTCTGTCCGTCTGTCTGTCCGCGGTTTTGCTCAGAGACTATAGGACCTACAAAGCTGTAATTCGGCATGAATGCAGATATTAATAATGCCGACAAAATGGTAAATAAATTCTTAAAAATATATTTTTTTTATGGTCCACCCGACCGTGTGGGGTGTCATTGGATAGGTTTTTTAAAATTATTACGAGTCTTCATAGATCATATTTTTCCGATTGAGGGATCCATTTGTGAAATATGAAGTTTCAAAGCGGAAAAAATCGTTAGTCCAGTGTCGCCCCCTTCTACCAGCTAAACGGTTGCTTCTGGAAATGTAAAAAAAATCACGGGAGTAGGAAATTTACTGAATTTAAAAAGAAAACTATCACGGCTAAGAAGACTTCATAAGTTTTTGAATAATCGATCGAATACATTTTTTTGAAGTTGATCGAGAATCGACCCCTAAAATTTTTAATAACTTTTCCATTTTTATATCAAAATCTTAATGCGGTTCACAGACTACATCTACTTACCAAGTTTCAAAAGTATAGATAGCTCTTATAGTTTCGGAGAAAAGTGGCTGTGACATACGGACGGACAGACAGACAGACAGACATGACGAATCTATAAGTGTTCCATTTTTTGCCATTTGGCTACGGAACCCTAAAAAAATCGGCCAAGTGCGAGTTGGACTCGCTCACGAAGGGTTCCGTAGCGTTATAGAGAAAAAATTGGCCAAAAATTGTGTTTTTTGTATGGGAGCCCCCCTTAAATAATTATTTTATTTAAATTTTATTATTAATTATTAAAGTATACAAAGGATTTTGTGAAAATTTCAAGTGCCTACCTGTTGCCATTATTGATATCGAGCAAAAAAGGCCAAAAAAATCACGTTTGTTGTATGGGAGCCCCCCTTAAATATTAATATTATTTTGTTTTTAGTATTTGTTGTTATAGCGGCAACAGATATATACAATCTGTAAAAATTTCAGAAGTCTAGCTATAGCGGTTCTTGAGATATAGCCTGGAGACAGACAGACAGACGGACAGACATCGAAGTCTCAGTAATAGGGTCTCGTTTTTACCCTTTGGGTACGGAACCCTAAAAAATGACGATTTTATGTATATCTAGATGATGAAGTAGGTAAATTACAAGGTTTGTTCAAATTATGAGGGAAGAAATGAGTAATTGCTCTTATGTTATAAAATGTTAGCTATATCCACTTCATTGACTTGTATCTTTAAATATTACAGTAATCTTCCTCCGTGCAGTGTTATTATTCGTCGGAATAAAATTAGTTATCTATTTTTAAAAAGAAACTAGTTGACCTCCGTCACACGTACCAAAAAATCTAGCTGGCCTTCGTCATCTTCACTTCTTGTACAACAATACACAGATACAGTAAACTGTTTTATTTTATTCAATAAGTACTATCGGAGTAGTCGATTTATTGACCGATCATTACTTACAAGTTACATCAAATTGGCATAACCCATTCAAATGACGTAGGTCCGCTATTTGCCTATGAATCATTCTTCTATGGTACATTCATAATTCATAATCGTCGTATGTCGGATAGGCTATCTACCACTTAACTTGACAGATGTATGGAGAATCTGTCAAATAAGTTGTGGATAGCCTATCCGGAACTTTATCAGGAAGTGGTGAAACAGGACCTTAATTTATAACCAACTAGCTGTGACCCGCAGTGTTACCCGCGGTTTAAGTGAAATATAATAAAAGACTATGAAAAGTACCAATAATTGGGTCAAACTGGGACGATTCATGGTATACTGGTTTATGGTAGTGATGATGACGATGAATATAATTTGCACAGTAGCATATGCTTTCCGTTCTTAAAACAATGCCGAAACTCCCTAACTTGTATCTATAAAGAGTCAGGAGTTCTCTCAGCACCTTCCGAACCTTGATATACCTCGGTGCAAAATCTTACTTGTTGTAGCATAATATGCTTAGAATACGTGGGAGAGCCATGCTTCGGCACGAATGGGCCGGCTCGACCGGAGAAATACCACGTTCTCACAGAAAACCGGCGTGAAACAGCGCTTGCGCTGTGTTTCGCCGAGTGAGTGAGTTTACCGGAGGCCCAATCCCCTACCCTATTCCCTTCCCTTCCCTCCCCTATTCCCTTCTCTTCCCATCCCTACCCTCCCCTATTACCCTATTCCCTCTTAAAAGGCCGGCAACGCACCTGCAGCTCTTCTGATGCTGCGAGTGTCCATGGGCGACGGAAGTTGCTTTCCATCAGGTGACCTGTTTGCTCGTTTGCCCCCTTATTTCATAAAAAAAAACCTCTGACGAAACCGAAGTCACCACATGTTTCCATATAAATTTTGAAGAGTTCCCTCGATTACCTACTTATGGATTCCTTCATCAGGTCACCACTTTTATGAAAATGGTATAAAATTGTCATGATACTAGTACGGGAGCCCTAGAACAATTTTTTTAATTACTATCAAGCTAATTTTTTGTGAGTAGCTTCATTTTGATAAGACGAACAACATTTTTATTTGCGAAAAATCTTGAAAGTGGTAGCTAACAGAAATAGAAAGGATTTCATACTTTGACTTGATGGTCCAAAAACATGTAACATTGTCCTACAAATAAAACAATCCATATTATTGGACCATCAAGTCAAAGTATGAAATCCTTTCTATTTCTGTTAGCTACCACTTTCAAGATTTTTCGCAAATAAAAATGTTGTTCGTCTTATCAAAATGAAGCCACTCACAAAAAATTAGCTTGATAGTAATAAAAAAAAATTGTTCTAGGGCTCCCGTACTTATACCCTTACACCGTTCGCGTTAGAAAAATTGAAAAAATCGGCCAAGTGCGAGTTGGACTCACGTACGAAGGGTTCCGTATCATAATAGAGCAATAATAGTAAAAAAAAGTGTTTATTGTATGGGAGCCCCCCTTTATTAATTATTTTATTTGAATTTTATTATTAATTATGAAAGTATATAAACAGCTGAGTATTTAGTGAACATTTCAGGTGCCTACCTGTTGTCATTATTGATACCGAGCAAAAAATGTTTGAAAAATCACGTTTGTTGTATGGGAGCCCCCCTCAAATATTTAATTTATTTTGTTTTTAGTATTTGTTGTTATAGCAGCAACAGAAATACATAATCTGTAAAAATTTCAACTTTCTAGCTATTACTGTTCTTGAGTTACAGCCTGCAGACAGACGGACAGACATCGAAGTCTCAGTAATAGGGTCCCGTTTTTACCCTTTGGGTACGGAACTCTAAAAACGGTTCACAAACGGCGGAGTAATCGTTGAACATAAAAAAAACGAACATAACACCTCCTCCATTTCGAAAGTCGGTTAAAATTATAGCCTATGTGTTATTCTGATGTATAAGCTATAAAATTGTAAAGTTTCATTAAAATCCAATCAGTAGTTTTTGCGTGAAAGAGTAACAAACATCCATACATCCATACATACAAGCTTTCGCTTTTATAATATTGGTAGGATAGTAGGATTTGCAAACAAAACCGTTTTTATTTAATTTCCAGACTAATATTATAGATAAGTGTCTGTATCTTATTTCATGATACATAAACCACGGCAAAATTTTTATTTTTACTGTGCATAATTATACCTACTGGCTACTACCAACGATGTCAATACTTGGATATGGCATACGCCATCAAAACTGTAGCAATGTTTTTGCATGCAAAATGTGTATCGAGAAAATATTGTCGTCCTTTTTGTCCTACAGTAATAGCATATACAACTTTCTCTTTCACTCATTTTACGCTTTCAATACATATTTTACGTAATCAATGCATTAAACATGTTTTACTGTAACCGCGTCCTAAGGCACACTGTTCTCAGATGAGTGAGCTCACTCATTTCGAGGGTGACACATTTTCGCGCTAACGATTGTATGGAATGCCTCTTCTAAAGGTTATAATTCTAGGCTACTACAGTATGTTCAGATATCGATTTTGAACGATTATCGCGATCCGATTCAGATCCGATTCTGAAGTTCGGCATGGTGATATATTTTAGAGTTCTGAAAAAGAAAACAATAGTTTTTGTCTTTTAAAAAGTACAATTCCAGCCAAAATAGTCCAGTACATATACGGTTACTCTATAATATACGAATTTCTAATTTGAAATAAGAAAAGGCAGAATAACTTCACCGTATCTTAGTATTATGTACACAATAAACACAATCGCGATAATCGTTCAAAATCGATATCTGAACACACTACTGAACATAATATAGTCAGTCATCACTCATCATACAGATTCCTCTATTTGAAAATACTTAGACTCGTTACTAAGTTAAGATAAGCTATCACCACAGAATATATAATAGTAGCTATCACCAATAATTGAAGATGAGTAAGTATAGATATCGATATAATATTGACAACGAATGTTAGTTCGATAATGTTGATAAACCTATCAGTGAATGATTATTATCAAGATTCTAGTGGCTTATATTTCGATTGCTTTGTGAAGGTGTGTATTGGCATTAATATTTGCGAATTCTTTTAGTTTACCCCAGTAGCGGTTAGTGGTTACAAATTATTATTTGCAACCACTAACCGCTACTGGGGTTTTGAATATTTTCGAAACAAAAAAATACGTGTGGCACTCGGGACTGCCGCGGTTAAGCTATTGCATAGCATTTTTTATCAAATTATGTAATTATAATTCACATACGTCTAGTCGCACGCACACAAACACCGTGCCAAAGTCTGCCAACGCCCGCGCCGCCGCATCGACCGGCGTCCGGCACACGCGACACGGCGTTCCCTCACCGCTGTGACTGTCGGAGTGGGGGGTGTTAGGTTTTTTCGTTACGGAATTTCTTGATTCGGTCGCCGCGATAAAAACTGTGCAAAAGCTTAATAACTTCAATTTTATTCGATCGATACTGTCAAGACATCAAAAAGTTCTTACTTACTAGAACTGTTCTCTTCTAGCGGATGACCTAAAGTCTAAACACTACTAGGTACTTAAGTATGTTGGTGCCAACTGCCAACGAGAGACCATAATATACTAGGTGTAACAAAACAAAGTGATAATAGTTACTTTAGGATGTGTATGAATCCCCTGTATACAGGATGTAACAAAAATAAATGATAATACTTTAGGGTGTGTACGTGCAAGGGCCCGAACGTCACGAGTTTCCCCATACAAAAGTGAAAAAAATATCGTCTTTCAGCGCTGCTACTTTCACAGTGAACTCTCTACAAGAACACGTACACACCCTAAAGTATTATCACTTATTTTTGTTACACACTGTAGAGTTCACTGTGAAAAAGGCAGCGCTAAAAGAGTTCATTTTTTATGGCACAATATTTAGGGATACTCTGTACAATGTTATAGCCACTTGATAATAATATCTTAATTCCTATGTTACTATGTATCATTATATGTTTCATAACAGCTGTAATCACCAAAAAATTGCACTCAACGAATCACTTATCTCAAAATATGAACGCAGATATCGCAATTCGCAACATAACAAAAAAATAACGTAATTTTTTAAATTATTTCCATTGTTATGATTACGATTTTTTTATTTATTTATAAAGATTCATATAGATATAATAATATGTGTTCCTTGAAATGTAATGTATTCAATTATTCATGATTTAATCACAACACATAAAAATTCAGCTTCCGCGTGAATTGAACTTGATAATCACTTGGTGGGTTTGTTTGGAAATTACATTACTTTTATATACGGAATCCGAACAAGCGAGAACTTTCTAAATGTTATGCCGATTTTCATCCAAATCTGTTCAACGGTTTAAGCGTTAAGAGGCAAGCTTCGGGTTTATTACATTACATGATGATGCCCGCAACTCCGTTGTGCCATAGTTCGTTTACAGCGCGGGAACCGTATATCTTAAGGGACAAAACAATGACCTTTCCTGGGACTCAAACCGCAAATCTGGGGGTACGGTAGTGTCCCCGCCAAGACGAGCCAACTGCCAAGTGAAGCGCAAGGGCACTACCTACTTTTTCTGGAAACATTTCGTCTTATTTTTGACCCCTCGTAACTTTGGTTTGGATAATGCCAGAGAGTTAAAATTTTTAAGATATAATGAAATGAGTATAATAGTTAAATGCGCAAAGTTTGAATATTGTGGCTATTATACTTTAGATTTTATAGGTGTCCAAAAAACCCACAATTTTGTCCCTGACTCACCGATCATCAAAACTGTTAGAGTACTTCCTGAAGTCTTAGAAAGCTGAAATTTGGCACGTAACATAATATTAGTACAGAAACAACAAAAAAAAAAATAATATCAAACCCAACCTAACCTATCCCATCTCCTAGATATAGAGGGTAGATGTTAGTATGAGATACCACCGTTTCTTGTGCTAGATACAAAATTAAAAATAGTATAAAATACTTCTTTTGACAAATAAATAATCGACCAAGTGCGAGTCGGACTCACGCACGAAGGGTTCCGTACCATGTTGGAGCAAAATTAGGCCAAAAATTGTGTTTTTTGTATGGGAGCCCCCCTTAATTTTTTATTTTATTTTAATATTATTATTAAATATTAAAGAACATACACCTAAGGACTTTGAGAAAAATTCAAGTACCTACCTGTTGCTATTATTGATATAGAGCAAAAAAGGCCAAAAAAATCGCGGTAGCTGCTACGGTACTGCAAAACGTTGCGGCGCCCGCACTCACCGTGTGGTGGTCGGTGGTCCGGCAGTCCGGCGAGATGACCTGCGGTGCGGCGCCGCACCGCGTCGTGTGGCATGGCTCTAAGCATACGTGTAATTCTACGGCCGAAGGTAACGTACTATATTGTTACGTTGGAAAAAGGTTACAGATTTACAAGCATATAATATTTTACATTCCAAAGATGAATAATTACAATTTACTATGTAAAATTCTGCATATTGTAAGCATTTTGGTAATATGAGTGTTTTACTTCAGGAAAGACATGGCAAATAACCAATGAATCTATGGCTGCATCGAATGAGCTCAATTTATATTGTACTACGGACCTATCAGACAGCGGCAGTCAAGCGTTTAAGCGTTCTGCGTTCGTATTCTACGTTCGAGCGGTCAGTCACACAGGAGCCATTCTGACACGGTCAGAACGCCTCCTGTGTGTTTATAATATCTATGTAACGTGATACGACACAAAGAACTTAAAACTGACCGCTTAAACACGTGACCGCTCTCTGTCTGATAGGTCCCTTATAATCCAAATCATAGGTAAAATTTCAGACGTTTAAAATTTTAGACTATAGCGAATCCGGAGCATAAATATTTTTAAACAAAACTGTTACTGTTCATAGGACTAAGAAATAAATATGAGCAGAAAATAAACTTTCAACTTGAGTTACAAGTTCCCGTCTAAAGGAAATTGAAAATGTATGGCGTTTCCTATTCAACGGGGTTTCCAACATGAAGGGATGTGTTTTTATTGCAAAGTATTCCCAAGTGGAAGTTTTAATGCGGGCTAAACTAGAGATTAGGCAACTTCCGTCGTAGTGTGATAGCATAATAGTTTTTATGGCGGATAAGGCAAATAGAAGTTAAGATTGTGAAAACATCTTGATTCCATTTTTAAATTATATATAATATTTCGTTGTATAATAGTGTCACGTGACACGTCACATTGTTAGTAATTAAAAATATGGAAGAGATAGCTGAGTAAAGATTGTGATGGTCTGGGGGCTATTCTTGCTACGATGTAAAATTCTTCTTGTAGTGAATATAGTTCAATTTTGAATCGCTACCAAAATGATAATAATGCATCGCGTTTTAACGTTACGTCTCGTTTCAGTGTGAACTCACCCTTAAGGTAACCTATTTCGAGTCGTACGAAAATAAAAGTTCAAAGTAATTGATTGCTCGATTAGAATTCAGTGTTTGAACGGTAAAATACACTAGACGTTTGTTTGTTTTGATTTTATTATGTACGCGTCAACACAAAGTTATGTTTTATTTCTACTTGTGGTTTTCTGCGACGTCGTTTGAGAATTGAGGAATAATTGTGGCGATTTTGTTTTGAAATGCTTTAAAGTTACAATATTTTGTTCGTTCGACTAAAAAGACTACCTATCTACGGAATGCGACGTTAAGTAAGTGTGAGGCCTGCCAGTAAGGCTTTCTTAACAGACGAACGGCATTTGTCGATGACCCTTGTCTGTAAGCGTTATAACGCAATGTATATAGAGCGCAGCCTACAGGTCACAGCACACATATCAACTCGGAAAGGGATCGTCATTCGTCACCGTATCTGGTATCGCCTTTCGCCTCGCCGTCAACCAGGCGTCAACCTAACGTATGCACGTTATTAAAGCGTATCAGTAGCGCCTGCACGTCAACTCGGCTACGGCTAGGCGACGCCTCGCTTACGGCTCGGGGAAGGGGAAAGGGGCAAGGGTGGACGAAGAAACGTAAGCTAGAGTAAGGAGAGACGTAAGCACGGGGACGACGAGCCATAAGCGGGGGGACGACGAGCCGTAAGCGGGGGGACTGCTAGTTGACCACGCGTCGCATCGCGGTTCGGAGCCTGTTGCGACTTCCGAGGCGAGGCGATTACGTTACGGTTCCGCTTAGTGTGCGTTGCAGTAGGGAGTTTCATACAAACAATATTGAACGGCTCGAGGCGATACGGTGCCGATCCCATTCCGAGTTGATATGTGTGCTGTGACCTTTCTACTACTAGATGAGTACCATACCATTGAACTATATTTTGTAAGTTGCGGCGACTAGTTGCACCCACTGTCAGTTATATGTATAATATGTGGATGATTAGAACGCCTTATTAATTATTATACAGGGATACTGTCATACTCGGCGAAACATGGCGGTAGCGGTCATTGACATCTCAAAAACTTGTCATTTTGTATATAAAGCCGCGATTGACAACATCTGACACTTCATTGTCAATCGCGGTTTTAAATATAGAAAATGACAGGGAGTCAATGACCGCTACCGCCATATTTCGCGCTGAGTACAGTATAATAAGTCTAATAACATAAGAATACCATGCTTGGCTGATTAGTGATCACATACAATAGCTATGTCCACACTGTGCACTTTCATCTTCAATTTTCGTCATCTTCTTTCATTCAACTTTCGTATTGGCGCATTCAATAATTGAATGCGTCAACGAACGCAACGCCAACATTGTCATTAAAGAACAAAGCGAAAGTTTTGGATACGGTCAGAGGGCTTGCGTCGCAGGCATGCCTCACGTGCGCTGTTGACTGCGCTATGATGCATGCCCTTAGTGAACAAAAAAAGGCACAGTGTGGACAAAGCTTATGGTTGTCAAGATACCGCATGATTCAATTTGTCAGTCAAATTAAATTGCGAATAATATGAGTTATGAACATAGTATCTACATTTTTGATGATTCAGGTAGACAATAAAATTACGGTTTGCTACACGTGTGTCTATTTAAACCAATATTTCCCGTTAATCCCAGCTAAGGGCCTATCCACATCTCCACGTCACGAGTCACGACGTCGTCAACGTGGAACGGTGCGGTAACGTGGCAAGGTACGTTGACGTGACGTGTAAATTTACGTCAACGTAACGTACGCGTCGCGTTGCGGTCTGAATTGACCCTAATAAGACATGCTAGTAATGAAACAAGAGTATAGTAGAATAAAACTCAGCAGAATGTAATAGAAAAGACGAGACGAGACGAAGCGCGACAAAAATGCGCAAACATAATGAAAATGTACACGCGACGTCATGTTTTTTGGCATCAAATTGCATCGTTAGGGTCAATTCAGATCGCCACGCGAAGCGTAAATGCATTTCTAAATTTCGTCGCGTAGCGGTCTGAATTGACCCTTAGACGCCAAGCTCCGTGGAAGTGGTTGAAGTAATTTCATCTATCACTATTTGTCTTAAACTTCCGGCGCTGGGAGTGCTTCCGTATTACCGACCGGTGCCACCATACACATATACATACGAAAGTATAATAATTTTCTTAAGTTATTATAAAGCAGAGACTTTACAATGTGTTCAAGTAGATGTACAGACCTTCAAGGATATTGCGATATTAAGAACAGAGTCTTAGGGCCTGTTTCACCACTTCCTGATAAGTGAAGCGGTGAAAGAGGCCCTTAGATTCAATAAGATATGAAGTAAACATTGTAAAGGACGATTTTTCTGTTTCCAAACCTTTCCTTGCAGAAATTTTGCTAACTTGAACACAATCGGGAATCAAACCTGTATCTTCAATTCACTAGGTCGAGAGCATTCGCAAAAAGATTTGTAGGTAAGTGGTAACAATAAACATGGGAATGGGCTTTGAATAAGGTTGACTTAGGTGTACAATGTACATGTCTAAATTAATTCGACCCACACAAAGGCTTGCGTTGAGACTGAGAGTCCGATGGGTAAACAAGCGTGTAGAGGGGTCGTTCCAAGCAAACACAGCAGGTAGAGGTGCCTTAACCATATCTCGATTGAAAAACAGAGCGCCCGGCTACCTTTAATTTACACTAGCGGTCCAGGTTTGATGCCAGGTGCAGGCGTGCACCATTATGACTTTTTCTGGTCGCAAGTATATGAAAGCTTGTACGGTTATTATGTTAGGAAACCCGCATAATACAGGGTGCAATTAAACCTACCGGCCAAATTTTTTTGGGGCTTAGGTATCATTAGGAGATACCATTTAACCAAAAAAATTGGGTGTTAATTTTTTTACAATAGTCAATAACATATTTTATCCCAGACAAAATCGTTGCAGAACGGTCAATTCGCGGCGGTGGGTAGAGCGGGGGTAACGCGGGGGTGGCGCGGGAGGCCCGGCCGCGGCACGCGCCGGCGACGCGTAGTGTCCATATAATTATTGTGGTATTTTTTAGGAAAACTTTCGGAAGCTATTTCTCAACGTTTTATTACTGAGTGATTATATAAAAAAAAAAATAGGTACGTGTATTTTTATTTTTAACAAGAATCAATATTCAATAAATCGAAATTTGGGCGGAAGGTTTAATTGCACCCTGTGGTTGGTATTGACTATTCATTCTCTGGCAGACTATGCATCAAACACGGTATATACAGGTTGTAACAAAGCTAAGTGATAATACTTTAGGGTGTGTATGTGTCCCTGAGAGTGAGAGTAGAGTTCACTGTGAAAATAGCAGCGCTGAACAAACACATTTTTTTGTGATTAGTATGGGCAAGCGCCTCAGCGTCATGAGCTTGCCCATACATTAAAGTTTAAAAATGTTTGCTCTCACAGCACTGCAACTTTCACAATGAACTCACTATGTTTTGTTACATCCTATTACATATCTGTCACGATTGCTTTGAAATTCTGCTCTGTTAATTGTTGAGCTTTCTTGTCAAATGTGGTGAAATATAATTATTATTTAAAACCTTATAAGTATGGAGATCAAATTTTAAATGCTTAATCTTGTCTGATGTTAACAGAAAGTGATGAGCAGTTTTCATTTCATGAACAAATATTTCTAGCAATTAAAAATATGCTTTTAAAATAATTATCCTCTGGAACCTTTAACGATAGATATCATGTGTATTTAAAATTTATATGTTTCTTTAATTGCAGTTATTAAGGCCAGTCTCACTAAAATAAACAACAACTTGGCGATGCATAAGCGGGTCCCTAGACGATCAATTTTATTGTGCAATATCACGTATTGTTCAATGTTATTGATCGTCTAGGTTTATTATTTAACGCACCCGCCTTTCAATCTTGGTTGTCAAATAAGTTGTTCAATAATAATGTGTGTGATATTGTGCAATAAAATAGATCGTCTAGGGGCCCGCTAAAAGTAATTCAAGATTGAAATGTCATATTACAGCTTAACATTTGAATTTAATTATTATCAGTAAAAGTTACTACTTTAGAAGATACGTCTTCTATTCTACATTACGCATCGTCACGTCTCATTCATGTCGTTTTGGTGTTAACTGACCATCATTATATAAATTCTTAACAACGCATCTTGGTGTCAGTGTATTCTTAATGCTTGAATTGGCACAAAAGGCACAAACAATTCTTCTCTTTTTGCTCACTTTTTTTGTAAGTACTTGGAATTTTCATGCGTACAAAGGATATTATTTTGTAGCTGCTAACTTATTTTGGTTATGACATTGTGATTTGTAAACAAATTGCATGGAAGCTGAATAATGCGGGGAAACGTGAGGTGAGGCTTACATTTTACATTCAATTATTATTATTAATAGATGACGCCCGCAATCCCGTTGCGCCAAAATTCGTTTATCGCGCGGAAACCGTGCATTTTTCCGGGATAAAAAAGCATCCTATATTCTTTCCCGGGACTCAAAGTATCTCCACACCAAATTTCAGTAAAATCGGTTCAGCGGTTTGGGCGTGAAGAGGTAACACACCGACACACTTTCACATTTAATATTAGTATGAATTATAAGCCTAAACTGTCCCACTGCTAGGCAAAGACCTCCCCTAAGGACTTCAATTATTACATTAAGGTACAACAAGTTATAATTTAGGATATGTACATATTGTGTCCGTTATACAGTGTGTAACAAAAATAAGTGATAATACTTTAGGGTGTGTACGTCTTCCTTGTAGAGAGTTCACTGTGAAAGTGGCAGCGCTGAAAGACGATTTTTTTTTCACTTTTGTATGGGCAAGGGCCCGAGCGTCACGAGTTTCCCCATACAAAAGTGAAAAAAAATTTTGGTCTTTCAGCGCTGCTACTTTCACAGTGAACTCTCTACAAGGAACACGTACACACCCTAAAGTATTATCACTTATTTTTGTTACACACTGTATAGAGTTCCCAGTGAAAGTCGCAGCGTTGAAAGAGTTACTTTGTTTTTAAATATTGTATGGGCAAATTCATGATCGGGCACTGCTCATATTTTAAGAAGACAAAAGTGACTATTGGCACTGTTACTTCTATAGACTCTATTAGCACTCTACGCAAGGGACACATATGAAACACACCAAATGGTATTATATCACTTACTTTTGTTACAACATGTATATCTTGATTGAAACAATTAGCAAAACTTCCTAAGAATATTATCCTTTAATCGAAATTGCTCTAAAGGTAGAAGAAAATGTCTAATTAAGATAAGGCTTCGCGTAAATCATATTATTAATGTAATAAAATAGACTAATAATTTTTCTTTTAATTATTAAAGTCTAGTTTATTAGTAAAGAAGCTAACAGGGCTTTTGTCTTATTTCACGTTTTACCTACTTGTTATTAATAAAAAGCGATAAAAACACGGATTATCTCCTCAAAAGGGATGAACAAAACCATTTTTACTCTTTTTCGCGAAGCATTCTAAGTGTAAAGTATTATTACTGCGATCAGTGTTGTGAGCGAAAACTTAATGAAATATTAAAGCAGACATCACTTTAATTAATATCCACTCCGATGAAGATGAGTTCTTTGCATTATTTATACGAATATATTTAGCAATGGCGGATTTCGTAACGAAATCCGTCCGCTTTCAAAGTTCAGTGTTAACGAATCACGGTCATGCTCATATAAAATTCCTTTGCTTGTTTGGACCTTACTCCTAGAAATTAACGCGAAGATTAACATACTTACTGCTATTAAAAACTAGTAGTCCCGACGGACGTCGTCCCGTCGTATCTATGAACTATGAAGTTTAAATTGTCAAAAGGTCAACCGTTCTTGTACCTAGTACCTCAAGAAATATGCTAAAAAAAGAATTAGCGAAATCTGTTTAGCCGTTTTCGAGATAAGCGCTTGCCAATACATTTAGCGATTCTTATTTATATAATATTATTATTATTATAGATTGTGTCCGTTTCTTAGTTTTTTAGGGTTCCGTACCCAAAGGCTAAAAACGGGACCCTATTACTTCGCTGTCTGTCGGTCTATAAGTCTGTCCGTCAGTCCGTCTGTCTGTCTCCAGGCTGTTTCTCAAGAACCACGCTAGTTACACTTAACCCTCGATAGGTCGCGTAAGGTCAATGAGAAAAACCATATTTAAATTAATTGTAGCAACTCCGTTCCTTAGGTAGTTTCCTAAAAAGAATTATATTTCGATAAAATTGCAAGTAATATGACTTCGCGTTTATGCACTGTGCGTTATAGACGTGGTTTTTCACGCTGGGGTCTCTAAAGACCCCGTTTTTACCCTTTGGGTACGGAACCCTAAATATGTAAAATAAAATATCAATCTATGTCATAATATACTTTTCGGGCTTTCAAAGACCCCAGGTGACCGAACGACGGCGCGCGCGGCGCCGACGGCGTAATTTTAAAAATGCGACTAACCGAGGGTTAAGCTGCGAGTCGCTTTGGAGTTTTTTCCCAGGTCCCGGTAAAGGTCTATAGAATAGTTATTGTGACGGAATTTACGGTAAACAAATATTTGCGCGAGAAGTAACGGGCAACATCAAAATATTTTACTGACTACGGGAGTTTTGCTGGGAATGTGAAAGAGTGCTGTTGTGTTTTTGTATTATTTTCCTAAAATTGTGTTAAGTGGGTTTTTAATGTGTAATATTGGTAGGATATTAACCATTAGATATTCGTTATCATGCACAAGTGTAGGAAAGTGATGCAACATCCAGAAACGTGCTATTTTGTGTTCCCTCCAAAACTTCATCGAAAGTTTCAGTAAAGCGTCTACCACTTTATTGAATCGACCGACTTGACTCTTTGACTGTATTGACTTTTACTTAGACTTTGACTAGACTTTGGACCTGACGAAATAGAAAAACGATGCCGAAAATTATATACAACTGGGCTAAAAGGACTAGAATCCAGGCCCGTAAAATAAAATAATAATAATAAATTACTGACTACGAGTATTTGATTCTAAATACCTCCTAGCTAATAAAAATATTTATAATGCAGTTATTCGACGTTGTTGTCAGTTGCTTGGAATTTGGAAAAGTCGCCTGACCGTTGAATGAATATTGGAGTCATCTTCCTCTGTAAATATTTTTATTATGAAGGGTTAATTTACATTGCAATGTCAAGAGGAGTGGAGGACGAGGATACTATACATTTTTAATTAATGAGCCATTCGAAGGAACAGGCAGCTCAAAACCGCGGGCGCCAAGTTTGGACGGACGGACGGACGGACGGACGGACGGACGGACGGACGGACGGACGGACGGACGGACGGACGGACGGACGGACGGACGGACGGACGGACGGACGGACGGACGGACGGACGGACGGACGGACGGACGGACGGACGAACGGACGAACGGACGAACGGACGAACGGACGAACGGACGAACGGACGAACGGACGAACGGACGAACGGACGAACGGACGAACGGACGAACGGACGAACGGACGAACGGACGAACGGACGAACGGACGAACGGACGAACGGACGAACGGACGAATGGACGAACGGACGAACGGACGAACGGACGGACGGACGGACGGACGGACGGACGGACGGACAGACGGACAGACGGACAGACGGACAGACGGACAGACGGACAGACTGACAGACAGACGGACGGACAGACAGACAGATAGACGGGCAGACAGACACACTTTCGTATTTATAATATTAGGTATCGAATATCGATTGGTCTCGGCCAGACATCTCTTAAGAATTATGGCACATTGTGGTTAATAGCGGGCGCGCGCTATTTTGTAACGGCAGTGGTCGCGCGTAACCTAAAAGACGTCTTAGGGTCTTAGGTGAATTTGGGAAACAAAACACTTTCAATTCAATATTATTTATTATTTCATAAATTTAATTTATTACTCTTTTTAAAAGTAATCAATTCACCCAGAAAATTAAATGTATTTTTAGTAAAAACTTAGTTTTAAAATCCGGTGGACGGTGACCTAATCTTGTGTGAACAGGGGCAGAAAAAGTGATCGGAATTTTCTTATCCTAGTTCCGATTTTTCCTTCATTTAGCAATAACACTCGATGTTAACGGTCAACAACGACACCGGCTTATAAATTAACATAGAATTTGCCTCAATTATATGAAAACTATATATAAAATCATAAGAGAGGCGCGCGGATTCTTTCGACGCCGGCGCCGAGACCAAAACAATTGAGCTCCTTGCTGCAAAGGGGGTGCGGAGAGTAAGTGTAAGCTATTTATTTGGTAGATAGATAAATTTTGAAAAGCTACTAAGATAATGATACGGATTCAACGAGAAATATCGATAATATCAACGAAAACGTATTGAAGGGAGTCGATTCGACGTCGCGCGACCGCTTGAAGGTTAATTTCGCTGGACGCTCCAATTTGCTACAAGTAATTCTGGTATTCTTGACAGCATTGCACACAGTACATAAGCCTATACTTCGGTATACCGATTCTACTATTCCAAAGAAATATTATTTATTTCTATTTTTTAATTATTCTATGTCAATCAAACGATGCCGCGATGTTACGAGGTATGAGGAAAAATTTTGATGATTGACAGGTAACGGTCAACGGACTGGATCCAACGAGGAGTACAATTGCTTAAGTGCATTAATGTAACATAAAATTATAAAAATAGAATATTCCGGGAAATATTTTTCTGACCATAAAAAGACACGGGAAAATAATTGTTTAATACTCAGTGTGGTTGTGTGGGTGTTGGTGGTTTGGTGGTGGGTTCAAGTATATTTTTCCTCAGAATATCTTTGAACCAATACCTTAAACTGCCAACGCCAATAATTAAAAACCGCGGGCGTAGGCCCTCGTAGTCGGACTCAATCTTTATAAATTAGTCTTAAATAAACTTCGAAGTGAAACAATGGTTAAAAATTAATTTTAATGTGAGGGGAGTTCAATTCAAGATTGGGAACATTAAAATGAAATCTGGCTGGAGGTCCATGGCTCATGCGCGAAGCAACAGATTGGAGACGGGTGCGTCCGCCACGGAGATCCTCATTCGCGCGCTGACAGTCCGCCTGCTCGGACGTATTATCGGTGTTCTGAAGTTGAGCTGCGAGAGATCGTGTCTCCTCTGTGAACATTGACGGTAGGTGTAAAATTAAAGTTTGGCTTTTTATTTTCATTTTGTAAGTCTGAGATTTTATTTGCTTGATTTTTATTGTTGTTTATTTTTTGCTTCTTTATCAAGTACATTACTGTATACGTGTATTAAATTGTGGAGCTGGCGAACAAAACCGGACAAGTCCATCAGAGTGCGAAAGTATTTTTTTTTCGAATCGTCTTCTCTTGACCCATCTGCGTCAATCCCTGTTAATATTTCAATCAAAGCCGGTTAAAAAGGCTTTAAAAAGTCCATTTTCAAACAAAACCGGATTAGTTCAGTAGTAGTAGTAGTAGTAGTTGATCCTAGTTTTTTAGTCACTGTGTAATTTTTTTTCTCGCGGACTAATCCGGTTCTGTTCGCCAGCTCCTCAATTTTCCAATTTGTATTTTTTATTTTATTTTAATTATTGTGATGTAATTACTTTATTATTCCTCTTTTTTATTCTTTTAGCGTATATTCTTTTTAATTTAAAAAAATTACACACCAATATTAATTTATTTTTCGCTCAGAATTTTCTATTTATATTTCTTTTTTTTTGCTACACTTTTTTTAAGCTAAGCAGTACGAAATATTGTAATAACGATGTACATTGCTCCTATCAACGGGAATAGAAACGTGAACAAAACTTTTCTCTCGTTATTATTAAAATTTTAAAAAAAACTTTATAAAATATAACTATTGGAAAGGGTATTTTAAGTGTACCTGTAAAAATATCTTTTCTACAAATAAGTTCTAATAGATATTTCGTTATTTTATTCTTCCATGTTCAGTTTTTATGGTGGCATCATAAATTAATACATAATATAATAAAACGTGATATTTTATGCAGTTAATATAGATAACCTTACCTGAGGCCTTAGTGCGAGTTTTATTCGATCATACGCATCGAGCACGTTAACGCGAATTTATATGGGATCAAAGTAGCGCCATCTACTGGCTAACGTGGATACTGCTTTGATCCCATATAAATTCGCGTTTACGCGCTCGATGCGTATGATCGAATAAAACTCGCACTAACCCCTCAGTACATTTTTAGGGTTCTGTACCCTAAGGGTAAAAACAGGACTCTTCTAACTAGACTAAGACTAAGACTTCAATGTCTGTCCGTCAATACGTCTGTCCGCTAGACTCCTGAAATTTTCAAAAACAAGATAAAATTAATATTTTAAGGGGGGTCTCCCATACAAAAAACTTAATTTTGTTGCCCCTTTTTTTGCTCGATATCAATAACGGCAACAGGTAGGCACTTGAAATAGAATCCTAAATTATAGAAGTATTTTTACTTTAATAATTAATTAAAAAAATGTAAATAAAATTAATAATTAAGGGGAGCTCCCATACAAAAAAAAACAATGTTTTGCCTATTTTTCCTGTATAATGATATGGTGTTCGTGCGCGAGTCCAACTCGCATTTGGCCGATTTTTTTGGTTAAATAATATATATTTTTTTTAATATTTATAAATAAAAACTTAAGCTTTCTGAGCTGTATTTTTAAAATCAAATTCGCTTGACACGTACACGCGAGTGTTAGGCGCGTGCTAGAGTTACTTTCTCATTATCACCAATACATAATCATCACCAGATGAACTGGTAGCAAAATATGCATTCTTGGAAAAGTGCGTCTAAAGCTTGTTAAAAGTGACATTAAACAATAATAACCAACAAATGAACATTTTAATTGATTTATTATTAAAATACAACAAAAATCACAAAAGAAATCCATTCCGGCGCGGCGTGAAAACTGTATGGAAGTCAATGTCGGTCACCTGGGGTCTTTAAAGACCCCAGCTTGAAAAAACGCATCACACAACACATGCACGCGAGCTTAGGTGAGTGGTGATTATATCGAAATTTAATTCCTTTTAGGAAGCTACCTAAAGAGCGCAGTTGCTACGATTAAATTAAATATAGTTTTTTTTCGTATTCTCAAACTCCGGGCTTTAAAGATACCACATGACCAACCAAGCGTTAATTAGCACATTTCAAAATGCATCGCATTGCATTATCTCGTTGCAATGTGAACTGACCTTAAGCGAATTAATTCCTGCGTATTTCCCATTAAAATCAATTTTATGTTCTCATCAATATTCATAAACACCTTTATGTAGTTTATTATATTTTGTATTACCCAGATGAGACCATTAATTTTAGATACGCCTTGTTTAAAATAATTACTCCTTAAAGTTATTTTAAAAAATAATTTAGCTTAATCATGTTCAATTATTCAATCTAGAATCTAATTTGGCCGGTAATTAAGACCCAACAGTTAGCTTGTTTGGGAATAACAAAAAAGTATTTTGTTAAAAATAAATTCTTGTAAATTTTAATTATTTACTCAGTTGAACAAAAGGTTCGAAAGAAACCAACTTGATACTTTAAGCCTTAAGGCTTTAGTCACGAATCAGCGGGAAGCGGGGCGGGAGCGGCGGCGCGATCCAATGTATAATTTATATGGACAGGCTTCAAAAGCCACCAGCCGCGCCACGTCGCGCGCCGCGCCGCGCGGCGTATTAGGCTGCCTTCACATTAAGTCGCGCGTACTGCGGCCTAATGTGAAGGCAACCTTAGACGGCTTATTCATATAAATCTATCTATATTGGAACTCGTCGTTCCCGCGCCGCCGCGCCGCCACTCCCGCCCCGATTTCGAAACTGAAGCCTAAAACTGTCGCATCGCTTCCGAAAATATAAAACTCCTTTTAAAACAAATAAGTCACTATCAAAAACAGGCACGCTCGTTTATAGAAAGGATGTGCTCGTTTCCACAATTTAAAACAGAAATTCGGCCAAGTGCGAGTCGGACTCGCGCACGAAGGGTTCCGTTTCGTTAAAGAGTAAAAACAGGCCAAAATCGTGTTTTTTGTATGGAAGGCACACTTAAATAATTATTTTTGTTTTATAATTAATTATTATATTATACCTGATGACGTCATACGAACAGACAGACAGACGCGACGGGCCAACAGCGAAGTCTTAGAAATAGGGTCCCGTTTTTACCCTTTGGGTAAGAACCCTACTATGGTATGATTCATTTTATTATTATACCCGTAGAAGCAAAATTAAAATTACTAATGCTTCGGTAAGAATGGGCCGGCTCGTTCATGTTCTGTTGGTGACTTCATTACTAAACTTGTGAACAATTTTGATGTTTGGATTTTTTAACACAATTTATAAGGTATTAAAAGTATTAATATGTGATACAATCTCTCCCATTTATAAGGTTACTAGACGTTCCGCGCGGCTTCGCCCGCGTACATTAGATATTTCACAGACAAATCAGTCTACAAAAAATAGCCTATGATCCTTCACGTGGTCTACTTCTTATCTTACCCAAATAACAGAAAAATTGCTCTAGTAGTTCATGAGATAAGCCCTTTCAAATAATTTCACCCGTTTTTTCCACATTTTCTTCTATTTCTTCGCTCCTATTAGTTTTAGCGTGATAAAATATAGCATATAGCCTTTCTCGATAAATGGGATATCTAACACTGAAAGAATTTTTCAAATCGGACTAGTAGTTCCTGAGATTAGCGCGTTCAAATAAGCCCTTTCAAATAATTTCCCCCCGTTTTTTCCACATTTTCCTCAATTTCTTCGTTCCCATTAGTCTTAGCGTGATAAAATATAGCCTATAGCCTTCCTCGATAAATGTACTATCTAACACTGAAAGAATTTTTCAAATCGAACCAGTAGTTCCTGAGATTAGCGCGTTCAAACAAACAAACTAACTAACAAACTTTTCCGCTTTATAATATTAGGATAGATTAACTGTTTATCACATTAATCTTAGTCCTAATAAAATTAAATTAGATCCCACCAAAAACATTTCATGTAAAATGTTACCTCGACGACCACAAAAGGTTTGCCCTGTGAAAAAGACACGCATGGCTTCGCTGTTTCGCTACCGTCGTCGTGAAGGTGAGACGAATATTTAGTTTCTGATCTAAAGTAAGTAACGAAACAGCCAAGTCATACATACTTACTGATATGTAGAATTTGTTGGAGTTAGGGTCGATAGAGTTAGGCCGTGTATATTCAGAAGCTTGGCTCCACATTAGATCTGATGTCTTTTTCGCAGGGCAAACCTTTTGTGGTCGTCGAGGTAACATTTTACATGAAATGTTTTTGGTGGGATTTCAGTCCTTTTTGTAAGTTGCTACTTGCTTGGCAGTCTTTTAGTTTTTTTTTTATATTCTTAATTAAGAGGTTTTTAGTTAGTGTCTATCCCGTGTAAACTTTCATGTCCTAATTCATAAGATTTGTGAAAGTCACATATTTAAACTTCCATTACCCCAACTAAACTTATTTTACGGCGTAACCAAATTTCGGTAATAGTATGGGAGTTACGTTTTCTTAGTTTCTATTATTCGTAGAGATAAGCGTTGAATTTTGAAACTTATAATTAAATTTTTTATTTGAGGTAATTTTGACCATTGGGCGATCTCTAGTCTAAATTATTTTAGCTCGGGTTATTTAAAGTAAATGCTAGTGGTTTTCTGACGGCTAAGGGTCAAAAAGGGTAAGACCGCAACGCGACGCGTAGATGCATTTCTTTTGTATTGAATTGACATACTTTAATTGCGTGAGACGTCATGCAAATCTGTCAAATCCATACAAATTTAGAAATGCACAGATACGCGTCGCGTTGCGGTCTGAATTGACACTTAGCGTGACATAACTCGATGAAATTACGAAGTTCTGTCATCTATCTATGAACCAATATCACAAAATTACTCAAAATAATAAACATTAAAAGAATTCGCTCGAGGGGAATAATCAGGAGAGTTTTCGGTGACAAAGAACAGTCATCAATATTTGTCAAATGAGATTGATGGTTCTCAACACACAATAGGCTCGGAGTAAATAATATCCCACCAAAAACGCACCTGTTAAGATGGGGTCTAGTTCCTATCGGCTAATTTTTGGCCTAAAAAAGAGTTGAAATTTAATCAAATGCCAAGTTCAGATGCACTTCGTCGATCATAATCATCTTCATCAACAGCCTTATCCATAATACTTCTAATTTGAACTTGGCAGGTTAATTAAATTCTATAAACATTGTCTAATTATATTTAATTATTATTCAAGTGTTACGTATAGCACAAAAACCTGCCAAGTTCAAATTTAGAAGTATTATGGATCAGGCTTTTGATGAAGATGATTATAATCGATGAAGTGCATCTGAACTTGGCATTGGATTGGATTTCAACTCTTTTTTAGTCCAAAAAATAGCCGATAGGAACTAAGCACCATTTTAACAGGTATGTTTTTGGTGGGCTTTCAATACTTTTTTTCAAGAAATCATACCTATTTTTTTCTTTTTGTGCCACGCCCGATATAAACAATACTTTCGATAGATGCCGCTAGTGGTATTTGTTAAACTATCAATAGAAGCCAAATTTTTAAGTAAACAGTATTTATTTAATAAGCTATACAATGTGCATTATACATGACAATATTTTATACCCCCCCTTCTCCTCCTCCCACCCTCCTAATCGTATTCTCATTGTATCACTGGTACATAAGAATTTTTATCTAAAGTTCGTAGATGAGCCAACTCACGCTTGACCGATTTCTAAAATTTATTAATTTTTTCTTAATCTACATATAACACACGACCTGTGTACTAAATTTCATAAGGCTAGGACATTTGGAAGTAGCCTCTAAAGTTCGTAGATGAGCCGACTTACGCTTGACCGATTTCTTAAATTTCTTAATTTTTTGTTAATCTACATATTATAACACACGACCTGTGTGCCAAATTTCATAACGCTAGAACAATTGGAAGTGGCCTTGAGGTTTTGATTACTGGTCAGTGAGTGAGTGAGTGAGTGCCAAAATTAGCTATTTTATTGCGCCTCTACACGATGGCCCAGCGTAATGGACCATCACGATGGCCCAGCGTGTGAAGGACGTATTGGTGTCAGATGGCTGATGGCGCCAGCGATGGTCGTGGGATGGCGGCGGTGTCGGTTTTTCGGCCGCACATCAAAGGGAATGGCCCAGCGATGGCGGTACGCATCTACACGTGGCCACTGGCCAGGTTTGCCAACCGTACGAGGTTCCTCGTACAAATACGAGATTTGTGGTCTTCCGTACGAGGTACGAGGACACGTGTCAGCCTTGTAAAATTTTGTACGAGATTTTGATATTAGGGAAGGATACCATACTAATATTTTGCATAACCATTATTAGTAATAGGTAATGCCATCTATCAAAACTTGTAAATTAAGAACACACCAAAAAAAATGTGTGCATTTAAGTTTAGACTGAATGAACGCATCCTTAAAGCGCAATGAAACGCCCCGTTCCCTGACATGAGATATCATATTTGAATTTGAAACATAGGCTTAGGCAAAGTGAAATGGATCGATTTGTGATTAATTAAATATTATTTTTAATACCTACAAATGATGTTTTATTTAGTAGATAACTTGAAACAGTATACTTCATTGTGTAAAATGTTCTAAATTCAAATCATTTCGGTTTTACAACATTTTATTGAATGTACGAGGTTTAAAACCAAAATACGAGATTTTGAGCAGGTCGTGTACGAGGATAAAGATTCTAAGGTTGGCAACCCTGCCACTGGCCCATACCACAGTCTGTGCCCGACCGCGGTCGAGTGAGGACGATGCGACGTATGACAATTTACGAATTTCAATCACAATGACGAGTACGTAGGTCGTAGTCTCATGTCTTAATTCATTTTTACTGAGTATTTACTGGTCTGAGTAAATACTACAGAGCTTACCCATCCCTAGCTAGCGCTGGCCCATCATGTAGAGGAGCAATTACAGGGACATATTCTAGGATCTACCGAATCTATACCTATGAAATTGGGTATATTGCTTAATACTAGTATATAATTACGTAGGTATAATTTTATCTTTGCTCTCGCAATAAGCATTGAGATGCAGGGGTGTCAAAAGTGCTTCGAAACGATTCGTGTAAATAGTGCAGCGCGGCCTGCTGGAACTAGGCCTGCGCACTTCCGTGCGTTGATACAGCAGAACACCTTTTCACTTGACCGCCCGAATCGGGTGCAAGGACACTAATGAATTATCTACACTTCTAAGTTATAAATTATAATACATTTTTTTTTTTTAATTTATATACAACGTGATGGTGAGACATGTTCAAGACGTTAAACGTCACAGTCAAGGTCTTGACGAGTTGTCCTTTAGTCATTCAATTGAATGGTGTCATTCAATGAATGCGCTAGTCATTCAATCAAATCGCAGACCAAACCAGATGACTGAATGAACTTTGGATTCCTTTTGACGAAAAATGCGGAAACGAAGGTGATTAAAATTTTGTACAGTTATACATAGTTTATATGGTGAAGGAGTGCATCGAACTAATATTATTTTGAAATTATGCTTTTATCATACATTTTTAAAAGCTTTTATTTAACTTGCTCTGTATGTATGTAAGTATGTGTGTTACGGTGGAATTTTGGAACTCAATTTTGAAGTAGATATATTTAACCGATTGAGCTGAAATTTTGCATACGCGTTTAGTTTGGATGACAATACACGATATGGTATGTGACATCACTCTAAATCCAATATGGCCGACCATCTAAGATGGCGAAATAATTATATTCTATGCAGTCCTACAATATGGATATTAAATGAAAGGGCTCTTTGAGAGTAACTCGAAAACGAATGTAATTTCATTCTACATCCAACATGGCGGCTTATTCAAGATAGGGGACTAGTTATTTTTAATGCACTTCTGCAATATGGGTATCAAATGAAGCCCTATTGAGAGTAACTCGGAAACGAATGTAATGTCATTCTATATCCAATATGGCAACTTAGCCAAGATAGGGGAATAGTTTTTTTTTACAGCACTTCTGCAATATGGGTATCAAATAAAAGGGCTCATTGAGAGTAAATTGAAAAGTAATAGTCAAGTCATGTCGTGTCGTGTCGTGTCGTGTCGTGTCGTGACGTGTCATGTCGTGTCGTGTCGTGTCGTGACGTGACGTGACGTGACGTTACGTGACGTGAAGTGACGTGTCGTGACGTGACGTTATGTGACGTGACGTGGCACGACGTGTCGTGTCGTGTCGTGACTTTTCGTGACGTCACGTGACGTGACGTGAAATGACGTGACGTGACTTCAAGTCAAATCCAGCCGGGTTTCAGAAATGCCTGGTTGAATCCGGTCACTTTTGTTACACACATAAACGGAATGTAAAAACTCGCTAAATATAGATTTTTCAATGGTCAAAGTCGAGTATGATTTCTTAATGACTTAAGTTAATTAGATTTTAACATATTCTTGAAACAAAACAAATTACTATCAAACAGACTAAGAAATCTAGCCAGAGATAACTAAAAAACAAAAAATAAATTATATACAAAATACTTTTTGAAAAAAAGGTTTTATTTAAATAGTCTAAAAAGAAAAAAATAAATTTCTCCTTAAAATTTTTAACTATTAAGTTATAATCATCAATAAATTATACAATTTGCATGATAATAAAAGCTTGTCGCGCGATTTGTAAATAAACTAGTAAGTACCAATAACTGAGTAAATTGATATTATATTTTTATTATAATAAATTTATCAAGTACTGATAGATTGTTACGTCTCGCGAGTCGCGACAAATTATATTGAGGATTATAACTTAATAGTTAAAAATTTTAAGGAGAAATTTATTTTTTTCTTTCTAGACTATTTAAATAAAAGCTTTTTTTCAAAAAGTTTTTTGTTTATAATTTTTTTAACAAATAAAACATTACACACACTACAACACACACACTAGGAGATTTCGATTTACAAGCCTATACACACGAATTACTCTTTTATTTATGGACGGTTGAAGTCTGTTGTCAAAT
This sequence comes from Cyaniris semiargus, assembly GCA_905187585.1. NCBI lineage: Eukaryota > Metazoa > Arthropoda > Insecta > Lepidoptera > Lycaenidae > Cyaniris > Cyaniris semiargus. The sequence continues at coordinate 13,410,249 of LR994547.1, forward strand.
TGAAAATAGATTTAGTTTTTTTTTTATTGAATCTTAAATACTGTTAGACAATTATTACACGGCCAGTCTGTCATCATTTGACTTTATTAATCTGAGACTGTGGCAAGAATTATGTCTAAAAAATAATAAAGTCAATATTTTGACAATAGAAATTAGAATATCAATAGAAAAGCGTTGAAATTTGAAACTTATAATTTATTTTTTTATTTGAGGTCGAATTTCGACCAATGGGCGATCTCTAGTCTACTTAAATCGTTACATACATTTGCTTGTGAACTGTGATCTCGCGGTAGCGTCCAAACCGCGCGTTCGTGCCGCTGCATAATATTATCTATACTTATTCTATACTTTTCTATACTAATATTATAAAGCGGAAGAGTTTGTTAGTTTGTTGAGAATTAAAATTGCCTTATCTCAAAAACTACTGAACTTCTTTTTAAGCCGGTCGGGGACCAAAAAGAGAGGTGTTATAAGTTTGACGTGTCTGTCTGTCTGTCTGTCTGTCTGTCTGTCTGTCTGTCTGTCCGTCCGTCCGTCCGTCCGTCGGTCCGTCGGTCCGTCCGTCCGTCCGTCCGTCCGTCCGTCCGTCCGTCCGTCCGTCCGTCCGTCCGTCCGTCCGTCCGTCCGTCCGTCTGTCTGTCTGTCTGTGGCATCGTAGCATCCAAACGGGTGGACCGAACTGAATCGAGACAATCAGCGATACAAAATGCAAAAGTCGCTGTTGTCGTAGTTAACTTGGCGGTCCCCCGACACACCGTGACAACAATTATGGACTAAAATATTACTTTACACTTAGGAATTATTTAAACTTAAAGTCAGTAAATATTATTCCATTACTTTTTAAAGTTGTTTGGCGGGGGTTTTTTTAAATTTCTTAATTTAATTTTTTCTTTCGTTCTTGATAGGTCGAAAATGTATGAAGAAATTTGAGAGCGTTTCTTATTTTTCTTATAAATGGAAATGTTATTTATTTTTATATAAAATATTTAGCTATTCGTACAGGGGACTAAATAAGCAACAATATTTTTGTATATTTGTCTTCCTTAGTTCAGTGTATTTAGCTATACTTGTAAGTTGTACCTAATCAAACCCCATTTTTTTAATCTTTTGTGATTATTATGATGGTTAAAACCTATTTATGTGAAAATTTTGTATGCGGCTATAACATTTTTATGGTTTAGACGTGGAGATGAATATATTATCTTTCATTTGAAACCAAAATATCCTCGCAATGTGACTCCTAATTCTTTAAAACGGTACCTGAAAATCGCTGATATTTGTGAAAAAATGTGATAGCGTCCTTAATGAGGATCAATACTATCATTCCCTTTTATATGTTTGTTTACAAAGATCGCGAAGTTTTCAGACGTTTTTCCTTACGCACACTCTTCAACTTATCTCACATCAACATTAGCTTGTACGAAATTAATTACATTAGGGTCCAGTTGCGTTAGTCTGGGTTAAATTTAATCCTTGGACCTTGGTTGAAATTCTCTCTTTCTTTGGATATGAAAGAGAAAGCATGTTGAAAGGATTCGCAATACAGATTGGCAGCAGTCCTTGGTTGAGTATTGTCTCTCTCTTTCTTTAAATATGAAAAAGAAGGCATGATGTGGACAAGTTAGCAATACAGATTGGCAGCAGGCTAATTAATCTATGTAAAAACGGCAAGGGGCAAGTCGGACGTACACAGGAAAAAGATCGGTGAAAACACGTTTTGTTTTATGGGGTATACCGTATATATGTATATTTAAACCGGCAAACGTTGTTTTGCCATATAAATTATTTCGAGTATCAATATAAAAAGTAGATATAAAAGTAAAAACCTATTCTCAAGTTACGCTGTTTATACACACTAGGGTGTGTAACGTTGTATGGGCGATTTTTTTTTCTTAAATTTCTTTACCTAATAGGAATTAAAAGTTGCCTTGGACTTATATGATTATGTATATGTTATAAAAGTTATATGTTTTTTTTATTTTTGGTTCGCTCAAGTGTCTTGAAATAACAAAGAAATGAATTTTCGTCCTATTTTTTTTTAAGTCGGTTTAAGTGATAATATTAATTTTTATTAGTTTTAAATATATGTTTATACATTAAAGAAAGTAAAAAAAATCAATTTTAATCCATTAACTTATAGAAAAGTAGTTTAAACATATGGCAAAATCACAGCCGGCTGTGTTCAACAAATCCAATTTAGTCATTTCCGCCAAATAGAAAATAATAGCTTCCAAAACTGCCTTCGGGGATTCTGATGATTGAGTTGCATGCCCCAGATAAATTAAACCTGGTTCCTGTACTATTGTTATTAACCCCCGACAAAAAAGAGGGGTATTTATAAGTTTGACGTGTCTGCCTGTCTGTCTGTCTGTCTGTGACATCGTAGCATCCAAACGGGTGGACTGATTTTGATCTAGTTTTAATAATAATAATAATAATAATATGCTGACATGATCGAGAGTGTTCTTAGCTATAGTTCATCATCATCAGCCTGCTCAGTGCTGGAAAATCGCGGTTCATCTGGTTCGTGAAGGGCCGATTAGCAACTTGCAGTCGTTTGGTGGGCTTTATATTTTGCATACTAGTTCGTGACATTTATGAATATATACACATCGATGAAAAGTTGACCTGGTGCTGCAGCATCACCTGGTAATCAATAGGATACCCAACTCCTCACCATCTTAGAGCACAATTTTCGTGTTTGGGCTCATTTTATTTGCGACAGCCAGTAAGACGTAGATAAACAGTAAATATTTGCATGAGCCGAGCTCCATATGAACCTAAAATGGAGGTTTCATGTTTGGGCGCATATTGACGGCCTCATCCAAGAGGACATTCAATATTCATAGATGGTATTCATTGAGATATGATCCTGTTGATAGGAATTATACTGCACTATAACCAACACAAGTTTAAAAAATATGAAATAAAATTAAATTAAGAAATTAAAAAAACCCTCGCCAAACAACTTTAAAAAGTAATGAAATAACACTTACTGACTTTAAGTTTAAATAATTCCTAAGTGTAAAGTGATACTTTAGTTCATAATTGTTGTCAAGGTGTGTCGGGGGACCGCTAATGTAGATGTTTGATTTTACATAACATTATAGTTTAAGGGTCAGTTCACAGCGAACCGAATCGAGACAATAAGTGACTTGGCGATACAAAATGCAAAAGTCGCTGTTGGCGGTCCCCCGACACACCTTGACAACAATTATGGACTATAATATTACTTTACACTTAAGAATTATTTAAACTTAAATCAAAATCAAAATCAAAATCAAAAATATTTATTTCTAAATAGGTCAACAAAGTTAACACTATTAGAACGTCGTGTCTACATGAGGCCTACCACCGGTTCGGGAACTAACCCGGCGAGAAGAACCGGCGTAAGAAACTCGCTCGGGGCCATCTTTTACTAAAAAGATGGAAAATTACAAAAGTAACTTATACTAATTTACAAAAAGTATGTAAAAATATGTTATATTTATATAGAAGCAGCTTACAGTCAGTCAGCTCATTTTTCCCAGGGTGTGCTATCATTGAGAAAATCAGTTATCTTATAATAAGCCCTAGCACACAAACGTTCTTTAACAACTTTTTTAAATTTATTAACTGAAAGATTTTTGATGTTTTCTGGGATTTTATTATATAGACGTATACATTGACCTTTGAAAGATTTGCTCACTTTGCTAAGCCTGGTAATTGGTATATCTAACTTGTGCTTATTTCTAGTGTTCCTGCAGTGAACGTCACTTTTCGTTTTAAAATTATTTACATTTTTTCTCACGTATAACACATTGTCCAAAATGTATTGAGAGATTACGGTCAGAATTCTTATTTCTTTAAACTTTTCCCTGAGAGATTCAAAGGATGACATTTTATAAATAGATCGTATAGCTCGCTTCTGCAGCACAAATATTGTGTTAATATCAGCAGCACTTCCCCATAATAGAATGCCGTAAGACATTCTACTATGAAAATAACTATAATAAACTAATTTTGCCGTATCTTCATCACAAATTTCTCTAATTTTTCTGACTGCATATGCTGCGGAACTGAGCTTATCGGCTAGTTTGGCAATATGAGGACCCCACTGCAGTTTATAATCTAGTGTTACTCCTAAAAACACAGTAGTGTCAACAAGATTCATTTTCTCATCATTTAATAGCAAATTGGTTTGCACTTGCTTAACATTTGGCAAGGTAAATCTCAAACATTTTGTTTTATTAGAATTTAGAAGTAAGTTATTTACATTAAACCAATTTACTATTTTTAAGAGAGCACAATTTACCTCGTCATAAGTCGACTGTTGTCGCTTCACTTTAAAAATAAGTGAAGTGTCATCAGCAAAAAGTACTATCTCGTTATCATTATCCTTAACTAGATAAGGTAAGTCATTTATGTAGATGAGAAAAAGAAACGGGCCCAAAATGGATCCCTGTGGGACACCTAATTCTATTTTGGTCCCAGTGGACCTTTTACTATTGACATCAACCCTTTGAGTCCTGTTCCTCAAATAAGATGTCAAAAGGTTGAGTGCCGAGTCCCTTATGCCATAGTGGTGCAGTTTCCTGATCAATGTAGCATGATCAACACAATCAAAGGCCTTAGAAAGGTCGCAAAATACACCTAAGGCATCCCGCGACTCCTCCCAGGCTTCAAATATACTACAAAGAAGACCTATACCAGCATCCGTAGTGGAACGACCCTTAGTAAAACCATATTGATTATTATGCAATAAATTATTGGAGTTAAAATGTACTAACAATTGTTTTAAAATAATTTTTTCGAATATTTTACTAAAAGTCGGTAGAATAGATATAGGTCTATAATTTGTCGGATCAGATTTAATTCCGGCTTTGAATAAAGGAACCACCTTGCTATGCTTCATTAAATCAGGAAAAACACCATTCTTTATACAGTCATTAAAAATATTGGCCAGATAAGGAGCTACGATGTCAATTATTGATTTAATAATCTTAGTAGACAGACCCCAAAGATCGGTTGTATTTTTGTTGGTCAATAATTTGAAGGTGGTAATAATATCATTAGAATCAATTTCTCTAAACTTAAAATTGACATCACATTCCTTTACATACTCTTTGAGTAATTTTTCAGCCTCTGCAGGTGAAGAATTTAAATTTTTTGTTGTTGAGACCGGAATGTCAGCAAAAAACTTTTCAAAAACCGCCGCAACTTCTATGTCAGTAGTAATTTTTTTATTTTCAAAATAAAGTTCAAAATCCGAGTTACGACAGGTGACGTTTCCGGTCTCACCAGCTATAACTTTCCATGTTGCTTTTACTTTATTCGTCGAATTCATGATTTTATTTTTTAAATAAAGGGCTTTAGCAGCATTACATACTTTCTTAAAAATTTTTGAGTAATTTTTAACATATATTTTAAATGTTTCATGGCTATTTACAGATTTTTCATCATATAATTCCTAGAGCCTATTTCTGCTTATTATTATTCCTTTGGTAGCCCATTTAATAAAGTCACTTTTTTTGTTATTAGTTCTAACCGTCTTAGAAGTGAAAATATAATTAAATTGGGTTCTTATTACTTTAAACAATTTATTATAAGCTTCATCGGAGCTATTAGATTCACCCAATGATGGAATATTTGAAATTAGTTTACTTCTAAATTTCTCAATACGTTTTGAGTTCACAAGAATAAACACAAGCTCTTGTTTTTGTTTTCTGTCACAATTAATGTCAAAAGATGCTAACTGACCGTAATGATCTGAGCTAAGCTTATTAATCATTTCTTTTTTGCATGGTGTGAGATTAGTAAATATATTATCTATACAAGTAGCCGTTGTGTCACACACTCTTGTCGGCTCATTAAACAAATAACAAAGGTTATATGATTTAAACAAAGATGTGAATCTAACCGTATTGGAGTCTGAATCTAATAAGTTAATGTTAAAATCTCCACATATAATAGCCTTTTTGTTAGATGCACATATTTTTGACAATATTTGTTCCATAGTTTGTTCAAACAAGTCATATAACCCTGATGGAGGCCTGTATACGCTAATAATAATAAGCTCACTTAACTCTATGCAGGCCACTTCTATTATCCGTTCAGCAGAGAGACTTACAATATCTTTACGTTCTTTATATTTCAAATTTTTTCTAATTAATATCAAAGAGCCACCTCTGATGGCGTTTTTTCTGCTGAACGAACTTGCTACTTGGTGATCATGGAGATTGAAAATGAAATAATATGATGAATAAAGTCAGTAAATATTATTTCATTACTTTTTAAAGTTGTTTGGCGGGAGTTTTTTTAAATTTCGAAATTTAATTTATTTTATGCTTTTTAAACTTGTGTTGGTTACTTATAGTGCAGAATTATTCCTATCAAGTATCAACAGGATCATATCCCAATGAATACGATCTATAAATATACTCTTGGATGAGGCCGTCAATATGAGCCCAAACATGAAACCTTCACCCTGGGTTCATACGGAGCTCGGCTCCTATAGAATCCAGGTGATGCTGCAGCAGCAGCATGCAAATATTTACTGTCTACGTCTTACTGGTTGTCGCAATTAAAATGAGCCCAAACTTGGTACTACTAATATATATTCTGTGCCCAAACACGAAACCTCTGCTCTAAGTTGATGAGAGTTGGGTATCATATTGCTGACCAGGTGATGTTGCAGCACCAGGTCAACTTTCCATTAATGTGTATATATTCATAAGTGTCACGAACCAGAATGCAAAATATTATAAAACCCATCAAAGTACTGCAAGTTGCTAATCGGCCTATCACGATCCAGATAAACCGTGATATTTCAGCAATGAGGAGGCTGATGATGATAAATTATAGCTAAGAACACTCTCGATCATGTCAGCTTTCAAACAGAAAAAAAAAAACTAGATCAAAATCGGTCCACCCGTTTGGATGCTACGATGCCACTGACAGACAGACAGACAGACACGTCAAACTTATAACACCTTTCTTTTTGGTCGGGGGTTAATAAAAACCCATTCTCAGGCCTAACGCATGTACATACAAAATTTCATTAAAATCGGTTGAGCCGTTTCAGAGGGGTTCAACCACTCACACCGTGACACGAGAATTTTAGAATTATTAGATATTAATTTTATTATCTTCATAGTAGAAATATATCGGTGGAAGTTTTATCTATTTTTTTACTACGCAGTTTCCGGGTGATCGAAGAAACATAGAACACGAGAAAATTTCAAAATATTATTAATATTTTCTCAAATTATTAAGGACTAGCGACCCGCCCCGGCTTTGCACGGGTATAAAATATATAACCTATCATGTAACTCACTGAAAAAATAATTAAAATCGATATCGATCGAGTAGTTTTGATTTATATTCATTACTACCCGTGGCCCGCATTGGTCGGTACCGCCGCAAAAGCTACGTCCCGCAATTTTTAAATCTGTAATATCTTCGAAAATATTCATTTATATCATAATATGCTGTAAAGGGCTGTGGCCACAGCATATGATTTAAATGAATGATATTAGATCTACATTAAATCAACAATGTATTTAAGGTATTTAATTGGATAAGGATTAATGCTGTAATTATTAAAATTGCTTCGAAAATTAGCCATTATTTATCGTAAAAAGTAAATGACAAAAAAATGTTATTGTGGGATACCGGATATCCATGAGAGATAGACATATACTATCGCGGAGTTTTCTGTAGACCATTTCAATGTGTACAATACTTGTTACATTATTTTGATAAATCTCGTAGGGTACAGCCTGCGTTTGCGATGTAAGCGGAAAAAAATGTAATTATTTACGACATCACATTAGAAACCCCAACAATAACATTATTTCTCCACTATTTAATGAAACATTCATATATTCATATTTTAAATACTTATAAACGTTCCTCTTGAATCACTCTATCTACTAAAGAAAACCGCATCAAAATCCGTTGCGTAGTTTTAAAGATTAAAGGGAACAAATGGAAATGAGGGAAAAAAAGCGACTTTGTTTTATAATATGTAGTGAGATGTAGTGATGAGGCAAAGTAAAATTCTCATGACTGATGCAAAAGGCAGATTATTATTATTATAATAACAGGATAAAGTTATGTGAACTGTGATTTATCGAATAAGCAATGATTTGATCATTTTAATATGGTTACTGATTTCCTATAACGTTGAATTTAAAGGGTTTTCTAATAGGGACTTAACGATTTTGAATTTAGTTTGTGGACGCATCCTTTTGGTGCTCCCACACTGCCGTTAGAAAATGTTTAGTAACGTTAGTAAACATGTGTTAGCAAACATTTAATCACAAAATATGTAAAAAAATGTTAAAAATGTTTTCATGTTAGAAAATGTTTAGTAAACATAAGTTAACAAATAACAAAACAAATTATAACAAAATAAAACATGTGTTACCTTTTGTTTGTTAACCTTTTATAAACGGCGTGACGGCGCGGCGGCGGGGTATGCGGTGAGTCGGGGAACGCCTCCGACGTTATTTGTCGTAACTCGTAAGTCCTTTAGCGATAGTCTACGCGGGGTGATACGGGAGCAGATACCCGAATTCACACATTGTATGTATCTGCTTTTAGCGTTTGGCGCATCCAAAAAGAGCGCTTTTTCTTCTTTTCTAAACAAAAAATGGGCCAAGTGCGAGTCGGACTCGCGCACAAAGGGTTCCGTACCGTTATAGAGCATAAATAGGCCAAAATTGTGTTTTTTTGTATGGGAGCCCCCTTAAATATTTTTTTTATCAATTATTAAAGTAAACATATCGTCACCGGAAAGGCAAAATTACCGAAGCGACAAAAATGGGATTTTGAGAGATATATATATATATATATATATATATATATATATATATATATATATATATATATATATATATATATTCGGAATCAGCATTTTTTTCTGCGTCGATCTGTCTAGGTCCCATAGCGATACGAGCACTTTTTTGGCGCTTCAGTAAATTGAAAAAAATGGTAGTTCTCATCAGCACGAGTACTAAAGCGACACGATTTTGGCGTTTTTTTCATGTTTGTCACATAAGCAATTTTGTTTTCCTGCAGTGAACTAAAAATGAATTTTAAGTAAACTTGGCATTTGGAAATTTAGAAGCTAAATGGCTTATAAGTAATTTTGATTTACAACATTTCGATTTAATAAAGCGTATAAGAAAATTTATCTCTGTCTTTGTATGTAGCGAGTGGCGTTTAAGTAATTTTGACTTACTGTTATTGAGCAAGTTTGAGGACTTGCAATAACTTTGCTGTGAAGTTATATTTTAGCAAAAGTTACAGAAGTAAAACTATAATGCTACTCAATATAGGCATTACGTCGTTTCTGTAAAAAATGAGCAGCTTTTTGTAATGTTTTTATTGATTTTTAGATTCGGAGACTGCTAAAAACCACGATATGTTAAAGGCTGTTTTTTTTATAGATAACAATTTTAGGTACCTAATGAAAGTTTATTTTTTTCGCTTAATAAGTGATACCTGTTTTTGTTTAATTTTTATAATAGACTAGCTGTTGCCCGCAACTTCGTCCGCGTGAATGTTAGTTATCATAATCGAGATTGAGAAAGTTAAATACTCCTTATTAATAAAGGTTTTAATTTGGATAACGATTAATATTATATAAACCATATACTAATACACATCAAAAACCCAGGAACATCAAAAGCTCTTAAGTGGCATTCGACGGCGGAATTAGAACCACAGATATCGTTTTGAATAATCCTTTTTTAGTAGAAGGCTTGGCGTGGACAGGTTATAATATGAGCACAGAACAGGGGACAGGGGATAGGAACATGGGACGGAGATAGAGGATAGGCGACAGAAGACGGGACATCAAAGGTAGATATCTATATATCTATACTTTTTTAACCTACCTGTTACTAGTTACTACTAATACTATTTTATTCTGGTAGGTCATGAATCATGATATGTCCTCAAAATTGCATTATATATAATATGTAAATCTACTGAACACAGAACAATTAACTATAAATAGCTACTAAATAACGATATGAAAAATATTAGTCCTAATCCAAATGAATGGTTTGTAAAAATGATTTAAATTTTTAATCACGGTTATCCATAATAATATTATAAATGCGACAGTGTTTCTTCTGTATGTATGTCTGTCTATTACCTTTTCACGCCCAAACTGCTTAACCGATTTTTTGAAAGGCATGGATATACTTTGAGTCCCGAGAAAAGACATAATTAGGATACTTTTATCCTGAAAAAATGTGCGATCCCCGCGCGATAAACTACTTTTGGCGCAACGAAGTTCCGAGCGTCATCTAATAATAACATACATTGGTATATATTATGCTTGTAGCTTTTTAAGTTATGCCGAAAATTTCATACTTTTATCTCTTAAGACTCAGGAGTTCTGTTCAGTGCCATTAGATCTAGGATTAACCTTTATCTGAAACTGATCAACTCGACATAACGCTACTTAAAACCACATACTGCCTTCGGTCGAGCACTCGCACATAGGTAATGCTACTAAATTAAATCCATAAAGTTTGGCTTTGAAATTTCCGTGGCCGGTCAGGAATTAACCTCTCCATATGTGACAGAAAGTCTAGGCAAAAATCTTGGCAGACTTGCGCCAAAACAAAATGGCGCCCGGCCTACCCTCTTTGTACAATTAATATTATAACTTTACAACCTAACTATATTTTATGTTTTTGTGAATAATTTTATATAATAGCTAATAAATTTCCTATCTATCAAGCCATCATAATATAGTATTTAGTCTGATTTAATATTCGTTTCACAAGACGTATAAACTTTGGAACTATATCGCTGACTGTTTCACAAGAAATAAATGAATTCTTTATTATTATCCCACTTACAAAGGTTTATACTAACTGATTATGTAAACAATTCGAAGAAAGAAGTTGAGATGTATAAAAACAAAGTACTTGAAATGGGACACTTCTCCGTAAGAAAAAAATGATCCACAAGCAAACTTCGACCTTAGTGCTATACAAATAAAGTTCAAAATGGCCGCGGCCGGCAGAAAGCCCTTGAACATTGTCAAATGTATTACGGTTTCTTGCCGGTCTGTGTGATATATTGTACAAACAATTTGTATATTGTATGACAATAAATCGTATTCTACACTAGTTATCTTTACTTCTATAAGCTTTTTACGTCATTTATTTACAAATATATTAAGTAAATCGCGTCCAAATCACTTATATAGAAACCAACTTTTCGGGTGTAACCTAGAAGTTATTACGATGTATTTCTTTCAAAATATTATCTAAAAATATTAATAATTAGTAAAATAAAGTATTTAAATTACAAAACACTACTTAAATTCGTGAAAACTGTAAATAACACACAAAATACAGTCACTACACGCGCGCCGCAAACACGATTTTCAATAGACTAAAATTGCTAAAATCAGATGTTCGCCCACAGAATAAAGTTTATTTTTTTCATTGAGAATGTTGCCAATGTATCATAGATCGTAAGTAACCAAACTTCTTCATACAAAAGTAGTCTCTAAGTCGGCGAAATACGTTACTTAATCGAATGAAAGAGCGCGGCCAAATCCGGCCGCTAGGGGCTAGACGGAATAGCTGCAGTATAATCTGTGGCGGCCGGATCCGGCCGCTTGGGGATTGACAGGTTAAAATACATACACAGTTATCAGTATTTATCCAGTGTTTGGATAACCGTACACAAATATTAGGGAAAAAGTTATTGATAATATTATTATGTTTAAGCGACTTTTGGTGGAATTTTGGTGGAATTGATAATAATATTTTTTTTTTAATTTTCACGCCCATGATGCCTTGATACTGGTTTTGCGAGGAACCAAGAGTTGTCTAATTTTGTTGCTGACCAGAACAGTACTCGGGCACTGTTGTAGAACCAGCAACAAAATAGATTGATCCGCCCAGATGTTTTTTTTTTCTAAATTTCGAGGAGTTCCTTCAATTCCATTCCTCATAGATCCCATTATAAAATTTCCATCATTGCGACCACAACGATGTGAAATTTCCACCTTTGCGACGAAATAATTATTAATCCTGATCCTTTCGGTGTAAAGGAATATAAAAGGGTCATAAAGTGGTAATGGATGGTGTGCGGTGATCATGATGATTAATATAATTGACATAGTGGCAAGTGCTTCCAGTATTTTAAACAACGCTGAAACCTCACATAGTATAATAATATCTTAGATAAGGAGTTAAGAGTTCCGTTTGAGCTAGTTTTGGGTGCACACTATATTTATTTTACATCAAAAAGTTAAAATTACTGTAATGTGGTCCATAAACATTTTGTGGGAATTCCCTCGATACTTTGAGGATCCCAAAAGTCACATTATCAAGTCACCACTTTTGTAAACATGGTTGATATTTAATAATTTAAAAAGTATCTAAGATGTTGACCGGGGATGTAAGGTATAAGTAAAAAAATCAAACAATAACCTACTTTTAAGAATGTTTAGTGATCTAACATAATAAACCGAACGCTTTAAAAGTAGTTTTGACATAATTAAATCTGACTTACAAAAGTCCTTTCAATAATTTAAGGCCACTAACATTAAATTACTGTTATATTTTAAGAAGATTTGTAGTTCTTTAATTAATTGACGTTAGAGTTATAAGTAATATTGATTGCGAATCATATTTGAATCTGATGGCGGTTAAGAAATTTTGCTTTACCGTAAATTGAGGTCATTTTTACTTAAGCGACACTATATCCTAAACTAACAGTCTAAGTATTATAATTTGTATTTCTAGACATAGAAAATGAAAAATGAATTAAACTTTATATTGACGTCATCAAAATTCGAGAGCTGGGAGTAAAGTTATGATTTAAAAACGAAAAAAACAATCTTTGAACGGCTTTTTCTCGAAATGGCCTTTTGGAGATAAGTAATTTTGCCTTTCCAGTGACGATATAATTAAAGATTTTGTGAAAATGTCAAGTGCATACTTGTCACCATTATTGATATCGAGCAAAAAAAGGTTGAAAAAATCACGTTTGTTGGATGTATAAAATAAAATCAATATGTTAGGGGGGGCCTCCCCTTAATATTTATTGATTTTATTTTGTTTTTAGTATTTGTTGTTATAGAGTGGCAACAGAAATACACAATCTGTGAAAATTTCTGAAGTCTAGCTATAGCGGATTTTGAGATACAGCCTGGAGACAGACAGACGGACAGAGAGACAACGAAGTATTAGTACGTCGAAGTATTGGTGGCGTCAACTCTATGTTTTCTGAGTTTTTTACAGCTTTACAACTAGTTTAGGTTTCCAAATAATAGGCTCTGGTTGAAAAAGTTCTATAAACTTTAATATGTTTTCTCGAGACCAATCCATTTTTAGGGTTCCGTACCCAAAGGGTAAAAACGGGACCCTATCACTAAGACTTCGTTGTCTGTCTGTCCGTCTGTCTGTCGCCAGGCTGTAATCTCAAAAACCACTACAGCTAGACTTCTGAATTTTTTACAGATTGTGTATTTCTGTTGACGCTATAAAACAAATACTGAAAACAAAATAAAATCAATAATTAAGAGGGGCCTCCCATACAACCACGTAATTTTTTGGCCTTTTTTGCTCGATATCAATAATGATAACAAGTAGGCACTTGAAATTTTCACCAAATCTTTAATTATATGTGTTAAGTAATATTATGTGTATATGTATTATGTGTATAATACAGGGTGTAACAAAAATAATGATAATACTTTAGGGTGTGTACATGTTCCTTATAGAGAGTTCACTGTGAAAGTAGCAGCGCTGAAAGACGAAATTTTTTTTCACTTTTGTATGGGGAAACTAGTGACGCTCGGGCACTGGCCTTGCCCATACAAAAGTGAAAAAAAATAATCGTCTTTCAGCGCTGCTACTTTCACAGTGAACTCTCTACAAGGAACACGTACACACCCTAAAGTATTCGTTTATTTTTGTTACACACTGTATAATGAATAAAAATTAAAAATAAAATAAATATTTAAGGGGGCTCCCATACAATAAACAACTTTTTGCCTACTTTCGCTCTATAGCGGTACGGAACCCTCGACTCGCACTTGGCCGATTATTAATTATTATAAGCGAAGCAATTCAACAAAAACGGGCAGTCAAAAATACAAACGGCACGGACTAGCGTTTGTAGCCGAATGAATAGCGAGCGCGAGTGTAAACACAAAGCTCGCGTCCCCCGCGAGCTCCTTTGACTCGTGCCCAAAAAACCGCTCCCGACGCGAGCCGCGCCGCGAGACGGGCCCCGAGCTCATGTTTACACTCAGGGCTCGCGGCGCGTCTCGCGGCTCGGCTCGTAACTCGCGCGCGAGTGTAAATCAGCAATTACAGTTCCTAACAAAATGTAACAATTTACAACATTTGTTTGTAAATGTTTTAATGTTCTAATGCTCCTACACTGCCGTTAGAAAATGTTTGTACCTAAACATTTTCTAACGGCAGTGTAGGAGCACCATTTCACTTAACATCGAACTTTCACTGTCAGTTAATTCAGGAGACATAACATTTTCATCATGGTGAAGTACACGAACGAACAACGCAAATCTTAAAAAATTTCTACAGAAAATCAGAGTACGTGGCCGCTACCTGAAAAGCTTTAACTCCGATTTTCGATCGTAATTCTCGCCCTAGTAGACAGGCAGACTGGCCATGATTATGGATTATTTTTGGCCCGAATTAGAAGATATGGAGTGGACAGCATGAGGTTTCAAAAGGACGGCGCCACAAACCACACAGCACACGTTACAATCGATTTATTGAAGAGCAAGTTTGATGAGCGTTTTATCTCAAAAAATGGACCAATCGATTTACCGCCTCGTTCGTGCGATTTAACGCCTCTGGATTTTTTTCTTTGGGGCTGCGTCAAGTCGTTGGATAAGCCGACGACGTTGGAAGAGCTCAGAGCCAAAATTAAACGCGAAATAGCCGAAAAGTGTGGCCGAGTCATAGAAAATTGGGTTTAACGAATCACCGCTAAACGTGCCTGCGGTGGCCATATGAGCGAAGTAGAGTTCCATTCAAAAATGTTTTTATTGTAGGTACTTCAATCCGATACTAAAATTTTTGTTATATCTCAAATGGTTTTAATTTTATTTAAAAAACAAATTGTAAAGTCCTTATTGGAAAACCCCTTATATTATCGACCTAACTATATTTTCTGAATAGAATCATTATAATCGGCCAAGTGCGAGTCGGACCCGCGCACGTAGGGTTACATACCGTTATAGAGCAAAAAACGTCCAAAAATTGTAATATTTGTATGGGAGGCCCCCGTTACATTTTTATTTTATTTTAATATTATTATTAATTATTATTAAAGTACAGATATAATTATTAATTAATGACTTTTTGAGAATTTCAAGTTCTACCTCTTGCCATTATTGATATCGAGCAAAAAAATCACGTTTGTTGTATGGGAGCCCCCCTATATAAATTTTATTTTATTTTTAGTATTTGTTGTTGTAGCGGCAACAGAAATACGCAATCTATGACAGAAGTCTAGCTATAGCGCTACTTGGGATATAGACTATAGGACATACAACGAAGACTTAGTAATTTTTACCCTTTGGGTAAAAACGGGAACCCTAAAAATGGGCGGCTGCAAAAATACCTATTCTTTGCAGTCTTTAGAGCAGGCATACATTTTCGCCGCGCGTATATCCCCCGTCTTACGAATTTTCGGTCAGGTCACGTGTCCTGATGAGAGTTTAACTTTTTTACCCATTCTAAAAAGGCGCACAACGCCGCTAAAGAACTTTCCACTTCAAACAACAGAAAATCTCAAGTACAATAAAGTAACGCAAGTCGCAAATGTAAAAAAACGTAATGCAATCTATTTTAGTCCATCAAACTCTTTTAAACGAATTGAGCCATCCCCGAAGTGCCTTTCTGCGTGAAGTTGATAAAATCTTAGATGGTTTCTGACGACAACTTTGCGCTTTTAACATGAAACTAAATAGCATTAAGCATTTAAAAGGCTTTCTGCTCTAACTTGATGTTATAAGCAGTTTTTATAAGCATTTTACAGGAAATTTGCTACACCGTAATATCATGAAATTATATTTGCTGGAATTTTTATAACTGGCAATATTAAAAAGTGTTTCAAATGTCTCCTTGCCTATCTGCCTATCTCTAACCTCTTCACGCCTAAATCTTCAAATCGATTTTATGAAATTTTTGAGCACATTTATTCCCGAGACTCTTCCTTGGATAAGATGGTTTTCATCATGGAAAAATATACGGTTCTTCTTTACTTTTATAGTATCGCAAGGTAATCGTACTTATTTATGAAATAAAAATTATCCTACGTCCTTCTCCGAAATCTACACTATGCCAAATTTCATAAATTTCGGAGCCTATTCGACAACATACTTTTCCGCTATACAGGGTGTAACAAAACTAAGTGATAATTGTTTAGGTTGTGTGTCTTTTATGTAGAATTCACTGTCAAAGTAGCAGCACTGAAACAGCAAGTATTTTTTAACTTTTTTTGGGGAAAATTCGTGACGCTGGGGCGCTTGCCCGTACAAAACGCAAATAATAACTTTTAGCGCTGATACTTTGACATGAACTCCATTCACACCTTAAAGTGTTATCGCTTATTTTTGTTACATTTGTTTATTAGTATGGATATAGACGTATTCTTTGTATATCGGAGAGTACTCAAACCAAGATTGTGTCGGTCAGCTTATTCCCGTGATCTCCCTAAGCTCGGGGATTACACACAGTCTCGTCAATATCCCAAACTAACATTAATAGAGTGGCTCTACATCTAGGTTGTATCTATCGACCTTGTATGCTTTTTATCATTTCAACCTTTTTTATGATCTGACCCCCCTGGTATAACCTGAACCCCCCAGGGTGTCGCGGCCCACACGCTGAAAACCACTGCTTTTATAATATTTTTTACAATTTATACTTTACTAGATGACGCCCACAACTCAGTTGCGTCAAAAGTCGTTTAACGCGCGGAAACCGTACATTTTCCGGAAAAAAGTACCATATTATCTCATTTTCCAGGTCTCAAAGTATCTCCATACCAAATTTCAGCAAAATCGGTTCAACGGTTTGGCCGTGAAGCGGTAACGGATAGACAGATAGATAGACACTTTCGCATTTATAATATTAGTATGGATTCTTCACATTTACACTTTATATACAGGTTGTAACAAAACAAAATAATAATACTTTAGTGTGTATGGACTTATGTGTCCCTCATAATATAGACTTCAATGTGAAAGTAGCAGAGTTGAAAGAGCATTTTTTTGTGATGGGCAGCCGCACCAAGGTTATGACTTGCCATTACAAAAAAAAACTCCTTCAGCGCTGCTACTTTCACAGTGAACTCTATACAGGGGACTCATACACACCCTAAAGTATTATCACTATGTTTTGTATAATCCTGTATAATACAACTTAGTACTTACAAGAATATCTTGAAACCCATTTACCGCATGGACCATGGTAGCTGTATATTTCTATTACAAAATCAAATCCCCAAAAATCATCAAATTAGTTAAGCGTGTAGAGATAAGACAGGAAGACGTAATAATATTATATTGTTAGCATGTATATTTCGGTGTATTCGAGCAAGCATCTCAGAGTAAAATATATTCTAAAATCTAACTTTAGTGTAGATTGTAGAGTAATTGTAGAAGTTGATTCATAGGTAGACGGTGAACTTAGGTTATTTGTATCTTAAAATTGTTAAACGTAATTTACGTTATTTACTCAGGTAAAATAGTAAACACGTAACCAATTTACAAACAAACTCCTAAAAACCCTTTTAAAAGCATGAAATACAAACATGCTCATTTAAAAGGGGTATTAGATGTAAAGAGGGGTAAGAGGATTTTAATTTTCTCGTTTCCGGCACAGACAGATATTCCAACGGAAATGGTCCAGGGATTTCGCAGTTCATTATGACATTGAAACAAGTCATGTGAAGTGGTAACATTTATGTCTCCTCTAAAAACAAACGCGTAAACATATAACTAGCTGATGCCTACCCGCGCCGAAATTCGATTATCACGAAATAAAAAATATCCTACGCCCTTCCCCGGGACTCAGAGAATCTGCATACCCAGTTTCGTCTAAATCGGTTAAGCTGTTTAAGCGTGAAGAGGTAACAGACAAACAGACGTTCAAACACGATTTCGCATTTATAATATTCGCATGGATGAATAAGTTTTAACTAAATAAAAATAAAAAAAACTTCTTAGTGATACTTTATTAGAAATACACTTAAACTTTACATATATTATGTGTTTTTCCAAAAGAATTCCTTGGTCTTAAAGTATCACCATTGACCATACCAAATTTCATCTAAATCGGTTCAGCCATTTAAACGTGAATAGGTGACAGACACGCTTTACAGATACCGTCAATGCACACCCTTACAATATATTATGAGCGAAACTGGCAAGAACCATGCCGTATTATAAATATTATAATATATTGCAGAAGTATAGAAAAAGATATAGCGATCATTACTTTCCTTTTAGAGCAAGATTTTCCTTTCGAAATAAAAGGGGAAACAATGAAGATTAATGACATAAACATATGCGATAAAAGAATTTTACATAACCTACATTTTGTATGCTTATCGTCTCATCACAGAATAAATATCATACAGTAGACTCGGCAGTTTTATTTTATTTTTGCACCGTCTTATTTTATATCTCTACTAGATGTAAGATGACGCCCGCAAAATGCGAAAGTGTGTCTGTCTGTCTGTTACCTCTTCGCGCCCAAACCGCTGAACCGATTTTGCTGAAATTTAGTATATACCCGGCCCCGGGAAAGGACATAATATGATACTTTTTTTACGTACTTTTTAAATGTACGGTTCCCGCGCGATAAACGAATTTTGGCGCAACGGAGTTGCGGCCATCATGAATCATCTAATAGAGAATATTTCGCAAAGGTCGGAGCAGAACTGTAAATAAGCTACTAGCACATACACATACAGTAAATAATCCGACCAAAATCCGACACACACAGCACACGTCATATCAGAATGTGAACCATAAAGTTAATATGCGGAATAGAGCAACAATCTCGAGCTGACAAACGAAACCGAAATTGATTTGCTACGGAGCTTCCGCTAGGTATATTAACTTTATGATATGAACAGAAACGATGTCAAACGTCGAACAAAACTTTTTGTTTAGATACCTACTGTTTGTCTGGTGCTGCCTCTAGCCTGAAAAAATTGCAGTAATATATCCTATTATTTACACGATTCATCTAGTGAAACAAAAATCCTTAAACATCTTAAAAGCTCTTATGTTGAATAACAGTGCGACGATGCTTCTAATGGGTTTCGACTTTCGACAGGTGTAATCCATACATTGTCAGTTTTCTATAGAAAAACAAAGATAAAACCATTAGCTCCTTCTCATATTGTACATGATATTATTCTAAGACGAATAATAATCTTTGTAATGTTATACAACATCGAAGACACCTTTTACTCGGAGCTAACCTTTGTAATAAACCTATTAGTCGCCCCTTTGTTAAAGGTTTGTATTATAGTGTCAAATGTTATACCTACTACATTTTATACTATCCATATGTACCTATAGGTACTGTTACTATCACAAAAGGTATGCGTAGGAAGACCTGTCTAGTCTTTACTGATAAAGAAAAGTGGTTGTTTTATATCGATACATTCTTACATACGATACGTTGCTCGCAACATCGTTTATCGCACACGAGCCCTACATTTTGTGATTTATACATCCCATGTCTCTTACCAAATTTCAAACTTCAAAATATTACCTCTAAATCAGATTTCTTTGAAGCTAGTTTATCGGTTTAAGCATAGAGGAGTTTTATAGCACTGAATAAGTTGCCTTTGCTTGCAGTGGTATACGATAAGAAAATTGAAGTGAACATTACGACTTTGGCAATATGGCATATGGCCAATGAGCAAGGGGCAGACGTCAGACCTTGGTCGACTTTTAATAAAAACTTGCAGCTTTGTTGCTCAAATTGTTACAAGATTTTTTTTCGGTAGATAGAAATAAAGACACAGTCTAAGTTATGACAGTTGTTTACCACTGCCGGACACCCCAAATTTATATATATTTTGAATTAGACTTTAAGAGCACAGATAAGTTTTCAGCGAGCCATTCTCGCGTATGAATGTTAAAAAATCCCGAAGGTTGTGGAAGCTCGCCACTAAGTGGAGGTGCGACAGTCGAGGGAGGCCCTTGGCTGACATTTCAATGCTCCTCCAACATTTGGGCCAAGGATTTATTGAGTAGCTATGTCCAGACGCATTTTAGAAATAATTATTGTAATTTGTTCGTGCTTATTAATTAACGCGTTGCCGTAACTCGCTCTAACGGAATTTCATTTGTAGCTGAATTTACACATCTTTTCGAGATAAAAATTATCCTAATATATCCTTTCAAGATATTCCCACTATGTTCATGCCAAATTTCATAAAATCTGATCACAGGCTATAAGCATGCAAAGCAGCAGATAGGCAACTAGGGACTGTGTATTTATATGACAAACATACACAGTTTCTAAATTATAATAGAAACTATACTGACTATATACTTTTTGCATACATACGTGGTTACATGCTGGATTTTGGGTACCTATAGGATATATAGATGTACACCGTCTACAATAGATATTTTGTATATTTCAATAACATAAAAACGTTAACAAGTAATTTGAGCAGCAATGCCCTACAAAATATATCAGTTATGAAATTTACTTCCTTGGAAAATTATGTCCTACTCAAGTTCCTCTTGACTCTCGACGGAAATTAAAAAAAGTTTATGAATCGTTGTTAAAGCGAGTAGGTTGTCATAGAAATAAAGCAGTATACTTATTTAATTATTTGTTTTCTTTCGTATTTTTTACTTCCTCGATTCGCGTTCCTTGAACGCTTTAAATTCTTACGTCATCGTTTTGTGAGATTGTACAGATCGTGTAGGCGTAAATAATAAAATTATTAATAATGTCAAACAAACTTTTATCACAAAAAATGTACGATTTTTGTAAATCTATCTAAAATAATAAATCTATAGAATAATCGGATAAAGTATAAAATACTTTAGAGTTGGTTCGGTATAATTGAAGCTTTGGCTCGGAAATACCTATCTTGCTTCATTCTAGATTACGTGAGTTAGTGACATATCGCTGCCTCTGTGTTCATCTGAACGAGTTAAGACCATAGACTAGTGAAGACGAACAGAGATACAGCTTATGCAGCTTTATTATTAACGTTAATTATTTAATCAAGATTTTAACTTAGGGTCAATTCAGACCGCAACGCGACGCGTAGATGCATTTCTATATATTTTGTATTGCATTGACAGACTTGCATGACGTCTCACGCAGTTGAAATCTGTCAAATCCATCCCTTAAGGCCCAATTAGACCCAATTTTACATGACTTTGAATCAATAATAAACAAACAAATAGTGACATTTAAAATGCAAAAAAAAATAATACACATTGTTGTTTACTTAATGTACTTTGACAATTTGTGGTTCAAAACATAATATTGGAAACTTCACTCGATCAAAAATAACTCTGAAGAGGAGGCTAAATTCGAATATTTTGTGATATTTTTCTTATTTTTCATGAAGCTTATGATAGTTTTACTTTCAAAAATCATATCTACGAAAAGCTCATAACTTAAAAAAGAATAATTTGTGGTTACATTTTGCATTTTGGTTTAATTATCTAAGTAAAAAGGTTAGGTTTTTTTCTCCTATTTCGCCCTATCAAGGACGCGGCGAGCGTCGTAAATACCACTGTACAAGGCGCGCTTATATGAATGTTATTTGAATGTCCTTTACGTCGATATTCGTACTGACAGACATCGACCTGCTAATTTTAGGGTCTTCCTGGCCTTAAGCTCCATTTTGTTTCTGTCATAGACATCATCAAGCATAACTGTATTCTACTGGGCCAAGGTACAGAAGCCTTGATTACTTAATTTATATTCAGTCAAGATTTTGATATACACTCCTAGATATATTTTCTGACAAATACTCCATTTAATTAACTTTGGGTAATAATTAAAATATCTGATTGCCGCCGATATGCTATAATTGTGATTTCACTATTTCAAGCGTAACAATGTGCTACTGGGCCAAGGTACTAAAGCCGCGTAGGTACTATCAAAAAAGTTGATTCATAGGCAGATGGCGAACCTAATTTTGGCCGCTTTATGTTACGACTAACGTTGAATTGACCTAGCCCCACCAAATCGCGTAGGTCCGCCATCTGCATATGAAAAAAAATCTTCGACGGTACATAGGAGATATGTGCATATTATGTATACTTGTTGTAGTGAAATTGGGAGTTTTCTACGTAGCTGCTTCTCTGTATTGTCATTATTTTTTACTCTATGCTGTTGACAATCTGGAGCGTTTCGAGTTTCGACGTCTTAAACGATATAATATCGTCTACAGTGTAATTAAAGTTCGTTAATTACACTGTAGAGTGTAGACGATATTATATCAATGTTCATGCCGTTTTGTTGCTTGATATAGAGTTGACTCTTTAGGGCCAACCCACACGTACCACAACCACACGACAATCACAACCACACCACGTGGTTGGGCGTATATTTCGTATTGTAAATGAACTGGACTATTCACACGTACCACATTTTGCAGTCCTTGTCGACCATTTCTGTGATACCGACCACATCGCAACCACAAGCGAACTAGTGGCCGACCACATCGCAACCACAACGTTGCGTCGATGCAATGACAGTGCGCGCACACCGCCCGCGCTCTTCCCCCCCCCCCTTTCATTGACTTTTGTACGTAACCACATCGCAACTACTAGCGACAACGCAACCATGTCGACATTTTGTTGGTACCACAACGCAACTACAAAAAGCTGCAGCGACACCATTCACATGTAACCACTGCTTGACGGCATTTTGTCGTTGCGACGTGGTGTAGATGTGGTACGTGTGGGTTGGCCCTTAGTCGTTTACTCCTAAAGTCACCCCAAAAATCAAGCTTTGGGGGGGTCTGGCAGTGGGAAGCAACTGTCATAAGTGTCCGGCAGAGGAAGACGCGATTCCTACAGTTATACTGAAGAAAATATGATAAAAAAATCAAAACATTATAGAATGTTAGGTAGACCTTCAGAACTGAATACCTCCTAAAGACCACAGACATAGATCAAGATAGATACCGCATGTGTATGTACTTCGCGTGCCATATCACGTTCCCAAACGACGAACAGTCTGCTATCGGAATCGGACGTCAATCGGAATTTTAAAAATGCCTAAATGCCTAATTGTGCCGTATTGAGCTGTAGAAATTTAAATAGAAATGTTGTCCTAGATAATGGACACGTTTCTTATCATCGGTACGTCACAGTAGGTAGGAAAAAAGTGGCACGCTCGTTTTCATACAAATGGATGGACATGCGGTATCTATCCCGATCTATGTCTGTGCTAAAGACTAAAGTAACCACGACCAAAACTCCATAGTTGCTGGTCTTTCTTACTTCTATAGGGGGTCATATTATATAGGAAAATTTTCAGCTTTTATAAAATAATTAAAGTCTGATTTTATTTATCATCGCTGGCTCTTGGGCCATTCCCAACTAACAAAAATTGCTCTTGTAGTGGCTTATATAGCCAAAAATAATATTCTTATAGGAGTTGTATTATCGCTAATAAGGGTGCATTTGGGCACAATTTATAAGGATAATAACCTTATACCCTCCTTATAGTTGCTTTATTGTCCGCTTATTTTCCTTATACGTGTTATATTATTGTCCGATACAAGGGAGTTTAAACTCAATGCGGCAAATCAAAGGCTCTTAAAATCCTTTAGCCCTTTATGCCGTCATAATAGTGATTTACACAATTTACATTTTCGCAAAAGCTTGGAGAAGAAATAGAAACGTCAGCCATTTTACTGTCAAGTAAACGATAAGTAAATTATTTTATGTATAGTTTATTTACCTGATTTAGTGCTCGTTTATAGTGAAAAGTGTATGGGAATTCAAATGCATGATAAAATGTGATACGCTGTGTGTTTTGGTATCAACTCGCCCTTGAATTTAAGTTGTTTTTGTGCTAAAAACGTCATTAATTATTTAGTCAAGCTTTTAAAAGAACAACAAGATTCACACATCGTTTATAAGGAGTCCATGAGAGTAAAGACTTTATAACGGCATCAATTGTTTATTATGCTATCGCCATTTTACATATAGTTAGGGTTCCTTTCACACTAACAAAATCGCACCTAGCTAGTGTTATTCCCGTATATTATATATAAAAATGTTTTTTTTCCACTGTAGTTGGGTTGGCTGAAAGAGACCTCTTTTCTGCACTAATTTTAAGTTTGAAACATTATTAAAAATACGTGATTATCAAATTAATTGTTTTATTTTTTACTTTTCTTCTATAACCATCGCTTCTTTTCAACTTCTTCCACCGTTTTGAATCTCTTTTTAGGGTTCCGTACCCAAAGGGTAAAAACGGGACCCTATTACTAAGACTTCGTTGTCATTCCGCCTGTCTGTCTGTCTGTCTGTCTCCAGACTGTATCTCAAGAATTGCAATAGCTACGATTTTGAAATTTGCCCGGATTGTATGCATTTATTGCCACTATAACAACAAATACATAAAACAAAATAAAATGAATACATAATATAATATCTAAGGGGGCTCCTATACAGCAAATATGTTTTTTTTTTTTCGCTTTTATTGCTTGTTATCAATAATGACAACAGGTAGGCACCTGAAATTTACACAAAGGCCTTAATTATATGTGTTCTTAATTAATAATAATTTCATGTTCTTAATAAATATAATTAATAATACTTATGTAATATTAAAATAAAACAAATAGAGAGGGCTCCCATACAAAAAAAATCAATTTTTTGGCCTATTTTTGCTCTATAAAAGTACGGAACCCTTCGTGCGCAGGTCCGACTGGCACTTGGCCGATTATTCCGCTCCGCAAGATATTCACACAATCTGTTGTACGTTTAAAATGGCGAATTTAGTTATGTAAAGCATTTTAATGTAACCTTAAAGAGAATAATATCTTTATAATCACTGTATAAGGGAATATGGATTGCTTTCATCCTTGTTAAGGTCATATAAAATGTTAGCATTCGTTTGTTGGATAGATGTCTTATTAAATGCTCCTATAAGTTTAAAGCATTATAGTTACCTTGTGCATTACTTTTATAAGAATAATTGACCATTTTGAAGCCTTTATATGTCTTTGAATATTATAAGGCTAAAAAGCAATGTAACTAGCCACTATAAGATGAACATATTTCGAAGCCTTATAGTTGCCGTATAAATTAGAGTTATTAACGTTTACCCAACCAAATTATAGGAATAAAATAATATTAGCCAAATCTCCTAATAATGTGCCATTATAAGTAACATTGACATAATGAATGCTCTTTTATAACAAGTATAAGAGTTTAGACCTTATTGACTTAATTTTATAAGGTTAGTTTGTTTGTTGGGTTATTACTGTAAGTTTTCTATTTTGTGTGACCCCTACAAAAATTTCAGGACACAGCTGCGACTGAAAATAGTAGATTTCGTTTTCGATCATAAGATATGATAAGTATAAACTTAGCATTCTACTAAACAATAAACGACAGTAGGTACTGATAGATAATAATACTTCAATAATATTTGATTATATTAACTGATAAACCAACACACAATAGTGGTATTACCGGTATATTTTAATTTTTAAGGCGTGAAAACCGCTCACTGGTAATTTTCAATAGGCTTAAAATATTTAATGGTATTTGAATCGATTTTAAATCCGATTATGAAAGCTACATCATCCACAAAATACGTTAATTGAAAATTAAATTATCCATCCCTAATCGGGTGTTAATTTAGAAGTAGTTTAGAGTTATATGCCTAATTGTGAACAACTAATAGCACAGAATATATATTAGTAGTACCATCTAATAGTAAGTACATATTATTTTTAATTACTATGTGTAAGATACTATACTATACACTTTGTAAAAAAATTGTGATAATACGTAAGGGCGTGCCGCGTGTATGTGTACCTTAAATACGAGTTTTTGTGAAAGAAATAAATTATAAACAAAAAGCTTTTTGAAAAAAAGCTTTTATTTAAATAGTCTAAAAAGTAAAGAAAATCTCCTTAAAATTTTTAACTATTAAGTTATAATCCTCAATATATTATACCATTTGCATGATAATAAAAGCTTGTCGCGACTCGCGAGACTTAACAATCTATCAGTACTTGATAAATTTATTAAAATAAAAATATATTATCAATTTACTCAGTTAAATTGGTACTAACTAGTTTATTTACAAATCGCGCGACAAGCTTTTATTATCATGCAAATTGTAAAATCTATATTTAGCGAGTTGTATAGTATAATCCGTTTATTTCTGCATGACTAAAAAGTTAAATTTTATTTAACAAAAGTGATCGGATTCATTTCGTCGGCATTTTCTGAAATCTGATCTGATCATCGGCATTTTCTGAAACCCGGGTGGGTGGATTTGACTTGAAGTCACGTCACGTCATTTCACAAAAAGTTATTATTATATTAATTTTCGTATGGGCGAATTTCTTGATGTTAATGCATCATATCATACGTTTAAACATAATTATGTATGTATATGTGTAAAAAATCAACTAGATGTTTTGTGATATTGTCTCATTTCACAAAACATCTGACTGGATTTCCCAAACCGCTTTTTTGCGCGGCAAGGCTGAAAACTATCCTATTTTTAGGGTTCCGTAGCCAAATGGAAAAAAACGGAACCCTTATAGATTCGTCATGTCTGTCTGTCTGTCTGTCCGTATGTCACAGCCACTTTTCTCCGAAACTATAAGAGCTATACTATTGAAATTTGGGAAGTAGATGTAGTCTGTGAACCGCATTAAGATTTAGATAGGTACAACTAAATCAAAAATTTTTTTTTCATCTAACCTATGCGTGTGGGATATCTATGGATAGGTCTTCAAAATTCATACTGAGTTTTCTCATATCATTTTTTTCTAACCTGAATAGTTTGCGAGAGAGACTCTTCCAAAGTGGTAAAATGTGTGTCGTCCCCCCCCCCCCTATAACTTCTAAAGTAGGGGCATGATAAGTCTAAAAAATATATATGATGTACTTCAGTATAAAAACTACCAACGAAAATTGGTTTGAACGAAATCTAGCAAGTAGTTTTTTTTTATACTTCATAAATGGTAAACTTAATTTAACTTTCATTAAATCAACTGAAATATAAAAATAAATCAAAAACCTTTTAATTTCTTAAAAATAAACCTTATTGCTGCTGCGGAACCCTTCATGGGCGAGTCCAACTCGCACTTGGCCGATTTTTTTATTTTAAGATACCTAAGGTTTTCATTTTTGATTTTAAAAGAAAAACATAATGCTTTTAATTTGGCCCCGTCGTTATTTTTTAAAAATAATTATTATTTTCCAAGATAATAAACATAAATAGGTGATTTCCAATTTTGGTGGCTTGTCGTCGACCTATTTTACTCAATATCTAGACCGATTTACAAAAAACTTGATACTGGATTGGATTTTTATCTTCATGTAGTCGTTTAATATAGTTGACTCTTGATAATATATGAATTTTATTGTACTAAGTTCTGTAGTTGAGTTTTTATGACACAGTTTAGGTCTGTCGCGGAGATTTTACCAATTTTGGTGTCATTTACGAAACGTTGTTTCTACAAAATACCATTGATCCCTTAAGCATAAAAAATACGCCATTTACTTCATTCAACCACACGCTAACCCGTGTTAGGAGGTGGCTGTGGGCTGGGTCGTACCAGTTTCCAGCCAGAAATGAAAGAAAACCGTTTTGTCACAAAACCCCCGATTTTATGCAATTTTGGTGTACTTAAATAATCCTACTTGTGGCAATAATATCATGTTGTTATATTGAATATCGGTAGAGTTTTGGTTTATTAATAATTAAGTTAATGTGTCATAACTGCACGTAGTTTTTTTTAAAGATTATTTTTCTCGCAAATTCCAATTTTGGTGGGTAAATTTTGGTGGGTAAGAGGGTGTGTAAAACATTATTTTTACAAAATACCATTGATTCTTAAAGCATAAAAAATACGCCATTCACTTTATTCTGTCACAAGCTAACTCGTCTAGGTGGTGGTTGTCGTACCAGTTTCCCGTAAACACCTAATCTCTAATTTTGGTGGAAACAAAAATTTCCACCAAAATTATATAAAGAAGTTGTTGAAATCCACTCATCTAGTTGATTTTTTACACCTTATATAATATATACTTGGCCTTTTTCACACAATTTGTAACTCATACATTTTATAGTAGATTTCTTTCAAAATAAATCACACCTGCTCGCTTGAAATATGAGTTCAAAGTGTCCAATATAATATTCAGGTGAAAATAAATTACAGTTACAGACATTTTTACGCATCAGTAACGAAAGAAACCGACGCAATCACTTCGCGGGCCGAAATGAAAAAGTTATAAAATTATCAGACCCTCTGTTCTCACGGCATTTATCAACCCCGATGCGTTCATATTTCACAATGCTCCTAAAATATTCCAATACCAGCCCCTTTAGCATGGCCATAGTAGAAATGCGAAAGTATAGAAACACTGTGGAGATAAACTGAAGGTACCGTTCCGAGCTTTACCGCGGCTAACCGCGACAGACAAAAAATCAAATAAAGTGCCACTTTATGACATAGACTATAGTCTAAAAATTCAAATGAAATCCTACTTAATTACATAGAATTTGCATAGAATAGTTAAGGCCCTTCCTAGGAGCCTATGGTCCCGCGTCACCGACAGCTAGATTCCATGGTTTATCGACGATCTCCATCATGTCTAGAAATATTGTATGGCTAAAACCTTACCTGATAAATGCTTTATTAAATGGCGAAACCCTATTTAAATAGCATACACATCTTTTAAAAAATCTTTGACATACAAACATAACGCTTCTTTTTTATTAAGGTAACAATAATAATTATTATAATTATGTAGGTAAGTAATTAAGTTATTTAAAAGTAATAAGTACGTACTAGGAGCCAATAATTACATTATAATAGTAAAATCATTATCATAAAATGTAAAATAATTTTATAGTTTCAGTAAGCCGCTTGTTTACGTAAATTTATTGAAAATATATTATTGGTCATGTGTGGTCGGATGTAGACACTATACTGACAGAATTTATTAAACGGCTATTAGTGGTTTTAAATTAATTCTCTTTTAACGGGAAACCCAAAATTGGAAAATCTTTACATTTGTATGAAAACAAGCTAATGAAAGTTAATGAATCCTGGTAAAAGCGGGTTGTAATTAAAAATTTGACTATGTGTGTTGCGACTGTACAAAGACTAGATGTTAGGGTCAATTCAGACCGCGACGTGATAAGTAGATGCATTTCTAAATTTGTACTGAATTGTCAGATTTCATTTGCGTGAGACGTCTTGCAAATCTGTCAAATCCATACAAATTTAGAAATGCATCTACGCGTCGCGTTGCAGTCTGAATTGACCCTTGCTCTTTAACCCGTCGATCGTGGGAAAACGAGACACAATAGATATATTTATTGTGTCTCGGTCACCGGTGACTGTATGGGCCTTGATGAATTAATGGCGTGGAAATCGAAAAAAGTCCGAGATTAAAACTAAAATAATATGTCCTTTTCCGGGACAAACACAACTAAAGCGCGCGCGCAATAAATCACTGGCAGATGTCGGACCTATGCAATTGTGTCGGACCATTTCACATGCAGCTGACAGATCAAGAACAACTTTATGTAAACCAAACCAACAAACGGTGGTTTGCGAACTACCTATGAGTAAATTTATCTGATGGTACCTACTAACTACAAAAATAGTCTAAAGTGACGCAGATCCTGAATACTCGGTGTAACAAAACTAAATGATAATACTATTATCACTTAGTTTTGTTACACCCTGTATATTTTTTGTAAAAAGTTATCCCTCAGATCACGGTGGAAAGTGGCCCGATTCATGTTTCCTGTAAGCTCAATGAGTGAGCGCAATGCGTCTGCTATTGATTCGACACCGGTGCCAGATATTCGCTGTGCCAAGGGCGAAATTTCGTTTTTATCGTGACCTAGCGATCTCTTAGCCTGTTACATAAATGAGTCGGCAGAATAATGTCCTGGAGTCAAGGTTCCTTTGGCGACATTTGCCTACTATTTGGCATTAAAATAAAAAATAACACATAGAGTTCTACGAACAATAAAGTACTAACTATTAAATTATGTTTCGTGTTTGCCATGCATAGAGTTATAGAAATATCCATGTCCACACTAGTATACAATACTATAAATGCAAAAGTGCATCCATCTCACTGCTTGTGTCTTGTACTGTATGTTTTTTTAAACTCTTCACATTTAAGCTGCTAAAGTCTAAACCCATTTTTATGAAATTTGGCATGGTGGCATCGAGTATACCACTCGGCATAACATTCTCAAAAATGACTTTTCAACAATGTATCACTTTCTGGAAAGCCTACAGATTTCACCTACCGCTTGGGTAGAAATATAAAATAAATAAAATAAAATATCTTTTTATACAAAACAAGTATCATAAATACTCTTTTTGAACGTCGTAGAAAGAACGAAGAAACTAAGATGCCTACACGCCTACCATATTATATCTACATACAGTAATCCGCATTGTCACGTGCTTGCCTATTATTTTAGGAAAGAATAATACAATATATAAACCGTAAAAAATAGCGCTTAAAAATAACGCGCGAAAATGTCACACTAATTGTATTCTCTAAGCTTTTTATTGTGCATGTGCATGCTGGTGAATTGCAATCATTAATATTTTTGGCCTTTCTAAAGTTGAATCAAATTAACCTTTCTGAGACATGATTATTTTACATATATTATTTTAGGAGACGCCCTGAGCGACGAATCTGCCTCAAGTAAAAACTTCAGTTATCGTTAAAACTTATGTGGGTACATAATGATTCACCCCGTCAAACTCACTTATTTCTTTCCATTTAAAAAGTTTAATTGAAAAATAGCTATGTAGGATTAAATGATCGGCTTATAATGCGGAAAATCTCTCAGAGTTTCGAATATTGATTCTTTGCCTACCACAAAACAATTTGGAACCGACGTAAATAATTTTTTTCATCGTCTTTCCATTTATTACGGCCAGTAATGAGTGTTAAAAATACTCAGTGCCAGTGAGTTTTTAACCGACTTCCAAAAAGGAGGAGGTTATAATATTATGTTCGGCTGTGGATATTTTTTTTGTATGTTCAACGATTACTCCGCCATTAGTGAACCGATTTTCAATATTTTTGTTCTATTAGGTTTCCCTCCAATTTGGTTCCATTTTCACAAAAGTGGTGATCTGATGATGGAATCCATGAGTAATCGAGGGAACTCCTCAAAATTTATATGGAAACATATGATGATTTTGGTTTTATGAGAAGTATCCTAAACATATGCTACCAAAACGCAAGATTTTGCATCAAAGTATACTATGGTTCCGAAGATACTAAGATAACTCCGGTTTCCTTATAGCTTTGGGGGTTAAGGCGCTGTTTTAAGAACTGAAAGCATATGCTACTATGTATTCATCATCATCATCATCATCATCATTACCACGTCAGGGTCACCAATGTCACATGGTTGTATCTCAATGTCACATGGTTGTATATGGATACAAATTGTAATAAGATACGTAGAATATACGCGATGGTTTACTAGGTAACTAAAAAGAGTGAAATTATTATTTTTAACAAAAAATTAAAACCGACTTACAAGGTAAAAACCATAATAACATCCTTATAATATGAACTAAAAAGTATTAAATAATTTTTCCTATCTAGTAGTGCCTTTTTCCGAATTCGGCTAAACCTCAACTATTTCTGTATTCAATCTTCATAATTTTGATGTCGGTGCCAGTTCCATGCTATATCTGGTATACCGACTTCAAAATGATGAAGATTGAATACAGAAATAGTTGAGGTTTAGCCGAATTCGGAAAAAGGCACTACTAGTAGGAAAAAATATTTAATACTTTTTAGTTCATATTATAAGAACGTTATTATTGTTTTTACCTTGGAAGTCGGTTTTAAATTTTCACTTCTACGTTTCTACGAGAAATGATTTTGTATAAAATTCCCCGTACTTTTTGCATAAAAATTAATTTATTACGTTTTCTAGCACATAATTTACAACAAATACGAGTAAGTATACGGACCCCAAACTTGAAAGCAAAAAATGTCAGAAAAAGTAAACGCACAATTCTATACGCCGCGCCGCGCCGCCTACAATGCCACCCACACAAAATATTATCTGAAAGATTTGGGAATAATACAATTATATTTACTGTAGTCGTAAACGTTACTGACATTATATAACATCTAGTAAAATCTTTTACTGACATTTAAGCCGTAATGTCAATTGCTATTTAGAGGTCTCCAGAAAAATAACCTTTAAAGGCCTGATAGACGTACGAACTTAAAGCACGCGGGTTTTAAGTTCGCGAACTTACTCGGCTCGCGTCGGTGACACACGAGAATCGCTCACACTGGATTACCATGCCCCCAGGCTCGCGGCTCGCGGCTCGCGGCCCGCGGCTCGTGGCTCTAAAAGGGGTGACAGACGTGCGAGTAAGTACGCGGACTTATGGCTCGACGATCTTAATCGCCTGTGTGTCAGCAAAGTTTATTTTATTTTTACTAATAAATATTATTAGTAAAAATAAAATAAACTGCTAAGGAAATCTCTGTAAGTAAATATAAGAAGAAATTCAATCTTCATATTGCATAAGCCGGTCTCAGGTTTAACGTAAGATTTGACTTATTGATATCACTCATGTATATTCAGCGCCACGAAATTGTACGAATATCGGGTAATAGGGCGAGTGCTTTCTTGAGTCTGACTTTGGGCACAATCTTTAGGGTCAGCTCAGAACGCAACGTGACGCGTAGATGCCGTGAGATGCATTTCTAAGTGTGTAACAAAAATAAGTGATAATACTTTAGGCTGTGTACGTGTTCCTTGTAGAGAGTTCACTGTGAAAGTAGCAGCGCTGAAAGACGAAAATTTTTTTTCACTTTTGTATGGGCAAGGGCCCGAGCGTCACGAGTTTCCCCATACAAAAGTGAAAAAATTTTTTGGTCTTTCAGCGCTGCTACTTTCTTTCTTCTTTTGAATCGGCTAAAATATATGTAGGTATTTTTTATAACAACTAACAAAATACCAGTACCTATTAAGCCACTAAATGCTTCAGCTTGATCTTTACGCCAAAACCATGTTATGTTTAAAGTTTTTCTGAGCTTTAGTTTTAACAAGCTATTGATTCATTTCGATTCAATCACCTACATAGTTCACCAGTCCCAAAAACACTTAAGCTCTTCGATCGTATAATTTTTTTTTGTGTTGAATACAATTCGAACCATTAGTTTCTCTCTCTTTTCAGTTTTGTAATATATACAAGAATAGAAATTTAAGCATTCTATACTATGTAGCAATGTTTACTTTAAAAAATTGAAAAATTATATAGGTACTTTTTAGGGTTCCGTACCCAAAGAGTAAAAAGGGGACCCTATTACTAAGACTTCGATTTCTGTCCGTCTGTCTGTCTGTCCGTGTCCAGGCTGTATCTCAATAACCGATAAAGCTAAACTTCTGAAATTTTCACAGATTCTGTAAATCTGTTGCCGCTAGGGGGGCTCCCATACAACAAACATGATTTTTTTTGCTATTTTTGCTCTATATCAATAATGGCAACAGTTGGGCACCTGAAATGTTCACAAAATACTCAACTGTATTTATTATCATAATAATATCTTGGACGGAAATATCTTGGTGACGTCACAAATCGTAGCCTATGACATAATACTTGGAGAAAACAGTTTGAGCCCCATTTTAAATTTAAATTCCCTTCAGGATGTTGATAGAATCAGACGACAGTCTATATTTAGACAATTTATTAGTTCGCTATTTCCATAGTAACATTAGGTCAGGTCTCGACTCTCGAGGTATGTTTTTAAATATTAGATTATGTTCTTTCACGATAGATTTCTAGAAGCGTCTTCATTTCAAAATTAATGAAATAAATTACAAAAAGTTTTCCTACTCTTTCAAATTACATACTAAACTAATGGTCACCTTAGTTAATTTCCCAAGTAACAAAATCTGGTCTTGTAGTGGTTCCGGGGCCAGGACTATAACAAGCTAGTAAACGTTTATAACCACGGAAAAGGGCCCATTTTATACGCGTACTTTTGCTAATAAAACACTCATAGTAGACTTGCCTAGCACTACTTAGAAATATAATACACTTATTGTTAGACTACGCAGAACTATCTGCTCCCACGAAGCCAACTATGAGCATCTATCTAATAGAACCCCAGGCAGGCCTGTTACGTACTCCGCGCGTTGTGACTTGTGAGGTGGATGAAAAAAATAAAAAATATAGAAAACTAGACCTTCCGCGCGGCTTAGCGTGGTAAAATATAGCCTATAGCCTTCCTCGATAAATGGACTATCTAACACTGAAAGAATTTTTCAAATAGGACCAGTAGTTCCTGAGATTAGCGCGTTCAAACAAACAAACAAACTAACAAACTCTTCCGCTTTATAATATTAGTATAGATGTATTAACAAATATTTCGCACGTAATATTATACGTGTAACGTGCATACATTACTTGGAGGGTTAATTAATAATACCGAATCAGTTAACACTCACTATATTTCTGTTCTAATAATAACTGTTACAACTATATAAATGGCATTCGTGCAAGCTATAGCGCGATGTAGAAACACCTCAGCGCCATCTATTGAAAACAACATGAAACCATACTATATGAATTACATTCGTGCAAGCGTTAGCGCGACTTACTATTTTTCTTATAGAATTTAAATTGGCACTAACAACGGCAAATGCGTAAGTATTTCCGGTGAAGTATATTGTGTTTTGCATCTCAATTTTTGTTCGCCCATTCAACACGGCGTATTTACTAAGTTATGTTTAGAAATAAGTGCATTTCGTTCTATAAATTACTATTACTGGCATATGACACTTATAGCGGATTTATAATTACTTCTTGTAGGCTATTACAAGTGTAACTTACTGGAGCAAGTTTTCTCAAGTATATTAACACCTTTGAAACACTTGTATAGGCCATCTTAGCCTTTACTGCGCCTATAATCTCGTTCTATACACGATTATAAGTCAAATTATAAGAGCAGGTCTACTACAAACCCAAACGAACTCCCTGTAACCTGTTATAAGCTTGGTAGTAAAACCTGGAACCACTAAGAGAGAGTTACTAGTGCTCCAAGCCTATAAACTGTGCACTATAGGAAAATTTTGTTACTTGGGTTACCTTTTAACCAGTTGGCTAAGCGTCATCTAGCTGTAGTTTTGAACGCTGCAATAAGTCGGCTAAACGACGTATAGCCGTGTGATTAAATGGCGTTGTTACTGTCAAAGGGCTATTTGAACCAGTTGGCTGCGACATGTCTATTGTGTTCAGTGTTCACACAGACAGAACAGCGAAAAGCAACTTTGCTTTGTTACAACTATGAAGTGACATTTACCTCATCCTTAGCCCTTATCAGTACGTGTCTAACCCTTACCTTCTTCCTTGTAATATTTGACATTTTTTATTCCCTATTGTACAGTAATGACTTATTATGAAAAGAAAATAGGACCCTATTGTGTATTACATCCTCTATTCTGTTTGCTCTCGGTCTAATACGATACCGCACAATGTTCGCCGATGTAGAAAACACTTGTGCCTCGACGTTGTATTGTCAGTTGATAAAATTGGACTGATACCGTGAAGCTTTTAAAAGGGATTCTCGTATGGGGAACGTTTAATGAAAGTTTTAGTATCCGTGGTCCTCCAAGTACAATGGATAATGAAAAATGAATGGCATTATTCGTAAGTCGTAACATATTTATTCAAAGCTGATTGATACAGCTATTGAGATGATTGAGATATTTGGTAAAGGCAATTAAATTAAAAATTTTATATATTATATAATAATCTGGTTCTAAGATCGGTTGGGGGTAACACACACGGCTTGCAACAAAGGCGTCGTTACGTACAATGTTCATAAGCACAGAAAACGCGCGATGTAAACACAGGAAC
This sequence comes from Cyaniris semiargus, assembly GCA_905187585.1. Taxonomy (NCBI): domain Eukaryota; kingdom Metazoa; phylum Arthropoda; class Insecta; order Lepidoptera; family Lycaenidae; genus Cyaniris; species Cyaniris semiargus. Next base: position 13,446,408 of record LR994547.1, read on the forward strand.
CGAGCGGTGCAAGCACGGGGACCGATCGGTGTAAGCACGGGGACCGAGCGGTGTAAGCACGGGGACCGATCGGTGTAAGCACGGGGATCGAGCGGTAAGCACGGGAAACGCGTAGTTCAAGATCATGTACCAAGCGGTACTAGCACGGTGTAAATCCGCCGAAACCGCGTTTCAAGCACAGGAACCTAGCGCTACAAGCACTGTGAATGCACGGCGTAAGCACGGGAACCGCACAATTTCTGTTGTTGGAATTAGCTCTAAAACTAAAACAATAGCACGCAGTGTCAACTCTACGTAATTAAAACAATATTTTGACTTGATATACCTAGATATACACAAACAAGCCAATTCCCATGGCAAATATTAAACAGACTGCGAACGGAGGGTAGTGGAATAATTACTAATGGAGGTTCTGTAGCAATATGGTAATGGCGCTGGATTAAATTGGGATGGCGTTAGGATTCGATTCCCGGATTTCGCATAATATTACTTAGACCAACTTTTTTAATCTTAATGGACTTAAAATGTTTAGCTAATGAGAGTTATTAATACCTAAATTACAAGACTAGCTGCCGTCACCGTTGGGCGCTGAAAGTAAAAAATAAACTATTGTGATATTGATAGATAAAAATTAGCTGAAATGTAATGAGAATTGGTAATAGTGTAGCATTTTAATGGTGACAAATTATATAATTAGAGTCAGTAGTTTTTGCATGATGCTGGAAAAACAGCATAAATACAAACCTTTATCGTAGCACCATTAGTATTTACTATTCAGTAATATATTATGTATATGTCGCAGCCAACTGGTTAATATAGCCGTTCAATCAAATAGCTAGCCCTTTGACTGAACAACGCCATTCAATTACACATCTAGCTTTTTAATTGAGTATTTTAGTCGCTCAAAACGTACAACACTACAGCCGACTCTAAAGCAGCCGTTTGATTGAATTAGTTCAGCGCTCACCACTGCGGCGCTAGGTGCGTTTTGTTTACAATATGGCGTCAACTAGCCGGTGCTTTGTGGTTGTATTTAGATATTTTTAGTAAATATACGTTACAAGTGTTATTAAAGAGACATAAATTACGGGGGCACATACGAGTGAATCAAAATTTAAACAAATATTCGAGGAGAAATTACGGGATTATGAAATGCATCACCAAGGCATTTATTCCAATTGTATTCAAAATGAGTTAGAATACAATTTATTCTGCTTGTTATCATTACGCCTGTGTGATAATAACACTAAACTAGCCATTTAACCAGTAAGCTAAGCGTCGTCTAGCTGTAGTGTTGAACGTTGCAGTCAACAAGTCGGCTAAACGACGTATAGCCGTGTGATTGAATGGCGTTGTTCAGTAAAAGGGCTAGCTGTTTGATTGAACGGCTATTTTAACCAGTCGACTGCGACATAATATAGATAATCTGGAACGAGGAGTACATACTAATAACAGCTAATAACTTAAAAATGCTTAGAAACTGCGGCTCCACATAATGTCCACAGATACAATAAAAGGATGTCGAAAGCCCACCTCAAATAACAAAGTCAATCAACTTGAATGAAGACAGTCTCGTAATTAACGTTGTCAAAATGTCTTTGTCTTAACATTTCATACTCTGTAATGGAATTTGGCGTTGCCGCGTCGACGAGTTCCAACTAAATACAAAACGAGACCCATTATTGGAACACCTCAATTTGAAACAATTGAAGATTTCTGATTAGTACCCTTTTTTACTGTGGGAAAAAAGTTACGTATAAAAAAAAGAATTGCGCTCTAGGAGTGCCGGCAGATATGAAAAAGAAACAGCAGGGCATTTTAGCGGTATGCGGTACGGTAACGCGGTAGAAATACAGGAGGATATTACTTCGTCTTCTATGCTGTCTAATCCTCGTCTTATGAATTTTTGATCAGATCACTTCATTGTCCTGACGCGAGTTTTACATTTTTACCTATCCAAAAAGTGCATAACGTATAATTTCGGCGGCATTTATGTTAGCAACACTTAGTCATAATTCAGCTAATAGATTGTTACTCTAGGTAACATAAACTATGATATAGAGTAGAATATAATTTAACAAAAATTTCTTAACATACAGCCTATTCCCCTTAAATGTAGTAAAATGAAGGATCGAATAACAGAATATTATAAATTGTATGATATAAAGGTTGACAGGTGGGTAGACATCCCCGAGGTAGCGTAGTATGACATAATTTTTAACTACTGGATGTCGTCCGCAACTCTGTGTCGCGCACAAATTCAATTATCGCGCGTGAACTGTACATTTTTCCGGGATAAAAAGTATCCTATGTCCTTTCGGGACTCAAAGTATATCCGTACCGAATTTCAGCAAAATCGTATCAGCAGTTTACAGACAGACACACTTACGCATTTACAATATTAGTATGGACTAGATCAGGGCTTCCCAAACTTATTTGTACTGTGACGCTCTTGGGGCTTTGCCATTTCTTTCCGACGCCCCTCAACCCAGCCCCCAAAAATACTTTCCAATTTTATAACCAGCCTACATAGGTTATCATAAAAACACTATTTGGACGTTTATATTTTTATTAGCAAATAATGAGCAAATCAAAACATAAGCATAAAAATTAAAAAATATATAATTTTTGAAAGCTAGTAAAGCCAGCAAAGCTGGCTAATGTGAAGGATGCGCTTGCTTTTCTGAGTATAGCTTCTGAAACCGGGTATGTGTGAATGTCATAATATTTGGTTGTGTTGACATGCGATGCGGGACAATGTTTATTGGGATGTTGAATTTGGGAACACGGTTTGGGAAGCCCTGGACTAGATGTTGCCCGCTACTTCAAGCGTGCATAAGAAAATATCGCTGTTGTTTCAATTCTAAAATTAGTCTAAGCACCATGGTCTACTCTTTGTTTGGCCCAATTTCAGTTTAGTTTAAGCTTGAGAATATTACAGACAGACTCACTTTCGTATTTATTATTAAAAGCTTTTATTTAACTTGCTCTGTATGTATGTAAGTATGTGTGTTACGGTGGAATTTTGGACTCAATTTTGAAGTAGATTGAGCTAACCGATTGAGCTGAAATTTTGCATACACGTTTAGCTTGGATGACAATGCTCGATATGGTATGTGACATCACTCTAAATCCAATATGGCCGACCATCCAAGATAGCGAAATAGTTATTTTCTATACAGTCCTACAATATGGATATTAAATGAAAGGGCTTTTTGAGAGTAACTCGAAAACGAATGTAATGTCATTCTACATTCAATATGGCGGCTCATCCAAGATAGGGAAATAGTTATTTTTAATGCGCTTCTTCAATATGGGTATCAAATGAAAGGGCTCATCGAGACTAACTCGAAAACGAATGTAATGTCATTCTACATCCAATATGGCGGCTCATCCAAGATACGGGAATAGTTATTTTTAAAGCACTTCTGCAATATGGGTATCAAATAAAAGGTCTCATTGAGAGTAAATTGAAAAGTAATAGAGTCAAGTCAAGTCGTGTCGTGTCGTGTCGTGTCGTGACATGACGTGTCATGTCGTGTCTTGTCGTGTCGTGTCGTGTCGTGAAGTGTCGTGACTCGTGAAGTATTGTGTCGTGTCGTGTCGTGTCATGACGTGACGTGACGTGTCGTGTCGTGTCGTGTCGTGAAGTATCGTGTAGTGTCGTGTCGTGTCGTGTCGTGTCGTGTCGTGTCGTGTCGTGTCGTATCGTGTCGTGTCGTTTCGTGTCGTGTCGTGTCGTGTCGTGTCGTGTCGTGACGTGACGTGTCGTGTCGTGTCGTGACTAGGACATCGAGACCGGGTTTTTCCGAAACCCGAAAACCTGGGAAAACCCGGGTTTTGGGTATCACGAGAAAACCCTTTTTGAGCTTTTCGGGTATTTCGTTTTTTTGATAATTATTGAAGGCAAGACCTGATATTTTAAGATATTTATAACAAACTAGCATACAAATTCTTTATTTTTATAACATAAGTAGGTATAGATTTAATTATTTCTATTGGTCATAATTAAACAAAATATAATATTTTAAAGTAAAAGTTTCGTTTCAAGAGCATTAAAGGCTAATCATTGTCACAAAAACATTTATTAATAATAATAATTTGAAAATCCTACCAAAACTATTCAATGTAAAAAAAGCCAAGTCTCTTCAAAAGTTCAAACAATCTATCCATCGCAAAAAGTTTTCAAATTTCATAGAAGCAAGTCTTGTTAAACTTATTAGGGTTCCGTACCCAAAGGGTAAAAACGGGACCCTATTACTTAGACTTCGATGTCTGTCTGTCCGTCTGTCTGTCAGCAGGCTGTATCTCAAGAACGGTGATAGCTAGAGAGTTGAAATTTTCACAGATTATGTATTCCTGTAGCCGCTATAACCACAAATACTAAAATCAACATAAAACAAATACTTAAGGCGGGCTCCCATACAATAAACTTGATTTTTTTGGCATTTTTTGGTCTATATCAATAATGACAACAGGTAAGTACTTGAATTGTTGTCTGAGTCCTTAGTTATATGTATACTTTAATATTAAATAATAATATAAAATAAAATAAAAAATTAAGGGGGGCTCCCATACAAAAAACACAATTTTTGGCCTAATTTTGCTCTATAATGGTACGGAACCGTTCGTGCGCGAGTCCAACTCGCACTTGGTCGATTTTTTTTTATAGTTTTCAATCAACATTCAGTGATTGACCACAGTTTTCTTTATTATGTGATCAAAGGCTTACAAAATAAAGTGTGAACAACTTCAAAGGGTTCTAAGTCTGCTGAAAGTACCGTAGACTTTTGATGATGGGCAAGTCACTAGTTAGTGACAAAACGTTGTAACTTGTATGGACCGTTGCTGATAAAATACACCCATCACCAAAGTCGTAATATTTGTATTTTTGGAATATCTAAAAACCTGTCAGGAATTTTTAAAGACAGTGTATGGAACAATGATAGCTTATTTTTTGGTATTTAATAAAACATATTATTAAAACAATTTTCCGAATTTTATCGTTTCTAAAACAATCACAGATATATAGTCATAAAAAAATCAATGATAAGTCAACAAATCTTTATTTCGTTTTATAAACTGAAATTTTCATTCGAATGAGATATTTTTATTGCTGATTGTCAAATAAATAGTAATAATTGATCCTGATCTGATGTTTGGCATACAGTATTTTTACTAAAAAATATTTTTTTGTGCCCTGCTGCGGTATCACGCCCAGTCTTCTTTGCAATTTAAAGTCATTATTTTCAGTCGTCTAACTTACTAAAAACCTTAAAAGAGATTTTTGTTTGTCGTTATGCTTTTTGTCAATATTTGTTATATTCACAATATAACAAATAACGACAATATTAAGACAATGCAATCAGTAAAAAGGTTCCAAGAGAGCAACCAGCCCCTAGAAACTGACAAAACTATGCAGAGGAGTTTCCATCAAGTATGATGTGAAACCATTTTGTATTCCAGTATTACAGTCTGGCAAATGCGGCAGATTGCTTTTTATTGCTTGAGAGACTGATGTTGGTAACACATAATAGGACGAATGATGGCTTTCCTGAGCCGCCGTGGATGTCATACTCACTGCAGAATTATTAAAACACGTGATTTTAGTGAACCCAGATGAAATACAAGCCGAGTTTTTATCAGCACCAGCGCCAGAGATAATTTCTTGTGTGTAACACCATACCACCATGGTTAATTTTCCAAACTCATTAAAAGCAACCTTCCACATTTGCCACGTGGTCTGTTCTGATCAATTACATGGTTATCTGACATGAATTCTGTCTATTGTGACTAGAACTAATAACTTCAAAAATGGACGCTTTACACCACGTCAGTCTGGCCCCGTGGTAAGTACCTGATGGACTTGTGTTACAGGTACCAGACAACGGAAATATAATTAATACTTTTATAGTATACATAAATTTAAGGTTTTTATTATATTATACACATATACACATACACATCCATGACCCAGGAACTTTGTAAACTTTTGTTCCGTCGGCGGGATTCGAACCCGCGACTCCCGGCTTGAGCTACCAACAGCCCACCAACTAAGCCACAGAGGTCGTCAAAAAAAGCTTTGAGTTGTAGTGTAATGTAAGATTTTTCAGTAATGTATGATTTTCCAGTAAGTTAGATGACAGAGAAAAGTTACCTTAAATTACAAAGAACATGCGGCTTCATACCGTAGCAAGACAGACAAAAGGCAATTTCAGGTAAAAACTAGGCACAAAAATTTATTTACAGGTATAAAGTATGCCAACATCAATCAGGACTAAATAATTATTAATAATTTGATAATCAGCAATAAAAATGTAAAATATTAAATAAATATTTGTTGGCATATGTTTTATATTTAAGGTTATTCTTCCATTTAATGTGTTCAAAAATTCTGGATAGATTTTTATATATTTCATAAAATACAAATAGGTACATTAAATAATATATGTAATTTGGAGGTGAAGCTTGTTGTAATACTTAATTTTGGCCCGAAAATCTTAATACCAAGCTTTGATAAGATCCAAAATATAGGAGAGGTAAAATAGTCGCTTCGATAAAAGTATGATACGGCCGTGCCAGCTTACTCGAGAATTGGTTGGGCACTGCTGCGACCCCAGAATATGGTATTTAAATAGTATTTTACTGGATAGGTGATGGCAATCGCAGAAAATCATGTGTAAAGTATTTTCGCATTGTTAATTTTTGAATTTTTAAAAAACCCGAAAAACCCGGGTACCCGGTTTTCATCAAACAAAAAACCCGAAACCCGGGTTTTGAAAATTTGGTTCGGGTTTCGATGCCCTAGTCGTGACGTGTCACGTGACGTGACGTGACGTGCCATGTCGTCTCGTGTCGTTTCATGTTATATCAAGTCATATCCAGCCGGGTTTTAAAAAATGCCCGTTTGAATCCGGTCACTTTTGTAAAGTTAAATTTAACTTTTTAGTCACGCATAAATAAACGGAATATAACAACTCGCTAAATATAGACACGGTATTTCACTGATCAAAATCAAGTACGATTTCTTAAGGACTTAAATTAATCAGATTTTTACAAATTCTTGAAACAAAACAAACTACAATCAAACAGACTAAGAAATCTTGCCAGAGAATAACTAAAAAATAGAAAATAAATAATAATCAAAAAACTTTTTGAAAAAAAAAGCTTTTATTTAAATACTTACTACAAAAATAAAAAAATAAATTTCTCCTTAAAATTTTTAACTATTTAGTTATAACCTTAATATAAATTATACAATTTGCATGATAATAAAAGCTTGTCGCGCGATTTGTAAATAAACTAGTACCAATTTAACTGAGTAAATTGATATTATATTTTATATTTTAATAAATTTATTAAATACTGACAGATTGTTAAGTCTCGCGACAAGCTTTTATTATCATGCAAATTGTATAATTTATATTGAGGTTATAACTAAATAGTTAAAAATTTAAGGAGAAATTTATTTTTTTATTTTTGTAGTAAGTATTTAAATAAAAGCTTTTTTTCAAAAAGTTTTTTGATTATTATTTATTATAATATCAGTATGGACTTTGTACTATACTGTACTCGGCGAATCATTGCAGTAGCGGTCATTGACTTCCTGTCAAAAACTTGTCATTTTCTATATAAACCGCGATTGACAATGAAGTGTCAGATGTTGTCAATCGCGGCTTTGTGTAGAAAATGACAAGTTGTTGACAGGGAGTCAATGACCGCTACCGCCATGTTTCGCCGAGTACAGTATAGTACAAAGTCCATACTGATATTATAATAAATAATAATCAAAAAACTTTTTGAAAAAAAGCTTTTATTTAAATACTTACTACAAAAATAAAAAAATAAATTTCTCCTTAAATTTTTAACTATTTAGTTATAACCTCAATATAAATTATACAATTTGCATGATAATAAAAGCTTGTCGCGAGACTTAACAATCTGTCAGTATTTAATAAATTTATTAAAATATAAAATATAATATCAATTTACTCAGTTAAATTGGTACTAGTTTATTTACAAATCGCGCGACAAGCTTTTATTATCATGCAAATTGTATAATTTATATTAAGGTTATAACTAAATAGTTAAAAATTTTAAGGAGAAATTTATTTTTTTATTTTTGTAGTAAGTATTTAAATAAAAGCTTTTTTTTTCAAAAAGTTTTTTGATTATTATTTATTTTCTATTTTTTAGTTATTCTCTGGCAAGATTTCTTAGTCTGTTTGATTGTAGTTTGTTTTGTTTCAAGAATTTGTAAAAATCTGATTAATTTAAGTCCTTAAGAAATCGTACTTGATTTTGATCAGTGAAATACCGTGTCTATATTTAGCGAGTTGTTATATTCCGTTTATTTATGCGTGACTAAAAAGTTAAATTTAACTTTACAAAAGTGACCGGATTCAAACGGGCATTTTTTAAAACCCGGCTGGATATGACTTGATATAACATGAAACGACACGAGACGACATGGCACGTCACGTCACGTCACGTGACACGTCACGACTAGGGCATCGAAACCCGAACCAAATTTTCAAAACCCGGGTTTCGGGTTTTTTGTTTGATGAAAACCGGGTACCCGGGTTTTTCGGGTTTTTTAAAAATTCAAAAATTAACAATGCGAAAATACTTTACACATGATTTTCTGCGATTGCCATCACCTATCCAGTAAAATACTATTTAAATACCATATTCTGGGGTCGCAGCAGTGCCCAACCAATTCTCGAGTAAGCTGGCACGGCCGTATCATACTTTTATCGAAGCGACTATTTTACCTCTCCTATATTTTGGATCTTATCAAAGCTTGGTATTAAGATTTTCGGGCCAAAATTAAGTATTACAACAAGCTTCACCTCCAAATTACATATATTATTTAATGTACCTATTTGTATTTTATGAAATATATAAAAATCTATCCAGAATTTTTGAACACATTAAATGGAAGAATAACCTTAAATATAAAACATATGCCAACAAATATTTATTTAATATTTTACATTTTTATTGCTGATTATCAAATTATTAATAATTATTTAGTCCTGATTGATGTTGGCATACTTTATACCTGTAAATAAATTTTTGTGCCTAGTTTTTACCTGAAATTGCCTTTTGTCTGTCTTGCTACGGTATGAAGCCGCATGTTCTTTGTAATTTAAGGTCAAATATAATCAGCGAGCGGTTTGTGCATGATGCATCAATGTCCCAACTGACGCCATTTAAGATTTGGAAAATCAATAATAGTACATTACGCACCTAGGGCAGGAAAATAGGAAATGTCTCAGATCACATGTAATTGTTGGCCGAGGCGAAGCCGAGGTCAGCAAACATGTGATCTGAGGCTTTCTTATTTACTGCCCATGGTGCGTATACTATTTTTCTCATCGACGGAGGTCGGAGGCGGAAAACGGCAACATCGGTAAGCGCAGCGGGACGAAAGTTGACGTTTTCCGCCCGGAGGTGAGAAAAATATATTTTGGGCATATCGATGAACAGTTGGTTAAGTACAGACACATAGTACAGGGTGTAACAAAATTAAGCGATAATACTTTAGGGTGTGTACGTATTCCTTGTCTAAGAGAGTTCACTGTGAATGTAGCAGCGCTGACAGTAAAAATTTTTTTTCGCTTTTGTATGGGGAAACTCGTTACGCTCGGGCGTTTGCCCATAGAAAAATGAAAAAAATGTGGTCTTTCAGCGCTGCTACTTTCACAGTGAACTCTCTACAAGGAATACGTACGCACCCTTAAGTATTATCACTTAGTTTTGTTACATCCCGTATAATATGTGTTCCTCGTATAAAGTTGAGTGTAAAAGTAACAGCGCTGAAAAAACAACTTATTTTAACTTTTGTATGAAAAAATTAACGATGCTGGGGCGCTTGCCCATACAAATTACGAAAAAAAAATTGCTTTTTCAGCTCTGCTACTTTCGCAATAAACTCTAAATAAGGGACACATACACACCCTAAATTATTATCAATATTAGTTTTGTGTCACCCAGTAGATATTAATAGTCGGTTTTATTATAGTTTTTACATAATAACTTTAGAGGAGACTATTTTCTTGTTTCGTACTTTTTAGAGCGTATTTTTAGCAGTCTGGTTTTAGTTTTTTAAACTTAATTTTTATTAGTCTTAAGAGTATATAGCTTTATGAGATAATTTTCTAAAAAAAGAAGTAAGCGGATGAAGTGGGTAAGTAACGATTAGAAAATTTTCGTTTTTTTGTATAAATGGAGGTCTTAGGAACGGAAAAACGGTTTAAAATTTAAAATGTAGATTTTATGTACCTATAGCCAGATATATTAGCCAGATGATGAAGTAGGTAAGTTACAAGGTTTGTTGAAAATTTTAATGGAAAAAAAGAGTACTTACGGTATAAAATGTTAATTGTTCACTTCATCCGCTTATGTCTTTAAATCTGTTTGTACCCACGAAAATAAAGCAAGTCTTAATCCTCAGAAGATACTATGGAGCTAAGTGGAGCCTTAATCCGGTTATTAAGGCTTCATTGTAGATTACCAGCCGGATTAATTTTGTCAAAGGATGTGCTACATTGCTCCGTATCGTCTAGTCCACAGTACTGTAACTAGGGTATGTTATTCGAATATTCGAATATTCGTTTTATTCGAATATTCGCCGATTTTATTATTCGAATATTCGCTACAAACTTTTTCGAATAAGTAATAAGAATATTTTTTATTTTTTTCTTTCAAATGCTATTATGGATTAAGGATTATTATGGATTATAATTAAGTTTATTTTAGAAAAACAATATTATTTATCAATATTGTACATCTTTAATGATATTAAATAAATCTGTTTTTAGTCTAACAAATGAATATACGACAATTCATCGTCGCCGTTGACCATGTTTTAGTCGTTATTTTGCCTAAAGATACGCAAATGAAGATATAAACCCCTTCCAGCCGTGGCTTTCAGTGCTAATGGTCGCTCACGATACGTATCTATTGACTCCCTTCAATCTCTTTCTCTAATTTTTGTCTACAAAAAAACGTTTTTTAAGAAGATAATAGATGTAAGTAGTACTTTCGTAGACACATGCAAATTTTCAGTTGTAGAGACATTGCAATATTGGGAGTTTTGGAATAGTTAAAATACAAAAGATCATTTCACGTAGTACGTAGTAGGTACATTCATAGACACATGCAAATTTTCAGTTCTAGAGACCTATAATTTTCTACTTTAAATTAAACTCCTTTTTTTATACGCCTTTCTGGCTTGAAGCTCGCAATATGTGGTTATTTGATCTATGATTCGATACCGCGGCAGTCCTCGAGTGATAATTAAAACAATTAGTATAGTATTAAAAAGAAACAGCATTTAACTTTTTTCACACTTTGTGTGTTTTCGGTCCCAGCTCTCGGTCTCGGCCGAGAACGGAAACCCCGTCTCGGGCGGTGGCGGCGGTGGTATCATGTTATTGGCGTTAGCAAATTTCAAGTTACTAAAGTCACCAGCTCCAAGATTGTTTCACCCACCCCCAGAGCTGCGTTGCAATTTTTCTTTATTGTGGTGTTTGTTTTCTAGTGGGCCTTTTTTATAATTTCGAGCCACGTTGACACAGGCAAAGCCACCTACGTGAACGTGGTTCAAAAATATCAATAAGACCCTCTTTTTGATATTTTCGAACCACGAGCTGGCTTCGTATTAAGGAACAGATACCATAACGGAGAATATAATCCCGCCGACAAAATATTTGATTAAAGATATAATATATAATAAAGATATTTATTATTATTAAAAAATAATATTATTTAATCTCAACTGCTGCCTAGTAAGAATAAGCATAATCACATGAGAAAACTAAAAGTTGCTACGATCGAACTTACACTTTACAGTCTTGCCTTTATTGCCCAGCTGTAACCTTATATAAAATGTTGTTGTGATAAACAAGTGTATGTTGATATAAAAGTAAAAATAAGAATTATTTACTTCATACTATTAACAAAAAAGGTTGTACGAAGCTTCGTGTTACTTTTATTCAGATATTTCAGCATTTTTCAAAATTTTTGAATTATTCGAATATATTCGAATTATTCGAACATTTTTGTAAAATATTCGAATTATTCGAATAGTAAATTAGTCGAATAATAACATTCCCTGACTGTAACGCTTATACAAAACTTTGACGGTATTTGGACAAACTTTAGTCTTTACAACTACATAGCTGTCCTTGTAACACTAATAAACATTATGTTTTGTTGTCGTTTTCAAGCTTTGTTGAAGAGCTGATAGATCCGAGTAACAATTTGGAGCAGCTTATTTATAATAATATGAGTATTTTAACTTTTAGGGTTGTTTACATATTTGACTACTAGATAGCACCCGCAACTCTATTGCGTCTAAACTCGTTTATCTCGCGGAAACGGACATTTCTCGAGATAAAAGTATCCTATGTCCCTTCCCGGGACTCAAAGTATATCCATACTAAGTTTCAGCAAAATCGGTTCAGTGGTTTGGGCGTGTAGAGGTAACAAACAGAATACAGATAGACACACTTTCGCATTTACATTTGAAATATTGAATTTTTCAATTTGGTTGCTGTTCTCATTTACATTTAAATAATAATAATTATTTATTAATATTTTCCAATCTAAGTACGTTCTTAGATCTGAAATTATTGAACGTTCTTATTTGGGCTTAAATATTGCTCCTCTTAACTTCTTTAAAAACCTTTCAGTTAAAAATATTCTTAAATAAAGCATACAACAGTAATTTGAAAACAAAAGATTGAACCAAGGCAACCGGTACCGTGCAAGTACGTTAAGAATAATTTTGGGTGAAACAAAAGAATTGCTTAATTTGTTTTTGGCTGCAAATTGTTTTGTTTCGAATTGGCCCGAGGCGAAGCAATAGGCACAGTATCTTGTGTCTTGATTAAAGTCTCAGAGAAAATCTTCGTCAAAAATGGAGGTGGGCTTAATGTTGTTCGTAACTTTGATAAGTTTCTCGTTAAATTAAATAGAATTATATTGGAAACACAATAAGGACGCCTACGCCCGTCGGTGATTTCATTACCGCACGTACTCGTTCGAATACTATAATATGTTGTTTAAAGTCACTTGCTAACGAAATAAAAAGTTGCCGAGAATTTCGTATAGCATTAGACAAAAGTATAAAGTGTCTAGATACCTGAATACTAATAAGGCCCTTTGGAGTGAGGTTGTTAAGAACAGTTTGAAAACCGGCCCAGTGCGTGTCGGGCCACGCGCAATATAGTGTTCCGTAGTACCGCTAGTTTTTGATAATTTTTGTATGGTCAATGAATGTACATTTATAACGTGTTTTACACTACTAAGAACATCATCTCAGTTACGTTCAAAGGAATTTCAACGAAAAGTTCATACGAATTACGAATACATTATTTAGTTAATCGACTATTACTCAATAAGTTATGCAGTCTTCTTAGCCGTGACAGTTTTCACATTTCCAGAAGTCCAGTGTCGTCGTCGTCGTCGTCGTCCCCGGACACTGGACTCTAACGATTTTTTTTCCACTTTAAAACTTCATATTTCACAAATGGATCCCTAAATCGGAAAATGATGATCTTTGATTACTCGTAATATTTTAAAAAACCTATCCAATGACACCAAACACGATGGGTTGAGCGCGAGAAAAATAAACATCCCCGCTTGATGTGTAGGGGAGGTACTTACCATAAAAAAAAAAGATTTTATATACCATCATTAATATGTGCATTCATGCCGAATTACAGCTTTGTAGGTCCTATAGTCTCTGTGCAAAACCGCTGACAGACAGACGGACAGACCGAAACTATAAGGATTAAGGGTGCCTTGCTTACGGAACCCTAAAAAGGTTTTACAGTTTGTAGAAGTGATAAAATATAACACACAAATAATTCGAAAGGGGGCGTCCACAAATTACGTGAGGTGTTTAGGGGGGGGAGGGGGTCGAGTCAAATCTCATCTAATCTCACGTTGGAGAGAGGGGGGGTCTCGGCAATTAATTTTTTTCTCAACAAAATAATACTATTTTGGTCCATTTCATCCAGATTGTACGTATGCTTAAGAGTAAGCGTAATCGTTAAGCGCCTTCCCCGTCGGAGAATCCGTAGTTTACCGTATTTAGAGCCTTATAAACTCATAATTTGAAAGCTACAAAGTTACAATAAAATACAGCAATAATCTTCAGTATATCAACATTCCTTTCCCCGTTTTAAATTTTCTATTTTTGTTCATTATACTCATGATATTATTAGCTTCCAAAGTAATACCAATTTATTAAAATTGAAGCATACTTTCAGCATCTCCCTAGTATTTACAAATTACGTTTATTTGAAACACACGACAATAGATAGACAATTTCATTAACTACATATTCCCCGTTTTAAATTTTTTTAGATCAATTTTGAACTAAGATAAGTAAAAAGAAAATAGGATTTTTGTGCGACCTCGGCAACGCGTCAAATGTATGGTCAAGGTCGTTTGCTCGGGGGATGGCCTTAAACGATTAAGATCATTCACAAATTCGTTCGAAAGAAAATCTACTGACTGTCAAACCACCATTATAATATTATTTGTTTTATGCACCCGTACAAGTTTTTACGCAACATTTCGTAACGTACACCTTAATGCTATTTAATACTTATTATTAAACTAGACTATAATATAAGCCTTTTTCTCATACTATTATTTAATTAATTTGATTAACATTGTAGCACAAATAAATCACACCAAACGTTTGGGCGACTATGGTGGCCCAGGTCTAGATCAGGAGAATCATCACTCGAAAAAAAGGATAAAGGTAAACTGTTTCGTTTGAGTATACACATAATTATATTATTATTGACCTATTTTTCCAATTACAAGAAGCATTTTACTACAATACACAACATAACATACAAAAACTTATCGAAAAACCAGCAAACATTGGCAAGTTTTTGCTTATCGATTTTAACTAAGCTTAGAGTGGCTAGATCAGGATGAAGTTGATAGAGCAGATGAGTTTATTAACCTTTAACGTCACGGGCGGGGTCTACGCAGACCCCACGCGCTGTTTTTTGACGGTATTTTTTTAAATTGGCAAGTTACGATGGCACGTTTTCCGCTAATCTCAATGCAACGCGAGGTCTTTCAGTGAGTAAAAGTCCGTCGCTCCTCTGCTAAGTGAAGTTACATTTTTGCTTATGTGGGGATACCTGCAGACCCCACCCGTGATTTAACGTTTATACTTTTTTCACATTGGTTATGTGTTTATTTGTTTGTTTTTTTGAATTGGCTATGTATAAATGGAAAAAATTGTTGCCGAATAACAGAAAATCAAATTGCACAAATCATATACAATTTTAATGACTCTGAAAGTTTTTGGAAACATTTGGGAAGAGTTAGAGGTAGCTAGACCTAGTGCATCAAAAATGAAGCGAAGATGCTATTATTATCCCAGAACTAATTACTTTTGTCCGTAAGCCTTGCTATAAAACTATTTGCAAGCCTCATTCAATAAAATTATTTATTATTTACCTTGCCTACTCAAGGAATAATTTTAGTTTATGGTAGTACTTTTCAAGGATTGTTAATTTTTTTTCTGTAATGTTTAGTGTTAATTTTTCTTTTGATTACTTATTTCTAAGTCTTATTTTATTAGAAAAAAATAATAAGTTAGTCAGAAGTAGACACATTTGTTGAATTTTGGTACAGTAAACATGTGCCCTAAAAATTCTATGCACGAGATTGGTTAGTTCATAAAAATGTTCTTTACTGTCTAAATAATGGTTAGTTCATTATTTATAAATGCTTTTCATAAATAAAATAATATCCTTTCTTATAATACAAAACGGGTTTTAAAAATTATCAAACAATTCTGAATTTATAAGTATATTTATATTGGGGATACTTCTAGACCCCTCGCGTGACTGAACGTTACCCAAAACAACGCGTGTACTTAAAGGTTAAAAATCATATTATGGACATGTTGGTTCCCATAATCTCTATTGAGACCGTGCATCATTGTCCATGGACTGAATTAGATTAGATATTCCTTTTTTAATCACAGAAGTCATGATTAAGTATTATATGGTTAAATTTTTATTACACTTTAATTATAACTATCAGCAATATTGATTAATAGTCTTAACTAGTCGTAAATAAAAGTACGAATCAATTTGTTTTTTCAATAACAATCCAACTCATTTACGTAAAAAACCCACATTTTGAAAAATCTTACGTGAGATTTGGGGGGGGGGAAATCTCACGAAATCTCACCAGAGGGGAGGGGGGGACAAAAAAAAAACACCTCACGTGATTTGTGGACGCCCCCAAACTGGCTGCAATTCTTTGAAAAAAAAAATACGTGTGGCACTCGTGAACTGCCACGGTAAAGCTATTGCATAGCATTTTTAGGGTTCCGTACCCAAAGGGTTAAAACGGGACCCGAATACTGAGACTTCGATGTCTGTCCGTCTGTCTGTCTGTCTCCAGGCTGTATCTCAAAAACCGATACAGCTAGACTTCTGAATTTTTTACAGATTGTGTATATCTGTTGCCGCTGTAACAACAAATACTAAAAACAAAATAAAATAATATTTAAGGGGGGCTCTGATACAACAAACGTGATTTATTTGGCCTCTTTGGCTCCTAATTCCTAAATCAATAAAGGCAACAGGTAGGTACTTGAATTATTTACAAAATCCTTTATTATTGTACTTTAATATTAAATAATAAAAATAAAATAAATATTTAAGGGGGCTCCCATACAAAAAACACAATTTTTTGCCTACTTCCGCTCTATAACGGCACGGAACCCTTCGTGCGCGAGTCCGACTCGCACATGGCCAATTATTTATCAACTTTTGCAATAATTATAATTCGCATACGTCTAGTCGCACGCACACTACCACCGTGCTGAAGCCTGGCAGTCTGGTGAATTTTGTCCGCAGTGTAATAAAAAAATTTGAAGACATGAAATTAATAATAAATCTTAAACTATCCAAATCAATAGTTTTACTATTGCTATCATAGTAGAATCATCTAAAATCTATACAAATCACAGTAGAAAGTGAGACAAAGGAATGAGAGAACAAACTTTATATTATTATCAATGTATTCCGATTTCCAATCAGAGGCGGCGTGAGGCATAGGCGACGTGGGCCACCGCTTACGGCCTCGCGGTCCTAGGGGCCTCGGGCCCCTTGGACCACGAGGACTTTTCAGGATTTACGAGTTTTGATTCTCACTTACTTATAAATAAAAATGTAAGCATCAAAAACTTATTTTTCTTATTAAAATTCGTGCTCTTGCGTCATCCATCAGGGGGCCTCGCAAAATATATTACTTTTGTCAAGAAAGACTTTTCGTCAGGATTTTTTTCACCGGTATTCTTACTTTTTGATTGGTTAACCATTCGACGTAGACCACTTTATCTGTGATTCCAACCACGACACAGTTCATAAAATTTCACACACACCTATTGGTTTTAAACATACGTAGCTAATCGTTCAATAATAATGGTGAGGGCAACACACCAAATTTAGATCATGCCCCGCCTCTGTTTCCAATGTAATTCTATAAAAGATTTTACTGGGTTCTTGGGCGTAATTATTGTTTATTGTAGAAAGTCTGAGCACCCAGGGGCGTTCAGAGTGGTTTAGAAAAACTGCACCGTCTCAGTAATTTACTACTAATTGCACAAGCAAACACGGTCAACAATAATGGAGATTCCTTTCACTTTTGTTTAATTTTCCAACTTCAATGCCTGATTTTTATATAAGAAAATCAGTTGTTATTGTATTTTATCATTCAAGCAGTTGAGATGATATTTCAAGTAATAAGTTGTCGTTCTTACAATAAAAATGCATTCTTACAATAAAATTCATTATAAGGTATAGATCTACGTATAGATATTGTATATGAAGGTGTCTATTGCCACAGGTAATTATTTCTTATCGATTCTACATAATATGCTTAAAACCACAGACATAGATCAAGATAGATACCGCATGTCGCTCCATTTATATGAAAACGAGCGTGCCACTTTTTTACTACCTACTGTGACGTACCGATGATAAGAAACGTGTCCGTTATCAAGGCCAACGTTTCTATTTGAATTTCTACAGCTCAATACGGCACTTTTAGGCATTTAGGCATTTCTAAAATTCCGATTGATGTCCGATTCCGATAGCAGACTAAAGAAAAGACTTTCGAAAGACGAGCATTGCTCGTCGTTTGGGAACGCGATATGGCACGCGAAGTACATACACATGCGATATCTATCTTGATCTATGTCTGTGCTTAAAACCAATAGGTGTGAAATTTTATGAACTGTGTCGTGGTTTGAATCACCGAATAAACTGATCTACGTTAAAATACGAGTATGGGTAACCATTCATAAAGTAACAATACTGTTGAAAAAAAAAAATCCTGTCGAAAAACCGTTCAGACACAAGTTTATCTATTTAACAGTGTTTCTCATTGGTTAATATTTTGACGTTAGCCAATAACTTGATAATCCTGTGAAAAACCTGCTGAAACCGGGTATAAAAATATTATATACCGATATATTATACCGATTCTGTACATTAAAGATATTACTGTGTTTTTGGTCAACCCTGTGGCAGCTATAGATAGGTCTACCAGAATCTGATGGCAAATTTTGACAGCAGATTTTCAAAAAATATCCTTGATCATTGGATAAATTTATATATTTGCATGTTTCACACACATAATCAGCCGCTATAAGGAAAAAAAAGGATCAAAATGTTTTATTCCAATTATTATTATAGGTATTGTTAGAGTCAATTTACTTTCTCACTTTTTGCCATCAGATTCTGGTAGACCTATACAACTCTTCAGTTACTATTTATTTTTTATTTTTGAGCAAATTCTAAATTTTCATGAAAAAGATTTCTTGGTAATATTTTACTAATGGCTGTAATTCAGGTATAATTTTATCAATCCATTACTATAATAATATCACATATTACCTTATTATCACAAAAAAATTTAAAATAAAACTTAAAATAAATGTCCGCGAACAAAAACGTCATTTTGTTTGTCGACCCTACGGCTGGACAAATGTCAGCGCGCGTCAATAAAACTGTCATTCCGATCCCATTCTGGTCGCGCTCGGATTATACAAGGTGTAACAAAACACAGTGTTAATACTTTAGGGTATGTTCCTTATATTATAGAGTTTACTGTGAAGATAGCAGCGCTGATTTTTATTTTTTTTTACTTTTGTATACGGGCAAACTCGTGACGCTGCATGCGCTGTATTTGCAAGCGCTCACCAGCTCACTGGCGGGGAGCGCTTGCAAATACAAATCACAACAAAATGTTGCTCCTTCAGCGCTGCTAGTTTTACAGTGAACTTTATAATATGAGGGACACATACACACCCTAAAGTATTATCACTTTGTTTTGTTACACCCTTTATATTTCGCTAAAGAGTAAAGCGTGATTGTTCTACGGATTTAACGTCACCTGTCATTTGAAGCATTTTCATTTAAGGCCATCCGCCGAGCAAACGACCTTGACCATACATTTGAAGCGTTGCCGAGATCGCACAAAAATCCTTTTTTTTTTTTTACTTATCTTAGTTCAAAATTGATCTAAAAAAAATTTAAAACAGGGAATATGTAGTTAATGAAATTGTCTATCTATATTGTCGTGTGTTTCAAATAAACGTAATTTGTAAATACTAGGGAGATGCTGAAAGTATGCTTCAATTTTAATAAATTGGTATTACTTTGGAAGCTAATGTTGCTCATTAGTATAATAAACAAAAATAGAAATTTTAAAACGGGGAAAGGAATGTTGATATACTGAAGATTATTGCTGTATTTTTATTATAACTTTGAAGCTTTCAAATTATGAGTTTATAAGACTCTAAATACGGAAAATTACGGAATCTCCATAGGGGAAGGCCCTTAATATCGCCATATACTTTTGATGTTATTAGCTCAGAGAATTAAGGGTAGTAAATAGGATACATCGTTATACGTTTTATGCCCGTTTACATTGTTAACATTATGTTTCAATATAGAGCTCATAAAGGAAATTATCTACGTGTTTTTTTTTTTTTATATTACTTTTAACAATCGACTAAAAAGAGGAGTGGTATAAGTTTGACGCGTCTGTCTGTGTGTCCGTGGCATCGTAGCATCTAAACGGGTGGACCGATTTTGATGTTTTTTTTTCCAAACATGTAAGAATATATTTAATGGCTAAAATGCCGTTGCGCGTTCTTTTCGTCGCGTTCAAATGTGAACTGATCCTGCGCTTTGTTTGTTAGTATGTTTTACTATAACTACATGCTAAACACAAGTAAAAATTTTTCCACATTTTCCACACATATTACACAAAAAATAAACTCATCGACTATCGTCGATATCTTCTCCAAATTAGAATACAGCGACATATTCAAAAAGCAAGTTAAATCATATTATGAGGGGCCAAAATCCAATAAGGTAAAGATGTTTGAGTCAAATAAGGCTTGACAGGGGAAATAGCATATTATTATGCTGAGCAGCTCAGTTGATTCCAAAATCCAACGTAAGTCACTTATACGGAGACACGGTTTTATTTGATTACACTACGAGATAGTTTACTTTGGTGTGTCTATTTTGAAGTGAAGAAAAAGCGGCGTGCGGTTTTAGGGGTGGCAAAAAATGTTAGCGTTATACGCGACCTGCAGGCTTAGCATGGTCACCATAGGAAGGTTTATTCTTACGGTAAAGTAGACAAAGTGATGGATTAACAAAGGAAACTGTCAGTATGTCTGCAAAAACTGTCAGCGTTTCTATTCTTTTGCATTTCTACTGTGATCGTGCTAAGCTAGCTGATCGAATAATTGTAAGACGAAGGAAGAGTAGAAAGGCGGCGCGTCTTAAGAGGGGAAGTAATTAAGGAGGATTACTTCCTCTTATCACTACATACTCGTAGTATAAAAAATAGTCGCTTTCTCTGTCCCTAAACTATGTCCCTTTGTATGCTTAAATATTTAAAACTTTTAATAGATAGAGTTTAAAAGATAGTTTTTTTAATAGATAGAGTGATTGAAGAGGTAGATTTATATGTATAACTAGCTGTTGCCCGCGACTTCGTCTCCATATTTACACCATTTTTCACTAATTCCTCCACCGATTTGTCGCAGTGTGATATCACATTAAAAGCCTTAAGCCTTCGTTATTAAATTAACTATATGCAATGCAAAAATAATTATCAATTCTAAATAGTAGTTCCTGAGATTATCGCGTCATAATGTACTAAGTATTGTACACATTGAAAAGGTCTACAGAAAACTTCGCGATGGTATATGTTTATCTCCTATGGAGATCCCACAATAAATTTTTTTTGTCATTTACTTTTTACGACAAATAATGGCTAATTTTCGAAGCAATTTTAACAAATACAGCATTAATCCTTATCCAATTAAATACCTTAAATACATTGTTGATTTAATATAAATCTATATGCCCCGTAACAGCATATGATTTAAATGAATATTTTCGAAGATATTACAGATTTAAAAATTGCGGGACGTAGCCGCGTTTTCGGCGGTACCGGGTGGCCGGTGCGGCGGGAGCGTGTCGGAGGCCGCGGTTCTCCCTATATACATGGTGCAATTAAACCTTCCTGCCAAATTTTGATATATTGATCCTTGTTAAAAAAAAAAAATACATGTATTTTTTCTTTTATAATCACTCAGTACTAAAATGTTGAGAAATAGCTTCCGAAAGTTATCCTAAAAAACACTACAATTAATGGACACGACGCGTCGCCCGCGCGTGACGAGCCCTTGCGCGCGCGCCTCCCCCCCGCGTTACCCCCGCTTATACCCCACCGCCGCGAGTGACCGTTCTGCAATGATTTTAAATGGGATAAAATATGTCATTAAAAAAAATAACACCCAATTTTTTTGGTTAAATGGACTCTCCTAATGATACCTAAGCCCTGGAAAAAATTTGGCAGGAAGGTTTATATATCCCCTTACCTTAGTAGTCTGTGCTATAGCACTTTGAACCTGTTCGAAGCCGGGGCGGGTCGCTAGTATTATTATAATTTCCTCTCCTACGACGAGCCGTCATCACTCTCTCTAGCGTGCGGCAAAAATATATGTCAGCGTCTTCTGTTTCTTTTCACTTCTGCCGGCGTGTCTGTTTTTTCTGAAAGTTTCAAGAGGGTAGTAGTGTAGATGTAGAGTCTCATACTTAACTTTTTTCGACCCTATCCTATGTGATTACTGATTACCAATTTAAGGTCTAACGTCTGACAGAATTTATACCTGTAGTTCACGATAGCTACAGGATATTGTTTGTGTCATTTTCAATCAATACATAGCTTTTTGTCTAACTTCAATAAAATGTTTGAGATAAATTCAAATTAACGCAACAAACGGAAACTAATAAAACGGAAAAAAATAAAATAACGGAATAACGCAAAATGAGCCATTTGAAGGACCTTTCATGTTTCAATGTTTTGATCCATCATTATCCCCGTAGGTACATGAGGCGTCGTATTTATAGAGCTCAGATCAAATATCGCGTTGCTCATTAAAAAATGATACCACAGTATAAACATCATTCAGTAGAACGGGTCAGTTCATATAGCAACATCACTACATAGTATAAAACAAAGTCGCTTTTTTTGTCCTCATGTCCCTTTGTCCCCTTTAATCTTTAAAACTACGCAACGGATTTTTATGCGGTTTTCTTTTATAGATAGAGTGATTAAAGATAAAGGTTTATAAGTATAATAACATTAATTAAATAGTGGAGAAATACTGTTATTTTTGAGGTTTCTAATGTGATGTCGTAAATAATTACATTTTATTCCGCTTACATTGCAAACGCCGGCTGAACGCTACGAGATTTATAAAAATAATCTACTAAGTATTGTACACAATGAAAAGGTCTACAGAAAACTTCGCGATGGTATATTATGTCTATCTCTTATGGATATCCCACAATAACATTTTTTTCTCATTTACATTTTACTACAAATAATGGCTAATTTTCGAAGCGATTTTAACTAATACGGCATTAATCCTTATTCAATTAAATACTTTAAATACATTGTTGATTTAATATAGATATATGTGGCTCTTCACAGCATATGATTTAAATGAATATTTCCAAAGATATTACAGATTTAAAAATTGCGGGACGTAGCTTTTGCGGTGGTACCGGCCAATGCGGGCCACGGGTAGTAACGAATATAAATCTAAACTACTGAATCGATTTTAATCAGTTTTTCAGTGAGTGCAGACATAGGCTACTTATATATTTTATACCCATGCGAAGCCGGGGCAGGTCGCTAGTAAGTTATATTTTTAAATAACTCATTAAAACAGAACTTTATTTATACTTAACAAACACACCTTTTTCTGTTGTTATAATATGTAGCTCGTTTAAAAATGTGTCCCAATACCTCGCTATGTGTTGCAATGTGATCGCCCGTGTACTTAAATTCGTTTATGGACACACAAGTTTACTGGATTGTTCAGCTGTCTTACTCCTGACAAAATCAGAATTGGGTCAGCTCGATCTCAAAGCTTTTGCTACTTTCGAGTTCAGACAATATTATATACTAGCGCAAAATCGTGCTGCGGCTCAATTTGGAACTAATTCGATATCAACGGCTTTTCCCACTCCTGACAGCTTTATATTAGCGCACGATCGTCCTGCGGCTCAATTTGGAACTAATCAGACTCATAAATTAAATCGTATCAGTTTCGGGGGTAAGACTACTGATCTATAAGGTTATCTGAAGTCACGCTAACAGTGTGCGCCCGATTCCAGTGTAGTGCAAAGATGGTTTACTGTATAATATTTATACTGTGAAAAAACTAAGTTACGTACCACTTAAGACATTGCGTACGTAATTGTACCATCTCTGAGGCGCTTAGTACATACATGAATATTTATGAACGATTTACATCACATACAAAACAACTTATGTCATATGTACAGTCGGCGACAGAATTATTAAATACTTTTTTAGGGTTCCGTAGTCAACAAGGAACCCTTATAGTTTCGGTCTGTCCGTCCGTCTGTCTGTCCGTCTGTTCGTCCGTCCGTCTGTCTGTCCGCGGTTTTGCTCAGAGACTATAGGACCTACAAAGCTGTAATTTGGCATGAATGCACTTATTAATGATGCCGATAAAATGGTACATGAAATCTTAAATTTTTTTTTTTTTATGGTACCTTCCCTACTCATCAAACGGGAATGAATTTTTTTTTTCGCGTCCGTCCATCGTGTGGGGTGGACGCGAAAAAAAAAATTCGTTGGATAGGTTTTCTAAAAATATTATGAGTATTCATAGATCATTTTCCGATTTAGGGATCCGTTTGTGAAATATTAAGTTAAGAAAATCGTCACAGTCCAGTGTCCCCCCCCCCTCCCCCCTTCTACGAAATAATTCACGAAATGTGAAAAAATTCACGGGAGTAGGAAATATGCTGAATTTATATGAAAAAGGAAAATTATCACGGCTAAGAAGACTTCATAAGTTTTTGAGTTATAGTCGATCAACTAAAAAAATGTATTCGGCGAAGTATAAAGTAACTTTTCGTTCAAATTCCTTTGAACATAACTGAGATGATGTTGTTAGTAGTGTAAAACACGTTATAAATGTACATTCATTGACCATACAAAAATTATCGAAAACTAGCGGTACTACGGAACCCTATATTGCGCGTGGCCCGACACGCACTTGGCCGGTTTTATTTCAAGAAACCTAATTTTCAGAATACGGATTTCATTGTATTATCTCCAATGTAAAGTTCTCAGTGTTTCTCAGAATCCTCATAATATGTATGGTACTATAGAAGACAGAGCGAACTATGAATAATGGAATATACAACTTGTATTATTTATATGGAACTAAAATTGCTGCATAGTAAATTAAATCACTATTTCAAAGTTATGAATACTACCGATTTTGCCGACTCTACCTTATATCTACCAAAACAAAAATACTCATATATATAAAGTAATCACCAGCTCAGCTCGTTTGCGCGATGTAAATGAAACAAAAATATCGTACTGCTCTAAAAATATAATACTTTTCGTAGGTACGTTTTAAAAATACGCAATGTATAATAGCTAGAATACTTTTTAAATTTAGGATAGTCTTTATCTTGTTAAACCTATTTATAGTATAAGGCTCAGTTCAGTCAATTAAAAGAGCTAGAAAATTAATCTAATTTTAAAACAGGACACCTACTCTACCATTTAATTCTCATCATAACTTTAAAGTTTTCAGTTACCTAATTTAAACATTTATTATTTTTTCATAAGCTATGATAACATCAAAAAAGCATATTTTCATATTTATTTTTCGTCTACCTACTCAATTCAATTTATTATAACCATTTCGGTTTATCTGAAAAAAATAATCGTTAATAATTATTAATTAACAAGTCCTTTTAAAAAACTTTCATGTCTCCAAGCTTTCACAATTCAGACCAAATTGGGTGCAAAATGGTCCCAATAAAATTTTGCTTACACATTGCCTAAAAGCGTTTCTCGTTTCTTCAGCCAATGACAAAAGCTAATTTGCATTCAGATGATACCAATTTTAGCCAGTGTTAGCACCAGGGATGTTGCGGATCCCGATTTTTTCACATCCGCGGATGCGAATTCGGATGCGGATTTTTAGAGGTTCACATCAGCGGATGCATATGCGGATTGTTATTTCGGATCCTATATAAATATAGTACATAAATGAAGAATTAAAACAATGAAAAAGTATTATTTTCATTTTTATTAATGTGTTACAAAAAATAATAGTACAGGTTCCCTAGAACAATTTTTTATTACTTACTATCAAGCTAATTTTTCGTGAGTATCTTCATTTTGAAACGAATTTGAATGTAACAATCCATATATTTTTAGGACCATCAAATCGAAATATGAAATCCCTTTTTATATCTGTTAGCTACCACTTTCGAGAATTTTCGCAGAGGAAATTGGTTTTCGTCTTATCAAAATCAATCTGCTTACGAAAAATTTGCTAAATAGTAATAAAAAATCTTGTTCTAGGGAACCTATACTATAATAATACTTTTGTATTAAAGAAATAATAATTTGTAAATGAAAATTACATTAATTCCCCTGTTTTAACTTCACCCACTTTTATATTAGTACTCGTGTACTAATTATTAAATATACAGTAATAATGCTGCTTTGTATCAAGTATGAAGCACAAACAAACACATAGTGATTTATTTACACAAAACAATTGATGCACCACAAGTCCACAATAAACGCGTCGGATCTTGTCACCATTTTTAGGGTTCCGTATTCAACAAGAAACCCTTATAGTTTCGGTCTATCCGTCCATCTGTCTGTCTGTCTGTCCACGGTTTCGCTCAGAGATTAGCCTACAAAGCCGTAATTCGGCATGAATGCACACATATAAAATATGTCGACAAAATGGTACATAAAATGTTAAAAAGAGAAAGAGAGAGATAAGAAGATGTATGGTACCTCCCCTACCCATCAAGCGGGGATAATTCTTTTTTTTTCGCGTCCACTCCACCATGTGGGGTGTCGTTGGATAGTTTTTTTTTAATATTACGAGTATTCAAAGATCGTTTTCCGATTTAGGGATCCAATTGTGAAATATGAAGTTTTAAAGTGGAAAAAATCGTTAGAGTCCAGTGTCTCCCCCTTCTACCAGCTAAACGGTTGATTCTGAAAATGTGGAAAAATTTTTGAGAGTAGGAAATATGCTGAATTTAAAAGGAAAACTATCACTGCTAAGAAGACTTCATAAGTTATTGAGAAGTACAAAGGAACTTTTCATTTAAATTCCTTTGAACGTAATTGAGATTTGAGATGATGTTGTAAGAAGTTTAAAACACGTTACAATTGTACGTTCATTGACCATACAAAACTTATCAAAAACTGGCGGTGCTACGGAACCCTCTATTGTGCGTGGCTGATACGTACTTGGCCAGCTTTTTCGCTCCCATTGGTCACTGTCATGCGCAAACGGCACGCGGCATTCACAGGCTCCGCCGCTTTTTTTTCTTGTCGCAATTCGTATGACATTCGCATCCGCATAAAAATCCGCATTGATTTTTTGCGGATGCGGATGCAGATGTCCAAATCTATGCGGAAGCTTTGCATTTGCGGATGCGGATGCGGATATTCGCAACATCCCTGGTTAGCCCTGCTGATTTCGTATGTACATAAAACTCCATAATTTTCACTTCAAACGATAATTTATGCTTATAACAATATTATCTGATGATTTTTTTGCAATTTAAGCCGCTCTCAAAATATTTCTCTACCAACAACGATGTATACTCCGATGGAATTTCGACACGAAAATAAAAAATAAATGTCACGAACATTGATCGAGGCAATTAAAAATTTAAAACAAACAGTTTCGAAAAGGCTAACAATTTATAAACATTTTACGCCTATGTTGCCCAGAAAATATTTCACTCGGGCGATAAAACGTGTCGTTCGTTGCAATGATAAAAAATATTATCTTCCCATACTATTCTATACAGTATAATATACATAAGATCTATAGATGTGCATTTTGGCTAAATATTTACCAAAATAAAATGGCGGAAAATTTTCTTAGCAATTTGCGTATTGGCGCGGGGCAATTTGATTAAAAGTAACGCCTACTTCGCTGTGTGGTAATGGGGCGACATCTTGTATTGTAATATTATGTCTGTATGGATAAGGATTTCATTTTGTAAGAAACTTGCATATTTTGTTCCCTGCTTCGCCCGCGGGAAATAGTATTCATGGCTTTAATCGCCTATTTTTCATAGCTTACGGAACTTTTTTTGGAGACAGAATATTCAAAACGAGTTCTTTGCATCCAAAGATGAACAGAAAATGTACGGATTTAATTTTAAAATCTTTACTGAGTAACTACTTAATTGATCAGTCTCTGGGTGCGTTCGTTTGATCCAAAAGTGGTCCTAATTACGCCGGATCTGTCAGGGTTCAAAAGCTTGCTTGAAATGTAGTAGGTAAATTTTTATTTCAATAGTGAGGACTAAGGATAGCTTAGTCCTCACTACAAAAAATATTTATATCGACGTTAAAGTTACACAATGATTTGTTCTTCTCTATCAAACAAATTTTTTGTCATCAGACATGGATCAATTTTTTGTCTTTGTATAGTATATTGGAAAAGTTACATGACAGATAAAATATAGCGGACCTTGATAGTAGTATAAGATGCTTATTTATATAACTCATTAGTAAGGGGGCTAGTGTGTACATTTTTATTCGTAATGGGGTTTATCTCAAGGTATTATTACGATACATCCTTAGTGTCAATTTGTGTGTACAGTGTTTACCTACAGGTGTATTAGTCCAATCATACCGGATATTTTTAGGTGTTATATCATTAGAGCATGACATGCACACTGTGTTGGTTATTAGATAACTACCACGTCGATTAGACTACATTCGGAATGATGTTCATTATGTATATCTATCCTCAGGATCAGTTCTCACTGCGACGTGAAGCGTCGCATAATGCGAAAATTTGTAAAACTTCTAACGAAACGGCTGAAAATAACAAACTTAAAAATATTTTTGATGGATTTTTACTAGATTCTTTTAGTCCTCTTATCATACTATACAAGTAGTTTTTGCCTCTTGTAAATCGGTCACAAACTTAGTTAATTTTTTGAAAGAAACTTTGATAGAAACTTAGATGCAACTTAAAGCCATGCGAAAGACCAAGATCGGGACGGCCCCGTCGTATGTCATTCCCAATGATTGATGAGAATGAACAGTTTGGAAACTGCCATAATATATCTAAAATTGATCTTTACGAACTCAGCTGTAGTTAACTCGTGTGAGATATGAGTTTCATTAAATTATCTTTCTATTGTTTCAGATGCGTGTGGATTGAACTAATTCGTGAAGGTGCATAAACAGTTCTGTGCATTAAGTTCGTGAACCTGGTGCATAAACTGTAATTCTGTACATACAATTCGTGAATTTAGTGTATAAACTAACGTTTAGTGTATAGGGTGTATAAACCGTTCTGTGTATAAATATTCGTGTATAAGTATAACTATTAACTATATAACTTTCTTTTGCTTTTTAGTGCGTAGTGAATAAACTTTCTGTACATAAAATTCGTGAAACTAGTGTATTAAGTATTTGTGTATAAAAATGTATATAAAGCTTCTCTTCCTCCTGTATTTTCAGACATTAGTGTTAATTAGTGTTTGTTCCGTGACTTTATGCGTGTAATGTGTTGTGTGAAGATGTAAGGACTTTTCGTTGCTAGTGACACTTATGGCGCACGGACGCTTAGTGTTTGACGGGTTGTAGTATTGACTATTGTGCAACCATGTCGCAGCCGATGAAGCGGTCCTTCAGTTCGGAAGGTGGTGCCACCTCCAAACGGGACTGGAAAATGAGACTCAGTCTTCGCAGCCGTAGCGGGCATAGTGTGGTACGTATAATAGATTCTAGAACCTGTATTGCACGATATATACATTTTAAGTTATATATAGTTTGAGTTGCGAAAAATGTACGGTTCCCGCAAGGCAACCGATTTTCGCCACAACGGACTGCGGGCGTCATATTCTAGTAATATAGAACAAAATACCACGGATTTCAGTAATGTAGTGCTGCTGATATAGATCGTTTCCATCGTAGATAAAGTTACCTGGTTTTTAAGAAACCACCATCAGGAACCAATTTTGCAACGGATTGAAATTTGCAATGAAGCGGCGTCACGCATTTGACATTTTAATTTTGTATCTTTATAGTTAGGTCAGAAACGATCCTTAAAAGCTTCGCGCACATTGAGACGGAGGCGCAGCATGGTGGGCATGATCGAGTGCGATATCCATACTAATATTATAAATGCAAAAGTATCTCTGTCTGTCTGTCTGAGCCTGAGGGGGTAATAGTAAGGGGGTAGTAGTTAAAGTTTATAATAGTATGTGAACAACGGTTTTTGGGTATTTTCATTTTAAGGGGGTAATGTGTGGGAAGGGGAGGGACAAATGTTTTACAAAGCGGATGGTGTCGCGGGCAACAGCTAGTGCGTTATAAAACTTGTATGAAAAGTGAGCGAATTTGAAAGAACGATAGTAAAAAAAAACACACTTTTTTTGTTCTGTTACAAAAAATGTGATGTTATACTTAATATTATTTCATACCATCGATGTTCAACGTAACCGCTCTAACTTTCAAGCGGCTTGAGCGCGAGCCAAAGTACTTAAATTACGCTTATTTTATACGCAAAGTAGCACTTCGGTACACTCAACGAGCAAGTGCTACAAGTTCGACGCATATTTGTGATATTTTGTAACAGTATTTACCCTGAAAAAATGTTGGGCAGTAAAATATAAAATTATATAGTAAAATATAAAATTCGTTTCTCGCGCGGGAACTGTACATTTTTCCGGGATAAAAGTATCCTATGTCCTTTCCCGGGACTCAAAGTATCTCCATAGCAACTTTCAGCAAAATCGATTCAGCGGTTTAGTCGTGAAGAGGTAACAGACACACTTTCGCATTTATAATATTAGTATGGATTTTTGGCCGCGACTATGTTATCGTAGATTTCATAATTACATGAAGTGAAGAATCTATACATATATTATTAACTAGCTGTCCCGGCAAACGTTGTTTTGCCATTTAAAGTATTTAAATCTTACCCCCTCTTTTGTCCCCTAAGAGGGGTGGGGGGAAAAATTTTATACACCAGATGTTAAGTTGGAAAAAACAGTTAATAATATGAAGTAAGTCCATTAAAGAAAAAAGTTTGATACAAAATCTGACCCCCTCTTTGCTCCCCTTATAGGGGGGGGGGGGGTTGATTTTTATACACCAGATTTTGAGTTGGAAGAAGAAAAATATATCTGCGAAAACCGTATGCAAATCGGATTAGTAGTTTTCGTGTTAAAGCAAAAGTCTTATACAAAATCTGACCCCCTCTTTCGTCCCTTTAGAGGGGTGGGGTTTTTTTTTATACACCAGATGTTAAGTTGGAAGAAGACAAATATATCTGCGAAAACCGCATTCAAATCGGATCAGTAGTTTTCGTGTGATAGTGGAACAAACATACAGACAGACAGACAGACATACAAAAATACTAACCACATTTTTGGCTTCTATAGCGATGTAGTAACACCCCCCGCTTATTATTTTTTGAATATCTTTAATGTACAGAATTTTCATTTCTACAGTTTTATTATATGTATAGATACGCGAGCGAAAAACTTTGGAACCCTTTTGACGAAAAATGCGGAAACGTAAGTGATTGAAATTTTGCACACTTATCCATACTTCCACACTAATATTATAAATGCGAAAGTGTGTCTGTCTGTCCGTCTGTCCGTCTGTCTGTCCGTCTGTCCGTCTGTCTGTCCGTCTGTCTGTTTACGGGGAGCTCCCATACAATAAACGTGTTTTTTGGGCTTTTTTGCTCAAAATCAATGATGGCAGCCGGTAGGCACTTGAAATAGTCACAAAATCTTTAATTATATTTTTACTTTCATAATTTATAATAAAAGTAAAATAAAATAAATATTTAAGGGGGGTCTCCATACAAAAAACACAATTTTTGCCTAGTTTCGCTCTGTCCGACTCGCACTTGACCGATTTTTTTTGTTTTCTGATTTTTCCCTACGCTTACACACAATTACCGAGCTGGATTCCAAATTTCAGCCTTCTAGGTCATCTGCAACTGGGTTAGAATTTTGATCTATAGGTCAGTCAGTCAGTGATAAAAATGTAGATTTTCGGACGTTAATACCTTAATAACCGTTTGAGCTGTGCTTATGAAATTTAGAGAATATATTTATCTCGCAAGTATCATTACATGAGCCAAATTTGAAACGTTTATGTGAAATAGTTTCTGAATTATGAGGGGGTCAAAAGTAGCTGCAAATGGTTCGTGTAATATTTACACACGGTGCTGCTCGCCAGTTCTATTATGCTGGAACTTGGCTTGACACGCTACCGCGTGTCTAGATGGTGAAGGAGTGCATCGAGCTAATATTATTTTGAAATTATGCTTTTATCATCACTGACATTTAAGTACGTACGTAGTACATAATAACTCTATGTTTATCATACATTTTTTTAACAAATAAAAACATTACACACACTACAACACACACACTAGGAGATTTTGACTGACAAGCCTATACACACGAATTGTACTGTCAAATTGAAAAAAGATTTAATTTTTTTTTTAATGAATCTCAAATACTGTTAGACAATTAATACACGGCCAGTCTGTCATCATTTGACTTTATTAATCTGAGACTGTCGCAGGAATTATAACATCTAAAAAATAATAAAGTCAATATTTTGACAATAGAATATCAATAGAAAAGCGTTGAAATTTGAAACTTATAATTTAATTTTTATTTGAGGTCGAATTTCGAACATTCGGCGATCTCTAGTTTCACGAAATGGTTGACTGTCAAGTGTGAATTGGCCACAACATAGATAATAATATCATTGGCCAATTATGGTTTGGGTAGATCAATGATAATAATCGATTCTCAATCTGGGTAAATAAACGCGCGACTACGTAACAAACGTGCGAAACCAGGTCTAAGCAAGAGTGATTTGTACACAAGTGTGTGCGCAATACACGAGGGCACTGGGCAACTTCTGCTTCCCTTAGCTCATAAGACGGATGACAGACATGACCAGCAGGAAATTAGGGCCAGGACTATTTTTACATACCCATACGACGCAATGGTTTTTTTTTGTCAGACAACCAGATGATAGCCGGCATGATCCTAACATAACATGGAAACAATAATTTTCCCAACGCTGGAACCCATGACCTCGACTCATGGTACCAAAAGCTGTAAACTACGCTCCACGAATCGGCGTGTTTGAAATGTCCGATATGAGACATTTTGCGTTTGAAGCATATTTGATTGAAGTTTGAAGCGCTCAAATTGAGTTTGGTATTCGTTTAATGCACGCGTCGTAAAGTTGGACACCGATTACACACTGGTAACGTTTGAAATTGATATTTTTACACCCTCGTCCGGCGATTGTCTTTATATGTGAAATGGCGTTAGTCGTTACCGAAATGTGCCTAATGGTAATATTAGATGGAAAGAAATATTGAAAACTTTTAAGCCGCATAGGTATGCCTACATGCCTAGACGCGTAATTTACTTAGTGTCCATGATTCATTTATTTAAAGGGAAAATTTGGTCAAAAATTATGTACCTAATTTTATTACATAATTATAATGAGAATCGAGTACCAAGTACTCTCCTTAAGTGTTGAACATGTCACGTATCGTCAATTCGATAGACATGAAATGCGCGGTTTCTCATACTAAAATTAAAATAGATAACATTTTTAGTTACAATTATTAAAATAAAAGATGGGATCTTTACCAAGAATCGTTACGATGCCTCAAAAGAGTAGCAAAGTTTTGCTCAAGTTTGTTTATAGTTCACGAAGCAATATGAATAATTAATTTTATTGCACCTTTAAAAATATTAAGGGCCTGTTTCACCACTTTCAGATAAAGTGCCGGATAGGCTATCCACAACTTTTTTGACAGATTCTCCATACTCTATCTGTCAAGTTAAGTGGTAGATAGCCTATCCAGCACCTATCAGGAAGTGGTGAAACAGGCCCTAAGTCTTGCTAACTAAGTATATCAATTTTTTTTTATAAAATAAGTATTATGACTTTGCATTATATTGATAACATTATACTGAAAGGTACTGAAGCATGTTTAAAAGACACACTCAGAGACATTTAACGATTACGTAATTTTAATTTAATGAAGGGTTCAACGAAGCTTTAATATGGAGTTGATGTCAAAATCTTCATAACATTTTTAAGCTATTGCATAGCTTTTATCGCGGGCTTTGATCGCGGCGACCGAATCAACAAATTTTGTAACGAAAAACACCTAACTTACGTCTAACGTCGTTTCAGTTCGGCAGACTTCGGCTAGGTGTGGCTCAGAGTGTGGTGCTCGCCGCACCGACCGGCATTATAAGTGCATAAGTTGATGAAAAATGCTATGCAATAGCTTTACCACGGCAGTCCCCGAGTGCCACACGTATGTTTTTAGTTAGTTGTGAGTGCGGCTGTTAGCTGCACAACCCTGGATTGTCGAGCAAATGTCAAACAGTTACTGAAACATCTCAATTATGCCATAAAGTCTCGTGTTTTAGCCCTTTTCAAACAATTCACAGTCCAAAGTAGTTTTCATTAACAGTTCTATAATCAGTATGTAGATCGTATGTACTATAATACTGTGTGAAGGTATAATTTTTGGTATGTACCATCGAGGAAATTGATTCCTAGGCAGTTGACAGACCAACGTCATTTGATCGGCTCATGTCAATTCAATGTTAATTGTGATCTGTCGGCTGGGTTTGACGTAACGCGACCAAACTACGTAGGTCCCCCATCTACCTAGGAATCAACTTCTTTGATAGTACACTATGTTGTTAATATTAGTTATTTGAGTTCCGGTAAAGCAGTGGTTCTTAACCGGTGGTCCGTGGACCACTAGTGGTCCCTGAAGGCATTCCAAGTGGTCCGCGAAGCCATCCTAATAATATTTTGTGAGAATTCAGAAGTTAGTAAAGTATCAGTCACAAAAAAAAAACATTAAATTAAAATCTGTTACTTTTAGATTTTTGCAAATGATTCTTGTTTTCTTTATCAAACAACCCTTAATTTAGGTAAACCAACTGGGTTGTCCCCGGCAAGTCAATCATTTGGTAAAATAGTCCCTCATGACTAAAAGGTTAAGAACCACTGCGGTAAAGAGATAGGATAGTTTTTGACTCGAAAATATGTGTGGAACCCGCACGAAAAAAGAAGTTGGGAGAATGTAATATTTATTAAAATATTATTCAAACATACGGTACCTGTAACAGTAGCTATAATATGTATATTGTATAATATGCGTAAAGTGTTGCATATTTTAGGTTACACTTTAATAAATTAGTTTTGCTAATTTGTATTCATAAAGGTTACTTCAGTGTTGGTTTAAATCGCAATTTTAATGAAAACTCATAAAGTCAAAGTGCACAAACTTTGACTAGATCAACTTTATAATCTAGTGAACATTTTCTACTATATAAAATTCATTAACGAAATGCATAGTTACAAGTATAGAGGTAGTATAAGTTGATAAAAAATGATATGCAATAGATTTACCGCGGCAGTCCCCGAGTGCCACACTGTTTTTTTTTACAAAAACATTTGAATAGCACGTATAACTTTTTCAAAATTACAACACGGTATAATAATTGATGGTTGTCTGGTAGCTAAACCGCTTGAAGCGGTAGGGCCGCCATTTTGCACATTTTATAAAATTGTATTGTTATTGTTTTGTTTCTTTTGTGTTATTTTGTATGTTTATGTGCAAATAAAGGATTTATAAATAAATATAATCAAATAAATATTTTGTCAAATCGATCACGTATTTAGCAATTCGGATATTTATTCTATGGTGAGGGCTTGCAAGGGTTTAATCACTCCCTCGTGTATAAAAACCCACATTTGTCGAAATTTTCATCTGAGATTAACCGACGGAGTGTATCCGTATAACTGAATTTCCAGTGAAAACGGAGCCGCCCACGGGAAGCTTAAATAAATTACTTGCAGTAGATTTCCATCTGAACTGAAGCAAATATTGTGCCGTGTATGTTTCAGCCGTCGATATCTTTCATCATCAACATCAGGATCTGGTGGGATGATTTTATCATATGTTTTAAGATGATGATTTGGATTTATCATTATTTTCGATTGTATGTAATGGTTAGACGGTTTCTGTTTGACCGTAGTAGTAACTGGAATTCTTCCTACTCCTCCTATTTTCTTCTGATTAATTTCATTGCGGGTCCCAAGACAGTTTTAGCATGTCCCTCGGGCTTCCTGAGATCATACCAAAGGGTTTTCGTGGTTGGATATCGCTGTCGATCCTGGCGACACAGGAGATACAGTGGTGGGAATGTGTGGTGGGCCAACACCCGTTTACAAAAAAAATATGACCGTAGTAGTGAAAAGTCTTCAATCGATCCACATTAGTATCGAGTGAGTGAAATATAAAATGCAGTTCCGAATGGTGGTTAGGTAGTTGAACATCCGCAGTGAATTCGAGATATCAGTGTGGAGAGACAGCCGTCACGCCCCGGAGCGCTTCATATTGCCACCCCTTCCGAGATGATCCACAAAAGACTCCATAGGTTTCATGAAATATTAAATTTAATAATAGTTAATAATATTAAATTTAATATGATATTCATTTTATATAATATAGTCAAAATAGTATTTAAAAATAAGTGCAGTTAGGAAATCACTGATAAAAATGCGAAAGTGTTTGTTACCTCAACGCACTTAAACGCTGATTGAATTTTAACAAAATTTTGTATAAATATATTTTTACTCTCGAGAAAGGATGAAGGATAGTCTTTAACCCGGAAACATGTACCTACTATAATGATTTTATCATTAAGTTTCATTTCATTTTAACCAATTAAAATATACTGTTAAAACATAAGTTAAATATACAGCAGTTTAAAGGTCAAACATTATTCTTTTTCTACGCGGAGAGTTTAATATAAATAATAATATACAATACTAGCTGTTGCCCGCGACTTCGTCCGCGTCAATGTATGGTTTTATGAACGCTATTAAGAACATTATTTTGCTGTGATGTTATTTTAAATCTGTGATATCTAATAAAGTATTCATTTTAATCGAATGATGTAAAAGGCAATTTTGTTTTAAATTAATTAATAATACTTGTGATGAATAACGTATTTATTTGGATAAGGATTAATATAGGTCTACCAGAATCTGATGGCAATTTTTGACAGCAGATTTTCATAAAATCATTGGATAAATTTTTATATTTGCATGTTTAACACACAGAATCAGCCGCTATAAGAAAAAAAAAGGATCAAAATGTTTTATTCCAATTACCCCGGTATTGCTAGAGTCAATTTATTTTCTCACTTTTTGCCATCAGATTCTGGTAGACCTATAATTATCATCCTTATAAAAACACCTACGCAAATAATGCATTATTTTAGAACAAATTTGGTTAGCATAAAAAAGGTTATAGTGAGCTAATCTTAAAAGATATACTGTCGCGGACTTTTTTTTAGAACTTTTAAAGGGGAACAATCCTGTCATACATGATTTTTAAATAATTTCCCCCTTTTTTTCCACATTTTCCTCTATTTCTTCGCTCCTATTAGTCTTAGCGTGATAAAATATAGCCTATAGTCTTCCTCGATAAATGGACTATCTAACACTGAAAGAATTTTTTAAATCGGATCAGTGGTTCCTGAGATTAGCGCGTTCAAATAAGCCCTTTCAAATAATTTCCCCCCGTTTTTTCCACATTTTCCTCTATTTCTTCGCTTCTTTTAGTCTTAGCGTGATAAAATATAGCATATAGCCTTCCTCGATAAATGGACTATCTAATACTGAAAGAATTTTTCAAATCGAACTAGTAGTTTCTGAGATTAGCGCGTTCAAACAAACAAAGAAACAAACAAACAAACAAACAAACTAACAAACTCTTCCGCTTTATAATATTAGTATAGATGTAGATTCTTTGAAGAAAGGCACCAAAACTGTATTGTCACATAATATCAATAAAAACCGATAAAAACCGACACTGATGTGGGTACCGGAAGTTTTTTACATTCACAGAAATACCTTTTAGGTATGTTTATTTTTACCCGACTCAGTCAAAAGTATATATTTCTTTGACTGGTTTTAAAGTGAAAACTTCTTTAGCCTTATGCACTTTTTTGGGGTGGGTAAAAGAAAGTTTCAATTCGCATTGGGACACGTGACGTGATCGAATTCGCTATCAATCCTGGCGACACAGGAGATGCAGAATACAGCGGTGGGAATGTTTTGTGTGCCCGTTATGAAGGCAATTCGAATCTGCGCCTGATATCTCGCTAGAGTCTGGCTAACGAAAGCGTGTCCTGGAGTTTCCTTATAAGTTTTAATATGGCAATATTATTCTTTTGTCAAACACACTTCAAAGTCTATGTTTGTCGTTGTCTTTATTTTGTACTGTTAATTGATTTTCTAAAATAATTTCTCTAATATTGGTAAAACAATAAGATGTAACACGCGAAAGCTGCTACATACTATGATTAGTAAGTTCAAAGAAAAACAAAAGGAGAAAGAAATTGTTTTCCAAGAAAAACAACAATGTTTAGATACGATATCGGATTTTTTAGGTTTGACTTTGTAATTTTGATCCTTGAGAAAAATTAATTATAAGCGTAAGTGATCATGACTCCACTGATACAGAAGAATCTTTCGAGGTTGAGTTTTTGGACTCTGATTTTGAATATGATTCAAATTAAACATAATTAAATATCAAAAATACTTAATTTATGTACACAAATTAATAAATCTGCATACTTTTAACATTGGGTTTAATTTAATACTCAATAATTGAGTATTATAGTATATTTACTTTCGGAATAAATGTTATATAATTATTATATAACATTTATTCCGAAAGTAAACCGTTTCGAAGTTTCGAGGGTTTCGAGTGAACTAACGTTATTTTTATATAGCTTATAAAAATAACGTTAGCTCATTCTGTGTAGGCGGGGCTAGCGTTTTGACAGTAGGCTCTTAAGCTTGAATTTGTTATGTTCAGTTTTGGTAATTCGCTGCGATGCGCTACGACTCTGCGCTAGTATAAATTGACCCTGCTGCTTACAGGATTAATTGCAAAGCTGTTAGCTTTGAAATTAATCCTGTAAGCTGATCTGTCTTTAATTAAACTAACCACTGTTATTGAAACGTGTGTGGAAGGCATAATTACTATCATTAGTTAGGTTGCTACTGAACAATAATCATAATAATATGATCAAATTATATTATATTATATGATTTTATTATTTATTTGAGCATGAATTAATCCAAATATTATTATCATAAAATGTTTTCAATGTAGCAGGTATATACTCATGTGTAACTGCAACATTATTATGTTACTGATCTGATAGTTATGAGTTAT
Source organism: Cyaniris semiargus (assembly GCA_905187585.1). Classification (NCBI taxonomy): domain Eukaryota; kingdom Metazoa; phylum Arthropoda; class Insecta; order Lepidoptera; family Lycaenidae; genus Cyaniris; species Cyaniris semiargus. Next base: position 13,485,409 of record LR994547.1, read on the forward strand.
GAACTTATGACTTATGGAAGTAATATTTTTAAAGCTAGTAATTTCAGCTAGTAATATTTATTTAAAGACTTTTTTTTCCTTTTGCTTTACTTTCTTTGAATGATTATTTTGGATTGTGGTTTAGTTTTTAAAGCATATTTTATAATCCTTTTCATAGATCATTTCAACATTCCATACCATGATTACCTTTTCATTATAAGATTGTTCGACCAAAATTTTTGAGAGATTAAAAATAAAACATTAATTCATTTTTAGCATTTGTACCTACTATTTTATATTGCGTTCTTCTATTTTACCGATTTCCAAAGGACGTTCAACTGTTAAGGTGCTCCCTCATCGCGAGCATTCACTTGTAATGTAACATTATAGATTCGTTTTTGAGCATTACATTACACGACGTGTAATGTAACATTAAAGATTCAACTTTGAGCATTACATTACAATACTATCTTCCTGACTGACGAGCATTTGCGTGTACTGTAACATTCGACTTTGAGCATTCCATAGCTAGTTGTGTTACCAGTTGTATCAAGATACATTATCTAGATCACTATCAGACTACAAGGTGCGCATTGTAATGCTCGGTTTTGTATCATTACAAGGTGCGCATTGTAATGCTCGACTCTGTAACGTTACATTACAAGCGAATGCTCCCGGTGAGGGAGCACCTTTACACATAATATTTTCATGGTATTTTTACTAGCGTACGCAGTATGACTAAGTTAAACCATCGATTATAATTATATTTTATCTCAGCTGTTTGTTGCTATTGTAACTTGTAACAAACAAACACTATAACTTACCAAACGCAAATAAAGTCGTCGAAAGAAAGATATTTATTGAGGAAAAGCTTCTTTTTATTGACACAGAATGGTGTAATAAATATAACGATACGTCTGTCTATTTTTGTGTGTGAATGATGGTATTTTTATACAGCAAACTAAAAATTGTTTTAAAATTAATGCCCTATCAGAGACGACCTGATAGACTAAGGTGGACCTACGTCGTAATTTCGTCAGGCTATGTTAGGTTATATTATATTCATCAAGCTAGCAGATTATAAATTATACTGTCTTGAAATACCCGACCAAATAACGTAGCCCCATCTGCCTCTAAATAAATTTTCTGTGTGTTTTAAAATATTATTAAGTGGAAAAATACTTTTTTTTATAATCTCAAAAAAATCGGACCTTTGGAATTTATCACAAATTATTACAAAATAATAATCAGGGCGAGCGAAGCGAGCCCTAGTATATCCCACAACCTAAACATTTTGTGGTACACTTTACGGAAAAACTGTCACGCCTATTGATTTGTGCTTTAACATAGTAATTTTTATTCATAAGTAGATGTGTTATCCAGGTTGTTATCAGTCAGTCAAGGTGTGACGACGCGAGCCCTCACAAAGCTCGGCTTTTAGCTGCTAGTATATTAAAAATCTTTTCAGCACATCGGGGGCTTTGCGTAGCCATAATTCGTAGGCCGTAGCGCCCGTAGCGGACTGCTAGCGTAGTACGCTTCGTAGCAACCGCTACGAAACGTGCTACGCAAGCTACAAAAAATTCAAGACGAGTTGATTTTTTCAGCTTAAATTTTTACAAAAACGGCAAAGAATTTTCAATTTAAATATTTCTAAGCAAAATATTCAAAAATGTAAAAAAAAAAACATCATTCATCACCTATGCAAAAAAAAAAAACCTGTAAATTAGGCCATGGCTATAACGGTGGCTTTCCATTTCATACACTGTCATTCAATTTCCCGATGAAATAGATGGATTTGTATGAGAAAATAAGAAATATCTGTACATTTTACATGGCGCGAACACGGATGATCGGATGATAGATAAGCTTCATCTATCAACGTCAGCTAAATTAAAATATTTGAGCTTTCCGATGCTATCTGAATTACTTTCCCAGACGAAATAATGGCGGATGATTAATACTTAGTTCGGTAAATTAATATAAATTATCTGTTTGTCACCTGTTTCATCAGTATTATCGAGGCACTTTAGAAGATCACCATTGGAGATTGAGTGGATGTTTTTCACGAGTAAAACAAAATAAAAAAAATAGTACGGCAGAGAGCGTACTCATCATAATGAGAACACTAGATCATTTCTTTAACATGGCCTTTTTTATTTTCTACACGGCCATTTAAAAAAATCGTTCTAGTCCCAGTCGAACTCGCGCACGAAAGGTTCCGTACCGTTATAGAGCAAAAATAGGCAAAAAATTGTGTTTTTTGTATGGGAGCCCTTAAATTTTTATTTTATTTTAATTTTATTATGAATTATTAAAGTTCACATATTTTTAAGTGCCTGTTTGTTGTCATTATAGATATCGAGCAAAAAACTCTGTATAAAAAAGAAGGAAATTTGTTGTATGGGAAGCCCCCCTTAAATAATAATTTTATTTTGTTTTTATAGCGGCAAAATAAATACACAATCTGTGAAAATATCAGTAGTCTAGCCGTTTTTTAGATACAGCCTGGATACAGACAGACAAACATACAGACAGACGGACAGACAACGAAGTTTTAGTAATAGGGTCCCTTTTTAACATTTTGGGTACGGAACCCTAAAAATAGATGAAATCGGCCCACTCTTTAATGCCACGACAGACAGAAATATTGTCAACTTCCAAGTTTTTATCGGTGTTTAAAATGCATAAAGTTCATAAGGTGCATTAAATAGACTTGAACTTTCAATAAAGCTTTGACTGTAACGTGTGAAGTAAAGCGGTTTATATTTATATTCGATATTGCACTGCATTTATTATACCTTTGATGTCGAGCCATAATAAATGCAGGCTCTCGAGACCAGTAGTTCAGCTGCCGTATAAAATAAATATTACATTATTGTAAAAACCATCAATATGCTCGAATCTAATAAAAATCGGCAACGCTATCTTAGGATTAATTCACACAGAAATGGCAGCGCAGCGGCGAGCATTTTCAGTGTCATATGATTTCAAACTTTATGTTCATTATTGTAATACATAGTATCGCTTGAGAAACTTGGAAAGTCTCGCGGCCGCTAGCGGCCGATGGCAGCCGCCAATTCTCAAGCTATAACTATGTATTACAATAATGAAGATAAAGTTTAAAATCATATGACATGAAAGTGCTCGCCGCTGCGCTGCCATTTCGGTGTGAATTGACCCTTATTCAGGGAATGCGGGTACCTGCTTTGAACTATTTTTGGTTTCTTTCTATTTGAACATGTTATTCATAAAGCCCACGCATTTTATCTACTTACTTTATAAAGAGCCAAGCTAAATATATTCCTAAAACGAGCAACTAATATTATTATTTAATAAATTATTACAATAAAGCTTTATAAATGGCAATTGTAAAATATTAATAACTAAATGCTGCACATCTCAGTTCGCGTGGTAATTCGTTTATCGCATGGTAACCAACATTTTCCGTTATAAAACCTCCCTATATCCTTACCCGGGGTGAAGTACCTGCATAAAAATTTTCATCAAAATTGATCAGCGATTTAATAAGCTTAAAGAAGTAGACAGACAGACAGGTTGACTAAAAGCGTGCCATGCGTAATAGTTTTTGGTATTTGAGATTTATTATTAAAATCGTGTCTAACCTTATTTAAATAACACTTTATTTATCAATTTAACACTTTCATTATCATGGCCTTTTAGGGTGCGTTTCCACCGACTCCGTGTCGGGGGCGGAGAGGAGCTTAGCGGTGCCGAATTGAACAATCACCATGCTCGAAATCTTCGCTTCGCTTCAATGGAACAGCACGATTGGTCAATTCGGGCACCGCTAAGCTCCTCTCCGCCAGGCTCCGCGTTAGTGGAAATGCAACCTAATTCTGCCTAGGTTCCGAAATAAAACCTAGTATACTGGCGCCTATAGATTATTATAACTTATGAGTCTATAATGGCATGGCAAAATGGTGCGTAGTAACAAGCATTATTAAGCACCGCTCATGAATTAACATTAAACCAACATCATTAAAATACTCCTATGGGATAACTCCTAGTTAAAATTAATTTACATAAGCATCTGCGTTGAATCCTTCGAATTATAATTTTAATAGCCTCGGGGGAAATCATGTTATTCTATTAGCTTTGTTTGTAATAGGCCAACCTTTTTCACCTTTGTATTTTATTGAAATACCCAAGAACGTTATAACGAAACTATAGCGAGTCTGAGTAAATTTGCGGATAATTGGTAAAGACAATGTCCAATAGTAACCAAAATATTAGCCTAGAAAGTTAATAAGTTAATTAAATTACGTAATCATTTTCGAATTAAACTCTCTACAGACTTAAAACTTACTCTTCATAAGAGGGATATTAAAAAGTGCTCGTCGTTTTGTACGCTTCTAAAAAACAGGAATATTATATTATATGTTGCTTAACATATTTATATGAAGCACTGTATATTATACAAGCTAAATTAAGTATTTAAAGATGAATAACATCTATAAGCGTTTCTTCGCAGAATTGAAATTTGTTTCACATACAGTTAATTTAATTTACTGTGTTTTGCTCCTTCAGATTTAAATATTGGTTCCTGCAGGCACTACTACTATATCACACGCCCACCCAACTGTCACGATCAAACCAATCCTAAAAATCCGAGCGATGATAGCTACATTCACACAAAATTGAAATTTTAAGCACTGTCACATTTAGGGCCTGTTTCACCACTTACTGATAAGTGCCGGATAGGCTATGCGCAACTTATCTGACAGATACTCCATACTCTATCTGTCAGATAAGTTGCGGATGGCCTATCCGACACTTATCAGGAAGTGGTGAAACAGGCCCTTAACATTTTAATTTTGTATTATTTTTATGCTTATTCCTTCGTCTCGTTCCACCACTTCCACCTCTGTATGAATCAACCCTAAGGGTTAATTCAGATATAGATGCATTTCTAAATTTGTACTGAATTGACAGATTGGCATGTCGTCTCACGCAATTGAAATCTGTCAAATCCTTACAAATTTAGAAATGCATCTACGCGTCGCGTTGCGGCATGAATCGACCCTAATAACTCCATGTTTCAGGATGCGCTACGCGGGCGGCGCTGCGCGTCGCTGCGTTCTGCCGCCACCCCGCTCCGCGCCGACGACTCGGGGCGTAGCACCCCATCGGTACCCCATCGGGCGCTCCCATCCCCCGTCGAGGTGCAACCTCCCAAGAAGTCCAACTGGGAGGTCATTGAACATTTCTCCTCCAGCCGGAGCAAGAACAGCCCCACTTCGGTAAGTCTAGGTTTAAGTCTCAATTCAGACCGCAACGCCACGCGTAGATGCATTTCTAAATTTGTACTGAATTGACAGATTTCGTGAGCGTGAGACGTCTTGCAAATCTGTCAAATCCATACAAATTTAGAAATGCATCTGATCTACGAGTCTCAATTGACCCTAATATTGTCTTGACTCCCTATAGCTTTTTGGAATTAAAAATAAGGAGCTGATTACTATTGCCAGAAAATGACACCCTGACGAACTTGGTATTACGGACGGTGTACGTTATTCCAATCCGATCAATCCAGCGCTGCTTGCTACTCGAATAATATAAACAGGCACTGAAATGTACTGGAATGCAATTTAATACATTCGAGTGCATTTCAGTACCCGTTTATGTTGTGGTAAGTTTACATTATTCCAATTCAGTAATCCAATCAAGCTCTGGATTAGAACACTGGATTTGAATAATGTATACCCGCTATGACTATAAGTACACCGAAATACGTAGAAAATTTTTAAAATGCAAGCCAAAACTTTCCTAAAAATTGCCTACAGCTGTTGTAGCTTTTTTTTTCTTTTCTAATGAAATAAGGGGGCAAACGAGCAAATGGGTCACCTGATGGAAAGCAACTTCCGTCGCCCATGGACACTCGCAGTATCAGAAGAGCTGCAGGTGCGTTGCCGGCCTTTTAAGAGGGAATAGGGTAATGGGAGGGTAGGGATGGGAAGAGAAGGGAATAGGGGAGGGAAGGGAAGGGAATAGGGTAGGGGATTGGGCCTCCGGTAAACTCACTCACTCGGCGAAACACAGCGCAAGCGCTGTTTCACGCAAAACCGTTTTTGGGGTTCCAAAATGGTGTTTCATTACTCTTCTAAATGCTACTTATGATTAAGGTAAAATATTACTATCTGTTACTAAGCAAAACGAATTATATTTTAACTACTAAAATAATTGGGTACTCGAAACAATGCAATAAGAACTTTATTTTCACAATGGTTTTAACTTACAAACCTTTTATTACGTTCATTAGTTTTAAAACCGCTCTATTATTTTTAGTTTTCTATTGTAGCAACAGTAATGTTATGAATATGTTTTAAGTATGTATATATGTTCGTAGAGGTAAAATATCAATTTATTGATAATATTTTCTCTCCACATAGGTCCTTGATGGTCAATACAAACTATTACGAACGTAGGGGATTATTCGTCGACGATTGTTTGGGAAACAGCTTCGCAATTATGGTTATTCATAATGTCCCAATGTAAGGTGGCATGAACACTGTTAAGTGAATATGAACACGAATTCCTTACAATCAAAGTTGTGTTTTAAATAATCTATAAAAAAATTCACAACAACCGACTAGATTGTGCAGCCACGGTTCCAGATTTTAGTGACGGACCCTTTTGATAAATGTACAACAATCATGTTAAAAATCGTTTACAATATTTGAAAATATTGTAATCGCTTTCTCATCTTTTTTGCCTTGATTAAATATTAAGAAAATTCTGTAAAAAAAAAGCCGAAAGCTTTTGTAAGACAATAAACAAAGAGAGTCAATATTTAATTACGATTTCGAAAGGAAAATATTGAAGGAAAGTAAGTTTGAGAGAGCTTGTTAGAAAATGTTTTATTAATTTAAGAAAATAAATAATGTTTTCTTTGGGTTCCGAATATAACTGAATGTTCGAATAATAAAACAATATTTGGCTGAAAATAATATTTCCTTTTAAAGGAATATTCTTCTCCAATAACGAGAAATATAGAGCCCCAATAAAACGGTAGATTATTGTGTTTGAATAATTTACCATAGCTGCTAGTTACGTACACGACCGGGAGAATATTTTTTTGATTGAACATAAAAAATATAAATATGTAATTTATAATAATAAGTATGTTGCGTATAAGCTCATAAGATTAAGCATATAAGCATATAAGCCTTTTTTATTATTGCATAAAAATTGGCGCATTGCGGCTTGTTAAAGCAGTTTATAACAAAACTTGGGCGGGACCTCTCACTCTCGAGCATGGTTCACTGCATGCTCGAGAGGTCGGTCCCTTTGAGGTAGACCGGCCGGTCGTGGAGGGAGTCCTGTGTTAGACAGATCCGGGACATCCCTCCGTATACGGCTGAAGGCCAACCGCAGGTGGTTTTAGTGGGTGAGAGTCCCACATACCCCCGGGGTGCTGCAGCTTTTAGCTGAGGCACACCCCCAACCCGGGGCACCCATAAAGGGTTTCCCCTGCGCACCAAAAAAAAAAAAGTTTATAACAAAACGAATTTGATCATCGATTTTGATTTCTCTTTGTTATACAAAATAAAACTTCAGGACAGTGCTATTAAATTATCTATTGCATTAATGGTCTATCGATTCTCATTTCCAATCACAAATGAAACATATTATAAAATACACAATGACGCTGGTAAATTCTATTGGCAATTAACATTATAATTCCTATGAAATACACGTGTACCGAAATCATAACTTTGTCTGCGTGTGTTTGATTTTGGAAGCAGAAATTTCATTAACAATCAGTAATTGTTATCGCTAGCTGTTAATGCTAGTAGATCATACAATTATTGAAGACGTGAGTGGATGAACACGATAACTAACAGTAAAAAAAATTGCCGTTTTTTTTTTTTGCATTTTTCTAGCCCTAAAGCCTCCGATTTAGGGCCAGAAAAATAATTTGTAATTAAAAAACTGCATTATATGTGTAGCCAGATATATTAGCCAGGAGATGAAGCAGATATGTTTCAAGGTTTGTTCAAATAATAAGGAAAAAAATGAGTAAATATCCGTATGTTCCAAAATGTTAGTTATCGTGTTCTCGCACTTACGTCTTCAATTATTAATATTATGCCATAGATAATATCTATGATGATACAATTGGCATATTTTTTGAATCTCATATTTTATCAGTCATAAAAAATATTTCCATTCCGTAATCTTTGCCACTTGTATATCTCACGTGGACAAAGGAATGTATGACACGGTGTTTTTTATTGGTAAGGGCATAAACATACATGCTGCGCCGAGGGGGGAAAAAGTGGGGAATTTACTTTCTCACCTAAGTCGTGCCGGCCCTTGTGACCCTAAGACGGAGGAAAAGTAGACCACTTTCCCTCCGTCTTAGGGTCAAATCAGACGGCAACGCGACGCGCAGGTGTATTTCTAAATGTGTACTGAATTGACAGATTTTAATTGCGTGAGACGTCTTGCTAATCTGTCAAATCCATACAAAAGAAATGCATCTGCGAGTCGCGTTGCGGTCTGAATTAACCCTTAGGAATGTTCGATTAAACCACGTGTCCTGTGACCAGTTTATGATTAAGGTAAAATATTACTATCTGTTACTAAGCAAAACGAATTATATTTTAACTACTAAAATAATTGGGTACACGAGTCGAAACAATGCAATAAGAACTTTATTTTCACAATGGTTTTAACTTACAAACCTTTTATTACGTTCATTAGTTTTAAAACCGCTCTATTATTTTTAGTTTTCTATTGTAGCAACAGTAATGTTATGAATATGTTTTAAGTATGTAGTATGTAAAATGAGTAAATATCCGTATGTTCCAAAATGTTAGTTATCGTGTTCTCGCACTTACGTCTTCAATTATTAATATTATGCCATAGATAATATCTATGATGATACAATTGGCATATTTTTTGAATCTCATATTTTATCAGTCATAAAAAATATTTCCATTCCGTAATCTTTGCCACTTGTATATCACACGTGGACAAAGGAATGTATGACACGGTGTTTTTTATTGGTAAGGGCATAAACATACATGCTGCGCCGAGGGGGGAAAAAGTGGGGAATTTACTTTCTCACCTAAGTCGTGCCGGCCCTTGTGACCCTAAGACGGAGGAAAAGTAGACCACTTTCCCTCCGTCTTAGGGTCAAATCAGACGGCAACGCGACGCGCAGGTGTATTTCTAAATGTGTACTGAATTGACAGATTTTAATTGCGTGAGACGTCTTGCTAATCTGTCAAATCCATACAAAAGAAATGCATCTGCGGGTCGCGTTGCGGTCTGAATTAACCCTTAGGAATGTTCGATTAAACCACGTGTCCTGTGACCAGTTTAATTTTTTTTTAAACAGCCAAAATATCGCCGCCAAAAGTAGTTTTCTCTTCAAAAATTATATTAACACGTGGAAACAAACTTCTTTGCGAAAGAAATCGTGGGTGTTTTTAAAAAATCAACGGTAAATCATAAAAAAACCTAGCTGAGCTCACATTTTATGAAAGTTGAAAGAGAAGTTCTGCAAATAGGTAACTTGAGCCACAATAAGAAACCACATTGAAACATCAAACAGGGGTAAGAAGCAAGTATACCTTAGCTTCTTATTGTTTTATGAAGCAATAACCTGCAAAACAATAACTCCCTGGAACAAAGAACCTGAGAAAACCTAGTTGCGGACACGTTTTTGCAAATAATGCTCATTTCTATATTAGAAACTGAGGTTCAATCAAGTTTTGTTTAAAAAGCAAAGCGGTTAAGAATAATTTCTTAGCCGCTTTTTTAATAATAAAAAAACATTAACGTCTTCTTTATAATAGCAATTAATTTTGACAGCCTCTATTAGTTTCCTGAGCAAACTATGTTAAGAAATAGATTCGTAGGCAGATAGCGGACCTAAATAGGTCTATCGGTTAAATCATAACTCGACTAAATAGTCGAGTTATGGTTTAACCGATAGATTAATAAAAATTAAATAAATAGTAAACAATTGTCCCTTCCTAAGGGGGAACAAGAGGTCTAAAAAAAGAAAAAAAACCTGATAGATTATTTCGATGGCCACAACGAATAAACGTGCAAGAGCTCTTACCCAACATTTTTTTTTCGTATTTTCGTTTGCATGGCCTATGATACACCTAAATAATTTATTTTTTTAATATTCTTGACTTAAAATAACGATTTTATAGCACAGTAGACCTTTATTGTACGGAAAAAATAATAACATATATCACAATAATAATAAAACATGCGCTTATTTCAGATTATTTGTTTATTTGGGTTCACCAGAATAAACGTGTTGAATCGATCTGCCACTCGTGTCTATCCTTTCCTTTGGGTAATAACTCTTGCACGATTATTCGTGTAAAAATGCAAGCGACTTTTATCAGTACTAATGTCTCATTGCAGGCGGCAAAACTTTGAATATAATAATTATAGCTATTATATTATCTTTTGCTAATTTCTTTTGTTTTTTCTACTTTTGTAAAGGTTTAAGCCGTAATATTATTCGCTCATGAATTTGAAGTTATTTTTTTTATTTTATAAGATAAGGGGGCAAATGAGCTAACGGGTCACCTGATTGAAAGCAACTACCGTCGCCCATGGACATTATCAGAAGAGCTGCTGGTGCGATGCCGGCCTTACCTGGCGCTAATACTCTCTCTTTTTGAAGGATTGCAGGTCGTATAGGTCCGAAAATACTGCTGGTGGTAATTCATTTCAGAGTTTTACAGTGCGCGGCAGAAAGTTACGGGAAAAACGCACGGTGGAAGACTGCCACTCATAAAGGTGATGAGAATGATATATTTTTCGCGTGAAACGATGGCGAAAAGTTGCAGAGGCATGATTCCGAACAATTTCTCAGAGCACTCCCCGTGATACAACCGATAGAGGATACAGAGTGAAGCTACATCTCGGCGTAATTCCAAGGGGTCCAGCCTGTTTGAAACACTATGGCAGTCAACGATTCGAGCAGCCCTTCGTTGGATACAATCTAAAGGGAGTAGTTGGTATTTTGGCACCTCTTCCCAGAGATGAGAACAGTATTTCATATGAGACTGAACCTGCGCCTTGTTGGTCCGGACTGAAATACTGTCTCGCTCTGTTAAGAACACCAAGGTTTTTCGAGGCTAACTTGGCCTTACCCTTTAGATGACATCGGAATTGGACTTCGCTCGATATGTTTACGCCAAGTATTTCAAGGAAATTGTTAAAGAGGCGCCCTGAAAACGAGAGTATACGACCATTGGTGTCTTTTTAGTGGTGAACGTGTAGACTGGTGTCTTGGCGGGGTTGAATTGGACTTAGTAACGTCTACCCCATTCAGAGACTTTCTCCTGTGAATTCTCTATTTTATCTTATTTATTATTGTATGTAACATCACTCTAAATCCAATATGGCCGACCATCCAAGATGGCAAAATAATTATTTTCTATGCAGTCATACAATATGGATATTAATTAATGAAAGGGCTTTTTGAGGGTAACTCAAAAACGAATGTAATTTCATTCTACATCCAACATGGCGGCTCATCCAAGATAGGGGAAAAGTTATTTTTAATGCACTACTGCAATATGGGTATTAAATGAAAGGGCTCATTTGAAGTAACTGGAAAACGAATGTAATGTCATTCTACATACAATATGGCGGCTCATCCAAGATACGGGAATAGTGGTTTTTAATGCACTTCTGCAATATGGGTATCAAATGAAAGGGCTTATTGAGATTAACTCGGAAACGAATGTAATGTCATTCTACTGCATGAATGGTGAGATATGTTCAATACTCGAGGACGTGATATTTGGCTATTATATCAGATGAAAAAAATATATATAAAAAAATGATATCAATTGATCACTGAGTAAATGTAGCTTAAAGTTAAATAATTATTTATCCAACGCATGGACACCGCGCGCGGGAAGGTTAGCGGTGCGGCGTTTCTTTGATGGCGCACGCCGCCCGCCGCGCCGGCCGCATAGTATGCCTACTTGCCTAGCCGCGTAGTTTACTTAGTGTCCATGATTCATTTAATTTGAAGGGAAATTCGGACAAAAATTAAGTACCTAATTTTATTACATAATTATAATGAGAATCGAGTACAGAGTACTCTCCTTAAGTATTGAACATGTCTCACCAGTCATGTTGTATATCCAATATGGCAGCTTAGCCAAGATAGGGGAATAGTTATTTTAAAAAACTTCTGCAATATTATAGGTATCAAATAAGAGGGCTCATTGAGAGTAAATTGAAAAGTAATAGTCAAGTCGTGTCATGTCGTGACATGTCATGTCGTGCCGTGTCGACGTGTTGTGTTGTGTTGTGTCGTGTCGTGACGTGACGTGACGTGACGTGACGTGACGTTACGTGACGTAGATGGTGCGTTTGTATGAAGATAACTTACTTCCCCTCATTATACTATGCCAACACAATATGGAACTCGTTCTGATTAGTCAAAACTAAGTACATATAAAAATCTGTTGTTTGACCATTCTTTGTCGTTCCTTATATTCCAACGAAAAATCACTCAAAACTATGTAAAATTAAATGTTTTCACAGAATATTATTTGTCAGTTGCATACGAAACGGACAGGACCGAACTGGGAACGAAGCAATATTAATATTGAATTAGCAGAATCCTGGGCACATATTAAAAAGTTACGGCGTATCGACGGTTGAAGAAGCGACTGACTTTATAATATTATTATGTTTAGCTATATCCTAGCACTGCTGTATTAACACTTTATACTTATTAATGTTTTCTTTGGATTTAATACATTTTATATTATTATGTATGAGTTTGGGATTCATTTTTAGAAGATTATTATCATTTTAGATTGTCTCACATAAGAAATCTTAACAGGTCGCTACAAAAATATGATTTCTTTCATAAAAAATACTTATGATATTATATAATATCTACGTTTGAACGAAATTAGTTTCAAATGAATAAAAATATAATAATAAAATAATTTCAAAGTATTTAACACTAGATGAGGGATGGCAAAAAACGAATTTTGAAAAAAATCCGGATTGACGGATTTTTCCATGCTCAAATCCGGATTTGAGCATGGAAAAATCCGTCAAATCCGGATAATCCGGATTTTTTTGAATTTTTTAAAATATTTTTGATAAATAGCTTTAAATGCGAGTTATTTTCTGTTATTTATTTATTAAACATTAATTTTAAAAGTGCAAAATCAGACGATTCAAAAATTAACATTTTTCTTAAGTTAAAGATTTTCACTTGCTCGTAATAAAGTAAGAAATTAAAATAACAGTATCCGGTAATTAAAATATTAATAACAACTTTAAAATACCTGGATAATTTTTTTTACTATTTAAATAAGTGGAATTCCAGCTAACAAGAAAAGCCTAAACAATCTCCGCTTTATCAACGACTTGGTCCTTTTTGCTCCTACAAGCGCATATCATCAATTAGTTATAGTAGGACTTAGAATAAACAGGTCTAAGACACAAACTATGACTAACTGAACGAGAAATAGGGAAAAAAAATCACTATGTCTACTTGGACCAATTAGTTTATTTTGACAACAGACAAGGAAAGGCAGAAAAACTGGTCCATAAAGAAGCTGATGAAGGGAAACATACCGATCTCAGTGAAGCGCAGACTCATCGACATGTGTATTTCGCTCGTCCTAACCAACGGTGCGCAAACTCGGACATTGACCAGTTTACAAAAGTTTCAACTCGGGGTCTGCCAAAGAGCAATAGAGCGCAGTATGTTGGAAGTAAGTCTTCTCGGCAAAACAAAAAAATCCATATTGTGCCCACAACAAGAATCTCAGACGTAGGAGTCAAGATGGCCAAGCTAAAGTGGCATTGAGCTGGTCCCGTTATCCGTATGCATCTTGGCTACATATCGACCAAGATGAAAACGGATATGAGTGGGTGGGTATCAAGCTTAGGAAAAGATGCTTTGAAGACATTTTCTTCTCTCCGATTGCAGATCATTGTAACCCTGACGTCACGACGACCCTTGAGGATCTATTGTGACTCCTTCTTATTAGAGTACCGTCCACAACCCAGTCCTGTCAATATAAATTGAATGATGTGGTTCAGGTTGGAGCCACTAATTTCCTCTTTAGTTGAGTAGGAGAGTTTCTGCTCTGTAGTAGAGTAGAAAAGTCAAGGAGAAGGCGAAAAGGAGTCTCGTCCTTCTCCTCGCAGAATCTGCAAGTCGTAATGCAATTAACATATTTTATTCTGTAAAGGTAAGGATTTTTATTTGGTTTCTACGCATGGTGAGTATTAATTCTGACAGTTTTTTTTTTGTTGAAGCCAGGAAATAGTGCCTTAGAATGTTCAAGGCGAGGGGTCTCACCCCATTGCTTTTTGCTTAGTCTGCGACCCCATTCCTCGAGCACTTGCTTTGTAGTACTTGAAGATACCACAACACTATTATGCAGACCGCTTCTGGGCCGTATATCTCTCAGTCTCAAGCTTAGCCAGCTCGTCAGCGGTTTCGCTGCCAGGCACGTTACTGTGACCCGGGGACCCATCCTAGTCGGACTGGATGAAATTTCTGCTGCAGTCAGTACTTTAAGTGCAGCTGACTGTCAGAGAAGATGAAAACATTTTTATTTACTAGTGCCATCTCCTGGCTCCATAGCGAGCAACCGATGATTGCAAAGACTTTAGCCTAGAATACGGTTGTACACTCACAAACTTTCGCATTTATAATATTAGTGTAATACACGCTAGGTCATAAGAAATTAAAAAATGTCGTTACTATTTTAAAACAAGATTTAAAAAATGTAAATATACTTAATTAAAACCGCCAAATAAATAAGCAATGCAATGTTGGACATACGAAGTACTGAGTTGGGTACCTAACGACCACGCAACTTTGTTATAGCGCCTTTATACAATTGTGAATGTGTATGTTAGGGAACATACCCATACTACGTGACCTACTTTTTAAGATTTTTTGATACTATGAAAATACTTTGAAACCCAATAGTTTGCCAAAAAGAAATACTTGACACCAATATTTATAATAATTATTACTACTTAATTAATTCATCAAGCCCCGCACGGTCACCGGTGACCGAGACACAATAGAATATATATTGTGTCTCGTTTTCCCACGATCGACGGGTTAAATATGGGAATAAAAATAACGATCACCAAAAAATACTTTGATACCCAATAGTTTGCCAAAAAGAAATACTTGACACCAATATTTAAGATATACTATAAAGGTGTAACGAAACTAAGTGATAATACTTTAGGATGTGTATGTGTTCCTTATAGTGAGTTTACTGTGAAAGTAGCAGCGCTGAATGAGCAAATTTTTTTTCACTTTTGTATGGGCAAGTGCCCTAGTGTAACGAGTTTCTCCATACAAAAGTGAAAAAAAAAATTTGTCTTTTAGCGCTGTTACTTTCACAGTGAACTCTATGTAAGGAACACATACATACCCTAAAGTATTATAACTTAGATTTATGTATGAATTGTATGATGTATATAATAATACTCTAAAAATACAATAGAACAATCAGAGAAATTAATTTCTAGGCAGATGGCGGACCTAAGTAATTTGGTCGCGTTTAAAGTTAAACCCAACCGACAGATCACAATTAACATTGAATTGACATGATCCGACTACATGACGTTTGTCTGTCAACTACCTAGGAATCAATTTCCTCGATGGTACATACTAGCTATTTTAGTTACGACTGTAGTTCAAATTGTAATCGAACACCAAATATAGTAAATGATCACCAAGCTTGACAGCTTCACGAAACTTCAAAATGCCTGACAAGTGACAACAGTGCCTGTTTTTTTTTAATAGCTGTTGGCTATAAATAACCATAATAAATGCCAGTGTCAAGTATTAAATGGCGAGAAAAAAAAATTCGTATGACGTTTCTCTTGGCGAAATTGACTACGTGACAAAACTCTAGACCCCCCCCCCCCCCCTAGATGGATCACGTAGTATAGGTATGTTCCCTTAGATATTATACGATACATCATCAATTTTATATTACGTAAAAGCTTATTTTTTCAAAATTTTATCTACTATTCGAAATAACCAAAAATCCGGATTTTCAAAAATAAAAATCCGGATTTTTCATAAGCCTAACAAACCCGGATTTTTCGGATTTCGAAGTATCCGGATTGCAATCCCTACGCCCGCAACTCCGCCGGACTCCGGAACTCCGGAACCGTACATTTTACGAGTATCATATGTGTAGAATCCTAGGGACACTAGCTCACTAATACACCCAGTACCACAGTGGAGCGCACGTCCATCCTCGGTCACTGCCACTACACAACTGTCCCGTTGACAGCTTGACAGATGACTTATATATATACTGCTGTCCCCACTACTGGTGTTTATGAGACAATGTTAAATATTATCTACTATACAGATACACTACACTATGTACCAAATTCCAGCAAAATCGGTTTTACACAACCATACTAGTCACTCTAGTAGACTTTACAAAATTACTTGTAAAAGTCAAACTATGATCGGAATGACAAAGCGCAAAAGTATGCGTCAGCTTAGTTAAAATAGTTAGTGCTTGTTGAGAACTATGTCCTAGGGTTACGAAAGACCGTCAATATGGATAGTTATGCTGAAATGATTCGAGAAGTTTACAAGTGCTTAACTATTTATGCCTGGGTTACACGGTGCGAGCTGCCATGCGAGCTGGCCTAGTCAGTTACTACTTACTGAGGAGCTACTTGCACCATGTGACCGCATCATACGAGTAACTTTCATGTGCGAGTAGGTCAGTTGCTCGCGTGCGAGTTACTATAACATTTTTACTGTCTACTGCGACGTCAGCAGCGTGCATGTGACCCAAGGAGGCGAGTCGAGCTGCTCTCGTGCGACTGTCACTTCAGCTGTTCGCACTGTGTAACCTATCCCTTACTCGCAATAAATTTTTAAGTGAAAACTTTTTTAGCGGCGTTGTGATTGCGAACTCACGTGGACACGTGATCTGCTTGAAATTTCGTAAGACGTTTCTTTTAAGCATCGCTTCAGGGCTCGTATTAGTGTAACCGATCCAAAGTGTACCAAAGTCTACTCGGCATTCAGTGGGAAGAATCTAATAGAAATTAGAATGCAAGTAAATCCATACTTCCATAATAACAATATTATTAATTAAGCATGTCTCTCCGTCCGTATGTTACGTCTTTGTTTGAAATATGGTATGACGATACTTTGAGCCCCGAAAGGAATAATACTTTTAATCCCGAGAAAAAGTACGTCTCCCGCGCGATAAACGGATTTTGGAGAAACGAAGTTGCGGGCGCCATCTAGTTTTACATAAACATTCATTTATCATAATAAAGCTTTACGTTGCAATAACCCCATCAATAAAATTATACCCTCTATTCAGACCATTCGACACAGTCAAAACATGAAATTCAGGGCCACGGTGAAATATTCAGTGAACATTACGGTCAAGGGTAGGGACACAATACATACAGTAAAATCGGACTTGTTCTTGAAGACAAATTACGCAATGCAATGATAAATTTAAAGACGCAAGAAAGCAAGGAAATAATTAAAAATATGGTTAAGATACTCTAAGCTATCTGGATATGATGATGATGATGACTCATGAGCATTGACAGAACGGTCATTTAAAAGATTACCCAAATAAATAAACACAGACATATTAATATGGCCGGCTACCACCCAAATGCACATTGTACATTATGTTTTTGGGGTTACCTACTTGCCTACTTGGTTGAACGGACGTACCGTCACTGCACACTCTAATGTATGAAGATGGTTTACTGTGTGAATTTATATTGTGGCAGCAAGGTATATAAATAGGGATGATGCGATGGATTTATTATGGGAAATCGAGTACAAACAAAATATATGTATTGGTATAAAGAGTAATAATATTCCAGTCCTTACAGATGACGAAACATTTCGTTCAGGTATCTATCGTATTAGTCTGATATGTGATAAAGTTGTATACGAAAACAGCTGAAGTAGGCATACATTATCAAGTTTTTAAAAGACGGGGTTATATTTCACTTCTCAAACGCCGCGTTGGCGGTGAGAGAGTAGACGGTGGGAGAGTAGACTACTGCACTGAATGCCGAGTAGACTTTGTACACTTTGGATCGGTTACACTAAAACGAGCCCTGAAGCTCTCGCATGCAAGAACCTCTTTCGAACAACGTCCGCCAAGACCGTCGTAGAGTCAACATCCTGAGGATGCTCCGGTGTTGGGGCGAAACGCGGTTCGAGGTTTTCAACTTGCATGGTGGTAAGTGGCCTTGCACAAATTTGCTAGCATTATTGCTTGTGTGGTGGTTGGTGGTGTTTGCAGGTTCTTGCATGCGAGTGTACGCACTACGCATAGACAGTGTGAGAGAGGAGGGAGGTGCTGTACGCATGCCTATGCGTATACTGACTCATTTATTTATAGGTTGAGGTTTATTTCGCAGAATATTGCTAAAAATAATAACATACTAAATTTTAAGCTATGAATTTCCGCAAAGTAACGCCTGATTATATTAACTAAACGTTATATTGATGAAAAGTACTTAGTACGTTAGCTATTACTCACGAAAAAGGAAAAAGATAAGCGACACATACATTTAAGTGACAGAAACAGACGTCTGTCTCAACCAAACATGTGTACCCATGGGAAATTTACTTAATAAAACTCTACTGACGATATACCGGTTCGAGGAAAGTGAATTTTTCTTAAGTAATTTCAGTACATGTATGTTAGGTAACCAAATTGCAAATACCGTGAGATTGTAATTTACCTAATCGACTGTAAAAAGTGTTTTGGTTATTTTGATTACGTGTTAAAATTCACAGTTTCAAATAAGAAATACCAATATTAAACTGTCGTAGGCTCAATTTATACCGGCGCGGAATGGAATGGAAGCGACTTTGCAACAAAACTGCACATAGCACAATGAACTTTATGTCAACAGTATAACTCACAAATTAAATACGAGCCAAAAATTGGACGCGCGTCTTCCGCGGAATTCTCAAGAATTCTCCGGTATCAATTCCAATCCGTGACGGTGTAAATTGAGCCGTACTATACCTACGTTTGAGATTGTTTGTGCCGGTCCATTATGGGCCAACGTGAAAAGGCCTCATCTTAGGCAGCGATCACACCAATTAACTGACTGTCAGCCTCTGAAAGTGACCAAGCGTCGAAAAAGTGAACATGTATGGAAATACTATAAACTGCATACAGTTTATGTCAACGTGTTTGATGTGAACGCAGCCTAAGTTATATTATGTAAGCAAGTCGCCAAAGCCGAAATCGGAACAAAATTAATATTTTCCGTTGCAGGAAAACTCTATTTTTAATACAAAAAGCTATGAGCCAAAACGTTTACAGGCTTTAAAAACGCAGAAGCACACTAAGGGCAACATCTAAGATCCATAAATTTTATGCGCCCCAACACACCCCAATAACACGCGATGTTTTCCCACGCCCAGTCAGGTCAGAGGGGGTCACAATTCTCATCGTATGTCCCCTAGTCCGTAACATGACCAAACAGCGCACAATCCTGAATCGCACTATCGAATTTTCTGAAATTAGGCTCGATTTTTTTGCGCCCGCCCGAACGCGCAGTTTCGACGCAACGCGAGCAAAATATATATGTGTTACGCTCAAAGAACGAAAACGCTCAGTGAGCGGAAAAATAGCTCGCAACGCGTCCGGCGCGGCGTCGCGCGTCGTGGTCACACGTGAAACAGCCACGGCCCACGACGCGTTTCGGCAATCACAAAAAGACCATAACGCGTTTTGAACATTTATTCTTACCATATCGCAAAAGCAATAGTTTAAAATTAAAATCCCTAATCGTTTTAAGTGAATTATAAGTATTATTGACAAATTATTAACAATATTATATTTTTGTGTTCAGTAATTTGTTACTTCATATTATGTTGTTTTCATATTGTTTTTTTAATATATAAAGTAATCTGATCTCAATAAATAATAAAAATATAGTTTTATTTTAATTTATATAATTTAAAATATATAATACTACTAGTTGATGCCCGCAACTCCGTTGCGCCAGATAGACAGACAGACAGTAATAATATTATTACTAATTACTTAAAAATATCCATAACTCCATACTATCCGTACTAATATTAGTACGGATAGTATGGAGTTATGGATATTTTATAAATAATAATGATAAACACGTTATGCAGTGATTTAGTAAAATAAGTTATTTTATAGTACGCGTGGTAATCAAAATAAAATATACCTATGGACTTCAAATTAGATTTACAATCAAGAAAAACCAAAAGCATATCAGCCACGACACGAATTTCGCTTTTTGGTCTTTTTGTGATTTCTAGAACGCGTCGTGGCCGTTTTCATTAGAGCCACAACGCGAATTTCGCATTGTGGCTGTTTTACTGTGACCACAACGCGTTGTGAGCTATTTTTCCTCTCATTGAGCGTTTTCGGTCTTTGAGCGTAACATAATATGTAACGATTTATTTAAATAGTGGCGCGGTCGCACTGTTATTAACATACAATTGCTTGACATCTTTCGGTGTAGCCGCCAAACCGCGCTTTCGAGCTGATGCATATTATGAATCGAGCCTAATATTAAAGTCGTCACGACATAATAATATGTATACGTCTGATCATATGTCCTTTCCGGGACTCAAGGTATCTCCATGCTGAATTTCAACAAAATTGATTGAGCGGTTTGGGCGTGAAGAGGTAACAGACAGACAGACAGACACACAGACAGATACACTTTCGCATTTATAATATTAGTAAGTAAGTATGGATTAAAAGACTCAACGTAAACTCAAACTTAGGTTTGAGTTTTTATTAGTAGTCTCGGGATCTCGGGACTATATTAATACGCGAGCGAAAAACTTTGGATCCCTTTTGACGAAAAATGCGGAAACGTAGGTGAATTAAATTTGCACAGTTATAGTTTATATGGTGAAGGAGTGCATCGAGCTAATATTATTTTGAAATTATGATTTTATCATACATTTTTTTAACAAATAAAACATTACACACACTACAACACACACACTAGGAGATTTTGATTGACAAGCCTATCCACACGAATTGTACTCTTTTTAAAAAGAGGGGTGTTATAAGTTTCTGTCTGTCGGTCTGTCTGCTGTCTGTCTGTCTGTCTGTCTGTCTGTCTGTCTGTCTGTCTGTCTGTGGCATCGTAGCATCCAAACGGGTGGACCGATTTTGATTTAGATTTTTTTGTTTGAAAGCTGACATGATTGAGAGTGTTCTTAGCTATAGTTCATCATCATCAGCCTGCTCATTGCTGAAATATCACGGTTTATCTGGTTCGTGATAGGCCGATTAGCAACATGCAGTCGTTTGATGGGTTTTACATTTTGCATTCTGGTTCGTGACACTTATGAATATATATATATATATATATATATATATATATATATATATATATATATATATATATATATATATATATATATATATATATATATATATATATATATATATATATATATATATATATATATATATATATATATATATAATGAAAAGTCACGGTTTATCCATTAATAATATATATTAATGGAAAGTTCACCCTGGTGCTGCAGCATCACCTGGTAATCAATAGGATACCCAACTCCTCACCAACTTAGAGCAGAGGTTTCGTGTTTGGGCTCATTTTAATTTCGACAACCAATAAGACGTAGATAAGCAGTAAATATTTGCATGCTGCTGCTGCAGCATCACCTACATTGTATAGGAGCCGAGCTCCGTATGAACCCAGGGTGGAGGTTTCATGTTTGGGCTCATATTGACGGCCTCATCCAAGAGGATATTTATAGATCGTATTCATTGGGATATGATCCTGTTGATAGGAACAATTATGCACTATAACCAACACAAGTTTAAAAAACATAAAATAAAATTAAATTAAGAAATTTAAAAAACCCCCGCCAAACAACTTTAAAAGTAATGAAATAATATTTACTGACTTTAAGTTTAAATAATTCCTAAGTGTAAAGTAATATTTTAGTCCATAATTGTTGTCAAGGTGTGTCGGGGGACCGCTAATATAGATGTTTGATTTCACATAACATTATAGTTTAAAGATCAGTTCACAGCGAACTGAATCGAGACAATCAGCGATACAAAATGCAAAAGTCGCTGTTGGCGGTCCCCCGACACACCGTGACAACATTATGGACTAAAATATTACTTTACACTTAGGAATTATTTAAACTTAAAGTCAGTGAATATTATTTCATTACTTTTAAAGTTGTTTGGCGGGGGTTTTTTTTAATTTCTTAATTTAATATTTTTATATTTATGGTTGAAGTCTGTTATCAAATTGAAATAGATTAAGTTTTTTTTTTTTATTGAATCTTAAATACTGTTAGACATTATTACATGGCCAGTCTGTACTCTGTCATCATTTGACTTTATTAATCTGAGACTGTCGCTTGAATTATGTCTAAAAAATAATAAAGTCAATATTTGGCAATAGAATATCAATAGAAAAGCGTGGAAATTTGAAACTTATAATTTAATTTTTAAAGCTTTTATTTAACTTGCTCTGTAAGTATGTAAGTATGTATGTTGCGGTGGAATTTTGTAACTCAATTTTGAAGTAGATATATTTAACCGATTGAGCTAAAATTTTGCATACGCATTTAGTTTGGATGACAATGCACGATATGGTATGTGACATCACTCTAAATCCAATATGGCCGACCATCCAAGATGGAGAAATAATTATTTTCTATGCAGTCCTACAATATGGATATTGAAAGAAAGGGCTTTTTGAGAGTTACTCGAAAACGAATTTAACATTTTACATCTAACATCCAATATGGCGGCGGCTCATCCAATATGGGGGAGTAGTTATTTTTAATGCACTTCTGCAATATGGGTATCAAATGAAAGGACTCATTGAAATTAACTCGAAAACGAATGTAATGTCATTCTACATCCAATATGGCGGCTCATCCAAGATACGGGAATAGTTATTTAATTAATTCACTTCTGCAATATTATGGGTATGAAATGAAAGGGCTTATTGAGAGTAACTCGGAAACGAATGTAATATCATTCTATATCCAATATGGCAGCTTAGCCAAGATAGGGAAATAGTAATTATTTTAAAGCACTTCTGCAATATGGGTATCAAATAAAAGGACTCATTGAGAGTAAATTTAAAAATAATTGTCAAGTCATGTCGTGTTGTGTCGTGTCGTGACTCGTGATGTGTCATGTCGTGTCGTGTCCTGTCGTGACGTGACGTGTCGTGTCGTGACGTGATGTTACGTGACGTGACGTGAAGTGACGTGACGTGAAGTGACGTGACGTGAAGTGACGTGTCGTGTCGTGTCGTGACTTTACGTGACGTTACGTGACGTTACGTGAATGACGTGACGTGACTTCAAGTCAAATCCAGCCGGATTTCAGAAAATGCCCGGTTGAATCCGGTCACTTTTGTTAAATGAAATTTAACTTTTTAGTCATGCAGAAATAAACGGAATATAACGACTCGCTAAATATAGAGAGATAAGTCGAGTACGATTTCTTAAGGATTTAAGTTAATCAGATTTTAACAAATTCTTGAAACAAAACAAATTACTATCAAACAGACTAAGAAATCTAGCCAGAGATAGCTAAAAAACAAAAAAGTAAATTATAAACAAAAAACTTTTTAAAAAAAGCTTTTATTTAAATAGTCTAAAAAGAAGAAAATAAATTTCTCCTTAAAAATTTTAACTATTAAGTTATAATCCTCAATATATTATACAATTTGCATGATAATAAAAGCTTGTCGCGCGATTTATAAATAAACTAGTACCAATTTAACTGAGTAAATTATTCATATTATATTTTTATTTTAATAAATTTATCAAGTACTTACTGATAGATTGTTAAGTCTCGCGAGTCACGACAAGCTTTTATTATCATGCAAATTGTATAATATATTGAGGATTGTAACTTAATACTTAGTTAACATTTTAAGGAGAAATTTATTTTCTTCTTTTTAGACTATTTAAATAAAAGCTTTTTTTCATAAAGTTTTTTGTTTACTTACAATTTTTATTTGAGGTTGAATTTCGACCATTGGGCGATCACTAGTAATATTATATTCTTGGGTATTTCAAAAATTGCTCTTCGTGTTTTCTTAGGGTGGGTTGCACCAACTTACTTTAACCATAACTGTAACTTTAACTATAACTTTAACTATAACTACAGTGCAAAATATCAAATCTTTGGTTAAGGACGCCATATTTAACGATAACCATAACCGCTCATACTTATATCGAATTTTTTTCATGAAAATTTACTATGGCTCACAGTGTTGTTATAACAAATATTTTTCCTGTCGATTTCTACGGATAAATCATTTTTTTATATTCTCAATCCCATTAACTGTAGCTTTATTAAAAAAATAAACGCAACCGACATCTGTCAAATTCTGTGGTCAAAGTTAAGGTTAAAGTTAAGTTAGCCTTAACTATAACCATAACTTTGACCATAACTGTAACTATAACCATGCCTCTGGTGCAACCCACTCACGTATAATTACTACTTTGATCGATTTTACTATAATATTATATGAAATTCGTGGTTCAAATAAACTTACCTGATTATAATTTATAAATTGTAACATTTCCATCGGCATTTAATTTTGCTTTTATTACAGTGCTAAAAATATTTCGCTTTAATAGAACGGCACAATAATTTTAAAAGCTTTCATATCAGCTTAATTATAATTAAGTTATTTAAGGAATTTTGTTCTCATTTAATGAAGCGTTCATGTATTATGATGGAATTTGTAAAATATGATTTTACCTCGCTCCGTCCCGTGTCGTAAAATAATTTAGAGATATTTTTACAGGTCGCGTCGCGTTGCGGTTTGAATTGTTATTGGTAAGGGGATAAACATACATACTGCGCCGAGGGGTAGAAAAAGAGGGGAATTTACTTTCTTACCTAAGTCGTGCCGGCCCTTGTGACCCTAAAACGGAGGGAAAGTAGACCACTTTCCCTCCGTCTTAGGGCGTTTGTGCACTACACGGAATTTTACCGTCCGGCGTTCATAACTTACACGTTTTCCATATCAACGCGTAAGAAATCGAGACGCCGCGCCGCGCCGGATGGTAAAATTCCGTGTAGTGCACAAACGCCCTTAGGGTCAATTAAGATAGCAACGCGACGCGTAGATGCATTTCGAAATTTGTAATGAATTGACAGATTTCAATTGCGTGAGACGTCAAGCAAATCTGTCAAATCCATACAAATTTAGAAATGCATCTACGCGTCGCGTTGTGGTCTGAATTGAAGGACAATAAGAGCCAGTCCACACGGCGCATTGCGTTGCGTTGCGTCGTCGCAATTCAAACATTTTGACGCATAGCCGGCCACACGGGCGCTGCGCCATCGCAACGTTATTACGAAGTAGTCTTAGGGTGCGTTTCCACTGACGCGGAGCGGGGCGGAGAGGAGCTTAGCGGTGCCGAATTGGAAATAATCGCTCCGCTTCAATGGAACAGCACGATTGGTCAATTTGGGCACCGCTAAGCTCCTCTCCGCCCGGCTTTGCATTAGTGGAAACCCACCCTTAACGTCAACACCCCTCCCGCTTCGGCTCGGGGGATAAAAAAACATAAAAAATATAATATTATATACCTAAGGTGGAATTGAGAAACCTCCACCTTATTTGAAGTCTGTTAAAAATGACCAATTTTGCCTCAAAATATGTAACACAAGTTACAACGCAACAAAGAAATAGGCAATGTACACCCCAAATAAATGTACTTCGGCTACTTTCGTCTTTTCTTATACACGTCACGAAGTTTCCATCCATTCAGAATATTATTTCCCCAACACGCTAACAGAGATGTTGTTGTATTGTGTTTATTGTTATTTGACTTGTATTGAACAAGTTGTGGACTTCTTTTGCCGACTAAAAATATATTTGGAGACTAGAGTTAAGTACTAGTTTTTCGTGACGTAGGTCTTTCCCACTGTCCTATGAATCAACTTCTCTGATGGTACATGCTTGACTCCAATAGTCACTTATCATAAAAAGTTCGTTAGTCTTTGTTTCCGAAAAAGTTCACAAATTTCTAACAACAAAAGCGAAATGTATTCAAGGGATCAAGGGAGGGCTAAGAATAATCAGAGTCTATTAACTCCACGTTTTATCGTCCCACATTAGCACAAATTACACATTTATGTTTTGTTGAAAGGTATTAAAGAAACACACGGAAAACAACATCCGGTGTGAATGCAATTGTGACCTCTAACATACTGGATGTAAGTCATAATTTTGTTTGAATTACATCCCAGTGAATAATTTCATAATTTCAAGAATTCCTCCTTTGATACCTGAAGAAATTAAGAAGACAAGATATTTACGTTTCGACAGAGTTTATTTTCACAATGGAGGTTAAACAAGCAAATAAACTACTAAAAATAAAGGAATTATTTAATTCCTGTAAGAACAAAAGTATGAAGATTTTAAAACCAAAACAAAATTATGAAATTAATAATTGTTTATTCGAAGACCGAAGTTTATATTTATAAATATTAATACTACCTGGGAGGCATACTTGTGCTTGGAGTTTTAAGTGTTTATTTCAATAGCACAAAAATGCGTCGTTTTTCGGAGATAAGACATAGTTACTTCTCTTTTTTCGTTCAAAAGCTCGCAAAAGATCATTTGTGCAAAGATACAGAACCATATTATTATATCATTAACTCATTTCAAGTTTGTATTATTACCCTTGTATTATTAGCAGCTGATGATTAGAAAACCTATTACCGGAACGTTTATTCCACTTGTTATTTGTGTGTTGTGTGTGCTAGTTGATCGTTTATTTATTGTAATGAAAATCCTTTCATCCGATGAATAGATATCTAGCCACGATTTCATACGGAGCTTTCATAAGAGCACGTTCACAATTTCTTCGCTTCATGAATTGAGTAATGAATTCTTTCACAGATTTTATTTACTTTCCACTCCGAGTTTTCCTTTTGTGTAAGTGCTATGAAAAACACTGTGATATTTCGATTCAGTGTTATTATTGCTTTTGTAGAATTCTTTTAATGTGAGGTTTAATTTAGATCCTACAGACCGAAAAAAAATTGGTTAATTTTTCAGTTGGTTTCAGAATGAGATGTTAATTATATTATGGTATAATGGTATTGTAATATTACGAAACAATTAACTAGAGTAGCTATAACTTAGCTAAACTAAAGCATTGTATTCAGAATCAATTCAAATATTACCTTCGCTCCGCTAAGACACGAGAGAGCTGCGGAAACGTTTAGACTAGAAACTAGAATCTGTGCTTATCGTAAGCATAATCTTATATTATATAAAATTCTCGTATCACAATGTTAGTTACCGTACTCCTCCGAAACGGCTTTAGTCTTTACTGATTTTTACCAAATTCTACGTGCATATTCAGTAGGTCTGAGAATCGGCTACTGGCTACTTTTTATATTGATAAGTGCATTTGTTGAATAAATAATAGTAAATTATTAACAACTCGAGGCTGACGACGACCATTGTTTGTGCGACGGGATAGCGATGGACGTTGCCATGGTGACATACTTATTAAGTCACTTCAATAAAATAATAATAATAATAATAATAATACACATTTATTCGACATCAAATTCACAATACACTACAGTACACATAGCACACATACAGCAATAAAGGCGAAAACAAAAAAAAACATACTAGGCCTTACCACATATAACGGAAAAAACAAAAAAAAAACAGATAAAAGTAAACAAATAGTTAAAATTAATTTCTGCGGTGCATATTCCACACTAATTATTATATTTTTTTGTGGCTCGGCGCGACTTACGTGCTTCGGTATAAGGCAGTGCAGCGCGAAAAGTTGTCGAATAGGACTCCACTCAGGTAAATGATCATGGTACAGGATACTGTACCATGATCCCTGGTATTATGTGGATCCTCGTGATTGTCAGGCGTTACACAGAAATACAACACACAGCATAATAATAAATCTCTTAAGAGTTTCACAAACTAAATATTATATATTATATAAGTAATAAACTAGTTTAAAAAATTTACATAATATAAGTACGTATTATAATTAATAATTTCTAAAGTAGTTTCCACTACTAATAAAATAAACAATATGGATAATAGTTATATCATAAAAACAGTAATTGCTAGATGTCCAGTCTCGGGGCTATAACAGGTAGCAACAGCATATTATCTGATAAGAGGCTGGCGCCGCCGCCGCGCCGTGTCGGCTATGACAAAGCAGGCGACAGCTTGGCGGGATTCCGGGCGAGATGAGGGAACGGGCGCGTGCGCTTCACTTCAGCGTGACCCTCGCGCAGAGCAGATCTTTCAGTTTATTAATTATCCAAATAAAGGTTACTCGTCTTTTCTGTGAGTGAAGGAAAAACGACAGTAATATAGGCGAAATACTTTATACCGCAAAACAACGTTTGCCGGGATAGCTTGTTTGTCTATTATTATAATTCGGGTTCACTCCTCTTCGTGATAAATATCAGTTAAAAGATAATTAGGGGGACGACCACAAATTACGTGAGGTGTTTAAGGGGGGGGGGGGGGGGGGGGGGGAGAGGGAGGGTCTCGGCAAATCTCACGTAATTTTTTTCTCCTTGTTACAAAAAAAAAATCTATTTTGGTCCATTTCATCCAGATTGTACCCCAAGTAGCATTTTACTCCATTTAACAGTTCGCATTTAGTTTAGACGTGTACTTTTAGCATTAATGTAGTGTTATAGTAGATCATCCGTGATGTTTATGCTGAATTATTGCGATAAATTCACCTAAACCTGTCTAGAGGCTTTATATTAGTGTAAATTTGATATATAATAATAATATAAACTACTATTGGGAATATAATACACTATAAATACTCCATTAGTCAGCTGGCTGATTATGAGCATTATAGAGGGGTAGATGTGAGCTAATAGATGTTTAGTATTCCACTTGTTCTGGTCACTGGTGAACATTTATAAAGAAAAAAGCTGTCATGTTTACTGGTTATACAGATCACCGCGTTAAATTAAAGTTACAGTGGTTGACATAGCCGTATTACATTTCCACCACATTTGTTTGCTAACCTAATATATCAAATTATTTATTTAATAGCTGTACTTATCATAAAAAACTACATAGTTTTCAGTTTTTGTTACATGTTACAATAATTAATTAAACTAATTTTAGAACTTTTTTCAAGCCTAATTATATCAAAAGTTTCAAATTGTTTATTTCGCCTCATATTTATCACAAATATTTTAAAATGAATTTAATGTTTTACCGAGGCCCGTGAATATTTTAGCAGTAAATATGCATATATTTCACAGTAAACTTGCATTCCCCATTCACTAACACTATTTATAAAGTAAAACAGGCACTTAACATGTTTTATTACAATTAAATCCAAAGTAAAATGTCCACCAGAGATTAAAATAGTTTTCGTAATGACACATGGACGATGCACGCGCCATCTTGAAGCAAGGGTACAATGAGTCCTTGTTACTCTAATAGACAGCCTTAAGTTCAATTGTTACAACTTATATTGCTGATTTAATACTAATATACTGCTGTTGTACGGCGAGAGTGAACTAAGGGCTGCCTAACTTGTATCCGGATTAACATTATATCCGGATATAATGCTATTGTATGGCCGGGTTATACATCTTGTGGAGTACATGTGTACCATTAAACTTACGATATAGATCCTAAAATGCTACTTGGGACGTATGCTTAAGATTTAACCTAATTCCTTCGAAAAAAAATAATTTCATTCATACTTTGACGTTATACATTTACCTACTGGTCCTGTCAAACAATCCAACGCGTTTACGTAAGAAACCCACATTTTGAAAAATCTCACGTGAGATTGGGGGGGTGGGGGAAGGGGGTTTAATAAAATCTCACGAAATCTCACCAGAGGGAGAGGGAGGGTCAGAAAATTTCAAAAAAATACCTCACGTAATTTGTGGACGCCCCCTTGGAAAGCTTAAATTCTAAGGGTTAGTTCACATTGCAACATGACATGGCGAATGAGGATTTTAAACTTTTTAAGGTTCCGTACCTAAAGATTAAAAACGGGACCCTATTACTGCGACTTCGATGACTGTCCGTCTGTCTGTCTGCCTGTCTCCAGGCTGTGTCACAAGAACCGCTATAGCTAGACTTCCAAAATTTTAACAGATTGTGTACGTCTGTCGTCGCTATAACAACAAGTACTAAAAACAATATAAATTAAATATTTAAGGGAGGCTCCCATACAACAAACGAGATTTTTTGCTATTTTTTGCTCAAGATCAATATTGGCAACAGGTAAGCACTTGAAATATTTATTAAATCCTTAATTATATTTATAATTTGATAATTGATACTAAAATTAAAATAAAATAAACATTTAAGGCAGGCACCCATACAAAATACACAATTTTCGCTCTATAGCGGTACGGAATTCTTCGTGAGCGAGTCCAACTCGCACTTGGCCGATTATTTACTACAGAATAATAGACGCCCCCCGCGGTGTTGGGCTGCCAGTTCCAATTTGGAATGGCTCATATAAAAATGCATCCCTTTGCAATGTGAACTGATCATTACTTGTTCCAAAAGTAGTGCTTACAAAATATAAATAAAATCAATGGGAGATTCTTTTATTTTACATATACGGGACCCTGGAACGAGCTGTAAATATACCAAAAGGGGTCCCCTTAGTAAATAGAGACCCTTGCAAGTTGCAATCAAACTCAGGGAGCCGCCAACTCAAACACCAATCAAGGCATTTCATCCAATTAACTACCTCAAATGTCTAAACTTTGAAGGGCATTCATTCATTTAATAATATATTTGACAACAAGTCTTAATAAAGCTTCAATTTTTATTAATTTGGATTACAGCTTCTTAATTTTGTTTAATTTTTAAGTTAAACATCTGCGCCAAGTATTGCTCTTTCACCAAAGAAAAACTGGCCAAGTGCGTGTCGTGCCACGCGCAATATAGGGTTCCGTAGTACCGCTAGTTTTTTTTATAATTTTTGTATGGTCAATAAATGCATATTTATAACGTGTTTTACACTACTAACAATATCATCTCAGTTACGTTCAAAGGATTTTGAACGAAAAGTTACTTTGTACTTCTACGAATACAGCATATTTCCTACTCCCGTGAATTTTTTCACATTTCCAAAAGCAACCGTTTAGCTGGTAGAAGGGAGAGACACTGGACTCTAACGATTTTTTCCACTTTAAAACTTCATATTTCACAAATGGATCCCTAAATCGGAAAATGGTCTATGAATACTCGTAATATTTAAAAAAAAACTATCCAACGACACCCCACAGAGAGAAGCTTGGTCTCTCACGCACTGTTATATTAGCAAATGATATACGTTTTTCATGAAACAGGCTTAGCTTATTTATCGTATCCCAGTTGGGAGATAAATTCTGTTGGAAACCTAAAGCGGTCAGGATTTGCATATATAACAGCCGCGCCGATGTTAAAAGTACAAACATTCAGGGACCAATTTACCTTTATAATCTCCACCAGTCATTTTAACATTTGTCGTAAGTAACCTATGAAACATTTATTGCTTTTATAAAGTACTAGACGTTCAGCCCGACAAAATAACTTGCATAATGTGTGCTTATATCATTTTTATTGTCGTTTTGAGACAGCATTTCGGTTGAACCCACGACCTTCGAGTACAGAAGCTCGACTAAACTACTAATCCACAGAGTAGTTGTGACCTTAGATAGTAAAGAACTAAACCCCCAAATATAACATACATTTAGTCCTGTACATCAAAGCGAGGCCCGGTTTTACCCTACATAGCAGCCTAATGAGTCATTGTTAATTGCATTTTGGAGCGCCCGCTTTTAGCACAAATTAGATGCTACTACATCACTCAGACGTGTCTACCAACTTAATTTATTCCTGGTGTAGAAATAATAGTTCAGTTTAATGAAGTGGTTGAATTGGTAGCTAAGGAGGAAATACTTCAATTTGTGATGCGTGATATAATCCTACATGGATGTACTTTATTGTGAACGTAGTTTTTTTTTAATTTACAATTGTGGCCATCTATGGGCTTTTAGCCCATATCATTTTTTTGTTATTATAATAATTATATGTTTTCTCTCCAAGGATATGTTATTCTAATAACTGTCCATCACGCCTTGGCCTTTTTTTTAATTATTAATTTTAATGTTTTGGGCAGTGTGGTCCCAGTGTATGTCAGCCTGCAGATCCGACATTTTACGATATCTTCGGGTATTCGGGTATGCTCCACTCTTGTGGCCAACACCAATGTGAATGTAGTTAGAACTAGCACCAGGTGCCATGTTGTAAACTATAGGTCTACCAGAATCTCATGGCAATTTTTGACAGCAGATTTTCAAAAAATATCCTAGATAATTGAATAAATTTTTATATTTGCATGTTTAACACACAGAATCAGCCGCTATAAGAAAAATAAAGGATCAAAATGTTTTATCCCAATCACCCCGGTATTGCTAGAGTCAATTTATTTTCTCACTTTTTGCCATCAGATTCTGGTAGACCTATGACCCCTGAAATCTGTTTTACCTCCACACCTTGATTTCAATGTCAACCTAATTTGCCGTGTAGTTCATTATAAATGATTACTGTTGTCATTTTGAGTGGCAGCTGCATTGCATCCACGCCTCCATGACAAGCCAAAATGGACGCTGTTGAATCATTTGTATATCATCCCATAAAAAAATTACGAACAGAGTTACGATTTAAGTCATGTTCTTTAGATCGTTTAGAAATTTAGAACAAGACTGCATTCATAATTTTAAAAAAATGTGATTTAGTACACAAATGCTTTTGATAGCCACCAAATATCATTGCAGAAATCCTAAAAATAATTCCATTTCTAACACAGTAAAGTTACTCAGCTCTATCATTGAGATAAAACTGGCTCGATATTGGAACAAGCTTTACGAGTTACGTGATAAGGATTGTTTTTCTACTTCGTTACCTGAAATTACGGTAATGTGTGCTTGCGTCCGATTCAGTCTTGTAAGAGATGTCTAAGATGTATTTAATATATTAACTAAACCAATATAATTATTGATTTAGTAATGTGATGATTGAATTACTACAAGGAAGCCTCGCACGTTTGATTGAATGTCTTTGTAACATTAGCTCGGTTTCTGATACGATTGAGTGTTCGACACATTCACTTGTCTACACCAATCAATTTGTGATATCCATTCACTCGGTTTTCGATGATGGACATCAAGCATCAACCACAATTTATCCTTCCGTTTCGCCTCTGGGATTTCAAATATAATTAACTTACTTGATGGCCCACCACTCGGTTAAAATCAAGTGTCATCACTCGCGCTCCAGAAACGTTGACGTGATGGAATCATCAAAAATGACGTTGATTAAATTTGCGGATATGCAACGAAAGTGGACGTCAGAGTACCTATCGAATACCGATATTAATTTGGTAAATTTAGGTTCAATTCTGACTGCAACGCGACGCGTAGATGCATTTCTAAATTTGTATATATTTGAAAGACTTCAATTGCGTGAGACGTCATACAAGTCTGTCAAATCCATACAAATTTAGAAATGCATCTACGCGTCGCGTTGTATTTGTTATTATGTACTTGAGATCAGAAAATGTCTCATTGGTACACGCATCAACCCGGGATCGAACCTGCACCCTCTACGAGTGCGAACCTGTTGGAAACTATTGTTTGTAACTAGTGAACGCAAACTCCTTAGTAATTATAAAAAAGTAAAATGTCACCTGTCATTTGTCATTGTCATTTGTTAAATGTCAAATTGATTGGTCTCTCTCTCTTGTCTCGACCATTGTGGTGGTATGTACGTAAACTGTGCTCTCGAAAATATATCTCAGTTAATCTCATCAAGTGTTTTCTTTTCCTACCATTTTCACTAACAGAACCAAAGGTCTACCCACGGACGCTCGTGTTCCATAAAACATATTATAATATAGAGTTCACTATAAAAGTAGCAGCGCTGAAAGTTGTATGAGAAAATCATGGCGCTGGGGCGCCTAACGCTTGCCCATACAAATAAAAAAAACATTGCAGTGAACTCTATAATATTAGGAACACATACACACCCTAAACTCTAAAGTATTATCACTTAGTTTTGTTACACCCTGTATATAGGTATTAGTACAGGTTCCCTAGAACTTTTTTTTGATTACTATCAAGCTAATTATTCGTGAGTACCTTCATTTTGATAAGACGAACAACAATTTCCTCTACGAAAATTCTCGAAAGTGGTAGCTAATAGAGATAAAAAGGATTTAATATTTCGATTTGATGGTCCTAAAATATGAATTGTTCTATTTGTAGGACAATGTTACTCTTAAATTATATAACTATTAACCTATCAATATACAAAAAATCAGCTCGTTAGGGTTCCGTTTTAGGGTTCTGTAATGAACAAAACTTTGTTGATCAAATCGAAATATTAAATCCTTTTTATCTCTATTAGCTACCACTTTCGAGAATTTTCGCAGAGGAAATTGTTGTTCGTCTTATCAAAATGAAGCTACTCACGAAAAATTAGCTTGATAGTAATAAAAGAAATATGTTCTAGGGAACCCAGACTATATATAATATAACTGAATCAGTCCAGCGCGCGCGGCGGTTAAAGCGTGTTGACTGATGAATGAACAGCTCTCTATTCATAATATTATATCTTATTTTTCTATATTGTGTCTCTACACAATATAGAAAAATAAGATTTTAATCTCTGCTTTTATGAGGAGTTCTTTCCTTCATTTACATAGATTTTTATTGTGGCCTCGTGTTTGACATTTTCCTTAAGGCGACGCCTTGATAATTTGGCTGTAGTGATATCGATTTTTCTCAGCAATGACTAAAGCTAAGAAATTAAAGTTCATTGTATTCATATGTTTTTGTCTTTTAATAGCATAACACGATTGGTCAACTTTTATAACACAGAATAATCAATCAAAAAGACCTCTGTAAAAAAAGGGATTCTAATTTTGCCAACAGAGGAGAGTGATTTAAGCTTCCAAAATTTGTACATAGATTGGTTCAAGCATACACTTTAATTTTCTCATAGCTTATATGAAATATATTTATGGTTTTTAAATTACACGACAAAAACCATTTTGTCGCTTACGCCCTTTCCATTTCGTGCTGTTCCATTTCTTGTTTTCTATGAGAGGCCGGGCCGGCCTCTCATAGAAAACAAGCAATCTAAAACATATCCAACACGGTTTTTTACTTTAACGCGGCGTCACCTTAATTACAGACTCGCAGGTGCACTTCAGCTTTTGAAATTATTAATGACTTTCTTATCGCGTATTGAATTCGATGTGTTTTCTTTTCATATTTAATAATTCGGCAACATGTATGAAAGACAAGCGAAACAAAATTAATCTTTGTTCAATGAATTCAGCAGGAATATTGTTTTACTTTGTAAAGAGATATATTTATACAAATACTTATAACCTGTCCTAGCAAACGTTGTTTT
This sequence comes from Cyaniris semiargus, assembly GCA_905187585.1. Taxonomy (NCBI): domain Eukaryota; kingdom Metazoa; phylum Arthropoda; class Insecta; order Lepidoptera; family Lycaenidae; genus Cyaniris; species Cyaniris semiargus. The sequence goes on from LR994547.1 coordinate 13,520,929, forward strand.
GCCATATTATAAGTTATTACGGGTATTAAGAACTGGACCAACATGTACCATCCAAGAAATTGATTCAAATATGTTCATATGTTTAGGTTATATTTAAAGGTTCAGTATTACGTCACAAGAAACTAAGGCACTACAAAGTTAAGTCTTGGCCGGCAATTAAAAGTGACCTTAAGTTTTTGTAATTTTTGTCCAAGTAATTTTCTGCTTTTTAATGTGAAAAAGTGCAAACTAAGCTTTAGCCGTTTACCAATATTCTGTTGAAAGTTTTGTTTTTTCAAATTAATCCAATCAATTTCGGCAACGTATCCAATATCCGCAGAATATACATAAGCCATTCAAATTACGTAAGTATTTTTTGCAGATTAGCGTTTGAAGCATAATATTCTGGACGAGAGTTCCTAGAAAAACAAGGGATAAACTTTGCTCCTATTTTGTTTTGCTCTTTTTTGGATATTTCATAAAATTTCTCCACATTATAGAACATAACCAGCCTTTGTTGAAGTCATAAAATATTTTTACATTCACCGCAAATTGCACGAAAGGGTGAGGAGAAACAAGAAAATTTTCACGAAACATGCCACATTTCTTGTGTATTTAGATGTTTATTTAGAAGTTTTTGCTTCTCTACGACATTCCGACAATTTTTGAGCAAGAAAAACATTTTTGTATTCACAAGAAGTCTAATAGCAACATTGTCAGATATCTACTTTACCAAGCCAACATTATTTTAGCAAAATATAAGCTAATACTTTATAAAAACTTATATTTTGCCAAAATAATATAAAAGTTTATAAAATATTAGCTTATGTTTTGCCAAAATAATTTTGGCTTGGTAAACTAGATATCTGACAATGTTGTTATTAGACTTCTTGTGAATACAAAAATGTTTTTCTTGCTCAAAAATTGTCGGAATGTCGTAGAGAATCAAAAACATTGCATTGTTGGTTTCATAGGTGTGTACCAAAAACCTATCCACCTCTCCTCTCAAACAGCAAAATGCAATTATTTCGATTTCATTATAAATATTTAATCATATATTATAAAAGTATTAAATTGAAAATTATTTACAACTAGACGTTCCGCGCGGCTTCGCCCGCGTAAATTAGATATTTCACAGACAAATCAGTCTACAAAAAATAGCCTATGATCCTTCACGTGGTCTACTTCTTATCTGACCCAAATAACAGAAAAATTGCTCTAGTAGTGAGTAGTAGAGTAGTGAGATAAGCCCTTTCAAATAATTTCCCCCGTTTTTTCCACATTTTCTTCTATTTCTTCGCTCCTATTAGTCTTAGCGTAATAAAATATAGCCTTTCTCGATAAATGGGCTATCTAAAACTGAAAGAATTTTTCATATCGGACCAGTAGTTCCTGAGATTAGCGCGTTCAAATAAGCCCTTTCAAATAGTTTCCCCCCGTTTTTTCCACATTTTCCTCTATTTCTTCGCTCCTATTAGTCTTAGCGTGATAAAATATAACCTATAGCCTTCCTCGTTAAATTGACTATCTAACACTGAAAGAATTTTTTAAATGGGACCAGGGGTTCCTGAGATTAGCGCGTTCAAACAAACAAACAAACTAACTAACAAACTCTTCCGCTTTATAATATTAGTATAGACTAGATGTCGCCCGCAACTCCGTTGCGCCAAAATTCGTTAATCGCGCGGGAACTGTGCATTTTTCCGGGACAAAAAGTATCCTATGTAATCCCAGGATTCACAGTATCTCCATAGAAAATTTCAGCAAAATCAGTTCAGCGGTTTGGGCGTGGAGAGATAACAGACAGACAGACGGTCAGACACACTTTCGCATTTATAATAATATTATTATGGATTATTATTATGCGTATTTCTAAAAGAAAAAAGAAAGGATAAAATTACAGAGAAAATATAATATAACGGCGTAAAAGTAGACCTTATTAGCTATACAAATGTCTTCAAGGACTCTTTAAGTCTAAATTATTTTTATTAAAGCCATGATAAGGGGCAAGGGGCTTTTTAAAATTGGAATGAATGTTATATTTAAATGCCTGAACTTCAGGACCAAAAATTTAGGATCATACTAAGACATTGTGTAAAATTGAAATCGAGACTGTATAACAATACTTAATCATAATCTTTGAATGAGGTTTTTAAGAAATGATACTTACTGTAGCAATTATTATTTATGATAATAACAATACTACATTGTTATTTGTTCTATACTTAATATACTTAATATTTTATTATAATATTTCTTTCTGTTTACTTATAATAGCTAATGTTTTTTTTTGTGGAGTCTTTCTTGTAAACTAATTTTACATGTCTTATGGCATTAGTGATTTAGAAGATTTATAATGTATTGAAATACAAACATGGCTTCCATCCAAACTGACGTACGCAGTGCGCACGTACATTATTGCAGTGTTGGCCGTTTGATTGAATGAACATACCGCCAACGTAAACTATTCTAGTTTTCTTTCAAAGTTTATCAAACGGTCTGTCGTTATAAACTACAAAGCTTCTGAGTTCCGATACATAAATCACGGGACTCTAAAAACTGTTACGACGTACTCTCTGATCCTAATAAAGGATTGCCACGTTTACATGAATCTATTAAGACTCCCCCTCCGGAGATGCCGGAATTTACCGTTTTTAGGGTTCCGTACCCAAAGGGTAAAAACGGGACCCTATTACTAAGACTTCGTTGTCTGTCCGTCTGCCCGTCTGTCCGTCTGTCTGTCACCAGGTTGTATCTCAAGAACCGCTATAGCTAGACTTCTGAAATTTTCACAGATTGTATATATTGCCGCTATAACAACAAATACTAAAAACAAAATAAAATTAATATTTAAGAGGGGCTCCCATACAACAAACATGATTTTTTTGGCCTTTTTTGCTCTATATCTATAAAGGCAACAGGTAAGCACATGATATTTTCACAAAGGCCTCTGTTATATGTCTACTTCAATAATTAATAATAATATTAAAATAAAATAAAAATTTAAGGGGGGCTACCATACAAAAAACACAATTTTTGGCCTATTTTTGCTCTAACGGTACGGAACCCTTCGTGCGCGAGTCCGACTCGCACTTGGCCGATTATTAGAGCCTTATTAACTCATAATTTGAAAGCTACAAAATTATAATAAAAAAACAGCAATAATCTTCAGTATATGAACGTTCCTCTCATAATTATTAATTTTCTATTTTTGTTTTTTATACTAATGATATCAGCTTCCAAAGTAATACCAATTTATTTAAATTCAAGCATACATTCAGTATCTCCCTAGTATTTACAAATTACGGTTTTTTGAAACACACGCCAATAGATCGACAATTTCATTAACTACATACTGGACGTTTGAATTTTTTTAGGTCAATTTTGAACTGAGTTAAGTAAAAAAATATGATTTTGGCGTGATCTCGGCAACGCGGCACTTGTATGGTCAAGGTCGTTTGCTCAGGGGATGGCCTTAAGGTGATCGCACATTTATCAACTCGCACGCGCCGAACTATTATATTATAGCGTAGTCTGAAACCAGCTTTATGCATCCACAACAGCCTAGGGCAGGGGTCACCAAATGGCGGACCGCGGTCCGCATCCGGACCGCCGACCCATTGTGTGCGGACCACCAACCAAACAATTTCGAAGATTAACTTTCTTTAATGTCAATAGCTTGCACCAATTTCACTCCAAACTTCAGACAGATAATAATAATTAGCAACAAAAATTGACACTTTTCTGATTGATATACGTAAATAAATACCTTTGTAATTTTCGTAATAATTAACTTTGTTTCAAAAATATATTTTTTTTATAAAAATATGTGTGGACCGTGCAGGTCATTTCATTCCTTAAAATGGACCCCGAGCGAAACTTAGGGTAGGTTGCACCAGAGGCGTGGTTATAGTTACAGTTATGGTCAAAGTTATAGTTATAGTTACGGCTAACTTAACTTTAATCTTAACTTTGACCACAGAATTTGACAGATGTCTGTTGCTGGTCCGACAAGGCTTTAAATGCACGTGGGCGGGGGCGCTGCTGGTAAAGGAGAACTGTTAAAAATTGTGTTTTTGTATGATGACAGCGTTAGTTCCTTTTTTCGCCACGTTCGTTTAAAGCCTTGTCGAGCTCTATGGTTATAGATAAATATGGCGTCCATTATTGACTTAACCAAAGATTTGACATTTTGCATTGTAGTTATAGTAAAAGTTATAATTAAAGTTACAGTTATGGTTATAGTAAGTTGGTGCAACCCACCCTAATTGGTGACCCCTGGCCTAGGGTGACAAGTAACGACATAATATTGTTAGTTATAAAATATACTATTTGCTATATAATATATTTTTTAAACTAGTTGTTAAACGTAAAAATATTATTTTTAAACGTGCAAAATAATATTTAAAACAAAATAAAAATAATAGGTAATATCCAGTCCAGTCCAGCAGTTCTGAGAAATGATTCATTTTTGAATAATATTATAGAGATATTTAAGGTATTTAAAATAGTGATCATCATAAGGTTAGGCCACATCGAAACGTATAACGATGGTGTCAATCATGGTTATCCTACCTTAATGTGGGCAAAAACAACGTTAACGTTTACGTAACATTTAAACAAATATTGAACGCAATTCACATTCGCGGGTATTTCGCATGCACAAAAATTAAAAAGTACGATTTCAAATGTTTGTTTAATCAGTCAAACAACGTTGTTTTTTTGCAGTTTCAAACAAATTGTTTCAAAAGTGTATTTATAGTCATGAATTTCATTTCGATCACACCACTCGTTGGTTTGTACAAAATTAAATTCGTGACTTTAAATACAGTTTTTAGCACCCACGTGTTAAAATTATTAATTTTATCTAGAGTAGAAACAAAAATAAAATGATTAAAAATCAAAATAATAATAGTTTAAGGTGTGTATACTGTACCTATATGTCCCCTTATACAGGGTGTAACAAAACTAAGTGATAATGGTGTATATGACTGGTGAGACATGTTCTATACTTAAGGAGTACTCTGTACTTAATTTTTTTCTAATTTCCCTTTAAATCAATGAATCATGGGCACTAAGTAAATTACGTGGCTAGGCAAGTAGGCATACTATGCGGCCGGCGGCGCGGCGCGCGGCGTGCGCCACGCCACCAAAGAAACACCACGCGCGCCGCTACTCTTCCCGCGCGCGGTGTCCATGCGCTACATAATTACTCAGTGATCAATTGATTTTTTTTTTCATCTAATATAATAGCCAAATATCACGTCCTCGAGTATTGAACATGTCTCACCAGTCACGCGGTATAGGTGATAGGTCCCCTATAAAGAGTTCGCGGTGAAAGTAGCAGCGCTGAAAGAGTAACCTTTTTTTTTACTTTTCTATGGTAAAATTCATGACACGGGGGCGCTTACCCATACAAATCACAAAAAAAAAAGTTCTTTCAGCGCTGCTACTTTCACAGTAAACTCTATATATAAGGGACACATACACACCCTAAAATAGTATCACTTAGTTTGTTACACCTAAAAGTGGCAGCACTGAAAGAGTAATTTATACTTATTATATTATGCCCATACCACTGTGCCACTTCTACAGTGAACACAATACAGTGGGACTCTAGCACACCCTAGAGTACACACAATGTGACATCCTGTATATTTTTCTCGTACACTCAACAAAACTTAAGAAAAATAATTAATGAAATATTTTTTCTAGGTGGAAGCTGAGGGAACGGGGCCGTCGACTTCGGCGTCGCTTCCCCTGTGCCCGGCCGGAAAACCTGATAACGAAATAATACCCCTGATTGAAGGAGGTAAGTAACAATGTATTGTTGTGGTGTACCACAAGTCGCCATGTTTAGGCCGAGTTTAATATGATACTAGATGACGCTCGCAGCGTTTTGTGATATTTTTCGGTACTTCAAAGGTATTTTGAAAACACTGTAAAGAATTTACAGTCTCGTTATTCTGAAATTTAATTTTCAGCAAAAAAATTAGCAAAATCGGTTCAGCGGCGTGAAGAGGTAACAGACAGATGCACTTTCGCATTTATAATAATATTAGTATGGATGAACAACATTGACTTGATCAAATAACATGTCTGCCATCCTATGTATCAATTTCTCCGACAGTACATACAATAGGCTACTTGACCTATATTCAATTTAATTGAACTAATGCATATTTCTAGTAGAACTTGGCTTAGAAAACCGTATTTCACCCTTATCATCAAATAAAAGCTTATGATTGATAAATAAAGTCGATTTGAAAATATGATTTTATATTTTTTAATTTGTACTGACGAAAACGCTTTCGCAGTACTTCCGATCTGGATGTGACGTCATCACACTAGTAATTTAATGTCTTTTATTTATCGCGCTCGTTATAATATGTAAGTTTATTGGTACATAAATAATAATAATAAGCCTAGAAAGTTTTGTAAAATATATTTTCTTGAATAATTCAAATAAAACATCAGTTAAATATATTATCTGCATTTATTGTAGTTGGGAAATGAAATGGCCAAAACTTTTCTCCAAAAGTTTTCAACATTACAAATGATTTCTAAATTCTTTTCTAATTTTTTGGCACTGTTAGACTCGTACGTTTAGCACATAAAAAAAATTCAATAAAGAAAGTATAAAATACAAAAAAATATGACGTCACACTATGGCGGACAGTGTTTTCGGCGCCGTTTAAAAGGCGTATTTTAATCAACATTCTTATGGGTTTCTACTGCTTAAAATATTAAAATATTATTTTTTTGGTAAAAATGAATGATTAAGAAGCAATTAGCATGAAGAAAAAAAAATAAGTCAAGTAGCCTATTAAGGTTATACGTTTTGATATTCAAGACGTAAAAAGTTCATTAATATCAGCATGTTTTCCATTACCAGTCGGAAGCATGTAGTTACACGAGCATACTTGGTACTGCATGTCACGTCCGCGCAGTCAATATTAAAATACCAGCGACGAGTTTTCTACAAAAAATATAATATTTCTACTGTGATTCATTTATTATAAGTCTCTTCTTTACAAGAATAATACCCTCTTTCCAATAAAGGTAGTACGCAGCGTATAACGTTTTTTGGAGTTATCAGTAGTAGAATTCTGCGTCCCTAACTATTTTGGTTCTGGTAATAATGAAATCTGGTGATTTCACCCTCGGAGTCAAATAACAAACTTTTTTTCGGAAAGTCTTGAACAACATATTTTCACGAAAACTCGGAATCTAAAACAAACTTTTTTACGAAAAGTCGGAAACAACTAACTTTTTTACATAACGCTACTCAAAAGAGGATATGGGATATTTGTATAGAACTAGCATATGAAGTAATTACCAAGTCAAATATCACCTTTACGTTTCTACCACATGCCAATATACGAGTGTACCTTGCATCTCGATCCTTTGACTCCAGACTAAGCTCCAAAACTTAATCTAAATCGAAATTATTCAGTGAGTCGGGAATACAGATAAATTGGAAATTGGCAGACTTGGTGGTTTCTGTTGCTTTGAGTTAATATTTTAAATCAATATTTGGCATCGGTGCTAATCAACGTTATTTCAATATCTGTAACTTGAATGATGTTCCTAGTTATTACCTTAGGGTCAGTACACAAAGACTTGGTATAAACACAAAAGCGTGACTACGCTTGATATTTCAATTTTGTATTGCTATCATGCATCTTTGCGTCTCATTTTTTCAGTGTGAAATGAAAATTAATATAATTTTATAGTTCTACAGTGCTTGAGTTTTGCGTAGTGGTGTCAGTAAAGCAATTCGCTAAACAATATTATTCTCATTGTAGAATTGGTCATATTCTTCTTCTCTCTCTTCAAAAATACTTATGGTATAGATACCTAATTTACTGACCATGCCAAATTGCATTGTATAGTGAAACCGAGTTAATTACACAGAGTTCCTGCTATGTTATGTGAACGAAAGCATAATTTTAAGTGATTTAAATAGCGCTAAAGTTCCTAGCAAGTTGAATAACAATTATTGCATTCATAATGTTAGAGTTGAAATGAAAACTGAATACAATGGGAGCTTCAGAAAAGAGAGTTCTATTAAGTTTTGTTTCTTAAACACTGAAAGTTAGTAATATTTAAAATTCGTATAATATTTTGTATTCTCGAATGCTTCGAATTTTAAATATTTTTATCAAATACTCACAAATACTTACAAGAAATAGAATTGTTTAATCGTTGATTATTTAATTGATATACCTTGAGCTGTAAACAAAGGCAGCTGTGTGTTGTGACACAGTTCACACTAGTAAGGCTGCCAATGCTATTACCAGTGTACTTTCTAAAAATACCTTTATTCCTGTCATTGAAAAATGTGTAACTGATTACTGAATTAAATAATTTTACCTATTATATTTTATTATCTAATCCCACCAAAAACATAAATGTAAAAAAGGAGAACCAAGTTCAATACAAACATTATGCTTATATACCGTAGATTATATTTAACATGGCCAGTTTTCATTACATCAGTCATTTCATAAATATTCATAATTTCTTGAATAAATTGATATTCAAGAAAGCAAAGAAATAGACTTTATTATTTGGTTATAATGTTATTTGGTTCCTATAAATGCATTTTTCGATTTTCCATAGAACTTGGCACTCATTTAGATCTCCATTCTTTTTACGGCGAAGTCCAAAGACAAGCATAATGTTTGTATTGAACTTGGCTCTCCTTTTTTACATTTATGTTTTTGGTGGGATATCATTAATTTTTGTAAAGAAAACTTTCCGAGCAAGTAAAACAAACAAAACCTAAATCTTCCCAGTTCAAACTTACATATTCGACAATGGTCACTCGCAACCTGAAGGGGCTGTTTCACCACTTCTTGATAAGTGTCGGATATGCTATCCACAACTTATCTGACAGATACTCCATACTTCATCTGTCAGATAAGTTGTGGATAGACTATCCGAAACTTATCAGGAAGTGGAGAAGCAGCCCCTAAGGCTTGTTGAGTATCAGTCGAATTAAACAAAGAAAATCCAAGCGAATGGAATATGCAGCTGCCATATTATGAGGCATTGGAATAATCCGGTGTAACAAATTTTGACAGCAGATTTTCAAAAAATACCCTTGATCATTGGATAAATTTATATATTTGCATGTTTCACACAAAGAATCAGCCGCTATAAGGAAAAAAAAGGATCAAAATGTTTTATTCTAATTACCCCGGTATTGCTAAAGTCAATTTACTTTCTCACTTTTTGCCATCAGATTCCGGTAGACCTATATTAACTCTTCGGTACAACCTATTGTGTGAAAGTTAAGTAGCTATTAAAATACAGTAGTACTCAGACTGTCAGACAGACAGACAGACAGACAGATGCCAATAGCAACTCCATTGCTCCAAATTTGTCCATTGCGTGGTAATCGTACATTTTTCCGGAATGAAAAGAATTATATTATGTTATTTCCCGGGACTCAACTATATCTCCATACCAAATTTCAGTACAAGCAGTTTGGGCGTGAAGAGCTAACAGACAGACATACACCATTTTGCATTAATTTTATAATATTAGTATGAAATTGTAGTGTGACAATTCACACTACAATTTCAAACAAAAAGTATGAAATTATTGTGTGTTATTGTGTTGTTCTGGAGCTTTTTTACGTAGATTACTGATTTACTTCTGTTCTGTGTATTATATTTATTGGTTGGGGATTGGGGACACAACTTATTTTTATTTTTTTAAAGGTTTTCAAACCCAAAGCGGGACTCCATTACTGAGACTTCGATGTCTCTCCGTCTGTATGTCCGTCCCTCTGTCTGTCTCCAGGCTGTATCTCAAGACCCGCTGTAGCTAGAGTTCTAAATTTGTCACAGATTGTGTATTTCTGTTGCTGCTATAATAACATATACTGAAAACAAAATGAAATTAAGTAATATTTAAGGGGGCTCCCATACAATAAACGTGACTTTTTTGGACTTTTTTGCTCATAATCAATAATGGCAGCCGGTAGACACTTGAAATATTCACAAAATCTTTAATTATAATTTACTTTTATAATTTATAATAAAATTAAAATCAAATAAATATTTAAGGGGGGTTCCCATACAAAAACACAAATTTTGCCTGCTTACGCTCTGTCCAACTCACACTTGGCCGATTTTTTTAGTTTTTGATTTTTCCCTGAGCTTACACACAATCGAGGTGGATTCCAAATTTCAGCCTTCTAGATCATCTGGAAGTGGGTTAGAATTTTGATCTATAGGTCAGTCAGTCAGTGATAAAAATGTCGATTCGGACGTGATTATCTTAATAACCGTAGAACAAGCAAAATTATGTAATGAAAAATCTTTTTAGCCAAATGTTTTTGTAAGATACGTCACTTTTGGCGGTTCAAAGAAAAAAGGTAGGAAAGCTTATCACATTATCTTTGTGCGGTAAAAATTAATTATGACTTTTCTTAATTACGCACCGAAGGAAGCCGGTCCATGGCAACAATAAAATTTATCTTTACAAGACACGTTTTACGAATATTAAACGTGAATAACGTTTATCTTCATAAAATATTCATAAAACATTACTCAACTTTGATACTTATCTGATTTGTCCCTAGATATAATAAGAATTCTTGGGTTCCGTACCTGAAAGGAAACATTAAAATTATAAAACAGTGAAACGGTTAGAAATAATTAATTAGAGCGCTTAAAGTCTATTTGAGAAGATCCAATTTCCAAATTGTTATACAAACGTTAATTATACGTGGGAGAGCCATGCTTCGGCACGAATGGGCCGGCTCGACCGGAGAAATACCACGTTCTCACAGAAAACCGGCGTGAAACAGCGCTTGCGCTGTGTTTCGCCGAGTGAGTGAGTTTACCGGAGGCCCAATCCCCTACCCTATTCCCTTCCCTTCCCTACCCTCCCCTATTCCCTTCCCTTCCCATCCCTACCCTCCCCTATTACCCTATTCCCTCTTAAAAAGGCCGGCAACGCACTTGCAGCTCTTCTGATGCTGCGAGTGTCCATGGGCGACGGAAGTTGCTTTCCATCAGGTGACCCGTTTGCTCGTTTGCCCCCTTTATTTCATAAAAAAAAAAAACAAACGTTTAAATAGTCAAATATTCTACGTATGTACATTGTCTTGTCCTTGTATGATACTTTGGTAAAGATTTTTGAAAGCCAGAGTTTAGAGCAGATTTTCCAACCTTTTACTAGCAAAGGGGTTAACTAGAGCTTTCCAATATTTTATAGTAGGTTAGACTTTAGACCAGGATTCCCCAACCTTTTTATTAGTAAAGGGGTCAAACTTTAAATCAGGGTTTAGCGACTTTATTAATATGGCTTTTTATTGGTATGAAGAACGCCCGAGGCCAAGAGGCTAGACCTTTGGTCCGTAATCGAGAGGGTGCAGGTTCGATGCCGGGGTACATAATACGGACGATCCTACGGCGAAGAAAAACATCATGTGGAAACCCGCACATGGTTGGCCCCAGACGTATTGACCTATTCATTCCTCTGGACTAGGCCGAATATGTTGCGAGAATGCCTTATGTGATTGGACAACCTTACAGACATTTAAAAATCTTGTCCCAGGCACTGCAGTATTTGAAGAGTGGTAACTCCGCTCTGAAAGTACTGTACAAATCATTCACAACGGATGCGAAGGCCTTGCTTTTGTTTTATTAGTATGGGTGCGGTTCCATGAAATACAGAGAGACGATACGAAATCGAAGAGGCATCAGATGACGTGTAATAAATTTTAATCTCGTCATTTACACTTCAATATTAGTGCGCGTACGTTCCCAGTTCGTATAACGGCGTTATTGAAAGCTTATATCGGGATCAATGAGACTCATCCCTTCATAATTGAGTGTTTTGCTATCGGCGAATTGGATTTTGATTCCCTTTAAGTGAATGGTTATTGGTAATTGATTTTGGTGTACCTCTTTGGTTACCTCGAAGACGACACGCACGTTCACGACCAATGGCGTAGCATAAGGCACAATCTATATTTTGTTAGTGGCTAATCCGTTATTTAGAAACCGATATAATTAATAAATAAAATATGTTTATTTCAGGCTTGCATCAACCCATAAAAAATATTAGTAAATGTGTTAGTAACAATCCATAACCTATGTTAGTATTGTTTGTATTTAAGAAGTAGGTATAATGTTTAATGTTGTTGTAATTCTAGGAACTAAAAATATAAATTTCCTTAAAAAAGGCTTACCTACACTACGGAGTGCCGAAAGAAGTAAAATCAAAACGCAGACAGACATATATTTTCGTCGTGGAGTTTATAAAGATACATTGTAATAACCCCCTCGGTTATGACTCCTTCGCTGCGTTGATGGTCTCTCTTCCTCAGCCTCGTATTTTAGAGTAGGTATATCACGTGTCTTGTCTCTTGACTCTTGATGCGAGTTAGGGTGAAGCCAAACGAGCGTAATTTGTGAGTTGTGAGTCGCAGAATTTCTGCCGCGTAAATATCTTTTCATACAAATCATGACTCACAAAATTACGCTCGTGTGAATCAAACAGGACTTTTGTATGAAACTGAATGCAGCAGAATTCTGCCGAACCGAAATTCTGCGACTCACAACTCACAAATTACGCTCGTTAGGCTTCGCCCTTAAAGGTTTTTTCTAATCATAAAAAGTGCACAATGGCGCTAAATAAGTTTTCACTTCAATAATACAATCGTCTGCTAGCATAGTGTTAGTACAACGTAGTATAGAAAGGTATAGAAATAGCATAGTGTTAGTACAACCATAGACTAAGGAAAATAAATTTGTATATTTTTCTCTATGGTACAACGTAGTATAGAAATGTATAGAAACAGCATAGTGCTAGTACAACGTAGTATAGAAAGGTACAGAAACAGCATAGTGTTAGTACAACGTAGTATAGAAAGGTATAGAAACAGCATAGTGTTAGTACAACGTAGCTCATAGCTCTACAGTATTTAAAGTTATAGAAACTGTTGCATATTCCTCGTGGTATTGTTTTAATTTCTGCGCTGTGTTATAGCAACACGTTAAATTAAACGCTAGAATATAGTTGAATATACCTAACGTTAATTTGTAACGGTATAAATTATAATTAACTAGGCCAGGGGTTCCCAAACTGTGCGCCGCGGCGCCCTGGTGCGCCGTGGAAAGGCAAGAGGGGCGCCGTGAGTCGATACTCCATTCCTATCCGAAACCACAAATATTATAAAACTAGCTGTCCCGGCAAACGTTGTTTTGCCATTTAAAGTATTTAAATCTTACCCCCTCTTTTGTCCCCTAAGAGGGGTGGGGGGAAAAATTTTATACACCAGATTTTAAGTTGGAAAAAACAGTTAATAATATGATGTATTTTTATACACCAGATTTTGAGTTGGAAGAAGACAAATATATCTGCGAAAACCGTATGCAAATCGGATCAGTAGTTTTCGTGTTAAAGCAAAAGTCTTATACAAAAATCTGACCCCCTCTTTCGTCCCTTTAGAGGGGTGGGGGGAAATTTTTTATACACCAGATGTTAAGTTGGAAGAAGACAAATATATCTGTGAAAACCGCATTCAAATCGGATCAGTAGTTTTCGTGTGATAGTATGAAACATACAGACAGACAGATAGACAGACAGACAGACAGACAGACAAAAAAACTAACCACATTTTTGGCTTCTATAGCGATGTAGTAACACCCCCCGCTTATTATTTTTTGAATATCTTTAATGTACAGAATTTTCATTTCTACAGTTTTATTATATGTATAGATAAAAATATAATGTTGTTTATGTAAAGCAGGTAGGTGATTAAATATTTCTTTTTATAATTTATCTAATTTATCTGATTAACCTAACTATAATTATTAAAGATGTTTATTTATGTATATTTTTCTAATAGCTAGGTAAAGTAGGGCGCCGTTACAAAATATTGTGACGTGTAACTGCGCCGCAGGCTGAAAAAGATTGGGAACCCCTTAACTAGGCGTTCGCGCGGCTCAATATTTGGCTAAAATTTCATTTCGGCTTACTTGATAGCTTGATTCAGTTTCAGTGTGAAACTAGGGGTCAGCTCACACCCCAACGATATGTGACGCGACAGTGCACAACAGACTAATAGTCCGGGTTCCGTAGAACAATTTTTTATTTTATTACTATCAAGCAAATTTTTGTGAGTAGCTTCATTTCTCCATCCATATTTTAGGACCATCAAATCAAAGTATTAAATCTTCTCTATCTCTGTTAGCTTTCAAGATTTTTCGCAAATAAAATTGTTGTTCGTCTCATCAAAATGAAGCTACTCACTAAAAATTTGCTTGATAGTAATAAAAAAAAAAATTTGTTCTAAGGAACCCGGACTATTATAACAACTGTATATATTTACTAGATGTTCCACGCGGCTTCGCCCGCGTAAATTAGATATTTCACTGACAAATCAGTCTACAAAAAATAGCCTTTCACGTGGTCTACTTCTTATCTGACCCAAATAACAGAAAAATTACTCTAGTAGTTCGTGAGATAAGCCCTTTCAAATAATTTCTCCCATTTTTTCCACATTTTCTTCTATTTCTTCGCTCCTATTAGTCTTAGCGTGATAAAATATAGCCTATAGCCTTCCTCGATAAATGGGCTATCGAACAAAGAAATAAATTTTCAAATCGGACCAGTAGTTCCTGAGATTAGCGCGTTCAAATAAGCCCTTTCAAATAATTTCCCCCCGTTTTTTCCACATTTTCCTCTATTTCTTCGCTCCTATTAGTCTTAGCGTGATAAAATATAGCCTACAGCCTTCCTCGATAAATGGACTATCTAACACTGAAATAATTTTTCAAATCGGACCAGTAGTTCCTGAGATTAGCGCGTTCAAACAAACAAACAAACAAACAAACTAACAAACTCTTCCGCTTTATAATATTAGTATAGATTTTGTATGGCTTTCAAGTATCGACAAGTTTCTATCGCGCCAATTTTATGAGTTACTTTGTTTTGCCATTTACTTATTTCGGTCATTAAACACGTTGGCCGATTCTCAGACTTACCGAAGGGCGCCAGCCTAATTGTACTTATATGAGCGAGAGAAAAAAGAACGCTCGTATATTTTGAACTCAACGTTATGGGTTTGGGCTCCGAAAGGCTAAGTCAACGCGTAAACATTACGGGCGAGCGAATATGCGCTTTCTGAAGGTCTTTTGACTAGTAATTTGTAAAATTTTCACCCTTTGACACGACTCACGAGCAAATGTAGCAGAAAATATTATTATGTAACGCAATTATGCAGGGGCACACGCCACAAAGCGCAACTTAATTCAGTTTGCTGTTGAGTAGTCCTTTGGCTTTTAACTTTTCTATTTTACTCTAGCCTTCGTTAATGTATACTACGATATTCATTTTGATCCTAACTTGAATAATGTATCGGTGGCTATAATGTTACTTGTGGGTAATGAAAATTATAGGGAAAACAGGCTCTATTATTTTCACTTAATATGGCTACATTTTAAATAGTTTTTCGTGCTTGACTGTTCTTTATACTCAATAATTTGAGGATGTTTAAGTTACCGTTGATTTGCGTATGCCAGTTAGAGTGCAGATTAACAAGGTATTCTGCATATTATCTGGGTGAGTCAGTTAAAGTGCAAAAAGTTGATTCTATTCTTATATTACCTTGATAATCTGTAGACTTACGACCATGCTTACGGTAAATTGCATAAAACGGGTTCTTGCTTGAATAAAACGGTTATTTAATTAGAGGGAATTGTTTAAAATCATTTTTAAATAGGACATTAACAAAAGAATAAAATATTAAATTTTAACTAAAATGTTACTCCACTGATAAAATATAACAGATCAGATCAACTACAAAACAGGCGATAAAAATAGTCTAACTATTTTTATAATTATTGTTTGACAAGTTTAAGTCAAAGTTTTAAAATTGTGTTATCTGGGTTTTTTATGTGTTTTATTGGTAGAATATTAACCATTAGATATTCGTTGCCATGCACAAGTGTAGGCAAGTGATACAACTTCCAGAAACGTGCCTTTTGTGTTCCCTCGTAAACTCCATTGAAAGTTTCAGTAAAGCGTCTACCACTTTACTGAACCGACCGACTTGACTCCTTGACTGCATTGACTCCTTGACTGCTTTACCAAATAGAAAATCAATGCTAAAAATTGTTACAAGAACATTGTTTTCCCGCCATTTATTACATCCATAGTACATCCAATTAAATTATGAAAGTACTAAATATGTAAAAAATTGGACACCCAGACACTTATTATTAATTATAATGATTTTTATAATAGATTTTTAAGGAATTATTCGATATTTAATTATTATTGAAAAAAAATTAGATGTAATTTGACTACCGCAAATGGCGGCCTAGAGCTCAAGGCAAGGCTTTAAAAGTTTAAACGAACGTGGCGAAAAAAGGAACTAACGCTGCCATCATACAAAAACGACATTTTTGACAGTTCTTTCAAAAATACGGCCCAAACCGCTCGTCCAGTCACCCCTACATAAAAAAACCAGCCAAGTGCGAGTTGGACTCGCCCATGTAGGGTTCCGCAGCAGCAATAAGGTTTATTTTTATGAAATTAAAAGGTTTTTGATTTATTTTTATATTTCAGTTGATTTAATGAATGTTAAATTAAGTTTACCATTTATGACGTATAAAAAAAACTACTTGCTAGATTTCGGTCAAACTAATTTTAGTTGGTAGTTTTTATAGTAAAGTACATCATATATATTTTTAGACTTATCATGCCCCTACTTTAGAAATTAGAGGGGGGGGGACACACATTTTAGCACTTTGGAAGAGTCTCTCTCGCAAACTATTCAGGTTAGAAAAAAATTATATTAGAAACCTCAATATGATTTTTGAAGACCTATCCATAAATACCCCACATGCATAGGTTAGATGATTTTTTTTATTTATTTAAATATAAAAATATTAAAAAAAAACTACTTGCTAGATTTCGCTAAAACCTATTTTCGTTGGTAGTTTTTATAGTAAAGTACATCATATATTTTTTTAGACTTATCATGCCCCTACTTTAGAAGTTAGAGGGGGACGACGACACATTAATAGCACTTTGGAAGAGTCTCTCTCGCAAACTATTCAGGTTAGAAAAAAATGATATTAGAAACCTCAATATGATTTTTAAAGACCTATCCATAGATACCCCACACGTATAGGTTAGATAAAAAAAATATTTTTTGATTCAGTTGTACCTATGGGTTGTACCAGGCAGTTGTACCCCTAAAATTTTTAATAATTTTTCCATTATTGTATCAAAATCTTAATGCGGTTCACAGACTACATCTACTTACCAAATTTCAATAGTATAGCTCTAATAGTTTCGGAGAAAAGTGGCTGTGACATACGAACAGACAGACAGACAGACATACATGACGAATCTATAAGGGTTCCGTTTTTTTCCATTTGTCTACGGAACCCTAACTAAGGTATTCTATAAATGGGTGTTTCGTTTTTCATCATTTAATTATATTCTCGGAGCAATCCAATAGGGTTGTGCCGTCCGGTCCTTGTTATTTGATTCTACGTACCGGGGACGCTAATTATTTTAATGACGCCATTTCAACGTACATTTTCCTAGCTTTTTTCCCTCGTCTCGAGAATGAATAATAATGTAGTCATTTAATACATTTTTTTTATGCTTAACAGTGTACAAATGATAACTAAAACAAAAACGATCCTAATAATAGTCAAAAAGTAATTTAAATCTCTCTTCGTAATTTAAAGCACAAGGGGCATTTTTGTATGGAAGCCGTACCCAAGCTGTAGCACATCCACACATAAATCAAATGAAAGGGCTTGAAAATCTGAACATTTTATAGTATGACATAAAATCTCTAAACCATGGGAGAAAAAAGTTAACGAGGGTAGAAGGTAAGAAAAAATCGCAAAAAGCACCCTGTATTATTGCATTAATTGATAGTGTTGCTAGTAAGGAATCATTTCTGGAAAGTAATCGTATATGGCAAACTTGAGGAAAGTGTTGTATTTTAGTATATAGTATATTGTTTCATATTTTAAAGAAATGTATGAGAAAACAATAAAACCTTAAAAATCTAACCTTTCCTGGATTTTATCGTATATAATCACTTTAAAGAAATTGTTTTTAATTCGCAATACTAGCGATTGGTGCAATAATGGTGCAATAAAACAGAATGTTTTATTTTTTTCAAAAAAGAAAAAAAAAACATTCTGTATTATTGAATTAATTTGTAGTATTGCTAGTAAGGAATTATTTCTGAAAAGTAATCATATATGGCAAGCTCAAGGAAAGTGTTGTATTTCAACATATTATTGCTTCATATTTTAAAGAAATGTATGAGAAAACAATAAAATGCTGAATGTCGAACCTTTGCCTGATTTTTCGTTTACTATCACTTTGGAGAAATTGTTTATAATTAGCAAGACTAGCGAGTGGTGCAACAAATAAATGATGTTTTTTTTTTATTCCTTAGAAAAAATAAAACACCTTGTATTATTGCACCACTCGCTGGTATTGCTAATTATAAACAATTTCTCCAAGGTAACAATAGGTAGGTAACAAGGTAGAGATTTTTCGTCATACAATAAAATGTTCTACTATTCAAGCCCTTTCATTTGGTATATTATGTCTCAAAGTGCTACATTAGTGGGTACGAAATGCCCATCCTTCTTTCTCTATCATGTCACTTAACCTGACTCCTGTCGCTTTAACATTTTTAAACACCCAAAAAAAGGGCTAAATTCCCAACAAAAACTATATCTTACTAACTTTGAAATCGACACTTGATTTTATTTTGTAACGATGTGTTAATCTACACAGAAATAAAACTAATCTACTCGTATAATGAAGGAGCTCAGATAGTTGAAAATCCCACCAAAAACATAATTTATGTAAAAATGGAGAGCCAAGTACAATACAAACATTATTCGTCTATGGACTTCGCCGTAAAAAGGATGTAGATCTAAATGAGGGCCAAGTTCTATGGAAAAAATGTGAGATCTTAAAGTAGATTAGATCTAACTTGGCCAGTTTTCATTACATCAGTCATTTCATAAAGTTGTTGAACATTTTAATTCCAACGAAAACTAGCCAAGTCAAAATATCTAATCTAGTTTAAGATCTCACATTATTTAAATAACATCAATTGTTATAGATATTCACTAAAGCAAAGAAATAGACTCTATTATTTGTTCGTAATGTTATTTGGTTCCTGTACATACATATTTCGATTTTCCATAGAACTTGGCCCTCATTTAGATCTACATCCTTTTTACGGCGAAGTCCATAGACAAATGAATAATGTTTGTATTGAACTTGGCTCTCCATTTTTACATTTATGTTTTTTATGGGATATCATTACTTTTTGTAAAGAAAACTTTCCGAGCAAGGGTAGACACCTAAATCTTCCCAGTGCAAACATACATAATATTCGACTATATTCAATTGCAACCTTAAGGGGCTGTTTCACCACTTCCCGACAAGTTTCGGATATGCTATCCGCAACTTATCTGGCAGATACTTCATCTGTCAGATAAGTTGTGGATAGCCTATCCGAACCTTATCTAACATATCCTACATCTGTCTGTTAAGTTGTGGATAGCCTATCTGAAACTTATCAGGAAGTGGGGAAACAGTCGCTAAGGCTTGTTGCGTATCAGTCGAATAAAACAAAGAAAATTGAAGCGACGCGAATGTAAAAAGCAGCTACCATCATTGGAATAATACGGTGGCCCATCAAAAACATGCTGTAAAAAAACCAAGTCTCGCAACTCAGTTTTTCTACCGTAAAAAGTTGTGAGATACATGTAATACCAAGTTGGTTAATTTATTCAGTCCCTACATAAGGGACCTTCTGTCTTAAGTTATTACGTAAGTTATTATCATATCAATATAATAAAGATTTTTAACTGAGTTGCGAGACTTGGTTTTTTTTACAGCATGTTTTTGATGGGATCTCACTTCTTTTTGTAGAGTCCTACTTTTTTCCTTTTTGGTACTTTTTACTTCTAGAATATCAATAACGATTTTTCTTTAATCCTCTGTCTGATGATTTTTTCTTAATTTTGTAGGTAGTCTCCCTCTTTTTCTTTTCAGGTACTTCTTGAGTTTCAGCTGCAGTTTTTCTCAAAGCCCACTCCCTGTCTCTATCTAACGAAGCAACCAAATGATTTGATTTTTGGCATAAACTTAGTTGAAAGGATGGAGAGTAACAATATAGGCTACTTTTGGTCTTGGAAAAACATCATGTTTCCAAAGGAGGTTTACAAGTATTTTACGCGATTTTCGAATCCACTCGATCAAAGCCGCGGCAAAAGCTAGTGCCTCATATATATACCTATAATATATAATAGTTAAGTTAGGAATAATAGTTTTAGATACCTATCTAAAACTATTATTCCTTCCATTATACGTACGGGAGATATCGATGGTATGAGTACAATGACTGCAAATGTAACTTTGTAATCATATACATTTATATGGGATTACAAAGTTATTCACGAAGTTAGTGTACCTAGAAAACTGGGCAGAAATTAAGAAATGTTCAGGTTTTCCCTTGATTAAGACACTAAACACTAAGATATCTATCTACCGATGATATACCGGAGATATATCTATAAAACTGGACAGAAATTATGAAATGTTTAGGTTTTCCCCTGATTTAGAATCTAAATACTAATTTTATTCTAAATTTGAAGGTTCTATGTCTGCTAGAAGTGCCTTTTTTTTTTTTTTTTTTTTTTTTTTTGATGCGCAGGGGAAACCCATCATGGGTGCCCCGGGTTGGGGATGTGCCTCAGTTAGCTGAAGCACCCCGGGGGTATGTGGGACTCCTACCCACTAAAACCACCTGCGGTTTGCCTTCAGCCGTATACGGAGGAATGTCCTGGATCTGTCTAACACAGGACTCCCTCCACGACCGGCCGGTCTACCTCACAAGGGACCGGACTTCCACCAAAGTTAGGGAACGCTTAGGCAAACTGAAGCGTTCCCCTCGGCGCCGGGACTAGCTAAGCCGGGCAGGTTCCCATCCTGACCCGGAGCCCCGTGGGACGGAAGTTATTGGAGGTTCGCATAGCGACGCCTCCGCACTCCCGTCCTACGCCGGCGGAGCGGAACGGAGGATGGGTCATCCTCTCTGTTCCGCTCCGCGGCCTCTTTCTGTGAAAGGACGGTTTCACAGAAAGAGCTGCTAGAAGTGCCTTGGACTTTTGGTGATCGGTCAGTCAATCAGTCAGTCAGTCAGTGAGTGACAAAATTAAGAAAGTTTGACAAGTTACAATTCTTAAACTACTGGTTCAAATTGAATGAATGATTTTAAATATACCGTCTTTATACAATGCTTGCTTAGCAACTGAAAATTCAGGCTTGTTGTTTTATCCACAACGAAGTTATAGGGGGGTCAAAAAGAGCTTCAATTGCTTCGAGAAAAGGATGGTACGCCCGTGCCGCGTTTTTGCTCGACTTGGCGGGGGCACTGCCCTGCCCCCAGATAACACAAGTGTATTTCCAACCATTAACTATAGGGTACAACTTATTGTGCGGAAGTTAAGTAGATATTATTATAGCTGTCAAACAAACAGACAGACAGACAGACGGACGGACGGACAGATGGACAGACAGACGGACAGACAGACAGGGATTAAAAGAATTCTATGTCTATTCCCGGAACTCAAACTATATCTCCATACCAAATTTAAGAACAATCGGTACAATCAATTTGGTCGTGAAGAGGTAACAGACAGACACACTTCACAAATAAATATTTACGGGGAGCTCCCATACAATAAACGTAATATTTTGGCCTTTTTTGCTCCAAATCAATATTGGCAGCCGATAGGCACTTGAAATATTTACAAAATCATTAATTATATTTTTACTTACATAATGTAAAATAAAAGTAAAATAAAATAAATATTTAAGGGGGGTCTCCATACAAAAAAACACAATTTTTGCCTAGTTTCGCTCTGTCCGACTCGCACTTGACCGATTTTTTTTGTTTTTTGATTTTTCCCTACGGTTACACAGAATTACCGAGATGGATTCCAAATTTCAGCCTTCTAGGTCATCTGGAACTGAGTTAGAATTTTGATCTATAGGTCAGTCAGTCAGTCAGTGATAAAAATGTAGATTTTCGGCCGTTAATAACTTAATAACCGTTTGAGCCGTGTTTATGAAATTTAGAGCATATCTTTTCATATTTATCTCGCAAGTCTCATTATATGAGCCAAATTTGAAACGTTTATGTAAAATAGTTTCTGAATTATGAGGGGGTCAAAAGTAGCTGCAAATGCTTCGTGTAATATTACACACGGTGCTGCTCGCCAGTTCTTTTATGCTGGAACTTGGCTTGACACGCTACCGCGTGTCTAGATTCGTAGATCAAGTAAATATCTCACGTGCCGATCTCGTCTCGGAATGTGTGACTTTGTATGTTTGCTACTATTCAATAGAGAGAAGAAGTTTAATCTTAAATTCAATATACTCAATTTGTTTGTACTTCTATCTATCCATACCTACTTTAATATTATAAATGCGAAAGTGTGTCTGTCTGTCTGTTACCTCTTCACGCCCAAACCGCTGAATCAGTTTTGCTGTTTGATATCTAATAATAGAGATAGGTACCTTTAGTTCTGGGAAAGGACATAGGATACTTTTTGTTCCGGAAAAATATACTAGGGTTCTCGCGTTATAAACGAATTGTAGCGCAACGGAGGGGGGCGTCGTCGCCTAGAAGTTAATAATTCTGGAATAGGATACTCGTAAGTATTACAATAAGAACATAATTATTTTCAAATGTTTTTTTTTTTTTTTTTTGGAAACTATTACTTTGCTGATTTTGATGAGGATAAGTATAATAATTATTGTGTAGGTTGTCCAAACGCAATTTGTAAGGTTTAAAGAAAAACGTTAATTAACAATTAGTCTTCACTGACACGTGTTTTTTCGACTACCTACGTCATATGTACTGAAACAGACCGGCGTTAAATTTGGCCTATTGAAACTATTGAATGTGATTTAATTAGATAGCGCGATTTGAATACAGCGATAAAAGCAATTGCGGGCATTATGTAGCTACATATTGCCCGCAATTTCTATTAACTCTCAAGACTATCGCCAATATCATATTATTTAGCGGCAGAAAGAAACAATAAAGGTTACCCGAAAATTTTGCACAAAATCCAGGGCTTGATTACATAGTAAATCGCCAAATTGACGTCATAAGTAACCTTTAAAAGCGATTTTAAGCATCAAATCGTCATTACAGCACACTTTGAGCATTACGAGGAAAGAGGCTTCTCTGTATTAAGGAAGCATCGAATTTCCTCATAATAATGAAAAGTTTACGAGTTAATTTATTTTACGACAGGTATTTTAACGGTTCTAAATGATTCCCTGGGTAAGTAAACCTTTATCTCTTTAAAATCGAGTTATTTTAGTGTTCTGTTGCGTTCTGGACAGTTCTGGAAATATTACATCCCACCAAAAACATAAATGTAAAAATGGAGAGCCAAGTTCTATACAAACATTATTCTTGTCTATGAACTAAAAAGCCGTAAAAAGGATGGAGATCTAAATGAGTGCCAAGTTCTATGGAAAATCGAAATATGTATGTATAGGAACCAAATAACATTATGAACAAATAATAGAGTCTATTTCTTTGCTTTAATTTATAGACAAGAATAATGTTTGTATGGAACTTGGCTCTCCATTTTTACATTTATGTTTTTGGTGGGATATCATTACTTTTTGTAAAGAAAACATTCCGAGCAAGGGTAGACACCTTAATCTTCCCAGTTCAAACATAGGTACATAATATTCGACTATTTCAATCGCAACCTTAAGGGGCTATTTCACCACTTCCCGACTAGTGTCGGATATGCTATCCGCAACTTATCTGGCAGATACTTCATCTGTCAGATAAATTGTGAATAGCCTATCCGAAACATAACTGACAGATCCTTCATCTATCAGATAAGTTGTGGATAGCCTATCTGAAACTTATCAGGAAGTGGGGAAACAGCCCCTAAGGCTTGTTGAATATCAGTCGAATAAAACAAAGAAAATCAAATCGAATGGAAAAAGCAGCTACCATCAGGAGGCATTGGAATAATACGGTATAACATAAGTGTATTTCCAACCATTAACTATAGGGTACAACTTATTGTGCGGAAGTTAAGTAGCTATTATTATAGCTGTCTAACAGACAAACAGACATACAGACGGACGGACGGACGTATAGACGGACAGACAGACGGACAGACAGACGGACAGACAGACGGACAGACAGACGGACAGACAGACGGACAGACGGATACACGGACAGACGAACAGACGCACAGACAAATAGACAGGGATTAAAAGAATTCTATGTCTATTCCCGGGACTCAAACTATATCTACATACCAAATTAATTTAAGAACAATCAGTACAATCAGCTTGGGCGTGAAGATGTAACAGACAGACAGACACACTTCATAAAGTCACTTTCTATTCATTTCCTAAAGTTTCTTCACTTCACAAATAAATATTTACGGGGAGCTCCCATACAATAAACGTGATTTTTGGCCTTTTTTGCTCAAAATCAATAATGGCAGCCGGTAGGCACTTGAAATATTCACAAAGTCTTGAATTATATTTTTACTTTCATAATTTATAATAAAAGTAAAATGAAATAAATATTTAAGGGGGTCTCCATACAACAAAACACAATTTTTGCCTAGTTTCGCTCTGTCCGACTCGCACTTGACCGATTTTTTTTGTTTTATGATTTTTCCTTACGCTTAAAATTACCGAGCTGGATTCCAAATTTCAGCCTTCTAGGTCATCTGGAACTGGGTTAGAATTTTGATCTATAGGTCAGTCAGTCAGTGATAAAAATGTAGATTTTCGGACGTTAATACCTTAATAACCGTTTGAGCTGTACTTATGAAATTTAGAGCATAATATATTTATCTCGCAAGTATCATTACATGAGCCAAATTTGAAACGTTTATCTGAAATAGTTTCTGAATTATGAGGGGGTTAAAAGTAGCTGCAAACGGTTCGTGTAATATTACACACGGTGCTGCTCGCCAGTTCTGTTATGCTGGAACTTGGCTTGACATGCTACCGCGTGTCTAGATACGTACAGACTACAGGTTGAATTGATAATCTCTTTTTTATTGAAGTCGGTTAAAAACTAGCAAGCCGTACGTTTACCCGGTTTTAAAACTTTCCAGTTTGCCAAGTAGATCCTCAAAAGTTGTGAGATCAGCTTGAAAGTTTAGAGAGAATATTAAAGTTCATAGAGAGCGTCTATGACTGAGTCCTCTGACCGGACGAGAGTAAGTTTTATCCCCAGATAATTACTTAGTTAACTGTTAAATTGCCTAACTTACGGTAAGTTAACAGATTATTTGTTACCAGTATAATTTTAAACTGAATTTTTATCACCCCCATCATATTTTAGACGCTGAAAGCTGTAAAGGTGGGCAACGCGCTGATGTTTTTAAAGAAGGTAATTATTATGATATTTGATTTCATGTGAAAATAGTTTAAATGAGACGTACTTTTCAAAGTTTTCCCGTTAGTATTATACTTTCAAACGCTAATGTTACAATAAGTAAATAATAATATACATATAAGTAATCTACATGTAATAAAGATAACTTAGATCATAGGATCAAGGATCATCAAGGAAAACTTATTATTTTCAGCAAAATTGTTAAAAAACTAAAGTAAAAAACAATATTTTGAATAATGAGCAAAAAATAAAATCTATTACTAATTATTCCCTTCGATCGCGGATTCTTGGAAATGCTATTGTATTCTATTGTTGTCGCGACCACCGGTGCCCGTATGGTGCTTGATGAGTTAATAAACATTTGTACATTGAATATATTTTTTAAATAATACTTAGGGCGTGATCTATAATATTTTAATTGATATCGAAGCCAAAAATATAGTTTTAAGAATTTTTGCCTGTTTGTCTGTATGTATTTCCGGGCTAAACTTAAAAATTACTGCATGGATTTACTTCAAATTTTGCATGAATATTACTAAGAGGTCGAGTCAACTACATATTATCACGCTATAACCTACTTTTGATTTTGTAGAGCCTCCACACAGACGACGTCGCGGGCAGCAGGTAGCATATAAATAATAATAATAAGTACATATACCTACTTATCTTATATAAAGCTTTTTAAATGAAAACTTCAAAATATTCTCTCGATATTGTTGTGTCTACATGAACTTAATTTGATGTAAAATATGATCTCAACTCTGAATAAATCCCAACCATGCGAGTTGTGGAATTTCTAGCGCGTTCCTCTCAAAAACTTCCCCGTTCAAAATATAATCCGTGCCGAAGGATTGTTCTCACGTTACAGCAATTAAAGGAAAGTTAGGCTTGTGCTTGGTTTTCCTACACACGTGCAAAAAACTTTTTCCCTTTTTTTATATATGAGGCCCGATCCTTAGAGCAAAATGAGACTCGGATTCAATATTTAATCGTGTCAGCCAATAAGCACTCACCGTGTGTTGCGTTGACCAATGACTACAAGTTTTTCGAATGAAAATCGACCGGTTATTGTGAAATCCGCTTTACAAAATCCATATT